>JASDFA010000018.1:162474166-165295000 GCA_035772735.1 Datura wrightii | reverse complement strand
GCGTTTTTAGGTGATTTTGTTCCTTTTCTAAACTAGTTTTTGGTGCTATCTCTTTATATTGTTGCTAGTTGTTTGAAACTTTTTTGGTGGCCATTTTAGAGAATATTCTTGTAATTCTTGTTGATTATAGTGGAGTTTTTAGTCTCAAAATTTTTTACTCTTCACACCGAAGAGATTTTTCCACTTAAATTTGGTGTCTTGTATGGTTGATTTATTTTTGTCTTGCGATATTCATATTTGTTAGTAATTAGCTGCTACCTAGCCCTATTTAAAATCTTATTTGAGGTCTCCTATTGGTTCAAATAAATTGAGAAAATTTAGACTTGGGTATTCTTCCGCTGCTACTCTATCGTGCATTTTTGGTTGTGCTTTATTTCTTCCAACAAAGTGGTATCAGAGCTTGTGCTTATTGTTGATTGTCTATTTGAATGATGGATCCAAATATGAATAAGATGATGTGTTTGAATGGTAGTAATTATCATATAGGGAAAGGCAAGATGAAAGATCTTTTATTTGTCAAGAAAATGTATTTACCTGTATTTGCTTTTAACAAACCCGAATCTATGAATGATGAGGATTGGGAATATAAGCACCTACAGGTTTGTGGATATATTAGACAATGAGTTGAAGATAATGTTACAAACCATATTGTGAATGAGACACATTCTATAAGTTTGTGGAATAATCTCGAAACACCTTATTCTTCAAAGACTGACAATAACAAGTTGTTCTTGCTGAAACAATTGATGAACATCAAATATAAAGAGGGCAGTCCTATTTCTGATTATATAAATAATTTTAGGGTGTTCTTGACTAGCTGTCTGGAATGGGTGTAGAGTTCGATGATGAAATACAAGAACTTTGTCTTGTTAATACTCTGTCAGACTCTTGGGAAACCCTTCGAGTTTCTTTGACTAATTCTACCCCTAATGGTGTTAACTATGGAATATGCTAAGAGTAATGTCTTAAATGAAGAGATGAGAAGAAGATCTCAGGCCTCATCTTCTTCAGTTTCACACTCTAATGTTTTGGTTACTGAAGATAGAGGGGGAAACAAGTTCAGGGCTCAGAATGACAGGGATAAAAGTAGAAGCAAGTCAAAGTCTAAGTACAAGAACTTTATATGTGACTATTGCAATAAAAAAGGCATATCAAGAAATATTATTACAAGCATAAGAGAGATATGAGGTAACAAAAGAAAGATGGCGATAATGAAAATCGTGCTTCTATTGTTGCTAAAGATGATCTTCTTGTTGCACGTGGTGAAAATGCCATTAATTTTGTTTGTGGTGAGTCTAGTTGATTTGTGGTTTCTAGTGTTACTTCTCATGTCACCTCAAAAAAGGAATTGTTTTCTTCTTATACACAAGGCAATTTTGGAATATTGAAAATGAGAAACAATCATAAGGTTGAGGTACTTGGCATTGGTACAATTTGTTTGAAAAGTAAAAATGATTCTAGAAACATGCTCCAGATGTTTGCCTGAATTTAATTTATATAGAAAATCTTGATGATGAGGGTTATTGTAATACCCTTGGTAGTGGCTGGTGGAAGCTTACTAAAGGTTCAATGGTAGTGGCTCGAGGTAACAAGTTATCTAACTTGCACGTATTTCAAGACTCAGTAAATTTGGTGGGAGAATGATATTTTATCAGAGTTATGGCATCGAAGGCTGATTCATATGTGTGAGAAGGGGATTGATAGTTTGGCTAAGAAAAATTTGCTTTCTGTAGTGAAACTAGCAAAGTTGAAGAAGTGTGTTAATTGCTTAGCCGGTAAATAGAAAAGAGTTTCTTTCAGAGTCATCCACGTTCAAGAAAGTTTGATTTGCTGGAGTTGATACATTCTGATTTGTGTGGTCCTTTTAAGGTAAAGTTCTCATAGTGGTTCACTTTACTTGGTGACTTTTATTGATGGTCATTCTCGCAAACTTTGGGTATTTCCTTAAGTCCAAAGATCAAATACTTGATGTGTTCAAGAATTTTCAGGTGTTGGTTGAGAGACAAACAGGAAAAAAACTTAAATGCATCCTCTCAAATAATGTTGGTGAATATATCGGTCCTTTTGATAACTATTGCAAAGAGTAGGGTATTCGATATCAGTAAACTCCTCCAAGAACTCCTAAGTTATGATTTAGCAGAGAGGATGAGTAGAACTTTAATTGAGAGGGTTAGATATTTGTTTTCCGATGCTAAGCTGCCATATTCCTTTGGGCAGAAGCACTTAATACTGCTTCTTATGTAATTAATTTATCTCCTACTATTGATTTGGATTGGTGATGTCTCTGACAGAGTTTGGTTTGGTAAGAATATCTCTTATGATCACTTGAGAGTCTTTGGGTGTAAAGCATTTGTGCATGTTCCTAAGGATGAAAGGTCAAAACTGGATGTTAAAACTAGGCAGTGTATCTTCATTAGTTATGGTCAAGATGAATTTGGTTACTGTTTTTATGATCCAATTGATAAGAAACTTGTTAGAAGTCATGACGTTGTATTATTTTAAGACCAGACAATTGAAGATTTTGACTATGGTGAGAAGGTTGATTCTCTGAGTAGTGAGAGCTTAGTTGATGTTAATCCACTTCCTGCAACTATTGCACCTGAAGAAAATCTTCAAAATCAAGTTGATAATGAAAATGGTGATTATGTTTAGAATGACCAACAAGATTTTATTGATGCTTCAGTGCAAGATAATGTAGTTGGCCAGCAACCATCTGCTATTGATGCTCTAGTGCAATATGATGTAGTTCACCAGCAACCAGTTGATGTTGATGCTCCAGAGAGTTCTCTCAGAAGATCGACTAAGAGAGAAAATTCCTTCATCTCGTTATTCTCCCAATAAATATGTACTCTTGATAGACAGGGGAGAACCTGAGAGTTTTGACAAGGCCATGGATAGTGAAGAAAAAGAAAGGTGGTTTGATGCTACGTAAGATGGGATTTAATCCTTACATGATAATTATACCTTTGATTTGGTTAAGCTTCCTAAAGACGGAAAAGATTTTAAAAGCAAGTGGATTTTTAGGGTGAAAAATGAAGATGGAAATCCTACTCCACGTTATAAGGCAAGATTAACTGTAAAGGGATTTAACCAGAAAAAGGGAGTTGATTTTAATGAGATATTCTCTCCAGTTTTGAAGATTCCATCCATTCGCGTGGTTCTAGGCTTAGCTGCAAGTCTTGATTTAGAGGTTGAGCAAATGGATGTTAAAACTGATTTTATCCATGGTGACTTAGATGAAGAAATTTATACAGAGCAGCCAAAAGGTTTTGAAGTCAAGGGAAAAGAAAATTATGTTTGCAAATTGAAGAAGAGTTTGTATGGTTTAAAACAAGCTCCTAGGTAGTGGTACAAGAAGTTTGGTTCTTTCATGAGTCTGTAGGGCTTCAAGAAGACTTTTTCAAACCATTGTATTTTTGTACAAAAATTCTCTAATAGTGACTTCATTATTTTATTACTTTATGTTGATGACATGCTTGTTGTTGGTCATAATGCTTGTAAGATATAGAAATTGAAGCAAGAGTTGAATAAGTCTTTTTCTACAAAGACTTAGGACTAGCAAAGCAGATTCTTGGCATGCAGATTGTCCGTGATAGAGAGGCCAATAAGTTGTGGTTATCACAAGAGAAGTACATTCAAAAAATACTTTGCAGGTTCAACATGGATAAAGCTAAGTTATCAGTACACCTTTAGCTATGCACTTCAAATTGATCATGAAGCAGTATCCTTCCGATGATAATGAGAAGGAAAATATGAAGAAAGTTCCTTATGCTTCAGCTGTTGGTAGTTTGATGTATGCAATGATTTGTACAAGACCAGATATTGTTCACGCTATTGGTATTGTTAGTCGTTTTCTTTCTAATCCAAGAAGAGAGCATTGGAATACACTGAAGTGGATAATGAGATATCTTTGTGCCACTTCTAGTTTGAGTTTGTGTTTTGGGATAGGAAAACCTATTCTCTGTGGTTACACTAATTCAGTTATGGCAGGTGATATTGATACTTGAAAATCTACTTCAAGTTATGTGGTTACTTTTGCAAAGGGAGTTGGGTCTTGGCAATCTAGATTGCAAAAATGTGTTGTTTTATCTACTATAGAACCCGAGCTTTTTGCTACTATTGAATCTTGTAAAGAGTTGCTCTAGATGAAGAGAGTCTTGGGGGAACTTGGCTGTGCTCAGAAGAGGTATGTGCTTTACTATGACTATAATATCCCAAAAACTTTAAGATTAGACCTGGGAGTTGAAACGGAGAAAACAGAGTTTTCTGTACTAGGTCACAGGATGAGTCGTCCAAAGACTCATAGGTAGAAGAGCAGACTTGGTTGGATTTTGAGTTTTGAGGTTGACCATGGGTGAGACCACGATTCATGGTCATCAACACGAGTTATCCAGTGGTCGTGGTCGGTTGTTGGTCTGAAGGTTGAAGGTTTTTGGCAGTGTCCCTAACAACTAGTCACCACGAGTCGTGATTTCCCTCATGGTGAACAGTGTTGACAAGTTCCAGTGCATGCAATGAGAAGCAGACCACGAATAGTGGTGAAGGGCAAGAGTCGTCCGCCCCTCATTGGAACTGGCGGTGTGTCAGGATCCGAACATAGGCCCGGATCGAGACACGGGACAAAATCCCCGAGAGGCTCCAAGTCGACCCATAGCATGAACATGACATCTAACTCAATCATATTAAAGTGGAAGATTAACATAATTAATATAGCGGAAGTCTAACAGTCTCATAACATCGAAATACATAACTCAAAATCGAAGTTGGTTACATACTATATTTGAAAAGCCTCTACTACTGACGAGTTGATGGGACAAGACTCCAACTAACTCACTAAAGTCTGAAACTGAAAGTAATAGATACAATTGAAAGAAGGGCCCTCGATCATAAGGACTCACCACTCTGGTTGATAAGTGCTAAATGTTGCGAGTCTGGCTAATGATAGAATTGAGCCTGAATTTTTGAGCCCGTATCATGAAATGATACAGCATAGAATATGCGATCAGTACGTGGAATGTAATGAGCATGCAAGGTAAGGTAAACTGCTAAGTAAGTAAAATCATAAACATGCATAATATAAAACAAAATCAAGATAAGATTCTGAGAGTAGGGCTTGCATGCTATTTTCTGAAATCATGATCTGAACATAACTGAATATCATAACTGAATCGAATGACCCAAAGCTTAAAACTAATAATCATAAGTAAACATTTATATTGGGTCAAACCTGTTGAGAACATAATATCATGACTGATGAAAATGCATAACTGAAATCATGAGGAATAATGGGAGACTTATCATATAAGCGACATTACCACGATAAAGCTTACGTGGTCCCGACTATCACATTCAAGTGGGCAGAGCCGTCCAAAGCATTGTCAGGGCTAAGGATGCTTCCATTATATCGATATCAAGCTGAAGGCCCCTTCGATGCAGGGAAAGCTCACAAGGGAGATCCCAAATAATCTGAACATACCTATGTTGGCGCATAGTTCTGAGGAATAGGGTTGACTGACCCTTAGCCTACTTGGTGCTAGATACTACTCCCAAAAACATGCATATGCTCTCCATCGTTTTTCAACGAAGTTGAACCATCATCAAATGATCAACCTGACTAATAACCATACATGCATAAATTTGAAATCCTAACATGAGGAGCCTTGGCTCAAACTATACCACAAGCTGAACATAGTGGGAGTCTAGACTTCAAAATCCATATGGTAAGCTAATAACATGAAACTTAGATAAATAATAATACATAATTGATCATATGGGCTTTCCCAATATTCAAACATGCTTGACATAGACTTGATCATTTGAAAACATGAACATAGACATGGGTAATTTGAAATCATACTTTCTTCATAAACTTCTCATCCTGCTTGAATACATATTTTATAGATCTCAAGTTTTATGAGCTTTCATGGATGGTCATCATAATTTATACAACTTGAAAACATAATTTATAGTTGAAAACATTATACAATCTTCCCATCAATCATAATTTAACATTAAAAACATGCTTGGATCATACCCATGATTGAAACTTAGAGAATTCACATATTAGGTTAAAACCCCCATAGGTTCATCAATTAGAATTTCATGAATTGAGGGGGGATTGGGCATGGATGTGGAAAATTACACACATTCATGACCCTACAGACTTGAAAAGATCTGATTTCACAATTTTCTTGATTGCCCAAAGAGAATTTGGGGAAGAACTTGAGGGAATTTAGGCTTGATCACCCTTAGGAGCTTCTAGACTTGCATGCATGAAAGTGAATAAGCCTATAATGAAGTTACCCCTATTAAAACACTCTATTCTAAGCTTAAAACAACGTAGTTTAGGCCTTAGAAACTTAGAAATTACCGAAAGTCCTTAATAGGTTCGCAGGGAAAAACATACTACCAGTCCCAACGAGGGACTAGACGAATCATCGTCAGTGATCACAACTCGTGGTCATCTCCCGTTCCCTGCTCTGGATATCTACCTCTGAGGGTCACCATGCAGGACATCACGACTCATGGTGTACCAACGACTCATGGTGACCAATCGTTACCCACACTACCCAAACATTAAATCCTCAGTCAACTCTTGACCACGGGACACTCGATGGATCATGATGCTGACCATGACTCGTGGTCACACCCGTGGTCACCTCAAACACAAAATTTCAACCCCAATCCAATCTCCTCCCCACAAGTCACTCAACGATTCATGGTGCACCCCACGGGTCACTGGACGACTCATCCTGTGACCTAGTGTAGAAAATCCTGTTTTCTCTATTTTAACTCTCGGGTCTGATCTTAGAACTTTCTAGGTATTACAATAAATCTCCCTTAGGAAAATTTATCCTCGAACGTGGAAAAACATACTGAAAAGCAGAGAAATGCAATCATCAAACTCAAATACTGAACATACATGTTGAAAACTGATGGAGTGACTGACTCCAAATTGAACTACATGACTGAACTGAATTCCTGTATCATACATACATTCATTGACATGAAAGAAACTAGGGCATATGAACTGAATATGAAACTGAATAGAGTACTGAGAAGGAAAATGATACCTCAAGCTGAAACTGAGCCAGAAGGAAATATATGTGGATATTTAGCCATCATATCTTCTTCGACTTCCCATGTAGCTCCATCAACATGCTGATTCCTCCACAAAACCTTGACTGAGGCTACTTATTTGATTATTAGCTTATGAACCTAACGATCAAGTATTTCTACCGGAACCTCCTTATAACTAAGGCTATCTTTCACACCGACACTGTCCACCGGAACAACCAGAGCTGGATCACCCAAACACTTCTTCAAGAGTGATACATGAAAAACTGGATGAACTGAAGCTAATTCTGAGGAAAACTCCAACTCGTATGCTATCTTGACAACCCGTTTCACAATTCGGAATGGACCAACATAACGGGAACTGAGTTTTCCTTTCTTTCCAAATATCATCACTCCCTTCATAGGGGATACCTTCATAAACACCCAATCATCAACCACAAACTCAAGCTCTCTCCTCCTCACATTTTCATAGGACATTTGGCAACTTGAAGCGTTTTCAACCTATCCCTTATAAGCTGAACCTTCTACATAGCCTCATGGACTGAATCCGATCCTATCATCGCAGCTTCACCAACTTTAAACCAACCAATAGGAGATCAACATCTCTGCCAATAAAGAGCCTCAAACAGAGCCATCTGAATGCTGGAATGGTTGTAGCTGTTATATACAAACTCAATGAGAAGTAAATGGTCATCCCAACTACCCTTGAAATCGATCACGCATGCTCTAAACATATCCTCGGGTGTCTGAACGGTCCTCTCGGCCTGACCATCTATTTGCGGGTGAAAAGATGTGCTAAGCTTGACCTGTGTACCGAGTCCCTTTTGAAACAATCTCCAAAACTGGGAGGTGAACTGAGTACCTCTATCTGATATGATGGTCAATGGCACCCCATGCAATCGAACTAACTCCCGAATGTACAACTTAGCATAATCCTCTGCTGAATCGGTAGTTTTGACAAATAGAAATTGAGTTGCCTTAGTCAACCTATCCACAACCACCTAAATAGAGTCATACGGTCGACGAGTGCAAGGCAACCCTGTGATGAAGTTGATGTCCTCCCACTTCCAAGTAGGGATACTAATATCTTGAAGCATACCTTCAGGTCTTTGATGTTCCATTTTCACCTGCTGACAGTTCGAACACTTAGCCATAAATTTTGCTATGCCCTTCTTCATGCCACTCCACAAATAGACTTCCCGTAGGTCACGGTACATATTGGTGGCACCTAGATGTATAGAGTATCTGGAACCATGGGCCACGTGAAACATTCGATCTCTCAAATCATCAACATCTGAAACACACAAACGACCTTGATATCGAAGCATCCCATCTCCCGCTTTGGAGAAGACTTCTACCTTTTGATTCTGAACGGATTCCTTAAACATTACCAAAATAGGATCCTCTCCTTGTCTAGCTTTAACTTTAGTCACTAAGGATGATTCTGACCTGTTCTGAACAATGACACCACTATCGGTCGAGTCAACTAGAGGGGCTCCTAGCCGTGCAAGTTGGTGAACATCATGTACTAAATCCTTGCTTTCCTGGTATACATGGGGCACACTCTCCATGGAAAGCCTACTAAGAGCGTCTGTCACCATGTCAGCCTTTCCCGGATGGTAGAGAACACTCATATCATAATCCTTGAAAAGATCCAACACCTCCTATGACGTAGATTCAAATCCTTCTGGGTAAACACGTACTGTAGGCTTTTATTGTATGTAAACACATCTACATAGACCACATACAGATAGTGTCTCCAAATATTCAAGGAAAATACTACTGCCGCCAATTCGAGATCATGAGTTGGATAGTTCTTTTCATGGACCTTCAGCTGCCTGGAAGAATAGGCTATAAATCCCTTGTCTAAGAGATCTTTCAACTGCTCCTTCAACTCCTTTAGCTCGCTGGAGCCATTTTGTAAGGAGGGATAAATATAGACTGCGTATCGGGAAGAAGGACAATACCAAAATCAATCTCCCGCTCGGGAGGAATTCCCGATAAATCATCTGGAAACACCTATGGATACTCACACACTATAGGAACTGACTGGATAATCGGTGTTTCGGATGTAGCATCCTTAACCCTAACTAGATGGTAAATAAAACCCTTAGAGATTATCTTTCTGGCCTTAAGATAGGAAATGAAATTACCTACAGACACAGCTGAACTACCCTTCCACTATAAGACTGGTTCACCCGGAAATTTGAACTCTACTGCATGGGTTCTACAATTGACTGAGGCATAACATGCATGTAACTAATCCATGCCAAAGATAATATCAAAATCAATCATGGCTAACTCCACTAGATCTGCTTAGGTGACTTTATGAAGGACTTTGACAGGGAAATTTCTATATACCCGTCTAGCTATAATTGAATCACCGATTGGACTAGAGACTGAGAAGGGTTTTGATAAGATTTCAGGACTAACTCCGAAACTACTGGAAATATAGGGCATCACAAAAGACAATTTATCCCCGGGATCTAACAATGTTGATATATCAAGGTGGAATACTCGTAATATACCAGTGACTACATCTGGGGAGACTTCCTGCTCCTGACGAGGTGCTAGGGCGTCGAATATGTTTTAACGCAGACCACCACCCATACTAGCGGATGCCCCCTACTGAGCTGGGCGTGCTGGTGGAGCTGCTAAACTGGAAGCTGGGCCTCGGCCCTTATCTTGACCCTGTCTGGCTACTGGGAAATCTCTAAGCATATAACCAAGCTTTCCACACCCGAAACAAGCACCTGAACCTGCCAAGCACTGACCCACGTGTCTCAGCCACATCTGCTACACTCTGGAGAGCTGGTCTCTACGAATCTGCTACTCTGTCCTCTAGAGCCTGATGCTCGTCCTTTTTGATCGCGCCTGGATCTGGATAGCACACTCATAGCAGAAGGCGCTGGGGTTGAAGATCTCTGGTGGGACTGCTAACGGTTCCCATTATATCTCTGCTGGGAGAATCTGAAGCTATCAGTCCTGGCCCTTTTGTCCTCTCTCTCCCGCTCACTCATTTGCACCGCCTCCATCTGTTGGGCGTATAGGACTATCTGAGCAAATTCAATATCCTGATGAAGCATCATATTCCAGTAATCCTTGACTGAGTAGTCTACTACCCCATGTATGAACTGGCTCACTCGGGCTCTCTGATCCGCCACCATCTCAGGTGCGTACTTGGACAGACAAGTGAACTCCAAGGCATACTCCTGAACTGTCATCTTCCCTTACTTTAAGTTCACAAACTCGTCCGCTTTGATCTCCCTCATATCACAAGGGAAGGAACAATCCAAAAACGCGGCATGAAACTCATCCCAACCAATAGGGCCTACTCCAACTGCCCTACTATCCTTTCATTGCTTGAACCATATGTGCGCAACCCCTTTCAACTGATACGAGGCTAGATCGATGCACTCCTCTCCGATCACCCCCATGATCTTGGTGATATTCAGAACCTCATCAATGAACTCATGTGGATCCTCTTCCACCTCCGGAGGGTTCATCCTCAGAAAATCTCTAAATCTTACTGCCACTGCATTCCCCTTCTGAGGGACATGTGCTACCGCCTATTGATTGACCTGGGTGGTTAAGGCCTGAGCTAGCATCTGAATGGTTGCCCTAAACTTAGCATGGACAACCGGCTCGGGTACATGCTCCTCATGGGCTGGTGGGGCCTGCTGGTGCCCATCTCCATTGCCATTCTCGTGGACATTTCTATTTCTGTTTCTTCTTTCGTTAACTAGGTGAGAAGGCATGATTCTATAAATGTATATAGCATGAGTTAGAAGGATAGAGAGATATTTCATTGCACGAAATAGATCATGAAAGAAGGGAACATTTCCTAAACGTCTCATAGCCTCTTAGTCAAAAGTGTGGCGCACTTCACACCCACGAGAAAGACTCTACTTAACGTGGCTTTCAGACACCCTAGGACGCTTCAAACCCTAATACTCTAATACCGAGTTTCTCACAACCCGAACATAGGCCCAGATCGAGACACGAGACAAAGAACCCTGAGAAGCTCCAAGTTGACCCATGGCATGAACATGACACCTAAATCAATCAGATGAAAGCGGAAGATTAATATAATTAATATTAGCAAAAGTCTGACAGTCTCATAACATCGGAATACATAACTGAAAACTGAAGCTGGTTATATATTGTGTTTGAAAAGCCTCTACTACTAACGAGTTAATGGGAAAAGACCCCAACTGACACACTAAAGTCTAAAACTGAAAGGAATAGGTACAACTGAAAGAAGGGCCCTCGGATAATGAGGACTCACCACTTTGGCTGATAAGTGTTAAATGTTGGGGGTCTGGCTAATGATGGAATTGAGCCTGAATATCCAAGCCTGTATCATGAAATGATACAATATAGAGTATATGGTCACTACGTGAAATGTACCGAGTATGCAAGGTAAGTAAAACCGCTAAGTAAATAAAATCATAAATCATGCATAATATAAAATAAAATCAAGATAAGATTCTTAGAGTAGGGCTTGCATGCTATTTTCTGAAATCATGATCCGAACATAATGAAATATCATAACTAAATCAAATGACCCAAAGCTGAAAACTGATAATCATAAGTAAAACTGAACTTTGGGTCAAACCTATTGAGAACATAATATCATGACCGATGAACACGCATAACTAAAATCATGAGGAACAATGGGAGACCTGTCATATAACCAATATTACCACTATAGAGCTTGCATGTCCTGACTATCACACTCAAGTGGGTAGAGTTGTCCAAAGCTTTTCTAGGGCTAAGGACGCTACCATGATATCGATATCAAGGTGAAGGCCCCTTGGGGGAAGGGGAAGCTCACAAGGGAGGTCCCAAATAATCTGAACATATCTACATTGGCACGTAGTTCTGAGGCATAGGGTTGTCTGACCCTTAGCCTACTCGGTGCTAGACACCACTCCTAAAAACATGCATATGTTCTCCATTATTTTTCAACGGAGTTGAACCATTGCCAAATGATGAATCTGACTCATAATCATACATGCATAAATCTGAAATCATAACATGAGGAGCCTTGACTCAAACCATACCACAAGTTGAACATAGTGGGAGTCTAGACTCCAAAATTTATGTGGTACGCTAATAACATGAAACTTAGATAAATCATGATACATACATGATCATATGGTCTTGCCCAATACTTAAACATGCTTGACATAGACTTGATCATTTGAAAACATGAACATAGACATGGATAATTTGAAATAATACTTTCTTCATAAATATCTCATCATGCTTGAATACATATTGCATAGATCTGAACTTTCATGGATGGGAATCACAATTTATAAAACTTGAAAGCATAATTTATAGTTGAAAACATTATAAAATCTGCCCATCAATCATAATTTAATATTAAAAACATGTTTGAATCATACCCATGATTGAAATTTAGAGAATTCACATATTAGGTTTAAAACCCATAGGTTTATCAATTAGAATTTCATGAATTCTCAAGGGATTGGGAATGGATGTGAACAATTACACCCATTCATAACCCTACACACCTGAAGAGATCTGATCTCACAACTTTCTTGATTTCCCAAAGAGAATTTGGGGAAGAACTTGAGGAATTTAGGCTTGATTACCCTTAGGAGCTTCTAGACTTGTATGCATGGAATTGAATAAGCCTATAATGAACTTACCCCTCTTAAAACACTCTATTATAAGCATAAAACGACATAGTTTAGGCATTAGGAACTTAGGAATTATGAAAAAGCCCTTAATAAATTCGCAGGGAAAAACACACTGCCAGTCCTGACGAGGGACTGGACGGATCGTCGTTAGTGACTACTACTCGTGGTCATCTCCCGTTGCATACTCTGGAACTCTGCCTCTGAGGGTCAGCACGAGGACACCATGACTCGTGGTGTACCAATAAATCGTGGTGACCAGTCGTTACCCACAATGCCCAAACATTAAATCCTCAGTCAACTCTTGACCACGGGACACTCAATGGAATGTGGTGCTGACCACGACTCGAGGTCACACCCATGGTCACCTTAAACTCAAAATTTCAACCCCAATCAAAGATCCTCCCCAGGAGTCCCTGAACGATTCATGGTGCACCCCACGGGTCACAGGACGACTCCTCCTGTGACCTGGTGCAGAAAATCTTTTTTTCTCTGTTTCAACTCCCCGGTCTGATCTTAGGGTTTTTGGTGTATTACATAGTGAGTATTTTCCTGCAAATTTATTAAGGTCTTTTTCCTAATTCCTAAGTTCCTAAGGCCTATACTACATCATTTTTAGCTCAAAATAGTGTCTTTTAGAAGGGATAAGTTCATTCTAAGCCTATTCCGTTCCATGCATGCAAGTCTAGAAGCTCCTAAGGGTGATCAAGCCTAGATTCATCAAGTTCTTCCACAAATTTCCATTGGGCAATGAAAGGAGTTGTGAAATCAGATTTCTTCAGGTATGTACGGTTATAATGGGTGTATTCATCCACACTCATGCCTAATCCCTCTTTTATTCATGAAATTCTAGTTGATGAATCTATGGGGTTTTAACCCAACATGTGAATTTCCTTAGCATCAATCATGGATATGTTCTAAGCATGTTTCTAATATTGAATTATGATTCATGGAAAAATTTTACAATGTTTTTAATCATAAATTATATTTTCAAGTTTTATAAATTATGATGTCCATCCATGAAAGTTAATGAAAGTTGAGATCTATGATATATGTATTCAAGCGTGATGAGATGTATATGAAGAAAGTATGGTTTCAAAGAACCCATATCTATAACTATGTTTTTGAATGAATTAATTTTATGTCAAACATGTTTAAATATTGTGCAAGCCCATATGATAAAGTATATTTCATGATTTATCTAAATTTCATGTTATTAGCGTACCACATGGATTTTGGAGTCTATACTCCCTCTATTTTCAGCTTGTGGTATGGTTTGAGCCAAGGCTCCTCATGTTATGATTTTAGATTTATGCATGTATGTTATGAGTCAACTTCATCACCAGATGATGGTTCAGCTTCATTGAAAAACAATGGAGAGCCTATGCATATTTTTGGGAGTAGTGTCTAGCACCGAGTAAGCTGAGGGTAAGTCAATCCTATGCCTCAGAACAACATGCCAACGTAGTTATGTTCAGATTATTTGGACCTAATTTGTGAGCTTCCCCTGCCCCCAAAGGGCCTTCAGCTTGATATGATATCATGGTAGCGTCCTTAGCCCTGGCAAAGCTTTGGATGGCTCTACCCACTTGAGTGTAATAGTCGGGACCACGTAAGCTCTATCGTGGTAATATTGGTTATACGAAAAGTCTCCCATTGTTCCTCATGATTTCAGTAATGCATGTTCATCAGTCATGATATTATGTTTTCGGCAGGTTTGGCCCAATGTTCAGTTTTCCTTATGACTATCAGTTTTCAGCTTTGGGTCATTCTATTTAGTTGTGATATTCAGTTATTTTCATATGATGATCTCAGAAAATAGCATGCAAGTCTTACTCTCAGAATCTTATCTTGATTATGTTTTATGATATGCATGATTTATGATTTTAACTTACTTAGCGATTTAACTTACCTTACATACTCGGTACATTCCACGTACTGACCGCATATTTATGTTGTATCATTTCATGATACAGGCTCGGATATTCAAGCTCAGTCCCGTCATTAGCCAAATCTGCAGTATTAGAACTTTCCAGCCAGAGTCGGTGAGTCCTCATCTTTCGAGGGCCCTTTTATCAGTTGTAGTTAGTAATTTCAGTTTCAGACTATAGTGAGTTATTTGGGGTCTTATCCCATCAACTCGTCAGTAGTAGAGGCTTTTCAGACATAGCATGTATTCAGTATTCAGCCTTGCATTATGTATTTAGATGTTGTGATATTTCCCAATTTCCTCTTTATTATATATGTTAGACTTCCGCTTGATTATGTTGAGTTTAGATGTTATGCTCATGTCATGAGTCAACTTGGTGCCTCTAAAGGTTCTTTGTCTGGTATCTCAATTCGGGTCTATGTTCGAGTTATGACAGCGACAGTCAAAGTATTTCATCTTAGCAAGAATTCTACATTTCATGGCCGATATAAACACATTGATGTAGATACCATTAGATTTGAGATGTGTTAAATTCAAAGTTTCTTGAACTTGAGAAGATTCATACGGCTGATAATGATTTCGACATGACGACTAAAGCTTTTCCAAGGAAAAAGTTTAAAGAGTGCTGCATGATCGTCAGGATGGTGGTCTCCTCCACATAGTCAGGAGGGGGAGAATTGTTGGGTTTTAGATCTTTTTCCTTTCCTATGTGGATAAATAAAAGCCCAATTTGGACCAATCCACTTTTTCCCATAATCCCACTATCATGGTGCATATGTAAGACTTCTTTAGATCTTATTTTATAGACAAAAGAGAAAATTATAGAAGCCAAATAAAGGAGAAGTGCAGATTTTCATATAGAATTTTTCAGCCATAACAGCCTGCTTCAAATTGCGATTTCCGCTTTGCTTTTTATCTGATTGAGCTTATTTTTGGATATGTTGTTTCTATCATCTTAATCTTTGATTAAGAACTTACAAAAGTGGATTTGGAGTCTTGTAACTCTAGATTTTAGTCCGTAAATAGTAGCAGCATTTTTGGGTGATTTTGCTCCTTTTCATCTCTAGCTTTTGGTGCTATCTCTTTATATTGTTGCTTTCTGTTTGTCACTTGTTTGGTGGCCATTTTGGAGAATATTATATAACTCTTGTTTATTATAATAGAGTTTTTATTCCCGTGGTTATTTACTCTTCACACTAAAGACTTTTTTCACGTAAATTTGGTGTCTTGTGTGGTTGGTTTTTTTTTCTTGCGATGTTCATATTTGTTGCTAATTACGTACTACCCAACTCTATTTAAAATATTATTTGAGATCTCCTTTTATTCCAAATAGATTGGAAAATTTTAGACTTGGCATTCTTCCGTTGCTATCCTATGTGCACTTTTGTTTGTGCTTTGTTTTTCCCAACAAATTCATATTCTTAACTTCATGAAACCCTACTCAAAATTATTATTTTTTATTTCATATTTAAAGTAAATGTGATACCTCTCTATCACACATAATGATGTTGATAAATAAAGAGGGGGGTGAATTTAAAAAATAATCTAAATATAGACCAGTCGACTCTTAGAATCATTCAGTTGACTGAGTTTCTGCAAACGATGTTAGTGAGATAATAATCAAGATGTAGTAAATTCAAAGAAATGACACAATAGTTTTATACTGGTTTTGATCACCAGGGTGGTGACTAGTCCAGTCCCCTTGGATTACAATGATTTCCTTATAGCTTGTAAGAAGTTGGATTACAAAGTGTTTCTCCAAATGTTGAATGATACAGCCTCTACCTATATATCTACCTAACTCTTTCTCTCATTTATGATCACTGATACTTTTTTCAAAATACAATGAATGAGTATGACAAGAAGTTGTCAGGATGATCAAGTGAAGTTGCATATTCTTCATGGAGTCTTTAGTGCCTTTTTGTAGTGCGTGTTTTCATCTGGAGAAAGATAGAAGATCAATCCTTTTGATCTTGATTGATTTTCTCTAAGTTAACCCAAGGGATTTGTTATCTCAATCGCGCTATATGGATATGTGATTGATATCTTGATGATCGCCAATTGATGAGATGTCATGAATATGTTTTCCCGCTGATGGTGTTTTCTTCCTTTTGTAGAACTCGTGAATCTTGTCTTCTTGATTTGTTATTCTTGTCACGCCCCGCCTTGGGGGGTATGACTGGCACCTGGTGCCCTACTGGGACCTGAACTACTGGACTGCTAAGCCTAGGCACATCTGGTGCCTGGCTGGCTCTAATTCACATTTCTGGAAACAAAGGGCTATATAACGGCTGTAAACACAGCCCCCGGCCCATTGGCCTATAGCCTCCTGTACCTGTAATAACAGCTGACCAGGACAAGCAACTATAGGGAAGCCTATGCGGGCCGACAAGGCCACCAATATACTAGAAGGTTACGTGACCGGCAAGGTCACCACTACTGTCAAACTTATGGCCCCACACGGCCAATTACAAGAAGCAAGAGTACTAACAGCTAACAACTGCACGGCCTCACACGACCGGCTCAACTGACCACAAGGAATATATACAGACTGCAAGCCTCTAGGAATAGCAATAGAACTGATCGGGACAGGGCCCCGACCTACCCGTACTATACAACAAAAGAACTGAAATACACCTCTGGAATTCAGTCTCCGAATGACAGGAGCTGAATACTCGATCGCTGACAGGAATCACGTAGTGTCACCTGCTTGTCTATAAGTACCTGCAGGCAAGTAATGCAGCACCCCACCGGGCGTCAGTACCGCTGGTACTGAGTATGCAAAGCAATAACTGAAAGAAATATCTGAAAACAATGATATAACTGATGAAACTGAAGTAGAGAGATTAGACTAACTGTCTGATAATGTAAATCATACCTTCTCTCAATCTTTACTGGCAGGGATAAGAGTCATACCTGGAAACGTATCGTGCTACTGTTGATCTACTTGTATCTAACATAACATGGCATAACATGAAATAACATAACATAGCACACACAAACCTTACCCGGCCCCCATAAGCCGGGAGGTACAACCAGCACAGAATCTACACCCCTACCCCAGTCATCCCATCTCCTATAATGGCTGTAAGCATCCCGCCGGTCCCCTGGGTATGCACTTGGGCTCGCTAAGCCCCTGACTATAACTGTACCTGAGTCCGAAGGACTCCTGAATCAACACTCGGGCGTATCCGCTCGACGGGGGTGTATAAAAGCCGACCAAGGCAAAATATGGGGAAACTGGCATCCCATCTTCGTCCCCTTGCGGGACGACATGCCACTCCGTAGAGTGACGTATCCTCGTCCTCTGGCGGACGAGTCGATACATCTATTAACCCTGGGGCGGTCGTGGATGCTAGGTAGTCCAACCCCAAACAATACAACGGTCTCAACTAGTGATGCTGTCTGTGTATCTCACATGCTGAGGCTAACAGGGGTAAGGTATCGCATATATCACATGCTGAACTAATGATAGTAATCTGTACGTATTTAATACGTGCTGAGGTAGGTAATGATGTATAAATATGAATATAGTCTCCTGCCGGGCTGTACTGGGGCAAATGCTATATAAGATAATGTTTCTGCTGAAAACTCTGTTGTTTACTCAGTTTCTGTATACACTATATGCTGGACTAGTGATAGAAATATGTACATACTTAATACATGATGAGGCTGGAAATAATATATATGTATGTACGAATATGGTCTTCTACCAGACTGTACTAAGGCTAATGCTGAACATGATATAGTCCTTTTGCTGAAACTATGCTGTATACTGATTTTCTATAGTAACATGATTTACTATTCCTAACATGCTTTCTAACTCCGTTTCAACTTATCATTCTATTTCTGAGCTGTCTTACAGGTACTATTTGCTCTACTGAGTTTCGATTGAGCACAATGATATACTAACATCCTGTGTAACATCGCATACTGAGCATACTGTGCAGTTTCTAATGCTTATATTAGAATCTCTATCATACTAGCAAATTTTACGCAAGTTGTAACTCGATACTTTCAATATCGTACCAACAGTCGTAACAAACGTAACACATGACTTCTGGACAATCTACTGGCCTTTAAATTACTGTACTATATCAAGATTTCTTAACTTGCCGAGGAAACTAACTTTACATACCTTATCCTTGAGCTATTCGTCTGTCGGACGAAGCTCGGCCGGTACTTTAACTATTTTCTCCCAACTGCATTCATAAACATATCAATCAATACTAAATACAACTTTATTTCAAAAGGCAACGTCACTTTCGATATAATTTATAGCCTAAACTTAGGCTTATCGAAAGACGGCCAGAAACTCGCTATTTTCCAGAGGTCCAGAAGGGGGAAATATTCACTTCACAGCTAGGAACGCATAGACACTAATTTAGAGCAATTTCACTTACCTTCGCTCGGTGGCTCGACGATTCGTCGGCCGTATTTTACGAAACTGAATCCGTAGGAATGCTCTCTGCTGCTAAATACTTCGGTATCTGGGATTAATTTGAGTTTGAGTAGCGTTTGGCAGCGTAATCGGACGAAAATTATAATCCCTCCTTCGTCTTCCTCTGTTTTGCTGCGTGTTCTGGAAATTAAAATGAGTGATTAATGAATTTCAACCGAAGTGGGGCTTATATACTTGGGCCTGAACCTGGGCAACGTGTCACGGAGCCATCGCGGGGGCCTCACCTCTGTGACACGTTGCCATCGCGGAGGGGCTCTGCCTCGGCTCCTCCCGCGATGGTTCGACGGGTTTCTCGTCCAATCTTTTTCCCGGGCCTTTCTAAAGCACGTATGGCCTTCAGATGTGCTTAACCAACGTGCGAATAGGTCGTCTAGGTTCCGGAAATTCTACGGGGTATAACAATTCTGGCCTTTCAATTCTTCCTTCAATAGGTTGCAAACTGATTTTCTTTATTGATGATTTGATTTGCTTCTTAGCTAATTGATTTCTCTCCTTTTTAGCTGATTGATTTTGCTCCTCTTTCCTTCTTTTGACAGTGGCTGATTGATTCACTTCTCTTTCCTTCTTTTGATGATTAGGTTTTCTTGTAGGTGTTGAACCATATTTAGATAGGATGTCCTGGCCTCTTTTAGTCGTTTGAAGATCTTTTGATACTTTTCTCCCTAATCCTTCTTCGCAACTAGTTGACTTTGAGTCCTTTAATAGTGGGTTGCTATTTTCTTGAGGTTCCTTTTTATTTTGCATTAAAAAAAATTAATTAGTCATCATTAAAATAATACTAAAGGATTTAGTTCAACAATCTCCCCCTTTTTGATGATGACAATTCTAGGGATATGATTTAGAGACACTTCCATGAAGGTGGGATCTTCTTGAGTTTCTCCCCCTCACTTGATGCATGTTGTTCTGAGTTTTCTCTCCCTTTCTTGATGCATGTTGTTCTAAGGCAATTGCTTTCTCTCGTTTTGTGTATGTTGTATAAAAGATCTTGATAGAGTATATTAGAAATAATTCTTTTTGTGCCACATGAAGTAACAATTGGAATGAGTAATAAATGAGTTAGATCTTAACAGGCAAAAAATAAGTGAAGCATTTAACTTAACAAACAAAAATTGTCATAAGCATATATCATTGACGGAACCAAACATCAACCAAAAAATATCCAGAACCAAAATCATAGACAGAACCAGACAATTTTCTCCCCCTTCATCACAAAAAGGGACACATAGATATAGCCCACCTAGGGGAAGAGAGTTCAAAAAGGATTTCCAAAACAAGAGATAACCCCAAGAGTTAACGATGACTAAGAAAATACTTCAGCGTATTTATAATACGCTCAGAGAAATAATGATAGGAATTTTCAATGTGAGTAAAGAGAGAAGAGTAGGATTTATGAACAGCAACAGCCAATTCATTTTCAGAAACTTCGACTCGGCAGCAATAGAGTCAACTTGTTCGAGCACCAAGTTGAAGGATTTCACCCCTTCCCATTGAATGAGAGAAAGTTGAGCTTGTAGACTTGTCATATCAGTAGACAGCTTCTCCAGAAGTTCGGTGCACTTGTGCAGGTCACCCACCACTACACCAAGTGAATGTTTGATTTCCTGGGCTTCAGATAAGAGAGAGTTAAGGACAGCACCTTGAGCATCATCTAATCTAACACTGCTCGGACCTTCAGCAGATACAGGTTTGACTTTGGGTTTGTAACTAGCCTTCTTTACCCAGACTCCTTCATCTAGAACATAACCCATACTATAGAAAGCTCGATCATTATAGGCAGATGAGATTTCCTTCACTGAGAAACTTGACACATCAACACCCATGGCTTTTATTATCCGAGTCATAATTATCCCATAGGAAAGATTGGTGTTACCGCCAGGATCTTGGCATCTTCAAGCATGAAACCCAAAATCTACTCCAACTAATTTATCTTCAATTTCCTCAAAAGACAGTAGACATCCAACACATCTCTTGTAGAAAGAGTGCTCAATGAGCCTTTTCGGGGGAGAAGTGTTGTGGCCATGATATGAGCAATTATGTGATTCTCAAAATAGATAGTGGCAGGGCCGAAATCAGCAAGCAGGGTACCATCATTGGATATGAAGGATTTAGCTTCGTCAAGGGAGACCTCAAAGTTGTATGGCCAGGAACCAGAAAAGAAGGGTATATATCTAGAGAAGTTAGCATAAAACACTTTTTCAAACAAATTGACTTAGGACGATTCTTTTTCCCAAAACTAGAGTTTCTAGATCACCACTGTCATTACACATTCTGAGATTTTCATAAAACATTTTCATGGGTTCTTCTAAAGATTCATTAGCACACAGCAAAAACATACCATCCAATCCTTGAAAGCTGAAGAGGTGACTTACAGAGCAATGAGATTCTTCAAGATGTTCAAGACAAATGACTCGCCCATGAGCAAAAGGTCGATCTTTGAAGGCAATGAATTTTTCTTTTCGGAGACCCTCAAAAACTTTTGCATGTCATACAAATCAAACGAAACAAATTAGTCAATTTTACCGTTCTTGGGAACAGAGGAAGAGGGTTTCTTAAGAAGAGAGGAGGCGGATTTAGGACACTCGTCGGAGGACGAGTCAAAAATCTCAACATGAGTAGAGGAAGGAGATGAACTTTTAAGCCTTTTTATGGAACAGCGAGAACCTTTAGGAGGGTTTTTCGCCATGAGAGAATTGAGAATAAAGAGATGAGCGGAGACGAACTACGGAGAAGAGGGTTTTAAAGAAAAGAGGGAATCTTTGCTACAGAGGGATATGAAAGGGTGTAACAGAATGAAAGGACACAAGAGAAAAGATGGGTAATAATGACCTAGGGGAAGGGAAATGATGAAATTAATTACGGTAAATAAATGGCACACAATTAAGAAGAAATAAGGAAAACTATTTTAATTTTGGGAAAAAGGAATAATGCCAAGACTTTTTCTTAAAAAACAGAATCTATTTTCCAAAAGTGTTTTTGTAATAATATCAGCTAATTAATTTTCAGTATCAACAAATTCTAACAAAAAATCTCCATTTTTAATATGATCATGAATGAAATGATGTTTTATATCAATATGCTTAGCTATAGATGATGCACATTGTATTTAAACAGACTAATAGCGGTAGTGTTATCACATAAGATAGGGATACTTTCATAACTAAGGTCATAGTCTATCAATTGATGCTTCATCCATAATAACTGTGCACCACAGCTTCCAAAGGCCAAGTATTCCGGTTCTGTAGTTGAGAGAGAAACTGAATTTTGTTTCTTACTTTGCCAGGATGTAAGAGCTTCTCAAGAATTTGACACGATCCTCTTGTACTTTTTCTATCAGATTTATCATCTACAAAATCTGCATCTGAATAACCTATTAGATCAAAATTTGTTGAGTGAGGGTACCATAGATAGAATCCATGGGTTCCAATGAGATAATGGATGATTCATTTTATAGCAATCAGATGAGACTTCTTGGGAGTCGACTGATATATGGCACATTTGCACATGCTAAATATGACATCTAGTCGACTGGCTATGAGGTTGAGCAATGAGCCAATCATCCCTCGATAGAGTTTTTTATCAATATTTTTTCCTGAAGGGTCAGTATCCAGACACATTGAGGGGCTCATGGGTGTTCCGGCAGCCTTTCCAGTTTCCAGATCAATCTTTTTTTCAACTCCTTGGTATATTTTGTTTGGCTGATGAAAGTTCCTTTAGTTGACTGACGAATTTGTAGTCCTAGAAAAAATGTTAGTTCTCTCATCATGCTCATACCGAATTCTCCTTTCATAAGGTCCCCAAATTCTTGAAAAGAGAGGATTCAAAGCTACTAAAAATGATATCGTCTACATAGATCTGTATAATTAAAATGTTAGAGTGGGAATGTTGAATAAAAAGAGTGCTATTGACTTTTCCTCGACGAAAATTATTTTCAATGAGAAAAGAACTTAATCGCTCATACCAAGCTTTTGGGGCTTGCTTCAGACCATAAAGAGCTTTAGAGAGTTTGTAAATATGATAAGGGAAAGAAGAATTTTTAAAACCAGGAGGTTGTTTGAAAAATACTTCTTCTTTAATAAACCCATCTAAGAAAGCGCTTTTGACATCTATTTGAAAAATCTTAAAGCGTTTGGAGGCAGCATAGGCTAATAAAATACATATATATTCCAATTTGGCTATGGGAGCAAAGGTTTCATCGTAATCAGACCTTCTTGTTGAGAGTATCCTTGAGAAACTAACCTTGCCTTGTTTTTGACTACTTTACCTTCTTCGTTCAATTTGTTTCTGAAACATTTTGTCCCGATTATAGACGCCTTGTTAGGCGTAGGTACGAGAGTCCATACTTGATTTCTTTCAAACTGTTTCAGTTCATCTTGCATAGCCTTCAACCAAGATTCGTCTACAAGAGCTTCTTCAATTCTTTTAGGTTCAAGATGAGATACTAGAGCCAATGAAGATTGATTTCTGAGAGAGGGTCTAGTTTGTCGTTGAGTATTTGGATGACCAATAATAAAGTCATTTGGATAGATTTCTTCATTTCTCCATTCTCACGGAATTTTTGAGACCTTAATCGACTCAGTAGCTTTTGTTTCACTTTGATCCAGTGTCATAGATAGAATCAAATTTGACGCTTCACCAGCATGTCTTTCTTTAGAGTTTGACTACTTTTTCTTAGTTGATGTCTCAACAGGATGAGAACTTGTTTCACTATCTTCCCCTGCATCATTCTCAATAGTATTTGGAGAAGGATTAAAAATCATTAAGGACAACATGAATGGATTCCTCCACAAATAAAGTACATTTGTTAAAAACTCTAAAAGATCTACTTAGAGGAGCATATCCAAGAAATATTCCTTCATCACTTCTCAGATCGAACTTACCAAGAATCTTTACCATTGTTATGAATAAAATATTTACACCCAAATGGGTGAAAGTAGCTAATATTCGGCATTTTACATTTCCATAGTTCATAAGGGGTCTTTTCCAACACAGGCTGAATGATACATCTATTAAGAATATGACATGCGGTATTTATAGGTTTAGCCTAGAAGTGATCAGGAATATTTTGTTCGATGAGCATGGTTCTAGCTGTTTCCTGTAGTGAGCGATTTTTTCTTTCAACCACCCAATTCTGTTGAGGAGTATGGGGTAAGGAGAAGGTTTGAGTGTATCCCTGCTTGTTACAAAAAAATTTCAAAAGATTGATCTCAAATTCTCGCCCATGATCATTATAAATGGAAGTGACAAAGTATCCCTTTCCATGTTGAACCTTTTTGCTGAAGATTTTAAAGATTGCAAAGGCTTCATCTTTGTGACCTAAAAACATGGCCCAAGTGAAACGTGAAAAATTATCAACAATAACAAATGCATATTTCTTACAAAAAATGCTAGAAGTTCTTGTAGGACCAAATAAGTCCATGTGAAGAAGTTCAAGGGGTTTAGAAGTACTCACAATGTCTTTGAATTTAAAAGAAGATCTGGTCTGCTTACCCAGTTGACATATATCACACAGAGATTTATTTGAAAATTTTATTTTAGCCAGACCAGGACTAAATCAAGCTTAAAAAGCTTTTCAATAGTATGCATGCTTGCATAAACCTATTTCCTATGCCAGATACCTGGATCATTTGAGACTGCTGCAAGACAGGTTAGTGTCGATAAGTCAACATTGTTTAAAACATAGATATTCTCATGCGGTTACTGATAAGAACAATATTTTTAGAGATATTACTGATGGTGCACTTGATAGCATTAAATAATATGTCAAAGCCCCCACAGTTAAATGATGCTCAGAAGGGTGTGTTTTAAACCATTCACCAGGTATACTTCAATCAAGTCACACAAGGGTCTTATGGTAATAGATCCAACTCCAACCACTTCCCCTTTAGCATAGTCTCCAAATCTGACATATACTCCATCAATTCTTTTAACCAATCTGAAATTTTTTTTGTTCTTTTCATGTATCTAGAGCATTCACACTCAATTACCCACATTCCCCTTTTATAGCTTACTTTTGGTTTCTCCTGCAAAACAAAAAAATTAATTTCTTTTAGGTACCTAAGTTTTCTTGAGTCCTGATGAGTTAGTGGAAGGAAGTTCATGTGACAGATTATTTTTCCTTGAGATCCATCTGTCATGAGTAGGCTTTTGAAACTTGCAGTTAAAGGATTTATGAACCTACCACAAGAGTAACATACAGGAGAGAAGGAAGACTTTGAAGAGTAAAAACTGGTAGAAGAGATAGAAGAGTATTCAAAAGTTCTTCTGTTTGAGTTGACTGGGATGTGACTGGGTGATTTCTTGATGCTATTTAATTATATATTTACGTCACCTAGTTCTTCCTCAAGAAATTCTACTTCAATTTGAGTTGCTTCAAGAAGTATTTGTCAGCCTTTCTTTTCTTTAGCGAGTTTATTATATTCATCAATAATTTTTGAAGTTCATCTGTGACAAGATCCAAGGAGTCCTAAAGATCTTAACACTTAGCATAAGAGTTAGATATTACCTCATTTGATCCTTCAAGGGCCATGAAATAGATATTTGCTGCTTCTTCAGTTTCTTCATCTGTAGCTTCTTTATCACTCCATGCTCCATGGATTTTGATTTGTTGTTTCTTTTCTTTAACTCACGGAAATTTTTCTTAATGTGTCCTATTTTTCCATAGTGATAGCAACGATCCTCACTTGTTTCATTGTTTTGGCATCCTGTTTGAGGCCTCTGTCATCTTTGTCTGAGAATGTGTTGGACTTGTCGGTTGATTAGATCCAATCCTTCACTATCCTCTTCTTCTTCCTCCTTTTCATCATAATTTTGTACAGCTTTGAAAGCTATTGACTTTTTATTTTCTTTCTTAGTATATCTGTTGAGATGATTCTGCTTGTAGGCTATCAGGTTTCCTCGAAGTTCATCATAAGTAAGTTTTTCCAGATCTCCATCTTCAAGGATTGTTGCTTTTATTTTACAGGCTTTGGGAAGACTTCTAAGAAGTTTTCTGACTTGCATACTATTAGGGTATACCATTCCAAGTGATTTTAGCTCTCCAACTACCTTGCTGAATCGTGAGAACATGGATTCAACGTTCTCTTCATCTGTTATCTTAAACAGTTCATATTCATTGACCAAGGCATTTATTCTATCTTCCTTCACTTTTGTGGTGCCTTCATAAGTCACTTCAAGCTTGTTCTACATCTCCTTAGCAGTGTCACGGGTGGAGATCTTATCATATTCAGTTTCGCTAACTGCACAATAAAGTAAGATAATAGCTCTAGCATTAGTTTGAATTACCTCTTGTTATTCTTTGGTAACTTCAAAAGTTTCCATATCAGTCTTAGTAGTATCTGTTACTCCAGGAATGATTTTGGGACCTTTCTTGATGACTACCCATTCTTGGAAATTATTTTTCTAAACAAATATTTTGAATCATCCTTTCAGTGAGAGTAGTGTTGTTCATTGAAGTAAGGTGGTCAGGATGATGAGTATCCATCCTGCAAAATTGCTCTTGAAATTTGGTATGAAGCCATGGGATCTTTTTCTCAGTTTGCAGTTAAGCAATATGAGTGAGACCTGCTCTGATACCAATTGATAAATAAAGAGGGGTGTGAATTTAATAAATAATCTAAATATAGATTAGTCGACTATCAGAATCGTTCAATCTAAGTTTCTGCAAATGATGTTAGTACAATAATAATCAAGATATAGTAAATTGCAGGAATTTAAATGTCACAGTAGTTTTATACTGGTTCGGATTACCAGGGTGGTGCCTAGTCCAGTCCTCTTGGGTTACAAGGGTTTTCTTAGAGCTTGTAAGAGGTTGGATTACAAAGTGTTTCTCCAACTGTTGATTGATATAGCCTCTACCTATATATCTACCTAACTCTTTCTCTCTTTTACGATCACTGATATTTCTTTTCAAAATACAATGAATGAGTATGAAAAGAAGTTGTCAGGATGATCAAGTGAAGTTGCATATTCTTCATGGAGTCTTCAGTGCCTTTTTGTAGTGCGTATTTTCGTCTGGAGAAAGGCAGAAGATCAATCCTTTTGATTTTGATTGATTTTCTCTAAGGTAACCCAAGGTATTTGTTATCTCAATCACGCTAGATGGATACGTGATTGAGATCTTGATGATCGCCAATTGATGAGATGTCATGCATATCTTTTCCCACTGATGGTGTTTTCTTCCTTTTGTAGAACCCGTGAATCTTGACTTCTTGATTTGTTCTTCTGGCCTTCCAATTCTTCCTTCAATAGGTGGCAAATTAATTTTCTTCATTGATGATTTGATTTGCTTCTTAGTTGATTGATTCCGCTCCTTTTAGCTGATTGATTTCGTTCCTCTTTTCTTTTTTTGACGATGGCTAATTGATTTGATTCTCTTTCCTTATTTTGACAATTAGGTTTCCTTGTAGGCGTTGATCCATATCCAGATAGGATGTCTTGACCTCTTTTAGTCATTTGGAGATTTTTTGATACTTTACTCCCTAGTCCTTCTTCGCAGCTAGTTGACTTTGAGTCCTTTAATAGTGGGCTGCTAGTATCTTGAAGTCCTTTTTTGTCCTGCATTAGATAAAATTAATTAGTCATCATTAAAATAATATTAAAAGATTTAGTTCAACTAATGTTTTTCTTTTTTCTCAAATTTTTAACATTTCTTTTGTTTTTCTTCACCTATGTGCTATACAAAAAGAAAAAGATATAGAAGTCACTTCTCAAAATAATTATTCATTATTAACTATTATTTATTGTGTTTCACTCTCTTTAAGTAACCTTTAAAACTATCATTATATATCATTATCACGTGAAGAAAGAAACGACTAGCAAGGGCATTTATATTTTTTTGTTCAGTTTTTGGACTTTTCTTCTTGTATTTTTTCCTTTAAAGGATTTGATGAAAGAATTAAGTCACTCTATCAGAAAACGAAAAAAAATAAAATTTTGTAACTGTTTACAGTGATTGCTTAATTAAAAGAGCGTCAAAAATGAAAAGACATGACCTATTATTCCAAGGGCTTTAATTTCCTAAGAACCTTTACACCATAGGCTGTAAATATACTTTAAAGAAATAAATCATATATAAATATAGCAATGAGAATAGATCCAGCAATTTTGAAGCACATATCCGTTGAAAGATCATTGTAGTAAAAAATACCGATATTGCCCTAATAATTTATACATCTGGCAGTGATTAATCATGTTGCTGTAGGTTAGCATTAAGTCACTAAGTCATACATAATTTTATTTAGAGTTGAAGTGAAGATGAAGAGAATTAGAAAAGAGTGAAATGAAAGACATAGAGGGAGGCTTCATGTTTTAAAATTTTATTTGAGGGCAAAGGGGTCAGATGCATAAGCAATAAGGGGTGGATATATTTAATTGATTTATTTTCATTCTTTTTCTATTTTCTGTTACCTTCCTTTGTGTTAGTTTTGCTTATTTTTTGTTTGACAAAAATGAAAAGTTGTCATATGCAACAAACTCGTTAACAATTAATACTAAGAAATAAAAGGCTACAGAAAAATGAAAGAAAACAAGCTATCTTTTCTCTTTTTTTTGTTAGTTTTTTATTTAAAAATTTATTCCTTATCTTTTCATTACTTTTATATTTTATATTTTGCCTATTCAAGTTCTCATATATTGATTAAATGAGATGTTTTATATATAATCTGAAAGATTTCACATGTATTTTTCTATCAAAATAACTTATATATGTAAGATTTAAAAGAATAAAGAAAAGATTTCTTTCTGTTAAAAAAAATCAATAAAATTTTAAATTATAACATTAATATATTTAATTATTTACATTATATTAAAAGTGTGAAGGTCCTTAGAAATGTTGATTAAACTTTTTGCCCTTCGTTAAAAAACTCTATAATAGATAAAGTTGTTATTTACTATTTTTCACAAATTATTATTTAAGTTACCTAAAATTTAAAATTTATTGTCGTAAACCCTAATTTTTTTCTTCCATAAATTTCCCTACAAAAAATTCCTACCAATTCTTTTTTATCTAAAATTTAAATTTGCCTTTCATAAATTTTCCTTAAAAAGTATAATTAAAATTACCCTATAAAATTTTACCTTAAATTCAAAATTTTTCTAAAAGTAAATTGTCTTTCCTAAAAGTTTTTAATCACCTAAAACTAAAAAAATTGGCTTCCACGTAAATTTCAGTTAAAAAATAAATTGCCTAAAACTTGCCATATTTGCATAAAATTTTCTGTGCTCTTTTCCTCAAAGAAATTACCAAATTAGAAAATTTTCACTTTTATAAAAATTTTATAATTGCATAATTTTCTTCA
This sequence comes from Datura wrightii, assembly GCA_035772735.1. Lineage (NCBI taxonomy): Eukaryota > Viridiplantae > Streptophyta > Magnoliopsida > Solanales > Solanaceae > Datura > Datura wrightii. The sequence continues at coordinate 165,265,567 of JASDFA010000018.1, read as the reverse complement.
TTAATAGTTTTGTCTCAAAATCTTCTCCATTAGCTATCATAACTTTATAAGGTTTCAAGTTTTCTTCATCTTAAAATTTATTTGTCTTTTTTATTTTGTATGACGATTTGAATGATATAATAATAATTGATATGCCAGCTCAAGTTGCTTATGTTCAAACTAATTTAACTTAAATTGTCTCCTTTAATTTATTCTAATATTGATATTATATTGTATCCTTTAATTGAGTCTAATATCGATAATATGGGATTTAAAATTTGTTTTATTCGTAACTAACATTCTTCATCTACTCATACATTCACAAGTTCATCTATTCACGTAAAGTAATCTTCTCATCTCATAAAATAATTTTTTTATAAAATTATATATTATTATAATTGCAACTCTTGTACATATTATTTTAGATAATCTTGCAATGAAACTTAGAAAGGACTTCGTGAGCGAAATTGTGTCAATTAACAACTTAAGGTGATACGATTTTCATTAGATAATAAGTCTCAGTAATTGAAATTAGTAGTGAAAAAGCATAAAAAGGGAACAATGAAACGCATTCAAATGACTATGACATTAATTGACAAAGAGATAATAAATATTTTTACAAAATTATATATATATATATATATATATATATATATATATATATATATAAAACTTTTTATAGGACACAAAAGTTCATATTATACTTTTTAATAATTATATTGAAAGTGAAAAAGAATATTTTACAACAAAAGAAGATTTGTTACATCATAAATGGACGCATTAACGGTATTAATCCTAATTTTCTATCAGTAAACTAGGAGATTGAGGTTGGATTCAACGACAACACTATAGTTCAAGAATGCAACAATTATTTTTCTACTATTACGTTTTAAAATAATTTTATTTCGTTCAAAGATGCAACACAATGTCCTGATGGAACAAATTTTGGTAATTTAATCATTTCCTATTTTTCTTAAACAATTATCATTTAATAATAATCCTTGTTACACTCCGTAAGTTTCTAACATTTAGTTGGCCTATTCATATGCTAGTCAAGAGTTCAGAGTACGAGCGTACGAGAGAGCCCGAGAAAAGGTCCAACGAGCGCGGAATCGGGGAAGCGAGGGAGAACGACGGAGCAGGCTGCAACAGGGGCAGCGTGCCATGGACCCCCTCCCTCCGCGTTGGGCGCCATGGCACACCCGACTTTTGGCGCGACAGGATCCGTTCCATGGACCCCCTGTCCACCGCCCAAAGATTATATAAGTTTAAGTTTTCATTTGTGTTATTTCATATATACATACATACTTTCGTCCACAGAAAGGAAACGCGAAACTTAAGATAATTTTCTTCGGCCAAACGCCGCCCAAACTCAAATTAACTTAAGGTATCGGGTTATAAGCCTGCAGGGAGCATTATTACGGAGTTAGTTTCTCAAAATTCGCCCGGAAAATCGTAACTCCGTCAAGTAGAAGTTGTCATAATTGCTCCAAACTAATTTTTATACGATCACAGGCTTCAAGTAAGTACTTCTCCCTCCTGAACTCTCGAGAAATTATATGTTTTCAATCGTGTTTTGTTAAGTTAAAGTATAGTTAATATTAACATAAAAAGTTATCGTTTTTGCCGAATTTAGTACTGAAACTAGTTTCATTCCCTCAGTAACACGATTAAGTTAGAAAGAGCTATTGAACACGGATTGAAACTCGCCAGTTAATTAGGACTCGGCGATCCAGGTATGTTAAGGCAAATTCGCTCGGCAAGTTAGTTTCTTCAGTATTATAATTTAGTTTGACTCCCAGTAAGAAAGATATAAGTATATCTATTGTGATTAGAAGTTGTTATGAGCTGAGGCCAGTATCCTATGTGTAGTTTGGGATTGACTTTGCCCTATATAGCCTTTTGTAGCCGACCCCAGGGTTACTAGCTGTGTCGATGCTCGCTAGCAGCGAGATGACGTCGCTCCAAGGAGTGGTATGCCATTCGCAAGGGATGAAAATAGGGTCCAAGGTCCTCATACAGTCCATACCATGGCTGGACTATTATATATCGTATCGGCACCACACCCTCTTTCGATGCCCGGGGTGCAGATATAAGGAGTCCACCGAACTCAAACACAGCTACAGTTCAGGGGTCGAGCGGGCTCAGTTGTAGACCCAAGGGATTGGTAGAACGGCTATAGCCACTAGTTGACCTATTTTGACCTTGTTAGGGGTATATAGATTGAAGTGTACTCACCAGGGCTTACGGGGCCCCGGGTGGGTTATTCTGTGTTGGTTGTACCTTCCGGCTTATGGGGGCCAGGTAAGGTTCTTGTTTGCAGTAGTTACTGATAGATTAGATAGCAAGAAGTTCAGTTATTCAGGTAGTATTTCTATCCCTTCTTCTTAGTTACTTTCAGACTCCTTTCAGTTCATTCAGTTATTTACAGTTACTGCCTTACATATTCGGTACATATTGTGCTAACGCCCTTCCTGGAGTGCTGCGTTACTTGCCTGCAGGTATGGATAGACACGGGTCAGGACCTTCCAAGTATCCATCCAGGACTAGCAGTGCAGTCGGCTCCTTTCCTCCAGAGCTAATAAGTTAGAAGGGTTACTCTCTTTTTATTTGTACAGTTTATGAGTAGGTCAGAGTCCTGTCTCGACCAGTATATCACTCCTAGAGGCTTGCAGATTGTCTCATATTTCCTGTGGTTAGTTTTTGTTGGCCGTGTGGGGCCCATATATGTTTTATCTTGCATGTTGGTCATGTGGAGCCTTGTTTAGCTATTAGTTAGCAGCCTTGTCAGCCATAGACTAGTTTAGTACTGAATTTACTTTACAGTCATAACTAGATATCATGGTCGTCTTGTCGGCCCACATAGGATTCCCTTTATTACCTGTTTCTGGTTACCTGTTTTCTTTTACAGGTGGCTATAAGGCCTTATCGGCCGGAGGCTGTGTTTACAGCCGAGATATAGTCCATTGTTTTCTTGATTTGAGGATTAGCATTAGTTATGCACCATAGGTGCGCAAGCTCAATCAGGCCAGTTCAGATCCTAGTAGGGCACCAAGTGCCAGTCATGCCTCCCAAGGTGGGGCGTAACAAACTTGATATCAGAGCAGGTCATATCCCAGGGAGTCTGCAAGCCATGCTAAGTAGAGTCTTGCCTATAGATGTGTTGTGCACCACATCCTATGGATAGGAGGCTACGAGGCATGTTAGGGTGGTTACTCTTCTTTCTCTTCCAGTCATGTTATAGAGCTGTGCTATATAGGGTTGAGTCCCTAAGATTATTGTAATCTGTTTTCCTACAGAGAAATGTCGGATACGTGACAGACCATGACTGGCAGAAAGTTAGACGTCGCAGTAGGAGAAGGCACTAGCAAGGTGCCTCAATTGGAGTCCGCCCGATCTGAGGGCGACAGGGGGACTCCACCTCGGTATCCCCAGCAATCTTTGCCACGCCAGGAGCCATCTAGAGCAACAGATGTTTCGGCACCACCTCTAGCAATCTCTATACCAATGCCATCATATAAGGAGATCAGGATTGCTATATTTATGATAGCCCAGATGATGGCTGCACAGCGTCAGCCAGTGACACCCGTGGTTGCGGAGTCTTCAGGAGGACCTGGTAGCTTGAGGGTCCGAGAGTTCCTCGCACTAAGTCCCCCGCGGTTCACAGGGACGGAACGGGATGAGGACCCTTAGGACTTTTTGGACTAGCTATAGGGGATCTTCAGGGTGATGCATGCCACACCAGCGGAGTTGATTGAATTAGCGGTATTTCGGTTGCGAGACATAGAAGTATTATGGTATGATAGTTGGGAAAGGTCCCGAGGTAGAGATGTTCCCCCTTCGACTTGGTCTAGCTTTTCAGAGGCCTTTCTAGACCACTATTTGCTGCGGGAGATCCGACAGGCCCGAATAGATTAGTTTCTGCATTTGGAGCATGGTTCGATGAGCGTTCAGTAGTATGCTATGAGATTCGACTCCCTGGCCCGACATGCACCAGCTTTTGTAGACACCATGTCAGCTAGGGTGCACCAATTTATCATGGGGCTGAATTCAGAATATGTGGAGACATGTATTACGGCTACTCTGTGAGAAGAAATGGACATTGCCCGTGTTCAGGCATCTGATTAGAATATCGAGGGGATCAGGCAGTGACAGCGGGAGATAGATAGGGAAAATCAGGAGCAGCGGCGCAAGGCTAGACCGAGTGATGCTCAGGCGAAATCTCAGGGTGGACCCAGGCCAAGATTATCAGGTAGGCCACCCAGACCTCCACCTCTACAGCAGCATCAAGGTAGTAGACCAGGCCATCGGGGGCAGGCAGGACCCGGCGAGAGTTCACAGCCATCAAGATCGCAGCAACAAAGGGGGTCAGATCAGAGTAGATTCACCATGCCACTTTGCCTTATTTGCAGTCAAAGTCATCCTGGGGCATGCAGATATGGTTCTTTAGCATGTTGTATATGTGGACAGGAGGATCACCTGATGAGAGACTGTCCAGCCAGGGGTCAGAGTGATCGGGGCCGACAGGACAGATCTTCAGTAGAGTCACGTGCCCCAACATCCCCAGTAGGGCATAGGCCGAGGCATAACGGGGGCATCTAGCTCAAGCACCGGTCCAGATCGCACATATATGTTACTAGCGCGACAGGATTCAGAATCATCGCCGGATGTTGTGACAGGTATGCTGGACATCTGCTCTCATTCCCTATATGTCTTGATAGACCCAAGCTCCACTTTGTCTTATGTTACACCATTAATGGCCCGAAAGTTTGGTATTATGCCAGAATTATTCAGCAACCTTTTTCAGTGTCTACCTCCGTCGGTGACTCCATCACAGCCAAGAGGGTCTACGGGGGGTGTATGGTAGAGGTTGCTGGTCGCCAAACTTTAGTAGATTTGGTGGAATTAGAAATGATTGACTTTGATGAAATTATGGGTATGGATTAGCTAGCACCATGTTATGCCAATATAGAATGTTGGACCAAAACTGTCCGATTTCACTTTCCAAGGGAGGTGATACGGGAATGAAAAGGTAATGCATCCATGCCAAAAGGTAGGTTTATTTTCTATCTTCGGGCGAGAAAGTTAATAGCAAAAGGTTGCATCTATCATACTGTCAAGGTTCAGGATGTTCAAGCAGAGTCTTCGACTCTCCAATCCATTCCAATAGTCAATGAATTTCCAGATGAACTTCATGGTATTCCCCCAAAATGGGAGATCGATTTTGCAAATCAACTTATTACCAGGTAGTCAGCCTATATCCATCCCTCCGTACCGAATGGCTCCTGCTGAGCTTAGAGAATTAAAGGAACGGTTGAAAGATCTCTTAGATAAGGGCTTCATTAGGCCGAGTACTTTATTGTGGGGTGCGTCAGTTCTATTCTTAAGAAATAAAGATGGCTCCCTCCCTATGTGTATAGACTACCGGCAGCTAAATAAAGTCACCATCAAGAACAAATACCCACTTCCCAGAATAGATGATTTGTTTGACCAGCTACAGGGGGTGAAGTATTTCTCAAAAATTGATTTAAGATCTGGGTACCATCAGGTTCGGGTTCGAGAGAGAGACATTCAAAGAACCTCTTTTAGGACTAGGTATGGCAACTTTGAAGTTCTAGTAATGTCTTTTGGACTGACGAATGCTCCTACAGTGTTCATGGATCTGATGAACAGAATCTTCAGGTCGTATCTGGACTTGTTTGTGATAGTGTTTATTGATGACATTCTGGTATATTCCCATTCAGAAGTAGAGCATCAAGATCATCTGCAAACAGTGCTCCAGATTCTCAGGGACCATTAGTTGTACGCGAAATTTTCTAGATGCAATTTTTGGCTGAATTCGATAGCCTTTTTGGGCCACATTATGTCAGAAGCTGGTATTCAAGTAGATTCACAGAAGATTGAGGCAGTAGATACATGGCCTAGGCCCACCACTCCGACTGAGGTACGCAATTTCCTAGGGTTAGCCGGGTATTACAGAAGATTTGTAGAGGGGTTTTCAACCTTATCAGCGCCTTTGACTAAGTTAACTCAGAAGCAGCCAAATTTCACTGGACTGAAGCATGTGAACAGAGTTTCCAAGAATTGAAAAATAGATTAACGTCAGTGTCAGTACTAGCTTTGCCGGAAGGGTCAGAGGGTTATACGGTGTACGGTGATGCTTCGGGCGTCGGGTTAGGATGTGTCGTGATACAACATGATAAAGTAATTGCTTATGCTTCAAGGAAACTGAGGAAGCATGAAAGGAACTACCCCATCCACGATCTGGAATTAGCCGTAGTATTTCACGCCTTAAAGATCTAGAGGAACTATTTGTATGGGGTGACGTGGACATTTTTACTAATTACAAGAGCCTCCAGTACATCTTTATGCATAAAGAGTTGAATCTGCGATAGCGTCGCTGGTTAGAACTGTCGAAGGACTACGATGTGTATATTTTATATCACCTAGGAAAGGCCAACATTGTAGGAGATGTCCTCAGCCACAAATCCATGGGAAGCTTGGCATACTTAAAGCCCGAACAGCGAGTGTTGGCCCAAGAATTGCACCTATTAGACAATTTAGCTGTCTGAATAGTAGACTCAGGAGATAGTGGGGCGGTGATCCAGAATACTGCAGTATCATCCCTGGTTGTAAAAGTAAAAGAACGGCAGTATGAAGATCCTAATCTGGTAAAGCTCAGAGATAAAGTTCAGCAAGGGAAACTATCAGCTTTCGAGGTAACCGCAGACGGGGTCTTGAGATGTAGAGGTCGTCTCTGTGTTCCAGATGTGGCAGGACTTTGCCAACAAATTATGGAAGAGGTACATTATTCCCGTTATTCTCTTCACCCAGGTTCAAAAAAGATGTATAATGACATAACAGAGATTTACTGGTGGCCGAGAATGAAGAAAGAGGTAGCAGGATTTGTAGCACAATGCCCTAATTTCTAGCAGGTAAAGGCGGAACATTAAAAACCCGGCTGATTGACACCGGAAATAGCAGTGCGTATGTGAAAATGGGAGGTGATTATTATGAATTTTGTGACAGGATTACCCTGTACCAAGCACAAATTTGATTCCATCTGGGTGATTGTCGACAGATTGACGAAGTCAGCCATTTTCTACCAGCCAGGACTATCTTCTCAGCTGAGGACTATGTTGAGTTGTATATCAGAGAGATAGTTCGATTGCATGGTGTTCCAGTATCGATCATTTATGGTAGAGGAGCGCAGTTCACAACTAAATTCTAGCAGTCCTTTCAGAAGGGCCTGGGGACACAGGTTAATCTGAGCACAGACTTCCATTCTCAAACAGACAAACAGGCAGAACGTATAATTCAAACACTTGAGGACATGTTGCGAGCATGTGTATTAGACTTCGGAGGCAGTTGGGATGAACATTTACCTCTTATTGAATTTGCTTACAACAATAGTTATCATTCAGCAATCCAGATGGCGCCTTATGAGGCCTTATATGGGCGAAAATGTAGGTCCCCAGTTGGTTAGTTCGAGGTTGGAGAATTAGAGTTAATTGGACCAGATATAATCCACCAGTCAGAAAAGAAAGTAAAGCTCATCAAAGAACGCCTGTTGACAGCTTAAAGCCGCTAGAAATCTTACGCTAACGTGCGGCATAGAAACCTGGAATTCGATGTAGGTGACTGGATATTTTTGAAAGTCTCACCGATGAAGGGCATGATGAGCTTTGGTAAAAAGGGCAAGCTTAGCCCAAGATTTATTGGGCCATACCGAATCCTCCAGAGAATAGGTCAAGTGGCATATGAGCTAGATCTACCTTCAGAGTAGGAATCAGTTCACCCAGTCTTTCATGTGTCGATGTTACGAAAGTGCATAGGAAATGCATCCCGAATTGTGCCTTGAGGAAGTCTAGATTATTGAGGAGTTAGCCTATGAAGAAGTCCAGTAGCCATATTAGATCGGCAAGTTCGTAGGTTGAGAACTAAAGATGTTTCCTCTGTTAAGGTATTATGGAGAAACAGGAATAGAGAAGAGATGACCTGGGAAGCTGAAGACGATATGAAATTCATATATCCTCATTTGTTTCAGGCTTAGTCCAGACTATGCAATTGAGGTAAATTATTGATTCAGTTGTTGTTTTATGATTTGTGTTACATATATTGTTTAGTTGACTACAATCTTGTGGTGAAATAGTTGTTATAGTGTTATCCAAAGTGTCTGGGTTGGACTTTTCTGCGTTTCAAGATTTTCAGATAATCCATATTATAGGGGAGATTCTGCCGAAATTTTTCCAGAATAATAGTTGAAAGAGTTAGATTGCTATAAGCTAAAGTGACATTCAAGGACGAATGTTCCTAAAGGGGGGAGGGTGTTATACCACGTAAGTTCCTAACGTTTAGTTGGCCAATTCATACATTTGTCAAGAGTTCAGTGTATGACGCGTACGAGAGAGGTCCAGGGAAAAGGTCGAACGAGCGCAAAATCGGGGAAGCGAGGGAGAAGGTCGGAGCAGGCTGCAATAGGGGCAGCGTGCCACGGACCCCCTCCCTCCGCATTGGGTGTCGTGGCACGCCCGACATTTGGCGCGACAGGGTCCGTGCCACGGACCCCTTGTCCACTGCCCAAAGATTATATAAGTTTAAGTTTTCATTTATCTTATTTCATATATATATACATCTTTCATCCAGAGAAAGGAAAATGCAAAAATTAAGGTAATTTTCTTCCGATTACGTTGCCAAACGCAGCCCAAACTCAAATTAACTTCAGGTATCGGGTTATAAGCCTGCAGGGAGCATTAGTACGAAGTTAGTTTCTCAAAATTCGCCTGGAAAATCATAACTCTGCTGAGTAGAAGTTTTCAGAATTGTTTCAAACTAATTTCTATATGATCACAGTCTTCAAGTAAGTATTTCTCCCTTTCTCCCTTCTGAACTCTCGAGAAAGTATACGTTTTTTTATTGTGCTTCGTTAAGTTAAAGTATAGTTAATATTAATATAAAAAGTTATCGTTTTTGCCGAATTTAGTACTGAAACTAGTTTCATTCCCTCAGTAATACGATTATAGTTAGAAAGAGCTATTGAACACGGATTGAAACTCGCCAGTTAATTAGGAATCAACGATCCAGGTATGTTAAGGCAAATTCGTTCGGCAAGTTAGTTTCTTCAGTATTATAATTCAGTTTGAATCCCAATAAGAAAGTCATAAATATATCTATTGAGACTAACAGTTGTTATTAGCTTGTCAGTATCCTATGTATAGTTTGGGATTGACTTTGCCTTGTATAGCCTTCTGTAGCCTACTCCAGGGTTACTAGCTGTGTTGACGTCTGCCAGGGGCGAGATGACGTTGCTCCAAGGAGCGGTATGTCGTCCGCAAGGGACAAAGATGGGGTCCAAGGTCCTCATACAGTCCATACCATGGCTGGACTATTATATGTCGTATCGGCACCACACCCCCTATCGAGCCTGGTGCTCGGGGTGCAGATCTCAAGAGTCCACCGGAATCAGACACAGCTACAGTTGAGGGGCCGAACGGGCTCAGTTGCAGATCCAGGGGACTGGTAGGACGGCTATAGCCACTAGTTGACCTATTTTGACCTTGTTAGAGGTATATAGATTAAAGTGTACTCACCAGGGCTTATGGGGGCCCCGGGTGGATTATTCTGTACTGGTTGTACCTTCTGAATTATGGGGGCCAAGTAAGGTTTTTGTTTGCAGTAGTTATAGATAGATTAGATAGCAGGAAGTTCAGTTATTCAGGTAGTATTTCTATCCCTTCTTCTCAGTTACTTTCAGACTCCTTTCAGTTCATTCAATTATTTATAGTTACTGCCTTACATATTCGGTACATATTGTACTGACGCCCTTCCTGGGGTGCTACGTCACTTTCCTGCAGGTACAGATAGACACGGGTCAGGACCTTCCAAGTATCCATCCAAGACTAGCAGTGCAGTCGGCTCATTTCTTCCGGAGCTAATAAGTTAGAATGTTTACTCTCTTTTTGTTTGTACATCTTATGGGTAGGTCAGGGCCTTGTCTCGACCAGTATATCACTCCTAGAGGCTTGCAAATTATCTCAGATTTCTTGTGGTTAGTTGTTGTTGGATGTGTGGGGCCCATATATATTTTATCTTGCGTGTTGGTCATGTGGGGCCTTGTTTAGCTGTTAGTTAGCGACCTTGTCGGTAATAGACTAGTTTAGTACTGAATTTACTTTACAGTCATAACTATATATCATGGTGGTCTTGTTGGCCCGTATAGGATTCTCTATTATTACCTGTTTCTGGTTAGCTATTCTCTTTTACAGGTGGCTATAAGGCCTTGTCGGCCAGGGGTTATGTTTACAGCCGAGATATAGCCCGTTGTTTTCTTGATTTGAGGATTAGCATTAGTTATGCACTAGAGGTGCGCAAGCTCAATCAGGCCAGTTCAGATCCTAGTAGAGCACAAGGTGCCAGTCATGCCTCCCAAGGTGGGGCATGACAATCCTAATATCTATGACTTTACAATTAATTAAAGTTATAGCTATTAAATTTGTACTTATTTATAAAAGGTGAGAATTTTTAATATTTAGTATTTTTAAATTTGCTAAAATTTTTCTTTTTAAATCTTCCGTTATTTAAACTATATTAAAAGTTCAAACAGGTAAGAACTCCTAATATTTAGTATTTTAAAATTGACTAAAATTTTGCCTCTTAAATTTTTTCTTATTTGAACTGTATTAAAAGTCCTAACCTTTAAGACTTTAAAATAAATTACAATTTTGTTAACCTATATCAATTCTTTATTTGTTAAACTAACTAATTATTTATCACAATTTTTAACGTATGAGAAAATTAAGAGTGTAATTTTATTATGTATCAATACGTTGAATTTCTTTTTTTGTTCTTTTTTTAAAAAATATTATATAATCGAACAAAAGAAAAGAAAATATAGAAGCACAACATATTTTAAGTTGTTTCAATTAGTTGAGTGCTCTTGTTATTCACTCTCTTTAGTTAAATCTATAATATTTTTTCCGTTTTAATTTATGTGAAGGTATTTGACTAGACACATAGGTTAAGGGAGAGAAAAAAAATAAACTGAAATATAAGGGACATGCGCAAGGCGCGTATACCAAAAATATTGATTCAACTTTTTATCATCCATTAAAAGACTCTACAATAAACAAAATTGTCATTTACTATTTTTCTTAAATAACTTTTATTTAATTATCAACCTAATATTTAGAAATTTTAAATTAATTAAAGTTATAGCTATTAAATCTTTAAATATTTATAAAAGGCAAGATTCCTAATATTTAGTATTTTAAAATTGAAATATAATTGTCTACAATAGATAAAAGTGTCATTTATTATTTTTCTTAAATAACTTTTATTTAATTATCAACCTAATATTTAGGAATTTTAAATTAATTAAAGTTATAGCTATTAAATCTTTAAATATTTATAAAAGGCAAGAACTCCTAATATTTAGTACTTTAAAATTGACTAAAATTTTACTTCTTAAATCTTTCCTTATTTGAACTATATAAAAAGTCCTAACTTTAAAAACTTTAAAATCAATTATAATTTTATTGACTTATATCAATCCTTTATTTATTAATTAACTAATTATCTATCATAATTTTTTAACTCACGGTACGAGAAAATAAATTGAAGAGTATATTTTTATTATTGAATTTCTCCTTCTTCTTCTTTTAAAAAAATTATTTAATTGAAAGAGAAAAAATATATAGAAACACAACATACCATAAGTTGTTTGAATTAATTATGTGTTCTTGTTATTCACTCTTTTTAGTTAAATCTACACAATTTCTTTAGTTTTAATTTATGTAAAGGATTTTGACTAGACATACAGATTGAGAGAGAGAGAGAGAGAGAGAGAGAGAGAGAGAGAGAGAGAGAGAGAGAGAGAGAGAGAGAGAGAGAGAGAGAGAGAGAGAGAGAGAGAGAGAGAGAGAGAGAGAGAGAGAGAGAGAGAGAGAGAGAGAGAGAGAGAGAAACAATTGAGCTAAAAAATTATCTCATAAAGGGAAAAATGAAAAATTTTAAATTAAATTATTATTCAAAGCAATCCTCATAACAAAATATGATTCACCTTTTTACACTTTTAAAAATAGAATTCACACTCGATAAAATAATTTTTTTAATATTTAAAATTTTAAAATTAACTAAATTTTGTGTATTAAATTCTTCCTTATTTGAAATATATAGAAAATATTAATATTTAGAAATTTAAGTGATTAAGATTTTATCTTTTAAGAAATAATTACACGTTGAATAGAATTATACTTTTAATGTAAATCGTTCTTATACTTAGGACTTTTGAAAAATTTTAAATTAAATTATTATTCAAAGCAATCCTCATAACAAAATATGATTCACCTTTTTACACTTTTAAAAATAGAATTCACGCTCGACAAAATAATTTTTTTTAATATTTAAAATTTTAAAATTAACTAAATTTTGTGTATAAAATCCTTCCTTATTTGAAATATATAGAAAATATTAATATTTAGAAATTTAAGGGATTAAGATTTTATCTTTTAAGAAATAATTACACGTTGAATAAAATTATACTTATAATGTAAATCGTTCTTATATTTAGGACTTTTGAAAACATAATTTGAGAAAAGGATGGTCCGGTGTAAAAAGCATCCCGTGTTAACAAGGTTCGGAAAAGGATCTCACCCAAGAAGTGTGATATAATCAGTCTACCCTGATGCAAACATTAGTGGTTGTTTCCGTTAATTTGGATGAGTCTTTCTTAATTTGAACGATCAATTACAAATAAGTAAATGCGTTTGTAATGATATCAAGTTACGAATGCCAAAACAAGCCAATAATAATGTCACGCCCCGCCTTGGGAGGCGTGACTGGCACCTGGTGCCCTACTAAGACCTGGACTGCTGGACTACTGAGCCAAAGCACTCCTGGTGCCAGGCTGGCTCTAACTCTGGGTTTATGGAACCAACGGGCTATATAACGGTTGTAAATACAACCTCCGGCCGACTAGGCCTATAGCCACCTGTAAGACAACAATAGCTAACCAGAACAACAGTAGTATAAAGGAACCTATGCAAGCTGACAAGGCCGCCATGCTGACTAGTTTCACTGGAATGCTGAATCAAATGCTAAACTACTCTGTGACCGGCAAGTTCACCAACTATTAACTGAATAAGGCCCCACACGGCCATCATAAACAAACTAAAACATAGACATGGCCTCACACGACCGGTACAACTAACCACAGGGAATATACAATCTGCAAGCCTCTAAGAATGATAATAAGATGGTCGGGATAGGGCCCGCCTACCCGTACTGTACAATAAAAGAAAAGGAATAAACCTCTATCTGTCAAGCTCCGGATGACATGAGCTGATGACTTTGTGTGCTGGCTAGAATTACGAGGGATCGGCTCCTCGTCTATGAGTACCTATAGGCAAGTAATGCAGCACCCCCAAACCGGCGTCAGTACCACTAGTATCGATTATACAAAGCAATAACTAAACATAACTGAAAATAGAAAGTAATACTAATAGTTACTGAACAACATAAGATGGCTAAGACTGTCTGGGATGGAAGAACCTAAACTAAGCTTAACTGTACTGGAGAGAAGGTGAGAATCATACCTGTCAATGTGGCATCCTGCTATCTATCAATTTAATAAATAACACATATAGCATACAAGAACCTATACCAGCCCCCATAAGACGGAAGGTACCAATTAACATGCAATCTATATACCCCTACCCGGGTCTCCATCCAAAAATAACAATTCACTCCACTCATCTAGTAACTATGAGCATCCCCCCAGCCCCTTAGGTATGCAACTTGGGCTCTATGGGCCCCTGACTATAGCTGTATCTGAGTCCGGAGGACTCTTGTAAACTGTAATTTGAGATTTGTGATCTGTAATCTGTAATCTGTGCCCTGGGCGCAAGCGCTCGACAGTGGTATGCTATAATGTTGATTAGCCTGCTATGGGGAATGCTGCATCCCATCTTCGTCCTCTGGCGGATGGCATGCCACTCCTTTGGAGTGACGTATCCTCACCCTCTGGCGGGCGAGTCGACACAACTATTAACCCTGGGGCGGCAAGGAAGCTCTAAGGGTTCCCACATAAAACAATCAGGTCTCTACAAGCAACAACAATCACATATAACATGTATAGTAAATCTGATAATACTGTCCGTGATCTTATATTCTATTCTAAATCTCTTGTTGAATTAAACTGAATCTGATACTGGGTTATACTAAGTCTGGAATGATATCTCGTTGTATGATACTAATTTACTGACTTTTATTCTGCATATGGTACAATAACTCAGGCATGCTTACTGAATTCACACTGGGCATAATACTCGGCTTCTGAAACTTTCTTCTGGAACTTACTCTATTTTACTAGGCTAGAATTACTAACTTGCCGAAGAAACTAGCTTTACATACCTCAGTTACTGACTTCTTGGCTAACTGGTGTAGCTCGGCCAATATCCAGCTATTTCTTCCAACTGCGTTCATATTTATAGCAATTAGAACTAAATTCATCAATATTCTGGAAGAAAACACTACTTTGAATATTTATATAGCCCAAACTTTGACTTATCAAAAAACAGCTGAAAACTCGCTATTTCTCAAAAGTCCAGAAAGGATAAATACTCACTTTAGGACTAGGAGTATATTGACACTAATTTGGAGTAATTCCACTTACCTTAGCTCGGTGAGACGGCGATTCGCCGGCCGAATTTCACAAAACTAACTCCGTATGAATGCTGCCTGCAGCTCAATACCTCGCTACCCGAGGTTATTTCGAGTTTGGACCGCGTTTAACACGTAAATGGAAGGAATTTTAATGGAAACCTTCGTCTCTCTCCCTCTATGGTCGTTTTGAACATTGATAAATAACTTAAAGTTGAAGGTGAGGCCCTTTATATACTTGCAGCAAAATACATTGCAACGTGGCACGTTGGCCAACGCGCCGTTTTGGCTCCGTGCCACGTTGGCTAACGCGGAGGCCCCAGCTCCATGCCACTTTGCCCCTTTGGGCAGCACAGTTCAGCCTCCTCTTGCGAAATTCTAACTTTGCACTTGTTCGGCCTTTCCCCGGGACCTTTTCTCACACGTATGGCATTCTAAAACTCTCAACCAACATGCGAATAGGTTGACTAAATGCTAGAAACTTACGGGGTGTAACATCCTCCCCCCTTAAGAACATTCGTCCTCGAATGTAAACTCCTGCTCACAGGAATCTCAACTTTCTCGACTTATTCTTGAAAAATTTTAGCAGAGTTTCCCCTATAATATGGACTACCTCAAAAATCCTGAAACACAGAAAAGTCCAATACAGGTACTCCACGCAATACTATAGCATTCATCACGTAGTAGACTAGAGTCAACTATCTCATTTATACACATAACATAAGGCAATTCATAAAACAACAATATTAACGTACCTCTGGCTGATTAAGTTTGAAATAACTGAGGATATCTGGCTTTCATATCTTCCTCTGCTTCCCAAGTCATTTCCTCTCGGTTCCTGTTACGCCATAACACCTTGACAGAAGCAACATCTTTAGTTCTCAACCTACGAATCTGCCTGTCCAGTATGGCTACTGGAACCTCTTCATAAGCCATCTCTTCCGTAACCTGGACACCCTGAACTGGGACAACTCTGGAGGGGTCTCCTATATACTTCTTCAGCATGGACACGTGGAAAACTGGGTGAACAGACTCTAATTCTGGAGGTAAGTTCAACTCCTATGGCACTTGGCCTATTCTTCGGCGAATCTTATAAGGCCCAATAAATCTCGGTATGAGCTTGCCTTTCTTTCCGAATCTCATCACCCCTTTCATTGGAGAGACTTTCAAGAATACCTAGTCATTCACATTAATTCCAAGTTTCTGCGTCGCACATCAGCATATGATTTCTTGCGGCTCTGAGTAGTCAGTAGGCGTTCTCTGATAAGCTTTACCTTTTCCGCTGACTCTCCTACTTCAAACCAGCCAACTGGAGATCTGTATTTTCGCCCATACAATGCCTCATAAGGCGCCATCTGGATAGCTGAATGGTAAATGTTATTATAGGCAAACTCAATAAGTGATAAGTGCTCATCCCAGATACCTCCAAAGTCTAACACACACGCTCGCAGCATATCCTCGAGCGTCTGAATAGTGCGTTCTGCCTGCCCATCTATCTGAGGGTGAAAAGTTGTGCTCAGGTTAATCTGTGTCCCCAGGCCTCTCTGAAATGATTGCCAAAATTTAACTGTGAATTGCACCCCTCTGTCAAAGATAATGGACACTGGAACACCGTGCAGTCTGACTATTTCTCTGATATACAACTCAGCATAATCTTCGGCAGAGAAAGTAGCCTTACTGGCAGAAAATGGGCTGATTTTGTCAGTCTGTCAACAATTACCCAAATCGAGTCATTTCTATGCCTGGTACGGGTTAATCCTGCTACAAAATCCATATTTACTGCTTCCCACTTCCAAAGAGGCATAGCTATGTCTTGAGTTAATCCGCCTGGTTTCTAGTGTTCAGCTTTTACTTGTTGGCAGTTAGGACACTGGGCTACGAATTTTGCTATTTCCCTCGTCATACCTAGCCACCAGTAGATTTCTTTGATATTGTGGTACATTTTCGTCATGCCTGGATGGAGAGAATAGCGGGCGTAATGTACCTCGCCCATAATCTACTGGCGAAGCCCTGCAACATCTGGAACACAAAGGCGGCCTTTACATTGCAACACTTCATCCTCAATTACCTGAAAATCCGGCACTTTTCCTTGCTGAACTCTGTCTTTGAGTTGAACCATGTCAGGATCTTCGTACTGTCGTTCCTTTACTTCCACCACTAACGACGATACTGCGGTGTTCTGAATTACCGCTCTGTTGTCCTCTGTTTCTGCTACACAAATGGCCAAACTAGCTAACTGGTGTATTTCTCAGGCCAATTCCCACTGCTCGGGCTGCAAGTATGCCAAACTCCCCATAGACTTACGGCTAAGGGCATCCGCTACTACGTTGGCCTTTCCTGGGTGATACAGAATATTTACATCATAATCTTTCAACAACTCTAACCAGTGACGCTGCCGCAAATTCAACTCTCTCTGAGTGAAGATATACTGTAAGCTCTTATGATCAGTGAAAATATCCACATGGACGCCATACAAGTAATGTCTACACATCTTTAGGGCGTGGATCACTACGGCTAGTTCCAGGTTATGGGTAGGATAATTCTTTTTGTGTTTCCTCAGCTGTCTGGAAGCATAAGCAATTACTTTACCATGCTGCATCAACACACATCCTAACCCAACACCGAAGCGTCACAATAAACTGCATAACCCTCTGTACCTTCTGGCAATGCTAACACTGGGGCGGAGGTTAACCTGTCTTTCAATTCCTGAAAACTCTGCTCACATGCCTCCGTCAACTGAAACTTTACTGTTTTTGGCGTCAGCTTAATCAGAGGTGCCGCTATGGTGGAGAATCCCTCAACAAATCTTCTGTAGTACCCTGCTAATCTCAGAAAACTGCGTACTTCAATCGGAGTGGTAGGTCTGGGCCATATTTTTACTGCTTCTATTTTCTGTGTGTCTACCTGTATACCAGCATCCGACACAATATGCCCCAAGAAGGCTAGTGAGTTCAGCCAAAATTCACATTTAGAGAACTTGGCATACAGCTGACAGTCCCTGAGAATCTGAAGCACTGTCCGCAAATGATCCTGGTGGTCTGCCTTTGAGCGAGAATACACCAGAATATCATCAATAAACACTATCACGAACAGGTCCAGATATAGTCTGAAGATGTTGTTCATCAGGTCCATAAATACTGCGGGAACATTTGTCAGCCTAAAGGACATGACTAGGAATTCAAAATGGTCGTATCTGGTCCTGAAGGCAGTCTTTGGAATGTCCCTTTCAAGAACTCGAACTTGATGATATTCGGACCTCAAGTCAATCTTGGAGAAATATTTAGGCCCCTGTAATTGATCAAACAAATCATCTATTCTGGGAAGCGGATACTTATTCTTAACTGTAACCTTATTCAGCTGTCTGTAATCTATACACATGTGGAGGGAGCCGTCCTTCTTCCTCACAAACAGAACTGGCGCACCCCAAGGTGAAGTACTAGGCCTGATAAAGACCTTATCTAACAGATCCTTCAGCTTCTCCTTTAGTTCTCTGAGTTGAACAGGAGCCATAAGATACGGAGGGATTAATATGGGCAGAGTTCCTGGTAGCAAATCAAATGCAAAATCTATTTCTCTTTCTGGGGGAATACCAGGTAGCTCATCTGGGAATACTTCGGGGAATTCATTAACCACTAGAACAGATTGGAGAGTCGGAGGCTCTACCAGCACATCCTGGACTCTGACTATGTGGCAAATGCATCCCTTAGCTATCAACTTCCTTGCCTGAAGGTAGGAAATAAACCTACCTTTTGGCGTAGCTGTACTGCCCTTCCACTCTCGTACTGCCTCCCCTGGAAAGTGGAATCGGACCGTCTTGGTCCAGCATTCTACATTAGCATAGCACGGTGCCAACCAATCCATATCCATGATTGCATTGAAATCAATCATCTCTAATTCCACCAGATCTACTATGGTCTAACGATCAGCAACCTCTACTGTACACCCTCGATAAACCCTTCTGGCTATGATGGAGTCATCGACGGGTGTAGATATTGAAAAGGGTAGCTGAAGCAACTTTGGTACAACACTGAATTTTTGAGCCACAAATGGGGTAACGTAGGACAAGGTAGATACTGGATCAATCAATACATAAGCAGGGTGAGAGCAAATAGTCATCATACCTATTACCACATCTGGAGACGCCTCTGAGTCCTGCCTCCCTGGTAATGCATACGTACGGCTTGGGCCCGTACCTGAACTAGAGGTCCCTGATCTGCCTCGGCCTCTGCCTGCTGGGATTGAGGGCCTATGCCCTGCCAAGGTTGCTGGAGCTCGTGGCCCTGCTGACGCCCTGTCCTGTCTGTCTCGGTTACCCTGACCCCTGGATGGATAGTCTCTCATCACATGACCCTCATGTACGCATATATAACACCCTGTGGAGCCATATCTGCAAGCTCTAGTATGGGGTCGACTGCAAATAGGGCAAGATGGGGGTGTATACCTACTCTGCTCTGCCCTCCTCTACTGGGGTGAATCTACCATTCGTGAGCTGCCGCTGGACTCTGACTGCCCTCGGCGACTGAATCTACCCCTCTACGGCTGTGATGGAGGTGGGGGTCTAGGTGGCCTATCTGACAACCGTGGCCTAGGCCCTCTCCAGATCTCCCCCTGTATCTCATCTGATCTAACCCTGCGGCGCTGTTCCTGATTTATTCATCTGCTATCCTGTTGCCACTGTCTAAGGCCTTCAATAGTCTGGGCAAAGGCCTGCACCCGAGCAATATCCATATCTTCCCGCAGTGTAGCTGTCATACATGCCTCAATATACTCTGGGTTCATACCCATAATAAACCGGTGGACCCTAGATGGCATGGTGTCCACAAAGGCTGGAGCATAGCGGACCAAGGAATCGAACTGCAGGGCGTATTCCCGTACACTCCTCACCCCCTGCTCCAAGTGTAAAAACTGGTCCATCTGGGCCTGTCGGATTTCCCATGGAAGATAACGATCCAGGAAGGCCTCTGAAAAGCTGGACCAGGTCGGAGGGGCAACATCTCTCCCTCGGGACCTTTCCCAACTTTCGTACCACAACACAGCAATATCCCGCAGCCACAATACCGCTAACTCAACCGACTCTGTAGATGTCACATGCATGACCTGGAAGATTCTCTGCATCTGATCCAGGAAGTCCTAGGGGTCCTCTGCCTGATCCGACCCTGTGAACTGTGGGAGACCTAGTGCCAAGAATTCTCGAACCCTCGAATTGCCAGGCCCACCTGATGACTCTGCTATTACGGGTGGCACTAACTGGCGCTGAGTAGCATCATTTGTGCCAACATAACTACTGCACTTCGAATTTCCTGGTCGGATGGTGTAGGTACAGGAACTGTCGGAGGCGGTGTCGTCCCGAGTGGCTCCTAGTGGGGTGGGGACTGCTGGGAAGGTCGAGATGAAGCCTCTGTATCGCCCTTAGATCGGGCTGATTCTAAAAAAGGATGAGGCATCCTACTGGTGCCTTCTCCTGCTGCGGTATCCAGTCTTCTACCTGTGACAGGATGTCGCTGGTCTGCCATTTTATCTGTAAACAAAGAGTATGATGAGATTTAGGGACTCAACCCTACACTGTACTGCTCTATGGCACGACTGATTATGAAGAAAGAGTAATCATCCTATCATGCCTTGCAGCCTCCTACCTATGGTATGTTGTGCACAACACATCCACAGACAAGACTCTACTTAACACGGCTTGCAGACTCCCTAGAATACGACCTGCTCTGATACCAAGTTCGTCACGCCCCGCCTTGGGAGGCATGACTGGCACCTGGTGCCCTACTGAGACCTGGACTGCTGGACTACTAAGCCTAAGCACTCCTGGTGCCAGGCTGGCTCTAACTCTGGGTTCATGGAACCAACGGGCTATATAATGGTTGTAAATACAACCTCCGGCCGACTAGGCCTATAGCCACCTGTAAGACAACAATAGCTAACCAGAACAACAATAGTATAAAGGAACTTATGCAAGCTGATAAGGCTGTCATGCTGACTAGTTTCACTGGAACGCTGAATCAAATGCTAAACTACTCTGTGACCGGCAAGGTCACCAACTATTAACTGAATAAGGCCCCACACGGCCATCATAAACAAACTAAAACATAGACACGGCCTCACACGACCGGTACAACTAATCACAGGGAATATACAATTTGTAAGCCTCTAAGAATGATAATAAGATGGTCGGGACAGGGCTCCGGCCTACCCATACTGTACAACAAAAGAAAAGAAATAAACCTCTATTTGTCAAGCTCCGGATGACAGGAGCTAATGACTTTGTGTGCTGGCTGGAATTACGAGGGATCGGCTCCTCGTCTATGAGTACCTGCAGGCAAGTAATGCAGCACCCCTAAACGGGGGTCAGTACCACTGGTACTGAGTATGCAAAGCAATAACTTTACATAACTGAAAATAGATAGTAATACTGATAGTTACTGAATAACAGAAGATGGCTAAGACTGTCTGGGATGGCAGAACCTAAACTAAGCTTAACTTTACTGGAGAGAAGGTGAGAATCATACCTGTCAATGCGGCGTCCAGCTATCTATCAATTTAATAAATAACACATATAGCATACAAGAACCTATACCAGCCCCCATAAGCCGGAAGGTACCAATCAACATGCAATCTATATACCCCTACCCGGGTCGCCATCCAAAAATAACAATTCACTCCACTCATCTAGTAACTATGAGCATCTCGC
This sequence comes from Datura wrightii, assembly GCA_035772735.1. Classification (NCBI taxonomy): domain Eukaryota; kingdom Viridiplantae; phylum Streptophyta; class Magnoliopsida; order Solanales; family Solanaceae; genus Datura; species Datura wrightii. Next base: position 165,244,236 of record JASDFA010000018.1, on the reverse strand, counting down.
CGGCCCCCTGGGTATGCAACTTGGGCCCCTAACTATAGCTGTATCTGATTTCGGAGGACTCCTGTAAACTGTAATCTGAGATTTGTGATCTGTAATCTGTAATCTGTGCCCTGGGCGCAAGCGCTCGACAGGGGTATACTATAATGCTGATCAGCCTACTATGGGGAATGCTGCATCCCATCTTCATCCTCTGGCGAACGGCATACCACTCCTTTGGAGTGACGTATCCTCACCCTCTGGCGGGCGAGTCAACACAACTATTAACCCTGGGGCGGCAAGGAAGCTCTAAGGGTTCCCACATAAAACAATCAGGTCTCTACAAGCAACAACAATCACATATAACATGTATAGTAAATCTGATAATACTGTCCGTGATCTTATATTCTATTCTGAATCTCTTGTTGAATTAAACTGAATATGATACTGGGTTATACTAAGTCTGAAATGATATCTCGCTGTCTGATACTAATTTACTGACTTTTATTCTGCATATGGTATAATAACTCAGACATGCTTACTGAATTCACACTGGGCATAATACTCGGCTTCTGAAACTTTCTTCTGGAACTTACTCTATTTTACTAGGCTAGAATTACTAACTTGCCAAAGAAACTAGCTTTACATACCTCAGTTACTGACTTCTTGGCTAACTGGTGTAGCTCGGCCAATATCCAGCTATTTCTTCCAACTGCGTTCATATTTATAGCAATTAGAACTAAATTCATCAATATTCTGGAAGAAAACACTACTTTGAATATCTATATAGCCCAAACTTTGACTTATCAAAAAACAACCGAAAACTCGCTATTTCTCAAAAGTCCAGAAGGGAGAAATACTCATTTTAAGACTAGGAGTATATTGACACTAATTTGGAGCAATTCCACTTACCTTAGCTCAGTGAGACGGCGATTCGCCAGCCGAATTTCACGAAACTAACTCTATATGAATGCTCCCTGCAGCTCAATACCTCGCTACCCGAGATTATTTCGAGTTTGGACCGCGTTTAACATCGTAAATGGAAGGAATTTTAATGGAAACCTTCGTCTCTCTCCCTCTCTAGTCGTTTAAACATGGATAAATGACTTAAAGTTGAAGGTGAGGCCCTTTATATACTTGCAGCAAAATACATGGCAACGTGGCACGCTGGCCAACGCGCCGTGTTGGCTTCATGCCACGTTGGCTAACGCGAAGGCCCTAGCTCCGTGCCACTTTGCCCCTTTGGGCAGCGCGGTTCGGCCTCCTCTTGCGAAATTCCAACTTGGCACTCGTTCGGCCTTTCTCCGGGCTCTTTTCTCGCACGTATGGCATTCTAAAACTCTCAACCAACATGCGAATAGGTTGACTAAATGCTAGAAATTTACGGTGTGTAACAAATAACTTACAATACAATTTCGTAAGTGCTAATTATTTAAATGAATAACTTATATTATATGTTCTATTCTACTATACAACTTCTTATTACAATGCGTCTTTGTAATGCTAATATTTATATTAAATATTAATAGTGTGGTAATACAAATGTTTAAGTGTTAATGTGAAAGCGAATGATTTTTTTAATCTTTCAATCAAACACGATTTCTACAAACGTTTTTGTTTATTGAAATAAGTTTTAGAACAAACTAAATAAAGAACTACTATATTGAATCAAACTCTTAAATATAATCATTTATCAATTTAAAATTTATAATTTTCTTTCTAAATTCTTATATTGTTACACAAACACACTTTTAAATATTATTTATACTATTTTTAAAATTTTATTTTTATTAATATAAAAAACACTCGCGCAATATGAGGGACACGCGCGAGATGCATCACTAAAATTAGTATTTTATAATTACCAAATAAAGCGCAAAAAAGTACACTAAAATTATAATGCATTAAATTGGCGTACTCTGTTTTCCTTGTATGAATCACTTGAAATCTTAAACAACAGTACCCCAAATAAAAAGTTGAATTAAATTGATTAGATGAAACTTTGATGAAACACCTCCATTAAAATATGTGTTAAAAAAACTTTAAAACTAAGAATTAAAATTTTGTGTTTTCTTTTCATAATTGCAAATTTTTTTTTAGAAAAATAAAGCATAATTTTTAAATTCAATCTTCTAATTTTTTGTGTATTACATCTGAATTTTATAATATCACTAAATTAAAAGCAATTCCCAACATCTCTATGCATGATAGACTATAATTATCACAAGTTAGTTGCTCAAATATGCCGTATCTCTGCACTATCATAAAAAATATCAAAATCATCACGAAACATTTTGATGTTTTATGGCGACCGAAGAAATGCAAGAAAACATATACTAATAACTAATAACTTAATTTATAAGAAAATATGTGCAAGATAAAATTTAAAAATACATTTGTACCTTATAAAATAGAAAGTAATTATTAACTCCCTTAACTTTATTTTATATCTTTGTTAGCTTCAGGTGATAACGAAACAATTTGACGTTGTTTTTTACTATAGAATAAATATTTTTTAATACAAAATTTGTGATACTTGATATATAAGACACACGTGCAAAACACGTGTCCAAAAAATAAAAAATACTTTAGTGTAAAGTTGAATTACTAAAATATCCTTTAATGTTAAATGACATTTTTACTTTTTATCTAAAAATAAAATTACTCTCCATTACAATTTAATATTTATTCATTATTAAAAAGTAGAACATTTCAAAAGTTTTGATAAATAAAATATTTTCAATAAATAATGAAAAATAGAAAGTCATTCAAATGAATAAATATGCCAAGAATTATATTCCTAAGTCTTTTTTAATCTTTAAATTATTTAGCATAAACCATCTGCGTTATTTTTAAAAAGTTAATAAATATTTAAAGATATTGTTCAATTAAATAATTTAAATTAAATAAAAAATTAAAGAAAATAAAAGACAAAATGAGATCAATTTTCAAGACACTCATTATTAAATTTTAATAAAATATTTTCAATAAATAATGAAAGATATGCCAAAAATCATATTCTTAAGTCCTTTTTAATCTTTAAATTATTTAGATAGACCATTTACATTGTTTTAAAAAAGTTAAATACATGATTAGATTAAATGATTTAAATTTAAAAGTTTTAAAAAAAATGAAAGATAAAATGAGATCAATTTTCAAGACACTCATTATTAATTTTTAATAACTCTTATCTCTTCATTATAATAATAACTCTTGTCTCTTCATCATCATCATCATCATATTATTATTATCATCATCATATTATTATTATCATCATCATCATCATCATATTATTATTATTATTATTATTATTATTATTATTATTATTATCATTATTATCATTATCATCATCATCATAATATTATTATTATTATTATTATTATTATTATTATTATTATTATTATTATTATTATTATTATTATTATTATCATTATCATTATTAGCATTATCATCATCATCATATTATTATCATCATTATCATTATTATTATTATCATTATTATTATTATCATTATTATTATTATTAATAATTATTTTAAAAGTGGGACATTCAAATTTAAAAATTAAAATATTAAAATAATTTTATAAAATTGAATGACTATAATATTCTTTGAACTCCACAAACTAGTACATTAATTTTGAAGAAGTTGAAGAATTGCATAGAATAACTAAAACACTAAAATTCAATTAACAAATTCAATGCATAAACTATTCAGAGGTCCATTTTCCTCATACGTTTCCTCCATTAAAGTTCTCTTGAATTCTTACTTTAAAATTTAATCTTCTTAGAGTAATAAGAGAACTATTGGAGTTTCCCCACCCAATTCTCTTTGATTTATGTAATCTTTATAGATATTTTTGGTTGTTTTAATTTATAACTATTTTTTATTTAATTTATTTTATTCTATCATTATATATTTAAATAAAAATTAATAGAGTCTTCATCATGTGATCTTTTCTTTCATTATATTTATTGCTTTCTTTGTCCATTATATCATATGAATTTTAATAATTTTTAGTTTATCTCTTACATGCTGCTATGAATGTTTAATTCAACAGTAGTATGTTAGTGATGATGAGTTATGACTTTTCGGGGGGTTTGGTTACTTTAATTATTTATAAATTCTTAGTAGCCACTTTGATAAACCTTTGATACGATTGCTTGATTTTTGGCTGGGTAACTCATGTTGGTGTTGTGTCAGGGCTTATCTAGGGCAAATAAGATAAATATTGCATAATAATATTATTTTTCGGCACTCTTTTTTGTCATATATTCAACTTTTCTCTGTTTCTTTATTGATATCACAAGAATATTCTCCTAAAATATATAAAATCTGATAATGAGGTTGAGATTACTATAGAATTTATTTTCTTCTTTAAGTAAATTAATTACTTTTTAATTATATGTCATGGTATTATGCTGACTTGTATATTAGTTTTTTGGAATTACTTTTTATTTATATTGTGCATATGTAAGCTCTCAATAATTTTTTGGCTTTAAGTGTTCAGAATTATCTAACAGTAACATTGATTTATAAAGTTTAATACAACTTGTATTTTATCATTTAAATCAAATGTATACATAAATAAGTAAAAATTTAAATCAATTTTGTCACTTTCGGAAGATGCTAGAAATGCAACTTTTAGATTGGAATGAGAAAACTTTTAGTGAGGAGGAATATTAAACTCAGGAATGTGTCTGTGTGTTTCTATAAACTTTCTTTCATAATGTATTTGCAATTAACAAGGTTAAACGCCTGAAAGCAATTTAATAATTAAAGTAATTTTCTTTTACAAAATTTTTTGTATCATCTCTTTATGCACCTAATAACATAAAAATGTAACTCATTATACATTTTAAATATCAAACTTTTAATTTGTTAATCAAATTTTGTAGGTTCAAAAACATCTAATCATTTGTTAATCAATATAGAAGTCATTTCAATATGTTGATTGTTCATCAATTTCAATTTCTATTCTTCCATTGTAGTTTCAAACATTATTTATAATGTGGTTTTAATATAACTCATACCATATATACATCTTGCACAGGACTCACGTGCAACCCACATGTCCAGAACTAGTTATTAAATAAGTGGGAAGCCCTCAAGTTAAAAGTTGGATTACCATTTTGCCCTTCAATCTAAAACTGTTTCAATAATATTTTATGTACTAAGAAGTAAATATACATTACAATAAATATTATTTTACTATTAAATTAAATAAGAAATCTATAATTGTCATATTAGAGAATTATTATTTTCATTTAATTTATGTTATTTCACTTTATTCAAATTTAATTATAATTATTTATCGTCATCTTCATCAAAATGTTAAAAAACTTGAAGTATAGTATCATGGTTGTTTCTTTCATTTATGTTTTCTACTAAAATATTTTTTAAAATAATATTTGGTTGATGGATAAAAATATCGTTTAATATTTGATGGGTATTTTCATAATTTATTTTTTATTTCGTGACATTTCACGTTTATAATTTAATAACTGTATTGAAATATGAATACTATAACTCATTATTTCACTTTTTTTTTAAAAGAATAGCCAAATATCTTGTAGTTTAGTGAGTTATTATTCATTTATATATATATATATATATATATATATATATATATATATATATATATATATATATAGAGAGAGAGAGAGAGAGAGAGATTTTCTTACTATTTGGTACAATAAAAATATTACAAAAGTATTATTTAAATGTAGGGCACAATAATCGTTTAATATTTGTATGGACTGATATGTGATACTTTCCGCTTTTAGTATAATATGATATGATATAATTCAAAAATTATTAATTAATTATATATTTAATTTAGTTTTGATTTAATAAATAATAAAATATTATTATTTAATTAAATATTTAAATATGATGTGAAAGGGGAAAAATGATTATAAGCGGGAAGCCCTCAAGTTAAAAGTTGGATTACTATTTCGCTCTTTAATCTAAAACTATTTCAATAATATTTTATGTACTTAAAAATTATAAATTACAATAAATATTATTAGATTATTAAATTAAATAATAAATCTATAATTTTCATAATAGAAAATTAATATTTTCATTTAATTTATGTTATTTCACTTTATTCAAATTTAATTATAATTATTTATCATCTTAATCAGAATGTAGAAAAACTCAAAGTATAGTATCATGGTTGTTTCTTTCATTTAATACATACATACATACATACATACATACATACATACATACATATATATATATATATATATATATATATATATATATATATATATATATATATATATAGTTATTTTATTTAAAGATTTATATCTATATTTTCTACTAAAATATTTTGAAATACTATTTGGTTGAAAGGTGAAAAATATCATCTGATATTTGATGGATATTTTAGTCATTTAGTTTTTATTTCGTGACTTTTCACTTTTATAATTTAAAAACTGTATTGAAATATGAATATATAACTCATTATTTAACTTCTCTGTTTTTTTAAAAGAATTGTTTAATATCTTTTAGTTTAGTGAGTTATTATTCACCTTTATATATATATAATGAGATTTTCTTACTGTTTGGTACGATAAAAAATATTATCAGAATATTGTTTAAATGTAGGAAAAAATAATCGTTCAATATTTGATGGACTGATATGTGGGACTTCCCACTTTTAGTATAATATGATATGATATGATTCAATATTATTATTTAATTAGATATTTAGTTTAGTTTTGATTCAATAATAATAAAATATTATTATTTAATTAAATATTTAAATACTACTATATTAATAGATATTTAGTTTAGTTTTGATTCAATGAATGAAAAATATAATCATTTTGTTAGATATTTAATTTAGTTTTGATTCAATGAATGGTAAAATATTATTATTTAATTAAATATTTTATTGTATTTTGCTTTATTGTAGGGGCAAAATGATAATCCAACTTTTGAGATAGGAACTTTATACTTTTAGTATAACTAGTTTTCGATCACGTGCGTTGCACGTGTATCTTATTTCAATAAGTAAAACTTTATGAATATGATGACATAATTAAAAATATATATAAAAGTTATTGCTAGTTATAGCTAAAAAAAATAACAAAAACTATTATATTTACATAAATAAATATTATCTATTACCGAAATAAGTACATCGTGATTTGAGTCAGAGACATTGAATAGGTATTAGAAAATTGGAAAACAATTCTAAGAAAGTTGAAAAGATATCAAGATATTGAATAGAGGACAAGTGATAATGGGAATTAAAACAAACATAATGCAAAAAGCACATAATATTTGAGCAGAAAATGCACGTTAAAAAGCTTGAAAAGCAAATTAACGAATGTCAAATTCCGATATTTCAGTAATTGAATTATTGTCTATCCCCATAATCACATTATCAGACTTCATAATTTTCTCCTCAAATCCTCTTGACTTGGTATTGTTTCACTAATATATTTAGAGCTCTTATAATCTTCCATACACAAGAATTATAGCATATAAAAATTTCTTCTATGGACATAGTATTGAAAGAGGTAAATTTATAGGACAAGAATTATAGTTTTGGAATATGAAAATAATTTCAAATATGAAAGGTCAAGTATTAGAATAAATTAAAGACAAAAAGATGAAATACATACATGTATCTATTCAAAAGGTTAATTTTATATTTTATTCTTTTAAATTAATTTACTCACATGTATATCAACTTTTTAGGAATTAAATTGAATTTAAATGGTAGAAAGGTCCTCCAACATTTGATGAACATTTTAGTAATTCAATTTTTAACTTTTTGCTTTTCACTTTTAGAATAATATAATATGATATGATATGATATATGAAATATATGATATATGACACATAATTATAATAAAATATTATAAAATTATTTTAGATTGAAGGATGAAATAGTCGCTTAATATTTGATGGGCAAATTGATCTTTTAACTTAGGTTTTTCACTTTTAGAATAGGATGATATAATAAATAAAATATAATTATTATATATAGAATTTAGTTTTAGGTTGAGGGGTAATTTAGTTGATTAATATTATTCAAAGGGTATTTTCGTAATCTAACTTTCAGCTTAGGGTCTTCCCACTCATATAATAATATGATATGATGATATCTAGCTTCAACAAGAGTTAAAGAGAATATTAATGTTCTTGTTACTATAATAAATTTATATTAATGACTATTTGATAAAATATTTTTAGATGAATGACAATTATATAAACAACTAATATAATTTATTTGGGTGCATATCAGAAAGTAATACCTTAAATTTTTATCAATTTTATTTGATTATAAATTACATTTATCATCTGTCAACAACAATATATCATTCAACATATATCATCTAACGAATCTGCACAAGCTTACATGAGACACACGTGCGTTAGTTATTATATAAGTAGAAAGTCAAAAAGTAAAAAATTAAATTACTAAATTACCCATTAAATATTAAGACTAATTTTATCAATTATGTGACCATTTATTCTTAAAATGTCTTCTGTAGTTGAATAGTTTCAGCTACATTGAATTGGAGAAAACATTTTATCTGTAGTAGTTATTGTAGGTAATTTTTTCATATTTCAACATTTATTTGCTTAGACGTTTGAGCTTCCATCAAATGTATTTTGTATAACTTTTTTATATTCTTTGTCACTTTATAAAAACCCACAATTTATCAAATCATTTTATCATTTTGTTCTTCTTCTTTTTTCCTTTGATCTCCAGAAAAATCTACTCCTACAATTTGACTTCCCGTTTGATGTGATTTGCTCATGCAAAAGATAATACTATTTCCTTTTCTTTTGGACATCTTTAGTTTTTTTGTCCTGCTTGTTATCTAAGGGTTTATACTTACGAAATAATATGCAATTTTAATATTTTATTTATTGCAATTTATGCCAGTCTTTACTTTTTAGTTTGTTAAAAGAAATTCTATTTTCCTACATCTTAAGTAATTTGATTTCGGTCAACTAAGAACGACAAATGGTGTCAGATAAGTTGAAATTAGAGAAGTACTTATAAATTTAGTCATAAGTATTTCAGTCATATGTTAGCTTTCTTGTCATGTTTATTACACGCAATATGAGATATCTTGCAAGTCCCATATCTTAATCGATACTTTTTCAATTTTACTACAAATTCGAGCCATCTATTCAAATTATTAATAAGTCATTTTTCTTTAACCAGACACTATTTTGATCTTTTTCATAATCATCATTTTATGCCTCTTCTTGATTTTTTTCTTTTTTGTTTATTTGAATGAATAGTAGAAGCAAGTTAGTTAAATTTTTTTTTTCATTTGAATGAATGAATATAAGAAATAGACCAACTTTATTTTAATAGCACCAATGAAAAAATACAATTTCATAGGAGATTCAGCCAAGCGTCTTAACCTAAAAATTATGCATTTGTTCAAAAGTTTGAGCAATATCGTATAAAATTTTTTGCTTCTTTGATACAAGGCATTACGATTAATTTTCAAGCTAAATATAAAATTATATATATATATATATATATATATATATATATATTGTGGGTTTAGTTTCACATACAACTTTAAAGGTTTTGGGTTTGTGTGTGTTTACGCTTCCCACCTTTAGTGACATGTAGAGAATTATTTTATATTATCAAGTAATTATATAACCATACCTATTATCATTTGAAGTTGCATGTTTTTCTTTAAAAAACATATTTCTCATTCATATTAGATGGAAAAAATGTATTAACATTACAACTATATATTAGATGAAAAAAATGTATTAGCATTACAATTATATATTGTATTTGAATCTATTTTCTAATTAAATTATTGTTCAACAGACATTTAATAAATTTACATCAAGAATCTAATATTTCAAAATTTATAAATTGTTTGTTTATTAATTTGAGTTTATATTTTTTTTTCTTTTTAATCTCAATGCACATATAGTACTATTATATAAATCATTTTATAAAGTTTGTGTTGATTCATACAGCCACAGCGTGCGACGCACGTTATCCAAATACTAGTATACATTATAGACATGAAATTGAAGTACATAGTTTGTTACACAAATAAATTATACGTGAAATTTATGATAATATTTTAGAATAAATAATATATTATTAAATTATGAGTATCAATTTAGAAGAATGTCAAAATAATAATAAAATGTATAACTAAAATATGAATAGTTATCAAGAGAAATTAATTTTTAAAATATCTAAAAAATATTAATAAATCAAATAACAGATTGGGTAGAATATAGCTAGAGAGGTAAAAAAAAATCAGAATGAGTTTTAAAATAGTTTTTCCTTATTTTATTTAATAAACATTTAATTACGGAAGTTAATTGTACTGGGGTATTTGTCTTTAAAGCAAATTCTTAAGTCTTAGATTTTCTTTTAAGCAAGTCATTGAGAAGTACTTTTTTTCTGTTGTCAATCATTGAGATGTACATGGGGTATCCTCACCCATATTTGTCAGGACTTGTGGTGATGAACCATGAATTAATTTGTGGTGTCACAACTGTTTTTGGATGACAAGTCGAAAAACCTGTGGTCCTAATTATTCCTGGTTAGTTTTTATCCATATGTAATCATGCAATACCACAAATAATGAACTTCCTTTCAATTTTGCTCAATAGTAAAAACACTTTTTGACGATATGACATTTTATTCTTTCTGTGAAACAATGAACTTCCTTTCAATTTTTTATAATTAGTAAAAACATTGCTGCTAAGCTATGCTATGTCAAAATATTCAATTACAAAAATTATTTATTTTGTAATGAGATTAGTGAAGAAATATAGAAAAAAAAATAAATTTACACAGTGTTTATCGATCTAAAAAAACATATGATAAAATTTTAAAAGAAAATTCTATGAAAATGTCTGAAGGTTAAAAGTGTACATGTGTGGCCCGAATAAAGATAATGAGAGAAGACATAGAATACTTTCTAGTTATCGTGCAGTTGCGTCAGTGACACTTTGAGCAATTTTATTTGAAGTAAAAACATTTATCAACGAAATGACATTTTACTCTTTCTTGGCGACAGACAATGACTGTCTACTGCATATAAATGGACTCAATAAATCCTATCCTTTTCATTTTTAACAGAGAATTAATTTGGCCTTTTCAATCATTAAATAGACAGTTTCTCCTCAATATAGTGTCTTATCAGTTATCAAAACTATATACTTCTTTTAATTTATTTATCTCATTTTTTTTATTTTTTTTAAAATCATCATTTATATTTAATAATTTTTACATTTAATATTCTACATATATATTTAAGATCATAAAATTTTAAAAGAAAGTTATACATCTTTTTTTAATAACATAAAATTTAGAAGTCTATATAACTCATTTCTTTACATTAAAATTAAGACATAAATTTGAATACACATTTAAATCATTAAAATTTATCTCTAGATTTAAACACCAAATCATAATATGTATAATTATTTATAATTAAACATAATAACTAAAGAATTATAATAAAATACTATTAGTTTAATCTTATACCAACTTAAAATATTAGAAAAAAATCTTAATTGAAACAAAACAAAATCTTAATTCCTCCCTAAGCTGCTTGTTACCGTCATCTTCAAACCCTCCGGCTTTCAATGTTACGAATCAAAAAGATTTCCTATCTTAACCAAATTCAGGATATAAAGATGACAAGGACATTATTAAAAAAGAATGCAGGTTAGTTGAAGCGATGTCACGTGACATTGATATTAGTTTATTAAAAAATATTTATCATATAAATCTAATATATTATTAGTAAGTATAATTTAAATGAAATATATTATATTATTATAATAATTTGATATATGGTTTGATAGTTTTGATAGAAAAATACAGTCATAGAAATTCGAACACAGGCAATCAAGCTCGCATCAGAGAGAACATACACTTGCGAAACTAATGCATGAAGTTAGCTTTTATATTTGAGGGTGCACAAACGAATATATAATTCTTCTGTAGCTATATATATATATATATACACATAATTTTTTTCAAAGTTAACGGATGCACGTGCACTCTCATCTTTTCATGTGGGTCCGCCTCTACTTATTGATCAGACCTTATTGTCTTAATAAAAAAACTTTATGAATTTTTTTCTCTTTTTAGAAAGGAAGAATAAGCTTTCTAGATTATTTATAATTTTGTAAAAATTTTTAATGAATTTTTGTTAATATATTATTATTTTTATACATAAAAAATAGTTATTTTTACAAATAAAATATTTTAAAAAATTTATTTTTTTATTCATTTTATAAAAAATCAAAAAATCTCATTTTCTATGTCAAAAAATATCTTGCCAGGTAAAAAATAAGTTAGACGAACTCGGTTAAAAAAAAAAACAACTATTTTTCTTTATGGATGTTGAGCAATCATTGATGTTTGGTTGTCTTAAATTATAATCAACGCATCACATTCTTCTGCTATTTTTCACGTTTTTGGTGTTTCTAAATTCTGAATCGAATATTATAATGGATTATTATGGAAGAAACAAAGAGGTATCGTTATTTTGCCGAAAGGAAGAAAAGGATATGTGTTGAGAGAGGAAAAAAAGAAGTCTTACGCTCTATTAGAATTAGCTTATTATCATATTTTTAAGTTAAAATAATTTTTAAATATTTTTATAAAATTTAAATAAAATATAAAAGTATTTTTAAATATTTTTTTAAGAAAAAATTATAATATATAATATTTAGGATAAAATAATTATCAACTTTAATTCAAATTTCAGTCTATTATTTTTTTAGTCATTTTTAATTTTTTCTATTAATTAGCTTTTTAAGTAAACATATTTGCTTCTGCTTCATTGTTTTTTTTTTTCTGCTACTTCATTCCTTTTCTTCTTTTGCTTTTCTATCTTTTTTCTTCCGTTGCTTCTTCATTCTTCAGTCTTTTTTTCTTCTTCTGCTTCTCCTTCTGCTGCTATTTTTTTCCTTTTTTCATAATTCTTATATTGAGATCTATACATAATATATGTAAATTTATTTTTAAAAAAATATATGTAGATTTTATAGATACGTCATTACAAAGTGTATTATGTAGCCTTAATATCTAATGTATTTAATATGATTATGAATTTTATATTGTGATGCTTAGAAATTAATTGAGAGCAATATTCATATTTATCGTTACAAATTTAAATATTATTGGATGAATTAAATTAGAAAATTTAAAACTCCATTGTTGGAGTTCTTAAAAGTTTGAACACTCACAATGAATTTTGAATTTGTTAAATTTTTTAATAAATTTATGATTGTGGTTCATTAATGGTGTCATTTCAAAATTGTGGCTAAAATTTAAGTTATTTAAAAAAGATTTATTAAATTTTTTAATAAATTTATGATTGTGGTTCATTAATGGTGTCATTTCAAAATTGTGGCTAAAATTTAAGTTATTTAAAAAAGATTTATCCTATTTTGAGTGGAGTTTCTATACTACCCCGGAAGTCCCTAAGATTAGACCCGAGGGTTGAACTAGAGAAAACAGGAGAATTTGCACTTTTGCACTAGAATGACTCGTGGCACGAGTCGTGAGACCAAGTAACGAGTCGTAGGAGGAGACGTGAAGAAGACCCGGAGTCTAGGTGTCCAGACCACGAGTCATGGTATGTGGGTACGATTTGTGGTCAGGGCCGTGGGGAAGGTGAAGTCATGAGTGAAGTTACTACCCGTGGTAGGAAACCATGAGTCGTGGGATGAAGTCGTGAAAGGTTTCAGAGGGAAAAGTTAGTAGTCCAGACTCAGTGACCACGGGTTGCCTCACGATTCGTGGTGGCATGTAACAAGTCGTGAGATGGACCCATGGTGAGAATCCAGTAAGGTTGCCAGGTGACCGGTGGCGATCATGAGTGGCGACCATGAGTCGTTACTTTATGGTACGACTCGTGGTGAGGGCCATGATGACTGGCAGTGTTCAATTTTCAGATTTTTCATTAAGGGAATTTTCGTAAATCCTAAGCTCTAAGGTCCTAAACTATGTCGTTTTAAGCTCTGCTAGGAGGATTTTAAGAGGGTTTTAACCTATCCTAACCTATCCTAATTCATTCAACTCCCATGCATGCAAGAGTAGAGGTCTCTTTTTAAAATCAAGCCTAGAACTCTCCAATTTCTGCTTCATATCCTTTGGGCTTTCAAGGGAGAGTGTAAGATCAAATTACCCAGGTATATAGGGTAGTGAATGAGAGTCCCTCTTCACTCTCATGTCATAATTTTCCTCTATGTTCATGAATTCAAGTATTAAAGTAAATTTAATGATCTTATGGGGTTTTACCCCAAATTCGTGGAATTCTTTTTGATTTGATTATGGGTCAATCCCCTTTATGTTCTAGTTGTTTTAAGATCTATTGGCAAGATTTTTTTATATTTAAATTGATTATAATTTTTATGATTTCAAATCCAAGTCAATCTATGCCCAATTATGCAAAGTTTCATAAAAAATCAAGTTATGATTCTATTATAGTTTTGATCTTCCTAAACCTAAATTACGATTTATGATTTATGATATGATTTCTCTTCAAGTACTCATCATGGATTTACGAATGTCAAGTATATGAATTTTCACAAATATACATGTTCTTCATGATTTATGATTTTATGACTTTTGACCGACTCACGGACCCTTATTTATGGCTAATCATGTATTTCAAGTATGATCAAGTATGTTACGATTTATTTGGCCATGAACTTCATGAATGATTTCACGATTACGATATGCGCATCATATGTATATTTTTAGAAGCAGTGTCTAGCACCGAGTAGATCCAGTATTTTAGGTAAACCCCGTGGTCTCAGAACTACGTGCCACTGTAAGTATATGTATTTGTGGATTCCCCCTTGTGATATTACATTGTGCACGTTCCTTTCCTGGCAAGCCTGGGACAGCTCTTCCCACTTGAGCGAGATATTTGGGGCATCATGTAAGCTCTATCATGATGGTGTCGGTTAAGACGAGTTCTCCCATTGTTCCTCATGATTTATGCATTGTTATGTTTATGTTACTTTGGCTCAAGTTATGTTTTATAAGGTTTCTCTTATGATTATGATTATGACTAGATTATGAATGGTTTGAAAACCTTGAGTCCTTATGTTTATATTATGATATTCACTTCATGCTCATACTATCCTATTCTTATGAACTCTTATGTATTTAACTGCCTATTTTTTTTACTTACCTTGCATACTGAATATATTCCAAGTACTAACCGCATACTCTATACTGTATCATTTCATAATATGGGCTCAAACATTCAGAGTCAGTCTCTTCGCTAGCCGGTCATCAGAGTTCAGTCCAGCCAGATTGATTGGTGAGTCCTCATTCTTCGAGGACTTTTAGATGGTTGAGTTGTCATTTCAGTTTCATACTTTTAGGGAGCTAGTTGGGGTCTTGTCCCATCAACTCGTCAGTATGTAGAGACTTTTCAGACATAGTTTGTATTTTAGCTTCGGATTCAGTGTTGTGATATTTTCGTTGGATAAGCGTTTAATTATTCAGACTTCTACTATTTCAGAATTTATTTATCAGCTTTGTTTTTTTTAATCTTTAGTTATCATGTTCATTCCATGGATCGACTTGGAGCTATTTTTGGTTCTAGGTTTTGTGTCTTGATCCGGGCCTTGTTCGGGTCGTGACAGTTCATAGGGATCAAACATAATTTTTTGTATAATTTTATATAACAGTGTAAAAGTGTGTATAAATATCTCATATATACTATTATACAATTTTATACAAGATTTATATATTGTCTACAACAAAAGCACTATTGCAGAAAAACAAAGGCTATGCCGATATAAAACTAAAATATGGGCTATGCAAATGTAATATTTTATACAGGATGTATATTTTTGTTAAAATTCTTTTTTTTAAAGATAGAATAACAAAAATAAGCCAAAAGTCATAGGTTAAAAATCCGAACTTATGACTTTTAACTGATAAGTAAGTCATAAGGTCACCCAAATAGACTTTTAATGATGTTAAGCATTCTTTTCCCATTTAGATCTATTAATATGTTTTGAAAACATGCATTTAATGAGATAAGATCTGTACCACTTAGATTTAGATCTTTATTAAATGCAAATAAATGAGGCATTAATATTTAAGACTTGAAATAAATTGTAACACCCTTGTATAATTTATGCAATAAATTTCTACTTTCGAGATATGGACAAGAGTGCTTATATAATAAGAAGGATGTGTTATGAGGTACTCAAATCACTCAATGATCGTATGTTAAGATTTGAAGCCGATCAAATTATAAAATAAAAATCGACGAAGGTTATCGCAAATTATTTTTATAAATTTTTTAAAATTTGGGTCAGATAACTATCTCGAGGGTTTTATCTCAATCTATAAGGATTTACGAGGCGTACTACTTATCGAATTAAAGGACTTTGAGTGTAGTTTCCAAAACATCAAACCACTTGTTAATCCGACATTAGAGTAAAAAATTATGAGCATTTTTATCATAAACTGTCCGGGCATAAATGGGTCATGGGCCTAGCCGGATCAAATCAACCAATCTTTATAACATAAAAACCGCATCAAAACTCTTTTTAAGTCATTCCTTTTACTTCAAAGCACTTCAAGGTCTTTCTTTGGAGAATACATGACTAAGCTTAGAGGGAACATATCCAAGCCTCCTATCATCCAAATTCAAGCTAGAATCTTGTAGATATCGTCGAAAACATCTAGCTTATGTTGGTTCCATTGATTGTGTTATTGTTGTGGTTTGTCCAAGAGAAAAATACGTGGGAGTGATATATATATATGTGTGTTGTTTCCTTCTTCTAATTGAAGTTATGGATTTCTAAACCTCCCTCTATCATTAAATTGAAAGTTTACGGTATATATTGAAATGACTACCGATGTTGGAAATCTTTTTGGTTTGTTGCGTTGTGAACTATTTTAGGTGGCTGTTGAGTGGTGTATTTTTTGATTATATATTAACGATGATTACTGGAAGTATTGATTAAAGTATAGTCGAGCTATTTAATCGCTTACAAGATATATGAAGGCTAAACCTTCTCGGTAAATTTTCTTCATCGTATAATTGATATGACTTGTTATCTATCATTGTCATATTTGTTTCCATGTTAATTATTGTTGGTTAGCTGCTAGAGTTGAACATATTGATTAGTGTAAGCTTCCCTTTCCAGGACTTACCTAGTTTATCTACTGCCTTGGTTAGAAGCGACGTAAGAATCTCTTCATATAGATTATCATTGCTTAATGGGTTATTAATAATTTGTTGTCATAATGAAGGCTTAAGGGCCTTGTTGTTAGTTATTTAGAATTTCATGTTGTTATTGGTAGAGTAACGATTAGTTTGGCCTAGAAACCTCATGATAGTAACGCTTGTAAATTATAAAGCTTGCTTATAGGCCTTTGGCATATCTTGGCACCTATAGAGCTAAAGTATTAGTGTTGTAATTCAACCTTTGTGTTAATCGCGTCAAGACTGCCTATCTAGTCGTGGTGGCGAGTTGCCGGTGTCCCACCTATTTGTTAACAACCTTATAATTCGATACAACATATAGATTGTCATACAGGTTGCGCAGAAAGCTACCTTACTTGCTAATAGATTAGAAGATTGTTTGATGCTTTTATTGGCTATCTTGTCAACTATTAGTATTGGGGCCTATGTTTTAGAGCTATACATGTACAGGTTCCCTTTTACAAGTTTCCTAGAAAGGCTATTGACAAGCGTACCTTGCTTATGGAGCTATACTTTGCTTGTAAGAGCTATAAAATGTCTAGAAAGACCATATTGAAGCCTGCAGAGTCATGTTGAAGTCGCTTCACTTATGAACTTTCTTTATGCCTAAGTTGGTATTATTAACCTTCGGTAGAGCCTTATGTTTTTGGGGTGCTGTTATAGGAGTCCAGAAGGCTCAGATATAGCTGCAGGTGTAACGCCTCAGACTTTTGGGCTAAGTTTGCAACTATTATAGATATGTATATAGACTCGAATCTAATGATTTTTATTGAAACTAGGTTTTAAGATCAATTCTAAGTGTGGAAGTGCATTAGATACAAACCAAGGTCATAAGGAACCTCTAGCACAAAGTTGAATTAAGAGTCTTCTTACCAATTGAATTTTCATATAAGTTCTTAGCAAGAATCAACTTCAAATGACCATTCCTCCAATTATATAAAGAGTTATTTCCCCCTTAACCTATAAAATTAAAGCTTTTTGAGTCTTTTTTTCAACTCCACCGACCGTCCGTTAATTCGGATCATAGTAAAAAGTTATGGATATTTTAGTAAAACACTGTTAAATTTTGAAGGATAGAAGGACGATTCGTCCTTTGACCTGTCAAAAATGACCTGAGACTATGAATTTTCACCTAAATTCAATGGACAAGTCCATGGTACGTCAACCCAAACCATAGTCTATCCTTTGGGCCGTCCTTTGGGGATTTCAGGGCTTTTATAAGTCAACTTGAACGATTCTTTTGTTATTTTTTCTCCTCTAGATCAATCCTATCAGTTCCCAAAGCTATCTTTAACCCTATAGGCCTAGGTAATATCCTCCATGATCTTACAATACAAATCCATGAATCTCTTTATGATTCTAACATTAAAATCATCTTTCTGTCTCTAGCAAGAATCAAAAACTCACTTCTAGGGTTCAAGACTTGATTAGTAGCAAGATCCACCAGCTATCAAAGAGAATATACCTTCTTCCATGTTAAGATAGTCATACTCTCATGATATTTAAGTGATTTTAGCAATTGATTATGTATTCTAAGCAAGAATTTATGGTCAGAACCTAGGGTTTTTGAGAGAATTCATCTCCAAGGTTTAAGAAAGATTCTTGTGGTCCTTCTCCTTCCAAGATTAGATTCTTCTTTGGTATTGGGAGAATTTAAAGGTATGTAAAGATATCACAAGTGTGGAACCCTGCTTTTCCTCACGCCCTACCTTAGAGTTTTAGTTTTAGTAAGATTATAGCTAGAGTTTTAACCCAAAAAATCTCCTATTTCAAATTCTCTATATCTTGAATTGATTATTATTATTTCCACTACTGAGATTGTCGTAATTTATATCATTGATTGATGGTTCATGCTTGTTATACCACATGGACCCTTTTTAGCTAAAGTTTTTTGAAAGCATTGTCATACTATTTACATGCATTATTTTCATCAGTAAAAAGTTGTTTTTCAAGTTTTATAAAACATCTTCAAGAAACAGTTCATCTGAGCATATTTAGATTCAAATACATGATTTCGTAAAGAAAGAAAAGTTTAGTTTTAGAGAAGTATTTTAGAAAAGAGTATCAGTTCAGTCAACTTTAATTTCAGCATATGATTTTCAAAAGAAAGTAAAGAGTAGTTTTTGAAACATAGTTTTGATCATAGAGACTCACTAGCATATCACACCTTTGAGCATAGAGGCTCACCAGTATGTATTTATATATACATTGATTTTGAGCTAGAAAGCTCTAGAGAGATGTTTCAGTTTCCTCAAATAGGCATATTTTTATGAGCAATAGTTTTGGAAGAGTTATTTAACATCGACATAGGTATAGGTTCATATAACATACACCTTGAAACTACATAGCCAATGCAGATTAGGATCATGTTATTAGTTCGAGTGACTCCTCAAATATCCCCTAGTAACAGTTTAGTATGGATCCACAATTCATTTTCGTCCTCTATCCTGGCAAGGCTTTGGAAAGCTTTACTAACCGGGCTAGAGATTGGACATCATGTAGTCACATGGTGCATGTCGATTATAAGAAATTCCCACAAATTAGAAATATTAATTATTTTTACTAAATATTATTTATCGTATTTTGCATATCATTTTCTTAGCAGCTAGCTCAGTTACTCAGTTTAGTGCATGATTCAGATAGTCAGACACCTAGTCTTATTGCATATTTTCAACAGTCAGTTATTCAATGGTTTAGTTGCATGTTTTCAACACAGCTTACTCAGTTATTCAGTTTTCAAGAAAAGTTTTAAAGTATGATTTATGGCACCAGACTTCTAGTTTTCAAAGCATGTTCTTTTTATAATCGCTTTCATACAACTCCCTTATTGTTTAGTTTTATAAGCTCGGTCACATAGTCTCAGTCATTCAATTAATTCACGATCTTGATTTCATATCATATTCATGCCTCAGTTGTATAGCTTGTCAGTTATTAGTATTTCTTTACTCAGCTTTTTCATGTATTGATGCTATTTAGCGTTGCATTATTTCATGATGTGGGTCCAGGTACTCTGATCCATTAGCAGGCGCTTCATTAAGCTACTACCTCCTGAGCTTGTACGAGTCCTCCTTGAATTCAGGCGACTTAGCAATTTCTAGTTCAGTTTAGTAGTCTAGCGATTGAATAAAGGTAGATCGGGGGCCTTGTCCCGTTAAAAAGTACACAGTATGTTAGTAAAGCCTTCATAGATAGTCAGTTAACTAGTTATATCAATTTTCAAATGACTTTATGTTTCTGTTTAAAAGTTCATTACGTTATTTTATAAGAGTTCGATTCATACTTTAGCTTCCGCAGTATCTTTCAGTATATTTTTAAGTAGTATTATAACATCCCAAAAGTTCGTAAGATCAGACCTGAGGGTTGAAATAGAGAAAATAGGAAAATCTTCACTAGGTCACAGAACGAGTCATCCAATGACTCGTGGTGTGACCTAATGGGTCGTTAAGTGGTGCTAAGTTTGGGAAAAATATTATGATCAGCTAGTGATGATAGAAGAGACGTCGAATCTTCATGACTTCCCACGAATCGTTGTATGACTCGTCAAATGGATAAGTGGTGAAGTAAGGGTTGATTTCCAGTGTTCCCAACAGATTGAGGGAATGAGTCATTGTGTCCCTATCAACTCGTTAAGTGGCTTATTAGGTGAGGAAGATCAGAGAATAGGAAGAAGAGGTCAGTGGCAACGGGTCAAGGAACGACCCGTCTTGATCCCCAACAAATCATTAGGTCGCTCATTGGGTCTGGCAGAATGTAATTTTTTGCCGAACCCAAAGTGTGTTTTCATAAATGCCATTTTAAGCCCTAAAATGAGGGTTTATACTATCCTAAGTCATTAGGCTCCCATGCATGTAATGTATTGAGATTCCCTTTCAAGATCAATCTAGAATTCTCTCAAATTTCTTTCCCAATTCTCTTGGGCTTTTAAGGCTAGTTCGAAAATCAGTTTACCCAGGTATGTAGGGATATGAATGAGGGTCCTCTTCCACTCTCATGCCCAAGCTTCTTCTCCAAATTCATGAATTTAAATTTTAATCAAGTGTATTGATTTCTAGGGTTTTAACCCAATTTTATAATATTATCCATGCTATGTTTATGAGTATAATTTCCTCATATTCTAATGTATATTTTAAGTCTAACAGATAGATTTTTACACTCAATTTGATTATAAATTCATGATTTCAAGTTATTAGAAATTAATGCCCTATTATGCAAGTTTATGAAAATTCAAGCTTATGATTCATGATTTCAAGTATGATGATATATCTGACATGCATGAACGTTATGAACTTTTCACTTATAAATCCATGATTTTAACTCATAAAGTCTATTTCTAGTATGCATGATGTTATATTTAGGCAAGAGCATGCAGGTAAATATGCTTATTATGATTTTATCCAAGGTTAACAAGATCAGTTATGATATGTTTTGAAGTCAAGACTCCTAATGTTCAGATTTAAGCTATGTTTGAGAATATGATTATATGAAAAATAACATGTTTTAGGAGTAATGTTTAGCATCGAGTATGCTAAGGGTTTCAAGGTTCCCTGGTCTCATAACTACGCACCGACATGGGTATCTAATTGGGACCTCTTACAAGAGTGTTTCCCCCATCCTAGGGCATACCATGATATCACACCTTATTCTTCCTTTGCCCTGACAAGTCTTAGATGGCTCTCCTCCATATAATCAAGATGTGGGATCATCATGCGCTTATACATGGTGGTTGTCGGTTATGACGGGTCTCCCATTATTTCTCATGATTTTAGTTACTCATGTTCATGACTTATGATATTATATTTTACAGCAGATTTGACCCAATGATCAGTTTATGAGCTTTTACTTATGATTTTAGATATGAAAAGTCATATGATTTCTATTTTTAAATCTTGGGTCGCTATGTTCAGTTATCAAAACCAGCTTATGATTATGTATATCTTAGATATAGTTTAGCATGCAGTCCTTACTCTTATGATCTCTTTGATTTATATGTATGATTTTAATTAATGTGTACTAAGCATGTTTTACTTACCTTATATACTTAGTATATTTTAAGTACAGACTGCATACTCTATGCTATATCATTTCATGATATAGGTTTAGGTGATCTAGCTCAGTCTCGCCGATAGCTTGCTCCCATCTCAGTCTAGTTCAGTCTCTATTTTGGGTGAGTCCTCATCAACCGGGGACATCTATCAGTTCAGCCTTGTTTTGTCAGTTTTGTTTCAGTATTGGAGATAGCTGGGGTCTTGTCACAGCATCTCATCAGATAGTAGAGGCTTTTCGGACGTAGACTAGTATGTTCAACTTTGCGATTTAGCGTTGTGATGCTGTCGTTTGATATACACTTTATGATATTCAAACTTTCGCTTATTCATGTTTGAGTTTCTGCTTTAATTTATTCTCTTGAGTTTTTATGCACATGCCATAGGTTGACTTAGAGCCATCCATAGTTCTAGGTCCCGTGTCTCGATCCGGGGTCCCAGCTCGGGTCCTGACAAACTTGGTATCAGAGCAAAGGTTTAGGTGTGTCCTAGGGTTTCCTGAAAGCCGCGTTAAGTAGAGTCTTTTTCATGGGTATGAAGTGCACCACATTTATAGGGAAGAGGCTACAAGACATTTTAGGAAATTTTTCTTCTTTCATGATCTATGTCTTGTGATGAATTACCTCTCTATTCCTCTAACTCATTTATGCATGTTTGTAGAAATATGCCTCCACGCCGAGTTAATGGTAAAATAAATGAAAATGGAAATATTCATGACAATGGCAATGGAGATGGGTATCAGTAAGCCCCACCAACACTAGCGGATCCTTTGCCCGAGTAGGTCACTCATGCCGAGTTCAGAGCGACATTTCGAATGTTGGCACAGGCCATGAACGCTCATGTCAACCAGCAGGCAGTGGACTATATTCCCAGAATGGGAACGCAACTGCATTAAGAGTGCGATACTTTCTCAAGATGAACCTACTTGAGTTTCTGGGGTTGAAAGTGGATGAGGACCCACATGAGTTCATTGAGGAAGTGAAGAGGATTGCCATATTATGGAGGTGACTGGAGAAGAGAGTGCCGACTTAGCCTCCTATCAGTTGAAGGGGGTTACTTACATATGGTTCCGTCAGTGAAAGGAGAGTAGAGCAGTGGGAGCAATTCTCATGAGTTGGGATGAGTTTGTGACTATTTTCTTGGATAGGTTCTTCCCTAGAGAGTTGAGAGAGGCAAAGGCGGCGATGTTTTTCAACTTAAAACAAAACCATATGACCGTCCAAGAGTATGCCTTGAAATTTATTTGGCTGTCTAAGTATGTGCCTGAGATGGTTGCGGATCAGAGGGATCGTATGAGCAAGTTTGTGAATGGAGCAACAGATTTACTGGTCAAGGAGTGCAGGATGCTGAATAGTGACCTAGATTTCTCCCAGTTGGTCATATACGCCAAGCAGATAGAGGCATAGTAAATGAAGGAGAAGGAGAGAGACACAAAGAGGGACAGGAGAGGGAGCAATGGGCACTTCCAACAGAGGTCCGATGGTGGAGATCGACCTCCATTTCACTAGAGGTCATCAGCCCCAACTCCCTCATCAACCAGTGTTCCATCCAAATCAAGAGGAGATTAGAGGGGAAGAGCATCAAGATCTAGGGGCAGAGGAGCATGTCAGGAGAGCACACTTTTCTGGCTTGTAGAAAGTGTGGCAGAAAGCACCCTGGCGAGTGCATGGTTGGTACTGATAGTTGCTTCGGGTGTGGGAAGCCTGGACATATGCTGAAAGACTGTCCTTTATCCAGATAGGGAGACGGTAGAGGTTGTGCCCTAGCTACTACTCAGCAGCTCCAGCAGCTCACCTATCTCAGCTGGGCGCTGCATCCAGTATAGGTGGAAGCAGTGCCAGAATAGATTCTGTGCACTATCTTCTCATCAGGAGCAGGAGGCCTCTCCCGATGTGCTCATTGGTATGTTACAAGTATTCCATCTTGATGTGTATACATTATTAGATCCAGGGGCTACCTTATCTTTTGTGACTCCTTATGTTTCTGTTAGTTTTGGAGTCAGTCCCAAAATTCTGTCAGAACCCTTCTCAGTCTCTACTCCTATCGGTGAGTTAGTTTTAGCTCGACAGGTATACAGAAATTGCCCTATCACGATTCTTCAGAAAGTAACCTCAGCCGACTTAGTGGAGTTGGATATGACCAATTTTTATGTTATCTTCGGCCTGAATTGGTTACATGCATGTTATGCATCAGTTCATTATAGAACCTGTACGATAGAGTTTTCATTTCTGGGTGAGCTAGTCCTAGAATGGAAGGGTAGTTTAGATGTGCCTATAGGTCGCTTTGTTTCCTATCTTAAGGCTAGGAAGATGATCTCTAAGTGTTTTTTGTATCATCTAGTTCAAGTCAAGGATTCTACATTTGAGACCCCTATTCTTCGATCAATTTGAGTATCTGAAGGTGTTTCCAAATGATCTATCAGGAGTCCCTCCTGAGCAGGAGAGACTTTGGTATTGAACTTCTCCCTGACATGCAACCTATATCCATTTTTCTTACAAAATGTCTCTAGCCGAGTCAAAGGAGTTGAAAGACCAGTTGAAAGATCTCCTAGATATGGGTTTCATCAGACTTAAAAAATCCCCATGGGGTGCTCCAAATCTCTTTGTCCGAAAGAAGGATAGTTCCCTTAGAATGTGTATTAATTATCGACAGCTGAATAAGGTTACAATCAAAAATAAGTATCCTCTCCCCAGATTGATGACTTGTTTAACCAGCTTCAGTGTGCTAAGTGCTTCTCAAAATAGACCTCAGATCCGGATACCACCAGCTCAGAGTTAGAGAGAGTGACATTTCAAAGACAGCTTTCAAGACTCAATATGGTCACTATGAGTTTGCATTATGTCTTTTGGACTAATGAATGGTCCTGCAACTTTCATGGATTCGATAAAAGGGTGTTCAAGCAGTATTTGAATATGTTCATGATTGTCTTCACACATAATATTCTTATATACTCGGAGCGAGGAGGAGCATGTCGATCATTTGAGGATCCTATTTTAGACTCTCAAGGATCGCCAGCTGTTTGCTAAATTCAGCAAGTGTGAGTTTTGGCTGAACTCGGTAGCATTTTTGGGCCATGTGATTTCTAGCAAGGGGATGCAGGTTGACTCTCAAAAGATAGAAGTGGTGAAGAATTAGCCTAGACCAGTTAGTCCTTCAGATATTAGGAGATTTTTGGGTTTAGCTGGCTACTATAGGAGATTCGTTGAAGGATTTTCTTCCATTGCAAAACCACTTACTAAGTTGACCCAGAAGAAGGTCAAATTTTAGTGGTCGGACGCTTGTGAGAAGAGTTTTCAGGAGTTAAAGACTCGACTAACTTCAGCTTTAGTATTGACCCTATCAGAGGGCACAGATGGTTTCGTTATGTATTGTGATGCCTCTAGGGTTGGTCTTGGTTGTGTGTTGATGTAGCATGGTAAGGTCATTGCATATGCCTCTAGAAAACTTAAGACTCATGAGAAGAATTAGCCGATGCATGACCTAAAGTTGGTAGCCGTGGTGTTTTCTTAGAAGAGTTGGAGGCATTACTATATGGGATGCATGTGGATGTGTTCACGGATCACAAGAGCCTTCAGTATGTGTTCACTCAGAAGGACCTGAATTTGCGATAAAGGAGATGGCTATAGCTTCTCAAGGACTATGACATGAGTTTCCTTTATCATTTGGGTAAGGCCAATGTAGTGGTGGATGCTCTTAGCAAGTTTTCCATGGAGAGCGTGTCTCATGTTGAGAATGGGAGAAAGGAGTTAGCAAAGGATGTCCATAGACTTGCTCATGTAGGGGTTCACTTGACAAATTCAAAAGATGGTGGTGTGATTGTTTAGAATGGATCAGAATCTTCTTTGGTGACGAAAGTTAAGGCTAGGCAAGATGAGGATCCTATCTCAGTAAAGTTGAAGGAAGAGATCGGAAATCAGAAAGTACAGGTCTTCTCCCAAGAGGGAGATGGTGTACTCCGATATTAGAGTCAATTATGTGCGCCAGCTGAAGATGACATGAGAGAGCGGATGTTGAGCAAGGCTCATGGTTCTCGATATTCTATCCACTCAAGTGCCACCAAGATGTATTGTGACCTACGAGAAGTGTATTGGTGGAATGGCATGAAGAAGGACATAGCGGGTTTTATGGCTAAGTGTCCGAATTACCAACAGGTGAAGGTTGAGCATCAGAGACCTGGGGGTATGCTTAAGGATATTAACGTTCCTACTTGGAAGTGGGAAGAAATCAATATGGACTTCATTACAGGGTTGCCTCGTACCGTCGACAGTATGACTCTATATGGGTGATTGTGGATAGGCTGACCAAAACAACTCACTTCTTACCAGTCAAAATTACCGGTTCAGCTGAGGATTATGCTAGATTGTACATTTGGGAGTTAGTTCAGTTGCATGGAGTCCCTTTTTCCATTATCTCAAATAAGGGTACCCAATTTACCTCTTAGTTTTGAAGGTCATTTTAGCGGGGCCTTGGTACTCAAGTAAAGCTTAGCACAACTTTTCACCCATAGATAGATGGTCAGGCAGAGTAGACCATTCAAAGTCTTGAGGATATGTTGAGTGTGTGTGATTGATTTCAAGGGTAGTTGGGATGATCACTTGCCTCTCACCGAGTTTACCTACAATAACAGTTACCACTCCAGCTTTCAGATGGCTCTACTTGAGGCTCTTTACGGGCGAAGGTGTAGGTCACCTATAGGATGGTTTGAGGTAGGTAAGGCTACATTGCTCGGGCCAGATTCTATTCATGAGGCCCTGGAGAAAGTTTAGCTTATTAGAGAAAAGTTGAAACCAACTCAGAGTCATCAGAAATCTTATGCGGATGTTAGACGGAGAGAGCTTGAGTTCGAGGTTGATGATTGGGTATTTCTAAAGGTGTCTCCTATGAAGAGAGATGAGGTTCGAAAAGAAAGGAAAGCTTAGTCCCCGATATGTTTGTCCTTATAAGATTCTAAGACGAGTTGGCAAGGTGGCATATGAGTTAGAGCTACCAGCAGAGTTAGCTTCGGTACATCCAGTTTTTCATGTATCTCTATTGAAGAAGTGTATTGATGACCCAACCTTAGTTATTCTGGTGGAGAGCATATGTGTGAAGGATAGCCTTACCTATGAGGAGGTTCTGATTGAGATATTTGATCGTTAGGTTTAGAAGTTAAGAAACAAGGAAGTAGCTTTAGTGAAGGTTTTGTGGAGGAATCAACTTGTTGAGGGGGCTATGTGGGAAGTCGAAGTAGATATGATGGTTAGATACCCACATCTTTTCCTTTCAGGCTTAGTTCCAGCATGAGGTATCAGTTTCCTCCTTAAGTACTCTATTCAATTTCATGTCTCTAAGTTCCTTTTATGTCATAGCTTGCATGTATGTTTCATGAATTTAGTTCAATCATGTGTATCAGTCCGGAGTCAGTCACTCCATCAGTTTTCAGCTTCAGTTGTTTAGTTTTGGGATTGCAATTCTTTCCCCAGCCTTTAAGTATGCTCAATATACATTTGAGGACTAATGTTCCCAAGGGGGAGTTAATGTAACACCCCAAAATTCCCTAGGATAGACCCGAGGGTTGAAACAGAGAAATAAGAAAATCTGAACCAGGTCACAGAATGAGTCATCTAGTGACTCGTGGTGTGACCTAATGGGTCATTAAGTGACACGTTAAGTGGTGCCAAGATTGGAAAAATATTATCATTAGTGAGTGATGAAGGATAAGACGACGAGTCATCATGACTCCCCACTAGTCATTGTACGACCGTAAAGTGGATAAGTGGTGAAGTAAGGGTTGATCTGTGTTCCCAACGGATAGAGGGAATGAGTCATTGTGTCCCTAATGACTCATTAATTGGCTAGTTAGGTGAGGAATATTAGAGAATGGGAAGAAGTGGTCAGTGGCAATGGCTCATGGAATGACCCTTCATTTTCCCTAATGAGTTGTTAGGTCGCTCATTGGGTCTGCCAGCATGTAATATTCTACTAAATCACTAAGGGTGTTTTCATAATTCCTAAGCTCTTAACTTCCTAATTACATCATTTTAAGCCTTGAAATAAGGGTTTTAAGAGGGTTTAGACTATCCTAAGTCATTAGGCTTCCATGCATGAAATGTATTGAGATTTCCTTTCAAGATCAAGCTAAAAGTCTCCCCAATTTCTTTCCCAATTCTCTTGGGCTTTCAAGTATAGTCTGGAAATCAGATTACCCAGGTATGTAGGACTATAAATGAGAGTTCTCTTCTACTCTCATATCCAAGATTCTTCTCAAAATTCATGAAATCAAGTTTTAATCAAGTGTAGTGATTTCTAGGGTTTTAACCCAATTTTTATGAAATTATCCATGCTATATTTATGGGTCTAATCCCCACATGTTCTAACGTATATTTTAAGTCTAGCGGGTAGATTCTTACGCTCAATTTGATTATAAATTCAGGGTTCAAAGTTATTAGAAATTATGTCCTATTATGCAAGTTTATGAAAATTCAAGCTTATGATTCATGATTTCAAGTATGATGAGATATCTAGCACGCATGAATGTTTATGAACTTTTCACTTATGAGTCCATGATTTTAACTCATAAATTATATTTGAAGTATGCATGATGTTATGATTTGGGCAAGCCCATGCAAGTAAATGTGCTTATTATGATTTTAGGGAAGCCTAACAAGATCAATTATGATATTTTTTGGAGTAAGACTCCCAATATTCAGATTCAAGCTATGTTTGAGA
This sequence comes from Datura wrightii, assembly GCA_035772735.1. NCBI lineage: Eukaryota > Viridiplantae > Streptophyta > Magnoliopsida > Solanales > Solanaceae > Datura > Datura wrightii. Next base: position 165,215,278 of record JASDFA010000018.1, on the reverse strand, counting down.
ATATGATTATATAATCAATACACATGTTTTGAGAATAGTGTCTAGCATCGAGTAGACTAGGGGTTCTGAGGTTCCCGGGTCTCAGAACTACACGCCAACTTAGGTATCTAATTGGGACCTCATGCAAGAGTGTTTCCCTTGCCCAAGGGCATACTGTGATATCACACCTTATTCTTCCTTTTCCCTGGAAAGTCTTAGGATGACTCTCCTCCACGTGGGCAAGACGTGAAATCATCATGCACTCATACATGGTGTTTGTCGGTTTTGATGAGTTTTCCCATTATTCCTCATGATTTCAGTTATTCATGTTCATGACTTATGATATTATGTTTTACAACAGATTTGACCTAATGATTAGTTTATGAGCTTTTATTTATGATTTCAGATATGACAAGTCATATGATTTCTATTTTTAAATCTTGGGTCATTATATTAAGTTATAAAAACCAGCTTATGATTATGTACATCTCAGATACAGTTTAACACGCAGTCCTTACTCTCATGATCTATTTGATTTATATGTATGATTTCAACTAATATGTACTAAGCATGTTTTACTTACCTTATATACTCAGTATATTTCAAGTACTGATCGCATACTCTATGCTATAACATTTTATGATATAGGTATAGGTGATCCAACTCAGCCTCACCGATATTCCCATCTCAGTCTAGTTTATCCCCTGTTTTGGATGAGTCCTCATCATCCGAGGACATTTATCAGTTCAATCTTATTTTGTCAGTTTTGTTTCAGTCTTGGAGGTAGCTAGGGTCTTGTCCCAACATCTGATCAGATAGTAGAGACTTTTTGAACATAGACTAGTACGTTCAGCTCTGAAATTTAGCATTGTGATGCTATCGTTTAATATACGCTTTATGATATTCATACTTTTTCTTATTCATGTTTAAGTTTCTGCTTTAATTTATGTTCTTGAGTTGCTATGCACATTTCATGGGTTGACTTGGAGCCATCTATAGTTTCAGGTCCCGTGTCTCGATCCGAGGTCCCAGTTCGGGTCATGAGAAGTATGCTAGGCCAAGGATTCACTTGAGTCACTTGTGGTTTCGGATGCCGGTCGTGTTCAGGGAAAAGGCTCAGAGCGTGACAAACTTGGTGTCAAAGCACAAAATCCAAATGTCCTAGGGAGTTTATGAAGCCGTGTCACTAGAACCTCATTTATGATTTTGAGGGCCCCACTTCTATAAATGAAGGAGTATGGACATTCCAGAAAAGTTTTTCATTCACTTATGCTCTACATCGTGTAATAGAGCTATGCTATAAGAAATTTATATAGTTTCGTGCATTCTTCCAGTTCTGCTGACTATGCCTCATTTTAAATGTGATAGAGGTTGCAAAGTTCCGGTTTCTATCAGTGAGGTGATCCCAGATAGAGCCGCAGAAAGTTAAGGGACTGCACAAGGTCTTAAGAGGATCCCATTATTGTAGTTAAGCCTAATGCATTGGAAGAATGCACTCTTATTATCGTGAATCATGCATTGATCCTAAAGTAAGATGTGCTCTCAAACTCCACTCCCCCCTTTTGAAACTTTGATGCGAATGACATCGCTTAGTGGGAGAGTGTATGTACATCCCTTTTGTCAGGAACAGATAGGTGGTTGAGTAGCCTACTAGTATATACTCTTCCAACTATTGGTGAGCACCACTTTCTTATTGGGGCGTGTCATTTATTTTAGCTTTTCTAATTTTCTTATTGGTACGTCAAGGGCCTTTTCCTGGTAAGACAATTACTCTCATGATAAATACTAGATAAACTAGTCGAGTCTAGCACGTTCATTCACGGTGTAATCTTAGAGACTCCTTATTTTATGAAATATAACTTCTTGATTTTTAATGAAAGTTTGCATGCAATTTCTTCTCTTTCAAAGAATTGTATGTATGATATGAATATATTTCATTCTCTTTCTCATTTGTTATGAATTTCTTCTCTTTTGCTTGTTATGAGTTATGAATTATGACATTGAGTGTCCATCCCACCCATGGACTAGGTTGGGGGCATGATGATTCTGTTCACGTCCCATTTTTGGAGGTTGTAATAGAAGGAGTTGGGTACACAGGTAGTGCTCAACATAGTATTTCATCCACAAATAGATGGTCAGTCCAAGTAGAATATTAGGTCCTTGATGACATTTCACGGGCATGTATGATTGGCTGTGATGGTCGTTAGGACCAGCTTGTGCCCTCGGTAGAGTTTTCATACAACAATAATCATCATTACAACATCTAGATGGCTCAATCTGAGGCATTGTATGGGATGAGATGTTGTTCTCTAATTGGTTGGTTCAATACATTTGAGGTCAGACGTTGGACTAATGATTTATTCGGAGATATTTAGATGAGGCAAATTTTCTTCGGGGGTGACTTCTCATAGCTCAGAGTATACATAAAAGCTCTGCTATTAGAAGGTTCGCCACCATTTCTGATGAGATCAGATATATTTTAGAGGAAAAAAAATTCTATCTGGGAAATTAGGGATGTGAAGTTTGATCAAAGTAAATGTTTTGGGTTAACGAGCTCATAATTGAGTCTTGATGATTTCATTAGGTCTTGAGAGTGATTTATTACTTGGACGTTTTTCATAGGTCCTGATGGAATCAAAAGTGATTGGGCCATTGGGTTGATTACAAGTTGATTTGAGGTGTAGGGTTGACCTAGGTCAACTTTTGGTAAAGATGTCACTCCCCGAGCATAGGCCCAGATCGAGACACGGGATAGAGAACCCCGAAAGGCTCCAAGTCGACACATGACATGAACATGACATCTAATCTCAATATAATAAAAGCGGAATTCTAACATATAACATAGTGGAAGTTTGAAAATTTGATAACACAAATATTTGAATACATACACAAGTCTGAAGCTGAAATACATATAATGTCGATAAGCCTCTACTACTGACGAGTTGATGGGACAAGACCCCAACTAACTCACTAATGTTTGAAACTAAAAATACTGAAATACAATTGAAAATAAGGGTCCTCGAAAGATGAGGACTCCAACTCTGGATGGAAAGTGTTAACACTGAGGATCTGGCTAATGGCGGGACTGAGCCTGAATATCTGAGCCTGTATCATGAAATAATACAACATAGAGTATGCGGTCAATACATGGAATGTACCGAGTATGTAAGGTAAATAAAACCTATAAGTAAGTAAAATCGGAGATCATGCATATCATAAACATTTCATCTTAAGAGTCTGAGAGTAGGGATCGCATGCTATTATCTGAAAACGTGATTTGAACGTAATTGAATATCATAACTGAATCGAATGACCCAAAGTTGAAAACTGATAACCATAAGTAAAACTGAACATTGAGTCAAACCTGCTAAAAACATAATAACAAGACTGATGAACATACATAATTGAAATCATGAGGAACAATGGGAGACTAGTCTTTGTAACCGACATTACCATGATAGAGCTTACCTGGTCCCGACTATTACACTCAAGTGGGCAGAGCCTTCCAAAGCCTTGTCAGGGCTAATGATGCTACCATGATATCAATATCAAGTTGAAAGCCCCTTGGAGGCAGGAGAAGCTCACAAGGGAGGTCCCAAATAATCTGAACATACCTACATTGGCACTTAGTTCTGAGGCATAGGGTTGACTGACCCTTAGCCTACTCGATGCTAGACACTACTCCCAAAAATATGCATATGCTTTCCATCATTTTTCAACGAAGTTGACCATCGTGTAGTGATGAAGCTGACTCATAACATACATGCATAATCTAAAATCATAACATGAGGAGTCTTGAGCTCCAATCATACCACAAGCTGAAAATAGTGGGAGTCTATACTCCAAATTTCATGTTGTAAGCTAATACATGAAGTTTAGATAAATCACAAAACATACTTGATTATATGGGCTTGCCCAATACTTAAACATGCTTTACATAGACTTGATTATTCGAAAACATGAACGTGGACATGGGTAATTCGAAATCATACTTTCATCATATACATCTCATCATGCTTGAATACATATGTATCGTAAATCAAAACTTTCATGAACTTCCATGGGTGGGCATCATAATTTATAAAAATTTGAAAACATAATTTGTAATTAGAAACTATTGTAAAATATGCCCATGAATCATAATTCAACATTAGAAACACGTATAGATCATACCCATGAGTGATACTTAGAGAATTCGCATGTTGGGTTAAAATCCCATAGATTCATCAACAAGAATTTTCATGAAATTGAAGAGGGATCGGGCATGGGTGTGGATGAATACACCTATTCATAACCCTACATACCTGGAGAAATCTGATTTCACAGACCCTCTTGAAAGCCCAATGGAATTTGGGGAAGAACTTGATAAATCCTAAGCTTGATCACCATTAGAAACCACTAAGTTTGCATGCATGGAAGAGAATGGGTTTAGAATGAGCTTAACCCTCTTAAAACACCCTTTTCTGAGCTTAAAACGACATAGTATAGGCCTTAGGAACTTAGAAATTATGGAAAATCCCTTAATATATTCACAGGAAAAATACACTGCCAATCTTACGAGGACTGGACAATCCATCACCACTGACCACAACTCGTGGTCAGAACTCATTGCAGAACTAGAAATTCATTATTATTGGTCACCACGAGGGACACCACGACTCATGGTTACTAGCTGTTAGGTGCACTGCCCAAACTCTTCACCTTCAAATCAACTTCTGACCACGGATAACATGACGACTCCTGGTCTCACCCGTTGTCAACCTCAAACCCAAAATTCCAACTAAGTCCACCTTCCTCCCTGTTCACCTCATGGGTCACTAGATGACTCGTCCTATGACCTGGTGCAGAAAATTCTATTTTCTCCATTTGAACCCTCAGTTCTGATTTTAGGGCTTTCGGAATATTACAATATCTACCCCTTGGAAATATTCATCCTCGAATATGGGTAAACATACAGAAAAGCTGAGAAATGCAACTGCGATAACATGAAACTGAATAGAGTACTAGGGAGGAAACTACATGAGTGACTAACTCCGGACTGAACTACATGACTTAACAGAATTCATGAATCATACATACATATATTGACATGAAAGAAACTGGGGAACATGAACTAAACATGAAACTGAATAGAGTACTAGGGAGGAAACTGATACCTCAAGTTGAAACTGAGCCGATTCAAGGAATAGATGTGGATATTTAGTCATTATATCTGCTTCGGCTTCCCAAGTAGCTTCCTCAACATGCTAGTTCCTACACTAAACCTTGACTAAAGCTACCTCTTTGTTTCTTAGATTCCAAACCTGACGATCAAGTATTTCCACCAGAACCTCCTCATAGCTAAGTCTATCCTTCACATGTACACTCTTCACCGGAACAACCAAAGCTGGATTACCCAAACTCTTCTTTAAGAGCGATACATGGAAAACTGGATGAACTGAAGATAATTCCGAGGCCAACTCTAATTCATATGCTACCTTGCCAATCAGTTTCACAATTTGGTATGGACCATCATAAAGGGGACTGAGTTTCCCCTTCTTTCCGAACCTCATCACTCCCTTCATGGGAGATACCTTCAAAAACACCCTATCATCAACTTCAAACTTTAGTTCTCTCCTCCTTACATCCACATAGGACTTTTGAAAACTTTGAGATGTTTTCAACCTTTCCCTTATGAGATGAACCTTTTCTATCGCCTCATGAATCGAATCTGGACCTATCAAAGTAGATTCATCGACTTTGAACCAACCAATAGGCGATTTACATCTCCTCCCATAGAGAGCCTCAAATGGAGCTATCTGAATGCTGGAATGGTAGCTGTTGTTATATGCAAACTCAATGAGAGGCAATCGATCATCCCAACTACCCTTGAAATTAATCACACATGCTCTAAACATATCCTTAAGAGTCTGAATGGTCCATTCCACCTGGCCATCAGTTTGCATGTGAAATGTTGTGCTAAGCTTGACCTGAGTACCAAGTCCCTTCTGAAATGATCTCCAAAACTGGGAGGTAAACTAAGTACCTCTATCTGATATAATAGAAAAGGGCACTCCATGCAGTCGAACTAACTCCCAAATGTATAAATTAGCATAATCCTATGCTGAATCAATAGTTTTGACCGGTAGAAAATGGGCAGCCTTAGTCAATCTGTCTACAACCACCTAAATAGAGTCATACTATCGACGAGTGCGAGGAAAACCTATAATGAAGTCCATATTGATTTCCTCCCACTTCCAAGTAGGAATACTAATGTCTTAAAGCACACCCCCAGGTCTTTGATGCTCAACCTTCACTTGTTGATAATTGAGACTCTTAGCCACAAACTCTGCTTTGTCCTGCTTCATGCTATTCCACCAATAGACTTGCCGTAGGTCACGATACATCTTGGTGGCACCTGGATGTATGAAATATCTGGAACCATGAGCCTCATGCAACATCCACTCCCTCAGCTTATCAACACCCAATACATACAAATGACCCTAATAGCATAGCACACTATCTCCCCCTTGGGAGAAGACCTCCACTTTCTGATTCTGAACGACTTCCTTTAACTTTATCAAAATCAGATCCTCGTCTTGTCTAGCTTTGACCTCGATCACCAAGGAAGATTCTGATCCATTCTGAACAATGACACCTCCATCTGTAGAGTCAACAAGACGGACTCTTAGCCATGCAAGCCGATGCAAATCCTTCACTAACTCTTTCCTTTCCTCATCTACATGGGACACACTCTCCATAGAAAGCCTGCTAAGAGCATCTACCACCATATTACCTTTTCTCAGATGATAAAGAACACTCATATCATAATCCTTCAAAAGCTCCAACTACCTCCTCTGACGTAGATTAAGATCATTTTAAGTAAACACGTACTGTAGACTTTTGTGGTCCGTAAACACATCCACATGGACCCCATATAGATAGTGTCTCCAGATCTTCAAGGCAAATACAACCGCTGCCAACTTGAGGTCGTGAGTCGGGTAGTTCTTTTCATGGACTTTCAGCTTCCTGGAAGCATAGGATATAAATTTACCGTGCTACATGAGTACACAACTAAGGCCGATCCTCAAAGCGTTACAATATACCACAAACCCATTGGTATCCTCAGGTAGGGTCAACACTTGTTATACCCCGTAGAATTCCCGGCACTTAGACGACCTACTCGCACGTTGGTTAAGCATATTTGAAAGCCATACGTGCTAGGGAAAGGCCCGGGAAAAGATCGGATGAGAAACCTGTCGAACCATCGCGGGAGGAGCCGAGGCAGAGCCCCTCCGCGATGGCAGCGTGTCACGGAGGGGAGGCCTCCGCGATGGCTCCGTGCCACGTTGCCATTGTCCCAGCCCAGGTATATAAAGCCCTCACTTCGGGTTAAACTCATTATTATCAGTTAATAATTTCCAGAAGCGTACTGAACAGAGGGAAAACGAAAGGAGGTTAAATATTTTCGTCCGATTACGCTGCCAAACGCTGCCCAAACCCAAATTAATCCTAGATACCCTAGTATTTAGCAGCAGAGAGCATTTCTACGGAGTTAGTTTCATGAAAAACGGCCAGCGAATCGGCGAGCTGCTGAACTAAAGTAAGTAGAATTGCTCCAGATTTATGTCTATGTGTTCCTAGTTGAGAAGTAAATATTTCTCCCTTCTGGGCCGCTGAAAAATAGCGAGTTTCCGACTGTCTTTCGATAAGCCTAAGTTTAGGCTATAAACTATATCGAAAGTGACGTTGCCTTTTGAAATAACGTTGTATTTAGTATTGATTGACGTATTTATGAATGCAGTTGGGAGAAAGCAGTAGAAGTACCGGCCGAGCCTCGTCCGACGGACGAATATTCAAAGATAAGGTATGTAAAGTTAAGTTTCCTCGGCAAGTTGAGTGACATTGAAGCAGTGTAGTAATTTACAGACCAGTAGAAGGTTCAGAAATTGATTATTGTATTATTTTGAACATTGGTGCAATATGAGCAGTTTTGGGCCGTAACGTGTACGATACCTATCCGTATGATATAGATTCGAATATAAATGATTAAGATTGGCCGTATATTCAGTATGTGATATAATGTGCCCTGCCAAGATATTGTTGTGTTTAGCTGAAACCCCGCAAGGTAGTACAACATCAGTAAAGCATTCCAGATATAGAATAGTAACTGTATATGGTTTAGAAAGCATGTTAGAAATAGGAAATCATGTTAATACATAAACCTAGTGAACAGCATAGCCTTCAGCAGAAACACCCGCTTGTATAGCCTTTGACCCAGTACAGTTAGACAGGGAACTATATTCATATTTATACTTACCTGTCTCAGCATGTATCAGACACCTACAGATTGCTATTATTAGCCCAGTACCTGATTTATATAATACCTTACGCCTATTAGTTTTGGCTTATGAGATACACAGACAGCATGATTAGTTGAGACCATTGTATTGATTGGGGTTGGATTACCTAGCATCCCTGACCGCCTAGGGTTAATAGCTGTATCGACTCGTCCGCCAGAGGACGAGGATACGTCGCTCTACGGAGTGATATGCCGTCCCGCAAGGGGACGGAGATGGGATGCCAGTTTCCCCATATTGTGCCTTGGTCGGCCCTTATACACCCCCGTCGAGCGGGTACGCCCGGGGTGTTGATTTAGAGTCCTTCGGACTCAGGTACAGTTATAGTCAGGGGATCAGCGAGCCCAAATGCATACCCAGGGACCGGCAGGATGCTTACAGCCACTATAGGAGATGGGATGACTGGGGTAGGGGCATAGATTCTGTTTTGATTGTACCTCCCGGCTTATGGGGGCCGGGTAAGGTTTGTATGTGCTGTGTTATGTTATGTATACTATGCCATGTTATATTAGACGCGAGTGGGTTGGTAGTAGAATGATACGCTTCCAGGTATGATTCCTACTTCCTTCGGTATCAGTAAGAACAGGTGCGATCTACATCATCAGACAGTAAGTTATTCCTCCTACTTCAGCTTCATCAGTCATATTATTGCTTTCAGATGTTATTTTCAGTTATAGTGTTTCAGTTGCTTTACATACTCAGTACCAGTGGTACTGACGCCCAGTGGGGCGCTGCATTACTTGCCTGCAGGTACTCCTAGACGAGCAGGTGATTCTACGTGACTCCCTGTCAGTGGTTGAGTATTCAGCTCCAGTCATCCGGAGGCTGAATTTCAGAGGTGTAGTTCAGTTCCTTTTGTTGTATATAGAATGGGTAGGTCGGGGCCCTGTCCCGATCAGTTCTATTACTATTCCTAGAGGCTTGCAGTCTGTATGTAGTCCCTGTGGTCAGATGAGCCGGTCGTGTGGGGCCGTGCAGTTGTATAGTTGCATTTACTCTTTCTTACTTCTGTGATGGTCGTGTGAGGCCATACTTGTCAGTAGTGGTGACCTTGCCGGTCACGTAGCTTCTTTTTGTGCTTTTTGATTAAGAAGCAGATAACTAGACAGCATGGTGGCCTTGTCGGCCCGTATAGGTTTCCCTGAGTTACTATATTTCTGGTTAGCTGCCAAGACAGGTACAACAGGCGATAGGCCAATGGGCCGGGGGCTATATTTACAGCCGTCATATAGCCCTTTGTTTCTAGAAATCTGAGTTAGAGCCAGCCAGGCGCCAGACGCGCCCAGGCTTAACAGTCTAGCAGGTCAGATCTTAGTAGGGCACCAGGTGCCAGTCGTACCCCCCCCAAGGCGGGGTATGACAAACTTGGTATCAGAGCAGGTCGTATCTCAGGGAGTCTGCAAGCCGTGCTAAGTAGAGTCCTGTCCATGGATGTGTTGTGCACCACATACTATGGGTAGGAGGCTGCAAGGCATGATAGGATGGTTGTCTTTTATTCTGATTCAGTCGTGCTATAGAGCTGTACAGTATAGGGTTGAATTCCCAAAATCTTACCATATTCTTTGGCTACAGATAATGTCAGACCAGCGCCATCTCGTCACAGGTCGGAGCTTAGACATTGCAGCAGGGGAAGGCACCAGCAGGATGCCTCCCCCTCATTTGGAGACAGCCTGGCCAGAGGGCCCTACAGAGGCTTCATCTCAGCCTCCTCAGCAGTCTCCACCACGTCAGGAGCCATTTGGAGCGACAGTATCTTCAGCAGTCCCTATACCGATACCTTCCGATCAGGAAGTTAGGAGTGCTGTAGTTATGATAGCACAGGTGATGGCTGCTCAGCGGCAGCAAATGCCATCCACAGTTGCAGAAGCATCAGGAGGGCCCGGTAGTTTGAGGGTCCGAGAGTTCTTAGCCCTGAATCCCCCACAGTTCACGGGCACGGATCGCACAGAGGACCCCCAGGATTTTCTGGATCAGATGCAGAGAATCTTCAGGGTTATGCATGCTACACCTACTGAGTCAGTTGAATTGGCCGCATTTCGGTTGCGAGATATTGCGGTGTTATGGTATGAAAGCTGGGAGAGGTCCCGAGGGAGAGATGTTCCCCCTCCTACCTGGTCCAGCTTTTCAGGAGCCTTTCTGGATCATTATTTGCCGCGGGAGATTCGACAGGCCCGGGTAGACCAGTTCCTACATCTGGAACAGGGGGCCATGAGTGTTCGGGAATATTCCTTGCGGTTTGACTCCTTGGCTTGATATGCACCGGCTTTCGTGGATACCATGGCATCCAGAGTGCACCGTTTTATTATGGGGTTGAACCCAGAGTATGTCGAGACTTGTATCACGGCCACACTGCGAGAAGATATGGATATTTCCCGAATCCAGGCATTTGCCCAGAATATTGAGGGCATCAGACAGCGATATCGGGAAATTAGAAGGGTTAATCAGGAGCAGCGTCGCCGGGATAGACCAGCTGAGTTACAAAGAGAGGCCCGGGGAGGACCCAGGCCACGATTGTCAGACAGGCCGCCCAGGCCCCCGCCTCCACCACAGTCACAGGGAGGTAGATTCAGCCGCAGGGGGCAGTCAGAGGCTGGTAGAGGATCGCAGACGGCAGACTCACCGTCACAGAGGAGGGCGGAGCAGAGTAGGTATACCCTACCACTTTGTCCTATATGCAGTCGACGCCATTCTGGAGCATGCAGGTATGGTTCCACCGCATGTTATATTTGTGGCCAAGAAGGCCATTTGATGAGAGATTGCCCAGCCAGAGGTCGTGAGGACCGGGACAGACAGGATAGGGCATCAACAGGATCACGAGCTACAGCATCCTCAACTGGGCGCAGGCCCCCATTTTCAGCAGGCAGGGGTCGAGGCAGATCAGGGACCTCTAGTACAGGTGCGGGTCTAAGCCGCACATATGCCTTACCAGGGAGGCAAGATTCAGAGGCATCGCCTGATGTTGTGACAGGTATGCTAACTATCCGCTCACACCCTGCTTATGTGTTAATTGATCCAGGGTCTACCTTGTCCTATATTACTCCATTTGTGGCACGAAAGTTTAGTATTGTACCAGAATCATTACAGCAGTCCTTCTTAGTATCTACGCCCGTCGGTGACTCCATCACAGCTAGCCGAATTTACCGCGGGTGTACAGTAGAGGTTGCCGATCGTTAGACCACGGTAGATCTGGTTGAGTTAGAAATGATAGATTTCGATGCCATAATGGGTATGGACTGGTTAGTACCATGTTTTGCTAATGTTGAATGTTGGACCAAAATGGTCCGATTCCACTTCCCGGGGGAGGCAGTACGGGAATGGAAGGGCAACACCGTGACGCCAAAAGGTAGGTTTATTTCCTACCTTCGGGCGAGAAAGTTGATATCTAAGGGATGTATTTACCATCTTGTCAGAGTTCAGGATGTCCAAGCAGAATCTCCGACACTCCAGTCTGTCCCAGTGGTAAATGAATTCCCAGATGTATTTCCTGATGAGTTACCTGGTATTCCCCCAGAAAGGGAAATAGACTTTGCTATTGACTTGCTACCAGGCACTCAGCCAATATCAATACCTCCTTATCGTATGGCTCCTGCAGAACTCAGAGAATTAAAGGAGCAGTTGAAAGATTTGTTAGATAAAGGTTTTATCAGGCCGAGTACTTCCCCGTGGGGTGCGCCAGTCTTGTTCGTGAGAAAGAAAGATGGCTCGCTCCGAATGTGCATAGATTATCGGCAGTTAAACAAAGTTACAGTAAAGAACAAGTATCCGCTTCCCAGGATTGATGACTTATTTGATCAGTTACAGGGAGCCAGATACTTTTCTAAGATTGACTTGCGGTCCGGATATCACCAGGTCCGAGTACGTGAGAGGGACATCCCTAAGACAGCATTCAGGACCTGATATGGACATTTTGAATTTCTGGTTATGTCCTTCAGACTAACAAATGCCCCAGCAGGTTTTATGGACCTGATGAACAGTATTTTCAGACCCTTCCTGGACTTGTTCGTGATAGTATTCATTGATGATATTCTGGTGTATTCTCGCTCCGAAGCAGATCACCGGACTCATTTGCGGGCAGTGCTCCAGATTCTCAGGGACCGCCAGTTGTACGCAAAGTTTTCGAAGTGTGAATTCTGGCTTAACTCAGTAGCCTTTTTAGGGCATATTGTCTCAGATACTGGTATACAGGTAGACAAACAGAAGATAGAAGCAGTTAAGTCATGGCCTAGGCCTACTACCCCGACTGAAGTTCGTAGCTTTTTGGGGTTGGCAGGATATTATCGAAGGTTCGTTGAGGGATTCTCAACCATTGCAGCACCTTTAACTAAATTGACATAGAAAGCAGCAAAGTTTCAGTGGACGGAGGCATGTGAGCAGAGTTTCCAAGAACTGAAAGATAGATTGACCTCCGCTCCCGTATTAGCACTGCCGGAAGGCACAGAAGGTTATTCAGTTTATTGCGACGCGTCAGGTGTCGGATTGGGATGTGTGTTGATGTAGCATGGTAGAGTAATTGCATATGCTTCCAGGTAGCTGAGGAAACACGAAAAGAATTACCCTACCCATGACCTAGAATTGGCCGCAGTAATTCATGCCTTGAAGATGTGGAGGCATTATCTGTACGGAGTTCATGTTGATATTTACACAGATCATAAGAGCTTGCAGTACATTTTCACTAAGAGGGAGTTGAATCTGCGGCAACGTCGCTGGTTAGAATTGTTGAAAGATTATGATGTGAACATCCTGTACCATCCAGGAAAAGCTAATGTTGTAGCAGATGCCCTGAGCCGTAAGTCAATGGGGAGTTTAGTGTATTTGCGACCTGAGAAGCAGAAGTTAGCCAAAGAAATCCATCAGTTAGCTAGCCTAGCCGTTCGAGTAATGGAAACAGAAAATAATGGGGCCGTAATTCAGAATTCTGCAGTATCATCATTAGTTGCAGAGGTAAAAGAACGACAGTATGAGGATCCCGATTTAGTCCAGCTCAGAGATAGAGTTCAGAAAGGTAAGGAGCCAGATTTTCAGACAACCGAGAGTGGTGTGCTACGCTGTAAGGGCCGCCTTTGTGTCCCTAATGTCTCAGGACTTCGCGGACAAATCATGCACGAGGTACACTACGCTCGCTATTCCCTTCATCCAGGGGCGACGAAAATGTACCATGATATCAGAAACATCTATTGGTGGCCAGGTATGAAAGCTGAGATAGCCGAATTTGTATCAAGATGTGCTAATTGTCAGCAGGTGAAAGCAGAGCACCAGAAACCGGGTGGTTTGACTCAAGAGATATCAATACCTATGTGGAAATGGGAAGCAATAAATATGGATTTTGTAACAGGATTACCCCGTACGAGGCGCAGAAATGATTCCATTTGGGTAATAGTTGATAGGTTGACGAAATCAGCTCATTTCCTGCCAGTGAGGGCTACCTTCTCAGCTGAGGATTATGCCGAATTATATATCAGAGAAATAGTTAGGTTACATGGAGTGCCGGCATCTATCATTTCAGACAGAGGGGCACAGTTTACAGCTAGGTTCTGGCAGTCATTTCAGAAAGGTCTGGGGACGCAGATTAATCTGAGTACAGCATTCCATCCTCAGACAGACGGGCAAGCTGAACGTACAATTCAGACGCTCGAAGATATGCTACGAGCATGTGTATTAGATTTTGGGGGTAGCTGGGATGAACATCTTTCGTTAATCGAATTTTCTTATAATAACAGCTACCATTCAGCTATCCAGATGGCGCCTTTCGAGGCATTATACGGGCGAAAGTGTAGATCGCCGGTGGGCTGGTTTGAGGTAGGAGAATCAGCATTAGTTGGCCCAGATATCGTTCGGCAGTCCGAAGAAAAGATAAAGCTTATCCGGGAACGTTTACTGACCGCTCAGAGTCGTCAGAAGTCATACGCAGATAGACGGCACATAAATCTAGAATTTTCGGTAAACGACTGGGTATATCTGAAAGTGTCCCCGATGAAAGGGGTAATGAGGTTTGGCAAGAAAGGCAAGCTTAGCCCAAGATTCATTAGGCCGTACCAAATTCGGCGAAGAATAGGCCGCATGGCATATGAGTTAAACTTGCCTCCAGAATTAGCATCTGTTCATCCAGTATTCCACGTTTCCATGTTAAGAAAGTTCGTAGGGGACCCTTCTACAGTGGTTCCAGTCCAGGATGTTCAGGTCACAGAGGAGTTAGCCTACGAAGAGGTTCCCGTAGCTATCTTAGACAGACAGATTCGCAGGTTGAGAACTAAAGATGTTGCATCGGTCAAAGTTTTGTGGCGTAACAGAAATCGGGAAGAAATGACGTGGGAGGCTGAAGAAGACATGAAAATCAGATACCCTCACTTATTTCAGGCCTAGTCAGACGACAGGTATGTCCGTATCATTGCTTATACAGTACTTTATGATATGTATGTTGTAAATGATAAAGAGAGAAGTAATACTTAGTTGTCTAGTGGATTGTAGAACATTGTGTGCAGTGCCTGTGTTGGACTTTTCTGCATTTCAGGTTTTTGCAATAGTCCATGTTACAGGGGAAACTCTGCCAAAATTTTTCCAGAAACTAGAGTGAACAGTTCTCTAGATAGCAGTATACATTCGGGGACGAATGTTCCTAAGGGGGGGAGAATGTTATACCCCGTAGAATTCCCGGCACTTAGACGACCTACTCGCACGTTGGTTAAGCATATTTGAAAGCCATACGTGCTAGGGAAAGGCCCGGGAAAAGATCGGACGAGAAACCTTTCGAACCATCGCGGGAGGAGCTGAGGCAGAGCCCCTCCGCGATGGCAGCGTGTCACGGAGGGGAGGCCTCCGCGATGGCTCCGTGCCACGTTGCTATTGTCCCAGCCCAGGTATATAAAGCCCTCACTTCGGGTTAAACTCATTGTTATCAGTTAATAATTTCCAGAAGCGTACTGAACAGAGGGAAAACGAAAGGAGGTTAAATATTTTCGTCCGATTACGCTGCCAAACGCTGCCCAAACCCAAATTAATCCTAGATACCCTAGTATTTAGTAGCAGAGAGCATTTCTACGGAGTTAGTTTCACGAAAAACGGCCAGCGAATCGGCGAGCTGCCGAACTAAAGTAAGTAGAATTGCTCCAGATTTATGTCTATGTGTTCCTAGTTGAGAAGTAAATATTTCTCCCTTCTGGGCCGCTGAAAAATAGCGAGTTTCCGACCGTCTTTCGATAAGCCTAAGTTTAGGCTATAAACTATATTGAAAGTGACGTTGCCTTTTGAAATAACGTTGTATTTAGTATTGATTGACGTATTTATGAATGCAGTTGGGAGAAAGCAGTAGAAGTACCGGCCGAGCCTCGTCCGACGGACGAATATTCAAAGATAAGGTATGTAAAGTTAAGTTTCCTCGGCAAGTTGAGTGACATTGAAGCAGTGTAGTAATTTACAGACCAGTAGAAGGTTCAGAAATTGATTATTGTATTATTTTGAACATTGGTGCAATATGAGCAGTTTTGGGCCGTAACGTGTACGATACCTATCCGTATGATATAGATTCGAATATAAATGATTAAGATTGGCCGTATATTCAGTATGTGATATAATGTGCCCTGCCAAGATATTGTTGTGTTTAGCTGAAACCCCGCAAGGTAGTACAACATCAGTAAAGCATTCCAGATATAGAATAGTAACTGTATATGGTTTAGAAAGCATGTTAGAAATAGGAAATCATGTTAATACAGAAACCTAGTGAACAGCATAGCCTTCAGCAGAAACACCCGCTTGTATAGCCTTTGACCCAGTACAGTTAGACAGGGAACTATATTCATATTTATACTTACCTGTCTCAGCATGTATCAGACACCTACAGATTGCTATTATTAGCCCAGTACCTGATTTATATAATACCTTACGCCTATTAGTTTTGGCTTATGAGATACACAGACAGCATGATTAGTTGAGACCATTGTATTGATTGGGGTTGGATTACCTAGCATCCCTGACCGCCCAGGGTTAATAGCTGTATCGACTCGTCCGCCAGAGGACGAGGATACGTCGCTCTACGGAGTGATATGCCGTCCCGCAAGGGGACGGAGATGGGATGCCAGTTTCCCCATATTGTGCCTTGGTCGGCCCTTATACACCCCCGTCGAGCGGGTACGCCCGGGGTGTTGATTTAGAGTCCTTTGGACTCAGGTACAGTTATAGTCAGGGGATCAGCGAGCCCAAATGCATACCCAGGGACCGGCAGGATGCTTACAGCCACTATAGGAGATGGGATGACCGGGGTAGGGGCATAGATTCTGTGTTGATTGTACCTCCCGGCTTATGGGGGCCGGGTAAGGTTTGTATGTGCTGTGTTATGTTATGTATACTATGCCATGTTATATTAGACGCGAGTGGGTTGGTAGTAGAATGATACGCTTCCAGGTATGATTACTACTTCCTTCGGTATCAGTAAGAACAGGTGCGATCTACATCATCAGACAGTAAGTTATTCCTCCTACTTCAGCTTCATCAGTCATATTATTGCTTTCAGATGTTATTTTCAGTTATAGTGTTTCAGTTGCTTTACATACTCAGTACCAGTGGTACTGACGCCCAGTGGGGCGCTGCATTACTTGCCTGCAGGTACTCCTAGACGAGCAGGTGATTCTACGTGACTCCCTGTCAGCGGTTGAGTATTCATCTCCAGTCATCCGGAGGCTGAATTTCAGAGGTGTAGTTCAGTTCCTTTTGTTGTATATAGAATGGGTAGGTCGGGGCCCTGTCCCGATCAGTTCTATTACTATTCCTAGAGGCTTGCAGTCTGTATGTAGTCCCTGTGGTCAGATGAGCCGGTCGTGTGGGGCCGTGCAGTTGTATAGTTGCATTTACTCTTTCTTACTTCTGTGATGGTCGTGTGAGGCCATACTTGTCAGTAGTGGTGACCTTGCCGGTCACGTAGCTTCTTTTTGTGCTTTTTGATTAAGCAGCAGATAACTAGACAGCATGGTGGCCTTGTCGGCCCGTATAGGTTTCCCTGAGTTACTATATTTCTGGTTAGCTGCCAAGACAGGTACAACAGGCGATAGGCCAATGGGCCGGGGGCTATATTTACAGCCGTCATATAGCCCTTTGTTTCCAGAAATCTGAGTTAGAGCCAGCCAGGCGCCAGACGCGCCCAGGCTTAACAGTCTAGCAGGTCAGATCTTAGTAGGGCACCAGGTGCCAGTCGTACCCCCCCCCCCCAAGGCGGGGTGTGACAACACTGGTGCTGAGGTGAGTCGAGTCTTCAACTCTTGGAAGCTCTTCTCACAAGCATCCGACCATTGAAACTTCACTTTTTGTTGGGTCAACTTAGTCAATGGTGCTGAAATAGATGAAAACCCTTCAAATAACCTCCGATAATAACCAACTAATCCCAAGAAACTCCTAATATCCAAAAGATTGACTGGTCCAGACCAATTTTTCACCTCTTCTATCTTTTGAGAGTCCACCTGTACACCCTCACTTGACACCACATGACCCAAAAAAGCCAGTGAGTTTAACCAAAACTCACATTTGCTGAAATTAGCATACAATTGGCAATCCTTAAGAGTCTGTACCACCAGCCTCAAATTAGCGGCATACTCCTTCTCGCTCCGAGAGTATCTGAGAATATCATCTATGAACACAATCATGAACATATCCAAGTATGGCTTGAACACCCTGTTCATCATATCCATAAAATCTACAGGAGCATTCACTAATCCAAAAGATATAACTACAAACTCGTAGTGATAATATCGAGTCCTGAAGGCTGTCTTCTGGATGCCACTCTCCCGAACCCTGAGTTGATGGTATCCGAATCTAAAGTCTATTTTTGAAAAGCACTTAGCACCCTGAAGATGGTCAAACAAGTCATTAATCCTAGGGAGAGGATACCTGTTCTTGATGGCGACCTTGTTCAATTGCCGATAATCAATACACATTCGAAAGGAACCATCCTTCTTTTGAAGAAAGAGGATTGGTGCACCCCATAGGGATTTTCTAGGTCTGATGAAATCCTTGTCTAAAAGGTACCTTAACTGCTCCTTCAACTCCTTTAACTCGGCTAGGCCATTTTGTAATACCTCAAAATCCCTAAGATCAGACCCGAGGATTGAAATGGAGAAAATAAAATTTTCTGCACCAGGTCATAGGACGTGTTGTCCAGTGACATGTGAGGTGCACCATGAGTTGTTAAGTGACTCGTGGGAAGGAGGGAAGACTTGGTTGAATTTAGGATTTGGGGGTGACCACGGGTGTGACCACGAGTCATGGTCAGCATCACGATTCGTTGTGTTAGCCGTGGTTAAGAGTTGATTGAAGGTTGAAGAGTTTGGATAGTGCACCCAATGACCAGTCACCATGAGTCGTCGGGTACACCACGAGTCGTGGTGTCCCTCGTGGTGACCAGTGATGATAAAATTCCAGTTCTGGCAACGATTTGAGACCACAAGTCGCGGTGTTGGGCACGAGTCGTCCAATCCCTCATTGGGACTGGCAGTGAGTATTTTCCTACGAATTTATTAAGGGATTTTCCGTAATTCCTAAGTTCCTACGAATTTATTAAGGGCTTTTCCGTAATTCCTAAGTTCCTAAGTCCTACACTACATCATTTTAATCTCAGAAAGGTGTGTTTTAAGAGGGGTAAGTTCATTCTAAGCCTATTCTCTTCCATGTATGCAAGTCTAGAAGCTCCTAAAAGTGATCAAGCTTAGATTCATCAAGTTCTTCCCCAAATTTCCATTGGGCATTCAAGAGGGGTTGTATAATAAGATTCTTTCAGGTATGTAGGGTTATGAATGGGTGTATTCATCCACACCCATGCCTAATCACTCTTAAATTTTATGAAAATTCTAGTTGATGAATAAAAAACCCCAACATGTGAATTTTCTAAGTATCAATCATGGGTCTGATATATGCATGTTTCTAATGTTGAATTTTGATTAATGGGCCTATTTTACAATATTTTTCAATTACAAATTATGTTTTCAAGATTTTATAAATTATGATGCCCATCCATGGAAGTTCATAAAAGTTGAGATCTACGATAATATGTATTCAAGCATGATGAGATGTATATGATGAAAGTATGATTTCAAATTACCCATGTCCATGTTCATGTTTTCGAATGATCAACCTATGTCACACATATTTATGTAATGGGCAAGCCCATATTATCAAAGTATGTTTCATGATTTTATCTAAAGTTCATGTATTATCTTATCACATGGTTTTGGAGTCTAGAATCCCACTATTTTCAGCTTGTGGTATGGTTGATCCCAAAGCTCCTCATGTTATGATTTTAGATTTATGCATGTACGTTATGAGTCAGCTTTGTCACTAGATGATGGTTCAGCTTCATTGGAAAATGATGGAGAGCATATGCATGTTTTTGGGAGTAGTATCTAGCACCGAGTAGGATAAGGGTTAGTCAATCCTATGCCTCAAAACTACGCGCCAATGTAGGTATGTTCAGATTATCGAGACCTTATTTGTGAGCTTTCCCTGCCCCAAGGGGCCTTCAACATGATATTAATATCATTGTAGCATCCTTAGCCTCGGAAAGGCTTTGGACGACTCTGCCCACCTCAATCATGGTAATGTCGGTTATAAGATGAGTCTCCCATTATTCCTCATGATTTCAATAATGCATGTTCATCAGTCATGATATTATATTTTCAGTAGGTTTCACCCAATGTTCAGTTTTACTTATGACTATCAGTTTTCAGCTTTGGGTCATTTGATTTAGTTATGATATTCAGTTATGATAGTCAATTATGTATGAATCATGTTTTCAGATAATATCATGCAAGCCCTACTCGCAGACTCTTTTATCATGAAATTTTTTATGTTATGCATGATCGCTGATTTTACTTACTTAGCAGTTTTACTTTCCTTACATACTCAATACACTCCACATACTGACCGCATACTCTATGTTGTATCATTTCATGATACAAGCTCGAATATTTAGGCTTAGTCTCGCCAGTAGCCAGACTCTCTTTATTAGCATCTTCTAGTCTCAGTTGATGAGTCCTCATCTTCCGAGGGCCCTTTATCAGTTGTATTTAATATTTTCAATTTCAGACTATAGTGAGTTAGTTGGGGTCTTGTTCTATCAACTCGTCAGTAGTAGATGCTTTTCAAACATAGTATGTATTTCAATTTCAGCCTTGTGTTATGTAATCAGATGTTATGATATTTTCAGACTTCCACTATATTTTATATGTTAGACTTCCTCTTGGTTATGCTGAGTTTAGATGTCATGTTCATGCTATGGGTCGACTTGGAGCCTCTCGGGGTTCTTTTTCCCGTATATTAATCCGGGACTATGTTTGGGCCGTGACACATTTTGTTAGGAGGAATAGATATAGGCTGCTTATCGGGAAGAAGGTCAATACAAAAATCAATCTCCCGCTCAGGAAGAACTTCCGGTAAATCATCTAGAAACACTTCTGGATATTTGCACACTACAGGAATTGATTGAGTAGTTGGGGTTTCGGACGTAGCATCCTTAACCCTAAATAGATGTTAAAATGCAACCTTTAGAAATTATGTTTTTTACTTTAAAGTAGAAAATGAAGCGACCTAAAGGAATAGCTGAACTACCCTTCCACTCCAGGACTGGCTCACCCGGAAATCGGAACTCTACCGCAAGGTTCTACAATTTATTGAGGCATAACATGCATGTAGCCAATCCATGCCAAAGATAACATCAAAACCTATCATGGCTAGCTTTACTAAATCTATTGAGGTGATTTTCTGAAGGACTGTGACAGGGCAATTTCTATGTACCCGTCGAGGTATAACTGAATCACTGACTGGAGTAGAGACTGAGAAGGATTCTGATAGGATTTCTGGACTGACTCTGAAACTATTAGCAACATAAGGCGTCATAAAAGATAAAGTAGCCCCTAGATCTAACGATGCATATACATCAAGGTTGAATACTCATAACATACCAGTGACTACATCTAGGGAGACCTCCTGCTCCTGACGAGATGTTAGGACATAGAATATGTTCTGGCACTGACCACCACTCGCACTAGTAGGTGCTCCTTGCTGAGCTGGGCGTGCTAGTAGAGCTGCTGAACTGGAGGCTGGGCCTCGGCCCCTATCATGGCCCAGTCTGGCTGCTGGACAATCTTAGAGCATATGTCTGGGCTTCCCATACCTGAAACAAGCACCTGAACCTGCCAAACACTAACTTGTGTATCTCCGGCCACACCTACCATACTCCATAATGTTAGACATTGTGGGCCTGCTACCTTGACCTTTAGATCCCGACGCTCGTCCCCTATGGTCGCACCTAGACCTAGATGGAACACTCATAGCTGATGATGCTAGGGCTAAAGATCTCTGGTGGGACTCCTGACGGTGCCCACCACCCGGTCTCTGCTGGAAAATCTGAAGTTATCAGTCCTGGCCCTCTTGGCCTCTCTCTCCCGCTCACTCATCTGTACCATCTCTATATGCAAGGCATATAGAACTATCCGAGGAAAGTCAATGTCCTGATGAAGCATCACAGTCTGGTAATCTTTAACTAAGTAATCTACTATCCTGTGCATGAACTGACTCACTCGGGTTCTCTGATCTGTCACCATCACAGGTGCATACTAAGACAAGCGAGTGAACATTAAAGTGTACTCCTGGACTGTCATCTTGCCTTGCTTCAGATTCATAAACTCAACTGCATTGATCTCCCTCATCTCACGAAGGAAGAACCAATCAAGAAATGCGGTACGGACTCCTCCCAACCAATAGGGCCTGCTCCAACTACCTTGCTATCCTTCCATTGCTTGAACCAAATGTGTGCGGCCCCTTTCAACTGATACGAGGACAGATTCGTGCACTCCTCCCCAGTTAGCCCCATGACCTAGGTGATCTTCAGAACCTCATCAATAAACTCATGTGGATCCTCGTCCACCTTTGAACCAAGGAACTTCAGAGGGCTCATTATAAGAGAATCTTTGACTCTTATCACTGCCGCATTCCCATTCTGAGGGACATGTGGTATCGCTTGTTGGTTGACCTGGGTAGTCAAAGCCTGAGCTAGCATCTTTATGACTGCCCTGAACTCTGCATGGGCAACCTGCTCGGGTACATGATCCTCGGGGGCTAGTGGGGCCTGCTGGTGTCCATCCCATTGCCATTCTCATGTTCATTTTCATTTCCATTTCTTCTTTCGTTAACTCAAAGAGGAGGCATGATTCTACAAACGCCAAACTCACACCTCCTACTGAAGTATGAAATGGACATCGTCAATAAAGAACCCAACAAAGAGGTTGGGGTCGATCCCACAGGTAATATGGAAGATCTAGTTTAATGCCGGTAAGTGAACTTGTTGGCTAGTTACTCCAATTTGGGGGGTTTTTAAGAAAACAAAAATTAAAACAACAATTGAAATTATGATGTAAATCAATATTTAAGAATAACTAGGGTTTGTGTTCCCCATGGGTTCATAACTGCTTCGGGTATACACACATGAACAATACCAATGCTTACTTGTAGAACTGATAACTAGGGTTCATCCAAACAACTAGTTCGTCCCTATTGGATGACTATAATCAATCACCGGGTCGGGTCTCATGTGTGGTTTCAAACTATCCGTTATCAATATGTTACACCTCATAAATTCTTGACATGTAGATGACCTATTCGCATGTTGGTTAAGAGTTTCAGAATGCCATACGTGCGAGAAAAGGGCCCGGGGAGAGACCGAACAAGCGCCAAGTTGGCGCATCGCAAGGCAAATGCGACTTATATAAATCACATTCGACGAATGCGACTTAAAGGTCCCAAGAATAAAAGGGGCTCCCACTTTGGTTTTTAATCATTTAGTCCCTCTAAATTTCCAGAAATGAACAGAGAACAGAGGGCACGAGATGATTCAACAAAATTTCATCCGTTTGCGCTATTAAACACGGTCCAAACTCGAATTAATCTTGGGTAGTGAAGTATTAAGCTTCCGGGAACATTCCTGCGGAGTTAGTTTCGTGAAATTCGGCCGGCGAATCATCGTCCTACCGAGCTAAGGTAAATGGAATTGCTCCAAATTAGTGTCAATTGATCTTGGGCAAATTATATGCCCAAGTGATACTCAAAGGTGTCATTTTAGCCTTGTTTATCTATCAATGTTTGTACATTCTCATGTGATTGATAATAAAATGTGAATTTATACTAACCAACATGATTAGCGTTGTTTTGCAGGTGAAATATAATTTTGGGAAGCTAAAATGCGTGTTGGGAGAGATTGGGGTTGGACTCGGATGTCAACAAGGAAAAAATGCAAAATTTGGCCTGTGGTGGAACAGCAACGTGTCACGGAGGCAGTGCTCCGCGATACACACCGTGTCACGGAGGCAGTGCTCCGCGATACACACCGTGTCACGGAGGCAGTGCTCCGTGATACACAATGTGTCACGGAGGCAGTGCTCTGTGATACACAACGTGTCACAGAGGCAGTGCTCCGCGATACACTCCATGACACGTTGCTTGTTATTCCGGGAAAAAGTCCCACTATTATAAATAGCACACTTAGGTTTTATTTGAGATTCTGACTTGGTGGAGCAAGAACGTGGGTTACAGGCAGTTGAGGGGACGAAATTATCAAGGTTTTTCTCTATCTCCTTCTTCTTCAATTCAATTTCTTGTATGTTTAACACTCATTTAACGATGTTTAATCCACAAATGAGTGGCTAATTCCTCTTCTTGCTGAGGTTAAGAACAATTGTATTGAAATGTGATTGTTGATTAAGTTGGTTTTTTTCATCTTTTCTTCCATGGTTGTTCTATTGATTCTTGTTCTTACTGCATTAATGTGTGGCCTACGTTAATGTATATTTATAAAGTCCGGTTTCACTCGAGAGAGCAAGAAATTGGAAAGTTGTGAATTAATAGGATATGATCTTTTCTTAATTTGGAAAAATTGAGAATTGATTTACCTTCAGGATAGAAATATACCTGAAAGTGATATTAGTCAATTTAGGAACCGGGTTTGTATGGCTAGAACATGAATTTCGTTTAATCACAAAAATGTAGGTGGGCGGTTCATGATTCTTAAGTTGGGTTAAATACGAGAGTTTTAATCCATTGGCATTAGTTCTTGACTAGCAACCGGAGGAAAAGACTAACCAAATTATATTGATAATTAATTTCTTTACATGTTCATTTAACCTCAGCATGCTCACATTCATAGTTCAGACTCACATTAGATAGTGTTTTAGACTTAGCATAAAAATTAGAACTCAAAATATCAAATTCTTGGTTACACTGTTGTCTTTATTGTTGGAATTAAAATATAGTACACTTGAGCAGATTGTACCTTATCCCAGTCCCTGTGGGATCGATACTTGGCTTACTTAAGCCACTTTACTACTTGTTCGACCACATGCACTTGCGTGTAGTTATATCCCCATATAACAAACAGACCGAACAAGTTTTTGGCGCCGTTGCCGGGGACTGGCAATTGGTGAATTTTTCTTAAGTGTAAATTTACTATATATTTTTTTCTTAGTGCTGACAACTTGGTCTTAGTGTTTGTTTCAAATCTTTTTCATTTTATTTTTTTCTTTTTCGGATACCCTTATTGACATGACATCGTGGAATACAAATGGTATAAATGGTGGATACTCATATTTTAGCGAATCTTGTCTGAATTGCGAAGGACACCACTCGTGGCAACACTGTAACACGTGCAATATATGTGGTGGTCAAGATGGCCATTGGGATGGCTGTCCGAATGCATATTCCCCTCCCCCAAGCCCCTAGTATGATCCTTCTGTTGTTTTTGTTGAATATAGGTATGCTGAAAATGAGGACTTGGGACGCCAAGCTCAAATAGAAGACATGCTGAAACAACTTCTGGAGCAATCAGAAGCAATGAAGGAGGCGATGGCAGTATTGAGAATTCAGCAAGAAGAGAATGCATAGGCTCTAGAAAGGATGAGCGTCAAACTCACGGAGATGATTGCTGAAGCTGAAGCTTGTGATAAATTGCAGGTAACAGTTTTAGTCGATATTCAAGAGGAACCAAAGCCCAACAATTAGAATCTCTTGAGTGTCCCCGTGATGGGCTCACACTTATGGAAAATCTATTCATGGAAGAAGAGATAGAGTATCCCCCATTTGACATTAATGGAGAGATAGATGTCGATGCTGAGAAGGTGTTTACAAGTAAGGAGGTCAAGCACAATGCAGATTCAGAGTTGAGGTTTATTGGACCACACTCGAAGCATTTTTTGACATTAAGTTTGGTTGACAATATAGAAATAGAGTCTTCCAAGCTTATAGAGAAATGTCTAGAGGAGGACCAAGCCCCGTATATTTTGAAATTTGCTAACTCGGAGAGACAAAATGACTTTGCTTACTTAAGGGCCAATAAGTTCAAAAGGCAACATCTACTGCTTGGTCCTTACAATTTTTTACCACCACCCCTGGAGCATAAGAGGAAATTAGAGAAGAAATTAGGGGTGAGATTCATATCCTCAAGGTGGAGGAAAAAGCGGTGAAACTTGATACGTCGTGCCGCGACGAAAAATTAGGCGCTGCTTGGGAGGCAACCCAAGGGTACCATTTTAATTTCTTGCATTTAAGTTTATTTTATTTATTTTTTATCTTGTGTTGTTTTGGTGGAAAGTTAAGCACAGATGGAGAGAAAGTCTGAGTATCCGTGGAGGAGGAAGCTAACAAGCATGGAAGAGAAAAAGTGTGGGGTCGAACACCCACTTGTGCAAAGTTGAAGAAAGGCATGCTGTTAGCTAATCCTAAAGGCCTCAGGGAGTATTTCTCACCCTCTTTAAATGTTAAGTTGATGTTATGGGGACATAGCATTATTCAAGTGTTGGGTGAGGAAAATTTTAAAATTTTTGTGCTTAACGATTTTTGGTGAATGTAATGCTTGTTAGAAATATTTGAAAATTTTTTTTTCTTGTGAGTCAAGCATGACTTCATCACCTGTTGGTTTTTCTTTTCGGTTCTTTTCCGACGGGGGGTCTTTGAACCGAAGAATAAAAATTTTTCTTTGTCTGTATAATGTTTTTAGTCATAGTTAGAGACTGTTTCCAATGATGGATGGATGACGACCATCTTGAGGAAAATTAGTCAGTAGGTTGGTTTTTGAACCCGTAGCTAATTGATGGCTTGATATTCTTGCAATGTGCTATAAATGATTGTAAGATGCAAGTATGTTTAGTGTTGAAGCATGCAAGTGGTATACCTATGTTTGAGACACCTAGGCTCTTGAATTTGACATGATATGATTGAAGCTTAATTTTGAATTCTTGTGATTAGCTGAGTTAAGAGTCTGCGGAATGTGTCTTGAATTGAGCATGTGCTGTGAGTGTATGTTTTTCGAATATTCCGTGCTATTGTGGAATGTCTAGAACTTGCCTGGTGTGTATATAAAATGAAATAAAGGATGTGAATTGTAGGAGATGATTTAGGCATTTCTTTGAATGAACATAAATGTTATCCCTCACTTTACCTACCTTGAATATTTAATCCTAGTTAGCCCCATTGAGCCTTGAGCCTATTCTTTGATAGCTACAACATAAGCTTAATCCTTTTTCTTTCATTAGCCTTGAATTTGATCCAAAACTCCTAAACGCTTAAGTGAAAAAATTCCAAAGAATGAGGGAGTGAGAAGCATGAAAAAGAAGGAAAAGTAGAAGTTGTGAAAGTTGAGAAAAGGACAAAGGTGCACTTGTGTAAAAATGGTTGATTATTAGTAGGGAGTAAGAAAATAAATGAATGAAAAAAAAAAAATTTTTTTTGCTTAAGTACTCCTTACTAAGAAGCTGAGTGTGCTTAAAGAAATGGGAACAAGAAGAGAAAATTCAGGATTGAAAAGAATGAGGGTGAAGTAAGGGAAGAGATATCCTTAATGAAGGTTGAAGTTATTAAAAGTGCTTGGGGGAAGATAGTCACTATTACTGGCCAGAATAGTACCTACCCATCCCTTAGCTTACATTACAATGCATTAAGTCCTACTTGATCTTACGTTCAAACATCCTTAAATTAGTGGAGTAAAACACTAAGGGAAAGCTTATGGGTCATTACATGATGCATGTGAATTCTTTGTGAGAGTGAGCGTAATTCTATTCATTTACCCATACATGTTGTGATTTAAAAATTTGCGTGTGAAAATGGGTAACTCTCTTGTTGTGAGGGCACATGTTTAATGAAGGATATAATTCATGTTGGATTTCTTGATCAGTTGATTTGCATGAGTTTGCTAAGATAGAGAGTCAATTCTTGAGGTTAGGAAGTCTTAACATAATTGTATTCCATTTCAATGATTAAATCGTGCATGCTCTATTTTTAGCTTGCTATCTTAAACAGTCATTGTAGCTGTAGCTTGAATTGTCTTGCTAAAATTAGCTATGTGTAAGTCTTCATGTGCATGAGATGTAAAAGGTTTGTTCGAGGACGAAATACTCCTAGCCCTAAAGTGAGTATTTCTCCCTTCTGGACTTCCGAGAAATAGCGAGTTTTCGACTGTTTTTCGTATAAGTCAAAGTTTGGGCTATATAAAAGTGATGTTTTCTTCCAGGATATTGTTGAATTTAGTCCTAATTGTTATAAATATGAATGCAGTTGAAGGAAATAGCGGAGTATTGACCGAATTACGCCAGTTAGCCAGGAAATCAGAAACTGAGGTATGTAAAGCCAGTTCCTTCGGCAAGTTAGTAATCCTAGCTTAGTAAAATAGAGTAAATTCCAGAAGAGAATTACAGGAGTCGAGTATTGAGCTTAGTATGAATTCAGTAAGTTTGTTTTGTGTTGTTATGCCATGTTTAGAATAAAAGTTGGTAAATCAGCGCCAGATGGTGAGATATTATTCTAGACCCAGAATAGCCCAGTATCAGATTTAGTACTTTTCAATACAAGAGTCAGAGCAGAGAACCAGAGTATAAATATTAGTATTATCAGGATCAGTATATTTTCATATGAATTTCAGTATAGAACGTTAAAGTATGTTGTTATCATTCTCAGCTTCAGTTTATATGCTATTTGTGATTATTGTTGTTTGTAAAGACTTGATTGTTGTATGTGGGAACCCTTAGAGCTTCCTTGCCGCCCCAGGGTTAATAGCTGTGTCGACTCGCCCACCAGAGGGTGAGGATACGTCACTCCAAGGAGTCGCATGCCGTCCGCAGTAGGACGAAGATGGGATGCAGCATTCCCTATAGCAGGCTGATCAGCATTACAGTATACCCTGTCGAGCGCTTGCGCCCAGGGTACAAATTACAGATACAGATACAGATATCAAATATAGTTACAGGAGTCCTCCAGACTCAGATACAGTTATAGTCAGGGGCCCAGAGAGCCCAAGCTGCATACCCAGGGGGCCGGTAAAGGTGCTCGTAGTTATTAGGCGAGTGGAGTGACTTTATTGTTGGATGGTTTGACCTGGGTAGGGTATATAGATTGTGTGTTGGTTGGCACCTTCCGGCTTATGGGGACTGGTATAGGTCCTTGTATGATATATATATATATATATATATATATATATATATATATATATGTATGTTATTTATTAGATTAATAAATAGCAGGACGCTGCAGCAACAGGTATGACTTTCACCTGCTTTTCAGTACAGATAAGCTCATTTTAGATTTCGCCATCCCCGACAGTCTTAGCTATTTTATGCTATTCAGAACTATCAGTACTATTGCTTGTCTTCAGTTATGTTTAGTTTTTGCTTTGCATACTCGGTAACAGTGGTACTGACGCCCGTTTGGGGCGCTGCATTACATGCCTGCAGGTACTCATAGACGAGGAACCGACCCCTCGTGATTCCAGCCAGCACAGAGTCATCAGCTCCTGTCATCCGGAGCTTGATATCCAGAGGTTTACTCTATTTTCTTTTGTTGTACAGTACGGGTAGGCAGGGGCCCTGTCCCGACCATCTTATAAGTATTCTTAGAGGCTTGCAGACTGTATTCTCCTTGTGGTTAGCTGTACCGGTCGTGTGAGGGCGTGTGTATGTTTAAGTTGTTTATGTTGGCCGTGTGGGGCCTTATTCAGTTAATAGTTGGTTACCTTGCCGGTCACAAAGTAGTTTAGCTTCTAATTTAGTTTCTCAGTGAAAATTAGTCAACATGGTGGCCTTGTCGGCCCGCATAGGTTCCTTATGTTGATATGGTTCTAGTTAGCTGTTGTGGTTGTACAGGTGGCTATAGGCCTAGCCAGCCGGGGGCTGTGTTTACAGTCGTTATATAGACCATTGATTCCATGAATCAGAGTTAGAGCCAGCCAGGCACCAGGAGTGCTTAGGCTCAACAGTCTAGCAGTTCAGGTCCTAGTAGGGCACCAGGTGCCAGTCATACCCCCCAAGGCGGGGCGTGACACAATATATTCCAAATTTAACTATCTTGCGACTACAACTCAAGTTAATACAATGATCATCAAGATCAAGACTTCATATTAATTATCTTTACCTAATCTCTACCTCTCTAGGCTCAAGCAAGTAAAGAATTTGGGCAAGTCCTAATATTGTACACCATTAAGAAACATTTAAGCATGAAGAGAATACAATACAAGTGTTTTGCATTGGTTTTGAATCACTTTTTGTGTATCCCTAGCTCGTTAATCCACCATGGTTCTCACAACCCTAGCTATAGAGGTTTTAGTCTATTATAATTGCAAGGTTGTGATATGAATTCATCATTAAACACATAATTTAATACTTATAATCGTAGATGAGAGAAAACTTCTTTGACTATATCAGTAAAACCTTGAGAACAATTGACAAAGATTAAGAAAGAGTCCAAGAAAAGGTTGATAACAAGTCAATCAACTCAATTCTATGTTTTTCCCTCGAATCTCTATTGTTTTCACGCCTATCTTACTTCTCTGCAATGTTCCCTCTAGATCTCTACTGAAAATAAAACATAAAAGGTATTTATACAGACATAAGAATCCTTTTCCTAAGCTAACAAGGTGATTTTCCATAACTGGCACCGCCTGAGCCACGAATGATCATACGATTAGCAGGATTGTATGGGTCGTACCTACTATCCGTAGTCCTTGGCTTGCTGAAATTTGACTAAGTGTTGGGCCTTGGTATGACTCGTACATGCTTCCTACAAGTCTTAAGTTGCTTCCATGGTCTAGCTCTGAGAACTCTGACTTAGTCTAAAATTATTCACGAGTGTTGTGGTACGACTCGTACCTTCCAACCACGACTCGCACTGTCTGAAGTTTTGCTTAGCATTGTCTGAAGATCACCACTACTCCTGATATGATTCGTACCTTGTTGTTATGATTCATAGTTCCATCTATATCAGGAGTCTGCCTTTGTGGAATTCTTATGAATATTTCCACGACTCAATGTACGGCTCGTACCAGTGTTGTACGGCTCGTACTGAGAGTTATAGGTTGCATTCTCCCTAATTTAGCCATCTGAAACTTTTCACGGTTCTCAGTACGACTCTTACCATCAACATACGACTCATACTGAGACTGTGACTTTAGCTCATTTTCTGCACTTTCAGGCTTCTTTGCACATTCTTGCTCCAACACTTATTTGTCCTGTAATCAAAGAAAAGGTGCCTTATATCCATATAAATACACCTAAGTTCATGCTATTTTCTTAGTTTTGAGTGTCGAAAGTGCTATAAACTCATAGCACATCAACATCCTCAACTTAAGACTTTTGAATGTCCTCAGGCAAAGAAAAAAAAGCTAAACACGACGTTCAACTAGAAAATAAACCTAGGATACTACAACCATTACCAAACAAACTTTGCACTATAACTCCAACAACTTTTGACCCTTCTTCCGTGAACCAATATCAGCTAATGTACAATAGCAACCATGAACATGCTAAGTAGGGTTCAAGACATGTCATCTAGCTATTAACAAACAATCAAGTCGTAACCAATGTTTTTCACACAAATCTCTGGTAAAATTAAACATAAACCATGTACCCTCACAGCAAATGAAGTCCCCACTCACAGACATAGTAACAGATATGGCATGGGACTGAAAAAGCGAGATTCTCACTCTCACAAAGAAGTTTCAAGTACTGTGTATTAGATACCATAGGCTTGCCCTTATTTTCTCTGCTTCGGTCTATCAGATGGTCAGATTAGGATCACTATAGGACTTGCTGCGGCTTGTAATGTAGGCTTTAGGGTTGGACATGATAAATATGGGATCTTTTTGAGTGACTAACCCTTCCTTGGCACTACATACATTGGCTCCATCGTTCACCTATTTCACCTTTTTTTTTTGCTTTTCCTTCCTTTTCCTCCTTTTTACCTCTTTTGTATGCATTTGTATGAGTGTGGTGTGTTTTCAACCTTTTCAAGCATTATTTTCTCTTTTTAAATTTTCTTTTTCAGAGTTTTCAACTTTTTCATCTCTTTTTTTTCTCTTTTTCATTTGTCACATCATACCTCATTTTCTACCTTTTTTCTTTTCTCTCTCTTTTTCTCGTTCCCACTATTTATGCACCCCTACTCTGGCCACCCTCAACTTAGGTATTTTTCCTATGTTGAGGTTCACAATGTCTAAGGAGGAATTAGGGCCAAAACAAGTTCATTATAAAAAAAATGGGTACAGTTCATCGGTTAATAAAAGAAAAATGGTCTATTAAAGGCTCAAAATTGGGATCAAGGGAATCATATGATTTTGGTAGGGTCATTTAGGCTAAAACTGAGCTCAACAAAAACGGCCTATGATCATATCCTAATCAACCATCCCTAATCTATGCAAAGACCAACTAGGCAAGTTCTAGATCTTCAACACAGTACTGAACTAAATACCAAACCTCACTCACTCATGACACATGACTTATATTCACTTTACTTGTCTGGTTTATACATGGATTAACAAGATTACTCATGCTAATACACTAAATGACATCAAAAGATCCACAGAAATCATGCATGCAGTCACAAGTACACAGCTACTGCATCAAAAAAATTTTAAACAGGGTCAATTTTTTCAAGAAATTCAAAACTAGCGCACTTTTATTGGATGAGTACTCCTAAGCTACTTTATAATTAAACAAAAATCACAAAATAAGAAAATAAAATCCTAAACATGCCAATTCTACTAGATAGCATGCTCGAGGGAGAAGAAACACGACAACAAAAACCGTTGGATGAATCAAAAAACCCACAAAAATACAAGTACACCCCCTTCCCTTTTTGAAAATTGTGCTTCATCCCTGAAGCATGAAATACAAGAACAGAGGGAAGGGAACATACATATGGCGCTCTAGGCACTCCTGTCGTCCTATGAAGGAGGTACCTTCGCTGTAATCATGGCGCTAATGGTGGCTGGCGCACTCAATGGTGTGTCAACAGGGAGAGTGGTTACCCCCTTAGTAAACTGGTCATCCCTACAACCTCTGTGGTGATCTGGGCTGAATGTGGCTCACCTGTAGGGTCCCTTCCACTGGAAAGCTCGGGCTGAGCCATGGTAGAGCTTCCTGCTCCTCTAGTTCACTCCTGTAGCTCTGATATGTGTGGGGCATGAGTCTGCAGGCTCTCCACTCATGCCTGCTTGCGTTCTCTTCTTTCTTTCTTTCTCCTCTTCCTCAGGCTCTCTTCTCCAACATCCTCAGAGATTCTCTTCTTTCCTTTCCCCTTTTCAGCTGTCATGGGCTCCCAATAAGCTGCCAAGTAAATCTCTTCATCTAGCTCTTCATCCAAGTCTGGAAGGGTGGGAGCTGCTATCACTGTCGACTGTCATGATGCCAGCACGGTCACTTGGCTCTGAAGAGCTCCCAACTCCTTCCGGAGGCTGCTTGTGTATGTCTGATAGCCATGCATCTATGAAATCGGCTCTCAAATCCATCAACCCTGGCATGCAAGGCCTGTGCAGCTGTATCAATCTCTTCTTTCACTCAGGGCTTCACATTCTCCATCATTTCCTAGATTTTTCTTTCGGCCATCATCAATCTCTTGGCCAATCTCTGGAGAAAGTCCTGGGGCACTAGAATGTACCCTGCTTGTGTCTAGCTCGGATAGCTGGGCAGTGGTGTAGCGGAAGTGCTGGGAGATGCCTTTGAATTACCGACATCTATAGTCGGTGTCTCGCTCTACTCCTGTGAGGTGGGGGCATTCACCCGTTCTCCCCATGCTGGATGGGTCGGTGGAATTGCTGTGGGAAGTCGGGCTCGACTCACCGGGTTCATTTTATCCCAGATCAAGACAATGTCCGCTATCCTCTATCCTCAAATTAAGCGTTCCTCACCCTGTCACACTAGAACTATTGCCTCTTTGGATAATTTGAAAACGAGGCTCAGGAATGGGATGGTAGTGCTCAATACCACAGCCCGGTCTCGTATCTACTCTAAAATGATCCTCGGGATGTTAGGGTATCTAGACATGATACATGCCACTAGAGCTGCTCTATCTGCACTCAGAGTATTGTCATTAACTGTTGGTGATAATTGGTGGTGCACTAATGTCCAACAGGCTTTTGCTATGAAGTTGAGTGAATTTTTGGTAACTTGCTTTCCACCTGTGACCCACTTTGCTTTATCTTTATCCTCAACTATAACACCCGCCAACCACTATAGCTTCCTCTGTCTTTACTCAAAGCCCAGCTGCCTAATTTGTTTCAATGCCTCCACCCGATACTCATATTCTGGCGTGACATGTGTAGGTATGAATTGTGTCCCATATAGGATTCGAGAGATGTTGTGCTCAGAGATGTCGACCTCTCGCCCTCTGACCATGACATTCTCCAGTTTGGGCTGGTTTTTCACTTTCTGCCCCTTTTTAGCCTTCTCCTCCATGGTCGCTAAGTAGTTGGAATAGAATCACGGACTATCTCTGAAGTGTACTGGTCCAGAGTCCTAGCCATCCATTTGAGGCCATAAAACTGAATATCCTCTTCATCTCCTCTACTTTGTTCAATGAGTTCGTGAGGAACCGCGGTTCTTCCTGGATGCTCCACCTAGGTTTGTTATTGGCGGTGAGAGAAATGCCATGCTCACCTGGCACTCTCCATTAGATGGTACGATCCTCCCTAGGAGGGATCTGCTGCTGCTCAGTATTAGGAGCTTCCTTCTGTAATTCAGCACTACCACTTGCCTCTCTATATTGGGTCTACTCAATCTTATTCATTTGAGCCGCTTCCCGACTCTTGATTACCTTCCTTAGCTCCTTCCTCAGACTAGGGAGCTTCGACGGATGTGGCTGTAGCTGAGACAACTTGGGCTTTGGCCTTTCCCTAGTGGTTCGGGTCCCGTCGGTGTCTGATGTATTGACACTGTACTCCCCCACTGAACCACTAGGGGAACTGCCTGCTTTCTCATACTCAGAGGTTTCATCATGTAGTGTTCTCCGGGCAGTTGCTTTGGATGCTTTGCGTTGACCTTCATTGTACCTGTAGAAAAAGAGAGTTAGAACTCCATATCTGAGAAAGAAAATCAAGAAATAAAGTCCTTTGTAAATAACCATGAGTCAACAGTACAGGTCATAAGTCTAAATCATATGGAGACCCATGATAACTCTTGATGCGCAATACGACTCCCAAGTACGACTCGTACCACAAAGGTACGATTCGTACCTTGAGTCGTCTAAGGCTGCCCCTTTAATAACAACTTCTCAGTATTTTTCTATGACTCATGGTACGACCCATAGGTCGATTTCACGAGTCCTAGGAAGGATCATACTGTCTCATATGGACTTGACCTTTTCCAGATCTTTGGTACGAATACTTGGTACGGCTCGTAGTGGAAAACCACGAATTGTACCATAGTTCATGCCTCATGTCTTTTCCAATTTAGCTTTGAACAGTCCCAATGATCCATCCAGCGAGTCGTAGTACTGAACCACGAGTCGTAGGAAGGTTTGTGAAGCATATCCCTTCCTTGATTTTATTCAGTTACAGGGATTTCAATTTCAAGCTTTTGGGTACTCAGACATCCCCAGGTTTAGGCATGTATTTAACCCATTTTAGAATCTGCCCATTCCTCCCCTTCTACCTCACTACCCACAACTTTTTTCTTGCTAGTGCAATGTACAAGCCAGTCAAATTCCAACTTATTTCCCAGTCATTCATAATTTAATCATACCCCTGGTCATTATCTATTTTGAATTTTTCGAGCAACAACACTGACTCCTGCACTGAATCATACGTCTAATCCTCACCATGACTCATGCTATGACTCGTACAACCCTCTCACGAGTCATATTGAGAATCGTAGCACCTGCTTTTCAGTAGTTATCTGCCACCTATTTTTTTCCCTGCACACTAAACACATATTAGTTAAATCACTTGGGTTGCCTCCCAAGAAGCACTTGATTTAACATCGTGGCACGACGCAGGTGGCCCAGTTACTCAGAATTCACCAAGCCACCACTTGAGTTGCCTACCAAGAAGCGCCTGATTTATTGTCGCAGCACGATGCATGTCACGACCTGAACGTACACCCGGATCACAGACACGGGACAAAGGACCCAAAGAGACCCCAAGTCAACCCACAGCGCATGCACACAACTAATCTCATTTAAATAAACAGAATATTAAGCATAAAACATTGCGGAAACAAAACCATGACATAGCATCAGGAAATACCAAACATTTACATAAGTTGAGCACTACTGTCTGAAAGCCTCTAATACGTAAGATGGGTTGATGGGACAACATCCCCAACTAACCTGAGCAATACTGAAACATAATCAATGGGAAAGTTTATCAAACGGCCCTCGAAACATGATGACTCACAAACAAGCTAATATTGTAGGCTGGGATGGACTAAGGATGAGGATGAGCCTGAGATCCGGACCCTGTATCATGAAATGATACAGCATAGAAAGTATGCGGTCAGTACGTGAAATGTACAGAGTATGCAAGGTAAGTAAAACGGAAGTTTTAAAAGTAAAGTAAACTCATAAATAGACATAGGAGAAGGACATCATGCTTGTATCAAAATCTTCGTAATAAAACATAAGGCTCAAGGCTTTCAAATCATTCGTAATAATTCATTATCATAATCATAAATAACTTTATCATAATATAACTTGAGCCAATAACATAAACATAACAATGCATAAAACATGCGGAACAATGGGAGGACTCGTGATAACCGATACCATCATGGTAGAGCCTTTCATGATGCCCTACTGTCTCACTCAAGTGGCCAGAGCTGACCTTGGCTTGCCAGGCGAGGGTCATGCATAAGGCGTGATATCATAATTGAGGGGATCATTATCAATACATCATATCATTTACAACCCACGGTGGCACGTGGTTATGAGACACCAACGTAGTCCTTTGAACGACGAGCTGCTCGGTGCTAGACACGGCTCCCAAAAACATGCATATAGGCTCATACATAAATCATTAACATCATGCATTAAGATTCATTGGCTATAAAATAACATTTGTCATCATTGATCCCCTTTAAACATGCTTAGCCAAGAATCAAAGGCCCTTTTTATCAGCCAACATCATAAATCGGTAAATCATGAAATTCATTTCATAAATCATAAACCATTCTTCATCATATGGGCATTGCCCAATGCTTCATCATACTCAATTCTTTCAAAATATTCTCATAAACACGGGTAACTTGGATTCATGCATTCCCATAATCAATAAATTTAAAATAATGAATATTCATCATAAATCATAACTTTTATGAACTTCCATAAATGGGCAATTTAGATTTAAAAAGATTGAAACATGATTTTGAAGAAAATAATACAAAACCTTCCCCAACATGCATAATTCAATAATTAAAACTCAATTAAATCATATCCATAAAGAGAAATCATATCTTCATGCTTTGGGTAAAACCCCATGGATTTTGAGTAGGAGGATTCATGAATTTATTTGAAGTTTGGGCATGGATGAGGAATAATTTCACCCATTTTAAAACCCTACCTACCTGGGAATGGATGTACTTAAAGTTCCTTGAACACCCACAAAGAATTTGATGAAAATTTGGGGAAGAAGGCCTTGAATCTCCCAAAAACCTCTTTAAGCTCTTGCATGAGAATGGGCATGCATAAAGGGCTTAACCCATATTATCTAATTCAGAAATATATCCAAAAGGACGTAGTTTAGGCCTTAGGGACTTAGAAAGTTATGAAAATGCCCTTATTAAAATGCAGGAATTTCTGGTCGCCAGTCCCCACGAGGGACCTAATGGGTCGATGCCACAGGGCACGACTCGTGGCCTTGATCATTGAGTCCATTGCCCGAACATCCAAGGGAACCCCACGGGTGACTTCACGAGTTGTGAGGTCAGACCACGACTCATGGTCACCTTCCGTGGCCTACACTGTCCATTCAAATTTGCCAATCCTCTAGGGTTGAACACGAGTGACCTCACGAGTTGTAAGGTCTGACCACGACTAGTGGTCAGGCCCATGGCCTCCTCACTCAGACTTTGTCAAACCAAGATGACCACGAGCCAATTCACGACTCGTGGTCACTTCTCATGACCAACCTCACGGGTCGTTCTGTGACCTGGTGCGAATTTTCAGTTTTCCTCCGTTTTCACTTCCAGGTCTGATCCTTGGGTTCCCGAGGTATAAAAACAAAAGTCTCTTGTCTACTCAAACATCATCAAGGAACTCAGATTCATCTTCAATCACTGAGACTACACTGCATTTCTTTAGGTTCTGCACTGATCGACAGATGTTGAAAATGACCTCTTCTTTATTCAGTATGAACTTCAGCTGCCAGCCTCTACATCCACTAAGGCCCTCCCACTAGCAAGGAAAGGTAGCCCCAAGATGATGGGGACCTCATAATCAACCTCGCAATTCAAGATCATGAAGTTTGTTGGGAATATGAATCTGTCAACTTTAACAAGCACATCAAACAGGATCCCCACTAGCTTCTTCACAGTTCTGTCGGCCATCAATAGCCGCATTGTTGTCGTTGTGGGGGCTCCCAAGACCAACTTCTTGAACATAGACAATGGCATCAGATTGATGATTACTCCCAGATCACAAAGTGCTCTTGCGAACTCGACATCGCCAATTGTGCAAGGTATAGTGAAAGCACCTGGATTTTTCTTCTTCTAGGATAGGACCCGTGTAGATATGGCACTACAGTGATGTACATTACCTACAGGCTCATAACTCACGGACCTCTTCTTTTTCACAAGGTCTTTCATGTAACTTATCATATCCCAGCATTTGCCAACACCTCAACTAATGGTATGTTCACAGATAATTGCTTGAGCATTGACAGGAATTTCTGGAACTTACCATTCTCCGCCTTCTTCTTCATTCTTTGGGGGAACGGTGGCGGTGGCCTCGGGATAGCCTTGTAAATTTGCGTTGCAGCTTGTTCAACTTCAAACCTTTTTTCACCAGTTGGGGCCTCATGCAACTCAGCATTCTTAGCACTTCCCATCTCAACATCATTTTAATTATCTTCGACTACGCTCTCTTTTTACCATTCAACTACAACCGGTAGAGGGGGGGTCAACTATAGTCTTACCACTCTAGTCATCACAACCATGTAGTGGCCTTCATTCTTTGGGTTTTGGACTGTGTTGCTAAGTAGCGTACCCTTCTGTCTAGGGTTAAGTGATGCTGACAGTTTCCCCAGCTACTGTTCGATTTTCTTGATAGCTATTGTGTGGGACTCCAATCTCTGATCCATGGTCGATATATCACCACTAATTTCCTTTAACTGATCATTAGTTGATCTCACCATTTTCAGCATCTCAGCCATCATGCGCTCTAGCTTTGACTGTCTAGCCTCCCCTCTCTTGCATTAGGAGGCATATATACTCTAGCTCGATAATTGCGGTAGCTATCATTCCTTCTCCAATCTCCTTCGCTTTCACGACCTCGGCTTCTATCTCTGTACCCATTCTGGTTGTAGTTATCTCTGTATTGGTTCCGACCTTGGTTTCCAGAACCTTGGCTCCAGTTGTCTTGTCCATATGCTTGGACGTTGGCTTGGAAACCCGCCACCTGGTTGTCCAGGAAATTTGCCTCCTCCTCAGAATCAGAGTGGTCCGTCCCTGTCTCCAATCCTTATATCACCACTGTGTTCACCTTTTTGGCTCCAACTCCCATAATGTACTTTAAATCCAATGATGTGCGCATATGAGCCAACTTTTGGTTATGTTCTTCTTATTTCCTATATTAGTCTATAGTAAAACCAACAGCATATGTACCGGTCGCTGCATCTCCCTCCCGGGTATGCATACCCTATTTGTTTTCATCACCCTGTCAAGAATAGTAGCAGCTTGCTCCCAGGTGTGACTCATCAATGCTCCTCCTGCCACTGTGTCTGCTACAGCTTTTTTGTTATTGTTCAAAGACTTGTATAAAATTTCTAACAAACTGTCATCTGGAATTCTATGGTTTGGGCACTTCGGTCAACCTCTTCTTGAACCTCAGCCAGGTTTCATGAAGTGCCTCGGTTTTAAGTTGTCGAAAATTGTAAATCTCATCCTTGAGCTGCAACATTCTGGAGGGGGAAAGAATCTCTCTAAGAAGGCTTGCTTGTGTTCCCTCTAGTTGGTTATGGAGTCGTTGGGCAACTCCGATAACCACAAAGTTGTTACACCCCATAAGTTTTTATCGTTTAATGGTCGTGTGCGTACATATGTTGAGAATTGTGGAGTACGACGCGTGTGGAAAAAGGGCTCGGGGGTTGAGTGTACGAACAGGATAGCAAGAGAGCAGAAGGCTGGGACCGGAGGCCCAGCGCACCGGGCGCCACGCCATGCTAGGCAGCCTGGCGCTACGGTCGGCGCGTCATGCCTCCACCTCAGCACAGTGGGCGGTGCGTCGCACCCGTGTTTTAGCGCTATGGGTTGTGTGCTGCCCCCCTGCCACCGAATTTAAGTTATATATATACCCCTTCACTTAATTCAAATTATTTCGTAAGAGATATCCACGACTAGAACTAAAGAAGCACGTAACTTTCACGTAGAATTCCTCCGATTACGCTACCAAACGCCGTCCAAACTCAAATTAACTTCAGGTATCGAGTTCTAAGCCTGTAGGGAGCATTCCTATGGAGTTATTTTCTCAAAATATGCCTGGTAAATCAAAAATCCATCGAGTAGAAGTTATTAGAATTGCTCCAAATTGATTCCTAAACGGTCACAGGCATTAGGTAAGCACTTCTCCCTTCTGAACTCTCGTAAAATTACAGGTTTCCTGCCAAGTTATTCAAAGTTGAGTTATAATTGATATAGTTATCGAAAGTCATTGTTGTTCGCCAAATTCTATATTGAAATTAGTCCTATTCTCTCAGCCTGAAGGTTACAGTTTGAGAGAGCTGCTGATTACAAGTTGAACCTTCCCAGTTAAATCAGAAATTATCATCGAGGTATGTTAAGGCTTATTCCTTCGGCAAGTTATTCTCGTCATATAGTGATACGACTTACATTCTTTAATGGAAATAATGGTCCCATATGTTGCAAATAGTTGCTATTAGTAGATTGCGATTAGATATGTTGTGGTCAGCTATTGTCTGTAGACTATGAATATATATATGTTGTGGTTAGCTGCTAGGAAACGTATATGGATCATACCGCAATATCCCTTATCGGGAAAAAGCATGTTATGTATGATATACGCTAGAAGCGTCATAGAAACTCTGTTGTTCTCTAGTTCATTATGTTAGTAGAGTGGGATGTTTTATTGTCAGGCCTAGACCTTAGAAGCTTTTGGATAGCTATTGGGCCTGAGTTAGTAAGTTGAACAGCATAGGCGCAGCTCAGCAATATAGCTACTAGTCGGGCGCCTTTTTTGTCAGTAAAGTATGCCCGGAGGCTATTAGCGTACCCTCATGCCCAGGGCTAGAAATTTAGATAGGATGGCCTTTAAAGTTAGTGGCACTAGGGTTATCTAGTGAACTGAGTGACAACCTACCATTTAGTTAGCTACAACCAGTGACTATCAGTTCCGGTTGATGTAGTATTCATCATGCAGGTCACCCAGGAAGCCATCCCAGTCATTCGGGTCAAATAGACCCGTGGGTACCCTAAGGAGGGGACCTTACTAGCAGATAGAGGCAGGGCCTACGCCCCAGTCTTCTCCTATAAGATACTCAGGGACCGATAGCCGTGAGTGGCTAATCCATATAAACTTATCTATAAAGTTAGGGTTTTCCCAAGAAAGTCATATAAGATCTGAACAGACCAAGTTAAGGTCTAAAGGACTAGAGCCATGTTAGCACAGTATTACCCTAAGGCTAAGAATGTCAGTAAGTTGCCTGTGGAGGGTTAGGGGTCATCCGCTCAAAAGCATGTTTGGTTAGTGCAGCCTACAGTCGGTCTAAGCAAAAGAACTAGGTAATTGGTCGTCTGCAACCCTACAGTTGCCTATGAGTTATAGTTGCCCGAGCAGGAAATTCAGAGTATTGTTAGGCCACTCCAGATCTCTCCTTATCCAGTCTAGACCGTTAGAGGTTATGACCACTACTAGGATCCTCTGATCAGATATAGGTGCACGGGGTGTGCCTACTAGCAGCCATACAGATTATTTTGGGGCGAGCAACGGTCACGTTAGGCCTAGAAGGCTAGATACGCCTTTTGAGTGGCTAGATTGAGACTTCAGTATAGCACCTCGAGTGGGGTTTCCCTCACTTTGGAGCCTTCAGTGACCACCCCAAGGTTACTAGCTGTGTTATTGCCGCCAGGGGCTATATGACGTCACTCCAAGGAGCAATGTGCCATCTCCAGAGATGATGCAGAGGACTAAGGGCCATATTATAGTTCATTCCATGGCTGGACTACTAGCTCTTTGCCGTATCAGCATCATACCCTCGTCGAGCCTGGTGCCTAGGGTGCAGTTATCAGGAGTCCATCGGATTAGACACGACTATAGATCAGAAGTCAAGCGGGTTCAGTTACAGACCCAGGGGGATGAGTAGGTTGACTATAGCACCAGTAGAGTCATAGAAGCCTGGATAG
Source organism: Datura wrightii (assembly GCA_035772735.1). Lineage (NCBI taxonomy): Eukaryota > Viridiplantae > Streptophyta > Magnoliopsida > Solanales > Solanaceae > Datura > Datura wrightii. The sequence goes on along the minus strand of JASDFA010000018.1, from coordinate 165,173,115 downwards.
GGGTATATAGATTGAAGTGTACTTTCCAGGGCTTATGGAGGTCCCGGTAGGTTATCTTTGTGTTGCTTGTACCTTGTAGGCTTATGGGGGCCAGGTTAGGAGCTTGTTTATATTCTTACCTACTAGTTATAGCTTATGGATGTGTAATTATAAAGTCTTAGCTCATGTACGTATAGTGTTTTGCTAGATGCGAATTACGAATAAGCCAGCTTACAGGTTAATCTTTTTGCCCCTCCTTTCTACTTACTTTCATTCTTTAACAACTTATTTACTGCCTTACATATTTGATACATGTTATACTGATGCCCATCCCTGGGTGTTGCATTACTTTCCTGCAGGTTTAGACAGACAGAGTTTAGGATCTTCAATAACAGCTATCCAGAGTCAGCAGTTTGGCCAGCTCCTTTCATTCGGAGTTGCCAGGTTGTAGAGATTATAATCTTTCATTTGTATAGAATTTGGGTAGGTCGGGGCCCTGTCCCTACCACTATTTGTATTCTTAGAGGCTTGCAACTACAGTATCTAGTTGGTTAGCTATTATTGGCCGTGTGAGGCCTAGTATAGTAGCTTGTTCTCATTTCTGTTATGACTAGACAGCATGGTGGTCTCGTCGGCCCGCATAGGATCCCTTTTGTTTCCTGTTGTTGGTTAATTATTTTTATTTATAGGTGGCTATACGGCCTTGTCGGTCGGAGGCTATGTTTACAACCAAGATATAGCTCATTGTTTTCTTGAATTGAGTTGCAAGCATGCACCAGACGTGCATAAGCCTAGCAAGGTCAGTCAGATCCCAGTGTGGCACTAGGTGTGAGTCATGCCTCCCAAGGTGGGGCGTGACAAAAGTGGCTTTCCCTGAAAGAAAAAAGGGGAAAAGTTTGAGTCTGATGGCATCTTGGCTAACTCCAGGCAACCTTTACTCCTTGCAAAATCCAACAAAGTTCATCAGGTGCAGGTTGGCTTCATCCGCTGCGTGACCACTGAACACCCTTTCATGTTTAACAGTTGAATCATGGTGCTCGTGATGTCAAATTTGGCCACAGCGGGTAGTGGTGGTGGTACAATTGTTCTAGTTGACCCAACTTCATCAATGTATGGGTCCTCATCATCGAAGAACTGAGGGGAAAATCTATGACCTTTGTTGGCCCGCCCATGTTGACCAGTGTTAAAAACCTCGTCTCTGGTATTCTCTGCATCCTAAAGTGCAGCTTGCCGAGCTAGCTCGGCTTGCCTAGCTTCTTCAGCTATACGGGATTTTCTCTGTTCCTAGCTTTCCATTCTGCGCAGTATTTGTTCAATTTCGAGGTTCAATGAAATCAGGGGATTTTCACTACTCCGAGTGCTTGGCATTCACTGAGCAACAACCTGTGGGTATCATAAACAAAAAAAAAAAGAAAACGTAATTCATGAAATAACTACCAAAAGTTAAATAAAAGCAATTAATCTAGTCTTAGCCGTATTCCCCAGCAACGACGCACTTATTGATAATGCTCAAACTCACATCTCCTGCTGAAGTATGAAGCAGACGTTGAGAATAAACAATCCAACAAAGAGGTTGGGGTCGATCCCACAGGGAATATGGAAGATCTAAACTAATACCGGTAAGTGAACTTGTTGGTTAGTTACTCCAATTTGGGGAGTTTTTAAGAAATAAATTAAAACAACAATTGAAATTATGACGTAAATCAAGATTTAAGAATAACTATGGTTTGTGTTCTCCATGGGTTTATAACTACTTCAGATATACACACGTGTACAATACCAATACTTACCTGTACAACTGATAACTAGGGTTTATCCAAACGACTAGTTCGTCCCTATTGGATACTATACTCAATTACCGGGTCAGGTCTCATGAGTAGTTTCAAACTATCCGTTATCAATATGTTCAAAATTTAACTATCCTGCAACCACAACTCAAGTTAATACAATGATCATCAAGATCAAGGCTTTGTTGTAATTCTCTTTTCCTAATCTCTACCCCTCTAGGCTCAAGCAATTAAAGAATTCGGGCAAGTCCTAGTGTTGTATACCGTTAAGAAACATTTAAGCATGAAGAGAATATAATACAAGCATTTTGCATTGGTTTTGAATCACTTTTTGTGTATCCCTAGCTCGTTAATCCATCATGGTTCCCACAACCCTAGCTATGGAGGTTTTAGTTTCTCATAGTTACAAGGTTGTGATACGCATTCATCATTAAACACATAATTCAATACTTACATTCATAGATGAGAGAAAAGCTTCTTTGATTATATCAGTAAAACCTCGAGAACAATTGATAAAGATCAAGAAAGAGTCCAAGAAAAGGTTGATAACAAGTCAATCAACTCAATTCTATATTTTTCCCTCGAATATCTATTGTTTTCACTCCTATCTCACTTCTCTCCAATGTTCCCTCTCGATCTCTCCTGAAAATAAAATATAAAAGGTATTTATACAAACATAAGCATTTTCCTAAGCTAATAGGGTGATTTTCCATAACTGACACCGCCTGAGCCACGACTGATCATACGACCCATAGCAGAATTGTACGGGTCGTACCTACTATCTGTAAGTCCTTGGCTTGCTGAAATTTGGCTAAGTGTTGGGCCTTTGTATGACTCGTACATGCTTCCTATGAGTCGTAAGTTGCTTTCGTGGTCTGGCTATGAGAACTCTGACTTTTTCTGAAATTATTCACGAGTGTTGTGGTATGACTCGTACCTTCCAGCCAAGACTCGTACTGTTTGAAGTTCTAATTGTCCGGCTGGTTCGGTATATGTAAAACCGACACGCAAGTGCACGTGGTCAAACAAGTAATAAAGTGGCTAAGTAAGCCAAGTATCGATCCAAGGAGACTCTGAATAAGTAAAATTGCCTAAGTACACTATATTCTTATCTTACTTCTAATTATGCTAACAACAACGTAACCAACAGTTAAATAAGTTTTTGTTTATAAATTATATATACTAAAACTATTAACAATTATTTACTGTGAATTGAAACTATGGATATGAGCATGCCAAGGTTAAGAACAAGTAATGAATTTGATTATAATCATACTTTGGTTATTCTTCTCTTCATGTTGCTAGCCAAGAACATTAGCCTAGAAATTAAAACTCTCGTATTTAATCTCACTTTAGAATCATAAACCATTCGTCTACATTTCTGTGATCAAATGCAATTTATGACCTAGCACTACAATTCCGGTTCCTGAATTGACTAATACGGCTTTCAAGTATATTTCTATTAGGAAAGCACATCAAAACCCAATTTTCCCAAATCAAGTTAAGAACAATACCCTATTAATTCACAACTTTCCAATTTCGTGCTCTCTCGAGTGAAATTGGACTTTTTAGATGTACATTAGTGTCGGCCACACACTAATGCAGTAGAAACAAGAATTAACAGAACAACATGGAAGAAGAAGAAGAAAACCATATAATTAACAATCAAAATTCATCACCATTATTCAAAACCTCAGCAAGGAAGAGAATTAGCCACTCATTTGTGGATTAATCATCCTAAAACAAGTGTAAATCATACAAACAATTGATTGAAAGAAGAAAGGAAGAGAAGAAATCCCTTAGCTTTTTCGTCCCTCAACTGCTTCTAACCCACGTCCTTGCTCCACCAAGTCTGAATTAATTAAAAATAAGCTAAGTCTGCTATTTATACTAGTGGGAATTTTTCCCGGAATAACAAGCAACGTGTCACGGAGGTCAACGCGGAGCACTGCCTCCGTGACACGGCGTGGACGCGGACCCTTACTGGAATTCCAGGGTCCGGGAATATAGCCTCAACGTGGCACGGAGGCCAACGCGGAGGCCTATCTCCGTGCCACGGAGCTGTCGCGAGGCTTCACTGGAATTTGCCAATAAAATTATCCTCCAGGCAGTGTGCCTCCGCGATGGTAGCGTGGCACGGCTCCATAGCGGAGCCCCTTTACATTACGCATTCCAATGCCTTTTCCATGCTCGCATCCAAGTCCAATTCCGATATTACTCCAACATGCATTTTAGCTCCTAAAAATCATATTTTCCTGCAAAACAAATGCTAATCATGTTGGTTAGTATAAATTCACATTTTATTACCAATTACATGAAAATGTATACACATTGCATAACAAACAAGGCGAAAATGATACGTTTGAGTATCACTTGGGCATATAAATCTGCCCAAGATCACTTACCCCACACTTAAATCCTTGTTCGTCCTCGAACAACACATACACAACTCATGCAAATTACATCCCAACCTTTGTCACTATGGTGCGACAATTTATGCTACGGTCATCCCGATTATTCAATTTTTGCAAATCATCAAGAAAACATGCATGGTCTAAACAATGCAATGACCTTTAATACATCAAGACTTCCTAGACTTTAAGAATCGACTCTCGATATCGGCAAACTCATGCAAATCAGCTAATCAAGATATCCGACACGAAAATCAATCTTTCATCAAGCATGTGCCCTCACAACTCAAGAGAATCTTCCCCTTTATGTTCATGCAACACACAAACATTCAAGTAGGGGCATGTAAAAATTAATTTCACTCTCTCTCCCAAAAGAATTCACATGCTTCATGTCATGACCCATAGGCTTGCCTTTAATGTATTACTCCACTAATATAAAGAAATGCAATGTAAGATCACGTAGGACTTTAATGGGTTGTAATGGAAGCTATGGAACTAGTATATATTGGATTAGCCAATAATAGTCACTAGCATCCTCAAGCGCCTTTTCAACACATTCCCATCGACTCATGGATATTGTTCTTCTTTTTCTCTTTTTCATCATCCCGTTCATGCTTGTTTACTTTTGTATGGCCCATTTCCTCAAACACACTTGACACAACAACAAAGGGTTTTCATGCACCTTTATTATCATTTCATTATACCAAGTGCCTCTTCAACCTCTTCTTTTCTTTCTTCACTCTGCTTTTCTTTTCTTTCCACTCTTCTCACTCTTTGACACTTCGGGAAATTTTTTTTTTCTTCTTAAGCGCTTAAGAGTTTTGTATAGACTTTACGGCTAATGAAAAGAAGGAATAAAGCTTAGTTTATACAATTTTGGACAATAGAAAGAAATAATCGGCTAAAGGCTCAACGGGCTGACTAGGGTATACAGTCATATAAAAAGGTAGCGTATGACAAGAAAAAAAATAGAAACTCTCGGTTAAACAAAGAAATGCCTACATCCTTTCCAACACTACACCTCCTTCATTTCGTTTTGCACACACACCAGGCAAGTTCTAGACACTTCACAATAGCATGGAATAACAATACCTCACTTCACACTTTATGCACATGCTCAATTCAAGATGCATTCACAGACTCTTTAATTACCCAATTACATGAATTCGAAATTAAGACTCAATCACACCGAATCGAATTCTACAGCCTAGGTAACTCAACATATTTACAAAATTGCATGCTTTCAAACGAATCACTTTTACATTTTGAATATCAGTTACAACACGCAACCAAAATTTCACAACCATTTAGTAACTACAGGTTCAGTGATGCAATCCACCAAAGAAAAAACTGAAAACAAATTAAAAATCCTACTCCTATCGACTACATTTCCCTTAAGACGGTCGTCATCCATCCATCATAGGGAACGGTCACTAACTATGACATCGGTTCAATGGGACTATTCTCGATAAAAGAATCGAAAACAAACTCCGAGAAACCCAAAATAAAAACCGAAATTTTTTTGCAAAACATCGATCATGTCGATGGAAAACTATTTACAAAATATTTTGATAAGTGCAAAATATTTTCGCAAAATTTTTTAAAAATATCAATCATTTCGATAAGAAAGAAATATTTACACTGGCAACCACAACTTTTCATAACACACATCATTAACCACAAAAATATATACAGATACAACACAAATCAGTTCACAACCACAGGGAAACATAAAAACATACATGCACAACAAGGGAAAGAGCATACAGCAGATTAGCCTAAGTCCCAGCACCTAGCTACTCCCCACCCCACACTTAAATTGAACACTGTCCCCAGTGTTCACAAAAATTAAGATCACAAAATTTCGGGTGGTGGAACTCCCTGATCAGTCGAAATATTCGACTTCTTCATCCGGTGCTGCTGCCTCATCGCCCATGTCCGAGTCAGCTCCATCGTCGTCATCGGACTCCACATCAGAGTCCTTCCGACGTGTCTCCTCGTCAGTGGGGACATCATCGTCAGTAGGCTCCACGAAGGATGGTCCCACTCGGCACAAAGCTTTGGCGTTCTCGCCAAATGGGTAATCCAGCTCCAGCCCAGCTGCCATAACTCTTCCTCTGTGGCTAGTCTCCCACCAATCCGGAGCTGAAGCATCTGCATACCAAACATCCGAGCCATGTACTGATTGTCACGAGCATGTCGCTCGCCCAGTGTCAGTACTGGCCCATGTGTGGTGTCGGGGGCCTTAGTTTTTGGCACATCAAGGGCCCTCCGCTCCAACTGCGGGATGTAATCTAAAGCCTCTTCCTCGACATCGAGGCCTCGGAGGAAGGTGGTGGTGAGTCCGCCGAACCCATATCTGTGGCCCTGGTGTAGTCGGGCTCTCTTCATGGCGGATATGATAACTGCCCCAACATTAATCTCCAGCCCTTTCATAAGGGCATACACCAAGAAGACACGGTCCCGGGTCACATCCGTCATGTGAACTCCCGGGATCAAGCACGAACACACTATCTTCAGCCATATTCTTGCCTCCCTGTTCATCTGCGAATAAGGCAGAGTCTGGTGATAACCCCTCTCCTTATGTCTACTCCATCGGGCTGTGGATCGAGCCCCACACAAGGTACGTCTGATGTCGGCGTATGGTGGGGTGATGTTCAGCTGGCGGAGAACGTGGGCGTCTGTGTCCCGCGCTCCAACGATGGCATTAAATTGCTGGGGTTCCAGAGTGACAATCTTCCCTTTGATTTTTATTGTGTGGCTTCTGATGGCCGGGTTCCAATTTGCGTAGAACTCCCGGACCAAATGTAGGTTGCACTCCTTGGGCTCCTGGAATATAAAGCTGAGCCCAGCTGCCTCAGTCCTTTGCACAATACGGGGGAACTCCTGTGCTAGTGGTTCCCGTGCAATATGCTCCTCCGGGAAGTACTTGCTTTCCTTATGTTTAGCGTACCACTTCTTTCCTTCCTCGGTTACCCACCTCGTTCCGTATTGGCGGCGTTGGCCGCGCGGAACAGCTGGTGTAGCTGGGACTGCGGTGCCCAATCTCATTCGCTTTCTCCCGGTGCTTGAAGTAGAAGCACCTTTACCCTTATCCTGCCTACTCGCCATTGTACCTGCCAACATCAATAAACAAGCACAATGTCAAGCTAAATGCATATTAGCTTCGGCTAAGGTCGGGTTAAACTAAGTTCACCCCACACTTAGTCCTTAGCTACTTTTACGATACTACGGCAAGGATTACTTTATTTACAACCCAAACACAAACAACTATACAATTTATTGCTTAGTGCGTTCACAAAAAAATTTTCGATAGTATAACTTTTAGCGTACTACTCAGACTTCATATAGCTAATTATAATCCTACTATCGCTAGCAATTCAACCATCGCACTTAGCAACGAAAACAACAAACAAAAACAACAACAAAAATTCTATATACATACGAATCCGAATAATCAAACCAATTTGAACAATTTTCGCATTTTCCCCACAAATTCGAGAATTCGTCGTCTTTTACATTCAAACAATATTTACACGACTTATCTCACTTCACAACCACACCCCGACATCTAATTCACCAATTTATCAAGTTACCCAATTCAATTTCAACAACCCAAGCCCTAGAATTAAATTTTACACTCAATTTCGAATAATTCATGTAATCGACAACTTCAAACGCTAATTACAACATTTCGAACACTCATCAATCAACAAATAATTCAATTTCATGCTCAATTGCTACTTAGGAGGATATATCTCACCTCACATACTCAAATTCGAGTGGAATCGACAAAAATTTGAGAAAAACGAGGAAAACATACCTTTAAATTGAATACCCGAAAAAACTTGACGATTTCCTTGCCTAGTACCGTGGCACGGTGGTTGGGGGAGGGAATTAGGGAGTTTGGTCGCGGAGAAGAGAAGAAATGGGGAAAGAAAGGGCAAAAATCGGGGTTAAAATTAAGAAAAACACGCGGGTCACCCGGCAACCCGGTGTGACCCGGCACCAAATGTAAGGCAACATGTCACGGAGGGTAACGCGGAGCCCCTCCTCCGTGACACGGAGCCAACGCGTTGGCTCACTGGAATTTTTTTTTTTTTAAATCCGGATTTAACTTCAACGTGTCACGGAGGGTAACACGGAGCCTCTCCTCCGTGACACGGAGCCAACGCCCCAGTGCACTGTCTCTTCATTTTAATTATTTTTTCATACCTTGCCTTTTTCTTCCCGATTCCATGCATATTTTTCTCCGTTAGACCTGAAAATCACCTCACTAAACAAAATTGGTTAGATTAATAGATTTTCCTAACTAAAATGAAAAATATTAACTAAAAACGAAAAATTTATACCAAATCAAGAAAAAGAAAATTAAAATAAAAACTATTTACACCTTACTAAACAAAAGAAAAAAATATTTTTCACGGGTTGCCTCCCGTGCAACGCCTGGTTTACCGTCGCGGCTCGACGTCCTTTATGTTCAATTATCTACTAGGGTGATGGACGATTTGTCACGATCATTGTCCTCCCCCCAGTAGTGCTCAACCTGATCAGGTGGCCTTCCTATCAACTTTCGGGAATCATTCATTTGATTAGCATTCCCATGATCAATTACATTGATCACCGAGAGTTCTTCATTCACCATCGGGAGCTTAGGTGCTTTGTACACATCGAACACTTCGACCTTGTCATGTGCTCGCATTGTAAGTTGACCCATAGCCACGTCGATTAATGCTTTTCCAGTTGCCAAAAAGGGTCGTCCCAAAATAAATGGGACTTCAGCATCTAGGTTCAAAATCCAGAACAATAAAATCGACCGGAAAAATGAGGGAGCCCACTTGCACTAGTACATCCTCAACAATGCCATCCGGCCTCGCTAAGGATCTGTCTGCTAGCTGCAAGATTACGGTTGTAGGTCTAGGGCTCCCCAGACCTAACTTTCTGAATACCGAAGATGGCATCAGATTTATGCTCGGCCCCAAGTCACATAATCCACGAGCTCGGATACTCTGCCCAATAGTAAGCTGGATAGTAAAACTTCCAAGGTCTTTTAGCTTCGTGGGCAGTCTGTTTTGAATCCGGGAAGTGCATTCCTCCGTCAAAGCCACCGTGGCATACTCAGTCAAATGACTTTTGTTTGCCACGATGTCTTTAATATATTTCGCATATTTGGACACTCCCTGCAAGACATCAACAAGAGGTAAATTAACATGTACCTGTTTAAGCACCTCCATAAATTTCTTGAAACACGCCTCCTCCTTGTGTTTCTTGAGTCGTTGAGGGAACGGGGGTGGAGGTCTTTCTGCTTCTGCTTCTTTGGTCTTCCCCCTATCAGAACTTTGTTCCTCCTCAACATCTGCTGCTCCTGACTTTTGAGGCGGTCTTTCCGGTTCCACCTCCTTCAACTGTAAACCACTCCTCGTGGTCACTGCATTTACCTGCTTCGGATTAGGATCCATGTCGCTAGGCAGTCCTCCTCTGGGTCTTGTATTTTGGGCACTAGCAAATTGCCCAAACTGATATTCAAGAGCCTTGGTCGCTAACTGATTATTCTTCACTTTGGCTGCCAATTTAACATAGTCAGCCGGCAATTGCGCCTGATCAGCGATCATGGTCTTGAACATCTCTTCAATGGTAGGTGATGGTGGTGGAGGAGGGGCATTGTGATTTCTGAATTGAGATTGGTAGTTCTGTTGCCCTCCTTGATTTCTGTGCATACCCTGACCAGAACCTTGGCTTTGTTGGTTGTTGCTACCCCACGAAAAATTTGGATGGTTCCTCCAATTTGAGTTGTAGCCACTACCAAACTGCTGTTGATTTCTCTGTGCATTGCCCACAAAGTTAACCGAATCTATGTTTGCTACACAGCACTCAGCTGAGTGCTCACTACTACCACACACTTCACACCACATCTGCTGGACCGCATTGACTGAAGCTGAAGGCTGGTTCAAGTTCATATTGCTGAAGTGGTTGTTTAACTGATTCTGCAAGGCAGTTATCTGTGCAGTGATAGCTGTAAATCCATCCACTTCAAGCACTCCTGCTGTTTTCCTTGCTCCACCTCTTGATGAATCTGTATTCCATTCTGGATTGCCCTGTGAAATCCGGTTGAGCAAAGTGTACATCTCCTCATAAGTCTTTTCCAGCGCTTGCCCTCCAGCTGCTGAGTCTAGCAAAATTTTAGTATGGGGTTCCAAACCCTCAATAAATGTGTGTACCAACACCTCATTGGAATGATGATGATGAGGACAGTCCCGCAACATGGATTTAAATCTTTCCCAGGCTTGATACAAATTTTCTCCCTCCCTCTGTTTGAAACTTAGAATTTGACTTCTAAGTCTGGCTGTTTTACCAGAAGGGAAAAATCTGATCAAAAACTTCCGTGCTAGATCATCCCACGTTGATATAGAATTTGGTGGTTCAGCTTTTAACCACCTCTTGGCTTCACCAAGTAAGGAAAACGGAAATAAGGTGAGCCGAACATAATCAGGTGACACTCCAGCGGGTATATAAGTGTCACTTATCTCCAAAAAATTCTGGAGATGTTGTTGTGGGTCTTCATGAGGGAGACCGGTAAATTGCCCGCTTGTGTGCAAAAGTTGCACCATATTCTGCTTTAATTCAAACCTCCCTCCAGGCTCTGGTTTGCGGATACTAGAATGTACATTGTTGGCATGTGGGATTGCCACCTCGCGAACCGGCCTTGCTGCTGTTTCATCGGGCACTAACACTGCCCTAACAACCGGTGGATTTTGTTGCTCCATAATAGACTTTCTGAGCAACCGCAGCTTCTTTTGTAGAGCTTCTCTACGTTGACTGTGAAATTCACGTTCAGGCTCTAAGTAAGATTCCACCAGCTCTTTGTCCCTTGCCAGTGTTCACAGAAATCAAGTCTGCAAAATACAGGCTAAGACCAAGTTGTCAACACTTAAGAAAATAAAACAAAAATACAGTAAATTTACACTTATCACAATTTCACCAATTGCCTAGCCTCCCCGGCAACGGCGCCAAAAACTTGTCCGGCTGGTTCGGTATATGTAAAACCGACACGCAAGTGCACGTGGTCAAACAAGTAATAAAGTGGCTAAGTAAGCCAAGTATCGATCCAAGGAGACTCTGAATAAGTAAAATTGCCTAAGTACACTATATTCTTATCTTACTTCTAATTATGCTAACAACAACGTAACCAACAGTTAAATAAGTTTTTGTTTATAAATTATATATACTAAAACTATTAACAATTATTTACTGTGAATTGAAACTATGGATATGAGCATGCCAAGGTTAAGAACAAGTAATGAATTTGATTATAATCATACTTTGGTTATTCTTCTCTTCATGTTGCTAGCCAAGAACATTAGCCTAGAGATTAAAACTCTCGTATTTAATCTCACTTTAGAATCATAAACCATTCGTCTACATTTCTGTGATCAAATGCAATTTATGACCTAGCACTACAATTCCGGTTCCTAAATTGACTAATACGGCTTTCAAGTATATTTCTATCAGGAAAGCACATCAAAACCCAATTTTCCCAAATCAAGTTAAGAACAATACCCTATTAATTCACAACTTTCCAATTTCGTGCTCTCTCGAGTGAAATTGGACTTTTTAGATGTACATTAGTGCCGGCCACACACTAATGCAGTAGAAACAAGAATTAACAGAACAACATGGAAGAAGAAGAAGAAAACCATATAATTAACAATCAAAATTCATCACCATTATTCAAAACCTCAGCAAGGAAGAGAATTAGCCACTCATTTGTGGATTAATCATCCTAAAACAAGTGTAAATCATACAAACAATTGATTGAAAGAAGAAAGGAAGAGAAGAAATCCCTTAGCTTTTTCGTCCCTCAACTGCTTCTAACCCACGTCCTTGCTCCACCAAGTCTGAATTAATTAAAAATAAGCTAAGTGTGCTATTTATACTAGTGGGAATTTTTCTCGGAATAACAAGCAACGTGTCACGGAGGCCAACGCGGAGCACTGCCTCCGTGACACGGCGTGGACGCGGACCCTTACTGGAATTCCAGGGTCCGGGAATATAGCCTCAACGTGGCACGGAGGCCAACGCGGAGGCCTATCTCCGTGCCACGGAGCTGTCGCGAGGCTTCACTGGAATTTGCCAATAAAATTATCCTCCAGGCAGTGTGCCTCCGCGATGGTAGCGTGGCACGGCTCCATCGTGGAGCCCCTTTACATTGCGCATTCCAATGCCTTTTCCATGCTCGCATCCAAGTCCAATTCCGATATTACTCCAACATGCAGTTTAGCTCCTAAAAATCATATTTTCCTGCAAAACAAATGCTAATCATGTTGGTTAGAATAAATTCACATTTTATTACCAATTACATGAAAATGTATACACATTGCATAACAAACAAGGCGAAAATGATACGTTTGAGTATCACTTGGGCATATAAATCTGCCTAAGATCACTAATTAGCATTGGAAATCCTCTAAAGATTACCACTGCTCCTAATACGATTCATACCTTGTTGTCATGATTCGTAGTTCCATCCATATCAAGAGTCTTCCTTTGTGCAATTCTTCTAAATATTTCCACGACTCAATGTACGGCTCGTACTAGTGTTGTATGGCTCGTACTGAGAGTCATAGGTTGCATTATCCCCAATTTAGCCATCTGAAAATTTTCACAGTTCTCAGTACGGCTCGTACCATCAACATACAGTTCATACTGAGACTGTGACTTTAGCTCATTTTTTGCACTTTCAGGCTTTTTTTGCACATTCCTGCTCCAACACTTATTTGTCCTGTAATCAAAGAAAAAGTTCCTTATATCCATATAAACACACCTAAGTTCATTCTATTTTCTTAGTTTTGAGTGTCGAAAGTGCAGTAAACTCACAACACATCAACGAATTAGAAGGATAGAGAGACTTTTCATTGCACGACTTAGATCATGAAAGAAGGGAACATTTCCTAAAATGTTTTTTAGCCTTTTCATCATAAATGTGGCGTGCTTCACACCCATGAAAAAGACTCTACTTAATGCGGTTTTCAGGCACTCTAGGACACTTCAAAGCCTAATGCTTTAATACCAAGTTTGTCATTACCCGAGCATAGGCCCGAATCGAGACAAGGGACAAAGAACCCCGAAAGGCTCCAAGTCGATCCATGGCATGAACATGACATCTAAGCTCAACATAATAAAAGAGGAATTATAACATATAAAATAGCGGAAGTTTGAAAATCTGATAACACGAATATCTGAATACATACACAAGTCTGAAGCTAAAATACATACTATGTCTGATAAGCCTCTACTACTGACGAGTTGATGGGTCAAGACCCTAACTAACTCACTAATGTCTGAAACTAAAAATACTGAAATACAACTAAAAAGAAGGGCCCTCGAAAGATGAGGACTTACCAACTTTGGCTGGAAAGTGTTAACATTGAGGATCTAGCTAACGGTGGGACTAAGCCTGAATATCTGAGCATGTATCATGAAATGATACAGCATAGAGTATGCAGTTAGTACATGAAATGTACCAAGTATATAAGGTAAGTAAAACCTCTAAGTAAATAAAATCGGAGATCATGCATATCATAAATATTTCATCATAAGAGTTTGAGAGTAGGGCTCACATGCTATTATCTGAAAATATGATTTGAACATAACTGAATATCATAACTGAATCGAATGACCAAAAGCTGAAAACTGATAATCATAAGTAAAAACTGAACATTGGGTCAAACCTGCTGAAAACATAATAACATGACTGATGAACATGCATAGCTGAAATTATGAGGAATAATGGGAGATTCGTCTTGTAACCGACATTACCATGATAGAGCTTACATGGTCCCAACTATTACACTCAAATGGGCAGAGCCGTCCAAAGCCTTGCCAGGGCTAAGGACGCAACCATGATATCGATATCATGCTGAAGGCCCCTTGGGGGCAGGGAAATCTCACGAGGGAGGTCCCAAATAATTTGAACACACCTACGTTGGCACGTAGTTCTGAGGCATAGGGTTGACTAACCCTTAGCCTACTAGGAGTTAGACACTACTCCCAAAATTATGCATATTCTCTCCATCATTTTTCAATGAAGCTGACCATCATCTAGTGACGAAGCTGACTCATAACATATATGCATAATCTGAAATCATAACACGAGGAGCCTTGGGCTCAAACCAACCACAAGCTGAAAATAATGGGAGTCTAGACTCTAAAATTCATGTGGTAAGCTAATACATAAAGTTTAAATAAAATAATGAAACATGCTTGATCATATGAGCTTGCCTAATAATTAAGCATGCTTGACATAGACTTGATCATTCGAAAACATGAACATGGACATAGGTAATTCAAAATCATACTTTCATCATATACATCTCATCATGCTTAAATACATATATCGTAAATCTCAGCTTTCATGAACTTCTATAGGTGGTCATCATAATTTATAAAAACTTAAAAACATAAATTGTAATTAAAGACATCGTAAAATATGTCCATGAATTATAATTCAACATTAGAAACATGTATAAATCATACCCATGAGTGATACTTAGAGAATTCACATGTTGGGTTAAAACTCCATAGATTCATCAACTAGAATTTTCTTGAAATTGAAGAGGGATTGGGCATGGGTGTGGATGAATACACCCATTCATAACCCTACATATTTGAAAAAATCTAATTTCACAAACCCTCTTGAAAGATCTATGGAATTTTGGAAAAAACTTGATGAATCCTAAGCTTGATCACCCTTAGAAATCACTAAGTTTGCATGCATGGAAGAGAACGGGTTTAGAATGAGCTTAACCCTCTTAAAATACCCTTTTCTGAGCTTAAAATGACGTAGTAGGCCTTAGGAACTTAGAAATTAGGGAAAATCCCTTAATAAATTCGCAGGAAAAATACACTGCAGTCCTAACGAGGGACTGGACGACTCATTTCCAGAACTAGAAATTCATCATCATTGATCAACAGGAGGTACACCACGGCTCGTGGTGTGCCCGAAGACTTGTGGTGACTAGCTGTTAGGAGCACTGCCCAAACTCTTCACCTTTAAATCAACTTTTGACCACAGATAACATGACGACTTGTGGTGATGACCATGACTCGTGGTCTCACCCGTGGTCAACCTCAAACGTAAAATTCTAACTAAATCCAACTTATTCCTCACTAGTCACTTAATGACTCATGGTGCACCTGACAGGTCACTGGACGACTCGTCCTATGACCTAGTGTAGAAAATCCTGTTTTCTCCATTTCAACCCTCGGGTTTGATCTTAGGGCTTTCGGGGTATTACAAAAGACGACCTCGAATTAGTGTTTTGAGTGTTCTAATAGGCTCAAAATATGTTTTAGAAGTGCTGTGTATTTTGGTTTGCATTCTGAGGGGTTCAGGTTGAGTTTTGAGGGTTAATTTCACGAGTTAGGCTATTTAATAAGTTGTTGGTACTGGTCCAATCGCACTTGTGGCTATTGTCTGCTCTGCGGAGTTGGGAATAGTCAGGGATGTATACTCCCACGAGCCCGCATCTACTATGGATTCCAAACTTGCAAAAGTGAATCAATTTATGGGTTTTCGCACCTACAATAGACTTTCTACAGGTGTGATGACATACCTATGATGTGTTTTTCCATATCATGAGATGCCTGGGCAGAATCAATTTTTAAATTCCACTTGATTTTCACGATTTGAAAGTTAGAGACCTCGAATTTGGGAGATTTTGGATGTGTTCTTTACAGTTTGACTCGGGGATAAGATTCTAACTTTGACTTTGGTATTTTCCCGCTATTCCTTCGAATTTTAACATTTTATCCATGGATTTTCTAGGAAAATGGGGATTTTTGTCCTACAATTATAAAATGGCATTTTATCAATTCGCAGGTTGATTCATTCTTAGAATTTGATGATTTTTGAGATTTAAGACCCATACATTATGGGTAGAACGATTTCATGACAAAATTACAGTTTTCATTTCAAGGGCTTTATGTTGATCTTTTGGGTTTAAAATATTAATATAACAATATGATTTTCAACAAACTCATATTCTTACATAAATTATGTATTTTAAGTACTATGGATTCATTCGAAGGCTTTGAGGAAAAGTAAAGTTGTGTTGTAATCGTTTGGATTTTGAATTTAAGGCAAGTTGATACTTTTTTTGACTTTTCTACAGTATTTGTATTGGTAATTAACTAATTATTAAGGAAATGAAAATGAGGATCCCATATAGGTAAGATGACTAGAACCATGTTATTGGAAAATATCAGATATTTGACTGTTTATGATTGATTTATGATATCAGTGGAGGTTAAAAATATGATTAAATGAGCTTGTAGTTGTTTCATTGCATTTTGATCATCTGATTACTCATCGATCCTATTTACTCATATAATTGATGTAATTAATCGGTTGGAAAAGAATTTTACTTGTACTGTATATATGGCACATGTATGCACCACACTTGCATACTTTTATCTCATGCATATTACACTTGGAGAATCATATGGTTATTGTATGATATGCTCTGAGAGACTTGATTTTGGATGAAGTGATGATATTATAGCCTATTGATTGGATATCCAATGCATGATGGAAGACTTGATTCCGAGTAAGTATACAAATCTTGTAAGTCCCCTATAATTCACGTGAATCTACCACATGAGCATGTGTATACTGATTCATATGAACATTGCATTTCTTTACATATATTTTTATTTGATTTTATTGATATGTCATGACGTACGTAAGAATTCTTGGGAAGTATCAGATTTTAAGTTGTGGATTCCTTGAAATAACAGGGTCTTATTTGCTTACTTGATTTAATATGGGAGATTGCCTATCTAGTTACCGATTTATGATGATTTAATGTGCAGTCAATATATTCTCTCTTATTTCTTGGGTATTAATTATACCTTATTGATTGAGCTAATTATCGATAAAAGTTGGAGGTAAGCATTGGAAAGATCAATACTCATCATCACTCTAATTTAGAATCAGTCAATGATACTGTTGAGTACATGTATTTTTCATACTCACTCTAAATTTGCTATATTTTTTGTGTGCAGGTTCTTTTCAAGGCACAAGCGATAGACAATGTGGTCTTGATTGCTGAGTATTTGCCCTTTGAATCGTCAGGATGAGCTACTTAGTTGATTTACTACATCCACTTCATTTCTTTATTATTTCTGTCTTTTCTTTTTAGACATATATGTTGTTGTTTTCAGACTTGTAATGCTATTTTAGCCGCTCTTGTATTTATGATTTCAGGTATTGAAAGGTGTAACATTTATTCACATACTTTTAATTATGAAATGATAATAATGATTTATATTATGTTCTCACTTTTCTTTGGGACTATAATAATTTTTAAATGAATTTAAAATTATATTATGATTCACCTATGAGAATTGAGTAGGTGTCATCACAGCTATCACATTTTTGGATCGTGACAGCTCCTTTGACTTTTTCTTTTGCGGATTGTCTTCCGCATTTGTGATATATGTGAAGACTTCCAAAATAATTTCTTTTCACCTCTTTTTCTTTTGATTTAACTCCTTCTAAGTCCCACAGTATATGAAATATGTACAAATCAGAAAATTAATGACTCCATTCATCAATAAATACAATAAAATTTATATTAAAAAAAGAAAAAGAAGGAGATAACAATTTATCACCCAACTCTAAAGTCATTCCAGTAAATCACTATTTTTACGCTACGCTTGAATTCTCCATCTTCTCCGAGCTTTGCATCACTACAAAATTTATTCACTTAGCCCGTGCCAGCAACCGCAAAAAAAAAAGATTTTATATGTATAGAGTCAAATGAATGAGAGATTTGGAGATACTCAAATAAAAACGACATTTTCATCTTTAACGTGATTAAGAATTTTTCTTATGATCTAGTTTGGAATGGGTTAAACAAAGTTATCCCATAAATTGAGATATCTTAGGGGATTAGTTATCTCAACATATATATGGGATAATTTATTCTATTATTATATAGTATAAATAATGAAATAAATAATTTCAAGACTAACTAATACTCCTTATGAAATGCAGAATTAAAATACTCATATATTATGTCCGAAATTATTATCTCGTATCTCCGTATAAAACGATACCACTGAAATATGACTAGCAAGTGCTTGTCTCGCCTCATCCCCAAAAACAGATGGCTTTTTGCAGTTTCAAGAGATCTATCAGTCACCTCCAAACTTCAAGGGATTCCTGTGATTAAATAATGTCACATTATTAGCCCCATCTTCAAAAAAAATATTTTAACAACTCAACTACTATAACAAATTAGTAATTACAGTAGCGTAACATATATATAACATAAGGTACATAGAATATATTATTATATTGTGGATGTGACTTCTTTTTTGTTCACTAGCTAAGCTGCAGCCCTCAATATAACTAGCTCGTACGTGTTGTTTATTTAACTGATTTATGAATCTAATTAATTTATTCTCCTATTTCAATTTAAGTAATATATTTTTTAAATTTAATTTTTAAAATTTATTTTATTTTATTTTTGAAATAATTTATAATTATAGAAATATCTATTTTTATTTTAAATTACAAGCTTTAACTTAATTTTTTATATAATTTTATATCAAGTTAAATAACGATATAAATTGACACGGAAGGAGTAGTAGCAGACGTCATCTCTTCTTAAGTTCAACAACAGAAGAGATGTGCTATCCTCATGGTCGGTTGATTTAGAAATTATAATAATTTCCAGTTTGTTCTTCTCTTGTCATCTTGATTGAATACTATTTGATTTGGAAAAGATTCCCCAAAGAACTTTTTGAAATAGTATTATTAATCCCTCATGACCTGATGATATTTTTGGTCCACACGTCATGCAGGATAAGAATAATTCAAATCTTATTGTGTTAATTAAAATCATTATCATGTATTTCACATCTCAGAATTCTTTGTTTATGTAATTAACACAAGAACATTTACCAGCCATCTCCATTGTCTACGATAATGTTAAAACCAAATCAACCATAAATTGCTTTGCTCAGAAAGTTGCTTGGAAGGTAAGCATCCTCCATTTATAAATTTGAGATTGTGGATTCGAATCACTAATGAAACAAAAAGTGTTAGAAGCTTCTCGGGAGAGGTTTAAAAAAAACCCACCAATTTGTGCATCCTAGATGATCTTTTTTATTATGTCCGACCAATCTCTTTTTCTTTTTCCTACCGATTTGGGTAGTACTTATAATGTAACGACACAATTACCACAGCTTGTTAGGACGGTTTGTTGTCGAATATAGTATATTGTATGGTGCTAATTTGAATATACTATTTATTTTAATTGTTATTTTTAAAAAATTACATTTCATTCTATTATATTATTAAATATATTGTTATGCAATTACGAAAAATCTCATTTTATATAATGATCGATGTGATATATTTTTCACTCTCTTGCTGTGCTCCTCAATTTTCTATCATAGATGTATAATCTGAGCTAAATATATATGTTTGCTAGATTTCTCGATCTAAGTTTTTGTAATATTTTTACCCTGTGCCTGCTTTTCATGTAAGGTTATTATTCAAATTGCTTGTGTGTGGTGTTAAAAACAAAATTTTGACTTTCATTTTCCTAAAAGATAATTTATCTTTGCTTCTTAATTTTAAATAATTATCAAAATGCTTTTCCTTTTTTTTTTTCCGGAGTTCCTCACCAATAAACAATTTTTTTTTTTAAAAAAACGTAAAATTGATTTTAAAATTTTAAGTTAATTAGTCTATTTCTGAACTATATATACAGTTATTATACTTTTCATGTGCGAGGTATAATTTCCAAAATATCCTTGATTCATTTTTCAAATATTAATAACACTAAAGATACTTTAATTCCTTCTTATTTTTTTTTACCCAATTTCTAAATAAAATAATTTAATCATTTTAAATATGGTACTACTCCACAAAGTCTTTTCTAAGTTATTTATTAAGGGTAAATATCCATACTTGTACATATTTTGCATTTCTAGCTAGCTTGAATCTGTCTGGTTCATGTCCTTTGGAAAAGGATTTAGTGTTAATTTATGTTGAACACCTAATAATGAAACTAACTTAATGTAAGGCTTGATTATAATTTGAACTCATGAACATGACTTTCTCTTTTTAGTTTTAAAAACGCTAATCTAAAAAAGAGACAAAATGGTTACTAACCTAAACACAAATAGCATTTGCTGGAGAAACGATACGTGAGAACACCACAGAGCAGCAAACACTCTTTAAGAATGCCTATAAAATGGAATCAAAGATGCGATAATAAACAGTTCGCCCATACTCAATTTTAATTTATTTCTTAAATAATCTCAGCTCCTTTTCTTAGAAATAAAACTGTAATTTTTTCCTTTAAATATAAAAATAGCAAGTATAACAGGTTTTTGGAAAATCAACTTGTTTCACCTTTCAGGCATGGATGATTAAGATATAACATGGGCTATGAGAAATGGTTAACAAGAATAGGCTCCGAAAGTGGGTTAAGGCTTTTCTTACATCAAATGGGCCAACTAGCCCAATCTCTGTGAAAAACAAATGGGAAGAAACAAATGGGAAAATAACGTATTTATACTATATATAATAAGAGTCAATATTATAAAATATAACATGAGTTTTCATTTTTCAAAATCCAACAAAAGAAGTAAAAAAAAAAAAGACTAAATTTTTTTCAAATTAAATCACGTTAAGAGACCCATTCCTAAATAATGTTGACACATTCTCTTAAGTAATGTTTTCTTGATATTAATCTCACAAAATTCTCTCAAATTATTGTCTTTTTGTAAATTTCTCTCGAATTGTTGAATCCTTTTTGATATTAATCCTCCAAAATTCTCCCAGATTATTTCTTTTCCATAAATTTCTCTCAAGTTACTTAAATTCACATTATCTTCTTAAATTTTTCATACACAAATATTTTTCCCTTCCTTCTTTCTCTCCAATAAAAGTTTTATATAAAAATCATATTTTATACATAAGTGACGTAATTTTCATACTTTCATTCATAATTTTTTTAGTCTTTATTTTTTTACGAAATAGCTAATTCAGTGAATAACTTTTCATACACAATTGATACAAAATCGTTGATTGAAGTTTTATTGAAGAATCAAGTTTTATACCTTTTTTATGTGTATTTATTGATAGACAATACAACTTGATAAGCAACTAAAAATGACTGAAGATATCAATTTCTATATTTATTTTGGATCTTAAAGAAATAAAATCACAACTAAAACTAATTAAAATATTATGATTTTATATACAATTCATATACTAAAATATATTTGTATATATCCATGATTTTTTCTGTTCCTTTACGAGATAGCAAATTCAGAGAAACAACTTTGTATTCATGATTGTTTCTCAGTTCGTATACAAATTTCTTACATACAAACATGTAAAAATAATAGAAAAATAATGATATCCTCGTTTCTATATACATTTTAGATATCCAGAAAATCAAAATACACCTAAACTAGTTAAATATATCGTTTTTTATACACAACTCATACATTAAAATATGTACAAATATCTTACATGCTAACATGTAAAAACAACATAAAAAATGAAGATATTCAGTTTCTATATAAAATTCAGACCCCAGAAAATAAAAACACATCTAAACTAATTAGATATACCATAATTTATACACAATTCATACATTAAAACATGTTTGTATATAATATGGTATAAAAAAGATTAAGTAAGCCAGTTTCTACACCAATTACATACATATAAAAAAATTTATATAATAAGGTGAACATACTATATTACATATCCTATCCATACAATATATATGAGATGTTTGGTACGAAGACAAGTAATGCAAGGATTAGTAATATATGGATTAATAATGCAGGGATTGTTGATACAAGAATTATAATATTGAGATTATTTTTTCTTAAGTGTTTGGTTAATTGTGTTAAAAATTAGATATATCATGCATTGTGTTTGGTTTAAAATCATACAAATATTTTTTTATAATTATACCCTTAAATTTTTATATAAACGAATTCAGGAAAAGAAATTGAGGGGTAGTGTAGTTATTTAGGTGTCTTATCCTTGCATTGTTAATACATGGATTAGTAATCTCTTTATTTTCTTGATATAAAATAATACAACTTATGGTGTATAAGTAATCCATGTGTTAGGTATGATTAAATTGAATTGAGTAACCAAATAATATATTGGCTTTGACTAATGTCACGCCCCGAGCTTACACCCTGGACGGAACACGGTACTTGGAGTCACAAGTAACCCCAAGTCAACCCTTGGTCTATCATACACTGGCATTCTGAGTAACATATTAATGTATACAATGGAAGTTTAAAGAAACAATATAAGCATTTAAGAGAATGAAGCTCATTCATAATGTTTGAAAACATTTGAACAAAACTACACGTTTGAAAAACCAAATCTGCGTCTGAAAGCCACTACAACTGATGAGTTGTTGGGAAAAGCCCCCAGCTTACTCCTAATCAAAGTAGAAGAAAGCAAAATTGAGTAAAATAATCTTCGTCCTCGAAAGATGAGGACTCACACTTAGAACCGCTGAAGTCTTCTGAGAACGATCGGCTAGCGAGACTGAGACTGAGATCCTGCAGCTGTATCATAAAATGATACAACATAAAAGTATGCATCAGTACTTTGAATGTACTGAGTAAGTGAGAGAAACCATACACAAGAAATAAAACTACTGAACTGAAAAGACATGCAATGACTAACTGGAGCTATTGAACTGAATAACTGTAATGACTGAGATGGTCTAAAAGACCCTGGCTGATGGTCCAGGACATGCCCTAAATTTGAGATACTGAACTGAACTGATCTGAACTGATCTGAACTAACTAATCTGGAACTGAAATGAGCTGACTGGTGAGAGAGTCTATAACCAACATATAACCACGTGAGCTAGACGTGGAGTCCGATGTATACACCCCATCGATAGGACCCAATATACCTTTCCAGGGTATAGAGGCATGAGCTGGGTGATGAAAAGAGTCTGGGGCCATAAAGCCAATGAAACTGTAACCTATGGTGGCAAGGTAGTTCTGGGAACCTGGGTGCGCTGGAACCTTGGTCCCCTTGGTGCTAAGTCTTACTCCCACTGGATAGTCCTAGACTAAATACTAAGCTGATAGCTCGAAACTGGGGCCCAAGACTAGTCTGGAATATCTATCTGGAAGCACCCTGAGACTCTTATTCGGACCGAATTTTGGAATTGGGTTCTAAGACTGGTCAGAGTTGCTTATCTAGAAGCGTCATAATCATCTAAAGAACAAGTTGTAATCTATAACTGGGGTCTTAAGGCTGGTCAGAGCTGCTTATCTAAAAGTGTCATGACCGCCTAGTGATCCGCTAAAACTGAGTTCTGAATCTGATTCTGATAATTGGGAGTAACTACTGACACCTCGGGAATTTCTGTAGTCAAACTGATCAACTGACATTTCTGACTAATACTGGATATTCTAACACTTTGACTGAAATAGAACTGACAATAGTCTGACTGTGTTTAAGTACAATCAACAACATGAAAGTTCCCAACACTGGTAAAATCAAGCAAAAATTCAATATGTAAACACTATCGCAAGATTGTAGTTTCTCTATATTCATGACTAGGGATAAATTTCACGTTACAGGAATAAGCAACAACATAGTCACAACTAGTGGAAAAACATCAAAAATTAACATAAATGGTATTTCACATGATTTAAGTGAGGTCTGACAGATAATTTCATTACATTCGAAAATCTCAGGGCTAGAACTGATAGAGAAAATAAGATGAATTTTAGAGACACAAGGGAAGAACTATTCCCTTGTTGAATTCCCACATACCTGGTGAAAAAGCCCGAAGAAGTTCCTTGAGAAACCGAGGAGAAATGGACTGCCCTAGTTCTTGCTTTGAAATGATCTGAGAGAAAACCTACGTTATTTTTCTAAAAGTCTGAATGGGAAAATGAGGAAGAAAACCATTTAACCCCTATTAATTCCCTTAAAATATACCAAAACGACGTAGTTTATTATCTAGTAGGTTGGGAAATTACTGAAACACCCTTAGAAAATTCGCAGGAAAACTAACTATCAGGCCCCCCACGAGGGACCTAACGGGTCGTGCCCAGTGACCACGACTCGTGGTCATACTCGTGAGGTACATTGCCTAGAACCTCTTGTTGGTCACCACGAGGGACACCACAACTCATGGTAACCCACCGTTGCCAACACTGCCCAAATCTTAATTCCTCAAACTATCCTGAACCACGGGTCACCTAATGGGTCATGGCATGGACCCTGACTCGTGGTGACTAGTCATTAGGTTGCTGCCTAACTTTTTCTCGGCCTTAAATTTTTTCTTGACTATGGGTCATATCACGACTCATGGTGTTGACCACATCTCGTGGTTACACACATGGTCATCCCATTTTCCAATTTTTTCAACTAAGTCCAAAGTATCCATCACGAGTCATTTAACGAATCGTGGTCACCTCCCATGGGTCACAGAATGACTCATTCTGTGACTTCGTGCAGATTTTTTAATTTTCTCTATTTTAATTTTTGAGTCTAGTCTTTGATTTTCTGGGGCATTACAATATCTCTCCTTTGGGAACATTCGTCCTCGAATGTTGGAAAACACGAAGGAAAGTAGAGAATGGCAAATGTGATTTTTTTGTGGCGACCTTTTGTAGCGACGTATCAAGTTGCTGCTAAAGTAGAGGTTTTAGGGGCGATCCGAAAGAGTTGCTACAAAAGATAGTAGTTTTAGTGGCAACCTCTTTAGTCGCTACAGAAAATTTTACATTAGTGGTGACTATTTTTAAGTCGCAACTGATATGAGAAAGTTTTTTTAGTTAAATATAGCTGAATTTTTGGCGGCAACTGAAAAAATATCGCCATAAAAGATCATTTGAGGCGACTGGGTCACCACTAAAAGTGGAGCTTTTGTGACAGTACTTTAGGTTGCTACTAATCTTTTATTTGATCATGTAATATGATTTTACATGTACATTCAAAGTTTTATTAGTAATTATAGAGATAGCTTATATATATTTGATATTTTATTAGTATAAATAAGTACTCGGATATTTAAGTACAAATTTAAATAAGTCTTTATATATAGAAACTTTTTATTTGTTATGAAGTTATATAATGAATATTTGAAATAATTTCACATATCTAATAATTTTTATTTTAAGACTTAAAATAAAATAATGTAATAAATGTTTACTTTTAATTTTTTTTTAAATAATACATACATATATACATACATACATATATTTAGTAATTTTATATATAATTATGTATCGTTAATTTTACATTTAACATATATACATGTGTACTTATATATATAATATATAATCTTGCGTACATATATTTATTCGAACGATATTTTATTTCAAACATAATTTTTACATAATTTTTCAGATCCAACCCCTATATTCAGATCAAATCTCAACCATTGATTTGAAAAAATCAACGACTATGATTAAAACCCTACCCTTTCCTATTTTAACTACCCAAACACCCCCAAATCTAAAACACATTACACACATTAGCCGCACTCCCTCCTCCTTCACACCGTCTCCCTCCACATCTCCCACTCTCCTCGTCTCCCTCACTGGAATGTCACCACCCTCCACCAATGATAGACCACCACCAAACGCTCCTAAGCCATCACGGTTCTCTCCACCCTTCATCTCCCTCCTCCCTCGCGCTAGCACTGCCTTAAAGACCACCCTCCACGATGAGCCCTAACGCCGAACAACAAACTCTGGTCATCTCAGGCCAAACACGAACACGACCACCTTCCTCTTTTCACTTTGCCTTTTCCATTTGGAAACTACTCTCTCAACCTCAAATATAAATCAGTCACTCCTCACCCAACCACCTCTACTACTCCATCCAACCACCATAGGAACACCACCAAACAAACCTCCATGCTCCCCCCTCTCTTTCTCTGCGAAGCCTAAAATCCCCAAAAGTTTCTCCTCTCCGGTGAACTTCAGAAGCTCCGATGAAGCAGACAACCATGTCTATGATATCTTATGGTCAGGTTTGGAATGGTGAGAAATCACCCGAAATTTCTCTTGCTCTGTTCAAATTGCGAGGTTCTGAATAATATTCAAGATAAATTCTTATGAATTTGTCCCAGGTATGATTGCACAAGTATAATATTCAAAAGAGTTACATGTATAATTAATGGGTCAGTCATCATGTGTGTATATACTAAAGGGATTTTAATTGAAAGTTGAAATTTCTTTTTGGTTTGTTCATTTCTTTGAGTTTATTATTGATATGATTAAATTCTTTCTATTTTTTTTAAATAATGTGCCCAACATATATTTTTACTGAACAATAAGATTTTCTTTATTATGCTTGACCTAGTCGCATAACTTTATCACATCTTCTCACATTATGTTCAAAATGATGTATATAGAAAGGAATTTTGGTTGTTATGTTCAACCAATTGTGCGTAATTGTGATACATATGTGCATATTTCTCTGACATGGTTATATTCTAAATTAGTTAAAGTCTAAAATTGAAGCATATGATTGTCCGACTTGAGCTAAAAATGTGATACATATGTCTATGAATCTAGTTATAATCTTTGTAGAACTGAAGCTTAAATTGAGAAGAAGAGTTGGCTTCCTTATTTGTTTAAATAATTTTAAATATATTAGTACCACTAGTAAGAATTGATGCACATCTGTGACATTATATTGTTTGATGATGCATGATGAACATAAAGCATCACCGTAGTCATTATTCTTATTTGGTAATTTGAAGATCTTCAATTATCAATAGTAAAAATTCTTTGAGATTAAATTTATCTATTGTGGGAAACATACAAGCTATTATTAATGATATATTACTTTATGCTGGCAATAAGAAGTTTTCACCTAAAACTAAATACTGATATAGTAGTTGAAAGGGGTTGTTGAGGTAGTTGTTTTAAAATGAAGTAGTTAGTGCTTTAATTTAATTATTTTCTACCTAAAAAAATATTCTGGAGTTTATTATGGGTGACATGTTTTCTAGTAAAGTTGCTTTCACATGACAACTCATATAAGTCCCGTAATTGTCTTGTTATATCTATCTTTGGCAGGAGCATAGCTCAATTGCAATAGTTATAGGATATGTACTATGTGTTGTTGATGAAGCTCTTTAAAATGCTAATTGGATGCTTACTGAGCTCTTATAAGATTGATGATAGAATATCATATTACATGTTATTTTGATATCTTGAAAATTGTAACTACTATATAAAATATCATCAAAGCGTTATTACGAGTCTTTTGATAACATGTGTTTAGTTGGTCTGATTGATAACAATGTGGTAGTTTCTTCTTCTATTTAATATTTTGGTTATGTATAATTTTGGCCATTAATTCTATTATAATAATTTGAAGTGCTCAAGTGATCAAGTTATATAATCATCTGTGTCTAGTTTCTTTAACATCCTTATTGGGAAGTGGTATTACTCTGTACAGAAGAAAAATGAAATTCAATAATTAAGTAGCATAGAACCTTACTGTTATTTTTATTTTCTCAGAACTTGTGAGATTCTAAAATTGTGAAGACTTCTCTCTGTTTAATTGGATGATAAAAAAATATTTTCTATTCATAAATTCTTTTTCTATGGAAAGCTATTTTTGCAATTAGACTGTGAGTTATTTTAATATTTTTGGATTTAGTTCTAAATTAATCTTTTCTTATTTAAAGCAATACTGCAACAGTGACACTTACCGACCAGTTTGATGATGCATTTATGACCATAATAGCTGGTGAACTGATATATTTCACTTTAGGTATATACTCTATACATATTGATGCTTATATATGTTGGTGCAGTATGTGCTATATTTATTCATAAAAATTAACTACTAACTTTTATGTTTTATGCCTTATGTAAGTATCATTTGAAGCTTAATATGTAGTACTAGGATTAATTAGACTTATTGATTGTAAATTGTAACATGTACATTAGTAAAGGCTACACTTCACAACTGTTGCTTTAGATGAGATAGTTATGACAATGCTTTGCAAGTGTGGCTTATAGTAGCAAAGGCCACAGTTGAAAAATATAATTTGAGGTCATTAAAAGCGTTGCCATTTGAGATACTACAAGTGCGGCCTTTGTAGGTTATAGACCACAGTTTTAAAGTGTGGCTTCTAAAGTAACACTTGAAAAGTGTAGCCTTAGGGAAAAGATTATGATAGTTAAGGCCATCTTTTCAAAAGTGTTGTCTAAAGACGAAAAGTATTGCCTTTTATTAAAGACCACACTTTTGATAGTTTAGGCCACACTTTTCAAGGGTAATTAAAGTGTAAAATTGTTGTGGTGACCTGAGAATAGATATGTGAGTTTGATTAGTTCATCCTCCACACCTCTTTATATACAGGAGACAAGAACTGAATTTTTTACAAGTTAAATAGTTGTCCAAAAGTTCTAACTTTTACTGTTTTGGTCATGAGATGAATTCTAGAGTGTAGGGACTAGATGCTTACATTCTATATGACTCCTTTTATTTAAAATTGAATTTTTTGTTTAAAATAATTAGTGTGGCTATTGCAATTAATTCAGCCCTCACATTTCTATTGCAATTAAAATGATCTGTTTCAATATAATTTATCATTTTGAAGAAAGTCGAGAACTTGAAATCTTATGATCTCTATGAAGAATACTCGTATCTTGAGATAAACCTTAAAGAAAACCCTATAAAGGTTGTCTAAGAGATTTGTCTTTTGAATGAATTACATTTAGTAGTTGACTTGATTAGTCGCTTTGATGTTGAGTACATGATTTGTAGCCCATACACCTAACTATTTAATTGTGCTTGTGCAACAGGTTATAAATGAATTAGACAAGCATGTCCACCATGTTGAAATTGATATTACTAAAGATCCAGAGATTGTTGAGGTAATTGGGATTATGGGTACTTCACGTGTAGAGTTTTTCAAGAATAAGAAAACGCTCAGGTTGGTTACGTTTGGCTTCATTTTTTTTCGCTGAAAAGTTAAGCTGCTTAATTTTCTATATTCTAGATGACCTAAATAGTTTCTCTTATTAAATAATTAGATTATAAGAAAGTTGTGTTTTTTTCTTCACAACAGGGACAGTGTTGTTTAACATTTGCAAAAGGTAGATCGAGGAGTTTGAAGACACTATCGTGTAGTAGGAGTTTATATTTAATTGAATTTTTAGTGGTTGAACTATTTATAATATTCGAATTGAGATGTATTTGTGGTGTTTTCCATAATAATATTGAATGTTTTTAATATTGATAGTAATATAGCTGTATATTGATTCACAAAGTCTATTGGTATTTTTTTAATTGAAAAAGTAGGTCGCAGTGGCGACTTTGAGTTGCCACTAAAAGTCAATGGGTACAACAACGACATGCTTTGCTGCTGAGGGAATACTGTATTGTGGCAACTGTAGTCGCCACTAATGTCAGTGGCTATTGCAACAACAGTTATTGCTGCTGAAAATATAATATTATTTGCGGCAAGAGAGGTCGCCCCTAAAAGTTACTTTGTAGTGGCGACTCTATCGAAGAGGAACTGGTTTAACGCAAATCCATTTGTTTTTAGTGGCGACAGAAGTCGCTACAAAATATATATTTTTAGTAGCAACTTCTGTAGTCGTCACAAATAACTTTTACTTATGGAAGTAATTGCTACAATGCAGAGGTCGCCACTGAAGACCTTTAGGAGCGACATTTGGGGTTTCAGCAGCAACTTTTTTTTCCGCTAAAAGTCAAGTTTGTTGTAGTGGAAATCTTTATACTCAATTACTGATCATGAAAGCTGAAAACTACCAAAATGAGTACCTCCGAATTGAATCACAAGACTGAACTGAATTCACTAATCATACAGATAATTATTTACGTGAAAGAAATTGGAACACACGAGCTGAAAACAATTTTGGGGAGGAAATTGATACCTTAAATTGAAACTGAGCCGGAAGGGAACAAATGGGAGTATCTAGCCATCATATCTGCTTCGGCTTCGCACGTAGCTCCCTCAACCTGCTGATTTCTCCATAAGACCTTGGATGAAGCTACCTCCTTATTCCTCAGCTTACAAACCTGACGATCAAGGATATGGACTGGGACCTCTTCGTATGAGAGACTATCTTTCATTCCCACACTGTCCAATGGCACAATTGAAGTTGGGTCACCAATGCACTTCTTTAATAATGACACATGGAATACTGGGTGCACAGATGCCAATTCTGAAGATAATTCCAGCTCATAGGCTACCTTGCCAATTCGCTTCAGAATTCTTTAGGGTCCCACATACCTCAAACTGAGCTTTCCTTTCTTTCCAAATCTTATTACCCCTTTCATGGGTGAAATTTTCAGGTAAATCTAGTCATCCACAACAAACTCCAATTCTCTTCTTCTCACATTAACATAAGATTTTTGACGGCTCTAAGCTATTTTCAATCTTTCTCTAATGAGTTGTACCTTCTGCATAGCTTCATGAACCGAGTCTGGCCCGATTAAAGTAGCTTCACCAACCTCAAACCATCCGATGGGAGACCTGCCCCTCCTACCATACAATGCCTCAAACGGGGCCATCTTGATACTGGAGTAGTAGCTGTTGTTGTAAGCAAGCTTGATAAGAGGCAAGTGTTCATCCCAACTGCACTTAAAATCGATCACACATCCTCTCACCATATCT
The DNA here is from genome assembly GCA_035772735.1 of Datura wrightii. Lineage (NCBI taxonomy): Eukaryota > Viridiplantae > Streptophyta > Magnoliopsida > Solanales > Solanaceae > Datura > Datura wrightii. The sequence goes on along the minus strand of JASDFA010000018.1, from coordinate 165,142,233 downwards.
TCTAGGCTCTGAATAGTCCGCGTAGCTTGTCATCTGTCTATGGGTGAAAAGTTGTGCTGAGCTTGACTTGGGTACCAAGTCCCTTCTGAAAGGACTTCCAGAAATGCTAGGTGAACTGGGTACCTCTGTCTAAGATAATGGATAATGGCACCTCTTGAAGTCTGACCAACTCCCAGATATAAAGACTAGCATAGTCCTCAGCTGAATCTGTAGTTTTAACTGGGAGGAAGTGTGCTGCCTTAATCATCCTGTCTACTACTACCTAGATAGAATCATGTTGCCGACAAGCCTGAGGTAGACTCGTAATAAGATCCATATTCACTTCTTCCAACTTCTAGGTGGGTATGCTGATATCCTGATTCATACCTCCCGATCTCTGGTGCTCTACTTTGACTTGATAGCAGTTCGGGCACTTAGCTACAAATTCAGCGATGTCTCTTTTCATGCCGTTCCACTAGTAAATATCTCGTAAATCACGGTACATCTAGTAGCACCAGGTTTGATGGAATACCTAGAGCTGTGTGCTTCAGCCAGTATCTGCTGTCTCAAATCACCCACATCTGGTACGCACAATCTACCCTGGTAACGAAGTACACCATCCCTCCCTTGGGATAAAGCCTCAACTTTTGCTCAAGGCATCAGCCACCACATTGGCCTTGTCCGAGTGATACATCACGCTCATGTCATAGTCCTTCAGGAGCTCTAACCACCTTCTCTGACGAAGATTTAGATCTTTCTGATTGAATATATACTAAAGGCTCTTGTGATCGATGAAAACATCTACGTGAGCCCCGTACAGATAATGTCTCCATATTTTTAATGCCAACACCACTGCTTCTAACTCCAAGTCATGAGTCAGATAATTCTTTTCATGAACCTTGAGCTGTCTAGAGGCATAAACTATCACCTTGCCCCGCTGCATCAGAACGCAATCGAGACCAACTCTGAAAGTGTCAAAATAAACTACAAACCCATTTGATCCTTTCGGTAGGGTCAAAATTGGCGTGGTAGTGAGTCGAGTTTTCAACTCCTAGAAACTCTTCTCACACGTATCTGACCACTGAAATTTCACCTTCTTTTGAGTCAGCCTAGTCAGAGGGGATGCTATAAAAGAGAAGCCTTCCACAAAGCGTCGGTAACACCTAGCTAGACCCAAGAAACTTCTGATTTCAGTTGCGGAGGTAGGCTTGGGCCAGTCTTTCACCACTGCAATCTTTAGAGGATCAACCTGAATACCTTCACCCTAGACTACATGACCCAGAAAAGTCACGGACTTCAACCAGAATTCGCATTTGCTGAACTTGGCGAACAACTGGCGATCCCTGAGTGTCTGAAGCACTATCCTTAGGTGATTTGCATGCTCTTCCTCATTTCTGGAGTATACAACAATTTCATCAATAAACACAATGACGAACATATACAGATACTACTTGAAAACTCTATTCATTAGGTCCATAAAGGTCGCAGGGGAATTTGTTAGTCCAAAGGACATAACTACAAACTTGTAGTGACCATACCGAGTCTTGAAAGCTGTTTTCGGTATGTCACACTCTCTGACTCTTAGTTGATGATACCCCGAACTGAGATCTATTTTGGAGAAATAACTAGCTCTTTGAAGTTGGTTGAACAAGTCATTAACTATGGGTAGGGGATACCTGCTCTTGACTGTGACCTTATTCAACTGAAGATAATCGATGCACATTCTGAGAGTACCGTCTTTCTTTTACACGAATAATACCGGAGCACCCCAGGCAGAGATGCTGGGTATGATAAAACCTTTGTCAAGAAGGTCTTTTAGCTGCTCCTTTAACTTATTAAGCTTAGCTGGAGCCATTCTATAAAGAGGAATGGAGATGAGCTAGGTGTCTAGTAGGGCATATACATCTAGGTGTAAAAGACGTAACATACCCGTGACCACATCAGGTGAGCTCTCCTGATCCTAACGAGATGAGAATGCATAAAAATGATTTTGGCACTGACCATCATTCGTACAAAAATTATTGGCCTACTGGAGCTACTGAGGTAGTAGATTGTGACCTTTCCCGTCCTGTTGATGGATACTCCTTAAGCCGATGATAAGCTGTCCATAACCAAAACAACCCTCTCGACCCTTAAGACACTCTCCTAGGTGGTTCTTGCCACACTTGGGGCAAGCTGGATACTTGTTGCCGGCACTGTAGCTCTAGGACTGAGGGCCAGATGCTCTACCCCTCCAATCCTGGGGAGACCGAAAGGTAGGGGCGCTGTTGTGGGCAGCTGCTACCTCCAGACCTCTAGTGGCCATAATCCTATTGGCCAGTCCTTACCCGCTTATTCTTTCGCTCCATGTCCCTCAATTTTTCTACCTCAATTTGCTGGGCATAGACAATAAGGCTGGAGAGGTCAATATCCTTAACCAGCATCCCTGTCCTGCACTCTTTGAGAACCAGGTTCGATACCCCATTAACAAACTTTAGCATGTGAGCTCTGGGCTCAGCCACCATCTCTGGAGCATATTTGGACAACTAGGTGAACTCTAGAGCATATTTTTCTACTTTCCAGTTTCTCTGTCTCAGATCCATGAACTCCACTACTTTTACCTCCCTGAGCTCCCAAGGGAAAAATCTGTCCAGGAAGGCTGTAGTGAACTGCTCCTATTACACCGGTCTTGCTTCTGCTAGCCTCCCCTCCTTCCACTGCTCGTACCAGACCTGGGCTACCCCTTTCAGCTGGTAGGTAGCCAGGTCGGCACTCTCTGAGGGACTGATACTCATAATTTGGGTGATCTTTTTAATCTCATCCACGAACCCTTATGGGTCCTCTCCCACCTTAGATCCGTGAAAATTCGGAGAGTTCATTCGAGTGAAGTCCCGCACTCGAGCAGCTGCTACGGACCCATTATTGTTGATTGGAACCACCTGATAGTTCACCTGGTTGGTAACAGTTTGAGCGAGGAACTGGATAGCCGCCCTGAACTCTGTGATAGACACTGAGTCATCTTGAGGGACTGCCGGGACTGGTGGGGTAGGTTGGTGAGCATTACCGGCCCATCTCTCGTTACCACATCATGGAGGCATGATCCACTGAAATGAAACAGAGCACGAGTTAGGAGAATGATTCTGGAATTGAATTTCAATGCATGATAAAGAGTATAAATAAAAGGTATTTTTCCTAATAATATCTCGTAGCCTCCCCATCATAAGTGTGGCATGCTTCACACCCATGAAAAAGGACTCTACTCGATGCAACTTTTAGATATCCGAGGATACTCTAAACCTAGTGCTCTGATACCAGTTTGTCATGCCCGAGCCTATACCCTAGATGAAACATGGTAGTTGGAGTCACAAGTAACCCCAAGTCAACCCATGGTCTATCATATACTAGAATTTTGAGTAACATATTAATACATACAGTGGAAGTCTAAAGCAACAATGTAAGCATTTAAGAGAATGAAACTGATTCATAATGTTTGAAAACATTTAAACAAAACTACAAGTCTGAAAAACCAAATCTGCGTATGAAAGCCACTACAACTGATGAGTTGCTGGGACAAGCCCCTAGCTAAATCCTAATCTAAGTAGAAGAAAGCAAAACTGAGTAAATAATCTTCTTTCTCGAAAGATGAGGACTCACACTTAGAACCGCTGAAGTCTTTTGAGAATGATCGGATAGCGAGGCTGAGACTGAGATCTTGCAACTGTTTCATAAAACGATACATCATAAAAGTATGCATCAATACTTTGAATGTACTGAGTAAGTGAGAGAAACCATACACAAGAAATAAAAGTACTGAACTTAAAAGACATGTTATGACCAACTAGAGCTACTGAACTGAATAACTGTAATAACTGAGATGGTCTAAAAGACCCTAGTTGTTGGTCAAGGACATGCCCTAAATTTGAGATACTAATCTAAACTGATCTGAACTGACTAATCTGGAACTGAAATGAGCTGACTAGTGAGAGAGTCTATAACCAACATATAACCACGTGAGCTAGACGTGGAGTCCGATGTTTACACCCCATCGATAGGACCCAATATACCTTGCCAGGGTATAGAGGCATGAACTGGGTGATGACAAGAGTCTGGGGCCATGAAGCCAATGAAACTGTAACCTACGGTGGCAAGGTAGTTCTGGGAACCTAGGTGCACTGGTCCCCTTAGTGCTAAGTCTTATTCCCACTGGATAGTCCTAGACTAAATACTAAGCTGATAGCTCAAAACTGGGGCCAAGACTAGTCTGGAATATCTATCTGGAAGAACCTGAGAGTCTTATCGAACCGAATTCTGGAATTGGGTTCTAAGACTGGTCAGAGCTGCTTATCTAGAAGCGTCGTAACCATCTAAATAACAAGTTGTAATCTATAACTGGGGTCTTAAGGCTGGTCAGAGCTGCTTACCTAAAAGTGTCATGACCGCCTAGTGAACCGCTAAAACTGAGTTCTGAATCTGATTTTGATAACTGGGAGTAACTACTGACACCTCGGGAATTTCTATAGTCAAACTGATCAGCTGACATTTTTGACTAATACTGGATATTCTAACACTTTGACTGAAATAGAACTGACAATAGTCTGACTGAGTTTAAGTACAATCAACAACATGGGAGTTCCCAACACTAGTAAAATCAAGCAAAAATTCAATATGTAAACACTATCGCAAGATTGTAGTTTCTCTATATTCAAGACTGGGGTTAGATTTCACGTTATAGAAATAAGCAACAACATAGTCACAACTGGTGGAAAAACACCAAAAATTAACATAAATGGTATTTCACATGATTTAAGCAAGGTCTGACAGATAATTTCATCACATTCGAAAATCTCAAGGCTAGAACCGATAGAGAAAACAAGAAGGATTTTGGGGACACAAGGGAAGAACTATTCCCTTGTTGAATTCCCACTTATCTGGTGAAGAAGCCCAAAGAATTTTCTTGAGAAACCGAGGAGAAATGGACTGCCCTAGTTCTTTCTTTGAAATGCTCTGAGAAAAAACCTACGTTATTTTTCTGAAAGTCTGAATGGGGAAAATGAGGAAGGAAATCGTTTAACCCCTCTAAATTTCCTTAAAATATACCAAAACGATGTAGTATGTAGTCTAGGAGGTTAGGAAATTACTGAAATACCCTTAGAAAATTCGCAGGAAAACTGACTATTAGGCCCCCACGAGAGACCTAACGGGTCATGCCCAGTGACCACGACTCGTGGTCACACTCGTGAGGTACACTGCCTAGAACCTCCTATTGGTCAACAGAGGGACACCACGACTCGTGGTGACCTACCCATCGTCAACACTATCCAAATCTTAATTCCTCAAACTATCCTGAACCATGGGTCAGCTAACGGGTCGTGGAATGGACCCCGACTCATGGTGACTAGTCATTAGGTTCACTCCCTAACTTTCTCCCGGCCTTAAATTTGTCCTTGATCATGGGTCATATAACGACTCGTGGTGTTGACTATGACTCGTGGTCACCCTATTTTCCAAAATTTTCAACTAAGTCCAGCCTATCCACCACGAGTCACTTACTGACTCATGGTCACCTCCCACGGGACACATAATGACTCGTTTTGTGACCTGGTGCAAATTTTTCAATTTTCTCCATTTTAAGTTCCTGGTCTAGTCTTTGAGTTTCTGCAGCATTACAATTAAATTTTAATCTAACGACTATTCTAATTAGTACGACCTATCAAACGACCCCATAGTGAAACAAAACCTAATACAATACACAGTGACAAGCTTCTACGATTAATGAAAAGTAGTAAATTGATCCAAACTAATTGGATTTTTCGTCAACATCCTTCATCACATAATTTGTGATCTTCTTTTTATTCAGAAGACTCCTAAGCTAATTTCTCAAAGATAATTGTTAGAGAATAATAGTTGTAAGTATATTTCTTCCATATATAACTAACTTAATTATAGGGGTAGATTCTTATTCAATTTCCTTGATTTAGTTTGATTAGTTTCCTTTAATAGAAACATATGTAATTGTATAAATATCCTGTCTTCATGAATAGAAAGATACAAGTTCTCTCATAATATTTCATGGTATCAAAGCCTAGGGCTCAAACTTTTAGAGAAGAGATTTGGTTATATTGGGTCACCCCTACAGAGTGACTGATCTTTTCTCACCACCACCATTACCTCGTGATTGTTTCTCATTAGCCGGTGCATGCTCTGGGAAAATTAATTGCGGTCTGCATCTCTGAATTTTTTCTCTTTGATTTAGTTCATTGACGGTGCTTTTCTAGCATCTAGATTATGTTTGGAGGGTTTGTTCTTCTCCTCCAGCTTTTTCCTTAATCTTTGCTTCTAGGATAGAATAGTATATCTGATTTTGTGGCTGCCTCTTTCTGTATGACTATTATCTCTACTAATTTAGATTTTCATTGGGTTGAACATCAGTGGCTATTAATTTCTGGTTGGTTTGTTATTTTACTGCTCTGTTTTGTTTTTTGATACAGTGTATTCTTTTAAAAAAAATTGGGTGACAAAACTCCTGTGACTAAAATTATTCCAGCAGTATCAAAAATTACATAATATAAATTAAATGGATATAATTATTTAGATTGGAGTAGAAAAATTAGGATCTACTTGAGTAGCATTGAAAAAAGATGACCATCTTATTCAAGACCCTCCTAGGGATGAAACTAAAAAACCTTGGATGAGAGATGATACTAGATTACTTTTGCAAATCATTAACTCGATTTATAATGAAGTTCTTGGTTTGGGTAATCACTGTGAATTTGTTAAGGAGTTGATGGATTATTTGGAGTTTCTATATTCTGGCAAATGCAATGTATCTAGAATTTATGAAGTTTGTAAGGATTTCTATCGTTCTGAAAAGAAAGCTAAATCAATCACCACATACTTCATGGAGTTTAAGAAAACTTATGAGGAGCTCAACATGCTTGTACCATTTAGCAGCGATATTAAGGTGCAACAGTCTCAGAGGGAACAAATGACAATAATGAGTTTTCTGGCTAGACTCCCTGCTGAGTTTAAAACTACTAAATCTCATATTCTCTCTAGTTCCATTATCACATCTCTCTAAGATGTTTTCAGTTGGTGTTGCGAATTGAGAATACTCCATCCAATCAGCAGACCAGTGCACTTGTTTCCAAAGGAGGAGGTGGAAATGATGTTGGAAGGAAATATAACAACAATACTACTAAGAGATGGACCAACAATACTACTGGGAGATGGAATAACAGTGATGCTGGTAGGTGGAATAACAATAATGATACTTAGAGGTGGAATAATAACAGAGGAGGAAACAATAAATTCTTTTATTGCTATTGCAAAGATCCAGGATATATAAAGCGAAATTGTAAGAAATTACAAATTTGCAACCAGCAAATTCAGACCGCTACCATTGCAGCTGCTTCTAGTTTACCCTCAACTGTTACAATCTCGGCCGATGAGTATGCTAGATTTTCAAACTATCAGAAATCAATGAATGAATCCACTACAGTTGTTTGCCTTGCTGAGTCAGGTAACAAATGTCTCATTTACTCCCGGAATGAATGAATTATTGATTGGGGTGCCACAGATCACATGACAGGTAATTGTAAAATTTTCTCTAAATTTCAATCACATAAAACAACTTCTTTTGTTACCATAGCTGATGGTTCTAGTTATACCATTGAGGGATCTGAGAATGTTAAATCCACTTCATTAATTACTCTACCATCTATGCTAAGTTTACCTAGCCTTGCTTTTAAGAGTAAACTTACCAAAGACTTAAACTTCTTTGTCTCATTATTTCCCGATAATTTTCTTCTTCGGGATCTTCTGACAAAGTAGGTTATTAGTAAAGGACATGTATCAAATGGTTTGTACATTCTTGATGCCTCGCCTTCTTCATCAGTTGCTTGCTCCAGTATTATCTCATCATTTGAAGCACATTGTCGGTTGAGACATTCTTCTCTACCAGTTTTGAAAAAATTATGTCCACATTTTCATAATGTACCTTCAATGGAATATGAGTCTTTTCATTTTGCAAAGCACCATAGAAGCTCATTAAGTCCTAGAAATTATAAACAAGCTTATTTTGCTTTTGCATTAGTTTATTCAGATATTGGGAACCATGTCCCATTGTGTTTGAAGTTGGTTTAAGATATTTTATTACTTTTGTGGATGATTTTTTCTGGATGACATAGATATACTTTATGAAGAATCGTTCTGAGGTGTACTCCCATTTTTCTAATTTTGTGTTGAGATTAAGACACAATTTTATATTTCTATTCATATATTGAGGAGTGACAATACTAAGGAATACATGTCAGCATCATTTCAGAACTACATGAATCAATATGGTATTCTTCACCAATCTTCGTGTGTGGATACACCTTCTTAGAATGGAGTGGCTGAGAGAAAAAATAGACATTTGCTTGAGACTGCTCATGCTTTGCTATTCTAAACGAAAGTGCCTAAGCAATTTTGGGTGGATGCGGTGTCCATAGCTAGCTTCTTGATTAACCGCATGCCATCCATATTGCTTAATGGTGATATTCTCTATGGTTTTTTCTTTTCTAACAAGCCATTATTTTAATAAAGCCAAGGGTGTTCGGGAGTACATATAATGTTCGTGATGTGCGACCCCATGTTACTAAAATAGATCCAAAGGCCTTGAAGCGTGTTTTTTGGGATAGTTTTGCCTACAAAAGGGTTATAGATGTTACTCTCCAACCCTTAGTAATATATGGTGTAGATAGATATGGTCTTCACCAAAAATATTTCATTCTTTTCCTCTCCCGACACTTCTCCCGAAGAAGAATGGCTCATCTATAAGATCACTCCACTGAGCTTCGAACACCATGAGGAAGTTCCTTCTAGTGCCTTTCTCATTGAGAAGTCAACTGAAAATTTGTCTTTTGATGTTCCTCCCGCTCTAGCAAAGCCGCCGATAGTTCAAGTTTATTCCAGGAGAAAAGAAACCAATGATATATGTCCCGCACCAACTCTTCCATCATCAGATCCTCCTCCGGTCAATCCTTCTCCAGAAATCTTGATATTCGCATTGCTCTTTGCTAAGGTAAACACCATTGTCAATCAGTATATCCCATTGCTAATTTTATATCATATGTCCACTTATCTCCTGCACCTATCTTTTTTGATTGTTTCTCTAGACTCTGACTCTATTCCTAAGACAGTTAAGGAAGCCTTAAGTCACACTGAATAGTATGACGCAATGCTTGAGGAGATACTGCAGTAGATGAGAATCACACTTGGGACTTGTGAATTTACTAAAAGGAAAGAAAGCAGTAGGATGCAAATGGGTCTTTACGGTCAAAGTAAATCTAGATGGCTCTGTAGCAAGACTTAAGACTCTACTAGTGGCTAAACGATATGCTCAAACTTATGGGATGGATTATTTAGACACACTTTCTCCCGTGGCGAAACTCAGTTTTGTTTGCTTATTTATTTCTTTAGCCGTGTCTAAGGATTGACCATTGCATCAGCTAGATATCAAGAATGCATTTCTTCATGGTGATCTCCAAGAAGAAGTGTATATGGAGCAACCACCTGGATTTTTTAATCAGGGGGAGTATGGGAAAGTTTTTCACCTGAAAAGAGTCCTTGTATGGTTTGAAACAAAGCCCTCGTGCTTGGTTTGGCAAATTCAGTAAAGTAGTCTAGGAATTTGGGTTGAAAATAAAGCATATGTGACCAGTCCGTCTTTTATAGATAATAAGCAGTTGACATTTTTCTTGTGGTATATGTTGATGACATTGTCAGTACAGGAATGTCATCACAGGAAGTGATTATACAGGGATCTCTTCACTCAAGTCATTCTTGCATACTAAATTTTACAGAAAAGACTTGGGGCAGCTAAAATATTTCTTGGGGGTAGAAGTAACTAGAAGGAAGAAGGGAATCTTTCTGTCTCAAAGAAAGTATATCCTTGACTTACTCACGGAGATTGGAAAGTCAACAGCCAAACTGTGTAGTACTCCAATCCCTAATGTGCATTTGACCAGAGATGATGACAGTCCTTTCACGATCCAGAGAGATATAGGAGGTTAGTAGGAAAATTAAACTACCAAACTGTAACTCATCTTGATATTGCTTTTGCAGTAACTGTTGTTAGCCAATTCATATCTGCACCTACAGTCAAACATTGGGAAGCTTTGAAATAAATCTTTTATGTTACTTGAAAAGAGCCCCTGGACATGGCATTTTATGGCAACCGCGAACATACTCACATTGAGTGCTTTGCAGATGCTGATTGGGTTGGATGTAAAACCAATAGACGATCTACCACTAGTTACTGTGTCTTTGTTGGTGGTAACTTGGTGTCAGGGAGAAGTAAGAAACAATATGTTGTATACCGATCTAGTGCAGAATATGAGTATAGAGATATGACGCAGTCCACATGTGAGATCATGTGGATACATCACATATTGACAAAAATTGGATTGAGACATTCTACACCAGTAAACCTCGGGTGTGATAATTAAGCGCTATTAATATTGCCTCAAATCCCGTGTATCACGAAAGAACTAAACGTATCGAGGTAGACTGTCATTTTATTCGTGAGAAGATTTAAGATAGCTTGATTTCTACCAGTTATATGAAGACTGGAGAGCAATTAGCTGATTTATTCACAAAAGCGTTAAATGGAACTTGGGTTAATTATCTTTGCAGCAAGTTGGGTACGATCAACATCTATGCTCCAATTTGAGGGGGAGTGTTAGAGGATAATAACTGTAAATATTTTTTTTCATATATAGCTAACTTATTTATAGGGGTAGATTCTTCATCAATTTCCTTGATTTAATTTGATTAGTTTCTTTTAATAGAAATATATGTAATTGTATAAATATCCTGTCTTCATGAATAGAAAGATACAAGTTCTTCCATAATATTTCAATAATCATTACTGAAATTATTCATAATCCCCATGTTTTTGCTAGAGACTCCAATATCTAGACGAACTTACTTTAACTTCTTGAAGATGTAAATCTTATAGGTTTAAATGTTCTTTTTGGCCTTCTAAAATATGTAGTTTTTATAGGTCTCAACCCCCTTCATCTTCAAAACAAACAACGGTGATGAAATGTATAGTGAAGAAGAAGAAATCTTTACTTACACTATGATTTGGGTTGATTCTCACGCGAGAAAATCGCCAAAGAATGTTTTGATTGGATTTTACGCAAAGAGAAAGAGAGAAAATTTAGTTGATTTTTATGAACGAAATATGATAATTTGAAATAGTAAAAGTGATGGAATTAAGTGGATAAATTTAAACTCAAAATAATATTCCTAAATTTGAGCAAAAAATGTGGGATATTTAAATTTTCAAATCTAAAATTGAATAGGTAGCTCATGAAATATAAAACCAAAATAATATTCCTAACTTTAAATCCAAAAATGTGAGACATTTAAAATTTCAAATATACTATATTTTGTAATATAAAGTTATATTTTATAAATAATAAAAAGTATTATCATATAAGTAATTCAATGTCTTATATAGTTATGTTATTTGATTTTTCCAAAACTAAATAGTGCATGCTGTCTTCATCTCAAAATCATTCCTCTTATCCAAATTCGGCTGGATGAGATACTATGTCTGTCACAATTTTCTTAAAGTATACGTAACGAGTATCTTACACTAATTTTTCACATTACTACGTTATAACTAATAAACATTTTCCATAGTACCTATTTTTATACAAGTGTTCTATGTGTATATTATGCCAAGATGATATATACAAAACAATGTATAACACTTGTATAAAAATAGGCACCGTGAAAAATGTATACATTATTTTCTATATATCATCTTGATATATATGTCAAGATGATATATATAAAATAATGTATAACACTTTGTATAATAATAGGTACTGTGAAAAATATATAACACGCACACACATATATATCATCTTTCTCTCGGAGTAAATAAAATTTTTATTTAGAATTTAGTAGTTTTGCAGACTAAAACATAGTATACATATCAATATAAGTAGGCTTTCTAATACTCCCTTAAAAATTCAGTAACAACTCTAACCCTTTCATAGATAGGTAGAAGAATCGGATTCTGCAAATATATTTAGATAAATTTAAAATAGGGTGCAGCAGAATAACGACCCTACTAGAGACTAAACTTTGAATTTTGACTTTAGCTGGCTTTGTTTAAGAAAAAACACTTGAGGGATATTTATTTATTTGTGTGAAATTATTATTACTTTTCATTTACATATCATATACTGCAACACTGCTATGTTTAAAATGACGCAAGCCAAAGTCGAACTTGTGCTTCTTATGTATTTATAAGACACTATGTGTGACTACTTTTCTTACATTGTCATTGCAATTTCTATTAGTCCTTAACCGTGCACTATGCACAATATGATTCATGAGAAGTATTGTCTTACACTCCTCCGACCTTATTTCGGATTCACATGTCGAAACCCACTTTTTATGAGAAAAATGTGGTTTCATACTAACATAGTCTGAACTTCAGAATCCTGAAGCATGCTCAGATATTAGGGACTCATATGGGCTGGAACTTTGACATCCTGAAGCATGCCCAAACACTAGGAACTAATAGGAGTTGAAAACTCTAAATTTCAAAAATATAAAGAAGTCGGGAATCATTAGAAAGGAAGACAACCCTTAATCACTTCAAACTGAGGACGTAGGATGACACTATTAAGCCACTACAGGGGCAAGAATTTAAATTGAAATCTCCAAAAAAAGATGGAATCAATACATCATATCTATTTTTTCACTCTATGTAAAAAGCATCCGATTGTCACAAAAAGGCAATACAGATATGATTGATGAATTTAAATCTCCTTTACTTTTGACAAATAAATATTATAAGATCCCACGAAGCTTTTTTACATGGAATATCTCATGCCCTGATCTAACATTGATTTGATCTATTACATGCTACAGTGAGAAGGAGACATCCTACTCGCGGTACTTGACTCACACTATTGGAAATTGGGCCTATGTTAACGATTTTTTACAATGGTTTGAAAATTGGGCCTATGACAACGATTTTTTACAATGGTTTGACAACCGTTGCTATAGCATAGGTATTGCAATGATTACACTCATTGCATAAAGTTTATAATGTTATCGCTACGCATTATCAATCAATCTATTGCACCTATATATAAATCGTTGCCATAGATAACACTGTTGCAACGGTTTCTTATATTCGATGTAATAGATTATATGTGGCAATAGTTGTTTTCTAATTGCTATGGTTAACTATTTCTTTTCTATTTTTTCACTCAACCTGCCAAATATATTATGTGTGTTTTCCTAAAATTGATAAAACAAAATTAAATTTTCAGAGACCACCATTCTTACTAAGCCATACCCCTAATTTCTATCTAATTCTATAGACGCTATAGATAATTTCAGAAAAATATCACACGCGATACTTCATCTTTAATGGTCGTCATTCCATAATAGAGTATTCATCGCCATTCCAGAATAGAGTGTTCATCTTCAATGGTCCCCAGTGGCTCTCAAAATCGCTGCATGCAAAGTTGTGAATCGCTAGAACAAACATCACACCAGAACTCCAGAAATTGCTTTTTATCTTCATAGAGCTCTAAGTGTAGGTTATCTTCTCTATTTTATGTTATTTGTTTTGGATTTATTATGTGTTTTCTTCCTCACTGAACTGTAAACTGACATGGGTTGATTCTGCCCCTGTTTGAATTTATTTTGTATTTTCTTCCTCACTAAACCGTGAAGTGACATGGATCAATTCTTTGAACTATAGAACCTTTCTCATTGATAGTGTGTGTGGCTGGAGATTTTGGCATGGGGAAGAAATTGACCCTAATAGACGAGGGAAAATCTATTGTTGGTTATTTTTGGAGTATGATCTTCTGATTTTTTCATATTCCTTCTTCAAATTATTGAGTTTTTGTCTCAATTTTATTATAATATCAGATTGTTTATTTGTTGTTATATTAGTCCTTTTTTGCCCATTTTATTTTATTATTTATATATGTTTCTAATAGTTGGATTTCAGGGAGAACTTAGGTTTTTTATTCTTTTTCTTGATTTGTGCCTGAAGTGGAACATAATATAAGTTTTTCTCAAAGCAGGAAGGTAATGGACAACCTAACCAAATAAAATAAGTTTTTGATTTTCAGACTTGTTTTCATGAAACTGCAGGATTCTCAAAGGCCTTCCTTCTAAAACCATGTAGCAGGACCTTATTGTGAAACTTTCATCCATATTTTCTTTTCATACTTCACTGTGATTTAGCTCTTGAAAGCTAGTGAGAACATTATAAAATTAGTCATCCCACTAAGCTCCCACTCGTTTAAAGTCATTTTTAAAATAACATTCCAGCAACAGTTTTCTCTACTTTGAGCTACTCATGTACTATTTATATCTTGAGTTAACTAATAAAAATGAAGCAACTGGTCTCTCAAAAAAATTCTTGGAGCCCTATGTTCTTGCTGCAACTGTTTCTGAGTCATGTATTTGGTGCCTGCATTTCTCTGGTACTAGTGCTAGTGTGACTGATATAGCTATTTGTAGGGTGATCCTTTTGAGGAAAGTTATAAAGACTTAAAATAGGAACAATAAGTTCCAACTTCATTTGACAAAAGAGAACAAACTAAACACTATTAGCTACCTCAAAAAATGTCTGCTACTTCCCATGACTTTGAGCTTACGAGAATTCAGGTCATTCACTTTTAGTTCTTATTAGTTCCTCCACTCCATTTTGCTAAGTATTTTTCTCTTTAGCATTGTCTTCTTCCTTCTTTGATTACTATTAGTTTGTATTTTATTATTCGAAACCACTGATGTAACCTCTGTATCTGCCCTTGATTTTTTAAATTTATTTCTTATGGTAAATAGACATTTGTTAGTTTCATAGTTTTTGAATAACAAGAATTTAACAAAGAGTTAATGACAAAATGGAAAGCAATTAGGGGCTAACAGAAGGATTTCAATATGTATGTCTGCATTGAAAATCAGAGATACTGAAACTAATAAAAGTTAGAAAATCAAATGCCCTGACCAATCTAATTATTCTTTTAAGTGTACTGGCAGCATTGTGTAAGAGAAATATTTACAATGAAACTAAAGGCCCTTGCCCCTATTGCATCTAATTCCTGCGTTTGTATATATCTCTCATCAAAAGATAATTTACTTGAAATAGTTCAAGACTTCAAGTTGGGGGTAGTCTTTTTCTCAAGGTGAGCCATAAATTCACCTAGAACTAATGTGTTTTTATAACAAATTCATATGGAATTAATGTATCAACATGATTAGTCTATGGCCTGAAAAGGATTGACTTCTTATAAGAAGACCAGGACATTTATGGTACTAGTTTGTTACTGAAGAAGTATCTCTTTTCCTACATCAATATTTACTTCATTAGATGCATAAAAAAGGCATATTGTGCCTCTGTGATCATACCTAGATCCTGACATGGAATGATGGCTAAACTGAACCATTTAACAGCCTAATTTTAAGTTGATCTGATTTTTTTCCATTTTCTGCTTATTCATGGCTACTATGGGCATATTATGTTGGACCATTCAAATTTTATTTGGTGAACAATCTCAAAAAGATAAATTTTGAGAGAAAAATCGCCAAGTTCTTTAAATGTTAAACCTCAGTTTTCACCCCAGTTTTCTGGCTTGGATCTGAAATTTGAGTCTCATGTGGTTTATCCTATCCACTTGTTTTCTCTTTCTGGATAATTGAATTCTAGGCTTCCATATATTGAAGGGATTTTAATTTTTTTTCTTAGATAGAGGTGCATTTGTTTTTAAGCAGTTGCTTCATTATTCCTAATGAACCAAAGCTAGTTAAGTGATTCCACATTCCTGTACTCTTTTTATATTTCATTTACATAACCCTAAAAGGTTGTGTTCAGCTAGTTAAGATTGAGTTATTTCTTTTAACTTTACATATTTTATTACTAGCTATACAAGTAAAATTTTTTATGCATACTTAAGATTCAAGAAACATTTGATATTTGTATTTTTCCTCAGTAATTGCTTGCTGGTTGGAGGTTAAATACTTCCTTGGTTGCATCTTATGTGGTTTCTTGTTTGTGACTCAAATTAGTAAATTTTCATTGAAAGCATTTGCTTCTATTACAACAACATTTGCTGCAGCTCCAATCCAAAATGGTCTGCGTGAAAATTTAGACAGTCATTGCATTAGTATCTTTCAAATAATATAAGTATGTACAAGCACTGCATTGACCCTCATTCGGAATCTTACATATATATACATTCACAAAGAACAACATTCTTACTCTGGAACATTTTGACTGTTGAAAATATTTGCAGTGAATGCATGAGTGAAGCAGTTTTACCATTTTAACCATGAATATTGCACTAGTAGAAAAGGTGCAGTAACTACTTATATCTTGAAGGTCTGTACATGATTGCTTGTAACTTCTTTAGCTTCTTTAATAATACAGATTTGGCGGTTAGTGTTGCTTTTGTAAATAATATTTGTTACCTTTTAAAAAGAAAATTGTAGTAAAATCTATTGGAAGAAGGTATTCCAAGGAAAATTATTAGATGTTAGCTAATAATAAATCAAACAGCTCTTTATAACCGATAATACACTAATTCAAAGCAGTGAGATGGAAGAGTTCAGAAAATAAGATGAAAAGTAGTGTTTCAAGAGATAAATACATAATGCAATTGAATTTATTGATAGAGAAGGAAAAAAGAAGATCCTACGGCCACAAAAGTTTCTTTTATAGTGCTTTGAGAGGTTCTACCTTGTATCTGTAGCTTTTATTGTCTCTTGATGGATTTGGCTTTTTAAGAAAATTAAACTATCTTGATACGTTTTCTTGTATTTGTTGGATGATTATGTGTATTACACTATTTGTGAATCGTTGCTATATATGACAAATTATGTAATTTATGAGGTGGAATTATGTTTGTATAGCAAGCATGCCATCTTGTTTTTGTCGTATAATAATTTTATTTTCAGAAGTTCTTAGTAATTTAAAAAAACAATTAACTACTATAGCCTGGACTGCCTTGATTATTTGCTATATTTAAGGGTCCACAATAAATAATTACTAATTAGAACCTTAAGCAATAAAATTCTTAAAAACTACACCATTATTTCCAGATTAATTATGATATGAACGCCATTGCATATTGATTAGACCCAAGATTCAGGGGATGATGTTTTATTCCAAGACTAATAAAATTCTCTTTTTTTTGTTGCTAATAATACAAATTACGTTAATTAATTAGATAACAAGAATCTTTTATAGCGTCAAATGTCACATTTTATATCTTTTATACATTGCATTTGATATGTATCATTATTGATATATTATTAATTAGTTTATAGAATGAATTATAGATTAATTTCTCCAAGTATATGTTGATACAGAGGTTAAAGAAAATCTAGAAATGTTCTTAGAGAATTCTGATATAGAGCAATTTGATGATAGTATCTTGATAAAATATGCTTTTTTATCTGATTACTAGTGTTTCTCTGTAACTCCTCTCTTCTCGATTTTTTTATTTGGTCCATATGCCTTTATGTTGATTTCTTGTACTAGGTATCCAATAGAAAAAACTAGTCTTAACTTTGATTATAGTGTGTGCTTGCTGTAAAAGTGAAACTTAGTGTAGTGTGTGCTTGTTGTAAAATTTAAACTACATAGTTTCATGTATATATTGAGATATGATCGGTCATTTCCAAAATAATGATTCCTAATCTGTCTCACAATTTACCATAACTATTATATTTTCTGATTTTCTTGTCTCGGATAGATTTCAATGGAAAATCTAGATAGAGATTAGACGAGTCTTAGAAGATGCACCGATGAGTATATTAGTAGAGTAAATGATTTTCTTGATAAGGTATTTGAACGAGCTTCTAAAGAAAATGAAATATTATGTCCTTGAAAAAAGTGCATTAAGCATTATTGGAATTGTAGAAATGTGGAGCAAGAGCACTTGATTGTAAATGGATTTTTGATGGATGCAACACTTGGATTTTTCACGGGGAAGGATTTTTCTCAAGGAATACAACACATCCAAGAAATAATGATGAAGAGTCTAACATCCATGATGACATTGATGGACTGCTTCATGATACATTTAGAAATATAGAGGGTAATGTAGTGCTTGAAGAAGGAGATCAGAGAGAGAGATTATCTGAAGATGCAAAGAGATTTTTCAGATTAGTGGAAGAAGAAAAAAAGAGTTATATCTCGGGTGTGAGAACTTCACCAAGCTGAGTTTCATCATTCGGTTATACTTGCTTAAATTCCTGCATGGGTTGAGTAATGTAGCCTTTACCAATCTATTAGACTTTTTAAAAGAAGCATTTCCCTTTACTAAACTACTCGAATATTTCAATAAGGCTACAAACATGATAAAATATTTGGGTCTCGGTTATTAAAAAAATACATGCATGCCCTAATGATTGCATGCTATTTTGGAAAGAAAATATGGAGGTAGATAATTGCTCCGAGTGTGGGTCTTCTAGATAGTTAATGTTGGTGATGGCTCGACTAATGCAAGCTCTAAAATACCTGCAAAGATTTTAAGGTACTTTACTTTAAAGCCAAGGCTTCAGAGACTATTTATGTGTTCTGAAATAGTTGTAGCAATAAGATGGCATGCTACTGAATGACCTAATGATGGAAATATAAGACATCTTGTTGATGGAGAAGCTTGGAAGGATTTTGATTCTTTGCATCCAAACTTCTCAAAAGATCCTCGTAATGTTAGATTTGGTCTTTCAAGTGACGGTTTCAACCCATTTTGAACCATGAGCATTTTTCATAGCACATGGCCTATTATGTTGATGAATTATAATTTATCACCGTGGGTATGCATGAAGTTAGAGTACATAATATTGTCAATGATCATTCCAGGTCCTCTTCTTCCAAACAAGATATAGATGTGTACCTACAATCATTAGTTGCTGAATTGAAGGAACTTTGGGAATTTGGGGTAGAAACATATGATGCTAATACAAAGGGAATATTGCAAATGCGTGTAGCCTTATTATGGACAGTTAGAGATTTTCCAGCGCTGGCAGTGCTTTCCGTATGGAGCTTTAAAGGAATATTGGCATGCCACACTTATAACTATAACATATGCTCTCAATATCTCAAATATAGTCATAAGATATGTTATTTAGGTCACCGGGCATTTTTGCCTCCTGATCATTCATTTCAAAGAGACAAGAGATCATTTAATGGTAAGAAGGATCATAGACCTGCACCTACACCCTTGTCAGGCATAGAAGTATTTGAAAAGTTACATGATTTCACTAATGTTTTTGGAAAGGGACAAAAGTAAAGGCGTCGAAACAATTAAGGTCCATGGAAGAAAAGATCCATCTTTTTTGAATTATCATATTGGAAACATAATAAGTTGAAGCACAATCTAGATATGATGCATATTGAGAAAAATATATGTGATAGTTTGCTTGGGACTTTATTAGATATACCTGGGAGGTCAACCGATCACACTATAACTTTTAAGAAATGGGGATACGGAAGGAGATTCAACCAATAAAAGATAATATAAATGAAAAAGTTTATTTGGATAGATCTTGTTTCTCCATGAAACCAGAAGAAAAAAGATTGTTTTGCACCATCTTAAAAAATGCCAAATTATCAAAAGGGTCTGCCTCAAACATATCGCGGTGCGTGGAAGTGGAAGAGATGAAAATATTTGGATACAAGAGCCATGATGCTCATTTTATAAAGAATTACTTGCTCCAGGTTGCGGTTAGAAAAGGGTTGCCTAAGAATGTTTTATTAGCCCTGTCCACCGCCCAAAGATTATATAAGTTTAAGTTTTCATTTGTGTTATTTCATATATACATACATACTTTCGTCCACAGAAAGGAAACGCGAAACTTAAGATAATTTTCTTCGGCCAAACGCCGCCCAAACTCAAATTAACTTAAGGTATCGGGTTATAAGCCTGCAGGGAGCATTATTACGGAGTTAGTTTCTCAAAATTCGCCCGGAAAATCGTAACTCCGTCAAGTAGAAGTTGTCATAATTGCTCCAAACTAATTTTTATACGATCACAGGCTTCAAGTAAGTACTTCTCCCTCCTGAACTCTCGAGAAATTATATGTTTTCAATCGTGTTTTGTTAAGTTAAAGTATAGTTAATATTAACATAAAAAGTTATCGTTTTTGCCGAATTTAGTACTGAAACTAGTTTCATTCCCTCAGTAACACGATTAAGTTAGAAAGAGCTATTGAACACGGATTGCAACTCGCCAGTTAATTAGGACTCGGCGATCCAGGTATGTTAAGGCAAATTCGCTCGGCAAGTTAGTTTCTTCAGTATTATAATTTAGTTTGACTCCCAATAAGAAAGATATAAGTATATCTATTGTGATTAGAAGTTGTTATGAGCTGAGGCCAGTATCCTATGTGTAGTTTGGGATTGACTTTGCCCTATATAGCCTTTTGTAGCCGACCCCAGGGTTACTAGCTGTGTTGATGCTCGCTAGCAGCGAGATGACGTCGCTCCAAGGAGTGGTATGCCATTCGCAAGGGATGAAAATAGGGTCCAAGGTCCTCATACAGTCCATACCATGGCTGGACTATTATATATCGTATCGGCACCACACCCTCTTTCGATGCCCGGGGTGCAGATATAAGGAGTCCACCGAACTCAAACACAGCTACAGTTCAGGGGTCGAGCGGGCTCAGTTGTAGACCCAAGGGATTGGTAGAACGGCTATAGCCACTAGTTGACCTATTTTGACCTTGTTAGGGGTATATAGATTGAAGTGTACTCACCAGGGCTTACGGGGCCCCGGGTGGGTTATTCTGTGTTGGTTGTACCTTCCGGCTTATGGGGGCCAGGTAAGGTTCTTGTTTGCAGTAGTTACTGATAGATTAGATAGCAAGAAGTTCAGTTATTCAGGTAGTATTTCTATCCCTTCTTCTTAGTTACTTTCAGACTCCTTTCAGTTCATTCAGTTATTTACAGTTACTGCCTTACATATTCGGTACATATTGTGCTAACGCCCTTCCTGGAGTGCTGCGTTACTTGCCTGCAGGTATGGATAGACACGGGTCAGGACCTTCCAAGTATCCATCCAGGACTAGCAGTGCAGTCGGCTCCTTTCCTCCAGAGCTAATAAGTTAGAAGGGTTACTCTCTTTTTATTTGTACAGTTTATGAGTAGGTCAGAGTCCTGTCTCGACCAGTATATCACTCCTAGAGGCTTGCAGATTGTCTCATATTTCCTGTGGTTAGTTTTTGTTGGCCGTGTGGGGCCCATATATGTTTTATCTTGCATGTTGGTCATGTGGAGCCTTGTTTAGCTATTAGTTAGCAGCCTTGTCAGCCATAGACTAGTTTAGTACTGAATTTACTTTACAGTCATAACTAGATATCATGGTCGTCTTGTCGGCCCACATAGGATTCCCTTTATTACCTGTTTCTGGTTACCTGTTTTCTTTTACAGGTGGCTATAAGGCCTTATCGGCCGGAGGCTGTGTTTACAGCCGAGATATAGTCCATTGTTTTCTTGATTTGAGGATTAGCATTAGTTATGCACCATAGGTGCGCAAGCTCAATCAGGCCAGTTCAGATCCTAGTAGGGCACCAAGTGCCAGTCATGCCTCCCAAGGTGGGGCGTAACAAACTTGATATCAGAGCAGGTCATATCCCAGGGAGTCTGCAAGCCATGCTAAGTAGAGTCTTGCCTATAGATGTGTTGTGCACCACATCCTATGGATAGGAGGCTACGAGGCATGTTAGGGTGGTTACTCTTCTTTCTCTTCCAGTCATGTTATAGAGCTGTGCTATATAGGGTTGAGTCCCTAAGATTATTATAATCTGTTTTCCTACAGAGAGATGTCGGATACGTGACAGACCATGACTGGCAGAAAGTTAGACGTCGCAGTAGGAGAAGGCACTAGCAAGGTGCCTCAATTGGAGTCCGCCCGATCTGAGGGCGACAGGGGGACTCCACCTCGGTATCCCCAGCAATCTTTGCCACGCCAGGAGACATCTAGAGCAACAGATGTTTCGGCACCACCTCTAGCAATCTCTATACCAATGCCATCATATAAGGAGATCAGGATTGCTATATTTATGATAGCCCAGATGATGGCTGCATAGCGTCAGCCAGTGACACCCGTGGTTGCGGAGTCTTCAGGAGGACCTGGTAGCTCGAGGGTCCGAGAGTTCCTCGCACTAAGTCCCCCGCGGTTCACAGGGACGGAACGGGATGAGGACCCTTAGGACTTTTTGGACTAGCTATAGGGGATCTTCAGGGTGATGCATGCCACACCAGCGGAGTTGATTGAATTAGCGTTATTTCGGTTGCGAGACATAGAAGTATTATGGTATGATAGTTGGGAAAGGTCCCGAGGTAGAGATGTTCCCCCTTCGACTTGGTCTAGCTTTTCAGAGGCCTTTCTAGACCACTATTTGCTGCGGGAGATCCGACAGGCCCGAATAGATTAGTTTCTGCATTTGGAGCATGGTTCGATGAGCGTTCAGTAGTATGCTATGAGATTCGACTCCCTGGCCCGACATGCACCAGCTTTTGTAGACACCATGTCAGCTAGGGTGCACCAATTTATCATGGGGCTGAATTCAGAATATGTGGAGACATGTATTACGGCTACTCTGCGAGAAGAAATGGACATTGCCCGTGTTCAGGCATCTAATTAGAATATCGAGGGGATCAGGCAGTGACAGCGGGAGATAGATAGGGAAAATCAGGAGCAGCGGCGCAAGGCTAGACCGAGTGATGCTCAGGCGAAATCTCAGGGTGGACCCAGGCCAAGATTATCAGGTAGGCCACCCAGACCTCCACCTCTACAGCAGCATCAAGGTAGTAGACCAGGCCATCGGGGGCAGGCAGGACCCGGCGAGAGTTCACAGCCATCAAGATCGCAGCAACAAAGGGGGTCAGATCAGAGTAGATTCACCATGCCACTTTGCCTTATTTGCAGTCAAAGTCATCCTGGGGCATGCAGATATGGTTCTTTAGCATGTTGTATATGTGGACAGGAGGATCACCTGATGAGAGACTGTCCAGCCAGGGGTCAGAGTGATCGGGGCCGACAGGACAGATCTTCAGTAGAGTCACGTGCCCCAACATCCCCAGTAGGGCATAGGCCGAGGCATAACGGGGGCATCTAGCTCAAGCACCGGTCCAGATCGCACATATATGTTACTAGCGCGACAGGATTCAGAATCATCGCCGGATGTTGTGACAGGTATGCTGGACATCTGCTCTCATTCCCTATATGTCTTGATAGACCCAAGCTCCACTTTGTCTTATGTTACACCATTAATGGCCCGAAAGTTCGGTATTATGCCAGAATTATTCAGCAACCTTTTTCAGTGTCTACCTCCGTCGGTGACTCCATCACAGCCAAGAGGGTCTACGGGGGGTGTATGGTAGAGGTTGCTGGTCGCCAAACTTTAGTAGATTTGGTGGAATTAGAAATGATTGACTTTGATGAAATTATGGGTATGGATTAGCTAGCACCATGTTATGCCAATATAGAATGTTGGACCAAAACTGTCCGATTTCACTTTCCAAGGGAGGTGATACGGGAATGAAAAGGTAATGCATCCATGCCAAAAGGTAGGTTTATTTTCTATCTTCGGGCGAGAAAGTTAATAGCAAAAGGTTGCATCTATCATACTGTCAAGGTTCAAGATGTTCAAGCAGAGTCTTCGACTCTCCAATCCATTCCAATAGTCAATGAATTTCCAGATGAACTTCATGGTATTCCCCCAAAATGGGAGATCGATTTTGCAAATCAACTTATTACCAGGTAGTCAGCCTATATCCATCCCTCCGTACCGAATGGCTCCTGCTGAGCTTAGAGAATTAAAGGAACGGTTGAAAGATCTCTTAGATAAGGGCTTCATTAGGCCGAGTACTTTATTGTGGGGTGCGTCAGTTCTATTCTTAAGAAATAAAGATGGCTCCCTCCCTATGTGTATAGACTACCGGCAGCTAAATAAAGTCACCATCAAGAACAAATACCCACTTCCCAGAATAGATGATTTGTTTGACCAGCTACAGGGGGTGAAGTATTTCTCAAAAATTGATTTAAGATCTGGGTACCATCAGGTTCGGGTTCGAGAGAGAGACATTCAAAGAACCTCTTTTAGGACTAGGTATGGCAACTTTGAAGTTCTAGTAATGTCTTTTGGACTGACGAATGCTCCTACAGTGTTCATGGATCTGATGAACAGAATCTTCAGGCCGTATCTGGACTTGTTTGTGATAGTGTTTATTGATGACATTCTGGTATATTCCCATTCAGAAGTAGAGCATCAAGATCATCTGCAAACAGTGCTCCAGATTCTCAGGGACCATTAGTTGTACGCGAAATTTTCTAGATGCAATTTTTGGCTGAATTCAATAGCCTTTTTGGGCCACATTATGTCAGAAGCTGGTATTCAAGTAGATTCACAGAAGATTGAGGCAGTAGATACATGGCCTAGGCCCACCACTCCGACTGAGGTACGCAATTTCCTAGGGTTAGCCGGGTATTACAGAAGATTTGTAGAGGGGTTTTCAACCTTATCAGCGCCTTTGACTAAGTTAACTCAGAAGCAGCCAAATTTCACTGGACTGAAGCATGTGAACAGAGTTTCCAAGAATTGAAAAATAGATTAACGTCAGTGTCAGTACTAGCTTTGCCGGAAGGGTCAGAGGGTTATACGGTGTACGGTGATGCTTCGGGCGTCGGGTTAGGATGTGTCGTGATACAACATGATAAAGTAATTGCTTATGCTTCAAGGAAACTGAGGAAGCATGAAAGGAACTACCCCATCCACGATCTGGAATTAGCCGTAGTATTTCACGCCTTAAAGATCTAGAGGAACTATTTGTATGGGGTGACGTGGACATTTTTACTAATTACAAGAGCCTCCAGTACATCTTTATGCATAAAGAGTTGAATCTGCGATAGCGTCGCTGGTTAGAACTGTCGAAGGACTACGATGTGTATATTTTATATCACCTAGGAAAGGCCAACATTGTAGGAGATGTCCTCAGCCACAAATCCATGGGAAGCTTGGCATACTTAAAGCCCGAACAGCGAGTGTTGGCCCAAGAATTGCACCTATTAGACAATTTAGCTGTCTGAATAGTAGACTCAGGAGATAGTGGGGCGGTGATCCAGAATACTGCAGTATCATCCCTGGTTGTAAAAGTAAAAGAACGGCAGTATGAAGATCCTAATCTGGTAAAGCTCAGAGATAAAGTTCAGCAAGGGAAACTATCAGCTTTCGAGGTAACCGCAGACGGGGTCTTGAGATGTAGAGGTCGTCTCTGTGTTCCAGATGTGGCAGGACTTTGCCAACAAATTATGGAAGAGGTACATTATTCCCGTTATTCTCTTCACCCAGGTTCAAAAAAGATGTATAATGACATAACAGAGATTTACTGGTGGCCGAGAATGAAGAAAGAGGTAGCAGGATTTGTAGCACAATGCTCTAATTTCTAGCAGGTAAAGGCGGAACATTAAAAACCCGGCTGATTGACACCGGAAATAGCAGTGCGTATGTGAAAATGGGAGGTGATTAATATGAATTTTGTGACAGGATTACCCTGTACCAAGCACAAATTTGATTCCATCTGGGTGATTGTCGACAGATTGACGAAGTCAGCCATTTTCTACCAGCCAGGACTATCTTCTCAGCTGAGGACTATGTTGAGTTGTATATCAGAGAGATAGTTCGATTGCATGGTGTTCCAGTATCGATCATTTATGGTAGAGGAGCGCAGTTCACAACTAAATTCTAGCAGTCCTTTCAGAAGGGCCTGGGGACACAGGTTAATCTGAGCACAGACTTCCATTCTCAAACAGACAAACAGGCAGAATGTATAATTCAAACACTTGAGGACATGTTGCGAGCATGTGTATTAGACTTCGGAGGCAGTTGGGATGAACATTTACCTCTTATTGAATTTGCTTACAACAATAGTTATCATTCAGCAATCCAGATGGCGCCTTATGAGGCCTTATATGGGCGAAAATGTAGGTCCCCAGTTGGTTAGTTCGAGGTTGGAGAATTAGAGTTAATTGGACCAGATATAATCCACCAGTCAGAAAAGAAAGTAAAGCTCATCAAAGAACGCCTGCTGACAGCTTAAAGCCGCTAGAAATCTTACGCTAACGTGCGGCATAGAAACCTGGAATTCGATGTAGGTGACTGGATATTTTTGAAAGTCTCACCGATGAAGGGCATGATGAGCTTTGGTAAAAAGGGCAAGCTTAGCCCAAGATTTATTGGGCCATACCGAATCCTCCAGAGAATAGGTCAAGTGGCATATGAGCTAGATCTACCTTCAGAGTAGGAATCAGTTCACCCAGTCTTTCATGTGTCGATGTTACGAAAGTGCATAGGAAATGCATCCCGAATTGTGCCTTGAGGAAGTCTAGATTATTGAGGAGTTAGCCTATGAAGAAGTCCAGTAGCCATATTAGATCGGCAAGTTCGTAGGTTGAGAACTAAAGATGTTTCCTCTGTTAAGGTATTATGGAGAAACAGGAATAGAGAAGAGATGACCTGGGAAGCTGAAGACGATATGAAATTCATATATCCTCATTTGTTTCAGGCTTAGTCCAGACTATGCAATTGAGGTAAATTATTGATTCAGTTGTTGTTTTATGATTTGTGTTACATATATTGTTTAGTTGACTACAATCTTGTGGTGAAATAGTTGTTATAGTGTTATCCAAAGTGTCTGGGTTGGACTTTTCTGCGTTTCAAGATTTTCAGATAATCCATATTATAGGGGAGATTCTGCCGAAATTTTTCCAGAATAATAGTTGAAAGAGTTAGATTGCTATAAGCTAAAGTGACATTCGAGGACGAATGTTCCTAAAGGGGGGAGGGTGTTATACCACGTAAGTTCCTAACGTTTAGTTGGCCAATTCATACATTTGTCAAGAGTTCAGTGTATGACGCGTACGAGAGAGGTCCAGGGAAAAGGTCGAACGAGCGCAAAATCGGGGAAGCGAGGGAGAAGGTCGGAGCAGGCTGCAATAGGGGCAGCGTGCCACGGACCCCCTCCCTCCGCATTGGGTGTCGTGGCACGCCCGACATTTGGTGCGACAGGGTCCGTGCCACGGACCCCTTGTCCACTGCCCAAAGATTATATAAGTTTAAGTTTTCATTTATCTTATTTCATATATATATACATCTTTCATCCAGAGAAAGGAAAATGCAAAAATTAAGGTAATTTTCTTCCGATTACGTTGCCAAACGCAGCCCAAACTCAAATTAACTTCAGGTATCGGGTTATAAGCCTGCAGGGAGCATTAGTACGAAGTTAGTTTCTCAAAATTCGCCTGGAAAATCATAACTCTGCTGAGTAGAAGTTTTCAGAATTGTTTCAAACTAATTTCTATATGATCACAGTCTTCAAGTAAGTATTTCTCCCTTTCTCCCTTCTGAACTCTCGAGAAAGTATACGTTTTTTTATTGTGCTTCGTTAAGTTAAAGTATAGTTAATATTAATATAAAAAGTTATCGTTTTTGCCGAATTTAGTACTGAAACTAGTTTCATTCCCTCAGTAATACGATTACAGTTAGAAAGAGCTATTGAACACGGATTGAAACTCGCCAGTTAATTAGGAATCAACGATCCAGGTATGTTAAGGCAAATTCGTTCGGCAAGTTAGTTTCTTCAGTATTATAATTCAGTTTGAATCCCAATAAGAAAGTCATAAGTATATCTATTGAGACTAACAGTTGTTATTAGCTTGTCAGTATCCTATGTATAGTTTGGGATTGACTTTGCCTTGTATAGCCTTCTGTAGCCTACTCCAGGGTTACTAGCTGTGTTGACGTCTGCCAGGGGCGAGATGACGTTGCTCCAAGGAGCGGTATGTCGTCCGCAAGGGACAAAGATGGGGTCCAAGGTCCTCATACAGTCCATACCATGGCTGGACTATTATATGTCGTATCGGCACCACACCCCCTATCGAGCCTGGTGCTCGGGGTGCAGATCTCAAGAGTCCACCGGAATCAGACACAGCTACAGTTGAGGGGCCGAACGGGCTCAGTTGCAGATCCAGGGGACTGGTAGGACGGCTATAGCCACTAGTTGACCTATTTTGACCTTGTTAGAGGTATATAGATTAAAGTGTACTCACCAGGGCTTATGGGGGCCCCGGGTGGATTATTCTGTACTGGTTGTACCTTCTGAATTATGGGGGCCAAGTAAGGTTTTTGTTTGCAGTAGTTATAGATAGATTAGATAGCAGGAAGTTCAGTTATTCAGGTAGTATTTCTATCCCTTCTTCTCAGTTACTTTCAGACTCCTTTCAGTTCATTCAGTTATTTATAGTTACTGCCTTACATATTCGGTACATATTGTACTGACGCCCTTCCTGGGGTGCTACGTCACTTTCCTGCAGGTACAGATAGACACGGGTCAGGACCTTCCAAGTATCCATCCAAGACTAGCAGTGCAGTCGGCTCATTTCTTCCGGAGCTAATAAGTTAGAATGTTTACTCTCTTTTTGTTTGTACATCTTATGGGTAGGTCAGGGCCTTGTCTCGACCAGTATATCACTCCTAGAGGCTTGCAAATTATCTCAGATTTCTTGTGGTTAGTTGTTGTTGGATGTGTGGGGCCCATATATATTTTATCTTGCGTGTTGGTCATATGGGGCCTTGTTTAGCTGTTAGTTAGCGACCTTGTCGGTAATAGACTAGTTTAGTACTGAATTTACTTTACAGTCATAACTATATATCATGGTGGTCTTGTTGGCCCGTATAGGATTCTCTATTATTACCTGTTTCTGGTTAGCTATTCTCTTTTACAGGTGGCTATAAGGCCTTGTCGGCTAGGGGTTATGTTTACAGCCGAGATATAGCCCGTTGTTTTCTTGATTTGAGGATTAGCATTAGTTATGCACTAGAGGTGCGCAAGCCCAATCAGGCCAGTTCAGATCCTAGTAGAGCACAAGGTGCCAGTCATGCCTCCCAAGGTGGGGCATGACAATCCTAATATCTATGACTTTACAATTAATTAAAGTTATAGCTATTAAATTTGTACTTATTTATAAAAGGTGAGAATTTTTAATATTTAGTATTTTTAAATTTGCTAAAAATTTTCTTTTTAAATCTTCCGTTATTTAAACTATATTAAAAGTTCAAACAGGTAAGAACTCCTAATATTTAGTATTTTAAAATTGACTAAAATTTTGCCTCTTAAATTTTTTCTTATTTGAACTGTATTAAAAGTCCTAACCTTTAAGACTTTAAAATCAATTACAATTTTGTTAACCTATATCAATTCTTTATTTGTTAAACTAACTAATTATTTATCACAATTTTTAACGTATGAGAAAATTAAGAGTGTAATTTTATTATGTATCAATACGTTGAATTTCTTTTTTTGTTCTTTTTTTTAAAAATATTATATAATCGAACAAAAGAAAAGAAAATATAGAAGCACAACATATTTTAAGTTGTTTCAATTAGTTGAGTGCTCTTGTTATTCACTCTCTTTAGTTAAATCTATAATATTTTTTCCGTTTTAATTTATGTGAAGGTATTTGACTAGACACATAGGTTAAGGGAGAGAAAAAAAATAAACTGAAATATAAGGGACATGCGCAAGGCGCGTATACCAAAAATATTGATTCAACTTTTTATCATCCATTAAAAGACTCTACAATAAACAAAATTGTCATTTACTATTTTTCTTAAATAACTTTTATTTAATTATCAACCTAATATTTAGAAATTTTAAATTAATTAAAGTTATAGCTATTAAATCTTTAAATATTTATAAAAGGCAAGATTCCTAATATTTAGTATTTTAAAATTGAAATATAATTGTCTACAATAGATAAAAGTGTCATTTATTATTTTTCTTAAATAACTTTTATTTAATTATCAACCTAATATTTAGGAATTTTAAATTAATTAAAGTTATAGCTATTAAATCTTTAAATATTTATAAAAGGCAAGAACTCCTAATATTTAGTACTTTAAAATTGACTAAAATTTTACTTCTTAAATCTTTCCTTATTTGAACTATATAAAAAGTCCTAACTTTAAAAACTTTAAAATCAATTATAATTTTATTGACTTATATCAATCCTTTATTTATTAATTAACTAATTATCTATCACAATTTTTTAACTCACGGTACGAGAAAATAAATTGAAGAGTATATTTTTATTATTGAATTTCTCCTTCTTCTTCTTTTAAAAAAATTATTTAATTGAAAGAGAAAAAATATATAGAAACACAACATACCATAAGTTGTTTGAATTAATTATGTGTTCTTGTTATTCACTCTTTTTAGTTAAATCTACACAATTTCTTTAGTTTTAATTTATGTAAAGGATTTTGACTAGACATACAGATTGAGAGAGAGAGAGAGAGAGAGAGAGAGAGAGAGAGAGAGAGAGAGAGAGAGAGAGAGAGAGAGAGAGAGAGAGAGAGAGAAACAATTGAGCTAAAAAATTATCTCATAAAGGGAAAAATGAAAAATTTTAAATTAAATTATTATTCAAAGCAATCCTCATAACAAAATATGATTCACCTTTTTACACTTTTAAAAATAGAATTCACACTCGATAAAATAATTTTTTTAATATTTAAAATTTTAAAATTAACTAAATTTTGTGTATTAAATTCTTCCTTATTTGAAATATATAGAAAATATTAATATTTAGAAATTTAAGTGATTAAGATTTTATCTTTTAAGAAATAATTACACGTTGAATAGAATTATACTTTTAATGTAAATCGTTCTTATACTTAGGACTTTTGAAAAATTTTAAATTAAATTATTATTCAAAGCAATCCTCATAACAAAATATGATTCACCTTTTTACACTTTTAAAAATAGAATTCACGCTCGACAAAATAATTTTTTTTAATATTTAAAATTTTAAAATTAACTAAATTTTGTGTATAAAATCCTTCCTTATTTGAAATATATAGAAAATATTAATATTTAGAAATTTAAGGGATTAAGATTTTATCTTTTAAGAAATAATTACACGTTGAATAAAATTATACTTATAATGTAAATCGTTCTTATATTTAGGACTTTTGAAAACATAATTTGAGAAAAGGATGGTCCGGTGTAAAAAGCATCCCGTGTTAACAAGGTTCGGAAAAGGATCTCACCCAAGAAGTGTGATATAATCAGTCTACCCTGATGCAAACATTAGTGGTTGTTTCCGTTAATTTTGATGAGTCTTTCTTAATTTGAACGATCAATTACAAATAAGTAAATGCGTTTGTAATGATATCAAGTTACGAATGCCAAAACAAGCCAATAATAATGTCACGCCCCGCCTTGGGAGGCGTGACTGGCACCTGGTGCCCTACTAAGACCTGGACTGCTGGACTACTGAGCCAAAGCACTCCTGGTGCCAGGCTGGCTCTAACTCTGGGTTCATGGAACCAACGGGCTATATAACGGTTGTAAATACAGCCTCCGGCCGACTAGGCCTATAGCCACCTGTAAGACAACAATAGCTAACCAGAACAACAGTAGTATAAAGGAACCTATGCAAGCCGACAAGGCCGCCATGCTGACTAGTTTCACTGGAATGCTGAATCAAATGCTAAACTACTCTGTGACCGGCAAGTTCACCAACTATTAACTGAATAAGGCCCCACACGGCCATCATAAACAAACTAAAACATAGACATGGCCTCACACGACCGGTACAACTAACCACAGGGAATATACAATCTGCAAGCCTCTAAGAATGATAATAAGATGGTCGGGACAGGGCCCGCCTACCCGTACTGTACAATAAAAGAAAAGGAATAAACCTCTATCTGTCAAGCTCCGGATGACATGAGCTGATGACTTTGTGTGCTGGCTAGAATTACGAGGGATCGGCTCCTCGTCTATGAGTACCTATAGGCAAGTAATGCAGCACCCCCAAACCGGCGTCAGTACCACTAGTATCGATTATACAAAGCAATAACTAAACATAACTGAAAATAGAAAGTAATACTAATAGTTACTGAACAACATAAGATGGCTAAGACTGTCTGGGATGGAAGAACCTAAACTAAGCTTAACTGTACTGGAGAGAAGGTGAGAATCATACCTGTCAATGTGGCATCCTGCTATCTATCAATTTAATAAATAACACATATAGCATACAAGAACCTATACCAGCCCCCATAAGACGGAAGGTACCAATTAACATGCAATCTATATACCCCTACCCGGGTCTCCATCCAAAAATAACAATTCACTCCACTCATCTAGTAACTATGAGCATCCCCCCAGCCCCTTAGGTATGCAACTTGGGCTCTATGGGCCCCTGACTATAGCTGTATCTGAGTCCGGAGGACTCTTGTAAACTGTAATTTGAGATTTGTGATCTGTAATCTGTAATCTGTGCCCTGGGCGCAAGCGCTCGACAGTGGTATGCTATAATGTTGATTAGCCTGCTATGGGGAATACTGCATCCCATCTTCGTCCTCTGGCGGATGGCATGCCACTCCTTTGGAGTGACGTATCCTCACCCTCTGGCGGGCGAGTCGACACAACTATTAACCCTGGGGCGGCAAGGAAGCTCTAAGGGTTCCCACATAAAACAATCAGGTCTCTACAAGCAACAACAATCACATATAACATGTATAGTAAATCTGATAATACTGTCCGTGATCTTATATTCTATTCTGAATCTCTTGTTGAATTAAACTGAATCTGATACTGGGTTATACTAAGTCTGGAATGATATCTCGTTGTATGATACTAATTTACTGACTTTTATTCTGCATATGGTACAATAACTCAGACATGCTTACTGAATTCACACTGGGCATAATACTCGGCTTCTGAAACTTTCTTCTGGAACTTACTCTATTTTACTAGGCTAGAATTACTAACTTGCCGAAGAAACTAGCTTTACATACCTCAGTTACTGACTTCTTGGCTAACTGGTGTAGCTCGGCCAATATCCAGCTATTTCTTCCAACTGCGTTCATATTTATAGCAATTAGAACTAAATTCATCAATATTCTGGAAGAAAACACTACTTTGAATATCTATATAGCCCAAACTTTGACTTATCAAAAAACAGCTGAAAACTCGCTATTTCTCAAAAGTCCAGAAAGGATAAATACTCACTTTAGGACTAGGAGTATATTGACACTAATTTGGAGTAATTCCACTTACCTTAGCTCGGTGAGACGGCGATTCGCCGGCCGAATTTCACAAAACTAACTCCGTATGAATGCTGCCTGCAGCTCAATACCTCGCTACCCGAGGTTATTTCGAGTTTGGACCGCGTTTAACACGTAAATGGAAGGAATTTTAATGGAAACCTTCGTCTCTCTCCCTCTATGGTCGTTTTGAACATTGATAAATAACTTAAAGTTGAAGGTGAGGCCCTTTATATACTTGCAGCAAAATACATGGCAACGTGGCACGTTGGCCAACGCGCCGTTTTGGCTCCGTGCCACGTTGGCTAACGCGGAGGCCCCAGCTCCATGCCACTTTGCCCCTTTGGGCAGCACAGTTCGGCCTCCTCTTGCGAAATTCTAACTTTGCACTTGTTCGGCCTTTCCCCGGGACCTTTTCTCACACGTATGGCATTCTAAAACTCTCAACCAACATGCGAATAGGTTGACTAAATGCTAGAAACTTACGGGGTGTAACATCCTCCCCCCTTAAGAACATTCGTCCTCGAATGTAAACTCCTGCTCACAGGAATCTCAACTTTCTCGACTTATTCTTGAAAAATTTTAGCAGAGTTTCCCCTATAATATGGACTACCTCAAAAATCCTGAAACACAGAAAAGTCCAATACAGGTACTCCACGCAATACTATAGCATTCATCACGTAGTAGACTAGAGTCAACTATCTCATTTATACACATAACATAAGGCAATTCATAAAACAACAATATTAACGTACCTCTGGCTGATTAAGTTTGAAATAACTGAGGATATCTGGCTTTCATATCTTCCTCTGCTTCCCAAGTCATTTCCTCTCGGTTCCTGTTACGCCATAACACCTTGACAGAAGCAACATCTTTAGTTCTCAACCTACGAATCTGCCTGTCCAGTATGGCTACTGGAACCTCTTCATAAGCCATCTCTTCCGTAACCTGGACACCCTGAACTGGGACAACTCTGGAGGGGTCTCCTATATACTTCTTCAGCATGGACACGTGGAAAACTGGGTGAACAGACTCTAATTCTGGAGGTAAGTTCAACTCCTATGGCACTTGGCCTATTCTTCGGCGAATCTTATAAGGCCCAATAAATCTCGGTATGAGCTTGCCTTTCTTTCCGAATCTCATCACCCCTTTCATTGGAGAGACTTTCAAGAATACCTAGTCATTCACATTAATTCCAAGTTTCTGCGTCGCACATCAGCATATGATTTCTTGCGGCTCTGAGTAGTCAGTAGGCGTTCTCTGATAAGCTTTACCTTTTCCGCTGACTCTCCTACTTCAAACCAGCCAACTGGAGATCTGTATTTTCGCCCATACAATGCCTCATAAGGCGCCATCTGGATAGCTGAATGGTAAATGTTATTATAGGCAAACTCAATAAGTGATAAGTGCTCATCCCAGATACCTCCAAAGTCTAACACACACGCTCGCAGCATATCCTCGAGCGTCTGAATAGTGCGTTCTGCCTGCCCATCTATCTGAGGGTGAAAAGTTGTGCTCAGGTTAATCTGTGTCCCCAGGCCTCTCTGAAATGATTGCCAAAATTTAACTGTGAATTGCACCCCTCTGTCAAAGATAATGGACACTGGAACACCGTGCAGTCTGACTATTTCTCTGATATACAACTCAGCATAATCTTCGGCAGAGAAAGTAGCCTTACTGGCAGAAAATGGGCTGATTTTGTCAGTCTGTCAACAATTACCCAAATCGAGTCATTTCTATGCCTGGTACGGGTTAATCCTGCTACAAAATCCATATTTACTGCTTCCCACTTCCAAAGAGGCATAGCTATGTCTTGAGTTAATCCGCCTGGTTTCTAGTGTTCAGCTTTTACTTGTTGGCAGTTAGGACACTGGGCTACGAATTTTGCTATTTCCCTCGTCATACCTAGCCACCAGTAGATTTCTTTGATATTGTGGTACATTTTCGTCATGCCTGGATGGAGAGAATAGCGGGCGTAATGTACCTCGCCCATAATCTACTGGCGAAGCCCTGCAACATCTGGAACACAAAGGCGGCCTTTACATTGCAACACTTCATCCTCAATTACCTGAAAATCCGGCACTTTTCCTTGCTGAACTCTGTCTTTGAGTTGAACCAGGTCAGGATCTTCGTACTGTCGTTCCTTTACTTCCACCACTAACGACGATACTGCGGTGTTCTGAATTACCGCTCTGTTGTCCTCTGTTTCTGCTACACAAATGGCCAAACTAGCTAACTGGTGTATTTCTCAGGCCAATTCCCACTGCTCGGGCTGCAAGTATGCCAAACTCCCCATAGACTTACGGCTATGGGCATCCGCTACTACGTTGGCCTTTCCTGGGTTATACAGAATATTTACATCATAATCTTTCAACAACTCTAACCAGTGACGCTGCTGCAAATTCAACTCTCTCTGAGTGAAGATATAATGTAAGCTCTTATGATCAGTGAAAATATCCACATGGACGCCATACAAGTAATGTCTCCACATCTTTAGGGCGTGGATCACTGCGGCTAGTTCCAGGTCATGGGTAGGATAATTCTTTTTGTGTTTCCTCAGCTGTCTGGAAGCATAAGCAATTACTTTACCATGCTGCATCAACACACATCCTAACCCAACACCGAAGCGTCACAA
This sequence comes from Datura wrightii, assembly GCA_035772735.1. NCBI lineage: Eukaryota > Viridiplantae > Streptophyta > Magnoliopsida > Solanales > Solanaceae > Datura > Datura wrightii. The sequence continues at coordinate 165,106,484 of JASDFA010000018.1, read as the reverse complement.
TAAACTGCATAACCCTCTGTACCTTCTGGCAATGCTAACACTGGGGCGGAGGTTAACCTGTCTTTCAATTCCTGAAAACTCTGCTCACATGCCTCCGTCAACTGAAACTTTACTGTTTTTGGCGTCAGCTTAATCAGAGGTGCCGCTATGGTGGAGAATCCCTCAACAAATCTTCTGTAGTACCCTGCTAATCTCAGAAAACTGCGTACTTCAATCGGAGTGGTAGGTCTGGGCCATATTTTTACTGCTTCTATTTTCTGTGTGTCTACCTGTATACCAGCATCCGACACAATATGCCCCAAGAAGGCTAGTGAGTTCAGCCAAAATTCACATTTAGAGAACTTGGCATACAGCTGACAGTCCCTGAGAATCTGAAGCACTGTCCGCAAATGATCCTGGTGGTCTGCCTTTGAGCGAGAATACACCAGAATATCATCAATAAACACTATCACGAACAGGTCCAGATATAGTCTGAAGATGTTGTTCATCAGGTCCATAAATACTGCGGGAACATTTGTCAGCCTAAAGGACATGACTAGGAATTCAAAATGGTCGTATCTGGTCCTGAAGGCAGTCTTTGGAATGTCCCTTTCAAGAACTCGAACTTGATGATATTCGGACCTCAAGTCAATCTTGGAGAAATATTTAGGCCCCTGTAATTGATCAAACAAATCATCTATTCTGGGAAGCGGATACTTATTCTTAACTGTAACCTTATTCAGCTATCTGTAATCTATACACATGTGGAGGGAGCCGTCCTTCTTCCTCACAAACAGAACTGGCGCACCCCAAGGTGAAGTACTAGGCCTGATAAAGACCTTATCTAACAGATCCTTCAGCTTCTCCTTTAGTTCTCTGAGTTGAACAGGAGCCATAAGATACGGAGGGATTAATATGGGCAGAGTTCCTGGTAGCAAATCAATTGCAAAATCTATTTTTCTTTCTGGGGGAATACCAGGTAGCTCATCTGGGAATACATCGGGGAATTCATTAACCACTAGAACAGATTGGAGAGTCGGAGGCTCTACCAGCACATCCTGGACTCTGACTATGTGGCAAATGCATCCCTTAGCTATCAACTTCCTTGCCTGAAGGTAGGAAATAAACCTACCTTTTGGCGTAGCTGTACTGCCCTTCCACTCTCGTACTGCCTCCCCTGGAAAGTGGAATCGGACCGTCTTGGTCCAGCATTCTACATTAGCATAGCACGGTGCCAACCAATCCATATCCATGATTGCATCGAAATCAATCATCTCTAATTCCACCAGATCTACTATGGTCTAACGATCAGCAACCTCTACTGTACACCCTCGATAAACCCTTCTGGCTATGATGGAGTCATCGACGGGTGTAGATATTGAAAAGGGTAGCTGAAGCAACTTTGGTACAACATTGAATTTTTGAGCCACAAATGGGGTAACGTAGGACAAGGTAGATACTGGATCAATCAATACATAAGCAGGGTGAGAGCAAATAGTCATCATACCTATTACCACATCTGGAGACGCCTCTGAGTCCTGCCTCCCTGGTAATGCATACGTACGGCTTGGGCCCGTACCTGAACTAGAGGTCCCTGATCTGCCTCGGCCTCTGCCTGCTGGGATTGAGGGCCTATGCCTTGCCAAGGTTGCTGGAGCTCGTGGCCCTGCTGACGCCCTGTCCTGTCTGTCTCGGTTACCCTGACCCCTGGATGGATAGTCTCTCATCACATGACCCTCATGTACGCATATATAACACCCTGTGGAGCCATATCTGCAAGCTCTAGTATGGGGTCGACTGCAAATAGGGCAAGATGGGGGTGTATACCTACTCTGCTCTGCCCTCCTCTACTGGGGTGAATCTACCATTCGTGAGCTGCCGCTGGACTCTGACTGCCCTCGGCGACTGAATCTACCCCTCTACGGCTGTGATGGAGGTGGGGGTCTAGGTGGCCTATCTGACAACCGTGGCCTAGGCCCTCTCCAGATCTCCCCCTGTATCTCATCTGATCTAACCCTGCGGCGCTGTTCCTGATTTATTCATCTGCTATCCTGTTGCCACTGTCTAAGGCCTTCAATAGTCTGGGCAAAGGCCTGCACCCGAGCAATATCCATATCTTCCCGCAGTGTAGTTGTCATACATGCCTCAATATACTCTGGGTTCATACCCATAATAAACCGGTGGACCCTAGATGGCATGGTGTCCACAAAGGCTGGAGCATAGCGGACCAAGGAATCGAACTGCAGGGCGTATTCCCGTACACTCCTCACCCCCTGCTCCAAGTGTAAAAACTGGTCCATCTGGGCCTGTCGGATTTCCCATGGAAGATAATGATCCAGGAAGGCCTCTGAAAAGCTGGACCAGGTCGGAGGGGCAACATCTCTCCCTCTGGACCTTTCCCAACTTTCGTACCACAACACAGCAATATCCCGCAGCCACAATACCGCTAACTCAACCGACTCTGTAGATGTCACATGCATGACCTGGAAGATTCTCTGCATCTGATCCAGGAAGTCCTAGGGGTCCTCTGCCTGATCCGACCCTGTGAACTGTGGGAGACCTAGTGCCAAGAATTCTCGAACCCTCGAATTGCCAGGCCCACCTGATGACTCTGCTATTACGGGTGGCACTAACTGGCGCTGAGTAGCATCATTTGTGCCAACATAACTACTGCACTTCGAATTTCCTGGTCGGATGGTGTAGGTACAGGAACTGTCGGAGGCGGTGTCGTCCCGAGTGGCTCCTAGTGGGGTGGGGACTGCTGGGAAGGTCGAGATGAAGCCTCTGTATCGCCCTTAGATCGGGCTGATTCTAAAAAAGGATGAGGCATCCTACTGGTGCCTTCTCCTGCTGCGGTATCCAGTCTTCTACCTGTGACAGGATGTCGCTGGTCTGCCATTTTATCTGTAAACAAAGAGTATGATGAGTTTTAGGGACTCAACCCTACACTGTACTGCTCTATGGCACGACTGATTATGAAGAAAGAGTAATCATCCTATCATGCCTTGCAGCCTCCTACCTATGGTATGTTGTGCACAACACATCCACAGACAAGACTCTACTTAACACGGCTTGCAGATTCCCTAGAATACGACCTGCTCTGATACCAAGTTCGTCACGCCCCGCCTTGGGAGGCATGACTGGCACCTGGTGCCCTACTGAGACCTGGACTGCTGGACTACTAAGCCTAAGCACTCCTGGTGCCAGGCTGGCTCTAACTCTGGGTTCATGGAACCAACGGGCTATATAATGGCTGTAAATACAACCTCCGGCCGACTAGGCCTATAGCCACCTGTAAGACAACAATAGCTAACCAGAACAACAATAGTATAAAGGAACTTATGCAAGCTGATAAGGCTGTCATGCTGACTAGTTTCACTGGAACGCTGAATCAAATGCTAAACTACTCTGTGACCGGCAAGGTCACCAACTATTAACTGAATAAGGCCCCACACGGCCATCATAAACAAACTAAAACATAGACACGGCCTCACACGACCGGTACAACTAATCACAGGGAATATACAATTTGTAAGCCTCTAAGAATGATAATAAGATGGTCGGGACAGGGCTCCGGCCTACCCATACTGTACAACAAAAGAAAAGAAATAAACCTCTATTTGTCAAGCTCCGGATGATAGGAGCTGATGACTTTGTGTGCTGGCTGGAATTACGAGGGATCGGCTCCTCGTCTATGAGTACCTGCAGGCAAGTAATGCAGCACCCCTAAACGGGGGTCAGTACCACTGGTACTGAGTATGCAAAGCAATAACTTTACATAACTGAAAATAGATAGTAATACTGATAGTTACTGAATAACAGAAGATGGCTAAGACTGTCTGGGATGGCAGAACCTAAACTAAGCTTAACTTTACTGGAGAGAAGGTGAGAATCATACCTGTCAATGCGGCATCCAGCTATCTATCAATTTAATAAATAACACATATAGCATACAAGAACCTATACCAGCCCCCATAATCCGGAAGGTACCAATCAACATGCAATCTATATACCCCTACCCGGGTCGCCATCCAAAAATAACAATTCACTCCACTCATCTAGTAACTATGAGCATCTCGCCGGCCCCCTGGGTATGCAACTTGGGCCCCTAACTATAGCTGTATCTGATTTCGGAGGACTCCTGTAAACTGTAATCTGAGATTTGTGATCTGTAATCTGTAATCTGTGCCCTGGGCGCAAGCGCTCGACAGGGGTATACTATAATGCTGATCAGCCTACTATGGGGAATGCTGCATCCCATCTTCGTCCTCTGGCGAACGGCATACCACTCCTTTGGAGTGACGTATCCTCACCCTCTGGCGGGCGAGTCAACACAACTATTAACCCTGGGGCGGCAAGGAAGCTCTAAGGGTTCCCACATAAAACAATCAGGTCTCTACAAGCAACAACAATCACATATAACATGTATAGTAAATCTGATAATACTGTCCGTGATCTTATATTCTATTCTGAATCTCTTGTTGAATTAAACTGAATATGATACTGGGTTATACTAAGTCTGAAATGATATCTCGCTGTCTGATACTAATTTACTGACTTTTATTCTGCATATGGTATAATAACTCAGACATGCTTACTGAATTCACACTGGGCATAATACTCGGCTTCTGAAACTTTCTTCTGGAACTTACTCTATTTTACTAGGCTAGAATTACTAACTTGCCAAAGAAACTAGCTTTACATACCTCAGTTACTGACTTCTTGGCTAACTGGTGTAGCTCGGCCAATATCCAGCTATTTCTTCCAACTGCGTTCATATTTATAGCAATTAGAACTAAATTCATCAATATTCTGGAAGAAAACACTACTTTGAATATCTATATAGCCCAAACTTTGACTTATCAAAAAACAGCCGAAAACTCGCTATTTCTCAAAAGTCCAGAAGGGAGAAATACTCATTTTAAGACTAGGAGTATATTGACACTAATTTGGAGCAATTCCACTTACCTTAGCTCAGTGAGACGGCGATTCGCCAGCCGAATTTCACGAAACTAACTCTGTATGAATGCTCCCTGCAGCTCAATACCTCGCTACCCGAGATTATTTCGAGTTTGGACCGCGTTTAACATCGTAAATGGAAGGAATTTTAATGGAAACCTTCGTCTCTCTCCCTCTCTAGTCGTTTAAACATGGATAAATGACTTAAAGTTGAAGGTGAGGCCCTTTATATACTTGCAGCAAAATACATGGCAACGTGGCACGCTGGCCAACGCGCCGTGTTGGCTTCATGCCACGTTGGCTAACGCGAAGGCCCTAGCTCCGTGCCACTTTGCCCCTTTGGGCAGCGCGGTTCGGCCTCCTCTTGCGAAATTCCAACTTGGCACTCGTTCGGCCTTTCTCCGGGCTCTTTTCTCGCACGTATGGCATTCTAAAACTCTCAACCAACATGCGAATAGGTTGACTAAATGCTAGAAATTTACGGTGTGTAACAAATAACTTACAATACAATTTCGTAAGTGCTAATTATTTAAATGAATAACTTATATTATATGTTCTATTCTACTATACAACTTCTTATTACAATGCGTCTTTGTAATGCTAATATTTATATTAAATATTAATAGTGTGGTAATACAAATGTTTAAGTGTTAATGTGAAAGCGAATGATTTTTTTAATCTTTCAATCAAACACGATTTCTACAAACGTTTTTGTTTATTGAAATAAGTTTTAGAACAAACTAAATAAAGAACTACTATATTGAATCAAACTCTTAAATATAATCATTTATCAATTTAAAATTTATAATTTTCTTTCTAAATTCTTATATTGTTACACAAACACACTTTTAAATATTATTTATACTATTTTTAAAATTTTATTTTTATTAATATAAAAAACACTCGCGCAATATGAGGGACACGCGCGAGATGCATCACTAAAATTAGTATTTTATAATTACCAAATAAAGCGCAAAAAAGTACACTAAAATTATAATGCATTAAATTGGCGTACTCTGTTTTCCTTGTATGAATCACTTGAAATCTTAAACAACAGTACCCCAAATAAAAAGTTGAATTAAATTGATTAGATGAAACTTTGATGAAACACCTCCATTAAAATATGTGTTAAAAAAACTTTAAAACTAAGAATTAAAATTTTGTGTTTTCTTTTCATAATTGCAAATTTTTTTTTAGAAAAATAAAGCATATTTTTTAAATTCAATCTTCTAATTTTTTGTGTATTACATCTGAATTTTATAATATCACTAAATTAAAAGCAATTCCCAATATCTCTATGCATGATAGACTATAATTATCACAAGTTAGTTGCTCAAATATGCCGTATCTCTGCACTATCATAAAAAATATCAAAATCATCACGAAACATTTTGATGTTTTATGGCGACCGAAGAAATGCAAGAAAACATATACTAATAACTAATAACTTAATTTATAAGAAAATATGTGCAAGATAAAATTTAAAAATACATTTGTACCTTATAAAATAGAAAGTAATTATTAACTCCCTTAACTTTATTTTATATCTTTGTTAGCTTCAGGTGATAACGAAACAATTTGACGTTGTTTTTTACTATAGAATAAATATTTTTTAATACAAAATTTGTGATACTTGATATATAAGACACACGTGCAAAACACGTGTCCAAAAAGTAAAAAATACTTTAGTGTAAAGTTGAATTACTAAAATATCCTTTAATGTTAAATGACATTTTTACTTTTTATCTAAAAATAAAATTACTCTCCATTACAATTTAATATTTATTCATTATTAAAAAGTAGAACATTTCAAAAGTTTTGATAAATAAAATATTTTCAATAAATAATGAAAAATAGAAAGTCATTCAAATGAATAAATATGCCAAGAATTATATTCCTAAGTCTTTTTTAATCTTTAAATTATTTAGCATAAACCATCTGCGTTATTTTTAAAAAGTTAATAAATATTTAAAGATATTGTTCAATTAAATAATTTAAATTAAATAAAAAATTAAAGAAAATAAAAGACAAAATGAGATCAATTTTCAAGACACTCATTATTAAATTTTAATAAAATATTTTCAATAAATAATGAAAGATATGCCAAAAATCATATTCTTAAGTCCTTTTTAATCTTTAAATTATTTAGATAGACCATTTACATTGTTTTAAAAAAGTTAAATACATGATTAGATTAAATGATTTAAATTTAAAAGTTTTAAAAAAAATGAAAGATAAAATGAGATCAATTTTGAAGACACTCATTATTAATTTTTAATAACTCTTGTCTCTTCATCATAATAATAACTCTTGTCTCTTCATCATCATCATCATCATATTATTATTATCATCATCATATTATTATTATCATCATCATCATCATCATATTATTATTATTATTATTATTATTATTATTATTATTATTATTATCATTATTATCATTATCATCATCATATTATTATTATTATTATTATTATTATTATTATTATTATTATTATTATTATTATTATTATTATTATTATTATTATCATTATTAGCATTATCATCATCATCATATTATTATCATCATTATCATTATTATTATTATCATTATTATTATTATTATTAATTATTTTAAAAGTGGGACATTCAAATTTAAAAATTAAAATATTAAAATAATTTTATAAAATTGAATGACTATAATATTCTTTGAACTCCACAAACTAGTACATTAATTTTGAAGAAGTTGAAGAATTGCATAGAATAACTAAAACACTAAAATTCAATTAACAAATTCAATGCATAAACTATTTAGAGGTCCATTTTCCTCATACGTTTCCTCCATTAAAGTTCTCTTGAATTCTTACTTTAAAATTTAATCTTCTTAGAGTAATAAGAGAACTATTGGAGTTTCCCCACCCAATTCTCTTTGATTTATGTAATCTTTATAGATATTTTTGGTTGTTTTAATTTATAACTATTTTTTATTTAATTTATTTTATTCTATCATTATATATTTAAATAAAAATTAATAGAGTCTTCATCATGTGATCTTTTCTTTCATTATATTTATTGCTTTCTTTGTCCATTATATCATATGAATTTTAATAATTTTTAGTTTATCTCTTACATGCTGCTATGAATGTTTAATTCAACAGTAGTATGTTAGTGATGATGAGTTATGACTTTTCGGGGGGTTTGGTTACTTTAATTATTTATAAATTCTTAGTAGCCACTTTGATAAACCTTTGATACGATTGCTTGATTTTTGGCTGGGTAACTCATGTTGGTGTTGTGTCAGGGCTTATCTAGGGCAAATAAGATAAATATTGCATAATAATATTATTTTTCGGCACTCTTTTTTGTCATATATTCAACTTTTCTCTGTTTCTTTATTGATATCACAAGAATATTCTCCTAAAATATATAAAATCTGATAATGAGGTTGAGATTACTATAGAATTTATTTTCTTCTTTAAGTAAATTAATTACTTTTTAATTATATGTCATGGTATTATGCTGACTTGTATATTAGTTTTTTGGAATTACTTTTTATTTATATTGTGCATATGTAAGCTCTCAATAATTTTTTGGCTTTAAGTGTTCAGAATTATCTAACAGTAACATTGATTTATAAAGTTTAATACAACTTGTATTTTATCATTTAAATCAAATGTATACATAAATAAGTAAAAATTTAAATCAATTTTGTCACTTTCGGAAGATGCTAGAAATGCAACTTTTAGATTGGAATGAGAAAACTTTTAGTGAGGAGGAATATTAAACTCAGGAATGTGTCTGTGTGTTTCTATAAACTTTCTTTCATAATGTATTTGCAATTAACAAGGTTAAACGCCTGAAAGCAATTTAATAATTAAAGTAATTTTCTTTTACAAAATTTTTTGTATCATCTCTTTATGCACCTAATAACATAAAAATGTAACTCATTATACATTTTAAATATCAAACTTTTAATTTGTTAATCAAATTTTGTAGGTTCAAAAACATCTAATCATTTGTTAATCAATATAGAAGTCATTTCAATATGTTGATTGTTCATCAATTTCAATTTCTATTCTTCCGTTGTAGTTTCAAACATTATTTATAATGTGGTTTTAATATAACTCATACCATATATACATCTTGCACAGGACTCACGTGCAACCCACATGTCCAGAACTAGTTATTACATAAGTGGGAAGCCCTCAAGTTAAAAGTTGGATTACCATTTTGCCCTTCAATCTAAAACTGTTTCAATAATATTTTATGTACTAAGAAGTAAATATACATTACAATAAATATTATTTGACTATTAAATTAAATAAGAAATCTATAATTGTCATATTAGAGAATTATTATTTTCATTTAATTTATGTTATTTCACTTTATTCAAATTTAATTATAATTATTTATCGTCATCTTCATCAAAATGTTAAAAAACTTGAAGTATAGTATCATGGTTGTTTCTTTCATTTATGTTTTCTACTAAAATATTTTTTAAAATAATATTTGGTTGATGGATAAAAATATCGTTTAATATTTGATGAGTATTTTCATAATTTATTTTTTATTTCGTGACATTTCACGTTTATAATTTAATAACTGTATTGAAATATGAATACTATAACTCATTATTTCACTTTTTTTTTTAAAAGAATAGCCAAATATCTTGTAGTTTAGTGAGTTATTATTCATTTATATAAATATATATATATATATATATATATATATATATATATATATATATATATATATATATAGAGAGAGAGAGAGAGAGAGAGAGAGATTTTCTTACTATTTGGTACAATAAAAATATTACAAAAGTATTATTTAAATGTAGGGCACAATAATCGTTTAATATTTGTATGGACTGATATGTGATACTTTCCGCTTTTAGTATAATATGATATGATATAATTCAAAAATTATTAATTAATTATATATTTAATTTAGTTTTGATTTAATAAATAATAAAAAATATTATTATTTAATTAAATATTTAAATATGATGTGAAAGGGGCAAAATGATTATAAGCGGGAAGCCCTCAAGTTAAAAGTTGGATTACTATTTCGCTCTTTAATCTAAAACTATTTCAATAATATTTTATGTACTTAAAAATTATAAATTACAATAAATATTATTAGATTATTAAATTAAATAATAAATCTATAATTTTCATAATAGAAAATTAATATTTTCATTTAATTTATGTTATTTCACTTTATTCAAATTTAATTATAATTATTTATCATCTTCATCAGAATGTAGAAAAACTCAAAGTATAGTATCATGGTTGTTTCTTTCATTTAATACATACATACATACATACATACATACATACATATATATATATATATATATATATATATATATATATATATAGTTATTTTATTTAAAGATTTATATCTATATTTTCTACTAAAATATTTTGAAATACTATTTGGTTGAAAGGTGAAAAATATCATCTGATATTTGATGGATATTTTAGTCATTTAGTTTTTATTTTGTGACTTTTCACTTTTATAATTTAAAAACTGTATTGAAATATGAATATATAACTCATTATTTAACTTCTCTGTTTTTTTAAAAGAATTGTTTAATATCTTTTAGTTTAGTGAGTTATTATTCACCTTTATATATATATAATGAGATTTTCTTACTGTTTGGTACGATAAAAAATATTATCAGAATATTGTTTAAATGTAGGAAAAAATAATCGTTCAATATTTGATGGACTGATATGTGGGACTTCCCACTTTTAGTATAATATGATATGATATGATTCAATATTATTATTTAATTAGATATTTAGTTTAGTTTTGATTCAATAATAATAAAATATTATTATTTAATTAAATATTTAAATACTACTATATTAATAGATATTTAGTTTAGTTTTGATTCAATGAATGAAAAATATAATCATTTTGTTAGATATTTAATTTAGTTTTGATTCAATGAATGGTAAAATATTATTATTTAATTAAATATTTTATTGTATTTTGCTTTATTGTAGGGGCAAAATGATAATCCAACTTTTGAGATAGGGACTTTATACTTTTAGTATAACTAGTTTTCGATCACGTGCGTTGCACGTGTATCTTATTTCAATAAGTAAAACTTTATGAATATGATGACATAATTAAAAATATATATAAAAATTATTGCTAGTTATAGCTAAAAAAAATAACAAAAACTATTATATTTACATAAATAAATATTATCTATTACCGAAATAAGTACATCGTGATTTGAGTCAGAGACATTGAATAGGTATTAGAAAATTGGAAAACAATTCTAAGAAAGTTGAAAAGATATCAAGATATTGAATAGAGGACAAGTGATAATGGGAATTAAAACAAACATAATGCAAAAAGCACATAATATTTGAGCAGAAAATGCACGTTAAAAAGCTTGAAAAGCAAATTAACGAATGTCAAATTCCGATATTTCAGTAATTGAATTATTGTCTATCCCCATAATCACATTATCAGACTTCATAATTTTCTCCTCAAATCCTCTTGACTTGGTATTGTTTCACTAATATATTTAGAGCTCTTATAATCTTCCACACACAAGAATTATAGCATATAAAAATTTCTTCTATGGACATAGTATTGAAAGAGGTAAATTTATAGGACAAGAATTATAGTTTTGGAATATGAAAATAATTTCAAATATGAAAGGTCAAGTATTAGAATAAATTAAAGACAAAAAGATGAAATACATACATGTATCTATTCAAAAGGTTAATTTTATATTTTATTCTTTTAAATTAATTTACTCACATGTATATCAACTTTTTAGGAATTAAATTGAATTTAAATGGTAGAAAGGTCCTCCAACATTTGATGAACATTTTAGTAATTCAATTTTTAACTTTTTGCTTTTCACTTTTAGAATAATATAATATGATATGATATGATATATGAAATATATGATATATGACACATAATTATAATAAAATATTATAAAATTATTTTAGATTGAAGGATGAAATAGTCGCTTAATATTTGATGGGCAAATTGGTCTTTTAACTTAGGTTTTTCACTTTTAGAATAGGATGATATAATAAATAAAATATAATTATTATATATAGAATTTAGTTTTAGGTTGAGGGGTAATTTAGTTGATTAATATTATTCAAAGGGTATTTTCGTAATCTAACTTTCAGCTTAGGGTCTTCCCACTCATATAATAATATGATATGATGATATCTAGCTTCAACAAGAGTTAAAGAGAATATTAATGTTCTTGTTACTATAATAAATTTATATTAATGACTATTTGATAAAATATTTTTAGATGAATGACAATTATATAAACAACTAATATAATTTATTTGGGTGCATATCAGAAAGTAATACCTTAAATTTTTATCAATTTTGTTTGATTATAAATTACATTTATCATCTGTCAACAACAATATATCATTCAACATATATCATCTAACGAATCTGCACAAGCTTACATGAGACACACGTGCGTTAGTTATTATATAAGTAGAAAGTCAAAAAGTAAAAAATTAAATTACTAAATTACCCATTAAATATTAAGACTAATTTTATCAATTATGTGACCATTTATTCTTAAAATGTCTTCTGTAGTTGAATAGTTTCAGCTACATTGAATTGGAGAAAACATTTTATCTGTAGTAGTTATTGTAGGTAATTTTTTCATATTTCAACATTTATTTGCTTAGACGTTTGAGCTTCCATCAAATGTATTTTGTATAACTTTTTTATATTCTTTGTCACTTTATAAAAACCCACAATTTATCAAATCATTTTATCATTTTGTTCTTCTTCTTTTTTCCTTTGATCTCCAGAAAAATCTACTCCTACAATTTGACTTCCCGTTTGATGTGATTTGCTCATGCAAAAGATAATACTATTTCCTTTTCTTTTGGACATCTTTAGTTTTTTTGTCCTGCTTGTTATCTAAGGGTTTATACTTACGAAATAATATGCAATTTTAATATTTTATTTATTGCAATTTATGCCAGTCTTTACTTTTTAGTTTGTTAAAAGAAATTCTATTTTCCTACATCTTAAGTAATTTGATTTCGGTCAACTAAGAACGACAAATGGTGTCAGATAAGTTGAAATTAGAGAAGTACTTATAAATTTAGTCATAAGTATTTCAGTCATATGTTAGCTTTCTTGTCATGTTTATTACACGCAATATGAGATATCTTGCAAGTCCCATATCTTAATCGATACTTTTTCAATTTTACTACAAATTCGAGCCATCTATTCAAATTATTAATAAGTCATTTTTCTTTAACCAGACACTATTTTGATCTTTTTCATAATCATCATTTTATGCCTCTTCTTGATTTTTTTCTTTTTTGTTTATTTGAATGAATAGTAGAAGCAAGTTAGTTAAATTTTTTTTTTCATTTGAATGAATGAATATAAGAAATAGACCAACTTTATTTTAATAGCACCAATGAAAAAATACAATTTCATAGGAGATTCAGCCAAGCGTCTTAACCTAAAAATTATGCATTTGTTCAAAAGTTTGAGCAATATCGTATAAAATTTTTTGCTTCTTTGATACAAGGCATTACGATTAATTTTCAAGCTAAATATAAAATTATATATATATATATATATATATATATATATATATATATATATATATATATATATATATATTGTGGGTTTAGTTTCACATACAACTTTAAAGGTTTTGGGTTTGTGTGTGTTTACGCTTCCCACCTTTAGTGACATGTAGAGAATTATTTTATATTATCAAGTAATTATATAACCATACCTATTATCATTTGAAGTTGCATGTTTTTCTTTAAAAAACATATTTCTCATTCATATTAGATGGAAAAAATGTATTAACATTACAACTATATATTAGATGAAAAAAATGTATTAGCATTACAATTATATATTGTATTTGAATCTATTTTCTAATTAAATTATTGTTCAACAGACATTTAATAAATTTACATCAAGAATCTAATATTTCAAATTTTATAAATTGTTTGTTTATTAATTTGAGTTTATATTTTTTTTTCTTTTTAATCTCAATGCACATATAGTACTATTATATAAACCATTTTATAAAGTTTGTGTTGATTCATACAGCCACAGCGTGCGACGCACGTTATCCAAATACTAGTATACATTATAGACATGAAATTGAAGTACATAGTTTGTTACACAAATAAATTATACGTGAAATTTATGATAATATTTTAGAATAAATAATATATTATTAAATTATGAGTATCAATTTAGAAGAATGTCAAAATAATAATAAAATGTATAACTAAAATATGAATAGTTATCAAGAGAAATTAATTTTTAAAATATCTAAAAAATATTAATAAATCAAATAACAGATTGGGTAGAATATAGCTAGAGAGGTAAAAAAAAATCAGAATGAGTTTTAAAATAGTTTTTCCTTATTTTATTTAATAAACATTTAATTACGGAAGTTAATTGTACTGGGGTATTTGTCTTTAAAGCAAATTCTTAAGTCTTAGATTTTCTTTTAAGCAAGTCATTGAGAAGTACTTTTTTTCTGTTGTCAATCATTGAGATGTACATGGGGTATCCTCACCCATATTTGTCAGGACTTGTGGTGATGAACCATGAATTAATTTGTGGTGTCACAACTGTTTTTGGATGACAAGTCGAAAAACCTGTGGTCCTAATTATTCCTGGTTAGTTTTTATCCATATGTAATCATGCAATACCACAAATAATGAACTTCCTTTCAATTTTGCTCAATAGTAAAAACACTTTTTGACGATATGACATTTTATTCTTTCTGTGAAACAATGAACTTCCTTTCAATTTTTTATAATTAGTAAAAACATTGCTGCTAAGCTATGCTATGTCAAAATATTCAATTACAAAAATTATTTATTTTGTAATGAGATTAGTGAAGAAATATAGAAAAAAAAATAAATTTACACAGTGTTTATCGATCTAAAAAAACATATGATAAAATTTTAAAAGAAAATTCTATGAAAATGTCTGAAGGTTAAAAGTGTACATGTGTGGCCCGAATAAAGATAATGAGAGAAGACATAGAATACTTTCTAGTTATCGTGCAGTTGCGTCAGTGACACTTTGAGCAATTTTATTTGAAGTAAAAACATTTATCAACGAAATGACATTTTACTCTTTCTTGGCGACAGACAATGACTGTCTACTGCATATAAATGGACTCAATAAATCCTATCCTTTTCATTTTTAACAGAGAATTAATTTGGCCTTTTCAATCATTAAATAGACAGTTTCTCCTCAATATAGTGTCTTATCAGTTATCAAAACTATATACTTCTTTTAATTTATTTATCTCATTTTTTTATTTTTTTTAAAATCATCATTTATATTTAATAATTTTTACATTTAATATTCTACATATATATTTAAGATCATAAAATTTTAAAAGAAAGTTATACATCTTTTTTTAATAACATAAAATTTAGAAGTCTATATAACTCATTTCTTTACATTAAAATTAAGACATAAATTTGAATACACATTTAAATCATTAAAATTTATCTCTAGATTTAAACACCAAATCATAATATGTATAATTATTTATAATTAAACATAATAACTAAAGAATTATAATAAAATACTATTAGTTTAATCTTATACCAACTTAAAATATTAGAAAAAAATCTTAATTGAAACAAAACAAAATCTTAATTCCTCCCTAAGCTGCTTGTTACCGTCATCTTCAAACCCTCCGGCTTTCAATGTTACGAATCAAAAAGATTTCCTATCTTAACCAAATTCAGGATATAAAGATGACAAGGACATTATTAAAAAAGAATGCAGGTTAGTTGAAGCGATGTCACGTGACATTGATATTAGTTTATTAAAAAATATTTACCATATAAATCTAATATATTATTAGTAAGTATAATTTAAATGAAATATATTATATTATTATAATAATTTGATATATGGTTTGATAGTTTTGATAGAAAAATACAGTCATAGAAATTCGAACACAGGCAATCAAGCTCGCATCAGAGAGAACATACACTTGCGAAACTAATGCATGAAGTTAGCTTTTATATTTGAGGGTGCACAAACGAATATATAATTCTTCTGTAGCTATATATATATATATATACACATAATTTTTTTCAAAGTTAACGGATGCACGTGCACTCTCATCTTTTCATGTGGGTCCGCCTCTACTTATTGATCAGACCTTATTGTCTTAATAAAAAAACTTTATGAATTTTTTTCTCTTTTTAGAAAGGAAGAATAAGCTTTCTAGATTATTTATAATTTTGTAAAAATTTTTAATGAATTTTTGTTAATATATTATTATTTTTATACATAAAAAATAGTTATTTTTACAAATAAAATATTTTAAAAAATTTATTTTTTTATTCATTTTATAAAAAATCAAAAAATCTCATTTTCTATGTCAAAAAATATCTTGCCAGGTAAAAAATAAGTTAGACGAACTCGGTTAAAAAAAAAAACAACTATTTTTCTTTATGGATGTTGAGCAATCATTGATGTTTGGTTGTCTTAAATTATAATCAACGCATCACATTCTTCTGCTATTTTTCACGTTTTTGGTGTTTCTAAATTCTGAATCGAATATTATAATGGATTATTATGGAAGAAACAAAGAGGTATCGTTATTTTGCCGAAAGGAAGAAAAGGATATGTGTTGAGAGAGGAAAAAAAGAAGTCTTACGCTCTATTAGAATTAGCTTATTATCATATTTTTAAGTTAAAATAATTTTTAAATATTTTTATAAAAGTATTTTTAAATATTTTTTTAAGAAAAAATTATAATATATAATATTTAGGATAAAATAATTATCAACTTTAATTCAAATTTCAGTCTATTATTTTTTTAGTCATTTTTAATTTTTTCTATTAATTAGCTTTTTAAGTAAACATATTTGCTTCTGCTTCATTGTTTTTTTTTTTCTGCTACTTCATTCCTTTTCTTCTTTTGCTTTTCTATCTTTTTTCTTCCGTTGCTTCTTCATTCTTCAGTCTTTTTTTCTTCTTCTGCTTCTCCTTCTGCTGCTATTTTTTTCCTTTTTTCATAATTCTTATATTGAGATCTATACATAATATATGTAAATTTATTTTTAAAAAAATATATGTAGATTTTATAGATACGTCATTACAAAGTGTATTATGTAGCCTTAATATCTAATGTATTTAATATGATTATGAATTTTATATTGTGATGCTTAGAAATTAATTGAGAGCAATATTCATATTTATCGTTACAAATTTAAATATTATTGGATGAATTAAATTAGAAAATTTAAAACTCCATTGTTGGAATTCTTAAAAGTTTGAACACTCACAATGAATTTTGAATTTGTTAAATTTTTTAATAAATTTATGATTGTGGTTCATTAATGGTGTCATTTCAAAATTGTGGCTAAAATTTAAGTTATTTAAAAAAGATTTATTAAATTTTTTAATAAATTTATGATTGTGGTTCATTAATGGTGTCATTTCAAAATTGTGGCTAAAATTTAAGTTATTTAAAAAAGATTTATCCTATTTTGAGTGGAGTTTCTATACTACCCCGGAAGTCCCTAAGATTAGACCCGAGGGTTGAACTAGAGAAAACAGGAGAATTTGCACTTTTGCACTAGAATGACTCGTGGCACGAGTCGTGAGACCAAGTAACGAGTCGTAGGAGGAGACGTGAAGAAGACCCGGAGTCTAGGTGTCCAGACCACGAGTCATGGTATGTGGGTACGATTTGTGGTCAGGGCCGTGGGGAAGGTGAAGTCATGAGTGAAGTTACTACCCGTGGTAGGAAACCATGAGTCGTGGGATGAAGTCGTGAAAGGTTTCAGAGGGAAAAGTTAGTAGTCCAGACTCAGTGACCACGGGTTGCCTCACGATTCGTGGTGGCATGTAACAAGTCGTGAGATGGACCCATGGTGAGAATCCAGTAAGGTTGCCAGGTGACCGGTGGCGATCATGAGTGGCGACCATGAGTCGTTACTTTATGGTACGACTCGTGGTGAGGGCCATGATGACTGGCAGTGTTCAATTTTCAGATTTTTCATTAAGGGAATTTTCGTAAATCCTAAGCTCTAAGGTCCTAAACTATGTCGTTTTAAGCTCTGCTAGGAGGATTTTAAGAGGGTTTTAACCTATCCTAACCTATCCTAATTCATTCAACTCCCATGCATGCAAGAGTAGAGGTCTCTTTTTAAAATCAAGCCTAGAACTCTCTAATTTCTGCTTCATATCCTTTGGGCTTTCAAGGGAGAGTGTAAGATCAAATTACCCAGGTATATAGGGTAGTGAATGAGAGTCCCTCTTCACTCTCATGTCATAATTTTCCTCTATGTTCATGAATTCAAGTATTAAAGTAAATTTAATGATCTTATGGGGTTTTACCCCAAATTCGTGGAATTCTTTTTGATTTGATTATGGGTCAATCCCCTTTATGTTCTAGTTGTTTTAAGATCTATTGGCAAGATTTTTTTATATTTAAATTGATTATAATTTTTATGATTTCAAATCCAAGTCAATCTATGCCCAATTATGCAAAGTTTCATAAAAAATCAAGTTATGATTCTATTATAGTTTTGATCTTCCTAAACCTAAATTACGATTTATGATTTATGATATGATTTCTCTTCAAGTACTCATCATGGATTTACGAATGTCAAGTATATGAATTTTCACAAATATACATGTTCTTCATGATTTATGATTTTATGACTTTTGACCGACTCACGGACCCTTATTTATGGCTAATCATGTATTTCAAGTATGATCAAGTATGTTACGATTTATTTGGCCATGAACTTCATGAATGATTTCACGATTACGATATGCGCATCATATGTATATTTTTAGAAGCAGTGTCTAGCACCGAGTAGATCCAGTATTTTAGGTAAACCCCGTGGTCTCAGAACTACGTGCCACTGTAAGTATATGTATTTGTGGATTCCCCCTTGTGATATTACATTGTGCACGTTCCTTTCCTGGCAAGCCTGGGACAGCTCTTCCCACTTGAGCGAGATATTTGGGGCATCATGTAAGCTCTATCATGATGGTGTCGGTTAAGACGAGTTCTCCCATTGTTCCTCATGATTTATGCATTGTTATGTTTATGTTACTTTGGCTCAAGTTATGTTTTATAAGGTTTCTCTTATGATTATGATTATGACTAGATTATGAATGGTTTGAAAACCTTGAGTCCTTATGTTTATATTATGATATTCACTTCATGCTCATACTATCCTATTCTTATGAACTCTTATGTATTTAACTGCCTATTTTTTTTACTTACCTTGCATACTGAATATATTCCAAGTACTAACCGCATACTCTATACTGTATCATTTCATAATATGGGCTCAAACATTCAGAGTCAGTCTCTTCGCTAGCCGGTCATCAGAGTTCAGTCCAGCCAGATTGATTGGTGAGTCCTCATTCTTCGAGGACTTTTAGATGGTTGAGTTGTCATTTCAGTTTCATACTTTTAGGGAGCTAGTTGGGGTCTTGTCCCATCAACTCGTCAGTATGTAGAGACTTTTCAGACATAGTTTGTATTTTAGCTTCGGATTCAGTGTTGTGATATTTTCGTTGGATAAGCGTTTAATTATTCAGACTTCTACTATTTCAGAATTTATTTATCAGCTTTGTTTTTTTTAATCTTTAGTTATCATGTTCATTCCATGGATCGACTTGGAGCTATTTTTGGTTCTAGGTTTTGTGTCTTGATCCGGGCCTTGTTCGGGTCGTGACAGTTCATAGGGATCAAACATAATTTTTTGTATAATTTTATATAACAGTGTAAAAGTGTGTATAAATATCTCATATATACTATTATACAATTTTATACAAGATTTATATATTGTCTACAACAAAAGCACTATTGCAGAAAAACAAAGGCTATGCCGATATAAAACTAAAATATGGGCTATGCAAATGTAATATTTTATACAGGATGTATATTTTTGTTAAAATTCTTTTTTTTAAAGATAGAATAACAAAAATAAGCCAAAAGTCATAGGTTAAAAATCCGAACTTATGACTTTTAACTGATAAGTAAGTCATAAGGTCACCCAAATAGACTTTTAATGATGTTAAGCATTCTTTTCCCATTTAGATCTATTAATATGTTTTGAAAACATGCATTTAATGAGATAAGATCTGTACCACTTAGATTTAGATCTTTATTAAATGCAAATAAATGAGGCATTAATATTTAAGACTTGAAATAAATTGTAACACCCTTGTATAATTTATGCAATAAATTTCTACTTTCGAGATATGGACAAGAGTGCTTATATAATAAGAAGGATGTGTTATGAGGTACTCAAATCACTCAATGATCGTATGTTAAGATTTGAAGCCGATCAAATTATAAAATAAAAATCGACGAAGGTTATCGCAAATTATTTTTATAAATTTTTTAAAATTTGGGTCAGATAACTATCTCGAGGGTTTTATCTCAATCTATAAGGATTTATGAGGCGTACTACTTATCGAATTAAAGGACTTTGAGTGTAGTTTCCAAAACATCAAACCACTTGTTAATCCGACATTAGAGTAAAAAATTATGAGCATTTTTATCATAAACTGTCCGGGCATAAATGGGTCATGGGCCTAGCCGGATCAAATCAACCAATCTTTATAACATAAAAACCGCATCAAAACTCTTTTTAAGTCATTCCTTTTACTTCAAAGCACTTCAAGGTCTTTCTTTGGAGAATACATGACTAAGCTTAGAGGGAACATATCCAAGCCTCCTATCATCCAAATTCAAGCTAGAATCTTGTAGATATCGTCGAAAACATCTAGCTTATGTTGGTTCCATTGATTGTGTTATTGTTGTGGTTTGTCCAAGAGAAAAATACGTGGGAGTGATATATATATATGTGTGTTGTTTCCTTCTTCTAATTGAAGTTATGGATTTCTAAACCTCCCTCTATCATTAAATTGAAAGTTTACGGTATATATTGAAATGACTACCGATGTTGGAAATCTTTTTGGTTTGTTGCGTTGTGAACTATTTTAGGTGGCTGTTGAGTGGTGTATTTTTTGATTATATATTAACGATGATTACTGGAAGTATTGATTAAAGTATAGTCGAGCTATTTAATCGCTTACAAGATATATGAAGGCTAAACCTTCTCGGTAAATTTTCTTCATCGTATAATTGATATGACTTGTTATCTATCATTGTCATATTTGTTTCCATGTTAATTATTGTTGGTTAGCTGCTAGAGTTGAACATATTGATTAGTGTAAGCTTCCCTTTCCAGGACTTACCTAGTTTATCTACTGCCTTGGTTAGAAGCGACGTAAGAATCTCTTCATATAGATTATCATTGCTTAATGGGTTATTAATAATTTGTTGTCATAATGAAGGCTTAAGGGCCTTGTTGTTAGTTATTTAGAATTTCATGTTGTTATTGGTAGAGTAACGATTAGTTTGGCCTAGAAACCTCATGATAGTAACGCTTGTAAATTATAAAGCTTGCTTATAGGCCTTTGGCATATCTTGGCACCTATAGAGCTAAAGTATTAGTGTTGTAATTCAACCTTTGTGTTAATCGCGTCAAGACTGCCTATCTAGTCGTGGTGGCGAGTTGCCGGTGTCCCACCTATTTGTTAACAACCTTATAATTCGATACAACATATAGATTGTCATACAGGTTGCGCAGAAAGCTACCTTACTTGCTAATAGATTAGAAGATTGTTTGATGCTTTTATTGGCTATCTTGTCAACTATTAGTATTGGGGCCTATGTTTTAGAGCTATACATGTACAGGTTCCCTTTTACAAGTTTCCTAGAAAGGCTATTGACAAGCGTACCTTGCTTATGGAGCTATACTTTGCTTGTAAGAGCTATAAAATGTCTAGAAAGACCATATTGAAGCCTGCAGAGTCATGTTGAAGTCGCTTCACTTATGAACTTTCTTTATGCCTAAGTTGGTATTATTAACCTTCGGTAGAGCCTTATGTTTTTGGGGTGCTGTTATAGGAGTCCAGAAGGCTCAGATATAGCTGCAGGTGTAACGCCTCAGACTTTTGGGCTAAGTTTGCAACTATTATAGATATGTAGATAGACTCGAATCTAATGATTTTTATTGAAACTAGGTTTTAAGATCAATTCTAAGTGTGGAAGTGCATTAGATACAAACCAAGGTCATAAGGAACCTCTAGCACAAAGTTGAATTAAGAGTCTTCTTACCAATTGAATTTTCATATAAGTTCTTAGCAAGAATCAACTTCAAATGACCATTCCTCCAATTATATAAAGAGTTATTTGCCCCTTAACCTATAAAATTAAAGCTTTTTGAGTCTTTTTTTCAACTCCACCGACCGTCCGTTAATTCGGATCATAGTAAAAAGTTATGGATATTTTAGTAAAACACTGTTAAATTTTGAAGGATAGAAGGACGATTCGTCCTTTGACCTGTCAAAAATGACCTGAGACTATGAATTTTCACCTAAATTCAATGGACAAGTCCATGGTACGTCAACCCAAACCATAGTCTATCCTTTGGGCCGTCCTTTGGGGATTTCAGGGCTTTTATAAGTCAACTTGAACGATTCTTTTGTTATTTTTTCTCCTCTAGATCAATCCTATCAGTTCCCAAAGCTATCTTTAACCCTATAGGCCTAGGTAATATCCTCCATGATCTTACAATACAAATCCATGAATCTCTTTATGATTCTAACATTAAAATCATCTTTCTGTCTCTAGCAAGAATCAAAAACTCACTTCTAGGGTTCAAGACTTGATTAGTAGCAAGATCCACCAGCTATCAAAGAGAATATACCTTCTTCCATGTTAAGATAGTCATACTCTCATGATATTTAAGTGATTTTAGCAATTGATTATGTATTCTAAGCAAGAATTTATGGTCAGAACCTAGGGTTTTTGAGAGAATTCATCTCCAAGGTTTAAGAAAGATTCTTGTGGTCCTTCTCCTTCCAAGATTAGATTCTTCTTTGGTATTGGGAGAATTTAAAGGTATGTAAAGATATCACAAGTGTGGAACCCTGCTTTTCCTCACGCCCTACCTTAGAGTTTTAGTTTTAGTAAGATTATAGCTAGAGTTTTAACCCAAAAAATCTCCTATTTCAAATTCTCTATATCTTGAATTGATTATTATTATTTCCACTACTGAGATTGTCGTAATTTATATCATTGATTGATGGTTCATGCTTGTTATACCACATGGACCCTTTTTAGCTAAAGTTTTTTGAAAGCATTGTCATACTATTTACATGCATTATTTTCATCAGTAAAAAGTTGTTTTTCAAGTTTTATAAAACATCTTCAAGAAACAGTTCATCTGAGCATATTTAGATTCAAATACATGATTTCGTAAAGAAAGAAAAGTTTAGTTTTAGAGAAGTATTTTAGAAAAGAGTATCAGTTCAGTCAACTTTAATTTCAGCATATGATTTTCAAAAGAAAGTAAAGAGTAGTTTTTGAAACATAGTTTTGAGCATAGAGACTCACTAGCATATCACACCTTTGAGCATAGAGGCTCACCAGTATGTATTTATATATACATTGATTTTGAGCTAGAAAGCTCTAGAGAGATGTTTCAGTTTCCTCAAATAGGCATATTTTTATGAGCAATAGTTTTGGAAGAGTTATTTAACATCGACATAGGTATAGGTTCATATAACATACACCTTGAAACTACATAGCCAATGCAGATTAGGATCATGTTATTAGTTCGAGTGACTCCTCAAATATCCCCTAGTAACAGTTTAGTATGGATCCACAATTCATTTTCGTCCTCTATCCTGGCAAGGCTTTGGAAAGCTTTACTAACTGGGCTAGAGATTGGACATCATGTAGTCACATGGTGCATGTCGATTATAAGAAATTCCCACAAATTAGAAATATTAATTATTTTTACTAAATATTATTTATCGTATTTTGCATATCATTTTCTTAGCAGCTAGCTCAGTTACTCAGTTTAGTGCATGATTCAGATAGTCAGACACCTAGTCTTATTGCATATTTTCAACAGTCAGTTATTCAATGGTTTAGTTGCATGTTTTCAACACAGCTTACTCAGTTATTCAGTTTTCAAGAAAAGTTTTAAAGTATGATTTATGGCACCAGACTTCTAGTTTTCAAAGCATGTTCTTTTTATAATCGCTTTCATACAACTCCCTTATTGTTTAGTTTTATAAGCTCGGTCACATAGTCTCAGTCATTCAATTAATTCACGATCTTGATTTCATATCATATTCATGCCTCAGTTGTATAGCTTGTCAGTTATTAGTATTTCTTTACTCAGCTTTTTCATGTATTGATGCTATTTAGCGTTGCATTATTTCATGATGTGGGTCCAGGTACTCTGATCCATTAGCAGGCGCTTCATTAAGCTACTACCTCCTGAGCTTGTACGAGTCCTCCTTGAATTCAGGCGACTTAGCAATTTCTAGTTCAGTTTAGTAGTCTAGCGATTGAATAAAGGTAGATCGGGGGCCTTGTCCCGTTAAAAAGTACACAGTATGTTAGTAAAGCCTTCATAGATAGTCAGTTAACTAGTTATATCAATTTTCAAATGACTTTATGTTTCTGTTTAAAAGTTCATTACGTTATTTTATAAGAGTTCGATTCATACTTTAGCTTCCGCAGTATCTTTCAGTATATTTTTAAGTAGTATTATAACATCCCAAAAGTTCGTAAGATCAGACCCGAGGGTTGAAATAGAGAAAATAGGAAAATCTTCACTAGGTCACAGAACGAGTCATCCAATGACTCGTGGTGTGACCTAATGGGTCGTTAAGTGGTGCTAAGTTTGGGAAAAATATTATGATCAGCTAGTGATGATAGAAGAGACGTCGAATCTTCATGACTTCCCACGAATCGTTGTATGACTCGTCAAATGGATAAGTGGTGAAGTAAGGGTTGATTTCCAGTGTTCCCAACAGATTGATGGAATGAGTCATTGTGTCCCTATCAACTCGTTAAGTGGCTTATTAGGTGAGGAAGATCAGAGAATAGGAAGAAGAGGTCAGTGGCAACGGGTCAAGGAACGACCCGTCTTGATCCCCAACAAATCATTAGGTCGCTCATTGGGTCTGGCAGAATGTAATTTTTTGCCGAACCCAAAGTGTGTTTTCATAAATGCCATTTTAAGCCCTAAAATGAGGGTTTATACTATCCTAAGTCATTAGGCTCCCATGCATGTAATGTATTGAGATTCCCTTTCAAGATCAATCTAGAATTCTCTCAAATTTCTTTCCCAATTCTCTTGGGCTTTTAAGGCTAGTTCGAAAATCAGTTTACCCAGGTATGTAGGGATATGAATGAGGGTCCTCTTCCACTCTCATGCCCAAGCTTCTTCTCCAAATTCATGAATTTAAATTTTAATCAAGTGTATTGATTTCTAGGGTTTTAACCCAATTTTATAATATTATCCATGCTATGTTTATGAGTATAATTTCCTCATATTCTAATATATATTTTAAGTCTAACAGATAGATTTTTACACTCAATTTGATTATAAATTCACGATTTCAAGTTATTAGAAATTAATGCCCTATTATGCAAGTTTATGAAAATTCAAGCTTATGATTCATGATTTCAAGTATGATGATATATCTGACATGCATGAACGTTATGAACTTTTCACTTATAAATCCATGATTTTAACTCATAAAGTCTATTTCTAGTATGCATGATGTTATATTTAGGCAAGAGCATGCAGGTAAATATGCTTATTATGATTTTATCCAAGGTTAACAAGATTAGTTATGATATGTTTTGAAGTCAAGACTCCCAATGTTCAGATTTAAGCTATGTTTGAGAATATGATTATATGAAAAATAACATGTTTTAGGAGTAATGTTTAGCATCGAGTATGCTAAGGGTTTCAAGGTTCCCTGGTCTCATAACTACGCACCGACATGGGTATCTAATTGGGACCTCTTACAAGAG
The DNA here is from genome assembly GCA_035772735.1 of Datura wrightii. NCBI lineage: Eukaryota > Viridiplantae > Streptophyta > Magnoliopsida > Solanales > Solanaceae > Datura > Datura wrightii. The sequence goes on along the minus strand of JASDFA010000018.1, from coordinate 165,080,638 downwards.
TGTTTCCCCCATCCTAGGGCATACCATGATATCACACCTTATTCTTCCTTTGCCCTGACAAGTCTTAGATGGCTCTCCTCCATATAATCAAGATGTGGGATCATCATGCGCTTATACATGGTGGTTGTCGGTTATGACGGGTCTCCCATTATTTCTCATGATTTTAGTTACTCATGTTCATGACTTATGATATTATATTTTACAGCAGATTTGACCCAATGATCAGTTTATGAGCTTTTACTTATGATTTTAGATATGAAAAGTCATATGATTTCTATTTTTAAATCTTGGGTCGCTATGTTCAGTTATCAAAACCAGCTTATGATTATGTATATCTTAGATATAGTTTAGCATGCAGTCCTTACTCTTATGATCTCTTTGATTTATATGTATGATTTTAATTAATGTGTACTAAGCATGTTTTACTTACCTTATATACTTAGTATATTTTAAGTACAGACTGCATACTCTATGCTATATCATTTCATGATATAGGTTTAGGTGATCTAGCTCAGTCTCGCCGATAGCTTGCTCCCATCTCAGTCTAGTTCAGTCTCTATTTTGGGTGAGTCCTCATCAACCGGGGACATCTATCAGTTCAGCCTTGTTTTGTCAGTTTTGTTTCAGTATTGGAGATAGCTGGGGTCTTGTCATAGCATCTCATCAGATAGTAGAGGCTTTTCGGACGTAGACTAGTATGTTCAACTTTGCGATTTAGCGTTGTGATGCTGTCGTTTGATATACACTTTATGATATTCAAACTTTCGCTTATTCATGTTTGAGTTTCTGCTTTAATTTATTCTCTTGAGTTTTTATGCACATGCCATAGGTTGACTTAGAGCCATCCATAGTTCTAGGTCCCGTGTCTCGATCCGGGGTCCCAGCTCGGGTCCTGACAAACTTGGTATCAGAGCAAAGGTTTAGGTGTGTCCTAGGGTTTCCTGAAAGCCGCGTTAAGTAGAGTCTTTTTCATGGGTATGAAGTGCACCACATTTATAGGGAAGAGGCTACAAGACATTTTAGGAAATTTTTCTTCTTTCATGATCTATGTCTTGTGATGAATTACCTCTCTATTCCTCTAACTCATTTATGCATGTTTGTAGAAATATGCCTCCACGCCGAGTTAATGGTAAAATAAATGAAAATGGAAATATTCATGACAATGGCAATGGAGATGGGTATCAGTAAGCCCCACCAACACTAGCGGATCCTTTGCCCGAGTAGGTCACTCATGCCGAGTTCAGAGCGACATTTCGAATGTTGGCACAGGCCATGAACGCTCATGTCAACCAGCAGGCAGTGGACTATATTCCCAGAATGGGAACGCAACTGCATTAAGAGTGCGATACTTTCTCAAGATGAACCTACTTGAGTTTCTGGGGTTGAAAGTGGATGAGGACCCACATGAGTTCATTGAGGAAGTGAAGAGGATTGCCATATTATGGAGGTGACTGGAGAAGAGAGTGCCGACTTAGCCTCCTATCAGTTGAAGGGGGTTACTTACATATGGTTCCGTCAGTGAAAGGAGAGTAGAGCAGTGGGAGCAATTCTCATGAGTTGGGATGAGTTTGTGACTATTTTCTTGGATAGGTTCTTCCCTAGAGAGTTGAGGGAGGCAAAGGCGGCGATGTTCGTCAACTTAAAACAAAACCATATGACCGTCCAAGAGTATGCCTTGAAATTTATTTGGCTGTCTAAGTATGTGCCTGAGATGGTTGCGGATCAGAGGGATCGTATGAGCAAGTTTGTGAATGGAGCAACAGATTTACTGGTCAAGGAGTGCAGGATGCTGAATAGTGACCTAGATTTCTCCCAGTTGGTCATATACGCCAAGCAGATAGAGGCATAGTAAATGAAGGAGAAGGAGAGAGACACAAAGAGGGACAGGAGAGGGAGCAATGGGCACTTCCAACAGAGGTCCGATGGTGGAGATCGACCTCCATTTCACTAGAGGTCATCAGCCCCAACTCCCTCATCAACCAGTGTTCCATCCAAATCAAGAGGAGATTAGAGGGGAAGAGCATCAAGATCTAGGGGCAGAGGAGCATGTCAGGAGAGCACACTTTTCTGGCTTGTAGAAAGTGTGGCAGAAAGCACCCTGGCGAGTGCATGGTTGGTACTGATAGTTGCTTCGGGTGTGGGAAGCCTGGACATATGCTGAAAGACTGTCCTTTATCCAGATAGGGAGACGGTAGAGGTTGTGCCCTAGCTACTACTCAGCAGCTCCAGCAGCTCGCCTATCTCAGCTGGGCGCTGCATCCAGTACAGGTGGAAGCAGTGCCAGAATAGATTCTGTGCACTATCTTCTCATCAGGAGCAGGAGGCCTCTCCCGATGTGCTCATTGGTATGTTACAAGTATTCCATCTTGATGTGTATACATTATTAGATCCAGGGGCTACCTTATCTTTTGTGACTCCTTATGTTTCTGTTAGTTTTGGAGTCAGTCCCAAAATTCTGTCAGAACCCTTCTCAGTCTCTACTCCTATCGGTGAGTTAGTTTTAGCTCGACAGGTATACAGAAATTGCCCTATCATGATTCTTCAGAAAGTAACCTCAGCCGACTTAGTGGAGTTGGATATGACCAATTTTTATGTTATCTTCGGCCTGAATTGGTTACATGCATGTTATGCATCAGTTCATTATAGAACCTGTACGATAGAGTTTTCATTTCTGGGTGAGCTAGTCCTAGAATGGAAGGGTAGTTTAGATGTGCCTATAGGTCGCTTTGTTTCCTATCTTAAGGCTAGGAAGATGATCTCTAAGTGTTTTTTGTATCATCTAGTTCGAGTCAAGGATTCTACATTTGAGACCCCTATTCTTCGATCAATTTGAGTATCTGAAGGTGTTTCCAAATGATCTATCAGGAGTCCCTCCTGAGCAGGAGAGACTTTGGTATTGAACTTCTCCCTGACATGCAACCTATATCCATTTTTCTTACAAAATGTCTCTAGCCGAGTCAAAGGAGTTGAAAGACCAGTTGAAAGATCTCCTAGATATGGGTTTCATCAGACTTAAAAAATCCCCATGGGGTGCTCCAAATCTCTTTGTCCGAAAGAAGGATAGTTCCCTTAGAATGTGTATTAATTATCGACAGCTGAATAAGGTTACAATCAAAAATAAGTATCCTCTCCCCAGATTGATGACTTGTTTAACCAGCTTCAGTGTGCTAAGTGCTTCTCAAAATAGACCTCAGATCCGGATACCACCAGCTCAGAGTTAGAGAGAGTGACATTTCAAAGACAGCTTTCAAGACTCAATATGGTCACTATGAGTTTGCATTATGTCTTTTGGACTAATGAATGGTCCTGCAACTTTCATGGATTCGATAAAAGGGTGTTCAAGCAGTATTTGAATATGTTCATGATTGTCTTCACACATAATATTCTTATATACTCGGAGCGAGGAGGAGCATGTCGATCATTTGAGGATCCTATTTTAGACTCTCAAGGATCGCCAGCTGTTTGCTAAATTCAGCAAGTGTGAGTTTTGGCTGAACTCGGTAGCATTTTTGGGCCATGTGATTTCTAGCAAGGGGATGCAGGTTGACTCTCAAAAGATAGAAGTGGTGAAGAATTAGCCTAGACCAGTTAGTCCTTCAGATATTAGGAGATTTTTGGGTTTAGCTGGCTACTATAGGAGATTCGTTGAAGGATTTTCTTCCATTGCAAAACCACTTACTAAGTTGACCCAGAAGAAGGTCAAATTTTAGTGGTCGGACGCTTGTGAGAAGAGTTTTCAGGAGTTAAAGACTCGACTAACTTCAGCTTCAGTATTGACCCTATCAGAGGGCACAGATGGTTTCGTTATGTATTGTGATGCCTCTAGGGTTGGTCTTGGTTGTGTGTTGATGTAGCATGGTAAGGTCATTGCATATGCCTCTAGAAAACTTAAGACTCATGAGAAGAATTAGCCGATGCATGACCTAAAGTTGGTAGCCGTGGTGTTTTCTTAGAAGAGTTGGAGGCATTACTATATGGGATGCATGTGGATGTGTTCACGGATCACAAGAGCCTTCAGTATGTGTTCACTCAGAAGGACCTGAATTTGCGATAAAGGAGATGGCTATAGCTTCTCAAGGACTATGACATGAGTTTCCTTTATCATTTGGGTAAGGCCAATGTAGTGGTGGATGCTCTTAGCAAGTTTTCCATGGAGAGCGTGTCTCATGTTGAGAATGGGAGAAAGGAGTTAGCAAAGGATGTCCATAGACTTGCTCATGTAGGGGTTCACTTGACAAATTCAAAAGATGGTGGTGTGATTGTTTAGAATGGATCAGAATCTTCTTTGGTGACGAAAGTTAAGGCTAGGCAAGATGAGGATCCTATCTCAGTAAAGTTGAAGGAAGAGATCGGAAATCAGAAAGTACAGGTCTTCTCCCAAGAGGGAGATGGTGTACTCCGATATTAGAGTCAATTATGTGCGCCAGCTGAAGATGACATGAGAGAGCGGATGTTGAGCAAGGCTCATGGTTCTCGATATTCTATCCACTCAAGTGCCACCAAGATGTATTGTGACCTACGAGAAGTGTATTGGTGGAATGGCATGAAGAAGGACATAGCGGGTTTTATGGCTAAGTGTCCGAATTACCAACAGGTGAAGGTTGAGCATCAGAGACCTGGGGGTATGCTTAAGGATATTAACGTTCCTACTTGGAAGTGGGAAGAAATCAATATGGACTTCATTACAGGGTTGCCTCGTACCGTCGACAGTATGACTCTATATGGGTGATTGTGGATAGGCTGACCAAAACAGCTCACTTCTTACCAGTCAAAATTACCGGTTCAGCTGAGGATTATGCTAGATTGTACATTTGGGAGTTAGTTCAGTTGCATGGAGTCCCTTTTTCCATTATCTCAAATAAGGGTACCCAATTTACCTCTTAGTTTTGAAGGTCATTTTAGCGGGGCCTTGGTACTCAAGTAAAGCTTAGCACAACTTTTCACCCATAGATAGATGGTCAGGCAGAGTAGACCATTCAAAGTCTTGATGATATGTTGAGTGTGTGTGATTGATTTCAAGGGTAGTTGGGATGATCACTTGCCTCTCACCGAGTTTACCTACAATAACAGTTACCACTCCAGCTTTCAGATGGCTCTACTTGAGGCTCTTTACGGGCGAAGGTGTAGGTCACCTATAGGATGGTTTGAGGTAGGTAAGGCTACATTGCTCGGGCCAGATTCTATTCATGAGGCCCTGGAGAAAGTTTAGCTTATTAGAGAAAAGTTGAAACCAACTCAGAGTCATCAGAAATCTTATGCGGATGTTAGACGGAGAGAGCTTGAGTTCGAGGTTGATGATTGGGTATTTCTAAAGGTGTCTCCTATGAAGAGAGATGAGGTTCGAAAAGAAAGGAAAGCTTAGTCCCCGATATGTTTGTCCTTATAAGATTCTAAGACGAGTTGGCAAGGTGGCATATGAGTTAGAGCTACCAGCAGAGTTAGCTTCGGTACATCCAGTTTTTCATGTATCTCTATTGAAGAAGTGTATTGATGACCCAACCTTAGTTATTCTGGTGGAGAGCATATGTGTGAAGGATAGCCTTACCTATGAGGAGGTTCTGATTGAGATATTTGATCGTTAGGTTTAGAAGTTAAGAAACAAGGAAGTAGCTTTAGTGAAGGTTTTGTGGAGGAATCAACTTGTTGAGGGGGCTATGTGGGAAGTCGAAGTAGATATGATGGTTAGATACCCACATCTTTTCCTTTCAGGCTTAGTTCCAGCATGAGGTATCAGTTTCCTCCTTAAGTACTCTATTCAATTTCATGTCTCTAAGTTCCTTTTATGTCATAGCTTGCATGTATGTTTCATGAATTTAGTTCAATCATGTGTATCAGTCCGGAGTCAGTCACTCCATCAGTTTTCAGCTTCAGTTGTTTAGTTTTGGGATTGCAATTCTTTCCCCAGCCTTTAAGTATGCTCAATATACATTTGAGGACTAATGTTCCCAAGGGGGAGTTAATGTAACACCCCAAAATTCCCTAGGATAGACCCGAGGGTTGAAACAGAGAAATAAGAAAATCTGAACCAGGTCACAGAATGAGTCATCTAGTGACTCGTGGTGTGACCTAATGGGTCATTAAGTGACACGTTAAGTGGTGCCAAGATTGGAAAAATATTATCATTAGTGAGTGATGAAGGATAAGACGACGAGTCGTCATGACTCCCCACTAGTCATTGTACGACCGTAAAGTGGATAAGTGGTGAAGTAAGGGTTGATCTGTGTTCCCAACGGATCGAGGGAATGAGTCATTGTGTCCCTAATGACTCATTAATTGGCTAGTTAGGTGAGGAATATTAGAGAATGGGAAGAAATGGTCAGTGGCAATGGCTCATGGAATGACCCTTCATGTTCCCTAATGAGTTGTTAGGTCGCTCATTGGGTCTGCCAGCATGTAATATTCTACTAAATCACTAAGGGTGTTTTCATAATTCCTAAGCTCTTAACTTCCTAATTACATCATTTTAAGCCTTGAAATAAGGGTTTTAAGAGGGTTTAGACTATCCTAAGTCATTAGGCTTCCATGCATGAAATGTATTGAGATTTCCTTTCAAGATCAAGCTAAAATTCTCCCCAATTTCTTTCCCAATTCTCTTGGGCTTTCAAGTATAGTCTGGAAATCAGATTACCCAGGTATGTAGGACTATAAATGAGAGTTCTCTTCTACTCTCATATCCAAGATTCTTCTCAAAATTCATGAAATCAAGTTTTAATCAAGTGTAGTGATTTCTAGGGTTTTAACCCAATTTTTATGAAATTATCCATGCTATATTTATGGGTCTAATCCCCACATGTTCTAACGTATATTTTAAGTCTAGCGGGTAGATTCTTACGCTCAATTTGATTATAAATTCAGGGTTCAAAGTTATTAGAAATTATGTCCTATTATGCAAGTTTATAAAAATTCAAGCTTATGATTCATGATTTCAAGTATGATGAGATATCTAGCATGCATGAATGTTTATGAACTTTTCACTTATGAGTCCATGATTTTAACTCATAAATTATATTTGAAGTATGCATGATGTTATGATTTGGGCAAGCCCATGCAAGTAAATGTGCTTATTATGATTTTAGGGAAGCCTAACAAGATCAATTATGATATTTTTTGGAGTAAGACTCCCAATATTCAGATTCAAGCTATGTTTGAGAATATGATTATATAATCAATACACATGTTTTGAGAATAGTGTCTAGCATCGAGTAGACTAGGGGTTCTGAGGTTCCCGGGTCTCAGAACTACACGCCAACTTAGGTATCTAATTGGGACCTCATGCAAGAGTGTTTCCCTTGCCCAAGGGCATACTGTGATATCACACCTTATTCTTCCTTTTCCCTGGAAAGTCTTAGGATGACTCTCCTCCACGTGGGCAAGACGTGAAATCATCATGCACTCATACATGGTGGTTGTCGGTTTTGATGAGTTTTCCCATTATTCCTCATGATTTCAGTTATTCATGTTCATGACTTATGATATTATGTTTTACAACAGATTTGACCTAATGATTAGTTTATGAGCTTTTATTTATGATTTCAGATATGACAAGTCATATGATTTCTATTTTTAAATCTTGGGTCATTATATTAAGTTATAAAAACCAGCTTATGATTATGTACATCTCAGATACAGTTTAACACGCAGTCCTTACTCTCATGATCTATTTGATTTATATGTATGATTTCAACTAATATGTACTAAGCATGTTTTACTTACCTTATATACTCAGTATATTTCAAGTACTGATCGCATACTCTATGCTATAACATTTTATGATATAGGTATAGGTGATCCAACTCAGCCTCACCGATATTCCCATCTCAGTCTAGTTTATCCCCTGTTTTGGATGAGTCCTCATCATCCGAGGACATTTATCAGTTCAATCTTATTTTGTCAGTTTTGTTTCAGTCTTGGAGGTAGCTGGGGTCTTGTCCCAACATCTGATCAGATAGTAGAGACTTTTTGAACATAGACTAGTACGTTCAGCTCTGAAATTTAGCATTGTGATGCTATCGTTTAATATACGCTTTATGATATTCATACTTTTTCTTATTCATGTTTAAGTTTCTGCTTTAATTTATGTTCTTGAGTTGCTATGCACATTTCATGGGTTGACTTGGAGCCATCTATAGTTTCAGGTCCCGTGTCTCGATCCGAGGTCCCAGTTCGGGTCATGAGAAGTATGCTAGGCCAAGGATTCACTTGAGTCACTTGTGGTTTCGGATGCCGGTCGTGTTCAGGGAAAAGGCTCAGAGCGTGACAAACTTGGTGTCAAAGCACAGAATCCAAATGTCCTAGGGAGTTTATGAAGCCGTGTCACTAGAACCTCATTTATGATTTTGAGGGCCCCACTTCTATAAATGAAGGAGTATGGACATTCCAGAAAAGTTTTTCATTCACTTATGCTCTACATCGTGTAATAGAGCTATGCTATAAGAAATTTATATAGTTTCGTGCATTCTTCCAGTTCTGCTGACTATGCCTCATTTTAAATGTGATAGAGGTTGCAAAGTTCCGGTTTCTATCAGTGAGGTGATCCCAGATAGAGCCGCAGAAAGTTAAGGGACTGCACAAGGTCTTAAGAGGATCCCATTATTGTAGTTAAGCCTAATGCATTGGAAGAATGCACTCTTATTATCGTGAATCATGCATTGATCCTAGAGTAAGATGTGCTCTCAAACTCCACTCCCCCCTTTTGAAACTTTGATGCGAATGACATCGCTTAGTGGGAGAGTGTATGTACATCCCTTTTGTCAGGAACAGATAGGTGGTTGAGTAGCCTACTAGTATATACTCTTCCAACTATTGGTGAGCACCACTTTCTTATTGGGGCGTGTCATTTATTTTAGCTTTTCTAATTTTCTTATTGGTACGTCAAGGGCCTTTTCCTGGTAAGACAATTACTCTCATGATAAATACTAGATAAACTAGTCGAGTCTAGCACGTTCATTCACGGTGTAATCTTAGAGACTCCTTATTTTATGAAATATAACTTCTTGATTTTTAATGAAAGTTTGCATGCAATTTCTTCTCTTTCAAAGAATTGTATGTATGATATGAATATATTTCATTCTCTTTCTCATTTGTTATGAATTTCTTCTCTTTTGCTTGTTATGAGTTATGAATTATGACATTGAGTGTCCATCCCACCCATGGACTAGGTTGGGGGCATGATGATTCTGTTCACGTCCCATTTTTGGAGGTTGTAATAGAAGGAGTTGGGTACACAGGTAGTGCTCAACATAGTATTTCATCCACAAATAGATGGTCAGTCCAAGTAGAATATTAGGTCCTTGATGACATTTCACGGGCATGTATGATTGGCTGTGATGGTCGTTAGGACCAGATTGTGCCCTCGGTAGAGTTTTCATACAACAATAATCATCATTACAACATCTAGATGGCTCAATCTGAGGCATTGTATGGGATGAGATGTTGTTCTCTAATTGGTTGGTTCAATACATTTGAGGTCAGACGTTGGACTAATGATTTATTCAGAGATATTTAGATGAGGCAAATTTTCTTCGGGGGTGACTTCTCATAGCTCAGAGTATACATAAAAGCTCTGCTATTAGAAGGTTCGCCACCATTTCTGATGAGATCAGATATATTTTAGAGGAAAAAAAATTCTATCTGGGAAATTAGGGATGTGAAGTTTGATCAAAGTAAATGTTTTGGGTTAACGAGCTCATAATTGAGTTTTGATGATTTCATTAGGTCTTGAGAGTGATTTATTACTTGGACGTTTTTCATAGGTCCTGATGGAATCAAAAGTGATTGGGCCATTGGGTTGATTACAAGTTGATTTGAGGTGTAGGGTTGACCTAGGTCAACTTTTGGTAAAGATGTCACTCCCCGAGCATAGGCCCAGATCGAGACATGGGATAGAGAACCCCGAAAGGCTCCAAGTCGACACATGACATGAACATGACATCTAATCTCAATATAATAAAAGCGGAATTCTAACATATAACATAGTGGAAGTTTGAAAATTTGATAACACAAATATTTGAATACATACACAAGTCTGAAGCTGAAATACATATAATGTCGATAAGCCTCTACTACTGACGAGTTGATGGGACAAGACCCCAACTAACTCACTAATGTTTGAAACTAAAAATACTGAAATACAATTGAAAATAAGGGTCCTCGAAAGATGAGGACTCCAACTCTGGATGGAAAGTGTTAACACTGAGGATCTGGCTAATGGCGGGACTGAGCCTGAATATCTGAGCCTGTATCATGAAATAATACAACATAGAGTATGCGGTCAATACATGGAATGTACCGAGTATGTAAGGTAAATAAAACCTATAAGTAAGTAAAATCGGAGATCATGCATATCATAAACATTTCATCTTAAGAGTCTGAGAGTAGGGATCGCATGCTATTATCTGAAAACGTGATTTGAACGTAATTGAATATCATAACTGAATCGAATGACCCAAAGTTGAAAACTGATAACCATAAGTAAAACTGAACATTGAGTCAAACCTGCTAAAAACATAATAACAAGACTGATGAACATACATAATTGAAATCATGAGGAACAATGGGAGACTAGTCTTTGTAACCGACATTACCATGATAGAGCTTACCTGGTCCCGACTATTACACTCAAGTGGGCAGAGCCGTCCAAAGCCTTGTCAGGGCTAATGATGCTACCATGATATCAATATCAAGTTGAAAGCCCCTTGGAGGCAGGAGAAGCTCACAAGGGAGGTCCCAAATAATCTGAACATACCTACATTGGCACTTAGTTCTGAGGCATAGGGTTGACTGACCCTTAGCCTACTCGATGCTAGACACTACTCCCAAAAATATGCATATGCTTTCCATCATTTTTCAACGAAGTTGACCATCGTGTAGTGATGAAGCTGACTCATAACATACATGCATAATCTAAAATCATAACATGAGGAGTCTTGAGCTCCAATCATACCACAAGCTGAAAATAGTGGGAGTCTATACTCCAAATTTCATGTTGTAAGCTAATACATGAAGTTTAGATAAATCACAAAACATACTTGATTATATGGGCTTGCCCAATACTTAAACATGCTTTACATAGACTTGATTATTCGAAAACATGAACGTGGACATGGGTAATTCGAAATCATACTTTCATCATATACATCTCATCATGCTTGAATACATATGTATCGTAAATCAAAACTTTCATGAACTTCCATGGGTGGGCATCATAATTTATAAAAATTTGAAAACATAATTTGTAATTAGAAACTATTGTAAAATATGCCCATGAATCATAATTCAACATTAGAAACACGTATAGATCATACCCATGAGTGATACTTAGAGAATTCGCATGTTGGGTTAAAATCCCATAGATTCATCAACAAGAATTTTCATGAAATTGAAGAGGGATCGGGCATGGGTGTGGATGAATACACCTATTCATAACCCTACATACCTGGAGAAATCTGATTTCACAGACCCTCTTGAAAGCCCAATGGAATTTGGGGAAGAACTTGATAAATCCTAAGCTTGATCACCATTAGAAACCACTAAGTTTGCATGCATGGAAGAGAATGGGTTTAGAATGAGCTTAACCCTCTTAAAACACCCTTTTCTGAGCTTAAAACGACATAGTATAGGCCTTAGGAACTTAGAAATTATGGAAAATCCCTTAATATATTCACAGGAAAAATACACTGCCAATCTTACGAGGACTGGACAATCCATCACCACTGACCACAACTCGTGGTCAGAACTCATTGCAGAACTAGAAATTCATTATTATTGGTCACCACGAGGGACACCACGACTCATGGTTACTAGCTGTTAGGTGCACTGCCCAAACTCTTCACCTTCAAATCAACTTCTGACCACGGATAACATGACGACTCCTGGTCTCACCCGTGGTCAACCTCAAACCCAAAATTCCAACTAAGTCCACCTTCCTCCCTGTTCACCTCATGGGTCACTAGATGACTCGTCCTATGACCTGGTGCAGAAAATTCTATTTTCTCCATTTGAACCCTCAGTTCTGATTTTAGGGCTTTCGGAATATTACAATATCTACCCCTTGGAAATATTCATCCTCGAATATGGGTAAACATACAGAAAAGCTGAGAAATGCAACTGCGATAACATGAAACTGAATAGAGTACTAGGGAGGAAACTACATGAGTGACTAACTCCGGACTGAACTACATGATTTAACAGAATTCATGAATCATACATACATATATTGACATGAAAGAAACTGGGGAACATGAACTAAACATGAAACTGAATAGAGTACTAGGGAGGAAACTGATACCTCAAGTTGAAACTGAGCCGATTCAAGGAATAGATGTGGATATTTAGTCATTATATCTGCTTCGGCTTCCCAAGTAGCTTCCTCAACATGCTAGTTCCTACACTAAACCTTGACTAAAGCTACCTCTTTGTTTCTTAGATTCCAAACCTGACGATCAAGTATTTCCACCAGAACCTCCTCATAGCTAAGTCTATCCTTCACATGTACACTCTTCACCGGAACAACCAAAGCTGGATTACCCAAACTCTTCTTTAAGAGCGATACATGGAAAACTGGATGAACTGAAGATAATTCCGAGGCCAACTCTAATTCATATGCTACCTTGCCAATCAGTTTCACAATTTGGTATGGACCATCATAAAGGGGACTGAGTTTCCCCTTCTTTCCGAACCTCATCACTCCCTTCATGGGAGATACCTTCAAAAACACCCTATCATCAACTTCAAACTTTAGTTCTCTCCTCCTTACATCCACATAGGACTTTTGAAAACTTTGAGATGTTTTCAACCTTTCCCTTATGAGATGAACCTTTTCTATCGCCTCATGAATCGAATCTGGACCTATCAAAGTAGATTCATCGACTTTGAACCAACCAATAGGCGATTTACATCTCCTCCCATAGAGAGCCTCAAATGGAGCTATCTGAATGCTGGAATGGTAGCTGTTGTTATATGCAAACTCAATGAGAGGCAATCGATCATCCCAACTACCCTTGAAATTAATCACACATGCTCTAAACATATCCTTAAGAGTCTGAATGGTCCATTCCACCTGGCCATCAGTTTGCATGTGAAATGTTGTGCTAAGCTTGACCTGAGTACCAAGTCCCTTCTGAAATGATCTCCAAAACTGGGAGGTAAACTAAGTACCTCTATCTGATATAATAGAAAAGGGCACTCCATGCAGTCGAACTAACTCCCAAATGTATAAATTAGCATAATCCTATGCTGAATCAATAGTTTTGACCGGTAGAAAATGGGCAGCCTTAGTCAATCTGTCTACAACCACCTAAATAGAGTCATACTATCGACGAGTGCGAGGAAAACCTATAATGAAGTCCATATTGATTTCCTCCCACTTCCAAGTAGGAATACTAATGTCTTAAAGCACACCCCCAGGTCTTTGATGCTCAACCTTCACTTGTTGATAATTGAGACTCTTAGCCACAAACTCTGCTTTGTCCTGCTTCATGCTATTCCACCAATAGACTTGCCGTAGGTCACGATACATCTTGGTGGCACCTGGATGTATGAAATATCTGGAACCATGAGCCTCATGCAACATCCACTCCCTCAGCTTATCAACACCCAATACATACAAATGACCCTAATATCATAGCACACTATCTCCCCCTTGGGAGAAGACCTCCACTTTCTGATTCTGAACGACTTCCTTTAACTTTATCAAAATCAGATCCTCGTCTTGTCTAGCTTTGACCTCGATCACCAAGGAAGATTCTGATCCATTCTGAACAATGACACCTCCATCTGTAGAGTCAACAAGACGGACTCTTAGCCATGCAAGCCGATGCAAATCCTTCACTAACTCTTTCCTTTCCTCATCTACATGGGACACACTCTCCATAGAAAGCCTGCTAAGAGCATCTACCACCATATTACCTTTTCTCAGATGATAAAGAACACTCATATCATAATCCTTCAAAAGCTCCAACTACCTCCTCTGACGTAGATTAAGATCATTTTAAGTAAACACGTACTGTAGACTTTTGTGGTCCGTAAACACATCCACATGGACCCCGTATAGATAGTGTCTCCAGATCTTCAAGGCAAATACAACCGCTGCCAACTTGAGGTCGTGAGTCGGATAGTTCTTTTCATGGACTTTCAGCTTCCTGGAAGCATAGGATATAAATTTACCGTGCTACATGAGTACACAACTAAGGCCGATCCTCAAAGCGTTACAATATACCACAAACCCATTGGTATCCTCAGGTAGGGTCAACACTTGTTATACCCCGTAGAATTCCCGGCACTTAGACGACCTACTCGCACGTTGGTTAAGCATATTTGAAAGCCATACGTGCTAGGGAAAGGCCCGGGAAAAGATCGGATGAGAAACCTGTCGAACCATCGCGGGAGGAGCCGAGGCAGAGCCCCTCCGCGATGGCAGCGTGTCACGGAGGGGAGGCCTCCGCGATGGCTCTGTGCCACGTTGCCATTGTCCCAGCCCAGGTATATAAAGCCCTCACTTCGGGTTAAACTCATTATTATCAGTTAATAATTTCCAGAAGCGTACTGAACAGAGGGCAAACGAAAGGAGGTTAAATATTTTCGTCCGATTACGCTGCCAAACGCTGCCCAAACCCAAATTAATCCTAGATACCCTAGTATTTAGCAGCAGAGAGCATTTCTACGGAGTTAGTTTCATGAAAAACGGCCAGCGAATCGGCGAGCTGCTGAACTAAAGTAAGTAGAATTGCTCCAGATTTATGTCTATGTGTTCCTAGTTGAGAAGTAAATATTTCTCCCTTCTGGGCCGCTGAAAAATAGCGAGTTTCCGACTGTCTTTCGATAAGCCTAAGTTTAGGCTATAAACTATATCGAAAGTGACGTTGCCTTTTGAAATAACGTTGTATTTAGTATTGATTGACGTATTTATGAATGCAGTTGGGAGAAAGCAGTAGAAGTACCGGCCGAGCCTCGTCCGACGGACGAATATTCAAAGATAAGGTATGTAAAGTTAAGTTTCCTCGGCAAGTTGAGTGACATTGAAGCAGTGTAGTAATTTACAGACCAGTAGAAGGTTCAGAAATTGATTATTGTATTATTTTGAACATTGGTGCAATATGAGCAGTTTTGGGCCGTAACGTGTACGATACCTATCCGTATGATATAGATTCGAATATAAATGATTAAGATTGGCCGTATATTCAGTATGTGATATAATGTGCCCTGCCAAGATATTGTTGTGTTTAGCTGAAACCCCGCAAGGTAGTACAACATCAGTAAAGCATTCCAGATATAGAATAGTAACTGTATATGGTTTAGAAAGCATGTTAGAAATAGGAAATCATGTTAATACAGAAACCTAGTGAACAGCATAGCCTTCAGCAGAAACACCCGCTTGTATAGCCTTTGCCCCAGTACAGTTAGACAAGGAACTATATTCATATTTATACTTACCTGTCTCAGCATGTATCAGACACCTACAGATTGCTATTATTAGCCCAGTACCTGATTTATATAATACCTTACGCCTATTAGTTTTGGCTTATGAGATACACAGACAACATGATTAGTTGAGACCATTGTATTGATTGGGGTTGGATTACCTAGCATCCCTGACCGCCTAGGGTTAATAGCTGTATCGACTCGTCCGCCAGAGGACGAGGATACGTCGCTCTACGGAGTGATATGCCGTCCCGCAAGGGGACGAAGATGGGATGCCAGTTTCCCCATATTGTGCCTTGGTCGGCCCTTATACACCCCCGTCGAGCGGGTACGCCCGGGGTGTTGATTTAGAGTCCTTCGGACTCAGGTACAGTTATAGTCAGGGGATCAGCGAGCCCAAATGCATACCCAGGGACTGGCAGGATGCTTACAGCCACTATAGGAGATGGGATGACCGGGGTAGGGGCATAGATTCTGTGTTGATTGTACCTCCCGGCTTATGGGGGCCGGGTAAGGTTTGTATGTGCTGTGTTATGTTATGTATACTATGCCATGTTATATTAGACGCGAGTGGGTTGGTAGTAGAATGATACGCTTCCAGGTATGATTCCTACTTCCTTCGGTATCAGTAAGAACAGGTGCGATCTATATCATCAGACAGTAAGTTATTCCTCCTACTTCAGCTTCATCAGTCATATTATTGCTTTCAGATGTTATTTTCAGTTATAGTGTTTCAGTTGCTTTACATACTCAGTACCAGTGGTACTGACGCCCAGTGGGGCGCTGCATTACTTGCCTGCAGGTACTCCTAGACGAGCAGGTGATTCTACGTGACTCCCTGTCAGCGGTTGAGTATTCAGCTCCAGTCATCCGGAGGCTGAATTTCAGAGGTGTAGTTCAGTTCCTTTTGTTGTATATAGAATGGGTAGGTCAGGGCCCTGTCCCGATCAGTTCTATTACTATTCCTAGAGGCTTGCAGTCTGTATGTAGTCCCTGTGGTCAGATGAGCCGGTCGTGTGGGGCCGTGCAGTTGTATAGTTGCATTTACTCTTTCTTACTTCTGTGATGGTCGTGTGAGGCCATACTTGTCAGTAGTGGTGACCTTGCCGGTCACGTAGCTTCTTTTTGTGCTTTTTGATTAAGAAGCAGATAACTAGACAGCATGGTGGCCTTGTCGGCCCGTATAGGTTTCCCTGAGTTACTATATTTCTGGTTAGCTGCCAAGACAGGTACAACAGGCGATAGGCCAATGGGCCGGGGGCTATATTTACAGCCGTCATATAGCCCTTTGTTTCCAGAAATCTGAGTTAGAGCCAGCCAGGCGCCAGACGCGCCCAGGCTTAACAGTCTAGCAGGTCAGATCTTAGTAGGGCACCAGGTGCCAGTCGTACCCCCCCCAAGGCGGGGTATGACAAACTTGGTATCAGAGCAGGTCGTATCTCAGGGAGTCTGCAAGCCGTGCTAAGTAGAGTCCTGTCCATGGATGTGTTGTGCACCACATACTATGGGTAGGAGGCTGCAAGGCATGATAGGATGGTTGTCTTTTATTCTGATTCAGTCGTGCTATAGAGCTGTACAGTATAGGGTTGAATTCCCAAAATCTTACCATATTCTTTGGCTACAGATAATGTCAGACCAGCGCCATCTCGTCACAGGTCGGAGCTTAGACATTGCAGCAGGGGAAGGCACCAGCAGGATGCCTCCCCCTCATTTGGAGACAGCCTGGCCAGAGGGCCCTACAGAGGCTTCATCTCAGCCTCCTCAGCAGTCTCCACCACGTCAGGAGCCATTTGGAGCGACAGTATCTTCAGCAGTCCCTATACCGATACCTTCCGATTAGGAAGTTAGGAGTGCTGTAGTTATGATAGCACAGGTGATGGCTGCTCAGCGGCAGCAAATGCCATCCACAGTTGCAGAAGCATCAGGAGGGCCCGGTAGTTCGAGGGTCCGAGAGTTCTTAGCCCTGAATCCCCCACAGTTCACGGGCACGGATCGCACAGAGGACCCCCAGGATTTTCTGGATCAGATGCAGAGAATCTTCAGGGTTATGCATGCTACACCTACTGAGTCAGTTGAATTGGCCGCATTTCGGTTGCGAGATATTGCGGTGTTATGGTATGAAAGCTGGGAGAGGTCCCGAGGGAGAGATGTTCCCCCTCCTACCTGGTCCAGCTTTTCAGGAGCCTTTCTGGATCATTATTTGCCGCGGGAGATTCGACAGGCCCGGGTAGACCAGTTCCTACATCTGGAACAGGGGGCCATGAGTGTTCGGGAATATTCCTTGCGGTTTGACTCCTTGGCTTGATATGCACCGGCTTTCGTGGATACCATGGCATCCAGAGTGCACCGTTTTATTATGGGGTTGAACCCAGAGTATGTCGAGACTTGTATCACGGCCACACTGCGAGAAGATATGGATATTTCCCGAATCCAGGCATTTGCCCAGAATATTGAGGGCATCAGACAGCGATATCGGGAAATTAGAAGGGTTAATCAGGAGCAGCGTCGCCGGGATAGACCAGCTGAGTTACAAAGAGAGGCCCGGGGAGGACCCAGGCCACGATTGTCAGACAGGCCGCCCAGGCCCCCGCCTCCACCACAGTCACAGGGAGGTAGATTCAGCCGCAGGGGGCAGTCAGAGGCTGGTAGAGGATCGCAGACGGCAGACTCACCGTCACAGAGGAGGGCGGAGCAGAGTAGGTATACCCTACCACTTTGTCCTATATGCAGTCGACGCCATTCTGGAGCATGCAGGTATGGTTCCACCGCATGTTATATTTGTGGCCAAGAAGGCTATTTGATGAGAGATTGCCCAGCCAGAGGTCGTGAGGACCGGGACAGACAGGATAGGGCATCAACAGGATCACGAGCTACAGCATCCTCGACTGGGCGCAGGCCCCCAGTTTCAGCAGGCAGGGGTCGGGGCAGATCAGGGACCTCTAGTACAGGTGCGGGTCTAAGCCGCACATACGCCTTACCAGGGAGGCAAGATTCAGAGGCATCACCTGATGTTGTGACAGGTATGCTAACTATCCGCTCACACCCTGCTTATGTGTTAATTGATCCAGGGTCTACCTTGTCCTATATTACTCCATTTGTGGCACGAAAGTTTAGTATTGTACCAGAATCATTACAGCAGTCCTTCTTAGTATCTACGCCCGTCGGTGACTCTATCACAGCTAGCCGAATTTACCGCGGGTGTACAGTAGAGGTTGCCAATCGTCAGACCACGGTAGATCTGGTTGAGTTAGAAATGATAGATTTCGATGCCATAATGGGTATGGACTAGTTAGTACCATGTTTTGCTAATGTTGAATGTTGGACCAAAACGGTCCGATTCCACTTCCCGGGGGAGGCAGTACGGGAATGGAAGGGCAACACCGTGACGCCAAAAGGTAGGTTTATTTCCTACCTTCGGGCGAGAAAGTTGATATCTAAGGGATGTATTTACCATCTTGTCAGAGTTCAGGATGTCCAAGCAGAATCTCCGACACTCCAGTCTGTCCCAGTGGTAAATGAATTCCCAGATGTATTTCCTGATGAGTTACCTGGTATTCCCCCAGAAAGGGAAATAGACTTTGCTATTGACTTGCTACCAGGCACTCAGCCAATATCAATACCTCCTTATCGTATGGCTCCTGCAGAACTCAGAGAATTAAAGGAGCAGTTGAAAGATTTGTTAGATAAAGGTTTTATCAGGCCGAGTACTTCCCCGTGGGGTGCGCCAGTCTTGTTCGTGAGAAAGAAAGATGGCTCGCTCCGAATGTGCATAGATTATCGGCAGTTAAACAAAGTTACAGTAAAGAACAAGTATCCGCTTCCCAGGATTGATGACTTATTTGATCAGTTACAGGGAGCCAGATACTTTTCTAAGATTGACTTGCGGTCCGGATATCACCAGGTCCGAGTACGTGAGAGGGACATCCCTAAGACAGCATTCAGGACCTGATATGGACATTTTGAATTTCTGGTTATGTCCTTCAGACTAACAAATGCCCCAGCAGGTTTTATGGACCTGATGAACAGTATTTTCAGACCCTTCCTGGACTTGTTCGTGATAGTATTCATTGATGATATTCTGGTGTATTCTCGCTCCGAAGCAGATCACCGGACTCATTTGCGGGCAGTGCTCCAGATTCTCAGGGACCGCCAGTTGTACGCAAAGTTTTCGAAGTGTGAATTCTGGCTTAACTCAGTAGCCTTTTTAGGGCATATTGTCTCAGATACTGGTATACAGGTAGACAAACAGAAGATAGAAGCAGTTAAGTCATGGCCTAGGCCTACTACCCCGACTGAAGTTCGTAGCTTTTTGGGGTTGGCAGGATATTATCGAAGGTTCGTTGAGGGATTCTCAACCATTGCAGCACCTTTAACTAAATTGACACAGAAAGCCGCAAAGTTTCAGTGGACGGAGGCATGTGAGCAGAGTTTCCAAGAACTGAAAGATAGATTGACCTCCGCTCCCGTATTAGCACTGCCGGAAGGCACAGAAGGTTATTCAGTTTATTGCGACGCGTCAGGTGTCGGATTGGGATGTGTGTTGATGCAGCATGGTAGAGTAATTGCATATGCTTCCAGGCAGCTGAGGAAACACGAAAAGAATTACCCTACCCATGACCTAGAATTGGCCGCAGTAATTCATGCCTTGAAGATGTGGAGGCATTATCTGTACGGAGTTCATGTTGATATTTACACAGATCATAAGAGCTTGCAGTACATTTTCACTAAGAGGGAGTTGAATCTGCGGCAACGTCGCTGGTTAGAATTGTTGAAAGATTATGATGTGAACATCCTGTACCATCCAGGAAAAGCTAATGTTGTAGCAGATGCCCTGAGCCGTAAGTCAATGGGGAGTTTAGTGTATTTGCGACCTGAGAAGCAGAAGTTAGCCAAAGAAATCCATCAGTTAGCTAGCCTAGCCGTTCGAGTAATGGAAACAGAAAATAATGGGGCCGTAATTCAGAATTCTGCAGTATCATCATTAGTTGCAGAGGTAAAAGAACGACAGTATGAGGATCCCGATTTAGTCCAGCTCAGAGATAGAGTTCAGAAGGGTAAGGAGCCAGATTTTCAGACAACCGAGAGTGGTGTGCTACGCTGTAAGGGCCGCCTTTGTGTCCCTAATGTCTCAGGACTTCGCGGACAAATCATGCATGAGGTACACTACGCTCGCTATTCCCTTCATCCAGGGGCGACGAAAATGTACCATGATATCAGAAACATCTATTGGTGGCCAGGTATGAAAGCTGAGATAGCCGAATTTGTATCAAGATGTGCTAATTGTCAGCAGGTGAAAGCAGAGCACCAGAAACCGGGTGGTTTGACTCAAGAGATATCAATACCTATGTGGAAATGGGAAGCAATAAATATGGATTTTGTAACAGGATTACCCCGTACGAGGCGCAGAAATGATTCCATTTGGGTAATAGTTGATAGGTTGACGAAATCAGCTCATTTCCTGCCAGTGAGGGCTACCTTGTCAGCTGAGGATTATGCCGAATTATATATCAGAGAAATAGTTAGGTTACATGGAGTGCCGGCATCTATCATTTCAGACAGAGGGGCACAGTTTACAGCTAGGTTCTGGCAGTCATTTCAGAAAGGTCTGGGGACGCAGATTAATCTGAGTACAGCATTCCATCCTCAGACAGACGGGCAAGCTGAACGTACAATTCAGACGCTCGAAGATATGCTACGAGCATGTGTATTAGATTTTGGGGGTAGCTGGGATGAACATCTTTCGTTAATCGAATTTTCTTATAATAACAGCTACCATTCAGCTATCCAGATGGCGCCTTTCGAGGCATTATACGGGCGAAAGTGTAGATCGCCGGTGGGCTGGTTTGAGGTAGGAGAATCAGCATTAGTTGGCCCAGATATCGTTCGGCAGTCCGAAGAAAAGATAAAGCTTATCCGGGAACGTTTACTGACCGCTCAGAGTCGTCAGAAGTCATACGCAGATAGACGGCACATAAATCTAGAATTTTCGGTAAACGACTGGGTATATCTGAAAGTGTCCCCGATGAAAGGGGTAATGAGGTTTGGCAAGAAAGGCAAGCTTAGCCCAAGATTCATTGGGCCGTACCAAATTCGGCGAAGAATAGGCCGCATGGCATATGAGTTAAACTTGCCTCCAGAATTAGCATCTGTTCATCCAGTATTCCACGTTTCCATGTTAAGAAAGTTCATAGGGGACCCTTCTACAGTGGTTCCAGTCCAGGATGTTCAGGTCACAGAGGAGTTAGCCTACGAAGAGGTTCCCGTAGCTATCTTAGACAGACAGATTCGCAGGTTGAGAACTAAAGATGTTGCATCGGTCAAAGTTTTGTGGCGTAACAGAAATCGGGAAGAAATGACGTGGGAGGCTGAAGAAGACATGAAAATCAGATACCCTCACTTATTTCAGGCCTAGTCAGACGACAGGTATGTCCGTATCATTGCTTATACAGTACTTTATGATATGTATGTTGTAAATGATAAAGAGAGAAGTAATACTTAGTTGTCTAGTGGATTGTAGAACATTGTGTGCAGTGCCTGTGTTGGACTTTTCTGCATTTCAGGTTTTTGCAATAGTCCATGTTACAGGGGAAACTCTGCCAAAATTTTTCCAGAAACTAGAGTGAACAGTTCTCTAGATAGCAGTATACATTCGGGGACAAATGTTCCTAAGGGGGGGAGAATGTTATACCCCGTAGAATTCCCGGCACTTAGACGACCTACTCGCATGTTGGTTAAGCATATTTGAAAGCCATACGTGCTAGGGAAAGGCCCGGGAAAAGATCGGACGAGAAACCTTTCGAACCATCGCGGGAGGAGCTGAGGCAGAGCCCCTCCGCGATGGCAGCGTGTCACGGAGGGGAGGCCTCCGCGATGGCTCCGTGCCACGTTGCTATTGTCCCAGCCCAGGTATATAAAGCCCTCACTTCGGGTTAAACTCATTGTTATCAGTTAATAATTTCCAGAAGCATACTGAACAGAGGGAAAACGAAAGGAGGTTAAATATTTTCGTCCGATTATGCTGCCAAACGCTGCCCAAACCCAAATTAATCCTAGATACCCTAGTATTTAGCAGCAGAGAGCATTTCTACGGAGTTAGTTTCACGAAAAACGGCCAGCGAATCGGCGAGCTGCCGAACTAAAGTAAGTAGAATTGCTCCAGATTTATGTCTATGTGTTCCTAGTTGAGAAGTAAATATTTCTCCCTTCTGGGCCGCTGAAAAATAGCGAGTTTCCGACCGTCTTTCGATAAGCCTAAGTTTAGGCTATAAACTATATTGAAAGTGACGTTGCCTTTTGAAATAACGTTGTATTTAGTATTGATTGACGTATTTATGAATGCAGTTGTTAGAAAGCAGTAGAAGTACCGGCCGAGCCTCGTCCGACGGACGAATATTCAAAGATAAGGTATGTAAAGTTAAGTTTCCTCGGCAAGTTGAGTGACATTGAAGCAGTGTAGTAATTTACAGACCAGTAGAAGGTTCAGAAATTGATTATTGTATTATTTTGAACATTGGTGCAATATGAGCAGTTTTGGGCCGTAACGTGTACGATACCTATCCGTATGATATAGATTCGAATATAAATGATTAAGATTGGCCGTATATTCAGTATGTGATATAATGTGCCCTGCCAAGATATTGTTGTGTTTAGCTGAAACCCCGCAAGGTAGTACAACATCAGTAAAGCATTCCAGATATAGAATAGTAACTGTATATGGTTTAGAAAGCATGTTAGAAATAGGAAATCATGTTAATACAGAAACCTAGTGAACAGCATAGCCTTCAGCAGAAACACCCGCTTGTATAGCCTTTGACCCAGTACAGTTAGACAGGGAACTATATTCATATTTATACTTACCTGTCTCAGCATGTATCAGACACCTACAGATTGCTATTATTAGCCCAGTACCTGATTTATATAATACCTTACGCCTATTAGTTTTGGCTTATGAGATACACAGACAGCATGATTAGTTGAGACCATTGTATTGATTGGGGTTGGATTACCTAGCATCCCTGACCGCCCAGGGTTAATAGCTGTATCGACTCGTCCGCCAGAGGACGAGGATACGTCGCTCTACGGAGTGATATTCCATCCCGCAAGGGGACGGAGATGGGATGCCAGTTTCCCCATATTGTGCCTTGGTCGGCCCTTATACACCCCCGTCGAGCGGGTACGCCCGGGGTGTTGATTTAGAGTCCTTTGGACTCAGGTACAGTTATAGTCAGGGGATCAGCGAGCCCAAATGCATACCCAGGGACCGGCAGGATGCTTACAGCCACTATAGGAGATGGGATGACCGGGGTAGGGGCATAGATTCTGTGTTGATTGTACCTCCCGGCTTATGGGGGTCGGGTAAGGTTTGTATGTGCTGTGTTATGTTATGTATACTATGCCATGTTATATTAGACGCGAGTGGGTTGGTAGTAGAATGATACGCTTCCAGGTATGATTCCTACTTCCTTCCGTATCAGTAAGAACAGGTGCGATCTACATCATCAGACAGTAAGTTATTCCTCCTACTTCAGCTTCATCAGTCATATTATTGCTTTCAGATGTTATTTTCAGTTATAGTGTTTCAGTTGCTTTACATACTCAGTACCAGTGGTACTGACGCCCAGTGGGGCGCTGCATTACTTGCCTGCAGGTACTCCTAGACGAGCAGGTGATTCTACGTGACTCCCTGTCAGCGGTTGAGTATTCATCTCCAGTCATCCGGAGGCTGAATTTCAGAGGTGTAGTTCAGTTCCTTTTGTTGTATATAGAATGGGTAGGTCGGGGCCCTGTCCTGATCAGTTCTATTACTATTCCTAGAGGCTTGCAGTCTGTATGTAGTCCCTGTGGTCAGATGAGCCGGTCGTGTGGGGCCGTGCAGTTGTATAGTTGCATTTACTCTTTCTTACTTCTGTGATGGTCGTGTGAGGCTATACTTGTCAGTAGTGGTGACCTTGCCGGTCACGTAGCTTCTTTTTGTGCTTTTTGATTAAGCAGCAGATAACTAGACAGCATGGTGGCCTTGTCGGCCCGTATAGGTTTCCCTGAGTTACTATATTTCTGGTTAGTTGCCAAGACAGGTACAACAGGCGATAGGCCAATGGGCCGGGGGCTATATTTACAGCCGTCATATAGCCCTTTGTTTCCAGAAATCTGAGTTAGAGCCAGCCAGGCGCCAGACGCGCCCAGGCTTAACAGTCTAGCAGGTCAGATCTTAGTAGGGCACCAGGTGCCAGTCGTACCCCCCCCCCCCAAGGCGGGGTGTGACAACACTGGTGCTGAGGTGAGTCGAGTCTTCAACTCTTGGAAGCTCTTCTCACAAGCATCCGACCATTGAAACTTCACTTTTTGTTGGGTCAACTTAGTCAATGGTGCTGAAATAGATGAAAACCCTTCAAATAACCTCCGATAATAACCAACTAATCCCAAGAAACTCCTAATATCCAAAAGATTGACTGGTCCAGACCAATTTTTCACCTCTTCTATCTTTTGAGAGTCCACCTGTACACCCTCACTTGACACCACATGACCCAAAAAAGCCAGTGAGTTTAACCAAAACTCACATTTGCTGAAATTAGCATACAATTGGCAATCCTTAAGAGTCTGTACCACCAGCCTCAAATTAGCGGCATACTCCTTCTCGCTCCGAGAGTATCTGAGAATATCATCTATGAACACAATCATGAACATATCCAAGTATGGCTTGAACACCCTGTTCATCATATCCATAAAATCTACAGGAGCATTCACTAATCCAAAAGATATAACTACAAACTCGTAGTGATAATATCGAGTCCTGAAGGCTGTCTTCTGGATGTCACTCTCCCGAACCCTGAGTTGATGGTATCCGAATCTAAAGTCTATTTTTGAAAAGCACTTAGCACCCTGAAGATGGTCAAACAAGTCATTAATCCTAGGGAGAGGATACCTGTTCTTGATGGCGACCTTGTTCAATTTCCGATAATCAATACACATTCGAAAGGAACCATCCTTCTTTTGAAGAAAGAGGATTGGTGCACCCCATAGGGATTTTCTAGGTCTGATGAAATCCTTGTCTAAAAGGTACCTTAACTGCTCCTTCAACTCCTTTAACTCGGCTAGGCCATTTTGTAATACCTCAAAATCCCTAAGATCAGACCCGAGGATTGAAATGGAGAAAATAAAATTTCTGCACCAGGTCATAGGACGTGTTGTCCAGTGACATGTGAGGTGCACCATGAGTTGTTAAGTGACTCGTGGGAAGGAGGGAAGACTTGGTTGAATTTAGGATTTGGGGGTGACCACGGGTGTGACCACGAGTCATGGTCAGCATCACGATTCGTTGTGTTAGCCGTGGTTAAGAGTTGATTGAAGGTTGAAGAGTTTGGATAGTGCACCCAATGACCAGTCACCATGAGTCGTCGGGTACACCACGAGTCGTGGTGTCCCTCGTGGTGACCAGTGATGATAAAATTCTAGTTCTGGCAACGATTTGAGACCACAAGTCGCGGTGTTGGGCACGAGTCGTCCAATCCCTCATTGGGACTGGCAGTGAGTATTTTCCTACGAATTTATTAAGGGATTTTCCGTAATTCCTAAGTTCCTACGAATTTATTAAGGGCTTTTCCGTAATTCCTAAGTTCCTAAGTCCTACACTACATCATTTTAATCTCAGAAAGGTGTGTTTTAAGAGGGGTAAGTTCATTCTAAGCCTATTCTCTTCCATGTATGCAAGTCTAGAAGCTCCTAAAAGTGATCAAGCTTAGATTCATCAAGTTCTTCCCCAAATTTCCATTGGGCATTCAAGAGGGGTTGTATAATAAGATTCTTTCAGGTATGTAGGGTTATGAATGGGTGTATTCATCCACACCCATGCCTAATCACTCTTAAATTTTATGAAAATTCTAGTTGATGAATAAAAAACCCCAACATGTGAATTTTCTAAGTATCAATCATGGGTCTGATATATGCATGTTTCTAATGTTGAATTTTGATTAATGGGCCTATTTTACAATATTTTTCAATTACAAATTATGTTTTCAAGATTTTATAAATTATGATGCCCATCCATGGAAGTTCATAAAAGTTGAGATCTACGATAATATGTATTCAAGCATGATGAGATGTATATGATGAAAGTATGATTTCAAATTACCCATGTCCATGTTCATGTTTTCGAATGATCAACCTATGTCACACATATTTATGTAATGGGCAAGCCCATATTATCAAAGTATGTTTCATGATTTTATCTAAAGTTCATGTATTATCTCATCACATGGTTTTGGAGTCTAGAATCCCACTATTTTCAGCTTGTGGTATGGTTGATCCCAAAGCTCCTCATGTTATGATTTTAGATTTATGCATGTACGTTATGAGTCAGCTTTGTCACTAGATGATGGTTCAGCTTCATTGGAAAATGATGGAGAGCATATGCATGTTTTTGGGAGTAGTATCTAGCACCGAGTAGGATAAGGGTTAGTCAATCCTATGCCTCAAAACTACGCGCCAATGTAGGTATGTTCAGATTATCGAGACCTTATTTGTGAGCTTTCCCTGCCCCAAGGGGCCTTCAACATGATATTAATATCATTGTAGCGTCCTTAGCCTCGGAAAGGCTTTGGACGACTCTGCCCACCTCAATCATGGTAATGTCGGTTATAAGATGAGTCTCCCATTATTCCTCATGATTTCAATAATGCATGTTCATCAGTCATGATATTATATTTTCAGTAGGTTTCACCCAATGTTCAGTTTTACTTATGACTATCAGTTTTCAGCTTTGGGTCATTTGATTTAGTTATGATATTCAGTTATGATAGTCAATTATGTATGAATCATGTTTTCAGATAATATCATGCAAGCCCTACTCGCAGACTCTTTTATCATGAAATTTTTTATGTTATGCATGATCGCTGATTTTACTTACTTAGCAGTTTTACTTTCCTTACATACTCAATACACTCCACATACTGACCGCATACTCTATGTTGTATCATTTCATGATACAAGCTCGGATATTTAGGCTTAGTCTCGCCAGTAGCCAGACTCTCTTTATTAGCATCTTCTAGTCTCAGTTGATGAGTCCTCATCTTCCGAGGGCCCTTTATCAGTTGTATTTAATATTTTCAATTTCAGACTATAGTGAGTTAGTTGGGGTCTTGTTCTATCAACTCGTCAGTAGTAGATGCTTTTCAAACATAGTATGTATTTCAATTTCAGCCTTGTGTTATGTAATCAGATGTTATGATATTTTCAGACTTCCACTATATTTTATATGTTAGACTTCCTCTTGGTTATGCTGAGTTTAGATGTCATGTTCATGCTATGGGTCGACTTGGAGCCTCTCGGGGTTCTTTTTCCCGTATATTAATCCGGGACTATGTTTGGGCCGTGACACATTTTGTTAGGAGGAATAGATATAGGCTGCTTATCGGGAAGAAGGTCAATACCAAAATCAATCTCCCGCTCAGGAAGAACTTCCGGTAAATCATCTAGAAACACTTCTGGATATTTGCACACTACAGGAATTGATTGAGTAGTTGGGGTTTCGGACGTAGCATCCTTAACCCTAAATAGATGTTAAAATGCAACCTTTAGAAATTATGTTTTTTACTTTAAAGTAGAAAATGAAGCGACCTAAAGGAATAGCTGAACTACCCTTCCACTCCAGGACTGGCTCACCCGGAAATCGGAACTCTACCGCAAGGTTCTACAATTTATTGAGGCATAACATGCATGTAGCCAATCCATGCCAAAGATAACATCAAAACCTATCATGGCTAGCTTTACTAAATCTATTGAGGTGATTTTCTGAAGGACTGTGACAGGGCAATTTCTATGTACCCGTCGAGGTATAACTGAATCACTGACTGGAGTAGAGACTGAGAAGGATTCTGATAGGATTTCTGGACTGACTCTGAAACTATTAGCAACATAAGGCGTCATAAAAGATAAAGTAGCCCCTAGATCTAACGATGCATATACATCAAGGTTGAATACTCATAACATACCAGTGACTACATCTAGGGAGACCTCCTGCTCCTGACGAGATGTTAGGACATAGAATATGTTCTGGCACTGACCACCACTCGCACTAGTAGGTGCTCCTTGCTGAGCTGGGCGTGCTAGTAGAGCTGCTGAACTGGAGGCTGGGCCTCGGCCCCTATCATGGCCCAGTCTGGCTGCTGGACAATCTTAGAGCATATGTCTGGGCTTCCCATACCTGAAACAAGCACCTGAACCTGCCAAACACTAACTTGTGTATCTCCGGCCACACCTACCATACTCCATAATGTTAGACTTTGTGGGCCTGCTACCTTGACCTTTAGATCCCGACGCTTGTCCCCTATGGTCGCACCTAGACCTAGATGGAACACTCATAGCTGATGATGCTAGGGCTAAAGATCTCTGGTGGGACTCCTGACGGTGCCCACCACCCGGTCTCTGCTGGAAAATCTGAAGTTATCAGTCCTGGCCCTCTTGGCCTCTCTCTCCCGCTCACTCATCTGTACCATCTCTATATGCAAGGCATATAGAACTATCCGAGGAAAGTCAATGTCCTGATGAAGCATCACAGTCTAGTAATCTTTAACTAAGTAATCTACTATCCTGTGCATGAACTGACTCACTCGGGTTCTCTGATCTGTCACCATCACAGGTGCATACTAAGACAAGCGAGTGAACATTAAAGTGTACTCCTGGACTGTCATCTTGCCTTGCTTCAGATTCATAAACTCAACTGCTTTGATCTCCCTCATCTCACGAAGGAAGAACCAATCAAGAAATGCGGTACGGACTCCTCCCAACCAATAGGGCCTGCTCCAACTACCTTGCTATCCTTCCATTGCTTGAACCAAATGTGTGCGGCCCCTTTCAACTGATACGAGGACAGATTCGTGCACTCCTCCCCAGTTAGCCCCATGACCTAGGTGATCTTCAGAACCTCATCAATAAACTCATGTGGATCCTCGTCCACCTTTGAACCAAGGAACTTCAGAGGGCTCATTATAAGAGAATCTTTGACTCTTATCACTGCCGCATTCCCATTCTGAGGGACATGTGGTATCGCTTGTTGGTTGACCTGGGTAGTCAAAGCCTGAGCTAGCATCTTTATGACTGCCCTGAACTCTGCATGGGCAACCTGCTCGGGTACATGATCCTCGGGGGCTAGTGGGGCCTGCTGGTGTCCATCCCATTGCCATTCTCATGTTCATTTTCGTTTCCATTTCTTCTTTCGTTAACTCAAAGAGGAGGCATGATTCTACAAACGCCAAACTCACACCTCCTACTGAAGTATGAAATGGACATCGTCAATAAAGAACCCAACAAAGAGGTTGGGGTCGATCCCACAGGTAATATGGAAGATCTAGTTTAATGCCGGTAAGTGAACTTGTTGGCTAGTTACTCCAATTTGGGGGGTTTTTAAGAAAACAAAAATTAAAACAACAATTGAAATTATGATGTAAATCAATATTTAAGAATAACTAGGGTTTGTGTTCCCCATGGGTTCATAACTACTTCGGGTATACACACATGAACAATACCAATGCTTACTTGTAGAACTGATAACTAGGGTTCATCCAAACAACTAGTTCGTCCCTATTGGATGACTATAATCAATCACCGGGTCGGGTCTCATGTGTGGTTTCAAACTATCCGTTATCAATATGTTACACCTCATAAATTCTTGACATGTAGATGACCTATTCGCATGTTGGTTAAGAGTTTCAGAATGCCATACGTGCGAGAAAAGGGCCCGGGGAGAGACCGAACAAGCGCCAAGTTGGCGCATCGCAAGGCAAATGCGACTTATATAAATCACATTCGACGAATGCGACTTAAAGGTCCCAAGAATAAAAGGGGCTCCCACTTTGGTTTTTAATCATTTAGTCCCTCTAAATTTCCAGAAATGAACAGAGAACAGAGGGCACGAGGAGATTCAACAAAATTTCATCCGTTTGCGCTATTAAACACGGTCCAAACTCGAATTAATCTTGGGTAGTGAAGTATTAAGCTTCCGGGAGCATTCCTGCGGAGTTAGTTTCGTGAAATTCGGCCGGCGAATCATCGTCCTACCGAGCTAAGGTAAATGGAATTGCTCCAAATTAGTGTCAATTGATCTTGGGCAAATTATATGCCCAAGTGATACTCAAAGGTGTCATTTTAGCCTTGTTTATCTATCAATGTTTATACATTCTCATGTGATTGATAATAAAATGTGAATTTATACTAACCAACATGATTAGCGTTGTTTTGCAGGTGAAATATAATTTTGGGAAGCTAAAATGCGTGTTGGGAGAGATTGGGGTTGGACTCGGATGTCAACAAGGAAAAAATGCAAAATTTGGCCTGTGGTGGAACAGCAACGTGTCACGGAGGCAGTGCTCCGCGATACACACCGTGTCACGGAGGCAGTGCTCCGCGATACACACCGTGTCACGGAGGCAGTGCTCCGTGATACACAATGTGTCACGGAGGCAGTGCTCTGTGATACACAACGTGTCACAGAGGCAGTGCTCCGCGATACACTCCGTGACACGTTGCTTGTTATTCCGGGAAAAAGTCCCACTATTATAAATAGCACACTTAGGTTTTATTTGAGATTCTGACTTGGTGGAGCAAGAACGTGGGTTACAGGCAGTTGAGGGGACGAAATTATCAAGGTTTTTCTCTATCTCCTTCTTCTTCAATTCAATTGCTTGTATGTTTAACACTCATTTAACGATGTTTAATCCACAAATGAGTGGCTAATTCCTCTTCTTGCTGAGGTTAAGAACAATTGTATTGAAATGTGATTGTTGATTAAGTTGGTTTTTTTCATCTTTTCTTCCATGGTTGTTCTATTGATTCTTGTTCTTACTGCATTAATGTGTGGCCTACGTTAATGTATATTTATAAAGTCCGGTTTCACTCGAGAGAGCAAGAAATTGGAAAGTTGTGAATTAATAGGATATGATCTTTTCTTAATTTGGAAAAATTGAGAATTGATTTACCTTCAGGATAGAAATATACCTGAAAGTGATATTAGTCAATTTAGGAACCGGGTTTGTATGGCTAGAACATGAATTTCGTTTAATCACAAAAATGTAGGTGGGCGGTTCATGATTCTTAAGTTGGGTTAAATACGAGAGTTTTAATCCATTGGCATTAGTTCTTGACTAGCAACCGGAGGAAAAGACTAACCAAATTATATTGATAATTAATTTCTTTACATGTTCATTTAACCTCAGCATGCTCACATTCATAGTTCAGACTCACATTAGATAGTGTTTTAGACTTAGCATAAAAATTAGAACTCAAAATATCAAATTCTTGGTTACACTGTTGTCTTTATTGTTGGAATTAAAATATAGTACACTTGAGCAGATTGTACCTTATCCCAGTCCCTGTGGGATCGATACTTGGCTTACTTAAGCCACTTTACTACTTGTTCGACCACATGCACTTGCGTGTAGTTATATCCCCATATAACAAACAGACCGAACAAGTTTTTGGCGCCGTTGCCGGGGACTGGCAATTGGTGAATTTTTCTTAAGTGTAAATTTACTATATATTTTTTTCTTAGTGCTGACAACTTGGTCTTAGTGTTTGTTTCAATTCTTTTTCATTTTATTTTTTTCTTTTTCGGATACCCTTATTGACATGACATCGTGGAATACAAATGGTATAAATGGTGGATACTCATATTTTAGCGAATCTTGTCTGAATTGCGAAGGACACCACTCGTGGCAACACTGTAACACGTGCAATATATGTGGTGGTCAAGATGGCCATTGGGATGGCTGTCCGAATGCATATTCCCCTCCCCCAAGCCCCTACTATGATCCTTCTGTTGTTTTTGTTGAATATAGGTATGCTGAAAATGAGGACTTGGGACGCCAAGCTCAAATAGAAGACATGCTGAAACAACTTCTGGAGCAATCAGAAGCAATGAAGGAGGCGATGGCAGTATTGAGAATTCAGCAAGAAGAGAATGCAGAGGCTCTAGAAAGGATGAGCGTCAAACTCACGGAGATGATTGCTGAAGCTGAAGCTTGTGATAAATTGCAGGTAACAGTTTTAGTCGATATTCAAGAGGAACCAAAGCCCAACAATTAGAATCTCTTGAGTGTCCCCGTGATGGGCTCACACTTATGGAAAATCTATTCATGGAAGAAGAGATAGAGTATCCCCCATTTGACATTAATGGAGAGATAGATGTCAATGCTGAGAAGGTGTTTACAAGTAAGGAGGTCAAGCACAATGCAGTTTCAGAGTTGAGGTTTATTGGACCACACTCGAAGCATTTTTTGACATTAAGTTTGGTTGACAATATAGAAATAGAGTCTTCCAAGCTTATAGAGAAATGTCTAGAGGAGGACCAAGCCCCGTATATTTTGAAATTTGCTAACTCGGAGAGACAAAATGACTTCGCTTACTTAAGGGCCAATAAGTTCAAAAGGCAACATCTACTGCTTGGTCCTTACAATTTTTTACCACCACCCCTGGAGCATAAGAGGAAATTAGAGAAGAAATTAGGGGTGAGATTCATATCCTCAAGGTGGAGGAAAAAGCGGTGAAACTTGATACGTCGTGCCGCGACGAAAAATTAGGCGCTGCTTGGGAGGCAACCCAAGGGTACCATTTTAATTTCTTGCATTTAAGTTTATTTTATTTATTTTTTATCTTGTGTTGTTTTGGTGGAAAGTTAAGCACAGATGGAGAGAAAGTCTGAGTATCCGTGGAGGAGGAAGCTAACAAGCATGGAAGAGAAAAAGTGTGGGGTCGAACACCCACTTGTGCAAAGTTGAAGAAAGGCATGCTGTTAGCTAAGCCTAAAGGCCTCAGGGAGTATTTCTCACCCTCTTTAAATGTTAAGTTGATGTTATGGGGACATAGCATTATTCAAGTGTTGGGTGAGGAAAATTTTAAAATTTTTGTGCTTAACGATTTTTGGTGAATGTAATGCTTGTTAGAAATATTTGAAATTTTTTTTTTCTTGTGAGTCAAGCATGACTTCATCACCTGTTGGTTTTTCTTTTCGGTTCTTTTCCGACGGGGGGTCTTTGAACCGAAGAATAAAAATTTTTCTTTGTCTGTATAATGTTTTTAGTCATAGTTAGAGACTGTTTCCAACGATGGATGGATGACGACCATCTTGAGGAAAATTAGTCAGTAGGTTGGTTTTTGAACCCGTAGCTAATTGATGGCTTGATATTCTTGCAATGTGCTATAAATGATTGTAAGATGCAAGTATGTTTAGTGTTGAAGCATGCAAGTGGTATACCTATGTTTGAGACACCTAGGCTCTTGAATTTGACATGATATGATTGAAGCTTAATTTTGAATTCTTGTGATTAGCTGAGTTAAGAGTCTGCGGAATGTGTCTTGAATTGAGCATGTGCTGTGAGTGTATGTTTTTCGAATATTCCGTGCTATTGTGGAATGTCTAGAACTTGCCTGGTGTGTATATAAAATGAAATAAAGGATGTGAATTGTAGGAGATGATTTAGGCATTTCTTTGAATGAACATAAATGTTATCCCTCACTTTACCTACCTTGAATATTTAATCCTAGTTAGCCCCATTGAGCCTTGAGCCTATTCTTTGATAGCTACAACATAAGCTTAATCCTTTTTCTTTCATTAGCCTTGAATTTGATCCAAAACTCCTAAACGCTTAAGTGAAAAAATTCCAAAGAATGAGGGAGTGAGAAGCATGAAAAAGAAGGAAAAGTAGAAGTTGTGAAAGTTGAGAAAAGGACAAAGGTGCACTTGTGTAAAAATGGTTGATTATTAGTAGGGAGTAAGAAAATAAATGAATGAAAAAAAAAAAAAATTTTTTGCTTAAGTACTCCTTACTAAGAAGCTGAGTGTGCTTAAAGAAATGGGAACAAGAAGAGAAAATTCAGGATTGAAAAGAATGAGGGTGAAGTAAGGGAAGAGATATCCTTAATGAAGGTTGAAGTTATTAAAAGTGCTTGGGGGAAGATAGTCACTATTACTGGCCAGAATAGTACCTACCCATCCCTTAGCTTACATTACAATTCATTAAGTCCTACTTGATCTTACGTTCAAACATCCTTAAATTAGTGGAGTAAAACACTAAGGGAAAGCTTATGGGTCATTACATGATGCATGTGAATTCTTTGTGAGAGTGAGCGTAATTCTATTCATTTACCCATACATGTTGTGATTTAAAAATTTGCGTGTGAAAATGGGTAACTCTCTTGTTGTGAGGGCACATGTTTAATGAAGGATATAATTCATGTTGGATTTCTTGATCAGTTGATTTGCATGAGTTTGCTAAGATAGAGAGTCAATTCTTGAGGTTAGGAAGTCTTAACATAATTGTATTCCATTTCAATGATTAAATCGTGCATGCTCTATTTTTAGCTTGCTATCTTAAACAGTCATTGTAGCTGTAGCTTGAATTGTCTTGCTAAAATTAGC
Organism: Datura wrightii; assembly: GCA_035772735.1. Lineage (NCBI taxonomy): Eukaryota > Viridiplantae > Streptophyta > Magnoliopsida > Solanales > Solanaceae > Datura > Datura wrightii. Next base: position 165,045,816 of record JASDFA010000018.1, on the reverse strand, counting down.
TATGTGTAAGTCTTCATGTGCATGAGATGTAAAAGGTTTGTTCGAGGACGAAATACTCCTAGCCCTAAAGTGAGTATTTCTCCCTTCTGGACTTCCGAGAAATAGCGAGTTTTCGACTGTTTTTCGTATAAGTCAAAGTTTGGGCTATATAAAAGTGATGTTTTCTTCCAGGATATTGTTGAATTTAGTCCTAATTGTTATAAATATGAATGCAGTTGAAGGAAATAGCGGAGTATTGACCGAATTACGCCAGTTAGCCGGGAAATCAGAAACTGAGGTATGTAAAGCCAGTTCCTTCGGCAAGTTAGTAATCCTAGCTTAGTAAAATAGAGTAAATTCCAGAAGAGAATTACAGGAGTCGAGTATTGAGCTTAGTATGAATTCAGTAAGTTTGTTTTGTGTTGTTATGCCATGTTTAGAATAAAAGTTGGTAAATCAGCGCCAGATGGTGAGATATTATTCTAGACCCAGAATAGCCCAGTATCAGATTTAGTACTTTTCAATACAAGAGTCAGAGCAGAGAACCAGAGTATAAATATTAGTATTATCAGGATCAGTATATTTTCATATGAATTTCAGTATAGAACGTTAAAGTATGTTGTTATCATTCTCAGCTTCAGTTTATATGTTATTTGTGATTATTGTTGTTTGTAAAGACTTGATTGTTGTATGTGGGAACCCTTAGAGCTTCCTTGCCGCCCCAGGGTTAATAGCTGTGTCGACTCGCCCGCCAGAGGGTGAGGATACGTCACTCCAAGGAGTGGCATGCCGTCCGCAGTAGGACGAAGATGGGATGCAGCATTCCCTATAGCAGGCTGATCAGCATTACAGTATACCCTGTCGAGCGCTTGCGCCCAGGGTACAAATTACAGATACAGATACAGATATCAGATATAGTTACAGGAGTCCTCCAGACTCAGATACAGTTATAGTCAGGGGCCCAGAGAGCCCAAGCTGCATACCCAGGGGGCCGGTAAAGGTGCTCGTAGTTATTAGGCGAGTGGAGTGACTTTATTGTTGGATGGTTTGACCTGGGTAGGGTATATAGATTGTGTGTTGGTTGGCACCTTCCGGCTTATGGGGACTGGTATAGGTCCTTGTATGATATATATATATATATATATATATATATATATATATATATGTATGTATGTTATTTATTAGATTAATAAATAGCAGGACGCTGCAGCAACAGGTATGACTTTCACCTGCTTTTCAGTACAGATAAGCTCATTTTAGATTTCGCCATCCCCGACAGTCTTAGCTATTTTATGCTATTCAGAACTATCAGTACTATTGCTTGTCTTCAGTTATGTTTAGTTTTTGCTTTGCATACTCGGTAACAGTGGTACTGACGCCCGTTTGGGGCGCTGCATTACATGCCTGCAGGTACTCATAGACGAGGAACCGACCCCTCGTGATTCCAGCCAGCACAGAGTCATCAGCTCCTGTCATCCGGAGCTTGATATCCAGAGGTTTACTCTATTTTCTTTTGTTGTACAATACGGGTAGGCAGGGGCCCTGTCCCGACCATCTTATAAGTATTCTTAGAGGCTTGCAGACTGTATTCTCCTTGTGGTTAGCTGTACCGGTCGTGTGAGGGCGTGTGTATGTTTAAGTTGTTTATGTTGGCCGTGTGGGGCCTTATTCAGTTAATAGTTGGTTACCTTGCCGGTCACAAAGTAGTTTAGCTTCTAATTTAGTTTCTCAGTGAAAATTAGTCAACATGGTGGCCTTGTCGGCCCGCATAGGTTCCTTATGTTGATATGGTTCTGGTTAGCTGTTGTGGTTGTACAGGTGGCTATAGGCCTAGCCAGCCGGGGGCTGTGTTTACAGTCGTTATATAGACCATTGATTCCATGAATCAGAGTTAGAGCCAGCCAGGCACCAGGAGTGCTTAGGCTCAACAGTCTAGCAGTTCAGGTCCTAGTAGGGCACCAGGTGCCAGTCATACCCCCCAAGGCGGGGCGTGACACAATATATTCCAAATTTAACTATCTTGCGACTACAACTCAAGTTAATACAATGATCATCAAGATCAAGACTTCATATTAATTATCTTTACCTAATCTCTACCTCTCTAGGCTCAAGCAAGTAAAGAATTTGGGCAAGTCCTAATATTGTACACCATTAAGAAACATTTAAGCATGAAGAGAATACAATACAAGTGTTTTGCATTGGTTTTGAATCACTTTTTGTGTATCCCTAGCTCGTTAATCCACCATGGTTCTCACAACCCTAGCTATAGAGGTTTTAGTCTATTATAATTGCAAGGTTGTGATATGAATTCATCATTAAACACATAATTTAATACTTATAATCGTAGATGAGAGAAAACTTCTTTGACTATATCAGTAAAACCTTGAGAACAATTGACAAAGATTAAGAAAGAGTCCAAGAAAAGGTTGATAACAAGTCAATCAACTCAATTCTATGTTTTTCCCTCGAATCTCTATTGTTTTCACGCCTATCTTACTTCTCTGCAATGTTCCCTCTAGATCTCTACTGAAAATAAAACATAAAAGGTATTTATACAGACATAAGAATCCTTTTCCTAAGCTAACAAGGTGATTTTCCATAACTGGCACCGCCTGAGCCACGAATGATCATACGATTAGCAGGATTGTATGGGTCGTACCTACTATCCGTAGTCCTTGGCTTGCTGAAATTTGACTAAGTGTTGGGCCTTGGTATGACTCGTACATGCTTCCTACAAGTCTTAAGTTGCTTCCATGGTCTAGCTCTGAGAACTCTGACTTAGTCTAAAATTATTCACGAGTGTTGTGGTACGACTCGTACCTTCCAACCACGACTCGTACTGTCTGAAGTTTTGCTTAGCATTGTCTGAAGATCACCACTACTCCTGATATGATTCGTACCTTGTTGTTATGATTCATAGTTCCATCTATATCAGGAGTCTGCCTTTGTGGAATTCTTATGAATATTTCCACGACTCAATGTACGGCTCGTACCAGTGTTGTACGGCTCGTACTGAGAGTTATAGGTTGCATTCTCCCTAATTTAGCCATCTGAAACTTTTCACGGTTCTCAGTACGACTCGTACCATCAACATACGACTCATACTGAGACTGTGACTTTAGCTCATTTTCTGCACTTTCAGGCTTCTTTGCACATTCTTGCTCCAACACTTATTTGTCCTGTAATCAAAGAAAAGGTGCCTTATATCCATATAAATACACCTAAGTTCATGCTATTTTCTTAGTTTTGAGTGTCGAAAGTGCTATAAACTCATAGCACATCAACATCCTCAACTTAAGACTTTTGAATGTCCTCAGGCAAAGAAAAAAAAGCTAAACACGACGTTCAACTAGAAAATAAACCTAGGATACTACAACCATTACCAAACAAACTTTGCACTATAACTCCAACAACTTTTGACCCTTCTTCCGTGAACCAATATCAGCTAATGTACAATAGCAACCATGAACATGCTAAGTAGGGTTCAAGACATGTCATCTAGCTATTAACAAACAATCAAGTCGTAACCAATGTTTTTCACACAAATCTCTGGTAAAATTAAACATAAACCATGTACCCTCACAGCAAATGAAGTCCCCACTCACAGACATAGTAACAGATATGGCATGGGACTGAAAAAGTGAGATTCTCACTCTCACAAAGAAGTTTCAAGTACTATGTATTAGATACCATAGGCTTGCCCTTATTTTCTCTGCTTCGGTCTATCAGATGGTCAGATTAGGATCACTATAGGACTTGCTGCGGCTTGTAATGTAGGCTTTAGGGTTGGACATGATAAATATGGGATCTTTTTGAGTGACTAACCCTTCCTTGGCACTACATACATTGGCTCCATCGTTCACCTATTTCACCTTTTTTTTTTGCTTTTCCTTCCTTTTCCTCCTTTTTACCTCTTTTGTATGCATTTGTATGAGTGTGGTGTGTTTTCAACCTTTTCAAGCATTATTTTCTCTTTTTAAATTTTCTTTTTCAGAGTTTTCAACTTTTTCATCTTTTTTTTTTCTCTTTTTCATTTGTCACATCATACCTCATTTTCTACCTTTTTTCTTTTCTCTCTCTTTTTCTCGTTCCCACTATTTATGCACCCCTACTCTGGCCACCCTCAACTTAGGTATTTTTCCTATGTTGAGGTTCACAATGTCTAAGGAGGAATTAGGGCCAAAACAAGTTCATTATAAAAAAAATGGGTACAGTTCATCGGTTAATAAAAGAAAAATGGTCTATTAAAGGCTCAAAATTGGGATCAAGGGAATCATATGATTTTGATAGGGTCATTTAGGCTAAAACTGAGCTCAACAAAAACGGCCTATGATCATATCCTAATCAACCATCCCTAATCTATGCAAAGACCAACTAGGCAAGTTCTAGATCTTCAACACAGTACTGAACTAAATACCAAACCTCACTCACTCATGACACATGACTTATATTCACTTTACTTGTCTGGTTTATACATGGATTAACAAGATTACTCATGCTAATACACTAAATGACATCAAAAGATCCACAGAAATCATGCATGCAGTCACAAGTACACAGCTACTGCATCAAAAAAATTTTAAACAGGGTCAATTTTTTCAAGAAATTCAAAACTAGCGCACTTTTATTGGATGAGTACTCCTAAGCTACTTTATAATTAAACAAAAATCACAAAATAAGAAAATAAAATCCTAAACATGCCAATTCTACTAGATAGCATGCTCGAGGGAGAAGAAACACGACAACAAAAACCGTTGGATGAATCAAAAAACCCACAAAAATACAAGTACACCCCCTTCCCTTTTTGAAAATTGTGCTTCATCCCTGAAGCATGAAATACAAGAACAGAGGGAAGGGAACATACATATGGCGCTCTAGGCACTCCTGTCGTCCTATGAAGGAGGTACCTCCGCTGTAATCATGGCGCTAATGGTGGCTGGCGCACTCAATGGTGTGTCAACAGGGAGAGTGGTTACCCCCTTAGTAAACTGGTCATCCCTACAACCTCTGTGGTGATCTGGGCTGAATGTGGCTCACCTGTAGGGTCCCTTCCATTGGAAAGCTCGGGCTGAGCCATGGTAGAGCTTCCTGCTCCTCTAGTTCACTCCTGTAGCTCTGATATGTGTGGGGCATGAGTCTGCAGGCTCTCCACTCATGCCTGCTTGCGTTCTCTTCTTTCTTTCTTTCTCCTCTTCCTCAGGCTCTCTTCTCCAACATCCTCAGAGATTCTCTTCTTTCCTTTCCCCTTTTCAGCTGTCATGGGCTCCCAATAAGCTGCCAAGTAAATCTCTTCATCTAGCTCTTCATCCAAGTCTGGAAGGGTGGGAGCTGCTATCACTGTCGACTGTCATGATGCCAGCACGGTCACTTGGCTCTGAAGAGCTCCCAACTCCTTCCGGAGGCTGCTTGTGTATGTCTGCTAGCCATGCATCTATGAAATCGGCTCTCAAATCCATCAACCCTGGCATGCAAGGCCTGTGCAGCTGTATCAATCTCTTCTTTCACTCAGGGCTTCACATTCTCCATCATTTCCTAGATTTTTCTTTCGGCCATCATCAATCTCTTGGCCAATCTCTGGAGAAAGTCCTGGGGCACTAGAATGTACCCTGCTTGTGTCTAGCTCGGATAGCTGGGCAGTGGTGTAGCGGAAGTGCTGGGAGATGCCTTTGAATTACCGACATCTATAGTCGGTGTCTCGCTCTACTCCTGTGAGGTGGGGGCATTCACCCGTTCTCCCCATGCTGGATGGGTCGGTGGAATTGCTGTGGGAAGTCGGGCTCGACTCACCGGGTTCATTTTATCCCAGATCAAGACAATGTCCGCTATCCTCTATCCTCAAATTAAGCGTTCCTCACCCTGTCACACTAGAACTATTGCCTCTTTGGATAATTTGAAAACGAGGCTCAGGAATGGGATGGTAGTGCTCAATACCACAGCCCGGTCTCGTATCTACTCTAAAATGATCCTCGGGATGTTAGGGTATCTAGACATGATACATGCCACTAGAGCTGCTCTATCTGCACTCAGAGTATTGTCATTAACTGTTGGTGATAATTGGTGGTGCACTAATGTCCAACAGGCTTTTGCTATGAAGTTGAGTGAATTTTTGGTAACTTGCTTTCCACCTGTGACCCACTTTGCTTTATCTTTATCCTCAACTATAACACCCGCCAACCACTATAGCTTCCTCTGTCTTTACACAAAGCCCAGCTGCCTAATTTGTTTCAATGCCTCCACCCGATACTCATATTCTGGCGTGACATGTGTAGGTATGAATTGTGTCCCATATAGGATTCGAGAGATGTTGTGCTCAGAGATGTCGACCTCTCGCCCTCTGACCATGACATTCTCCAGTTTGGGCTGGTTTTTCACTTTCTGCCCCTTTTTAGCCTTCTCCTCCATGGTCGCTAAGTAGTTGGAATAGAATCACGGACTATCTCTGAAGTGTACTGGTCCAGAGTCCTAGCCATCCATTTGAGGCCATAAAACTGAATATCCTCTTCATCTCCTCTACTTTGTTCAATGAGTTCGTGAGGAACCGCGGTTCTTCCTGGATGCTCCACCTAGGTTTGTTATTGGCGGTGAGAGAAATGCCATGCTCACCTGGCACTCTCCATCAGATGGTACGATCCTCCCTAGGAGGGATCTGCTGCTGCTCAGTATTAGGAGCTTCCTTCTGTAATTCAGCACTACCACTTGCCTCTCTATATTGGGTCTCCTCAATCTTATTCATTTGAGCCGCTTCCCGACTCTTGATTACCTTCCTTAGCTCCTTCCTCAGACTAGGGAGCTTCGACGGATGTGGCTGTAGCTGAGACAACTTGGGCTTTGGCCTTTCCCTAGTGGTTCGGGTCCCGTCGGTGTCTGATGTATTGACACTGTACTCCCCCACTGAACCACTAGGGGAACTGCCTGCTTTCTCATACTCAGAGGTTTCATCATGTAGTGTTCTCCGGGCAGTTGCTTTGGATGCTTTGCGTTGACCGTCATTGTACCTGTAGAAAAAGAGAGTTAGAACTCCATATCTGAGAAAGAAAATCAAGAAGTAAAGTCCTTTGTAAATAACCATGAGTCAACAGTACAGGTCATAAGTCTAAATCATATGGAGACCCATGATAACTCTTGATGCGCAATACGACTCCAAAGTACGACTCGTACCACAAAGGTACGATTCGTACCTTGAGTCGTCTAAGGCTGCCCCTTTAATAACAACTTCTCAGTATTTTTCTATGACTCATGGTACGACCCATAGGTCGATTTCACGAGTCCTAGGAAGGATCATACTGTCTCATATGGACTTGACCTTTTCCAGATCTTTGGTACGAATACTTGGTACGGCTCGTAGTGGAAAACCACGAATTGTACCATAGTTCATGCCTCATGTCTTTTCCAATTTAGCTTTGAACAGTCCCAATGATCCATCCAGCGAGTCGTAGTACTGAACCACGAGTCGTAGGAAGGTTTGTGAAGCATATCCCTTCCTTGATTTTATTCAGTTACAGGGATTTCAATTTCAAGCTTTTGGGTACTCAGACATCCCCAGGTTTAGGCATGTATTTAACCCATTTTAGAATCTGCCCATTCCTCCCCTTCTACCTCACTACCCACAACTTTTTTCTTGCTAGTGCAATGTACAAGCCAGTCAAATTCCAACTTATTTCCCAGTCATTCATAATTTAATCATACCCCTGGTCATTATCTATTTTGAATTTTTCGAGCAACAACACTGACTCCTGCACTGAATCATACGTCTAATCCTCACCATGACTCATGCTATGACTCGTACAACCCTCTCACGAGTCATATTGAGAATCGTAGCACCTGCTTTTCAGTAGTTATCTGCCACCTATTTTTTTCCCTGCACACTAAACACATATTAGTTAAATCACTTGGGTTGCCTCCCAAGAAGCACTTGATTTAACATCGTGGCACGACGCAGGTGGCCCAGTTACTCAGAATTCACCAAGCCACCACTTGAGTTGCCTACCAAGAAGCGCCTGATTTATTGTCGCAGCACGATGCATGTCACGACCTGAACGTACACCCGGATCACAGACACGGGACAAAGGACCCAAAGAGACCCCAAGTCAACCCACAGCGCATGCACACAACTAATCTCATTTAAATAAACAGAATATTAAGCATAAAACATTGCGGAAACAAAACCATGACATAGCATCAGGAAATACCAAACATTTACATAAGTTGAGCACTACTGTCTGAAATCCTCTAATACGTAAGATGGGTTGATGGGACAACATCCCCAACTAACCCGAGCAATACTGAAACATAATCAATGGGAAAGTTTATCAAACGGCCCTCGAAACATGATGACTCACAAACAAGCTAATATTGTAGGCTGGGATGGACTAAGGATGAGGATGAGCCTGAGATCCGGACCCTGTATCATGAAATGATACAGCATAGAAAGTATGCGGTCAGTACGTGAAATGTACAGAGTATGCAAGGTAAGTAAAACGGAAGTTTTAAAAGTAAAGTAAACTCATAAATAGACATAGGAGAAGGACATCATGCTTGTATCAAAATCTTCGTAATAAAACATAAGGCTCAAGGCTTTCAAATCATTCGTAATAATTCATTATCATAATCATAAATAACTTTATCATAATATAACTTGAGCCAATAACATAAACATAACAATGCATAAAACATGCGGAACAATGGGAGGACTCGTGATAACCGATACCATCATGGTAGAGCCTTTCATGATGCCCTACTGTCTCACTCAAGTGGCCAGAGCTGACCTTGGCTTGCCAGGCGAGGGTCATGCATAAGGCGTGATATCATAATTGAGGGGATCATTATCAATACATCATATCATTTACAACCCACGGTGGCACGTGGTTATGAGACACCAACGTAGTCCTTTGAACGACGAGCTGCTCGGTGCTAGACACGGCTCCCAAAAACATGCATATAGGCTCATACATAAATCATTAACATCATGCATTAAGATTCATTGGCTATAAAATAACATTTGTCATCATTGATCCCCTTTAAACATGCTTAGCCAAGAATCAAAGGCCCTTTTTATCAGCCAACATCATAAATCGGTAAATCATGAAATTCATTTCATAAATCATAAACCATTCTTCATCATATGGGCATTGCCCAATGCTTCATCATACTCAATTCTTTCAAAATATTCTCATAAACACGGGTAACTTGGATTCATGCATTCCCATAATCAATAAATTTAAAATAATGAATATTCATCATAAATCATAACTTTTATGAACTTCCATAAATGGGCAATTTAGATTTAAAAAGATTGAAACATGATTTTGAAGAAAATAATACAAAACCTTCCCCAACATGCATAATTCAATAATTAAAACTCAATTAAATCATATCCATAAAGAGAAATCATATCTTCATGCTTTGGGTAAAACCCCATGGATTTTGAGTAGGAGGATTCATGAATTTATTTGAAGTTTGGGCATGGATGAGGAAGAATTTCACCCATTTTAAAACCCTACCTACCTGGGAATGGATGTACTTAAAGTTCCTTGAACACCCACAAAGAATTTGATGAAAATTTGGGGAAGAAGGCCTTGAATCTCCCAAAAACCTCTTTAAGCTCTTGCATGAGAATGGGCATGCATAAAGGGCTTAACCCATATTATCTAATTCAGAAATATATCCAAAAGGACGTAGTTTAGGCCTTAGGGACTTAGAAAGTTATGAAAATGCCCTTATTAAAATGCAGGAATTTCTGGTCGCCAGTCCCCACGAGGGACCTAATGGGTCGATGCCACAGGGCACGACTCGTGGCCTTGATCATTGAGTCCATTGCCCGAACATCCAAGGGAACCCCACGGGTGACTTCACGAGTTGTGAGGTCAGACCACGACTCATGGTCACCTTCCGTGGCCTACACTGTCCATTCAAATTTGCCAATCCTCTAGGGTTGAACACGGGTGACCTCACGAGTTGTAAGGTCTGACCACAACTAGTGGTCAGGCCCATGGCCTCCTCACTCAGACTTTGTCAAACCAAGATGACCACGAGCCAATTCACGACTCGTGGTCACTTCTCATGACCAACCTCACGGGTCGTTCTGTGACCTGGTGCGAATTTTCAGTTTTCCTCCGTTTTCACTTCCAGGTCTGATCCTTGGGTTCCCGAGGTATAAAAACAAAAGTCTCTTGTCTACTCAAACATCATCAAGGAACTCAGATTCATCTTCAATCACTGAGACTACACTGCATTTCTTTAGGTTCTGCACTGATCGACAGATGTTGAAAGTGACCTCTTCTTTATTCAGTATGAACTTCAGCTGCCAGCCTCTACATCCACTAAGGCCCTCCCACTAGCAAGGAAAGGTAGCCCCAAGATGATGGGGACCTCATAATCAACCTCGCAATTCAAGATCATGAAGTTTGTTGGGAATATGAATCTGTCAACTTTAACAAGCACATCAAACAGGATCCCCACTAGCTTCTTCACAGTTCTGTCGGCCATCAATAGCCGCATTGTTGTCGTTGTGGGGGCTCCCAAGACCAACTTCTTGAACATAGACAATGGCATCAAATTGATGATTACTCCCAGATCACAAAGTGCTCTTGCGAACTCGACATCGCCAATTGTGCAAGGTATAGTGAAAGCACCTGGATTTTTCTTCTTCTAGGATAGGACCCGTGTAGATATGGCACTACAGTGATGTACATTACCTACAGGCTCATAACTCACGGACCTCTTCTTTTTCACAAGGTCCTTCATGTAACTTATCATATCCCAGCATTTGCCAACACCTCAACTAATGGTATGTTCACAGATAATTGCTTGAGCATTGACAGGAATTTCTGGAACTTACCATTCTCCGCCTTCTTCTTCATTCTTTGGGGGAACGGTGGCGGTGGCCTCGGGATAGCCTTGTAAATTTGCGTTGCAGCTTGTTCAACTTCAAACCTTTTTTCACCAGTTGGGGCCTCATGCAACTCAGCATTCTTAGCACTTCCCATCTCAACATCATTTTAATTATCTTCGACTACGCTCTCTTTTTACCATTCAACTACAACCGGTAGAGGGGGGGTCAACTATAGTCTTACCACTCTAGTCATCACAACCATGTAGTGGCCTTCATTCTTTGGGTTTTGGACTGTGTTGCTAAGTAGCGTACCCTTCTGTCTAGGGTTAAGTGATGCTGACAGTTTCCCCAGCTACTGTTCGATTTTCTTGATAGCTATTGTGTGGGACTCCAATCTCTGATCCATGGTCGATATATCACCACTAATTTCCTTTAACTGATCATTAGTTGATCTCACCATTTTCAGCATCTCAGCCATCATGCGCTCTAGCTTTGACAGTCTAGCCTCCCCCTCTCTTGCATTAGGAGGCATATATACTCTAGCTCGATAATTGCGGTAGCTATCATTCCTTCTCCAATCTCCTTCGCTTTCACGACCTCGGCTTCTATCTCTGTACCCATTCTGGTTGTAGTTATCTCTGTATTGGTTCCGACCTTGGTTTCCAGAACCTTGGCTCCAGTTGTCTTGTCCATATGCTTGGACGTTGGCTTGGAAACCCGCCACCTGGTTGTCCAGGAAATTTGCCTCCTCCTCAGAATCAGAGTGGTCCGTCCCTGTCTCCAATCCTTATATCACCACTGTGTTCACCTTTTTGGCTCCAACTCCCATAATGTACTTTAAATCCAATGATGTGCGCATATGAGCCAACTTTTGGTTATGTTCTTCTTATTTCCTATATTAGTCTATAGTAAAACCAACAGCATATGTACCGGTCGCTGCATCTCCCTCCCGGGTATGCATACCCTATTTGTTTTCATCACCCTGTCAAGAATAGTAGCAGCTTGCTCCCAGGTGTGACTCATCAATGCTCCTCCTGCCACTGTGTCTGCTACAGCTTTTTTGTTATTGTTCAAAGACTTGTATAAAATTTCTAACAAACTGTCATCTGGAATTCTATGGTTTGGGCACTTCGGTCAACCTCTTCTTGAACCTCAGCCAGGTTTCATGAAGTGCCTCGGTTTTAAGTTGTCGGAAATTGTAAATCTCATCCTTGAGCTGCAACATTCTGGAGGGGGAAAGAATCTCTCTAAGAAGGCTTGCTTGTGTTCCCTCTAGTTGGTTATGGAGTCGTTGGGCAACTCCGATAACCATAAAGTTGTTACACCCCATAAGTTTTTATCGTTTAATGGTCGTGTGCGTACATATGTTGAGAATTGTGGAGTACGACGCGTGTGGAAAAAGGGCTCGGGGGTTGAGTGTACGAACAGGATAGCAAGAGAGCAGAAGGCTGGGACCGGAGGCCCAGCGCACCGGGCGCCACGCCATGCTAGGCAGCCTGGCGCTACGGTCGGCGCGTCATGCCTCCACCTCAGCACAGTGGGCGGTGCGTCGCACCCATGTTTTAGCGCTATGGGTTGTGTGCTGCCCCCCTGCCACCGAATTTAAGTTGTATATATACCCCTTCACTTAATTCAAATTATTTCGTAAGAGATATCCACGACTAGAACTAAAGAAGCACGTAACTTTCACGTAGAATTCCTCCGATTACGCTACCAAACGCCGTCCAAACTCAAATTAACTTCAGGTATCGAGTTCTAAGCCTGTAGGGAGCATTCCTATGGAGTTATTTTCTCAAAATATGCCTGGTAAATCAAAAATCCATCGAGTAGAAGTTATTAGAATTGCTCCAAATTGATTCCTAAACGGTCACAGGCATTAGGTAAGCACTTCTCCCTTCTGAACTCTCGTAAAATTACAGGTTTCCTGCCAAGTTATTCAAAGTTGAGTTATAATTGATATAGTTATCGAAAGTCATTGTTGTTCGCCAAATTCTATATTGAAATTAGTCCTATTCTCTCAGCCTGAAGGTTACAGTTTGAGAGAGCTGCTGATTACAAGTTGAACCTTCCCAGTTAAATCAGAAATTATCATCGAGGTATGTTAAGGCTTATTCCTTCGGCAAGTTATTCTCGTCATATAGTGATACGACTTACATTCTTGAATGGAAATAATGGTCCCATATGTTGCAAATAGTTGCTATTAGTAGATTGCGATTAGATATGTTGTGGTCAGCTATTGTCTGTAGACTATGAATATATATATGTTGTGGTTAGCTGCTAGGAAACGTATATGGATCATACCGCAATATCCCTTATCGGGAAAAAGCATGTTATGTATGATATACGCTAGAAGCGTCATAGAAACTCTGTTGTTCTCTAGTTCATTATGTTAGTAGAGTGGGATGTTTTATTGTCAGGCCTAGACCTTAGAAGCTTTTGGATAGCTATTGGGCCTGAGTTAGTAAGTTGAACAGCATAGGCGCAGCTCAGCAATATAGCTACTAGTCGGGCGCCTTTTTTGTCAGTAAAGCATGCCCGGAGGCTATTAGCGTACCCTCATGCCCAGGGCTAGAAATTTAGATAGGATGGCCTTTAAAGTTAGTGGCACTAGGGTTATCTAGTGAACTGAGTGACAACCTACCATTTTGTTAGCTACAACCAGTGACTATCAGTTTCGGTTGATGTAGTATTCATCATGCAGGTCACCCAGGAAGCCATCCCAGTCATTCGGGTCAAATAGACCCGTGGGTACCCTAAGGAGGGGACCTTACTAGCAGATAGAGGCAGGGCCTACACCCCAGTCTTCTCCTATAAGATACTCAGGGACCGATAGCCGTGAGTGGCTAATCCATATAAACTTATCTATAAAGTTAGGGTTTTCCCAAGAAAGTCATATAAGATCTGAACAGACCAAGTTAAGGTCTAAAGGACTAGAGCCATGTTAGCACAGTATTACCCTAAGGCTAAGAATGTCAGTAAGTTGCCTGTGGAGGGTTAGGGGTCATCCGCTCAAAAGCATGTTTGGTTAGTGCAGCCTACAGTCGGTCTAAGCAAAAGAACTAGGTAATTGGTCGTCTGCAACCCTACAGTTGCCTATGAGTTATAGTTGCCCGAGCAGGAAATTCAGAGTATTGTTAGGCCACTCCAGATCTCTCCTTATCCAGTCTAGACCGTTAGAGGTTATGACCACTACTAGGATCCTCTGATCAGATATAGGTGCACGGGGTGTGCCTACTAGCAGCCATACAGATTATTTTGGGGCGAGCAACGGTCACGTTAGGCCTAGAAGGCTAGATACGCCTTTTGAGTGGCTAGATTGAGACTTCAGTATAGCACCTCGAGTGGGGTTTCCCTCACTTTGGAGCCTTCAGTGACCACCCCAAGGTTACAAGCTGTGTTATTGCCACCAGGGGCTATATGACGTCACTCCAAGGAGCAATGTGTCGTCTCCAGAGATGATGCAGAGGACTAAGGGCCATATTATAGTTCATTCCATGGCTGGACTACTAGCTCTTTGCCGTATCAGCATCATACCCTCGTCGAGCCTGGTGCCTAGGGTGCAATTATCAGGAGTCCATCGGATTAGACACGACTATAGATCAGAAGTCAAGCGGGTTCAGTTACAGACCCAGGGGGATGAGTAGGTTGACTATAGCACCAGTAGAGTCATAGAAGCCTGGATAGGGGTATATAGATTGAAGTGTACTTTCCAGGGCTTATGGAGGTCCCGGTAGGTTATCTCTGTGTTGCTTGTACCTTGTAGGCTTATGGGGGCCAGGTTAGGTTCTTGTTTGTATTCTTACCTACTAGTTATAGCTTATGGATGTGTAATTATAAAGTCTTAGCTCATGTACGTATAGTGTTTTGCTAGATGCGAATTACGAATAAGCCAGCTTACAGGTTAATCTTTTTGCCCCTCCTTTCTACTTACTTTCATTCTTTAACAACTTATTTACTGCCTTACATATTTGATACATGTTATACTGATGCCCATCCCTGGGTGTTGCATTACTTTCCTGCAGGTTTAGACAGACAGAGTTTAGGATCTTCAATAACAGCTATCCAGAGTCAGCAGTTTGGCCAGCTCCTTTCATTCGGAGTTGCCAGGTTGTAGAGATTATAATCTTTCATTTGTATAGAATTTGGGTAGGTCGGGGCCCTGTCCCTACCACTATTTGTATTCTTAGAGGCTTGCAACTACAGTATCTAGTTGGTTAGCTATTATTGGCCGTGTGAGGCCTAGTATAGTAGCTTGTTCTCATTTCTGTTATGACTAGACAGCATGGTGGTCTCGTCGGCCCGCATAGGATCCCTTTTGTTGCCTGTTGTTGGTTAATTATTTTTATTTATAGGTGGCTATACGGCCTTGTCGGTCGGAGGCTATGTTTACAACCAAGATATAGCTCATTGTTTTCTTGAATTGAGTTGCAAGCATGCACCAGACGTGCATAAGCCTAGCAAGGTCAGTCAGATCCCAGTGTGGCACTAGGTGTGAGTCATGCCTCCCAAGGTGGGGCGTGACAAAAGTGGCTTTCCCTGAAAGAAAAAAGGGGAAAAGTTTGAGTCTGATGGCATCTTGGCTAACTCCAGGCAACCTTTACTCCTTGCAAAATCCAACAAAGTTCATCAGGTGCAGGTTGGCTTCATCCGCTGCGTGACCACTGAACACCCCTTCATGTTTAACAGTTGAATCATGGTGCTCGTGATGTCAAATTTGGCCACAGCGGGTAGTGGTGGTGGTACAATTGTTCTAGTTGACCCAACTTCATCAATGTATGGGTCCTCATCATCGAAGAACTGAGGGGAAAATCTATGACCTTTGTTGGCCCGCCCATGTTGACCAGTGTTAAAAACCTCGTCTCTGGTATTCTCTGCATCCTAAAGTGCAGCTTGCCGAGCTAGCTCGGCTTGCCTAGCTTCTTCAGCTATACGGGATTTTCTCTGTTCCTAGCTTTCCATTCTGCGCAGTATTTGTTCAATTTCGAGGTTCAATGAAATCAGGGGATTTTCACTACTCCGAGTGCTTGGCATTCACTGAGCAACAACCTGTGGGTATCATAAACAAAAAAAAAAAGAAAACGTAATTCATGAAATAACTACCAAAAGTTAAATAAAAGCAATTAATCTAGTCTTAGCCGTATTCCCCAGCAACGACGCACTTATTGATAATGCTCAAACTCACATCTCCTGCTGAAGTATGAAGCAGACGTTGAGAATAAACAATCCAACAAAGAGGTTGGGGTCGATCCCACAGGGAATATGGAAGATCTAAACTAATACCGGTAAGTGAACTTGTTGGTTAGTTACTCCAATTTGGGGAGTTTTTAAGAAATAAATTAAAACAACAATTGAAATTATGACGTAAATCAAGATTTAAGAATAACTATGGTTTGTGTTCTCCATGGGTTTATAACTACTTCAGATATACACACGTGTACAATACCAATACTTACCTGTACAACTGATAACTAGGGTTTATCCAAACGACTAGTTCGTCCCTATTGGATACTATACTCAATTACCGGGTCAGGTCTCATGAGTAGTTTCAAACTATCCGTTATCAATATGTTCAAAATTTAACTATCCTGCAACCACAACTCAAGTTAATACAATGATCATCAAGATCAAGGCTTTGTTGTAATTCTCTTTTCCTAATCTCTACCCCTCTAGGCTCAAGCAAGTAAAGAATTCGGGCAAGTCCTAGTGTTGTATACCGTTAAGAAACATTTAAGCATGAAGAGAATATAATACAAGCATTTTGCATTGGTTTTGAATCACTTTTTGTGTATCCCTAGCTCGTTAATCCATCATGGTTCCCACAACCCTAGCTATGGAGGTTTTAGTTTCTCATAGTTACAAGGTTGTGATACGCATTCATCATTAAACACATAATTCAATACTTACATTCATAGATGAGAGAAAAGCTTCTTTGATTATATCAGTAAAACCTCGAGAACAATTGATAAAGATCAAGAAAGAGTCCAAGAAAAGGTTGATAACAAGTCAATCAACTCAATTCTATATTTTTCCCTCGAATATCTATTGTTTTCACTCCTATCTCACTTCTCTCCAATGTTCCCTCTCGATCTCTCCTGAAAATAAAACATAAAAGGTATTTATACAAACATAAGCATTTTCCTAAGCTAATAGGGTGATTTTCCATAACTGACACCGCCTGAGCCACGACTGATCATACGACCCATAGCAGAATTGTACGGGTCGTACCTACTATCTGTAAGTCCTTGGCTTGCTGAAATTTGGCTAAGTGTTGGGCCTTTGTATGACTCGTACATGCTTCCTATGAGTCGTAAGTTGCTTTCGTGGTCTGGCTCTGAGAACTCTGACTTTTTCTGAAATTATTCACGAGTGTTGTGGTATGACTCGTACCTTCCAGCCAAGACTCGTACTGTTTGAAGTTCTAATTGTCCGGCTGGTTCGGTATATGTAAAACCGACACGCAAGTGCACGTGGTCAAACAAGTAATAAAGTGGCTAAGTAAGCCAAGTATCGATCCAAGGAGACTCTGAATAAGTAAAATTGCCTAAGTACACTATATTCTTATCTTACTTCTAATTATGCTAACAACAACGTAACCAACAGTTAAATAAGTTTTTGTTTATAAATTATATATACTAAAACTATTAACAATTATTTACTGTGAATTGAAACTATGGATATGAGCATGCCAAGGTTAAGAACAAGTAATGAATTTGATTATAATCATACTTTGGTTATTCTTCTCTTCATGTTGCTAGCCAAGAACATTAGCCTAGAGATTAAAACTCTCGTATTTAATCTCACTTTAGAATCATAAACCATTCTTCTACATTTCTGTGATCAAATGCAATTTATGACCTAGCACTACAATTCCGGTTCCTGAATTGACTAATACGGCTTTCAAGTATATTTCTATCAGGAAAGCACATCAAAACCCAATTTTCCCAAATCAAGTTAAGAACAATACCCTATTAATTCACAACTTTCCAATTTCGTGCTCTCTCGAGTGAAATTGGACTTTTTAGATGTACATTAGTGTCGGCCACACACTAATGCAGTAGAAACAAGAATTAACAGAACAACATGGAAGAAGAAGAAGAAAACCATATAATTAACAATCAAAATTCATCACCATTATTCAAAACCTCAGCAAGGAAGAGAATTAGCCACTCATTTGTGGATTAATCATCCTAAAACAAGTGTAAATCATACAAACAATTGATTGAAAGAAGAAAGGAAGAGAAGAAATCCCTTAGCTTTTTCGTCCCTCAACTGCTTCTAACCCACGTCCTTGCTCCACCAAGTCTGAATTAATTAAAAATAAGCTAAGTCTGCTATTTATACTAGTGGGAATTTTTCCCGGAATAACAAGCAACGTGTCACGGAGGTCAACGCGGAGCACTGCCTCCGTGACACGGCGTGGACGCGGACCCTTACTGGAATTCCAGGGTCCGGGAATATAGCCTCAACGTGGCACGGAGGCCAACGCGGAGGCCTATCTCCGTGCCACGGAGCTGTCGCGAGGCTTCACTGGAATTTGCCAATAAAATTATCCTCCAGGCAGTGTGCCTCCGCGATGGTAGCGTGGCACGGCTCCATAGCGGAGCCCCTTTACATTATGCATTCCAATGCCTTTTCCATGCTCGCATCCAAGTCCAATTCCGATATTACTCCAACATGCATTTTAGCTCCTAAAAATCATATTTTCCTGCAAAACAAATGCTAATCATGTTGGTTAGTATAAATTCACATTTTATTACCAATTACATGAAAATGTATACACATTGCATAACAAACAAGGCGAAAATGATACGTTTGAGTATCACTTGGGCATATAAATCTGCCCAAGATCACTTACCCCACACTTAAATCCTTGTTCGTCCTCGAACAACACATACACAACTCATGCAAATTACATCCCAACCTTTGTCACTATGGTGCGACAATTTATGCTACGGTCATCCCGATTATTCAATTTTTGCAAATCATCAAGAAAACATGCATGGTCTAAACAATGCAATGACCTTTAATACATCAAGACTTCCTAGACTTTAAGAATCGACTCTCGATATCGGCAAACTCATGCAAATCAGCTAATCAAGATATCCGACACGAAAATCAATCTTTCATCAAGCATGTGCCCTCACAACTCAAGAGAATCTTCCCCTTTATGTTCATGCAACACACAAACATTCAAGTAGGGGCATGTAAAAATTAATTTCACTCTCTCTCCCAAAAGAATTCACATGCTTCATGTCATGACCCATAGGCTTGCCTTTAATGTATTACTCCACTAATATAAAGAAATGCAATGTAAGATCACGTAGGACTTTAATGGGTTGTAATGGAAGCTATGGAACTAGTATATATTGGATTAGCCAATAATAGTCACTAGCATCCTCAAGCGCCTTTTCAACACATTCCCATCGACTCATGGATATTGTTCTTCTTTTTCTCTTTTTCATCATCCCATTCATGCTTGTTTACTTTTGTATGGCCCATTTCCTCAAACACACTTGACACAACAACAAAGGGTTTTCATGCACCTTTATTATCATTTCATTATACCAAGTGCCTCTTCAACCTCTTCTTTTCTTTCTTCACTCTGCTTTTCTTTTCTTTCCACTCTTCTCACTCTTTGACACTTCGGGAAATTTTTTTTTTCTTCTTAAGCGCTTAAGAGTTTTGTATAGACTTTACGGCTAATGAAAAGAAGGAATAAAGCTTAGTTTATACAATTTTGGACAATAGAAAGAAATAATCGGCTAAAGGCTCAACGGGCTGACTAGGGTATACAGTCATATAAAAAGGTAGCGTATGACAAGAAAAAAAATAGAAACTCTCGGTTAAACAAAGAAATGCCTACATCCTTTCCAACACTACACCTCCTTCATTTCGTTTTGCACACACACCAGGCAAGTTCTAGACACTTCACAATAGCATGGAATAACAATACCTCACTTCACACTTTATGCACATGCTCAATTCAAGATGCATTCACAGACTCTTTAATTAGCCAATTACATGAATTCGAAATTAAGACTCAATCACACCGAATCGAATTCTACAGCCTAGGTAACTCAACATATTTACAAAATTGCATGCTTTCAAACGAATCACTTTTACATTTTGAATATCAGTTACAACACGCAACCAAAATTTCACAACCATTTAGTAACTACAGGTTCAGTGATGCAATCCACCAAAGAAAAAACTGAAAACAAATTAAAAATCCTACTCCTATCGACTACATTTCCCTTAAGACGGTCGTCATCCATCCATCATAGGGAACAGTCACTAACTATGACATCGGTTCAATGGGACTATTCTCGATAAAAGAATCGAAAACAAACTCCGAGAAACCCAAAATAAAAACCGAAATTTTTTTGCAAAACATCGATCATGTCGATGGAAAACTATTTACAAAATATTTTGATAAGTGCAAAATATTTTCGCAAAATTTTTTAAAAATATCAATCATTTCGATAAGAAAGAAATATTTACACTGGCAACCACAACTTTTCATAACACACATCATTAACCACAAAAATATATACAGATACAACACAAATCAGTTCACAACCACAGGGAAACATAAAAACATACATGCACAACAAGGGAAAGAGCATACAGCAGATTAGCCTAAGTCCCAGCACCTAGCTACTCCCCACCCCACACTTAAATCGAACACTGTCCCCAGTGTTCACAAAAATTAAGATCACAAAATTTCGGGTGGTGGAACTCCCTGATCAGTCGAAATATTCGACTTCTTCATCCGGTGCTGCTGCCTCATCGCCCATGTCCGAGTCAGCTCCATCGTCGTCATCGGACTCCACATCAGAGTCCTTCCGACGTGTCTCCTCGTCAGTGGGGACATCATCGTCAGTAGGCTCCACGAAGGATGGTCCCACTCGGCACAAAGCTTTGGCGTTCTCGCCAAATGGGTAATCCAGCTCCAGCCCAGCTGCCATAACTCTTCCTCTGTGGCTAGTCTCCCACCAATCCGGAGCTGAAGCATCTGCATACCAAACATCCGAGCCATGTACTGATTGTCACGAGCATGTCGCTCGCCCAGTGTCAGTACTGGCCCATGTATGGTGTCGGGGGCCTTAGTTTTTGGCACATCAAGGGCCCTCCACTCCAACTGCGGGATGTAATCTAAAGCCTCTTCCTCGACATCGAGGCCTCGGAGGAAGGTGGTGGTGAGTCCGCCGAACCCATAACTGTGGCCCTGGTGTAGTCGGGCTCTCTTCATGGCGGATATGATAACCGCCCCAACATTAATCTCCAGCCCTTTCATAAGGGCATACACCAAGAAGACACGGTCCCGGGTCACATCCGTCATGTGAACTCCCGGGATCAAGCACGAACACACTATCTTCAGCCATATTCTTGCCTCCCTGTTCATCTGCGAATAAGGCAGAGTCTGGTGATAACCCCTCTCCTTATGTCTACTCCATCGGGCTGTGGATCGAGCCCCACACAAGGTACGTCTGATGTCGGCGTATGGTGGGGTGATGTTCAGCTGGCGGAGAACGTGGGCGTCTGTGTCCCGCGCTCCAATGATGGCATTAAATTGCTGGGGTTCCAGAGTGACAATCTTCCCTCTGATTTTTATTGTGTGGCTTCTGATGGCCGGGTTCCAATTTGCGTAGAACTCCCGGACCAAATGTAGGTTGCACTCCTTGGGCTCCTGAAATATAAAGCTGAGCCCAGCTGCCTCAGTCCTTTGCACAATACGGGGGAACTCCTGTGCTAGTGGTTCCCGTGCAATATGCTCCTCCGGGAAGTACTTGCTTTCCTTATGTTTAGCATACCACTTCTTTCCTTCCTCGGTTACCCACCTCGTTCCGTATTGGCGGCGTTGGCCGCGCGGAACAGCTGGTGTAGCTGGGACTGCGGTGCCCAATCTCATTCGCTTTCTCCCGGTGCCTGAAGTAGAAGCACCTTTACCCTTATCCTGCCTACTCGCCATTGTACCTGCCAACATCAATAAACAAGCACAATGTCAAGCTAAATGCATATTAGCTTCGGCTAAGGTCGGGTTAAACTAAGTTCACCCCACACTTAGTCCTTAGCTACTTTTACGATACTACGGCAAGGATTACTTTATTTACAACCCAAACACAAACAACTATACAATTTATTGCTTAGTGCGTTCACAAAAAAATTTTCGACAGTATAACTTTTAGCGTACTACTCAGACTTCATATAGCTAATTATAATCCTACTATCGCTAGCAATTCAACCATCGCACTTAGCAACGAAAACAACAAACAAAAACAACAACAAAAATTCTATATACATACGAATCCGAATAATCAAACCAATTTGAACAATTTTCGCATTTTCCCCACAAATTCGAGAATTCGTCATCTTTTACATTCAAACAATATTTACACGACTTATCTCACTTCACAACCACACCCCGACATCTAATTCACCAATTTATCAAGTTACCCAATTCAATTTCAACAACCCAAGCCCTAGAATTAAATTTTACACTCAATTTCGAATAATTCATGTAATCGACTAGTTCAAACGCTAATTACAACATTTCGAACACTCATCAATCAGCAAATAATTCAATTTCATGCTCAATTGCTACTTAGGAGGATATATCTCACCTCACATACTCAAATTCGAGTGGAATCGACAAAAATTTGAGAAAAACGAGGAAAACATACCTTTAAATTGAATACCCGAAAAAACTTGACGATTTCCTTGCCTAGTACCGTGGCACGGTGGTTGGGGGAGGGAATTAGGGAGTTTGGTCGCGGAGAAGAGAAGAAATGGGGAAAGAAAGGGCAAAAATCGGGGTTAAAATTAAGAAAAACACGCGGGTCACCCGGCAACCCGGTGTGACCCGGCACCAAATGTAAGGCAACATGTCACGGAGGGTAACGCGGAGCCCCTCCTCCGTGACACGGAGCCAACGCGTTGGCTCACTGGAATTTTTTTTTTTTAAATCCGGATTTAACTTCAACGTGTCACGGAGGGTAACACGGAGCCTCTCCTCCGTGACACGGAGCCAACGCCCCAGTGCACTGTCTCTTCATTTTAATTATTTTTTCATACCTTGCCTTTTTCTTCCCGATTCCATGCATATTTTTCTCCGTTAGACCTGAAAATCACCTCACTAAACAAAATTGGTTAGATTAATAGATTTTCCTAACTAAAATGAAAAATATTAACTAAAAACGAAAAATTTATACCAAATCAAGAAAAAGAAAATTAAAATAAAAACTATTTACACCTTACTAAACAAAAGAAAAAAATATTTTTCACGGGTTGCCTCCCGTGCAGCGCCTGGTTTACCGTCGCGGCTCGACGTCCTTTATGCTCAATTATCTACTAGGGTGATGGACGATTTGTCACGATCATTGTCCTCCCCCCAGTAGTGCTCAACCTGATCAGGTGGCCTTCCTATCAACTTTCGGGAATCATTCATTTGATTAGCATTCCCATGATCAATTACATTGATCACCGAGAGTTCTTCATTCACCATCGGGAGCTTAGGTGCTTTGTACACATCGAACACTTCGACCTTGTCATGTGCTCGCATTGTAAGTTGACCCATAGCCACGTCGATTAATGCTTTTCCAGTTGCCAAAAAGGGTCGTCCCAAAATAAATGGGACTTCAGCATCTAGGTTCAAAATCCAGAACAATAAAATCGACCGGAAAAATGAGGGAGCCCACTTGCACTAGTACATCCTCAACAATGCCATCCGGCCTCGCTAAGGATCTGTCTGCTAGCTGCAAGATTACGGTTGTAGGTCTAGGGCTCCCCAGACCTAACTTTCTGAATACCGAAGATGGCATCAGATTTATGCTCGGCCCCAAGTCACATAATCCACGAGCTCGGATACTCTGCCCAATAGTAAGCTGGATAGTAAAACTTCCAAGGTCTTTTAGCTTCGTGGGCAGTCTGTTTTGAATCCGGGAAGTGCATTCCTCCGTCAAAGCCACCGTGGCATACTCAGTCAAATGACTTTTGTTTGCCACGATGTCTTTAATATATTTCGCATATTTGGACACTCCCTGCAAGACATCAACAAGAGGTAAATTAACATGTACCTGTTTAAGCACCTCCATAAATTTCTTGAAACACGCCTCCTCCTTGTGTTTCTTGAGTCGTTGAGGGAACGGGGGTGGAGGTCTTTCTGCTTCTGCTTCTTTGGTCTTCCCCCTATCAGAACTTTGTTCCTCCTCAACATCTGCTGCTCCTGACTTTTGAGGCGGTCTTTCCGGTTCCACCTCCTTCAACTGTAAACCACTCCTCGTGGTCACTGCATTTACCTGCTTCGGATTAGGATCCGTGTCGCTAGGCAGTCCTCCTCTGGGTCTTGTATTTTGGGCACTAGCAAATTGCCCAAACTGATATTCAAGAGCCTTGGTCGCTAACTGATTATTCTTCACTTTGGCTGCCAATTTAACATAGTCAGCCTGCAATTGCGCCTGATCAGCGATCATGGTCTTGAACATCTCTTCAATGGTAGGTGATGGTGGTGGAGGAGGGGCATTGTGATTTCTGAATTGAGATTGGTAGTTCTGTTGCCCTCCTTGATTTCTGTGCATACCCTGACCAGAACCTTGGCTTTGTTGGTTGTTGCTACCCCACGAAAAATTTGGATGGTTCCTCCAATTTGAGTTGTAGCCACTACCAAACTGCTGTTGATTTCTCTGTGCATTGCCCACAAAGTTAACCGAATCTATGTTTGCTCCACAGCACTCAGCTGAGTGCTCACTACTACCACACACTTCACACCACATCTGCTGGACCGCATTGACTGAAGCTGAAGGCTGGTTCAAGTTCATATTGCTGAAGTGGTTGTTTAACTGATTCTGCAAGGCAGTTATCTGTGCAGTGATAGCTGTAAATCCATCCACTTCAAGCACTCCTGCTGCTTTCCTTGCTCCACCTCTTGATGAATCTGTATTCCATTCTGGATTGCCCTGTGAAATCCGGTTGAGCAAAGTGTACAGCTCCTCATAAGTCTTTTCCAGCGCTTGCCCTCCAGCTGCTGAGTCTAGCAAAATTTTAGTATGGGGTTCCAAACCCTCAATAAATGTGTGTACCAACACCTCATTGGAATGATGATGATGAGGACAGTCCCGCAACATGGATTTAAATCTTTCCCAGGCTTGATACAAATTTTCTCCCTCCCTCTGTTTGAAACTTAGAATTTGACTTCTAAGTCTGGCTGTTTTACCAGAAGGGAAAAATCTGATCAAAAACTTCCGTGCTAGATCATCCCACGTTGATATAGAATTTGGTGGTTCAGCTTTTAACCACCTCTTGGCTTCACCAAGTAAGGAAAACGGAAATAAGGTGAGCCGAACATAATCAGGTGACACTCCAGCGGGTATATAAGTGTCACTTATCTCCAAAAAATTCTGGAGATGTTGTTGTGGGTCTTCATGAGGGAGACCGGTAAATTGCCCGCTTGTGTGCAAAAGTTGCACCATATTCTGCTTTAATTCAAACCTCCCTCCAGGCTCTGGTTTGCGGATACTAGAATGTACATTGTTGGCATGTGGGATTGCCACCTCGCGAACCGGCCTTGCTGCTGTTTCATCGGGCACTAACACTGCCCTAACAACCGGTGGATTTTGTTGCTCCATAATAGACTTTCTGAGCAACCGCAGCTTCTTTTGTAGAGCTTCTCTACGTTGACTGTGAAATTCACGTTCAGGCTCTAAGTAAGATTCCACCAGCTCTTTGTCCCTTGCCAGTGTTCACAGAAATCAAGTCTGCAAAATACAGGCTAAGACCAAGTTGTCAACACTTAAGAAAATAAAACAAAAATACAGTAAATTTACACTTATCACAATTACACCAATTGCCTAGCCTCCCCGGCAACGGCGCCAAAAACTTGTCCGGCTGGTTCGGTATATGTAAAACCGACACGCAAGTGCACGTGGTCAAACAAGTAATAAAGTGGCTAAGTAAGCCAAGTATCGATCCAAGGAGACTCTGAATAAGTAAAATTGCCTAAGTACACTATATTCTTATCTTACTTCTAATTATGCTAACAACAACGTAACCAACAGTTAAATAAGTTTTTGTTTATAAATTATATATACTAAAACTATTAACAATTATTTACTGTGAATTGAAACTATGGATATGAGCATGCCAAGGTTAAGAACAAGTAATGAATTTGATTATAATCATACTTTGGTTATTCTTCTCTTCATGTTGCTAGCCAAGAACATTAGCCTAGAGATTAAAACTCTCGTATTTAATCTCACTTTAGAATCATAAACCATTCTTCTACATTTCTGTGATCAAATGCAATTTATGACCTAGCACTACAATTCCGGTTCCTAAATTGACTAATACGGCTTTCAAGTATATTTCTATCAGGAAAGCACATCAAAACCCAATTTTCCCAAATCAAGTTAAGAACAATACCCTATTAATTCACAACTTTCCAATTTCGTGCTCTCTCGAGTGAAATTGGACTTTTTAGATGTACATTAGTGCCGGCCACACACTAATGCAGTAGAAACAAGAATTAACAGAACAACATGGAAGAAGAAGAAGAAAACCATATAATTAACAATCAAAATTCATCACCATTATTCAAAACCTCAGCAAGGAAGAGAATTAGCCACTCATTTGTGGATTAATCATCCTAAAACAAGTGTAAATCATACAAACAATTGATTGAAAGAAGAAAGGAAGAGAAGAAATCCCTTAGCTTTTTCGTCCCTCAACTGCTTCTAACCCACGTCCTTGCTCCACCAAGTCTGAATTAATTAAAAATAAGCTAAGTGTGCTATTTATACTAGTGGGAATTTTTCTCGGAATAACAAGCAACGTGTCACGGAGGCCAACGCGGAGCACTACCTCCGTGACACGGCGTGGACGCGGACCCTTACTGGAATTCCAGGGTCCGGGAATATAGCCTCAACGTGGCACGGAGGCCAACGCGGAGGCCTATCTCCGTGCCACGGAGCTGTCGCGAGGCTTCACTGGAATTTGCCAATAAAATTATCCTCCAGGCAGTGTGCCTCCGCGATGGTAGCGTGGCACGGCTCCATCGTGGAGCCCCTTTACATTGCGCATTCCAATGCCTTTTCCATGCTCGCATCCAAGTCCAATTCCGATATTACTCCAACATGCATTTTAGCTCCTAAAAATCATATTTTCCTGCAAAACAAATGCTAATCATGTTGGTTAGAATAAATTCACATTTTATTACCAATTACATGAAAATGTATACACATTGCATAACAAACAAGGCGAAAATGATACGTTTGAGTATCACTTGGGCATATAAATCTGCCTAAGATCACTAATTAGCATTGGAAATCCTCTAAAGATTACCACTGCTCCTAATACGATTCATACCTTGTTGTCATGATTCGTAGTTCCATCCATATCAAGAGTCTTCCTTTGTGCAATTCTTCTAAATATTTCCACGACTCAATGTACGGCTCGTACTAGTGTTGTATGGCTCGTACTGAGAGTCATAGGTTGCATTATCCCCAATTTAGCCATCTGAAAATTTTCACAGTTCTCAGTACGGCTCGTACCATCAACATACAGTTCATACTGAGACTGTGACTTTAGCTCATTTTTTGCACTTTCAGGCTTTTTTTGCACATTCCTGCTCCAACACTTATTTGTCCTGTAATCAAAGAAAAAGTTCCTTATATCCATATAAACACACCTAAGTTCATTCTATTTTCTTAGTTTTGAGTGTCGAAAGTGCAGTAAACTCACAACACATCAACGAATTAGAAGGATAGAGAGACTTTTCATTGCACGACTTAGATCATGAAAGAAGGGAACATTTCCTAAAATGTTTTTTAGCCTTTTCATCATAAATGTGGCGTGCTTCACACCCATGAAAAAGACTCTACTTAATGCGGTTTTCAGGCACTCTAGGACACTTCAAAGCCTAATGCTTTAATACCAAGTTTGTCATTACCCGAGCATAGGCCCGAATCGAGACAAGGGACAAAGAACCCCGAAAGGCTCCAAGTCGATCCATGGCATGAACATGACATCTAAGCTCAACATAATAAAAGAGGAATTATAACATATAAAATAGCGGAAGTTTGAAAATCTGATAACACGAATATCTGAATACATACACAAGTCTGAAGCTAAAATACATACTATGTCTGATAAGCCTCTACTACTGACGAGTTGATGGGTCAAGACCCTAACTAACTCACTAATGTCTGAAACTAAAAATACTGAAATACAACTAAAAAGAAGGGCCCTCGAAAGATGAGGACTTACCAACTTTGGCTGGAAAGTGTTAACATTGAGGATCTAGCTAACGGTGGGACTAAGCCTGAATATCTGAGCATGTATCATGAAATGATACAGCATAGAGTATGCAGTTAGTACATGAAATGTACCAAGTATATAAGGTAAGTAAAACCGCTAAGTAAATAAAATCGGAGATCATGCATATCATAAATATTTCATCATAAGAGTTTGAGAGTAGGGCTCACATGCTATTATCTGAAAATATGATTTGAACATAACTGAATATCATAACTGAATCGAATGACCAAAAGCTGAAAACTGATAATCATAAGTAAAAACTGAACATTGGGTCAAACCTGCTGAAAACATAATAACATGACTGATGAACATGCATAGCTGAAATTATGAGGAATAATGGGAGATTCGTCTTGTAACCGACATTACCATGATAGAGCTTACATGGTCCCAACTATTACACTCAAATGGGCAGAGCCGTCCAAAGCCTTGCCAGGGCTAAGGACGCAACCATGATATCGATATCATGCTGAAGGCCCCTTGGGGGCAGGGAAATCTCACGAGGGAGGTCCCAAATAATTTGAACACACCTACGTTGGCACGTAGTTCTGAGGCATAGGGTTGACTAACCCTTAGCCTACTAGGAGTTAGACACTACTCCCAAAAATATGCATATTCTCTCCATCATTTTTCAATGAAGCTGACCATCATCTAGTGACGAAGCTGACTCATAACATATATGCATAATCTGAAATCATAACACGAGGAGCCTTGGGCTCAAACCAACCACAAGCTGAAAATAATGGGAGTCTAGACTCTAAAATTCATGTGGTAAGCTAATACATAAAGTTTAAATAAAATAATGAAACATGCTTGATCATATGAGCTTGCCTAATAATTAAGCATGCTTGACATAGACTTGATCATTCGAAAACATGAACATGGACATAGGTAATTCAAAATCATACTTTCATCATATACATCTCATCATGCTTAAATACATATATCGTAAATCTCAGCTTTCATGAACTTCTCTAGGTGGTCATCATAATTTATAAAAACTTAAAAACATAAATTGTAATTAAAGACATCGTAAAATATGTCCATGAATTATAATTCAACATTAGAAACATGTATAAATCATACCCATGAGTGATACTTAGAGAATTCACATGTTGGGTTAAAACTCCATAGATTCATCAACTAGAATTTTCTTGAAATTGAAGAGGGATTGGGCATGGGTGTGGATGAATACACCCATTCATAACCCTACATATTTGAAAAAATCTAATTTCACAAACCCTCTTGAAAGATCTATGGAATTTTGGAAAAAACTTGATGAATCCTAAGCTTGATCACCCTTAGAAATCACTAAGTTTGCATGCATGGAAGAGAACGGGTTTAGAATGAGCTTAACCCTCTTAAAATACCCTTTTCTGAGCTTAAAATGACGTAGTAGGCCTTAGGAACTTAGAAATTAGGGAAAATCCCTTAATAAATTCGCAGGAAAAATACACTGCAGTCCTAACGAGGGACTGGACGACTCATTTCCAGAACTAGAAATTCATCATCATTGATCAACAGGAGGTACACCACGGCTCGTGGTGTGCCCGAAGACTTGTGGTGACTAGCTGTTAGGAGCACTGCCCAAACTCTTCACCTTTAAATCAACTTTTGACCACAGATAACATGACGACTTGTGGTGATGACCATGACTCGTGGTCTCACCCGTGGTCAACCTCAAACGTAAAATTCTAACTAAATCCAACTTATTCCTCACTAGTCACTTAATGACTCATGGTGCACCTGACAGGTCACTGGACGACTCGTCCTATGACCTAGTGTAGAAAATCCTGTTTTCTCCATTTCAACCCTCGGGTTTGATCTTAGGGCTTTCGGGGTATTACAAAAGACGACCTCGAATTAGTGTTTTGAGTGTTCTAATAGGCTCAAAATATGTTTTAGAAGTGCTGTGTATTTTGGTTTGCATTCTGAGGGGTTCAGGTTGAGTTTTGAGGGTTAATTTCACGAGTTAGGCTATTTAATAAGTTGTTGGTACTGGTCCAATCGCACTTGTGGCTATTGTCTGCTCTGCGGAGTTGGGAATAGTCAGGGATGTATACTCCCACGAGCCCGCATCTACTATGGATTCCAAACTTGCAAAAGTGAATCAATTTATGGGTTTTCGCACCTACAATAGACTTTCTACAGGTGTGATGACATACCTATGATGTGTTTTTCCATATCATGAGATGCCTGGGCAGAATCAATTTTTAAATTCCACTTGATTTTCACGAT
This sequence comes from Datura wrightii, assembly GCA_035772735.1. Taxonomy (NCBI): domain Eukaryota; kingdom Viridiplantae; phylum Streptophyta; class Magnoliopsida; order Solanales; family Solanaceae; genus Datura; species Datura wrightii. Next base: position 165,015,461 of record JASDFA010000018.1, on the reverse strand, counting down.
TTGAAAGTTAGAGACCTCGAATTTGGGAGATTTTGGATGTGTTCTTTACAGTTTGACTCGGGGATAAGATTCTAACTTTGACTTTGGTATTTTCCCGCTATTCCTTCGAATTTTAACATTTTATCCATGGATTTTCTAGGAAAATGGGGATTTTTTTCCTACAATTATAAAATGGCATTTTATCAATTCGCAGGTTGATTCATTCTTAGAATTTGATGATTTTTGAGATTTAAGACCCATACATTATGGGTAGAACGATTTCATGACAAAATTACAGTTTTCATTTCAAGGGCTTTATGTTGATCTTTTGGGTTTAAAATATTAATATAACAATATGATTTTCAACAAACTCATATTCTTACATAAATTATGTATTTTAAGTACTATGGATTCATTCGAAGGCTTTGAGGAAAAGTAAAGTTGTGTTGTAATCGTTTGGATTTTGAATTTAAGGCAAGTTGATACTTTTTTTGACTTTTCTACAGTATTTGTATTGGTAATTAACTAATTATTAAGGAAATGAAAATGAGGATCCCATATAGGTAAGATGACTAGAACCATGTTATTGGAAAATATCAGATATTTGACTGTTTATGATTGATTTATGATATCAGTGGAGGTTAAAAATATGATTAAATGAGCTTGTAGTTGTTTCATTGCATTTTGATCATCTGATTACTCATCGATCCTATTTACTCATATAATTGATGTAATTAATCGGTTGGAAAAGAATTTTACTTGTACTGTATATATGGCACATGTATGCACCACACTTGCATACTTTTATCTCATGCATATTACACTTGGAGAATCATATGGTTATTGTATGATATGCTCTGAGAGACTTGATTTTGGATGAAGTGATGATATTATAGCCTATTGATTGGATATCCAATGCATGATGGAAGACTTGATTCCGAGTAAGTATACAAATCTTGTAAGTCCCCTATAATTCACGTGAATCTACCACATGAGCATGTGTATACTGATTCATATGAACATTGCATTTCTTTACATATATTTTTATTTGATTTTATTGATATGTCATGACGTACGTAAGAATTCTTGGGAAGTATCAGATTTTAAGTTGTGGATTCCTTGAAATAACAGGGTCTTATTTTCTTACTTGATTTAATATGGGAGATTGCCTATCTAGTTACCGATTTATGATGATTTAATGTGCAGTCAATATATTCTCTCTTATTTCTTGGGTATTAATTATACCTTATTGATTGAGCTAATTATCGATAAAAGTTGGAGGTAAGCATTGGAAAGATCAATACTCATCATCACTCTAATTTAGAATCAGTCAATGATACTGTTGAGTACATGTATTTTTCATACTCACTCTAAATTTGCTATATTTTTTGTGTGCAGGTTCTTTTCAAGGCACAAGCGATAGACAATGTGGTCTTGATTGCTGAGTATTTGCCCTTTGAATCGTCAGGATGAGCTACTTAGTTGATTTACTACATCCACTTCATTTCTTTATTATTTCTGTCTTTTCTTTTTAGACATATATGTTGTTGTTTTCAGACTTGTAATGCTATTTTAGCCGCTCTTGTATTTATGATTTCAGGTATTGAAAGGTGTAACATTTATTCACATACTTTTAATTATGAAATGATAATAATGATTTATATTATGTTCTCACTTTTCTTTGGGACTATAATAATTTTTAAATGAATTTAAAATTATATTATGATTCACCTATGAGAATTGAGTAGGTGTCATCACAGCTATCACATTTTTGGATCGTGACAGCTCCTTTGACTTTTTCTTTTGCGGATTGTCTTCCGCATTTGTGATATATGTGAAGACTTCCAAAATAATTTCTTTTCACCTCTTTTTCTTTTGATTTAACTCCTTCTAAGTCCCACAGTATATGAAATATGTACAAATCAGAAAATTAATGACTCCATTCATCAATAAATACAATAAAATTTATATTAAAAAAAGAAAAAGAAGGAGATAACAATTTATCACCCAACTCTAAAGTCATTCCAGTAAATCACTATTTTTACGCTACGCTTGAATTCTCCATCTTCTCCGAGCTTTGCATCACTACAAAATTTATTCACTTAGCCCGTGCCAGCAACCGCAAAAAAAAAAGATTTTATATGTGTAGAGTCAAATGAATGAGAGATTTGGAGATACTCAAATAAAAACGACATTTTCATCTTTAACGTGATTAAGATTTTTTCTTATGATCTAGTTTGGAATGGGTTAAACAAAGTTATCCCATAAATTGAGATATCTTAGGGGATTAGTTATCTCAACATATATATGGGATAATTTATTCTATTATTATATAGTATAAATAATGAAATAAATAATTTCAAGACTAACTAATACTCCTTATGAAATGCAGAATTAAAATACTCATATATTATGTCCGAAATTATTATCTCGTATCTCCGTATAAAACGATACCACTGAAATATGACTAGCAAGTGCTTATCTCGCCTCATCCCCAAAAACAGATGGCTTTTTGCAGTTTCAAGAGATCTATCAGTCACCTCCAAACTTCAAGGGATTCCTGTGATTAAATAATGTCACATTATTAGCCCCATCTTCAAAAAAAATATTTTAACAACTCAACTACTATAACAAATTAGTAATTACAGTAGCGTAACATATATATAACATAAGGTACATAGAATATATTATTATATTGTGGATGTGACTTCTTTTTTGTTCACTAGCTAAGCTGCAGCCCTCAATATAACTAGCTCGTACGTGTTGTTTATTTAACTGATTTATGAATCTAATTAATTTATTCTCCTATTTCAATTTAAGTAATATATTTTTTAAATTTAATTTTTAAAATTTATTTTATTTTATTTTTGAAATAATTTATAATTATAGAAATATCTATTTTTATTTTAAATTACAAGCTTTAACTTAATTTTTTATATAATTTTATATCAAGTTAAATAACGATATAAATTGACACGGAAGGAGTAGTAGCAGACGTCATCTCTTCTTAAGTTCAACAACAGAAGAGATGTGCTATCCTCATGGTCGGTTGATTTAGAAATTATAATAATTTCCAGTTTGTTCTTCTCTTGTCATCTTGATTGAATACTATTTGATTTGGAAAAGATTCCCCAAAGAACTTTTTGAAATAGTATTATTAATCCCTCATGACCTGATGATATTTTTGGTCCACACGTCATGCAGGATAAGAATAATTCAAATCTTATTGTGTTAATTAAAATCATTATCATGTATTTCACATCTCAGAATTCTTTGTTTATGTAATTAACACAAGAACATTTACCAGCCATCTCCATTGTCTACGATAATGTTAAAACCAAATCAACCATAAATTGCTTTGCTCAGAAAGTTGCTTGGAAGGTAAGCATCCTCCACTTATAAATTTGAGATTGTGGATTTGAATCACTAATGAAACAAAAAGTGTTAGAAGCTTCTCGGGAGAGGTTTAAAAAAAACCCACCAATTTGTGCATCCTAGATGATCTTTTTTATTATGTCCGACCAATCTCTTTTTCTTTTTCCTACCGATTTGGGTAGTACTTATAATGTAACGACACAATTACCACAGCTTGTTAGGACGGTTTGTTGTCGAATATAGTATATTGTATGGTGCTAATTTGAATATACTATTTATTTTAATTGTTATTTTTAAAAAATTACATTTCATTCTATTATATTATTAAATATATTGTTATGCAATTACGAAAAATCTCATTTTATATAATGATCGATGTGATATATTTTTCACTCTCTTGCTGTGCTCCTCAATTTTCTATCATAGATGTATAATCTGAGCTAAATATATATGTTTGCTAGATTTCTCGATCTAAGTTTTTGTAATATTTTTACCCTGTGCCTGCTTTTCATGTAAGGTTATTATTCAAATTGCTTGTGTGTGGTGTTAAAAACAAAATTTTGACTTTCATTTTCCTAAAAGATAATTTATCTTTGCTTCTTAATTTTAAATAATTATCAAAATGCTTTTCCTTTTTTTTTTCCGGAGTTCCTCACCAATAAACAATTTTTTTTAAAAAAAAAACGTAAAATTGATTTTAAAATTTTAAGTTAATTAGTCTATTTCTGAACTATATATACAGTTATTATACTTTTCATGTGCGAGGTATAATTTCCAAAATATCCTTGATTCATTTTTCAAATATTAATAACACTAAAGATACTTTAATTCCTTCTTATTTTTTTTTACCCAATTTCTAAATAAAATAATTTAATCATTTTAAATATGGTACTACTCCACAAAGTCTTTTCTAAGTTATTTATTAAGGGTAAATATCCATACTTGTACATATTTTGCATTTCTAGCTAGCTTGAATCTGTCTGGTTCATGTCCTTTGGAAAAGGATTTAGTGTTAATTTATGTTGAACACCTAATAATGAAACTAACTTAATGTAAGGCTTGATTATAATTTGAACTCATGAACATGACTTTCTCTTTTTAGTTTTAAAAACGCTAATTTAAAAAAGAGACAAAATGGTTACTAACCTAAACACAAATAGCATTTGCTGGAGAAACGATACGTGAGAACACCACAGAGCAGCAAACACTCTTTAAGAATGCCTATAAAATGGAATCAAAGATGCGATAATAAACAGTTCGCCCATACTCAATTTTAATTTATTTCTTAAATAATCTCAGCTCTTTTTCTTAGAAATAAAACTGTAATTTTTTCCTTTAAATATAAAAATAGCAAGTATAACAGGTTTTTGGAAAATCAACTTGTTTCACCTTTCAGGCATGGATGATTAAGATATAACATGGGCTATGAGAAATGGTTAACAAGAATAGGCTCCGAAAGTGGGTTAAGGCTTTTCTTACATCAAATGGGCCAACTAGCCCAATCTCTGTGAAAAACAAATGGGAAGAAACAAATGGGAAAATAACGTATTTATACTATATATAATAAGAGTCAATATTATAAAATATAACATGAGTTTTCATTTTTCAAAATCCAACAAAAGAAGTAAAAAAAAAAAGACTAAATTTTTTTCAAATTAAATCACGTTAAGAGACCCATTCCTAAATAATGTTGACACATTCTCTTAAGTAATGTTTTCTTGATATTAATCTCACAAAATTCTCTCAAATTATTGTCTTTTTGTAAATTTCTCTCGAATTGTTGAATCCTTTTTGATATTAATCCTCCAAAATTCTCCCAGATTATTTCTTTTCCATAAATTTCTCTCAAGTTACTTAAATTCACATTATCTTCTTAAATTTTTCATACACAAATATTTTTCCCTTCCTTCTTTCTCTCCAATAAAAATTTTATATAAAAATCATATTTTATACATAAGTGACGTAATTTTCATACTTTCATTCATAATTTTTTTAGTCTTTATTTTTTTACGAAATAGCTAATTCAATGAATAACTTTTCATACACAATTGATACAAAATCGTTGATTGAAGTTTTATTGAAGAATCAAGTTTTATACCTTTTTTATGTGTATTTATTGATAGACAATACAACTTGATAAGCAACTAAAAATGACTGAAGATATCAATTTCTATATTTATTTTGGATCTTAAAGAAATAAAATCACAACTAAAACTAATTAAAATATTATGATTTTATATACAATTCATATACTAAAATATATTTGTATATATCCATGATTTTTTCTGTTCCTTTACGAGATAGCAAATTCAGAGAAACAACTTTGTATTCATGATTGTTTCTCAGTTCGTATACAAATTTCTTACATACAAACATGTAAAAATAATAGAAAAATAATGATATCCTCGTTTCTATATACATTTTAGATATCCAGAAAATCAAAATACACCTAAACTAGTTAAATATATCGTTTTTTATACACAACTCATACATTAAAATATGTACAAATATCTTACATGCTAACATGTAAAAACAACATAAAAAATGAAGATATTCAGTTTCTATATAAAATTCAGACCCCAGAAAATAAAAACACATCTAAACTAATTAGATATACCATAATTTATACACAATTCATACATTAAAACATGTTTGTATATAATATGGTATAAAAAAGATTAAGTAAGCCAGTTTCTACACCAATTACATACATATAAAAAAATTTATATAATAAGGTGAACATACTATATTACATATCCTATCCATACAATATATATGAGATGTTTGGTACGAAGACAAGTAATGCAAGGATTAGTAATATATGGATTAATAATGCAGGGATTGTTGATACAAGAATTATAATATTGAGATTATTTTTTCTTAAGTGTTTGGTTAATTGTGTTAAAAATTAGATATATCATGCATTGTGTTTGGTTTAAAATCATACAAATATTTTTTTATAATTATACCCTTAAATTTTTATATAAACGAATTCAGGAAAAGAAATTGAGGGGTAGTGTAGTTATTTAGGTGTCTTATCCTTGCATTGTTAATACATGGATTAGTAATCTCTTTATTTTCTTGATATAAAATAATATAACTTATGGTGTATAAGTAATCCATGTGTTAGGTATGATTAAATTGAATTGAGTAACCAAATAATATATTGGCTTTGACTAATGTCACGCCCCGAGCTTACACCCTGGACGGAACACGGTACTTGGAGTCACAAGTAACCCCAAGTCAAACCTTGGTCTATCATACACTGGCATTCTGAGTAACATATTAATGTATACAGCGGAAGTTTAAAGAAACAATATAAGCATTTAAGAGAATGAAGCTCATTCATAATGTTTGAAAACATTTGAACAAAACTACACGTTTGAAAAACCAAATCTGCGTCTGAAAGCCACTACAACTGATGAGTTGTTGGGAAAAGCCCCCAGCTTACTCCTAATCAAAGTAGAAGAAAGCAAAATTGAGTAAAATAATCTTCGTCCTCGAAAGATGAGGACTCACACTTAGAACCGCTGAAGTCTTCTGAGAACGATCGGCTAGCGAGACTGAGACTGAGATCCTGCAGCTGTATCATAAAATGATACAACATAAAAGTATGCATCAGTACTTTGAATGTACTGAGTAAGTGAGAGAAACCATACACAAGAAATAAAACTACTGAACTGAAAAGACATGCAATGACTAACTGGAGCTATTGAACTGAATAATTGTAATGACTGAGATGGTCTAAAAGACCCTGGCTGATGGTCCAGGACATGCCCTAAATTTGAGATACTGAACTGAACTGATCTGAACTAACTAATCTGGAACTGAAATGAGCTGACTGGTGAGAGAGTCTATAACCAACATATAACCACGTGAGCTAGACGTGGAGTCCGATGTATACACCCCATCGATAGGACCCAATATACCTTTCCAGGGTATAGAGGCATGAGCTGGGTGATGAAAAGAGTCTGGGGCCATAAAGCCAATGAAACTGTAACCTATGGTGGCAAGGTAGTTCTGGGAACCTGGGTGCGCTGGAACCTTGGTCCCCTTGGTGCTAAGTCTTACTCCCACTGGATAGTCCTAGACTAAATACTAAGCTGATAGCTCGAAACTGGGGCCCAAGACTAGTCTGGAATATCTATCTGGAAGCACCCTGAGACTCTTATTCGGACCGAATTTTGGAATTGGGTTCTAAGACTGGTCAGAGTTGCTTATCTAGAAGCGTCATAATCATCTAAAGAACAAGTTGTAATCTATAACTGGGGTCTTAAGGCTGGTCAGAGCTGCTTATCTAAAAGTGTCATGACCGCCTAGTGATCCGCTAAAACTGAGTTCTGAATCTGATTCTGATAATTGGGAGTAACTACTGACACCTCGGGAATTTCTGTAGTCAAACTGATCAACTGACATTTCTGACTAATACTGGATATTCTAACACTTTGACTGAAATAGAACTGACAATAGTCTGACTGTGTTTAAGTACAATCAACAACATGAAAGTTCCCAACACTGGTAAAATCAAGCAAAAATTCAATATGTAAACACTATCGCAAGATTGTAGTTTCTCTATATTCATGACTAGGGATAAATTTCACGTTACAGGAATAAGCAACAACATAGTCACAACTAGTGGAAAAACATCAAAAATTAACATAAATGGTATTTCACATGATTTAAGTGAGGTCTGACAGATAATTTCATTACATTCGAAAATCTCAGGGCTAGAACTGATAGAGAAAATAAGATGAATTTTAGAGACACAAGGGAAGAACTATTCCCTTGTTGAATTCCCACATACCTGGTGAAAAAGCCCGAAGAAGTTCCTTGAGAAACCGAGGAGAAATGGACTGCCCTAGTTCTTGCTTTGAAATGATCTGAGAGAAAACCTACGTTATTTTTCTAAAAGTCTGAATGGGAAAATGAGGAAGAAAACCGTTTAACCCCTATTAATTCCCTTAAAATATACCAAAACGACGTAGTTTATTATCTAGTAGGTTGGGAAATTACTGAAACACCCTTAGAAAATTCGCAGGAAAACTAACTATCAGGCCCCCCACGAGGGACCTAACGGGTCGTGCCCAGTGACCACGACTCGTGGTCATACTCGTGAGGTACATTGCCTAGAACCTCTTGTTGGTCACCACGAGGGACACCACAACTCATGGTAACCCACCGTTGCCAACACTGCCCAAATCTTAATTCCTCAAACTATCCTGAACCACGGGTCACCTAATGGGTCATGGCATGGACCCTGACTCGTGGTGACTAGTCATTAGGTTGCTGCCTAACTTTTTCTCGGCCTTAAATTTTTTCTTGACTATGGGTCATATCACGACTCATGGTGTTGACCACATCTCGTGGTTACACACATGGTCATCCCATTTTCCAATTTTTTCAACTAAGTCCAAAGTATCCATCACGAGTCATTTAACGAATCGTGGTCACCTCCCATGGGTCACAGAATGACTCATTTTGTGACTTGGTGCAGATTTTTTAATTTTCTCTATTTTAATTTTTGAGTCTAGTCTTTGATTTTCTGGGGCATTACAATATCTCTCCTTTGGGAACATTCGTCCTCGAATGTTGGAAAACACGAAGGAAAGTAGAGAATGGCAAATGTGATTTTTTTGTGGCGACCTTTTGTAGCGACGTATCAAGTTGCTGCTAAAGTAGAGGTTTTAGGGGCGATCCGAAAGAGTTGCTACAAAAGATAGTAGTTTTAGTGGCAACCTCTTTAGTCGCTACAGAAAATTTTACATTAGTGGTGACTATTTTTAAGTCGCAACTGATATGAGAAAGTTTTTTTAGTTAAATATAGCTGAATTTTTGGCGGCAACTGAAAAAATATCGCCATAAAAGATCATTTGAGGCGACTGGGTCACCACTAAAAGTGGAGCTTTTGTGACAGTACTTTAGGTTGCTACTAATCTTTTATTTGATCATGTAATATGATTTTACATGTACATTCAAAGTTTTATTAGTAATTATAGAGATAGCTTATATATATTTGATATTTTATTAGTATAAATAAGTACTCGGATATTTAAGTACAAATTTAAATAAGTCTTTATATATAGAAACTTTTTATTTGTTATGAAGTTATATAATGAATATTTGAAATAATTTCACATATCTAATAATTTTTATTTTAAGACTTAAAATAAAATAATGTAATAAATGTTTACTTTTAATTTTTTTTTAAATAATACATACATATATACATACATACATATATTTAGTAATTTTATATATAATTATGTATCGTTAATTTTACATTTAACATATATACATGTGTACTTATATATATAATATATAATCTTGCGTACATATATTTATTCGAACGATATTTTATTTCAAACATAATTTTTACATAATTTTTCAGATCCAACCCCTATATTCAGATCAAATCTCAACCATTGATTTGAAAAAATCAACGACTATGATTAAAACCCTACCCTTTCCTATTTTAACTACCCAAACACCCCCAAATCTAAAACACATTACACACATTAGCCGCACTCCCTCCTCCTTCACACCGTCTCCCTCCACATCTCCCACTCTCCTCGTCTCCCTCACTGGAATGTCACCACCCTCCACCAATGATAGACCACCACCAAACGCTCCTAAGCCATCACAGTTCTCTCCACCCTTCATCTCCCTCCTCCCTCGCGCTAGCACTGCCTTAAAGACCACCCTCCACGATGAGCCCTAACGCCGAACAACAAACTCTGGTCATCTCAGGCCAAACACGAACACGACCACCTTCCTCTTTTCACTTTGCCTTTTCCATTTGGAAACTACTCTCTCAACCTCAAATATAAATCAGTCACTCCTCACCCAACCACCTCTACTACTCCATCCAACCACCATAGGAACACCACCAAACAAACCTCCATGCTCCCCCCTCTCTTTCTCTGCGAAGCCTAAAATCCCCAAAAGTTTCTCCTCTCCGGTGAACTTCAGAAGCTCCGATGAAGCAGACAACCATGTCTATGATATCTCATGGTCAGGTTTGGAATGGTGAGAAATCACCCGAAATTTCTCTTGCTCTGTTCAAATTGCGAGGTTCTGAATAATATTCAAGATAAATTCTTATGAATTTGTCCCGGGTATGATTGCACAAGTATAATATTCAAAAGAGTTACATGTATAATTAATGGGTCAGTCATCATGTGTGTATATACTAAAGGGATTTTAATTGAAAGTTGAAATTTCTTTTTGGTTTGTTCATTTCTTTGAGTTTATTATTGATATGATTAAATTCTTTCTATTTTTTTTAAATAATGTGCCCAACATATATTTTTACTGAACAATAAGATTTTCTTTATTATGCTTGACCTAGTCGCATAACTTTATCACATCTTCTCACATTATGTTCAAAATGATGTATATAGAAAGGAATTTTGGTTGTTATGTTCAACCAATTGTGCGTAATTGTGATACATATGTGCATATTTCTCTGACATGGTTATATTCTAAATTAGTTAAAGTCTAAAATTGAAGCATATGATTGTCCGACTTGAGCTAAAAATGTGATACATATGTCTATGAATCTAGTTATAATCTTTGTAGAACTGAAGCTTAAATTGAGAAGAAGAGTTGGCTTCCTTATTTGTTTAAATAATTTTAAATATATTAGTACCACTAGTAAGAATTGATGCACATCTGTGACATTATATTGTTTGATGATGCATGATGAACATAAAGCATCACCGTAGTCATTATTCTTATTTGGTAATTTGAAGATCTTCAATTATCAATAGTAAAAATTCTTTGAGATTAAATTTATCTATTGTGGGAAACATACAAGCTATTATTAATGATATATTACTTTATGCTGGCAATAAGAAGTTTTCACCTAAAACTAAATACTGATATAGTAGTTGAAAGGGGTTGTTGAGGTAGTTGTTTTAAAATGAAGTAGTTAGTGCTTTAATTTAATTATTTTCTACCTAAAAAAATATTCTGGAGTTTATTATGGGTGACATGTTTTCTAGTAAAGTTGCTTTCACATGACAACTCATATAAGTCCCGTAATTGTCTTGTTATATCTATCTTTGGCAGGAGCATAGCTCAATTGCAATAGTTATAGGATATGTACTATGTGTTGTTGATGAAGCTCTTTAAAATGCTAATTGGATGCTTACTGAGCTCTTATAAGATTGATGATAGAATATCATATTACATGTTATTTTGATATCTTGAAAATTGTAACTACTATATAAAATATCATCAAAGCGTTATTACGAGTCTTTTGATAACATGTGTTTAGTTGGTCTGATTGATAACAATGTGGTAGTTTCTTCTTCTATTTAATATTTTGGTTATGTATAATTTTGGCCATTAATTCTATTATAATAATTTGAAGTGCTCAAGTGATCAAGTTATATAATCATCTGTGTCTAGTTTCTTTAACATCCTTATTGGGAAGTGGTATTACTCTGTACAGAAGAAAAATGAAATTCAATAATTAAGTAGCATAGAACCTTACTGTTATTTTTATTTTCTCAGAACTTGTGAGATTCTAAAATTGTGAAGACTTCTCTCTGTTTAATTGGATGATAAAAAAATATTTTCTATTCATAAATTCTTTTTCTATGGAAAGCTATTTTTGCAATTAGACTGTGAGTTATTTTAATATTTTCGGATTTAGTTCTAAATTAATCTTTTCTTATTTAAAGCAATACTGCAACAGTGACACTTACCGACCAGTTTGATGATGCATTTATGACCATAATAGCTGGTGAACTGATATATTTCACTTTAGGTATATACTCTATACATATTGATGCTTATATATGTTGGTGCAGTATGTGCTATATTTATTCATAAAAATTAACTACTAACTTTTATGTTTTATGCCTTATGTAAGTATCATTTGAAGCTTAATATGTAGTACTAGGATTAATTAGACTTATTGATTGTAAATTGTAACATGTACATTAGTAAAGGCTACACTTCACAACTGTTGCTTTAGATGAGATAGTTATGACAATGCTTTGCAAGTGTGGCTTATAGTAGCAAAGGCCACAGTTGAAAAATATAATTTGAGGTCATTAAAAGCGTTGCCATTTGAGATACTACAAGTGCGGCCTTTGTAGGTTATAGACCACAGTTTTAAAGTGTGGCTTCTAAAGTAACACTTGAAAAGTGTAGCCTTAGGGAAAAGATTATGATAGTTAAGGCCATCTTTTCAAAAGTGTTGTCTAAAGACGAAAAGTATTGCCTTTTATTAAAGACCACACTTTTGATAGTTTAGGCCACACTTTTCAAGGGTAATTAAAGTGTAAAATTGTTGTGGTGACCTGAGAATAGATATGTGAGTTTGATTAGTTCATCCTCCACACCTCTTTATATACAGGAGACAAGAACTGAATTTTTTACAAGTTAAATAGTTGTCCAAAAGTTCTAACTTTTACTGTTTTGGTCATGAGATGAATTCTAGAGTGTAGGGACTAGATGCTTACATTCTATATGACTCCTTTTATTTAAAATTGAATTTTTTGTTTAAAATAATTAGTGTGGCTATTGCAATTAATTCAGCCCTCACATTTCTATTGCAATTAAATGATCTGTTTCAATATAATTTATCATTTTGAAGAAAGTCGAGAACTTGAAATCTTATGATCTCTATGAAGAATACTCGTATCTTGAGATAAACCTTAAAGAAAACCCTATAAAGGTTGTCTAAGAGATTTGTCTTTTGAATGAATTACATTTAGTAGTTGACTTGATTAGTCGCTTTGATGTTGAGTACATGATTTGTAGCCCATACACCTAACTATTTAATTGTGCTTGTGCAACAGGTTATAAATGAATTAGACAAGCATGTCCACCATGTTGAAATTGATATTACTAAAGATCCAGAGATTGTTGAGGTAATTGGGATTATGGGTACTTCACGTGTAGAGTTTTTCAAGAATAAAAAAACTCTCAGGTTGGTTACGTTTGGCTTCATTTTTTTTCGCTGAAAAGTTAAGCTGCTTAATTTTCTATATTCTAGATGACCTAAATAGTTTCTCTTATTAAATAATTAGATTATAAGAAAGTTGTGTTTTTTTCTTCACAACAGGGACAGTGTTGTTTAACATTTGCAAAAGGTAGATCGAGGAGTTTGAAGACACTATCATGTAGTAGGAGTTTATATTTAATTGAATTTTTAGTGGTTGAACTATTTATAATATTCGAATTGAGATGTATTTGTGGTGTTTTCCATAATAATATTGAATGTTTTTAATATTGATAGTAATATAGCTGTATATTGATTCACAAAGTCTATTGGTATTTTTTTAATTGAAAAAGTAGGTCGCAGTGGCGACTTTGAGTTGCCACTAAAAGTCAATGGGTACAACAACGACATGCTTTGCTGCTGAGGGAATACTGTATTGTGGCAACTGTAGTCGCCACTAAAGTCAGTGGCTATTGCAACAACAGTTATTGCTGCTGAAAATATAATATTATTTGCGGCAAGAGAGGTCGCCCCTAAAAGTTACTTTGTAGTGGCGACTCTATCGAAGAGGAACTGGTTTAACGCAAATCCATTTATTTTTAGTGGCGACAGAAGTCGCTACAAAATATATATTTTTAGTAGCAACTTCTGTAGTCGTCACAAATAACTTTTACTTATGGAAGTAATTGCTACAATGCAGAGGTCGCCACTGAAGACCTTTAGGAGCGACATTTGGGGTTTCAGCAGCAACTTTTTTTTCCGCTAAAAGTCAAGTTTGTTGTAGTGGAAATCTTTATACTCAATTACTGATCATGAAAGCTGAAAACTACCAAAATGAGTACCTCCGAATTGAATCACAAGACTGAACTGAATTCACTAATCATACAGATAATTATTTACGTGAAAGAAATTGGAACACACGAGCTGAAAACAATTTTGGGGAGGAAATTGATACCTTAAATTGAAACTGAGCCGGAAGGGAACAAATGGGAGTATCTAGCCATCATATCTGCTTCGGCTTCGCACGTAGCTCCCTCAACCTGCTGATTTCTCCATAAGACCTTGGATGAAGCTACCTCCTTATTCCTCAGCTTACAAACCTGACGATCAAGGATATGGACTGGGACCTCTTCGTATGAGAGACTATCTTTCATTCCCACACTGTCCAATGGCACAATTGAAGTTGGGTCACCAATGCACTTCTTTAATAATGACACATGGAATACTGGGTGCACAGATGCCAATTCTGAAGATAATTCCAGCTCATAGGCTACCTTGCCAATTCGCTTCAGAATTCTTTAGGGTCCCACATACCTCAAACTGAGCTTTCCTTTCTTTCCAAATCTTATTACCCCTTTCATGGGTGAAATTTTCAGGTAAATCTAGTCATCCACAACAAACTCCAATTCTCTTCTTCTCACATTAACATAAGATTTTTGACGGCTCTAAGCTATTTTCAATCTTTCTCTAATGAGTTGTACCTTCTGCATAGCTTCATGAACCGAGTCTGGCCCGATTAAAGTAGCTTCACCAACCTCAAACCATCCGATGGGAGACCTGCCCCTCCTACCATACAATGCCTCAAACGGGGCCATCTTGATACTGGAGTAGTAGCTGTTGTTGTAAGCAAGCTTGATAAGAGGCAAGTGTTCATCCCAACTGCACTTGAAATCGATCACACATCCTCTCACCATATCTTCTAGGCTCTGAATAGTCCGCGTAGCTTGTCATCTGTCTATGGGTGAAAAGTTGTGCTGAGCTTGACTTGGGTACCAAGTCCCTTCTGAAAGGACTTCCAGAAATGCTAGGTGAACTGGGTACCTCTGTCTAAGATAATGGATAATGGCACCTCTTGAAGTCTGACCAACTCCCAGATATAAAGACTAGCATAGTCCTCAGCTGAATCTGTAGTTTTAACTGGGAGGAAGTGTGCTGCCTTAATCATCCTGTCTACTACTACCTAGATAGAATCATGTTGCCGACAAGCCTGAGGTAGACTCGTAATAAGATCCATATTCACTTCTTCCAACTTCTAGGTGGGTATGCTGATATCCTGATTCATACCTCCCGATCTCTGGTGCTCTACTTTGACTTGATAGCAGTTCGGGCACTTAGCTACAAATTCAGCGATGTCTCTTTTCATGCCGTTCCACTAGTAAATATCTCGTAAATCACGGTACATCTAGTAGCACCAGGTTTGATGGAATACCTAGAGCTGTGTGCTTCAGCCAGTATCTGCTGTCTCAAATCACCCACATCTGGTACGCACAATCTACCCTGGTAACGAAGTACACCATCCCTCCCTTGGGATAAAGCCTCAACTTTTGCTCAAGGCATCAGCCACCACATTGGCCTTGTCCGAGTGATACATCACGCTCATGTCATAGTCCTTCAGGAGCTCTAACCACCTTCTCTGACGAAGATTTAGATCTTTCTGATTGAATATATACTAAAGGCTCTTGTGATCGATGAAAACATCTACGTGAGCCCCGTACAGATAATGTCTCCATATTTTTAATGCCAACACCACTGCTTCTAACTCCAAGTCATGAGTCAGATAATTCTTTTCATGAACCTTGAGCTGTCTGGAGGCATAAACTATCACCTTGCCCCGCTGCATCAGAACGCAATCGAGACCAACTCTGAAAGTGTCAAAATAAACTACAAACCCATTTGATCCTTTCGGTAGGGTCAAAATTGGCGTGGTAGTGAGTCGAGTTTTCAACTCCTAGAAACTCTTCTCACACGTATCTGACCACTGAAATTTCACCTTCTTTTGAGTCAGCCTAGTCAGAGGGGATGCTATAAAAGAGAAGCCTTCCACAAAGCGTCGGTAACACCTAGCTAGACCCAAGAAACTTCTGATTTCAGTTGCGGAGGTAGGCTTGGGCCAGTCTTTCACCACTGCAATCTTTAGAGGATCAACCTGAATACCTTCACCCTAGACTACATGACCCAGAAAAGTCACGGACTTCAACCAGAATTCGCATTTGCTGAACTTGGCGAACAACTGGCGATCCCTGAGTGTCTGAAGCACTATCCTTAGGTGATTTGCATGCTCTTCCTCATTTCTGGAGTATACAACAATTTCATCAATAAACACAATGACGAACATATACAGATACTACTTGAAAACTCTATTCATTAGGTCCATAAAGGTCGCAGGGGAATTTGTTAGTCCAAAGGACATAACTACAAACTTGTAGTGACCATACCGAGTCTTGAAAGCTGTTTTCGGTATGTCACACTCTCTGACTCTTAGTTGATGATACCCCGAACTGAGATCTATTTTGGAGAAATAACTAGCTCTTTGAAGTTGGTTGAACAAGTCATTAACTATGGGTAGGGGATACCTGCTCTTGACTGTGACCTTATTCAACTGAAGATAATCGATGCACATTCTGAGAGTACCGTCTTTCTTTTACACGAATAATACCGGAGCACCCCAGGCAGAGATGCTGGGTATGATAAAACCTTTGTCAAGAAGGTCTTTTAGCTGCTCCTTTAACTTATTAAGCTTAGCTGGAGCCATTCTATAAAGAGGAATGGAGATGAGCTAGGTGTCTAGTAGGGCATATACATCTAGGTGTAAAAGACGTAACATACCCGTGACCACATCAGGTGAGCTCTCCTGATCCTAACGAGATGAGAATGCATAAAAATGATTTTGGCACTGACCATCATTCGTACAAAAATTATTGGCCTGCTGGAGCTACTGAGGTAGTAGATTGTGACCTTTCCCGTCCTGTTGATGGATACTCCTTAAGCCGATGATAAGCTGTCCATAACCAAAACAACCCTCTCGACCCTTAAGACACTCTCCTAGGTGGTTCTTGCCACACTTGGGGCAAGCTGGATACTTGTTGCCGGCACTGTAGCTCTAGGACTGAGAGCCAGATGCTCTACCCCTCCAATCCTGGGGAGACCGAAAGGTAGGGGCGCTGTTGTGGGCAGCTGCTACCTCCAGACCTCTAGTGGCCATAATCCTATTGGCCAGTCCTTACCCGCTTATTCTTTCGCTCCATGTCCCTCAGTTTTTCTACCTCAATTTGCTGGGCATAGACAATAAGGCTGGAGAGGTCAATATCCTTAACCAGCATCCCTGTCCTGCACTCTTTGAGAACCAGGTTCGATACCCCATTAACAAACTTTAGCATGTGAGCTCTGGGCTCAGCCACCATCTCTGGAGCATATTTGGACAACTAGGTGAACTCTAGAGCATATTTTTCTACTTTCCAGTTTCTCTGTCTCAGATCCATGAACTCCACTACTTTTACCTCCCTGAGCTCCCAAGGGAAAAATCTGTCCAGGAAGGCTGTAGTGAACTGCTCCTATTACACCGGTCTTGCTTCTGCTAGCCTCCCCTCCTTCCACTGCTCGTACCAGACCTGGGCTACCCCTTTCAGCTGGTAGGTAGCCAGGTCGGCACTCTCTGAGGGACTGATACTCATAATTTGGGTGATCTTTTTAATCTCATCCACGAACCCTTATGGGTCCTCTCCCACCTTAGATCCGTGAAAATTCGGAGAGTTCATTCGAGTGAAGTCCCGCACTCGAGCAGCTGCTACAGACCCATTATTGTTGATTGGAACCACCTGATAGTTCACCTGGTTGGTAACAGTTTGAGCGAGGAACTGGATAGCCGCCCTGAACTCTGTGATAGACACTGAGTCATCTTGAGGGACTGCCGGGACTGGTGGGGTAGGTTGGTGAGCATTACCGGCCCATCTCTCGTTACCACATCATGGAGGCATGATCCACTGAAATGAAACAGAGCACGAGTTAGGAGAATGATTCTGGAATTGAATTTCAATGCATGATAAAGAGTATAAATAAAAGGTATTTTTCCTAATAATATCTCGTAGCCTCCCCATCATAAGTGTGGCATGCTTCACACCCATGAAAAAGTACTCTACTCGATGCAACTTTTAGATATCCGAGGATACTCTAAACCTAGTGCTCTGATACCAGTTTGTCATGCCCGAGCCTATACCCTAGATGAAACATGGTAGTTGGAGTCACAAGTAACCCCAAGTCAACCCATGGTCTATCATATACTAGAATTTTGAGTAACATATTAATACATACAGTGGAAGTCTAAAGCAACAATGTAAGCATTTAAGAGAATGAAACTGATTCATAATGTTTGAAAACATTTAAACAAAACTACAAGTCTGAAAAACCAAATCTGCGTATGAAAGCCACTACAACTGATGAGTTGCTGGGACAAGCCCCTAGCTAAATCCTAATCTAAGTAGAAGAAAGCAAAACTGAGTAAATAATCTTCTTTCTCGAAAGATGAGGACTCACACTTAGAACCGCTGAAGTCTTTTGAGAATGATCGGATAGCGAGGCTGAGACTGAGATCTTGCAACTGTTTCATAAAACGATACATCATAAAAGTATGCATAAATACTTTGAATGTACTGAGTAAGTGAGAGAAACCATACACAAGAAATAAAAGTACTGAACTTAAAAGACATGTTATGACCAACTAGAGCTACTGAACTGAATAACTGTAATAACTGAGATGGTCTAAAAGACCCTAGTTGTTGGTCAAGGACATGCCCTAAATTTGAGATACTAATCTAAACTGATCTGAACTGACTAATCTGGAACTGAAATGAGCTGACTAGTGAGAGAGTCTATAACCAACATATAACCACGTGAGCTAGACGTGGAGTCCGATGTTTACACCCCATCGATAGGACCCAATATACCTTGCCAGGGTATAGAGGCATGAACTGGGTGATGACAAGAGTCTGGGGCCATGAAGCCAATGAAACTGTAACCTACGGTGGCAAGGTAGTTCTGGGAACCTAGGTGCACTGGTCCCCTTAGTGCTAAGTCTTATTCCCACTGGATAGTCCTAGACTAAATACTAAGCTGATAGCTCAAAACTGGGGCCAAGACTAGTCTGGAATATCTATCTGGAAGAACCTGAGAGTCTTATCGAACCGAATTCTGGAATTGGGTTCTAAGACTGGTCAGAGCTGCTTATCTAGAAGCGTCGTAACCATCTAAATAACAAGTTGTAATCTATAACTGGGGTCTTAAGGCTGGTCAGAGCTGCTTACCTAAAAGTGTCATGACCGCCTAGTGAACCGCTAAAACTGAGTTCTGAATCTGATTTTGATAACTGGGAGTAACTACTGACACCTCGGGAATTTCTATAGTCAAACTGATCAGCTGACATTTCTGACTAATACTGGATATTCTAACACTTTGACTGAAATAGAACTGACAATAGTCTGACTGAGTTTAAGTACAATCAACAACATGGGAGTTCCCAACACTAGTAAAATCAAGCAAAAATTCAATATGTAAACACTATCGCAAGATTGTAGTTTCTCTATATTCAAGACTGGGGTTAGATTTCACGTTATAGAAATAAGCAACAACATAGTCACAACTGGTGGAAAAACACCAAAAATTAACATAAATGGTATTTCACATGATTTAAGCAAGGTCTGACAGATAATTTCATCACATTCGAAAATCTCAAGGCTAGAACCGATAGAGAAAACAAGAAGGATTTTGGGGACACAAGGGAAGAACTATTCCCTTGTTGAATTCCCACTTATCTGGTGAAGAAGCCCAAAGAATTTTCTTGAGAAACCGAGGAGAAATGGACTGCCCTAGTTCTTTCTTTGAAATGCTCTGAGAAAAAACCTACGTTATTTTTCTGAAAGTCTGAATGGGGAAAATGAGGAAGGAAATCGTTTAACCCCTCTAAATTTCCTTAAAATATACCAAAACGATGTAGTATGTAGTCTAGGAGGTTAGGAAATTACTGAAATACCCTTAGAAAATTCGCAGGAAAACTGACTATTAGGCCCCCACGAGAGACCTAACGGGTCATGCCCAGTGACCACGACTCGTGGTCACACTCGTGAGGTACACTGCCTAGAACCTCCTATTGGTCAACAGAGGGACACCACGACTCGTGGTGACCCACCCATCGTCAACACTATCCAAATCTTAATTCCTCAAACTATCCTGAACCATGGGTCAGCTAACGGGTCGTGGAATGGACCCCGACTCATGGTGACTAGTCATTAGGTTCACTCCCTAACTTTCTCCCGGCCTTAAATTTGTCCTTGATCATGGGTCATATAACGACTCGTGGTGTTGACTATGACTCGTGGTCACCCTATTTTCCAAAATTTTCAACTAAGTCCAGCCTATCCACCACGAGTCACTTACTGACTCATGGTCACCTCCCACGGGACACATAATGACTCGTTTTGTGACCTGGTGCAAAATTTTCAATTTTCTCCATTTTAAGTTCCTGGTCTAGTCTTTGAGTTTCTGCAGCATTACAATTAAATTTTAATCTAACGACTATTCTAATTAGTACGACCTATCAAACGACCCCATAGTGAAACAAAACCTAATACAATACACAGTGACAAGCTTCTACGATTAATGAAAAGTAGTAAATTGATCCAAACTAATTGGATTTTTCGTCAACATCCTTCATCACATAATTTGTGATCTTCTTTTTATTCAGAAGACTCCTAAGCTAATTTCTCAAAGATAATTGTTAGAGAATAATAGTTGTAAGTATATTTCTTCCATATATAACTAACTTAATTATAGGGGTAGATTCTTATTCAATTTCCTTGATTTAGTTTGATTAGTTTCCTTTAATAGAAACATATGTAATTGTATAAATATCCTGTCTTCATGAATAGAAAGATACAAGTTCTCTCATAATATTTCATGGTATCAAAGCCTAGGGCTCAAACTTTTAGAGAAGAGATTTGGTTATATTGGGTCACCCCTACGGAGTGACTGATCTTTTCTCACCACCACCATTACCTCGTGATTGTTTCTCATTAGCCGGTGCATGCTCTGGGAAAATTAATTGCGGTCTGCATCTCTGAATTTTTTCTCTTTGATTTAGTTCATTGACGGTGCTTTTCTAGCATCTAGATTCTGTTTGGAGGGTTTGTTCTTCTCCTCCAGCTTTTTCCTTAATCTTTGCTTCTAGGATAGAATAGTATATCTGATTTTGTGGCTGCCTCTTTCTGTATGACTATTATCTCTACTAATTTAGATTTTCATTGGGTTGAACATCAGTGGCTATTAATTTCTGGTTGGTTTGTTATTTTACTGCTCTGTTTTGTTTTTTGATACAGTGTATTCTTTTAAAAAAAATTGGGTGACAAAACTCCTGTGACTAAAATTATTCCAGCAGTATCAAAAATTACATAATATAAATTAAATGGATATAATTATTTAGATTGGAGTAGAAAAATTAGGATCTACTTGAGTAGCATTGAAAAAAGATGACCATCTTATTCAAGACCCTCTTAGGGATGAAACTAAAAAACCTTGGATGAGAGATGATACTAGATTACTTTTGCAAATCATTAACTCGATTTATAATGAAGTTCTTGGTTTGGGTAATCACTGTGAATTTGTTAAGGAGTTGATGGATTATTTGGAGTTTCTATATTCTGGCAAATGCAATGTATCTAGAATTTATGAAGTTTGTAAGGATTTCTATCGTTCTGAAAAGAAAGCTAAATCAATCACCACATACTTCATGGAGTTTAAGAAAACTTATGAGGAGCTCAACATGCTTGTACCATTTAGCAGCGATATTAAGGTGCAACAGTCTCAGAGGGAACAAATGACAATAATGAGTTTTCTGGCTAGACTCCCTGCTGAGTTTAAAACTACTAAATCTCATATTCTCTCTAGTTCCATTATCACATCTCTCTAAGATGTTTTCAGTTGGTGTTGCGAATTGAGAATACTCCATCCAATCAGCAGACCAGTGCACTTGTTTCCAAAGGAGGAGGTGGAAATGATGTTGGAAGGAAATATAACAACAATACTACTAAGAGATGGACCAACAATACTACTGGGAGATGGAATAACAGTGATGCTGGTAGGTGGAATAACAATAATGATACTTAGAGGTGGAATAATAACAGAGGAGGAAACAATAAATTCTTTTATTGCTATTGCAAAGATCCAGGATATATAAAGCGAAATTGTAAGAAATTACAAATTTGCAACCAGCAAATTCAGACCGCTACCATTGCAGCTGCTTCTAGTTTACCCTCAACTGTTACAATCTCGGCCGATGAGTATGCTAGATTTTCAAACTATCAGAAATCAATGAATGAATCCACTACAGTTGTTTGCCTTGCTGAGTCAGGTAACAAATGTCTCATTTACTCCCGGAATGAATGAATTATTGATTGGGGTGCCACAGATCACATGACAGGTAATTGTAAAATTTTCTCTAAATTTCAATCACATAAAACAACTTCTTTTGTTACCATAGCTGATGGTTCTAGTTATACCATTGAGGGATCTGAGAATGTTAAATCCACTTCATTAATTACTCTACCATCTATGCTAAGTTTACCTAGCCTTGCTTTTAAGAGTAAACTTACCAAAGACTTAAACTTCTTTGTCTCATTATTTCCCGATAATTTTCTTCTTCGGGATCTTCTGACAAAGTAGGTTATTAGTAAAGGACATGTATCAAATGGTTTGTACATTCTTGATGCCTCGCCTTCTTCATCAGTTGCTTGCTCCAGTATTATCTCATCATTTGAAGCACATTGTCGGTTGAGACATTCTTCTCTACCAGTTTTGAAAAAATTATGTCCACATTTTCATAATGTACCTTCAATGGAATATGAGTCTTTTCATTTTGCAAAGCGCCATAGAAGCTCATTAAGTCCTAGAAATTATAAACAAGCTTATTTTGCTTTTGCATTAGTTTATTCAGATATTGGGAACCATGTCCCATTGTGTTTGAAGTTGGTTTAAGATATTTTATTACTTTTGTGGATGATTTTTTCTGGATGACATAGATATACTTTATGAAGAATCGTTCTGAGGTGTACTCCCATTTTTCTAATTTTGTGTTGAGATTAAGACACAATTTTATATTTCTATTCATATATTGAGGAGTGACAATACTAAGGAATACATGTCAGCATCATTTCAGAACTACATGAATCAATATGGTATTCTTCACCAATCTTCGTGTGTGGATACACCTTCTTAGAATGGAGTGGCTGAGAGAAAAAATAGACATTTGCTTGAGACTGCTCATGCTTTGCTATTCTAAACGAAAGTGCCTAAGCAATTTTGGGTGGATGCGGTGTCCATAGCTAGCTTCTTGATTAACCGCATGCCATCCATATTGCTTAATGGTGATATTCTCTATGGTTTTTTCTTTTCTAACAAGCCATTATTTTAATAAAGCCAAGGGTGTTCGGGAGTACATATAATGTTCGTGATGTGCGACCCCATGTTACTAAAATAGATCCAAAGGCCTTGAAGCGTGTTTTTTGGGATAGTTTTGCCTACAAAAGGGTTATAGATGTTACTCTCCAACCCTTAGTAATATATGGTGTAGATAGATATGGTCTTCACCAAAAATATTTCATTCTTTTCCTCTCCCGACACTTCTCCCGAAGAAGAATGGCTCATCTATAAGATCACTCCACTGAGCTTCGAACACCATGAGGAAGTTCCTTCTAGTGCCTTTCTCATTGAGAAGTCAACTGAAAATTTGTCTTCTGATGTTCCTCCCGCTCTAGCAAAGCCGCCGATAGTTCAAGTTTATTCCAGGAGAAAAGAAACCAATGATATATGTCCCGCACCAACTCTTCCATCATCAGATCCTCCTCCGGTCAATCCTTCTCCAGAAATCTTGATATTCGCATTGCTCTTTGCTAAGGTAAACACCATTGTCAATCAGTATATCCCATTGCTAATTTTATATCATATGTCCACTTATCTCCTGCACCTATCTTTTTTGATTGTTTCTCTAGACTCTGACTCTATTCCTAAGACAGTTAAGGAAGCCTTAAGTCACACTGAATAGTATGACGCAATGCTTGAGGAGATACTGCAGTAGATGAGAATCACACTTGGGACTTGTGAATTTACTAAAAGGAAAGAAAGCAGTAGGATGCAAATGGGTCTTTACGGTCAAAGTAAATCTAGATGGCTCTGTAGCAAGACTTAAGACTCTACTAGTGGCTAAACGATATGCTCAAACTTATGGGATGGATTATTTAGACACACTTTCTCCCGTGGCGAAACTCAGTTTTGTTTGCTTATTTATTTCTTTAGCCGTGTCTAAGGATTGACCATTGCATCAGCTAGATATCAAGAATGCATTTCTTCATGGTGATCTCCAAGAAGAAGTGTATATGGAGCAACCACCTGGATTTTTTACTCAGGGGGAGTATGGGAAAGTTTTTCACCTGAAAAGAGTCCTTGTATGGTTTGAAACAAAGCCCTCGTGCTTGGTTTGGCAAATTCAGTAAAGTAGTCTAGGAATTTGGGTTGAAAATAAAGCATATGTGACCAGTCCGTCTTTTATAGATAATAAGCAGTTGACATTTTTCTTGTGGTATATGTTGATGACATTGTCAGTACAGGAATGTCATCACAGGAAGTGATTATACAGGGATCTCTTCACTCAAGTCATTCTTGCATACTAAATTTTACAGAAAAGACTTGGGGCAGCTAAAATATTTCTTGGGGGTAGAAGTAACTAGAAGGAAGAAGGGAATCTTTCTGTCTCAAAGAAAGTATATCCTTGACTTACTCACGGAGATTGGAAAGTCAACAGCCAAACTGTGTAGTACTCCAATCCCTAATGTGCATTTGACCAGAGATGATGACAGTCCTTTCACGATCCAGAGAGATATAGGA
This sequence comes from Datura wrightii, assembly GCA_035772735.1. NCBI lineage: Eukaryota > Viridiplantae > Streptophyta > Magnoliopsida > Solanales > Solanaceae > Datura > Datura wrightii. The sequence goes on along the minus strand of JASDFA010000018.1, from coordinate 164,990,449 downwards.
GGTTAGTAGGAAAATTAAACTACCAAACTGTAACTCATCTTGATATTGCTTTTGCAGTAACTGTTGTTAGCCAATTCATATCTGCACCTACAGTCAAACATTGGGAAGCTTTGAAATAAATCTTTTATGTTACTTGAAAAGAGCCCCTGGACATGGCATTTTATGGCAACCGCGAACATACTCACATTGAGTGCTTTGCAGATGCTGATTGGGTTGGATGTAAAACCAATAGACGATCTACCACTAGTTACTGTGTCTTTGTTGGTGGTAACTTGGTGTCAGGGAGAAGTAAGAAACAATATGTTGTATACCGATCTAGTGCAGAATATGAGTATAGAGATATGACGCAGTCCACATGTGAGATCATGTGGATACATCACATATTGACAAAAATTGGATTGAGACATTCTACACCAGTAAACCTCGGGTGTGATAATTAAGCGCTATTAATATTGCCTCAAATCCCGTGTATCACGAAAGAACTAAACGTATCGAGGTAGACTGTCATTTTATTCGTGAGAAGATTTAAGATAGCTTGATTTCTACCAGTTATATGAAGACTGGAGAGCAATTAGCTGATTTATTCACAAAAGCGTTAAATGGAACTTGGGTTAATTATCTTTGCAGCAAGTTGGGTACGATCAACATCTATGCTCCAATTTGAGGGGGAGTGTTAGAGGATAATAGCTGTAAATATTTTTTTTCATATATAGCTAACTTATTTATAGGGGTAGATTCTTCATCAATTTCCTTGATTTAATTTGATTAGTTTCTTTTAATAGAAATATATGTAATTGTATAAATATCCTGTCTTCATGAATAGAAAGATACAAGTTCTTCCATAATATTTCAATAATCATTACTGAAATTATTCATAATCCCCATGTTTTTGCTAGAGACTCCAATATCTAGACGAACTTACTTTAACTTCTTGAAGATGTAAATCTTATAGGTTTAAATGTTCTTTTTGGCCTTCTAAAATATGTAGTTTTTATAGGTCTCAATCCCCTTCATCTTCAAAACAAACAACGGTGATGAAATGTATAGTGAAGAAGAAGAAATCTTTACTTACACTATGATTTGGGTTGATTCTCACGCGAGAAAATCGCCAAAGAATGTTTTGATTGGATTTTACGCAAAGAGAAAGAGAGAAAATTTAGTTGATTTTTATGAACGAAATATGATAATTTGAAATAGTAAAAGTGATGGAATTAAGTGGATAAATTTAAACTCAAAATAATATTCCTAAATTTGAGCAAAAAATGTGGGATATTTAAATTTTCAAATCTAAAATTGAATAGGTAGCTCATGAAATATAAAACCAAAATAATATTCCTAACTTTAAATCCAAAAATGTGAGACATTTAAAATTTCAAATATACTATATTTTGTAATATAAAGTTATATTTTATAAATAATAAAAAGTATTATCATATAAGTAATTCAATGTCTTATATAGTTATGTTATTTGATTTTTCCAAAACTAAATAGTGCATGCTGTCTTCATCTCAAAATCATTCCTCTTATCCAAATTCGGCTGGATGAGATACTATGTCTGTCACAATTTTCTTAAAGTATACGTAACGAGTATCTTACACTAATTTTTCACATTACTACGTTATAACTAATAAACATTTTCCATAGTACCTATTTTTATACAAGTGTTCTATGTGTATATTATGCCAAGATGATATATACAAAACAATGTATAACACTTGTATAAAAATAGGCACCGTGAAAAATGTATACATTATTTTCTATATATCATCTTGATATATATGTCAAGATGATATATATAAAATAATATATAACACTTTGTATAATAATAGGTACTGTGAAAAATATATAACACGCACACACATATATATCATCTTTCTCTCGGAGTAAATAAAATTTTTATTTAGAATTTAGTAGTTTTGCAGACTAAAACATAGTATACATATCAATATAAGTAGGCTTTCTAATACTCCCTTAAAAATTCAGTAACAACTCTAACCCTTTCATAGATAGGTAGAAGAATCGGATTCTGCAAATATATTTAGATAAATTTAAAATAGGGTGCAGCAGAATAACGACCCTACTAGAGACTAAACTTTGAATTTTGACTTTAGCTGGCTTTGTTTAAGAAAAAACACTTGAGGGATATTTATTTATTTGTGTGAAATTATTATTACTTTTCATTTACATATCATATACTGCAACACTGCTATGTTTAAAATAACGCAAGCCAAAGTCGAACTTGTGCTTCTTATGTATTTATAAGACACTATGTGTGACTACTTTTCTTACATTGTCATTGCAATTTCTATTAGTCCTTAACCGTGCACTATGCACAATATGATTCATGAGAAGTATTGTCTTACACTCCTCCGACCTTATTTCGGATTCACATGTCGAAACCCACTTTTTATGAGAAAAATGTGGTTCCATACTAACATAGTCTGAACTTCAGAATCCTGAAGCATGCTCAGATATTAGGGACTCATATGGGCTGGAACTTTGACATCCTGAAGCATGCCCAAACACTAGGAACTAATAGGAGTTGAAAACTCTAAATTTCAAAAATATAAAGAAGTCGGGAATCATTAGAAAGGAAGACAACCCTTAATCACTTCAAACTGAGGACGTAGGATGACACTATTAAGCCACTACAGGGGCAAGAATTTAAATTGAAATCTCCAAAAAAAGATGGAATCAATACATCATATCTATTTTTTCACTCTATGTAAAAAGCATCCGATTGTCACAAAAAGGCAATACAGATATGATTGATGAATTTAAATCTCCTTTACTTTTGACAAATAAATATTATAAGATCCCACGAAGCTTTTTTACATGGAATATCTCATGCCCTGATCTAACATTGATTTGATCTATTACATGCTACAGTGAGAAGGAGACATCCTACTCGCGGTACTTGACTCACACTATTGGAAATTGGGCCTATGTTAACGATTTTTTACAATGGTTTGAAAATTGGGCCTATGACAACGATTTTTTACAATGGTTTGACAACCGTTGCTATAGCATAGGTATTGCAATGATTACACTCATTGCATAAAGTTTATAATGTTATCGCTACGCATTATCAATCAATCTATTGCACCTATATATAAATCGTTGCCATAGATAACACTGTTGCAACGGTTTCTTATATTCGATGTAATAGATTATATGTGGCAATAGTTGTTTTCTAATTGCTATGGTTAACTATTTCTTTTCTATTTTTTCACTCAACCTGCCAAATATATTATGTGTGTTTTCCTAAAATTGATAAAACAAAATTAAATTTTCAGAGACCACCATTCTTACTAAGCCATACCCCTAATTTCTATCTAATTCTATAGACGCTATAGATAATTTCAGAAAAATATCACACGCGATACTTCATCTTTAATGGTCGTCATTCCATAATAGAGTATTCATCGCCATTCCAGAATAGAGTGTTCATCTTCAATGGTCCCCAGTGGCTCTCAAAATCGCTGCATGCAAAGTTGTGAATCGCTAGAACAAACATCACACCAGAACTCCAGAAATTGCTTTTTATCTTCATAGAGCTCTAAGTGTAGGTTATCTTCTCTATTTTATGTTATTTGTTTTGGATTTATTATGTGTTTTCTTCCTCACTGAACTGTAAACTGACATGGGTTGATTCTGCCCCTGTTTGAATTTATTTTGTATTTTCTTCCTCACTAAACCGTGAAGTGACATGGATCAATTCTTTGAACTATAGAACCTTTCTCATTGATAGTGTGTGGCTGGAGATTTTGGCATGGGGAAGAAATTGACCCTAATAGACGAGGGAAAATCTATTGTTGGTTATTTTTGGAGTATGATCTTCTGATTTTTTCATATTCCTTCTTCAAATTATTGAGTTTTTGTCTCAATTTTATTATAATATCAGATTGTTTATTTGTTGTTATATTAGTCCTTTTTTGCCCATTTTATTTTATTGATTATATATGTTTCTAATAGTTGGATTTCAGGGAGAACTTAGGTTTTTTATTCTTTTTCTTGATTTGTGCCTGAAGTGGAACATAATATAAGTTTTTCTCAAAGCAGGAAGGTAATGGACAACCTAACCAAATAAAATAAGTTTTTGATTTTCAGACTTGTTTTCATGAAACTGCAGGATTCTCAAAGGCCTTCCTTCTAAAACCATGTAGCAGGACCTTATTGTGAAACTTTCATCCATATTTTCTTTTCATACTTCACTGTGATTTAGCTCTTGAAAGCTAGTGAGAACATTATAAAATTAGTCATCCCACTAAGCTCCCACTCGTTTAAAGTCATTTTTAAAATAACATTCCAGCAACAGTTTTCTCTACTTTGAGCTACTCATGTACTATTTATATCTTGAGTTAACTAATAAAAATGAAGCAACTGGTCTCTCAAAAAAATTCTTGGAGCCCTATGTTCTTGCTGCAACTGTTTCTGAGTCATGTATTTGGTGCCTGCATTTCTCTGGTACTAGTGCTAGTGTGACTGATATAGCTATTTGTAGGGTGATCCTTTTGAGGAAAGTTATAAAGACTTAAAATAGGAACAATAAGTTCCAACTTCATTTGACAAAAGAGAACAAACTAAACACTATTAGCTACCTCAAAAAATGTCTGCTACTTCCCATGACTTTGAGCTTACGAGAATTCAGGTCATTCACTTTTAGTTCTTATTAGTTCCTCCACTCCATTTTGCTAAGTATTTTTCTCTTTAGCATTGTCTTCTTCCTTCTTTGATTACTATTAGTTTGTATTTTATTATTCGAAACCACTGATGTAACCTCTGTATCTGCCCTTGATTTTTTAAATTTATTTCTTATGGTAAATAGACATTTGTTAGTTTCATAGTTTTTGAATAACAAGAATTTAACAAAGAGTTAATGACAAAATGGAAAGCAATTAGGGGCTAACAGAAGGATTTCAATATGTATGTCTGCATTGAAAATCAGAGATACTGAAACTAATAAAAGTTAGAAAATCAAATGCCCTGACCAATCTAATTATTCTTTTAAGTGTACTGGCAGCATTGTGTAAGAGAAATATTTACAATGAAACTAAAGGCCCTTGCCCCTATTGCATCTAATTCCTGCGTTTGTATATATCTCTCATCAAAAGATAATTTACTTGAAATAGTTCAAGACTTCAAGTTGGGGGTAGTCTTTTTCTCAAGGTGAGCCATAAATTCACCTAGAACTAATGTGTTTTTATAACAAATTCACATGGAATTAATGTATCAACATGATTAGTCTATGGCCTGAAAAGGATTGACTTCTTATAAGAAGACCAGGACATTTATGGTACTAGTTTGTTACTGAAGAAGTATCTCTTTTCCTACATCAATATTTACTTCATTAGATGCATAAAAAAGGCATATTGTGCCTCTGTGATCATACCTAGATCCTGACATGGAATGATGGCTAAACTGAACCATTTAACAGCCTAATTTTAAGTTGATCTGATTTTTTTCCATTTTCTGCTTATTCATGGCTACTATGGGCATATTATGTTGGACCATTCAAATTTTATTTGGTGAACAATCTCAAAAAGATAAATTTTGAGAGAAAAATCGCCAAGTTCTTTAAATGTTAAACCTCAGTTTTCACCCCAGTTTTCTGTCTTGGATCTGAAATTTGAGTCTCATGTGGTTTATCCTATCCACTTGTTTTCTCTTTCTGGATAATTGAATTCTAGGCTTCCATATATTGAAGGGATTTTAGTTTTTTTTCTTAGATAGAGGTGCATTTGTTTTTAAGCAGTTGCTTCATTATTCCTAATGAACCAAAGCTAGTTAAGTGATTCCACATTCCTGTACTCTTTTTATATTTCATTTACATAACCCTAAAAGGTTGTGTTCAGCTAGTTAAGATTGAGTGATTTCTTTTAACTTTACATATTTTATTACTAGCTATACAAGTAAAATTTTTTATGCATACTTAAGATTCAAGAAACATTTGATATTTGTATTTTTCCTCAGTAATTGCTTGCTGGTTGGAGGTTAAATACTTCCTTGGTTGCATCTTATGTGGTTTCTTGTTTGTGACTCAAATTAGTAAATTTTCATTGAAAGCATTTGCTTCTATTACAACAACATTTGCTGCAGCTCCAATCCAAAATGGTCTGCGTGAAAATTTAGACAGTCATTGCATTAGTATCTTTCAAATAATATAAGTATGTACAAGCACTGCATTGACCCTCATTCGGAATCTTACATATATATACATTCACAAAGAACAACATTCTTACTCTGGAACATTTTGACTGTTGAAAATATTTGCAGTGAATGCATGAGTGAAGCAGTTTTACCATTTTAACCATGAATATTGCACTAGTAGAAAAGGTGCAGTAACTACTTATATCTTGAAGGTCTGTACATGATTGCTTGTAACTTCTTTAGCTTCTTTAATAATACAGATTTGGCGGTTAGTGTTGCTTTTGTAAATAATATTTGTTACCTTTTAAAAAGAAAATTGTAGTAAAATCTATTGGAAGAAGGTATTCCAAGGAAAATTATTAGATGTTAGCTAATAATAAATCAAACAGCTCTTTATAACCGATAATACACTAATTCAAAGCAGTGAGATGGAAGAGTTCAGAAAATAAGATGAAAAGTAGTGTTTCAAGAGATAAATACATAATGCAATTGAATTTATTGATAGAGAAGGAAAAAAGAAGATCCTACGGCCACAAAAGTTTCTTTTATAGTGCTTTGAGAGGTTCTACCTTGTATCTGTAGCTTTTATTGTCTCTTGATGGATTTGGCTTTTTAAGAAAATTAAACTATCTTGATACGTTTTCTTGTATTTGTTGGATGATTATGTGTATTACACTATTTGTGAATCGTTGCTATATATGACAAATTATGTAATTTATGAGGTGGAATTATGTTTGTATAGCAAGCATGCCATCTTGTTTTTGTCGTATAATAATTTTATTTTCAGAAGTTCTTAGTAATTTAAAAAAACAATTAACTACTATAGCCTGGACTGCCTTGATTATTTGCTATATTTCAGGGTCCACAATAAATAACTACTAATTAGAACCTTAAGCAATAAAATTCTTAAAAACTACACCATTATTTCCAGATTAATTATGATATGAACGCCATTGCATATTGATTAGACCAGAGATTCAGGGGATGATGTTTTATTCCAAGACTAATAAAATTCTCTTTTTTTTGTTGCTAATAATACAAATTACGTTAATTAATTAGATAACAAGAATCTTTTATAGCGTCAAATGTCACATTTTATATCTTTTATACATTGCATTTGATATGTATCATTATTGATATATTATTAATTAGTTTATAGAATGAATTATAGATTAATTTCTCCAAGTATATGTTGATACAGAGGTTAAAGAAAATCTAGAAATGTTCTTAGAGAATTCTGATATAGAGCAATTTGATGATAGTATCTTGATAAAATATGCTTTTTTATCTGATTACTAGTGTTTCTCTGTAACTCCTCTCTTCTCGATTTTTTTATTTGGTCCATATGCCTTTATGTTGATTTCTTGTACTAGGTATCCAATAGAAAAAACTAGTCTTAACTTTGATTATAGTGTGTGCTTGCTGTAAAAGTGAAACTTAGTGTAGTGTGTGCTTGTTGTAAAATTTAAACTACATAGTTTCATGTATATATTGAGATATGATCGGTCATTTCCAAAATAATGATTCCTAATCTGTCTCACAATTTACCATAACTATTATATTTTCTGATTTTCTTGTCTCGGATAGATTTCAATGGAAAATCTAGATAGAGATTAGACGAGTCTTAGAAGATGCACCGATGAGTATATTAGTAGAGTAAATGATTTTCTTGATAAGGTATTTGAACGAGCTTCTAAAGAAAATGAAATATTATGTCCTTGAAAAAAGTGCATTAAGCATTATTGGAATTGTAGAAATGTGGAGCAAGAGCACTTGATTGTAAATGGATTTTTGATGGATGCAACACTTGGATTTTTCACGGGGAAGGATTTTTCTCAAGGAATACAACACATCCAAGAAATAATGATGAAGAGTCTAACATCCATGATGACATTGATGGACTGCTTCATGATACATTTAGAAATATAGAGGGTAATGCAGTGCTTGAAGAAGGAGATCAGAGAGAGAGATTATCTGAAGATGCAAAGAGATTTTTCAGATTAGTGGAAGAAGAAAAAAAGAGTTATATCTCGGGTGTGAGAACTTCACCAAGCTGAGTTTCATCATTCGGTTATACTTGCTTAAATTCCTGCATGGGTTGAGTAATGTAGCCTTTACCAATCTATTAGACTTTTTAAAAGAAGCATTTCCCTTTACTAAACTACTCGAATATTTCAATAAGGCTACAAACATGATAAAATATTTGGGTCTCGGTTATTAAAAAAATACATGCATGCCCTAATGATTGCATGCTATTTTGGAAAGAAAATATGGAGGTAGATAATTGCTCCGAGTGTGGGTCTTCTAGATAGTTAATGTTGGTGATGGCTCGACTAATGCAAGCTCTAAAATACCTGCAAAGATTTTAAGGTACTTTACTTTAAAGCCAAGGCTTCAGAGACTATTTATGTGTTCTGAAATAGTTGTAGCAATAAGATGGCATGCTACTGAATGACCTAATGATGGAAATATAAGACATCTTGTTGATGGAGAAGCTTGGAAGGATTTTGATTCTTTGCATCCAAACTTCTCAAAAGATCCTCGTAATGTTAGATTTGGTCTTTCAAGTGAAGGTTTCAACCCATTTTGAACCATGAGCATTTTTCATAGCACATGGCCTATTATGTTGATGAATTATAATTTATCACCGTGGGTATGCATGAAGTTAGAGTACATAATATTGTCAATGATCATTCCAGGTCCTCTTCTTCCAAACAAGATATAGATGTGTACCTACAATCATTAGTTGCTGAATTGAAGGAACTTTGGGAATTTGGGGTAGAAACATATGATGCTAATACAAAGGGAATATTGCAAATGCGTGTAGCCTTATTATGGACAGTTAGAGATTTTCCAGCGCTGGCAGTGCTTTCCGTATGGAGCTTTAAAGGAATATTGGCATGCCACACTTATAACTATAACATATGCTCTCAATATCTCAAATATAGTCATAAGATATGTTATTTAGGTCACCGGGCATTTTTGCCTCCTGATCATTCATTTCAAAGAGACAAGAGATCATTTAATGGTAAGAAGGATCATAGACCTGCACCTACACCCTTGTCAGGCATAGAAGTATTTGAAAAGTTACATGATTTCACTAATGTTTTTGGAAAGGGACAAAAGTAAAGGCGTCGAAACAATTAAGGTCCATGGAAGAAAAGATCCATCTTTTTTGAATTATCATATTGGAAACATAATAAGTTGAAGCACAATCTAGATATGATGCATATTGAGAAAAATATATGTGATAGTTTGCTTGGGACTTTATTAGATATACCTGGGAGGTCAACCGATCACACTATAACTTTTAAGAAATGGGGATACGGAAGGAGATTCAACCAATAAAAGATAATATAAATGAAAAAGTTTATTTGGATAGATCTTGTTTCTCCATGAAACCAGAAGAAAAAAGATTGTTTTGCACCATCTTAAAAAATGCCAAATTATCAAAAGGGTCTGCCTCAAACATATCGCGGTGCGTGGAAGTGGAAGAGATGAAAATATTTGGATACAAGAGCCATGATGCTCATTTTATAAAGAATTACTTGCTCCAGGTTGCGGTTAGAAAAGGGTTGCCTAAGAATGTTTTATTAGCCCTAATTAGGTTGGGAACTTCTTTAAAGCCATATGTAATAAGGTTATAAGGTGAGAAGATCTTGAGGCAACACAGGCTGAAATCAAAGAAATTGGGGGGGGGGGGTCCAAATCACCTTCATTGGGTGTTCCCGTTGAGAGGAACCTGTGTAAGTATAATGCCTTTGTCTGTAATCGATATCATCCAGAAGCTTTAATAGCAGAGGGGTTTGTTGTGGAAGAGTGCTTGACCTTTTGTTCGAGATACCTACATGATGGAGTGAAGACAAGATTCAGTAGGTACCAAACTGAGTATGATGAGGGTATTGACAGAGATGGAGATGATTTTTACCTATGTTTCCTAAGATAGGGCATCCAATTGGAAATGAAAAAAAAAAAAGAAAGGCTTTTACCATGGATTTATAGTTATCTTCTGAAGCCCATCAATATGTTCTATTCAATACCAGAGATGAACAAGTGGAGGATTTTGTCAAGTAAGATATAAAAATAGTAATTATCTATATTTTGAACTTCATTTATTTTGTTATTAGGAGGTACTTTAAACTTCAATTATAAATGCGTAATGATTGAATTTGAAATATTCATACTTGCAGAGAGCATAAAATTTTAATTGATAGTAATACTAGATCAAATGCATGGACCAGAGCAAGGAATCATAGTCGAGAATTCGGCAACTGGTTCAAAGAGAAAGTTAAAAATGTTCAAGGGTCCAATCATTTAATATGACTAGAAAAAGGGCCTAATAGGGTGGCGTCCAAAAGATATACTACATATTTTATTAATGGATACTGGTTTCATACATCATGACAAGATTCATCACGCAAGTCTAAAATAGTGGTGTAACTTTATCTGCAGCAACCGATAGTTTTGCTAGTGGTGGAGATCAACATCTCATTGATGGAGAAGTTATCTATTATGGGGGTATTCAAGATATCATTGAGATTGATTATTACAATTATTTTAGTGTTGTACTATTTAGATATGATTGGTTTCATAATGAAATAGATGAATATGGATTAACCCGTGTGTACTTCAAAAAATTACGCAGTACGGATGACCCTTTTGTGTTGGCATCTCAAGTGCATCAAGCTTTTATATGGAGGATCCAATTGAGAAGGATGTTTACTATGAAAAGAATAAAGTCTCTGTTGATTTGTATGACTTGGAGGAAGAAAATTATCCTAATATAGGAGAGACATTTTGGAGGGAGCCTACTGAAGACATTGGTCCTTCAGATAGATTACCTGATATTGACATTAGATGGTCAAGAGAAGATATCTCTATCAATGTTGTTGATATGACATCTGATAAATAATTTTTAGAAGATACAACTATGGAAACATCAGAAAAAGAGGATGATATTAATGATACTGATTGGGATTGAATGGAGGAAGATAATTAAATAAAGAATTTTTGAACTTCTTGTAAATATGAATTCATCATGTTTTAATTTGTTTTAAGTGAGTATAAATTTCCTTTCCTCGTACTTATGATTATCCTTCTTATTTATATCTCATTAAGTCATTTTTCATTTTTGTTCTTTTTCCTTAGAATTCTATTTTGACTTACTTCAATATTACAGGAGATTCAATATATGATTTATGAGCTAGCTAGTGAATCATTGAAGGGTGTCTCAGCTTCACTACTGACTGACTAGAGCTACTGAAAATTCAGTGTTGCTCTAACTATCTTCAGCATCGGCTTTTTAGGTTCCGCTTCTTTCTCTCTTCAAAGCCAAATTTATATACAAAGTCAAATAGATGAGAAGCTTATCAGCTGAACTTTTATTATTAAAGTTCTTGAAGAAGATGAAATAATATAACTGTCTTACCTAACTTGTACTCATTGTGCTAAATGACATAACTGCTTGTTATGTTGTATTCAGTGTCGTAGCTAAGTGTACTGCAAGGGGTTATAAATTTATGTTGTGATGTGATTTTTTCCCTTCATATAGAATTCAGTTTTTTCGAAGTATCATTCTCTTGTTTATGTCCATTTTATTTGTTTCCTTTCTTTAATTGAACTTGCCCCTATTCACCCCTATAAATGGGAATAAAAGTGAGAAAAAGATTGCATTCTTTTCTTCTTTTTTCTTTCACCGTAAAGTTGTAATGTTTCACTTAACTTAATTCTGAGCTGAGCTTGTGAAATCAAAATACACGGAGATAGTAAAATAAGGCTTTTCCTTGAAACACAATCTTCAAAAAGAATTAAATATAAAGAACTAACATTATATTACATTAAGGAAAAACTACATAGTGGACTGATTGTGCACTTCTTAGGCTTTTTGGATCATCAGATTTTCAAAAAAGAGCAGTAATTTGAAAAATAACACAAAGAAACCAAATAACTACTAGAAACATACTAGAGGAAACATAAGTCCATCACTTTTGCAACTTGCCATTTGCAGTAAGATGCTGCAAATTTGAACATATACCAGGACTATGAAACACCATTGCCACGATGATCGGAATTTGTAACTGGGGAGTCCATCTTCAATGGTGGAAAGGGAGGGGGAAAGAGAATTGCGTGATTCGTCATAGTCTTCACCTAATGGAGATTGTTCAACTCTAATCTCCTCAATCAATTTAACAACTTCAACCATAGTAGGCCTTTTTTCGGATTGTGGCACTACACATGCCATGGATACATGTATCATTGACACCAATTCCTCCTCAATGTTCTTATACCTTAGTAGTTCTTGATCAAGCACTTCAGCAGTACACTCGTCCTTGACTGCTAATCGAATCCATTTAGGCAAATCAACAGCCAGTTCTTCTTCCTCGACGCTAAGCCTTTAGTTGGTGAAGGATACGTTGAGGGAGCTCTACCAATGAGAACTTTCAATAACAATACTTCAAAGCTATAAATATCAGACTTTTGAGATAGCCTCTTGATTTCAGCTTGTTCGATCACTTTGTATCCTCCTAATCTAACTATGGAATGAATAGGGTTTAAAAGCAAGGACAACCCAAAATAAGATATACAAGCCACCCCATTTTTGTCAAGCAACACATTGGATGATTTCACATTCCCATGTAGTGGTATAACTTTTTCAGAATTACAATGATTAACTCAATCCTTTTTATGCTATGATTTTCTTCCTATTCACAAAGTTTGGCTACTAACATAGTAATTTTATGTAGATCAATTATTAACTCAATCTTATTTATGTTGTGATTTCCTGCTTTTTTGTTTTCATTTCAGGTTATTTTTGTAGATCTGTTGCTTTTGTTGCCTCAGTTTTTCTGCCTGTAGTTCACTGGTGAAATCTCATATTTTGGCATTTCTATTTTTTTTACCTTTAGACGATATCAGTAGTTGTGTGTAGTTGAACCATATTCAGGTACTACATTTCACATTCTGACAGTAATAGCTCTTCTTTCACTCTCTCAAGAATCAGTTAATTATGTCTTTTTCTATCTATTTATCAAGGAAGTGGGATGCATATGAGTGGTAACTGCTTACAGAAATAGAAATTTCATATATTTTTCTGTTAGTTAAGTGAATCTTTTGGGTGTAAAGAAGAGAATCATGATTGATGATCTGTGAGTCTGACTGGGATTTGATAACGGCTTTGAGTGGCAAATTCAGACTCATTTTTTAGTGTTGTTGGTTATATTTACCTTCTTCCTCAGTGTCGCTACCTTTTCTTATTTCGTTGGTTATTAGTATAATATAATTTCTACTTAACTTCTATATTTTTTCCTACTTTTGCTTTTCATTTTATTATTTGGGTTGGTGAATGAAGAGGAGGGGAGGGGTTCAAATTTTACAGTCACTACTTAGGAGATCAAATTAAGATAAAGAATGTCAAGACAATTTTTACTAATTTTATTTATGCAAAATATTTTTTGACTAGGTAATACATGCAAACCCTTTATTACATTATTTCACATGTGCCTGGAAGGGTTCTTAAAGAAATAGAAGAAAGAATGTATCAGAACATTGAGAGCTTCCGTTATTGGGATTTCTTTTAATTATACTCGAAAACGTGAATATAAATTTCTGAAAACATCAACCAAAATACCAAAACTATTTATGCTGGGTAATATATTGATCAGTTGGACTGTTGTTATTTGTTGCCTTAGATTGTTGAATGGACTAATAAGTATTTTTTTTTGCAAACATAAGAACCAAAAGCACATCATCCTAAAGACTATCTCCTTTCACTTTTGACAGATTTATATACTCATCATGATTCAAGAAGGGACTTCATTAAAAATCAAAAAAGTAAAAGACAAAAAATACGTGCAAGCTGGAACATTTTCATCCATGGCAAAGAAAATAGTTTCGTCATTCACAACAATAAAGCATGTTAAATCTTTATGGTCAATACCTCATAAATTTTCCATTATTGAAGCACAAACTTTACAGGAAGAAGTGTAAAAAGTTTGGTATAATACTTCTCTAAAAACACAAGCTATACAGGAACAAGTGCAATAGGTGTCTCGAAATTCTTTTGGTCCTCTTAAAGCACAAGCTATACAGAAACAACTGCACCAGAATTCTTCCACTCTAAAGTCATAAGTTATGTAGGAACAAGTACAATAAATGCCTCAGAATTCTTCTTTTCTAAAAGCACAAGTTATACAGGAACGAGTGCAACAAGTGCCTCTGGATTCTTCCATTATGGTAGCACAAGTTGCAGAGAAACAAGTGCAACAAGTACCAAGAGATACTTCCACTCTAGAAGCACATGTTGTACATGACCAAGTGCAAGAAGCGTCACTGAATTCTAGAGAAAATGAACTACCTCGAGAACAAGGTAAGAACATATAAAATTTACTTCTATATATTAAAATTTCGATTATAAAATCAACCAAAATTATTGATCTGTTGTTTAAATTTGCTTCATATTATTGAAGGTCCTTTGACTCAAAAAAGAAAAAGAGATAGTACAGTAATGCAAAGTGTAAAAGGACGCAAAGAGCGTAAACTGATCATGCTAAATAGGTACAATCAACTTATTGGACCTACAAAAGACATAGTAATAGAGTTGAGTAGCTTCCTCGATACATTGACAAGGAATTCGGTGCTTTGTCCTCTTCATATACATAATATAGAGGAATATAGATACCAAAATAGATATGTGGAATTATACCAAGGTTTGAGTTCCTACTTCTCTAATTTTCATTTAAAATATTTCTACTTTTTTACTAATATAAGAATAAAGTGTAGGAGAAATATGATATTCCTGTTGCTGTAGAAAAATGAATTTTGAAAGCAATTCAAGGTGTTTGGAGAAGGTATAAGAATAACTTATATAATAATCACTTTAAATATTATGGTAATGACAAACTTCGAAGCGCAAAAAAGTTTGAAGATGTTTCAGAAATTGATTTTAAGGATTTTCTCGTATATTAAAAATCTGATGAATTTAAGGTACGATATATACTATGACTAACTTTAAGATGCCTCTAATTCATGTGGATATCCTTCAATAGTTCATAATTCATTCCCATTTATTTGCAGAAAATGAGTGAAACAAATACCAAGAACCAAAAAAAATTGAAAAATATGCATACTGCTGGTAAAACAAGTTTTGCTGCATGTGATCCATGATAATTTGGTGTGGTTTTTGCTTTCTCACTAAATATAAACTTGTTGTTAGCAAAAGATTTTGATGTCAATTTTTATGTAATTGAGAAGGAATCCTCCAATGATCTATCCCTTAAATAAATCTTTGTCGCTACAAGGTCACGGAACCTGGTCAAACATACAAGGACTCTAATGAGGATACAATCAGTAAAATTGTATGAATTTTATTTAATTTCAAGGTGTTGACACCCAATTTTGGCTCTCCACATTTTTGATTAATTATTTAAAGCTTCTGAAATTTTAAAAGGAATAAAATAAATATTTGAATGGTTGAAAATAATTTTTTCTTACTATTTTAGTGATGTTTTGCCATTTTGTTTTGAGGAAAATGAGAAAATATATATTTTATTTTTCTGCATTTTAAAAAAATATATATTTACAAACCTTCAAAAAATAAAATGAAATAATAAAAAAATTAAATCAATTATATATATATGTTATCATTTTTCTTGTCAAAATAAATATTTTATTCATTTAAGTTTGGAAGTTTAATTAATTAATCAATTAATAATTCATCTTGATTTGTATTTACTATTACAAGAGTGAAATTATTTTACAATTAAATTAATTTTAAATTTTAATAAATTAATATTATTTTATTAAGAAAGTGGCTAAAATTGAAATGAAATAACTTTGTTTTAAATTGCAATTGTAGCCATAAATTCAAGACAAAAATCTACAAAACTTTTCAATCTTTGCCATCTAATTTTGGTCAATCTATGCATGCCACATAGGCACTAAATGGATTGTGTTTCTTCTCTCCCAATTTTAGCCATCCATTTTAATCAAAGAGCTCACATTGTTTCCTCCCTTTAATCTATTATTTATAAACATATAAATAAATAAATAAATAAATATATATATATATATAATCAATTTTCAGATCTTATTATTATTATTATTATTATTATTATATTATTATTATTATTATTATTATTATTATTATTAATTTTCAGATCTTATTATTTTAAATTTACTATTATTATTATTATTATCATCATTATCATCATCATCATCATCATCATCTATGCTTATTTATTTTTTATTTTTATTTTTTTACTCTCTTTTAATTACAACCGTCGAATCTTAAGATCAGACGATCCAAATTACTATGACCCGATCCAAACCCATAAGACCCGACCAGCCCCACCAACATACTACCCAGTTACCTTACCCCTCCCATCATTCCCAACACACCCGACTTCTCTCTCTCTCCCTCACACTATTTTCTTCTTCCTCTCCCACCACCGACAACCATCTCCCTCTCCGTCGTAGACCACCACCGTGACCTTTCCTCCCAACGCGACCCTCCCTCCTCCCAATTTCAATTCGTGAACCCTCTCCCCCTTCAAAGACCGGTCTTTTCCTTCCCCAAGACCCGAAAAATCCGCTCCAAATCTCTGAAGTTCGTCCTTCGTCTACTGTAGGCGCAAAATAATCATCCACAGTGCACAAGGTACCTACTCCCTTCCTCTTTTTCAATTTCTTCATCATGTTCCCTATCAGATTTTTTTTAAAGATGGAGGATTCAAGTTTTGAATCTTTAAATTTTGAAAATTTCATCTTTGGAACCCAATCTTCTCCTATAAAAGGAGAAGAGTATAAAGGTGAAAAGGCATCCGAAAAATCACTGAAGCATCTGGAAAAAAAAAAGAACGCTAATGAAAAAAGAATTTGAAAACATTGAGAAAATTTTCAGAAGAAAAAACTGAATTTTTTTTAGGGAAATCATCCCAAAGAGTCTGAAAAATAAGGAAAAACACTTAAAAGAATCCGAAATGCATCCAAAATCAGAAGAAAAAGAACCCACACGGACCCGAAAGCGCTACCCCCTAATCTTCTTTTTTTTTAAAAACTTTTGTTCTGCTTTTTTTTTCTCTGCAGACTTAACCATTTATTATCCTTCATTGTCTGCATTTAGAGTCGGAACTGCTAGCTTGAGATTTTATACTTCGATGGCTTTAGTCGCTGCGTGATACAAGGTAAAACACTATCTGGTCTTATCTTTACTTACACTCTGTTCCATTTTAGTTTTTCAGTTTGTTAACTGTCAGAATGGAATTTGTTTGATTGTGATAAATAGTTTTGGGCTTCCTGAATGTGATTTGCATTTGTAAGGTAGTTTCAACTTATGATTAATTCAAAAATAAACTATGTAAGAGTTAATCTTTAAGTATTAGTTGGCTGTCCGTTGTGAGATCATTGTGATGTTTATTTGAATATTCGAACATAATAATAGTAGTTAGTTTAGAAATGACATAAATTGGAACTTTAAATATATTTTAATCAAGCATGATACTTCACTGCCGAATTATGCATAGTCGGGTATAAGTAGCTTCCTGTACATTTCAGTGTTTTGCAAGCTTAAGTGATTCGCCGTAAGTTGGTTAGCCGATGAGGTAATACTAACTAGTTCAAAGAGTTGAAATAATTGAGTTGTGATTGTTTTTATGGTCTTAGTTAAACTTGTGCACTCCTTCAAATATTGGAATATCCTTGCATCACTTGGTCATAAGTAGTTAAAAGGATAGTAAACTAAAATTAAGTTGAACATTGTTGTTAAAATACAAATCTTTGCTTGGAAGACTGTCATCTTTATTTTGCCCTATTTAAGCATATTTTCACAAGTCCCTGTCTAAAGTAAGTTAGCCAAGAGATTTCATATGGTTGTGTTTCATGTTTATATAATTGTCTACATGGAGATAGTTCTTTAAATGTGCCAAACAGTTAGTAAGATAAGAAGTAAAAATTTGGAATAAGACTCTGTGACTACTTCTTTTCTTGTTTAATGGAAGTAAACATATTCTTTTTTTTTTGTAAGTAATGGATTAGTGCAATAAGGCATTTGACAATAATAGAATGATGGTAGTTTGGTCTCAAGTTGGTGCAAGAAGTTGTAATTACTTGTCCTCTTTGTCTTGAGAAGAATGAGATTGCTCAAGTCATGTATTTCCCCAAACTATTTCAATGCTTATACACGTGTTACCTTAGCTAGTTTAAAGCAAACAGTGGATGTTTTAAATTCATAAATACTTGTTCCTCTAGTTATAGAGGTTGCTACAACTCCTAAAACTCCCTAGAATATTTACTTGGTTTCTCTTCATGAATATCGCTTTAACATGAGGCAGTTAGTCAATATGGTTTGATAAAAAAAATAATTTGAAGACTTGTTTCTTATACATGAGTATGTAATTTTGATTCTGGTTGAAATTTTAGATTTTGATGGTATATAAGCACCTCATAGAAAGGATGAAGGTCCGGGGTAAACCCTTGAAGTTTTTTTAGTTCTAGGACTAGAGCTTGTTCGAAGTCATGCTACCTTCTGTCTGCTTTAAAGGTTTCTTTTGAGGACTTTTGCCTAAACCACAACGGTTTATTGAAAAGTGTTATTTAATAGAGGTGATGGTTTCTTTAGTAAGCTGTCCCATTTTTAGCCTACATGTCTAAAATTTATGAAGATGATTGTGGGATGACAAAATTTTGAGTTTATTTTTTTGAATGCACATTATCATCATTTCAAGTTGTTCAAGCGCAATAACCCTCTTTATTTAGTTTAGTTTTACACGATTACTAATTCAGTGGAAATATATTATTCTTACTCTTTGGGTTATCATATAGATTTATGTCTTGAGAAGTAGCTTGTTAGTAGAGATTGCTAGCGTGCATGTTGTTTGCGACCCATCCGATTTGACTTTATATTTCTAGTTAGTTTTCCCAAATGGTGAGTTGTTTTTATAAGGTAAAATGACGTCTGCTTGAAATAGTGGCAAGGTAATATAGGGGAAGGCCTAAGTAATATATATATATGCACACATTTTGCTTCAACTTTGTGCATAAAGTATTAGTATTCAGTAAGTATTCCCTAAATGTGTGTTTGAACCTGTTTAGTCCCTAATCACTATCCTCTTATGGAATAAACTATGATATGCTTAAAGGGCTATTTATGTTTGTGTCTTGAGTTTTTAACTTGTCTTATATTATGCCTAATCTCTTGACTTGGTTGTAATTGATATTAATAAGTGTATATATTTTCCTCTGGCTCCCTTCTACAAATATATATATTTGTGAGACTTGTTAAGTTAATTTTCTAATTCTTTTTTCTCCTTTCTTTCTTTTTCATGGCATCAACCGGAGTTGGAGTTCTCTTTTCGAAACTCAATGTTGGCCCTTAGGTCAAAAGCTGTACCACCTCGCAATGCTTGGAGTCAAATATTAGGAATTGAGTTCTTTAGGAACCATGTTTTTAGTTCCCACCTTGCATGACTTTTTCTTTTCATGTGTTATTATTCACTAACCTTATATGTTTTTTACGTAAATGTGTACCAATTTATAATCTTATAGTGAATAATTCACCCATCCCCTTTTTAAAGTGTAAGATTTCATTTATATGACTTTCTTTAAGGACGCTTAATTTTTCAAAAGATAGATGAACTTTATTTTTCAAATCTAAAAAAGAGCTAATAATTTTATTTTATTTTATTTTATTTTATCTTTTCTTTAATGTTAATCACTGTTTTTTTTTTTGGCGCACCACTAAACTAAAAAGTTATTTGAAGTCTAAATAAGCTAATTCAAACACTAGGCTCAAATTAATATATAAATCTGTTAATTTGTGGGCTATTGACTCAATTTGTTTCAAAATTAATTTGTTTTTGCAGAGAATTAGGCCCAATGGCAAATCTGTCATTCTTTTATGAAGAATGAGTTGTTAGCTCGACTTACCCTTTTATACATATACAAACTTATTTGCAGATTTTTAGGCCTACTGTTTGGCCCATTTCAGGTTTCTTTCTCTCTAAAATATTCAAGTATGGGGTATATTATTGTACAAATATTCTATGCATATATCTATTATTTTACGAATATACTCTACGTATTATTATATTATAATTTCTTGATATACTATTATATACACAATGCATATTTATTTATTTGTTTTATATACTATATACTTACTACTTCACCCACTCATATGTGCATATTTTAAAGTTATTTTCTGCTCACATATTAGCATCCGTTTATATATATTTACCTTTAGCACGTCACATATCATACATAATTATTTTATTATCTATAATACATGAACTAATTTCCCTCATAATTTTTTCCCATATAATATTATTTATACATTGATATTTATTTTTACATACTACATATTTAATTTTACTCATATATACATACATACTTTTAATTATCATTTTCTAATCATATACTTACCTCTATTCATAAATACTCAATTTCGCATATCATGTATCATATATAATCATTTTAATTATTATTTATCATAAATTAATTTTTCTCACATATAACTTATCTCCACATACATATACTACATATATTATTTTATACACACATACATAAAATATTTATAATAACATACATTTCACCCCATACATATCATTTTATCCATGCCATATAATTACATGTACACTATTTTACAATTCTTTCACATATACCTTTATAATACATATATTTCATATATTATGAGTATATCATAGGTATATCAATATTTTCTACATAACCATTTACATCTTTTATTACAAAAAAAATAGTGTTAAATTATATTATCATATTTTTTTCAATTTATTTAAATTACTACCTATCAATATACGTACACCTTATATATCACTCTTGCATATCACATGTATATCATTTGTATATTATGTGTACCTCATACGTTTTTTTAAAATTACTTTTAAATCTTTTTTATATATATTTGTATCACTCTTTTAACATTTTAGCAGGTAATAATGAAATAAATATTTTTTCAAGTGTATCTTCAATTAGATTTAAGGACTATATTCGGATAGTCTTCAAGGGGTGCGTAACACCTTCCCCTTGGAGTATATAAAATCCTTACCCAGATTTTCAACTGTTTTCGCAGACTAAAACAGAGTTTTACATTTTTACAATTGGTTTTTCTAATGTTTTTCCAAAACATAGGTGTGGCAATTCTAAACCTTTTAAAATCAGGTAGAAGAGCCAGACGTTGCAAACATATTTGACCGGTTCAAAATATGGGCGCAACAGTATGGCGACTATGCCGAGGATTCTAGACATTTAGGTTTTGACCTTAGGAGATCTAAATTACTATAAATATTTCGGGGAATGTTTCTTCACTTTTACCTAATTTTTCTTGTTAGATTATTTTATGCATGTTATTTATTTTTCTATTAATTGTGTAATATAAACTGTTTTATTTAAAAGGACGCAAGCCAAATCCAAATTTGTGTTCATTACTGTTTTGAAAACACTATGTGTTACTGCTTTTCTTACACTGTCACTTGCATTTTCTATTGAATCCTTGGCCGTACACTTACACACACTGTGGTTCGCGCGAGGGGTGTCTCTACACTCCTCCAAACCTTTTTTGGATTCTTTAGTTTTAGAGTTGGTACGTTTAATTTTACTACGTACCTTGTCGCAGTTATTCCGGTCCTACTCTGGCAAAATCTAGGAAAAAATCTTATTCTAGAAAAAGTAAGTCATATTGCATACATCTTAGACAGGGCAATCCAAGGTATTGCCACTGTAATTAGGAAGCCGCCTTTTTTCAAAAGGTCTTGTACCTAACGACATTTCCTTTTTGTGAGATTGATGTAAATGATTCAGACTTAAGAAACATGATGAGTTTAGACCAAACGTGCTTATACCTTTACCCTTTCTTTTGCTTTTAGATGGAAATCAACCGGAATTTACCAACTATACACATGATAATTTCGGCTCCCCATAACCTACAAACCTGGTGGCAGAATATTCGTGTACCATACGGGGCAAAAGTTCGGCGACATTTGGGGTCCCTAATATCGCCATTCGGCATCCACTCTAAAAAAACATTCATCACCTTAATGACACAATTTTGAAATCCAGCAACTATCACCTTCAAATTTCTGGACTTCGAAATAACCTCCACCTGGAGGAGATAAGTGGGTTCAAAGAGCTCCCGTTCGACAGAAGAAAGGCTGCGCTCCCTTCTTTCATATCGAGGGAGATGTTTTATGGTTTTTAGGATTGCATGTCTGCCCATCTCTAAGGAATATAGAAAATGGACAAGTCAAGTTGGAATATCTCTTCAAAAGGTTCGATCGCCATGACAGTTATGACCGACATCGGGATGAGTTTGCCTACACCCCCGGGAGATAGAAGCAGTTGCGACCATAGGTTTTCACACTGGCTTTCTTGGGAACTCTGGTATTCCTGAAAAGGCTATGCAAGATCAACATAAATCTCCTGCCATTGGTTATGTGCATCCTTACAGGTCAAGAAGAATTGACACTTGTCCCTATGATCCTCGCAAAAATACTTCGAGCATTATCAACATGCTCGAGAGGATATGATTTCTTCGAAGGTTGCAATTTACTGTTACAAGTTTGGGTAGAAGAGCACTTCTACCAGTGCCTTGCTAACATGGATTATTGTATTGATGCCTGCAGCAGGATCCAGAGCCATGAAGAGAGAATGAGGTACTTGAATGCACCAATTAGAGAGGCAGAATGGTGTGTCTTTTTGACCAACATCACAGGAGATTATGTCCAATGAAAATACCCATGGTTGGCGGGAAGAGTTAGATTGAGAGCCCCACATTAGTACTTTATTGAGTTGATTGGGTTAAAGGGTATTCAGTCGTATGCGCCGCTCAGGGTGATGAGGCAGTTTGGTCTTCTTCAAGACATACTTCTCTGGTCTCTTATGGCCCCATATGAGGATGGATATAAAGCTCTTATCCCTACAACATGGATAAGAAACTTGTAGAATGAGTGGAGTTACCTAAGAATGCTCAGCATAGATGAGACCAAGTGGTGCACTCTTGAGTATTATGCTTGGTTCAATGTAGGAGGCCATAGGATCCCTCCAAGTATAGTAAGTTATGATGGGATAGCAGACATTGGCCTAACTGATTTGGTCAGGCTCGAGATACTACCGCGTATGGATCTGACAATCCCCATGGTCAAACAAATGGTTCCAAGTTCCGTAAAACACATGATACCAGGGATTGAAAGAGATCCTGAATTATCTAAGATGGAGGAATACCCTACCGAAGAAGACCCTGAGGAGGACCCCATCGAAGAAGACCCCATTGAAGAAGACCCTGAGAGAGACCCCCATCAAAGGAAATCACATCGAAGAAGACCCCAGCATATACGACCCCAATGACGGGGGAAATTCAGGGGCGGGTCCAGGCGAGGAACTCGAAAATATTCCAACATAGCATCCCAAAGGAGAGTCGGAGGCCTAGTCAGAATTTAGGCCAGAGGGACATGGCGAGGAAGGGGGCTGGCAAATGGGTGACCCTGAGGAGTCCTCAGAAGATGATTTCCTTAAGTATCTTGAGTACCACCCTGGATTCCACTATGATCTGTCAGATGATGACGACCCTACATGGCCTTAAGCCATCTCTCTTGTATCCCTTTTTCTACATCCCCTTTGTATGCCCTCATGACCATCCTTTGCATTTTCACCTTCCGATCTCTATGACTTTTTTGTAACTTCTAAAATCTTTTTCTTAAATAAGATCATTCTGGGCTATGAATGTGTCAAAATGGATCATTTGTTATCAACTTGTATGCAGCGTGGGCCTACCTCTAGCAAAAAGAGGCCCTCTGAGTGCATAGGACACATTTGTTTAACAATATTTGTTTACATATTAATTTTATATATATGCTCAAATCGCATAGGCTAAACTAAATCCTTGTCTTTTGTCTATTTTTCCTATAATTATTCTTACCCCCGATAACAGAGGTTGATTTGTGTTGATCAAATTGTTTGAGGTGCACTATAACTTGAGTTCTAAAAGAAAGATAACTGAGTCTGACGAATCCAACATTGCTGCGAACGTCCTTGTGTCTATCGATAATCCTGAAAGCTCACAAAGAAGGGCAGATGTGCTGAATGACAAGAAAATGACTCACCTAGAGCAGGAACTTGCGCCAAGTATGAGACCTGACGAGGCTCAATGTGGAAACCTTTTCACACCCGCTCCACTTTCCATCTTTAGAAACACCCGCTCCAGAACACTTTCCCAAATCTGCGTGTCTGCCCCAGAAACCCCTTGCCAATTCTGGCCTACCTTCAATTACTCCCACCAATTTGCCAAATCCTGACAAAAAAACTCTATATGTCCCCAATTGCGCTAATGGACCATAAAATTCTCCCCCTGCAGTAAGGAATGCGCCTAACCTGTCATGACCAATTCAAGTTGGTACCATGTCCGCTTACCTAACAGCGCAACACAGACCTGGGGCACACGTGGTGACTTCTTATAATGCGCATGTGCCACCCGTGTATACGCTTAAGGCTCCAACTTACACAGCACCAGTTACAGTCAGAGTCCCGTACGAGGTTGATGAATACGCAGAAATGGAGTAAGATGCCCGGATAAAAGAAGAAGATTTAATAACTAGTCAGCTTGACAGTCTAAAGAGGGCACTGAAAAGTTTGCAAATCACTCGAGGAAGCGAAAGTCTAGATTATGATGACTTGTGTATTCATCTTGATATTGACATGCCAATGGGATACAAACCACCCAAGTTTGAAATATTTAACGGGACGAGTGATCCCCATGCGCATTTGATGGTTTATTGTGATAAGTTAGTGGGGGTAGGAAGAAACGAGAAGTTAATGATGAAATTGTTTATCCGAAGTCTTTCAGGAGAAACCCTAACCTGGTACACCCGTTAGGACCCTCGCAAATGGTGTGATTGGCAAGAAATGGCAGAAGACTTCATGACTCGCTTCAGGTTCAACACCGAAATTACTCTAGACAGATTTTTATCAGTCAACATTCAGAAAAAACCATTTGAGTCATTTCAAGAATACGCAAGACGCTGGAGAATTGAGGCTGCTAGGGTCCAACCCCCACTGGATGAAGGTGAGCTCACTAAGTACTTCATTCGAGCCTAAGAAGGTATTTATCTTGAGAAAATGATGGGAATGATGGGACAGAAATTTGGAACTAGTCAAAATGGGAGACTTTCTGGATGAAGGCATTAAATCTGGAAAGATCCAATCCTGCACACTACAGGCTGCAAGTAGGGCCATACAGTCGGGTTCCCTCACTGGCGCCAAGAAGAAGAAGGAAGAAGTCTCGACCGTCACGCCTTACTACCGACATGGAGAGCCATCCAATCGATACCCTAACAACCCCCAAATTGTCGCGCACAACCCATATATTCCATATCTAGTGTATAATGCTCAACCCCACTATAATCCACCTCGAGCACCAACACGTCAGAATCTGCAAAATCCTATCCCCTTGTCCAAGCACATGTCCACTAAAATAGACCAACATATGCACTAAGGCCATGTCCAAATCCAGAAGCTAGAACCACCCACACCTACATGCCATCGCCGAACCTTTGGCTCAGTTGTTTGAGAGGCTGATGATCGCAGGGTTACTGTAGCCTATTGAAGGAAGACTTCCTGACCTAATCCCTCAGAATTTTGATGGAAATAAGCAATGCGCTTATCATTCAGGTATTCAGGGACACGACATTGGGGAGTGCTACAGCTTGAGAAACCAAATTGAGTTTTTGATAAAGAATGGAACGATTAAATATACTCCAGCGCCTCTAAATGTAAACAAAAACCCACTATCAAATCATGGGAACCAAGGAGTAAACATGGTTACCTTGGATGAAGAATATGACATGAGGGGAACCATTGTGCCTGTTGGAAACACAGAGGCGGTCGCTATATCATCTCCGGTTGCACCTTTCATCACAGTCCAGCTAATGGCACCTCTAACCACTCAAACATACCAACCCAGATCCGTAGTGACCACCGTAATTACCCAAAAACCAAAATATAACTCTCAGGAAGTACCGTGGGATACCAGGCAAAAGCAAAGGCTAAGATGCTAAACACTGCAACAGCTCACGGATTGACCAGATCAAGAAGATGTTACATCCTAGATAACCTCAACAAACCAGCACCAGGGAGAGAACGAAACCAAAAGAGGAATGTTACTGATGCTGAAATTACAGAATTTTGGAAGAAGATACAGATCAAGGATTACTCAGTTGAGGAGAAATTGAAAAAGACACCAGCACGAATATTCATCATGTCTTTGCTGATGAGCTATGAAGCTCATAGGAGTGCTTTGGCTAGAGTGTTAAATGGAGTGAGCATACCAGAAGGAACCACAAGTGAACATTAGCTGAAACCATTGGGCAAATAGTAGAAGCTAACAATATCTCCTTCCATGATGATGAACTCCCTCCAGAAGGAGAAGGACACAAAAAACGCTTCATATCACAGTAGGATGCGACAATAAGTTTGTGTATCGAGTGTTGATCGATCGCAGCTCTGGTTGCAACATCTGTCCTCTTACTACTCTGAAATACATGGGGATAAGCATGTGAGATATGAGAGAGAGACACATAAAGGTCAGAGCTTTTAATGGAGCGCAAAAGAGCTTCCTAGGAGAAATACACCTGACATTACAAGTCAGACCTGCTGAGTTCCCCGTCTTGTTCCAAGTAATGGACGTCTCATCTACTTATAACCTATTGTTAGGGAGATCTTGGGTCCATATGGCAAGGGTGGTTCCCTTCACTCTCCATTAGTGTATTAAGTTCGAATGGGACCACACAGAGGTCGTGGTCCATGAAGAACTCAGTCACCCCATCTATTCTGCAATTACCTCACCAATCATTGAAGAATTGGATAGAGTTGCTTTTTATGCTGTAGAAATTGTGCAAGCTGTGAAGTTTGGGGGAAAGATGGAATCCAACAAAGGGAAGATTTCAAAAACAGCAAAAGTGGTTGCCTCAGAAATGTTGAAGTATGGATATTAACCCAAAACCGGACTCGGAGTCAAGTACGATGGCATAACTGGACCAATTCAGTTGAAGCATCAGAACAATACCTTTGAACTTGGATATGAGCCTACCGTGGGAAGGTCCTGCAACATGCAGTCTGAAAAGAAAGTGTTCGTACCGGTGCGGGTTTCAACCTTAGCACAAGGGATCATGTCAGAACCTGATGATGCATCACAGAAGGGATAAAGAATGTTTTCATAGCAATGATTGATGAAGACTATGGAGAAGAAAAGATGGATGTCCAGATGTTGACCATTTGTGATGTCGAACCCGAAGAGGTCCTGCAGAATTGGACCACCCGCCAGTCCCTGTTTCAACATGAGTCTGGTAGTGTGGAGATGTAGTTTGTTTTTGTAAGTACAACATGATTAATTGAGGCTTGAATCATGCCAGAGCTCCTTTTGTCACTTGCCTCCTTTAAAGCTGAAATGCTTTCTAAATAAAAGTCTTTATTTCCCCTAAATTATCTCATTAAATTTTGTTAAAATCTTTATTCATTTTACTTATATTTTATATTTTTAAGCTCTAATATTAGTAAAATTCCCTCATTCAACCATTATGACATGTAACGAACCTGTTGGCAAAGTACGAACGAGGAACAAGATTGTGAAGAATATAACGAAAGCATGATGCCTGAAAACCTACCACATGAGATTGAGTAGCTCGAGAGTCAAAAGAAAACCAACTTAGAGGAAACTGAGTTAATCAACTTAGGGGACGAAGAAATAGTAAAAGAATCCCGTACCAGCATACATTTGGAGGATAAAGAGAAGCAAGAATTGATAGAATTGCTTAAGAAATATATGGATATATTTGCTTGGTCCTATGATGACATGCCGGGATTGAGCACCGACATTGTCTCACACAAGCTACCAACTGATCCCAACCGCCCACCAGTCAAACAAAAACCAAGGAAGTTCACGCCTAACTTGAGTTTGAGTATTAAGGAGGAGGTGACTAAGCAGATTGAGGCAATTGTCATGCGAATTAAAAACTATCCTACCTAGTTGGCCAATATCGTGCCAGTACCAAAGAAGGACGGGAAGATCAAGATATGTGTGGATTACCGGGACCTCAACAAAGACAATCCCAAAGATGATTTTTCACTTCTAAACATTCATATACTCATCGATAATTGTGCAAAATATGAGTTGCAATCGTTTGTCAATTGCTTTGCAGGATACCACCAGATCTTGATGAATGAAGGTGATAAAGAAAAGACGGCATTCACCACGCCGTGGGGAGTGTATTGTTATAGGGTAATGCCCTTCAGTCTCAAAAATGTAGGCGCGACCTACATGAGGGTCATGACCACCATTTTTCATGACATGATTTATAAGGAGATAGAAGTCTATGTGGACGATGTCATTATCAAGTCCAAGAAGAGTTCAGATCACTTGATCGATTTGAAAAGGTTCTTTGAAAGGTTGCAGAGGTACAACCTAAAATTAAGTCCAGCAAAATGTGCATTCAGAGTTCCCGCTGGAAAACTATTGGGGTTCATCATTAGCAGGAGAGGCATTGAGTCAGATCCATCAAAAACCAAGGCGATTCAGGATTTGCCTCCACCAAAGACCAAAAAGGAAGTGATGACTTTCCTTGGGAGACTTAACTACATTAGTCGATTCATAGCATAATCTACAATGATCTGCGAACCTATATTCAAATTAATGAGGAAAGATTCTGCCACAAAATGGATAGTAGAATGTCAGAAGGCTTTTGATAGAATCAAGGAGTACTTATCAAGTCCGCCAGTGTTGGTCCCACCAAAACTAGGAAAGCCATTGCTTCTCTACTTATCTGTGATGGATGGTGCATTTGGATGCGTGTTGGGGAAACACGACGATACAGGAAGAAGGGATCAAGCAATATATTACTTAAGAAAGAAGTTCACACTGTAGGAAGCAAGGTACACCTTATTGGAAAGAACGTGTTGCTCCTTGACTTGGATTGCGCAAATGTTGAGGCACTACTTGTCTTCATACACCACGTACTTGATCTCAAGGTTGGATCCTCTCAAATATATCTTTCATAAATTGATGCCTACCAGAAAGCTAGAAAAATGGCAAATTTTGCTAAGTGAGTTTGATGTTGTAAATGTGACTCAGAAGATAATCAAGGGACAAGCCTTAGATGATCACCTTATAGAAAACCCGGTGGACCAGGATTATAAGCCAGTCAAAACTTACTTCCCAGATGAAGAAGTACTATTCACAAGAGAAGACATCTATTAGCCATATGATGAGTGGAGGATGTTCTTTGACAGAGCGTCAAATTTCAAAGGAGTTGGAATTGGCACAGTGTTGATTTCTGATAAGGACAACATTACCTAGCTTTAGTAAAAATCAGGTTTCCTTACATGAATAACATGACAGAATATGAAGCTTGTATTCAAGGACTTAAAATGGAAGTGGATATGAACATTAAATAAGTCTTGGTGATAGGAGATTCTGAACTATTGGTTTATCAAGTACGAGGAGAGTGGATTATATCGATCCAACATCCCGATAAGAATTATATCGATCCTATCAAAGTGGAGATACATCGCCAACCTGCATAATGTTTTCACGTAGATGAGGAGCCAGATGGAAATGGTATTATGACATCAAAAGATTGCTTGAGATAGGAGATTATCCAGAAAATACAACTAGCAAGCAGGGACAGACTTTAAGGAGTATGGCGAATCATTTCTTCCTCAACAGAGAAATCTTATATAGGAGGACTCCAGATTTGGGATTGCTAAGATGCGTCGATGCCGTTTGAAGCAACAAGGTTGAGGAAGAAATACACGCAGGGACATGTGGGCCTCATATGAATGGATTCACTTTGCCGAAGAAGATTTTGAGGGCTCGATACTTTTGGATGATCATGGAGAGAGACAACATTTGATACATGTAGAAATGTCATCAATGTCAAATCCACGGATATTTCATACGAGTTCTGCCAAACGAGCTAAATGTGATGGGTTCTCCTTGGTCATTCCCTACTTGGGGCATGGATGTAATCGGACCAATAGAACCTCCAGCATCAAATGGACACCATTTCATCCTCGTAGCTATTGATTACTTCACAAAGTGGGTCAAAGCTTCTACATACAAGGCAGTGACAAAGAAGGTGGTAGCTGACTTTGTTCTCAACAACATAATTTGTCAGTTCGGGATTCCGGAGTCAATTATAATAGATAATGCAGTCAATCTTAACAGCGATCTCATGAAATAAACTTGTGAAATGTTTAAGATCGCTCATCCAAATTCCACAGCTTACTGGCCACAAATGAATGGAGTAGTTGAGGCCGCAAACAAGAACACCAAAAAGATGTTGAGGAAAATTGTGGATAGTAACAGATAATGGCATGAGAAGCTACCGTACGCTTTACTCAGTTATTGCACCACAATCAAAAAATCTACAGGGGGAACTCCCTACATGTTGGTATATGGTTCAGAAGTAGTAATACCTATAGAGGTAGAAATATCTTCCCTAAGAATCATCCAAGAAGTTGGTTAGATGATGCCAAATGGATACGCAATAGACATGAACAATTGATGTTAATTGATGAGAAAAGAATGAATGCATTCTGTCATAGCCAACTCTATTCAGAATAGAATAACCAAGGCAATAAATAAGAAATTTAAGCTTAGACAATTTACACCAGGGCAGCTGGTATTGAAGAGGATATTTCCCCATCAGGATGAGGCAAAAGAAAAGTTTGCAGCAAACTGGCAAGGTCCCTACATTGTGCACCAAGTACTCTCAGGAGGAGCAGTGATCCTAGCAGAAATGGACGACAAAGTGGGCACAAAGCTAATTAATTCAGACGCCATCAAGAAGTACCACATCTGAACACAATCAAGATGATCATTCTTTCCTTGTATTTTTGCATATTTCTACTGTAACAGAACTACATTCCGACCTTATTTCCCACGGTGGGGTACGTAGGCAGCCCACATCGGGTCTGGTCTCCCGCTGAAAAACCAAAAAACACATTTTTTCATGTACTTAGAACTACGCTTGACCTGACTTCCCTTGGTGGGATACGTAAGCAATCGTCATCGGATTCGGTCCTTTCATATTTTTGTTTTCCTCAAATGTATTGAACTACGTTCTGACCTGATTCCATTTGAATATGTAGGCATCCTGAGTCGGGCTCGGTCATTGCATTTTTTTATTATTTACTTTCCTATTGTACTTGAACTATGTTATGACCTGATTTTGTTTGGATACATAGGCAGCTTGAGTCAGGCTTGATCGACGTATTGCATATTTCTATGTTTTGATACCCTCGAACTATGTACAGGCCTGATTCTTATTACGGATATGTAGGCACCCTAAAAGGTTTGATCATACCCATAGGAAAATTCCTCTATTGGTAATGAAACCTCAGAGTATAAATGATCTAACAGCATCGCATCATCACAGAAAGAGTTGAAGGATCGCCAACAAAAAGCAAAGTGACATGGAAGAAACATTTGGGTTCATGGTTGGCTATACGAAAAAGCTCAATGGGTTTCGGAACATGTCATAATCCAAAAGTTAGAGGACTACTTATACATACGTAATATATACGTGATATACTCATTATTTTAAATAAATAAAGACCAACATAGGAAAAATCACTTTTTCAAAATACGACATATTTCTCAAAATACTCATCTACATTTCCACCTGCGAAATATCTAGACAGGGGTCACATGCAGCCTAAAAGGATCGAAGGATTCCAATGAGAAATCCAGGTTCCACAATCAACACCCCTCCCAAACTAAGCATTTTTCTTCGAGTGTAGGACAACAGGAATAGGGAAAAAATAATATTAGGACGAGCTCCCAAGCATGATTGATGACATCACTTGGCTCACCACAACATCATAAGCCAAAATATTTTCCCTTATTTTAGTTTTGAATATCTTATGGTAATTCTCATATTTCCAAATGTCTCACCTAAACTTTGCAAGTAATTTCAAGGATCCGAATCAAAGTATTCAAAGTCAGAGGACCCTTGTAGAAAAAATAGGATAGTTTACTTCTATCAAATGACTCCACCAATTGGAGATTGCTGTTTAAATATGTTAAATAACTTCATCAGTCATAGATTGTCATTTAACTGCAACAAATAACTCTGCCAATCGGAGACTGCCGTTTAACTACGTCAAATAACTCCGCCAATTGGAGTCTATCATCTAACTTCGCCAACAGCTCGGTTAACCAAAAAGTTTTATTTCAACAATGCTCTCGTGCTTCGCCAATTAGAGATTTTATTTTAGTACCATCAAGGTCTTGCCAATCAGTATTTTTGTTACAGCGATGTTCTCATACTCCGCCAATCGGAGATTTTATTTCAGTAGTGTCAAGGATCTAGCAATCAGAGGTTTGGTTTCAACAATGGTCTCATACTCCGCCAATTGAAGGTTTTATTATAAATATTATCATGGTACCACCAATCAGAAATTTCGCTCCTACCATTGTCCCACCAGCGAAAGGACTATATATTACAAGTAGCTTTGCCCATTGAAGCTTTTACCTTACAATTGCCTTGCTAATCGGAGGCTTTTACATTTCAATTTCCCCGCTAGCTAGAGGTGCTCTACATCACAGTTGCCCTGCTAGGCAGAGGCTTTTTACTACAAGCTCGCGCCGCCAGTCGAAGGCTACACTACAAGTTGCTTTGCCAGAAAAATGTTTGCAAGAAATTTTTGGAAAATTTACATTATAGCTGACTCACCAAACAGATGCTACTACATTACAAGTTGGAGAATTTTACATTTTTGATAGTTGCCCCGCCAGTTGGAGGTCTTTTATATTTACAGTGCCTTGCCAAATGGAGGTTTTCTACTATAAGTTTGCCCCACCAGTCGGAGGCTACAAGTCACTTCGCTAGACGAAGCTTACACTATGGTTACTCAACATATAAGAGATCTTTTAGTTAAAACAATTTATGCTAACATGGAGCAACTCCGCAGACCAGAGTCTGCAATACCCGTTTGGCTACACCTCTCTACTCTTTTTCATTACTATTATTATTATTATCTGTTTACAACTTTGAGTTGCGCAGGTATCTTGGCAATTTTCAACTTTCGCAGGTCAACACACTACAATGTGGAACTACCTCTAAGCATCGATTGAGGCATTGATTGGCGAGGAATACAAAACTCACAATCCAAAGTCAAAAAGCTAGCGCTCCGGCTCCAATTCTCATAATCGGTCGTCTATGCTTCAAATTTAGTGTACATCTATTCATAGATTTTCTCTTTTTCTTCCGTGCCTCTAGAGACCACATGATACAACATTGGAAAAGTTTTGTGATTCTAACCGCATCTAATTCAACATGAACTTGAAAGGCATGAGGTGTACCTAGCAGAATCCTATTTATAATTGTGTTGTGCACCACATTTATAATCAGGAGGCTGTAAAAGTGCGTCTCATTTCGATATTTTTTTTACATATAAATTCATCTACCGTAATTTTATAAAGTTCTTCCTAAACTCCTTCATGATACTGGTGTCAATCCCAAACCCGGCACTGGGGAAATTTTGAGGACCTCCTCAAAATTAACCGTAACCCTCTATTCTTGAACCACATCTGGCCTGATTCCTATTTTCTTTAGGAATATATAGGTAACTCGAGTTCGAGTACGGTCGTACCCACTCAATTCATGCCAAAATCTTTCTATCTCCCATCACAAAAGAACCTAGTGTCATCATAATTCAGCACTGGAGCAAATTTTGAAAGTCGATTCAACTTTGTGATGACTTTCTCTCCTTGAACTACATATGGCCTGACTTCTCGTGGAACCCGAGATATGTAGACAGCTTAGAAACCAGAGTTCAACCATAATTTCTCAAATTTTGACCTATTTTTGCTAAAAAAAATGTGTCTATGGTCAGTCAAAATTGGGTACCTCGTCAATATCTTCTCCCAAAGAATCTTATATCATCCTTGATCGAAGAGGGGCAATTGTTGACACCCAATATTGACTCTCCACATTTTTGATTAATAATTTTAAAGCTTCTGAAATTTTAAATGAAATGAAATAAATATTCGAATGGTTGAAAATAATTTTTTCTTACTATTTTGATGATGTTTTTCTATTTTTGTTTTGAGGAAAATGAGAACATATATATTTTATTTTTCTACATTTTTTTAAAAATATTTAAAAACCATCAAAAAAATAAAATGGAATAATAAAAAAATTAAATCAAATAAATTTTATACACACACACACACACACACACACACACACACACATATATATATATATATATTATAATGCCCTATAAACTCAAAGACTATATTCAGGACTTAAATTAGAAAATCTGGAAATCTGTAGAAAATGCCTTAGAACGACTCGCTATGAGACCTAACGACCCGTTAGGTTCCTCGTGGTCAGACCTGGGTCAAATGTTAAGGTGTGAGGCATTGTACCCCACAAGTTCTCACCACGACTCGTTATGTGGGACCACGAGTCGTGGTGTCATCTGTGGGGATCTTTAGGGCTTTTGGGCAGTGTGGTCCACGACAGGTGACCATGAGTCGTGGTCACTCACCATGACTCGTTAGGTCCCTCATGGTGGCCTTCAGGGATTTCCAAGCAGTGCACTCAACGAGTGTGACCACGAGTCGTCGTCACTGATCACGACCCATTAGGACCACCTGAAAATTTTTTCCTTGCGAATTTCTAAGGGTTGTTTAGTAATTTTCTACTCTCCTAAACTTTAAACTACGTCATTTTAGACGTAATTTCAGACCTATTATTGGGAAACGAATGGCCAATCCCCTCATTCCCCACGTACATTCTCAGAAAAACATCATAGCTCTCCTCTCAAGAAACTTTCAAGCAAGCTTAAGGTTTTTCCTCCATTGCAGCAATTCAAGTCTTCTTCTCTGGAAAATTTTTAGTCAAGTATGTGGAAATTTAATAAGGGAATAGTTCTTCCCTTGTGTCCCCTAAAACCCTCTTATAGTTTCTCTATCAGTCTTAGCCCTGAGTTTTCGAGTATGAAAAGATTACATGTTTGTTTTCGTTGATTTCACCTAGAATGATATTCATGATTATTGTTGATATGATCTCCATTAATTCTTGACCAAATTGTTGATGTTCCTGCAAAAGTGAATTTAAGCCTTGGGTTTTCGAAAGAAACGTATTTATACATTAAATTCCCCATGGTTTGTGAAGTGTGATTTGGGATGATTTTCTAGTATTCCTTATTGTTTAGATGATGAGCAATTATTCCCTTGGTAAGAATAGATTCAACCTTGGCACGAATGAAAAAACTATAATTCATTTTGCCGGATGAGTATTTCCTATTTTCTTGAAAATTTTTCCATATTGTGGATTCTCGTGTTGTTGGAATAAGTTAAATTCTCTGTTAGCTGCTTAGTAGCTCAGTTCAGTTAGAACGTAGAATCTCCTCAAAAATATTCAGAATTTGTCAACTGGTCAGTTTGATTGCAGAAATCCTTGAGGTGTCTGTGATACCTCCCAGTTATCAGAATCATACTCAGAACTCAGTTTCATTAGTCCACTAGGCGGTCAATGACACTTTAGATAAGCAGCTCTGACTAGCCTTAGGACCTCAATAAGATTACAGTTTTTTCTTAGATGGTTACGACGCTTCCAGATAAGTAGCTTTGACCAGTCTAGAACCCAATTTTCGAATCTGGTCCGATAGGACTCTCAGGGTACTTTCAGTTATATATACCTGACTAATTTTGGACCTCAGTTTCGAGCTATCAGTTTAGAATTTAGTTTAGGTATTCCAGTTGGAGAAGGACTTAGCACCAAGCGGGCTGGGGTTCCAGCGCACCCAAACTCCTAGAACTACGTTTCCAGCGTAGGTTACAGTATTTGTTGGCCTGATTGGCCCTAGACTTTTGTGATTACCTAGTTCATTCCTCTATACCATGGCAAGGTATATTGGGTCCTATAGGTGGGATGTATAAATCGGACTCCACGTCTAGCTCACGTGGTTATATGTTGGTTATAGACTCTCCCACTAGTCGGCTCAGTCCAGTTTCAGTATAAGCAGTTCAGTTCAGTTTCAGCTCTATCAGTTTAGATCAGTTCCGTACAGTATCTCAAGCTCAGAACTTTCAGACGTAGGGCATGTCTTTGACCATTAGACAGGGTCATCTTGACCATCTCAGTTTATTACAGTTATTCAGCTCAGTGTATCAGTTGGACTTTGCATGTCATTTTTCAGCTCAGTCTTTTATATTTTGTTATGTTTTCTCCTGCTTACTCAGAACATTTAAAGTACTTGCGCATACTTTCATGTTGTATCATTTCATGATACAGCCGCAGGTTCTCAGACCCAGCGCTGTTAGCCGATTTCGTTCAGGTCTCTCTCCCAGCAGCAGAAGTGTGAGTCCTTAGCTCTCGAGGACGTTATTTCATTTTTGACAATTTCCCTTATTGTTATTTCAGTTAGACATAGAGTTAGCTGGGGGCCTGTCCTAGCAACTCCTCAGTTAGATGGCTTTCAGACACAAACATGGTTTCAGTTTATTAGTATTGCTTAGATGTTTTAAACTATGTGATCCAAAATTTCTTTCATAAATGTCTTACGTCATTATTTTGAAAGCTTTCGCTATTATATTTACTCAGAATTAGAGTGTATCATAGACCGAGGGTTGACTTGGGGTTACTTGTGACTCCAAGTACCATGTTCCATCCCAGGGTGTAGACTCGGG
Organism: Datura wrightii; assembly: GCA_035772735.1. NCBI lineage: Eukaryota > Viridiplantae > Streptophyta > Magnoliopsida > Solanales > Solanaceae > Datura > Datura wrightii. The sequence continues at coordinate 164,953,599 of JASDFA010000018.1, read as the reverse complement.
GCATGACAAACTTGGTATAAGAGCACTAGGTTTAGAGTATCCTCGGAATGTCTGAAAGCCACATCGAGTAGAGTCCTTTTCATGGGTGTGAAGCGCGCCACACTTATGATGTGGAGGCTACGAGATGTTATTAGGAAAACTCTCTTTTGTTCATACTCTTTATTGTGCATTAAGGTTCAATTCCAGAAACGTCCTTCTAACTCGTGCTTTGTTTTGTTTCAGTGAATCATGCCTCCTAGACGCGGTAATAGAAGAAGGGGGCCGGTAAGGCCAATAGACCTACCCCACCAGCCCCGGCAACCCCTCAAAATGATTCGGTATCTACCACTGAGTTCAGGGCGGCCATTCAACTGCTGGCCCAAACAATCACCAACCAGTGAACCAGCAGGTGGTGTCAATGAACACCAATGGGTTTGCAGCAGTCGCTAGGGTGCGAGACTTCACCTGTATGAACCCTCCATCATTTCAGGGATCCAAGGCGGGGGAGGACCCCCGAGAGTTTGTGGATGAGATGAAGAAGATTACCTGCATTATGGGCACCAACTCCTCTGAGAGTGCTGATCTGGCTACCTACCAACTAAAAAGGGTAGCTCAGCTCTGGTATGAACAATGGAAATAGGGGCGGCCAGCGGGAGCAGGATCGATAGAGTGGGAGGAGTTCAACACAGCCTTCCTGGATAGGTTTTTCCCTCAAAAGCTGAGGGAGGCAAAAATGGCGGAGTTTATGAACTTGAGACAGGGCAACAAGATCATGGAAGAATATGCATTGGAGTTTACCAGGCTGTCTAAATACACTCCAGAGATAGTAGCGGAGCCAAGGGATCGCATGTTGAAATTTGTGAATGGAGTATCGAACCTGGTCCTCAAGGAGTGCAAGACAGCAATGCTGATTAGAGATATGGACCTCTCCAGCCTGATTGTTTATGCCTAGCAGATTGAGGCTGAAAAACTAAAGGACATGGAATGAAAGAACAAACGGGCAAGGACAAGCCAGTAAGATTACGGCCATTAAAGGTCTAGCGGTAGTATCTGCCCCCAGCAAAAACAACAACAACAGAGAACCCCAGCACCCCAACCTTCTGGTCCCGTCAGGATCGGAGGGGTGGAGCATCTGGCACTCAGTCTTAGAGCCATAATGTCAGAAATAGATATCCAGCTTACTCCAAGTGTGGCAAGAACCACCCCGTAGAGTGCCTTCAAGGTCGAGAGGGTTATTTTGCTTATGTATAGCTCGGACATCAGCCCAGAGAGTGCCCATCAGCTGGCGAGGGAGATCACAATCCACCACATCATTAGCTCCAGCAGGTCGACCCGGCCAGCAAGAAAACACATCAGGTACGATGGCGGTCAGCACCAAAACCGTTTATATGCATTGCCTTCCCTCCAGGATCAGGAGAGCTCACCTGTATTCCTTCTTACATCCAGGAGCCACTCTTTCATTCGTGACTCCCTATGTAGCAGTCCAGTTCAATATCAATCTAAAGGTCCTCTCAGAACCTTTCTTAGTCTCCACCTCTATTGGTGAGTCAGTTAGAGCCAGCCGAGTGTATAGAAACTGCCCAGTCTCAATCTTGAATAAAGTTATTCCAATTGACCTTGTAGAGTTAGACATGGTCGATTTTGACCTTATCCTCGGCATGGACTGGATACACTCCGGTTATGCCTCAGTTGACTGCAGAACTAAAGTTGTCAAGTTTCAGTTTCCAAATGAACCAGTGCTAGAATGGTTGGGCAGTAATTCAGCGCCTAAGGGTAGGTTTATTTCCTACCTTAAGGCCCAAAAACTTATCTCCAAGGGATGTATTTATCATCTAGTTTGGGTCAAGGATTTCAACTCTGAGACCCCAACTATCCAGTCAGATCCAGTGGTTAGAGAGTTTCCAGATGTATTTCCTGAGGATCTTCCCGGAGTTCCCCTTGAACAAGAAATAGACTTCGGGATAGACCTTCTCCCAGATACTTAGCCCATCTCCATCCCTCCTTACAGAATGGCTCCAGATGAGCTTAAGGAGTTGAAGGAACAGCTAAAAGATCTTCTTGACAAGGGTTTTATCAAACCCAGCATCTCTCCCTAGGGTGCTCCAGTACTATTCGTGCGTAACAAAGACGATACCCTCAAAATGTGTATAGATTACCCTTAGTTGAACAAAGCATAGTCAAGAACAGGTATCCCCTACCCAGAATTGACGACCTATTTGACCAACTTCAGGGAGCCAGTTGTTTCTCGAAGATAGATCTCAGGTCGGGGTACCATCAGCTAAGGGTCAGGGAGTGTGACATACTAGAAACGACATTCAATACTCGGTATGGTCACTACGAGTTTGTGGTGATGTCCCTCGGGCTAATGAACACCCCCATAGCCTTCATAGACTTGATGAACAGAGTCTTTAAGAAGTATCTGGATATGTTCGACATTGTATTTATTGACGACATTCTGATATACTCTAGAAATGAGGAAGAGCATGTTAATCACCTGAGGATAGTGCTTCAGACGCTTAGAGACCACCAACTGTTCACCAAGTTCGTAAAGGGTGAATTATTGTTGAAGTCCGTGAATTTTCAAGGTCACGTGGTCTCGGGTGAAGGTATTCAGGTTGATCTTCAAAAGATAGCAGTAGTGAAAGATTGGCCCAGACCTACCTCTCCGACAGAAATCAGGAGTTTTCTGGGCTTAGATGGTTATTACCGACGGTTTATGGAAGGTTTCTCCTATATAGCATCTCCTCTGACTAAGTTAACTCAAAAGAAAGTGAAGTTCTAGTGGTTGAATGCGTGTGAGAAGAGTTTCCAGGAGTTGAAGACTTGACTCACTACCGCTCCAATTTTGACCTTACCAGAGGGAACAGATGGGTTGGTTGTCTATTGTGACACTTCTAGAGTAGGACTCGGTTGAGTTCTGATGCAGAGGGGCAAGGTGATAGCCTACACCTCCAAATAGCTCAAGGTTCATGAGAAGAATTATCCAACTCATAACTTGGAGTTGGCAGAGGTGGTGTTGGCACTGAAAATATTGAGACATTACCTATATAGGGCTCACGTGGATGTGTTCACAGATCACAAGAGCCTTCAGTATGTGTTCAGTCAGAAGGACCTAAATCTTCGTCAGAGAAGGTGGTTGGAGCTACTGAAAGACTACGACATGAGTGTGTTGTATCACCCGGGCAGGCCAATGTGGTGGCTGATGCACTAAGAAGGTTGTCTATGGTGAGCGTAGCTCACGTTGAAGAGGGCAAGAAGGAAATGGTAAAAGATATCCACATGCTAGATCGGTTGGGAGTATAGTTGGTGGATTTAGCCAAGGGTGGAGTGGTAATGCAAAGTGGGTCAGATTCCTCCTTGGTAGTTGAAGTGAAGTCCAGGAAGGACGAAGATCTCATCTTACTCAAGTTTAAGGAAGTAGTTCTCAGAAAAGAAATAGAAGCTTTCTCTAAAGGGGGAGATGGGGTGCTCCGTTACCAGGGTAGATTGTGTGTCCCTGATGTTGGTGAGTTGAGACAGCAGATGTTGGCTGAAGCACACAGTTCTAGATATTCCACTCACCCTGGTGCTACAATGACATACCGTGGTTTACGAGATATCTACTGGTGGAACGACATGAAAAGAGATATTGCTAAATTTGTAGCCAAGTGCCTGAACTGCCAACAAGTTAAGGTAGAACACCAGAGACTAGAAGGTATGATGTCACGCCTTGAGCCTACACCCTGGACGTAACACAGTACTTGAAGCCACAAGTGACCCCAAGTCAACCCCTGGTCTATCATTCACTAGTATTTTGAGTAATCATACACAATAGAAATTTAAGATAATATCATAAAACATTTGTGAAAGACAAGTATGAAAGTATAAAGTACAAAACATTTGAATAATACTGATAAATCTGAAAGTCATGTCTGTCTGAAAGCCATCTAACTGAGTAGTTGTTAGGACAAGCCCCCAGCTAACTCTAAGTCTAACTAAAATAATAACTCAACTAAAAGAAAATAAAACAAGGCCCTCGAATGATGAGGTCTCACACTTCGGCTGCAGCAGATAAAGAATATGAATCGCAACGGCTAACGATGCTGAGTCTGGGAACCTGCAGCTGTATCATGAAATGATACAACATAAAAATATGCATCAGTACTTTGAATGTACTGAGTATGTGAGAGGAATATACTGATAGATATAAATGACTGAACTGGAAAGACATTCAATGACCAACTAATTATCTCAACTGAAATATTTTGAAGTATCTAAGATAGTCAAAATGACCCTGTCTAGTGGTCAAAGACATGCCCTAAATATGTAATACTGAATCTGAAATACTACACTGAACTGAACTGAACTGAGATTCTTATTCTGAAAATGGGCTGGACTGACTAGTGGGAGAGTCTATAACCGACATATAACCACGTGAGCTAGACATGGAGCCCGATGTATACACTCAACCGGTAGGACCCAATATACCTTGCTAGGTTATAAAGGAATAAAATGGGTGATCACAAAAGTGTGGGGCCAAATCAGGCAAATAATCTGTATCTGTAATCCTATGCTAGCAACGTAGTTCTAGGAACCTAGGTGCGCTAGAACCCCAGTCCGCTCGGTGCTAAGTCCTACCCCCACTAGAACATCTAAACTAAACTACTAGGCTAATAGCTCGAAATTGGGGTCAAATACTAGTCAGGAAAATATAACTGAAAGTACCCTGAGAGTCTTATCGGACCAGATGTTGAAACTGGGTTCTAGACTGGTCAGAGCTGCTTATCTGGAAGCGTGGTAAGAACAAATTGTACACTGAACTGGGGTCCTAGGGTTGGTTAGAGCTATAAGTCTAAAATATCATGACAACCTAACAAACCAAAAATCTGAGTTCTAAGTCTAATTCTGATAACTGAGAGGTACTACTAACACCTCGGGGAAAAACTAAAGTCAAACTAATCAGTTGACAATTTCTGTATAGTTCTGAAGGAATTCGACATTCTAGCTAAACTGAACTATTAAACAACTAATAGAGAATTTGACTCATTCCAGCAACAGGGGAATTCCATAGTATGACAACCACTCAAGAATTCAAGAAAATATCACCTGACAAGGACATAATCATTCTTATCAATGGGATATTTGCTCATCGTATAAGTAATAAGAATTTCAAGAAAATTCATCCCAAAACATACTTCATTCAAAAAATGAAAATTTATATGCAATGATCATTACTCGAATTTTTAGGGCTTAAATTCACTATTGCAAGAACCTCGATAATTTAAGTAAAAACTGATGGGAATCATATCAATAGCAAATGAGGATATCATTCTAAGTGAAATTAATGAATAATAACATGTAATTTCTTTGTATTCGAAAACTCAGGGCTAAAGACTCATAGGGACATTATTGGAGGGTTTCGGGAACACAAGGAAAGAACAATTCCCTGTTGAATTCCCACATACCTGAGTTGAAGTTTCTTGAAGGAGTAAGTTTGGACTGCTGCAATAGAGGAAAACCTTAAGCCTGCTTGAGAGTTTCTTGAGAGAACTTTCGATGCTTTTCTGAGAATAAACGTGGGAATAAGGGAATCGTCCAAACCCTCTAATAAGTCTAATTTTTTGTCCAAACGACATGGTTTAAATCTTAGGAGAATAGAAAATTACTAAATAGCCCTTAGAAAATCACTGGAAAAACTGTCAGGTGACCTAACGAGTCGTGGTGACTGACCACGACTCATGGTCATGCCCGTCAGCTACACTGTCTGGGTTCTTCAGTGGGTCACCACGAGGGACCTGATGAGTCATTCCCACTGACAATGACTTGTGGTGACCACCCATTAAAGTACACTGCCAACTTCTCAAGTTGTGGATTCCGGCCTAACCACGAATGACTTAACGAGTCATGGGACCTGACCACGACTTGTGAGGTCGTCCATTGGGAACACTGCCTATTCTTAGACCTCCTTGTCACAGTTGACCTAACGAGTCATTGGGTCGCTTAACAACTCGTTAAGTGGGTCGTTCTACAACATTTCTGCAGTTTTTTCCAGATTTTCTGATTAAAGTCGCAGGTATTAATTTTAAACTTCCAGGGTGTTACGATATCTCCATCTTGAAAACATTCATCCTCGAATGTTAGAAAACTCATAGGAACCAGAAAAATAGCAATCAAAATCTCCAAATACTGCTCATTTAAGTCCAAAACTACCGAAATGACTACCTCCATTTCAGAATGCATAACTGAATTGAATTTGCTTTTCATATATACATTCAAAAACATAAAAGAGACTTGAACACCTGAACTGAGTCATCAAAACAAAATTGAGTTCTAGGGTCAAAACTAATATCTTAAACTATGCTAGAGCCGGTGCAGAACAAATGCGGGGTATTTGGAAATCATATCTACTTCGGCCTCCCACGTAGCTCCTTCAACCTGCTGATTTTTCAATAAAACCTTGATTGAAGCTATCTCCTTGTTTTTTAGCTTACGAACCTGACAGTCAAGGATCTGGACTGGAATCTCCTCATATGAGAGATTATCCTTTATTCCCATGCTGTCTAATGGCACGACTGAGGTTGGATCTCCAATGCACTTCTTCAGAAGTGACACATGGAAACTGGATGTACAACTGCTAGTTCTGAAGGTAACTCTAGCTCATAGGCAACATTGCTGATACGCCTCAAAATTCTACAAGGTCCCACATATCTCAGACTGAGCTTTCCCTTCTTCCCAAACCTCATCACCCCTTTCATGGGCGAAATTTTTAGGTATACCTAGTCATCAACTGCAAACTCTAGCTCTCTTGTTCACACATCGGCATAAGATTTCTGACGGCTCTAAGTTGTTTTAAATCTTTCTCGAATAAGCTGAACTTTCTGCATTGCCTCATGAACCAAGTCTGGCCCTATCAAGGGAGCTTCGCTAACTTCAAACCACCCTATAGGAGATCTACACCTTCTACCATACAATACTTCAAATGGGGCCATCTAGATGCTGGAATGATAGTTGTTTATTGTACGCAAACTCGATAAGAGGCAAATGGTCACCCCAATTACCCTTAAAACCAATCGCGCACACTCTTAGAATATGTTCCAAGGTTTGAATAGTCCGCTCAGCTTGCCCATCGATCTGCGGATGAAAAGCAGTGCTGAGTTTGACCTGAGTGCCTAGTCCCTTCTGAAAGGACTTCTAAAAGTGTGAGGTGAACTGTGTTCCCCTGTCTGAAATGATTGCCAAGGGCACCCCATGGAGTCTGAATAACTCTCAAATGTAAAGTTTGGCATAGTCCTCAGTTGAGTCTATGGTCTTGACTAGGAGGAAGTGAGCTAACTTAGTCATCTGATCTACTACCACCCAAATTAAGTCATGTTACCGCTGAGTCCGGGGTAGACCTATAATAAAGTTCATATTTACTTCTTCCCACTTTCAAGTGGGAATAGTGATATCTTGAGTCATGCCTCCGGGTCTCTGGTGTTCTACCTTGACTTGTTGGCAGTTCGGGCACTATGATACAAATTCTGCGATATCCCTTTTCATGTCGTTCTACCAGTAGATATCCCACAAGTCGCGGTACATTTTAGTATCACCAGGGTGAATAGAGTATCTTGAGTTGTGCACCTCGGCCAGTATCTGCTGTCTCAACTTATCAGCATCCGGTACACACAACCTACCCTGGTAACGGAGCACTCCATCTCCCCCTTGGGAGAAAGCTTCTATCTCTTTTTGTAGGACTGCTTTCTTAAGCATAAGTAAAATGGGATCCTCATCTTGTCTGGATTTGACTTCAACTACCAAGGATGAATCTGACCCACTTTGCATTACCACACCATCTTAAACTGAATCTACCAACTGCACCCCTAACCGGGCTAGCTTGTAAACTTCTTTCGCTAGTTCCCTCTTGCCTTCCTCAATGTGGGCCACACTTTCCATAGACCATCTACTTAGGGCGTCGGCCACCACATTGGCCTTACCTGGGTGATACAACACACTCATGTCATAATCCTTTAGCAGTTCCAACCACTGTCTCTGACGCAGGATTAGGTCCTTCTGGCTGAACACATACTAAAGGCTCTTGTGATCTGTGAACACATCCACGTGAGCCCCGTACAAGTAGTGTCTCCATATTTTTAACGCGAATACCACCGCTTCCAACTCCAAGTCATGAGTCAGATAGTTCTTCTCATGGACTTTGAGCTGTTTGGAGGCATAGGCTATCACTTTGCCCCACTACATCAGAACGCAACCAAGTCCAACTCTAGAGGCGTCACAATATACAACAAGCCCATCTGTTCCTTCTGGCAGGTTCAAAACAGAGCGGTAGTGAGTCGAGTCTTTAACTCTTGAAAACTCTTCTCATACTCATTCGACCACTGAAATTTCACCTTCTTCTGGGTTAACTTGGTCAGAGGGGATTATATGGAGGAGAAACCTTCCACAAACCGTCGGTAATAGTTTGCTAAGCCTAGGAAACTCCTAATTTCAGTAGGAGAGGTAGGTCTGGGCCAATCTTTCACGGCTGCTATTTTATGAGGATCTATTTGTATCCTCTCACCTGAGACCATATGACCCAAGAAAGTCACAAACTTCAACCAAAATTCACACTTGCTGAACTTGGCGAATAACTGGCGATTTCTTAGGGTCTGTAATGCTAACCATGGGTGATGAGCATGCTCTTCTTCATTTATGGAGTACACTAGAATTTCATCGATAAATATAATGACGAACATATCCAGGTACTACTTGAAAACCCTATTCATCAAATCCATGAAGGCTGTTGGGGTGTTTGTTAACCCAAAGGACATCACCACAAACTCGTAGTGACCATATCGAGTTTTGAATGTTGTTTTTGGTATGTCACACTCTCGACCCTTAACTAATGGTATCCTGACCTGAGATTGATCTTGGAGAAACAACTGGCTCCCTGAATTTGGTCGAAAAAATCGTCAATTTTGGGTAGAGAGTATTTGTTCTTAACTGTGACCTTGTTCAACTGACGATAATCTATGCACATTCTGAGGGTACCGCCTTTCTTTCGCATGAATAGAATTGGAGCACCCCAGGGAGAGATGTTGGGTCTGATAAAACCCTTGTCAAGAAGGTCTTTTAGTTGCTCCTTCAACTCATTAAGCTCAGCTAGAGCCATTCTATCAGGAGGGATAGAGATAGGCTGACTATTTGGGAGGAGATCTATTCCAAAGTCTATTTCCAGTTTAGGGGGAACTCCGGGAAGATCCTCAAGAAAAACATCTGAGAACTCACTGACTACTGGAACTGACTGGATGGTTGGGGTCTCAGAGTTGGAATCCTTGACCCGAACCAAATGATATAGACATCCTTTGGAAATGAGTTTTTGGGCCTTAAGGTAGGAAATAAACCTAACCATAGGCGCTGAACTGCTGCCCGACCATTCTAACACTGGTTCATTCGGAAATTGAAACTTGATAATTCTAGTTCTGCAGTCAACTGAGGCATAACAGGAGTGTAACCAATCCATGCCGAGAATAAGGTCGAAGTCGACCATGTCTAATTCTATGAGATCAGCTGGAATGACTTTATTCAGCACTGAGACTTGGCAGTTTCTATACACCCGACCGGCTCTAACTGACTCGCCAACTGTGGTAGAGACTGAGAAGGGTTCTGATAGGACCTCTGGACTGATGTTGAACTGGACTGCTATATAGGGAGTCACAAACGAAAGAGTGGCTCCTGGATCTAGGAGGGCATACACGTTGAGATGAAAGAGACATAACATACCAATAACTACGTTAGGTGAGCTTTCCTAATCCTGATGAGAAGATAGAGCATAGAAGCGATTTTGCTGCTGACCGCCATCTGTACTTAATGTGTTGGCCTGCTGAGCTGGTCGGCCTACTGGAGCTTCTGAGGTAGTGGATCGTAATATTCCCCGTCCTGCTGTTGGATATTCTTTAATTCAAAGCCCGAGCTGTCCATAACCAAAATAGCCTTCCCTGCCTGTAGACACTCTCCAGGATGATTCTTGTCATACATGGGGCAAACTAGATACTTGTTCCCTGTACTGTGGGCTTGAGACTGAGTTCCAGATGACCCACCCTTCTGATCCTGGCGGGATCGAAAGGTTGGGGCACTAGCTGAGCTAGGTGTTGGGGCACCTTGTTGTTGTTGTTGTTGCTGCTGTGGCAGCTACCACCGCCATATCCCTGGTGGAAAAAATCTGAATGACCAGTTCTTGCCCTCTTGTTCTTACCCTCCATACCCTTCAACTTCTCGGCCTCAATCTGCTGGGCAAAAACAATTAGGCTAGAGAGGTCCATGTCCTTGATCAGCATCGCGGTCCTGCACTCATTGAGGACCAGATTAGATACTCCATTAACGAACTTCAGCATGTGAGCCCTTGGCTCAGCTACCATCTCTGTAGCATACTTTGATAATCTGGTAAACTCCAAAGCATACTCCTCCGCTGTACGGTTTCCTTGTCACAGGTTCATAAACTCTACCATCTTAGCCTCCCTCAGCTCCCGGGGGAAAAACTTATCGAGGAAAGCTGTATGGAATTCTTCCCACTCCACTAGTCCTAATTCCGCTGGTCGCCCCTCCTTCCGCTGCTCATACCAAACCTAGGCTACCCCTCTAAGCTGATAGGCAGCCAGGTCAGCGTTATCGGAGGAACTGACACCCATAATACGGGTAATCTTTCTGACTTCATCTACAAACTCTTGGGGGTCCTCCCCTACTTTAGATCCCTGGAATGATGGAGAGTTCATACGGGTGAATTCCCGCACCCTTGTCGCTGCTGCAGACCCGTTCGTGTTCACCGGCACCACCTAATAATTCACCTAATTGGTCGCGATTTGAGCCAGTAACTGAATGGCTGCTCTAAACTCTACTGTAGAAACCGAATCATCTGTCGGGACTGGTGGGGCAGGTCTGTTGACATTACCGATCCTTCTTCCATTACCGCGTCTGGGAGGCATGATTCACTGAAACAAAACAGAGCACGAATTAGAAGGGCATTTCTGGAATTGAACTTTAATGCACAATAAAGAGTATGAACAAGGGGGAGTTTTCCTAATAACATCTCGTAGACTCCTCATCATAAGTGTGGCGCGTTTCACACTCATGAAAAGGACTCTGCTCGATGCGGCTTTCAGACATTGCGAGGATACTCTAAACCTAGCGCTCTGATACCAAGTTTGTCATGCCCCGAACTTACACGCTGGACGTAACATAGTACTTGAAGCCACAAGTGACCCCAAGTCAACCCCTAATCTATCATTCACTAGTATTTTGAGTAATCATACACAACGGAAATTTAAGATAATATCATAAAACATTTGTGAAAGACAAGTTTGAAAGTATAAAGTACAAAACATTTGAATAATATTGATAAATCTGAAAGCCATCTAACTGAGGAGTTTCTGGGACAAACCCCTAGCTAACTCTAAGTCTAACTAAAACAATAACTCAACTGAAAGAAAATAAAACAAGGCCCTCGAATGATGAGGTCTCACACTTCGGCTGCAGCGAAAGAAGATCTAGATCGCAACGGCTAATGTTGCTGAGTCTGGGAACCTGCAGCTGCATCATGAAATGATACAACATAAAAATATGCGCCAGTACTTTAAATGTACTAAGTATGTGAGAGTAATGTATTGATAGATGTAAATCACTGAACTGGAAAAACATTCAATGACTAACTAATTATATGAACTGAAATATTCTGAAGTATCTGAGATGGTCAAAATGACCCTGTCTAGTGGTCAAAGACATGCCCTAAATCTATAATACTAAATCTGAAATACTGCACTAAACTGAACTGAACTGATAGATCTGAAACTGGACTGAGATTCTTATTTTGAAACTGGGCTGTACTAACTAGTGGGAGAGTCTGTAACTGATATATAACCACGTAAATTAGACCTGAAGCCCGATGTATACACCTCACCAGTAGGACCCAATATACCTTACCAGCGTATAAAGGCATGAACAGGGTGATCACAAAACTCTAGGGCCAAATAGGCCAATAATCTGTATCCGTAATCCTAACTAGCAACGTAGTTTTGAGAACCTGGATGCGCTGGAACCTCGGTCCACTCGGTTCTAAGTCCTACTCCCAATGGAACACCTAAACTGAACTACTAGATTGATAGCTCGAAACTGGGGTCCAATACTAGTCGGGGACATATAACTGAAAGTACCCTGAGAGTCTTATCAGACCAGATGCTGAAACTGGGTTCTAGACTGGTCAGAGTTGCTTATCCGGAAGTGTTGTAACTGTCTAGGAACAAACTGTACACTGAACTAGGGTCTTAGGGCTGGTCAGAGCTATAAGTCTAAAATGTCATGACCGCCTAACGGACCAAAAATCTAAGTTCTGAGTCTGATTCTGATAACTGAGAGGCACTACTAACACCTCGGGAAAAAAATTAAAGTCAAACTGATCAGTTGATAATTTTTGTATAGTTCTGAAGGAATTCTACATTCTAGCTAAACTGAACTATTAAACAACTAATAGAGAATTTGACTCATTCTAGCAACACGGGAATTCCATAATATGACAACCACTCAAGAATTCTAGAAAATATCACCTGTCAAGGCTAGAATCATTCTCATCAATGGGATATTTTGTCATCATATAAGTAATAAGAATTTCAAGAAAATTCAACCCAAAACATACTTCATTCAACTAACAGAAATTTATACGCAATGATCATTACTCGAATTTTTAGGGCTTAAATTCACTATTGCAAGAACCTCGATAATTTAAGTAAAAACTGATGGGAATCATATCAATAGCAAACGAGTATATCATTCTAAGTGAAATTAACGAATAATAACATGTAATTTCTTTGTATTCGAAAACTCAAGGCTAAAGACTGATAGGGAAACTATTGGAGGGTTTCGGGAACACAAGAAAAGAACAATTCCTTTGTTCAATTCCCACATACCTGAGTTGAATTTTCTTGAAGGAGTAAGCTTGGACTGCTGCAATGGAGGAAAACCCTAAGCTTGCTTGAGAGTTTCTTGAGAGAACCTTCGATACTTTTCTGAGAATAAACATAGGAATGAGGGAAGGAACCGTCCAAACCCTCTAATAATCTGATTTTTCATCCAAAACTATGTGGTTTAAAGCTTAGGAGAATATAAAATTACTAAATATCCCTTATAAAATCGCTGGGAAAAACTGTCAGGTGACCCTAAAGGGTGACCTAACGAGTCGTGGTGACTGACCACGACTCGTGGTCACGCCCGTCAGGTACATTGTCTGGATTCTTAAGTGGGTCACCACAGGGGACCTGATGAATCGTTCCCACTGACGAAGACTCATGGTGACCACCCGTAATGTACACTGCCAACTTCTCAAGTTCTGGATTCCAACCCGACCACGAATGACTCAACGAGTGGTGGGACCTGACTACGACTCGTGAGGTCATCCATTGGGAACACTGCCTATTCTTAGACCTCCTTCTCACGGTTGACCTTATGAGTCGTTGGGTCGCTTAACGACTCGTTAGGTGGGTCATTCTGCAAAATTTCTGCAGTTTTTTCCAGATTTTTTGATTTAAGTCCCGAATATTAATTTTGAGCTTCCGGGGTGTTACATATGACCCAGGATATCAACATACCCACATGGAAGTAGGAAGAAGTAAACATGGACTTTATTACGGGTCTACCTAGGACTCGTCGGCAGCATGACCCAATCTGGGTAGTAGTAGACCAGATGATGAAGTCAGCCCACTTCCTCCCAGTCAAAACCATAGATTCAGCTGAGGACTATGCTAGACTTTATATCTGAGAGTTAGTCAGACTTTATGGGGTGCCATTATCTATCAGTTCAGAGAGAGGAACTCAATTCACCTCACACTTCTGGAAGTCTTTTCAGAAGGGACTAGTCGCTCAGGTCAAGCTCAGCACAACTTTTCACCCACAAATAGATGGGCAAGCTGAGCGAACTATTCAAACCCTAGAAGATATGTTGAGAGCATGCGCGATCGATTTCAAAGGCAGTTGGGATGACCATTTTCCTTTTATCGAGTTTGCGTACAACAACAACAACCACTCTAGCATTCAGATGGCCCCGTTTGAGGCATTATATAGTAGAAGGTGTAGATCTCCTATAGGGTGGTTTGAGGTTGGTGAAGCTACCCTGATAGGGCCAGACTCAGTTCACGAGGCAATGCAGAAAATTTAACTCATCCGAGAAAGATTGAAAATAGCTCAGAGCCATCCGAAATCTTATGCCGATGTGAGGAGAAGAGAATTGGAGTTTGCAGTTGATGACTGGGTTTATTTGAAAATTTCTCCCATGAAAGGGGTGATGAGGTTTGGAAGGAAGGGAAAGCTCAGTCCGAGATATGTGGGACCTTATAGAATTTTGAGGCGTATTGGCAATGTAGCCTATGAGCTAGAATTTCCTTTGGAATTAGCAGTTGTGCACCTTGTATTCCATGTGTCACTTTTGAAGAAGTGCATCGGAGATCCAACTTAAGTTGTGCCATTGAATAGTGTAGAAATAAAGGATAGTCTCTCGTATGAGGAGCTACCAGTCCAGATCCTTGACCGTCAAGTTCATAAGCTAAGGAACAAGGAAATAGCTTCAGTCGAGGTCTTATGGAGAAATTAGCAGGTTGAGGGAGCTACGAGAGAGGCCGAAGCAGATATGATGGCCAAATACCCACATTTGTTCTCTACCGACTCTATTACAGCTTAAAATGTTAGTTTTGCATTAGAAACTGATTTAGTTGTTTGGTTCAATTTATGTGTTTAAGTTTTCTTTATGATTTTGGATGTATGTTTGAAAGGTGAATTCTGTTCAGTTATGTATGTTGAAACGTGGGTATTCATATTGTCAGTTTCAGAGTTAAATGAGCAGTATTTGATCATTATGATTGTTATTCCCGGTCTTCCTATGTGTTTTACAACACTTGAGGTTGAATGCTTCCAAGGGAGAGATATTATAATGCCCCGAAAACTCAAATACTAGATCCGAAACTTAAATCAGAAAATTTGAGAATCTGCAGAAAATGCCTCAGAGCGACTCATCTAACGAGTCATTATGAGACCTAACGACCCATTAGGTGCCTCCTGGTCAGACCTGGGTCAAATGTTAAGGTGTGAGGCAGTGTACCCCACGAGTTCTCACCACGACTCGTTATGTGTGACCACGAGTCATGGTGTCATCCGTGGGGTTCTTTAGGACTTTTGGGCAGTGTGGTCCACGACAGGTAACCACGAGTCGTGGTCACTCACCACGACTCATTAGGTCCCTCGTGGTGGCCTTCATGGATTTCCAGGTAATGTACTCAACGAGTGTGACCACGAGTCGTGGTCACTGATCATGACCCGTTAGCTCACCCGTTAGGACCACCTGACAGTTTTTTTCCCTACGAATTTCTAAGGGTTGTTTAGTAATTTTCTACTCTCCGAAACTTTAAACTATGTCATTTTAGATGTAATTTCAGACTTATTAGTGGTAATGAACGGCCTCTCCCCTTATTACCCACGTACATTCTCAAAAAAATATCGGAGCTCTCCTCTTAAGAAATTCTCAAGAAAGCTTAGGGTTTATCCTCCATTGTAGCAATTCGAGTCTTCTTCTCTGGGGAATTCTTAGTCAGGTATATGGAAAATCAACAAGGGAATAGTTCTTCCCTTGTGCCCTCCAAAACCCTCTTATAGTTTCTCTATAAGTCTTAGCCTTGAGTTTTCGATTATGAAAAGATTACATGTTTGTTTTTGTTGATTTCACCTAGAATGATATTCATTCTTATTGATGATATGATCTCCATCAGTTCTTGATCAAATTGTTGATGTTGCTGCAAAAGTGAACTTAAGCCCTGGGTTTCGAATGAAACGTATTTATACATTAAATTCTCCATGGTTTGTGAAGTGTGATTTGGGCTGATTTTCTAGTAGTCCTTATTGTTTAGATGCTAGTAATTACTCCCTTAGTAAGAATGATTTCTTCCCTAGCACGAATGAGAAAACTACAATTCATCTTGTCGGATGAGAATTTCCTATTTTATTGAAATTTTTGCCATATTGTGGATTCCCTTGTTGTTGGAATAAGTTGAATTCTCTGTTAGCTCCTTAGTAGCTCAGCTCATTTAGAACGTAGAATCTCCTCATAAATATTTAGAATTTGTCAACTGATCAGTTTGACTACAGAAATCCTTGAGGTGTCTTTGATACCTTCCAGTTATCAGAATCAGACTTATAGCTCAGTTTCATTGGTCCACTAGGCGGTCATGATACTTTAGATAAACAACTCTGACTAGCCTTAAGACCCCAGTTATATTACAGTTGTTCTTAGACGGTTATGACGCTTCCAGATAAGCAGCTCTAACCAGTCTAGAACCCAGTTTCAGAATCTGGTCCTATAGGAATCTCGGGGTACTTTTAGTTATATATTCATGACTAGTCTTGAAACTCAATTTCGAGCTATCAACTTAGAATTTAGTTTAGGTATTCCAGTGGGAGTGGGTTTAGCACCGAGCAGGTCGGGGTTCCAGCGCACCCAGGTTCCTAGAACTACGTTGCCAACGTAGGTTACAGTATTTATTTGCCTGATTGGCCCCAGACTTTTGTAATCACCTAGTTCATGCCTCTATACCCTAGCAAGGTATATTGGGTCCTACTAGTGGGACATATACATCAGACTCCACTTCTAACTCATGTGGTTATATGTCGGTTATAGACTCTCCCACTAGTCGGCTCAGTCCAATTTCAGTATAAGCAGTTCAGTTCAGTTTCATCTCTATCAGTTTAGATCAGTTCAGTACAGTATCTAGACTCAGAGCTTTCAGACTTAGGGCATATCTTTGACCATTAGATAGGATCATATTGACCATCTCAGTTTATTACAGTTATTCAACTCAGTATATCAGTTGGTCTTTGCATGTCATATTTCAGCTCAATCTTTTATATTCTGTTATATGTTATATTTTATCCTACTTGCTCAGTACATTCAAAGTACTAACGCATACTTTCATGTTGTATCATTTCATGATACAGCCGCAGGTTCTCAGACCCAGCGTCGTTAGCCGATTTCGTTCAGGTCTCTCTCCCAGCAACAGAAGTGTGAGTCCTCATCTCTCGAGGACGTTATTTCATTTATTTCAGTTTCCTTTATTGTTATTTCAGTTATACTTAGAGTTACTGGAGGCCTGTCCCAGCAACTCCTCAGTTAGATGGCTTTCGGACACAAACGTGGTTTTAGTTTATTAGTATTGCTCAGATGTTTTAAACTATGTGATCCAGGATTTCTTTCATGAATGTCTTATGTCATTATTTTTAAAGCTTCCGCTATTATGTTTACTCAGAATTCTAGTGTATCATAGACCGAGGATTGACATGGGGTTACTTGTGACTCCAAGTACCGTATTTCGTTCAGGGTGTAGACTCACGGCGTGACATATATATATATATATATATATATATATATATATATATATATATATATATTAAGGGCAATTATGATTTAAATACTGAAATGACCTATGTTTTGCAAATAACTATTTTATTCGTTTAAGTTTGAAAGCTTAACTAATTAATCAATTAATAATTCATCTTGATTTATATTTACTATTACAAGAATGAAATGATTATACAATTTAATTAATTTTAAATGTTTACAAATTAATATTATTTTATTAAGAAAGTGGCTAAAATTGAAATGAAATGACTTTGTTTTAAATTGCAATTGTAGCCAAAAATTCAAGACAAAAATCTACAAAACTTTTCAATCCTTGCCATCTAATTTTAGCCAATCCATGCATGCCCTGTAGGCACTACATGAATTGTGCTTCTTCTCCCCCAATCTTAGCCATCCATTTTAAGGGCTCACACTATTTCCTCCCTTTAATCTATTATTTATAAACATACAAATATATATAATCAATTTTCAGATCTTATTTTTTTTAATTATTATTATTATTATTATTATTATTATTATTATTATTATTATTATTATATCTTATTATTTTATTTTTACTATTATTATTATTATTATTATATCTTATTATTTTATTTTTACTATTATTATTATTATTATTATTATTATATGATTATTTATTTTTTATTTTTATTTTTTTACTCTCTTTAATTACAACCGTCTGATCTTAAGATCAGATGGTCCAAATTACTATGACCCGATCCAAACCCATAAGACCCGACGCGCCCCACCAACACACTACCCAAATACCTTACCCCCTCCCCATCATTCCCAACACACCCGACTTCTCTCTCTCCCTCACGCTATTTTCTTCTTCCCCTCCCACCACCGACAGCCATCTCCCCCTCTGCCGCAGAACACCACTGCAACCTCTCCTCCCTAAACCCAGCAATCCGTGACCCTCCCCCCTTCCAATTTCAACCTATGAACACCCCCTCCCCCCTTCAAAGACCGATCTTCCCCTTCCCCCAAGACCCGAAAAATCCGCTCCAAAATCTCTGAAGTTCGTCCTTCATCTACTATAGGCACAAAATAGTCATCCACAGTGTACAAGGTACCTACTCCCTCCCTCTTTTTCAATTTCTTCATCATGTTCCCTGTCAGATTTTTTTCTCAAAGACGGAGGATTCAAGTTTTGAATCTTTATGTTCGGAAAATTTCATCTTTGGAACCCCAATCTTCTCCTATAAAAGGAGAAGAGAGTAAAGGTGAAAAGGCATCCGAAAAATCACTAAAGCATCTAGAAAAGAAAAAAGAAGACTGAAGAAAAAAAAATTGGAAAGACTGAGAAAATTTTCAGAAGAAAAACCCTAAAATTTTTTTTTGGGAAATCATCCCAAAGAGTCTGGAAAATAAGGAAAAAAACTTTTTAAAAATAATCTGAAAAGCATCCAAAATCAGAAAAAAAAAACACACAGACCCGAACACACTTCCCCTAGTAATTTTTTTTTTAACTTTTGTTCTTTTTTTTATCTGGCGGACTTAACCATTTATTGTCCTTCATTGTCTGCATTCGAATTTGGAACTGCTAGCTTGAGATTCTACACTTCGACGGCTTCAATTGCTACGTGACACAAGGTAAAATACTATCCGGTCTTACCTTTACTTACACACTATTCCATTTAGTTTTTCAGTTTGTTAACTGTCGAATGGAATTTGTTTGATTGTGAATAGTTTGGGGCTGCCTGAATTTGATTTGCATTTGTAAGGTAGTTTCAATTTGTGATTTTGTTCAAAAATAAACTATGTAAGATTTAAATCTTTAAGTATTGATTGGTTGTCCGTTGTGAGATCATTGTGATGTTTATTTGAATATTCGAACATAATAGTAGTAGTTAGTTTAGAAATGACATAAATTGGAGCTTCAAATATATTTTAATCAAACATGATACTTCATTGTCTAATTATGCATAGCCGAGTATAAGTAGCTTCCTGTACATTTCAGTGATTTGCAAGCTTAAGTGATTCGCTGTAAGTTGGTTAGCCAGTGAGGTAATACTAACTAGTTCAAAGAGTTGAAATAATTGAGTTGTGATTGCTTTAATGGTCTTAGTTAAACCTGTGCACTCCTTCAATATTGGAATATCCCTTCATCTTAGTCATAACCAGTTAAAAGGATAGTAAACTGATGTTAAGTTGAACATTGTTGTTAAAATACTTATCTTTTCTTGAAAGGTTGTTATCTTTATTTTGCCCTATTTAAGCATATTTTCACAAGTATCTGTCTAAAGTATGTTAGCCAAGAGATTTCATGTGGTTGTGTTTCATGTTTATATGATTGTCTACTTGGGAATAGTTCTTTAAAGGTGCCAAACAGATAGTACGATAAGAAGTAAAATTTTGGAATAAGACTCTGTGACTACTTCTCTTCTTGTTTAATGGAAGTAAAAATATTCTTTTTTTTTGTAAGTAATGAATTAGTGCAATACGGCATTTGACAATAACAGAATGATAGTAGGTTGGTCTCAAGTTGGTGCAACAAGTTGTAATTACTTATCCTCTTTTTCTTGAGAAGAATGAGATTGTTCAAGTCATGTATTTCCCCAAACTATTTCAATGCTTATACATGTGCTACCTTAGCTAGTTTAAAACAAACAGTAGATGTTTTAAATTCATAATATTCTCTCTCTAGATATGAAGGTCGCTACTACTCCTAAAACTCCCTAGAATGTTTACTTGAGTTCCTCTTCATGAATATCGCATTAACATGAGGCAGTTAGTTAATATGGATTGATAAAAGAATTAATTTAAACACTTGTTTCTTATACATGAGTATGTAATTTTGATTCTGGTTGAAACATGAGATTTTGAAGGTATATAAGCACCTCGTAGAAAGGATGAAGGTCCGGGGTAAGACCTTGAAGCTTTTTTAGTTCTAGACTAGAGCTTGTTCGAAGTCATGTTACCTTCTGTCTGTTTTAAAATTTTCTTTTTAGGACTTTTGTCTAAACCACAACGGTTTATTGAAAAATGTTATTTAATAGAGGTGATGGTTTCTTTATTAAGCTATCCCATTTTTAGCCTACATGTCTAAAATTTATGAAGATGATTGTGAGATGACAAGATTTTAAGTTCATTTTTTTGAATGCACATTATCATCATTTCAAGTTGTTCAAGCGCAATAACCCTCTTTATTTAGTTTAGTTTTTACACGATTACTAATTCAGTGGAAATATATTATTCTTACTCTTTGGGTTATCATATAGATTTATGTCTTGAGAAGTAGCTTGTTAGTAGAGATTGCTAGCGTGCATGTTGTTTGCGACCCATCCGATTTGACTTCATCTTTCTAGTTAGTTTGCCCAAATGGTGAGTTGTTTTTATAAGGTAAAATGACGCCTGCCTGAAATAGTGGCAAAAGAATATAGGGGAAGGTCTAAGTAAAATACACACACACACACACACACATTTTGCTTCACTTTATGCCTAAAGTTTTGGTATTCAGTGAATATTCCCTAAATGTGTGGTTGAACTAGTTTAGTCCCTAATCTCTATCCTCTTTTGGAATAAACTATGATATGCTTAAATGGCTATTTTTGTTTGGGTCTTGAGTTTTTAACTTATCTTATATTATGCTTAATCTCTTGACTTGGTTGTAATTGATATTAATAACTGCATATATTTTCCTCTGGCTCCCTTCTACAAATATATATATTTGTGGGACTTATTAAGTTGATTTTCTAATTCTTTTCTCTCCTTTCTTTCTTTTTCATGGAATCAACCGGAGTTGGAGTTCTCTTTCCAAAACTCAATCTTGGCCCACAAGCCAACAACTGTAGGACCTCGCAATGATTGGAGTCAAATATTAGGAATTGAATTCTTTTGGAACCATGTTTTTAGTTCCCACCTTGCATGACTTTTTCTTTTAATGTATTTTTATTCACTAACCTTATATGTGTTTTATGTAAATGTGTACAAATTTATAATCTTGTAGTGAATAATCCACCAATCCCCTTTTTAAAGAATAAGATTTCATTTATATGACTTTCTTTAAGGACGCTTAATTTTTCAAAAGATAGATGAACTTTCTTTTTCAAATCTAAAAAAGGGCTAATAATTTTATTTTATTTTATTTTATCTTTTCTTTAATTTTAATCACTATTTTATTTTTGGCAAACCACTAAACTAAAAAGTTATTTGAAGTCTAATAAGCTAATACAAACACTACACTCAAATTAATAAATAAATCTGTTAATTTGTGGACCGTTGACTCAATTTATTTTAAAATTAATTTATTTTTGCAGAGAATTAGGCCCAATGACAAAGTTGTCATTCTTTTATGAAGAATGGGATGTTGGCCCGACTTCCCTTTTTATACACATACATACTTGTTTGCAGAATTTTAGGCCTATTGTTTGGCTCATTTCAGGTTTCTTTCCCTCTAAAAAATTCAAGTATGGGGTATATTATTCTACAAATATTCTATACATATATCTATTATTTTACGAATATACTTTACGTATTATTATATTACTATTTCTTGATATACTATTATATACATAATGCATATTTATTTATTTTATTTTATATATTATATACTTACTACTTCACCCACTCATATGTGTATGCTTCTAAATTATTTTGTACTCATATATTAGCATCCGTTTATACATATTTACCTTTTGCACATCACATATCATACATAATTATTTTATTATCTACATGTCATGAACTAATTTCCCTCATAATTACTTTTCCCATATAATTTTATTTATACATTAATATTTATTTTACATACCACATATTTAATTTTACTCATACATACATACATACTTTTAATTATCATTTTCTACTCATATACTTACATGTATTCGTAAATACTCAATTTCGCATATCACGTGTCATATATAATCATTTTAATTATTATTTATCATATATTAATTTTTCTCACATATAACTTATCTCACATACATATGATACATATATTATTTTATAAACGCATAAAGAAAATATTTATAACATATTTACAATAACATGCATTTTATCCCATACATATCATTTTATACGCGACATATAATTACATGTACACTATTTTACAATTCTTTCACATATACCTTTATAATACATATATTTCATATATTATTAGTATATTATATGTATATCAATACTTTCTGCATACCCATTTACATCTTTCATTACAAACAAAAATAGTTTTAAATTATATTATCATAATTTATCCAATTTATTTAAATTACTACCTATCAATATACGTACACCTTATATATCACTCTTGCATATCACATGTATATCATTTGTATTATTTGTATACCTCATACATTTTTAAAAAAAATTATTTTTAAATATTTTAATATATATTTTTATCACTCTTTTAACATTTTAGCAGGTAATAATGAAATAAATATTTTTTCCGGTGTATCTTAAACTAGATTTAAGGACTATATTCGGATAGGCTTCGAGGGGTGCCTAATACCTTCCCCTTGGAGTAAATAAAACCCTTACCCATATTCTCAACGATTTTCGTAGAATAAAACAGAATTTTAAATTTTTACAATTAGTTTTCCTAATGTTTTTCCAAAATATAGGTGGCAACTTTAAACCTTTTAAAACCAGGTTCAAGGACCAGACGTTGCAAACATATTTGACCGGTTCAAAATATGGGCACGACACAAGGTTGTTGATATTGTTTATTTGTTATTATTGTATTAGTTTTATTTACATGAATTCTCTTATTTTGACTTTATTTGTAGGCTGAAATGGAGAAAATACAAAGTACAAAGCGAAGATGACAGTCAGTCATCAGTTGACGCATTTGCAGCAGTCATGGAACTTGAACATCCAGGGTACGTAAGATTGTATGGGCGAAGAGTTACCAAGTCTACTTTTAATGGGAAAGGACATTCTGAACCATCTTCAAGGGCTATTGATGAGAGTATGCAAAAAATATGGAGGAAATGGAAGAGAGAATGCATCAAAAGATGGTGGAAAAATTAGAACAACAAAAGACAATCATACTTTAGGAAGTTACAATTGACATCCTTGCACGACTTAATAGTATGCACCCTGGACTTTAATTGGATGCTGACATGTTGACAGCATTATGTGCTCAGTCACCACAGCGAGCTGTTCAACTTGTCAATCGGTCATTTGCCAAAGCAACAATCAAGGTATTTTTCTTTCTCCTTTTCTTCTTTGCTTGCTTGTTTGGGAGGTGCTGCCTTATTTTTTTTAGTTATTTTTTTCTTTTTTGTTGGAGCTTGCTTGCTGGGGAGGTACTGTCACATTTTTTTCAATTATTATTTTTCTTTTGGTTAGAGTCTATTCTTTCTTTATTCTGCCGGATAATGAAATTGCATATGCAACATTAGTTGTATGAAGTAGTAGTTGGTTACAATATTTTAGATAGATTAAAAAATGCATTTATATAACAAAATAAAACTGGTAATTGTTGATTCTAAAGTCAGTTTGATTTTTCATCTTCTTTTTTTTCCTTTTTATATAATTTACTTCGGAGTTGGAGCATAATGTCAAGGATAGTGCATTCTTATCTCTCTCTTTTGAATAAAAAATGGAGAAGATAAACCACCCCTTTTCTTTTCTTTTCTTTTTGAAAGAAAAAGATATAAATGATCACACGGGAAAGCAATATAATTAGCCTAATGAAGAAGGTTGGTGTATATGAGAAAAAAAGAGTTTACGATTAATTAAAAATACTATATATTAATTGGTAATTTAGGATTAAATTAAATTCTTGAGAATAATTTGTAGGTAGTGGTTAGGTTGTTAAACTTGGTGCCTAATTTTAGCAGATTAGTTGTCCATTTTATGAAATAAGCAGATTCAACATACCAACTCATTTTCCATGTGGTTCCGCTGCAAATATAAAGATGCGCGCTCCATTTTTATTTTTTTAAAGTGATAATTCAATGGATTTCTATTCATATGTCAAGCACACAAATGATTGTAAATTATTTTGTCTTGTTTATTTTATACAAAAAGTGTTTGATTGAGCACAAATTTTTAAAAATTACGTGCCTATTATTCAAATTAGCCCCTAACATTTATCCCTTCGTTGAAATTTTTAGCTCCACCACATATGCCTAATGAAGATTGGTGGAAATGAGAAAGCAAAAAGGAGAATAATATATGGCTTTAGTATAGTGGGTCAGAGTAGTAATTAGGTGTCTAATTTTGACAGATTGACGTATTGTGGATTTACAGCACTATTGACGCTCAAAACTAAGTAAATAGCACGGACTTAGATGTATTTATGTGGATATGAGGCACTTTTCTTTGATTTCAGGATAAATGGGTGTTGGAACAATAAATTGCAAAAGGAAGCTAAAAGTGTGCAAAAAAGGAGCAAAAAGTGCAGTCCACAGTATGATCCGTAGAATGGACCTATGAGTCATACTGAGGGCCTTGATGAGAAGCTGAAAGTTTAACCTGAAAGACTGATCCCATGAGACTTGTCACGGATCGTACCATAATGGTACAAGTCGTGGTAAGTTAGTCGTGATGAAATCCAAAAGAATTGAACGGGAGGCTGATTCTAGTACGAGAGTATCCTACGACCCATGAGATGAAGGTACGAGTCATACCATATTGGTCGTGGTGAGGTTCAGACAAAGTTCAAAATATCAGGATCAAGCCACGAGTGCAATGTACGAGTCGTAGGATGTTGGTACTGTTCGGCTGTTTCGGTTGGTATTATATATTATAAACCGACACGCAAGTGCACGTGGTCAAACAAGTAATAAAGTGGCTAAGTAAGCCAAGTATCGATCCAAGGAGGCTCAGGATATGTAAAGTTTGCCTAAGTATACTATATTCTTATCTTACTTCTAATTATGCTAACAACAACGTAACCAACAGTTAAATGAGTTTTTGTTTATAAAATCTATATATACTAAAACTATTAACAATTATTTACTGTGAATTTAAACTATGGATATGAGCATGCCAAGGTTAAGAACAAGTAATGAATTCGATTATAATAATAATTCGGTTAATCTCTTCTTCAAGTTGCTAGCCAAGAACAGTAGCCTAGAACTCTCGTATTTAATTTCACTTAAGAATCATAAACCATTCGTCTACATTTCTGTGATCAAATGCAATTTACGACCTAGCAATACAATTCCGGTTCCTAAATTGACTAATACGGCTTTCAAGTATATTTCTATCAGGAAAGCACATCAAAACCCAATTTTCCCAAATCAAGTTAAGAACAATACCCTATTAATTCACAACTTTTCAATTTCTTGCTCTCTCGAGTGAAATTGGAGTTTTTAGATGTACATTAATGTCGGCCAAGCACTAATGCAGTAAGAACAAGAATTAATAGAACAACATGAAAGAAGAAGAAGAAAACCATATCATTTACAATCAAAATTCACTACACATGTTCAAAACCTTAGCAAGGAAGAGAATTAGCCACTCATTTGTGGATTGATCATCCTAAAACAAGTGTAAATCATACATACAATTGATTGAAAGAAGAAAGGAAGAGAAGAAATCCCTTAGATTTTTCGTCCCTCAACTGCTGCTAACCCACGTCCTAGCTCCACCAAGTCTGAACTAATTAAAATAAACCTAAGTGTGCTATTTATACTAGAGGGAAATTTTTCCCGGAACAACAAGCAACGTGTCACGGAGGTCAACGCGGAGCACTGCCTCCGTGACACGGCGTGGACGCGGACCTTCACTGGAAATCCAGGGTCCGGTAAAATAGCCTCAATGTGCCACGGAGGCCAACGCGGAGGCCTATATCCGTTCCACGGAGCTATCGCGAGGCCTCACTGGAATTTGCCATTTAATTTCCTCTCCAGGCAGTGTGCCTCCGTGATGGTAGCGTGGCACGGCTCCATCGCGGAGCCCCTATACTTTGCGCATTCCAATGTCTTTTCCACGCTCGTATCCAAGTCCAACTCCGATATAGTTCCAACATGCATTTTAGCTCCTAAAAATCATATTTTCCTGAAAAACAAATGCTAATCATGTTGGTTAGTATAAATTCACATTTTATTACCAATTACATGAGAATATATACATATTGCACCCAAACAAGGCGAAAATAATACGTTTGAGTATCACTTGGGCATATAAATCTGCCCAAGATCACTTATCCCACACTTAAATCCCTGTTCGTCCTCGAACAACACATACACAACTCATGCAAATTACATCCCAACCTTCGTCACTATGGTGCGACCATTTACGCTACGGTCATACCGATTATTCAATTTTTTGCAAATCATCACGAAAACATGCTTGGTCTTACAATACAATGACCTTTAATACATCAAGACTCCCTAGACTTTAAGAATTGATTCTTGATATCGGCAAACTCATGCAAATCAGCTAATCAAGAAATCTGACACGAATATCAATCTTTCATCAAGCATGTGCCCTCACAACTCAAGAGAATCTTCCCCTTTTTGTTCATGCAACACACAAACATGCAAGTAGGGGCATATAAAAATTAATTTCACTCTCTCTCCCAAAAGAATTCACATGCATCATGTCGTGACCCATAGGCTTGCCCTTAGTGTATTACTCCACTAATATAAAGAAATGCATTGTAGGATCAAGTAGGACTTTAATGGGTTGTAACGGGGCTATGGATCTAGTATATATATTGGATTAGCCAATAATAGTCGCTAGCATCCTTAAGCGCCTTTTCAACACATTCCCATCGACACATGGACCTTGTTCCTCTCTTTTCTCTTTTTCTCCCATTCATGCTGGTTTACTTTCGTACTGCCCATTTCATCAAACACACTTGACACAAAACAAAGGGTTTTCATGTACCCTCAATATCATTTAATTATAACAAGTGCCTCTTCAACATCATCTTTTCTTTCCTCACTCTGCTCTTCTTTTTCTTTTCACTCTTCTCACTCTTTGACACTTTGGGAACATTTTCTTTTCTTTGTAAGCGCTTAAGAGTTTTGTATAGACTTTTACAGCTAATGAAAAGAAGGAATAAAGCTTGGTTTATACAATTTTGGACAAAAGAAAGAAAGAAATCGGCTAAAGGCTCAACGGGCTGACTAGGGTATACAACATATAAAAAGGTAGAGTTTGACAAGAAAAAAAATGGAAACTATCGGTTAAAACAAAGAAATGCCTACATCCTTTCCAACACTACACCTCCTTCATTTCATTTTGTATACACACCAGGCAAGTTCTAGACAATTCACAATGGCATGGAATAACAATACCTCACTTCACACTTCATGCACATGCTCGAATCAAGATGCATTCACAGACTCTCTAATTAGCCAATCACATGAATTCAAAATTAAGCCTCAATCATACTGAATCAAATTCTATAGCCTAGGTAACTCAACATATTTACAAAATTACATGCTTTCAAACGAATCATTTTCACATTTTGAACATCAGTTACACACGCAACGAAATTTTTGCAACCATAAAGCAACTACAGTTCATTGATGCAATCCACCAAAGAAAAATTAAAAACAAATTAAAATCCTACTCCTACCGACTACATTTCCCTTAAGACGGTCGTCATCCATCCATCATAGGGAACGGTCACTAACTATGACATCGGTTCAATGGGACTATTCTCGGTAAAAGAACCGAAAACAAACTCCGAGAAACCCAAACAAAATAAAAACCGAAAATTTTTGCAACACATCGATCATTTCGATAGAAAGAAAATATTTACAAGTGCAAAATATTTTTGCGAAAATTTTTGAAAAATATCGATCATCTCGATAGAAAAAAAAATATTTACAAAATATTTACACTAGTAACCATAACTTTTCATAACACACATCATTAACCACACAAATATATACGGATACACACAAATCAGTTCACAGCAGGGTAGCACAAACATACATACAAACCAAGGAAAAAGCATACAACAGATTAGAGCCTAAGTCCCAGCATCTATCTACTCCCCACCCCACACTTAAATCGAACACTGTCCCCAGTGTTCACAAAAATTAAAAAACAAAATTTCGGGTAGTGGAACTCCCTGATCAGTCGAAATATTCGACTTCTTCATCTGGTGCTGCTGCCTCGTCCCCCATGTCTGAGTCAGCTCCATCATCGTCATCGGACTCCACATCGGAGTCCTCCCGACGTGTCTCCTCATCAGTAGGGACATCGTCATCAGTCGGCTCCACGAAGGCTGGTCCTACTCGGCATAAGGCTTTGGCACTCTCGCCAAATGGGTAATCCAGCTCCAGCTGCCATAATTCTTCCTCGGTGGCTGGTCTCCCACCAATCCGTAGCTGAAGCATCTGCATGCCGAACATACGTGCCATGTACTGATCGTCACGAGCATGTCGCTCGCCCAGAGTCAGCACTAGCCCGTGTGTGGTGTCAGGGGCCTTAGTTTTTGTCACATCGAGGGCCCTCCGCTCCAACTGCGGAATGTAATCCAAGGCTTCTTCCTCGACATCGAGGCCTTGGAGGAAGGTGGTGATGAGTCCGCCGAACCCGTACCTGTGGCCCTGGTGTAGTCTGGCTCTCTTCATGGCAGATATAATGACCGCCCCAACATTAATTTCAAGCCCTTTCATAAGGGCATACACCAAGCAGACACGGTCCCGGGTCACATCCGTCATATGAACTCCCGGGATCAAGCACGAACATACAATTTTCAGCCATATTCTGGCCTCCCTGTTCATCTGCGAATAAGGCAGAGTCTGGTGGTAACCCCTCTCCTTATGTCTACTCCATCGGGCTGTGGATCGAGCCCCACACAACGTACGTCTGATGTCGGCGTATGGTGGGGTGATGTTTAGCTGGCGGAGAACGTGGGCGTCTGTGTCCCGCGCTCCAATGATGACATTAAATTGCTGGGGTTCCAGAGTGACAATCTGCCCTCTGATTTTTATTGTGTGGCTTCTGATGGCCGGGTTCCAATTTGCGTAGAACTCTCGGACCAATGAAGGTTGCACTCCTTGGGCTCCTGAAAGATAAAGCTGAGCCCAGCTGCTTCAATCCTTTGCACAATATGGGGGAACTCCTGTGCTAGTGGTTCCCGTGCAATATGTTCCTCCGGGAAGTACTTGCTCTCCTTATGCTTAGCATACCATTTCTTTCCTTCCTCGGTTACCCACCTTGTTCCGTATTGGCGGCGTTGGCCGCGCGGAACAGCTGGTGCAGCTGGGACTGCGGTGCCCAATCTCATTCTTTTTCTGCCGGTGCCTGAGGTAGAAGCACCCTTGCCCTTATCCTGTCTGCTAGCCATTGTACCTGTCAATATAAATTAACAAGCACAAAGTTAAGCTATAAACATGTTAACTTCGGCTAAGGTCGGGTTAACAACGTTTACCCCACACTTAGGCCTTAGCTACTTTTACACAACTATGGCAAGGATAACTCTACTTACACCAAAGACAACAACTATACAATTTATGCTTAGTGCGTTCACAAAAATTTCGACAGCATAACGCTTAGCGTACTACTCAGACTTCATACAGCTAATTCCAATCCTTCTATCGCTAACAATTCAACCATCGCACTTAGCAACAAAAACAAAAACTAAAAACAACGACAAAAACATTCTATATACAAACGAATCCAAATAATCAAACCAATTTACACAATTTTCGCACTTTCCCAAAAATTTGAGAATTCGTCGTCTTTAACATTCATACAATATTTACAACGACTTATCTCAATTTACAAACACACCCCGGCATCTAATTTATCGAATTATCAAGTCACCCAAGTCAAATTCAATAACCCAAGCCCTAGAATGCAATTTTTCACTCAAATCCGAATTATTTACGTAATCGACAAGTTCAACCGCTAATTACAACAATCCGAACATATATCAATCACAAATAACTCAACATCATGTTAAATTGCTACTTGGGGTGATATATCTCACCTCACATGCCCAAAGTCAACTAAAATCGCCAAAAATTTGAGAGAAACGAGGAAAACATACCTTTGAGTTGAAGAACCGAAGAAACTTGACGTATTCCTTGCCTAATAGCGTGGCACGTTAGTTGGGGAGGGGGATTTGGGTGTTTTGGTCGCGGAGAGTAGAAGAAATGGGGAAAAATTGGGCAAAATCGGGATTAATTTAAAGAAAAACACGCGGGTCACTCGGCAACCCGGTGTGACCCGGCACCAAATATAAGGCAACGTGTCACGGAGGGTAACGTGGAGCCCCTCCTCCGTGACACGGAGCCAACGCGATGGCTCTCTGGAAATTTTTAAAAATCCGGATTTTGCCTTCAACGTGTCACGGAGGGTAACGCGGAGCCCTTCCTCCGTGACACGGAGCCAACGCGCCAGTGCACTGTTTCTTCCATTAAATTATTTTTTCATACCTTGCCTTATTCTTCCCAATTCCATGCATATTTCTCTCCGTTAGACCTGAAAAATCACCTCACTAAACAAAATTGGTTAGATTAATAGATTTCCCTAACTAAAATGAAAAATATTAACTAAAACAAGAATCTAAACCTAATCAAGAAAAGAAAAATAAAAAAATAAAAATTATTTACACTAAGAAAAGAAAGAAAGAAAATATTTTTTACGGGTTGCCTCCCGTGCAGCGCCTGGTTTACCATCGCGGCTCGACGTCCATTATGCTCAATTATCTACTAGGGTGAGGGACGATTTTTCACGATCCTTGTCCTCCCCCCAGTAGTGCTCAACCTCATCGGTGGCCTTCCTGTTAACTCTCGGGAATCATTCATTATATTAGCATTCCCATGATCAATCACATTGATCACCGAGAGTTCCTCATTTACAATCGGGAGCTTGGGTGCTTTGTACATGTCAAACACTTCTATCTTTTCATGTGCCCGCATTGTAAGTTGAACCGCAGCTACATCAATTAATGCTTTTCCGGTTGCCAAAAAGGGTCGTCCCAAATTAAATGGGACTTCAGCATCTGGTTCAAAGTCCAGAACAATAAAATCAACCGGAAAAATGAGGGAGCCCACTTGCACTAACACATCCTCAACAATGCCATCCGGCTTAGCTAAGGACCTGTTCGCTAATTGCAAGATTACAGTTGTAGGTCTAGGACTCCCTAGACCTAACTTTCTGAATACCGAAGATGGCATCAGATTTATACTTGCCCCCAAGTCGCATAATCCACGAGCTCGGATACTTTGCCCAATAGTCAGCTGGATAGTAAAACTTCCAGGGTCTTTCAGTTTCGTGGGCAGTCTATTCTGAATCCGGGAAGTGCATTCCTCCGTTAAAGCCACCGTGGCATACTCAGTCAAACGACTTTTGTTAGCCATGATGTCTTTAATATATTTTGCATACTTTGGCACTCCCTGCAAGACATCAACAAGAGGTAAGTTAACATGTACCTGTTTAAGCACCTCCATGAATTTCTTGAAACACGCCTCCTCCTTGTGTTTCTTAAGTCGTTGAGGGAACGGGGGTGGAGGCCTTTCTGATTCTGCTTCTTTAGTCTTCCCCCTATCAGGACTTTGTTCCTCCTCAACATCTGCTGCTCCTGACTTTTGAGGCGGTCTTTCCGGTTCCACCTCCTTCAACTGTAAGCCACTCCTCGTGGTCACCGCATTAACCTGCTTCGGATTAGGATCCGTGTCGCTAGGTAGTCCTCATCTGGGTCTTGTATTTTGGGCACTAGCAAATTGCCCAAACTGATATTCAAGAGCCTTGGTCGCCAACTGATTGTTCTTCACTTCGGCTGCCAATTTAACATAGTCAGCCTGCAATTGTGCCTGATTAGCGATCATGGTTTTGAACATCTCCTCAATGGTCGGTGATGGTGGTGGAGGAGGGGCATTGTGATTTCTGAATTGAGCTTGAAAGTTTTGTTGCCCTCCTTGATTTCTCTGCATACCCTGACCAGAACTTTGGCCTTGTTGGTTGTTGCTACCCCACGAAAAATTTGGATGGTTCCTCCAAATTGAGTTGTAGCCACTACCAAACTGCTGCTGATTTCTCTGTACATTGCCCACAAAGTTAACAGAATCAGGATTTGCACCATAGCATTCAGCTGAATGCTCACTACTACCACACACTTCACACCACATCTGTTGGACCGCATTGACTGAAGCTGAAGGCTGGTTCAAGTTCATATTGCTGAAGTGATTGTTTAACTGATTTTGCAAGGCAGCTATCTGTGCAGCGATAGCTGTAAACCCATCCACTTCAAGCACTCCCGCTGCTTTCCTTGCTCCACCTCTTGATGAATCTGCATTCCATTCTGGATTGCCCTGTGAAATTCGGTTGAGCAAAGTGTACAGCTCATCATAGATCTTTTCCAGCGCTTGCCCTCCAGCTGCTGAATCTAACAAAATTTTAGTGTGGGGTTCCAAACCCTCAATAAATGTGTGTACCAACACCTCATTGGACTGATGATGATGAGGACAGTCCCGCAACATGGATTTAAATCTTTCCCAAGCTTTATATAGATTTTCTCCCTCCCTCTGTTTAAAACTTAGAATTTGACTTCTAAGTCTGGCTGTTTTACCAGAAGGGAAAAATCTGATCAAAAACTTCCGTGCAAGATCATCCCACGTTGATATAGAATTGGGTGGTTCAGCTTTTAACCACCTCTTGGCTTCACCAAGTAAGGAAAACGAAAATAAGGTGAGCCGAACATAATCAGGTGACACACCAGCGGGTATATAAGTGTCACTTATCTCCAAAAAGTTTTGGAGATGTTGTTGTGGATCTTCATGAGGGAGACCGGTAAATTTCCCGCTTGTGTGCAAGAGTTGCACCATATTCTGCTTTAATTCAAACCTCCCTCCAGGCTCTGGTTTGCGGATGCTAGAATGTACATTGTTAGCGTGTGGGATTGCCACCTCGCGAACCGGCCTTGCTGCTGCTTCATCGGGCACTAACACTGCCCTCACAACTGGTGGATTTTGCAGCTCCATAATAGATTGTCGGAACAACTGCATCTTCTTTTGTAGAGCTTCTCTACGTTGACTATGAAATTCACGTTCAGGCTCTAAGTAAGATTCCACCAGCTCTTTGTCCCTTGCCAGTGTTCACAGAAACAAAATCTGCAAAATACAGGCTAAGACCAAGTTGTTAACACTTAAGAAAATAAAAATAAAAATACAGTAAATTTACACTAAACACAATTTCACAAATCTGCCTAGTCTCCCCGGCAACGGCGCCAAAAACTTGTTCGGCTGTTTCGGTTGGTATTATATATTATAAACCGACACGCAAGTGCACGTGGTCAAACAAGTAATAAAGTGGCTAAGTAAGCCAAGTATCGATCCAAGGAGGCTCAGGATATGTAAAATTTGCCTAAGTATACTATATTCTTATCTTACTTCTAATTATGCTAACAACAACGTAACCAACAGTTAAATGAGTTTTTGTTTATAAAATCTATATATACTAAAACTATTAACAATTATTTACTATGAATTTAAACTATGGATATGAGCATGCCAAGGTTAAGAACAAGTAATGAATTCGATTATAATAATAATTCGGTTAATCTCTTCTTCATGTTGCTAGCCAAGAACAGTAACCTAGAAATTAAAACTCTCGTATTTAATTTCACTTAAGAATCATAAACCATTCGTCTACATTTCTGTGATCAAATGCAATTTACGACCTAGCAATACAATTCCGGTTCCTAAATTGACTAATACGGCTTTCAAGTATATTTCTATCAGGAAAGCACATCAAAACCCAATTTTCCCAAATTAAGTTAAGAACAATACCCTATTAATTCACAACTTTCCAATTTCTTGCTCTCTCGAGTGAAATTGGACTTTTTAGATGTACATTAATGTCAGCCAAGCACTAATGCAGTAAGAACAAGAATTAATAGAACAACATGAAAGAAGAAGAAGAAAACCATATCATTTACAATCAAAATTCACTACACATGTTCAAAACCTTAGCAAGGAAGAGAATTAGCCACTCATTTGTGGTATTGATCATCCTAAAACAAGTGTAAATCATACATACAATTGATTGAAAGAAGAAAGGAAGAGAAGAAATCCCTTAGCTTTTTCGTCCCTCAACTGCTGCTAACCCACGTCCTAGCTCCACCAAGTCTGAACTAATTAAAATAAACCTAAGTGTGCTATTTATACTAGAGGGAAATTTTTCCCGGAATAACAAGCAACGTGTCACAGAGGTCAACGCGGAGCACTGCCTCCGTGACACGGCGTGGACACGGACCTTCACTGGAAATCCAGGGTCCGG
This sequence comes from Datura wrightii, assembly GCA_035772735.1. Taxonomy (NCBI): domain Eukaryota; kingdom Viridiplantae; phylum Streptophyta; class Magnoliopsida; order Solanales; family Solanaceae; genus Datura; species Datura wrightii. Next base: position 164,919,080 of record JASDFA010000018.1, on the reverse strand, counting down.
TAAAATAGCCTCAACGTGGCACGGAGGCCAACGCGGAGGCCTATATCCGTACCACGGAGCTGTCGCGAGGCCTCACTGGAATTTGCCATTTAATTTCCTCTCCCGGCAGTGTGCCTCCGCGATGGTAGCGTGGCACGGCTCCATCGCGGAGCCCTTATACTTTGCGCATTCCAATGTCTTTTCCACGCTCGTATCCAAGTCCAACTCCGATATAGTTCCAACATGCATTTTAGCTCCTAAAAATCATATTTTCCTGCAAAACAAATGCTAATCATGTTGGTTAGTATAAATTCACATTTTATTACCAATTACATGAGAATATATACATATTGCACCCAAACAAGGCGAAAATAATACGTTTGAGTATCACTTGGGCATATAAATCTGCCCAAGATGAGGTACGAATCATACCTTGGCCCAATACTTAGCCAAAATTTAGCCAACACTTCAAGCCGCGAGTTGATGCCACGGTCTGTGAGAAGCCCCTGCGAGTCGTAGGTGGACCCATGACGAGGTCTGCTACAGATATGGAAAGCAATCCTGTTAGTTTAGGAAAAGGATTCGTGTGTCTTTATAAATACTTTTTATGTTCTATATTTCACAGAGGACGACGAATAAACTTAATTCTAGTAGGAAAACATTGTAGTAAGTAATTTTACATCATTGAAAGAGAGAATTAAGTTGATTCAACCTTGTGATCAACCTTTTCTTGAACTCATATTGTTCTTGCTACTTGTTATTCAAGATTTTGCGGTTTAATTGAAGGAATCATTTTTCTCAATCATCTTTGTAAGTATTGTTTTATGTTTTCAATCATGAATCCAATTCACAACCTTGCAACTATGAGAAGCTAAAAACCTCCATAGCTACAGTTGTGGGAACCATGGTGGATTAACAAGTTAGGGTTGCACAAAGTGAGTCTAAAACCAATACTAATTACTTATATTGTATTCTCTTCATCTTTGATGATTCTTAACGGTGCTCAACGTTAGGAAGCGCCTGAATTCTTTACTATCTTTGGTTGAAGAGGTAGAGACTAGGAAAAGAGAATTACAATAGAGCCTTTATCTTGATGATCATTGTATTAACTTGAGTTGTGGTCGCAGGATAGTTATATATGGAACTTAGTGATAATGGTTAGTTTTAAAAACTCATGAAACTAGGTCGAGTAATTAAGGATAGCCATTTAATAGGGATTGGTCGATCGTTTGAATGAACCTAAGTTATCAGTTCTGTAAGTAAGTATTTGTAAAGATCACGAGTGTATACCTAAAGCTGGTTATGAACCCATAGGGAACATAAATCCTGGATATTCCTTTAATTATTGATTCACAAATATAATCTTGACTGCTATTTATTTCTATTCTTGATTTTTATTAGAATTCCCCCCATTGTGAAGTAATTCCCATACAAGTTCATCTACCCGCTATAATCTAGATCTTCCATATTCCCTGTGGGTTCGACCCCAACCTTTAGGTGGGTTCTTTATTGGCAATGTCCAGTTCATACTTCAGTTGGAAGTGTGGTTTGAGAATTATCAAAAAGTGGCGTCTTTGCCAGGGAATACGACTAAGACTAGGTTATTTGCTTGTAGTTAACTTTTTGTAGTTATTTCCTTAATTACGTTTATTTTTGTGTTTTTGATAACTACAGGTTGTCCTCTGGTGAATGTCAAGCACTCGGAGTAGAGGAGACCCCCTTGTTCCACTAAATCCCGAAATTGAACGAGCACTACATAGAATGGAAAACCCTGAGCAGAGAGAAGCCCGCTTAGCTAAAGAAGCTAGGCAAGACGAGCTAGCTCGGTTAGTTGCAGTTCAGCAGGTTCGTGATAATAGAGATGAGGTGGTAAACACTGGTCAACATGAGAGGGGAAACCGAGCTCAGAGATTTGCCCCTTAGTTCTTCGATGATGAGGACCCAAATATTGATGAGGTTGGGTCAACTGGAGCAATTATGCCACCACCACTGCCCACTGGGGCCAAATTTGACATTACGAGCATCATGATTCAATTGCTAAACATGAAGGGGGTGTTCAGTGGCCACTTAGTGGATGACACCAACCTGCACTTGATGAATTTTGTAGGAATATGCAAGGCATACAGGTTGCCCGGAGTAAGTCAGGATGCAATAAGACTCCGACTCTTACCTTTCTCTCTATCAGAGGAAGCTACTTTGTGGTTATTGGAGTTGCCCAATGACTCCACAACCAATTGGAGGGAGCTTAAAAAAGTCTTCTTGGAGAGATTCTTTCCCCCATCAAGGATGTTACAGTTAAAAGATGAGATCTATAACTTCAGGCAAATTAAGACGGAGGCACTTCATGAAACCTGATTGAGGTTCAAAAAGAAGTTGACTCAGTGCCCGAACCATAAAATCGCAGATGACAGTTTGTTGGAAATCTTTTACAGGTGTCTTAATAATAGCACCAAGGCTGTAGCAGACACAGTGGCTGGAGGAGCATTGATGAGTCACACCTGGGAAGAAGCAGCCACTATCCTTGACAGGGTGACTAAGACAAACAGGGCCTGGAATACGAGGGAGGCTGATGCAGTGGCAGGTACATATGCTGTTGTTTTGACTGCAGACCAATGAAGGAAGGAGGAAGAACGCGATCAGGAGTTGGCTCATATGCGCACATCATTGGATTTGCTGACGAAGCATATCATGGGAGCAGGAGCCAAAAAGGTAAATGCAGTGGGAACTCAAGGAAGGGAGCAAGGAGCAGATCACTCTGATTCTGAGGAAGAGGTAAACTTCCAAGATAGCCAAGTGGCGAATTTTCGAGCCAATGCCCAAGCATCTGGACAAGACAATTGGCGCCAAGGCTTTGGAAATCAAGGTCGGAACCAATAGAGAGACAACTACAATAGGAATAGATTCAGAGATAGGAGCCGTGGTCGTGAGCGAGAGGGAGAATAGAGACGAAATGACGGATATCGCAATGACCAGGATGGAGTCTATGTGCCTCCCAACACACGAAAAGGGGAGGCTAGACAATCAAAGTTGGAGAGTATGATGGCCGAAATGCTGAAAAAGGTGAGGTCCACGGATGATCAGTTAAAAGAAATTCAAAGTGACTTATCTAGCATGGGTCAGAAAATGGAATCTCACGCCACTGCCATCAAGCAGATAGAACACCAACTTGGGCAACTGTCAGCATCAATGAACCCTAGGAAAAAGGATACACTTCCTAGCAACACTATCCAGAATCCAATGAATGATGCTCATTGCATGGTAGTGATGACTAGGAGTGATAAAACCATAGTTGACCCCCCGTTCCCTGTCGAAGTTGAAAGGAGGAAAGAGAGCGTGATTGAGGAAGAAGAGATTAGTGATGAGACACAATATGATGAGTTGCAAGAGGCCCCTAAGGGTGAGAAGGAATGCGACATTGATCAAGGAGCAACTCTAGTGCAAAAGGCTATCCCAAGACCACCGCCACCATTCCCACAAAGGATGAAGAAAAAGGCAGACAACGGTAAGTTCCAAAAATTTCTTTCAATGCTCAAACAACTTTCTGTGAATATACCGTTGGTCGAAGCACTAGAGCAGATGCCAGGATATGCAAAATTCATGAAGAACCTGGTGATGAAAAAAATATCTGTAAGCTATGATCCAGTTGACAATGTCCATCACTGTAGTGCCATAGCAACAAGGGTCTTAGCCTAGAAAAAGGAAGACACAAGTGCCTTCACAATACCTTGCAACAACGGTAATGTCGAGTTAGCAAGGGCACTTTGTGATCTGGGAGCTAGCATTAATCTAATGCCCTTGGCGGTCTTCAAGAAGCTAGGACTGGGAGCCCCCACACCAACCAACATGCGGCTACTAATGGCCGACAAAACAGTAAAGAGACCAGTAGGCATCCTAGTCGATGGTGCTCATCAAGGTCGATAAGTTCATATTCCCAGCGGACATCGTGATCTTGGATTGCAAGGTCGATTATGAAGTCCCCATCATTCTAGGGCAACCATTCCTCGCTACTGGGGGAGCTCTTGTAGATGTGGAAGCTGGCCTGTTAAAGTTCAGGCTAAACAAAGAATAGGTCACTTTCAACATCTGTCGGACCATGAAGCAACCAAAGGAATTTAGTGTGATCTCAGCACTTGAGGATGAGTATGAGTCACTTGACGAATTATGAGTAGTCAAGAGACTTGCGTCGTGCCGCAACGTTAAGTCAGGCGCTTCTTGGGAGGCAACCTAAGTGGTGGTTTGGTGAAATCTAAGTAACCAGACCACCTACATCGTGCCGCGACGTTAAATCAAGCGCTTCTTGGGAGGTGATCTTGGGCAGATTTATATGCCCAAGTGATACTCAAACGTATTATTTTCGCCTTGTTTGTGTGCAATATGTATATATTCTCATGTAATTGGTAATAAAATGTGAATTTATACTAACCAACATGATTAGCATTTGTTTTGCAGGTAAATATGATTTTTAGGAGCAAAAATGCATGTTGGAAAAATATCGGAGTTGGACTTGGATGCGAGCATGGAGACGACATTGGAATGTGCAGAATATAAGGGCTCCGCGATGGCGCCGTGCCATGCTACCATCGCGGAGGCACACTGCCTGGAGAGGCAATTAAATGGCAATTTCCAGTGAGGCCTCGCGACAGCTCCGTGGCACGGAGATAGGCCTCCGCGTTGGCCTCCGTGCCACGTTGAGGCTAATTTACCGGACCCTGGATTTCCAGTGAAGGTCCGCGTCCACGCCGTGTCACGGAGGCAGTGCTCCGCGTTGACCTCCGTGACACGTTGCTTGTTATTCCGAGAAAAATTTCCCTCTAGTATAAATAGCACACTTAGGTTTATTTTAATGAGTTCAGTTCAGTTTTAGTTCAGACTTGGTGGAGCTAGGACGTGGGTTAGCAGCAGTTGAGGGACGAAAAAGCTAAGAGATTTCTTCTCTTCCTTTCTTCTTTCAATCAATTGTATGTATGATTTACACTTGTTTTAGAATGATCAATCCACAAATGAGTGGCTAATTCTCTTCCTTGCTAAGGTTTTGAACATGTGTAGTGAATTTTGACTGTAAATGATATGGTTTTCTTCTTCTTCTTTCATGTTGTTCTATTAATTCTTGTTCTTACTGCATTAGTGCTTGGCCGACATTAATGTACATCTAAAAAGTCCAATTTCACTCGAGAGAGCAAGAAATTGGAAAGTTGTGAATTAATAGGGTATTGTTCTTAACTTGATTTGGGAAAATTGGGTTTTGATGTGCTTTCCTGATAGAAATATACTTGAAAGCCGTATTAGTCAATTTAGGAACCGGAATTGTATTGCTAGGTCGTAAATTGCATTTGATCACAGAAATGTAGACGGATGGTTTATGATTCTAAAGTGAAATTAAATACGAGAGTTTTAATTTCTAGGCTACTGTTCTTGGCTAGCAACATGAAGAAGAGATTAACCGAATTATGATTACAATCGAACTCATTACTTGTTCTTAACCTTGGCATGCTCATATCCATAGTTTAAATTCATAGTAAATAATTGTTAATAGTTTTAGTATATATTTTATAAACAAAAACTCAATTAACTGTTGGTTACGTTGTTGTTAGCATAGTTAGAAGTAAAATAAGAATATAGTATACTTAGGCAATTTTTACATACCCTGAGCCTCCTTGGATCGATACTTGGCTTACTTAGCCACTTTATTACTTGTTTGACCACGTGCACTTGCGTGTCGGTTTATAATATATAATACCAATCGAAATAGCACCGAACAAGTTTTTGGCGCCGTTGCCGGGGAGACTAGGCAATTGGTGAAATTGTGATAAGTGTAAATTTACTGTATTTTTGTTTTATTTTCTTAAGTGTTGACAACTTGGTCTTAGTATTTGTTTTAATTCTTTGTTCATTTTAATTTTTCTCTCTTTCGGATACCCTCATTGACATGACATCTTGTAATATAAATGGTGGATACGCATATTTCGGCGAATCTTGCATGAATTGCGGAGGACCCCACTTGTGGCAAAATTGTAACACGTGCAATATATGTGGGTGTCAATATGGCCATTGGGGTGATTGTCCAAAGGCATATTCCCCTCCCCCAAGCCCCCGCTATGATCATTCTGTTGTTTTTGCTGAATATAGGCATGTTGAAAATGAGGACTTGGGACGCCAAGTTCAAATAGAGGACATGATGAAACAACTCCTGGAGCAATCAGAAGCAATGAAGGAGTCGGTGGCAGAATTGATAATTCAACAAAAGGAGAATGCCGAGGCTGTAAGCAGGATGAGCGTCAAACTCACGGAGATGTGTGCTGAGGCTGAAGCTTGTGATAATTCGCAGGTGACAGTTTTAGCCGATATTCAAGAGGAACTACAAGAGGAATACAAGGGTGAATTTTTGGATGAAGCCCAACAATTAGAATCTCTTGAGTTTCCCCGTGATCGGCTCATACCTAAAGAAAATCCATTCATGGAAGAAGAGAAAGAATATCTCCCATTTGACCTTAATGGAGAAATAGATGTCGATTTTGAAAAGGTGTACACAAGTAAGGAAGTCAAGCACAATGCAATTTCAGAGTTGAGGTTGATTGGACCACACTCGAAGCATTTTTCGACATTAAGTTTGGTTGACAACACAGAAATAGAGTCTTCCAAGATTATAGAGAAATGTCTAGAGGAGGACCAAGCCCCGTATATTCTGAAATTTGCTAACTCGAAGCAACGAAATGACTTCACTTATTCAAGGGCCAATAAGTTCAAAAGAAAGCATCTACTGCTTGGTCCTTACAATTTTTCACCACCACCCCAGGAGCATAAGAGGAAATTAGAGAAGAAATTAGGGGTGAAATTCATATCCTCAAGGCGGAGGAAAAAGCGGTGAAACTTGGGACGTCGAGCCGCGACGGTAAACCAGGCGCTGCACGGGAGGCAACCCGTGAAAAATATTTTCTTTCTTTCTTTCTTTTTTAGTGTAAATAATTTTTATTTTTATTTTTCTTTTCTTGATTAGGTTTAGATTCTTGTTTTAGTTAATATTTTTCATTTTAGTTAGGGAAATCTATTAATCTAACCAATTTTGTTTAGTGAGGTGATTTTCAGGTCTAACGGAGAGAAATATGCTTGGAATTGGGAAGAATAAGGCAAGGTATGAAAAAATAATTTAATGGAAGAAACAGTGCACTGGCGCGTTGGCTCCGTGTCACGGAGGAGTGACTCCGCGTTACCCTCCGTGACACGTTGAAGGCAAAATCAGATTTTTTAAAATTTCCAGAGAGCCAACGCGTTGGCTCCGTGTCACGGTGGAGGGGCTCCGCGTTACCCTCCGTGACACGTTGCCCTTTATTCAGTGCCGGGTCACACCGGGTTGCCGGGTGACCCGCGTGTTTTCCTTTAATTTAACCCCGATTTTGCCCCATTTTTCCCCATTTCTCTCCTCCTCCGTGACCAAAACACCCAATTCCCCCTCCCCAACCAACGTTCCACGCTAATAGGCAAGGAAAACATCAAATTTCTTTGGTTCTTCAACTAAAAGGTATGTTTTCATCGTTTCTCTCAAGTTTTTGGCGATTTTAGTCGAATATGAGCATGTGAGGTGAAATATATCACCCCAAGTAGCAATTAAACATGATGTTGAATTATTTTGTGATTGATTATGTTCAGATTGTTGTAATTAGCGTTTGAACTCGTCGATTATGTGAATAATTCAAATTTGATTGTAGAATTGTATTCTAGGGCTTGGGTTGTTGAATTTGACTTGGGCAACTTGATAATTGGATGAATTCGATGCCGGGGTGTGGTTGTAAATTGAGATAAGTCGAGGTAAATATTGTGTGAATGTTGTGGGAAGACGAATTCTCGAATTATTGGGGAAAATGCGAAAATTGTGTAAATTGGTTTGATTAATTGGATTCGTTTGTATATAGAATGTTTTTATCGTTGTTTTTAGGCTGAATTGTTAGTGATAGTAGGATTGGGATTAGCTGTATGAAGTCTGAGTAGTACGCTAAGCGTTATGCTGTCGAAATTTTCGTGAACGCACTAAGCATAAATTGTATAGTCGTTGTCTTTGGTGTAAATAGAGTAATCCTTGCCGAAGTATTGCAAATATAGTTAGGGACTAAGTGTGGGGTAAACTTAGTTTAACCCGACCTTAGCCTAAGTTAACTGTATTTAGCTTAACGTTGTGCTGTTTATGTATATTGACAGGTACAATGGCAAGTCGACAGGACAAGGGCAAGGGTGCTTCTACCTCAGGCACCGGACGGAAAAGAGTGAGGTTGGGCACTGCAGTCCCAGCTGCACCAGCTGTTCCACGCGGCCAACGCCGCCAATACGGAACAAGATGGGTAACCGATGAAGGGAAGAAGTGGTACGTGAAACATAAAGAAAACAAGTACTTCCCCAAGGAACATATTGCACGGGAACCACTTGCACAGGAGTTCCCACGTATTGTGCAGAGAATTGAGGCAGTTGGGCTCAGCTTTATCTTTCAGGAGCCCAAGGAGTGCAACCTTCATTTGGTCCGGGAATTCTATGCAAACTGGAACCCGGCCATCAGAAGCCACACAATAAAAATCAGAGGGCAGATTGTCACTCTGGAACCCCACCAATTTAATGCCATCGTTGGAGCGCGGGACACAGACGCCCACGTTCTCCGCCAGCTAAACATCACCCCACCGTACGCCGACATCAGACGTACGTTGTGTGGGGCTCGATCCACAGCCCGATGGAGTAGACATAAGGAGAGGGGTCACCACCAGACTCTGCCTTATTCGCAGATGAACAGGGAGGCCAGAATATGGCTGAAGATTGTGTGTTCGTGCTTGATTCTGGGAGTTCACATGACGGATGTGACCCGGGACCGTGTCTGCTTGGTGTATGCCCTTATGAAAGGGCTTGAGATTAATGTTGGGGCGGTCATTATATCCGCCATGAAGAGAGCCAGACTGCACCAGGGCCACAGATACGGGTTTGGCGGACTCATCACCACCTTCCTCCGAGGCCTCGACATTGAGGAAGAGGCTTTGGACTATATTCCGCAGTTGGAGCGGAGGGCCCTCGATGTGACAAAAACTAAGGCCCCCGACACCACACACGGGCCAGTGCTGACTTTGGGCGAGCAACATGCTCGTGACGATCAGTACATGGCACGTATGTTCGGCATGCAGATGCTTCAGCTACGAATTGGTGGGAGACCAGCCACCGAGGAAGAATTATGGTAGCTGGAGCTGGATTACCCATTTGGCAAGAATGCCAGAGCCTTATGCCGAGTGGGACCAGCCTTTGTGGAGCCGACGGATGACGATGTCCCTACTGATGAGGAGACACATCGTGAGGACTCCGATGTGGAGTCCGATGACGACGATGGAGCTGACTCAGATATGGGCGATGAGGCAGCAGCACCAAATGAAGAAGTCAAATATTTCGACTGATCAGGGAGTTCCACCACCCGAAATTTTGTTTTGTAATTTTTGTGAACACTGGGGACAGTGTTCGATTTAAGTGTGGGGTGGGGAGTAGCTAGGTGCTGGGACTTGGGCTCTAATTTGCTGTATGTTTTTCCTTGGTTTGTATGTATGTTTGTGCTTTCCCTGTTATGAACTGATTTGTGGTGTATCTGTATATATTTGTTTGTGTGGTTAATGATGTGTGGTATGAAAAGTTATGGTTGCCGGTGTAAATATTTTGTAAATATTTTTTTATTTTTCTATCGAGATGATCGATATTTTTTTTCAAAAATTTTCGAGAATATTTTGCACTTGTAAATATTTTCTTTCTATCGAAATGATCGATGTGTTGCAAAATTTTCGGTTTTTATTTTTTTTGGGTTTCTCAGAGTTTGTTTTTGGTTCTTTTACCGAGAATAGTCCCATTGAACCGAATGTCATAGTTAGTGACCGTTCCCTATGATGGATGGATGACGACCGTCTTAAGGGAAATGTAGTCGGTAGGAGTAGGATTTTAATTTGTTTTTAATTTTTCTTTGGTGGATTGCATCAATGAACTGTAGTTGCTTTATGGTTGCAAAAATTTCGTTGCGTGTTGTAAATGATGTTCAAAATGTGAAAATGATTCGTTTGAGAGCATGCAATTTTGTAAATATGTTGAGTTACCTAGGCTGTAGAATTTGATTCAGTATGATTGAGGCTTAATTTTGAATTCATGTGATTGGCTAATTAGAGAGTCTGTGAATGCATCTTGATTCGAGCATGTGCATGAAGTGTGAAGTGAGGTTTTGGTATTCCATGCCATTGTGAATTGTCTAGAACTTGCCTGGTGTGTATACAAAACGAAATGAAGGAGGTGTAGTGTTGGAAAGGATGTAGGCATTTCTTTGTTTTAACCGATAGTTTCCATTTTTTTCTTGTCAAATTCTACCTTTTTATATGTTGTATACCCTAGTCAGCCCGTTGAGCCTTTAGCCGATTTCTTTCTTTCTTTTGTCCAAAAGTGTATAAACTAAGCTTTATTCCTTCTTTTCATTAGCCTTAAAGTCTATACGAAGCTCTTAAGCGCTTACAAAGAAAAGAAAATGTTTCCCAAAGTGTTAAAGAGTGAAAAGAGTGAAAAGAAAAAGAAAAGCAGAGTGAAGAAAGAAAAGATGATGTTGAAGAGGCACTTGTTGTAATTAAATGATATTGAGGGTACATGAAAACCCTTTGTTTTGTGTCAAGTGTGTTTGATGAAATGGGCAGTACGAAAGTAAACCAGCATGAAGGGGAGAAAAAGAGAAAAGAGAGGAACAATGTCCATGAGTCAATGGGAATGTGTTGAAAAGGCGCTTAAGGATGCTAGCGACTATTATTGGCTAATCCAATATATATACTAGATCCATAGCCCCGTTACAACCCATTAAAGTCCTACGTGATCCTATATTGCATTTCTTTATATTAGTGGAGTAATACACTAAGGGCAAGCTTATGGGTCATGACATGATGCATGTGAATTCTTTTGGGAGAGTGAGTGAAATTAATTTTTATATGCCCCTACTTGAATGTTTGTGTGTTGCATGAACAAAAAGGGGAAGATTCTCTTGAGTTGTGAGGGCACATGCTTGATGAAAGATTGATTTTCGTGTTCGGATTTCTTGATTAGCTGATTTTCATGAGTTTGCCGATATCAAGAATCAATTCTTAAAGTCTAGGAAGTCTTGATGTATTAAAGGTCATTGTATTGTAAGACCAAGCATGTTTTCGTGATGATTTGCAAAAAATTGAATAATCGGTATGATCGTAGCGTAAATTGTCGCACCATAGTGACGAAGGTTGGGATGTAATTTGCATGAGTTGTGTATGTGTTGTTCGAGGACGAACAAGGATTTAAGTGTGGGGTAAGTGATCTTGGGCAGATTTATATGCCCAAGTGATACTCAAACGTATTATTTTCGCCTTGTTTGTGTGCAATATGTATATATTCTCATGTAATTGGTAATAAAATGTGAATTTATACTAACCAACATGATTAGCATTTGTTTTGCAGGTAAATATGATTTTTAGGAGCAAAAATGCATGTTGGAAAAATATCGGAGTTGGACTTGGATGCGAGCATGGAGACGACATTGGAATGTGCAGAATATAAGGGCTCCGCGATGGCGCTGTGCCACGCTACCATCGCGGAGGCACACTGCCTGGAGAGGCAATTAAATGGCAATTTCCAGTGAGGCCTCGCGACAGCTCCGTGGCACGGAGATAGGCCTCCGCGTTGGCCTCTGTGCCACGTTGAGGCTAATTTACCGGACCCTGGATTTCCAGTGAAGGTCCGCGTCCACGCCGTGTCACGGAGGCAGTGCTCCGCGTTGACCTCCGTGACACGTTGCTTGTTATTCCGGGAAAAATTTCCCTCTAGTATAAATAGCACACTTAGGTTTATTTTAATGAGTTCAGTTCAGTTTTAGTTCAGACTTGGTGGAGCTAGGACGTGGGTTAGCAGCAGTTGAGGGACGAAAAAGCTAAGAGATTTCTTCTCTTCCTTTCTTCTTTCAATCAATTGTATGTATGATTTACACTTGTTTTAGGATGATCAATCCACAAATGAGTGGCTAATTCTCTTCCTTGCTAAGGTTTTGAACATGTGTAGTGAATTTTGATTGTAAATGATATGGTTTTCTTCTTCTTCTTTCATGTTGTTCTATTAATTCTTGTTCTTACTGCATTAGTGCTTAGCCGACATTAATGTACATCTAAAAAGTCCAATTTCACTCGAAAGAGCAAGAAATTGGAAAGTTGTGAATTAATAGGGTATTGTTCTTAACTTGATTTGGGAAAATTGGGTTTTGATGTGCTTTCCTGATAGAAATATACTTGAAAGCCGTATTAGTCAATTTAGGAACCGGAATTGTATTGCTAGGTCGTAAATTGCATTTGATCACAGAAATGTAGACGGATGGTTTATGATTCTAAAGTGAAATTAAATACGAGAGTTTTAATTTCTAGGCTACTGTTCTTGGCTAGCAACATGAAGAAGAGATTAACCGAATTATGATTACAATCGAATTCATTACTTCTTCTTAACCTTGGCATGCTCATATCCATAGTTTAAATTCATAGTAAATAATTGTTAATAGTTTTAGTATATATTTTATAAACAAAAACTCAATTAACTGTTGGTTACGTTGTTGTTAGCATAGTTAGAAGTAAAATAAGAATATAGTATACTTAGGCAATTTTTACATACCCTGAGCCTCCTTGGATCGATACTTGGCTTACTTAGCCACTTTATTACTTGTTTGACCACGTGCACTTGCGTGTCGGTTTATAATATATAATACCAATCGAAATAGCACCGAACAGGAGGCAACCCAAGTTAGTGAACTAATGTGTACTCAGTGTGCAGGGAAACAAAAACAGGTGGCTGGAAAGTCTGCTACTACAGGATCTCAGTACGACTCGTGGTGAGGTCCTATAAGTCGTGGCAACAGTGGTGGTGAAAAGCTGAGAAAATTCGAAGCAAAGTTCGACCTACGACTCATCCTACAATTGGTACCTCAATGGTACGAGTCGTAGGATGCACTCGTAGGTTACTAGGTAAGTTCTTTATGGATAAAGTCACTACGAGTCAGGGGACGAGTCGTAGGTTGCTCCTACGACTCGTGGTATGAATCGTGAAGGGTCAAAAATTGCCCGATTAGGCCCAGATTTTTAAATCTGCCCTTACCTACTTAAACTTCAAAATTGGCCATTCTCCCATGCGAACTCCTCACAACACCCATAGCTTCCCATCATCAAGAAATTAAACACAAACTTCTTGCTTCAACTAAGTGTGCAAAGCCCTAGAAGTTGATTTCCAGTCTATGAATCGACAATCAAGTAAGTGATTTACATTGCAAGTTCTAAATATTTGAAAGTGAACTTAAGGGAATCGAAGAATCACTGGATATGCTTGAAAATCAATGGGTATGTACACCAGCTCGACTGGAAACCCACTGGCAATTTATTGAATTTTGGCCTTGGAGCACCTAAAGGGAGTTATGGGTAGAGGAGGATTAAGTAATGTAAAAAGGGAGTTTACCAAATGCTATACTTGGGGGAAATTTGAGTACTCAAAAATGTGCAAAACAAGCACTTACACACTAAGAAAAAAGAATCATAAAAATGGTCTGAAAAAGGGTACACAGCACAGTACGGGTTGTAGGTTGACACCACGAATCGTACTAAGTGCTCGTACCACTTATCTGGAAAAATCGATCTGGGAAGCCAACCCTACGACTCGTGGAATCGACCTATGGGTCGTACCACGAGTCATGGTGAAAAGCAGAATTTATTCAAAATCGACTTCATCAGACAACTCAAGGTACGGACCGTACCTTCGTGGTACGAGTCATACCTGCGAGTCGTGGGGTATCATTAGGGCTTCTCACAAGTAGTACCTTCGAGGTACGACTCGTAGTGAGGACCCATGATGAGTTACTGAACTTCTTCTATCTGATTTTTCCTTTTCAAAAATAGAATGCTAACCTCTTTCTCACCAGGTACAATGACATACAAACACAGGGCAGACAAAATACAAGCCCCCAAGACATTGATAGATGAAACAACGAACTCAGAGTCTGATCAGGCTGTAGATTCACCTAGTGGTTCACTTGAGGATTATCAAGAAGACACCTCAGACATAGATGGAACCAGAACCACTAGGGCAACAACAAAGGCCCAAGCTGAAGCAACCACGACCACATCCGCTCAAGTTCCCCAGTCTGAAGAGGGAGCTAGAGAGGAATAACAATTTTCGAAAACCGACTCCAACACTGAGGAAGGGTCAGAAGGGACCCAGAATGATGAGGAGAGTAGTGATCAAGAAGTGGAGGAGTAGATCCCTTCCAGAGAAAACAGAACAATGCGGTGGAGAGTTCCGGGTGTAGAGATATATGAATAAGGCATAGCTCTCACCGCCAGGAACAAACCAAAAAGAAGCATCCAAGAAGAACCGTGGATCCTCACTAATTCTTTGAACAAAGTTGAGGAGATGAAGCGTATTTTTAGCTTATATGGGTTAGAATGGATGGACAAGACCCATACACAATACACAGAAGAGATCGTCAGGGAATTCTACGCTAACTACCTGGCCACAATGGAGGAGAAAGCAAAGGAAGGGCAAAAGATCAAAGAGCAGCCTTTCTTGGAGAGTGTTCTAGTCTGAGGGCAAGTAGTGGATGTATCCTTTCGGACTATTGCACGGATGTTGTATGGACCTCAGTTCAGACCAACTAAGATAACCCTAGAGTATGATTACAGGGTGGAGGAAATGAAGAAGATCAGAAGTCTGAGCAGAGGTGAACAACAGAGGCAGTTGCAATGGCTAGCATATGTGATCGCTGAGAACAAGGATGAGGCTGAGTGGGTTACAGGTGGCAAGCAGGTAACAAATAATTCACTAAACTTCATAGCAAAGGCCTGTTGGACACTGGCGAGACATCTATTAGCACCCACAGTCAATGATAACACGGTGAGCGTTGATAGAGCGGCGTTGGTGACATGCCTCATGTCTCGCTACCCTCTTAACATCCCGAGGATCATAGCTACAGAGATACGAGATCGGGCAATGGAAGTAAGCACTACTATTCCATTCCCGAGCCTTGTATACAGTTTGTGTAGGGAGGTGAGAGTCAGCGGGGTGATGAGAGATTGATTGGAGGCCAAAGAATTGCAGACATAGGCCTTATCCGGGATGAGATGAACCGGGTGAGCAGATCTAGGATACCTACAACTATCCCAGCAGCTCAGCCAGCAGGGGACGTATAGGTGAATGTCCCCAGTACTCAGGAGCAGAGCGAGACACCGACTACAGATGCCGGTCATTCAGAGTCAGCTCCTAGCACCTCAGCTATACCGTTGCCCAGTGTACAGACTCAGACTCCAACAGGGTACATCTTGGTACTGCAGGATCTCCTACACAATCTAGCAAAGAGATTGACCATGGCCGAGCACAAAATTCAGGCAATGATGGAGAATGTAAAGCCATGGGTCAAATCTGAGATAGATGCAGCAGCTCAGGCTCTTCACACACACCTGGATAGTTTTGAGAGCAAATTTAACATGAGGATGGTGGAGTAGTCAGACACCGGTATTCTACGTGCTAAGTTGGAGGCTCTTCAGAGTCAAGTGGTTGAGTTGTCTTTAGGGCAACCAACTGTTATAGCATCCCCCACTCTTCCGGACCTAGATGCAGAGCTTGAGGAGGATATTGATTTGGCTGCATACTAGGGGCCAACTACAGGCGGTGATAAAGGCAAGAAGAGAGCTGCTGAAGATACTGGTGAGGAGAGTTTGAAAAAGAAGAGAAAGAAGGAGAAGAAAGAGCGCAAGCGGGCTAGAGCGGAGAGTATGTGGGCTCAGGAGGAGCATATGACTGAGCTTCATGAGAGAGTTAGAGGAGCGGGAAGCTCCACCACAGCTCAGCCCGAGCTTGCTAGTGTCCATGACCCTTCGAGTGAGCCACATACATCCCCAGTTACTACAAAGGCCATTCAAGCGGCTACATCCACTGGGGGGGGACCATTACCCTATTGTTACACCATTGAGTGCGCCGGCCACCGCTAGCACCACTAATACCGCGGAGGTACCACCTTCGCGAGGTGATAGAGACAAAGTCTGAGTAGCCACAGGTATGTCCCTTTTCCCTTCATGCTTATCTTTTATGCTTCGGGGACGGAGCTCATTTTTTTAAAAAAAGGTGGTGCACTTGTATTTTTGGAATATTTTTGTTCTTCTGAGGGTTTTTCTTGTCGTGTTCTTTTTCCTCAGGCATGCTATCTAGTAGAACCGACATGTATTAGGATTTTTATTTTAGTTGTGATTTTTGTTTGATTAGAAAGTAACTTAGGAATACTCAGCCAATGGATATGCACTACTTTTGTTGTTTTTAAAAAATTGATCCTGTTTAAAATTTTTTGCTATGTATTTGTGACAACAATGCATGATTTCTATGGATCGTTTTATGTCATTTAGTTATTAATAGTGCTAGTCTTGTTAAGCCATGTATGAACCAGACAAGTAAAGTAAAAATAGTTCATGTACCATGTGTGAGTGAGGTCTTAGTATTTATTGCAGTATATTGTTGAAGATCTAGAACTTGCCTAGTTGGTCTCTGCATAGGTTAAGGATGGTTGGTTAAGAGATGATCATAGGCCATTTTTGTTTTAGCTCTCTTTTAGCCTATATTGCCCTACCAAAGTTTCATGAATCCCTTGATCCCAAGTTTGAGCCTTAATTGACCATATTTCTTTTATTTACCTGTTAACCGTACCCATTTGTTTATAATGAACCTGTTTAGCCCTGGTCCTTCCTTGTATATTGTGAACCTCAACATAAGCAAAATGCTTAAGTTGAGGGTAGTTAGAGTAGGGGTGCATAAATGGTGGGAGTGGGAGAAAAGGAAAGAAAAGAAAAAGAAGAGAAAAAAATGGTGAAAAATAAGGTTGGTGAGGTGAAAAAGTCAAAAGCTGAAAATTTGAGACATGGAAAAAGAAAAATTCAAAAGAGCTTGAAATTGCTGAAAAATTTGAAAATTTTGAAAAATCACCTCACCCATGCAAATATTCTTAAAATACGAAAAAGGAAAGAAAAGAAGACAAAAAGAATGAAGGGTAAAATAGGAGAATGGTGTAGCCAATGAATGTAGTGCCGAGGAAGGAATAGTCACTCATAAAATCTTTCATCTTTATCATCTCTAGCCCTATACCTATATTAGAAGTCATATCAAGTCCTATAGTGATCTTAATTTGACCATCTGACAAACCAAAGCAGAGAAAATAAGGGCAAGCCTATGGTATCTGATGCATAATACTTGCAGTTTTTTGAGAGAGTGAATGCTTTATTTGTCTAGTCCCATGTTTCATCTAATACTTCATACTAGAGTGGATACTTCATTTTTTGTGAGGGTACATGGATTATGTTTTCTTTTACCATTGGTCTGTGTGAAACACATAGGTGATGACTTGATTGCTTGTTGATAGCTAGATGACATTTCTTGATCCCTGAATATGATGTTTTGATGTTGCTTGCAATACATTAGCTGATGATGTTTCAGGAGGAAGGGTCAATAAAGTTGTATATAGAGTGCACAAATTTGTTTGAGTTTTGGCTGTAGTATCTTAAGTTTATTTTCTAGTTGAGCGTCGTATTTAGTTTTTCTTTTCCTTTACCTGAGGACATGCAAGTCTTAAGATGAGGGTATTGATGTACTGTGGATTTACAACACTAATTGACTCTCAAAATTAAGAAAATAGCATGGACTTAGGTGTATTTATATGGATATGAGGAACTTTTCCTTTGATTTCAGGATAAATGGGTATTAGAACAATAAATTGCAAAAGAAAGCTAAAAGTGTGAAAAAAGGGGCAAAAAGTGCAGTCCACAGTACAATCCGTAGGATGGACCTTTGAGTCGTACTGCGGGCCTTGATGCGAAGCTAAAAGTTTAACTTGGAAGACTGATCCCATGAGACTTGTCACGGATCATACCATGGTGGTACGAGTCATGGTAAGTCAGTCGTGATGACATCCAGAAGAATTGCACAAGACGCTGATTCTCAGTACGAGAGTATCCTACTAGCCGTGAGATGAAGGTACGAGTCGTACCATACTGGTCATGGTGAAGTTCAGACAAAGTTCAAAGTATCAGGATCAAGCCACGGGTGCAATGTACGATTCGTAGGATGTTGCTACGAATCGTACCTTGGCCCAATACTTAGCCAAAATTTAGCCAACACTTTAAGCCGACTTGATGCCACGGTCAGTGAGAAGCCCCTACGAGTCATAGGTGAACCCGTGACAAGGTCGGCTACAGATATGGAAAGCAGTCATGTTAATTTAGGAAAAGAATTCTTGTGTCTCTATAAATACTTTTTTTGGTTCTATTTTTCATAGAGGACAACGAATAGACTTAATTCTAGTAGGAAAATATTGTAGTAAGCAATTTTACATCATTGAAAGAGAGAAATGAGTTGATTCGACCTTATGACCAACCTTTTCTTGTACTCATATTGTTCTTGCTACTTGTTATTCAAGATTTCGTGGTTTAATTGAAGGAATCATTTTTCTCAATCATCTTTGTAAGTATTGTTTTATATTTTCAATCATGAATCCAATTCACAACCTTTGCAACTATGAGAGGCTAAAAACCTCCATAGCTACGGTTGTGGTAACCATGGTGACTAACAAGTTAGGGTTGCACAAAGTGAATCTAAAATCAATACTAATTACTTATATTGTATTCTCTTCATCTTTAATGATTCTTAACGGTGCGCAACGTAAGGAAGTGCCTGAATTCTTTACTTTCTTTGGTCGAAGAGGTAGAGATTAGGTAAAGAGAATTACAACAGAGCCTTGATCTTGATGATCATTGTATTAACTTGAGTTGTGGTCGCAGGATAGTTATATCTGGAACTTAGTGATAACGGTTAGTTTGAAAAACTCACGAGACTTGGTCGAGTAATTGAGGATAGTCATTCAATAGGGATTGGTCGATCGTTTGGATGAACCTAAGTTATCAGTTCTGTAAGTAAGTATTGGTAAGGATCACGAGTGTATACCCAAAGCTGTTATGAACCCATGGGGGACATAAACCCTAGTTATTTCTTCAATTATTGATTCAAAAATATAATCTTGACTGCTTTTATTTCTATTATTGATTTTTATTAGAATTTCCCCCATTGTGAAGTAATTACCAAACAAGTTCATTTACCGGCTGTAATCTAGATATTTCATATTCCCTGTAGGTTCGACTCCAACCTCTAGTTGGGTTCTTTATTAACAACGTCCGCTTCATACTTCAATTGGAAGTGTAGTTTGAGCGTTATCACAGATTACTTGTACATTTTAAGAAACAAGCAGGGCCCACTTGGTGGTCCAAGTGCAGTATACTGCATGTAACTTAGTTTTGTTATTTTTCTGACAAAAAAAAAGAGAAAGAAGAAGGCAATAGAAAGAATTATTTGATTGTCTATCTCGTACAAAGTTAATGAACACAAAAAATATTAGACAAGGAGCAGCTAGCTAGATGAATTCATAAGAGAAGTTGCTGCAACCTGGCTTATTGGGTTGATCAGTAGCAGCTTTGGATAATTGTGTTGGCGAAGAACAATTGATCATGTGCTCTTCTTTTTCTTCTTCTTTTTCTTCTTCTTCTTCTTCTTCTTCTTCTTCTTGTGGTTTTGGGGAGAGAGGAACAGTAAAGGCGAGATGTAATAATTGTGTTACATTTTTATCTAGTATGTATCTAATCTCCGAGATGTCTTTAATTCTTCATTTCATTGTAGTTGATTATATTTAATTTAATTCTTTATTTGGTTCATAAATTTAATTTATTGTCTTTTGTAGGTAGATAAAATAGACAAGGGGATGATAACAATATTGAAGACCTTACTTGAGATAATCGGTTGGAAGTTGTAGAAACTTCAAATGCACTAGCTTGACTCTTTTATTTTCTGATATTTTGGAACTTACTCTAGCTCGACTCTTTTGTTTTCTGATGTTTTGAGACTTGTATGCTAAGCTACATTTTTTTTTATTTTCTATAAAATTGAAACTTGTGGTAACTGCTGAAATTTTTTTTGGGATACTTTGGCAATATGGAATATATATATGATTGCGATATTCTAGATTACATATATATGATTTGGTTGATTAATCATTTTCTTACGTGATTTATAGAATTTTTAGTGTATTATATATATATATATATATATATATAATTAATTGGTAGTAATTATTATATCTACGACCAAGTGCTATATTATAAATTATTGTTTTTCTATACAAAAGTCTTACAAAACCGTTGGAATAGAAAATATAACTGTTGCAGTAGCCTTATGGAAAGTTGCTATAATGAATATATTTGTTGCAATAATAGTTAGAACCGTTGCAATAGTGTAAAAGAATTGTTGCAAAAACCTCTATTGCAATGGGTTTTAACCGTGACTACTGATGTAATATAGTAGTCGCTATAAAGGGTAAGGATAACCATTGCTATAGAGATTTCTATGGCAATGGTTCCTAGAACCTATACAAGATCTATTGCAATAGAGCTATGGAAACACGAGCAAATGTGACAATCTTCAGTCCGTTGCCTTTGGTATATGACAACCATTATTCAGCCTACTGCAATGTAGTTGGAACTGTTGCAGTAGGTCCAATTTATAGTAGTGTCATGAACTCAAGAATGGAGATCCATTAACTCCGAAAAACTAGTCGAGATAAGCTCCCAAACTAACATAAAATTCATACTTTAAATTATTTCAGTTTGGTGCGGATATAGTAAAAAGAGACAATCTTCACTCTCAAATGAGTCTCGTTGAAAATGGCTAAAATCAAGCCCTGAAGATGCATGATCTCGAGGGTCAATAAAAGGAAAAACATACCCTTTAAGAATTATGTATAAAAAATATTCGAAAAACGGAATATTTAAAGTATTTCAAAAAAGTAAAGAAGACATTTTTTCCCATTAACGTAAGCACAAAAATGTTACTCTCCTAAAAGGCACGGAAAGGCTTAAAATGCACAGTTTACCAATAAAATAAGCTAATCATCTTCAATTGAAGAAACTCATAGATCTTAGAAGATAAAGAAGATAAGTCTTCCGCGTACAAGAGACACTGTGATACACTTTAACTCCACACCTGAAAGGTAGAGAAGGTGTCCTTCGAATTTCAATAGAAATAATTGGAGGGAGGGTAGATGTTGACTCATTACAATATCTAGAAGGAATCATCCCTCCACTTTTTCGAGCAGACATGCTGATTTTTGTCAAAACCTAACTAACCCTCCACTTTTTTGAGTTGACATATTGATTTTTGTTAAAATCCTTATTGGAAAGATTGTTCCCTCAAGGTGGGGGCCCTAACACCACTGACGGTATCAAGGTAGAAGTCCAGGGAGTAAAAACTATCATATCGACAGAAGGCTTGATAATATTGTCTTCAAAAGAAGGCATAATTGTGAAATATCAAGTGAGAAGGTGAGAGATTATAAAAAGAGAAGATTTAAAGAAATAAATTCAACAAAGATAGTTGATAAGAAAAGATAGCAAAATATCTATAGGGATAAAAGCAATCATGACATAGATCTAAGGAAAAGACTGTTGACAATGAAATGGTGGCACATGGCACTGTATATTTAATATGACCGGAAAGGAGTCCTTTCGGTACGTGGAGAAACGGTTCAAATATTTTTCGCTTAAAATAAAACTTTTAATTTTTTAAGAATATCGAAGACCGTTCCGTTTTTCCAATGCTCTCCTGATAAGCATTTAGAAACAGGGGGACTATCTGTATAGAAAAAATATTACCTCAAGACACGTAACATGAAGCATGTGATGTAGGATAGGGAGCTAAAGTCGTGATGGTAAAATCAATGGAAAGGAAAAGAGAAATATTTGGGTACGTGGAAAGAAGCGTCCTGGGAAGGGAGTTACCGAGCCCTCAAAGATTAAAAAAAATATAATAAGTCAACCGAATATATGACAAGAGGTGTTCGGCAACTATCGAGCCTCCAAAGACAAAGACATGATAAATTGACTGATGAAGAAGTAAATAAGGATTCAGTGGCTGAATCCAGAAACACTCAACATAAATTATGGAGAAGGCAACAAAAGCAACTATAAAAAGATAGAAATTTTGGGTTCTACATCAACAACTTGGGCATGAAGGCATAATGAAAAGGACAGCAACACGTAGGCAAGATCGTACAAACCATCTACGAAAAATGACAAATTCATAGTTGTCATTTGTAATAGCCTAATATTAAAGTCGTGATTGTCACAATGTACTATTGGTCCTACTGGAGTCATTTGATTGGTCATAGCACCATTGTAAAATATTATAAATAGGAACCCTCTTTATTTAAAATATATATGAATGAGCAGTGAAATATATTACTGCACTTAAGCTATCATTTGCTCTCATTACTTGCTTTCATATTCTAACTGCTTGCTTAACTCATTAGTTTGGGAATATCAAGATTCCGAAGGCCTCAGACATTCAACCAGGATAACTCCGGAGGACATTTATTCTAAAAAATCTTCACTTGCCTTATACATTTTCTCTCATTGATTGATTTTAGATCCGAGTATGTAAGTTGATCAACATTGCATGTCCGTGACTTTACTATAAGTTTAACTGTATCAATTTATTTAGTCAACAAATTATTTATTTAAAATTTTATTTTAATAATATTGTTATTATTATGTAATACAATATTATAAAACGCAATATTCACGTGCAACGTGTTGAGAAACTAGCTAAATTGAAACATAGTGAAAATCAAATTATCGGAGTTCAGGACTTTGTTGCATACACATATCAAATCAAATTCATAGAGATCCTACTTTTTTATCTTATGAATTTATACAGTAAATTCAGACGATAAACAAAAGTCATGTTAATGAGCAGTTGGAAATTTCTCATTTCTAGATCTAGTTAACAAAGAATTAAATTTGAAAGGATTATAAAATTTATTGTTTTCTTTTATAACTTTTACATCGTGTGGTTCTGGCTCAGTCTGGTATACTATCTAGTCTAGATTAATATTAGCTCGTTCATTAGTATAAATACAAACACATTGAATAATAGGTCTAGCTAACACACGTGGTTACTGTTGAAGAGATAATCAATATTACCAAATGAAAGTGTGCTCAATCTATCATTTAAATTTTTAGATGAGATAGTCATACTAACATCATTATCCAAACTTTTTAAAGCCAATTTGCACAATCGTTTTGTCCAACAGTTACTTTTATCAACTCATAGAAAATAAATTCTTGAATAATAAAGTCTAAACTTAATTTAATTTGAACCCCCTGGGCTGGAAGAGGCAAACTTGCAGTTAAGTTATTCTATATCTATATTACCAGAAAGGAAATTACATAGTCCTATTTGTTTAGGTTTGAAATTGGATACGAACTTTTGTAACTTTCGAAGCATGCAACTTTTTTACTTTATCTACCCAACCCTTTCTTTAACTTTAAGACAAAATACAGAATCAAAAGCTTCTTTTAAGCCCATGCTGATTCTCTTAGTACATACAACAATTTCTGAGAATAAAAACAGAGTAAATAAAGCATATGGAAACTTGCATAGAATGTGCTTAATTTGAATCTTGTTTCAGAGACTTCTACTGTTGGCATCTTTCATATTTTGCTTTATGAGGAGTGGGAGTACTTTAAAGCTGAAGATAGTACCCACAGAAAACTAGTAAAAAAAATAATTTGGGAAAGAAACACATTAGAAACGCAAAATTGTTCTGAAAGGCTATTTTCTTTTGGAAATGAAGCCAAAGTTAGAAGAATTTGTCAGTAAGTTGAGTCATGATGAAGTGTCCTTTTATAGTTTACACTTTACTTCATAGTAAATTTAAAATACTAGACTTTTTTTTGTAATTTTTAGTGGGCATCTAAGGGACTGTTTTGGGTAAATGATATAGAAAACAACACTTCTCATCTCTGCTGGAGAGTGACAATTATACTAAAGTACTAGTCACTGAAGAATGCAATTTTCTTGGATTTGATCAACTTTTGTATGCTCTACACCCCCACAATATAAAATTTATACACTGTCATCTCAACTTAAAATAAATTAAAGGTAACTTTCTATAATTATTGAAATGAAGTCATTCATAGTTGGGCATAAAAATGTCTATCGTTCTAACATTTTTGGCCCTTTCATATCACTAATCACTAATAGCCAAACATTCGATTTACATCATATTTTTTTTAACTTCTGCTTCTTTTTCAGCAATGAAAAACTTGCAAATTCCATAGAAAACAAGTCACACTCTTCTCTCAGATATGTTGCTACTAATCACATTAGCTCATTCATATCATTAGGTTTAGCTCCAACTGAAACAAGTAAATCAAAGCACCAATTTTTGTTTATAAGTTTAATCTGGAGATCAAGCAAAAATAGGATACATAAATAAAGCTCTGTTCGGAGCTTTTCGACACAGCACAACCTTTTAACAGTAGACACAAACATGCTTGAATGAAGAAGATATTATGGGTTTGGGTAAAAGGAATTTCCGTTGAGTTATAATGTCGGGTGGGTTAAAAAATAAAAGGGATGGGTTAAGTGCTGTGGATGATTTAATTGGAAAACACATGTCATATGTGGTATTTTAAAATCAATTAGAACTTAACTTAATAAATCGAATGTATGGAGCGATAGTGGTTAGTGACATGAAAAGGCAAAATGTGTCATGATATTGATATTTTTGTGAACTATTATCGAATGGCATTGATAGACCATGCATAACAATTTGATGAAACATTTGAGCTTATTTTTTTGATTGTATAAAAAAAAATCTATACTGTAAATAAATATAAGATAATTTTTTATGTGAGTGTAATTATCTTGTATGATGATCGATTCTTTACCTGCCTTGAAATACAGAAGCGTCTAATAATTGAAACATAGAAGATGCTTTATATACTATTTTGAACATGTAAAAAGTCTACTTGAGTTAATCAACCTTGACCTTTATTTCATTTCTAGAATCTTTATTGATAGTAAAACTCTAGAAAAATGCATGAAATTGAAGATATGAATCAAATTTCATGCAAATGTCAAGTATAGAGCTTGAGCAAATAAAATACATGCATGTTGTATAGCCAAGGTATTCAACAAAGGACCATCTGGTCATGAAAATTTCTTTCAAAATTCTCTCTACATTTTTTATTCTTATAAAAATGACCCATTTAAATTATATTTCATGTTTAGATCATATTTCATGTTTTCTTTCAGGAAAGTTACATTCAAACAATCATATATTATTTGCAAGAACTATAACCAACCATAACTCCGCTTCAACTCCAACTTTAAAAATTTTAAATAAAGTGAAAAAAATATTTGTAATAGTATATAGCAGTTCATATATGGAATATAATCTATGACATTATCTGACTATCTATTTTGTGATATTACTCTTTTAGAGCAGATTTGGTCATATGATTCGGGTAAATTAGTCAAGTTGAGTGGCTCTTTTAGTTTTTAGAAATTGAGAGTATACCATATCTAGAAAAAAGTATATTCAAATTCTAAATATTCTTTGCAAAAAGTATGATCAAACACAAGTTTAACTTTTAAAATTCCAAATGAAGTACGCGCCCTAAAATTCTTAACACTGAATTCACCATAATTTTAAAATTATAAATTTAAAATGTTTTTTTAGTTACACATCTATGTTCAGTGTTAAAAGTAGTGATTAACTTCATGACTGACCAAAGCTTGCATCAGGCTATGCTAAGTGTACCTTTTCAGTTCTTTGCTAGAAATGATTAGAGAATAATGTTATGACAACATAACATAAAGTAGATGCAATTTTTTTTTCTTTTCTTTGTGATATAAATATCATAAGACTCAGAGTCAAATTATTGGAATGTTATAAAAGCATATTTGATTTACCAGATAGACATAAATACTACCATCGAACAAATGTCCCATTAAAACATTGGAAAATTTTCAATTATACATTATATTGAACCAGATTTGTACAAATTTTATTTTAGCTGAATATCTAACCAGATTTGCTTGAAAACTTTGATGATGAGATGATGGTACTGGTGTGAATTCAATGAAAGATAACAAGCAAGAAGGTCTTCTAAGTCTTTAGATGCCCTTATGTTATTCTCAACTATCATCTCCACCATCGATTCTTTGAAATCTTTGTATGGATCTTTAGATGACTTCACCACTGCAAAGCTTTCACCAACACTTAACTTTGTACTTGTATTAGAGACGCTTTTTCTGCTTACTAGTCTAGGAGATTTTGTTCTCAGCTTAACCCCCATTGATGAACCTCTTCTCCTTGTACTTGTACTTGTACTCTCTTCTTTTTTTTTCACCATCGAAGACTTGAGCTCTGTTTTTTCTTCCTTTTTCTTGGTACCATTTGTTGAATCTTCAAGTTTTTGGGGCTTTGTTATAATTGGAGGAAGATCCATTATTGAAATAGAGTCATCATTCTTGTTCATGTCAATGACAATATCATTGCAATGACAAGATGCTGACAGAATCATGGCATCATATGTTTTGGGAGAATGAACAGAGGAACAAGTAGTATTAGAAGATGAAAAGGGGGAATTTGGATACTCTTCAGGAGTAAAATCATTTTTGGTCCAAACAGTGGAATTCACACATTTAGAAGAAATTGAGGTTTTTCTCCTATTACTGCTCCTCCTTTTCTTGGAAGATTTCTCTGAGAAATTGATGCTGTTGGAAGCTGGATTCTTGTACAGTAGTGTTTCATTGCTTTGATGACAATTAGGACTAAGGTTTCTCGAAAAGTAGTAGGATTTTCTTTGGTATGACAAGTTATGATGAGGTGGTTGTGTCTTGGTTGGTTCAAGATTTGATGATGAAGAAAATATTGAAGAAGATGAAGATGATAATGAGGATAACGATGTTTGTTTTCTCTTGATTTTCCTTGTGCTTTTTCCCATGTCCTTGAGCTTGTAAAACCAAGCATTTGGTACCATATCTGATAGTCTAAACCTATAATTACCCATTTTTCTCTGCTTCTGTTTTCTCTTCTATCTGTAATGAAGGTGACTAGTAGAAAATATGGGAGTGAGCCAAGGAGGATAAATAGGCAGGGGATGGGTGTGTGACCGTTTGAATGGAATCCGAAATTTTTGAGTTTCTACTCCCTCTTTCCCTCACTTTTTAAAAGTCAATTTTCATCGGACATTTTAAAATATAAAATTATAATTTATAGTACTTTTAATATGATTTTAAATAATTAAATTATAATTTTAAAGTATTAAATTAATTTACTTCAATTTATTTTTAAATATTAATCAAATTAACTTTTTAGAAGCGAAATATGATAACCAATATAGGATGGGAGGGAGATTATCTCTGCACACTACTAATTTATAGCGGTGGGTAGAATCTTGACCATAAATAAGTGAGTTAGATAAAACTTAAACAAATTAAAGTGGATTAAATTAATAAACAATTATGGTTCAATATACAAAATTTGCTTCAATCAAAATAAAATAGATTAAAATAAGTTAAATAACTAATTATAATTCAACTCATTCAACACGACCCAACCTTTTCTCTTTTTTTTTTTGTGTTTTCTGAATAAAAAATGTTAAAGCTAATTTAATTTTCTAAAGTTAGTAGCTTAAAAGATTATTCAAATTTAAACAATTCAAGATCTTTGAATTTTTATTAAATTAGTGGCTAAAAAGATTATTCAGATTTACACAATTCAAAATCTTCAAATTTGAATTTTATGTGTATCGATTTGAATTGCATTTTAACCCTATAGATTACATTATTAGATCATTTTGATCAATAGTCTAATGAGTTATTTTGAGATTTAATCTATTGGGTCATGTCAATGAATAGTATCCTATTTAACTAGTTTAAATTTAAGCTGGTTGGACAAATATTAAAAATAGGTTAATTTGGTCATCTTTAGTAGGGGTGGGGGTGGGTGTGTGAGGGGTAAAATTATTTTATAAGAAATTATTTAATAATATATCCATCAAGTCAAACGTAGACCTTGTTTAAATTAATATATTGTAAATATTTTCTAGTTAAAATAATTTTTAAATAATTTAATTAAAGAAATTACTTTTAAATATTTATTTTAAAATTAAAATAATAAAAATAAATTTTTAAAAATTCTAATTTGCACTTTTTAGTTTATAAATTTAACTCATAAAAATCATAGGATGCAACTAAAGGATACATCCCGGTATAGAACCCGTCTTTGTCGATAGGGTCCACGGCGAAGAAGAAATGTGTCGACAAAGTAAATAGAATACGACGAAATATTGAGAAGCTGTGGATGAGTTTTCCTAATTGGTCTCTTTTTATTTTATGGCTTTACGCCCAATGGCCAAATCATCTCTAATCTCTATATCAAAATTAAGAAAAAGTTTGGTTCTCCTCATCATTATGTTTGTCTTTAAATTGTAAATTATGGTTCTTATCCCTATATATTCTCCTCCTTGTCTGAGGCTGATTTTCAGGACCATGATGAAATAGGGATTCGTGTGTACCATGAGATTTACTATTTTATGTTATGTCTCTTACAAGTTGATTTTTGATCTCTTTCTCTCAATGAAGTTGAAATATCGTAACTCTTGCCCTATTAAGTGTAGAAAAGTTTATATATATTATATGTAACGAGCGCATAGTCATTTTGAGCTTTGAACCTATTTTTTTAAGTTTGACCTTTCCGTAGCATTCTTTTGTTGTTTATGTCTTGCAGGATGAATGACATGATTCGCGAGATAATCAGGTTTGTTCTATAGAAGAATTTTAGGTTTGAAAGTTTGAAATATGAAAAGTTAGGTCAAAGTCAACATTTTAAGTCAATGAGATTGGGTTTGAGTTTTGACAGTTTCAGATCTGGACTGATTTTGAGGTGCTCAGAAATGATTTGGACATTTGGAGTCATCTTTCTATCTTGGGCCTCTATCCTGTCCATTAGCTCCCCATAGGAGTCTGCAAAAACCTTTAGGATCACTGGGAGGTCCTTTTCTTCCTCCGCATCTTCTATGCTGGTGGGAGGCCTACGACCCCTTCTTTGTTCAGGTTAGTTGTACCACGTTCCTCATTCCAGTGGGTTTGCCCGCTAGAGTCCGTCATTCCTGGAAGCAAAGACCTCAAAGCATCTTCAATCGCTGCGCTGTCAGCAGCTAGATCCACTATTCGTTCTCTGTTATTAGCCATAACCTATTGTCTGCGAATTGAGATACAACCAAACTAGCAAGAAGAAATAAAGTTGAACCCACATAGTTGCTCTAGTCCTACCGTGGGAACCAAACTGTTTACTCTAAAATCGTAACAATTGAATTTAAAGGGGATCAAGAACACGTATTACGTTTTAACGACGTTTTAGATTCGATTTACTGTCAGTTTGGTTAGTAGTATGTGATGATACCTTAGTAAAGTTGAATCACCCCACACATCTAATCTGTTTGGGAGGTGCCGACCAATACCCCTGCTTTGTGTACGGATCCATACGAGCTCATTCGCGCGTCTTAGCATTCTAACACTCTTGTTCTCCATTTGTTTTTTATGCCACATCATCGAGAACGGTGGTTCCCTAATCCTCATCCTGTTCGAAATGATACCTCCACCGCCGCTATCTTGGGAAAATCATTGTCCGAAATCTCCAGCCCTTACCAGTCTCGGTAGCCCATTCAGTACCCATTAATAACACCACGTGTCTGTTATCTAATTCTACCCCATACATTGAGGTTTTGCTACTTCACCTTCGAAAGCTTCAAAAACTTCAAACTTAAAAATATAACATTGAAATATCTAATGTAACCAACTAAAAATGATGCAAAACACCATCCAATACCATAACAAAAATTATAACATGGCCTGCAAAAGGTGTTGTGACACGACCTGAGCTGAGACCTCAGACCGAGACACGGGGTGTAGAACCACAATTGACTCCAAGCTAACCCATGGTACATACATAGCATGACTTAAGAGCATAATCAAATGGGAACTAACCTAAACATGAATAAGCGGAAGACTAAATATCACAAAGCATAAATAAGAGTGATAATATCACAATGCTGGGTCACAAAGCAAAACATGCTAAGTCTATGTCTGTAAAGCCTCTACTATCTGATGAGAGCTGGGACAAGACCCCAGCTAACTCCAAGTCTGAAACTAAAACAAAACATAACAACCGTAAATTGATAGATGTCCTCAGATGATGAGGGCTCACCCAAAGAGGGATGAAGCTGATTTGAGCGACGAGACTGGGAGGGATCACCTGAACCTAATCATGAGGTAATATAGCAAAGAGTATGCGATCAGTACTTGAAATATACTGAGTATGTAAGGTAAGTAAAACATGCTTAGTAAAATGATAGTCTGAAAACATGAACATAAATCAAGATAGAACATGAGAGTAAGGAAAACATGCTAAACATCATATTCTTGAAGTAATCATAATAATGAGATATTCATCATAAGCTGAACATAATGACCCAAGGTTTAGAAATAGAAAATCATGTAATGTACCATATTTGAAATCATACATAAAAACTCATAAGCTGGTCAATGGGTCAAATATGCTATAAAATATAATATCATAATATATGAGCATAAATAACTAAAAGAATGAGGAACAATGGGAGACTCGTCATAATCGACACCATCACGATAGATCTTATGTGATGCCCTACTAACTTGCTCAAGTGGGTAGAGCCGTCCTAAGCCTTGTCAGGGTACAGAATAATAGAGGTGTATAATCATGGGTATGCCCTCGGGCAGGGGAAGCACTCTCTCGAGAGGTCCCAAATATATATCTATGGTGGTGCCTAGTTTATGAGACCAGGACCCTCGGGCTATCTGGCCTACTTGGTGCTAGACACTACTCGTAAAAATATGCATATCGCTCATGAAGATATCTTAGGAGTCTCGACTCCAAAACATCTCAAAATATAGATTAAATTTGAATAGCGGGGAGTCTTGACTCCAAATATCTCTTTAAAACTAATCTTGTAACACTTTGCTAAATCATGATAAAATGTATTTCACTTACATGGGCTTGCCCAAATCACGAAATCATACATATTTGAAATAGACTTCATAGATCAAAATCATGGAATCATGAGTTAATAATTCATAAACATTCATGCATGCTAGATAACTCATCATGCTAGAATCATGGAATCATAAGCTTGAATTTCATAAGACATGCATAATAGGGCATAATTTCTAATAACTTGAGATTCATGAATTGATAATCAAATTGGAGGTAAAATCAACCCCAACAGTCTTAAATCATTAACTAGAATATGAGTGGATTGGACCCATAGACATAAAATAGATAATTCCATAGAATTGGGTTAAAATCCTAGAATTCCATTACAGTTTATTAAAGACTCAAATTCATGAATTTAGAGGAGAAATTGGGAATGAGGGTTGAAGAAACCCCCACCCCCCCATTCACGTCCCTACATACCTGAGTAACTTGATTTCCAAACTGGTCTTGAGAGCCCAAGAAAATTGAGGAAGAAATTAATGAGAAATTCTAGCTTGATCTGGAAGGAAATTTGAACTCAAAGCATGAATAAGAGAATAATAACTTAGGCTAGGTTAAACCCTCTTAAGAAACTATTTAAAAGGCTCAAGATGATGCCATTAGGAAGTTAGGACTTAGAAAATTACAAAACTACCCTTGGGGAATTGCATAAAAATTCATACTACCAGCTACAACGACCCATCCAACAAGTCGTTACTGGACTCAACGACTCGTTGAATTCGTCTGTTGTTTTTGGAGTACCTTTGGTAATCTGCTGATTCTATGACCAACAAATGAACAGGACGAGTCATTATATGAAATAGCGACTCATCACTCCTCTCATCGTCACCACATCTCCTCACCAGCATTAACCCTTAACATCAGACAATGGGTGCATGCCATGGATCGCCACTCGCCTAAATGAGTCGTTGTATCTACCCATTGTCTCTTAACTAACTTCGACCCTTTCTTCTGAACTCCACTCAACGACTTCTTAGGACGACCCATTGAATCAACCAATGAGTCTTTGCTAGGCTCGTTGTTTCTGAGAGGCTTGGCTGAAGGCTTATAATGAGGCGTTACATTGGGTCGTTGTTTCCAACAATGACTCGTTCCTTAAGTCATTCTGTGACTCTGGTGCAATTTTCTATTTTCTCTGATTCAACCCTCGGGTCTGATTTTAGGAGCTTTTGGGGTGTTACATTATCTCCCCCTTAGGAACATGTGTCCTCGAATGTAGATTAAGCATACTGGAAGATTGGGGAAAGGAACTGCAGTCCTAAAACTGAACAACTAAAGTTGAAAACTGATGGAGTGACTGACTCTGAACTAATATACATAAATGAACTAAATTCATGAAACATACATGCATGCTATGACATGAAAGAAAATTAGAGACATGAACTTGACATGAAACTGAATAGAGTACTAGGGAGAAAACCGATACCCCATGATGGAAATGAGCCAAAAGGGA
This sequence comes from Datura wrightii, assembly GCA_035772735.1. Classification (NCBI taxonomy): domain Eukaryota; kingdom Viridiplantae; phylum Streptophyta; class Magnoliopsida; order Solanales; family Solanaceae; genus Datura; species Datura wrightii. The sequence goes on along the minus strand of JASDFA010000018.1, from coordinate 164,886,651 downwards.
AAAGATGTGGGTATTTAACCATCATATCTGCTTCGACTTCCCTCGTAGCTCCCTCAACAATCTAGTTTCTCTACAATACCTTCACTGAAGCTACTTCCTTGTTCCTCAGCTTCTGAACCTGACTAACAAGGATCTCAACCGGAACCTCCTCATAGGTAAGACTATCCTTCACACCTATGATCTCTATCGGAGCGACTAAGACTGGGTCACTAATGCACTTCTTCAACAGGGATACATGAAAAACTGGATGTACCAAAGCTAATTCTGTTGGTAGCTCCAACTCATATGCCACCTTGCCAACTCGCCTCAGAATCGTATAAGGACCTATATATCGGGGACTAAGCTTCTCTTTTTTTTTAAACCTTATCACTCCTTTCATGGGAGACACCTGCAGAAATACCCAATCATCAACCTCAAACTCAAGCTCTCTCCGCCTAACATCTGCATAAGATTTTTGATAACTCTGAGCTATTTTCGGCCTTTCTCTAATAAGTTGAACCTTTTCCATAGCCTCATGAACTGAATCTGGTCCAGTAAATATAGCCTCACCTACTTCAAACCATCTAATAGGTGACCTACACTGTAACAACCTAAACGTCCTTAAGATTAGACCCAAGGGTTGAAACGGAAAAAATAGAAAAAATTGCACTAGGTTCATAGAACAACTCAAGGAATAAGTCGTTGTTGAAAAGAATGACCCATTGTAATGCCTCGTTGTAAGCCTTCAGTCAAGCCTCTTAGAAATAATGAACTTAGCAACGACTCATTGGTCGATTTAATGGGTTTTCCTAAGAAGTCATTAAGTGGAGTTCAAAAGGAAGGGTTGAAATTGGTTCAAAGACAACGAACGGATACAAAGACCCATTGGTGAGAGTAAAAATCCATTGTATGGATTCGTTTTCTGGAGTTAGGAATCAAGATGGGTGAGGAGAAGTGGTGACAATGGAAGGAGTGATGAGTCATTATTTTGTATAAAGACTCATCCTATTCATTCGTTGGTCAGAGAATCAGAAGAGTACCAGAGGTACTCCAAAAAAAAACAGATGGATCCAACGAGCCATTGAGTCTAGCAACAACTCATTGGAAGGGTCGTTGTAGCTGGCAGTCAGAATTTTCATGCGATTTTCTAGCGGTAGTTAAGTAAATTTCCAGGCTTCTAACTCTTTAATGACGTTGTTATGGACATTTTAAGGAGTGTTTAAAGAGGATTTTACCTAGTCATTATGCTCTCATTCATGCTTTGAATTCAAATCCTCCTTCAAGAATATCAAGCTAAGATTCCTCATCAATTTCACCCTCAATTCTCTTGGGCTTTTAAGAAAACCTTAGAATTCAAGTTACCCAGGTATGTAGGTGTCACACCCCACCTTGGGGGGTATGACGGATACCTGGTGCCTGCTAGACTCTAGACTGCTAAATGGGCCAGCCTGAGCACATCTGGTGCTTTGGCTGGCTTTGGCTCTATTTCAAGAAACAAACCGGCTATATAACGGCTGTAAACACAGCCTCCGGCCCACTGGCCTGTAGCCATCTGTACCTGTAATAACAGCTAACCAGAAACATGTTGATATAAGGGAGCCTATGCGGGCCGACAAGGCCACCATGCTGTCTAGTTATCTATAACTCAACACAAGCCTATTGTAAGACTACGTGACCGGCAAGGTCACCACTACTGTCAAACTAAGGCCCCACACAGCAAACATAAACTGAAATACTAAACAGTTGCAGCAGACTGCACGGCCCCGCACGACCGGCTCAAGTAACCACAGGGAATATATACAGACTGCAAGCCTCTATGAATACTGTAAGAAATTAATAGAAATGATCGGGACAGGGCCCCAACCTACCCATGCTGCACAACAAAAGAAAAGGAGCTACACCTCTGGGGATCAGACTCCGAATGACAGAAGCTGATGACTCACTAGCTGGCTGGAATCACGAGGGATCGGCTCCTCGTCCGTGAGTACCTACAGGCAAGCAATGCAGCGCCCCGCTGGGCGTCAGTACCACAGGTACTGAGCATGTAAAGCAAACTGAAATATGCACTGAAATGAATGGCAACAATAACATGACATATAAGCAAGAAATAGCTGAGTCTTTCTAGCTGAGGATAACTGGGGAGAGTTTGTTCATTCTGTAACTAACTGAGCGTACCTGATGACATGTCATCCTACTATTCATCAGTATCTAATAGCACATATGAATATACATATAAATACACACAATACCTGACCGACCCCCATAAGCCGGAAGGTGCCAATCAACACACAATCTATTTACCCCTACCCGGGTCTAAACCAACCAAAAATAAGTCACTCTACTCATCTGATACTGTGAGCTCCTCCTACCGGTCCCCTTGGGTACGTAGCTAAGGCCTTGGCCTCTGACAATAAACTGTGTCTGAGTCCGAAGACTCCTGCCTCTGGGCGCAGGTGCGCACGGGGTGATCTGCTGCTGTATCTGTGACTGTAACTGCCCCTGGGTGCAAGCATGCCACAGGGTGATTTTATAAGAATCTGTATATAAAACTGCCCCCGGACACAAGCGCACACAGAGTGGTCTGCCCCTGTAAACAGGGTGTACTGGCTCTGCGCAAAGTAGACTGAACTACCCCTGCAAGCGGGGTGGTCTGGACCGTATTATCATGGTGGTCGACCATCATCGTCCTTTAGGTGGACGACATCGCCCAGCTGGTGGCGGTATCTGAATCTGGTATCGACACAGCTATAACCCAGGGGCGGTGGGGATGCTAAAAGGGTGCCCACATGCCACAACAAGTCTCAACATACAAAACACATACACAGCAAGCATGCTCAATGAAAAAAAATACTAACCATATTCTCTTCTTGTATCTCAAGGCCAGTTTGTATTAAATAACTGATACTATATTCTGTCTTACACTGTTTTTGATTGCTGGACTAACTGCCACCTGGCCTTTATCTGTCTATCTGATTATATCTGGATATAGCTCAATAATATAAAATGTACCATCTACTACTGGATACAATCTCAACAGATGTAATACGTATTGCCTGAATATCTATTATTCTGATTATCGCATGATACGTAATTAATATACTAGCATGCTTGCTGGAAATTGTACTAAAATCGTTCCTGTACGCTGGGTATTGGTTAATAGCCTTTATTCTATTTACTTTCTAAACTGTACTTCCTGGCTTGCCGAAAGAATAGCTTTACATACCTGGTTTCTGAGTACCCGACTGACCGATGTGATTTCCATCGGTACTTCTGCTGTTTCTCCCAACTACATTCATATACACGTCAATTAAAACTAAATACATTAATATTCGGAAGAAATTATCACTTTTGATATATATATTTATCCCAACTTCAACCTTTCGGAAAACGGTCGAAAACTCGTTATTTCTCGATAGTTCAGAAGGGATAAATGCTCATTGCAACACTAGGAACACATTGGTACTAATTTAAAGCAATTCTATTTACTTTACCTCGGTAGCACGACGTTTCGCCGGCCAAATTTCACGAAACCAACTCCGTAGGATTGCTCTCTGCAGCTTTATACACCTGTACCTAAGCCGGAACGGAGTTTAGATCGTGTTTCGTCGCGTAATTGGAAGAAAATTATATATATTTGTCGTGGGTTTTCCTTTTATGTGAATATCCCCTGTTTTCTGATGTGTTCCTTGATAGAAATGGAGGAAAACCGACTTTTATTCATTTTATTCATTTTTTTTTTGCTTTCTAAATCCCTTAACCAACATGACATTAGCCTATTTACTTATTTAAAATTTACGGGGTGTAACATCCTCCCCCCCTTAAGAACATTCGTCCTCGAATGACATTCTGTCTAGAGGACTGCTCAACTTACTCAACTTGTTTCTAGAAAAATTTTGGCAGAGTTTCTCCTGTATTATGGACTAGCTCAAAATTCCTGAAAAGCAGAAAGGCCCAATACAGGTACTCTACACGATATAATAATATTCATGTATAAAACTATCTATAATCAACCGTCTGCTTTCATATATGAAGTATAAGCATTAATAAGAAAAATAGTTCTAACATACCTCCCGTTTGCCTATGCCTGGAATAGTGGGGATATTTGGCTTTCATGTCCTCCTCAGCTTCCCAGGTCATTTCTTCTCGGTTCCTATTACGCCACAATACTTTGACAGACGCAATATCTTTAGTTCTCAGTCTACGGATCTATCTGTCTAAGATAGCTACTGGAACCTCTTCGTATGCTAACTCTTCTGTGACCTAGACATCCTGAACTGGAACAATTGTAGAAGGGTCTCCTACGAACTTCCTCAACATAGATACATGGAACACTGGGTGAACAGATGCTAACTCCGGGGGCAAGTTCAATTCATATGCAACTCGGCCTATTCTCCGTCGAATCTGATATGGCCTAATGAATCTCGGGCTAAGCTTGCCTTTCTTGCCAAATCTCATCACCCCTTTCATCGGAGACACTTTCAGATATACCCAGTCATTTACCGCAAATTCTAGATTCCTGCGCCGCATCTCTGCATAAGACTTCTAGCGGCTCTGAGCAGTCAGTAGGCGTTCTCTTATAAGTTTTACCTTCTCCTCTGACTGTTGAATGATGTCTGGTCCAATCAACGCTGATTCTCCCACTTCAAACCAGCCAATCGACGATCTACATTTTCGCCCATATAAGGCTTCAAAGGGCGCCATCTGGATAGCCGAATGATAACTGTTATTATAGGCAAATTCAATCAGCGAAAGATGTTCATCCCAGCTACCCCCAAAATCTAGTACGCACGCTCGTAGCATATCTTCGAGCGTTTGGATAGTTCGCTCAGCCTGTCCATCTGTTTGAGGGTGGAATGCTGTGCTCAAATTAATCTGCGTTCCCAGACCCCTCTGGAACGACTGCCAAAATCTAGCTGTGAATTGTGCTCCCCTATCTGAAATAATAGATACCGGCACTCCATGTAGTCTAACTATTTCTCTAATGTATAATTCGGCATAATCCTCGGCTGAGAAGGTAGCCTTCACTGGCAGGAAATGAGCTGATTTTGTCAGCCTGTCAATTGTTACCCAAATGGAATTATTTCTGCGTCTGGTACGGGGTAATCCTGTTACAAAATCCATATTTATCGCTTCCCATTTCCACATAGGCACAGCTATATCCTGCGTCAGACCGCCCGGTTTCTGGTGCTCCGCTTTCACCTGCTGGCAGTTAGGATATCTAGATACAAATTCAGCTATTTCAGATTTCATACCTGGCCACCAGTAAATATCTCTGATATCGTGGTACATTTTCGTTGCTCCTGGATGGAGGGAATAACGAGCGTAATGTACCTCATGCATGATCTGCTGGCGAAGCCCTAGTATGTTCGGGACACACAGACGACCCTTACAACGTAGCACTTTATTTTCAGTCACTTGGAAATCTGAGTCCGTACCTTTCTGAATTCTATCTCTGAGCTGGACTAAGTCAGGGTCCTCGTACTGCCATTCTTTTACCTCTGTAACTAGTGATGACTCGGCAGAATTCTGAATTAGCGCTCTGTTATTTTCTGTCTCCACTACTCGAATGGCTAAACCAGCTAGTTGATGAATTTCCTTGGCTAATTCCCGCTTCTCGGGCCGCAAATACGCCAAACTCCCCATTGACTTACGGCTCAGGGCATTTGCTACTACATTAGCTTTTCCTGGGTGATAGAGAATATTTACATCATAATCTTTCAACAATTCTAACCAGTGACGCTGCCGCAGATTTAACTCCCTCTGTGTGAAAATGTATTGCAGACTTTTATGATCTGTAAAAATGTCTACATGGACGCCATACAGATAATGCCTCCAAATTTTCAGAGCGTGGATCACTGCAGCCAGTTCCAGGTCATGGGTCGGATAGTTCTTTTCGTGTCTCCTCAGTTGTCTGGAAGCATAGGCAATCACCTTACCATGTTGCATTAACACACAACCCACTCCCAAACCTGAAGTGTCGCAATACACCGCATTCCCATCTGTTCCCTCTGGCAATGCTAGTACTGGGGCGGAGGTCAATCTGTCTTTCAATTCTTGAAAACTCTGCTCGCAGGCCTCCGTCCACTGAAATTTTGCTGCTTTCTGTGTTAGCTTTGTCAGAGGTGCTGCTATAGTGGAGAATCCTTCAACAAATCTCCGATAATATCCTGCTAAACCCAGGAAACTGCGGACCTCGGTCGGAGTGGTAGGTCTGGGCCATGTCTTGACCGCCTCTATTTTCTGTGTGTCTACCTGTATACCAACATCCGACACGATATGCCCCAAAAAGGCAACTGAGTTCAGCCAGAACTCACACTTAGAAAACTTGGCGTACAACTGACGTTCTCTAAGGATCTGGAGTACTGTTCGTAAATGGTTCTGGTGATCTGTCTCTGAACGAGAATATACCAGAATATCATCGATAAATACTATCACGAACAGATCCAAATACGATCTGAATATGCTGTTCATCAGGTCCATAAACACTGCGGGAGCATTCGTCAGCCCGAAAGACATAACTAGGAATTCAAAGTGACCATACCTGGTCCTGAAAGCGGTCTTTGGAATGTCCCTCTCACGAACCCGGACCTGGTGGTATCCGGACCTCAGATCATTCTTAGAGAAATATCTGTCCCCCTGCAACTGGTCAAACAAATCATCTATTCTCGGGAGCGGGTATGTGTTTTTAACCATTACCTTATTCAGCTGCCAGTAGTCCACACACATACGAAGTGAGCCATCTTTCTTTCTTACAAACAGAACTGGCGCACCCCACGGGGAAGTACTAGGCCTGATAAAACCTTTGTCGAGCAAATCTTTTAACTGCTCTTTCAACTCTCTAAGCTCAGCTGGTGCCATGCGATAGGGGGGAATGGATATAGGTTGAGTCCCTGGCAACAAGTCAATCGCAAAATCTATCTCCCTTTTGGGAGGGATACCAGGCAACTCATCCGGAAATACGTCAGGGAATTCATTGACTACTGGAACAGACTGAAGAGTCGGAGGTTCCACCCGAATGTCCTGGACTCTAACCAGGTGGTAAATACATCCTTTTGCTATTAATTTTCTTGCTTGAAGGTAGGAAATAAACCTACCTTTCGGCGTAGGTGTACTCCCTTTCCACTCTCGCACTACTTCCCCCGGAAAGTGAAATCGGACCATCTTGGTCCAGCATTCTAAGTTGGCATAGCATGGCACTAACCAGTCCATACCCATGATGGCATCGAAGTCTACCATCTCAAGTTCTATTAAGTCTACTCTGGTCTGGTGATCAGCAACCTCTACTATACACCCTCGATAAACTCTTTTGGCTGTAATCGAGTCGCCGACCGGTGTAAGCACTGAAAAGGGCTGCTGAAGCAATTCTGGTTTGATGCCCAACTTTCGGGCCACAAATGGTGTAATATATGACAAGGTAGACCCTGGATCAATCAATACATAAACAGGGTATGAGCAGATAATCAATATACCTGTGACCACATCGGGAGATGCCTCTGAATCCTGCCTCCCTGGTAATGCATAGGTACGGCTGGGGCCTGCACCTGAGCCAGAGGCTCCTGATCTACCTCGGCCCCTGTTTGCTGAACCTGAGGGTCTGCGCCCTGCTGAGGCTGCTGGAACTCGTGGCCCTGCTGACGCTCTATCCAGATCATCCTGACTACCCTGTCCCCTGGATGGACAATCTCTCATTAAATGACCTTCCTGTCCGCAGTAATAACACCCTGGGAAGCCTTGCCTGCAGGCTCCAGAATGTAGTCGGTGGCATATAGGACAAGGGGTAGATGCAAATCTACTCTGTTCTACCCTCCGCTGCTGAGGTGAGGCTACTATCCGTGAACTGCTACCGGACTCTGACTGACTCCGGTGAATAAATCTGCCCCTCTACTACTGTACCGGCGGTAAATATCTGGGTGTCCTATCTGAAAACCGTGGTCTCGACCCCCTAGGAATTTCCCTCTGAATCTCAGCGGGTCTGCTTCTACGGCGCTGCTCTGAAGTCGCCTGTCTGTCACCCTGCTGCCGCTGCCTCAGGCCCTCAATTGTCTGTGCGAAGGCCTGTACCCTGGCTATATCCATGTCCTCTCTCAAAGTAGCCGTCATGCACGTCTCTGTGTACTCTGGATTCAGGCCCATAATAAAGCAGTGGACTCTCGACGACATGGTGTCCACAAATGCTGGAGCATAGCGGGCTAAGGAGTCGAATTGTAAGGAATATTCACGGACGCTCTTAGCCCCCTGCTCTAAATGTAAGAACTGCTCCATCCGGGCCTGTCTGACCTCCCGGGGTAAGTAGTGGTACAGGAAGGCCTCTGAAAAGCTGGACCAAGTAGGAGGGGCTGCATCTCTTCCCCGAGACCTCTCCCAACTTTCGTACCACAAAATAGCAATATCGCGTAACCAGAACACTGCTAACTCAACTGATTCTGCTGGGGTTACGTGCATGACTCTAAAGATCCTCTGCATCTGGTCCAAAAAGTCCTGAGGGTCCTCCGTTGAATCCGATCCAGTAAACTGAGGGGGTCCCAACGCTAAGAATTCTCTAACCCTGGAACTACCTGGCCCACCTAGGGATTCTGCTGCTGTAGGTGGTGCTGGCTGACGCTAAGCAGCTAGCATCTGAGTCAACATAACCACCTCACTACGTAGCTCCTAATCAAATGAAGTGGGTGCAGGAGCTTTGGGAGGCGGTGCTGCCTCAAATGGTGTTTGGCGAGGCGGAGACTACTGGGAGGGCCGAGATGACGCCTCCGTATTGCTCTCAGACCAGGCGGAATCTGGCTGTAACTGAGGCATCCTACTGGTGCCTTCGCCCGCTGCTGTATCCAATCTCCTACCTGTAGCTGGGTGCCACTGGTCTGCCATAATATCTGTAAGCAAAGAGGGTGGTGAGTTTGAAAAGTCAACTCTATACTGTACCGCTCTATAGCACGACTGAGTAAGAAAGAAGAGTGACAATCCTAACATGCCTCGCAGCCTCCTGCCTATAGTATGTGGTGCACAACACATCCATAGACAAGACTCTACTTAGCATGGCTTGCAGACTCCCTAGGACACGAACTGCTCTGATACCAAGTTTGTCACACCCCACCTTGGGGGGTATGACGGATACCTGGTGCCTGCTAGACTCTAGACTGCTAAATGGGCCAGCCTGAGCACATCTGGTGCTTTGGCTGGCTTTGGCTCTATTTCAAGAAACAAACCGGCTATATAACGGCTGTAAACACGGCCTCCGACCTACTGGCCTGTAGCCATCTGTACTTGTAATAACAGCTAACCAGAAACATGTTGATATAAGGGAGCCTATGCGGGCCGACAAGTCCACCATGCTGTCTAGTTATCTATAACTCAACACAAGCCTACTGTAAGACTACGTGACCGGCAAGGTCACCACTACTGTCAAACTAAGGCCCCACACGGCCAACATAAACTGAAATACTAAACAGCTGCAGCAGACTGCACGGCCCCACACGACCGGCTCAAGTAACCACAGGGAATATATTCTATCTTACACTATTTCTGATTGCTGGACTAACTGCTACCTGGCCTTTATCTGTCTATCTGATTATATCTGGATATAGCTCAATAATATAAAATGTACCATCTACTACTGGATACAATCTCAACAGATGTAATACGTATTGCCTGAATATCTATTATTCTGATTATCGCATGATACGTAATTAATATACTAGCATGCTTGCTGGAAATTGTACTAAAATCGTTCCTGTATGCTGGGTATCGGTTAATAGCCTTTATTCTATTTACTTTCTAAACTGTACTTCCTGGCTTGCCGAAAGAATAGCTTTACATACCTGGTTTCTGAGTACCCGACTGACCGATGTGATTTTCGTCGGTACTTCTGCTGTTTCTCCCAACTACATTCATATACACGTCAATTAGACCTAAATACATTAATATTCGGAAGAAATTATCACTTTTGATATATATATTTATCCCAACTTCAACCTTTCGAAAAATGATCGAAAACTCGTTATTTCTCGATAGTTCAGAAGGGATAAATGCTCACTGCAACACTAGGAACACATTGGTACTAATTTAAAGCAATTCTATTTACTTTACCTCGGTAGCACGACGTTTCGCCGGCCAAATTTCACGAAACCAACTCCGTAGGATTGCTCTCTGCATCTTTATACACCTATACCTAAGCCGGAACGGAGTTTAGACCGCGTTTCATCGCGTAATTGGAAGGAAATTATATATATTTGTCGTGGGTTTTCCTTTTATGTGAATATCCCCTATTTTCTGATGTGTTCCTTGATAGAAATGGAGGAAAACCGACTTTTATTCATTTTATTCATTTTTTTTGGCTTTCTAAATCCCTTAACCAACATGACATTAGGCTATTTATTTATTTAAAATTTACGGGGTGTAACAGTAGGCCTATGACTGGGAGATTCCTTCCACCCTCATGCTCAAATTTCTCCTTTAATTCATGAATTCAAATTTCTAATCAAGTGTATTGATTTCTATGGTTTTAACCCAGTTCTATGATATTATCTATGCTATGTTTATAGATTCAATCCCCTCATGTTTTAACGTATGATTTAAGTCTAATGAATAGATTTTACACTCACTTTGATTGTAAATTAATGATTTCAAGTTATTAAAAGTTATGCCCCATTATGCATGTTATGAAAATTCAAGCCTATAAACCATGATTTCAAGCATGATGAGTTATGTAGTATGCATGGATGTTTATGAACTCTCAACTTATGATTTCATGATTTTTAAAGTATGAAAGTCAATTTCAAGTATGTTTGATTCTATGACTTTGTCAAGCCCATGCAAGTTAAGTATGCTTATTATGATTTTAGCCAAATCTAACAAGATCAGTTTATATTATGATTTGGAGTCAAGAATCCTAATGTTCATGTTTAAGTTATATTTTGAGAATATGATTATATGAAAAATATGCATGTTTTGGGAGTAGTTTCTAGCACCGAGTAGGCCGGATGTTTTGTGGTTTTTTGATCTCTGAACTACGTGCCAACATAGTATATATTCTTATCGTGACCTCTCAAAAGAGTTCTTCCCCCGGTGGAAGGCATACCGTAATATCACACCTTATTCATCCTTTTTCCTAGAAAGGCTTAGGGTGGATCTCCTTCATGTAGACAAGACGTGGGATAATTATGTGCTCATACATGGTAGTTGTTGGTTATGACGAGTCTCCCGTTATTCCTCATAATTTTGGTTTCTCATGTTCATGACTTATGATATTATGTTTATTGCATGTTTGACCCAATGATCAGTTTATTGAGCTTTCACTTACGATTGTAAGCATGACAAGTCTTATGATTTCTATTTCTAAATCTTGGGTCATTATGTATAGTTTATGATATACAACTTATGATTATGCCTATCTCAGATATATGGCTTTTAGCATACAGTTCTTACTATCATGATCAATTATGAATTATATTTATGATGTTAACTAACATTTTACTCAGTATTTTTACTTACCTTACATACTTAGTACACTCCAAGTACTGACCTCATACTCTATGCTATATCATTCATGATATAGGTTTGGGTAATCAAACTTAGCTGCATCATTAGTCTTGCTCCTATATCAGTCCAGTTCAGTCCCTGTTGGGTGAATCCTCATCTTCCGAGGAAATTCTTTTAGTTATGTTGTTGTGTCAGTTTAGTTTCAAACTTGGAGTCAGCTGGGGGCCTATCCCAGCATCTTATCAGATAGTAGAGGCTTTTCAGACATAGATTTAGCATGTTCAACTGTGTCATTTAGCGTTGTGACATTATCTCTTTTGTTTGTGCTCCATGAGATTTAGACTTCTGCTTATCCATACTTATGTTAGTTTCCATTTGATTATGCTCTTAAGTCATACTATATTTATACCATGGGTTAGCTTGGAGCCATTCGTGGTTCTAGGTTTTGTGCCTCGATCCGGGATCTCAGCTCGAGTCGTGACAAACTTGGTATTAAAGCAAATATTTAGGTGTGTCCTAGGATGTCGGAAAACCACATTAAATAGAGTCTTTTTCATGGGTGTGAAGCGCATCACACTTATGAGGAAGAGACTATGAGACGTAGAAAAATTCTCTTCTTTCATGATTCTATCTCGTGCTATGAAGTTTCACTCTCTATCCTTCTAACTCGTGTTGTACGCGATCACAGAAAATGCCTTCTAGATTAGCCAGTGAAAAAGGGATCGACAACGAACAACAGCCAGCCCTATTAGTCTCAGTGGGCCCCCTGAGTGGGCAAGTTACAGATGCAGATCTCGGGGCTTCCATCAAAGTATTAATGCATGCCATGACCACTCAGCTTAAAAAGCAGGCAGTCGCACCTGCGAATACTAGCGAACTTCCATCAGAGTGTTAATGCAGGCCATGACCACTCAACTTAACCAGTAGGTAGTCGCACCTGTGAATAGTACCAGAGGGACTGCAGCTACTAGGATTCGAGACTTCACCAAAAAGAGTCCATCTAGGTCGAAGGTAGGCATGAGGTTTAAGGAAACAATAAGGAAGAACAAGAGAGCCAGAATTGGCAACCTTGAGATTTCCCAGTGAGGGTCAGGTGGTGGGAATCACCCACAACGTTGTGACATTATCACTTTTGTTTGCACTCCATGAGATTTAGACTTCCACTTATCCATGCTTATGTTGATTTCCACTTTATTATGCTCTTAAGTCATGCTATGTATGTACCATGGGTGAGCTTGGAGCCATTCATCGTTTAGCATCTGTGTCTCAATCTGGGGTCTCAGCTTGGGTCATGACATACACCTCCGCCCGTAAAGAGCCTTAAATGGAGCCATCTGAATACTGGAGTGGTGATTGTTATTTAGGCAAACTCGATGAGAGGAAACTATCATCCCAACTACCCTTGAAATTAATCACACATGCTTTCAACATATCCTCAAGAGTCTGAATAGTCTGCTCGGCCTAACCATTCATCTACGGGTGAAAAGCTGTGCTAAGCTTCACTTGAGTACCAAGGCCGCTCTAAAACGACCTCCATAACTAAGAGGTAAAATTAGTACCCCTATCTGAGATAATGGACAAAGGAACTCCATGAAACCGAACTAACTCCCCAATGTACAATCTAGCATAATGCTCCGCTGAATCGATAGTTTTGACCGATAAGAAATGGGATGATTTGGTCAACCTATCCATAATCACCCATATAGAGTCATACGGTTGGTGTGTACGAGGAAATCCTGTAATGAAGTCCATATTGATCTCTTTCCACTTCCAAGTAGGAATACTAGTGTCCTGAAGCATACCTCCAGGTCTCTGATGCTTAACCTTCACCTGTTGGCAATTCGGATAATTAGCCACAAATTCCACTATGTCCTTCTTAATGTCATTCCACCAATAGACTTCTCATATATTACAGTACATCTTTGTGGCACCTGGATAGATAGTGTATCGAGAGCCATGAGCCTTGCTCAACATCTGCTATCTCAAGTCATCTACCGCCAACACACACAATCAACACTGATATTGGAGTACATCATCTCCCTCTTGGGAGAAAACCTCCACTTTCTGATTCTGAATGGCTTCCTTCAGCGTCACTAGGATAGGATCCTCATCTTTCAGCTTAACTTCCATCACCAATGAAGATTTCGACCAATTCTGAACGATAATACCACTATCCGTAGAATCTGTAATGCGAACCCCTAAATGAGCAAGCCTATGGTTATCCTTCGCCAACTCCTTCCTTCCATTAACAACATGAGACCACTCTCCATGGACAACCTACTAAGAGAATCCGCCACTACATTGGCCTTGCCTAGATGACAAAGAAAACTCATATCATAGTCCTTGAGAAGCTCTAGCCATCTCCTTTGCGACAAATTCAGGTCCTTCTGAGTGAAAACATACTGAAAACTCTTGTGGTCCATGAACACATCCACATGCACCCCATACAAATAGTGCCTTAAATCTTTAAAGCAAACACCACAGCTGCCAATTCTAGGTCATGCGTCAGATAATTCTTCTCATGAGTGTTAAGCTGTCTAGAGGCATAAGCAATGACCTTACCATGGTACATCAACACACAACCAAGACCAACCCTAGAGGCATCACAATACACAACAAAATCATTTGTGCCCTCTTGTAGGGTCAATACTAGGGCTAGAGTGAGTCGAGTCTTTAACTCGTGAAAACTCTTCTCATAAGCCTGTGACCACTGAAATTTGACCTTCTTCTAGGTCAACTTAGTCAATGATGTTTCAATTTATGAAAATCCCTCTATGAACCTTCTGTAATAGCCAGCTAAACCTAAGAAGCTACAAATATCTGTAAGACTGACAGGTCTAGGCCAATTCTTCATCGCTTCTATCTTTTGAGAGTCCACCTGCAAACCCTTGCTAGACACTACATGGCCCAAAAATGCTATTGAGTTCAGCTAAAACTCACACTTACTGAATTTAGCAAACAACTGGAGATCCTTAAGAGTTTGGAACAGAATTCTTAAATGAGCGGCATGCTCCTCCTTGCTCCGAGAGTATATGAGGATATCATCTATGCAGAAAATCATGAACATATTCAAATACTTCTTGAACACCCTTTTCATCAAATCCATAAAAGCTTCATGAACATCCGTTTGTCCAAAAAAGATAACTACGAACTCATATTGATCATACCAAGTTCTGAAGGCTATCTTTGAAATGTCACTCTCCATTACTCTAAGCTGGTGATAGCCAGATCTGAGGTCTATCTATGAAAAGCACTTAGCACCCTGAAAAATGGTCAAATAGGTCATTAATCCAGAGAAGGGGATACTTATTCTTGATTGCGACCTTGTTCAACTGCCGATAATTAAAGAACATTCTAAGGGAACCATCTTTCTTCTGAACAAAGAGAACTGGAGCACCCCATGGGGATTTGCTAAGTCTGATGAAACCCTTATTTAGGAGATCCTTCAACTGCTCTTTCAAATCCTTTATCTTGGGTGGAGCCATTCTATAAGAAGGAATTGATATAGGCTGCATGTCAGCGAGAAGGTCAATACCAAAGTCAATCTCCCGCTTGGAAGGGACTCCTGGTAGATCATCTAGAAATACCTCTAGGTACTCACATACTATAGGAACTGACTAAAGAGTCGTAGTGTCAGACGTAGAATCCTTAACCCAAATTAGATGATACACAACCATTAGAGATCATCTTTTTGGCCTTGAGATAGGAAATGAAGTGACCTACAGGAACCACTAAACTATCCTTCCACTCTAGGAATGACTCACTAAGTCATAACATGCATGTAACAATCCATACCAAATATAACATCAAAGTCAGTCATATATAACTCTACTAAATCAGCAGGTGACTTTTTGAAGAATCCTGATAGGGCAATTTCTGTATACCCATCGAGCTGAAACTGACTCACTAATAGGAGTTGAGACTGAGAAGGGTTCTGACAGGATTTCGGGACTGAATCCGAAACTAACAGAAGCATAAGGAGTCATGAAAGATAAAGTAGCTACTAGATATAATAATGCATACACATCAAGATGGAATACTCATAACATACCAGTGACTATATCGGGAGAGACCTCCTGCTCCTGACAAAATGATACTGCATAGAACCTGTTCTGGCGCTGACTGACACCTGCACTAGAAGAGGTTCCCTACAGAGACGGGTGAGCTACTAAAGTGGTAGCTAGGGAACGACCTCTGTTGTCACCCTATCTAGCTGAAGGAAAATCTCTGAGCATATGTCCGGGCTTACCACGCCTGAAACAACCATCAGTACCAACCAAGCACACGCTAGGGTGCTTCCTTCCACACTTCCTACAAGCCGAAAAGTCTGCTCCCCTGATATGATCCTCTGTCCCCTAAAGACAGATGCTCTGCCTCTCTAATCTCCTTGAGGTCTGGATGGAACGCTGGCTGATAAGGGGGTTGGGGTTGATGACCTTTAGTGGAACTGAGGTTGATGTCCACCATTGGATCTCTACTGAAAGTGCCCATGACTCTCTGTCCTAGCCCTTTTGGCCTCCCTCTCCTTCTCCTTTATCTGCTCTTCCTCTATCTGCTGGACATATATGACCAGTTGGGAGAAATCTATATCGTTGATCAACATGGAAGTCCTACACTCTTTGACCAAGGAATCTACCACTCCATTCACAAACTTGAACAAACCAGCCTTCGGATCAGCAACCATCTCCAGTGAATAATTTCACAATCGAGTAAACTCCAAGTCATACTCCTGAACAGTCCTGTGGTGCTGCTTCAAATTGATCAACTCTCCCGCCTTCGCCTATCTCAATTCCTTAGGGAAGAACCTATCTAAGAAAGCGGTCAAAAACTTATCCCAACTCATGAAAACCGCTCCAACTCCCCTACTGTCCTTCCACTAACGAAATCATATGTGAGAAACCCCATTCAGCTGATAGGAGGCTAAGTTTGCACTCTCCTCTCCAATCACCCCCATAATTTGGATGATCTTCTGCACCTCCTCAATAAACTCGTGCGGGTCCTCATCCATCTTCGACCTAAGAAATGCAGGTGGGTTCATCTTGAGGAAGTCTCACACTCTTGGTACTACTGCATTCCCATTCTAGGGAACATGGGCCACCTCCTGCTGGTTGACCTAAGCAGTCATGACATGTGCTAACATCTGAAAGGCTACCCTAAACTCAGCATGAGTTACCTGCTCAGGCAAGGGATCCACTAGGGATGCCCATATCCATTACCATTTCCATGGATATTTTCGTAGGCATTTCTCCTTTCATTGACTCGCTTGGAGGTATATTTCGGCAAATGCGTTAGCACAAGTTAGAGGAATAGAGAGGTATTTCATCACATGACATATATCATGAAAGAAGAAAGATTTCCTAAAATATGGGGTAGCCTCCTCCCCATAAGTGTGGTGCACTATACTCTCATGAAAAAGACTCTACTTAACGCAGCTTTCAGACACCCTAGGACACACCTAAACCTTTGACTCTGATACCATGTTTGTCACAACCCAAACTGAGACTCTGGACCAAGACACGGGACCTAGAACCACGAATGGCTCCAAGCTAACCCATGGTACATACATAGCATGACTTAAGAGCATAATAAAGTGGAAACTAACCTAAACATGAATAAACAGAATACTAAATATCATAAAGCGTAAATAAGAGTGATAACAACACAACACTGAGTCACAAAGTGAAATAGGTTAAGTCTATGCCTGAAAAGCATCCACTATCTGGTGAGATACTGGGACTAGCCCTCAGCTAACTCCGAGTCTAAACTAAAACAAAACATAACAAACTTAAACTGATAGATGTCCTCAGATGATGAGGACTCACCCAAAGCGGGATGGAGCTGATCTAAGTGAGTACGAGCTAGCGACAAGAGTTGGAGTGATCACCCGAACCTATATCATGAGATGATATAGAATTTAGTATGCGGTTAGTAATTGGAACGTATTGAGTATGTAAGGTAAGTAAAACATGCTTAGTAAAATAATAGTCTAAAAACATGAACATAAATTAAGATAGAACATGAGAGTAAGAATAACATGCTAAACATCATATTCTTGGAGTAATCATAATCATGATATATTCATCATAACCTGAACATAATGACCCAAGATTTAGAAATAGAAAATCATGTAATATACCATATTTGAAATCATATGTGAAAACTCTTAAGCTGATCAATGTGTCAAATATGCTCTAAAACATAATATCATAATATATGAACATAAATAACTGAAAGCATGAGGAACAATGGGAGACTCGTCATAATCAACACCATCACGATAGAGCTTATGCGATGCCCTACTAACTTTCTCAAGTGGGTAGAGTTGTCCTAAACCATGCCAGGGCAAAGAATGATGGAGGTGTGATATCACGAGTATGCTTTCGGACAGGGGAAACACTCTCTCGAGAGGTCACAAATATATACCTATGATGGCACGTAATTTATTAGACCAGGACCCTTGGACTACCTGGCATACTCGATGCTAGATACTACTTCCAAAAATATGTATAACTCATGAAGATAGCTTGGGAGTCTCGACTCCAAAACAACTCACAATGTAGCTTAATTCTGAATAGTGGGGAGTCTTGACTCCAAATATCTCTTTAGAACTGATCTTGTAAACCTTGTCTAAATCATGGTAAAATATAGTTAACTTGCATGGATTACCCAAATTATGAAATCATATATACTTGAAATAGACTTCATAGTTCAAAATCATGAAATCATGAGTTAATAAGTCATAAAATTATGCATGCTAGATAACTCATCATGCTAGAAATCATGAAATCATAAGATGGATTCCTTAGGACATGCATAATAGGGCATATTCATGAATTGATAATCAATTTGAAGGGAAAATCATCCCCAATAGTTTCAAATCATTACCCATAGACATAACACAGATAATTCCATAGAATTGGGTTAAAACCCTAGAATTCCAATACACTTGATTAAAGACTTGAATTTATGAATTTATAAGGAGAAATTAGGCATGAGGGTCAAAAAAATCCCCCATTCGTGGCCCTACATACCTGGGTAACTTGATTTCCAAATTGGACTTGAGAGACCAAGAGAATTGAGGAAGAATTTATGAGAAATTCTAGCTTGATCTTGGAAGGGAATTTGAATTCAAAGCATGAATAAGAACATAATGACTTAGGCTAGGTTAAAACCTCTTAAAATACTCTTTAAAATGCTCAAAATGATGCCATTAGAAAGTTAGGAGCTTAGAAAATTACAAAACTATCCCTAGGAAATTGCATAAAAATCAAGGATGCTAGTTACAATGACCCATCCAATGAGTCATTGTTGGACTTTGCGGCTCGTTGGATTCATCCAATTTTTTTGGAGTTCCTCTGGTGCTCTGCTGATTCTCTAACCAAAAAATGAAAAGGATGATTCATGAGATAAAACAATGACTCGTCACTCCACTCGTCGTCACCACTGATTCCACCAGCATTAACCCTTAACATGAGAGAACAGGTGCATACCATGGATTGTTACTCGCCCAAATGAGTCGTTGTGTCTTTCTATTGTCTCTGAACCAACTTTGACCCTTTCTATGAACTCCACTCAACAACTCATTAGGATGAACCATTGAATCAACCAAAGAGTCTTTGCTAGGCTCATAGTTTTTGAGAGGCTTGGCTGAAGGCTTACAATGAGGCATTACAAAGAGTCGTTGTTTCCAACAATGACTTGTTCCTTGAGTTGTTCTGTGACTCTGGTGTAATCTTTCTGTTTTCTCTAATTCAAAACTCAGGTTTGATTTTAGGGACTTTTGTGGTGTTACATGTTGGATCCATCCCATTGATAGTTATTGGCATGTAACAAAATTTACTTGATTGAAAGTTGAACTTGGTGAGGAAGTAATTATTTGTTGATGACAACTAATTAATGTCTTTTTCATTTTCTATTTTTCAACTTAGAGCTCAAGTACTTTCTCCTATAAAAGAGAGTTGGTCTTCATTCTCAAACACACCAAAACAAAGAGAGAAAGAAGAGTGAGGCATCACTGACAGGATTTAAGAAAAAGTCTGTGAGAAAAAAATAGAGAGTGTGAGCGATATTGTAGTGAGGTTGAAAAAAATCAAAAGAGGCTTATTTTTTTTGAGTATGTGGTGGTCTTTGGAGTAGTTTAATAATACCTACAAATGTAAAATATTCTTTATATAGTGATATCAGTTTCTCCTTTCGATCCATAGTTTTTTGCTTATTCAGAAGGGTTTCCATGTAAAATTCTTGGTGTCATTATTGCTCTTTTTATTCTTGTTGATCATCATATCTTGGTGATACTTTATTATTTTGTTGTTTATTATTGCAAATATTATTTCTATCACAGGTTTGTTTCCAACAATTAGTATTAGAGTAGAGACTCTACTTATTGGTAGAAATATTTTTTTTACAGTTGGTAGTACTATACTTAGTAAAAATAATATCCGGAGTAAAGTACAAGGTAGCAAAATTCAACGGTGATAGTGATTTTTCAACATGACAGAAAAAATGAGAGATTTTCTCATATAACAAGGGTTGCACAAGGCACTAGGCGACAAATCCTAAAAGGCCCGAGTCCATGAAACTTGAGGATTGATAAAAAATAAATGAAAAGATAGCTAGTGTAATCAGGTTGCACTTAACAGATGATGTGGTTAATACATCATCGGTAAAGAGAGTGCATGTAACATTTGGACAAAGTTGGAAAATTTATTCATGTTCAAAACACTGATAAATAAATTATACCTACAAAAGCAGTTGTACGCCCTACATATGGGTGAAGATACAAATTTTTTGTTATGTTTAAATATGCTTAATGGACTAATCACGCTGTCACGCCCCGCCTTGGGGGGTATGACTGGCACCTGGTGCCCTAGTAGGACCTAGACTGCTAACTGGTGAGCCTAAGCACATCTGGTGCCTGGCTAGCTCTAACTCAAATTTATGGAATCAACGGGCTATATAACGGCTATAAATACAACCTCCGGCCGACTGGGCCTATAGCCACCTGTACTGTAATATCAGCTAACTAGAATCATACTCATATAGGGAAACCTATGCGGGCTGACAAGGCCACCATGCTGTCTAGTTATCTTTAACACAATATAATAGAATACTGAATGACTACGTGACCGGCAAGGTCACTACTACCATCAGACTTTGGCTCCACACGGTTAACACAATCAACAAAGCTAAGCAACTAACAAAACGCATGGCCTCACACGACCGGCACAACTAACCACAGGGAAGCATCAGACTGCAAGCCTCTAGGAAGTAATAATAGAATGGTCGGGACAGGGCCCCGACCTAACCTGCTGTACAACAAAAGGAAATGATATAAACCTCTGAAATATCAAGCTTTGGATGACAGGAGCTGATGACTCTATAAGCTGGATGGAATCACGAGGGATCGCCTCCTCGTCTATGAGTACCTGCAGACAAGCAATGCAGCGCCTCTATGGGCATCAGTACCACAGGTACTGAGCATGTAAAGCAAACTGAAATATACAACTGAAATGGGTAACAACAATAACATGACATATAAGCAGGAAGTAGCTGAGTCTATCTGGCTGAGGATAATCGGGGAGAGTTTACCTATTCTGTAACTAAACTGGGCGTACCTGACGACGTGTCGTCCTATTGTCTATCAGTATCTAATAGCACATATAGATATACATATAAATACATGCAATACCTGACCGACCCCCATAAGCCGGAAGGTGCCAACCAACACACAATCTATTTACCCCTACCGGGTCTAAACCAACCAAAAAAAAGTCACTCCACCCATCTGATAACTGTGAGCTCCTCCTACCGGCCCCCTTGGGCACGTAGCTCAGGCCTTGCCTCTGACAATAAACTGTGTCTAAGTCCGAAGACTCCTGCCTCTGAGCGCAAGCGCTCATGGGGTAATCTGCTGTTGTATCTGTGACTGAAACTGCCCCTGGGTGTAAACACGTAACAGGGTAATTTTATAAAAGTCTGTATCTGAAACTGCCCCCGGCCACAAGCGCACACAGAGTAATCTGCCCCGTTAAACAAGGTAATCTGGTTCTGCGCAGAGCGAACTGAACTGCCCCTGCAAGCAGGGTAATCTAGACCGTATTATTATGGTGGTCAGCCATCATCGTCCTCTAGGCGGATAGCATCGCCCAGCTGGTGGCGGTATCTGAATCTGGTGTCGACACAGCTATAACCCAGGGGCGGTGGGGATGCTAAAGGGTGCCCACATGCCATAACAAGTCTCAACATGTAAAGCACATACACAACAAGCATGCTCAAATGAAAAATACTAATCATATTCTCTTCTTTTATGTCAAGGCCAGTCCGTGTTAAACAACTGATGCTATATTCTGTTTCACACTGTTTCTGATTGCTGGGCTAACTGCTACCTGACCTTTATCTGTTTATCTAATTATTGTTATCCGTGATCTGATGCTATATCAGTTTCTGGAGCTATATCTGTATCTGGAGCTATTTCTATATCTGGTTACTGATCTGATTATATCTGGATATAACTCAATAACATAGAACATGCCATCTATAACTGAATATAGCTCAATAATATAGAATGTTCCATCTATTATCGGATACAGTCTCAACAAATGTAATACATACTATCTGTAGTCTTGCTAGTTCATTACACTACTTTTACAACTTCCATTCTGGGTATTACGTAAGAACACGCTGAGCTACTAGCTGATACCATATCACTATCTAAAATCATCTGACTATCCGTTATTATGATTATCGCATGATACGTAATGATATACTAGCATGCTTGCTGGAAATTGTACTAAAGTCGTTCCTGTACGCTGGGTATCTGTTAACAGCCTTTGTTCTATTTATTTTCTAGACTGCCCTTCCTGGCTTGCCAAAAGGATAGCTTTACATACCTTAACCTCGGTTTATCTAGCTAATGGATGAAGCTCGGTCAGTACTCCAGCTATTTCTCCCAACTGCATTTACATATATGTCAATTAGAACTAAATACACCAATATTCTGAAAGAAAATGCCACTTTCGATATATTTATAGCCTAAACTTTGGCTTATCAAAAGACGGTAAAAAACTTTCTATTTCTCAAAAGTCCAGAAGGGAGAAATATTCATTTTACGGCTAGGAGTATATTGACACTAATTTGGAGCAATTCCACTTACCTTAGCCCGGTAGCACGATGATTCGTCGACCGAATTTCGCCAAACTAAATCTGTAGGAATGCTCCTCAATGCTTAAAACCTCGGTATCTGGAGTTAATTTGAGTTTGGACCGTGTTTGACGGCGTAATCGGAAGGAAATTGCAATGGAATCTTCGTCCTCTCTGTTTTTCCCTCGACTTCTCTGGAAATTATATGAAATATAACATTTAAACCGAAGTGGAGGGCTTGTATAGTTGGGCCTGGATAGGGCCAACGTGTCACGGAGCCAATGCGGAGGCTTCGCCTCCGTGACACGTTACCATCGCGGAGGGGCTCTGCCCCGGCTCCTTCAGCGATGGTTCAACCGGTTTCTCGTCCAGTCTTTTCTCGGGCCTTTTTCTAGCATGTATGGCTTTCAAATATCTTAACCAACACGCGAATAGGCCATCTATGTGTTGGGGATTCTATGGGGTATAACACATGCAACTAGCAAGCCTCTCAGTAAAGATCGAGGAGGAAGATAAATCCATCAAGCTCCAAAATTTATTGCCATCTTCTTACAATAATTTGGCAACAACCATTTTGCATGGGAAGGACTCCATCGAGTTGAAGGATGTCACATCAACTCTTCTTTTTAATGAGAGGATGAGAAAGAAGCCTAAAAATCACGGGCATGCTCTCATCACTGAAAGTAGAGGCAAGAGTCACCAAAGGAGTTCAAGAAATTCTGATAGATCTAGAGCTCGCATAAAGCCTAAGAACTGATACAAATAAAGAGCCAAAAATTGCTAAAATTGTGATCAAACAGGCCAATTCAAAAAGAGATTGTCCAAATCTTAAAAGGTGCAAAGGTGAAAGTAGTGGCTAGAAGAACGATGACAACACAAATTCCATGGTTTAAAATAATGACAATGTTGTTCTATTCATACACAATGAAGAGGAACGCATGCACTTGGTAGGAGCAGAGTCGGCCTGGGTGGTTGACACAACAACATCTTACCATGCAACACTGGTAAGGGATCTTTTCTAAAGATATATACTAGGTGATTTTGGCACTGTGAAAATGGGTAATACAAGTTACTCAAACATTGTGGGTATCAGATACATTTGTATCAAGACGAATGTCAGATGCATATTGGTTCTGAAGGACGTATGGCATACACCTGACTATGGATGAACTTAATCTTGAAAATTACTTTGGAACGAGATATACTACTTTGCAAATTGAAAATGGAGATTCACCAAGGGGGGATTGGTGATTGCAAAGGGAGTTGCTTGTGGCGCGTTGTACAGGACAAATGGAGAAATATGCCTAGTTGTATTGAATGTGACACAAGAAGAGATTTCAGCAGATTTGTGGCATAGAAGAATGGACATATGAGCGAGAAATGACAACAAATTCTTGCCAAAAAATCACTCATATCATTTGCCAAAGTTACGATAATAAAACCTTATGATTACTGTTTATTTGGTAAGCATCATAGAGTTTTATTTAAGATATCATCTGAAAGAAAATTGAATATACTTGATTTGGTATATTCTGATATTTGTGGTAAAATAGAGATAGCATCGATTGGCGGTAACTAATATTTTGTTACTTTTATTGATGATTTTTCACGAAAATTGTGGGTTCATATCTTGAAAACTAAAGATCAAGTGTTTCAAGTATTTTAGAAGTTTCATGCTCTGGTGCAAAGGGAGATAGGTTGACAGCTAAAACGTCTCTACACTGACAATGGAGGTGAGCACGCTTTAAAAGAATTTGAAGAGTACTGTTCAAGTCATGGGATTAGGCATAAGGAGACAGTTCCTGGAACCCCACAAAACAATGGTGTAGCCCAGAGGATGAATCGCATTTTTATCGAAAAGGTGAGAAACATGCTCAAAATGGCCAAACTGCCTAAGTCATACTAGGGTGAAGTAGTTCAGATAGCCTTTTACTTGATCAATTACAGTCCATCATTACCATTGGAATTTTCCATCCCAGATAGAGTTTGGATGAACAAGGAAGGTGTCCTACTCACATCTAAAAGTGTTAGGTTTCAAAGCTTTTACATATGTACTGAAGGAGCAGAGAACAAAGGTAGATGATAAATCAGTTCCCTACATATGCTTCAGATATGGAGATGAAGAATTTGGGTACAGATTATGGGATTTTGTAAAGAAAAAGGTCATTAGAAGCAAAGATGTAGTCTTCTGAGAAAGTGAAGTCAGAAGAACTGATGATCTATCATAGAATGTCAAGAAATAGAATGGTACAGTCCCTAACCTTATTTCCTTCTAATTCTAACCATCCAACAAGTGCAGAAAGTACAACTTACGAGGTTGCCAAGTAGGGGGAGCAATTTGGTGATTGTACCGAGCAAGTGGAGTATCCTACTCAAGAAGAAGAACAATCTCAACCACTGAGAAGATCGTGAAGGCAAAGGATAAAGCCATCCAAGTACCCTTCCTCGGAGTATATCCTCATCAATGATGAAGGGATACCAGAAAATCTTAAGGAAGTGTTGTCTCATCTAGAAAAAAACTAGTGGATAAAGTTGATTACGCTCAAATTACACCTCTGAAGAAGTATAATGCGGACGTTATTAATAAAGAATCCAACTAAGTTTGGGGTCAATCTCATAGGTAATCTAGTCAAGATATAGACTAATGCTAGTATTTAGGCTTTTAGTTCAATTATTTCCTAAAGGAGGGTTTTAATAGAAATAATTGAGTAACAGTATTGTGAACCGGTGTTGTGATCAAAGTTATGCAATTAACCAGGTAAGTGTTCCCCATGGCTTCTTAACTAGGTCACATATACACTTGTGATCTATCCCAATACTTAGCCTATAGAACTGATAAACTATATTCATCCAAATGACTGATTCATCTCTATTAGTTGACTGTACTCAATCACTGGGTTATGTCTCATAAGTGATTTTACTTTAACTTTATCAATAGTTCCAAATTAACTTTTCTGAAACTGCAGCTCAAGCTATTCAATGAAACTTAATTTCAAGGCTTTTGTTGTTCTTCTCTTTTCCTAATCTCTACTTCTTAAAGCAAGAAGAGAATTCGGGTAGTCCTAACATTGCGCACCATTAAAAAACATTAATCATGAAGAAAAAAATACAGGCATCCATATTGGTTTAGAATCGCTCTATGTTAACCCTAGCTTGTTATTCCACCATGGTTCCCACAATCCTAGTTGTGGAGGTTTTGGCTACTCACGTTTGTAAGAAAGAAATAAGAATTCAAAAGAGAAAACATAATTAAACACTTACAATATTAATGGAAGAAAACCCCAATGATCAATTGCACAATCAAACTTCGAAAATCAAGAACAATGATGAATTCTTCTCAACGTTTTTGTGTATATGTTCTCTAAGTAGTGTTACGAAACCTAAAAAATACTATTACAATGAAAGAGTATCGGTTCTTCTAAGGAAAATGATGAAATCCTTTCCCAATTTGATCGGGATTCTTCCGCCAAGACAACCCATGAGTCGTAATATGCTACTACAAGTCGTGGTCTACTTCCATATTATGATTCTATAGCTTCTGGTCTTCTTAGGTAGTGGAGGTTGGTACTACTCGTATAATATTACTATGGGTTATGGTACCCGTCGTGGTTTGAACTTCTGAAATCTGGCATCTCAGATGATTCTCCTATGAGTCCTTCATACGATTCGTACCATGCTGGTATGACTCGTGCAATCCATTCGTACCCTGAGTATGACAAGTATGCAATCCTTTGAATCTCACCACGAGTCTGTCAGTATGGTCCGTACCTTGTTGTCAAGATTCGTGGCCAATGCTCGTACAATAATCTCTAAAAGTGCATACATTTTGGATCTTAAGTTACAGACACTTAGTACGGCTCGTACCTAGATGGTGCGACTCGTACTGTCAGTCATATTTTGTCTCTGCAGGTATATAATTTCTCTGAAGTTCAGCTATGGGTGCTAGGTATGGCTCATACTAGGATGGTACAACTCGTATTGAGACCAACAACAAGTCATTTTCTGCACTTTTCATCTCCTTTTCCAAAATCCAACTCCCAGACTTGATTTCCCTGAAAACAAGGTAAAAGAACCTCATATCTGTATAAACACACCTAAGACTAAACATTTTTTCTATGTTTTAAGGGTTGAAAGTGCCATAAAATCACGACACATCAACACCCTCAAATTAGAACTTTTGCAAGTCCTTAGGCAAACAAAAACACTATTACAAACACGACACCTAACTAAAAAGTAAAACATAAGACTACAACCAACAATAACAAAATTTGCACACATGACCACCATCAAGTATTAACCCCTTTCTCTTTCACATACTCGAAACTAGGACTGTTGTGTACACATTCAACCACAATTCATGTCACAAAGGGATCTAGACATGGCATTAAACTATTTATAGACAACCGAGCAATCACTAATGCTATTTACACAGATAACTGGTAATATGCAATTCAACTCATGTACTCTCACATAAAAAGAAGTCCCAAACACTCACAATGATATATATATATATATGTATATAAGAAATCGGGACTATCAAGAAAAACTCTCACTCACAAAAAGAAGTTCAAAAACTGCACAAGTGATACCATAAGCTTGCCCTTATTTTCTCTACTATGATTTTTCAAACAGTCAGGTTACGATCACTATAGGACTTTCACTGATTTGTAATGTAGGTTTGGGGATGGGTGTGGTAAATATGGAAAATAGTGACTTATCCTCCTTCGCACTACACAACTTGTGGCTTTATCTCTACTCTTTTCTCTTCTTTTCTCCCTTTCTCCACTTTAATCAGCTTTCAACTTGTGGGTGTGGTTTATTTTTCACTTTCTCTCATTTTTTCTTTTATTTTCAAAAATTTTCAGTTCTTTTTCTTTCACACTACACCCCACTTTTCATTGATTAACTTTTCTCCTTTTATTTTCCCCACGCAACTTACAAACCCCTACAATAGCCACCCTCAACTTAGGCATTTTACCTAAGTTGAGATTCACAATGTCCAAGTAAGGACAAGCCAAAATAGGTTCATTATAAACAAGTGGAAAGGTGAATGGGTTAATCAAAGAAAGTGGTTTATTTAGGCTCAAACATTTGGATCATGGGATACTTAATTCATTTGGTCAGACAATTTAGGCCAAAAGTGAACTAAGTAAAAAATGGCCTATGATCTTTCCTATCTGACAATCCTCTAACCTAAGCAAAGACTAACTGTGTAAGTTCTATATCACCTATACAACATCGAACTAGGTAAGAACCAACCCACACATGGCACAGGATTGCATTACATTACCTATCTTATTCATGCATAGATATACTAAGTTAATCATGCTAATCTATCAAATTTCATAAAAAGATCCACATTGGTCATGCTTTGCAGTAAACACACACAACTAGTCACCCAAAAATTATAAAAAGGGGTTGATGTGTTGTGAGTTTACAACATTTTCAACACTCAAAACTAAGAAAATAACATGAAATTAGGTGTGTTTTTATGGATATAAGGCACTTTATCTTTGATTATAGAAAAAATAAGTGTTGGAGCAAGAATGTGCAAAAGAAGCCTGAAAGTGAAGAAAATGAGCTAAAGTCACAGGTTCAATACAAGCTGTATGTTGATGGTACAAGTCGTATGTTGATGGTACAAGCTGTATTGAGAACCGTGAAAAGTTTTAGATGGATAAATTAGGGAGCATGCAACCTATGACTCTCAGTACGAACTGTACGACATTGGTACGAGCCGTACATTGAGTTGTGGAAATATTCAGAAGAATTGCACAAAAGCAGACTCCTGATACGGATAAAACTATGAATCATGACAACAAGGTATGAATCGTATCAGGAGCAGTGGTGATCTTCAGACGATTTTCAATGCTAAGAAGAACTTCATACAGTACGAGTCATGGCTAAAGGTACGAGTCGTACCATAACACTCGTGAATAATTTTAGAGAAAATTAGAGTTCTCAGAGCCAGACCACGAACGCAACTCACGACTCATAGGATGCATGTACGAGTTGTACCAAGGACCAAACTTAGCAAAATTTCAGCAATCCAAGGACTTACGGACATCAGGTACGACCTGTACAATCCTGCTACGAGTCGTATGATCAGTCGTGGCTCAGGCGACACCAGTTATGGAAAATCACTCTGTTAGCTTAGAAAAAGGGCTCTTATATCTGTATAAATACCTTTTATGTTTTATTTTCAATATCGAACAATAGGGAACATTAGAGAGAAGTAAGATAGGCATGAAAAAAATAAAGATTCGAGGGAAAAATATAGAATTGAGTTGATTGACTTGTGATCAACCTTTTCTTAGATTCTTTCGTTATCTTTATCAATTGTTCTCGAGGTTTTACTGATATAATCAAAGAAGCTTTTCTCTCATCTATGATTGTAAGTCTTGAATTATGTGTTTAATAATGAATGCATATCACAACCTTGCAATTATGAGAGGCTAAAACCTCCATAGCTAGCGTTGTGGGAACCATGGTGGATTAACAAGCTAGGGATACACAAAATTGATTCAGAACCAATGCAAAATACTTGTATTGTATACTCTTCATGCTTAAATATTTCTTAACGGTGTACAACGTTAGGACTTGCTTGAGCCTAGAGAGGTAGAGATTAGGTAAAGAGAATTACAACAAAGCCTTGATCCTGATGATCATTATATTAACTTGAGTTATGGTCGCAGGATAGTTAAATTTTGGAACATATTGATAATGGATAGTTTGAAATCGCTCATGAGACCTGGCCCAGTGATTGAGTATAGCCATCCAATAGGGACGAACTAGTCATTTGGATGAACCCTAGTTATCAGTTCTACAAGTACGCGTTGGTATTGATCAATTGTGTATACCCAAAGAAGTTATGAACGCACGGGGAACACAAACCCTAGTTAATCTTCAATCTTGATTTATATCATAATTTCAATCGTTGTTTTAATACTATTTTCTTGAAACCCCCAAATTGGAGTAACTAACCAACAAGTTCACTTACCGACATTAGTCTAGATCCTCCATATTCCTTGTGGGTTCCACCCCAACCTCTTTGTTGGGTTCTTTATTGACAACGTTCGCTTCATACTTCAGCAGGAGGCGTGAGTTTGAGCATTATCAAAAGGTTGCGCCATTGCCGGGCAATACGAGTTAGACTAGATTAATTTCTTGTATTTGACTTTTGATAATTATTTCCTGAATTACATTTTCTTTTTGTTTGTGATACCCATAGGTTGTTGCCCGATGAATGCCAAGCACTCGGAGCAGTGGAAATCCCCTGATTTCGTTGAACCCCGAAATTGAACGAATATTGCGCAGAATGGAAAACCAAGATCAGAGAGATGCCTGTATAGATGAAGAAGCTAGGCAAGCCGAGCTAGCTCAGCAAGCTGCACTTCAGGATGCGAAGGATGCTAGAGACGAGGCTATTAACGCAGGTCGACATGGGCGGGGAAACAGGGGTCATAGATTTTCCCCTCAGTTCTTCGATGATGAGGACCCAGACATTGATGAAGTTGGGTCAACTGGAGCAATTGTACCACCACCACTGCTTGCTAGGGCTTAATTTGACATCACGAGCACCATGATTCATCTGTTAAACATGAAAGGGGTGTTGAGTGGTCACGCAGCGGATGATGTCAACTTGCACCTGATGAACTTTGTTGGAATATGCAAGGCGTACAGGTTGCCCGGAGTTAGCCAAGATGCCATCAGACCCAGACTTTTCCCCTTTTCTCTATCAGGGGAAGCCACTTTATAGTTATCGGAGTTGCCCAACGACTCCATAACCAACTGGAGGGAACTCAAGCAAGCCTTCTTGGAGAGATTCTCTCCCTCTCTAGAATGTTGCAGCTCAAGGATGAGATTTACAATTTCCGACAACTTTAAATTGAGGCACTACATGAAACCTGGCTGAGGTTCAAGAAGAAGTTGACAAAGTGCCCAAATCATAAAATTCCATATGATAGTTTGTAGGAAATTTTCTATAGGTATTTGAAAAATAACATAAAAGTTGTAGCAGACAGAGTGGTGGGAGGACCATTGATGATTCACACCTGGAGCAAGTTGCAACTATTCTTGACAGGGTGACTAAAACAAACAGGGCATAGCACAGCCCGGAGGCAGATGCAGTGGCTGGTACATATGTTGTTGGTTTGAATGTAGACCAATGTAGGAAAGAAGAAGAACGTTACCAGGAGTTGGCTCATATCGCACATCATTGGATTTTCTTACAAAGAACATTATGGGAGCTGGAGCCAAAAAGGTGAACGTAGTGGGGACACAAGGACTGGAGCCGGGGGCAGACCACTCTGATTCCAAGGAGGAGGCAAATTTCCTAGATAGCCAGGTGGCGGGTTTCTGAGCCAACGCCCAAGCATCTGAACAAGACAATTAGCACCTAGGTGTGGGAAACCAAGGTTGGAACCAATACAGAAAAAACTACAATCGGAATGGGTATAAAGACAGAAGCCGAGGTCATGAGCGTGAAGGAGATTAGGGAAGGAATGACACTACTGCAATGGTCGAGATGGAGTATATGTGCCTCCCAATGCATGAGAGGGTGAGGCTGGACAGTCTAAGCTAGAAAACATGATGGCTGAGATGCTGCAAAAGGTGAGGTCCACTAATGATCAAATACAGGAAATCCGTGGTGATATATCGAGCATGGGTTAGAGAGTGGAGTCCACGCAACAACTATTAAGAAAATAGAACAGTAGTAGGGTCAACTGTTAGCATCACTGAACCTTAGACAGAAGTGTACACTACCTAGAAACACAGTCTAGAACCCAAAGAATGATGGCCACTGCATGGCAATGATGACTAGGAGTGGTAAGACAACAGTTGACCCCCCTCTACAGGTTGTAGTTGAAGGGAAGAAAGAGAGCGTAGTTGAAGATGATGAAAATGATGCTGAGATGGAAGGTGCTGAGAATGCTGAGTTGCCTGAGGCCCCATCTGGTGAAAAAGGGTATGAAGTTGAACAAGGTGCAACACAAATTTACAAGGCTATCCCGAGACCACCGCCATCGTTCCCCCAAAGAATGAAGAAGAAGGAATAGAATGGTAAGTTCCAGAAATTCCTCTCAATGCACAAATAATTATCTATGAACAAACCATTGGTTGAGGTGTTGGAACAAATGTTGGGATATGCTAAGTTCATGAAGGACCTTATGACAAAGAAGAGGTCTGTGAGTTATGATCCTGTAGATAATGTACAGCACTATAGTGCCATAGCTATACGGGTCCTGGCTTAGAAGAAGAAAGATCCGGGTGCTTTCACTATAACTTGCGCAATTGGCAATGTCGAGTTTGCAAGGGCACTTTGTGATCTAGTAGCAAGCATCAATCTGATGCCATTGGCTCTGTTCAAGCAGTTGGGCTTGGGAGCCCCCACACCGACTACAATGCGACTACTGATGGCCGATAGAACTGTGAAAAAGCTAGTGGGGATCCTGTTTGATGTGCTTATTAAAGTTAACAGATTCATATTCCCAACAGACTTCGTGATCCTGGATTTCGAGGTTGATTATGAGGTCCTCATCAATTTGGGGTGACCATTCCTTGCTACTGGGAGGGACTTAGTGGACGTGGAGGCTGGCCAACTAAAGTTCAGACTAAATAAAGAAGAGGTCACTTTCAATATCTGCCGGTCAATGCAGAAACTGAAGGAATATAGTGTAGTCTCAGCAATAGAGGATGAATCTGAGTTCCTTGACGAAGTCTGAGTAGTCAAGAGAACTTGCGTCGTACCGCGACGTTAAATCAGGCACTTCTTGGGAGGCAACCCAAGTGGTGGCTGGTGAATTCTGAGTAACCGGGCCACCTGCGTCGTGCCGTGATGTTAAATCAAGCGCTTCTATGGAGGCAACCCAAGTGATTTAACTAATGTGTGTTTAGTGTGCAGGGAAAATAAAAACAAGTGGCAGCAAACTGCTGAAAAGCTGGTGCTATGATTCTCAGTACGACTCGTGAGAGGGTTGTATGAGCAGTAGTATGAGTCATGGTGAGGATCAGAGATTTGCTTCAGTGAAGGAGTTCAGGGTACGGTTGGTCCTGCGACTCGTAACTCAAGTGTACGGGTCATAGTACTTATTCTGCCTGTGGACTATGAAAGCTATGCAAGGCAAAGACCTATGAGTCATAGTACAGACCGTACACACATGGTATGAGTCATAAGATGCACCCATAGGTTTCCAGGTAAGTCTTTCAACTCTATGCATTATGGGTCTAAGGGACGAGTCGTAGGGCCTTCTTACGACTCGTACAGGTGAAATTTCTTGAAATTACCCGACTTGGCCCAGATTTTAAAAAACATTCCCTTAAGTATTTATCTCAAACCCAAAGGACCCTTCTCCCATGCACTCAAAAACCCACTTCATGAGCAACTCGCACGACTATCTCACAACCGTAACTCAAAAATCAAAGTGGAAATCGAGCAAATTTTTGCTCAAAAGAGCTCTGTCCAGCCCTAATATCGATTCCCAGTTGAAGTAAACAAGCATCAAGTAAGTATATTGCTTTAAGATTGATTAAACTTGTGTGTTTAACGTAAAAGTGTAAAACCCCCTGCGAGTTGGTGTTGTTGCTTGAAAAATTCAAAATAGACAATGACCAGGGGTGTGATTAAACTATTAATAACTGGGAAATAAGTAGGAATTCGACAAGCTTGTACATTACACTAGCAAGAAAAAAAGTTACGGGTAGTGAGGTAGAAGGGGAGGAATGGGTAGATTTTTGAATGGGTTAAACACATGCCTAGACCTGGGGAAGTCTGAGTTCCCAAAAGCTTGAAATTGAAACCCTTGTAACTGATTAAAAATCAAGGTAGGGACAGGTTTCACAAGAGTTCCTGCGGCTCGTGGTTCAGTACTACGACTTGTAGGATGGCTCGTTGGGACTGTCCCAAGCTAAATTGGAAAAGACCTGAGGTATGAACTATGGTACGGTTCGTGGTTTTCCATCATGAGTCGTACCAGGTATTCGTATCAAAGATCTGGAAAGGCTCAAGTCCATATGAGATAGTATGATCCTTTCTACAACTCATGGAATCAACCTATGGATCGTACCATGAGTCGTGGAAAAATATAGAGAAAATATTATTAAAGGGGCAGCCTCAGACGACTCAAGGTACATATCGTACCTTCGTGGTATGAGTTGCACTTGGGAGTCATAATGTGCATCAGAGATATCATGGGCCTCTATACGAGTCATACCTCCAAGGTACGACCCGTACTGTTGACTCGTGGTTATTTATAGAGACTTTACTTCTTGATTTTCTTTATCAGATATGGAATTCTAACTCTCTTTTTCTACAGGTACAATGACGGTCAAGTGTAAAGCATCCAAAGCAACTGCTCAGAGGACACTACATGATGAAACCTCTGAGTCTGAGCAAGCAGCCAGTTCCCCTAGTTTTTTAGTTGAGGAGTACAGGGTTGATACATCATACACCGATGGGACCTGAACCACTAGGGAAAAGGCCAAAGTCCAAGCCGTTGCAGCTACTACCACATTCGCTGAAGCTCCCAGTCTGAGGAGGAAGCTAAGGAAGGAAATCAGGAGTCGAGAAGCAGCTCAAATGCAAAGGAAGGGTCTGAGGAGACCCAATATGGAGAGGAAAGTGGCAGTGCTGAGTCAGAGGAGGAGGCTCCTAATGTTGAGCAGCAGCAAATCCCGCCTTGGGAAAGTCGTACAATCCGGTGGAGAGTGCTAGGAGCATAGGTTATCTATGAACAGGGCATTGCTCTCACTGCCAAAAACAAACCCAAGCGGAGCATCCAAGAAGAACCGCGGATCCTCACAAACTCATTGAATGAAGTAGAGGAGATGAAGCAGATATTCAGGTTTTATGGCCTCAAATAGATGGCTAGGACTCCAGACCAATACAATTCAGAGATAGTCCGTGAGTTCTACACCAACTACTTGGCGACCACGGAGGAGAAGGAAAAAAGGGGCAAAAAGTGAAAGACCTGCCCAAACTGGAGAGTGTCATGGTCAGAGGTCGAGAGGTCAACATCTCCAAGCGCACTATCTCTGGGATCCTGTACGGGCCACAGTTCATACGTCTACATGCCACGCCAGAATATGAGTACCGGGTGGAGGCATTGAAGCAAATTAGGCAACTGGGCTTTGAGGAAAGACAGAGGCAGCTACAGTGGTTGGAAGGTGTTATAAATGAGGATAAAGAGAAAGCAGAGTGGGTCATATGTGGAAAGAAGGTTAGAAAAAATTCACTCAACTTCATAGCAAAAGCCTGCTGGACATTAGTGCACCACCGATTAGCACCAAGAGTCAATGACAACAATCTGAGTGCAGACAGAGTAGCTCTAGTGGCATGTATCATGTCCAGATACCCCCTAAACATCCTGAGGATCATCGCAGAGGAGATACGAGATCGGGCTGTGGGTTTGAGCACTACCATCCCATTCTTGAGCCTCATTTTCAGATTGTGCAAAGAGGCAGGAGTTCCAATGCGACGGGGTGAGGAGCGCTTAATTGGAGGGCAGAGGATAGTGGACATTGTCTTGATACCAGATGAAATGAACTCAGTGATCGAGCCTGACTTCCCACAGAAGTTCCACCAACCTAACCAGTAGGGGGGAGCAAAGGTAAATGCCCTCACTTCACAGGAGCAGAGTGAGACACCGACTGCAGATGCCGGTAATTCAGAGGTAGCTCCTAGCACTTCTGCTACACCACTGCACAGCCATCCAAACCAGGCACCAGCAAGGTACGTTCTAGTACCCCAGGAATTGCTCCAGATATTGGCCAAGAGATTGACGATGGCCAAAAGAAAAATCCAGGAAATAATGGAGAATATGAAGCCCTGAGTGAAAGCAGAGTTTGATACAGCGACACAGGCCCTGCATGTCAGGCTCTATGGATTTGAGAGTTGATTTAATAGTCGCATGGCGAAGTAAACAGACACAAGCACCCTCTGGGAGGAGTTGGGAGCTCTTCGGAGCCAAGTGACCGAGTTGGCATCACGACTGTCGACAGTGATAGCAGATCCCACTCTTCCAGACTTGGATGAAGAGCCAGATGAGGAGATTGACTTAGCGTCTTATTGGGAGCCCATCACAGGTGAAAAGGAGAAAGGAAATAAGAGAGTCTTCGAGGATGTTGGAGAAGAGAGCTTGAGGAAGAGGAGAAAGAATGAAAGAAGAGAACACAAGCGAGCATGAGTGGAGAGCCTACAGACTCATGACTCACACATGTCAGAGCTGCAGGAGTGAGCTAGAGGAGCAGGCAGCTCTAGCATGGCTCAACCCGAGCTTGTTAGTGGCAGGGATCCTTCGGGTGAGCCACATTAAGCCTAGATCACCACAGAGGCTGTAGAGACGGCCAAGACTACTGAGGGGGTAACCACTCCCCCTGTTGACACATCAGTGAGGGCATTGGCCACCGCAAGCGCCATGATTGCAGTGGAGGTACCTCCTCCACAGGATGATAGGAACGCCTAGAGCGCCATAGGTATGTTCCCTTTCCTCTGTTCTTATAGTTCATGCTTCGGGGGTGAAACAAAATTTTCAAAAAGGGGAGGGTGTGTACTTGTATTTTTTTGGGTTTTTGGATTCGTCTGATGGTTCTTCTTTCCGTGTTTTTTTCCCTCGATCATGATATCTAGTAGAACCGACATATTTAGGATTTTATTTTCTTATTTTGTTGCTTTAATTAGAAAGTAGTATAGTAGTACTCAGCTAATGAAAGTGCACTAGTTTTGAATTTCTTGAAAAAATTGACCCTATTTAAATTTTTTTTGATGTATTAGTTGTGTACTTGTGAATGCATGCATGATTTCTGTGGATCTTTTGATGTCATTTAGTGTATTAGCATGAGTAATCTTGTTAAGCTGTGTATAAACTAGATAGGTAAAGTGAATATAAGTCATGTTCCATGAGTGAGTGAGGTTTGATATTTAGTTTCGTACTGTGTTGAAAATCTAGAACTTGCCTGGTTGGTCTTTGCAAGGCTAAGGATGATTGGTTAGGATATGATCATTGGCCATTCTTTTTAAAGCTCACTTTTAGCCTACATAACCCTACCAAAATCATATGATTCCCTTGATCCAAATTTTGATCCTTTAATAGATCATTTTTCTTTGATTAACTGATGAATCATGCCAATTTTTTTAATGAACCTGTTTTGGCCCTGGTCCTTCCTTGAACATCGTGAACCTCAACATAGGCAAAATTCCTAAGTTGAGGGTGGCTAGAGTAGGGGTGCATAAATGGTGGGAATGAGTAAGAGGTAAAGAAAATAGAAAAGGTGAAAAATGAGCCGTGGTGTGACAAATAAAAAAAGAGATGAAAAAGTTGAAAATCTTGAAAAAGAAAATTCAAAAGAAAAAAAATAAATACTTGAAAAGGTTGAAAATGCACCACAACCAAACAAATGCATACAAAAGAGGTGAAAAGGAGGAAAAGGAATGAGAACAAAAGAGGATGAAATAGGTGAATGGTGAAGCCGATATATGTAGTGCTAAGGAAGGGTTAGTCACTCAAAAATCTCTCATATTTATCATGTCCAATACTAAATCCTACATTAGAAGCCACAACAAGTCCTATAGTGATCCTAATCTGACCATCTGAAAAACCAAAGCAGAGAAAATAAGGACAAGCCTATGGTATCTAATACACAAAACTTGAAACTTCTTTTTAAGAGTGAGAGTCTCACTTGTCCAGTCCCATGCCATATCTGTTACTATATCTGTGAGTGGGGACTTCATTTGCTATGAGAGTACATAGTTTATATTTAATTTTATCAGAGGTCTGTGTGAAAAGCATTGGTTACGACTTGATCGCCTGTTAATAGCTAGATGACATATCTTAATCCCTGCTTATAATGTTTTGTGGTTGCCTGTAGTACATTAGCTGATATTGGTTCACGGAAGAAGGGTCAAAAGTCGTTGAATTTATAGTACAAATTTTGTTTGGTATTGGCTGTAGTATCCTAGGTTTATTTTCTAGTTGGGCGTCATGTTTAGTTTATTCTTTTCTTTGCCTGGGACATGTAGAAGTCTTAAGTTGAGGGTGTTGATGTGTTGTGAGTTTACAACACTTTCGATGCTCAAAACTAAGAAAATATCATGAACTTAGGTGTATTTATATGGATATAAGACACCTTTGTTTTATTATAGGACAAATAAGTGTTGGACCAAGAATGTGCAAAAGAAGCCTGAAAGTGCAGAAAATGAGCTAAAGTCATAGTCTCAGTACGAGCCGTACTGAGAACCATGAAAAGTTTCAGATGGCTAAATTATGGAGAATGCAACCTATGACTCTCAATACGAGTCGTACAACACTGGTACAATCCGTACATTGAGTCGTGGAAATATTCAGAATAATTGCACAAAGGCAGACTCCTGATATGGATGGAACTATGAATTGTGACAAAAAGGTACGAATTGTATAAGGAGCAGAGGTGATCTTCAAAGAATTTTTAATGCTAAACCGAACTTCAGATAGTATAAGTCGTGGCTGAAAGGTACGAGTCGTACCATAACACTTGTGAATAATTTCAGAGAAAATCATAGTTCTCGGAGCCAGACCACAGAAGGAACTCATGACTCGTAGAATGCATGTACGAGTTGTACCAAGGCCCAACACTTAGCCAAATTTCAGCAAGCCAAGGACTTACGGACAACAGGTACGATCCATACAATCTTGCTATGGGTCGTATGGTCAGTCGTGGCTCAAGTGGCGCTAGTTATGGAAAATCACCCTGTTAGATTAGGAAAAGGATTCTTATGTCTGTATAAATACCTTTTGTGTTTTATTTTCAGTAGAGAACGATAGGGAACATTAGAGAGAAGTAAGATAGGCGTGAAAACAATAGAGATTCGAGGGAAAAACACAGAATTGAGTTGATTGACTTGTGATCAACCTTTTCTTGGATGCTTTCTTGATTTTTATCAATTGTTCTCAAGGTTTTACTGATATAATCAAAGAAGCTTTTCTCTCATCTACGATTATAAGTATTGAATTATGTGTTTAATGATGAATGCATATCACAACCTTGCAACTATAAGAGGCTAAAACCTCCATAGCTAAGGTTGTGGGAACCATGATGGATTAACGAGCTTGGGATACACAAAAGTGATTCAAAACCAATGCATAATACTTGTATTTTATACTCTTCATGCTTAAACGTTTCTTAATGGTGTACAATGTTAGGACTTGCCCGAATTCTTTACTTGCTTGAGCCTAGAGAGATAGAGATTAGGAAAAGAGAATTACAACAAAGCCTTGATCTTGATGATCATTGTATTAACTTGAGCTGTGGTCGCAGGGTAGTTAAATTTGGAACATATTGATAATGGATAGTTTGAAACCGCTCATGAGACTTGAACCGGTGATTGAGTATAGTCATCCAACAGGGACGAACTAGTCATTTGGATGAACCCTAGTTATTTATTCTACAAGTAAGAATTGGCATTGATCACGTGTGTATACCTGAAGCAGTTATGAACCCATAGGGAACACAAGCCCTAGTTAATCTTCAATCTTGATTTACATCATAATTTCAATTATTGTTTTAATTACTATTTTCTTGAAACCCCCAAATTGGATTAACTAACCAATAAGTTCACTTACTGGCATTAGTTTAGATCTTTCATATTCCCTGTGGGTTTGACCCCAACCTATTTGTTGGGTTCTTTGTTGACAACGTCCATTTCATACTTCAGTAGGAGGTGTGAGTTTGAGCGTTATCAGGGGTCATTTTTCAAAATCTACAAAACTTCACATACAGGTGTATCTCATTGGCTGTTAAATACTCCTAAATTACTCTTAGTGATGTAAAATAAAAATATCCTAAATATATCGATTCTACTTGATAGCATGTCCAAGGGAAAAGAAGCACGACAACAAAAACCCTTGAATGAATAAAACAAATATATACAACCCCCCCCCTCAAAAATCATGTTTTGTCCCTAAAATAGTGAAATAAATACCACGGAAGGGACATATCTCTGGTGCTCTAGGCGCTTCTATCATCCACTATCGGTGGGTGTGCTGACACACTCTCCGCCTCAGCAATTGTGACGCCAGCGGTGGCCGGCGCACTTTGTGGTATGATGATGTTGGAGGTTATCCCTACTTCCTCAGCTATCTTGGCCGCCTCAACGACCTCAGTATCTTTTGGGGCTGAATGTAGCTCAGTCGAAGGGTCCTGGCCACTCACAGGCTCACTAAGCACAGTAGATGATCTCCTTTCTCCTCTAAATCTCTCATGAAGCTCAGACAGATGCTGGTCATGAGTCTGCTTGCTAGATATTATTACCTGCCTGCGCTCCTTTCTCTTTCTCTTCCTCTTTTTCCTGAAGATCTCCTTATCAACTACCTCAAATGATCTCCACTTTCCCTTATCTCCTGCGGTAGGCTCATGAGTCCATAATGTCCCCAAATCAAACTCCTCCTTGGGCTCATCCTCAAACAATGGAATGGTAGGGGTTGGTAATATGGCCAACCGTCGGGATGAAAGCTCGACTACCTCACTCCTTCTTGATCCCAACTCATCCTGCAATCTCCTCAAATTTGGCAGCTCTACTAACTGCTCATTGAGCTTAAGCTCAAAACTATTGAGCCTAGTGGGAAAAGCTCTAGCTGCCTCATCAATCTCATCCCTTACCCATGGCTTGGCCTACTCCATTATGACATTCACCTTCTTCTCTGTCAAGGTCAGCCTCTTGCCATATTTTGCAGGGAATCTTATGGTACTAGGACAAAACTAGCTAGAATCTGGCCTGGAGTAGCTGGTGAAGGAGCGAATGATGTGCTTGGAGTAGCTACAGTGTGCGTGGTCTCAGTAGTCAGCATCTCGCTCTGCTCAACTGAAGTGGGGGCATCCACATGCTCGCCCCCTGCTATCTGCAGTGTCAGGACTGCTGTTGGTGCTCTAACCCAACCCACTGGGTTTATTTCATCATGAATGAAGCCAATATCCATAGTTCGTGTACCTCTAACTCTGGCATCAATCTCTTCTATAACCTAGAAACCTACTTCCCTGTAGAGCCCGTATATGAGACTCAAGAATGGAATGGTCGTGCTCAATGCTAGAGCTCGATACCGAATCTCCTCTGGTATGATTTGTGGGATGTTGATAGAATACCCTGACATGATGCTGTCTACCAATCCTGCTCTATCAGTGATTAAAGTTTTATCATTAGCCGTAGGTGCCAACCTATGGCAGACTAGTATCTAGCAGGCTTTCGCAATGAAATTGAGTGAGGCTTTAGTGACCTGCCGTCCATTGGTCACCCAATCTTCATCCTCCTTCTCCTAAACTATAATGCTGGCTAACCACCTCACATGCCTCTGCCTCTCCTCAACACTCAACTGTTTGACCCTTTTTAGGGCCTCAATGAGGTATCCAAACTCAGTAGTGGAGGCTGGAGCCTGATAATCTAGCCCGTATAGCATGCAGACAATAGTCTACTCTAATATGTCCATGGTCCACCCTCGAACTATAACACTCTCCAATCTGGGCTGCTCCTTCACCTTCTGCTCAGCTGGAGTATAATGCTCCATGGTTGCCAAGTAGTTGGAATAGAACTCCATGACCATGTCAGTGCTGAAGCTATTAGGGGTTCTTGCCATCCAGCTGAAATTATACGAGTCGAATAGCCGCTTCGTCTCCTCAACCTCATCTAATGCAGCAGTTAGGATCTACAGCTCCTCCTACATGCTCTTCCTATGGTTCGGCTTCGATGTGAGGGTGAAGCCCTACTCATAGATCTCTCAAACACCTGGCACACCCCACCTGATTGTGTGGCGCTTTGTGGGTAGGGTCTTCTCATCATCTTCTTATTATGCCTCCTCCTCAAATTTGGCCTCACCTAAACCCTCTCCAAATTGGGCCTCAGTGGACCTTTCCTTTGCATTCGAGCCACTATTGGACTCCTGGGACTGTGTATCATCTCCCTTCTCAAACTGGGGAGCTTCTACTGGAGCAGCTGAGGTAGCTACAACTTGAGACTTGGCTTGTGCCCTAGTGGTTCGTGGCACATCAGTTTCATCGGTGTCCATATCGTACTCCTCCACCGAATCACTAGGAGAGTCCACCTCCTTCTCAGATGCAAAGTCTTCATCCCTCAAAGCCCTCCGAGCTGCAATCTCATCTCTGGCCTTCTTATCCTAAGCATTCTTGTTGGTTTGTCCTTTGTATACTATTGTACCTGTGGAGAAGGAGTTAATACATGTGATATCAGAAAATGAAATCAAGAAAAAGTATCTTAGTATCTTACTATGATTCATCAGTACGATTCATACCAAAGTGGTATGGTCCATACTGAGACTCGTAGTATCCTTTTTCACAGTCACGACTCATTGGTATGACTCGTACCAGGGTGGCACGATTCGTACCGATTGTCATAGTATTAACTTTTGAGGATTTGTGACTTCTGATGTTTTGGTATGACTCATTATTATGATTCATGGTGTGATCCTATGACTCATACCATAGTTCATGCTTTGATTCTGACTGTGGCCCTTTCTGGTTCTCTTATACGACTACTTGGTATGACTCGTGGTATGATATAATGGTTCGTACCAAGTCACGTACCATCAATTTCAAATTTTAATATTCTGGGACAGTCCCAATGAGTCATCCTACGAGTCGTAGTAGGATACCACGAGTCGTAAGATGGCTCGTGAATCCTGTCCTCACCCTACGCATTAACAAGTGTGCAAGAAATGTCATTTTGGGGTGGCTACTCAGACTTCACCACCTTTTAATGCACAAAAACACATAGTTTCAATACCCACTCAACCCCTACAATCAATTTTTCCCATTAACTCACTACCCACAAGAAATTAAGTTCATTGAGCATTTTAACTCCAGAAACCCATTAGTATAGGATCATATAGCCTGTTGATCATATTCCTCCACTTCATTTTCATGAGTGGAGGAATCAAAGTAAAGGTACGACTACTGCTAGCTAGGAAATAGGATGAACATTTTTCAACTTAATTACCAAATTCTTAAGTAATTCTTCCTTGCTTAGGGTTTGGAGTAGGAATTCGACCAAATCGTGCAAATTATTGCACAATTTCAAGCTCAATTAGAATGGGAGTGAATTACGGGTGAGTGAAGAGTAAGGGGAGGTGATCGTGGGTTCATGTAATGAATTTCAGATCATTTTTGTGTTTTAAATAGGTTTTGGGAAGATTTAAAAATCTCGATCGAGTCGGGTTGGCTGGGTTTTGTCATTTAATTTTCCCTTCATGACTCGTACCACGAGTTATCCCTTTCATCTATAACTGGGGACTCAGAAGACTTACCTGGGAACCTACGAGTTCATGGTATGGTTCGTACTAAGATGACACGACTGGTACCATGACTTGTAGGTTAGAATATCTGCACTTCGACACTTAAGATAGTTCATCATGATAGTGGGTACTACAACTCATACTATATAGGTATGGTTCATAATGACCAACCGTAGTGTGAACTTCTGAGTCTTGTCAAGTCTCTTCTTCTATAACATATGGGACTATGAGCCGTAACATCATTCTACAGGTCATATTGAGGCTCGTAGTCCAGACCTGCACTTCAACTTTCAAACTTCCGTTTCTGTTTCACCTGCACACCGCAATACACATTAGTCAAGATACTTGAGTTACCTCCCAAGAAGTGCCAGATTTAACGTCACGGCATAATGCATTGGTTACTTAGGCATCACCAAAGCACCTCATGGGTTGCCTTCCATGCAGTGCCGGATTTAACATCGTTGCACGACGTTGGCCTTTTGACTACTCATAATTCGTCAAGAAACTCCAACTCAACATCAATAGTTTAGAACAGTTGGAGCTCATTTGACTTCTTCATTGGCCTACAGACATTGAAAGTGACCCCTTCTTTATTCAGCCTGAACTTTAGTTGACCAGCTTCAACGTCCACTAAAGCTCTCCCAGTGGCAAGAAATGATCGCCCCAAGATGATGGGGACCTCAAAATCCACTTCGCAATCTAAACTCACGAAGTCAGCCGAAAAGAGGAACTTGTCTACCTTCACTAACACATTATGAAGGATACCCGCTGACTTTTTTACTTTGCGGTTTGCCATCAATAGTTGCATTGTCGTCGGTGTGGGGGCTCTTAAGCTCAACTATCTGAACATAGCTGGTGGCATCAGATTGATGCTAGCTCCCAAATCATACAGTGCTCTAGCAAACTCAAAATCTCCTATATTGCATGGAAGGTGAAGGCACTTGGGTCTTACTTTTACTGTGCAAGGACCCATGAAGCTATGTGATAATGCTCAAACTTATACTTCCTGGAAAAGTATGACGCGGACGTTGTCAATAAAGAATCCAATAAAAAGGTTGTGGTTGAACCCACATGGAATAAGGTAATATCTATACTAATGCCGG
The DNA here is from genome assembly GCA_035772735.1 of Datura wrightii. Taxonomy (NCBI): domain Eukaryota; kingdom Viridiplantae; phylum Streptophyta; class Magnoliopsida; order Solanales; family Solanaceae; genus Datura; species Datura wrightii. The sequence continues at coordinate 164,842,688 of JASDFA010000018.1, read as the reverse complement.
TACTTAAACTTGTTGGTAAGTTATCTCCAAATTAGGGGGTTTCAAAGAAAAACAGTATTAAAACAAGAGCTTAATTGTGGTTGTTATAAAGATTTGCAATTAACTAGGGTAACTATTCTCCATGGGTTCATAACTACTTCGGGTATACACACGTGATCAATCCCAATACTTACTTGTAGAACTGATAACTAGGGTTTATCTAAATAATTGGTTCGTCCCTATTGGATGACTATACTCAATCACCAGGTTAGGTCTCATGAGCGATTTCTTTTAACTGTTATCAATATGTTCCAAATTAACTTTTCCGCGACTGCAGCTCAAGTCATATAATGATCATAAACATCAAGTCTTGTTGTAATTCTCTTTTCCTAATCTCTACTTCTCTAGGTTCAAGCAAGTAAAGAATTCGGGCAAGTCCTAACGTTGTACACCGTTAAGAACGTTTAAATATGAAGAGAATACAATACAAACATTTAGCATTAGTTTTGAATCACTTTTGTGTAACCCGTTTTGTTAATCCATCATGGTTTCCACAACCCTAGTTGTGGAGGTTTTAGCCTCTCTTGATTGTAAGATTACAATTAGCAGTCATAGACAAACATATGATTAAATATTTACAATAGTAATTGGAAGAAAACCTGCTTTGAATATCAATGAACAATCTCAAGAATAATTGATAAAATCAAGTGTTGATCCTAAGAATTGCTCTTCAAAACTTGATAAGAATTCACAAATTAAACTTTTCACACGTCTACTACCTTCTCTCTAATTGTTCTCTTACTAAAATAAAACATAAAAGGTATTTATACAGACATCAGAAACCTTTTCCTAAGCTAATAAAGAATTTTCCATATCTGGCATCGGCTTGACTCACGACTGATCCTACCACCTGTAACAGGATTGTACGGGTCATACCTGCCTCTCGTACATCCCTATTTGGCTGCTGCAGATTTGACTACGTGTTGGTAGCTTGTATGACTCATACCAAAGTCCTACGAGTTATACAATCCATCCGTAGGTTGGTCTTGAGAACTTTGACATCCTCTGAAGTTTTCTACGAGTGCTGTGGCACACCTCGTACCTTCCTCCCACGATCGTACTTGCTTGTTGCATCTGAAGTTCTGCCAAGTCTTTAAGAAACACTGAAGCTCCCCATGACTCATGGTACGGATTGTAAATGGATGTTACGATTCATGGGTTCCACCCATACCAAGAGATTGCCTTATGCAATTTTGTCTAAAGATTTTCACAACTCCAGTTATTGCTCATACTGAGAGTCGTATGTTGCCTTTGTCTTGTTCCAGCCATATAATTTTCACCATGAGTCTCAGTACGACTTGTATAATCAAGGTTAAGCTCGTACTAAGATTCGTACTTGGCTAATTTTCTGCACTTGTATGCATCTTTTGCACATTGTTTCTCCAACACCTTATTTCCCTGAAAACAAAGTAAAAATACCTCATATCCATATAAACATACCTAAGTCCATGCTATTTTCTCAGTTTTAAGCATTGAAAGTGTTGTAAACTCACAACACATCAACCCCTCAACTTAAGACTTTTGCATGTTCTCGGGCAAAGAAAACAAAAAACTAACAATGATGTTTAACTAGAAAATAAACCTAGGATACTACAACCAACAATCAACAAAAATCTGCAGCATAAACTCAAACAACGTTTGACCCTTTTTTCCATAAACCAAATTAGTACATGAACACCAAGCAACCACAAAACATGATAAATAAGGATCAAGATATGTCACCTAGCTGTTAACAGATAGTCAAGTCCTCACCAATGCTTTTTACACAAACAATTTGCAGAATCAAACACATACCATGTACCCTCATAGTAAATGAAGTCCCCCACTCATAGATATAGGAAAATATGAATCATGGGACTGAACAAGTAAGAGTCTTACTCTCACAAAAAAGCTTCAAATACTGCATCTTGGATACCATAGGATTGCCCTTATTTTCTGTACTTTAGCTTTTTTCAGATGTTAAGGCTAGGAACACTATATGACTTGGTTCGACTTGTAATGTAGGCTTTCGGGCTGGGTATGGTAGATATGAAATCTTTTTAGTGACTAAACCCCTCCTTGGCACTACATACATGTTGCTATATTTTTCACTTTTTCACCCTTTTTTTTGCTTTTTCAACTCTTTTCCTCCCTTTTCACCACTTTTTATGCACTTGATGGGTGTGGTGTGTTTTCACAAATTTTTATTCATCATTCTCTTTTTGCATCTTCTTTTTCAATTTTTCTTTTTCTTTTTGTTTTTCTTCTTTTTGATTGGTCACACCACATCTTATTTAATTCTTTTTTTTCTCTTCCTTTTCACCTCTCCAAGATTTATGCACCCCTACTCTAGCCACCCTCAACTTAGGCATTTTGCCTATGTTGAGGTTCACAATGTCCAAGGAGGGACCAAAGCCAAAAAAGGTTCATTACAAAAAAAGGGTACGGTTAATTAGTTAATCAAAGAAAAATGATTTATTTAAGGCTTAAAATCGGGATCAAGGGAATCATATTATTTTGGTAGGGTCATTTAAGCTAAAAAATGGGCTAAACAAAAATGGCCTATGATCCTTTCCTAACAAACCATCCTAGAACCTACGTAAAGACCAATCGGGCAAGTTCTAGATCCTCTACACAACATTGAACTAGGTATTAGACCTCACTCACTCATGGTACATATCTTGAATTTATTCTACCTGTCCAATTTATATATGGCTAACAAGAACTGCTCATGCTAATACACTAAATGACATAAAAAGATCCACATAAATCATCTTTTTCAATCAACTAGTACATAGCTAAACATCAAATCTTTTTTTAGAACAGGATCAATTTTTCAAAACTTCACAACTAGTGCAATCTATTGGCTGAGTACTCCTAAGCTACTTCCTAACTAAACAAAAATAACAAAAATAAAATCCTAAATATGTCGGTTCTACTAGATAGCATGCCCGAGGGAAAAGAAATACGACAAGAAAAACTCTCCGATGAATCCAACAAAATCCCAAAAATACAAGTACAACCCCTCCTTTTTTAAAAAGCATGCTTCATCCCTGAAGCATAGAATGTGAAGCAGAAGGAATGGAACATACCCGTGGCACATTAAGCATTCCTATCATCTTGCGGAGGTGGTACCTCCGCTATAATCATGGCGCTAGCGGTGGCCGACACACTCAATGGGGTATCAATAGGGGGAATGGCTACCCCCTCAGTAGTAGTAGTCTCCTGTACAACCTCCGAAATCACTGGGGCTGAATGTGGCTAACCCAAAGGGTCCTTGCCACCCACAAGCTTTGCACGGGCAGTGGTGGAACTACCTGCTCCTCTTGCTCTCTCAAGTAGCTCCGACCTATGCTCATTGTGAGTCTACTGTCTCTCCAATATCTCCTGCTTGTGCTCTTTCTTTTCTCTCTTTTTCTTCTTCTTTACGGTCTCATCTCCAATATACTTAAAGACCCTCTTTTTCCCTTTCTCCTTCTCGACTCCTATAGACTCCCAATATGCTGCCAAATTAAGCTTCTCGTCAATGCTAATGTCGAGGTCAGGAAGAGTGGGGGCTGCATAATTGTTGGTTGTCGTGCTAATAGCTTGGCTACTTGGCTCCGAAGAGCCCCCAACTCCTCACAGAGTCTGCTTGTGTCAGTTTACTCGGCCATATGCGCATTGAATCTGCTCTCACAGCTATCTAACCTGGCGTGTAGGACCAATGAAGTTGTCTCAATCTCAGCCTTTACCCAAGGCTTGACGTCCTACATCATAGACTGAACCTTCTTCTCAGCTACGGTCAGTCTCTTGGCCAGCTTCTGGAGAAATTCCTGAGGAACTAGCATGTACCCAACTGAAGTCTGGCTCGGAAGACCCATAGGTGGTGCGGTGGAGGCGCCAGGGGCTACCTCTGAATAACCAACATCTGTAGTCAGTGTCTCGCCCTACTCCTGTGAGGTAGGGGCATTCACCTGCGTGCCCTCAACTGTTCGTGATATTGGGACTGCAGTAGAAAGTCGTGCCTGGCCTACCAGGTTCATCTCATCCTAGATTAAGCCAATATCTACGATCCGCTATCCTCCGATCAAGTTCTCCTCACCACGATGCACCTTGATACAGCCTTTGTGCACAGTCTGAATACGAGACTTGGGAATGGGATAGTAGTGCTCAATCCCATAGTCCAACCCTGTATTTCCTCTACAATGACCCTTGAGATATTGATGGGATATCTGGACATGATACATGTTACCAAAGCTGCTCTGTCTGTGCTGAGGGTATTGTCATTTACTGTCAGGGCTAACTAGTGGTGCAGTAATGTCCAACTAGACTTTTGCTATGAAGTTTAGAAAATTCTTTGTGACTACTTGCCTGTAGTGACCCATTCTGCTTCTTCTTTGTCCTCAGTAATAACCCTGGACAACCACTGAATCTTTCTTTGCCTCTCATCAAATCCCATCTACTTGATCTATTTCATGGCATCCACCCGATAGTCATACTCCGATGTAGCGTGTGGTGGTATTAATTGGGGCCCATATAACACTCGAGAAATAGTGTTCTCGGATATATCCACATTGCGGCCTCGTACCATGACACTCTCCAGCTTGGGCTGATCTTTCAATTTTTGCCCCTCCTTTGCTTTCTGCTCCATGGTTTCCAAATAATTGGCATAGACTGTTGGACGATCTCTAAAGTTTATCGATTTGGGGCTCTAGCCATCCAGTCGAACCCATAAAAGCTAAATATCCACTTCATGTCCTCCACCTGGTTTAGTGATTGGTAAGGATCCACACCTCTTCTTGAATACTCCCCCTAGGTTTGTTCTTGGTAGTGAGAATAATGCCCTATTCATAAATCTCCTGGGCTCCTGAGCTCCTTCTCAGCATTGGATGCCTCCTACTCAGATCTGGACTCACTATCTGCATCGCCAGATTTAGCCTCCTTGGACCCCTCTTCTCTCTTAGAGCCGCTTCCAGACTCTTGGGCTCTTTTCTCAGCTCCCTCCTCAGACTAGGAAGCACCAGCAGATGTGGCAGTGGCCGCCATGACCTAGGCTTTAGCTTTCTCCCTAGTGGTTTGGGTCCCATCAGTATCAGATGTGTCGACCCGGTATTCCTCCATTGAACCACTAGGGGTGTTTCCCGCTTGTTCAGATTCGGAGGTTTCATCTATCAATGCCCTCTGAGCAGTTTCCTTGGATGCTTTTCTTTTCTGTGTCATTGTACATGTGGAGAAAAAGGGTTAGAATTCCAAATCTGAGAAAAAGAAAGAAAGAAACAAATCCTCTGTAATTTATCACGAGTCGTACCTTGGATGTATGATTCATAGTGAGACTCATAATGTCTCATATCAATATTATGCCTCTGAGGTACGACTCATACCACGAAGGTACGATCCATATCACGATTCATATGAGGATGCCTCTTGAAGCTAAATATTCTGTATCTTTCCTCGACTCATGGTACGACTCGTAAGTCGATTCCACGAGTCGTAGGAAGGATCGTACTGTCAATTTTGGACTTAACCATTTCCATACTGTTGGTACGATTGTCAGGTATGGCTCATAGCAGGATACTACGAGTTGTACTGGGTTTCATACCTCTTAACTTTTACAAGTTTGTCTTGGGAAAGTCCTAACGAGCCATCCTACGAGTCGTAGTATGAAACTGCAAGTCGTAGGAAGGATTGTGAAGCCTAACCCTGCCCTATTTTTTATTCAGTTTGCAGGTGAATTTGATTTTGTGTTGGGTATTCAGAATTCCCCAAGTCTAGGCATTCATTCATGATGTTTTAACAATTACCCATTCCTCCCCTTTTTCTCACGACCCGTAACTCAAGTTTTTAGCGGTTTATGTGCAATTTCTAGCATGTTCAATCCCTACCCAGTCACCTATTAACTTTTTCACATCACTAGTCATTGTCCTATTTGATTTTTCATGCATTTAGAGGAATCCCAATGAATAAGCAGGTTCGTTCAGGCATAATAGGTATCTTTACCCAATTTAAAGCGTAACACTTACTTGAATGATGCGAAATACTGCTTATTTCGACGGAAATCAGGAACTGGGGTTGGAATTCGAATTTAAAAGTGTTATCTAGGAAAAAGCTTGCTCAATTAATCGTGATTCTAAGTTACAGGTGTGAGGGAGTCGTGAGTTCTTTCGTGAATTTGATTTTGAGTGCATGGGAGAAGGATCCAGTAAGTTTGAAGTTTAAATAGGTTTTAGGGAAAATTTGAAAAATCTGGGTTGAGTAAGGTAATTTTAAGCTTTTTGACCTGTCACGACTCGTACCACGAGTCATGGGAAGGGTCTACGACTCGTCCGTAGGACTCGTAATAGAGATGTTAAGAAACCTTACCTATGGACCTACGAGTACATCCTACGACTAGTACTATGAGGGTACGACCCGTACTATGACTCGTAGGTCTCTCTTACTTTGAGGTCCATGCCTTGCATAGTTCGTAACCACAGAGACTATTATGACCCGCACAATGAAGTTATGAGTCGTAGGACCAACTGTACCCTGAAATCATGCACTGTAATTCATCTCTACTTCTCACCATGACTTGTACTACGGTCCATAAAATCCTCTTATGAGTCATACTGAGAACCGTAGCACCAGTTTGTTCAGCAATTCTTCTGCCACCTATTTTTGTTTCTCCTGTACACTGAACACACATAAGTCAATAAACTTGAGTTGCCTCCCAAGAAGCGTTTAATTTAGCATCGCAGCACGACACAGGTGCTTCGGTTACTGAGAATTCACCAAACCACCACATGGTTTGCCTTACAAGAAGTGCCTGATTTAACGTCGCATCACGATGCAAGTCCCTTGACTAGTCAGACTTCATCAAAGAATGCGGACTCATCCTCGATTGCTGAGACCACTCTATACTCCTTTGGTTGCTATATAGATGGGCAGACATTGAAGGTGACCTCTTATTTGTTGAGTTTGAATTTTTACTAGCCAACCTACACATTTACTAAAGCCTTCCTAGTGACAAGGAATGGTCACCCCAAAATAAGGGGACCTCAAAATCAAACTCGCAATCAAGGATCACAAAGTCCGTTGGGAATATGAATCAATCCACTTTAACAAGAACATCAACAAGATCCCCATAGGCTTCTTCAGAGTTTGGTCGGACATCAACAACTGCATAGTAGTCGGTGTGGGGGCTCCCAAGACCAGCTGCTTAAACACAGCTAACAACATCAGATTGATGCTTGCTCCCAAGTCGCAAAGTGTCGTCGCGAACTCAACAACACCAATTGTACATAGAATAGTGAAGGCACTTGGATCCTCCTTCTTCTGGGCAAGGACCCATGAGGCTATAGCACTACAATGATGCACATTATCCACAGGCTCATAGCTCACAGACCTTTTCTTCGTAACAAGGTCCTTCATAAACTTGGCGTATCCTGACATCTGTTCCAATGCCTCGACCAATGGTATGTTTACAAAAATTGCTTTAGCATTGATAGGAATTTCTGAAACTTACTATTCTCCGCCTTCTTCATTCTTTGAGGGAACGATGGCGGTGGTCGTGGAATAGCCTTGTAAGTTTGTGTGGCTCCTTGCTTCTCTCATTGTTCAGCCTTAGGTCCCTTTTTGGCAACTGGAGCCTTAGCCAACTCAGTATGCTCATTATGCTCATTCTCAGCAACCTGTTCCTCCTCATTAATGATGCTTTCTTTCTTCCTTTGAAGCTAAACTACAATCGGCAGAGGGGGGTCTTTCCACTCCTAGTCATCACAACCATATAGTGACCATCATTCTTTGAATTTTGGACTGTGTTGCTAGGTAGTGTACCCATTTTGCCTAGGGTTCACAGTTGCTGATAGTTTCCCTAGCTGTTGTTCAGTTTACTTAATAGCCATAGCATGTGATTTAACTCTCTAGCACATGCTTGCTAGATCACCACAGATGTCTTTTAGCCGATCATCTTCAGATCTAACCTTCTTTAACATCTCAACCATCATATTGTCCAACTTTGACTGTCCAGCCTCCCCCTCAAGTGCATTCGAAGGCACGTACAATCCTGCTCGGTTGTTGTGGTAACCGTCATTTCTTCTCCATTCTCCCTCGCGCTCATGACCTCGGCTTCTATCTTGTACCCATGCCAGTTGTAATTGTCTCTATATTGGTTCCAACCTTGGTTTCCAGAACCCTGGTGCCAAGTGTCTTGTCCAGAACTTTGGCATTGACTCAAAAACCCGCCACCTGGTTTTCCAAGAAGTTTGCCTCCTCAAAATCTGAGCGCTGAGGCCCTGGATCCTCTCCCTCTGTCCCCACTACATTAACTTTTCTGGCTCCAACTCCCATGATATGCTTCATGTGCAAGTTTAATGATGTGCGCACATGAGCCAATTCCTGGTCACATTCTTCCTCCTTCCTTCATTGGTCTGCAGTCAAACCAACAACATATTTACTAGCCGCCGCTTCCCAGGTGTGCCATGCTCTTGTTTGTTTTCGTCACTCTGTCTAGAATAGTGACAACTTGCTCCCAGGTGTGGCTCATCAATGCTCCTCCCACCACTGCGTCTGATACAACTTTAGTATTGTTGTTCAATGATCTGTAAAAAAATTCCAACAAGCTATCATCAAGAATTTTGTGGTTTGGGCACTTGGTCAACTTCTTCTTGAACCTCAACTAGGTTTCATGAAGTGCCTCAGCCTTCAGTTGTCAGAAATTATAGATTTCATCCTTAAGCTGCAGCATCCTGGAGGATGGAAAGAATATCTGTAGAAAAGATTGCTTGAGCTCCCTCCAGTTGGTAATGGATTCATTGGGCACTCCGATAACCATAAAATGGCCTCCCCAAACAGAGAAAAGGGGAAGAGTCTTAGACTTATAACATCTTGGCTGACTCTGGGCAACCTGTATGCCTTGCATATTCCTACAAATTCATTAAGTGTAGGTTGGCATCATTAGTTGCGTGACCACTAAACACCCCCTTAATATTCAATAATTGAATCATGGTTCTAGTGATGTCAAATTTTGCCCCAATAGGCAAGGTGGTGGTACAATAGCTCCGATTGACCTGACTTCATCAATGCTCGGGTCATCCTCATCGAAGAATTGAGGGGCATATCTTTGGCCTCTGTTTCCCATTCCATGGCGACCAGCATTAACAACTCCATCTCGAGCATCCTCCGCATCCTAAAGTGCAACTTATCGAGCTAGCTCGGCTTGCCTAGCTTCTTCAGCAATACGGGCATCTCTCTGCTCTTGGTTCTCCATCCTTCGCAATATTCTTTCGAGTTTGAGATCCAAAGTAATTAGGGGGTTTTCACTCCGATGAGTACTTGGAATTCATCACGCAACAACATGTGGGTATCCAAAAACAAAAAGAAAACATAGTTCAGGAAATAACAACCAAAAGTTAAATACAAGCAATTAATCTAATCTTAGTCATATTTCCCGGCAACGGTGCCACTTTTTGATAACACTCAAACTCATACTTTCTGACAAAGTATGAAGCAGACATTGTCAATAAAGAACCGAAAAAAGATGTTGGGGTCGAACTCACGGGGAATAAGGTAAGATCTAGACTAATGTCGGTACTTAAACTTGTTGGTAAGTTATCTCCAAATTGGGGGGTTTCAACGAAAAACAATATTAAAACAAGAGCATAATTGTGGTTTTTTATCAAGATTTACAATTAACTTGTTCCCCGTGGGTTCATAACTTCGAATATACATACATGATCAATCCCAATGCTTACTTGTAGAACTGATAACTAGGGTTCATCCAAAATGACTGGTTCGTCCCTATTAGATGACTATACTCAATCATCAGGTCAGGTCTCATGAACGATTTCTTTTAACTGTTTATCAATATGTTCCAAATTAACTTTCCTGCGACCACAACTCAAGTCATACAATGATCATAAAAATCAAGGCTTTGTCGTAATTCTCTTTTTCTAATCTCTACTTCTCTAGGTTCAAACAAGTAAAGAATTTGGACAAGTCCTAATGTTGTACATTGTTAAGAAACGTTCAAAGATGAAGAGGATACAATATAAGTGTTTAGCATTGGTTTCGAATCACTTTTGTGTAACCCTATTTCATTAATCCACCATAGTTTCCACAACCCTAGTTGTGAAGGTTTTAGCCTCTCATGATTGTAAATTACAATTAGCATTCATAGACAAACACATAATTAAAATACTTGCAACAATAATTGGAAGAAAACCTGCTTTGAATATCAATGAACAATCTCAAGAACAATTGATAAAATCAACTGTTGATCCTAAGAATTGCTCCCCAAAACTTGATAAGAATTCACAAATTAAACTTTTCACACGTCTAATACCTTCTCTCTAGCTGTTCCCTTACTAAAATAAAACATAAAAGGTATTTATATAGACATCAAAAATCTTTTCCTAAGATAATAGGGAATTTTCCATATCTGGTGTCGTCTCGACTCATGATTGATCCTACGACCAGTAATAGGATTATACGGGTCATACCTGCCTCTCATACATTCCTTGGCTGCTGCAGATTTGACTGTGTGTTGGCAATTGGTACAAGTCGTACCACAGTCCTATGAGTCATACAATCCATCTGTGGGGTTGGCCCTAAGAACTTTGACATCCTCTGAAGTTTTTTACGGGTGTTCTGGTACGGCTCGTATCGTCCTCCCATCACTCGTACTTGCATGTTACATCTGGAGTTCTGCGAAGTCTTTAAGAATCACTGAAGCTCCCCATGGCTCATGGTAGCGGTCATAAATGGATGTTATGATCCATGGGTTCCATTCGTACCAAGAGAGTACCTTGTGCAATTTTCTCTAAAGATTTTCACGACTCCAGTTACGACTCGTACTGAGAGTCGTATGTTGCCTTCTTCTTGTTTTAGCCTTCTGATTTTCACCACGAGTCTCAGTATGACTCGCACAATCAAGGTACAGCTCGTACTAAGATTTTTACTTGGCTGATGTTCTGCACTTTTATACATTTTTTTCACATTTTTGCTCCAACATTTATTTTCCCTGAAAATAAAGTAAAAAATACATTATATCCATATAAACATACCTAAGTCCATACTATTTTCTTAGTTTTAAGCGTCAAAAGTGCTGTAAACTCACAGCACATCACTATGGCACTATAATGATGCAAATTTCCAACTAGCTCATAGCTCACAGATCATTTCCTTGTCAGCATGTCCTTTATGAACTTCGCATACTCTGGCATCTTCTCCAATGCCTCAACCAAGGGAATATTTACTGACATCTACTTCAGCATGGATAAAAATTTCTGAAATTTCTCATCACCACCTTCTTCTTTATTCTCCGAGGGAAAGATAGAGGTGATCAAGGGATAGGTTAGAAAATTTGTTGGGCCTCTTTCACCTTCCCTTTTTCAGCAGTCAACTCCTTTGCATCAACTGGAGGCTTGGAAAAATCTACATCACCTTCAACTACCTGCTCTGCAGTCTCATCTTCCTCATCTATATCAGCCTCTTTCGGTTTTCCCTACGACTAGCATGGATGGATCAACTGCGCATTTTCCACTCCTAGTATTTACAACCATGCAGTGGATGTCATTCTTTGGATTTTTCATCGTGTTAATAGGGAGCGTGTTCTTCTACCTCTGGTTCTGGGATGAAAACATCTTACCCAGTTGCTATTCAATTTGCTTAATCGATGTGGCGTACGACTCAACTTCCTAGTTCATATTAGATATGTCTCCACAAATCTCGTTTAGATAATCATCAGTTGACTTTGCCTTCTTTAGTAGCTCAATCATCATGCTCTCCTATTTTGAAGGTCCAGCATCACCCTCACGAGCCTTTGGAGTAATATAAATACCGATGCGATCATTCCAATATCCTTCATTTTTTCTCCAATCACCTTCTCGTTCTTATCTTCTGCTTCTGTCCTTGTATCCAGCTCAATTATAGTTGTCTCTATATTGGTTCCGACCTTGGTTCCCGAAGCCTTGGCGCCAAGTGTCCAAACCAGGCCCTTAGGCATTAGCCCGCAAACCCGCCACCTGGTTATCCAAGAAGTTTGCTTCCTCCTCAGAAACAGAGTGCTCAAACCCTTGTTCTTGGCCCTGAGCTCCCATTGCATTCACCTCCAGCTCCAACGATATGCTTCGTGAGTAGGTCAATGGATGTTCTCATATGAGCTAACTCTTGATGACACTCCTCTTCTTTCCTACACTGCTCTGCAGTCATACTAATAGCATATGTACCTGCAGCTGTTTCAGTCTCTCTGATATGCCAGGCTCCATTTGTTTTGGTCACTCAATCCAGTATAGTTGTTGCTTTCTCCTACAAGTGACTCATCAATGCTCCACCTGTCACTGTATCTACTACGGCTTTAGTGATGTTGTTCTGAGACCTATAAAATATTTTCGACATGCTCTCACTGGGAATTCTATGATTCGGGCACTTAGTTAACTTTTTCTTGAACCTCAGCCATGTCTCATGAAGTGCCTCCATCTTGAGGTATTAGAAGTTATAAATCTCACCTTTAAGCTATAGTATCCTAGAAGGTGGAAACAATCTTTCCAAAAAGGCATGTATCAGCTCCCTCCAGTTGGTGATGGAGTCATTTGGCAACTCCGACAACCATAGCGTAGCCTCACCAAATAGAGAGAACGAAAAACAAAATCCTGAGTCTGATAGCATCTTAGCTCACTCCTAGCAACCTGTAAGCCTTGCAAATACCCACAAAGTTTATCAAGTGAAGATTTGCATCATCAGTGCATTACCACTAAACACTCCCTTCATGTTTAGCAGCTAAATCATTGTGCTAGTGATATCAAATTTTACCCCAGCAAGCAGAGGTGGGGGTACAATAGCTCATGTTGACCTGACTTCATCAATATACAGATCCTCATCACCATCAAAGTGAGGAGAATATCTATGAAATTGGTGTGGTTCATGGCCTATGTTCCCCCTTCTATTATGGCCAGCATTAACAACTTCTTCTTGGGCATCCTCTACCTCTTGAAGAAAAGCTTGTCGAGCTAACTCTATCTGGTGGGACTTATTAGCTCGATGAGCTTCAGCTCGCTAATCTAGCCTCCATCTTTTTAGAGGTCTCCATACATGCTATTTTTCGTAGTGTCCTTTCGAGTTCTTACTCAATTGGCACTAGGAGGTTTCCGCTCCCCCGAGTACTTGGCATTCACCGAGTAGTAACCTTTGTTAAATAAAGACAAAAGAAAACATAAATGAGGAAATAAAGACTAAAAGCTAAATAGAAAAATTAATCTAATCTTAAGCCGCATTCCCTGGCAAAGGCGCCATTTTTTATAACGCTCAAATTATACCTCTGAAGAAGTATGACGCGGATGTTATCAATAAAGAACCCAACTAAGATTGGTGTTGATCCCGTGAGGAATATGGTCAAAATATAGACTAATGCTAGTATTTAATTATTTCCTAAATGGAGGGGTTAAGATAAATAATTGAGTAATAATACTATGAACTGGTGTTGTCATCAAAGTTATGCAATTAACTAGGGAAGTGTTCCCCATGGCTTCTTAACTAGGTCACATTATCACACTCGTGATCTATACCAATACCTAGCCTGTAGAACTTATAAACTATGTTCTTCCAAATGACTGATTCATGACTATTAGATGACTATACTCAATCACTGAGTTAGGTCTCATGAGTGATTTCACTTTAACCTTTATCAATAGTTCCAAATTAACTTTCCTATGACCGCAAAGTTATTCAGTGAAAATTAATTTCAAGGTTTTGTTATTCTTCTCTTTTCCCAATCTCTACTTATCTAGGTTCAAGCAAGAAGAGAGTTCGGGCTAGTCCTAATGTTGCACACTGTTAAGAAACATAAATCATGAAGAAAAAATAATACAGGCATCCATACTAGTTTAGAATTACTCTGTGTTAACCCTAGTTCATCATTCCACCACAGTTCCTGCAATTCTAGTTTTGGAGTGTTTAGCTACTCATGATTGTAAGAAAGAAATCACAATTCAAAGAAGAAAACATACCTAAGCACTTAAAATATTAATGGAAGAAAAATCCAATGATCAATTACACAATCAAACTTTTAAAATAAAGAATAATGATGAATTCTTCTCAAGGTTTTGGTGTATATGTTCTCCAAGTAGTGTTAGTGTAACACCCCAAAAGTCCCTAAAATTAAACTCAAGGGTTGAATTAGGAAAAAGCAGAAAAATTGCACTAGACTCATAGAATGACTCAAGGGACGAGCCGTTATAGGGAACAACGACCCGTCGTGTCCCTAATGGTAAGTCCTCAGTCAGTATTCCCAGCAAACAAAGAGCAAAGTGACGATTCATTGATTCATGACGAGTCATCTTGTGTGGTCATTGAATTGAGTTCATAAAAGGCCTAGATCTGAGCGAATGACAACAAAGCGTGCAATGACCCATAGTGGTGAGTGAAAACTCGTGGTATTAGTCTATTAGAAGGACTTCAGAAACTATGATAAGGTGGACGAGGTGATAACGAGAGCATATGATGAGTTTTTGTTTCAAGTAATGACTCATTCTGTCTAGTCGATGATTGGAGAACCAGAATTACATAATTTCCCCTGGAAACAACAGATAGAGTGACAAGTCATTGTTTCATAGAATGACTCATCCTGATCGATTGTTGGTCAAAACTTTAGCAGAGTACCAGAAGTGTTGCAGTTATAACGAATGGTTCAATGACCCATCATAACCTACAACGACCCATTGGACTGGTCGTTATAGTCCACAGAAAGATATTAATTCCGATTTCTCGGGAGTAGTTTTGCAATTTTCCAAGCTCCTAGCTCTTTATTAACGTCGTTTTAATCCTTGAAAGGAGTGTATTAAGAGGGTTTAGCCTATCCTAAGTTATGAGGCTTCCATTCATGCATTGAATTGAAATTCCCTTCCAAGATCAAACTAGAATTCTCCTCAATTTCTTCCCCAATTCTCTTGGGCTTTCAGGGCTAGTTTGAAAATCAGTTTACCCAGGTATGTAGGGCTATGAATGGGAGATATCTTCCACCTTCATGCCAAAGTTTCTTCTCAAATCCATGAATTCAAGTTCTTAATCAAGTGCATTGATTCCTAGGATTTTAACAAAATTTTATGAAACTACCTATGCTATGTTTATGGATCTAATTCCCTCGTGTTTTAAAGTATATTTTAAGTCTAATGGGAAGATTTTACACTCAATTTGATTATAAATTCATGATTTCAAGTTATTAGAAATTATGTCCTATTATGCAAGTTTTATGAAAAGTCAAGCTTATGATCCATGATTTCAAGCATGATGAGATATCTAGTATGCATGAATATTTATGAACTCTCAACTTATGAATCCATGATTTTGAATTATGATGTCTATTTCAAGTATGCACAATTTTATGATTTGGGAAAGCCCATACAAGTTAAGCATATTATGATTTATCCAAAGCTAATAAGATCAATTTATCATATGGTTTGAAGTCAAGACTCCTAATGCAACTTATGACATGTTTGGAGTCAAGACTCCCAATGTTCAGATTTAAATCTATGTATGAGTTATTATTTAAGCTTTGTTGAAAAGCAATGTGAGCATTATTCATATTTTTGGGAGTAGTGTCTAGCACCGAGTAAGATTGGGGTTCCGAGGTTTCCCTGGTCTCAAAACTACGCACTAATGTAGGTATATGTATGTATATTTGGGACCTCTTAAGAGAGTTTTCCCCCGCCCAAAGGGGCTCAGCTTGATATCGATATCATGGTTTAGCATCCCTAGCCCGGTCAAGGTTTTGGATGGCTCTGCACACTTGAGTTTGATAGTTGGGGTATCACGTAAGCTCTATCATGATGGTGTCGATTATGATGATTTTTTCATTATTCCTCATGATTTTAGTTACTGATGTTCATGACTTAAAATATTATCTTTTATAGTAGATTTGACCCAATGATCAGTTAATGAGCTTTTACTTATGATTTCAACTACGACAAGTCATATGATTTCTATATCTAAAGCTTGGGTCACTATGTTCAGTTGTGATAACCAGCTTATGATTACATATATGTCAGATATAGTTTTCAGAATGTAGTCCTTAATATCATGATCTTTTGATTTATATGCATGTTTTCGGATAACATTTTATTAAGCATGTATTACTTACCTTACATATTCAGTACATTCCAAGTACCAATCGCATATTCTATGTTATATCGTTTCATGATATAGGTACAGGTGATCCAACTTAGTCTCGTCGATAGCTTGCATCCTCTTCAGTCTAGTTCAACCCTTACTTTGGGTGAGTCCTCATCTTCCGCGGACATCTATTAGCTTAGATTTGTTATGTCAAATTAGTTTTAGAATCGGAGATAACTTGGGGCTTGTCCTAGCATCTCGTTAGTTAATAGATGCTTTTTCAAACATAGACTAGTATGATCAGCTTTGGGATTCAGCATTTTGACATATTCGCTTGATTTATGTTTTATGATACTCAGTCGTCTGCTTATTCTTGTTCATGTCATTTTTCTCTTGATTATGTTACTAAGTCATGCTATGAGTGTACCATGGGTTAGTTTTAAGCTATTGTGGTTCTAGGCTCCGAGTCTTGATTTGGGGTCTCAACTCGGATCGTGAAAACTTGATATCAGATCAAAGGTTTAGGAGTGTCCTAGGGTGTCTGAAAGCCATGTTAAGTAGAGTCTTATCCATGGGTGTGAAGTGCGCCACACTTATGGGGAAGAGGCTACAAGACATTTGAGGAAATTTTCTTTCTTTCATAATCTATGTCATTCGAAGAAGTACCTCTCTATTCCTCTAACTCGTGCTATACGCATTTGCAGAAATATGCCTCCATGTCGAGTTAATGGTAGAAGAAATGGAAATGGAGATGGGCATCAACATGCCCCAGCAACACCAGCGAATCCTTTGCTCGAGAAGGTCACTCATGTCGAGTTCAGGGCGGAATTTCAGATATTGGCATAGGCCATGATCGCTCAGGTCAACCAACATGCGGTGGCCCATGTTACCTAGAATGTGGATGCAATAGCAGCGAGAGTATGATACTTTCTTAGGATGAACCAACTTGAGTTTCTTGGGTTGAAGGTGGATGAGGACCCCTACGAATTCCTTTAGAAGGTATAGAAGATCATCCAGATTATAGTAGTGATGGGAGAAGAGAGTGCAGATTAACCTCCTATCAGATGAAAGGGGTGGCTCACATATGGTTCCGTCAGTGGAAGGATAGTAGAGGATTTGGAGTAGTTCTGTAGGTTGGGATGAGTTTGTGTCTGCTTTCTGGGACAGGTTTTTCCCCTAGGGAGTTGAGAAAGGCAAAGGAAGTGGAGTTCGTCAACTTGAAGTAGAATAACAAAACTATTTAGGAGTATGCTTTGGATTTTACTCGATTGTTCAAGTATGCACCAAAGATGATTGCTGATCCTAGGGCTCGTATGAGCAGGTTTGTGAATGGAGTGGCAAATACCTTGGTCAAGGAGTGTAGGACTGCCATGTTGATTAATGGCATAAATTTCTCCCGATTGGTCATATATGCTCAGCAGATTGAGGCGGAGCAGATGAAGGAAAGGGAGAGAGAGGCTAAGAGGGCCATGACATGGAGCTATGGGCATTCCCAATAGAGGTCATCGGCCCTAGTGCAGTTGTCAGCGAGTTTTCAATTCAGACCTAGACGTGATCAGAGGGGTAGAGCATCAGGCTCTAGAGGTTAAGGAAACATGTCAAGAGAGCCTAGCGTTCCAACTTGTGGGAGATATGGTAAGAGGCAAACCGGAGAGTGCTTAGTGGGTTCAAGCACGTGCTTCTGATATGGGAAGCTCGAACACATGCTCAGAGATTGCCCTGCAGCCAGATAGGGCCATGGTAGAGGTCGTGACCCAGCCACCAGTTCAACAACTCCACCAGCACGATCAGCTCAACAGGGCCCATCCACTAGCATAGTTGGCGGCCGGCATCAAAACAGGTTCTATGCACTTCCATCTCGGTAGGAACGGGAGTGCTCACCCGATGTGGTTACGGGTATGTTACGAGTTTTCCATCTTGATGTGTATGCATTATTAGATCTAGGGGATACCTTATCTTTTGTGACTCATTATGTTGCTTTTAGTTTTGAAGTCAGTCTCGAAATCCTTTCTGAACCCTTCTCAGTCTCTACTCCAGGTGAGTAAGTTATAGCTTGACGGGTATATAGAAATTTTCATGTCACGATTCTTTAGAAGATCAGCTCAGTCGACCTAGTAGAGTTAGACATGACCAATTTTTATGTTCTATTCGGTATGAATTAGTTACATGCATGTTATGCCTTAGTCAATTGTAGGACCAGCGCAATAGAGTTCTAGTTTCCGAGTGAGCCAATCCTAGAGAGGAAGGGAAGTTCAGTTATGCTTGTAGGTTGTTTTGTCTCCTATCTTAAGGCCAGAAAGATGATCTCTACGGGTTGTGTGTACCATCTAGTTCGGGACAAGGATTCTACGTCTGAGACCCTAACTCTTCAATCAGTTCCTATTGTACGTGACTATCCAAAGGTTTTCCCTAATGATTTACCAAGAGTTCCTCTTAAGAGGGAGATTGACTTCGGTATTGACCTTCTCCTTGATCCGCAGCCTATATCCATTCCTCCTTACAGAATGGCTCCAGCTGAGATAAAGGAATTAAAAGAACCTTTGAAAGATCTCCTAGATAATGGTTTCATCAAACCTAGAAAATCCCCATGGGGTGGTCCAATTCTCTTTGTTCGGAAGAAGGACGGTTCCCATAGAATGTACATTGATTATCGGCAGTTGAACAAGGTCACAATCAAGAATAAGTATCCCCTTCCAAGGATTGATGACCTATTTGACCAGATTCAAGGTGCTAAGTGCTTCTAAAAGATAGACTTCCGATCTGGATATCATCAACTTAGAGTTAGAGAGAGTGACATTCCGAAGATAGCCTTCAGGACTCGGTATGGTCACTATGAGTTTGTAGTGATGTCTTCTATACTAATGAATGCTCCTTCAGCTTTAGTGGATTTGATGAACAGGATGTTCAAGAAGTATTCAGACATGTTTGTGATTGTCTTCATAGATGATACTCTCATATACTCTCGGAGTGAAGAGGAGCATGCTGCTCATTTGAGGATTGTGTTGCAGACCCTCAAGGATCGCTAGCTGTTTGCTAAATTCAGAAAGTGTGAGTTTTGGCTAAACTTAGTAGCATTTTTGGGCCATGTGGTGTCTAGGGAGAGGTTTAGGTGGACTCTCAAAAGATAGAAACGGTGAAGAATTGGCCTAGAGCTGTCAGTCCTACAGATATTAGGAGCTTCTTAGGTTTAGCTAGCTAATATTAGAGGTTTGTGGAGGGTTTTTCATTCATTGCAGCACCATTGACTAAATTGACCTAGAAGAAGAACAAATTTCAGTGGTTGGATGCTTGTGAGAAGAGTTTTCAGGAGTTAAAGACTCGACTTAGTTCATCCCCAGTATTGACCCTACTGGAGGGCATAGATGGCTTTGTTGTGTATTGTGATGCCCCTAGGATTGGTGTTTCTTTTGTTGATGCAACATGGTAAGGTCATTGCATATGCCCTTAGACAACTTAAGATTCATGAGAAGAATTATCGGACGCATGACCTAGAGTTGGCAGCTATTGTATTTGCGTTGAAGATTTGGAGGCACTATTTGTATAGGGTGCATGTGGATGTGTGCACGCACCACAAGAGCCTTCAGTATGTGTTCAATTAGAAGGACATGAATTTGCGGCAAAGGAGATGGCTAGAGCTCCTTAAGGACTATGACATGAGTATCCTTTATCATCCCCGCAAGGCCAATGTAGTAGTGGATGCTCTTAATAAGCTGTCTATGGAGAGTGCATCTCATGTTGAGGATTGGAGGAAGGAGTTGGTGAAAGATGTCCATAGGCTTGTTCATTTGAGGGTTCGCCTTACAGATTCGACGGATGGTGGTATGATTGTTCATAATAGGTCAGAATCTTCTTTGGTGATGGGAGTCAAGGCTAAGGAAGATGAGGATCCTATCTTAATAGAGTTGAAGGAAGCTGTCCAAAATCAGAAGGAGGAGGTTTTCTCCCAAGAGGGAGATGGCAGGGCCGATTGTGTGTGATGGCTATTGATGACTTAAGAGAGTGGATGTTGAGTGAGGCTCATGGTTCTCGATACTCTATCTATTTAGGTGCTACCAAGATGTACCATGATCTATGGGAAGTCTATTGGTGGAATGGCATGTAGAAGTACATAGCTGAGTTTGTGGCTAAGTGTCCGAATTGCCAACAGGTGAAGGTTGAGCATCAGAGACCTACAAGTATTCTTCAGCATATTAGCATCCCCACTTGGAAGTGGGAGGAGATCAATATGGACTTCATTATAGGTTTGCCTCGTACCAATCAATAGTATGACTCTATATGCGTGATTGTGGATAGGTTGACCAAATTAGCCCGTTTCTACCAATCAAAACTACTGATTCAGCTGAGGATTATGCTAGATTGTATATTCGGGAGTTATTTAAGTTTCATGGAGTTCCTTTGTCCATCATCTTACATAGGAATACTCAATTTACCTCCTAGTTTGGAGATCATTATAGAAAGGACTTGGTACTCAGGTAAAGCTTAGCACAGCTTTTCACCCACAGACAGAAGGCTGAGTGGACCATTCAGACTCTTGAGGATATTTTGAGAGCATATATATTTAATTTCAAGGGTAGTTTCGATGATCACTTGCCTCTCATCGAGTTTTCCTACAATAACTATTACCACTCCAACATTCAAATGGCTTCGTATGAGACTCTTTACAGTCGGAGGTATAGATCACCTATTGGATGGTTTGAGATAGGTAAGGCTTCATTGATTGGGCCAGATTTATCTTATGAGGCTATGGAGAAAGTTTAGCTTATTATAAAAAGGCTGAAAATAGCTCAAAGTCGTCAGAAATCATATGTGGATGTTAGGCGAAGAGAGTTGGAGTTTGAGGTTGATGATTAGGTATTTCTGAAGGTGTCTCCCATGAAGGGAGTGATGAGGTTTGAAAAGAAAGGGAAGCTTAATCCCCGATAAGTTGGTCCTTATAGGATTCTGAAGTGAGTTGGCAAGGTGGCATATGAGTTGGAGCTACCAGCGGTGTTAGCTTCGGTGATCCAGTTTTTCATTTATCTCTATTGAAGAAATGCATCGGTGACCTAGCTTTAGTCATTCTGATAGAGAACATAAGTATGAAAGACAACCTTACCTGTGAAGAGATTCCGGTTGAGATCCTTGATTGTCAGGTTCGGAAGTTGAGAAATAAGAAAGTAGCTTCAGTGATGGTTTTATAGAGGAATCAGCTTGTTGAGTGAGCTACATGGGAAGCTGAAGCAGATATGATGGTTAGATACCCTCATCTTTTTCTCTTTTGGCTCAGCACCAACATGAGGTATTAGTTTCCTCCTTAAGTACTCTATTCAATTTCATGTCAAGGTCATGTCTCTAAGTTTCCTTCATGTCATAGCATGTATATATGTTTAATGAATTTAGTTCAGTCATGTGAAAGTCCGAAGTCAGCCACTCCGTCAGTTTTCAGCTTTAGTTGTTCAGTTTTGGGATTGAAGTTCCTTCCCTAGCCTTTCAGTATGCTTAATCTACATTTAAGGATAAATGTTCCCAAGGGGAAGATAATGTAACACCCCAATAGTCCCAAGATTAGACCCAAGGGTTGAATTAGAGAAAAATAGAAAAATTACACCAGAGTCAAAATACGACTCAAGGGATGAGCCGTTGTACGGAACAACAACCTGTTGTGTCCCTCGTGATAAGTCACTAGTTAAGATTCCTAGAAAACAATGAGCCAAGTGACGACTCATTATTTCATGTAACAGGTCATCCTGGGTGGTTATTAAATGGAGTTTAAAAAAGGCCCCGATCTAAGTCAGTGACAAGGAAGGGTGCAACTACACGTGGTGGTGACTAATGGCTCGTGGTATCAGTCTGTTGGAAGGAATTCAGAAACTATGGTAGGGTGGCCGAGGTGATGATGAAAGGATATGACAAGTCGTTGTTTCAAGTTACGACTCGTCTTGTCTGGTCATTAGTTGGAGAACCAAAAGAGTAACATTTCCCTTGGAAGCAACATATGGAGTGATGAGTCAATGTTTTGTATGACTACTCATCCTAATCGATCATTATTCAGAACTTCAGTACAGTACCGAAGTGTTTTAGATACAATGAACAGTTCAATGACCTATTGGATTGGTCATTATTGTCGGCAGACAGACTTTTCATGCAATTTCCCAGGGGTAGTTTTTCAATTTCCCAAGCTCCTAACTCTTTAATGACGTCAGTTTAAGACCTAAAAGAAGTGTTTTAAGAGGGTTAGGCCTATCCTAAGTCATTAGGCTCCTATACATGCATTGAATTGAAATTCCTTTCCAACATCACACTAGAATTCTCCTCAATTTCTTTCCCAATTCTCTTGGGTTTTCAAGGATAGTTTGAAAATCAATTTATCCAGATATGTAGGCTATGAATGAGGGATTTCTTCTACCCTCATGCCCAAGTTTCTTCTCAAATCCATGAATTCAACTTCTTAATCAAGCGTATTGATTCCTAGGGTTTTAATCCAATTTTATGAAACTACCTATGCTATGCTTATGAGTCTAATGCCCTTATGTTTTAAAGTATGTTTTAAGTCTAATGGGAAATTTTTTCACCCAATTTGATTATAAATTCATGATTTCAAGTTATTAGAAATTATGCCCTATCATGCAAGTTTTATGAAAAGTCAAGCTTATGATCCATGATTTCAAATATGATGAGATTTCTAGTATGCATGAATGTTTATGAACTCTCAACTTATGAATCCACGAGATTTAGCATGTTTATTAAGATTTATACAAGGCTAATAAGATTAGTTTATCATATGGTGTGGAGTCAAGACTCCTAATGCAGCTTATGACATGTTTGGAGCCAAGACTCCCAAAGTTCAGATTTCAAACTATATATGAGATTATGATTTCAGCTTTGTTGAAAAACAATGTGAGCATTATGCATGTTTTGAGAGTAGTGTCTAGCACCGAGTAGGCTTGGGGTTTCGAGGTTTCCCCAATCTCAGAACTATGCTTCAATGTAGGTATATGTATGTATGTTTGGTACCTCTCAAGAGAGTTTTCCCCTGCCCTAAGGGGCTCAGCTTGATATCGGCATCATGGTTTAGCGTCACTAGCCCTGTCAAGGTTTTGGACGGCTCTGCTCACTTGACTGTGATAGTTGGGGCATCACGTGAGCTCTATCGTGATGGTGTCGGTTATGATGAGTTTTTCATTATTCCTCATAATTTCAGTTACTCATGTTCATGACTTATGATATTATATTTTACAGCAGATTTGACCCAATGATCAGTTTATGAGCTTTTACTTATGATTTCAACTATGACAAGTCATATGATTTCTATATCTAAATCTTGGGTCACTATGTTCAGTTATGATAACCATCTTGCTATTATGTATATCTCAGATATAGTTTTCAGCATGAAGTCCTTACTCTCATGATCTTTTGATTTATATGCATGTTTTCAACTAACGTTTTATTAAGAATGTTTTACTTACCTTACATACTCAGTACATTCCAAGTACTAATCGCATACTCTATGTTATATCGTCTCATGATATAGGTGCGGGTGATTCAACTTAGTTTCGCGGATAGCGTGCTTCCTCTTCAGTCCAGTTCAGCCCCTACTTTTTGTGAGTCCTCATCTTCTCCAGACATCTATTAGGTTAGATTTGTTATGTCAGATTAGTTTCAGACTTGGAGATAGTTGGGGGTTTATCCTAGCATCTCGGCAGTTAGTGGAGGCTTTTCCAGAAATAGACTAGTATGATCAACTTTGAGATTTAGCATTATGATGTATTCTCTTGATTTATGTTTTATGATACTCAGTCTTCCGGTTATTCCTGTTCATGTCGTTTTTCTCTTGATTGTGTAACTAAGTTAATCTATGAATGTACCATAGGTTAGTTTGGAGTCATTGTGGTTCTAGGCTTCGTGTCTTGATCTAGGGTCTCAGCTTGAGTCATGACAGTTAGGAAACCCAAAAACAATTATTAAAAAGAAAGAGTATCGGTTCTTATAAGGAAACTAACCTAAAACTATTAATAAAATTAATGAAATCCTTTCCAATTTTGATAGGGATTGTGCCGCCGATATAACCCACGAGTTGTAACATGCTACAACTTGTCGTGGTCTGTTCCATAGTATGATTCTGCAGCTTCTGGTCTTCTCAGGTACTGGAGGTTGGTACGACTCGTATAATTTGTGGTGCCGGTCGTGGCTTGAACTTCTGAAATATGGCATCTCGGATGATTCTCCTATGGGTCCTTTATACGATTCTTACCATGCTAGTATTACCCATGCAATTCGTTCGTCCCTGAGTATGCCAAGTATGCAATCCTCTGAATCTCACCACCTAGATGGTACGACTCATACTTTTAGTGGTTTCTCGGCTCTGCACGTATACAATTTCTCTAAAGTTCAGCTATGAGTGTCAGGTATGGCTTATACCAGGATGGTATGGCTCGTACTGAGATCTGCAACAAGCCATTTTTGCACTTTTCATCTTCTTTCCAAAATCCAACTCTTGGACTTGGTTTCCCTTTGAAAAAAAGGTAAAAGAACCTCACATCCGTATAAACACACCTAAGACCAAGCATTTTTTCTATGCTTTAAGCGTCGAAAGTGTCATATCTACGACATATCAGAAAACCATGCAAGAAGAGATGAAATCTCTATAGAAAAATAGCATGTCCAAGCTGGTTAACCTTTTAAAAGGTAAAAGAGCTCTTAAATGCAAGTGGGTCTTTAAGCTCAAGAAAGATGAAAATGACAAGTTGGTCAGATATAAAGCTCAATTGGGGGTAAAAGGCTTCAAAAAGAAGAAAAGTATTGATTTTAAAAATATTTTCTAACCTGTTGTCAAAATGACTTCTATTCAAACCATTTTGAGCTTAGCAGCTAGCCTTGATCTTAAAGTGGAGTAGTTGGACGTGAAAACTGCATCTCTTTATGAATATTTGTAAGAGGAGATTTATATGGAGCAGCAAGAAGGATTTGAAGTAGTTGAAAAGAAGCACATGGTGTGTAAACTAAATGAGAGTCTTTACGGTTCTAGAAGGCACCAAGGAAGTGGTATAAGAAGTTTGACTCATTCATGAAAAGTCAAACTTACATAAAGATCTATTCTGATCCATGTGTATACTTCAAAAGATTTTCCTATACCAACTTTATTATCCTGTTATTGTATGTGGATGACATGTTAATTGTAGGACAGGTGTTACACCCCGAGAACTCAAAGATCGGACCCGGGAGTTGAGATGGGGAAAAACTAAAAATTCTGATTGCAGACACAGAATGAGTCATTGGACGACTCGTCAGACCAGCCCACAAGTCTTCAGGTGGCTCGTGGGGAAGGCTAGGGAAGAGCTAGAAGTTAGAAGATAAGGAGTCCCCACGGGTATAGGAATGACTCATGGTCAGACACCACGAGTCGTTAGGTCAACCGTGGGAGGAGGTATATGTAAAATAAACAGGTAAACCAGTGAACTTAACAGAAGGATAGCACGACTCGTCATGCTTGGCAACGAGTCGTGGTATGAGTCATTGGGTGGAATTTGGATAAATTGGTTTTTAAGGAGGCAGTATACTTGATGAGTGGTGGCCAAGACTCGTGGGTACCAGTAACAAGTTGTTATGTCATATGTTAGGACCCCCCAGTGATAAGTTAAGGCAGTATACCTGACAGAAAAGATGACGGATCATGGGGACAGATAACGAGTCGTCAGGTCCCTCGTTGGGACTCCTGGCAGTTATTTTCTTGCAAATTAGTAAGGGCTTTTACGTAAATTTCTAAGATCCTAAGGCCAAAACTATGACATTTTGGGTTACGAATAGGGAAATTTAAAGGGGTTAAGTTCAGTTTTCTCTTCATTTATGCATGCAAGAATAGTGAGAGGTAATTAAAGGAGATTCTAGGCTCTTCTCTTCAATTCTTCCAATTTTAATCTTTGGTAATCAAGGAAAGTTAATAATCATATAATCCTAGGTATGTAAGGCCGTAAATGGGTGAATTCTTTCACACCCATGCCCCTACTCTTTGATTTTACTTAAAATTTATCAAAAACTCATGGGGTTTTGTATTTGATTTATATAAAATCTAATTATTTAATTAAGCATTTTGTGATTTTGAAATCTTATCATAATCTACAGATTTTGATCATCTTTTGAGATTTAAATTGATTATAATATTGTTGATTTAATTTCTAAGCAATTTAGCTTAATTATACATGCCCCATGACGAATCGATTTATGATCTATTTTTCCATTGATGATTTTGACAAGCCCAACATAAATTATGATTTAAATTATGAATTTATTATGGTATCTATTATGAACTTATTAGATTCAAACTATATCCATTATCTACAAGTACGTATGAACCTTATTAAATCATGAATTATGGTTTTGGCTGGGTAACGGGTATCATGTTATGGCTAGATCACATTTGTTCAAACATGTTTATAATTATCATGATTTAACTAGCCCATGAATTCATGTATGTATTATTATGAGCACTATATATGTTTTGGGAATAGTATCAAACATCGAGTAGGTTCGGGATCTCATGAACTACATGCAACCGTAGGTATGTCGGGACCCTTTCATGTTAGTCCCTGGCCCAAATGGCCCTTTTTATGGTGATTCACACTTTCCCTTGGCAAGGTACAAACACCCTCTCGACTAGGGTTACAAGTCAGGCTTCATGTGTGTTCATATGGGGTATGTCTATTAAGAGAATCTCCCACTGTTCCTCATGATTTATGCATGTTATAATTATGTATGTTGGCTCAAGTCATGTTAAGTAAATCTCTTCTATTATGATTAAGATTATGTTATGTTACGAATGTTTTGAAAACCTTAAGCCATATGATATATGTTATTATGATTTATGATACGAGCATGATGTCCTACTCTTTTGATCATTTATGAATTTCATATATGTTTTAAACGTTTGTTTTATTTACCTTGCATACTCAGTACATTCCACGTACTAACCGCATACTTTCTATGTTGTATTGTTTCATAATATAGGTCCCAGTTCTCAGGCTCATCCTTACCCGTAGATAGTTTCAGATTCGCTCTCAGCGCTCTTGGTGAGTCCTCATGTTTCGAGGGCTGTATGTTCTTCCTTTATGTTGTTCTTTCAGTTTTAAATGTTGGATTAGTTGGGGATTTGTCCCATTAATCCATCCTTCATGTTTGGAGGCTTATCAGACTGCAAGTTGTATTCAGCCGTATTGTATAAGTCTTGTACTGATATTTTCTTTTGGCTATGTTATGATTACGTTCTTATATGTTAAGTATTCCACTCATGTGATTGGATTAGATGTATGATCATGCCATGGGTCGATATGGGGTCTCTCAAGGCTCCTTGTCCCATGTCTACTATACGGGTGTACGTTTGGGTCATGACAAACTTGATATCAGAGACATAGGTTTTATGCGTCCTAGGGAGTCTGAAAGCCGCGTTAAGTAGAGTTATTTTCATGGGTGTGAAGCGCTCCAAACTTATGACAAAGAGGCTACTAGACATTTAGGAAATGTTCCCTTCTTTCATGATCTATGTTGTGCGACGAACGTCCTTTACTCTTCTAATTCGTGCTATTCGCATTTGCAGAGTCATGCCTCCACATAGAGTAAATACCAGGAGAAACGGTAATGGTAATGATCATGAGGGTGCCCATGATGGTGAGTATCAGCCAGCTCCACCCGTTCATGACGAGCACATACCAGAGTTAGCTGCCCACGCCGAGTTTAGGGCAGCGATTCAGATGTTGGCATAGGCCATGACTGCCCAAGTACAAAATCAGATAGTGGCACATTTCCCTCAGAATGGGAATGTAGCGGCAGCTAGGGTGAGGGATTTCTTTAGGATGAGCCCTCTGGAGTTCATACGGTCGAAGGTGGACAAGGATCCACACGATTTTATAGAGGAGATTCTGAAAATCACCCAGGTTATGGGGGTGAGCAATGGGGAATGCGTTGACTTGACCTCCTGCCAGCTGAAGGGGGTAGAACATATATTGCTTAAGCAATGGAGAGATGCCAGAGCGGCGGGTGCAGTCCCGATATATTGGGAGGAGTTTCATACTTCATTCATGGATCGATTCTTCTCTCGGGAGATGAGGGAGCTCAAGGCAGTCGAGTTTCTTAATCTAAAGCAAGGTAATATGTCAGTCCAGGAACATGCATTGGAGTTCACTCAGTTATCTAAATATGCTTCAGAGTTGATGGAGGATCAGCGGGCTCTGTGAACCGTTTTGTGCATGGGGTAGCAGATTATTTGGACAAGGATCTAGATCACCATGCTTTATCAGGGCATTGATTTTCCCCATATTGTATTGCATGCGCAACAGATGGAGTCGTTCTACAAGAGGCAGAGAGAGGCCAAGAAGGCCAGGACCGACAACTATGGGGTTTCTCAGGCCAGGACAGAGGGTGGACCACGTCAGTAGTTCCTGCAAAGGTCCATTACTCCAGCTCCATCATCGGTCAGCACGCCATCCAAGTTTAGGGGAGACCAGAGGAGCAGGGCCATAGGCTCGAGGGATCATGGTAGAATGCAGGTGAAGTGCACTTTCCAGTTTGTGCGAAGTGCAGCAAGAATCATCCCAGGAGGTGCCTGGTCGGCGCGGATGCTTGTTTCAGGTGTGGCAAACCCGAATACAGGATCAGAGATTGCCTTATAGTTAATTCTACCACTCCAGCAGCACAAACCCCTCAGCAGGGTGCGTCCACTAGTTTAGCAGGTGGTCAGCGGCAAAATAGGTTTTATGCCCTAGTACCTTGCCAGGACTAGGAGGATTCGCCAGATATGATCACATGTATGTTGCAAGTCTTCCATATTGATGCTTATGCTTTGTTAGATCCAGGAGATACTTTGTCTTTTGTGACCCCTTACATTGCTAGTAGTTTTGGAGTTAGTCCTGAAATTCTGTCAGAACTATTCTCCGTATTTACTCCAGTCGGTGAATCAGTGGTAGCTAGGCGGGTGTATAGAGGTTTCCCCATCACGGTGTTGCATAAGGTTACCTCCACAGACTTAGTAGAGCTGTCCATGACTGACTTTGATATCATCTTGGGTATGGATTAGTTGTTTGCATGTTATGCTTCGATTAATTATAGGACCCGTGCGGTGGAATTACATTTTTCTGAATGAGTCAGTTCTGGAATGGAAGGGTAATTCCACTGTACCAGCCGGTCGGTTTATTTCATATCTTAAGGCCAGGAAAATGATCTCTAAGGGTTGCATGTACCACCTAGTTAGGGTTAAGGATGTAGAGTCTGTGACCCCAACTATTCAGTCATGTCACGCCCGCCTCAGGGGGTATGACTGGCACCTGGTGCCCTACTAGGACCTGAACTGCTAGACTGCTGAGCCTGAGCACATCTGGTGCCTGGCTGGCTCTAACTCAAATTTCTGGAAACAAAGGGCTATATAACGGCTGTAAACACATCCTCCGGCCAACTGGCCTATAGCACCTGTACCTGTAAAACAGCTAACCAGAAACATCCTACTATAGGGGAACCTATGCGGGCCGACAAGGACACCATGCTGTCTAGTTTTCTGTAACTCAACAATAGCATACTAAATAATTACGTGACCGGCAAGGACACCACTACTGACTGGTTATGGCCACACACGGCCAACAAGAACTGAAATACTGAATAACTATAACAAACTGCACGGCCTCACACGACCGGCTCAACTGACTATAGGGAATTATATACAGACTGCAAGCCTCTAGGAATAACAATAGAAATGATCGGGACAGGGCCCCGACCTACCCGTACTGTACAAAAAGGAAAAGAGCTACACCTCTGGAAATCAGACTCCGGATGACAGGAGCTTAATACTCAATAGCTTACTGGAATCACGAGGGATCGCCTCCTCGTCTATGAGTACCTGCAGGAAAGTAATATAGCGCCCCACTGGACTTCAGTACCACTGGTACTGAGTATGCAAAGCAACTGAAATAATACAACTGAAAATACCTGAATAAAGATAGCCTAACTAGCATTTCTGTATAGCAGGAGATAACTGAATCTGAAGAAGCTGACATAAACTGGATTGGGCTTTCTGTACTGATAAGGCAGAGGCGTACCTGTAGACGCAACGGCCTGCTGTCTAGTAGCTAGTATACAATATATATAGCACATAAATAGATATACAAGTAGCAAGCAAGAGCCAATACCAACCCCCATAAGCCGGATGGCGCCAAGAAAGCAAACAATCTATATACCATACCCGGGTCAAAACCAACCAAAAATAAGTCACTCCACTCATCTACTCACTTCGGAGCTCCTTTACTGGCCCCCTGGGTCTCCGGCTCGGGCCATAGCTTCCGATATAAGCAACCGTGTCTGGGTCCGGAGGACTCCTGTGTAGACAGTAATAGATAGGGTCTGGATCCCCGGACACACTCTATGGGATATCTGAAACCGGAGCTACACCTGTAATAAATGAATGTACAGACAGTAACAGATAGGGTTTGATTCCCTGGACACACTCAATAGGGCTATCTAATACCGGAGCTGCACCTGTAATGTTGATCAGACTGCTGTGGGGAAAGCTACATCCCACCTTCGTCCAAGCTGGGGACGGCATGCCACTCCTTGGAGTGACGTAAAACCCACCCGCTCAGTGGGCGACACGATTACCAACCCAGGGGCGGCGAGGACACTCAATAAGGTGCCCTCACACCACAAAAAGTCTCAACAAACAAATAGCACATATAAATAGCAAGTATGGATAACTGAAAAGACGATTTGAAATCTAACTTCTTATTCTGATCTGTTTTTATACTGAACTGATTCTTTACTAATTATACTGATTCTGTAATCTCTGTTTAACTGTATGGCTAATCTGTAGCCAAGATACTATCTGTCTGAATGGCTAATCTGTAGCCATAACTGTCTGTCTATCTGATCTTTCTTTGCTGACTTTTATTATGGAAATCTGTTTCTTTTTATCCTACAACATGCTTGCAAATCACATAATAGGTTATACTGAATCTGAATACTAACTTGCCCTTGGGCGCATGCTTTTCTAACTTTCAGACTGAATACGATATAACAACGCGACTAGATTTACTGAACTTGCACAATACTTAACATTCAACTCCGAAAATTCTACTACAGAGTTTACTTTACTATACAAGGCTAAAACTACTAACTTGCCAAAGAAATCGGCTTTACATACCTTAACCTCGAGTTATCCGACTGTCGGATGAGGCTCGGTCAATACTCCAGCTATTTCTCCCAACTGCATTCAGATATATGTCAATTAATACTAAATATAGCTTTATCCTAAAGAACAACGTCACTTTCGATATAATTATAGCCTAAACTTAGGCTTATCGAAAGACGGTCAAAAACTCGCTATTTTTCAGAAGTCCAGAAGGGAGAAGTATTCACTTCACAGCTAGGAGCACATAGACACTAATTTGGAGTAATTCTACTTACTTTGGTTCGGTAGCTCGACGATTCGCCGGCCGTATTTCGCGAAACAAAAATCGTAGAAATGCTCTCTGCTGCTAAATACCTCGGTACTTGAGGTTAATTTGAGTTTGGACTTCGTTTGGCAGCATAATTGAACGATTATATATTACTTTCCTTCGTCTCTCCCTGTTTCACGCTCTCTGGAAATTGCTTTATGAAAATGATAACTAATTTAAAGGAACCTATTCGCTACTTAAAGGGAACAATTATTAATTAAAGGAAATTATTGTTAAATAAAAGAAATTATTATTAATTAAAGGAAATTATCTTATGGGAATTATTATTAATTAAAGGAAATTATATTACAAACTGAGCTCCATATACTTGGACACTATAAATCGCATTTTGCCTTGCTACGCGCCGACTTGGCGCTTGTCCGATCTTTCCCCGGGCCTTTTCTAGCATGCATGGCTTTCAAATATTCTTAACCAACACGTGAATAGGCCATCTATGTGCCGGAAATTTTACGGGGTATAACATTCTCCCCGCCTTAAGAACATTCGTCTTCGAATGAAATCTGTTATCTAGAGGACTTCTCAACTTACCCAACTTATTACTTAAAATTTCGGCAGAGTTTCCCCTGTAATATGGACTACCCCAAAAATCCTGAAATGCAGAAAAGTCCAATACAGGTACTCCACACAATACTATAAAGTTCACTTGATAGCTAACATCAATCTTTCTCATTTCATACATATACAACTATAAAGTACTGCATAAATAATAGTGCGGACATACCTGTCGCCCGACTAAGCCTGGAACAAGTGAGGATATCTAGCTTTCATATCTTCCTCAGCCTCCCACGTCATTTCCTCTCGGTTCCTGTTACGCCATAATACTTTGACAGACGCAATATCCTTGGTTCTCAATCTGCGAATTTGTCTGTCTAGGATAGCTACTGGAACCTCTTCGTAGGCCAGCTCTTCTGTAACCTGGATATCCCGAACTGGGACTGCTCTGGACTTGTCTAATACCGATTCTAGCTCTGGGGGCAAGTTCAACTCATATGCTACTCGGCCTATCCTTCGACGAATCTGATAAGGCCCAACAAATCTCGGACTGAGCTTACCTTTCTTGCCGAATCTCATCACCCCTTTCATCGGAGACACTTTCAGAAATACCCAATCATTCACATTAAACTCTAGGTCTCTGCGCCGTACATCTGCATATGATTTCTGGCGACTCTGTGCAGTCAATAGGCGTTCTCTGATAAGCTTTACTTTCTCTTCTGACTGCTAAACAATGTCTGGCCCAATTGTCGCTGACTCCCCTGTTTCGAACCAGCCAACCGGTGATCTACACTTTCGCCCGTATAAAGCCTCAAAAGGCGCCATCTGAATAACCGAATGATAGCTATTATTATAAGCAAACTCTATCAACGGCAAATGCTCGTCCCAGCTACCACAAAAATCTAGCACACACGCTCGCAGCATGTCCTCGAGCGTCTGAATAGTGCGCTCAGCCTGTCCATCTGTCTGAGGGTGGAATGCTGTGCTCAAATTGATCTGCGTTCCCAAACCCTTCTGGAATGACTGCCAAAATCTAGCTGTAAACTGTGCTCCTCTGTCTGAAATGATGGATACGGGTACTCCATGCAACCTGACTATTTCTCGGATATACAACCCAGCAAAAATCTTCGGCCGAGAAGGTAGTTCTTACTGGCAGGAAATGAGCTGATTTAGTCAACCTGTCAACTATTACCCATATAGAGTCATGTCTGTGTCTAGTACGGGGTAATCCTGCCACAAAATCCATATTTATAGCTTCCCATTTCCAGAGAGGCACAACTATATCCTGAGTCAAACCTCTTGGTTTCTGATGTTCTGCTTTCACCTGTTGGCAGTTAGGACACTGGGATACAAATTCAGCAACATCTCTTTTCATACCTGGCCACCAGTAATTTTATTTGATATCATGGTACATCTTTGTCGCGCCAGGGTGGAGAGAATAACGGGTGCAATGTACCTCATTCATGATCTGCTAGCGGAGGCCTGAAACATTGGGAACACATAAACGATCTTTACAACGCAGCACTCCATCCTCTGTTACATGGAATTCTGGCGCCTTCCCTAAAGGAATATAATCTTTAAGCTGAACTAGGTCAGGATCCTCAAATTGTCGTTCGTTCACTTCCACAACTAACGATGACACGGCGGTGTTCTGAATTACCGCTCTACCGTCCTCTGTTTCTGCTACATGAACGGCTAGGCTAGCTAACTGATGTATTTCCCTGACCAATTCCCGTTGCTCGGGCCGCAAATACGCCAAGCTCCCCATGGACTTTCGACTGAGAGCATCTGCTACAACATTAGCTTTTCCCGGGTGGTACAAAATGTTCACATCATAATCTTTTAACAACTCCAACCAGCGACGTTGCCATAGATTCAGCTCCCTCTAAGTGAAGATATACTGTAGGCTCTTGTGATCTGTGAAAAATATCAACATGGACACCATACAGGTAATGTCTCCACATTTTCAAGGCGTGGATCACTACGGCTAACTCCAGGTCGTGGGTAGGATAATTCTTTTCATGTTTCCTCAGCTGTCTGGAAGCATATGCAATCACCTTACCATGCTGCATCAACACACAACCCAACCCAACGCCTGATGCGTCGCAATATACTGAATAGCCTTCTGTACCTTCCGGCAAGGCTAGCACTAGGGCGGAGGTTAATCTATCTTTCAACTCCTGGAAGCTCTGCTCGCATGCCTCTGTCCACTGAAACTTTGCTGCTTTCTGTGTTAGTTTGGTCAGAGGTGCCGCAATAGTCGAGAACCCTTCAACGAACCTCCTGTAGTAACCTGCTAAACCCAGAAAGCTACGGACTTCCATCGGAGTAGTAGGCCTAGGCCATGATTTGACTGCTTCTATCTTTTGCGTGTCAACCTATATACCAACATCCGACACAATATGCCCCAAGAAGGCTACTGAATTCAGCCAGAACTCACACTTAGAAAATTTAGCATATAACTGGCGGTCCCTGAGGATCTGGAGCACTGTCCGTAAATGAATCCGGTGATCTGCTTCAGAGCGAGAATACACCAGAATATCATCAATAAACACTATTACGAACAAGTCCAGGAAAGGTATGAAAATACTATTCATCAGGTCCATGAATATTGCCGGGGCATTCGTCAACCCGAAGGACATAACCAGGAATTCAAAGTGTCAATATCGGGTCCTGAATGCTGTTTTGGGAATATCTCTCTCACGTACTCGAACCTGGTGATATCCGGACCGCAAGTCAATCTTAGAAAAATATCTGGCTCCCTGCAACTGATCAAATCGCATTTTGCCTTGCGACGCGCCGACTTGGCGCTTGTCCGATCTTTCCCCGGGCCTTTTCTAGCATGCATGGCTTTCAAATATTCTTAACCAACACGTGAATAGGCCATCTATGTGCCGGAAATTTTACGGGGTATAACAAGTCAGTTCCAGTGGTGTGTGAGTATCTGGAGGTTTTCCCGATGATTTACCAAGTGTTCCTCCGAAAAGGGAAAATGATTTCGCCATTGATCTATTGCCCGATACGCAGCCTATCTCCATTCCTCCTTATAGGATGGCTCTATCCGAACTAAAAGAGTTAAAAAAACAATTGAAGGATTTGTTGGATAAGGATTTCATTAGACCGAGCAAGTCTCCATGGGGTGCATCGGTTCTATTTGTTCGGAAGAAAGATGGGTCCCTTTGAATGTGTATTGATTATCGGCAGCTAAATAAGGTCACTGTCAAGAACAGGTACCCCTTGCCCAGGATTGATGATTTATTTGAACATCTCCAGGGTGCGAGGTGTTTCTCGAAGATAGATCTCAAGTTTGGGTATCATCAGCTCCGAGTTTGAGAGTATGATATCCCAAAGACAGCCTTCAGAACTTAATATAGCCATTATGAGTTTGTAGTTATGTCATTTGGACTAACCAATGCTCCTGCAACCTTTATGGATCTGATGAATAGGGTGTTCAATTCGTATCTAGAAATGTTCGTGATTGTGTTCATTAATGATATCCTTATATACTCCCGGAGCGAGGAGGAGCATGCCGCTCATTTGAGAGTAGTACTTCAGACCCTCAAGGATCGTCAATTCTATGCCAAGTTTAGCAAATGCGGGTTCTGGTTGAACTCGGTAACATTTTTGGGCCATGTAGTATCAGGCGAGGGCATAACAGTAGATTCTCAAAAAATTGAGGCGGTGAAGAATTGGACTAGATCAATGAGTCCTTCAGAATTCAGAGTTTCTTGGGCATAGCAGGCTACTATCGAAGATTTGTTGAGGGATTTTCATCAATTGCAGCCGCATTGTGAGGAAAGCTTTCAGGAATTGAAGACTCGACTTACTTCAGCACCAGCATTGACTTTACCAGAGGGTACAGATGGCTTTGTTGTATATTGTGATGCTTCGATGGTCTAACTGGGATGTCTGTTGATGCAGCATGGGAAAGTAATAGCATATGCCTCTCGACAACTAAAGTTTCACGAAAAGAATTTCCCGATCAATGATCTCGAGTTAACCGCGGTGGTGTTCGCATTGAAGATATGGCGGCATTACTTGTATGGGGTCCACGTGGATGTATTCACGGATCACAAGAGCTTGCAATATGTGTTCATGTAGAAAAATCTCAATCTTTGGCAAAGGAGGTGGTTGGAGTTATTAAAGGACTACAATATGAGTGTTCTTTACCACCCAGGCAAGGCTAATGTGGTGGCGGATGCACTTAGTAGGCTCTCTATGGAGAGTGTGTCCCATGTGGATGAGGGAAAGAAGGAGTTGGTAAAGGATGTTCCCCGGCTTGCAAGATTGAGAGTTAGATTGATCGACTCGACCGATGGCGAAGTTATTGTGCAAAATGGGTCAGAATCGTCCTTGCTGGTCGATGTCAAATCTAAGCAAGATGAGGATCCAATTTTGAGGAAGCTGAAGGAAGCAGTGCGGAGTCAAAAGGTGGAGCTTTTCTCCCAATGGGGAGATGGTGTGCTACGATACCAGGGTCAACTATATGTTCCGGACTTTAATAATTTGAGAATTCAAATATTGCATGAGGCACATGGTACCAGATATTCTATCCATCCGGGATCCACGAAGATGTATCGGGACTTTCGAGAAATCTATTGGTGGGATGGTATGAAGAAGGACATTGCAGAGTTCGTGGATAAATGTCCAAACTGTCAGCAAGTGAAAGTCGAGCATCAAAGGCCGGGAGGCGTACTTCAGGGTATTAGCTTCCCACATGGAAGTGGGAAGAGATTAACATGGACTTCATGATAGGCCTACCTCATACTCGACGACACTATGATTCCATTTAGGTACTGTAGATAGGTTAACTAAGATTGCACACTTTCTATCGGTCAAGGCCACGGATTCAGCGGATGACTATGCCAAATTGTATATTTGGGAGTTGGTTCGACTTCATGTAGTGCCCTTTTCTATTATTTCAGACTAAGGTACTTAGTTTACCTCCTAGTTCTGGCGGTCTTTTCAGAAGGGACTTGGGACTCAAGTCAAGGGCAGTACAGCCTTTCATCCACAAACAGATGGCCAAGCCGAGCGAACAATCTAGACTCTTGAGGACATGTTGAGAGCATGTGTTATGGATTTTAAAGGTGGCTGGGATGATCATTTTCCCTTAATCGAGTTTGCTTATAATAACAACTATCACTCTAGTATCCAGATGTCACTATTCGAGGCTCTTCACGGGCGAAGGTGTAGATCGCCCATCGGATGATTTGAGGTTGGTGAGGCAGCCATGATAGGACTTGATTTGGTTCATGAGGCCATGGTAAAGGTCCAGTTGATAAGGGACCGGTTAAAAACCGCTCAGAGTTGAGAAATCGTATGCTAATGTAAGGAGAAGGGATCTGGAGTTTGATGTGGACGACTGGGTATTTCTAAAGGTATCTCCCATGAAGGGAGTCATGCGGTTTGGAAAGAAAGGGAAACTCAGTCCCCGATATGTTGGCCTCTATTGGGTTATGAGAAGAATTTGTAAGGTAGCGTATGAGTTGGACTTGCCATCAGAGTCATCTTTTGTGCATCCCATGTTTCATGTGTCACTCTTGAAAAGTGCTTGAGTGATCCAGCTTTAGTAGTCCCGGTGGACAGTGTTGGAGTAAAGGATGACCTCAGCTATGAATAAGTTCCAGAGGAAATCTTGGATTGTCAGGTTCGGAGGCTAAGGAACAAGGAAGTAGCTTCGATGAAGGTGTTATGGAGAAACCAGCATGTTGAGGGAGCTATGTGGGAAGCCGAGGCGGCTGTGATGGCTAAATACTCTCACCTGTTTTCTACCGGCTCAGGTTCAGTTTAAGGTATCAGTATTTGCCCTAATTCTCTAATCAATTTCCATGTTCAGTTCATGTGCACAAGTTTGATTTATGTTATGATAGATGTACATGATGTCCGAATTTAGTTCAGCTATGTAGTCCTTTTCGGAGGTAGTTCCGCTAGTTTTCGGGTTAAACAATCAGTAATTGCATATGATGATTGCTTGTTTCTAAGTTTTCTGTGTGTTTCTAACATACAAGGACGAATGTTCCCAAGGGGAAGATATTTTTATACCCTGAGAACTCAAAGACCAGACTCGAAGTTGAAATGGGGAAAAACTAAAAATTCCTGTTCCAGGCATAGAATGAGTCGTTGGACGACTCATGAGATCAGCCCACGAGTCGTCAGGTGGCTCGTGGGGAAGGCTAGGGAAGAGCAGGAAGTCAAAGGATAAGGAGTCCCCACGAGCATGGGAACGACTCTTGTCAGACACCACGAGTCGTTAGGTCAACTGTGGGGAGGAGGTATATGAAAAATAGAAGAGGTCAACCAGTGAAGTTAACGGAAGGAGACCACGACTCGTCAGGCCTGGCAATGAGTCATGGTATGAGTCATTGGGTGGAATTTGGATAAATTGATTTTAAGGAGGCAGTATACTTGACGAGTGGTGGCCGCGACTCGTGGCCACCGGTAACGGGTCGTTATGTCATCCGTTAGGACACCCCCCCCAGTGATCAGTTAAGGCAGTATACCTGACGGGCAAGATGACGGATCGTGGGGACAGGTAATGAGTCGTCAGGTCCTCCATTGGGACCCTTGGCAATTATTTTCTTGCGAATTAGTAAGGGCCTTTATGTAAATTCCTAAGATCCTAAGGCCTAAACTACGAAGTTTTGGGTTATGAATAGGAAAATTTAAAGGGTTTAAGTTTAGTTTTCTCTTCATTCATGCATGCAAGAATAGTGAGAGGTAATCAAAATATATTCTAAGCTCTTCTCTTCAATTCTTCCAATTTCATTCTTGGGTAATCAAGGGAAGTTAAGAATCAGATAATCGCAGGTATGAAGGCCATAAATGGGTGAATTCTTCCACACTCATGCCCCTACTCTATGATTTTTACTTAAAATTTATCAAAAACTCATGGGGTTTTGTATTTGATTTATATAAAATCTGCTGATTTAATTATGGATTTTGTGATTTTGAAATCTTATCATTGTCTACTGATTTTGATCATCTTTTGAGATTTAAATTAATTATAATATTGTTGATTTGAGTTCTAATAAATTTAGCTTAATTATGCATGCCCCATGATGAATCGATTTACGATCTATTTTTTCATTGATGATTTTGACAAGCCCGACATGAATTATGATCTAAATTGTGAATTTATATTATGATCTTATTAGATTAAAACTATATGCATGATCAACAAGTACGTATGAACCTTATTAAATCATGACTTATATTTTTGACCGACTCACGGGTCTCATGTCATGGCTAGATCACATATGTTCAAGCATGTTAACAATTATCATGATATAACTAGCTCATGAACTCATGTATGTATTATTATGAGCACTGTATATATTTTGGGAGTAGCATCGAACACCGAGTAGGTTTCGGGCTCAGGTTAAACCCTGGATCTCATAAACTACGTGCCACCTTACGAATGTCAGAACCCTTTCATGTAAGTCCCTGGCCCAAATGGTCCTTTTCATGGTGATACCTGATCGTGGGCAAAATAGCATGCCCGAGTAATGCTTTATAACTTAGTTTTGTCTTCTTTATCGAATTAATTATATGCATTCTCATGTGATTTTATGTAAATGTGAATATATACTAACCAACATGATTAGTCCTTGTTTTTGAAGGTTAATAATGCATTTGAGGAACTAATTCATGATTTGGTGAAGTGGAGGAATGGAATCAAGAGCAAAACGTGAAAGTCAACAAGAAAACATGCAATAACTGGCACCCTGCGTGATAGGGGCCGTGGCACGCTGCCAACGCGGCAACACTTGGCCAAAAATTGCATTTTTTGGCACATTCCAGTGAGGGTACGTGTTACCTCCGTGTCACGGAGGTCAAGTAGGGGGTTCAGCTCCGTGACACGTTGTTCCACCACAGGCCAAATTTTGCATTTTTTTAGCATAGTATAAATTGAACCCTTAGCTCCTAAAATCAAATTGTCACGATTTTATTCTGAAAAACTGCCTAGGAGTGAAGGGAGAAGTGGGAGAACTCACCTAGGGTTCATCAATTTCATCTTCTAATCTACCAATTCTTGTAAGTATGTTACTTTAACAATGTTTTCTTGTAATTTTACGAACTTGAATGGCTAGAACCCTTCCTTTAGGGTTGAAGCCATGAGTTATGAGTGTGTTTTTACGAATTTGCTTTGGAATTAAGTTATTGATTGTTGTTTTGTCTTGCATTCTTAATTATGGTTGTTTTTATGTTTGATCACCATGAAAACACACATGTTAAACTTAGGCAAATGCTTGAAAAAGCAAACCTAGGGAAGAACATAAGAATGTAGGAAGCAAGTTCTTATCTTTTGATAAGATTTTGTGGTTAGGATAGAAATATACCTAATACCTTGCTTGGTTGATAAAATGGGAAGAGAGAAAGACACCGGGTTAGATTTGTCACTCCACCACTCGCAGAAGTAGTTGTGAAGCTAAGTTTGGTTAAATGGTTGGAGGTACGAAAGTACCCTAATCAATGGCATAACCCCATAAACCACATCCACGTAGTTAATTGCCCACGAACTTGAATTAGCATCCTCGCTCACAATGATGCAGTGAGGCTAGTTTGTCATGTTTAGAGGCTCGAAAGACCATGAACATGCAATTCTAATTATGTGAGATGACAATTGATAGGTTCATACTTAAACCATTGCAAATCATAGTGTCACATGATTATCTGGTTTTAACTCTATGTTGCTCCTAGAGTGAATTCAGAATATTTCGTTGACCATATTTAGACTTAATTAAACCTTCTCGAAAACCTCTAGAATCAACACTTGCGAAAGTTAATATCACACTTGAACTTGATAGTTAGCTGAATTGGTCCAGTCCCTGTGGGTTCGACATCCGGCTCTTAAAATGGGCCACTATATTACTTGTACGACCCGTACACTTGCGGGGCACAACAAGTTTTTGGCGCTGTTGCCGGGGACTCGGTAAAGTTTTGATAATTTATCTGTTTTTGTGTGATTTTTAAATTTCCTTAAGTGTTGAGAAACTTGGTCTTAGTCTGACTTATTACAGGTGCCAGGTTGTCTTGCCGAGCTGGCTAAGAATAGAGAGCTTGTGGAACCGTTGCTTGAACCTGAACGTCAACTCCATTTGCAAAGGAGAGTAGCTCTTGAGCAAAAGCTGAAAAGACTTCAAGAAAAGGTACAACAACAACCACCCGCAGGACAAACACAATTGTCACCGGAAGCAATGGCAGCCAGACCAGTTCGCGAAGTGGCAATCCCACAAGCGACTAATGTGAACTCTAGTATCCGTAAACTGGAACCTGGAGAGAACTTTGAATTGAAGAAGAACATGGTGCAGCATTTACATTCTAGTGGTCAATTCACTGGGATGGCACATGAGGACCCACAACAGCACTTACAGAAGTTTCTTGAGATTAGTGACACGTTTGTCCCCACTGGCGTGTCCACAGATTATATCTGACTTACCCTCTTCCCATTTTCATTGTTGGGAGAGGCAAAAAAGTGGTTGAAGGCTGAACCACTGAACTCCATAACTTAATGGAATGACTTGGCTAAGAAGTTCCTTATCAGATTCTTTCCTTCAGGCAAGACTGCAAAGTTGAGAAGTGAAATACTGAGTTTCAAACAGAGGCCTGATGAGAATTTATATTTGGCTTGGTAAAGATTCAAGTCATTATTGAGAGACTGTCCTCATCACCAGCAATCGAATGAAGTGCTAGATCATACCTTTGTAGAAAGTCTAGACCCACACACGAAAATATTACTAGACTCTGCATCGGGTGGGCAAGCCTTGGAGAAGACTTATGATGAATTGTATACTTTGTTGAACAGAATTGCTCAAGGAAATCCAGAGTGGTACAGCGAGTCATCAAGAGGGGCAGGAAAGAGATCAGGGCTGATAGAGGTAGATGGTATGAATGCCTTGGCAGCACAGTTAGCTTCGTTCCAGTATCAGATGATGACTCAGTTCAATAAACTGAGTATGAACCAACAACAGGGCTAGGTTAATGCAGTTCAACAAGCTCCAAGTTGGTGTGAAATCTGTGGTAATAAGGGGCACAATGCAGAATCTTGTGGAGCCAATCTGAAATCAGTCAATTTCATTGGGAATGTGCAACGAAACAATCAAAATTTTGGAAACAACTACAACAGAAATTGGCAGGGCCACCAGAATTTTTCTTGGGGTGCAAAACCAAAAGCAAAGTTATCAGCAACCTCAGCAACAGCAGTATCAGCAGAATAGGCAGAATGATGGCCAGTTGAGCAGCAACATTGAGGAAATATTGCAGAAAATCTTGGAGACCCAGACTCAGTTAGCGGAAAATCAAGAGAGGATGGCAACAGACTTAAAGAATCAGCAAGTGGCCACCCGCAATCTTGAAAAACAAATTGGGCAGATGGCAGCTGCTCAAAACATGAGATCGCAAGGGGGATTACCAAGCGACACGGATCCTAACCCCCGGCAGGTTAATGCCATCAGTCTAAGAAGCGGTAAGCAATTAGCTGATGCAAGGCCAACAGAGAAAAGAAAGGAGGTGCAGCCGGAGTTGGTTAGACCAGGACCAACCACCGACAAAGGAGAAAATCAGAGTGCTGAGCAACAAAATGCACAATCTTCATTGCAGCCAGCACAAAGACCACCACCACGATTCCCTCAGAGATTTAGAAAGAGAAATGAGGAGGAATGCTTCAAAAAGTTCTTTGAGAGTTTCAAAGAACTTCACATAAATTTGCCTCTTATTGATGTTTTGCAGGGAATGCCCAAGTATGCTAAATACTTGAAAGACGTGATGGTGAACAAAGTTAGATTGGTGGATGTCCAGACGGTAGCACTGACTGAGGAGTGCAGTCACAGGGTATTGAGCAAGATTTCAAAAAGGCTCAAAGGCCCAAGGAGTTTTACCCTCCCCATAAAAATTGGTAAAGCTGAGGTGCTACGAGCTTTGTGTGATTTAGGGGCAGCAGTCAATCTAATGCCTCTA
This sequence comes from Datura wrightii, assembly GCA_035772735.1. Lineage (NCBI taxonomy): Eukaryota > Viridiplantae > Streptophyta > Magnoliopsida > Solanales > Solanaceae > Datura > Datura wrightii. Next base: position 164,799,690 of record JASDFA010000018.1, on the reverse strand, counting down.
TCTTTATTCAACACCTTGGGATTGGGAAAACCGAGGCCAACGAGGTTGATGTTGCAGCTGGCTGACAAGTCGCAAGTGACACCCGATGGAATAATAGAGGACCTTCTCACCAAAGTAGGTAAGTTTATTATACCTACTGATTTTATTGTTCTAGATTTTCAAGTGGATGACCAGGTACCCTTAATCTTGGGACGGCCATTCTTGTCCACCGGAGGAGCGGTGATTGATTTGAGAGCAGGGACCCTGAAAATGAGGGTCGAATAAGAAGAAGAACTCTTTCGCGTTTACCAAGAAATGAACTTATCCGCACACTGTAGAAACCTTTGTCAGGTTAGTGTGTTGTCTGAGGATGAGTGTGGGGTGGAGGATTCCACAGGTGCAGGGCCAAAGGAAATGACAAGTGTTCAGCCTGAGTCTGATAAAGGGCTTCAAATTGAGAAGAAGTTGGAGGAGGAGATGAACAGAGTGGAGGTTGTTTCCTATAAAAATCAAAAGAAAAGGAGATGGTTCTCGAATGGGAACCCAGGTATGAGGATGTCCTGAAAAGGACAGTCCACGTCGTGCCGCGACGGAAAATTAGGCGCTGCTTGGGAGGCAACCCAAGGGTACCTCAGATACAAATTGTTTAATTTTGATTTTGTGTTGATTTTGTTGTTTTCATTATGTTTGTGTTTATGGTGGAAAGTTAAGCACAGATGGAAGGGAAGTCTGAGTACCGAGAAGGAGGAAGCTAAGAAGCAGGAAATAGAAGAAGTGTGGGGTCAAACACCCACCTAGGAGAACTTGAAGAAAAGCATGCTTTTAGCTTGGGATAGAGGCTCGGGGAGTAGTTCTCGTCCTTTAAATTTTAATTTGATGCTATGAAGACATAGCATGATTTAAGTGTGGGGTGAGAAAAATTTCAAAATTTTTGTGCTTAACAAAATTTTTTTGGTGAATGTAATGCTTGTGAGGAATTTGTGAGAAATTCGAAAATTTTTTATGAGTCAAGCATGAATTCAACACCCGTTGGTTTTTCTTTTCGGTTCTTTTCCGATGGGGGGTCTTTGAACCGAAGAATAAAAAATTTATTTTTCTTTTCTTTATCTGTATATAATGTTTTTAGTCATAGCTAGGGACTGTTTCTGACGATGGATGGATGACGACCGTCTTGAGGAAAAATTAGTCAATAGGGTGTGGGTTTGTGAACCCGTAGCTAATTGATGCTTGATGTTCTTGTTATGGGCTATAAATGATTGTAAGATGCAAGTATGTTCAATGTTGAAGCATGCAAGTGTATAACTTTGTTTGAGACACTTAGGTTCTTGAATTTGACTCAATATGATTGAAGCTTAATTCTGAATTCTTGTGATTAGCTGAGTAAGAGTCTGCTGAATGTGTCTTGATTTGAGCATGTGCCATGAGTGTAAGGTTTTTGAGTATTCTGTGCTATTGTGGAATGTCTAGAACTTGCCTTGTGTGTATATAAAACGAAATGAAGGATGAGAATTGTAGGAAATGATTTAGGCATTTCTTTGAAGGAACCTAAATGTTATCCCTCATTTTACCTGCCTTGAATAATTAATCCTAGTTAGCCCCATTGAGCCTTGAGCCTATTCTTTGATAGCTGCAACATAAGCTTAATCCTTTTTCTTTCATTAGCCTTGAATTTGATCCAAAACTCCTAAGCGCTTAAGTGAATAATCCGAAAGAGTAAAGGAGTGAGAAAAAAATGAAAAAGAAGGAAAAATTGAAGTTGTGAAAGTTGAGAAAGGTCAAGGGTGCACTTGTTTCAATATGGTTGAGTACTAGTAAGGAGTAAGAAAATAAATTAATGAAAAGTTACTTATAGAACTCCTTACTAATAAGCCAAAAGTGCCTAAAGAAAGGGGGAACAAAAGAGGAAAAAGAAAACTGAAAGGAGAAAAATGTGAAGTAAGGGAAGGGAAGTTAGTGATGAGGGCATGATGTATTAAAAACGCTTAGGGCAGATAGTCACTATTACTGGCCATAATAGTACCTACCCGCCCCTTTGCTACATTACAACCTAAGAAGTCCTACTTGATCTTACATTCATACATCCTCAAATTAGTGGAATAAAACACTAAGGGCAAGCTTATGGGTCATTACATGATGCATGTGAATTCTTTGTGAGAGTGAGCATAATTCTATTCATGTACCCACACATGTTGTGATTTAAAAAGTTTTTGCGTGTGAAAATGGGTAACTCTCATTCCGTGAGGGCACATGTTGAATGAAGGATATAATTCATGTGGGATTTCTTAATCAGTTGATTTGCATGAGTTTGCTAAGATTGAGAGTTGCTTCTTGAGGTTAAGAAGTCGTAGTGGAGTTGTATTTCATTTCAATAATTAAATCGTGCATGCTTTATTGTTAACTTGCTATCTTAAATAATCAGTACAGCCGTAGTCTGAATTCTCTTGCTAAATTAGCTATGGGTGAGTCTCCATAGGCATGAGATGTAAAAGGTTTGTTCGAGGACGAACAAGGCTTTAAGTGTGGGGTAGGTGATCGTGGGCAAAATAGCATGCCCGAGTGATGTTTTATAACTTAGTTTTGTCTTGTTTATCGAATTAATTAAATGCATTCTCATGTGATTTTATGTAAATGTGAATATATACTAACCAACATGATTAGTCCTTGTTTTTGAAGGTTAATAATGCATTTGAGGAACTAATTCATGATTTGGTGAAGTGGAGGAATGGAATCAAGAGCAAAATGTGAAAGTCAACAAGAAAACATGCAATAACTGGCACCCTGCGTGATAGGGGCCGTGGCACGCTGCGAACGCGGCAACACTTGGCCAAAAATTGCATTTTTTGGCACATTTCAGTGAGGGTACGCGTTACCTCCATGTCACGGAGGTCAAGTAGGGGGTTCAGCTCCGTGACACGTTGCTGTTCCACCACAGGCCAAATTTTGCATTTTTTCAGCATAGTATAAATTGAACCCTTAGCTCCTAAAATCAAATTGTCACGATTTAATTCTGAAAAACTGCCTAGGAGTGAAGGGAGAAGTGGGAGAACTCACCTAGGGTTCATTAATTTCATCTTCTCATCTACCAATTCTTGTAAGTATGTTACTTTAACAATGTTTTCTTGTAATTTTACGAACTTGAATGGCTAGAACCCTTCCTTTAGGGTTGAAGCCATGAGTTATGAGTGTGTTTTTACGAATTTGCTTTGGAATTAAGTTATTGATTGTTGTTTTGTCTTGCATTCTTAATTATGGTTGTTTTTATGTTTGATCACCATGAAAACACACATGTTAAACTTAGGCAAATGCTTGAGAAAGCAAACCTAGGGAAGAACATAAGAATGTAGGAAGCAAGTTCTTATCTTTTGATAAGATTTTGTGGTTAGGATAGAAATATACCTAATACCTTGCTTGGTTGATAAAATAGGAAGAGAGAAAGACACCGGCTTAGATTTGTCATTCCACCACTCGCAGAAGTAGTTGTGAAGCTAAGTTTGGTTAAATGGTTGGAGGTACGAAAGTACCCTAATCAATGGCATAACCCCATAAACCACATCCACGTAGTTAATTGCCCACGAACTAGAATTAGCATCCTCGCTCACAATGATGCAGTGAGGCTAGTTTGTCATGTTTAGAGGCTCGAAAGACCATGAACATGCAATTCTAATTATGTGAGACGACAATCGATAGGTTCATACTTAAACCATTGCAAATCATAGTATCGCATGATTATCTGGTTTTAACTCTATGTTTCTCCTAGAGTGAATTCAGAATATTTCGTTGACCGTATTTAGACTTAATTAAACCTTCTCGAAAACCTCTAGAATCAACACTTGCGAAAGTTAATATCACACTTGAACTTGATAGTTAGCTGAATTGGTCCAGTCCATGTGGGTTCGACATCCGGCTCTTAAAAAGGGCCACTATATTACTTGTAAGACCCGTACACGTGCGGGGCGCAACAATATCACACTTTCATAGTTCTACCTTTGGCAAGGTACGAACACCCTCCCGACTAGGGTTACAAGTCGGGCTTCATGTGGGCTCATATGGGGTGTCGGTTAAGAAAATCTCCCAATGTTCCTCATGATTTTTGCATGTTATGATTATGTATGTTGGCTCAAGTCATGTTAAGTAAATCTCTTCTATTATGATTATGAATATGTTATATTACGAATGTTTTGAAAACCTTAAGCCATATGATATGTTATTATGATTTATGATACGAGCATGACGTCCTACTCTTATGATCATTTATGAATTTCATATATGTTTTAAACGTCCATTTTACTTACTTTGCATACTCAGTACATTCCACGTACTGACCACATACTTTCTATGTTGTATCATTTCATGATATAGGTCCCAGTTCTCAGGCTCATCCTTACTGGTAGATAGTTTCAGATTCTCTCTCAGCGCTCTTGGTGAGTCCTCATGTTTCTAGGGCTGTATTTTCTTCCTTTATGTTTTCTTTTCAGTTTATCGATGTTGGATTAGTTAGGGAGTTGTCCCATCAATCCGTCCTTCATGTTTAGAGGCTTATCAGACTGCAAGTTGTATTCAGCCATATTGTATTTTTGTATTGATATTTCCCTTTGGCTATGTTATGATTACGTTCTTATATGTTAAGTCTTCCGCTCATGTGATTAGATTAGATGTATGCTCATTTAATGGGTCAACATGGGGTCTCTCGGGGCTCCTTGTCCCTTGTCTATGATCCGGGTGTACATTTGGGTCGTGACAACAGGAAAATGAGAGAATTGCCAAGTTAAAGGGAGATTTTTCCAGATCATTCGACATGAAGGACTTGGGCCCAGCACAACAAATTCTAGGGATGAGGATTGTTCGAGAATGAACAAGAAGAAATTGTGGCTATCCAGGAGAAGAAAATCCACTTTTGGATATTTGTTTACATTTTCAGGGGGAATTATATCATGGAAGTCAAAGTTGTAGAAGTGTGTCGTACTGTCTACAACTAAAGCAGAGTATATTGCAGCTGCTAAAGCTGGCAAGGAGATGGTATAGTTGAAACGATTTCTTCAAGAGCTTGGATTGCATCAGAAGGAACATATAGTCTATTGTGATAGTCAAAGTGCAATAGACTTAAGCAAAAACACCATGTATCATGCAAAGACAACACATATTGATGTGAGATATCACTAGATTCGAGAAAAAATAGAGAAAAGATCTATATAGGTCAAGAAGATCCCTACAAGTTCGAATCTTTTGAATATACTGACCAAGGTGGTACCAAGAGACAAGTTAGAGCTATGCAAGAAACTTGTCGGTATGCACTTAAACTAGAAGACTGGTGCTACCTCCGTCAGGTGAATGGGACTGGAGGGGAATATTTGTTGGATCCATCCCATTGATAATGCATATGCCAAATTTACTTGGTTGAAAATTGAACGTGGTGAGCAAGAATAATTATATGTGGATGACAAATAACTAATTTCTTTTTCCTTTTCTACTTTTCAACTTGGAGCCCACGTACTTTCTCCTATAAAAGGAGAGTTGGTCTTCATTCTCAAACACACCAAGGCAAAGAGAAAAAGAAGAGCGAGGCATAACAGATAGGATTTAAGAAATAGTCAGTGAGGGAAAAAATAGAGAGTGATGAGTGATATTATAGTGAGGTGAAAAAATCAAAAGAGGCCTATTTTCTTTTCAGTGTAGGGTGGTCTTTGGAGTATTTTACTCAAACCTACAAATGTAAAATATCCTTGTTATAGTGATATTAGTTGCTCCTCTCGATCCATGATTTTTTCTTATTCAGAAGGATTTCCACGTAAAAATCTTAGTATCATTATTGCTTCTTTTTTTTTTTAAAGAAAAATTCTTGTTAATTACTGTATCTCGTTTTTATTTTATTATTCCTCGTTTTGTTACTATAAATATTATTTCTATAGCAAATTTATTCCCAACAAAAAGAATATGAAAATTCTAGTATTTGCAAAAACCAAAAACTTTACCCCCTGTATTTTTCAATACATCGACAGCAACAGAAAATAACGAAAAAAAGGAAATTGGGAATATATTTATGGAAAACGAGAGGCAGGATGCCATACAACGACACTATATAAGAACACTTTAAGCTCGATCTGTTTGCAAGTGTAATAGTAATATTTGTGATAAGTTTGTTTTCCCGATGTACCGAAAATAATACTCAAGACAAACCGAGTGCAGACATCCACTTGTCGCGGCACCGATTTTGCATTATGGTACCCTACAAAGAGATAAAATAAAAAGAAAATATGAATTACCTAGTCTGATATATACCTCTGTCTCAGTTTGGGTGAAGTTGTTTAATTAGATATTAAATTTAAGAAAAAAATAATTTGTTATAGATTTAATTATAAATATTTATGTGATTTTATATTCTCTTTAAGAAAAAAAATATTTTGAAGTCAAATTATTTTTAAATATAAAAATATATTATTTTTGAAATAGATTTTTTTTTAAAAAAAAAATATCCCATATATGTATTCTTGTGGTGGTTACGTTCTCCGCTGCTTATTTGGTGCAGCAATATCTTATGCTTTAGAGTGGATCAAACACCACAATACAAATTACTCTTGTAACAAGCTAAGTTAAAACGTTCCTTTCATTTTCTTGTAATCTGATGTGATCATCAATAATCCCAACATTTTCTATAAAGATCCTTGTCATGCATTGCAGGACAAAATCTGATTCTGGATTGCCATGATTTACACTCTAAGAAGCAATATCATATTCTTATTCTTGAAAGCTATCCAAACTTGAGCAAGTTGGAGAAAAGCATAGTCACTGTTGTTACTTAGTTGACAGGACATGTCAAGAAAACCAAATATTAAAGGGCATCAGATCCTTCCCACCAGGAGAGCCTAATAAATAGAATGTTCTGCATATTGTTGATGTTTTTGTGTATTTTAATATTAAAATTAAAATATGAAATTGATTTTTTTTTTTTATGTTAGTAGCCAATTAGATAAGAAAGTGGTGAAAGTGAGAGTTGTTATTTATTTTTTGGTGTAACTCACCTACTTTACTAATATCATTATTAATTTATCTTCTACTAATTACTTCACTATACCTCTCTTAATACCTCATTACTCTTTAAAATTATTCTATGGAAGAAATTCAACAACTATATAAATGATAGTTTCTTTTTTGTGTTGTATAGTAGAGAAAGATGACAAGTGCAAAATATATTGTAGTGGTAGTAAAAGAGATAGTTGTGACAAAGAAAAATATCCTAAGTTTTCAACTAATTAATCATATTATTATATAAGTGGGAAGCCCCTAAATTGAAAGTTAAATTATCATTTTGCCCCTCCACTAAATTAAAATTTAATTAATACATAATTAAATTTAATATTTTATCATATCATATTTATATATTTATTACTATATAAGCGGGAAGTCAAAAAGTGAAAAAATTAAAATAAATAATAATAAATAAGAATAATAAATAATAATAATAATAATAATAATAATAATAATAATAATAATATATTTACTAAAAGTGAGAAGCTCTTATCTTAAAAGTTGGATTACCATTTTGCCCTTATAGTAAATTAAAATATAATAAAATATCTAATGAAATAGTAATACTTTACCATTAAATATATATATATATATATATATATATATATATACCGAATAAGTGAGGAAGATTGTTTCACCTACCAGTAATTATTGTAGGTTACAATTTTATATATTTTATAATTATTATTTCATATACTACCTTGTCACCTTCCAATTGTTTCATCTTCTAAGGTTCTACCGGTTACAATAGTATTTATACACAATCCTCTAATGAAGATCTAAACCATTAAGCAACTCAATATGAAAAATATATGTCTTTGTTTCATGATCATACTCTACACTTTCTAATAGGTAATATGAAGTTATTGCATTTTTCTTCTTCTTTTTGATAGTTTTTCATATATTTTCTTATTTACCTTCTTATTTGATTGTTGTTGGCGTTTTGAGTTTGTATGGAATGTCCATAAACTTGATAGAAGCAGCTTCAAACCTGCAGATTAAATTTACTCTTGGCGCATGGCTTATATTTATGCCTATCACAATAACTTGTATTTTATGTAATTCTTGCACTTTTTCAGCATAAATGTTGAAAAAAATTGTTTTCATTTTATTTAGGTGATCTTGTCACGTTTTATACTTAATCATCATCATAGCATAATTAGTAAACTAAGATAACCAAAACGCCAGTTCAATCATTTTCAATATACACTTATCTTAACTGTATATTTAATTATTTAATATGGATATATACATGCGAAACATGTGTCTAGAAACTAGTTCACTATATAAAAGAGAGTAACTTTTATATTGAAAGAAGGTATTCTTTTAATAGAGTTTTGGACTCTTCAACTAATTTGGAGTTGTTTGAGTTATACAATGTTGTTGAGTTGTGGAATTATGAAGGAGACAAGTCAAAAGTATTACTGTTAAATCGGTGAAGATTATACCACAATAAACTTCAATAACCATAAAAAGAGTGAGATATTCGCACTTAAACCTGAATATTTATTTATTTATTTTTATTTGTTTTATTTTTAACCGTAATTTATATGATACATTGACTAACAGAATGCACATAATTAAGACACAAATATTTCATGGAATTCAATCCGTTCTACCAATCGGTCCCCTACATGCTTACTCTTCCACTCACAGCCTGTGCACGTTCAACCAATAGGACATAGCTACTGGGGCATTTACTATCTTCAACTCTAATTATATGTATAATTAATAATTGTCCAAAATATATATTTAAATTTATTGTCACAAAAAGAGTAGAGAATGTAAAAGACTTATCATTCTGAATCTTACTCTGCCTCAATATCATCATGTAAGAGGCATTTTGCTTCTTTTTTTCTTTTTCTTCTCTATTTTGTGTCCAGAGGGTTGAGGGGACCAACTAAATGTTTGGTTGTCATATTTAATGTATAAGTCAAAATCGTTCATTGACACGTACCATCTTCATTGAATGTTTGTCTTAATCATACAGCTCACTAGTAAGCCTGAAGTTGAAGTACAGGTATAAGCCTTTCATAGACAGGGCTTACTTTACTTTGGAGATGGGGGTGGAGGCACGTTCAGTGAAGAGGTATCATTTGAAATTTTTTTACTAAATGGATGTGAAACCAATTAGTAGTATATTAATACAGCTTAAACATAATGTAGCCGATTGTCTAGCCAGACAGCGCAACAGTCAAAAAAATTATGAAAAATTTCAAAATGGATAAAAGAATTGGATCAAAGTTCACCAAAAGAGAAGCTTCGTTGGTTGGGTAACGAGGATCAACAAAAATCTCCGTAGACCTTTCTTGAGAGCTCTTGAGAGAAGACTTATGCAAATTTTCTGAAAATCTGAGTTGGAATGACGAGAAAGCCATTTAGTCCCTCTAAATCCCTTCAAAATAATCCCAAAACAATGCAATTTAGATTCTATGAGGTTAGGAAATTACGGAAAGACCCTTGATCATTCGCAGGAAAAACTAATCGTCAGTCCCCACGAGAGACCCAACGACCCGTGACCAGTGACCGCGACTCGTGGTCATGATCGTTGGGTGCACTGCCAAAAACCTCCTGTTGCACCATGAGGGACACCACGACTCGTGGTGTACCCAATGACTCATGGTGACCCACTCGTCAACTACACTGCCAAATTCTCCACTTCCCAAACCATCCTGGACCACGGTCACCTAACGAGTTATGGCATGGACCTCGACTCGTGGTTCCCCCTCATTAGGTACACTACCTACTTTCCCTGGCCTTCAATTTGATCTTGGCCAAGATCACATCATGACTCATGGTGTTGACAATGACTCATGGTCACACCCGTGGTTACCCCATTTTTCCAAATTTTCAACCAAGTCTGAACCCTTCCCCGCGAGTCACTTCATGACTCGTGGCATACCCCACTGATCTCAGGACGACTCGTTCTGTGATCTGGTGTATAAAATTATGTTTTCTACGTTTCAACTCCCGAGTCTGGTCTTAGAGTTTTTGGGGCATTACAATATCTCCCCCTTGGGATCATTCATCCTCAAATTTTGAAAAACACATAGAAAAAAAGAGAATTACAATCATTATACTCAAATACTGATCATGAAAGCTGAAAACTAACAGAATGACTACCTCCAAACTAAACTACAAGTCTGAACTGAATTCACTAATTATACACATATTCATTTACTTGAAACAAACTGGAACACATGAACTGAAAAGAGTTTTTAGGGAGGAAATTGATACCTTACACTGAAACTGAGCTGGAAGAGAACAAGTGTGGGTATCTAGCCATCATATCTGCTTCGGCTTCTCACGTAGCTCCCTCAACATGCTGATTTCTCCATAAGACTTTTACTGAAGCTACCTCCTTGTTCCTCAGCTTACGAACCTGAGGGTGAATGATCTGAACTGGAACCTCTTCGTAAGAGAGACTATCTTCCACTGCCACACTGTCTAGGGGAACAACTGAAGTTGGATCATCGATTCACTTCTTCGATAATGACACATAGAAGACTGGGTGCACAAATGCTAACTCTGAAGGTAATTCCAGCTCATAGACTATCTTGCCAATTCGCCTTAGAATTTTGTAGGGTCCCACATATCTCGAACTGAGCTTTCCTTTCTTCCTAAATCTCATTACCCCCTTCATGTGTGAAATTTTCAAATAAACCCAGTCATCCACAGCAAACTCCAATTCTCTTGTCCTCATATCAACAAAAGATTTATGACGACTTTGAGCTGTTTTCAATCTTTCTCGGATGAGTTGTACATTCTGTATAGCTTCATGAACCAAGTGTGGCCCGATTAAAGTAGCTTCACCAACCTCAAAGCACCCGATAGGAGATCTGCACCTCCTACCATACAATGCCTCAAAAGGGGCCATCTGGATATTGAAGTGGTAGCTATTGTTGTATGCAAACTCGATGAGAGGCAAGTGAACTGCCCTTGAAATTGATCACACACACTCTCAACATATCTTCTAGGGTCTGAATAGTCAGCTCAGCTTATCCATCTGTCTACGGGTGAAAAATTGTGTTGAGCTTGACCTGGGTACCAAGTCCCTTCTGAAAGGACTTCCAGAAGTGAGAGGTGAACTGGGTACCTTTGTCTGAGATAATAGACAAGGGCACCCCATGAAGTCTAACTAACTCCCAGATATAAAGACTAGCATAGTCCTCAGCAGAATCTATAGTTTTAACTGGGAGGAAGTGTGCTGACTAAGTCATTTGGTCTACTATCACCTAGATAGAATCATGCTGCCGATGAGTCTAAGGTAGACCCGTAATAAAATACATATTCACTTCTTCCCACTTCTAGGTGGGTATGCTGATATCCTGAGTCATACCTCCCGATCTCTGGTGCTCTACTTTGACTTGTTGACAGTTCGGGCATTTAGCTACAAATTCAGTGATATCTCTTTTCATGTTGTTCCACTAGTAAATATCTCACAGATCATGGTACATCTTTGTAGCACCATGGTGGATGGAGTATCTCCAGCTGTGTGCTTCAACCAGTATCTACTATCTCAAATCACCCACATCCGGTACGCACAATCTATCCTAGTAACAGAGTACACCATATCCCCCTTTGGAGAAAGCCTCAACTTTTTTTTTGAAAGCCGCTTCCTTTAGCTTAAGTAGTATGGGGTCTTCATCCTGTCTAGACTTAACTTCGACAACCAAAGAGGAATCGGATCCACTTTGCACAACTACTCCACCCTCAGCTGTAACAACCAATTGTACTCCTAACCGAGCTAATTTGCTGATATCCTTTGCCAATTTCTTTCTGCCCTTTTCAACATGGGCCACGCTCCCCATAGACAACCTGCTTAGGGAATTAGCCACCACATTGTTTTTGCCCGGGTGGTACAACACACTCATGCCATAATCCTTCAGTAATTCTAACCATCTTCTCTGACGAAGATTCAAGTCTTTCTGGATGAATACATATTGGAGGCTCTTGTGATCGGTGAAAACATCCACGTGAGCCCCGTAAAGGTAGTGTCTCCATAGTTTTAACGAAAACACCATCGCTGCCAACTCCAAGTCATGAGTCAGCTAATTCTTTTCATGAACCTTGAGTTTTCTAGAGGCGTAGGCTACCACCTTGCCCCGCTGCATCAGAACACAACCGAGTCCAACTCTGGAAGTGTCGCAATACACTACAAACCCATCTGATCCTTCCTGTAGGGTTAACACTGGAGCGGTAGTGAGTCGAGTTTTTAACTCCTGGAAACTCTTCTCACACGCATTTGACCACTAAAGTTTCACCTTCTTCTGAGTTAGCCTACTCAGAGGGGATGCTATAGAAGAAAATCCTTTCACAAAGCGTCAATAGTAACCGGCTAGACCTAAGAAACTTCTAGTTTTGGTTGGGGAGGTAGGCCGGGGACAGTATTTCAATGCTACTATCTCTTGAGGATCAACCTGAATACCTTCACCCGAGACCACGTGACCCATGAAAGTCACAGACTTCAACCAGAATTCGTATTTATTGAACTTGGTGAACAATTGGCAGTCCTTGAGTGTCTGAAGCACTATCCTCAAGTGGTTAGCATGCTCTTCCTCATTTTTGGAGTAAACCAAAATGTCATTGATAAATACAATGAATAACATATCCAGATAATGCTTGAAGACTCTGTTCATCAGGTCCATAAAGGCTGCAGGGGCATTTATTAGTTCGAAGGACATAACCACAAACTCGCAGTGACCATACCAAGTCTTCAAAGTTATTTTCGGTATGTTACACTCTCTGACTCTTAGCTGATGATACCCCGACCTGAGATCAACTTTGGAGAAACATCTGGCTCCCTGAAGTTGGTCGAACAAGTCATCAATTCTAGGTAGGGGATACCTGTTCTTGAATGTGACCTTATTCAACTGATGGTAATCGATGCACATTCTAAGGTACCATCTTTCTTTTGCACGAATAGTACTGGAGCACCCAAAGGAGAGATGTTGGGTCTGATAAAACCCTTCAACTCCTTAAGCTCAGTTGTAGCAATTTTGTAAGAAGGAATTGAGATGGGTTGAGTATCTGGGAGAAGGTCTATACCGAAGTCGATTTCCCATTCAAGAGGAACTCTAGGAAGATCTTCGGGGAACACATCAGGAAATTCACTGACAACAGGGACTGAATGGATAGTTGGGGTTTCAGAGTTGGAATCTTTGACCCGAACTGGATGATAGATACATACCATAGAAATAAGCTTCTGGGCCATAAGTTAGGAAAGAAACTGACCCTTAGGCACTGAACTACTGCCCATCTACTATAACACTGGCTCATTTGGAAACTGAAATTTAACAACTCTAGTTCGGCAATCAACTGAGGCATAACCGAAGTGTAACCAATACATGCCAAGAATGAGGTCGAAATCAACCATGTCTAGATCTACAAGGTCAGCTGGAATTACTTTATTCAAGATCGAGACTGGGCAGTTTCTATATACCCGTCTGGCTCTAACTGACTCGCCAATTAGGGTGGAGACTGAGAATGGTTCTGAGTGGACCTCGGAAATGATATCGAACTGGACTGCTACATAGGAAGTCACGAATGAAAGTGTGGATCCTGGATCTAGTAGGGAATACACGTCTAGATGAAAAAGGCGTAACATACCTGTGACCACGTCAGGTAAGCTCTCCTGATCCTGATGAGAAGACAATGCATAAAAACAATTTTGGCACTCGCCGCCATCCATGCCAGGAGTGTTGGCCTGCTAAGCTAGTCGGCCTGGTGGAACTGCTGAGGTAGTGGATTGTGACCTTCCCCGTCCTGCTAACGGATACTCTTTAAGCCGATGACCAAGCTATCCACAACCAAAATAGCCTTCTCGACCCTGAAGACACTCTCCTAGGTGGTTCTTGCCACACTTAGGGCAAGCTGGATACCTATTGCTGGCATTGTAGCTCTGGGACTGAGAACTAGATACTCCACCCCTTCGATCCTGGCGAGACCGAAAGGTAGGGGCATTGGCTGAGCTAGGTGTTGGAGCCCTCTGCTGCTTATGCTGCTGCTACTGCTACTGTGGGCGACTACTACCGCTAAATCTTTGGTGGCCATAGTCTGATTGGTCAATCCTTGCTCACTTTTTCTCCTGCTCTATGTCCTTCAGTTTTTCTGCCTCAATCTGCTGGGCATGAAAAATAAGGATGGAAAGGTCAATATCCTTAATCAACATCAACTGTCCTGCACTCTTTGAGGACCAGGTTCGACACCCCATTAACAAATTTTAACATACGAGCCCTTGGCTCAGCTACCACTCTGGAGCATACTTAAACAACATGGTGAACTTAAGAGCATATTCTTCTACCGTTCTGTTGCCCTGATTTAGGTTCATGAAACCCACCACCTTGGCCTCCCTGAGCTCCCAAGGGAAGAATCTATCCAGGAAGGCTGTAGTGAACTCCTCCCATTCCACTGCTCCTTCTCCCGCTAGCCTCCCCTCCTTCCATTGCTCGTACCAGATCTGGGCCACCCCTTTTAGCTGGTAGGCAGCCAAGTCAGAACTCTCCAAGGAACTGACACCCATAATTCAGGTGATCTTTCTAATCTCATCCACTCTCCTGTAGGTTCTCTCCTATCTTAGATCCCTAAAAATATGGGGGGTTCATCCGAGTGAAATTTTGCACTCGGGAAGCTGCTGCAGACCCATTATTGTTGACTGGGATTACCTGCTGGTTCACCTGGTTGGTAACTATCTGAGCAAGAAACTAAATAGCCGCCCTGAACTTTGCAGTGGATACTGAGTCATCCTGAGGGGCTGTTGGGGCCGGTGGAGCAGGTTGGTGAGCATTACCGGTCCTTCTTCCATTACCACATCACGGAGGCATAATTCTCTAAAATGAAATAGAGCACGAGTTAGGAGAAAAATTCTGGAATTGAATTTCAACGCACGATAAGGAGTATGAATAAAAGGGAATTTTCCTAATAACATCTAGTAGCCTCCCTATCGTAAGTGTGGCACACTTCACACCCATGAAAGGGACTCTACTTGATGCGGCTTTCAAATCTCCAAGTATACTTTAAACCTAGGGCTTTGATACCAAGTTTGTCACGCTTGAGTCTACACCTTGGACGGGACACGGTACTTGGAGTCACAAATTATCCCATGTCAACCCCTGGTCTATCATACACTAGTATTTAGAATACATATAAATATAGTGGCATCTTTAAAGTAAAAATCAAAGCATTCATGAAAAATGAAGCTGAATCACGAAGTTTAAAACATCTGAACAAAACTACAAGTCTGAAAACCAAGTATGTGTCTGAAAGCCACTACAATTGATGAGTTTCTGGGAGAAGCCTCCAACTAACTCCAAGTCTAAATAAAAGAAAATAAAACTGAATAAAATGATCTTCGTCCTCAAAGGATGAGGACTCACCAACAGATACAGCTGAAAACTCCTGGATACGTCTGCTAACGATGTTGAGACAGAGAACCTACGGCTGTATCATCAAATGATACAACATAAAATATATGCATTAGTACTTTGAATGTAGTAAGAAGGAGAAAACATAACACCGGATATAAACAGCTGAGTTGAAATGACATGCAATGACCAATAGAAATACTGAACTGAAATAACTGAAATATATTGAGATGGTCAAGATGACCCTGTCTGATGGTCAAGGACATGCCCTAAATCTGAGATACTATATTGAACTAATCTGAACTGACTAATCTGAAACTGAATTGAGTTGACTAGTGGGAGAGCCTATAACCGACATATAACCACGTGAGTTAGATGTGGAGTCCATTGTATACACCCCATCGGTAGACTCAATATACCTTGTTAGGGTATAGAGGAATGAACTGGGTGATCATAAGTATGGGCCATGAGGCCAATAAAATATATCCTACGGTGGCAACGTAGTTCTAGGAACCTGGGTGCGCTGGAACCTAGTCCCCTCGGTGCTAAGTTCTACTCCCACTAGATAGTCGTAGACTGAATTCTAATTTGATAGCTTAAAACTGGGACCTAAGACTAGTCTGGAATACCTATCTGAAAGCACCCTAAGAGTCTTATCAGATCGGATTCTGTAACTGGGATCTAAGATTGGTCAGAGCTGCTTATCTGGAAGCTGATGTGCTGACATTTTACAGAACTTTCGATGCTTAAAACCAAAAAATTATGCATATTCTGGGTATGTTTGTATAGGTATTATGTGTTTTGTGCTTAATGTTGCAGGAAATTAGGTTCGAGAGTGAACTGGTCAAATTAATGTTGAAAACAACTGAAAGGGTGACTGGCAGGCACTTCACGAGTCGTTGGCAGGAGGCATGACTCATTGTTGAAGGCGTGGGCAAAAGTTGAAGTTCGAAGAAGAAGAGACTGTGTACCTGACGAGTTGATAGAACGACTCATTACACCTGGTAACGAGTCATGAGGTCAACCGTGAAGGATGAAGGAGGAAATCATAACCAAGTGACTAGTGTAGTTGACGATAGACATAACGAATCGTCAAATGAAAGAACGACCCGTTGGTAAATCACTGGGACCAACCGTAAGGTGCACTAGACTTTTGGAGGAATGAGACCATGAGGGATCTAACAACTCATGCTCAGGCACGAAGAGTTGTTAGGTGACTCGTTGCCATGATTGGGTACGTTGCTGAGGATGACTGTTTTAAGCAAGGCAAGACTCGTCAAAAGGCCAAACGACTCGTCACCTAGCCCGTTGCCGCTGCCGACCTGGTTTCCAGTTTTAATTAGGAAAAAGATTTCTTGTAACTATAAATACACAACTTAGGTTTAAATTGGAGGATGATCTTTTACAGTTAGAGAGTAATTGAGAGAGCCGATTTTATTATTTTTCAACTATAATTTTGGTATTGATCAATTTTTCTTGAGTCAAGAAACAAAAGCAACATTGGAGATTATTCATCAATTTTGGAGTTTTTATTCAATCTACGTGATTTTTCTTCTATGATAATTTGTAAGTTGCAATTATGATTTATTTAATAATTTGTGATTGTAATAATAAAAGCATGAGTAGCTAAACCCATAACTAGATTTGTGGGAACCAAGATGAATTAACACTCATAGGAAAAAAACTTAGTGATTCTTGAACGGGGTTTTAGGCATGTATTGTTTTTCCCTTCGTTTTGATTGATTCTTAACGGTTGCAAATGTTAGGACTTACCTTATTCTTACTTACCTGACCAAGGAGGTAATGAATGGGAAAAGGGATTAACAACGGAGATTTGAGGCTATCAACCCTCATCTAATAGCTTGAACTTGTCCGGGGATAGCTAATCCAATATTAAGGGTAAGGGTCAACTAAAGTTCACCCGTATACAGACCAAGTTGCGTGGTGATAATCATCTAGATAGAGGACCAACCATTTAGGTTAACCTAACTTACCAATACTGTATGTTAAACACCGGAATAGATCAATAGTGTATGAGCCTTGTGGTTATTAAATCTTAGGGAACACAATCCTAGTCAAGTCATTAATTGAATACAAACTGAATTTGAGTTTAGTATTCAGTAATTTTACTTTTGATTATTATTCTATATTTTTATCCTTCGGAAATAAGTAACTCAATAGTAACAGTTATTCGCATTAACTTAAGTTCTTACCATATTCCCTGTGGAATCGACCTCAACCTTTATTGGGTTCTATATTTGATAATCGACCGCTTATATCTCAATTGCGAGGTGTAATTTGGGCGACATCAAATTTTGGCGTCGTTTCCAGGAAATACGGCTAAGGATTTTGTTAATTGTGTTAACTTTACTATTGGTTCTTATTTCTTTTTTTATTTTTCTTTTGTTGTTTTGGTTGCTTAACAGGACTTAGGTTTGTGCATTCCGATACTAGAAACCAAGGAAATACCCTGGTTCTAATTGATCACAAACTTGAGCTAACATTAAGAAACCTGAGAAGAATGGACAACATCTAAGAGAAGGAAACCGTGGACCAAGCCACAACAAGAATGTCGGCTGAAGAGCAAGCTTGGGCTAGAGATTGTGAGTTAGTCAGACTTGCTGAAGAGCAACGTCTAGCTGCAGAAGAAGAGCGAGTTAGACGACATAGAGGTCCAGAAGACTAGAGACACCGGTATTTTGACGAAGAGGATGATGCGAATATAGATGAAGTCGGTGCCACTAGAGCTATAGTCGCTCCTCCTTTGCCTGCTGGGGAAAAGTTTGAAATTACCAGTGCAATGATCCAACTGCTTAATATGAAGGAAATATTTCCGAGTCACGCATATGATGATTCACGCTCACCTAACAAATTTCATGGGAATATGCAAGGCATACAAGCAATCGGGGGTGAGCCAGGACGCAATCAGACTAAGGTTATTTCCATTCTCTCTAGGGAGTGAGGCAATGATGTGGTTGGCTGAGTTGTCGAATGATTCCATCACTACTTGGGGAGAGCTTAAGAGAGCTTTTCTTAAAAGGTTCTTCCCACCATCCAAAGCTTGCAGTTGAAGGATGAAATATATAACTTCAGACAGCTAAATTCTGAGGCACTCCACAAGACCTGGCTGCGTTTTTACAAAAAGCTCAAAAGGGTGCCAAATCACAGAATTCCGAATGATACATTGTTGGAGATCTTTTATCGGTCTCTGAATGCCAACACCAAGGTGGTGGATGATTGATCTTGGGCAAATTTATATTCCCAAGTGATACTCAAAATTACCATTTTAGCCTTGTTTATCTATCAATGTGTATACATTCTCATGTAATTGGTAATAAAATGTGAATTTATACTAACCAACATGATTAACATTGTTTTGCAGGTAAAATGTAATTTCGGGAAGCTAAAATGCATGTTGGAGGATATCGGGGTTGAACTTGGATGCGAGCAAGGGACAAGACATTGGACAGCATGAAATAAAGGGGCTCCGCGATGGAGCCGTGTCACGCTGCCATCGTGGAGGCCTTCTGCCTGGATAGGGAAATTTCACCCAAATTCCAGAGAGGGTCCGTGTCCGGTCCGTGGCATAGTGGCTTGGCTCCGCGTTGCACGCCGTGCCATGTTGAACTTTAATTCTTGGACCCCCAGTTCTAGTGAAGGTCCGCGTCCGTAGCGTGTCACGGAGGCAGTGCTCCGCGATGCACTCCGTGACACGTTGCTCGTTATTTCGGGAAAAATTCCCAGCAGTATAAATAGAACACTTAGGTTCATTTTTCAATATTCTGACTTGGTGGAGCAAGAATGTGGGTTACAGGCAGTTGAGGGAACGAAAATATCAGGGTTTTTCTCTCTTTCTTTCTTCTTTAATTCAATTTCTTGTATGATTAGCACTCATTTAAAGATGTTTAATCCACAAATGAGTGGCTAATTCTTCTTCTTGCTGAAATGTGATCATTGATTCTTTGGTTTTTCATCTTTTCTTCCATGTTGTTCTATTAATTCTTGTTCTTACTGCATTAATGTGTGGCCTACGTTAATGTACATCTAAAAAGTCCGGTTTCACTCGAGAGAGCAAGAAATTGGAAAGTTGTGAATTAATAGGATATGATCTTTACTTGATTTGGAAAAATTGGGAATTGATTTACTTTCAGGATAGAAATATACCTGAAAGTCGTATTAGTCAATTTAGGAACCGGGTTTTTATGGCTAGAACATGAATTGCATTTAATCACAGAAATATAGGTGGATGGTTCATGATTCTTAATTGAGATTAAATACGAGAGTTTTAATCTCTTGGCAATAGTTCTTGGCTAGCAACTGGAGGAAAAGACTAACCAAATTATGTCAATAATTACTTTCATTACATGTTCGTTTAACCTCAGCATGCTCTCATTCATAGTTCAAACTCAAAGTAGATAATTGTTTTAGCTTTAGTATAAAAATTATAAAACAAAATATCAAACTCTTGGTTACACTGTTGTCTGCATTTTTAGAATTAAAATATAGTACACTTGAGCAATTTGCACTTCATCCCAGTCCCTGTGGGATCGATACTTGGCTTACTAAAGCCACTTTACTACTTGTTCGACCATGTGCACTTGCGTGTCGTTTTATATACCCCACAAATCACGCGAATAATGATACCATCTCCGGAGGAAGTTTTATGAGTCACACTTATGCAGAGGCTGTGGAGCTGCTAGACAGGATCACCAAAACCAACCGAGCTTGGCACACGAGAGAGTCAGAGGTTCCGACTGGTTCTTATGCGGTTGGAATGTATGCCGAACAAAGGAGAAAAGATGAGGAGCTTGATCAAGATATCGCAGAGATAAAGACCACCATGGGGTTTCTTGCTAAGCACTTGATGGGAGTTGGAGCAGAAAAGGTAAATGTTGTGGGTTCTCAGGGCAAGGCCTCGAGAAATGATGGTTGTGATCTGAGTCTGAATAAGAAGTTAATTATTTGAATGATTAGAGAGCGGGTTTCCGGACCAACACCCAGGGGTCTAACCAAGACTCTTAGCGTCAAGGTCAAGGGAACCAAGGTCGAAACTTTTACAAGGATAACAATTACAGTCGGGGCAAATACCGAGATAATGGAGACTGGAAGAAGCGCGAGGAGTTCAAAAATGATAGAGGCGGTATGTATGTTCCACAAAGAAACCGTGGTCCAAAGTCCAGTGGTTCAAGGTTTGAGGACATGCTCTCCAAAGTACTCAAGCAGATGGAGACAACAGATAGCCACTTTAAGGAGCTTCGGGCAGATATTTTTTTATTTAAATCAAAAGGTGGAGTCTCATGTCGTGGATAAAAGATAGATTGAGCAGAAGATGAGTCAGATTTCTGTTGCAATGAATCAGAGGCAGAAAGGCACACTTCCCAGCAATACTGTGCAAAATTTGAAAAATGACAGTCGCCGCATGGCGGTGACTACTAAGAGCGGGATCGCCACAGTTGATCCTCGAGGCCAATTGTAGTTAAGGAGTCAGAAAAGCCTGTCATGACGAATGAGGATGGTGTAGCAGATTTTGAAAACCCAAATTTGGTTGGGGACTCAGATGTGCAAACTTCTCCAAGTATTGCAAAGGTGCAAGGAGCTGTCCATGGGAAGGAGAAGGAGGCACAACAAAAAATGACAGTAATCCCTAGACCTCCTCCTCCTTATCCACAGCGGTTGAAGAAGAAAGCTGAGGATGGAAAGTATCAAAAGTTTATCTCTATGCTCAAGCAACAGTCGGTGAATATCCCATTGCTTGAGGCACTTGACAAAATGCCCAGATATGCCAAATTCATGAAGGACCTCATCACCAGAAAAAGGACTATAATTTTGAAACCTGCTGATAAATTGCACCACTACTGTGCCATAACTACACGAGTTCTAGCATAGAAGAAGGAAGACCCAGGTGCATTTACTATACCTTGCATCATTGGGGAGGTTGAGTTTGCAAGGGCGCTTTGTAGGGAGGGATACATGTGCATTCTTTTTGCTGAACATAACCCGAGGGTTTTTCTTGCCGAATATCTTTTTGTCTCGGTTGTTCCATATCTAGTAGAACCGGCATGTTGAGGATTTTTTAAAATATTTTTTGTGTCAGTTAGAAGAAAGTAGGAAAGCTGAAAGCAGTCAAGAGCTGAAATTGTTAAAAATAACTGTTGTTTGATAATTTGATACCCCTCCGAAAAATTTGTATGTCTATGTGAAAGTTGACAAGTATGACCTTTGTGAATCTTTGCATGGCATTGAAACGTGAACATGTTTACCATTATATGGCCGTACCTGAACTAGAGATTGGTAGAAGTGATTATGTTGACCTGTGCTATGTGTGAGTGAGGTTTAATAGATGAATTCAATTGTGTGTGTCAATCTAGAATTTGCCTGGTCAGTCGTACCAAGATAGAGGATAGGAAACTAGGAAAGGAGCATAGGACGTTTTTGATTTATGAGTCCACTTTAGCCTTAAAGACCTACCAAAAAAGAATAAAAATTTCTTGATCCAAATATTTGAGCTTAAATTGACCTTTCTTTTGTTTACACCAATTCACCTGCCTGATTTTATTATGAATGAACTTGTTTTGGCCCTGGTCCTTCCTTGGACATTATGAACCTCAACTCAGGAAAATCGCCTAAGTTGAGGGTGGCTATTATAGGGGTGATTAAGAAGAATCGTGTGGAAAGAAAATTGGATAATGAAAAAGAAAAAGAGCGGGTGCGGTATGCATAATGAAAAGAAGAATAAAAATTGTTGTCAAAAAGAAAGAAAAGAAAAGAAAAAAATAATGTGTGACATCAATGAGTGTTTGAATAAAGAGAAACCGCATCCGTATTTGCAAAATCAAAGAAAAAAGAAGCAATTAAAGAAAAAAAGGGAGAAAATAGAAATAAAGATAAAAAGTGGAGTCAAGAGGTGTATAGTGCCAAGGAGGGTTGAACTACTAATTCTATATGTACCATACCCAAGCTAGAGCCTACGTTACAAGCTTAGAAAGTCCTATAGTGATCCTAGCTACTTGTCCGAAAATCGAGGTATTGAGTAAAGACAAGCCTATGGTATTGTATGTACGCAGTTCGAATTTCTTTGTGAGAGCGAGTGGATCTTACCTAGTCCCAAGAGAAATATATCGAGTTAATAAAATACACATGTGTGAGTGTGGGACTTCTTTGAGGTGAGAGCATTTAGTCAACAAAATCGTCTTAAAAATGTCTGTGTCAGTGTTATAGATTTATGTGCGTGGTTGCAAGTGACAGTATTTTGCCATGTTTTGATTCCACTGTGTTATGGTTGGAAATTTTGCATATGTATAGTGATTTGAGTTGATACAATGAGGGAGGGGTTAGAAAATTTGATTTTGATGTATAAATGTGACTGCCGTAAGTTTCCTAGTGTTCTTTCAATTGAAGCGTTGAAGTAGTTCCGTTTGTTTTTTTTTATTTTGTTTTTGCCTGAGGACATGCAAAAGTTCTAAGCTGAGGGTGTTGATTTGCCGTGATTTTACGGCACTTTCGATGCTTAAAACCAAGAAATTATGCACATTCAGGGTATGTTAATTTAGGTATGATGTGTTTTGTGATTAATGTTGTAGGAAAATAGGTTCGGGAGTGAACATGTCAAATTAATGTTGAAAACAACTGAAAGGGTGACTGCCTGACACATCAGGAGTCGTTGGCAGGAGGCACAACTTGTTGTTGAAGGCATGGGCAAAAGTTGAAGTTCGAAGAAGAAGAGACAGTGTACTTGACGAGTTGATGGAATGAATCGTTACACCTGGTAACGAGTCGTGAGGTCAACCGTTGAAGGCTGAGTAAGGAAATCATAACAAAGTGACCAATGTAGTTGACGACAGACTTAACGAATTGTCAAATGAAAGAACAGCTCGTTGGCAATTCACTGGGACCAACCATAAGGTGCACTGGACTTTTGGAGGAATGAGACCACGAGGGACCTAAGGACTCGTGCTCAGGCATGACGGTTCCTTAGGTGACCCATTGTCACGATTGGGTACGTTGCTGAGGACGACTGTTTTAAGCAAAGCACGAATCGTCAAAAGGCCAAACGACTCGTCACCTAGCCCGCTGCCACTGCCGACCTGGTTTTCAGTTTTAATTAGGAAAAAGATTTCTTGGAACTATAAATGCACAGTTTAGGTTTATTTTTGGAGGACGATTTTTTATGGTTAAAGAGTAATTGAGAGAGCCGATTTTATTAGATTTCAACTAGAATTTTGGTATTGATCAATTGTCCTTGAGTCAAGAAACAAAAGCAACATTAGATATTATTCATCAATTTTGGAGTTTTTATTCAATCTATGTGGTTTTTCTTCTACGATAATTTGTAAGTTGCAATTATGATTTATTCAATAATTTGTGATTGTGATAATACAAGAATGAGTAGCTAAACCCATAACTAGGTTTGTGGGAACCAAGATGAATTAACACACATAGGAAAAACACTTAGTGATTCTTGAACGGGGTTTTATACATGTATTGTTTTTCCCTTCGTTTTGATTGATTCTTAACGGTTGCAAATGCTAGGACTTACCTTATTCTTACTTACCGGACCAAGGAGGTAATGAATGGGAAGAGGGATTAACAATGGAGATTTAAGGCTATCAACCCTCATTTAATAGCTTGAACTTGTCTGGGGATAGCTAATCCGATATTAAGGGTAAGGGTCAACTAAAGTACACCCGTATATGGACCAAGTTGCGTGGTGATAATAATCTAGATAGGGGACCAACCGTTTAGGTGAACCTAACTTACCAATATTGCATGTTAAAGACCGGAATAGATCACTAGTATATAAGACTTGTGGTTATGCAATCTTGGGGAAAACAATCTTAGTCAAGTCGTTAATTGAATACAAACCGAATTTGATTTCAGCATTCAGTAATTTTACTTTTGCTTATTATTCTATATTTTCCCCCTTCGTAAATAAGTAACTCAATAGTAACAGTTCTTCGCATTAACTTAAGTTCTTACCATATTCCCTGTGGGATCGACCTCAACCTTTGTTGGGTTCTATATTTGACAATCAACCGCTTATATCTCAATTGCGAGGTTTAATTTGGGAGACATCAGAAGCATATGTAACTGTCTAAAGAACAAATTGTAATACTGAAGCTGGGTCCTAAGACTGGTCAAAACTTATTGTCTGAAAGTGTCATGACCGCCTATAGAACCACTAAAATTGATACTGGGACTATATTTGATAAATGGAAGGCACCACTGACACCTCAGAAATTTCTGTAGTCAAACTGATCAGCTGACGTTTCTAACTAACATTGAGGATTCTAATATTCTGACTGAAATCGAACTATCGTGCAGTTAACTGAGATTCCAATTAATACTAACAATATGGGAATCCACAACATTGATAGAATCAAGCAATAAGGAAGACTAACCCAATCGACAAAATTCTAGGTGATTTATTCAACATTAGGGATAAATCATCCTTACAAGAAAGAGCATTTGTACGATATCTAGAAAATGGAGAATATCCAACAATCAACATGAATCATACTCCATAAGCTATAATAGAATCTGGCATATAATTCATCCACATTCGTAAGCTCAGGGCTAGAATTCACTTTATGGAATCGACATCAATATAGTCATAAACTGATGGAATCATATCTAAAATAAACATGGATAACATTCTACAAGAATTCAAAGAACTCTAACATATATTCTCTTCACATTCGAAAGCCCAGGACTAGAATTCATAGAGAAACTAGGAGGGATTTTGGGGACACAAGAGAAGAACTATTCCCTTGTTGAATTCCCACGTACCTACCTAAAATTCCCCTGGAGAAAGAAGCTTGAATGGCTGTAATCGGTGAGGAACCCTAGACCTTGCTTGAGAGCTCTTGAGATAAGACTTACCCAAATTTTCTAAAAATCTGAGTGGAAATGTTTAACCCCTCTAAACCCCTTCAAAATAATCCCAAAACGACGTATTTTAGAGTCTAGGATGTTAGGAGATTATGGAAATACCCTTGATAAATTCGTAGGGAAAACTGATCGCCAATCCCCACGAGGGACCCAGTGACCAGGACTCGTGGTCACGGTCATTGGGTGCACTGCCAAAAACCTCCTGTTGGTCACCACGAGGGACACCACGACTCGTGGTGACCCACTCGTCAACTACACTGCCAAATTCTCCACTTCCCAAACCATCCTGGACCACGGGTCACCTAACGGGTCGTGGCATGGACCACGATTCATGGTGCCCACTCGTTAGATACACTGCCTACTTTCCCTGGCCTTTCTTTTTATCTTGACCACGAATCACATCACGACTCATGGTGTTGACCACAATTTGTGGTCACACCCGTGGCCACCCCATTTTGCCTAAATTTTCAACCAAGTCTGAACCCTTCCCCACGAGTCACTTCACGACTCACGGCCTACCCCACGAATCACTGGATGACTCGTTCCGTGATCTGGTGCAGAAAATTCTATTTTCTCTATTTCAAGTCCCGAGTCTGGTCTTAGAGTTTCCGGGGCATTACACTTCTACTCAGATGTAGAGACTTTATCCCTAAAAGCCCTTCAGGCTGCAATATCATCTCTAGCCTTCTTGTCCTGAGCATTCTTGTTGGTTTATCCTTTGCGTGCCATTATACCTGTGGAGAAGGAATTAGTACTTGTGATATTAGAGAATTAAAGTAAGAAAGAGTATCTACAATATCTCACTATAGTTCATAAGTATGAGTCATACCACAATGGTACAA
The DNA here is from genome assembly GCA_035772735.1 of Datura wrightii. Taxonomy (NCBI): domain Eukaryota; kingdom Viridiplantae; phylum Streptophyta; class Magnoliopsida; order Solanales; family Solanaceae; genus Datura; species Datura wrightii. Next base: position 164,773,595 of record JASDFA010000018.1, on the reverse strand, counting down.
TCCGTACTATGACTCATAGTATTCTTTTTCACAGTTACCACTTATTGGTACGACTAATACCAAGGTGGTACAATTTATACTAATGGTCGTATTATTAACTTTTGAGAATTTGTGACTTTTGATGTTTTAGTACGACTCATTATTACGATTCGTGGTGTGATCCTACGAGTCGTACCATGGGTTGTGCTTTTGTTTCTGACTATGACCCTTTCTAGTTTTCTTTACGACCACTTGGTATGACTCTTGGTGTGATACCACGGTTCGTACCACGTCCCATACCAAAAATTTCAAACTTTAATGATTCTGGGACAGTCCCAATGAATCATCCTACAAGTTGTGGTAGGATACCACAAGTATTAGGGTGGCTCGTAAAGCCTATCCTTACTTTATGCAGTAATAAGTGTGTAGGCATTCAAATTTTTGGGGTGGATACTCAGACTTCACCACCCCTTTAGTTCACAAAAACACAAAATTTCACCTACCCACAGTCAACTTTTCCCATTAACTCACTACCCCTAAGCAATTAAATTCATTGAGCATTTTAATTCCTAAACCCATCAGTATATCATCCCAAATAGCCCACTGATCACATTCCTCCATTTCATTTTCATAAGTGGAGGATTCACAGTAGCTGTTCGGCCATTACTACTAACAGAAGAGGATGGAAAATTTTCAACTTACGTGCCAAATTCTTGAGTGATTCTTCTTGCTTAGGATTTAGGGTAGGAATTCAACTAAGTCATGCAAATTTATTGCACAATTTTGATCTCGATTGGAATGGGAGTGAGTTACGGGTGAGTGGAGAGTAAGGGGAGGTGATTGTGGGTTCATGTAGGAAATTTTGGACCAAATTTTGCATTTTAAATAGGTTCTGGGCGGATTTAAAAATCGGTGTCGAGTCGGGTCAGCTGGGTTCCATCATTTAATTGGTCCGTCACGACTTGTACCATGAGTCATAGGTCATACCTACAACTCGTCCATTCCATCCGTAACTAAAGTTTAAAATACTTACCTGGAAACCTATGAGTGCGTGGTATAGTTCATACCAAGTTGACACGACTTGTACCATGACTCGTAGGTTAGAGTTTCTACACTTCAACACTTAAGATAGTTCATCACCATAGTGGCTACTAGGACTTATACCATGTAGGTATGGGTCATAATGACAAACCATAGTATGAACTTCTTAATCTTGTTAAGTCTTTGCTTCTTATTAAGGATAGGACTACGAGCCATGCCATAATACCACAGTTCGTACTAAGTCTCGAAGTCCAGACTTGCACTTTAATTTTCTAATTTTAATCCCCGTTTCACCTGCACGTTGCAATACACATTAGTTAAGATACTTGGGTTGCCTCCCAAGAAGTGCCTGATTTAACATCGCGACAAGACGCAGGCAGTTTTGTTACTCAGGCTTCACCAAACCAGCTCATGGGTTGCTTCTCATGCAGCACCTGATTTAATATCGCGACATAGAATGTGTCTCTTGACTACTCAGAGTTCATCAAGAAACTCCAACTTAACATTAATAGCTTAGACCACTCGAAACTCATTTGGCTGCTTCAGTGACTTGCAGACATTGAAAGTGACCTCTTCTTCATTCAGCCTGAACTTTAGCTGTCCATCTTCAACATCCACCAAGGCTCTCCCAGTGGCAAGGAATGGTCACCCCAATATTATGGGGACCTCAAAATCCACTTCACAATCTAAAATCACGAAGTCAACCGAAAAGATGAACTTGTCTACCTTCACTAACACATCATGAAGGATACCCACTGGCTTTTTCACTATGCGGTCCACCATCAATAGCTACATTATCATCAGTGGTGGGGGCTCCCAAGCCCAACTATTCGAACACAGTTAGCGGCATCAGATTGATGCTAGCTCCCAAATCACACAGTGCTCTAGCAAACTCAAAATCTCTAATAGTGCATGGGATGGTGAAAGCACCCGAGTCTTTCTTTTTCTGTGCAAGCACCCGTAAGGCTATGACACTATAATGGTGAAAATTTCCAATTGGTTTATAGCTCATGAATCATTTCCTGGTTACCAGGTCCTTCATGAACTTCACATACCTAGGCATCTGCTCCAATGCCTCAACCAAGGGAATATTCATTGACAACTCCTTCTGCATGGATAAAATTTTTTGAAATTTCCCATCATCCACCTTCTTCTTCATTCTTTGGGGAAAAGGTGTCGGCGATTGAGGATAGGCCTGAAAATTTATGGGGCCTCTTTCACCTTCCCTTTGTCAGTAGCAAGCTCTTTTGCATAAACTGGAGTCTTGGTCAAACCTACACAACCATAAACTACCTGCTCTGTAGACTCAACCTCTTCATCTAAATCAACCTCCTTCGGTTTTCCCATTTTAACTACAGCTGGCATGAGCGGATCAACTATGGTTTTTCCACTCGTAGTTGTTACAGCCATGCAGTAGCTATCATTCTTTGGATTTCGCACTGTTTTACTAGGGAGTGTGCCCTTCTTCCTCTTTTTTAGGGATGTAGACATCTGGCCCAATTTCTGCTCAATCTGCTTGATCATTTTGGCGTGTGACTCATCTTTCTGGTTCATGCCAGCTATATCTTCACGAATGTACTTTAGGTGATCATAAATTGACCTTTCCTTTTTAAGCAGATCAACCATTATGCTTTCTAACTTTGAGGTTCCAGCATCACCCTCACGAGCCTTTGGAGGAACATATAGGCCGGTGCGATCATTCCAGTATCCATCGTTCTTCCTCCAATCACCTTCTTGTTCTCGTCCTCCACTTCTGTCCCTGTATCCATCTCTATTGTAGTTGTCCCTGTATTGGTTCTAGCCTTGGTTCTCGGATCCTTGGCACCAAGTGTCTTGACCAGACCCTTGGGTGTTAGCTTGAAAACCCGCCACTTGGTTATCTAAGAAGTTTGCTTCCTCCTCGAAATTAGAGTGCTCAAACTCTTGCTCTTGACCCTGAGTTCCCACTACATTCACCTTATGCGCTCCATATCCCATGATATGCTTCGTGAGGACATTAATGGATGTTTTTATATGAGATAATTCTTGTTCACACTCCTCTTCTTTCCTGTGCTGCTCTGCAGTCATCCCGATAGCATATGTACCTACAGCTATCTCAGCTTCTCTGGTATGCCAGACTTTATTTGTCTTGGTCACTTGGTCCAGTATGGTTGTTGCTTCCTCCCACGAGTGACTCATCAATGCTCCACCTTCCACTTTATCTGCCACGACCTTAGTGTTGTTGTTCAAAGACCTATAAAATATTTCCAACAAGCTCTCATTGGGAATTCTATGATTCGGGCACTTAGTCAACTTTTTCTTGAACCTCAGCCATGTCTCATGAAGTACCTCCGTCTGGAGCTGTTGAAAGTTGTAGATCTCATCTTTGAGCTGAAGCATCCTAGAAGGTGGGAAGAACCTTTCCGAAAAGGCATGTTTCAGCTCTCTCCAGTTGATGATGGAGTCATTTGGCAACTCTAACAATCATAAAGTAGCCTTACCAGCTAGAGAGAATGGAAAGAGCCTCAGACTGATGGCATCCTGGCTCACTCCTGGAAACCTGTAAGCCTTGAAAATACCCACAAAATTCACTAGGTGGAGATTTGCATCATCAGCAACATTACCACTAGACACTCTCTTCATATTCAGCAGCTGAATCTTTGTGCTAGTGATATCAAATTCTGCCCAGTAGGCAGCGGTGGGGGTACAATAGCTCCTGTTGACCCGGCTTCATCAATATTCATATCCTTATCATCATTAAAATGAGGCACATATCTATGGAACTGTTGTGGTCTAGGGCCTCTGTTTTTTCTTTTGTTACAACCAGCATTGTCAACCTCTTCCTAGGCATCATCTGCCTCTTGAACAGTAGCTTGTCCAGCTAACTCTACCTGGTGGGACTCATTAGCTTGACGAGCTTCGGCCGCTAATCAAGCATCCGTCTGTTCAGGGGTCTCCACACTGGCCATTCTTCACAATGTCCTTTCTAGTTCTCGATCAATTGGTGCTAGGGGGTTTTGTGCTACTCCGGGTACTTGGCATTCACCAATTGGTCACCTGTGTTAAACAAAGACAAAAGAAAAAATATAAATGAGGAAATAAAGACTAAACGTTAAATAGAAGCTATCAATCCAATCCTAAGTCATATTCCCCGACAACTGTGCAATTTTTTATAATGCTAGAATTACACCTCTGAAGAAGTATAACGTGAACACTATCAATAAAGAACCCAACTAAGGTTGGGGTTGATCCCAGAAGAACTTTGGTCAAGATATAGATTAGTGCTAGTATTTAGTCTTTTAGTTCAATTATTTCATAAAGGGGGTTTAAGAGAAACATTCAACTGACAATATTGTGAAATGGTGTTGTTATCAAAGTTATGTAATTAACTAGGGAAGTGTTCCCCATGACTTCTTAACTAGGTCAAGTTATTACACTTGTGCTATATCCCAATACTTATCCTATACAACTCATAAATTATGTTCACCCAAACGACTGATTCACCCCTATTGAATGACTATACTCAATCACTGGGTTAGGTCTCATGAGTGATTGTACTTTAGCCTTTATCAATAATTTCAAATTAACTTTCCTGCGACCACAACTCAAGTTATTTAAAGAAAATTACTCTCAAGGCTTTGTTGTTCTTCTCTTTTCGTAATCTCCACTTCTCTAGGATCAAGAATGACAAAAATACGGGCTAGTCCTAACGTTGTTCCCCATTAAGAAACATTAATCATGAAGAAAAGAGCAACACATGCATCTATATTGGTTCAGAATCACTTTTTGTTAACCCTAAGTTGTTATTCCACCATCCCACAACTCAAGTGTCACGACCAGAGCTGAGACCTCGAACCGAGACACAGGACCTAGAACCAGGAATGGCACCAAGCTAACCCATGGTACATACATAGCATGATGTAATAGCATAATCAAGAGGAAATTAAATATAAGCATAGATAAACAGAAGTCTATGTACCATAAAGCATAAGTAAAGTGACAAGATCACAACGCTTAGTCGAAAAGTTGAACATACTAACTCTATGTCTGAAAGCCTCTACTAACTGATGAGCTACTAGGACAAGCCCCCAGCTAACTCCAAGTCTGAAGCTAAAACAAAGACTGGGAAAAAATGGCTTTTCTGAGCAGGGATGAGCTAATAGTGAGACTGAGAAGGATCACCCGAACCTATACCATCAGATATAGCATAGAGTATGAGGGGAAAGTAAGGCATGCTAGTAAAATGTTAGTCTAAAATCATGAGTATAAATCAAGAAGGATCATGAGAGTAAGGACAACATGCTAAAAGCCATGAATCCAAAGTATCCATATTTATACATAATGACCCATGGTTTAGATATTGAAGCCATATAACTTCTCATGCTTGAAATTGTAAGTGAAAGCTCATGAACTGATCAATGGCTCAAATATACTACATTTCTTCGCATGTACCTGCAGTAGCATTCAAGTAATGCCCTTTGATTTCGAACTTTCCATTTTTGGAATAGTTACAGAAATATCATAAGTCATGAACATGAGTAACTAAAAACATGAGGAGTAGTGGGAGACTCGTCATAACCGACAACCATTACGTATGAGCACATGATAATCCCACGTATTGCCCATGTGGAGGAGAGCCATCCTAAGCCTTGTTAGAGCAAGGGACAAATAAAGTGTGATAAAACATATTTGACTTTACATGGGCTTTCCCAAATCATGAAATCATACATACTTGAAATAAACATTATAATTCAATATCATGGAATCTTAAGTTTAAGAATTCGTAATCATTTATACTTGGATAATTTATCATGTCAGAAATCATAGGCTCGTAAACTTGAAATTCATAAAATCATGCATAGTAGGGAATAATATTCATAAACTTGAAATCATGATTTAGTAAGTAGCTTGAGGGTTAATCTACCCTAATGACCATAAAATATCAATTGAAACATGAGAGGATTAAACCCATAGAGCTAGCATGATTAATTACATGAAATTAGGTTAAGCCCTAGAATTCAACTTAACATGCTTAGAGACTTGAAATTATAGAATTAGGATGAAATTGGGTATGAGGATGGAAGAATTTCCTCCATTCATAACTCTATATACTTGGGCAATTGAATGCTAAGCTTTCCTTGAAAACCCGAAGATATTTGAGATGAACTTGAAGAAGAGCCCAAACTTGACTTGAGGGAATTTGATCTTGTATTGGGAGTTTAGGATTAGAATGAGAGTTTAGAAAGAATAAAACCCTTAAAATCACCTCTTCCCAAATCTCAAAATGACATAGCATAGGGGTTAGAAGCTTATGAATTTACAAAATTATCCCTGGTAATCAGGCTGAATTTGGACAACTGGGTGTCCTTATGGTGGCGGTGATGGGCTGTCACTAGCCCAACGGTCCGTCGCCCTTGCCGCCACTCCTAAACAGAAGTAGTTCAAAAATCTAATTTACCAATGGTGGAAAGTGATGAGCCATCACTCCCTCGATGGTCCGTCGAATCCACCGTCACACCTAGAACATCATGCAATGGTATATGCAATGGTCTGTTGCTAGACTGATGGACCCTCACCCTCGCCGTCAAACCTCGATACTACCCATGATGGTCCGTTGCCTACCTGATAGCTATCATTCACACCATCGGAGCCACGAAGCCACTTTGATAAGCTGTCACTAGGTTGACGGGCCGTCGGCTCCTCCGTCAACCCCTTGCACCAGATCTGCAATTTCAGCTCTTTTTCCTTTAAGAAGACATTTTGAAACCCGAGGTATATCTCCCCCTTGGGAAAATTCATCCTCGAATGTTGACTTAAACGTACTAGAGGTCGAGGGAAGGAACTACAGTCCCAAAAATGAATTACCATAATTGAAAACTGACGGAGTGATTGACTCTGGATTGAAATGCATGACTGAACTGAATTCGTGAAACATACATGCATGTTATGATATGGAAGAAACTTAGAGATATGAACTTAACATACAACTGAATGGAGTCTAAGGAGAAAATCGGTACCCCATACTGGAATTGAGCCGAAAGAGAAAAGATGCGGGTATTTAGCCATCATATTTGCTTCAGTTTCCCACATAGCTCATTCAACAAGCTAATTTCTCTACAAAACCTTCACTGAAGCTACTACCTTGTTTCTCAACTTTCAAACCTGATGATCAAGGATTTCAACCGAAACCTCCTCATAAGTAAGGATATCCTTCACACTAACTCTCTTTTTCGGAACCACTAAGGTTGGGTTGCCAATCTACTTTTCTAATAGAGATACATGGAAAACTGGATGCACAAAAACTAACTTTGCTGGTAGCTCCAACTCATATGCCACCTTGCCAACTCGCCTTAGAATCCTATAAGGACCAACATATCGGGGACTAAGCTTCCTTTTCTTTCCAAACCTCATAACTTACTTCATGGGAGACACCTTCTGAAACACCCAATCATTAACCTCAAACTCAAGCTCTCTCCACCAAACATCCGCATAAGATTTCTAACAACTCTAAGCTATTTTCAACCTTTCTCTAATAAGCTGGAATTTCTTCATTGCCTCATGAATTGATCTAGCCCTATCAACGTAGCCACACCTACCTCGAACCATCCAATAGGTGACCTACACCTCCACTTGTAAAGAGCCTCAATGTAGCCATCTAGATGCTAGAGTGATAGCCGTTGTTGTAGGTAAACTCGATGAGAGGCAAGTAATCATCCCAACTACCCTTGAAATCAATCACATACTCTCTCAAAATGTCCTCAAGATTCTGAATGGTCCTCTCGGCCTAACCATTTGTCTGCGAGTGAAAAGTTGTGGTGAGCTTCGCTTATGTACCAAGTCCCTTTCGAAACAATCTCCAAAATTGAGAGGTGAACTGAGCACCCCTATCTGAGGTGATGGATAGTGGAACCCCATGTAATCGAACCGACTCCCAAATGTACAATCTAGCATAATCCTCAGCTGAATCAATTGTTTTTACCGATAGGAAATGGACTGATTTAGTCAACCTATCCACAATCACCCATATAGAGTCATGTTGTCAGCGTGTATAAGGCAACCCTGTAATGAAGTCCATATTGATTTCTTCCCACTTTCACATTGGATGATAATATCCTAAAGCATACCTCCAGGTATTTGATGCTCAACCTTCACCTGTTGACAATTCGGACACTTATCCACAAACGCCGCTATGTCCTTCTTCATGCCGTTCCACCAATAGACTTCTCATATATCACGGTACATCTTGGTGCCACCTTCATGGATAGAATACTGAGAGCCATTAGCATTTTTCAACATCCCCTCTCTCAAGTCATCTATAGCCAGCACACACAATCAGTCCTGATATCGGAGTACACCCTCTCCCCTATAGGAGAAAACCTCTACTTTCTAATTTCAGTCTGCTTCCTTCAGCTTCACTAGGATAGGATCCTCATCTTACCTAGCTTTGACTTCAGTCACCAATGAAGATTCCGACCCATTCTGAACAATAACACCACCATCCATCGAATGTGTAAGGCGATCCACTAAACGAGCAATCATATGGACATCTTTCACCAACTCCTTTCTTCCATTCTAGACATGAGACACACTCTCTATGGACAACCTACTAAGAGAATCTGCCACTACATTGGCCTTTCCTGGATGATAAAGAACACTCATGTCATAGTCCTTGAGAAGCTCTAGCCATCTCTTTTTGCGCAAGTTCAGGTCATTCTGAGTGAGCATGTACCGGAGGCTCTTGTGGTCAATGAACACATCCACATGCATCCATACAAATAGTGCCTCCAAATCATTAAAGAAAACACCCTCGCTGCCAAGTCTAGATCATACGTTGGATAATTCTTCTCATGAGTCTTAAGCTGTCTAGAGGCATAAGCAATGACCTTACCGTGCTTCATCAATACATAACCAAGAACAACCCTAGATGCATCACAATACACAACAAAACCATTCATGCCCTCCGCTAGGGTCAGTACTGGGGTTGAAGTGAGTCAAGTATTTAACTCCTGAAAATGCTTCTCACAAACATCCCACAACTAAAATTTGACCTTTTTCTAGGTCAACTTAGCCAACGGTACTGCAATGGATGAAAATCCCTCAACAAACCTTCTGTAGTAGCCAGCTAAACCCAAGAAGCTCCTTATATTTGTCGAACAAACAAGTCTAGGCCAATTCTTTACTGCCTCTTTCTTTTGAGAATGCACCTGTACACCCTCACTAGACACCACATTATCCAAGAATGCTATTGAATTTAGCCAAAACTCTCACTTGCTGAATCTAGCAAACAGTTGGCGATTCTTGAGATTCTGCAACACAATCCTCAAATGAGCGGCATGCTCCTCCTCGCTTCGAGAGTATTTGAGAATATCATCTATGAAGCAATCACAAACATATCTAAATACTGCTTGAACACCCAATCGTCAAGTCCATAAAAGCTGCAAGGGCATTCATTAGTCCAAAAACATAACTACAAACTCATATTGACCATATAGAGTACTAAAGGTTGTCTTCAGAATTTCACACTCCCTAACTCAGAGCTAGTGATAGCCAGATCTGAGGTCTATTTTAGAACTCCACTTAACACCTTGAAGCTGATCAAATAGGTCATCAATCATGGGTAGGGGATACTTATTCTTGATTGTGACCTTATTCAACTGCCGATAGTCAATGCACATCCTAAGGGAAGCATCCTTCTTTTGAACAAAAAGAACTGGAGCACCCCATAGGGACATACTAGGCCTTATGAAACCCTTATCTAGGAGATCCTTCAACTGTGCTTCAACTCCTTTAGCTAGGTTGGAGCCATTCTATAAGGAGGAATGGATATAGGTTGTGTATCACAGAGAAGGTCAGTACCAAAGACAATCTCCCACTTGGGAAGGACTCTTGGTAGATCATCCAGGAACAACTCTAGATACTCATATACAACACGAACTGAATGAAGAGTCGGAGTCTCGGATGTACCATCCTTTTCCCGAACTAGATGGTTCATTCAGCCTTTGAAAATCACCTTCCAGGCCTTCAAATAGGAGACAAAATGACCTATAGGCACAATTGAACTACTCGTCTACTCTAGGACTAGTTCACCCAGAAATCGAAACTCTATGATATGGATTCTACCATTGACTGAAGCATAACAAGCATGTAAGCAATCCATACCGATTATAACATCGAAATCTATTATATCTAACTCCACTAAGTTGGCTGAGGTGACTTTCTCAAGAATTGTGACAGGGCAATTACTGCATACCCGTCGAGCTAAAATCGACTCACCGATAGGAGTAGAGACTGAGAAGGGCTTTGACAAGATTTTAGGACTGACTCCAAAAATAATAGCAACATAAGGAGTCACAAAAGGCAATGTGGCCCCTGAATATAGCAATGCATAAATATCAAGATGGAATACTCGTAACATACCAGTGACCACTTTGGGAGAGACCTCCTGCTCCTAGCGAGATGATAGTGCGTAGAATATATAACACTCAAATCACACTATTGTAAAAGTATGACGCGGTCAATATATAACCCAACAAAGGTTGGGGTCAATCTAACCTGAAATATGGTCAAGATATAGAATAATGCTGGTATTTAAGCTTTTAAGTGTGTTATCTCGAAAATGGGGTATTGTAAATGCAATTATATGACAATGTTGAGAATTGTTTGTTGTTTTATCAAGATTATGAGAATAACTAGGGTAAGTGTTTCCCATGAATTCATAACTACTTCGGCTTTTACACTTGTGATCTACCCCAATGCTTACTCGTAGAACTAATAACTAGGGTTCATCCAAACAACTGATTCGTCCCTATTAGATGACTATACTCAATAGCCAGGTTAGGTCTCATAAGCGATTTCACTTCAATAGTTATTACTTTGTCCCAAATTAACAGTCCTGTGACCATAGCTTAAGTCATATAATGACCCATAAAGATCAAGGCTTTGTTGTACTTCTCTTTCCCTAATCTCTACTTCTCTAGGTTCAAGCAAGTATAGAATTTGGGCAAGTCCTAATGTTATGCTCTGTTAAGAAACATTAAAGATAAAGATAATACAATACAAGTGTTTAGCATTGGTTTAGAATCACTTTGTGCAATCCTAGTTTGTTAATTCACTATGGTCCCCACAATCCTTGTTGTAGAGGTTTTAGCCTTTCATGATGTAAGAGAATTATAAGTATTCATAGACAAACACATATTTAGAACTTACTAAGATGATTGGAAGAAAACTCATTTGATTATTGCAAGAATTAATGAAGAATGAGTCAAGAACAATGGAAGAATCAACTCAAGAAAATCCCAAAAGTTGTTCTCCAATACTCAAAACTCTCTATAATCGGTCACTCTAATTATGTCTCTCCAAATCTGACTCTTTACAATCGATCTCTCTAATTGTCTCTCTCCAAATTTGGCTCTTGTTTACAAGAATAACCTAGAAAAATATTTATACAAATAATTAGAAACATTTCCTAAATTAATAGGGAAACTGCTAAAACTGCCGCCGACTTCACCTACAACCTGTAACATGATTGTACGGGTTGTACCTTCACTCATACATTGGCTGACTTCTTCTGATTTTGGCTAAGTATTGGAATCTGGTATGACTCATATAATGAACCTACAAGTTGTACAATCTGATCGTGGTTTTAACTTGCAACTTCTCGCATCCACTATTTACTTTCACGAGTGGCTTGGTACGACTCGTACCTTCATCCTATGACTCGTGACTTCCAATCGTACGTTGCGATATGCCATTCTTCAATTATTCTAGAGTTTACCATGGCTCCTTGGTACAGGTCTCAGTTAGATATCACGATCCATTGTTACTACCCGTACCTAGAAACTTGTCCTATGCAACATCTTCTAGTATTTATCACGACTGCTATGGTATGGCTCATACCAGGGTGGTATGGCTCATACAATAAGTCGTATTGCGCCTTTTCCCTCAAACACTTAGTCTGGACTTTTCCACGACTCTCATTACGGCTCGTATTGAGATCCATATTTAGCCCTTTTTCTGCATATTTTCCTTCTTTTGCACATTTCAACTCCAACACCTAATTTCCCTAAAAACAAAGTAAAAGTGCATCATATCCATATAAACATACCTAAGTCCATGCTTATTTTGTTAGTTTTAAGCGTTGAAAGTGTTGTAAACCCATAGCACATCAACACCCTTAACTTAAGACTTTTGTATGTCCTTAGGAAAAGAAAAGAAAACTAAAAATGATGCTTAACTAAAAAGTAAACTTAGAATACCTACCTACAACCAACACAACAAAATTTGCACTATGAACCACAATCAGCTATTGATCCTTTTTTTCATTCAAACCAAGTCAACCATGCACACTTGTAACTACAACTTATGACATACAGGGATCAAGATATGGTATCTAACTATTAGTAGAGAATTGAGCTATCACCAATGCCATTCAGACAGACAAATGGCAGAACACAACACAAACCATGTACCCTCACCGCAAATGAAGTCCCCAACACTCAATATATATATATATATATATATATATGAAACTTGGGACTCAACAAGTAAGACTCTCACCCTCACAAAGAAGTTCTAAATACTGCACATCGGATACCATTATCTTGCCCTTATATTCTCTACTTTAGATTTTTGGATAGTTAAGCTAGGATCACTATAGGAGTTTTTTAGGTTTGTAATGTAGGCTTCGGGCTGGGTATGATAAATATGGATTTTAGTGACTAACCCTCCTTAACACTACATAAATTTTCTCCCCTTTTCACTTTTTACCCCATTTTTCATTTTTCAACTTTGTCCTCCCCTTTTCTCCATTTAAATGTAATGTCTAGGTGCAATGTGTTTTTATCATCTTTTTCAGCTCTTTTTTTTTATTTTTGCTTTTTCAACTTTTTTTCTTTTCTTTTCACACTACACCTCACTCTTCTTTGACTTTGTTTACTTTTTCTTCTCCACCCTCACACAGTTTATGCACCCCTGCTACAACCACCCTCAACGTAGGCATTTTGCTTGAGTTGAGGTTCATATGTCCAAGGAGGGACCATGGCCAAACAGGTTCATTATAAACATGTTCAAGTTGAATAGGTCATCAAAGAAAGTAGTTCAACTTTTAAGCTCAAATACGGGATCAAGGGAATCATTTTATTTGGTAGGGAAATTTAAGCTAATGTGGGCTATGACAAAAACGGCCTATGATCCTTTCCTAACCAACCATCCTAAAACCTATGTAAAGACCAACCAGGAAAGTTCTAGATCCTCAACACAATATTAAACTGAGAATGAATCCTCACTCACTCATGGTACATGTTTGCGTTGATTTTACCTATCCAGTTTATGCACGACTACACTAAAACTACTCATGCAATAATATGAATGCTATACAAAAGATCCAGAAAAGCCATACTTTGCAATCAACCTACACACCTAACATCAAAAAAATATCAGATAGGGTCATTTTTTCCAAAAGCATAAAATCTAGTGCATTTATTGGCTGTAAGGTAATCCTAACCTACTTAGAATTACACAAATAAAAAAAAAACTAAACATGCTGGTTCTACTAGATAGCATGTCCGAGGGAAATGAAACACAGTAAGAAAAACCCTCAGACGAACAAAATCTAAAAAATACAAGTACACCCCCTTTTAAAAAACATTCTTCGTCCCGAAGCATCACTGTAAGCACAAGGGAAAGGGACACACCTATGGTTACTCAGACTTCACCTTCCATGGGTTGCCTCCCATGCAACGCCCGATTTAACATCACGGCACGATGCAACTGTCTGGATCATTCAGGCATCATTAAGGTACATCGACTCAATCCCTCTTATCTCATTAATGTCTCCCATATACAACTTTATCTTTTTCCCATTCATGTCATGACCCGAGTTTACACTCTAGCCATAACACGGGACAAGAAACCCCGAAAGGCTTCAAGTCAACCCATGTCTTAATCATAGCATAACACTTAACGATATAAACATCTGACAAAGCATAACTGAGCGGAAACTAACTTTGAAATCCAAGATTTTACATTTTAAGACATAATCTAGCAAAATGAAATACATAGACTGAATCTGATTACACATGTACAATGTTCGGGTGTTTGCTATAGGGTTAAAAACCGACACGCAAGTGCACGTGGTCAAACAAGTAATAAAGTGGCTAAGTAAGCCAAGTATCGAACCAAGGAGACTCTGGATAAGTAAAAATTGCTCAAGTATACCATATTCTATCTTACTTCTATATATGCTGACAACAACTTAACCAAAAGTTAAATAATTTTTGTTTATAAATTATATATTAAAACTATTAACAAATATCTACTTTGAATTGAAACTATGGATATGAGCATGCCAAGGTTAAGAACAAGTAATGAACTTGATTATAATCATAATTTGGTTATTCTTCTCTCCCTGTTGCTAGCCAGGAACATTAGCCTAGAGATTAAAACTCTCGTATTTAATCTCACTTAAGAATCATAAACCATCCGTCTACATTTCTGTGATCAAATGCAATTTATGACCTAGCAATACAATTCCGGTTCCTAAATTGACTAATACGACTTTCAAGTATATTTCTATCAGGAAAGCACATCAAAACCCAATTTTCCCAAATCAAGTTAAGAACAATACCCTATTAATTCACAACTTTCCAATTTTGTGCTCTCTCGAGTGAAATCGGACTTTTTAGATGTACATTAATGTCGGCCACACACTAATGCAGTAGAAACAAGAATTAATAGAACAACATGGAAAAAGAAGATGAAAAACCATATAATTCAATAATCAAAATTCATCACCATTGTTTATAACCTCAGCAAGGAAGAGAATTAGCCACTCATTTGTGGATTAATCATCCTAAAACAAGTGTTAATCATACAAACAATTGATTGAAAGAAGAAAGAAAGAGAGAAAAACCCTGAGCTTTTTCGTCCCTCAACTGCCTGTAACCCACGTCCTTGCTCCACCAAGTCTGAATTTATTAAAAATAAGCCTAAGTGTTCTATTTATACTATTGGGAATTTTTCCCGGAATAACAAGCAACGTGTCACGGAGGCCAACGCGGAGCGCTGCCTCCGTGACACGGCGTGGACGTGGACCCTCACTGGGAATCTGGGGTCCGGGAATATAGCCTCAACGTGGCACGGCATGCAACACGGATGCTTGCCTCCGTGCCACGGAGCTGTCGCGAGGCTCCACTGGAATTTGACAATTAAATCACCCTCCAGGCAGTGTGCCTCCGCGATGGTAGCGTGGCACGGCTCCATTGCGGAGCTCCTTTACATTGTGCAGTCCAATGTCTTTTTCGTGCTCGCATCCAAGTCCAACTCCGATATTGTTCCAACATGCATTTTAGCTCCTCAAAATCATATTTTACCTACAAAACAATGCTAATCATGTTGGTTAGTATAAATTCACATTTTATTACCAATTACATGAAAATGTATACACATTGCACAATAAACAAGGCGAAAATGGTACGTTTGAGTATCACTTGGGCATATAAATCTGCCCAAGATCACTTACCCCACACTTAAATCCTTGTTCGTCCTCGAACAACAAATACACAATTCATGCAAATTACATCCCAACCTTCGCCACTATGGTGCGACAATTTACGCTACGGTCATACCGATCATTCAATATTGTAAATCATCAAGAAAACATGCATGGTCTTAACAATGCAATGACCTTTAATACATTAAGACTTCCTAGACTTTAAGCATAGACCCTCGATATCGGCAAACTCATTCAAATCAGCTAATCAAGATATCCGACACGAAAATCAATCTTTCATCAAGCATGTGCCCTCACAACTCAAGAGAATCTTCCCCTTTTTGTTCATGTGACACACAAACATTCAAGTAGGGGCATGTAGAAATTAATTTCACTCTCTCTCCCAAAAGAATTCACATGCCTCATGTCATGACCCATAGGCTTGCCCTTAGTGTATTACTCCACTAATATAAGGAAATGCAATGTAAGATCACGTAGGACTTTAATGGGTTGTAATGGAAGCTATGGAACTAGTATGTATTGGATTAGCCAATAATAGTCACTAGCATCCTTAAGCGCCTTTTCAACACATTCCCATCAACTCATGAACATTGTTTCTCTCTTTTCTTTTTCATCATCCCATTCATGCTGGTTTACTTTCGTATGACCCATTTCATCAAACACACTTGACATGACACAAAGGTTTTTCATGCACCTTCATTATTATTTCATTATAACAAGTGCCTCTTCAACCTTTTCTTTTCTTTCCTCACTCTGCTTTTCTTTTTCTTTTCACCATTCTCACTCTTTGACACTTTGGGAAAAAATTTTCTGTTCTTCTTAAGCGCTTAAGAGTTTTGTATAGACTTTACGGCTAATGAAAAGAAAGAATTAAGCTCAGTTTATACATTTTTGGACAAAAGAAAGAAATAATCGGCTAAAGGCTCAACGGGCTGACTAGGGTATACAATCACATAAAAAGGTAGTGTATGATAAGAAAAAAAATAGAAACTCTCGGTTAAAAAAAGAAATGCCTACATCCTTTCCAACACTACGCCTCCTTCATTTCATTTTATACACACACCAGGCAAGTTCTAGACACTTCACAATAGCATGGAATAACAACACCTCACTTCACACTTTATGCACATGCTCGATTCAAGATGCATTCACAGACTCTTTAATTAACCACTTACATGAATTCGAAAATTAAGCCTCAATCACACCGAATCGAATTCTACAGCCTAGGTATCTCAACATATTTATAAAATTGCATGCTTTCAAATGAATCACTTTTACATTTTGAATATCAGTTACAACACGCAACCAAAATTTCACAACCATATAGTAACTACAGGTTCCGTGATGCAATCCACCAAGGAAAAAAAAACTAAAAATAAATTAAAACCACTACTCCTACCAACTACATTTCCCTTAAGACGGTCGTCATCCATCCATCATAGGGAACGGTCACTAACTATGACTTCGGTTCAATGGGACTATTCTCGGTAAAAGAACCGAAAACAAACTCCAAGAAACCCAAAAATAAAAATTGAAAAATTTTGCAAAACATCGATCATTTTGATGGAAAAATATTTACAAAATATTTTAATATGTACAAAATATTTTCGCAAAATTTTAAAAATATCGATCATTTCGATAGAAAAAAAACATAAGAAAATATTTACAAAATTTTTTTTACAGACTTAGCTGGCAAACCACAACATTTCACACAACACACATCAATTACCACAATTATGTACAAATACAGACCAGTTTGCATTTCACAAGCACAAGGAAACATACGCATACATACAAAACAGAGGAAAGAACATACAAGTAAACCAGCCCAGCCCCAGCACCTAACTACTCCCCACCCCACACTTAAATTGAACACTGTCCCCAGTGTTCACAAAAATTTAAAATCACAAAATTGGGTGGTGGAACTCCCTAATCAGACGAAATATTCGACTTCTTCATCCGGTGCTGCTGCCTCATCGCCCATGTCCGAGTCACCTCCGTCGTCGTCATCGGACTCCACATCGGAGTCCTCCCGACGTGTCTCCTCGTCCGTGGGGATATCATCGTCAGTGGGCTCTACAAAGGCTGGCCCCACTCGGCACAAAGCTCTGGCGTTTTCGCCAAATGGGTAATCCAGCTCCAACTGCCATAATTCATCCTCCGTGGCTGGTCTCCCACCTATCCGAAGCTGAAGCATTTGCATACCAAACATCCGTGCCATGTACTGGTCATCACGAGCATGTCGCTCGCCAAGTGTCAGCACTGGCCCGTGTGTGGTGTCGGGGGCCTTAGTTTTGGTCACATCAAGGGACCTCCGCTCCAACTGCGGGATGTAGTCCAAAGCCTCTTCCTCGACGTCGAGGCCCCGGAGGAAGATGGTGATAAGTCCTCCGAACCCATACCTGTGGCCCTGGTGTAATCGGGCTCTCTTCATGGCGGATATGATGACCGCCCCAACATTAATCTCCAGCCCTTTCATTAGGGCATACACCAGGCGGACACGGTCCCGGGTCACATCAGTCATGTGCACCCCCGGGATCAGGCACGAACAGACTATCTTCAACCATATTCCGGCCTCCCTGTTCATTTGAGAATACGGCAGAGTCTGGTGGTAACCCCTCTCCTTATGTCTGCTCCATCTGGCTGTGGATCGAGCCCCACACAAAGTGCGTCTAATATTGGCATATGGTGGGGTGATGTTTAGCTGGCGGAGAACGTGGGCGTCTGTGTCCCGCGCTCCGATGATGGCATTCAATTGCTGGGGTTCCAGAGTGACAATCTGCCCTCTGATCTTTATTGTGTGGCTTCTGATTGCCGGGTTCCAATTTGCATAGAACTCCCGAACTAAATGTAAGTTGCACTCCTTGGGCTCCTGAAATATGAAGCTGAGCCCAGCTACCTCGATCCTTTGCACTATAAGGGGGAACTCCTGTGCTAGTGGTTCCCGTGCAATATGCTCCTCAGGGAAGTATTTATTTCCCTTGTGTTTAGCATACCACTTCTTCCCTTCATCGGTTACCCACCTCGTTCCGTATTAGCGGCGTTGGCCGCGCGAAACTGCTGGTGCAGCTGGGACTGCTGTGCCCAGTCTAAGTCGTTTTCTCCCGGTGCCTGAAGTAGATGCACCTTTACCCTTATCCTGCCTACTTGCCATTGTACCTGTCAATACAAATAAACAAGCACCATGTCAAGCTAAATGCATATTAGCTTCGGCTAAGGTCGGGTTAAGCTAAGTTTACCCCACACTTAGTCCTTAGCTACGGTTACGATACTACGGCAAGGATCACTTTATTTACACCAAAAACAAACAACTATACAATTTATGCTTAGTGCGTTCGCAAAAAAACATTTTGACAGTATAACTTTAGCGTACTACTTAGACTTCATACAGCTAATCCTAATCCTACCATCGCTAGCAATTCAACCATCGCACTTAGCAACGAAAACAACAAACAAAAACAACAACCAAAATTCTATATACACATGAACCTATATAACCAATCAATTCGAACAATTTTCACATTTTTCCCAAAATCCCGAGAATTCGTCGTCTATTACATTCAAACAATATTTACAACGACTTATCTCAATTTACAAGCACACCCCGGCATATAATTCACACATTTACCAAGTTACCCATTTCGATTTCAACAACCCAAGCCCTAGAATCGAATTTCACAATCAAATTCGAATCATTCATGCAATCGACAAGTTCAAACGTGTATTATAACATCTCGAACATTTATCAATCAAAGAATAACTCAATTTCATGCTAAATTTCGACTTAGGGTGATATATCTCACCTCCCATGCTCAAATTCGACTAAAATCGACAAAAACTTGAGAGAGAATAGGAAAACATACCTTTAAGTTGAATAATCAAAGAAACTCGGTAATTTCTTTGCTTAATACCGTGGCACGTTGGTTGGGGGAGGGAAATTCGGGTGTTTGGTCGCAGAGAAGTAAGAAAATGAGGGGAAAAGGGGTTTTTCGGGGTTTAAAATGAAGAAAAATACGCGGGTCACCCGGCAACCCGGTGTGACCCGTCACAAAATATAGGGCAACGTGTCACGGAGGGTAACGCGGAGCCCCTCCTCCGTGACACGGAGCTATCGCGATGGTCCTCTGGAATTTTTAAAAATTCCAGATTAAACCTCAACGTGTCACGGAGGGTAACGCGGAGCCCCTCCTCCGTGACACGGAGCTATCGCGATGGTCCTCTGGAATTTTTAAAAATTCCAGATTAAACCTCAACGTGTCATGGAGGGTAACGCGGAGGTCCTCCTCCGTGACACGGAGCCATCGCCCCAGCTCACTGTCTCTTCATTTTATTCATTTTTTCATACCTTGCCTTTTCCTTCCCGATTCCATGCATATTTTTCTCCGTTTGACCTGAAAATCACCTCACTAAACAAAATTGGTTAGATTAATAGATTTCCCTAATTAAAATGAGAAATATTAACTAAAACGAAAAATTTGTACTAAATCAAGAAAAAGAAAAAATAAAACAAAATCTATTTACACTTTACAAAACAAACGAAAGAAAAAAAGAAAAAAAAAATATTTTTCACGGGTTGCCTCCCGTGCAGCGCCTGGTTTACCGTCGCGGCTCGACGTCCTTTATGCTCAATTATCCACTAGGGTGATGGACGATTTTTCACGATCATTGTCCTCCCCCCAGTAGTGCTCACCCTTATCTGGTGGTCTTCCCGTCAACTCTCGGGACTCATTCATTCGTTTAGCATTCCCATGATCAATTACATTGATCACTGAGAGTTCTTCATTTACCATCGGGAGCTTGGGTGCTTTGTACACATCGAACACCTCTACCTTGTCATGTGCTCGCATTGTAAGTTGACCCGCAGCCACGTCAATTAATGCTTTCCCGGTTGCCAAAAAGGGTCGTCCCAAAATAAATGGGACTTCAGCGTCTGGTTCAAAATCCAGAACAATAAAATCAACCGGAAAAATGAGGGAGCCCACTTGCACTAGAACATCCTCAACAATGCCATCCGGCCTAGTTAAGCATCTGTCTGCTAACTGCAAGATTACGGTTGTAGGTCTAGGACTCCCCAGACCTAACTTTCTGAATACCGAAGATGGCATCAGATTTATGCTCGCCCCCAAGTCACACAATCCATGAGCTCGGATACTCTGCCCAATTGTAAGCTGGATAGTAAAACTTCCAGGGTCTTTTAGCTTCGTAGGCAGTCTATTTTGGATTCGGGAAGTGCATTCCTCTGTCAAAGCTACCGTGGCATACTCAGTCAAACGACTTTTGTTGGCCACGATGTCTTTAATATATTTAGCATATTTTGGCACTCCCTGCAAGACATCAAGAAGAGGTAAATTAACATGTACCTGTTTAAGCACCTCCATAAATTTCTTGAAACATGCCTCCTCCTTGTGTTTCTTGAGTCGTTGAGGGAACGGGGGTGGAGGTCTTTCTGATTCTGCTTATTTGGTCTTCCCCCTATCCGAACTTTGTTCTTCCTCAACATCTGCTGCTCCTGACTTTTGAGGTGGTCTCTCCGGTTCCACCTCCTTTAGCTGCAAACCACTCCGTGTGGTCATTGCGTTTACCTGCTTCGGATTAGGATCCGTGTCGCTAGGCAGTCCTCCTCTGGGCCTTGTGTTTTGGGCACTAGAAAATTGCCCAAATTGATACTCAAGAGCCTTGGTCGCTAATTGATTATTTTTCACTTCGGCTGCCAATTTAACATAGTCAGCCTGCAATTGCGCCTGATTAGCGATCATGGTCTTGAACATTTCCTCAATGGTAGGTGAAGGTGGTGGAGGAGGGGCATTGTGATTTCTGAATTGAGATTGGTAGTTCTGTTGCCCTCCTTGATTCCTGTGCATACCCTGACCCGAACTTTGGCCTTGTTGGTTGTTGCTACCCCATGAAAAATTTGGATGGTTCCTCCAATTTGAGTTGTAGCCGCTACCAAACTGCTGCTGATTTCTTTGTGCATTGCCCACAAAGTTAACCGAATCTGGGTTTGCTCCACAGCACTCAGCTGAGTGCTCACTGCTTCCACACACTTCACACCACATTTGCTGGACCGCATTAACTAAAGTTGAAGGCTGGTTCAAGTTCATATTGCTGAAGTGGTTGTTCAACTGATTCTGCAAGGCAGCTATCTGTGCAGCGATAGCTGTAAATCCATCCACTTCAAGCACTCCTGCTGCTTTCCTTGCTCCACCTCGAGATGAGTCAGCATTCCATTCTGGATTGCCCTGTGAAATCCGGTTGAGCAAAGTGTACAGCTCCTCATAAGTCTTTTCCAGCGCTTGCCCTCCAGCTGCTGAGTCTAACAAAATTTTAGTATGGTGTTCCAAACCCTCAATAAATGTGTGCACCAACACCTCATTGGACTGATGATGATTAGGACAGTCCCGCAACATGGATTTAAATCTGTCCCAGGCTTGATACAAATTTTCTCCCTCCCTCTGTTTGAAACTTAGAATTTGACTTCTAAGTCTGGCTGTTTTACCAGAGGGAAAAAATCTTATCAAGAACTTTCGTGCTAGATCATCCCACGTTGATATAGAATTTGGTGGTTCAGCTTTTAACCACCTCTTGGCTTCACCAAGTAAGGAAAACGGAAATAGTGTGAGCCGAACATAATCAGTTGACACTCCAGCGGGTATATAAGTGTCACTTATCTCCAAAAAGTTTTGGAGATGTTGTTGTGGGTCTTCATGAGGGAGACCGGTAAATTGCCCGCTTGTGTGCAATAGTTGCACCATGTTCTGCTTTAGTTCAAATCTCCCTCCAGGCTCTGGTTTGCGGATACTTGAATGTACATTGTTGGCATGTGGGATTGCCACCTCGCGAACCGGCCTTGCTGCTGCTTCGTCGGGCACTAACACTGCCCTCACAACCGGTGGATTTTGTTGCTCCATAATAGTCTGTCTGAGCAACTGCAGCTTCTTTTGTAGAGCTTCTCTGCATTTACTATGAAATTCACGTTCAGGCTCTATATAAGATTCCACCAGCTCCTTGTCCTTTTCCAGTGTTCACAGAAATCAAGTCTGCAAAATACAGGCTAAGACCAAGTTGTCAACACTTAAGAAAATAAAACAAAAATACAGTAAATTTACACTTAACACAATTTCACCAATTGCCTAGTCTCCCCGGCAATGGCGCCAAAAACTTGTTCGGGTGTTTGCTATAGGGTTAAAAACCGACACACAAGTGCACGTGGTCAAACAAGTAATAAAGTGGCTAAGTAAACCAAGTATCGAACCAAGGAGACTCTGGATAAGTAAAAATTGCTCAAGTATACTATATTCTATCTTACTTCTATATATGCTGACAACAACTTAACCAAAAGTTAAATAATTTTTGTTTATAAATTATATACTAAAACTATTAACAAATATCTACTTTGAATTGAAACTATGGATATGAGCATGCCAAGGTTAAGAACAAGTAATGAACTTGATTATAATCATAATTTGGTTATTCTTCTCTCCCTGTTGCTAGCCAAGAACATTAGCCTAGAGATTAAAACTCTCGTATTTAATCTCACTTAAGAATCATAAACCATCCGTCTACATTTCTGTGATCAAATGCAATTTATGACCTAGCAATACAATTCCGATTCCTAAATTGACTAATACGGCTTTCAAGTATATTTCTATCAGGAAAGCACATCAAAACCCAATTTTCCCAAATCAAGTTAAGCACAATACCCTATTAATTCACAACTTTCCAATTTCGTGCTCTCTCGAGTGAAATCGGACTTTTTAGATGTACATTAATGTTGGCCACACACTAATGCAGTAGAAACAAGAATTAATAGAACAACATGGAAAAAGAAGATGAAAAACCATATAATTCAATAATCAAAATTCATCACCATTGTTCATAACCTCAGCAAGGAAGAGAATTAGCCACTCATTTATGGATTAATCATCCTAAAACAAGTGTTAATCATAAAAACAATTGATTGAAAGAAGAAAGAAAGAGAGAAAAACCCTGAGCTTTTTCGTCCCTCAACTGCCTGTAACCCACGTCCTTGCTCCACCAAGTCTGAATTTATTAAAAATAAGCCTAAGTGTTCTATTTATACTATTGGGAATTTTTCCCGGAATAACAAGCAACGTGTCACGGAGGCCAACGCGGAGCACTGCCTCCGTGACACGGCATGGATGCGGACCCTCACTGGAAATCTGGGGTCCGGGAATATAGCCTCAACGTGGCACGGCATGCAACGCGGATGCTTGCCTCCGTGCCACGGAGCTGTCGCGAGGCTCCACTGGAATTTGACAATTAAATCACCCTCCAGGCAGTGTGCCTCCGCGATGGTAGCGTGGCACGGCTCCATCGCGGAGCTCCTTTACATTGTGCAGTCCAATGTCTTTTTCATGCTCGCATCCAAGTCCAACTCCGATATTGTTCCAACATGCATTTTAGCTCCTCAAAATCATATTTTACCTACAAAACAATGCTAATCATGTTGGTTAGTATAAATTCACATTTTATTACCAATTACATGAAAATGTATACACATTGCACAATAAACAAGGCGAAAATGATACGTTTGAGTATCACTTGGGCATATAAATCTGCCCAAGATCATACAAAAGCCCCTATTAACTGATGAGTTTCTAGGACAGGTGCCTAGCTAACTCTCAAATTATGAAACTGGACTACAATTGAATAAAAGCATAGACCTCGTCCTCGAGAGACGAGGACTCACCACAATCCGCTGAGATGGAGGGAGGAACGTGTCTATCCATGCATAAAGGCGTGCGGTCAGTACTTGGAATGTACTAAACATGCGGGAAAAATGTAAACAACTAAATATACAAGTATACAATAAGGAAATGTCAAAGTACATCGACACAACTGATTTTAACTTGCTTTAAATCTCTTATGAGTCACATAAACACATATATATACATGAAACTTTCATATGGATCTCATATCCTGAAACATCATTGAACTCATGCATAAGGGTCAAGTTCTGAACATTTAATAAGAGTCAAAGTTGAGGCTATCATCGCAAACTATGTTGGATCACTGCTGGTAACTAAGTCTGCGTTCATTATATTATATCCGTTCTAAACTGATGTGTGAATCATATGGGGATGAATCATGCTGATAACATAACTAAGGGAGTCATTCTCTACTATGGAGAGTCTCGACTGAGCTAGGGAGTCACTCTCTACTATGAAGGATCCCAACTGAACTAGGGAGTCACTCTCTGCTATGGAGGATCCCGACTGACCAAGGGAAATGTTCTCGGCTATGGAGAGTCCCTAGCTGACTAGAACATATGGAGTGCTAATCTGGCATTATACATCTGGACTATGCTACTAAAGCTAATCAGAAATATAAACATTCACTGTTTTTGTCATACAACATTCATTTCGAAAGGATCAGGGCTACTTTCTACTAACAACAAGCCTAACAATATGAAATATCATTCTCATGCTTTATCATCATAATTCATATCATCATGGCACCAATTCAATATTTCTTCAAACGTCTTACATTAGTGAGCATCTATAGAATCACATCATGCATTACACTTCCTCAATATTCGAGTTCTGAATTCATATCATTCAACATTTATCATAGGGTCATTTATGGTCCATAGGTCCAAATTAAACTTTAGTGTAGATACATTGTCTCACATACTTAGATTTATGGAAGCCCATGCACTTAACTCATACTTTAAGCATTTATAAAAAATTCATGGGAGAAGCATAAATTTTCATTTCATAAGACCCATTTCATAATACACTCCAATTCATAAGAAAGATGCAATAATTAGGACATCATCATAGATTTACCTCATACCCAACTAGCTCCATCAAAAATATAATCAAAATACATGATTTACTTTTAATTGATTAAACACATACACTATAATTTCATCTCAACATAGTTAGCAAATGGTATATTCTAATAATTTGAGAAATTCTTACAATATTCACATATTTCATACATGGATACGAGTCATTGATTCAATTAAGTGGACAATAATAAAACCCCAATCATCGTTCAAGCCATCTCATGAAGAACATTCTATAAACTTGCATTTTCACCATCTAACACATAATTCAAGATATTCAAATAGTTTCGTAAACACAATTAGCTCATAATCCTAGTGGTTTTTAAAATTCAAGGAGACATAGAAGAAATCACCCATCAATCAAAATCCTAGGTCATGCTTTTCTAGAATAATTGAAATTGAGTTTTTGATAAAATATTTTGGGGAACAAGGATGGAAGAATATCCTAGTTGAAAAAACCCACATACCTGCTTCAAAAAATTTCCCCTTTGAACTTGACCTTGAAGCCTTTGAAATAAATCCCTTGAAGAATCTTTAGTCTTAAGAGAGAGAGGAGGAAAAAGGGTTTGAGAGTTATTTGATGCAGAATGAGGGTTTAGGCTAGTTATCCCCTTAAAACGTCCCATACCATGCTCAAAATGATGTACTTTAGGAGTTAGAAGCATGTGATTTTACGAAAATACCCCTAGAAAAATGCAGGAAAAATCCCCCTGCCAGTCCCCACGAGGCACTCCACGAGCCGTGGGGTCAGGCATTGACTTGTAGGTCAAGTCGTGGAATGCACTGGATTATCTCCTTTTTCTGCTCTTCCCTCCCCACGGTTAACTTGACAAGTCCTCAAGTCCACGACGAATCGTCCCTCCTTTCATGGTCTCCACTACCTCGGAACCTTACCAGGCATTTCCAACCTTCACCCAATGGCCGACCTAATGAGTCTTCAGGTTACCTAATGACTCGTTGGGTCATCCGTGGCCACTGGTCCAGGCTACACCTCTTCACTGCTCCCTACGGGTCTAACCACGACTCGTGGGGTCACCTAACGAGACATCCCACAACTCGTTCTGTGCAAGAATTTCCAACTTCTGTCTAATTTCTTTCTTTAAGCATGGAACATGATCTTAAAAACATTTGGGGTGTTATAATTCACCTTGAACCTCTTACCATCTCTTTTTTCAAGCTCCACTGCACCATATGGGGACATGTTCATCACTCTGTATAGTCCCATCCACCTAGATTTCAATTTACTAGGATGTAGGTGGAGCCTTGTATTAAACAGTAGGACAAAATCACCAGCGCTGAACTCCCTTTTTGCTATCTTCCGATCATGGTAGATTTTCATCCTTTCTTTATAAATGTCTACACTCTCATAAGCTCAATGCCAGAACTCATCTAACTCATTCAGCTGATCTAGTCTCAACTTGGATACTTTATTCCAATCCAAATTCAATTTTTTCAGTGCCCATAGTGCCTTTTGCTCTAACTCTACCGGTAGATGACACGACTTTCCATAGACAAGCTGATACGGAGATGAGACAATGGGGGTCTTATAAGTTGTTCGATATACCCATAGTGCATCATCAAGCTTCTAGGCCAACCTATCCAGCTAGTGTTCACTATTTTGGACAAAATAGTCTTGATCTCCCTGCTGGACACTTCCACTTGCCAGTCTGCCAGGTCTGCTACAATAATTACTGGCAAGGTGTTGTTTTCTCCCAAGAATATATGTTTTAGCTAGGTAGGTAATGCCTTAAGTTCCAGAACTTGTGGTACCTCTACTGATGGCTTTGCTGGAGGAGTTGCATGATTCTTTAAGTCAAGGTCTAACTTCTTTGGCCTGAAGTTATATGACCCCATTCCCTCTAGGGCTTTACCAACTTCGTGTACCCCAGTACTTTATCTCCCTCATAATTCATCTGACGGCTGCTAGTGTAACAACACTTATCATCTCTCCCATGGACACTAGCAGCCTCTTATCTTCCATTTGGGTGTTCACATAGGTGGTTCTTGGGATGAGGCTTCCCTGTTGTAGCCCGAATGAATCGCAAACCAAAAAGAAAAGCGTAAAAGAGGAAATAACTAAAAGTTAAATACAACAATTACTCTAGTCCTAAGCCGTATCTCCTAACAACGACGCCACTTTTGATAACTCTTAGATCACACTCCTGTAAAAGTATGACACAGACGTTGTCAACATATAACTGAACAAATATTGGGTCGATCCCAAGGGAATATGGTCAAGATATAGAATAATTCTAGTATTTAAGCTTTTAAGTGTGTTATCTCCAACAGGGGTTTTGTAAAAGCAATTATATGACAATGTTGAGAATTGATTTTTGTTTATCAAGATTATGCAAATAACTAGGGTGAGTGTTCCCCATGGATTCGTAACTACTTTGGGTTTTACACTTGAGATCTATCCCAATGATTATTTGTAGAACTGATAACTAGGGTTCATCCAAATGACTGGTTCGTTCCTATTGGATCACTATACTTAATCACTTGGTTAGATCTCATGAGAGATTTCACTTCAACCATTATCAACTTGTACCAAATTAACTATCCTGTGACAACACTCAAATCATACAATGACCCATAAAGATCAAGGCTTTGTTGTACTTCTCTTTTCCTAATCTCTAGTTCTCTAGGTTCAAGCAACTAAAGAATTCGAGCAAGTCCTAACGTTGCGCTCTATTAAGAAACATCAAAGATGAAAAGAATACAATGCAAGTGTTTAGAATTGGTTTAGAATTAGTTTGTGCAACCCTAGTTTGTTAATTCACCATGGTTCCCACAATCCTAGTTGTGGAGGTTTTAGCTTCTCATGATTGTAAGAGAATTATAAGTATTCATAGAAAAACACATAATTTAAAACTTACAAAGATGATTGGAAGAAAGACCACTTGATTATTGCAAGAATTAATGAAGAACAAGTCAAGAACAATGGAAGAATAAACTCAATAAAATCCCAAAAGTTGTTCTCCAATAGTCAAAACTCTCTACAATCGGTCTCTCTAAATGTCTCTCTCCAAATCTAACTTTCTATAATTGGTGTCTCTAATTGTCTCTCTCCAAATATAACTCTCACTTACAAGAATAACCTAGAAAAGTATTTATACAAATAATTAGAAACTTTTCCTAAATTAACAGGGAAACTGCTAAAACTGTCGCCGACTTCACCTACGACCGTAACATGATTGTATTGGTCGTACCTTCACTTGTACATTGGTTGGATTCTTCTGATTTTGGTTAAGTATTGGAACTTGGTACGACTCATACCATGAACCTACAAGTCATACAGACTGGTCATGGTTTGAAATTGCAACTTCTGGCATCCTCTATTTACTTTAACGAGTGGCTTGGTACTACTCGTACCTTTATCCTACGACTCATGAATTCCAGTCGTACATTTAGATCTACCATTCTTCAATTGTTATGGAGTTTACCACAGCTCCTTGGTACGGGTATCAGGTAGATATTATGATCTGTGGTTACTACCCATACCTGGAGACTTTTCCTGTGCAACATCTTTTGGTCTTTATCACGAATGCTACGGTACGAATCGTATTAGGGTGGTAAAAATCATACAATAAGTCGTACTGAACCTTTTGCCTCAAACACTTATTCTGGACTTTTCCACGACTCTCAACACGACTTGTACCAGGAAGGTGCGGCTCATAATGAGATCCGTAGTTAAGCCCTTTTTCTGCATTTTTTTCTTCTTTTGCACATTTTAACTCCAACACCTAATTTCTCTGAAAACAAAGTAAAAGTGCATCATATACATATAAACACACTATAGTCCATGCTTATTTCCTCAGTTGTAAGCATTGAAAGTATTGTAAACCCACAACACATCACCACCTGCACTAGAAGAGGCACCCTGCTGAGATGGGCGAGCTGAAGAAGTGGTAGCTGGGGAACGACCTCTACTGTTGCCCCGCCTAGCTGAAGGACAATCTCTGAGCATATGTCCAGGCTTCCCATACCAAAACAACCATCAGTAGCAACCAAACACTCGCCAGGTGATTCCTGCCACACTTCCTACAAGCTGGAAAAGTGTGCTCCCCTGACATACTCCTCTGACCCCTAGGGACTGATGCTCTACCTCTATGATCTCCTCAAGGTCTGGATAGGAAACTGGCTGAGGAGGGATCTGGGGCGGACGACCTCTGGTGGAATTGAGGGGCGATGCCTACCACCAGATCTCTCCTGAAAGTGCCTATGGCTCCCTGTCCTTCTCCTTCATCTTCTCTGCCTCTATTTGTTGGGCGTATATGATCAGCCAGGAAAAATCTATATGATTGATCAACATGGCGGTCCTGCACTCCTTAACCAGTGAATCTGCTACTCCATTCACAAACTTGCTCATACGGGCTCTTGGATCAGCAACCATCTCTGGTGCGTACTTGGACAACCGAGTAAACTCCAAGGCATACTCATGCATAGTGATGTTGTTCTGCTTCAGGTTGACAAACTCAGATTCCTTTTCCTCTCTGAACTCTCTAGGAAAGAATCTATCAAAAAAAGTGATAACAAACTCATCCTAACCAATGGGAACCACTCTAATCCCCTTGTTGTCCTTCCACTGCTGGAACCATATATGAGCAAACCCCTTCAGCTGATAGGAGGCTAAGTATAACTCTCCTCTCCCATCACCCCCATAATCTGGGTGATCTTCTAAACCTCCTCTATGAACTCATGTGGGTCCTCATCCACCTTTGACCCAAGAAACTTAGGTGGGTTCATCTTGAGGAAATCTCGCACTCTCGCCGCTGCTGCATTCTTACTCTGGTGGATATGGGCCATTGCCTGTAGGTTGATCTAGCCTATCATAGCTTGAGCAAACATCTGAAAAGATGCCTTAAACTCGGCATGAGTAACCTACTAGGGAAAGGGATCCACTAGAGCTGGTGGGGCTAGCTGATGCCCATATCCATTGCCATTGCCACGACCATTTCCATTTTCATTTCTTCTACCATTGACTCAGAGTGGAGGCATATTTCTACAAACGTGTACAAAATGAGTTAGAGGAATAGGGATATGTACTTCATCGTATGGCATAGATCATGAAAGAAGAGAAATTTCCTAAAATGTCTCGTAGCCTCTTTCCTATATGTGTGGCGCACATTACACCCATGGAAAAGACTCTACTTAATGTGGATTTCAAACACCCCACAATGTACCTAAACCTTGGCTTTGATACCAAGTTTTTCATGATCTGAGCTAAGACCTCAAACCGAGACACAGTACCCAGAACTATGAATGGCTCTAAGCTAACCCATGGTACATATATAGCATGATGTAAGAGCATAATCAAGAGGAAATTAAATATAACCATGGATAAGCGGGATTCTATGTACCTAAAAGCATAAGTAAAGCAACAATATCACAATGCCGAGTCGCAAAGTTGAACATACTAACTCTATGTCTGAAAGCGTCTACTAACTGTTGAGCTGCTGGGACTAGTCCCTACTTCAAGTTTGAAGTTAAAACAAGGCATACAAAATAAACTGATATACGTCCTCGGATGATGAGGACTCACCAAGAATAGGGAAAACTAGTTGGTCTGAGCAGGAACGAGCTAATTGAGAGATTGAGAATGATCACCTGAACCTATATCATGAGACAATATAGCATGGAGTATGCGGTCAGTACTTTGAATGTACTGATTATACTGGAAAAGTAAAACATGGTAGTAAAACATTAGTATGAAATGATTAGTATAAATCAAGAAGGATCATGAGAGTAAGGACAACATGCTAAAAGCCATAAATCTAAAGTATCCATATTTATACACAATGACCCAAGGTTTAGAAATAGAATTCATGTAACTTGTCATGCTTGAAATTGTAAGTGAAAGCTCATAAACTGATCAATGGGTCAAATATGCTATAAAACTTAATATCATAAGTCATGGACATGAATAACTGAAAACATGAGGAATAGTGGGATACACATCATAACCGACAACCACCATGTATGAGCGCATGATGATCCCACGTCTTTCCCACATAGAGGAGACCCGTCCAAAGCCTTGTCAGGGAAAAGAACAAATAAAGTGTGATATCAAAGTGTGCCCTCGGGCGGGGGAAACACTCTCTTGAAGAGGTCTCAAATATAAATATATACCTATGCTGGCTCATAGTTCTGAGACTGGGTTCCTCAGAATCTCTGGCCTACTCGGTGCTATACACTGCTCCCAAAACATGCATATTTGTCATAATTGTATTCTCCAACATAACTTGAATCATTTACTTGGACTCCAAATATTATCTTCAAAACTGATCATATAAGCCTTGGCTAAAATCATGATAAAACATGCTTGACTTTATGTGGGTTTGCACAAATCATGAAATCATATATACTTGAAATAAGATTCATAATTTAATATCATGGAATCATAAATTTAATAATTTGTAATAATCCATGCATAGTTGGATAATTCATCATGCTAGAAATCATGGGCTTGTAGACTGAAAATTCATAAAATTATGCATAATAGGGCATAATCTTCATACATTTGAAATAATGACTTAGTAAGTAGCTTTAGGGTTAAATCTACCCTAATGACCATAAAATATCAATTGAAACATGAGAGGATTAAACCCATAGAGCTAGCATGGTTAATTACGTGGAATTGGGTTAAACCCTAGAATTAAACTTGACTTGCTTAGAGACTTAAAATCATAAAATTAGGATGAAATTGGTCATGAGAGTGGAAGAATTTACCTTATTCATAACACTACATACCTGGGTAATTGAACGATAAGCTTTCCTTGAAAACCCAAAAAAATTTGAGATGAACTTGAAGAAGAGCCCAAACTTGACTTGAGGGAATTTGATCTTGTATTAGGAGTGTTAGGTGTAGAATGAGAGTTTAGGAAGAATGTAAACCTTAAAAACACTCTTCCTAAAGCTCAAAGCGGCATAGCATAGAGATTAGGAGCTTAAGAATTTACAAAATTATCCCTAGGAATCGAGCTGAATTTGGACAACTGGGCGTCCTGAAGGTGGTCGTGATGGGTCGTCACTCGCTCGACGGTTTGTTTTATTACAACCCCAAAATTTTTTTGGTGATTATTTGATGTTTGTATGCTATGTTAAGGGAAGTACGGGTTATATATTGGTCATAGATAACAAGGGAAATGTGTACAAATGGAAAAGCAAAGAGTATGTGAAGTTCATAAATAAGGGTCAACTTTAAACAATCATATCTCCCAATATATGATGAGTAAGAAGCCCCACGACCTACAAAATTAAAGGTCTTTGAGTCTAGTTTTTAGAACATCAAACCATTTGTAAATAATGGATTTATAGAATCAAATTCCTTTGCCACATATTATAAATCTATATACAACATTAATTTAAAAAAAAATAATATAAATATAAAAATTAGAGTTCGGAGTAAAAAGTTATGGCCATTTTACCAAAGCACCTCGAGTGGTGATGCGGGCATGACGCCCTAGTGCCTCCACTGCCCTATTAACTTAAAATCTAATTTTTCACTTATATAAAACATTTTCATCTTAATCTAAATCGATCAGCTTGCTAAGAATTCCATTTCTCTCTAAATTCCACAGCTAGAACAAAGAAAATCAAGGAGGAAACATCAATCAAAGTTCAAGAAAATCACAAGACAAGTTGAGAATACTTTGCCAAGTGTGCTAGGGGCTGTTTTGGAGCTCGTTTTGGCAAGGTTTTGAAGGTGTTTTTCTGCGTTTCAAAATTTGTTCTGACTACCTATATATCCATCTTTGAGTAGGTATTTAAATCAAAAGGAAAGGTAAGGATTTCGCCCTTTTTAAACCTCTCAAATTGCAAATTGCAAAGCAAATAGCTGGAAATTGGTAGCTAAATGAGCTGCCGATGGACTGTTTGTGAGCTGAGTTTTTCTCATTTTCCTTAGGCTTTTTGTCTATTTCTTTTGCTATAATTATACTTCATATTTTGGGGAATAATTACAGTATAACTAAGGTAAAATTTCCTCTTGTTTCTCCCTCTAAAGTAGTGAAAACTAGTTGAGAAAATGGATAAATGTTGTTGATGTTGCCGTGTGTTGTTGTTGCTATTGTGTCTGCCTTTTGTTAGTTATTTTGGGCTGAATTTTATGCTACAGATTAAGCTTGTTGTTGGCCTATAAAACCACTAGATTAAGGAGTTTGAAGGATGATTATTGAAATAGGAAATTGGCTAAAGAAAAGTTTATCGGAAAAAGGTATGTAAGGTGTCCATCCATCTTTCTTTTAAGCACGATTTGTGCATTGTGAATTGAATGAGCCAGAAACCTCTTTACAAGTATTGAAGTAGTATGTTATGCTTCATTTAAGTATTTAAAGTTTCATATTTGAGTGAGGTTAAATATTGAGATTATGTCTAGCCTAAGTGAGGCATTTACAGTGGAATATCGTGTTGATTGTTGTCGTAGTTGTACATCAAGTTGGAGACCCCTCAGCGTGGGCATTGTTAACTGGTACTTACTGTATGTTATATATGTGTGTGATGTTAAATGTGTTTAAAGGTCTGTTTGCTAACTAAAATTGGTGAAAGAGCTAAGATGATGATGTGTAAACAATTTTAAGCCAAGTAAAGACATCGCAAGCTATTAAGGGTAAATGAGCTTATTGAATTAGGATTGCCTTGTTACGGTTGTCCTTTATCTTATGTGTATGTTATGAAATATTCTAGTATAAGGGAAGATTTCATAATCCCTTTCCTTTAAGTCGAACGACAAACTAGTGATCTTCTAACTCTAATATCCCTTTGAACACGATCTATAAATATTGTTGAAACTCTTAGGTCATCCGCAGCTCCTTGTGATTTATACAAGTTTTGAATACATGCATTTAACTGTTATTTTCTAGTTTTACATGTTATATGTTCTCATTGGTTAAAATTTCATGTGAGTCGGTAAACAAAATAGAAATGCCATCATTGCTAGATCATTTATCCAATCTATCTAGTTAGATAAAGAATGAACCAATAGTTGTATTTTTTGATAAATGGGTAATTAAAAATGCTCGGGGATGGAAATGAGGGAATATCTACAATACCTGGACTTAATCAAATACAATTTGAAGGATTTTGTAGGTTCGTTGATCAAGGTTTGACGGAAGAACTTTATAAGTTCCCAAAAATTGAATATACAGATCAAGAAATTGAATTTCAATAGTTATGCATTACGAAGGAGGCCTATGAAGGCCACAGATTTAGTATTCTTCATTTCTATGCTATACGTGTTAAATTGACCAGTACAAGCCATATCGGCTCCGTTTATGATTATGATTAAGATTTATTGATTTTACCTCAGTGTGGTACACCGACTAGAGGTACTTTTATTTTACCCTGATGTGGCACATCGGCTGGACAAATTTTACCCTGATGTGGTACATCGATTGGAGGCATTTTAATTTTTTACCCGGGTATGGTACACTGGCAGGACGAATTTTATATGGATTTTATGGTCAGCTGGCCACTGGAATTTCAGTTGTAGTTTTTATTGTGCATTAGATTGTTGCATTTACACTTCAATATTGAATTATTAAAGTTTTGATTTTCAGGATTCCACGTTATTGCAATTCCATATTTCTGGCTCAATTATCATTATTATCTTTTAAGTTTACAGTTTTTAGCCTTACGTACCAGTACATTTTATTCGTGTTGATGTCCCATCATTTGGGGACCCCTCCTGCAATCGTGCTGCAGGTACAGGCCGAGACTCAGATCATCAGACACAATAGGAGCCAAAGTCCAACAGAATAGTGGTATTCTCCTCTCTTCTAGGAGTCATGTGCTAGTTTTGACTATTTTGAGTTTTATATACAGCATGGGTAGGCCTGGGCCCTGTCCCGTACATTTCAGTTTGTTTACCCTGTAGAGGCTGATATGGACTAGTTTGTATAGTAGTTTTGGTTGGGTAATCATGTTAGTTTTCCATTACTATGTTTAGCTTTATTTCAGCCTTGTCAGCTTTCCAAATTGCTTATTCGTCATTATCACCTTATAGGTCCAGTATTTATCTTGGTTGGTTGTGAAAGGTGGCTTGGTCGGCCTTAGTATTACTTTTCAAATGCTATATAGATGACTTCTTAATCAAGCATGGATCGAGTGTCAGTTGTGCCCTACCCCAATTTTGGGGCGTGACACATCTCCCTTGCAGTCAATCCTAAATAGAAGGAGTTCAAGAATTTTCCTTATTAACGGTGGAAGTGACGGACCGTCACTCCCTCAATGGTCCGTCGAATCGGCCTTCACACCTGTATTACACCTCAAAATTTTTTCGGTGATTATTTGATATTTGTATGCTATTTTGAAGAAAGTGCAGGTTGTATATTGGTCGTAGATGATAAGGGAAATGTGTACGAAAGGAAAAGTAAAGAGTATATGAAGTTCATAAGTAAGGATCAATTTTAGATGACCATATCTCCCAATATATATTATGAAATAGTAAGCCCCATGACCTATCAAATTAAAAGACTTTTAGTCTAGTTTTCAGAACATCAAATCGTTTGTTAATCAGAGTCCGGAATAAGAAGTTATGAGCATTTTATCAAAGCACCCCGAGCAGTGACGCGGGCATGACACCCTAGCACCTCCACTGCCCTATTTACTTAAAATCTGATTTTTCACTTTTAGAAAACAATTTCATCTTAATCTAAATCAACCAGCTTGCTAAGGATTCCATTTCATCTCAACTTCAGCAGCCAGAACAAAGAAAATCAAGGAGAAAACATCAAGAAAAGTTCAAGCAAATCACAAGACAAGTTGAGAATACTTTGCCAAGTTGCTAGGGGCTGTTTTGGAGCTCGTTTTTGCAAGATTTTGAAGGTTTTTTTCTGCGTTTCAAAATCTTTTTGGACTGCCAGTATATCCATATTTGACTAGGTGTTGAAACCAAGAGGAAAGGTAAGGATTTCGCCCCTTTTAAACCTCTCAAATTGCAAAGCGAAAAGCTGAAAATTGGCAGCTAAGTGAGCTGCCGATGGACTGTTTGTGAGCTAAGTTTTGCTCATTTTCCTTAGGCTTTTTGGATGTTTCTTTGTCTGGAATCATACTTCATATTTAGGGGAAGAATTACAGTAGAACTAAGATAAAATTTCCTCTTTTCTCTCCCTCAATAGTTAGTGAAAACTAGTTGAGAAAATGGCTAAATGTTGTTGATGTTGCCATGTGTTATTGTTGCTATTGAGATTGCCTTTTGTTAGTTATTGGGGCTGAATTTTGTGCCATAGATTAAGATTTTTTTTGTCCTATAAAACCACTAGATTAAGGAGGTTGAAGGATGATCATTGAAATAGGAAATCAGCTAAAACAAGTTTAACAGAAAGATATGTACGACACCCGTCCATCATTCTTTTAAGCACGATTTGTGCGTTGTGAATTGAATGAGCCAGAAACAGCTTTACAAGTCTTGAGGTAGTATTTTAAAATTTATTTAAGCATTTAAAGCTTCATGTTTGAGTGAGATTAAATGTTGAGATTATGTCTTCCACAAGTGAGGCATTTAAAGTGGGATATTGTTTTGATTGTTGTCCTAGTTGTACATTGAGTTGGAGACCCCTATGTGTGAGCATTGTTAGATGGTACTTACTGTATGTTATATATGTGTGTGATGTTAAATGTGTTTAAACGACTGGCTGCTAACTGAAATTGGTGAAAGAGCTAAGATGATGACGTGTAAACAATTTAAAGCCAAATAAAGA
The DNA here is from genome assembly GCA_035772735.1 of Datura wrightii. Classification (NCBI taxonomy): domain Eukaryota; kingdom Viridiplantae; phylum Streptophyta; class Magnoliopsida; order Solanales; family Solanaceae; genus Datura; species Datura wrightii. The sequence continues at coordinate 164,736,577 of JASDFA010000018.1, read as the reverse complement.
CGTCGCAAGCTATTAAGGGTAAATGAGCTTATTGAAATAGGATTCCCTTGTTATGGTTGTCCTTTATCTTATGTGTATGTTATGAAATATTCCAGGAAAAGGGGAGATTTCATAATCCCTTTCCCTTAAGCCAAATGACAAGCTAGTGAATCTTCGAGCTCTAATGTCCCTTTAAACATGATCAATAAATCTTATTGAAACTCTAAGGTCATCCATAGTTCCTTATAATTTATACAAGTTTTGAATACATGCATTTAAGTTCTATTTTCTAACTTTACATGTTATATGTGCTTACTTGCAGTTATGTATAACGAAGGAGGCCTATGCAGGCTACAAATTTCGTATTCCTTATTTCTATGCTATACGTGTTAAATTGCCCCAGTACAAGCCATATCGGCTCTATTTATGATTATGATTAAGATTTATTAATTTTACCCCGGTGTGGTACACCAGCTAGAGATATTTTTATTTTACCCTGGTGTGGCACACCGGCTGGATGAATTTTACGCCAATGTGGTACACCGGCTGGAGGCATTTTTATTTTTTACCCTGGTGTGGTACACAGGCTGGACGAACTTTATATGGATTTTTGGGTCAACTGACCCTGGCATTTTTGTTGTTGTTATTATTGTGCATTTGATAATTGTATTTACACTTCAATATTGAGTTATTGTCAGGTTTTGATTTTCAGGATTCCAGGTTATTGCTAATCCTTTTTTCTGGCTCACTTATCATTATTATCATATATGTTTATAGTTTTTAGCCTTACATACCAGTACATTTTATTCGTGCTGACGTCCCTTCATCTGGGGAACCCTCCTACAATTGTGTTGCAGGTATAGGCTGAGGCTTAGATCATCAGACACAATAGGAGCCAGTCATCAGAATAGTGGTATGCTCCTCTCTTCTAGGAGACATATACTAGTTTTGACTATTTTGAGTTTTGTGTACAGCATGAGTAGGTCGGGCCCTGTCCCGTGCATTTCAGTTTGTTTACTCTGTAGAGGCTGATGTGGACAAATTTGTATAGTAGTTTTGGTTGGGTAGTCGTGTTGGTTTTCCATTACTATGTTTAGCTTATTCGTCATTATCAAGACCTTATGTGTCCAGTATTTATCTTGGTTGGTTGTGACAGGTGGCTTGGTCAGCCTTAGTTTTACATTTTCAAACGCTATATAGCTGACTTCTCGATCAATCATGGATCGAGTGCTAGTTTCTCCCTACCCCAGTTTTGGGCATGACAGACTTGGTCTTAGAGTGAATTCTTGTCCTAGGGAGTACACAAATTCGTGTCTAGTAGATTCTTGCTTATGGATATGTTGTGCACCGTACTTAAAATCAGGAGGCTACAGGATATTTAGGAATTGTTTCACGTTTTTCACTAGTAGTCCGTGCTATTGGGAGAGGTCCTAAGTACTGCTATATCTATATCATGTTACTGTTTCAAAGTATGCCTATGACAAGGAAGATGACTACGAGGTTGATTGGCCTTGTTCGGTCTGTTTCGCAACTACACGCAAGTGCACGTGGTCAAACAAGTAGTAAAATGGCTAAAGTAACCCAAGTATCGATACCACAGGGACTGAACCAAGGTAATAATCGAATTAAGTGTTAATGAACTCTAACTCTAAAAATGCAGACAACAATTTAAAGATGATTTTGAGAGTCTGTTTCCTAATTTATACTAATCTAAAACAAAATTATAAAGTGAGTCTGAACTATAGTAATGAGCAAGCTGAGGCTAAAACGAACATGCAGGGAAGTAATTTATCGATACAATTCGGTTAATCTTTCCTTCGGTTGCTAGTCAAGAATTTTTTCCTATGGAGAGAAACTTTCATATTCTACCCAACTTAAGAATCATGAACCTTCAACCCACATTTCTGTGATAAAAGAATTTCATGTTCTAGCCATACAAAACCGATTCCTTAATTGACTAATACAACTTTCAGATATATTTCTATTATGAAGGTAAATCAATTTTCAATTTTCCCAAACTAAGAAGAGATCATATCCTACCAATTCACAACTTTCCAATTTCTTTCCTTTTCAGGATAAAATTAGATTTTTTAGATATACATTAACATTGGCCAGACATTAATGCAGTAAGAACAAGAATTGATAAAACAACCATGGAAGAAAAGATGAAAAACCAAAATGATCAATAATTACATTCCACTACAAATGTTCTTAACCTCAGCAAGAAGTGAATTTAGCCACTCATTGGTGGATTAAACATCATCAAATGAGTATAAATCATACAAACAATTGAAATAAAGGATAAAGAGTTAGAGAAGAACCCTAAGATTTTCGTCTCCTCAACTGCCTGTAACCCACGTTCTTGATCAACTAAGTCAGAATTATTAAAAATAAATCTAAGTGTGCTATTTATACTAGTGGAAATTTTTCCCAGAATAACAAGCAACGTGTCACGGAGTGCATCGCGGAGCACTGCCTCCGTGACACGGTGCAAACGCGGACCCTCACTGGAATTTCATGTTCCAGGTAAAAATAGGCAACGTGCCACGGTATGTAACGTGGGGCTTGCCCAACGTTCCACGGCACCGTCGCAAACCCTTATTGGAATTTGACAAAATAACTCATCCGAGGCAGACTGCCTCCGTGATGGCAGCGTGACACAGCTCCATCGCGGAGCCCTTTTATTTGCTGCTTCTCCTTGCACTTTTTCACTGCTCGCTTCCGAGTCCATTCCCGATTTTCACCAACATGCAACTTAGCTTCCTGCAATTTACAGGAAAAATTACATTTTTCCTGCAAAACAACACTAATCGTGTTGGTTAGTATAAATTCACATTTTAACTACAAATCACATGAGAATGTACAAATAACGATAGATAAAAAAGACGAAATAGAGCATTTGAGCATCACTTGGGCATATAATTTTGCTCAAGATCACTTACCCCACACTTAAAACCTTGTTCGTCCTCAAACAATACTCTCATATCTCATGCAATTGACACCCACGTATAGCTACTTTGGCTCGACAATTCAAGCTACGGTTATACCGATTATGTAATATAGAAAATCATCAAGAAAACATGCATAGTCTCATCAACACAATGACATACATCACATTAAGACCTCCTAAACTCAAGAATTGATCTCGATCTTGGCAAACTCATGCAAATCAGCTGATCAAGACATCCGACACGAAATTCAATCTCTCGTCAAGCATGTGCCCTCACAACACAAGAGAATTTCCCCTTTTTCAATCATATGATTTCCAAAGCATTACATGCAGGGGTATACGAACATGATTTTGCTCTCTCTCCCAAAGAATTCACATGCATCATGTCATGAACCATAGGCTTGCCTCTAGTGTATTACTCCACTAATATAAGGACGCGTGATGTAAGATCACGTAGGACTTAACAGGTTGTAATGTAAGCTAAGGAACTAGTAAATACTGGGCTAACCAATAATCGAAATTAGCCTCCTTAAGTGCTTTTCAATACATCCCACCATCATTATGGGCATTGTTTCTTCCTTCATCCTCCCATTCTTGAAGTCTTTCTTTATTTTTGTTCCCATTTCTTTAAGCACACTCGACTTAATAACAAAGATTAGTTATACATCTTCATTTTATTTATATTCCGCAAGTGCACCTTTCACCTTATCTTTACTTTCACCACTTCTGCTTTTCCTTTCTTTTTCACAATTTTCACTTCTTGACACTGTGGGAAAATTATTTTTCTTGAGCGCTTAAGAGTTTTGGATCAAATTCACGATTAATGAAAAGAAGGGATTAAGCTCAGTTTCTACCTCTTCAACAAAATAAAAAAATAGGCTAAAGGCTCAATGGGGCTAACTAGGATGTATATTCAAGGTAGGTATGATAAGAAAAAAAAACTTTCGGTTTAATCAAAGAAATGCCTACATCCTTTCCTACACTACACATCCTTCATTTCATTTCGTACACACACCAGGCAAGTTCTAGACACTTCACAATAGCATGGAAGAATCAAAACCTCACCTCACACTCATTGCACATGCTCAACTCAAGACTTATTCATAGACTCTTCAATCAACTGATTACAAGAATTCAATATTAAGCCTCAATCACACCGAATCAAACTCTATGGCCTAGGTATCTCAACATGTTTCACATTTGCATGCTTTTGTATGAATCATCTTTTCATCAATATCATGTACAGCATGCAACAAGAATTCCGAACCATGAAGTAGCGACACGTTTGGGAAACAAACAGAAGAAAGAAAATAAAAGAAATTAAAAAATATTACTCCTATCGACTACATTTCCCTTAAGACAGTCGTCATCCATCCATCATAGGGAATGGTCACTAGTTACGACTTCGGTTCAATAGGATTATTCTCGGTAAAAGCACCGAAAACAAAGGCCGAGAAACCCAAACATAAAAAATTCAAAAAATTTTTAAAAATATCGATAATTTCGATAGAAAACAAAAATATTTACACAACCAGCTAACAACAACTCAACACAGCACACAATAGCTTCACATTCATTACAACACCGAATTACAATACAAAACATACGCACAAAATCACAGGGTCACAATTTTTTCACAGGCACAACAACAAGACATGAACATAAACAACAACAAAACAACTGGCACCTAACTACTCCCACCCCACACTTAAATCGAACACTGTCCCCAGTGTTCATCAAATTCAACATAGCACAAAAGTAGGTGGTGAAACTCCCTGATCAATCGAAGTATTCAACTTCTTCGTCAGGTGTCGTTGCCTCGTCCCCCATATCTGAATCGCCCCTGCTATCCTCATATGACTCAACATCTGAGTCATCGCGGTGTGTCTCCTCATCAGTGGGGACATCATCATCTACAGGCTCCACAAAAGCTGGCCCCACTCGGCATAGAGCCTAGGTATTTTCACCAAAGGGGTAATCTAGCTCGAGCTGTCATAGCTCATCTTCTGTTGCTGGCCTCCCGCCTATGTGCAACTGCAGCATCTGCATCCCGTACATGCGGGCCATATATTGATCATCCCGAGCATATCGCTCGGCTAGTGTGAGAACTGGCCCGTGAGTGGTGTCGGGTGCCTTGGTTTTGGTGACGTCCAAGGCACGCCTATCCATTTGCGGGATGTAGTCTAGGGCCTCCTCCTCGATGTCAAGGCCCCTCAGAAATGTGGTCAGCAAACCACCAAACCCATACCTATTCCCTTGATGCAAACGGGCTCTCTTCATGGCGGAGATGATCACGCCCCAACTTTAATCTCCAGCCCTTTCATCAGGGCATAAACCAAGCACACACGATCCCGGGTGACATCTGTCATGTGGACCCCCTGCATCTGTCATCTGGCTTCCCTGTTCATTTGAGAGTAAGGCAGCGTCTGATGATAGCCCCTCTCCTTGTGCCTGCTCCACCGTGCTGCCGACTGGGCTCCACATAGAGTGCATCAAATATCTGCATAGGGTGGAGTTATGTTCAGCTGCCGGAGTACATGGGCGTCTGTGTCCCGCGCCCCCAATATGGCATTCAGGTGATGGCGCTCAAAGGTGACAACCTGCCCCCTTATCTTGACGGTGTGACTTCAGAGTGTCGGGTTCAAGTTTGCGTAGAACTCCCAATCAAATGGAGATTGCACTCCTTAGGCTCTTCGAAGATGAAGTTAAGCCCGGCAGTGTCAATCCGGTGTACGATTCTGGGGAATTCCTGTGCAAGTGGCTCCCTTGCAATGTGCTCCTCAGGGAAGTATTTGGTCTCCTTATGTTTTGCATACCATTTCTTCCCTTTGTCTGTCACCCATGGGGTTCCGTATTGACGGCATTGGCCATGTGGAACTCCGGTGCTGGTGGAACTGTCGTTCCTAGTCTAATCCTTTTTCTCCTAGCGCCTGATGTAGATGCGCCCTTTCCTTTGTCTTGCCTGCTTGACATCGTTCCTGTCAAATCAAACAGACAGTCCCAATGTTATTCAAGTCAAAAATTAACTTCGACTAAGGTTGGGTTGAGTTAGGCCACCCCACACTTAGTCTTCAGCCACAATGAAAACAATTCAGCAAGACAATCATTCTTTTCAAACTTTTATCAATCAACATGCCTCGTGCATTCAGATAAGTCGATGGAATAATGACTAAGTACTACTCAGACTTCGTACAACTAATCACAATTTCACCATTGATTCCATTACATCACATAACACTTAGCCCAAAATTTTTCTCAACAACAAAAACCTATGCAATTCACCAATTTCAATTTTCCCAAAAATTCCCTAGTTTATTTTGCATATTCATCCATATTCACAACATCATTTACATCACCCAACATGCAAAACCCAATTATTTTCATATTTTCAACCAAATTTAGTTTCTTCCTATTCAAATTCCAACCCTAGCTACCAATTTCGCACAAATTCAATCAAACATGTATTTATCGAGTTCATATAATCATAATGATACTACGGACATCAATCAACAATAACTTAAATGAATTCATGCTCAATTTACACTTAGGGCAAGCTTTAGTCACCTCATATGCTCAAAAATTGAAAATTTCGGCAAAAATTGAGGTTAATCAAGAACATACATTTAATTCGATGAACTTTAAGAAAATTTGAAGAAAATTCGATCCTAGGTCCGTGTCACATTGGGGGAGGAGGGATTTTAGGGGTTTTGTCGCGGAGGGGAGTGAGAAATGGGAAAAATGAGGGGTTTTCGGGGTTAAAAAGAGGATTTTTTGCGCGGGTCACCCGGCGACCCGGTGTGACCCATTGCGAATAACACCTCAACGTGTCACGGAGGGTAACGCAGAGGCCCTCCTCCGTGACACGGAGCCATCGCGCAGGCTCACTGTTTTTCCACTTTTTAATTTTCTCTCACCTCGATTTTTTTCCTTTGCGATCCTTTGCATTTTTTGCCCTCCGTTCTACCTGAAAATCATCTCACAATAACAAATTGGTTAGAATTCATAGGTTTCAAACACAACCACAATTTTTTTGTTTTTATTTTTACTTTTCTTTTCTTTTCTTTTCTTTTCTTTTCTTTTTCTTTTTAACTAATTCTACTCATCTATTACAACAATTTCACGGGTTGCCTCCCGTGCAGCGCCTGGTTTACCATCGCGGCTCGACGTCATCAAAGCTCAATCATCCTCTAGAGTGACGGACGTTTTCTCTCGAATAACGTCCTCACCCCAGTAATGCTTACACCGCTGCCCATTAACCAAGAACGTGGCACTTTGATCTTCTTGCCACAACTCCACTGCCCCATGTGGGGTCATTCTCACTACCTCAAACGGCCCTGACCATTTGGACCGCAATTTTCCTGGAAACAGCTTCAATCTTGAATTGAAAAGCAACACTTTATGCCCTGACTCGAAAATACGATGCACCATATGCTTATCGTGCCACCTCTTTGTTTTCTCTTTGTAGCCCTTGGCACTTTCATAAGCATGCCAACAAAACTCCTCAAGTTCGCTGAGTTGCATCAGCCTCTTCTTGCCTGCTAGCTCTAGGTCAATATTCAATTTCCTCATGGCCCAGAAAGCTCGGTGTTCTAGCTCCACCGGCAGATGACACGCTTTTCCATCGACCAATCGGTATGGAGAAGTCCCAATTGGTGTCTTGTAAGAAGTTCTATATGCCCACAACGCATCGTCGAGTTTGCTTGACCAATCACTACGTTGTGCATTCACTGTTTTCTAGAGAATCTGCTTCACTTCTCTGTTCGACACCTCCACTTGCCCACTAGTTTGGGGATGATATGTTGTTGCCACCTTGTGGCGCACCCCATACTTAGCTAGCAACTTCTTGAAACTTGCATTGACAAAATGAGCCCCTCCATCACTGATAATGGCTCGGGGTGTCCCGAACCTGGTGAAAATGTGTTTTCTCACAAATTTTGTTACCACCTTGTTGTCATTCATGGGGCAAGCTAGTGCTTCAACCCACTTTGATACATAATCAACGGCCACCAAGATGTAACGATTACCAAATGACGGTGGGAACGGGCCCATGAAATCAATACCCCATACATCAAAGATCTCCACTTCTAGTGTATGTTGCAGCGGCATCTCTTGCCTCCTACCAATTGTGCCTGTCCTTTGACATTTATCACACATTTTGACGTATTCCATAGAGTCTCTAAACAGTGTAGGCCAAAAAAACCTGACTGTAGCACTTTGTGCGCTGTCCGCTCACCTCTATGGTTCCCTCCATACAATGAAGAGTGACAACTCCTCAAAACTTCTGCAATCTGGCTCTCCAGAATGCATCTTCTCATAACCTGATCTGGTCCCTGTTTAAAAAAGTACGTCTCATCCCAAATAAAATACCTGCAATCATGCTTCAATTTTTTCTCTGTTGAGTCGTAGCCTCCGGTGGATAGACTCCACTCACTAGCAAATTCACTATGTCTGCATACCACGGGAGCTCAGCTTCCCCTATTGCCAAGAGCTGCTCATCTGGGAACTCCTCTTTGATGTCGTCACCTTCCTTCACATGCGACCGGCTTTCCAATTGCGATAGGTGATCTGCCACTTGATTCTCGCTCCCCTTTCTGTGTTTAATTTCTAGGCCAAACTCTTGCAACAACAAGATCTATCTGATCAGCCTGGGCTTCGCATCCTTCTTGTTAAATAGATACCGAATCGCTGCATGATTGGTATACACCACTAATCTCGAACCCACCAAATAGGACCTGAATTTATCAGACGCAAACACCAATGCTAGCATCTCCTTTTCTGTGACTGTATAATTACTTTGGGCAGTGTTCAGTGTTTTGCTTGCATAATGAATAGAATGAAAGATTCTATTCCTCCGCTTCCACAATACAGCTCCCATAGCCACATCGTTTGCATCACACATCAGTTCAAATGGTTGTTCCCAATCCGGAGAAATAAGGATAGGTGCTTCTATCAATTTCTGCTTCAACTCCTCGAATGCATTGACACACTCATCATCAAACTCGAACTTCACCTTTTTTTCTAGCAATCTACATAATGGTGTAGAAATTTTGTAGAAGTTTTTGATGAACCGTCTGTAGAACCCTGCATGCCCGAGAAAACTGCGAACACCCTTCACCGACACAGGTGGTGGTAGCTTCTCAATAACTTCGATCTTAGCACGATCGACCTCAAACCCCTTGAAAGACACTTCATGGCCAAGGACGATACCCTCTTTGACTAAGAAATGACATTTCTCCCAGTTGAGTACAAGGTTGGATTCTTCATAATGTGCTAGCACCCTGTCAAGATTCTTCAAACAAGTAGCAAACGAATTACCGAAAATAGAAAAATCATCCATAAATACCTCAACGAAATCCTCCACCATGTTGTGAAAGATAGCTATCATGCATCTCTGGAATGTGGCGGGTGCATTGCATAACCAAAATGGCATCCGCCTAAAAGCATATATCCCATAAGGACATGTGAACGTAGTCTTCTCCTGATCCTCCGGTGCTATGGATATTTGGTTATAGCCAGAGTACCCATCAAGGAAACAATAATATTCTTGTCCCGCCAATCTTTCCAATATCTGATCAATGAACGGGATAGGATAGTGATCTTTCCTTGTGGCTTCATTGAGCTTTCTGTAGTCCATGCAAATCTGCCAGCCTGTGACGGTGCGAGTAGGGATCAGCTCATTCTTCTCATTGGTGACCACGGTCATCCCTCCTTTCTTTGGGACACACTGAATGGGGCTGACCTATTCGCTGTCCAAAATAGGATAGACCACACCTGCATCAAGCCACTTAATTACTTCTTTCCTAACCACGTTTTTTATTGCTGGATTCAATCTTCACTGAGGCTGAATAGTTGGCTTTGCTCCTGTCTCCGTGAAAATTCTGTGTGTGCAAAAAGCTAGGTTGATACCCTGAATATCTGACATTTGCCAGCCCATTGCTTTCTTTCTTCTTCTGAGGACCACCAATGCTTCCTTTTCATGTGCCTCTGTCAATTCTGCGGATAGGATGACTGGGAAAGTATCCTCTTCCCCCAAAAAGACATATTTCAAAATGGGGAGGCAGTGTTTTCAATTCCAGCTTTGGTGCTTCCTCAATAGATGGTTTCGACAATGGTTCCAGGGACCTCATTAAAGGCTAAAAGTCCTGCTTCCTGGGATACTTTTGTGGTTCATTCAGCATTTGCACCACCTCATAAGTATCTCTACCTCCGAAATGATCGGAGTTCAGCAATGCTCTTTCCAATAAATCTCGAGATTCAACAATCTGAAGAATTTCTTCTTGATCAAGCACACTAATTGCTGAAAGCTCCTCATGTATGGCCGGAAGCTTCATGGCCTTAAATACATCAAATACCTCCACTTTGTCATGCGCCTGCATAGTTAGCTGCCCTGCAGCTACATCAATCAACTGTTTCTCGGTTTCTAAGAAAGGACGTTCCAAAATAAATGGGACTTCCGCATCTGGCTCAAAATCCATCACAACAATATCTACCGGGAAGATAAGGGAGCCCACTTGCACCAGCACGTCCTCCACAATGCCATCTGGTCTGGCCAAAGAACTATCCGCTAACTGCAAGATCACTGTAGTTGGTCTAGGACTGCCCAACCCCAACTTCTTGAACACCGATGTCGGCATCAAGTTAATGCTTGCTCCCAAACTGCATAGTCCACGAGCTTGGGTACTTTGCCCAATTGTGATTTGAATTGTAAAGCTCCCAGGGTCCTTGAGCTTTGTTGGAAACCTGTTCTGTATCCGGGAAGTGCACTCCTCAGTAAGCGCCACCGTAGCATACTCCGTCAATCTGATTTTGTTAGCTACAATGTCCTTGATATACTTTGCATACTTCGGTACTCCCTACAAAACATCAACAAGAGGTAAATTAATGTGTACCTGTTTAAGCACCTCCATGAAATTTTTGAAGCACGCTTCGTCCTTATGTTTCTTTAATCTTTGAGGGAACGGGGGTGGTGGTCTTTCTGGTTCAGCTTCCTTCTTCTTCCCCCAGTCATCATCATGTTCCCTTTCTTTCTCAACTGCTCCTGACTGCTGAGGTGGTATTTCTGGTTCCACCTCCTTGAGTTGTAAACCACTCCTTGTGGTCACTGCATTTACTTGCTTGGGATTTGGGTCAGTGTCACTCGGTAGTCCTCCTCTTGGCCTGGTGTTTTGAGCTCCAGCTAGTTGCCCAAACTGGTACTCCAACACCTTTGTAGCTAACTGATTGTTCTTTACATCTGCCGCCAATTCACATAGTCAGCCTGCAATTGAGCTTGGTTAGCTATCATTATTTTAAACATTTCCTCAATGTTGGGTGGTGGTGTAGAGGAGGTGCATTGTTGCTTCTGTATTGAGTCTGATAGTTCTACTGCCCTCCTTGATTTCTCTGTGCACCCTGATTTGAACTCTGCCCTTGATGGCTGTTACTACCCCAGGAGAAATTCGGATGATTTCTCCAATTAGAGTTTTAGTTGTTGCCATACTGTTGGTGATTATTTATCTGTACATTACCAACAAAGTTCACTAAATCTGGATTTGCACCATAACACTCAGCTGAGTGTTCATTACTACCGCATACTTCATACTAAATCTGCTGCACTACATTAACTGGGGCTTGAGATTGATTTAAGCTCATATTGCTGAAGTACGTGTTAAGTTGATTTTGCAACGCAGCTATCTGTGCAGTGATAGCTGTAAACCCATCCATTTCCAAGACTCCTTCCGCTTTCCTTGTTCCTCCTCTAAAAGAGTCCGTAATCCACTCTGGATTTCCCTGTGAAAATATGATTTAACAAAGTATACAGCTCCTCATAAGTCTTTTCTAATGCTTGTCCCCCAGCTGCTGAGTCTAGAAAAAATTTTGTGTGGGGTTCCAAACCCTCTATGAAAGTATGCACCAGCACATCATTGGACTGGTGATGGTGAGGACAATCCCATAACATGGATTTGAATCTTTCCCAAGCTTGATACAGATTTTGCCCCTCTCTTTATTTAAAACTTAGAATCTGACTTCTAAGTCTTGCTGTTTTCCTGGATGGAAAGAACCGTATCAAAATTTTTCTTGCAAGATCATCCCAAGTGGTAATGGAATTAGGTGGCTCAACTTTCAACCACCTCTTTGCTTCTCCCAATAGTGAAAATGGGAACAATGTAAGCCTTACATAATCAGATGATACTCCAGCGGGGATGTAAGTGTCACTTATCTCCAAAAGGTTTTGGAGATGTTGTTGTGGATCCTCGTGAGGGAGACTTGTGAATTGCCCGCTGGTGTGCAGCAATGCACCATATTCTATTTCAACTCAAACCTCCCTCCTGCCTCAGGTTTGCGAATGCTTGATGTAACATTGTTAGCATGTGGGATTTCCACTTCGCGAACCGGCCTAGCTGCCATTTCCTCGGGCACTAATACTGCCCTTACAAGTGGTGGATTCTGTTGTTGCTCCAGGATTGTTTGTCTGAGCAACTGCAGCTTCTTCTCTAGAGCTTCTCTTCTTTGACGATGAAATTGTCTTTCCGACTCTAAGTATGAGTCCACCAGCTCCTTGTCTCTTGCCAGTGTTCAATAGAATTCAATATCTGCAAAAGACAGGCTAAGATCAAGTTGTCAGCACAATATAGAAATCGTAAACTAACACTTAAGAAAACAATTTTACTAATTGCCAGTCCCCGGCAACGGCGCCAAAAAATTGTTCGGTCTATTTCGCAACTACACGCAAGTGCACGTGGTCAAACAAGTAGTAAAATGGCTAAAGTAAGCCAAGTATCGATCCCACAGGGACTGAACCAAGGTAATAATCGAATTAAGTGTTAATGAACTCTAACTCTAAAAATGTAGACAACAATTTAAAGAAGATTTTCAGAGTTTGTTTCCTAATTTATACTAATCTAAAACAAAATTATAAAGTGAGTCTGAACTATAGTAATGAGCAAGCTGAGGCTAAAATGAACATGCAGGGAAGTAATTTATCGATACAATTCGGTTAATCTTTCCTTCAGTTGCTAGTCAAGAATTTTTGCCTATGGAGAGAAATTTTCGTATTCTACCCAACTTAAGAATCATGAACCTTCAACCTACATTTCTGTGATAAAAGAATTTCATGTTCTAGCCATACGAAACCGATTCCTTAATTGACTAATACAACTTTCAGATATATTTCTATTCTGAAGGTAAATCAATTCTCAATTTTCCCAAACTAAGAAGAGATCATATCCTACCAATTCACAACTTTCCAATTTCTTTCCTTTTCAGGATAAAATTGGATTTTTTAGATATACATTAACATTGGCCAGACATTAATGCAGTAAGAACAAGAATTGATAGAACAACCATGGATGAAAAGATGAAAAACCAAAATGATCAACAATTACATTCCACTACAAATGTTCTTAACCTCAGCAAGAAGTGAATTTAGCCACTCATTTGTGGATTAAACATCATCAAATGAGTATAAATCATACAAACAATTGAAATATAGGAGAAAGAGTTAGAGAAGAACCCTAAGATTTTCGTCTCCTCAACTTCCTGTAACCCACGTTCTTGATCAACTAAGTCAGAATTATTAAAAATAAACCTAAGTGTGCTATTTATACTAGTGGAAATTTTTCCCGGAATAACAAGCAACGTGTCACAGAGTGCATCGTGGAGCACTGCCTCCATGACACGGTGCAAACACGGACCCTCACTGGAATTTCATGTTCCAGGTAAATATAGGCAACGTGCCACGGCATGTAACGCGGGGCTTTGCCAATGTTCCACGGTGCCGTCGCGAACCCTTATTGGAATTTGACAAAATAACTCATCCGAGGCAGACTGCCTCCGCGATGACAGCGTGACACGGCTCCATCACGGAGCCCCTTTATTTGCTGCTTTTCTTTGCCCTTTTCCACTTCTCGCTTCCGAGTCCATTCCCGATTTTCACCAACATGCAACTTAACTTCCTAAAATTACATTTTTCCTGCAAAACAACACTAATCATGTTGGTTAGTATAAATTCACATTTTAACTACAAATCACATGAGAATGTACAAAGAAAGATAGATAAATCACTTGGGCTATAATTTTGCCCAAGATCAGGCCTAGCCGTCAGAGAGGGTACTAGTCACCCTCTAGTGGATCAGAGAGACAGGTTAGGGGCTCAGAGTGAGTCTCCTGCGCCAGGTATTATAGTTCCTCCAGCACCGGTTAGAGTCAGTGATAGATAGACCTCCATCTCCTCCCGCCCCAGCAGTACCTGAGGGTAGTAGAGTGGTAGACCCTCCCGCGCCTGTGGCACCTCCGATTGTTTCAGAAGGATAGGGCCTTGAGGGAGTTGTTCAGCTGATTGGAGGAGATAGAGACATTGAGGCCAAGTAATTGAAAGTTCCAGGCCCCGCGAGTTCTTGAGTTTGAGCCCTTCCATATTCACCGGATTAGACCCGAGCGAGGATCCTCAGGACTTTATTGATCAAACATATAGGGTGTTGAAGGTGATGCGAGCCACAGTGACTGAAGAAGTAGATTTGTTAGCCTTCAGACTACGTGATGTGGCTATATTGTGGCATGAGGCTTGGGCCCAATCTAGAGGAGTCGATGCACCGCCAGATAGTGGGAATAGTTCTCTGAGGCCTTTATGCACCACTATCTACCCCAGGAGCTTCGATAAGCTCGAGCTAAGCAGTTTTTACATCTAGAGCTGGGTAGTATGAGTGTGCATGAGTATTTCATTTGGTCTAATTCTCTTACCATGTATGCTCCGCACATGGTTCAAACGATGAAGGATAGAGTTTATCGGTTCGTGTTAGGATTGGGGCTTCATATATCTTGAGATTGTTTGGGGGTATCTACTTAGGAGAACATGGACATTGCACAAATTTAGGCTTTTACCCATAGGGCGAAGAATTTTGTTCTCCAATTGCGAGATACTCAGAGATAGTAAGAGAAAAGGAAGAGAGTTAGGACTGTGGGTCCTTAGAGAGGGCCGCAGGGTGACCCAGGGGCTCAGTCATCTAGGAAGTCAGTTAGGCCTGTAGGGAGTTCCCTACCTCAGTATTGCCTTCGATTTAATTCTTTTTCCAGGTATGCTCCACACATGGTTCAAATGCTGGAGGATAGAGTTTATCAGTTCATGTTAAGGTTGGGGCTTCATATAGCTTGAGATTTTTGGGGGTATCTACTCAAGAGCACATGGACATTGCAAAAATTCAGGCTTTTACCCAAAGGGCAGAGGATTTGGTTCACCAATTGTGGGATACTCGGAGACAGCAAGAGCAAAGGAAGAGAGCTACTATCGTGGGTCCTTATCGAGGGCCGCAGGGTGACCCAGGGGCTCAGTCATGCAGGCAGTCAATTAGGCCTACAGGGAGTGCCCCACCTCAGTTTTAGGGACAGAGAAGAGACCAAGGCCCAGCTCCATCTAGCTCTCGACGACAGGAGCGGGCGGGGCAGAGGAGACCACAATTGTCGCCTTGTGCTCAGTGTGGGAGATCTCATTCAGTTTAGTGCCTTCAAGGGCAGAATGTATGCTATTGTTGTGGGCAGCTAGGACACTATATGAGGGATTATTCAGATAGGGTCGAGGCAGATCAGGCACGATCAGAGCGATCAGCGTTGCTTCGTCATCCTCCGTTCGATCTCCCAGACCTGATCTTAAGTTGGTAGCAGGCCATGGCAGGGGCAGAGGGAGAGAGGCTTCTAGTTCAGGGGCAACCCAGAATCGATTTTATGCTTTGGGCGGTCGACAGGAACAGGATGCCTTACCTGATGTTGTTACAGGTACTTTGATTATTTATTCCCGTGCAGTTTATGTATTGCTTGATCCTGGTTCTACACTCTCTTATGTCACACCATTGGTTGTGAGTAAATTTGAGACAGTCCCTGAGTTATTACACCATTGGTTGCGAGTCAATTTGAGATAGTCCCTGAGTTATTATCTATACCATTTGTTGTTTCTATGCTAATCAGCGAATCTGTGTTAGCTAGACGAGTTTACTAGAATTATGTAGTATTGGTATATGATAGATCAAACTTAGTTGATCTAGTTGGGCTTGAAATGGTTGATTTTGATGTCATTATGGGTATGGATTGGTTGGAGGCATGTTATGCTAATGTTGATTCCTGAGGCCAAGGTTGTCAGATTCTATTTTCCCGGTGAGCCAGTCCAGGAATGGCAAGGTGATGCCACTACGCCTAAAAGTAAGTTTATTTCATACCTTAAGGATCATAATTTGATATCCAAAGGATGTATTTCTCACTTGGTTCGAGTAAGAAACTTGGAATGTGAGCCTGCGACTCTCCAGTCAATTCTTATTGTAAATGAGTTCCC
Source organism: Datura wrightii (assembly GCA_035772735.1). NCBI lineage: Eukaryota > Viridiplantae > Streptophyta > Magnoliopsida > Solanales > Solanaceae > Datura > Datura wrightii. The sequence goes on along the minus strand of JASDFA010000018.1, from coordinate 164,720,351 downwards.
CGAGGTTTTTCCAGAGGATTTGCCTGGAATTCCTCCAGAAAGGTTAGATAGATTTTTCTATTTATCTACTTGAAGGTACTCAGCCTATATCAATCCCTCCTAACATAATCGATCCAGCAGAGCTAATGGAATTGAAGAAGCAGTTGAGAGATCTGCTCGAGAAGAGATTCATTCGACCTAGTGTAACGCCTTGGGGTGCACCAGTGCTCTTTGTGTGAAAGAAATATGGGTCGTTAAATATGTGTATTAACTATAGGCGGCTGAATAAGGTTATGATTAAGAACAAATACCCACTTCCCAGGATTGATGATCTGTTTGATCAGTTATAAGGTGCCAGATGCTTCTCAAAGATTGATTTAAGATCTGGGTACCATCAGTTACGAGTTATGTCATGCCCCAAGCCTACACCCTGGACGTAACATGGTACTTGGAGCCACAAACGACCCCAATTCAACCCCTAGTCTATCATACACTAGCATTCTAAGTAAACATGCACAGCGGAAGTTTTAAATATAAAAGAAGGCAAAGACTGAAAATGGAGAAATAAATAATATATCTGTAATTCAATTCTAAAAGATAAGTCTAGTCTAAAAGCTAACTACTGAGGAGTTGCTGGGATTGGCCCCTAGCTAGCTCCAAGTCTAAACAAAACCATAACCAAATGAAATAAATAAACAAGGCCCTCGAATGATGAGGACTCACACTCTGATCTGCTGAAATGTAATTCTCTGAAACTGAAGTAACTATCTGTGTTGAACCTAAGAACCTGCAGATGTATCATAAAATGATAAAGCATGAAAAGCATGCATCAGTACTTTGAATGTACTGAGTAAGTGGGAGAGACATACTGAATATAAAATCTTAACTGAAATGACACGCCATGACCAACAAGTAAACTGAATTGAACTACTGATATAATCTGAAATGGTCAACACGACCCTGACTGATGGTCAAAGACATGCCCTAAGTCTAAAACACTGAATCTGAGATACTATAATGAACTAAGCTACTTATTCTATTACTGGAATGTACTGACTAGTGGGAGAGTCTATAACCGACATTTAACCACGTGAGCTAGAATGGAGTCTGATGTACACACCCCACCGGTAGGACCCAATATACCTTGCCAGGGTATAATGACATGGACTGTGAAAATCACTATCAAAAGGGGGTCGTTAGGCCAAGTAAATAAAACCTACAATGGCAACGTAGTTCTGGAACCTGGGTGCGCTGGAACCCCGGCCCTTTCGGTGCTAAGTCCTTCTCCCACTAGATAATCCTATTACTGCTACTACATACAAGCGGATACCTCGATACTAAGGTCCAAGACTATACTGACCCTGGGATACTATCAGAGAGTTCCCTGAGCATCTTGTAGGACCAGATTTGGAAACTGAGTTCTAAGATTAGTCAGAGCTGCTTATCTGAAAGTGTTGTAACCGTCTAGAAAACCAACTTATAACTGAACTGGGGTCCTGGGGTTGGTCAGAGCTATAATTGTATATCATGACCTCCTAATGCACCAAATATCTGAAATATGAATCTTAGTTTGGAAACTGGGCGGCACCACTGACACCTCGAAAATAAGTTGGAGCCGAACTGATCAGTTGATATATTCTAGACTACACTGATGTTGCTAAAATTGTCTGAAGCTAGACTGATATGGTTCGGACTGAGACTAGACTTCTAGAGTTCAGTGTTCTAACTGATTAAATTACTACAACTAGTAGAGAGCCCATTTGGGCCGACAACACGTACAATTTCATAATATAAGGAAAATTTTCAAAAATTATGGGAAGTTCATTCAACAGTGCAAAAGTCATTTTTGTTTATGGAATATTTTCTCAACATACGTATGTATGTAGGAAATTCTAGAAAATTTCATCTCAAGGCATTCTTCATTCACTAGAGAGAACTGAACAAATAAAATCATTATTCAAAAATTAGGGCTTAAATTCACCGTTGTGATAACACTGACAATTTGATAAGGAACTGATGAAGATTATAATAACAATAAATATAAACAACATTCTGAGTGAATTCAATGAAAATAACATGAATGCTTCTCATACTCGAAAAGTTAGGGATTAAAATTAACAGAAGAAATTGAGGAGGAATTTGGGGACGCAAGGGAAGGACAATCCCCTTGCTAAAATCCCACATAACTAGTGGAGAATTCCCAGGAGAAGAGAATCTAGACTGCTGTGATGAATGAATGACCCTAAGCCTGCTAGAGCGTTTCTTGACAGAACTGTCGATGAAATTCTTAGAGTAAACGTGAGAATGAGGGGAGAAAATCGTTTAAACTCTTTAGAGCATCTAAAACTGAGGCTAAAATGACATGTTCTAGGTTCCAAAAGCATAGGAAAGTCGAATTTGCCTTTAATGAAATTTCCCTGAAAAACAGATATGTCCCCGACCACGACTTGTACCACGAGTTGTACCTCGAAGTCACGTCTCGTGGCCACCTCTCATGGTCACCTCACTATTTTATTCAATCTTATGAAACTGGCCACGACCCGCATCCTATGACTCATAGTGCCATCCTACGAGTCGTACTGTCAGTCATGGTATCATCCACCATACCAACTACGACCTACCCATGACTCCTCATCACGACTAGTTGCTACATCCTACGAGTCGTACCATGACATGTGACGATTCACTCTAGCACCATTGAGAATTTCACCACGAGTCGTAGGTCCTCACCACGAATCATTCCTCGAGTCGCTCTGGTGAAAAAATTCAGGTTTTTTATGCAGCTTCTAACTTCAACTCCCCGGTCTATTCTTAGGCCCTCTTCAGGGTATTACAATATCTCCCCCTTGGAAACATTCGTCCTCGAATGTTAGAAAACTCCTAGAAACCAGAAAAATAACAATTAAAGCATTCAAATACTGCTCATTTAACTTCAAAATGACCGAAATGACTACCTCCATTTAGAGAATATAGCTGAACTGAAGTTTTGCCTTTCACAAACACAACCAAAGTTAGAAAGAAAATTTATTTACATGAACTGAATTTAACAACTAGTTCAAGTCTAACAATATAATTCACATATTAAACTGCAACAGAGTCGGTAGAGAACGATTGTGGTATTTATCCCTCATATTTGCCTCGGCCTCCCACATAGCTCCTTCAACTTGTTGATATCTCCATAAAACTTTGACTGAAGCTATTTCCTTATTCCTCAATCTACGAACCTGATAGTTTAGGATTTGGACTGGTACCTCCTCATAGGTGAGGCTATTCTTGACTGCCACATTATCCAATGGCACCACAGAGGTTGAATCTCCGACACACTTTTTCAAAAGTGATACATGGAAAACTGGATGTACAGCTGCTAGTTCTGAAGGTAACTCTAGCTCATAGGCTACCTTGTCAATACGCCTCAAAATTCTATAAGGTCCCACATACCTTGGACTAAGGTTCCCCTTGTTTCCAAACCTTATCACCCTTTTCATGGGTGAAATTTTTAGGTACACCCAATCATCAACTGCAAACTCCAACTCTCTTCTCCGCACATCGGCATAAGATTTCTGGCGGCTCTAAGCTATTTTTAACCTTTCTTGGATGAGCTGAACTTTCTGCATTGCCTCATGAACCGAGTCTGGTCCTATCAACGTAGCTTCTCTGGCTTCAAACCATCCTATAGGAGATCTACACCTTCTATCATACAATGCCTCAAACGGGGCTATCTGAATGTTGGAATGGTAGCTGTTGTTGTACACAAATTCGATAAGAGGCAAATGTTCATCCCAATTACCCCTAAAATTGATTACACACGCTCTTAGCATATCTTCTAAGGTCTGAATGGTCCACTCAACTTGTCCATCTGTCCGAGGGTGAAAAGTTGTACTGAGCTTGACCTGGGTACCTAGTCCTTTTTGAAAAGATTTCCAGAAGTGAGAGGTGAATTGGGTACCTCTTTCTATAATAATGGACAAGGGAACTCCATGTAGTCTGACTAACTACCGGATATAAAGTCTAGCATAGTCCTCAGCTGACTATGGTTTTGACTGGGAGGAAATGTGCTGACTTAGTCATCTGGTCTACTATCACCCAGATAGAGTCTTGTTGTCGATGAGTCTGAGGTAGACCTGTAATGAAGTCCATGTTTATTTCTTCCCACTTCCATGTGGTTATGCTCCTGAGTCATACCTCCTGGTCTCTGGTGTTCTACCTTTACTTGCTGGCAGTAAATATCTCTTTTCATGCCTTTCCACCAGTAAATATCCTGGAAATCACGGTACATATTAGTAGCACCAGGGTGAATGGAATATCTAGAACTGTGTGCTTCAGCCAAAATCTGTTGTCTCAGCTCGCCGACATCCGGTATACATAATCTACCCTGGTAACGAAGCACAGCATCTCCTCCTTTTGAGAAAGCTTCTATTTCTTTCCTAAGAACTGCTTCCTTCATCTTAAGTAGGATGGGATCTTCATCTTGTCTGGACTTAACCTCCACAACTAAAGAGGAATCTGACCCGCTCTGCATTACTACTCCACCCTCAGTCGAATCCACCAACTGTACTCCTAATCGGGCTAGCCTATGCATATCTTTAGCCAACTCCCTTTTTCCTTCTTCTATATGAGCCACGCTTCCCATAGACATTCTACTTAGTGCATCAGCCACCACATTGTCCTTACTCTGGTGGTATAGCACGCTTATGCCATAGTCTTTCAGTAGTTCTAACCACCTTCTCTGACGAAGATTTAGGTCCTTCTGATTGAACACTTACTGCGGACTCTTATGATCTATAAATACATCTACTTGAGCTCTATATAAGTAGTGTCTCCATATTTTTAATGCGAATACCACTGCTGCTAACTCCAATTCATGAGTTGGATAATTCTTCTCACGGACTTTGAGCTGTCTGGAGGCATAGCCTATCACTTTGCCTCGCTGCATCAAAATGTAACCAAGTCCAACTCTGGAGGCATCACAATATACAACCAACCCATCTGTTCCTTTTGGCAAGGTCAAAACTGGAGCGGTAGTGAGTCGAGTCTTTAACTCCTGAAAACTCTTCTCACACTCATCCGACCACTAAAATTTTACCTTTTTCTGGGTTAACTTGGTCATAGGAGATGCTATGGAGGAGAAACCTTCCACAAACCATCAGCAATAACCTGCTAAGCCCAGGAAACTCCTAATTTCAGTAGGAGAGGTAGGTCTGGGACAATCCTTCGCTGTTGCTATCTTATGAGGATCTACTTATATCCCCTCACCTGAGACCACATGACACAAGAAAGTCACAGACTTCAACCAGAATTCACACTTGCTGAACTTGGCGAATAACTGGCGATCTTTGAGAGTCTGTAATGTTAACCATTGGTGATTGGCATGCTCTTCTTCATTTATGGAGTACACCAGAATGTCGTCAATAAATACAATCACGAACATATCTAGGTACTGCTTGAAAACCCTATTCATCAAATCCAGGAAGGCTGCTGGGGCGTTTGTTAACCCAAAGGACATCACCACAAACTCGTAGTGACCATACCAAGTTCTGAATGCTGTCTTCAGTATGTCACACTCTCTGACACTTAATTGATGGTATCCTGACCTGAGATCGACCTTGGAGAAACAACTAGCTCCCTGAAGCTGGTCGAACTGGTCATCAATTCTAGGTAGGGGATATCTGTTCTTGATTGTGACTTTGTTCCGCTGACGGTAATCTATGCACATTTTGAGGGTACCGTCTTTCTTACGCACGAACAGCACTGGAGCACCCCAGGGAGATGTTGGGTCTGATAAAACCCTTGTTAAGAAGATCCTTTAGCTTCTCCTTCAACTCCTTAAGCTCAACTGGAGTCATTTGGTAAGGAGGATGGAGATGGGCTGAGTATCTGGGAGGAGTTCTATTCCGAAGTCTATTTCCCGTTCAGGAGGAACTCCGGGAAGATCTTCAGGAAAGACATCTGGAAACTCGCTGACAACTGGAACTGACTGAATGGCTGGGGTCTCAGAGTTGGAATCTTTGACCCGAACCAGATGGTATAAGCATCCTTTGGAAATGAGTTTCTGAGCCTTAAGGTAGGAAATAAACCTACCCTTAGGTACCGAGCTGCTGCCCGACCATTCTAACACGGGCTCGTTTGGAAACTAGAACTTGACGACCCTAGTTCTGCAGTCAACTGAGGCATAGTGTTATACTCCATAGAATTCCCGACACCTAGACGACTTATTCGCACGTTGGTTAAGCACATCTGAAGGCCATATGTGCTGTAGAAAGGCCTGGGAAAAAGATCGGACGAGAAACCCGTCGAACCATCGCGGGAGGAGCCGAGGCAGAGCCCCTCTGCGATGGCAGCGTGTCACGGAGGTGAGGCCTCCACGATGGTTCCGTGACACGTTGACCAGGTTCAGGCTCAAGTATATAAGCCCCACTTCGGTTTAATTTCATTTTAAATCAAAGGAAATTCCATAAAACAGAGGGCAAACGCAGAGAGAAAGGAGAAACGAAGAAATTATATAATTTTCGTCCGATTACGCTGCTAAACGCTGCCCAAACTCAAATTAATCCCAGATACCGAGGTATTTAACAGCAGAGAGCATTCCTACGGATTCAGTTTCGTAAAATACAGCCGACGAATCGTCGAGTCACCGAGCTAAGGTAAGTGGAATTGCTCTAAATTAGTGTCTATGCGTTCCTAGCTGTGAAGTGAATATTTCTCCCTTCTGGACCTCTGAAAAATAGCGAGTTTCTGGCCGTCTTTCGATAAGCCTAAGTTTAGGCTATAAACTATATCGAAAGTGACGTTGCCTTTTGAAATAAAGTTGTATTTAGTATTGATTGATATGTTTATGAATGCAGTTCGGAGAAAACAGTTAAAGTACCGGCCGAGCTTCGTCCGATAGACGAATAGTTCAAGGATAAGGTATGTAAAGTTAGTTTCCTCGGCAAGTTAAGAAATTTTGATACAGTACAGTAATTTAAAGGCCAGTATATTGTCCAGAAGTCATGTGTTACGTTTGTTACGACTGTTGGTACGATATTGAAAGTATCGAGTTACAACTTGCGTGAAATTTGCTAGTATGATAGAGATTCTAATATAAGCATTAGAAACTGCACAGTATGCTCAGTATGCGATGTTACACAGGATGTTAGTATATCATTGTGCTCAATCGAAACTCAGTAGAGCAAGTAGTACCTGTAAGATAGCTCAGAAATAGAATGATAAGTTGAAACGAAGTTAGAAAGCGTGTTAGGAATAGTAAATCATGTTGCTATAGAAAATCAGTATACAGCATAGTTTCAGCAAAAGGACTATATCATGTTCAGCATTAGCCTTAGTACAGTCTGGTAGAAGACCATATTCGTACATACATATATATTATTTCCAGCCTCAACATGTATTAAGTATGTACATATTTCTATCACTAGTCCAGCATATAGTGTATACAGAAACTGAGTAAACAACAGAGTTTTCAGCAGAAACATTATCTTATATAGCATTTGCCCCAGTACAGCCCTGCAGGAGACTATATTCATATTTATACATCTTTACCTGCCTCAGCACGTATTAAATACGTACAGATTACTATCATTAGTTCAGCATGTAATATATGTGATACTTTCCCCCTATTAGCCTCAGCATGTGAGATACGCAGACAGCATTACTAGTTGAGACCGTTGTATTATTTGGGGTTGGATTACCCAGCATCCCTGACCGCCCCAGGGTTGATAGCTGTATCGACTCGTCCGCCAGAGGATGAGGATACGTCACTCTACGGAGTGGTATGCCGTCCCGCAAGGGGACGAAGATGGGATGCCAGTTTCCCCATATTGTGCCTTGGTCGGCCCTTATACACCCCTGTCGAGCGGGTACGCCCGGGGTGTTGATTCAGGAGTCCTTCGGACTCAGATACAGTTATAGTCAGGGGATCAGCAAGCCCAAGTGCATACCCAGGGGACCGGCAGGATGCTTACAGCCATTATAGGAGATGGGATGACCGGGGTAGGGGTGTAGATTTTGTGCTGATTGTACCTCCCGGCTTATGGGGGCCGGGTAAGGTTTGTGTATGCTATGTATGTTATGATATGTTACACTGTGTTACAGTAGATACGAGTAGATCGACAGTAGAACGATCAATCCTCAGGTATGACTCCTACTCCTTCCAGTATGATTAAGAGAAGGTATGACTTACATTATCAGACAGTTAAGCTATTCCTTCTACTTCAGTTTCATCAGTTATATTATTGCTTTCAGATTTTGCTTTCAGTTATTGCTTTACATACTCAGTACCAGCGGTACTGATGCCCGGTGGGGTGCTGCATTACTTGCCTACAGGTACTCATAGACGAGCAGGCGATGCTACGTGATTCCTGTCAGCTATCGAGTATTCAGCTCCTGTCATCCGGAGACTGAATTCCAGAGGTGTATTTCAGTTCCTTTTTGTTGTATAGTACGGGTAGGTCGGGGCCCTGTTCCGATCATTTCTATTGCTATTCCTAGAGGCTTGTAGTCTGTATATTTCCCTGTGGTCAGTTAAGCCGGTCGTGTGAGGCCGTGCAGTTGTTAGCTGTTAGTACTCTTGCTTCTTGTATGTTGGCCGTGTGGGGCCATAAGTTTGACAGTAGTGGTGACCTTGCCGGTCACGTAGCCTTCTAGTATTTTATTGCTGAATGCAGATATCTAGATAGCATGGTGGCCTTGTTAGCCCGCATAGGCTTCCCTATAGTTGCTTGTTCTGGTCAGCTGTTATTACAGGTACAGGAGGCTATAGGCCAATGGGCCGAGGGCTGTGTTTACAGCCGTTATATAGCCCTTTGTTTCCAGAAATGTGAATTAGAGCCAACCAGGCACCAGATGTGCCTAGGCTTAGCAGTCCAGTAGTTCAGGTCCTAGTAGGGCACCAGGTGCCAGTCATACCCCCCAAGGCGGGGCGTGACACATAGTAGGAGTGTAACCAATCCATGCCTAGAATAAGGTCGAAGTCGACCATGTCTAGCTCTATAAGATCAGTTGGAATGAATTTATTTAAGAATGAGACTGGGCAGTTTCTATACACTGGGCTGGCTCTAACTGACTCTCCAACTGGGGTAGAGACTGAGAAGGGTTCTGATAGGACCTCTGGACTGATGCCAGACTGAACTTCTACATATGGAGTTACAAATGAAAGAGTAGCTCCTGGATCTAGGAGGGCATATAGGTCTAGATGAAAGAGACGTACCATACCAGTAACTACGCCAGGTGAACTTTCCTAATCTTGACGAGAAGAGAGCATAAAAACGATTCTAGCGTTGACCGCCATCTGTACCTGATAGGTGCTGGAGCTGATGAGGTAGTGGATTGTGATCTCCCTCGCGCTGCTGACGGTCACTGCTATTTGACCCATCTGCTTCTCTAGATTGCGGGTGGCCAACTGCTGATTTTTCAAATCTGATGCCATCCTTGCCTGATTCTCTGCTAATTGAGTCTAGGTCTCCATGATTTTCCGCAACGTCTCCTCAATGTTTCTACTCAACTGGCCATCAATCTACATGTTCTGCTGATACTTCTGCTGCTGAGGTTGTTGGTAACTTTGCCTTTGATTTCCACCCCAAGAAAAATTTTGGTGGCTTTGCCAATTCTTGTTGTAATTGTTCCCAATATTCTAATTATTCCTTTGATCATTCCCAACAAAATTGACTAATTCCGGATTGGCCCCGCATGATTCTGCATTGTACCCATTATTGCCGCAGATTTCACACCAACTCGGAGCTTGCTGAACTGCATTTACCTCACCATGCTATTGGTTCATACTCAGTTTGTTGAACTGAGTCATAATATGATGCTGGAATGAAGCTAATTGTGCCACCAAAGCATTCATACCATCTACCTCTATCAGCCCTTCTCTCTTTCCTGCCCCTCTCGATGCCTCGTTGTGCCACTCTGGATTTCCCTGAGCAATTCTATTCAACAAAGTGTACAGTTCATCATATCTTCTCTAAGGCCTGCCCACCCAATGCGAGTCTAGTAAAATTTTTGTATATGGGTCTAGACTTTCTACAAAGGTATGGGCCAGCACTTCATTGGATTGCTGATGATGGGGACAGTCTCTCAGTAATGACTTGAATCTCTCCCAAGCCAAATACAAGTTCTCATCCAGCCTCTGCTTGAAACTCAATATCTCACTTCTAAGTTTGGCAGTCTTGCCTGACGGGAAGAATTTGATAAGGAACTTCTTTGCCAAATCATCCCAAGAATTTATGGAGTTCGGTGGCTCAGACTTCAACCACCTCTTTGCCTCCCCCAATAATGAAAATGGGAAGAGCGTAAGTCGGACATAATCTGTGGACACTCCGGTGGGGAGAATGTGTCATTGATCTCAAGAAAGTTCTGTAACTGCTGTTGCAGGTCCTCATGTGCCATCCCAGTGAATTGACCACTAGAATGTAACAGCTACACCATATTCTTATTTACTTCAAAGATTCCTCCAGGTTTCGATTTACGGATACTAGAGTTCACATTTGTCGCTAGTGGGATTGCCACTTCGCGAACTGGTCTGGCTGCCATGATCTCAGGTGACAACTTTGTTGGTCCTACTGGTGGTTGTTGTTGTACCCTCTCTTGAAGTTTCTTTAGCTTTTGCTCTAGTGCTTCCCTCTCGCGTAAATGAATTTGACGCTCTGGTTCAAGCAACGGTTCCACTATCTCTCTATTCCTTGCCAGCTCTACAAGGACAACCCGTCACCTCCAATATGTCAGACTAAGACCAAGTTTATCAACACTTAAGGAAATTAAAAATCACACTAAAACAGAAAAATTTACTAAACTTCGCTTGTCCTCGGCAATGGCACTAAAAACTTGTTGCGCTCCAGCGCACTCGCAAGTGTACGTGGTCGTACAAGTAATACAGTGGCCCTTTTTAAGAGCCGGATATCGAACCCACAAGGACTGGACTAATTCAGCAAATTATCAAGTTCAAGTGTGATATTAACCCTCACAAGTGTTGATTATATAAGTTTTCGTTAAATTATAATTAAATCTAGGGGTGGTCACAGAAATAATCTGAAACAATATAAGAAGCAATTAGAGCTAAGGTCGGATAATCATGCAATGCTACCCTTTGTAATGGTTCAAGTATAAAATTATCAATTGTTGTCTCACATAGTTGAAAATGTGATGTTCATGGTCTCTCGAGCGTCTAAGCACGACAAACTAGCCTCACAACTACATCGTTGAGCGGGGATGTGACATTCTAGTTCGTGGGCAATTCAACTACATGGATGTGGTTTACGGGATTTATGCTCTTGATTATGGACTTTCGTACCTCTAATCATTTAACTCATCTTAGCTTCACAACTACTTCTGCGAGTGGTGGAGTGACAATTCTAAGTCGGTGTCTCGCTATCATCCCGTTTTATCAACCAAGCAAGGCAAATTAGGTATAATTTCTATCCTAACTGTGAATCATATCGAAAGATAAGAACTTGCTCCCTACATTCTCTTATTCTTGCCTAGGGTTGCTCTTTCGAGCTTTTGCCTAAGCTTAACGCATTTGTTTTCATGGTGATCAAGCATAAAAACAACCATAATGTAGAATGTAAGACAAAACAACAATTAACAACTCAAACTAAAATGAATTCATGCAATTACAATCATATCACGTAGCCTCAACCCTAGAGGAAGGGTTTTATCCACTCATGTTTGTACAAATACTTAAAAACATCGTTAAGGTAATATACTTACAAGAATGGATAAAAGAGAAGGTAAATTTGGTGAACCCTAGGTAAGTTCTTCACTTCTCTCTTTGCTTCTTTACAGTTTTTAGAAAATATTTCGTGACAAAATGATTTTAGAAGCTAAGGTTCAATTTATAGTAAATAGGGAATGTACAAAAGTTTGCCCGTCATGGAATGGCTCCGTGGCACGGAGGTGGTCGTGCTAATTTACCTCCGTGACACGGAGATATCGCGACAACACACTGGAAATCACCTAAAAATTGAGCCTCGGCAGAGCTTGTCGCGATGGCAGCGTGGTACGCTGCTTGTGCAGCGCGTTTGCAACCGTGACGCAGCCGCTGTTGCACAGCTGTGCCTGGCGTGGCACGGTGTTGTCGCGCAGGTGTCCTGTTTTGCATGTTTTCTTGTAGACTTTTGCATTTTTCTTTCGATTCTATTCCTCCACTTCACCCATCATAAATTAGCTCCTCAAATGCATTTTTAACCTACAAAAACAAGGACTAGTCATGTTGGTTAGTACATATCCAAATTTACATAAAATCGCATGAATATGTAAGTGCATAAATAGACAAACAAGACTAAACTAAGTAATAAAATAGCACTTGGGCACGCAATTACGCCCAAGATCAGGCAGCAGCCGCAGACCCATTTGTGGCTACTGGTACCACCTGCTGGTTCACTTTATTGGTGACGGTCTGAGCAAGCAACTGAATGGTCGCCCTAAATTCGATGGTAGACACAGAGTCGTCCTGAGGAACTATCGGAGCTGGTGGAGCAGGTCTGTTGGCATTTTCGGCTCTTCGTCCATTTCCATGTTGAGGAGGTATGGTTCACTGAACGGAAAAAGGACAAGATTAAGGAAGATGTATTTGGAATTGGACTTTAACGCATGATAAAAGCATGAATAAAAGGGTAATTTTCATAATAAAACCTTGTAGCCTCCTCATCATAAGTGTTGCATGCTTCACACCCATGAAAAAGACTCTACTCGATGCGGCTTTCATACTTGTAGAGGATTCTCTAAACCTAGGGCTATGATACCAAGTTTTGTCATGCCCCGAGCCTACACCCTGGACGTAACACGGTACTTGGAGCCACAAGAGACCTCAAGTGAACCCCTGGTCTAACATACACTAGCATTCTGAGTAACATGCACAGCGGAAGTTTTAAATATAAAAAGAAGGCAAAGACTGGAAGTGGAGAAAGAAATAATATATTTGTAATTCAATTCTGAAAGACAAGTCTAGTCTAAAAGCCAACTACTACGGAGTTGCTGGGAAAGGCCCCTAGCTAGCTCCAATTCTAAACAAAACCATAACCAAATGAAATAAATAAACAAGGCCCTCGAATGATGAGGACTCACACTCTGATCTGCTAAAACGTAATTCTCTGAAACTGAAGTAACTATCTGTGCTGAACCTGAGAACCTGCAGCTGTATCATAAAACGATATAGCATGAAAAGCATGTGTTAGTACTTTGAATGTTCTGAGTAAGTGGTAGAGACATACTGAATATAAAATCTTAACTGAAATGACACGCCATGACCAACAAGTAAACTGAACTGAACTACTGATATAATTTGAAATGGTCAACACGACCCTGATTAATGGTCAAAGACATGCCCTAAGTCTGAAACACTAAATCTGAGATATTGTAATGAACTGAGCTACTTATTCTGTTACTGGAATGGACTGACTAGTGATAGAGTCTATAACCGACATTTAACCACGTGAGCTGGACATGGAGTCCGATGTACACACCCCACTGGTAGGACCCAATATACCTTGCCAGGGTCTAAATACATGGACTGTGAAAATCACTGTCAAAATGGGGCCGTTAGGCTAAGTAAATAAAACCTATAGTGGCAACGTAGTTCTGGAACCTGGGTGCGCTGGAACCCCGCCCTTTCGGTGCTAAGTCCTACTCCCACTAGATAATCCTATTACTGCTACTACAGACAAGCGGATAGCTCGATACTAGGGTCCAAGACTATACTAACCCAGGGATACTGTCAGAGAGATCCCTGAGCGTCTTATAGGACCAGATTTGGAAACTGAGTTCTAAGACTGGTCAGAGCTGCTTATCTGGAAGCGCTGTAACCGTCTAGAGAACCAACTTATAACTAAACTGGGGTCCTGGGGCTGGTCAGAGCTATGACTGAATATCATGACCTCCTAATGGACCAAATATCTGAAATATGAATCTGAGTGTGGAAACAGGGAGGCACCACTGACACCTCGAAAATAAGTTGGAGTCAAACTGATCAGTTGATATTTTCTGGACTACACTAATGTTGCTAAAATTGTCTGAAGCTAGACTAATATGGTTCAGACTGAGACTAGACTGCTAGAGTTCTGTGTTCTAACTGATTAAATTACTAACAACTAGTAGAGAGCCCATTTGGGCTGACAACACGGAAAATTTCATAATATAAGGAAAATTTTCAAAAATTATGGGAAGTTCATTCAACGGTGCAAAAGTCATTTTTGTTTATGGAATATTTTCTCAACATATGTATGTATGTAGGAAATTCTAGAAAATTTCATCTCAAGGCATTCTTCATTCACTATAGAGAACTAAACAAGTAAAATCATTATTCGAAAATTAGGGCTTAAATTCACCGTTGTGATAACACTGACAATTTGATATGGAACTGATGAAGATCATAATAACAATAAATATAAACAACTTTTTTAGTGAATTCAATGAAAATAACATGAATGCTTCTCATACTCAAAAATTTAGGGCTTAAAATTAACAGAAGAAATTGAGCAGTAATTAGGGATGCAAGGGAAGGACAATTCCCTTGCTAAATCCCACATACCTGGTGGAGAACTCCCTAGAGAGGAGAATCTAGACTGCTGTGATGAATGAATGACCCTAATCCTGCTAGAGGGTTTCTTGACAGAACTGTCAATGAAATTCTTAGAGTAAACGTGAGAATGAGGGGAGAAAACCGTTTAAACTCTCTAAAACATCTAAAAGTGAGGCTAAACCGACATGGTCTAGGGTCCAAAAGCATAGGAAAGTCGAATTTGCCCTTAATAAAATTTCCCTGAAAAATAGATTTGTCCCCGACTATGACTCATACCACGAAGTCACGACTCGTGGCCACCTCTCGTGGTCACCTCACCATTTTCTTCAATCTTCTGAAACTCACTACGACCCACATCCTATGACTCGTAGTGCCATCCTATGGGTTGTACTGTCAGTCAAGGTATCATCCACCCATACCAACTACGACCTACCCACGACTCCTCATCACAACTCATTTCTACATCTTACGAGTCGTACCATGACCCATGATGACTCACTCTAGCACCACTGAGAATTTCACCACAACTCCTAACCACGAGTCTTACCTACGCGTCACGATTCGTAGGACCACTCGTAATATGACCTTAGGCTCCCGAACTTCATCAGGACTCGAGTCACGAGTCGTAGGTCCTCACCACGACTCATTCCTCAAGTCATTCTAGTGAAAAATTTCAGGTTTTTTTGCAGCTTCCAACTTCAACTCCCGGCTCTATTCTTAGGCCCTCTCTAGGGTATTACAAGTTAGGGGATTTGATATCCCTAAGACTGCCTTCGGAACTAGATATGACCATTATAAGTTCTTAGTGATGTCATTTGAGCTTACTAATACCCTAGCAGCTTTTATAGATTTTATGAGTAAAGTGTTTAGGCCCTTTCTTTATGTATTTGATTGTCTTTATCGATAAAATCCTGATTTATTCACAATTAGAGGCTGAGCAGATCACATGAGAGTTGTGTTACAGACTCTCCAGGAGCACAAATTTTATGCTAAATTTTCTAAATGTGAATTTTGGATAACATCTATGTCTTTCCTTGGTCATGTAATTACAGCTGAAGTTATAAGAGTGGATAGTCAGAAGATAGGGGCAGTAAAGAGTTGGCCCAGACCCTTGAATCCTATAGTGGTTCGTAGTTTACTGGGATTGGCAAGTCTATCACAGATTTGTAGAAGGTTTTTCTACTATCTTCTCGCCATTAACAAAGTTGACTCATAAAGCAACTAAGTTTCAGTGGTCAGAGGCGTCTGAGCGCAGTTTTTAGGAGTTGAAATATAGGTTAACCTCAGCACCTAATTTGACTCTTCCAGAAGGTACAGAGGGTTATGTTCTTTATTGTGATGCCTCCAGGATTGTCTTAGGCTGTATTTTGATGCAACACGGCAAAGTCATTGCCTATGCTTTGAGGCAGATGAGGAAGTACGAGCAGAATTACCCTACCCATGATCTAGAATTGGCAACGGTGGTGTTCACGCTGAAGATCTGGTGTCACTATCTGTATGGTGTACATGTTGATATTTTTACGGATCATAAGAGCCTTCAGTACCTATTCCAGCAGAAGGAGTTGAATTTACGCTAGAGAAGGTGATTAGAATTGGAAAGATTATGATATTATCATCCTGTATCATCCGAGCAAGGCAAATGTTGTAGCTGATGTGCTAAGTCGCAAGTCAATGGGTAGCTTGAGTCATATTCAGGTTGATAGGATTGAAATGACCAAGTCTCTACAACAAGTGGCTGACTTACAGATTCAGTTACTAGATGCCGAAGATGGGAATGTTATTGTCCAAAACACAGCAGAATCATCCTTGGTAGTGGAAGTTAAGCAACAACAATATGATGATACAGAGTTAGTCTTACTGAGAGACAGTGTACCGCAGCAGAAGCATAGCCTATTTGATTGTGGACCCGATAGAGTTCTTAGATACCAGGGCCATCTATGTGTACCTAATACGGGTGAGCTACGGGAAAGATTATGAATAAAGGTCATTACTCTCGATATTCAGTACACCCAGGCTCCACGAAGATGTATAGTGACCTGAGGCAGCTATATTGGTGGAGTGGCATGAAAAAGGACATCATAGGTCTTATGACTCAGTGTCCCAATTGCCAGTAGGTGAAGGTCGAGCACCAGAGGCCTAGAGCTCTAGTGCAGGATATAGAAATTCCAACCTTGAAAAGGGAGGTGATTAATATGTATTTTATTACAAGATTGGACGAACGAGCATGAAGCATGATTCTATCTAGGTAATAGTAGACAGATTAACTAAATCAGCTCACTTTTTGCCAGTGAGGACAACTTATGCCTCAAAGGATTATGCCAGGCTGTATACATGAGAGATAGTTTGCCTACATGGCGTCCCCTTATCAATTATTTCTGACATAGGTGCTCAGTTCACAGCAAACTTCTAGAAGTCTTTCTAGAAAGGCCTGGGTACTTAGGTAAGCCTCAGTACCGCATTTCATCCTCAGACAGATGAACAAGATGAACGCACCATTCAGACGCTTGAAGATATGATGTGTGCCTGTGTTTCAGATTTTTGCAGATGTTGGGATGATCATGTTTCCTTGATTGAGTTCTCCTATAATAACAACTACCAGTCGAGTATTCAGATGGCCCCATATGTAGCTTTATATGGTCAAAAGTGTAGGTTGACAGTGGGCTGGTTTGAACACAGTGAGGCAGAGTTATTTAGTCCATAGTTAGTGCAGTAGGCTATTTGCAAGATGAAACTTATAAGAGATCGACTTCAGAAGGCCCAAAGCAGGCAGAAGTCTTATGCGGATGTACGCCGTCGAGCACTAGAGTTTGTTGTTGATGATTGGGTCTTCTTGAAAGTATCGCCCATGAAAGGCATCATGCGATTTGGTTGAAAGGGAAAGCTGAGCCCTAGATATGTTGGGCCTTGCAGAGTTATCCATAGGATAGAAAAAGTATCCTATGAGTTGAAATTGCCACCATAGCTAGTGGCAGTCAACTCAGTATTTCATTTATCAGTGTTGCATAGGTGTATAGGAGACCCAACCCATGTTATACCTGTGGATGATGTTCGAATTTCTGAGGAGATGACTTACACCGAGGTCCCAGTCATGATTCTTGACCGGCAAGTCAGTGAACTTTAGATCGAAGAAGTCACTCGGTTAAAGTATTATGGCAAAGTAATAACATCGAGGAAGTAACTTGAGAGGTTGAGGAGGCGATGAAGAATATATTAAGGTATGTGTTTGATACCTAAGTTACTGAGTATCTATTTTGAAGCATATTAAGTGAAATTAATTTCCATTCGAGGATGAATCTTTCTAAGGGGGGTGAATATGAAACCCCAAAAACTTTTTGGTGATTATTTCATGTTTTTATGCTATGTTATCAGAAGTAAAAGTTGTATATTGGTCATAGATGATAAGAGAAATATGTACGAACGGAAAAGCAAAGAGTATATGAAGTTCATAAGTAAGAGTCAAATTTAAATGACCATATCTCCCAATATATAATGCATTAAAAGCCCTACAACCAATCAAATTAAAGGTATTTGAGTCTGGTTCTTAGAACATCAAACCTCTTGTCAATTAGAGTTCGGAGTAAGAAGTTATGGGTATTTTACCGAAGCACCCTGAGCGGTAACGCGGGCATGACGCTCTAGCACCTCCACCGCCCTATTTATTTAAAATTTGATTTTTAACTTGTAGAAAATATTTTTATCTTAATCTAAATCAAAAATCTTTCTAAGGATTTTATTTCTTTCACAATTCCAGCAGCTAGAACAAAGAAAATCAAGGAGGAAACATCAAGCAAAGTTCAAGCAAATCACAAGTTGAGAATACTTTGCCTAGTGTGCTAGGGGCTGTTTTGGAGCTCATTTTTGCAAGGTTTTAAAGGTGATTTTCCGCGTTTCAAAATATTTTTGGACTTCCTATATATCCATATTTGATTAGGTATTAAAACCATGAGGAAAGGTAAGGATTTCGCCCCTTTTAAACCTCTCAAACTGCAAAACAAAAAGCTTAAAATTGAGAGCTAAGTGAGTTGCCGATGGACTATTTGTGAGCTGAGTTTTGCTAATTTTTCTTAAGATTTTTGTCTATTTATTTTGCTATAATTATACTTCATATTGAGAGGAATAATTACAGTAGAAATAAGGTAAAATTTCCTATTTTTTCTCCCTCAAAAGTTAGTGAAAACTAGTAGAGAAAATGGCTCAATGTTGTTGATGTTGCCGTGTGTTGCTATTGCTATTGTGACTGCCTTTGGTTAGTTATTTTGGGCTGAATTTTGTGCTATAGATTAATATTGTTGTTGGCCTATTAAATCACTAGATCAAGGAGGTTGAAGGCTGATAACTAAAATAGGAAATCGGCTAAAGAAAAGTTCATCGGAGAAAGGTATGTAAGGCTCTCATCCATCATTCTTTTAAGCACGATTTATGCGTTGTGAATTGAATGAGACTGCAACCTATTTACAAGTCTTGAGGCAGTATGTTAAGATTTATTTAAGAATTTAAATTTTCATATTATAGTAAGGTTAAATGTTGACATTATGTCTAGCCCATGTGAGGCATTTAAAGGGGGATATCGTGTTGATTGTTGTCGTAGTTGTACATCGAGTTGGAGACCGCTCAGCATGGGCATTGCTAGCTGATACTTACTATATATTATATATTTGTATGATATTAAATGTGTTTAAAGTCCTTATTGCTAACTGAAATTGGTGAAAGAGCTAAGTTGGTGACGTGTAAATGATTTTAAGCCAAGTAAAGACGTCGCAAGCTATTAAAGGTAAACGAACTCATTGAATCAAGATTTCCTTATTATGGTTTTACTTTATCTTATGTGTATGTTATGAAATATGTAAGGCCAAGATAAGATTTCATAATCCCTTTCCCTTAAGTTGAACGACAAGCTAGTGAGTCTCCGAGCTTTAATGTCCCTTTGAACACGATCTATAAATCTTGTTAAAACTCTTAGGTCATCCGCAGTTTCTTATGATTTATACAAGTATTGAATACATGCATTTAAGTGATATTTTCTAATTTTACATGTTATATGTGCTCGCTTGTAGTTATGCATTAAGAAGGAGGCCTATGCATGTCACAGATTTAGTATTCGTCATTTCTATGTTATATGTGTTAAATTGACCTAGTACAAACCATATTGGCTTCGTTTATGATTATGATTAATATTTATTGATTTTACCCAAGTGTGGCACACCGGCTGAAGGTATTTTTATTTTACCTCGATGTAGCACACTAGCTGGACGAATTTTACCCCGGTGTGATACACCAGCTAGAGGCATTTTTATTTTTTACCCCGATGTGGTACACCGGCTAGACGAATTTTATATGAATTTTATGGTCAAATGGCTGCTAGCATTTCAGTTGTAGATTTTATTTTGCATTAGATAGTTGCATTTACACTTCAATATTGAGCTATTTAGGTTTTTATTTTTAGGCTTCTAGGTTATTGCTATTCCTTATTTATGGCTCAGTTATCAATTTATCTTATATGTTTACAGTTTTAAGCCTTACATACCAGTACATTTTATTCGTACTGACGTCCCTTCATATGGGGACCCCTCTTGCAATTATGCTGCACGTACAGGCTGAGGCTCAAATCATCAGACGCAATAGGAGCCAGATTTCAGCAGAATAGTGATATGCTCCTCTCTTCCAGCAGTCATGTCCTAATTTTGACTATTTTGAGTTTTTTGTACAGCATGGGTAAGCCGGGGCCCTGTCCCGTGCATTTCAGTTCAGTTACTCTGTAGAAGCTGATGTGGACTAGTTTGTATAGTAGTTTTGGTTGGGTAGTCATTTTGGATTTCCATTGCTGTGTTTAGCTTTATTGCAGCCTTGTCGTCTTTCCAGATTGCTTATTTGTCATTATCGAGTCCTTATGAGTCCAGTATTTATCTTGATTGGTTGTGACAAGTGGCTTGATCAGCCTTAGTGTTACATTTTTAGACACTATATAGCCGGTTTCTCAAGTAATGATGGATCGAGTGCCAGTTTCACCCTATCCTAGTTTTGGGGCGTGACAACCTGGAACACCAAGACCCCCATGCAACGGTACACATGATGATCTGTCACTAGTATGATGGGTTGTCAACCTCTCCATCAAACCTAGACGCTGCCCATAATGGTCCATCGCCTACCTGATGGCCATTATTTGCACCATCGGAGCCATGACAGCACTTCGACTGGCCGTCACTAGGCTGACGGGCCGTCGGCTCCTCTGTCAACCCGTTGCACCAGATCTGCAATTTCAGCTCTTTTTCCTTCAAGAAGCCATTTTGAAACTCGATGTGTTACACCTAGCTGTGGAGGTTTAGCTATTCATTTTTGTAAGCAAGAAATAAGAATCCAAAGAAGAAATTATATTTAAACACTTACAATATTGATGGAAGAAAAATTCAATAATCAATTGCACAATTAAACTTCGAAATCAAAAATAATGATGAACTTTTCTCAAGGTTCTCGTGTGTTTATTCTCCAAGAAGTGTTAGAAAACCCAAAAATAACAATTATAATGAAAAAGTATCAGTTCTCCTTAAGAAAAATAAAAGAAAAGTATTTATATAATTAATAAAATTCTGTCCTTATTTGATAGGGATTCTACCGTCGGGATAAGCTACGAGTCATAGCATGCCGCTACGAGTCATGGTATGCTTCCGTAGTGCCATTCTGCAGCTTCTGAATAGGTCAGGTATGAGTGATTTGTACGACTCGTATATTTTCACTGTGAGTCGTGGTATTGGTCATGGCTTGAACTTCTAAAATCTGGAATCTCTGATGATTCTCCTACTGGTCCTTCATACGACTCGTACAATGCTGGTATAACCCATGCAGTCCATCCGTGCCCTAAATATACCAAGTATCTGATCCTTGAATCTCACCACGAGTTTATCAGTACGGTTTGTATGTTGTTATCATGACTCATGGCCACTGCTCGTACAATGGATTCTGCAAGTACACATCTTTTGAATATTAACAACGGACCTTAGTACAACTTGTACCTAGATAGTACAGCTCATATTATCCAGACGTACTTTTTCTCTGTAGTTGTGCATTTTCTCTAAAGTTTTGCTATAGGTTTCAGGTACGGCTCGTACCAAGATGGTACGATAGGTACTATGACCTGTAACAAGCCATTTTCTACACTTTTGTTCTCTTTTTCCAAAATCCAACGCTCGGACCTGCTTTCCCTGAAAACAACGTAAAAAAACCTCATATCCGTATAAACACACCTAAGACCAAGCATTTTCCCTATGTTTTAAGTGTCGAAAGTGTCATAAAACCATGAAACATCACCCATGAATCAATTATACAATTATGTTTGAAAATTAAGAACACAATGAAAAACTTGTTCAAAGTTTTCGTGTATTTCGTTCTCCATGAGGTGTTGGGAAACTCCAAAAAACACAATTACAATCAAAAGTATCTGCATTTTTTAATAAAAAAAAAAGAAAGTATTTATACAATTAATGAAATTCTTTCCTGAATTAACAGGGATTGCTGCGCCGGGATGACCTATGAGTCATCATAGATGATCGTACTATGTTTAGAAGCTTCTGAACTTCTCAGATACGGGTGCTCCTTATGACTCGTGGTATGCCACCATGAGTCGTGGATATCAATTGTGACTTGGGCTTATGAATTACCCATCTCTGATGATCATCCTACAAGCACCTGTTATGATTCATCCAAGGCTGGTACGGCTCGTGTAGTCAACTCATAATCGAAGGACACCATGTTGCCAGTTCTCTGCTTCTTATCACGAGTCTATCAGTATGACTCATACATTGCTATAACGACTCATGGTATCTGGTCGTACCACAAGATATGCACTTGAACATCTTCTGAATCTCTGCTACGGGCACTAGCTACGGCTCGTACACAGATGGTACGGCTCGTACTGTTACCAGTAGCAAATCATTTTATGCACTTTTCCACTGCTTTTCCAAAATCCAATTCTCAGACTTAATTTCCCTAAAAATACAGTAAAAGAACCTTATAACTAGATAAACACACCCAAATTCTAGTATCTTTCTATGTTTAGGCGTCGAAAAGCTGTAAAACCATGACACTTCAATTAACAGCTTTTCTTAATAATTATTGGCATATTTGTAGTCAAGGATTAGGTTTAGCAAATAAGAGCCTAAAAAGATATAAACTTTACTAAAAAATTGTATTTTATATATATATATAAATTTTTCTAAAAAAAAAAAATTTTACTGTGCATTCTAATTGGAAGGTAAAAATTATCTTCCTTATTTTATGATCCATGATATATATATACTAATAACACTCCTAATATAACTCAAACACATTTTTTTCGTGTTCATAGATTACTTTTTATTAAATTCAGAAACTAATATAGAGTATGTGATGAGATACAATTAATAATCGCATAAGATACCCTTTGTGAAATGTATATCAAAAGGTATATCTATTATACAAATTTGTATAATTGACTGTATATCAATTATTTATAGTTTTTAAGCATGATATACATAAGATCGTGTTCGTTATTTTTGAATGTGTATAACTGTATAAGTTCTCCTCCGTACATGTATATCTCTTGTACAACTTGTATAGATAAGTGCATATGAACATACTATTTAACATAATTTTACCCTTTAAGATGTCCTATATGAAATGTATATCAAAAGATACATCTATTATAAAACTTGTATAATTGATTGTATGTAAGTTATTTAATATAATTTTAACCATGATATACTTAAGTTGTGTTTGTCATTTTTAAATATGTATAACTCTCCATATATGTATATCTCTTGTAATAACTATATATCAGCATACTATTTAACAGAATTTTACGCATGATATACATGTTTTCTCACATAATATATAAACTGAAATGCAAATGTAACACAATTAAAATGGTGAATAATTTTTAAAATAATGGTATAAAAAAAATCCTAGAAATCAAAATAAATAGAAATTGAGAGAAGATATATAGGATAATTAATAGTTATCATACTAGAGACAATTGATTTTCGGTAATATTGATAAAAAGGATGGATGATATATAGAAGATGCAGACAATTAGTAAGAGAATACAGGAATAGAAAGAGAAATAATAATATGTGTATTTAATTAATTGGTTATTTAAAATTTAAATTAAATGGGTATTTTGTATTTGAGCTATTGGATGTCAAAAATTAAAATTTGCTCTATTTTGTGTCAATATTTTTTCCTGATTATATTTTCATGTTAATTTTTCATAAAGAAATTACTGCTTGTATTTTTTTTATTATGCTTCAAATAGTAAAACTTATAGATTTTTTAATCTTGAAGATAATATAATAATAGAATCAGGTGATGCTATTTTTCATAAAAATAACTTTGCATGTGATTCTAAAAATAGTGGGGGTCAAAGGATTGAAGAAAGTATATTATCACTAGCTAGTTCTTCTAGTTCTATTTTGAGAAATAAAGAAAATGAAGATTTTGAGTTAAGAAGAAGTAAAAGAGCTAGAGTAGAAAAAAATTTAGTCTTGAGTTTTATGTTTTTGATATTGGCGATAACCCTAAATTGCACGGTGTGTACACTTCACCCTCTAATTGACATAAAATGACTGTGATTTTTATTAATTGGTACAAAATATTATTTTTACACTTGTTGGATCAGTAAAACTGAAGTAGATGACCCAAAAATCTAAGTAAAAATAGAAAATCTTAAGTTGACTTTTTTTTAAAAAATATTGCATGTTTTTTATATTTTTTTAAAAAATGAAGTAAAATAGAAATTTTTTAGGTGCCTTTATTCAAGTTTGCATGTTATTTTTTTCATTTTTTCTCCTTCTCTCTCTTAAAAATCTACTTAATCTTTCTTCTTTCGTAAAATATCTCCAGTAGAACCTCATTACAAATGTGAAACTTTATTATAAGTAAATTGAACTCCATCGTATGTGGTGTATTTTGGTTGCTCGTACTTTTTTCCCCAAAATATCCAAAAGTTATATAATTATTTAATATATAAAATATACTAAATATAATTAATGGATGCTCTGATTTAATATGTCATATCTGGATTGGTGCATACTACAATAAGTTATATTTGTATACATTAATGATAATATGTAATAATACATGCAATATTCAAAAGTATTTAACTGAAGGTAAGTTGTATTCAAACCTGATGATTTTCTATACAAAATTGGACATATGATAAACAATAATATTTAGGTTATCATTATGCATATAGACATGTTTATACATATTCAAATTCTTTATATGTTTATATTATTGCTTTGACGTATACATGCTACTAACTCATGACTGTGTACATTCAATATATATATATATATATATATATAAACAAACACACATTATGTATATATAATATTGTTACGCTAACACAAAGAATGAGTATTTTGAATCAAATTATAATAATATACATCAACTAAATACATATATTAATTATATGTGCAATTTCCTTTATATATACATACATATTTATTTATAATTAGTCATCAAGTTTTAGGATAACCTATCGTACCTTGAAGCACTTGACTTTTCCAAGATTTTTGCAGTTATAGTTAAGGTTAAAAGTATAGAGAAATTACTTTTATGGTATTGTACGCAACTCTTTCTATTTATACAAAGTAAAAAAATATAATTAAAAATTTTATGCATATAATTTAAATTAGAGATTGAAATCTCAAATCTCTAATTTGTCGCTAATTTTACTTTCCTATGAAATCATCGATTTAAACAATTTTGGTTAATATTAGCCAATAATTTTAGATTAAAGATTTGCTAATATTTTAGTTATCTATTCGATATTGAACTTGTACCTACATGTCAATCTCTCTACACTTTATAAGAAATTTTATTTTAATATGCTGCTATTTTTTGAAAAGAGGCCGTAAATGATGAAATGGAATCACTAAAATTCAATAAAATTTGAAAGTTAGTTGATTTACCACCGGGTTGTAAAATAATTGGGAGTAAATTGGTTGTAAAGAAAAAAATTAAAATCGGATGGATTTGTTAATAAATATAAAACTAGACTAGTTGCTAAAGGTTTCAAGAAACTATAAGGCCTAAAATTTTTTAATTGTTATAATATATTTTCTATTTATGGTGAATGTCTATTTCTTAGAAGGAAAGTTAGGGTTAGTAACTTTGGGACCAAGTTAGACTTTCCCTATAAATAAAGGGGTTTTTCATTCATTGTAATTTATCTCTTTAATCCCTTAAGAGAATCCCATCAAGAGAAATAAGAACTTCTCTCCTTCTCTCTTTCTCTACAATATTCTTGTTCTTTCTTTATTATTTCATAACACGTTATCAACACGAGTCTCTACCTTGAGCACTCGCCTTAAAAATATCTGGAATGAATTTCCTACGGTAATACGAGTGCGAGGTAAGTATTTTACTTAATAATTTGTCACTCGTTGGCTCACAGAATAAAAGATGCTAAATTCCATTAACATGTTGCTAGTGTTGCTCCAGTGAAGTTTACCCTAAGTGGTGTCTTGGTAATAGGCTAATTAGTCCCATCTAAATAATTTGATTGGATAAAGTTTTTTATTTATTAATTTAGTACATTGTATAGTTTAAATACATGTATATTGTACCTTGTATTTTATAATAAAGAAGTGGTTAATCTTACAAACTTGAGTTCGTTGCCCTTCAAATTTCGGGCAAGAACTACCTTTCATGGGTGTTGGATGCTGAAATCCATTTGGATGCAATGGGTCTTGGAGACAACATTAAAAAGTGAACACAAAACATCAAATCAAGATCGTTCTAAGGCTATGATATTCTTGCGTCATCATATTGATGAAATTCTGAAAATTAAATATCTCACGATTAAGAATTCACTTGTTTTGTGGAATAGCCTAAAAGAAAGGTATGACCACCTGAAGATGGTCATCCACCCAAAGGCACGATATGATTGGATCCATCAAGACTATAAGTCTGTTCATGAGTATAATTCTTCAATGTTCAGAATTGTTTCTCAATTGAAACTAACTATTAATGATGTTGATATGATGGAATATGTGGTAGTATACAAAATTAGTTGAGAGCTCCGGAAGAGATAATGTGTTACTATTGTGTAAGTCTCAAAAGAAAACTTATAAGTTTCAAAGACATTGAAAAAAGATTGAGACTATAAATTATGAAAAGATCTAATATCTTCATACCACTACAATTGAAGCGGGTTATAAATATTTATGTAAAAGATTACCCTCCATTTTTTTATTTGTAGTACATAAATATGTGTATGATGATGAAATCACATACTAAAGTAAATTAGAAGTTTACTGAAATAAGTTGGCATAACCGGTTGGTCATCCCGGTTCAAATGTGATGCAAAAAATTAATTGAGAATTCACGTCATTATATGTTGAAGAAATAAAAGATTCTTCAAGAACTCTCTTGTTCTGCTTGTTCTCATGATAGAATAATCATTATATTATCTAAGATTGAGATTATATTTCCTGAAATTTTGGAACTTATAAAAAAGGTGAAATATGGGCCCATTCACCTACCATGTGAACCATTTGCTATTATATAATTTTAATAGATGCATCTATGGTATGGTCACATGTTCTTTGATATCAACTTGCAATTGATTTTTACAAAGTTGTTTGCTCGAATTATTAAATTAAGAGCACAGTTCCAAATTATAAAATCATATTGATAATGCTGGTTCATATTTAAGTTGGTTTAGCAAAAATTTATGCCTCCAATTATAGATAAATCATTGGTTATGAGAACAAAAATCACAAATAAAATTTGGTATGATATATGTTTATTTAACATATAATAACACTTGAATGCATCAAGCCAACAAGGTTCCCCTATCACTATTTCTTCAAGGTCAGGAACCAAATAATTTCATCTAAAAAATTTATATATGCGGTATATGATTCAATTGTTCCACCACAACGCACAGAGATGGGTTCCCAAATAAGCTTGGGGGTAAATGTTAGTTTTCCTAATATTAGGGGGAGAAGTGATTAGCAGTTGAAAATTGAGTGTGGGATGAATATATCTGCTGACCCTGTTTTATAATTTAGTTGCAAATGCTCCAATGAAAGGTCCTTGAAGGACAGGGTCTATGAGATGCCGGAAGTATGATAGACCAAACGGTTCCAAATATAGAACTCCTTAAAGACGGAGAGGAGAAAATGATTAAGATGGTCATAATGATGAGGCAAGTGTTTTAAGAAAGCAACATGACATAACACTTCATAAAATCTTGGCAAAGGTTCAGATACCTGAAAATGATGAAAAATGAAGAGATCTCAGTAAGTTATGTCGCATTGGAACTGATATCAAAATGATCGTCGATGATATCTATGATATAATATAGCACGCAATATCATAAAAGATTGTGAGGATCTAAATTTTACGTCTATTAAAGCATGCTAATGTAGAAATAACTATCAAGTGAAGCGATGCACCTTGATAAGCGTAAAGCTTATTAGATCTATAGTCCAGACACTAGAAGATGTCACGCATTTAAATACTAATGAATGTTATTACTTGACAAAATTTGTATGAAAATCTTGAAGGATTCAAAATGCATGAAGCATTTACAAATTTCTGTAAATTTGTTCATAATCCTTATATGAGGAAAATAAAATAAGAAAACAACATCGGAGTTTGTTGCACTTGCTGTTTATGTTGATGATATAAACCTTATATGAACTCCAGCAGAGCTTCAAAAGTCAATTGATTATCTAAAGAAAGAATTTGAGATGAAAGATATGGGAAATGCAAAATTTTGTCTTGATCTGCAAATTGAACATTTAGCAGACAACATCATTATACATCAATATGTCTATACTAAAAAGGTTTTAAAATAATTTAATATGGATGAATCACATTCATTAAATACTCGATGGTTGTTTAATCACATGATGTGAATAATAATTTTTTTTTCAACCTCAAGAAAAGAATGAGGAAATCCTTGGTCCTGAAGTACCATATCTTAGTATGATTGATGCACTAATGTATCTTGCTAACACTATAAGACCTGATATAGCCTTTTCAGTTAATTTTTTAGCAAGATATAGGAGACATTGGAATGGGATCAAACACATAATGCGGTATCTAAAAGGGACTACCGATATGAGTTTATATTATTCTAATAATTGCAGTCCTGATCTTGTTGGTTATACTGATCCAGGGTATTTATCTGACCCACACAAAGCTCGATCTCAAACTAGCTATGTGTTCATATGTGGAGGTACTACCATATCTTGAAGATCTACAAAGCAGTCTCTCGTAGCCACTTCATCAGATCATGCTGACATAATAGCTATGCATGAAGCAAGCTGAGAATGTATGTGGTTGAGGTCCATGATATATCTCATTAGAGAAAAAATGTGATTTGAAATGTGACAAAGTACCCACAATTTTACATGAAGATAGTGTAGCATGCATAGCATAGCTAAAGGGAGGATTCATAAAAGGAGATAGAACGAAGCACATCTCGCCAAAGTTTTCCTACATACATGAGCCAAAAGAATGGTGATATCAACGTGCAACAGATTCATTCAAGTGACAATGTGGCTGATTTATTCACCAAGTCTCTACCAACTGCAACTTTCAAGAAGATTGTGCACAAGATCGGGATGCAAAGATTCAAGGATGTTCTAATTAGAGGGAGTTAATACGCGTTGTACTCTTTTTTCCTTACGAGGTTTTGTCCCACTGAGCTTTTCTTGTAAGATTTTTAATGAGACAGCTAAAATGCGTATTATTAGATATGTACTCTTTTTTCTTCAATAAATTTTTTTCCAATAGATTTTTTCTAGTAAGGTTTTAACGAGGCACATTATTTATCAAATAGACTTCTAAGGGGAGTGTTATAATATATTTTCTAGTTATGGTGAATGTCTATTTCTTATAAGGAAAGTTAGGGTTAGTAACTTTAGAACCAAGTTAGTTTTCCCCTATAAATAAAGGGGTTTTCCATTCATTGTAATTCATCTCTTTAATCGCTCAAGAGAATCCTATCAAGAGAAATAAGAACTTCTCTCCTTCTCTCTTTTTCTACAATATTCTTGTTCTTTCTTTATTATTTCATAACATTAATATTTTTTCTCCGATAACGAAAATTATATCCATTAGACTTTTAATTATCATTTTTATAATTTTTATTTAAATATTCATCAAATGAATGTAAAAATTACTTTTAAAATGGGCACCTGAATAAGGGGGTTTATATGAAACAACCCGAATATTTTATTGAAGCAGGCCAAGAAAGTAAAGTGTGTAAACTTACTGAATCCCTATATGTCTTGAAACAGGCACCAAAGCAATGATATGAGAAGTTTGATTCTTGTATGATTGAAAATGATTTTAAAACAAACGAGTGAAATAAGTGCATCTATCATAAGTCTTGAAATAAATCACATGTTATTGTTTGCCTCTATGTTGATAAATTATTAATATTTGGCTCTAAAATAAATGTTATTGGAGAAACTAAAAATATTCTTAAAAGCCATCTTGATATGAAAGATATTGGTGAGACAAATTTTGTTCATGGAATAAAAATTACTAGAACTTATGATGAAAATTTCCTTAACCAGTCACATTATGTTGAAAAATTTTTAAAAACATAATTTTGAAAAATTGCAAGTATGTTGAAACTCCTTTTGATTCAAGTGTTCACTTGTTTTCTGTACAAAGTGAAAAATAATGTAGTAAATTAAAAGGAGTATGCTAGCTTAATTGAAAGTCTGAGATATGTGACTGATTGCACTTCACCTGATGTAGCATATGCAGTAGGGGTACTTAGCAGATTTACAAGCAAGTCAAGTAATGAACATTGGCATGCCATAACAGAGTGGGATATTTAATTGGGACAAAAGTTAGTGGCTTGATTTATAAAAAATATTATGACGTACTTGAAGGCTTTTCTAATGCATATTGAACCACTTTATTTGGTGATTCATGTTCTACTACTAATTATATTTTTACTTTAAAAGGTGGTGCTATTTGTTAGAAATTAAAAAAGCAAACAACTATTACTAACTCTACCATGGAGGTTGAACTAATTTCTTTAGCTCCAGCTAGTGACCAAGCAAATTGCTTGAGAGATTTATTATTTCAAATACCCTATTTTGAAAAATTAATTTCTCCTATTTTAATTCATTATGGTAGCATCACTGCAATTCGTAGAGTTAAAAACAGTTATTTCAACAGTAAATTTAGACTCATAAGAAAAAAAATACAATACTGTACGATTATATTTGACAAATGGTACCATCAATATTGATTATGTCAAATCTTGTGATAATCTTGTAGATCTATTGATAAGGCATTAGCGAGAGAAAAGATCTGGAACACATCGAGGAGGATGAAATTGAAGCCCATAAATTCATGAGTTATATATGAGAAAACCCAGTTTGGGAACTAGAGATCCTATAACTAGGTTCAATGGAAAAAATGAATCATATGATGACTTGTTATGAACTATACTATTATTGTCTTTAGTCCCTTCCTATGATGTGAGTGCATTTTTTTTTGTAATGATTTATAGAAGTTCAGTATAAAAGAGCTCTTAGTGAAAGTTTGTAGCTCGTATGAGTGGGTATCAAACTTACGGGAGCATTCTCGACAGATTCACCTATGTGAGTGTGAAAATAGGCTGCTTCCTATGAGAATTAGGCTTGTTCTAAAAAGTTGTCACTAAAATCGGGATAACACAAGATCGTGATGTGCTAGGTATTAAACCTCATGTGAACACCATGATAATTGTTGGGCTTGTGGAGGCCTGATTAATTAGGCCCGTTAGAAACCCTAATAACCCTAATCTATTTCTATAAATAGATAGCTTGTACTTGTAATCTATACACCACAAGAGAGAGAGTAATAAAATTCCTCCTAGTTGCAGTTGTGGACTAGGTCGTGAGACCGAACCACGTAAATTCTTGTGTGTCGTTTGTGTTCCGTTTTTCTCTATTTTCTCGCAGTAAATTTGTGTGTGTGTGTTTATTGTTGTTATTCCGTTGTCCCAACAAGTGGTATCAGAGCAAGGTTATACACACGAAAAAAATTAGCGAGAAGACCCAAAAAAAAAAAATTTTTTTGGAGAAAGGGAGAGAGCAGCAGCAGCGCAACCCAGATCAAGCAGCCGTCGCTGCTGCCAGTTGCGAACCAGTCCGACCGAAAGAAAAAAAAAACCAGTTTTTTTTCAGATCGAGCAAGAAAAAAAAAACAGAAACCAGTCGTGCAGGTCTCCGTTCAGCCGTTCAGTCGCACCGTCGCCGTCACGAGCAACAGATCTGAACAGCCTCGAGCGCGCAGCACCGGAGAAAGAGAAACTCGCAGTCGCCGGCATGTACTATTCACCGACAGAAAGTTTTTCAATTGGTCTCTTGTTGGTGGTGGTCCGAGTTAACTTTGTTGGTGCGTATTGGCTTTGTCAATTTTTCTTTTGAAATTATCAAGACCTGAGATCAGTTGTACCGGGTACCTCATCTAGTCGTTTGAGATGGCAGAAGATGGGAAATATCGAATTGAAAAGTTTGATGGTGCAGATTTCAGTTGGTGGAAAATGCAAATTGAGGATTTGCTGGTTCAGAAGGAGTTAGACATGGTATTGGGTGACAAGCCGGAAAAGATGTTTGATGCAGAGTGGGCAGGTTTGGATCGGAAAGCCATGACGGTTATCCGACTCTCGTTGACCAAGAATGTTGCGTTTAACATTCTGAAGGAGAAGACAGCAAAAGGTGTCATGGAAGCGCTGTCTAACATGTACGAGAAGCCATCTGCAGCAAACAAGGTCTTTCTGATTAGAGAATTGGTGAACACAAAAATGAAGGAAGGCAGTTTAGTTACCGAGCACAAAAATACAATGAATTCAATCTTAGCCAGACTTACGTCAGTGGGCATTAAGTTCGATGATGAAGTTCAAGCCTTACTACTGCTATCGTCATTACCTGACAGTTGGTCCGGAACGGTTACAGCAGTTACCAGTTCAGCGGGACCCGATGGATTCACTTTTGAGAAGATTTATGATCTCATTCTAGGCGAGGATGTCAGAAGAAGGAGTTCTTGGGAATCATCGAGTGAATTGCTAAATGTCAGCAGAGGAAGGAGAAATAGAAGAGGTAGTGGGAGCAGGAATAGAAGAAGGAGTCAGTCGAAGACTCAGGATCGCTCAGATGTAACGTGTTGGACGTGCAAGGAGGTGGGGCATTTCAGGAATCAATGCCCGAATAATAAACAAGTTAACATTGCAGGAGACTATGCTCATAATGATCTCTTGATATGTAGCGTGGAGAGCAGTGTGGATTCCTGGGTCATGGATTCTGGTGCTTCATTTCATGCTACCCACAGCAGTGAAGCATTGCAGAATCTGAAAGAAGGGGATTTTGGAAAGGTAAGACTAGCAAACAATAAAGTTCTTGATGTAACGGGCATGGGTGACATGATTCTGAAAACTTCAGTCGGTTCGTGGACTTTAAAGGATGTCCGAGTGATTCCAAGCTTGAAGAAACGGTTGATTTCTGTTGGGCAGTTGGATGATGAGGGACACGATGTTAAGTTCGGAAACGGGCAGTGGAAGGTGATGAAGGGGAACTTGGTCATAGCTCGAGGAAAGAAACGGAGTTCGCTGTATATGGTCTATTTACCATCTGAGGCAGTGACTGTCCCAGATCAGAAGAGAAATAAAATCCGGTTCACAGAGTCTCGTGGGCATAAGAAGGTTCATTTTGCAGGAGATAAACCCAGAGCCACAGGTCAGATTCAGGTTGAACGTGCTTGGAAAGGTTCAGGTAAACCAGTCAGGGGTTCTCGTGGCAGTGGGAGCATCGACAGTCAGCCAGTTAAAACTTCAGCCAGAGTTACCAGACAGTGGGTTAAGAGAACCAGTGTTCCAGCTGTCAAAGTCTCTCCGGATGATTACCTGCTAACTATGGAGAGTGTTGTTTGTTCACAGAGTATCCCAGGATTCGGCAGTTCGTGCAAGTGGGAGTCGGTAGGGACAGAGGACGAGTCAGGGGCAGTTTTAGCCGTGACTGATGTTGGAGCTTGGGGAAGCTTCAACGGGCCTTCAGGTTAACTGATGAAAAGGCCGCTGCAACCAGGAAGATGAGGAGGAGATTACTAGACGTACAAGTGCTCATAGTGGATGGCAGTTGAAGATTATCATGCCTCTAAGTGGGAGATTGTTGGGCTTGTGGAGGCCTGATTAATTAGGCCCGTTAGAAACCCTAATAACCCTAATCTATTTCTATAAATAGATAGCTTGTACTTGTAATCTATACACCACAAGAGAGAGAGTAATAAAATTTCTCCTAGTTGCAGTTGTGGACTAGGTCGTGAGACCGAACCACGTAAATTCTTGTGTGTAGTTTGTGTTCCGTTTTTCTCTATTTTCTCGCAGTTAATTTGTGTGTGTGTGTTTATTGTTGTTATTCCGTTGTCCCAACAATAATTGTGTGTAAGCGGTCATATTTTATTTCTCTTAAACAGTCATAGTTCAAATCTGAGATTACTATGACTCTGAAGTAAAGATTCAATAAAGTGCATAATTACATTATGCACAATAGTCTTCCTTCAATTGATAAACTCTCCTATTTAATTTTAAAATGAATGAGGAATTGTTGGTCTTTTTAAATCATTTTAATATTTTAAAATCTAATGTTAAGGTGCCTATTTGCCTCATTTGTCATCTCACGTTAATGGCTGCAATGACCTTTATTCTTCTTAAAGCTTTTGTAATATTTATCTCATTATTCATTTATTATGTCTTGTAACTTACGTAATACTTAAGACATAATTCTCTTCTAATTTATCCATATTATCATGCAATATTTTTTCAATTTATTATTCAAAATTTTTTTTTACCTATAAATAGTGGTGGTTTTCTCTTGTGTTGTAGTAGGAGAAAAACATAGGGTGCTCAAAAAGTGAGTAGAAAAGAGAGTTTTATTTAGTTGAAAAAAAGATGTTCTTTTGGTGGAGTTTTGGCCTCAACTCTTATCTAGAGTTTGTTGAATTATACACTGTTGTTGGGTTGTTGTATCATGGAGGAGATAAGTTAAGGAGATTACTGTTGGACCGATAAATATAAAGCTTTGCTGAAGTGACTTAGATCTCTTTAAAGAGAATGACATATCTACACCTCAGCCTGAATATATATATATAAAATTATTTATTTATTTTATTTTATTTTTTCAAATATAATTGTAATTTTACCAATATTTTATATGAGTTAATATTTCAAAAGGTCACTCAACTATGAGAATTTATGCAGTAAAGTCATTGAACTTTCTTTTGTATTATCAATAAAATCACTCAACTTAAAGCATTTTTCTTACGAAATCACTTAATCAAATTTATCATAAAAAATTTAACATGAAAAAATAAATTATTTTTTTATGTCTTCTATATGTAAATATGGACACCACAAATAAATAAAATAAAATAAAATATTTTTATACCTGGCTCACCCATACACAAATCAAAATGAGTTTCATCTTTATCTATTCTCATAATTTTTAAAATTTGATTTCTAAATATTAATTTTTATTTATTTTTAATACAAAATTGATTAACTTTGTTTGTTTATGAAACAACAAATTTTGTGATTCAATTTAGCGAAATACTCAATTAGAAAAAAAATAAATTCTCAAATTTGGAACTAAAGAAAGCCGGCGAATTCATCAAATCTGATCCTTTAAAAATGTATCTTTTTGACAAAAGCAAATTGACCATCTTTTTTGAAAAATGCAAATAATTTCCTTTTAATCTTTCTAAATTACTTGCCACGAAATTCTATAGAAGGAGAAGTTTCACTAGATATTGGAGAACTGAAAGCCATTGTACATCTAGATCTTTCTGATAACCATCTTTTGAGCATGATGCCAAATGTTTAAAAATTTGGTACAGTAAAATTTATAGCGAGGACACGAATAGACGATATGAATTAAATCATGAAATTAATGTTTAGGAACTGAACCTGAAAATGAGTTGTTTGATAGGAAATTATAATGCACGTTTTCAAGGTCCTCTATTCTACTTGGTGTATAAGGTGAAATTATATCGAACACGTAGTCGAAATAAAGTGGTGCCACGTGAAATCAAAGTACCACTGATGAGAAGAAATTAAATTGACCAACCGAATAAAGAGTAGCAAAACTTTTGATAATATTATATCCGAAATCAATAGGTCACTCAACTATGGTCATATGTATAAAAAATAAATGAAAATTAATATTCAAAACTTAAATATTAAAAAATTCTAAGAATAGACATAGATAAAATTTATTTTGATTTGTGGATAGGTGAGTCGTGTAAAAGAAATGATTTTTTCTTTATTTTATCTATTTATGGCGTCCATATTTATATGATATAAGAAATAATTTACTTTGCCATGTCAATTTTTTTATGATAAATTTGATGAAGTAATTTTGTAAGAGAAATACCTCAAGTTAATTGATTTTATTGATACAAAAAAAAAAGTTGAAAAACTTACATGATTGCCCCATCGAAGCAAAATATGTACATAACCCTACCTCTTTACTTTCATACCCCAGAATTAATTACAGAAAATACCTCATCTTGCAGTCTTTCATGGTACCATCATTTTATATCCATATACCGCTATAATATCACTGAGGATGAACAGTCCTTCAGAAATAGTATGAAGGGCTCCTCAATCTTTCATGATACCGTCATAGTGTACTCATATACTATCATGGTATCACTGAAAAATGAGCAGTTTTTTTAGAGATGTACTTCTAAATCATGCATGATACCATCACAATATATTCATATACTGCCATGGTATATTTAATAATTCCATCACAGTATATTCATATACTGCAAGGTATCTTATGCGCGAAAAATCTTCAAATTCATAGAGGGACATGAATTGTAATTTTTTTGTGCTAATTGGGTATTATGGGAGTATGAAATGATCCATTTTTATATAATTAGTTCAGCTTTTGGTCTATTTTATATATTTTAATATATAAATTTTCATAATTGAATGATTTTTTGAGATATTAACTCTAATTTATGTTATATTAATAACATAAACTTTTAATTTAGAAATTAAATTACTTAAATGTCCTTTTAAAACTTAAATAGTCTCATTTGAAATAAAAACCAAGACTTAGAAAGAGCCTCAATAAAAAAGACCTTGCAAAAGAAAGGGTGGCAGCTTCTTGATTTGCAGAGTGGAAAAACGAACTGAAATCTCTGCAACATATTGAAGGAAACAGGTTTTCAATCAATCACATCAATTGTTGAAGAAAAGGAAAATATCTTAACCTTCATTATCTCTTTTCAACAAATAACGACGAAATTTCATTTTACTGGGTTTTATAACCTCCGCAATTACTTTTAACAAAATTTTACTATTTCATTTTATAGGCACTACCTCCGCTGTAATTTTAGAAATTTTTTATATTTCACTTTTTATTGGTTGTAGCTTATAATTAAACTAAAACTAATATTGATGTTAATTCAAATATTAAAACCAATGTATTCATAATCATAATTAAGTTAATAAAATAATCTATATATATTATAAAGGAGAGTCATAGGGCTGCCTACGTGGCTCTCTCAGAGATCAGGATTCTTAATTATCTTTTTCCTCAAATTTTTAGATTTTTCCCTTATTTTTTCTCATTTTTCGCTCTAATAAACAAATAAAAAGAAAAAAAAGTCGCATTCTAAATTCTCATAATTGTCGTGAAATTGATCGTTGCAACTCTGAAAGACGTTGCATTGAAATTGTAATACTGCATAATTACAATGAAAGCATAATGGTAGCGGTTCATTTTGCCTTCTCAATTAAATGGCATCTTAATAGCTTTGAAGAAATGATTTCTCATTGTTTTTAAATCTCTCAAGTATGATATACTTTCGGGGGCAACATGCATACATTTTACATGATTGCTTCTATCATATTTATGAACATGTCTGAGGGCTTTAGATAAGGTTTCAATGAGTTGTCGGTGTTTCTATCACTAAGAACAAGTTCTATTGGCTGCGAATAGAAACCAAACATTTTGATGGTTAGCATATTTCTCTCTCTTCTTCTTCTTCTTATTTTTTTTTTTTGATTTTAAGGACATGAACTCGTTCATTGCGCTGTCTAAAATGAATAATTCAAGTTTTAGAAATTAACTACCTCATATGTTTGTACAGCATGGTAGTAGCAAGTGTTTTGAGATATTTTTAAGCCGTGACATTCAATTTGAAGTGTTGCAGCTTCGTGTTCCCTTTTTGTTAAAAAGCGTATAAACTGCACGCGGCTTCATTGTTTCTGCGATGCCGCAGAATATGGTAGGTACATTTATTGGTATGATCCCTTTGGATTGATTAAAGTTTGTCCATATTGTTAGTCTCTTTGAAATTAGCAAAAGCGAGGGTTTGCTCTTATACTAAGTAGAAAACTTGGGTATTTAATTGATTGTGTTTATAGCAATTATTGGGTGTACTGGTCATCTCAACCCTTCATCAATTTAGCAGTTTGAGGTGAGAAATGATCCTTCGATGTGATTTATGACAAAATTAAATGCTAAAACTCTAAATAGTTAATGTTGCAATATACAAGAGTCTTTGATCTCTTATTTACGTGTTATATTGTGAATCTTGCTGATATAATATTCTTTATTGTTCTTAGCTTCTTTTTTCTTCTCAAAATTTTTTGCAGGTCTCTCAAGTCTCAAGTATAAGTGTAACTCTTTTAGCTTTTGTTAATTTTGATTTTCTATATTTCTGTTTCAGGTACATGTTCTTGGAGGGAGAATGACTAACACTTGATATATTTTTATTTTTCATTGTTTTTTCGTTTGAAGTTCATGTGTTTTTCTTGACATTATATATGATGCATGTCTTTGTATGTTTAAGTATTATGTGACTTTTACTTTGACAAATATTAAAGTCATTAGTAAAAATATGACTATTTTATAGTGTGTCTTTATGTTTTCTTTTTTATTTTGTTAATTGGGTATATAATTTTTATTTTCTTTTTAAGTTTCTTTATTTTAAGCTTTCGGGGTTGTAACTCTTCTGGATATTATTTTTTATCATGTCGAATTACCGATACTTTTAGTGAGAGGTTTGAGGCTAACAAACATAAGTTATATTCTTATTCCTTCTTTTTTTGCTTTTTTTCCACATTTCATTGTTTCATTTATGTAAATCTACAATATTTAATGTGTATTAAAATGTTATTTTTATTATTGGGCATTTATATAAATAAATGTTTAAAAGTAAATATTGAAATTAATGTTTATACCTTTATTTTAATTATCATCAAATTTTTATGTCGGATTTTCTATCTTTAATTTTAATTCTATGATATTTGTACTTGAAAGAGAAGTTTTTGCATTACCGCGCGAAGCGCGGATAAAAAAACTAGTAATATAATTATAAGCACAAATATTTAATCAAATCACGAAGAAGTTAACACAAATTAATATCATAGGTCATTAAATTTGCGATACACTGTAATGACCCATCGATCATTATAGCATCTTGACAACACTGACGCAGGAATTTAAAATTTGTATAGGTTGAATGTTATTTTCTGGTAAGGATGGAAGTAATGGTGTTTTATTTAAAGGAGTGGAGTTAAAAAATTTTGTGGGCCAAACAATAGGACCGTTATGGAGGATACTTAGTTTTCATGGTGGAACTACTGCAGCAGAGCACGTATCGCTACAACGAAAGACGCGGATCAGAACTCCTAAATTTTTTTGCTTTTAAAATTCAGATCCTACTGTAACCAGGATTAGTCATTAAAAATTCCCTGAAAATAAATTTGGTTATTTTAGTAGGGAAAAAGAATATAGTGGCTAGAGAAGGGCAAGATTCCACCATTCTCCTTGTTGATATTCACCAAGAAACGCTAGGCTCGGTGCAAGGACTGGAAATCCATCGCCTCTTGGCGGTAGCTTGGAGCCCAGGTATTTATGACTTACTTTTTTGATAGAATTCTTTTAGTGACTCGTATACGTGTGTATGATTAATATGCTATTGCTAAGTAAAATGAAAAATTAGATGCTGAGAACAACCGGTATAGTCCATAACGCATACTTGTTAAAGACGGAGGAAATAGCTTGAATAACAAGGAAAGAAAGAGGGAATACATAATATGTCATATTTATTGAGTATTAATAGAATCTAGATGTCAGATTGTTAATTGTCTGTTCCGGGTAACATGTTCTAGACGGTTGTTCTAATGGTAAATTCTTGACTAGACAATTTAAACTATTTATATGTAATTGATTGCTTAGGAGGAAAGATGGATAGTCATGTGGAAATTGGATAGTGAATCACCGGGTTAATAACTACGGTAGATAAGAGAGTTTTTTGCAAGCAGCCATTACCAGAAATAGGGGTGACTTGATAGATGAGATTTCATAATGAATATTGTTCCTGAATAGTGAAATTTTATGAGGATGGCCCAATAAATAATAGAAATAGACTACAACATAGAAATACATAAATATCAGCATAAGTATTTTAATACCGTCATATATCCATAGATGTATATATAATTTTTCATACCTTCACTTAGCTGTAATTCAAAATCATGAGGAGGGACTGTGGCTAAGGTCTTGGGTATCGATAATCTGGTTGATATATTTGGATGGTCTTCGGACAATGAATGTGATGAATATTATAGCAAGTTAATCATATTGATTGAATTAATTCTAAATTTATTGAACTGTGAATATTATTCCTAAATTGGAAGTGAAATTGTTATATTCGATGTGAACTGGTGATGGATTCTATGTGGTGACTGATTGAGAGCATGATGAAATGTGTTGAGGACAGATGGGTAATGCATCCTTACTATGAGATGAGAAGCTCGTGTCCGAGGTGAGCATCCGGATAAACGGTTAAGTGTGATTGAGTATGTGTATAGATACTTGGAGATGAGTGTGATATGAGTAGCTCGTGCCCGAGGTGAGTCTCTGGGCGAGCAGTTGTGATATGAGTGGCTCGTGTTCGAAGTGAGCATCTAGACGAGCAGATGAGCGGGAGACGGTACCATACCGGTACAATACATAGACTTCCAGAGTCCAGTGCAGATCATGGATGGAAGGGCAGAAATAAGACCCTCTAGAATGTGTGTATAGATATACATATGTGTGACAGATGTACATATATATAGATATGATACAGGAAATACCGATGTTGACTCGATCATGATATGAGAGATATAGACGGGGTATAAGATACACCAATATGATACAAGTATGATATGAGGTGATACAGACATGATACAGATGTATACATGCATCTGTGTCTCTAATGTGGACATGATTTCTCTAATATGATTGATTGTTTTACATTTGATAAACTACTTGTGCTGTTTGATGGTTGTTGTTGATTATATGTTAATGTAGTTACCCTTGCTCCGTGGTTGTTTGCTTAATTTGAATAACTCTAAATTAATTGGGCTAAGTTGATTTTGTATTAGTTTCAGTGACGGGTATTCGTGTCGATAATATTTCATGCTGGGTTGGCCTTGATCGTGGGAGTGGTTCCACTAATATGTGTAGAACTGGAATTTGCAAACTATAATATGGTTATTGAGGATTAACAACAGTTAAGTTAAAAGATAATCGGCGTTAGTAAAATATTGTAGAGTAATTAAATAAATCGGGAGTAACTAAAATAGGTTTAGTTAATGAAAGTTGAAACACGTAATGCATAAGGGGATCTTAGTCTCAAATATGTGGTATTGAGATGAAAAATACCATTGATATCGACCTACTGTTTAAGTAGGTTGCACTGTAGTGGGTGGGTTTTCTATGGCTATGGGATTACAGTAGCGGGCATAGTACCGCTGCAGCGAGACAACGGTACTAGTGTAGGAGTTTGAAAGTTGATGAATTAATTGTTAAGATGAGTGTGAAAAATGGTAGTGCATATATATATATATATATGTGTGTGTGTGTGTGTGTGTATGTATAGATGTTTAATTATGTACTTAAATGAGGAACTAATCGAGAATTAGGATTAGCCTATGTATATATTGTGGATAGTAAAGGTTAGTCAATTTTATGTTAATTATATATTATTGTGTGAACTAATCCTAGTCGGCCAGTGATGCCTATAATATATGTGGTATACTAATACTACCTTGTTGCACCTTTTTGGGTGTAGGTTGTGGAAGGTGATTTGTAGTTTCATGATTGATGAGGCGACACTCAATGTCAGCTTCCACATTCTTTCCACAAGTGAAGATGTGACATTTTATTTTGTCAGCATTTCAAGTATAGCTCCTGTACCTGTCTAGTATATATCTTGGGTGAGTCATGATTTTTGGCGAGACCTTATTGTAAATTTAAAACATTGATGAGTTATGTAATTCAATGAGAAATTTTTGATACTTTTATATGTTGTTCAAAGAGGGGTTCTCCTATCGAGCTAGAATCGATGTAGGTGCCCACGCGACCCACCCATTTGAGTCATGTCTTATACTTTCTTTAAACCAAAAGAATATAAAAATCAAGAAAACAATCTAATACCTTAACTCTATTTACATAATATATGACTCAATCCACGACTTTTGTAAACAATCCTGTGGTTTATAAATAGTTCCTTCCAAGCTTCTATTGATCTTTTAAGAAACAACTTATGAAGAGCTAATAATTATTGAAAATTCTTTCTGCAATGAAATTCCTATAAATTTGATAGAATTTACTTGACAGTCGACAATATAATTAATTTTTTCTTAACACAATCTTGGAAGAAACCTATGAAAGAATTTATATATTTGATGAAAAACAATATATTTTATGAAAGTAGGAGAGGGTGTCACTATTAATTCTTATCTTTTACAATCAGTTGAATATGAATTGCCATGACCCGAACATAAACCTGGATCGTAGACACGGGACAAGGGACCCCGAGAGACCCCAAGTCAACCAACCCATGACATAAGCATTCACTAACTCATTCAATAAACATAAAAAAACATAATCACAAACTCAGCGGAAATCTAACTTGACATAACAACAAAAAGAACGTTTGAAGCTGAATACATGCCTAAGTCTGATAAGCCTCTAATGTGGATGAGTTGATGGGACAATACCTCCAACTAGCTCAACAATACTGAAACTGAAAATACAATCAAGATAACTGAAAGTCTAGTCCTTGAAAGATGATAACTCACCAACCAAACGGGTATTGTCTTTGATAAGCGACTACGAATGAGGCTGGACCCGAGAATCGGATCCTGCATCATGAAATGATACAGCATAGAAAGTATGCGGTCAGTATGTGAAATATACCGAGTATGCAAGGTAAGTAAAACCTCTTAAATAAAATAAATCATTTCTTTTAAAACAATTCATATATATCATAAGCTTTTAAGTGAAAATAGAAGACTATAAGCAATCATTCTGAAATCGTACTCTTATCATAACGTGTCCATGCATAGCTTTAGAACATCATAATTAGACTCAAATGACTTAAAACTAAAACGTAACATTTATATCAAAACTAAACAATGAGTCAAACCTTGGTTTTTGAATATGCATGCATAAGATAATGATCATGAGTAATGGATATGCGAATTCGAATGATATTGACAGTGGGAGACTCGTCACTTAATCGAAATACCACGATAGAGCTTATGTGGTCCCGACTATTACACTCAAGTGGGCAGAGCCATCCAAAACCTTTCCAGTGATAGGGACGCCACCATAATATCGATATCAAACTCAAAGGGGCTAATCGGGCTGGGGATAGCTCACAAGGGAGGTCCCAATAACATAATAGAACCAACCTACGTTGGCTCGTAGTTCTGGGGCATAGGGTTATCGACCCTTAGCCCGCTCGATGCTAGAATCTTCTCCCAAACATGCAATGCTCTACATCGTATAAATACGAAGATCAACATCGTCTAGTGATGAAGCTCAACATAAATTCATGCATAAACTCAACATCGTATAAAACGAAGATCAACATTGTCTATTGACAGAGCTCATCATGAAATCATGCATATACTAGACATCATGTAAATATGAAGCTCAACAATGTCATTTCGACAAAGCTTAGAATGAAATTATGCTTAAACTCAACATCATGTGAAATGAAGCTTAATGACAACATACATCTCAATGAAAAATTCATGCATATGAGAATCCTTACTATCACACATACCACAAGCTCAAAGAATAGTGGGAAACTTTACTCCAAAATCATGTGGTAAGCCTACTTTAGAAATATCACTTCATCATCATCAATATAGTGGCCTTTCCCAAAACCTTATCATGCCTGAACGCATACAATTCATTTGAAAACATTATAATTTGGAAGGTTTCACTCCAAAATGAGGTAATAAAGTCAATTCAATAAAAAAAATCATCATTCATACTCATCATTGGGCACTACCCAAAGTTTCATCATACTTGGGTCTATTTAATCTTCTTTGAGAACATCATCAAAATCATGGGTAAGGTTGAAAACATGCCTTTCATCATCTACTCCATCATCATCACATTCTATATGAACTATCCACACATGGGCGTTTTAGATTCAATTTTAGAAAGACAATTTTGTAAAAGAAATTAAGTTAGAATTCGCCCAAGCTTAGTAAATCACCAATATCAACTCAATTTAATCATACCCATGAGTAGAGATGTAAGAATCATACAATTGAATGAAAAACCATACTTGATCATCACAAACCAATCACAACTTGATAGGGAATGGGCATGGGTGTGGAAGGAAACACCCACTCATAGCCTTACATACCTGGGATTGAAGAATCCAAACTCTTCCTAATTGCCCAGCTGAGATTCCAATTAGAAACCTTGAAATTCACCTTGATTCTTCTCCTCAAACCCCCAACCTTGCATGCATGAAAGTGATGGCCTAAGATGGGTTTTTCTCTGCTAAAAAACCCTCTATTATGAGCTTAAAATGACGTAGTATAGGCCCTAAGAACTTGGGAATTATGGAAAAAGCCTCACTGAAATCGCTGAAAATAACTATCAGGACGGATGACCTGACGACTCGTCGCCAGGGCTCACGATCCGTTGGTTCGCTCGTCAGGTTCACTGGATAAATGGTCTATCGGGGCTCCTAACGAACC
Organism: Datura wrightii; assembly: GCA_035772735.1. Lineage (NCBI taxonomy): Eukaryota > Viridiplantae > Streptophyta > Magnoliopsida > Solanales > Solanaceae > Datura > Datura wrightii. The sequence goes on along the minus strand of JASDFA010000018.1, from coordinate 164,675,790 downwards.
CTTCCCCAACAGCCATGGATGCCACTCCCCGTCAAGTGCACTGGATCAATTTTCCAATCATCCTATAGAAGCACCCCACGAATGACATGATGACTCTTGGTGTCTGACCACGAGTCGTTACATCACCCATGGGGACCTCGAGTACGTCATCCTTCCAGGACTTCCCATGAGTCACCTGATGACTCATGGGGTTCTCCTCACGAGTCATTTAGTGACTCGTTCTGCAATTGCTGCAATATTTTTCAGTTTTTCTCCAATTCACTCCCGAGTTCGATTCTTGAGTTCTCGGGGTATAACGATATCTCTCCCTTGGGAACATTCGTCCTCTAATGTTAGAAACAAGCAGGAAACAGAAACAAGAAATGATCATACTCCAATACTGATTATTTTAACTGAAATTTCACGGAATGACTACCTCCGAAAAGAACCACATAGCTAAACTAAATTCAGGCATCATATACATTTATTATAACATAATTCAAACTTGCGCACATGAACTGAACATGGAAACTGATTTGAGAATTAGGGAAAAAACTGATACCTCAAGTCAAAACTAAGACGGTAGAGAATAAATATGGGTATTTAGCCATCATGTCCTCTTCGGCCTCCTACGTAGCTCCTTCAACATGCTGATTCCTCCATAAAACCTTAACTAAATCTACCTTTTTGTTCCTCATCCTTTGAACTTTTCGATCCATAATTTCAACTGAAATTTCTTCATAACTGAGGCTGTCTTTCACACCAACGCTGTCTACTAGAACTACCAAGGCTGGATTATCCAAGCACTTCTTCAAAAGCGATACATGGAACATGGGATGAATTGAAGCCAATTCTGAAGGCAAGTCCAACTCATACGCTACCTTACCAACTCTTCTCACAACCCGATAGGGGCCAACATAGCGGGGACTGAGTTTACCTTTCTTTCCGAACTGCATGACTCCCTTTATGGGAGATACCTTTAGAAACACCCAGTCGTCTACATCAAACTCCAATTCTCTTCTCCTCACATCAGCATATGATTTCTGATGACTCTGAGCGGTTTCCAACCGGTCCCTTATCAACTGAACCTTCACCATCGCCTCATGAACCGAATCTAGTCCTATCATAGCTGCCTCACCAACCTCAAACCATCCGACAAGAGATCTGCACCTTCGCCCGTAGAGAGCCTCGAATGGTGCTATCTGGATACTAGAGTAGTTACTGTTGTTATAAGAAAACTCAATCAGGGGCAAATGATTATCCCAACTACCTTTAAAATCCATAACACACGTCCTCAACATATCCTCAAGAGTCTGAATGATTCGTTCTTGTCACACCCTACCTTGGGGGGTATGACGGGCACCTGGTGCCTGCTAGACTCTAGACTGCTAAATGGTCCAGCCTGAGCACATCTGGTGCTTTGGCTGGCTTTGGCTCTATTTAAAGAAACAAATCGGCTATATAACGGCTGTAAATACAGCCTCCGGCCAACTGGCCTGTAGCCATCTGTACCTGTAACAACAGCTAACCAGAAACAGACTTGTAACAAGGAACCTATGCGGGCCGACAAGGCCACCATGCTGTCTAGTTATCTGTAACTCAACACAAGACTGTTGTAAAACTACGTGACCGACAAGGTCACCACTACTGTCAAACTAAGGCCCCACACGGCCAACATAAACTGAAATACTAAACAGCTACAGCAGACCGCACGACCTCACACGACCGGCTCAACTAACCACAGGGAATATATACAGACTGCAAGCCTCTACGAATACTGTAAGAAATTAATGGAAATGATCGGGACAGGGCCCCGACCTACCCATACTGCACAACAAAAGAAAAGGAGCTACACCTCTGGGAATCAGACTCCGGATGACAGGAGCTGATGACTCACTGGCTGGGTGGAATCACGAGGGATCGGCTCCTCGTCCGTGAGTACCTGTAGGCAAGCAATACAGCGCCCCGCTGGGCGTCAGTACCACAGGTACTGAGCATGTAAAACAAACTAAAATATGCAACTGAAACGAATAGCACAATAACATGACATTTAAGCAAGAAGTAGCTGAGTCTATCTAGCTGAGGATAACTGGGGAGTGTTTATACATTCTGTAACTAACTGAGCGTACCTAAAGACGTGTCGTCCTTCTGTCTATCAGTATCTACTAGCACATATCAATATACATAATAATACACACAATACTTGACCGACTCCCATAAGCCGGAAGGTGCCAACCAAGCAAGCAATCTATTTACCCCTACCCGGGTCTAAACCAACCAAAAACAAGTCAGTCCACTCATCTGATAACTGTGAGCTCACCCTACCGGCCCCCTTGGGTACGTAGCTCAGGCCTTGGCCTCTGACAATAAACTGTGTCTGAGTCCGAAGACTCCTGCCTCTGGGCACAGGTGTGCACATAGAGTGGTCTGCCCCTGTAAACAGGGTGTGCTAGCTCTGCGCAGAGTAAACTGAACTACCCCAGCAAGCAGGGTGGTCTGGACCGTATTATCATGGTGGTCGGCCATCATCGTCTTCTAGGCGGACGGCATCGCCCAGCTGGTGGCGGTATCTGAATCTGGTATCGACACAGCTATAACCCAGGGGCGGTGGGGATGCTAAAGGGGTGCCCACATGCCACAACAAGTCTCAACATACAAAACACATACACAGCAAGCATGCTCAATGCAAAAATACTAACCATATTCTCTTCTTGTATCTTAAGGCCAGTTTGTATTAAATAACTGATACTATATTCTGTTTTACACTATTTTTGATTGCTGGGCTAACTGCTACCTGACCTTTATCTGTCTATCTGATTATATCTGGATATAGCTCAATAACATAAAATGTACCATCTACTACTGGATACAATCTCAACAGATGTACTACGTATTGCCTGAATATCTACTATTCTGATTATTGCATGATACGTGATTAATATACTAGCATGCTTGCTGGAAACCGTACTAAAATCGTTCCTGTATGCTGGGTATCGGTTAATAGCCTTTATTCTATTTACTTTCTAAGCTGTACTTCCTGGCTTGCCGAAATAATAACTTTACATACCTGGTTTCTGAGTACCCGACTGACCGATGTGATTTCCGTCGATACTTCTGCTGTTTCTCCCAACTACATTCATATACACGTCAATTAGAACTAAATACATTAATATTCGGGAGAAATTATCACTTTTGATATATATTTATCCCAAACTTCAACCTTTCAAAAAATGATCAAAAACTCGTTATTTCTCGATAGTCCAGAAGGGATAAATGCTCACTGCAACGCTAGGAACACATTGGTACTAATTTAAAGTAATTCTATTTACTTTACCTCGGTAGCACGACGTTTCGCCGGCCAAATTTCACGAAACCAACTTCGTAGGATTGCTCTCTGCAGCTTTATACACCTGTACCTAAACCGGAACGGAGTTTAGACCGCGTTTCGTCGCGTAATTGGAAGGAATTTATATATGTTTGTCGTGGGTTTTCTTTTCATATGGAGATACCCTGCTTTTTGCTGGAAATGTGTTGATATTTGATGAAGAGGCCGACCCTTTTTATTCATTTTTTTTTTGCTTTCTAAATCCCTTAACCAACATGACAATAAGCTATTTATTCATTTAAAATTTACTGGGTATAACAGTTCTGCTTGGCTGTCCATCTGAGGATGAAAAGTTGTGCTTAGCTTAACCTGAGTCCTGAGCCCCTTTTGAAAAGAATACCAGAATTGAGAAGTAAACTGAGTACTCGGTCTGAAATAATAGACAAAGGCACTCCATGAAGCCGAACCAACTCCCGAATATACAACTTAGCATAATCGTCTATTGAATCCGTGGTCTTGACCGGTAGGAAGTGTGCAACCTTGGTCAACCTGTCCACCACAACCCAAATGGAGTCGTATTGCCAGCGAGTACGAGGTAGACTTGTAATGAAGTCCATATTGATTTCTTTCCACTTTCAAGTGGGGATGACAATATCCTGAAGTACACCTCCAGGTCTTTGATGCTCGACCTTCACTTGCTGACAGTTTGGACATTTTGCTACGAACTCCGCAATATCCTTCTTCATACCATACCACCAATAGATTTCTCATAAATCCCGATGAATAGAATATCTGGTACCATGTGCCTCATGCAATATTCGAACTCTCAAATTATCAATGTCCGGACACATAGTCGACCTTGGTATCGTAGTACACCATCTCCCCTTGGGATAAAACCTCCACTTTCTGACTCCGCACTGCCTCCTTCAGCTTCCTTAATATTGGATCCTAATCTTGCCTATCAACTACCAAGGATGATTCCGACCCGTTATGCACCACAACTCCGCCATCAGTTGAATCGATCAATCTAACTGCCAACCTTGCAAGCCGGTGAACCTCTTTCACCAACTCCTTTTTCCCTTCATCCACATAGGACACACTCTCTATTGAGATCCTACTAAGCGCATCCGCAACCACATTAGCCTTGCCCAGGTGGTAAAGGACACTCATATCATAATCCTTAAGTAACTCCAACCACCTCCTTTACCGAAGATTTTGATCCTTCTGTGTGAACACATGTTGCAAGATCTTGTGATCCGTAAATACATCCACGTGGACCTCATACAAGTAATGCCGCCATATCTTCAATGCGAACACCACCTCGGCCAATTCAAGATCGTGGGTCGGGTAATTCTTTTCATGTACCTTCAGCTGTCGAGAGGCATATGCTATCACCCTCCCACGCTCACACACCCAAGTCCAACTCTGGAAGCATCACAATACACCACGAAACCATCATTACCCTCGGGTAGGGTCAACACTGGTGCCGAAGTAAGTCGAGCCTTCAACTCTTGAAAGCTTTTCTCACAAGCCTTCGACCATTGAAACTTCGCCTTCTTCTGAGTTAACTTAGTCAAAGGTGCTGCAATGGATGAGAAACCCTCCATAAACCTCCGATAGTAGCCAGCTAAGCCCAAGTAACTCCGAATATCCGAAGGATTCACCAGTCTAGGCCAATTCTTCACTGCCTCAATTTTCTACGAGTCTACTTTTATGCCTTCACTGGACACCACATGGCCCAAGAATGCCATGGAGTCCAACCAAAACTCACATTTGCTGAACTTTACATACAATTGGCAATTCTTGAGGGTCTGAAGCACTACTCTCAAGTGAGCGGCATGCACCTCCTCGCTCCGAGAGTATATCAAGATGTCATCAATGAAGACGATCACGAACATGTCTAAATATGGCTGGAACACTCTGTTTATCAGGTCTATAAAAGCTGCAGGAGCATTCGTTAGTCCAAAAGACATAACTACAAACTCATAATGACCATATCATATTATGAATGTCGTCTTAAGGATATCACTCTCCCGAACTCTGAGATGATGATACCAGATCTGAGATCTATCTTCAAGAACTTAGCACCCTGAAGCTGATCGAAGAAATCAACAATCCTGGGTAAGGGATACCTGTCTTGACAGTGACCTTGTTCAACTGTCGATGATCAATGCACATATGAAGGGAACCATCTTTCTACCAAACAAATAATCCTGGTACGCCCAATGGAGACTAGCTCGATCTACTGAAACCCTTATCTAGCAAATCCTTTAACTGATCCTTCAACTCTTTTAGCTCGGCTGGAGCCATCCTATAGGGAGGAATAGATATAGGTTGCGTATCGGGAAGAAGGTCAATACCGAAGTCAATCTCTCGCTTAGGAGGAATACCTGGAAAATCATCAGGAAAGACCTCTGGATACTCGCGTACTACTGGAACTGACTGGATAGTCGAGGTCTCGGACTCAACATCCTTGACCCTAACCAAATGATACATGCAACCCTTATAAATCATCCTTCTGGCCTTAAGGTAGGAAACGAAGCGACCTACAGGCAAAGCTGAACTACCCTTCCATTCTAAGACTGGCTTACCCGGGAATCTGAACTCTATTGACCGGGTCCTGCAATTAATGGAAGCATAACAAGCATACAACCAATCCATGCCGAGAATAACATCAAAATAGATCATGGCTAAATCTATCAAATCTGCTGAGGTGGCCTTATGGAGAACCAAGATCGAGCAATTTCTATACACTCGTCTAGCTATAACTGAGTTACCTACTGGAGTAGAAATCGAGAAGGATTCTGACAAGACATTAGGATTGACTCCGAAGCTACTAGCCACATAAGGTGTCACAAAGGACAAGGTGGCCCCTGGATCTAACAGAGCATAAACATCAATATGGAAGATTCGTAACATACCTGTAACCACGTCTGGGGAGACCTTCTGCTCCTGACGGGATGCTAGGGCATAAAATTTTTTCTGACGCTGACCGCTAGCTGCACTGGTAGATGCCCCCTGATGTGCTGAGCGAGGGGGTAGGGCTACTGAGCTGGAAGATGGGCCACGGCCCCCAACCTAATCCTGTCTCACTGATGGACAATCTTTAAGCATATGCCCGGGTTGCCCGCACGCGAAACACACACTGGATCCTGCCAAGCACTGGCCTGTATGCCTTCGGCTACATCTGCGACAAGCTGGAACACCTAAATCTGCGGGCCTGCTGCTCTGACCCCTCAATCTTGATGCTCGCCTTCTCTGATCATGCCTAGGCTGAGATGGCACACTCAAGGCTGATGAAGCTGGGGCGAATGATCTCTAGTGGGTTTGCTTACTTTGCCCACCGCCGGACGTCTGCTGGGAGAATCTGTGGTCCTCAGTCCTGGCCCTCTTGGCCTCTCTCTCTCTCTCTCTCGAATGTGCCGCCTCCATCTGCTAGGCGTACAACACCATCTAAGGGAAGTCCATATCCTGATAGAGCATAGCAATCTTGCATTCCTTATCCAAGTAACTTGCTATCCCATGCACAAACCCGCTCACTCGCTCCCTCTGGTCAACCACTAACTCAGGAGCATACTTCGATAGCAGGTGAACTCAAGGGAATACTCTAGTACTGTCATCCTCCCTTGCTTCAGATATACAAACTCAGCTACCTTCAGCTCCCTCATCTGCCGAGGGAAGAACCGATCCAGGAATGCAATATGGAACTCTTCCCAAGTGACCGGACTTGCTCCAGCGACCCTGCCATCATTCCATTGACGAAACTAGATATGTGCAACCCCCTTCAACTGGTAGGAGGCCAACTCTGCGCAATCAACATTACTCACCCCCATGACCTGAATGATATTGATAATCTCATCCATGAACTCATGTGGGTCCTCATCTACCTTGGACCCTCAAGAAGTCCCTAACTCGAGTCCCCGTTGTACTGCCATTCTGTGAAACATGTGCAACAGCCTTCTGATTGACCTGAGCGGTCAAGGCCTGCACAAGCATCTAGATAGCAGCCCAAAACTCAGTGTGGGGGACTGGCTCCGGTGCCTAAGGCTCCTGAACCGATGGGATCTGCTGATGCCCATGACCCATGCCATCCTCATGGCCTTCACCGTCTCCATTCCTCCTCCCATTCATCCTTCAAGGAGCCATGATTCTGCAATTGCGAATATCACAAATTCGAAGGATAGAAAGACTCTTCACCACACGACATAGATCATGAAAGATGGGAACATTTCCTAGAACGTTTCGTAGACTCTTCATCATAAGAGTGGCGCGCTTCACACTCATGAAAAAGACTCTACTTAATGTGGCTTTCATACTCCCTAGGATACTTCAAACCTATGGCTCTGATACCAAGTTTGTCACGACCTGAGCGTAGAACCAAATTCGTACACATGGGACAAGGGACCCCGAGAGACCCCAAGTCAATCCATGGAATAAGCATTCACTAACTCATTCAATAAACATAAAAAACATAATCATAAACTCAACGGAAATCTAACTTGACATAACAATAGAAAGAATGTCTGAAGCTGAATACATGCCTAAGTTTGATAAGCCCCTAATATGGATGAGCTGATGGGACAATACCCCCAACTAGCTCAACAAGACTAAAACTGAAAATACAATCCAGATAATTGAAAGTATAGTCCTCGAAAGATGAGGACTCACCAACCAAATGGGTACTGTCTTTGATAAGCGACTATGAACGGGGCTGGACCTGAGAATCGAATCTTGCATTATGAAATGATGCAACATAGAAAGTATGCGTTCAGTACGTGAAATGTACCGAGTATGCAAGGTAAGTAAAACCGCTTAAATAAAATAAATCATTTCTTTTAAAACCATTCATACATATCATTAGCTTTTAAGTGAAAATAGAAGGCTACAAGCAATCATTCTAAAATCGTACTCTTATCATAACGTGTCCATGCATAGCTTTAGAACATCATAATCAGACTCGAATGACTCAAAGCTAAAATGTAACATTTATATCAAAACTGAACAATGAGTCAAACCTTGCTTTTTGAATATGCATGCATAAAATAATGATCATGAGTAATGGATATGCGAATTCGAATGATATAGACAGTGGGAGACTCATCACTTAACCTACATACCATGATAGAGCTTACGTGGTCCCGACTATTATACTCAAGTGGACAGAGCTGTCCAAAATATTACCAGGGTTAAGGACGCTGCCATGATATCGACATCAAGCTGAAAGGGGGCAATCAGGCCGAAGATAGCTCACAAGGGAGGTCCCAATAACATAATAAAATCAACCTACATTGGCGCGAAGTTCTGGGGTATAGGGTTATCGACCCTTAGCCCGCTCGGTGCTAGACTCTTCTCCCAAATATGTAATGCTCTACATCGTATAAATACAAAGCTCAACATCATCTAGTGAAAAATGCAACATGAATTCATGCATAAACTCAACATCATATGAAACGAAGCTCAACATAGTCTATTAATAAAACTCATTATGAAATCATGCATATACAAGACATCATGTAAATATGAAGCTCAACAATGTCGTTTCGACAAAGCTTAGAATGAAATCATTCTTAGACTCAACATTATGTGAAATGAAGCTTAATGACAACATACATCTCAATTACGAATTCATGCATATGAAAATATTTACCATGACACATACCATAAGCTCAAAGAATAGTGGAAACTTTACTCCAAAATCATGTGGTAAGCCTACTTTAGAAATATGACTTCATCATCATCAATATAAGGGCCTTGCCCAAAATCTTATCACGCTTGAACTCATATAATTCATTTGAAAACATTATAATTTGGGAGGTTTCACTCCAAAACGAGGTAATAAAGTCAATTCAAGAAAAAAATCATCATTCATACTCATCATTGGGCACTATCCAAAGCTTCATCATACTTGGGTCTATTTAATCTTCTTTGAAAACATCATCAAAATCATGGGTAAGGTTGAAAACATGTCTTTCATCATCTACTCCATCATCATCACATTCTATATGAACTATCCACACATGGGCGTTGTAGATTCAATTTTAGAAAGACAATTTTGTAAAAGAAATTAAGTTAGAATCTGCCAAGGCTCAGTAAATGACCAATATCAACTCAATTTAATCATACCCATGAGTAGAGATGTAAGAATCATACAATTGAATGAAAACCCATACTTGATCATCACAAACCAATCACAACTTGATAGTGAATGGGCATGGGTGTGGAAGGAAGCACCCACTCATTGCCTTACATACCTGGGATTGAAGAATCCTAACTTTTGCTAATTTCCCAACTGAGATTCCAATTGGAAACCTTGAGAATTCACCTTGATTCTTCTCCTCAAACCCCCAACCTCGCATGCATGAAAGTAATGGCCTAAGATGGGTTTTTCTTTGCTAAAAGACCCTCTATTACGAGCATAAAATGATGTAGTATAGGCCCTTAGAACTTAGGAATTACGGAAAATCCCTTACTGGAATCGCTGAAAATAACTGTCAGGGGGTCTTAACGAACGACCCGACAACTCGTCGCCAGGGCTCAAGATTCGTTGGTTCGCTCGTTAGGTTCACTGGATAAATGGTCTGCTAGGGATCCTAACGAGTGACATGACCACTCATCCCCAGCAGCCACGACTCATTACCACTCCCTGTCAAGTGCACTGGATCAATTTTCTAGTCTTCCTTTAGAACCACCCCACGAATGACGTGACGACTAGTGGTGTCTGACCATGAGTCGTTACATCCCCTGTGTGGACCTCGAGTCCCTCATCCTTCCAGGCCTTCCCATGAGTCACCTGATGACTCGTGGGGTCTCCTCATAAGTCGTTCAATGACTCATTCTGCAACTGTTGCAACATTTTCCAGTTTTTCTTCGATTCACTCCCGGGTCCAATTCTTGAGTTCTCCAGGTATAACATGAATTGATAGAGGTACCAAGTGTTATGATAAAAGATGAGTTTATGTATGAATTAGGGATTTTTCAAGGACGAACAATAGTTTAAGTGTGGGGTGGTGATGTTCAGCATGTTTCTATGCCTATTTTCCATATTTTTGCCCATTTCTTAACCTTATTTGGAGTTCATAATCCTTATAAAATGCATAAATTCGTGTGTTTATGTGTTTTGTATGCTAATAAATGATTTGATATGTTTTGTGTAGGAAACCAAGGAAAAAAACCCAAATTAGCTCAAGATATGAAGATTTGAGAAGCTGAGAAGAAGGATCTGGGGCTATACCTAGCGCCCAGCACCATGTCTTGAACTTCAAAGAAATGTGCAGCAATCCTGGGGCTATAGCTGGTGCCCAACGCTAGGTATCAAACTTCAGAGATGTTTCATTCAACACCTTGGTGAGATGAGAGGCATGGAGCCCCAGAGCATTCCAAACTTAGAGAAATTTCAAAAATTCAGGTGAGATAGATGGGGCTAGGAGCCAAAGAGGTCTTAGAGCCAAGAAATTTGACTAACACTCTGGTGAGATAGGTGGCGTGGGTCACCCAGATGATCCAGAGGTGTTGAAATTTCGCTAACTCCTTCGTGAAATGGATGGTGCGGAGCGCCCGCACCCAAACTTCAGAGGAAACTTGAGCCTAACGTGGGGCTTTAGGTGGAGCGGTGTGCCAGGACCAATCAAAAGCTGAAATTGCTGATTTTAAAGCTAAGTGTTGGAGGGCAGTAGCGTCATTTGAAGGATCAACTATATATAGCCTCTAGGTCGTTTGTTAATCATCTTTTGATCACTTTTACATTACGTATATCATTTTGTAAGGTTTGTAAGCCATTTGGAAAAAGAGACAAGTTCTATACTAGGTTTCTTCTTTTCTTCTCTATTTTACTTTGAATGGTGATGATTAACTCTTTGTTCTTCCACTTATCTATGAGTGGCTAAACTCATACTCTAGGGTTTTTGCCATGGTGGATGGTTAATGTTTTATAGACTGATTTTATACTTGTTTCAATTCTTCATTATTGGTTGTTTATATTTACTTATTTTAATTGCTTATTTATAAGACTAATCACCTTATAAGTAAACCTATTGCCTTTTTATTGAACTTGAAAAAGAAAATTGAAAGGGTTAAAGGTAAATATAGAATAGGAATTTGAAGACCCTTGAACCCATTAGTGAGAGGATAGAAGTTGTTGTTGAGGATAGGGATATATCCTTCAATCATGTTAAGTTGAAATACAAGTAGGCGTAACTATTATTTCATGTTTCTCCTGCAATCATGGAGATATAATCATCAGGGTTCATGAGATAGTTCTTGGATGCTCGGGAGAGTGGCAAGGAATAGAATAGTAACTTGCAACTAGCAACCATAGAAAGAATTGTTCTAGTGTAATCATGTCTTGAAAACTCAACCTAAAACTGAAAAGTTCCATCTCCCTAGATTTTCATCATCATGTGAAGTAAAACCAAATTTGGAACTGTCTTTAGTTATTTTTATATTTAAAGTTTTTAGTAGTTTAATTTTCCCAAACCATTCCCCGTTTCAACTATTTGATAGAAATAACCTTAACAATTAAACTAATAAGTCTTTGAGGAATCGATAATTGGGACTTCCAGTCCTATATTACTTAACGACTACGTGTGCTTGTGTCACGACCCGAGAGTACACCTTGATCGTAGACACGGGACAAGGAGGCCAGAAAGACTCCAAGTCAACCCATGGCGTGAGCATATATCTAATTCATACACATAAGGCGGAAAACTTAACTTAAGAATCATGAATTTAAATGAAGAGTGACATGAAATATAAGAAACGGTAATACGTATTCCAAGCATAAATAGCAGAATATTACAATTAAGTCTGAAAGCCTCTAATCATAATAGACGGGTTGAAGGGACAAGACCCCAACTAACCCCAGCATTCTGGAAACAAAGATAAACAAGGTATGAACATGAAGTCCTCGAATAATGAGGACTTACCACTTAAAGCTGAGAGCAGAACTGAGAGCAAGCTAGGAATGATGCTGAACCTACGAACCAGATCCTGAAAATATGTGGATCAGTACTTGGAAGGTACTGAGTATGTAAGGTATGCAAAACCATACTAAAAACACAAGAGTTATAGGAGTGGGACATCATGATCATGAGACTGGAATCATAAACATATCATAAGGCTCAAAGTTTTAGCTAAAACATTCGTAAAGCTGTCATAGTCATAACACGAGAGAAAGCACTTCATAAATTATGACTTGAGCCAAAGAAAACATTCTTATAACATGCATGAAAACAATGAGGAACCGTGAGAGATTTTTATAACCGACATACCCCATATGAGCACACATAGAGCCCGACCTATACACCTAGTCGGGCGGCTGTTCGTACCTTGCCAAGAGTAGAACCATGAAGGGCGTGATAGCACTCATGAAGACCTCGTAGGGCAAAGGGGACAGTCACAAAGGAGGTACCAAATATAACTACGGTGGCACATAGTTCTGAGATTCAAAGCGTAACCTGGGCCCCGAACCTACTCGGTGTTAAGTACTACTCCCAAAACATGCAACGTGCTCATAGAAATTCATACATGAAATGCATGACTAGTTAAATCGTGAGAATCATATCATGCTTAAGAATTCGTAATACTAGCCATGGAATTGGGCCCGTGAATCGGCCAAAATCATAGTTCATAAATCACAAGCGACATGTGGGAATTGCCCATAATTTCAATCATACTTGAAATGCTTGAGTTTATAGGAAACATGATCATAATAACATGAGTAATTTAAAAATGCTTGAATTCAAGAGTTCATATCATGTCTGAGAAATCACCATAACCATGAATTTTACTAAAAACCCCATGATTTGTGCACATGTGATTTTATGTATTAAATCATCAAATATTGAATAAAATAAGTGAAAACATCCCTATAATTCAAACCCATGATTTTAGACATACTACAACATGCTCATATCGATTTTTGAGGAAACATGCAATTGGGTTATGACCCATCACAAGTTTGTAATTTAAACTAAGTATTTGAGAGAAATTGGGCATGGGTAGGGACTAAACTACCCATTCAAAACCCCACATACCTGGAATTACGTGATTCTTGACTCCCTTGAAAAACCCTAGGTGAAATTGAAGAATTGAAGAAGAACACTTGAATCTCCTCCTACTCCCTTCTCTAGTTCTTGCAAATGCCAAATGAGACTTAGTAAGAGTTTTTCCTACTTAAAAGACCCTGTCCCAACATCAAAATGACGTGGTTTAGGGTCCAAAAGCATAGAAAAGTCAAAATTGCCCTTTGTCACGACCCGAGAGGAGACCCGGATCGTAGACACGTGATAAGGGATCACGAGAGACCCCAAGTCAACCCATCACTTAAACATTCACTAACTTAATCAATAAACATAAAGGAAACATAAATATAAACTCAATGGAAGACTAACTTAACATACCCACAGAATGAACATCTGAAGCTGAATACATGTCTAAGTCTGATAAGCCTCTAATCGGGACAAGCTGATGGGACAACAACCCAACTAGCTAAGAACTACTGAAACTGAAAGTACGCTCAAAGTAACTGAAAGTCTAGTCCTCAGAGGATGAGGACTCACCAAGCAAGCAAATGCTAACTCTGATAAGCAGCTATGGATGGGGCTGAACCTGAGAACCTGATCCTACATCATGAAATGATGCAGCATAGTAAGTATGCGGTCAGTACGTAGAATGCACCGAGTATGCAAGGTAAGTAAAACCGCTAGAGCAATCATAATCTTTTAAAACAAGTAATACATGTATGATAGCCTCTAAGGGTAAGAAAATATCACAAGCATTCATTATGAAATCATTCTTATTTATACGTGGTCATGCATGGCTTTAAAACATCATGACTAAATCGAATGACTCAAAGCTAAATCATAAAATTTATATCAAAAGATGAACAATGAGTCAAACCTTGCTTTTCAAACATGCATGCGTAAGATAATCATCATGAGTAATGGATATGCAACTCAAATGATATAGACAGTGGGAGACTCGTCACTTAACCGACATACCACGATAGAGCTTATGTGGTCCCGACTATTACACTTAAGTGGGCAGAGCTGTCCAAAATCTTGTCAGGGCTAGGGACGCTACCATGATATCGATATCAAGCTGAAAGGGTCCAATCGGGTTGGGGATAGCTCACAAGGGAGGTACCAATAATATAATAAAATCAACCTACGTTGGCGCGTAATTCTGGGGCATAGGGTAGTCGACCCTTAGCCCGCTCGGCTTCTCCCAAAACATGCAATGCTCTACATTGTATAAATATGAAGCTCACCATCGTCTACTGACGAAGCTCAACATGAAATCATGCATAAACTCAACATCGTACGGAACGAAGCTCAACATTGTCTATTGACAAAGCTCATTATGAAATCATGCATACACTAGACATCATATAGATATGAAGCTAAACAATGTCATCTCGACAAATCTTAGGATAGAATCATTCTTAGACTCAACATCACGTGAAGTGAAGCTTAATGACAACATACATCTCAATTATGAATTCATGCATATGAGAAGCTTTACTACGACACATACCACAAGCTCAAAGAATAGTGGGAGACTTTACTCCAAGTCATGTGGTAAGCCTACTTAGAAATATCACTTCATCATCATCAATATAAGGGCCTTTCCCAAAACCTTATCATGCTTGAACCCATACAATTCATTTGAAAACATTGTAATTTGGGAGATTTCACTCCAAAATGAAGTAAATAAGTCAATTCACAAAATCGTCATTCATGCTCAACATTGGACACTACCCAAAGCTTCATCATACATGGGTCTACTTAATCTTCTTTGAAAACATCATCAAAATCATGGGTAAGGTTGGAAACATGCTTTTCATCATCTACTCCATCATCATCACATTCTATCATGAACTACCCACACATGAACGTTCTATATTCAATTTCAGAAAAATAATTTTTTAAAAGAAATTAAGATAGAGTCAGTCCAAGCTCAATAAATCACCAATAACAACTCAACTTAACCATACCCATGAGTAGAAATGTAAGAATCATACAGTTAAATGAAGACCCATACTTGATCATCACAAACCAATCACAAATTGATAGGAAATGGGCATGGGCGTGGAAGAAAGCACCCACTCATAACCTTACATACCCGGGAATGAAGAATCCTAACTCTTCCTAATTACCCAGTTGAGATTCCCCTTGGAAACCTTGAATTCTCCTCAATTTCCTCCCCTCAAGCCTTCAACCTTGCATGCATGAAGAAATGTCCTAATATGGGTTTTTCTCAACTTAAAACCCTCTATTACGAGCTTAAAATGTTGTAGTATAGGCCCTTAGAACTTAAAAATTACGGAAAAACCCTTACCAAAATCGCTGAAAACTGTCAGAGGGTCCTAACGGACGACCTGACGACTCGTTACTAGGGCACATGATCCATTGGTTCAACCGTCAAGTACACTGCCTTGTCATTCATGAAAACTCCACTAGCTTGGTAACGACCCACGTAACAGGTCGTTAGGACTGACGACGACTCGTTAGATGTCATCCGTCAAGTACACTGGATAAGCTTCACCATCTTTCTCTAAGACCTCTCCACAATTGACATGACGACTCGTAGTGATTGACCATGAGTCGTTACATCGCCCGTGAGGACCTCGAGTCCTCCATCATCCCAGGCCTTCCCCCACGAGTAACTTGACAACTCGTTTGGACTCTTCAAGAGTCGTTAAGTGACCCGTCTGCAACTGCTTCAACATTTTCCAGTTTTTCTAATGATTCACTTTCGGGTCCGATTCTTGAATTCTCAAGGTATAAAACCCTTCATGAAATTTCCCTGAAAAACAGGTCTGACCCCGACCATGACTCGTACCACAAGTCGTACCACGAAGTCACGACTCGATGTCACCTCTCGTGGTCACCTCACCACTTTTAAATCTTCTGAATCTGGCTACGACTCGCATACCATGACTCATAGTACCATCCTACGGGTCGTACTGTCAGTCGTTGTACCATCCATCCATACCAAATACGACTTAACCACAACCCCTCATCATGACTCGTTGCTACATCCTACGAGTCGTACCATGGCCCGTGACGACTCACTCTGGCACCACTGAGAAATTCACCACGAGTCGTACCCACACGCCATAACTAGTAGGACTACTCGTGGTACAGCCTCAGGCTCCCGAACTCATCATGACTCGAGTCACGAGTCGTAGGTCCTCACCACGATTCGTACCTTGAGTCGTACTGGTGCAAAATTCTAAGTTTTCTCCTGTTTTCAACTTCAACTCCTGGGTCTATTCGTAGGCCCTTCTGGGGTGTTACAATATCTCCCCCTTGAAAACCTTCGTCCTTGAATGTAGGAAACAAGCAGAAAACAGAAACATACAATTACCATATGCAAATACTAATCATTTAAGCCGAAATCTGACAAAATGACTACCCCCGAAAAGAACTACATAGCTGGACTGAATTCAGACATCACATACATATATCATATCATAAAACAAACTTGCACGCATGAAAAAAAGATGGAAAACTGATTAGAGGTTTAGGGCAAAAACTGATACCTCAATCTAAAACTGGGCCAGTAGCGAACAAGTGGGGGTATTTAGCCATCATATCCATTCCATCTTCCCACATAGCTCCTTCAACATGCTGATTTCTCCATAACACCTTTACTGAAGCTACTTCCTTGTTCCTCAGCCTTTGAACCTGACGATCCAAGATTGCAACTGGAATTTCTTCATAACTAAGGCTATCCTTCACACCAACACTTTCCACCGGAACCACCAAGGCTGGATCTCCCATGCACTTTCTCAAGAGCGATACGTGAAATACGGGATGGACTAAAGCCAACTCTGAAGGTAACTCTAACTCACAAGCTACCTTACCCATTCGTCTCACAATCTGGTATGGGTCGATATAGCGGGGCTGAGTTTCCCTTTCTTTCCAAATTTCATCACTCCCTTCATGGGAGATACCTTCAGAAACACCCAATCGTCGATCTCAAAATCAAGCTCCCTTCTCCTCACATCCGCATAAGACTTTTGGTGACTTTGATCCATTTTCAGCCTTTCTCTTATTAACTGAACTTTCTCCATAGCCTCATGGACTGAATCTGGACCCACTAATGAAGCCTCACTGACTTCAAACCACCCAATGGGTAATCTACACCTTTGCTTGTAAAAAGCCTCGAACGGTGCCATTTGAATGCAGGAGTGATATCTGTTGTTGTAGGAAAACTTAATAAGAGGTAAATGCTCGTCCCAACTACCCTTGAAGTCGATGACACAAGCTCTCAACATGTCGTCAAGAGTCTAGATAGTCCACTCCGTTTGACCATCTATTTGCGGATGAAATGCCGTGCTAAGCTTGACCTCGGTGCCAAGTCCCTTTTGAAAAGATCTCCAGAACTGGGAGGTAAACTGAGTACCTCTATCCGATATAATGGACAAGGGCACTCCGTGCAATCTAACCAGCTCTCGGATGTACAACTTTGCATAATCTTCTGCTGAATTGGTGGTTTTGACTGGTAGGAAATGAGCGACATTGGTAAACCTGTCCACCACAACCCAAATGGAGTCATACTGTCTACATGTGCGAGGAAAACCTGTTACAAGGTCCATATTGATCTCTTCCCACTTCCAAGTAGGAATGCTGATGTCTTGAAGTACACCCCTCCGGTATCTGATGCTCGACTTTCACTTGTTGGCAATTCGGGCACTTGGTTACGAATTTTGCAATATCCTTCTTCATGCCGTTCCACCAATATATTTCCCGCAAGTCATGGTACGTCTTGGTGGTGCCAGATGGATAGAATCCCTGGATCTATGTGCCTCATGCAATATCCAGTCCCTCAAATTATCAACACCTGAAACACATAGATGACCCTGGTGCCGTAGTACACCATCTCCCCCTTTGGAGAAGACCTCTACTTTCGGATTTTGTAACGACCTCCTTCAGCTTTACCAAAATCAATTTCTCATCTTGCCTCCCCCTACAGCAATCACGAAGGACTATTCTGATTCGCCCAAAACTACCACACTGCTATCGGTTGAGACCAAACGAACTCCTACAAATTCTCATCAAGTATCTTGAGGTGCCCAATTCCTGAGTCTTCCATATCTTATGCCTAAGATCATGAAAAATACGCAGTGCGCTCTAATTCATCCGACATTCATCAGATATTCTCCGGCACAACCCAGATACGCATTCCAATCCTGAAACCCACTCTGGACCAATTGGAACCACTAGTTACCCACGTAAAGTTGCTTGACCCCGACCTTACCATGGTCACATCTAGCTTCCTCAAAACTTATAAATTCAACTTAAGGTTCAAATCACTCTGTAATCACCTCATAATCCCTGCAAACCACCCAACTAAATCATAACTCACCACCCAGAACCAACCAAACTATTAGAATCTAATTTCGAGCTTAACAACCTAGATTATTGACTTTGGTCAACCCTCAAACTTCAAACCCTTCAAAAATATAAAGTCTCATCCAATCTTCATTAAATCATCTCATAATGAAGTCTTCCACTTTCACAAGTCATGAACAACAGAGTAATGATATGGGAAGGTTCATCCTAGGAAAACGGATCGACAATCAAAAAATGACCATATGGCTTGCTACACTTCCAAGCCTGGTTAATAACTGGGCTTCCTGTACTAGGTCCGACATCTATGGTGGGGATAGGGAATTATCCTGAACATACACATCTTAACCAGCATTTCCATCATGGGGAACATCCTTAGGATTTAGAGTAAGGGAATCATGAGCACGAATCATATAGGAAGTCTAATCTTCGCATATACCTGATATAGCACCATCTCATGAGTCGATAGAACAAACTTTGAGGATTGAATTCATAGGGCTTAGTGTGAAAGGAAACATGGGTTCACATACATAGCGAGAGTCATGACATGAAATGAAATGGAAATATTGAGACCGCGGACGGACGGGGTTGCCTGTCATCTTAGGGTCCTGAACATAAGCGCGAGTCGAGCGTAGCATCGAGCGATACGTAAGGGAACATCTAAAGAAGAAAGGAGAGACTACCCCCAAATGCTATCTATAGGACTCCCTTACTAGAAACTCAAGACATGACTGGGCCCTCACTTACCATTTCCTCACCTCCCATGTGAAAATCTCATCTTATAATCCTCAAAGGGAATTGTACCTCTTACAGTAGTCCTCGAAACTAACAATCATGATAGGTATGAGGGAATAACTTATGACATACTTGAGACTACATCTGTCATTGACCGCCACTCGCTCTTGATAACCTATGCTGCTGAGGTGGGCAATTTTCTGGGGTTGATGGAAGAGGATTCGGAGCACGGCCTTTCTGACCATCTCGCTTGCCTGGAGCGCAATCCCTGTGTTTATGACCAAGTTGGACACAATAAAAACAAACATATGAACCTTCCAAGCACTTCCCTCGGTGGTGCTTCCCGCAACTCCTGCAATTTGAGTTAGTAATCTCCCTCACTCAAGACTTGTACCCCCGATCCTGGACTAGAGACTTCTAGCGGGTTTGAGAGTGACTCCCACTACTCAACCCTTGTTTGGATCTCTTAAGGTTTCTGGACCTGGGCCTCTTGTTTTCCCTCTTATTCCCTCTACACTCCCCAACCACACTCGAGTCATCAACCTCCGGCGGGCTCTCCTTGATGAGTCCTTGAATTGTAGTAGTTTTTGCCTCCTCGGTAGGGTTCACTGGTGCAATAGCCTACTGGTTAGGATGGGTGATCATAGCTCGCATCAATACTCTAAGAGCAGCTCCGAGCTCCGCATCAGTAGCTTGCATGGAATCCATTGGAGCTAGTGGAACTGACTAACTCCCATCGTTGTTCTTAGAAGACATGATTCTGCACACGCGTATAACACAAGTTATAAGAATAGGGATACTTTTCATAGAAGCCTCTTCATCATAAGTGTGAAGCGCTTCACACCCATGAAAAGAATCTACCTAAACCGGCTTTCAGACTCCCTAGGACACATCAAACCTATTGCTCTGATACCAAGTTTGTCACGATCTGAGAGTACACTCGGATCGTATACACGGGATAAGAAGCCCCGAAAGACTCCAAGTCAACCTATGGCATGAGCATATATCTAATTCATACACATAAGGCAGAAGACTTAACTTAAGAATCATGAATTTAAATGAAGCGTGACATGAAATATAAGAAACGGTAAAACGTATTCCAAGCATAAATAACGGAATACTACAATTAAGTATGAAAGCCTCTAATCATAATAGACGGGTTGAAGGGACAAGACCTCAACTAACCCCAATATTCTGGAAACAAAGATAAACAAGGTCTGAACATGAAGTCCTCGAATCATGAGGATTCACCACTTAAAGCTGAGAGCAGCACTGAGAGCAAGCTAGGAACGATGCTGAACCTGCGAATCAGATGCTGAAAATATGTGGGTCAGTACTTGGAAGGTACTGAGTATGTAAAGTATGCAAAACAATACTCAAAACATAAAAGTTATAGGAGTGGGGACATCATAATCATGAGACTGGAATCATAAACATATCATAAGGCTTAAAAGTTTTAGCTAAAACATTCGTAAATCTGTCATAGTCATATCACGAGAGAAAGCACTTCATAAAGCATGACTTGAGCCAAAGAAAACATACTCATAACATGCATGAAAACAATGAGGAATAGTGGGAGATTTATATAACCGACATACCCTATATGAGCACACATGGAGCCCGACCTGTACACCTAGTTGGGAGGCCGTTCGTACCTTGCCAAGGGTAGAACCATGAAGGGCGTGATATCACGCATGAAGACCCCGTATGGAAAAGGGGACAGTCACAAAGGAGGTCCCAAATATAACCTGCGGTGACACGTAGTTCTGAAATTCAGAGCGTAACCTGGGCCCCGAACCTATTCGAAATTAAGTACTACTCCCAAAACATGCAACGTGCTCATAGAAATTCGTACATGACATGCATGGCTAGTTAAATCGTGAGAATCATATCATGCTTGAGAATTCGTAATACTAGCCATGGAATTGGGCCCGTGAATCGGCCAAAATCATAGTTCATAAATCACAAGCAACATGTGGGCATTGCCCATAATTTCAATCATACTTGAAATGCTTAAGTTTATAGGAAACATGATCATAATAACATGAGTAATTGAAAACATTCTTAAATTCAAGAGTTCATATCATGTTTGAGAAATCACCATAACCATGAATTTTACTAAAAATCCCATTATTTGGGCACATGTTCTTTTAGGGATTAAATCATCAAATATTGAATAAAATAAGTGAAAACAGCCCGATAATTCAAACTCGTGCAACATGCTCATATCGATTTTTGAGGAAACATGTATTTGGGTTATGACCCATAAAAAGTTTGTAATTTAAACTAAGTATTTGAGAGAAATTGGGCATGGGTAGGGACTAAACTACCCATTCAAAACTCCATATACCTAGACTTACGTGATTCTTGACTCCCTTGAAAAACCTTAGGTGAAAACTTGAAGAATTGAAGAAGAACACTTGAATCTCCTCCTACTCCCTTCTCTAGTTCTTGCAAATTCCAAATGAGACTTAGTATGAGTTTTTCCTCCTTAAAAGACCCTGTCTCGACATCAAAACGATGTGGTTTAGGGTCCAAAAGTGTAGAAAAGTCAAAATTGCCCTTACTGAAATTTCTCTGAAAAACAGGTCTGACCCCGACCACGACTCATACCACGAGTCATACCACAAAGTCACGACTCGTACCACGAGTTGCACCACGAAGTCACAACTCGTGGTCACCTCTCGTGGACACCTCACCACTTTTAAATCTTCTGAATCTGGCCATGACTCGCGTACCACGACTCATAGTACCATCCTACGGGTCGTACTGTCAGTCGTGGTACCATCCACCCATTCCAAATACGACTTAACCACAAATACTCATCATGAATCATTGTTACATCCTTCGAGTCATACCATGACCCATGCCGACTCACTCTGGCACCACTGAGAAATTCACCATGACTCCTAACCATAAGTCATACCCACACGCCACAACTCGTAGGACTACTCGTCGTATGACCTCAGGCTCCCGAACTCATCATGACTCGAGTCACGAGTCGTAGGTCCTCACCATGATTCGTATTCGAGTCGTACTGGTGCAAAATTCTAGGTTTTCTGCAGTTTTCAACTTCAACTCCCGGATCTATTCGTAGGCCCTTCCGGGGTGTTACAGCTTAGGTGCGCTTGGGCGACATCACAATATCTTAGCTAAATAGGCATAACTAGAACTGATCTATGAATGATATATAGTATACAATACAATAATATAATCAATGTGTAAAATAATTCATGCAATAAAACTCATTTATCACAATAATCTCTATAAACACATATGCAAGTGATGTATATCATAGTTGGTTGGCAGTTTCTCACAACCAAAAACCATCATGTATGAGCGCGTGATGATCCCACTTGTAGATCTGTCCAATATCTAACCAAGGCAAAAGACAAAACTTAAAGTTTGGATCCATAACTGAAGTCCTTACCGGGGACTATCTTGAGGAGTCACCCGAACCAAAGATATGATCCTATCTTACAATGGGTGTGTAGCTCTAGACTTAAGGATTCTTGAACCAATCTACCCAACTTGGTGCTAAATAATCCTCCCAAAAATTATGCTCATACACTTATGCCTATCTGAGACATCTTTAGAAACCATCTTTCATAAAGAACTTAAGCTATAAATATAATAGATGCTTTAAAAATCTCTTTAAACTTTACTTACGAGCCTTGGCTCAGAACATTGCTTAAAACTTATACTTGGGAGACTTGACTCTAAAACATCTCTTTAAAACTTGTGAGCTTGGCTCAAAATCATCTCATGAGTTTTAAAGCAAGTCTTTACTTTAGCTTTGAAAATCATTCTTGAAATCATACTTTTATGCTAAAAATCTCTTTATGCATACCCTCTTGAAAATATGCTTAATTTCATGAAAAACAATGCATTTACTTCAAAGCACATGCATTCAAAATTATGCTTCTCGAAATCATGCTTTCATGCAATTGGGTTCATGGGATAGGAGACATGAACCAACTCAACAATCAACAATCCATAATCAAAAATCAAAGAAGGATGATCAACAATTCAATATAAAAGGAATAATCAACTCAATGTGAAGAATTTAATAAAGGCAATTCAATACATATAGATAGGGTAGAAGATCATGAATTGAACAATAAACCCTAGCTTTAAACTCAACAATATCATCAATGAATATAGGGCATGGGTAATATTAGAATTCCTCACTTAGGTTAGCCTTACATACCTGAAAAGTAGAACCTTAGACTCAAGATTGAAGAACCTTAATTTGGAGAAGAAGAATTGCTAGCTTTCTTGATGAACTTGAGAGCATTGATCCTAGAATTCTAATTGAAATGGTGAGGAATGAGATTTTAGGCTTTAGGAATCCTTAAATAACCCATTTAGGAATCCAAAAACATATGGGTTTAGGTGATTACAACATAGGAATTTACAAAAATACCCTTAAGAACCAATCTGCGAAATTTTATTTGTCAGGGGTCATGACTCCAGCTATAGGCCGTACCACCTTACTACAACTCCTACTGAGTCTCGTAGTGACGGACCCTGTCCTAGACAATTCTCTAATCTTCATCTTACGCCTCCTCAGTATGATTCGTACCTTCCTAATACAAGTCGTAGGTTGTTGTCGTGACTTCCTGGAAGATTTTAACTCTCTCTCTCTCTGATCCTCACGCTACAAGTCTTGGTATAATCCATACCACGCTATCATGAGTTACACTAAGACTCTTACTAAGGAAAATACCAATTTTTCTACTGGTTTCTACTTCCAGTCTAGGATCAAATCTTAGTGACTTTTGACAGTTGTTACACTTTCATGCAATAGGGTTTATGGGATAAGAGACATGAACCAACCATCAACAATTAATAACTCTAGAATCCAAAAGAATATCATCAATAACATTAAGAGAATTATAATCAATAACAAAAGGATGCAATCCATTAGGAATAACTCAACAATGAACCATTCAATAGATAGAGAAGAAGACAATTCAAGAATTGGGCAAAAACCCTAGCTTTGATCTCAATAAGTTCTTGCATATATATAGGACATAAGAAAGAATAGAAATCCTTACATAGGTAAGTTTTACATACTTATAATGAAGAAATAGACTCAATATTGAAGAATCCTAGGTTGCATAAGATGACTTCCTAACTTGCTTGATAAACTTGAGAGCTAATTTGTAATCCCCCGGAAGCCCTAAGATTAGACCTTGGAGTTGGAACGGAGAAAACTGGAAAATCTATACTAGGTCATAGAACGGGTCGTTACTGGACCTGTGGGGTTGACCACGAGTCGTGAGATAACTCATGGTGAGGTTCTGGTCTTAAGTTTTGGAAATGGAGATAGGAAGCCACCACGAGCTTGACCGTGAGTCATGGTCAGATCCCACGACTCATTGAGTTAGCCATGGTCAAGGGCTATGGGAAGGAGAAGAAAAACTTGGCATTTTACCCTACGGTTGGCCACCACGAGTCATGGTCAGACACCATGATTAATGGGATGAGTCGTGGTCAGTCGGTTGCTAATGGTTTAAGATTTGGGCAGTGAGAATGATGAGTGGTGACCACAATTTGTGATCACCAGTAATGACTTGTAGGGTCCCCCGTGGCGAGCCCTAGATGAATTATCGGATAGTGCACTAAACGACTGATGTAATGAGTCGTGGTCTTGGGTAATGACTCATCCAGTCCCTCGTTGGGACTGGCAGTCAATTTTTAACTGCAAATTTATTAAGGGTATGATCGTCATTCCTAAGCCTTAGGATCCTATACTACGTCATTTTAAGCTATTTTTAGGGTGTATTAAGATGGGTTAAGTCATTCTAGCCTATTCAAAACTCATGCATGCAAAGTTCAAGAGTGTAGAGGGTGGTCAAGCATAAAACCCAAGGTTCTTCATCAATTGTTCTTCAATACCTCTTGGGAAAGTAAGGGAGTGATAGAATCCAAATCTCTTAGGTATGTAGGGTTATGAGTAGGTGAATTCGTTCACACCCATGTCCAATCTCTCCTAATTCATGAAATTCTATTTGAGAATCTTATGGGGTTTTACCCCAAATTCTTATGAAATCCTAATGATCTATCTATGGGTTAATATCTCTCACGTATCACATTATATTTTATGAATCATGCTAATATTTTACAACTAATTCGATTATAAATTTATTGATTTAAATTTCTATAAAATTTTGCCCAATCATATATGTTCTATGATAAATTGAGTTATGATTTTACCTTGATTTTGATGTTCTTTAACCCATCATGATTTATGATTTATGATATATATTTACTCAAATTCTCATCGTGAATATATGATTACTAAGTACATATATGTTTTACAAATATGCATGAACCTCGTGATTTACGATTTATGATTATGAGCGACTCACGGGCCTTATCTTCATGGCTAGTTCATGTATTTACAAGCATGCTTATGATTATCATGATTTAACTAGTCCATGAATTTCATGTATATTATTCTATGAGCACTATATATGTTTTGGGAGTAGTATTTAACACCGAGTAGGTTCAGGGCCCAAGTTTTGCCCCAAATCTCAAAACTACGTACCACCGTAGGTCATGATGTCCCTTGAGAGTTTCCCCTTTTTCCCCAAATGGGCCTTTCATGAGTGATATCACACCTTTCATGGTTCTACCCTTTGCAAGGTACGAACACCCTCCCAACTAGGAGTTTACAGGTTGGGCTCCATGTGTGCTCATATGGGGTATGTCGGTTATAAGAATCTCCCACTGTTCCTCATGATTTATGTATGATTATGATTATATACTTTGGCTCAAGTCATGTTTAATAAAGCCTTTCGCTTGTGATAACTCTCAAACCACACCTCTTACTAAAGTATGAAGCGGACGTTGTCAATAAAGAACCCAACTAGAGGTTGGGGTCGAACCCACAGGGAATATGGGAGAACTGGATTATAGACGGTAAGTGAACTTGTGAGGTAGTTACTTCAAGATTGGGGGGTTCTAAAGAAAATCAATAATTAAAACAATTATCAAAATTATGATTTTGAATAAATATTAAAGGATAACTAGGGTTTATTTTCCCTATGGTTTCATAACTGCTTTGGGTATACACTCGTGGTTATCACCAATACTTGCTTATAGAACTGATAACTTAGGTTCATCCAAACGACCGACCAGTCCCTATTGAATGACTATACTCAATCATTCGACCAAGTCTCATGAGCGGTTTCAAACTATCTGTTATCACTAAGTTCCGGATTTAACTATCCTGCGACCACAGCTCAAGTTAATACAATGGTTATCAAAATCAAGGCTCTGTTGTAATTCTCCTTTCCTAATCTCTTCCTCTTAGACCTAAGCAAGTAAAGAATTCGAACATGTCCTAACGTTGAGCACAGTTAAGAAACATTTAAGCATAAAGATAATAATATAAGTATTTTGTATTGGTTTCAAAATCACTTTGTGCAACCCTAGCTTGTTAATCCACCATGGTTCCCACAACCCTAGCTATGGAGGTTATAGCCTCTCATAAGTGTAAGGTTGTGAATTATATTCATGATTAAGAACATAAATCAATACTTACAAAAATGAATGAGAAAAACACTTTCTTTAATTAATCACCAAAACCTTGAAGAACAAGTAGCAAGAACAAGATGAATTCAATAGAAGGTTCATCACAAGTTGAATCAACTCAATTCTCCCAAAAATCTCCTCTCTCGTCTTCTCTGTCTCGAAATCTACTCTTGTCTTTTTTTTGTCTACAGAAAAATAAAACCTAAAATGTATTTATACAGACATAAGAATCCTTTAGGATAACAGGATGAATTTTCATATCTGGTTCCACAGTCATCACGAGCCAACCTACAATCCGTAGCAGCATCCTGCGACCCATAGCTTCCTTTCATATCTTGTATGGTTGGCTGAATTTTGGCTAAGTGTTGGATCCTAGTACGATTCGTACCTCCATCCTACGATCCATAATGAGCTCCTGTGGTTTGATTCTAAAACTTTGGAATTCTTCTGAAGTTCATCACGACTGTCATGATACGACTCGTACCTTCTTCCCATGGGTCGTACTTTCTTTTCATAGAAGGAGTCAGTCTCTTATGCAAATTTTCTAGATTTTGTCACGACTTCAACACCATGACTCGTACATTGCATCTCTTCAATTGTAGCCTTCTGCAACTTTTCACGGCCATCAGTATGACTCATAGGTCATTCCTACGGCTCGTACTATGGCTGCACTTTGAGCATATTTTTCCTACTTCAGGCTTTCTTTTGCAATTTTTAGGTCCAACAACAATTTATCCTACAACCAAAGGAAAAGTGCCTCATACCCACATAAACAAACCTAAGTCCGTGTTATTTTCTTAGTTTTGAGCATCGAAAGTGTTGTAAATCTACAGCACATCAACACCCTCAACTTAAGACTTTTGCATGTCCTCAGGCAAAGAAAAGAAAAACTAAACACGATGCTCAACTAGAAAATAGACTTAAGATACTACAGCCAATATCCGAACAAAACTTTCACTTTCTATACAAACTCCATTGACCCTTCTCATGGAACAACATCAGCTAATGCATTACAAACAACCTCAACACATCATAAACAGGGATTAAAACATGTCATCCACCATATCAACAGGCAATCAAGTCATCACCAATATTTTCCACACAGACAAATGGTAAAGCAAACATAATCCATGTACCCTCACACAAATGAAGTCCCCACTCAGATATGAGCTGTCAAACATAATATGGAACTAAACAAGTAAGTCACTCACTCTCACAATGAAGTTACAAGTATTATCTGTCAAATACCATAGGCTTGTCCTTATTTTCTCTGCTTTGGTTTATCAGATAGTCAAGTTAGGATCACTGTAGGACTTAGTATGGCTTGTAATGTCAGCTCAGCTGGACATGGTGAAGATGGAAGATCTTATAAGTGACTATCCCTTCCTTGGCACTACATACATTGGCTACACCATTCACCTATTTCACCATTTTTCTCTTTCATTCCTTTTCCTTCCCTTTTCACCCTTTTTTACACATTTGCATGGGTGTGGTGAGTTTTCAACTTTTTTCATCATTTTAATTTTCTTTTGAAATTTATTTTTCAAGATTCTCAATATTTTTCATCTTTTTCCTTTTTTTCTTTTCACCACACCTCATTTTTTCACCATTTCTTTTCTCTTTTCTTTTCCTTTCTTCTGTTCCCACCATCTACGGACGCCTACTCTAGCCACCCTTAACTTAAGCATTTTGCTTATGTTGAGGTTCACAATATCCAAGGAAGTACCAGGGCCAAAACAGATTCATTGTAAAAAAATGGGTATGGTTAATCGGTGAATCAAAGAAACATGGTCATTTAAGGCTCAAACTTGGGATCAAGGGATTCATGCAACTTTGGTAGGGTAATATAGGCTAAAAGTGAGCTAAACAAAAATGGCCTGTGATCATATCCTAAACAACTATCCTTAGCCTATGCAAAGACCAACCAGGCAAGTTCTAAATCCTTAACAAAATACTGAATTGAATACTATACCTCACTCACACCTAGTACATGAACTATTTTCACCTCACCTGTCTGGTTTTTACATGGCTTAACAAGACTACTCATGTTGACAAAATAAATGAAATCAAAAGATCCACAGCAATCATGCATGTTGTCACAAATACATAGCAAATGCATCAGAAAATTTTTTAAACAGGGTCAAATTTTTTTTAAAAACCAAAACCAGTGCATTTTTATTGGTTAAGTACTCTTAAGCTACTTTCTAATTAAACAAAAATCACAAACTAAAAAAAATCCTACACATGCCGATTCTACTAGATAGCATGCCTGAGGGAAAAGAAACATGGCAAGAAAAACCCTCAGACTAACCAAATATACCAAAAATCATAAGTATACCCACTCCTCTTTTTGAAAAGTAAGATTCATCCCCGAAGAATCATCTATAAGAATATAGGGAAGAGAAATACATGTGGCGCACTAGGCACTCCTATAATCTTGCAGAGGTGGTACCTCCGCTACAGTAGTGGCGCTAGCAGTGGCCGGCACACTCAATTGTGTGTCAACAGGGGGAGTGGTCCCCCCTCTGTAATTTTGGCCACTTTGACGGCCTATGAAATTGTTGGGGCTGAATGTGGCTCTCTTGAAGGGTCATGGCCACTGGCAATCTCGGGCTGAGGTATGGTGGAGCTGCCTTCTCCTCTAGATCTCTCATGCAGCTCAGACATATGTGTGTCATGAGTCCCGATGCTCTATGCTCTAGCCCACTTGCACTCTTTTCTCTCTTTATTCATCCTTTCTCTCAAACTCTCCTCACTAGCATCCTTAGCAGCTCTTTGCTTGCCCTTTTCAATAGCCGTAGTCGGCTCCCAATATGCCACCAAGTCAATATCCTCATCAGGCTTGGCATCTAGGTCCAGAAGAGTAGGGGTTGCTAATACTGTTGGTTGTCGTGATGAAAACTTAACTACTTGGCTCCGATGAGCCCCCAACTCCATATGGAGACTACTGGTATCAGTCTACTCTGCCATCCTCTCATTGAATCGGCTCTCGAAGCTATCTAGGAGAGCATGTAGAGCCTAAGCTACTGCCTCAATCTCTGACTTGACCCATGGTTTTACATTGTCCATCATAGCTTGAATCTTTCGCTACACCATGGTCACTAGTTTTTTTAGCTTTTGGAGGAAGTCCTGTGGTACCAAAGTATACCCTGCTGGCGTCTGAGTTTGCATGTTGGGCAGTGGTGCAACTGAGGTGCTAGGAGCTGACTTTGAATGACCGGCGTCTATAGCTGGTGTCTCACTCTGCTCCTGTGTAATGGGGAAATTCACCTATGCGTCCCTTGCTGGCTAGGCTGTTGGGATAGCTGTGGGAATCCTGGATTTGCTTAACGAGTTCATCTCATCCCAAATAACCCCTATGTCTGCAATCCTTTGGCCTCCAATCAATCGCTCGTCACCCCGTGGAACTTCTGCCCCCATACATAATTTGAACACAAGACTCGGGAATGGGATAGTAGTGCTTACTCCCATCGCCCGATCTCATATCTTATCTGCTATGATCCTCGAGATGTTGATGGGGTAACGATACATGAGGCATGCCACCAAAGCCGCTCTGTCAGCACTCAATGTGTTGTCGTTGACCGTAGGTGCTAACTAGTGGCGCACCAGTGTCCAGCAGGATTTTTCTATGAAATTTAATGAGTTCTCGATCACCTGCTTTCCACCTGTAACCCATTCAGCTTCATCCTTGTTCTCAACAATCACCCTTGCTAGCCAATGCAGTCGCCTTTGTCACTCCATCACAGTCAGGGATCTAATTTGCTTTATTTCATCCACCCTGTAATCATACTCTTGCATCATCCTAGTAGGCAAGAATTGTGGGTCATACAACAATCGAGCAATGGTCCGCTTAGATATATCAACCTCTCAACCTCGGACCATATCACTCTAGACAAGGCTGGTCTTTTATCTTCTGCCTTTCTTTCCCTTTACCTCTATGGTGGCCAAGTAGTTGGCATAGAACTCCCGAACTATGTTTTCTGCGTACTGTGCTGGAGTCTTGTCCATCCACTCAAAACCACAGAAGGTAAAAATTCACTTCATCTCCTCAACTTCATTTAGTGAGGTTGTGAGGATCCACGGTTCTTCTTGGATGCTTCTCCTTGTCTTATTCTTGGCGGTGAGAGAGATGCCTTGCTCATAAACTTCTTTATCTCCCGACACTCTCCACCGGATTGTACGACTTGCCCTGGGTGGGGTCTGCTCTTGTGCAACATCAGGAGCCTCCTCCTCTGACTCTTCACTACCGCTTTCTTCTCAACTTTGAGTCTCCCCTGACCCTTCTTCAGCATTGGAGTCATTTCCTGACTTCTATTATTCCTCCCTAACTCCCTTCTCAAACTGGGGAGCTTGAGCAGATGTGGCAGTGGTTGCTTCAACATGGGCCTTTGTTGTTGCCTTAGTGGTTCGGGTTCTATCAGTGTCTAAAGTGTTTACTTGATACTCTTCAATTGAAACACTAGGTGAGTCTCCTGCCTTTTCAGACTCCGACTCAGTTGTTTCATCAATCAGTGTCTATCGGGCTTTTGTTTTGTCTGCCCAACGTCTGTATATCATTCTACCTATAGAGAAAATCATTAGCATTTTGTTTTTGAAAAAGAAGATTTACAAATGAGGTGTTTAGATTCTCATAATGGGTCCTCACTAGGGCTCGTACCATGAATATATGACTCGTGAGAAGTCCCAACATTACAACCATCTTTTAGTACGACTCGTACCACAAAGGTACAATCCGTACCTTGAGTCGTCTGATGAAGCCCTGCATTGGCATTTTTCAGAATTTTTCCACGACTCATGGTACGATCCATAGGTCTATTCCACAAGTCATAGGAAAGACATTTTTATGCAACCTTGTTCAGCTTGGTGGTACGAGTGCTCAGTACGACTCATAGTGGAAACCTACGATCTGTACTGTGCCTCATACCATTTTCAAATTTTCTTTTCTTAGTTTGCAAGGGTTCTTTTTCATATTTTAAGGTACTTAAATTTCCCCCAGGTCTAGGTACATCATTGACTCGATTTAACACAAGCTCAATCCTCCCCTTTTTGACCCACTACCCATAACTCATTAAGTTTCAAAACCTCAGTTCATCAAGAATTTAGCATCTCTTTAGCTGAAGAAGAACACTAAACAACACCCTAATCATTGTCTCTATTTTAAAAATCAAGTTTCAAGCCTAGTGACTGACTCACAGGGGTTTTGATACCATCAATCTCAATATGTGACTCTTAGCAATGTTTAATATAACAAACTTACTTGATTGATGCTTCATCAACTATGAATGACCGTATACAGTTTCCAGAACTTGGGTCGAGCAAGAATTCGGATGGATTCTTCAGTGATGTTGAGTTACGGGTAGGGGAAGTGAGGTTGAGTCATGTTTTTAAGTGCTTAAGCATGGGAGAGGGTGTTTGTGGGGTTTAAATAGGTAAGGGCAAAATTTTTAAAAATTTTGGGCCTAGTCGGGTTTTATTGCCAATTTTGACCTATCACGACTCATACCATGAGTTGTAGGAAGTACCTACGGCTCGTCCCTTAGACTCGTGCGTGACCCTATTGAAGAAAACTTACTTGATGACCTACGAATCAATCCTACAACTCGTACCATCAAGGTACGATCTGTAGGATGAATCGTAGGTCAGAGCTTTGAATCAATTTTTTCTGAACCTCGCCACGACTGCTGCTAAGGCCTGCCGGATCTCATCATGGGTCGTACTGAGGTCCGTAGCAGCTGATGTTTCAGCCTCCATTTTTTTATTTTCCCTACACACTGAGCACACATTAGTTCAATAACTTGGGTTTCCTCCCAAGAAGCTCTTGATTTAACATCGTGGCACGATGTAGGTAGCTTGGTTACTCAGATTTCACCAAACTACCACTTGGGTTGCCTCCCGAGAAGCACTTGATTTAACATCACAACACGACGTGAATCTCTTGACTACTCAGAATTCGTCAAGTGACTCATACTCATCTTCAACTGCTGAGATCACACTAAATTCCTTGGGTTGCTTCATTGTCTTGCAGATGTTGAATGTGACCTCTTTCTTGATTTAATCTAAATTTCAGCAGGCCAGCTTCCACATCTACTAGAGCTCTCCGGGTTGCAAGGAATGGTCACCCCGAAATGATGGGGACCTCCTAATCAACCTCACAATCCAAGATCACGAAGTTTGTTGGGAATATAAATTTGTCTACCTTGACAAGCACATCGATTAGGATGCCGACTGGTCGGTTTGTTTTGTGGGGTATAAAACGACACGCAAGTGCACGTGGTCGAACAAGTAGTAAGTGGCTTTAGTAAGCCAAGTATCGATCCCACAGAGACTTGGATGAAGTGCAATTTGCTCAAGTGTACTATATTTTACTTCTAAAAATGCAGACAACAGTGTAACCAAAAGTTTAATAGTTTGTTTTATAATTTTTATACTAAAGCTAAAAACAATTATCTACTTTGAATCTGAACTATGAATGAGAGCATGCTGAGGTTAAACGAACATGTAATGAAATTAATTATCATCATAAGTTGGTTGATCTTTTCCTCCAGTTGCTAGCCAAGAACATTTGCCAAGAGATTAAAACTCTCGTATTTAACCTCACTTAAGAATCATGAACCATCCGTCTACATTTCTGTGATCAAATGCAATTCATGTTCTAGCCATACAATTCCGGTTCCTAAATTGACTAATACGACTTTCAGGTATATTTCTATCCTGAAAGCAAATCAAGACTCAATTTTCCCAAACCAAGTAAAGAACATATCCTATTAATTCACAACTTTCCAATTTCTTGCTCTCTCGAGTGAAACCGGACTTTTTAGATGTACATTAACGTAGGCCACACATTAATGCAGTAAGAACAAGAATTAATAGAACAACATGGAAGAAAAGATGAAAAACCAAAGAATCAATGATCAAATTTCATCACAATTGTTCATAACCTCAGCAAGAAGAGGAATTAGCCACTCATTTGTGGATTAAACATCTTAAAATGAGTGTTAATCATACAAGCAATTGAATTAAAGAAGAAAGAAAGAGAGAAAAAACCCTGATATTTTCGTCCCTCAACTGCCTGTAACCCACTTCCTTGCTCCACCAAGTCAGAATATTGAAAAATGAACCTAAGTGTTCTATTTATACTGCTAGAAATTTTTTCCGGAATAACGAGCAACGTGTCACGGAGTGCATCGCGGAGCACTGCCTCCGTGACACGCTACGGACGCGAACCCTCACTGGAATTGGGGGTCCAAGAATTAAGGCCCAACGTGGCACGGCGTGCAACGCGGAGCCAAGCCACCGTGCCACGGACCAAACGCGGACCTCCACTGGAATTTGGGCGAAATTTCCCTATCCAGGCAGAAGGCCTCCGCGATGGCAGCGTGACACGGCTCCATCACGGAGCCCCTTTAATTTATGTTGTCCAATGCCTTTTCCCTTGCTCGCATCCAAGTCCAACTCCGATATCATCCAACATGCATTTAAGCTTCCCAAAATCACATTTTACCTGCAAAACAATGCTAATCATGTTGGTTAGTATAAATTCACATTTTATTACCAATTACATGAGAATGTATACACGTTGGTAGATAAACAAGGCGAAAATGGTACTTTTGAGTATCACTTGGGCATATAAATTTGCCCAAGATCACTTACCCCACACTTAAATCCTTGTATGTCCTCGAACAACAATCCTACACTTCATGTAATTTACATCCCAACCTCGCTACTTCGGTTCGACAATTTAGGCTACGGTCATACCGATCATTCAATACAGCAAATCATTAAGAAAACATGCATGGTCTTATCAATGCAATGACCTTCAATACATCAAGACCTCCTAGACTTTAAGAATTGACTCTCGATATTGTCAAACTCATGCAAATCAGCTGATCAAGATATCCGACACGAAAATTAATCTTTTGTCAAGAATGTGCCCTCACAACACAAGAGAATCTTCCCCTTTTTGCTCATATGACTCACAAACATTCAAGCAGGGGCATGTAAAAACAATTTCGCTCTCTCTCCCAAAAGAATTCACATGCATCATGTCATGACCCATAAGCTTGCCCTTAGTGTATTACTCCACTAATATAAAGAAGTGCGATGTAAGATCACGTAGGACTTGAACGGGTTGTAATGGAAGCTACGGAACTAGTAAATATTGGATTAGCCAATAATAGCCACTAGCATCCTTAAGCGCCTTTTCAACACATCCCATCAACTCATGGACATTGTTTCTTTTTTTTTTCATCATCCCATTCTTGATGATTTTCTTTAGTATGGCCCATTGCATTAAGCACACTTGACACAACAACAAAGATTATTCATGCACCTTCATTATCGTTTATTTATAGCAAGTGCACCTTCAACCTTTTCTTTTCTCCCCTCACTCTGCTTTTCTTTTTCTTTTCACCATTCTCACTCTTTGACACTTCGGGGAAATGATTTTCTCTTCTAAGCGCTTAAGAGTTTTGTATAGACTTTACGGCTAATGAAAAGAAGGAATTAAGCTCGGTTTACACTTTATAACAAAAGGAAAAAACTAATCGGCTAAAGGCTCAATGGGCTGACTAGGGTATACAATCAAGGTGTGTATGACAAGGAAAAATAGAAACTCTCGGTTAAAACAAAGAAATGCCTACATCCTTTCCTACAATACACCTCCTTCATTTCATTTTGTACACACACCAGGCAAGTTCTAGACACTACACAATAGCATGGAATATCAACACCTCACTTCACACTTTTTGCACATGCTCAATTCCAGATGTATTCACAGACTCTTCAATCAGCTAATTACAGGAATTCAAACATTAAGCCTCAATCACACTGAATCGAACTCTACGGCCTAGGTATCTCAACATATTTACAAAGTTGCATGCTTTCATACGAATCACCTTTGCATTTTGAATATCATGTACAACACGCAACCAGAATTTCGCAAACATAGAGTAACTACAGGTTTTGGGATGCAACCCACCAAAGAAAAAAACTGAAAAATAATTGAAAAACATCTACTCCTAGCGACTACATTTCCCTTAAGATGGTCATCATCCATCCATCATAGGGAACAGTCACTACTATGACTTCGGTTCAATGGGACTAATCTCGGTAAAAAAACTGAAAACAAACGCCGAGAAACCCAAGAAGTAAAAAAATGTTGAAAATATCGATCATTTCGATAGAAAAAATATGTACAATTTAAAAAAATTTATCGATCATTTCGATAACAAAAACATGTACAGAATTAGAATCAGCTAACAACATTCAGCAACACACATCAATTCACATAACTTTTCAAATACAAAACAACTTAACAATTCACAACTCACAGGGACAAACAAATTTCACATACACGACAACAGAATAGAGCATACATACAAAACATCCCAGCCCAGCACCTAACTACTCCCACCCCACACTTAGTTCGAACACTGTCCCCAGTGTTCACAAACATTAAAATCGCACAAAATCGGGTGGTGGAACTCCCTGATCAGTCAAAGTATTCCACTTCTTCGTCGGGTGCTGCTGCTTCATCTCCCATGTCCAAGTCGCCTCCGTCGTCATCATCGGACTCCACATCGGAGTCCTCCCGACATGTCTCCTCATCTGTGGGGACATCATCATCTGTGGGCTCTACAAATGCTAGCCCCACTCAGCATAGAGCCCTGGCGTTTTTGCCAAAAGGGTAGTCTAGCTCGAGCTACCATAGCTCCTCCTCTGTCGCCGGCCTCCCGCCTATCCTCAGCTGGAGCATTTGCATCCCATACATCCGAGCCATATACTGGTCATCACGAGCATGTCGCTCGCCAAGTGTAAGCACTGGCCCGTGGGTGGTTTCGGGAGCCTTAGTTTTAGTAACATCTAAGGCCCGCCGCTCCATCTGCGGGATATAGTCAAGGGCCTCCTCCTCGACGTCTTGGCCCCTGAGGAAGGTGGTGAGTAGTCCACCAAAGCCATACCTGTGCCCCTGAAGCGACCGGGCTCTCATCATGGCGGAGATAATTACCGCCCCCACATTGATCTCCAGCCCTTTCATCAGGGCGTACACCAGGCATACACGATCCCGGGTTACATCTGTCATATGTACCCCCGGGATTAGGCATTAGCAGACTATCTTCAGCCAGATTCGGGCTTCCCTGTTCATCTGTGAATATGGATGAGTCTGGTGGTAGCCCCTCTCTTTGTGTCTGCTCCATCTAGCTGTCGATCGGATCCCACACAATGTGCGTCTGATGTCCGCATACGGTGGGGTAATGTTCAGCTGTCGAAGTACGTGGGCGTCTGTGTCCCGCGCTCTTATGATGGCATTGAGGTGGTGGGGCTCCAAAGTAACTATTTGCCCTTTGATCTTGATGGTGTGGCTTCTGATAGTCGGGTTCCAATTGGCATAGAACTCCTGAACCAGGTGCAAATTGCATTCCTTGGGCTCCTCAAATATGAAATTTAGCCCAGCTGCCTCGATCCGGTGGACCATCCTAGGGAACTCCTGTGCCAATGGTTCCCGTGCTATGTGCTCCTCGGGGAAATATTTGTTTTCCTTGTGCTTTTGTGTACCACTTTTTCCCCTCATCAGTCACCCATCTCGTTCCATATTGGCGGCGTTGGCCGCGTGGAACTGCTGGTGCAGCTGGGACTGCTGTGCCCAGTCTGATTCGCTTCCTTCCGGCGCCCGAAGTTGATGCTCCTTTTCCTTTCTCTTGCCGGCTTGCCATTTTACCTGTCAACCCAAGTAAACAAGATCAATATTAAGCTCACGGATATTAACTTCGGCTAAGGTCGGGTTACGCTAGGTTACCCCACACTTAGTCCTTAGCTACAGTTACAACAATACGGCAAGATTATCTTTATTTACACACAATAAACAACTATACAATCATGCTTAGTGCGTTCGAAAAATTCGACGGTATACTTTCTGCGTACTCTCAGACTTCGTACAGTTAATCACAATCACTACCATCGCTAACATTTTACCCATCACACTTAGCAAAGAAAAACAAAGAAACAAAAACAACAACAAAAATTTATCTACACGAACCTATACAACTAACCAAATTCTTACAAATTTCAACATTCCCTTAACCCGAGAATCAGTCGTTCTATTAACATCCTAACAATTTGTACATCGACTCATCTCATTCAACACATCCATCCCGGCATGAAATTCACAAGTTCAATACATTTTCAACTCCAAATTTAACATACAAGCCCTAGAATTGATATTATCAATCAAATTCGATTAATTTATGCAATCGACAAGTTCAAGCAATCATAACGACCTTCCGAACATTCATCAACAACAATTAACTCGAATTCATGATTAATTACTACGTAGCGCAATTTAGCTCACCTCCCATGCTCAATATAGAAGAAAACCGACAAGAATTTGAGAGGAAATCAAAAAACATACCTTGACTTTGAAGAATCGAAGAAAATTCATTGAATTTCTTGCCTTACTCTGTGTCACGTTGATAGGGGATGGGTTTTGGGGGGTTTGGTCGCAGAGAGATTAAAAAATGAGGGAAAGGGAGGGTTTTCGGGGTTAATAAGTAAGGAAATCGCGCGGGTCACCCGGCGACCCGGTGTGACCTGTCGCGATATACAAGGCAACGTGTCACGGAGTGCATCGCGGTGCACTTCCTCCATGACACGGAGCCATCGCGAGACTGTTCTGGAAATTTTTAAAATTTCCGGATTATACCTCAACGTGTCACGGAGGTAACGCGGAGGTCCACCTCCGTGACACAGAGCTGTCGCCTCAGCTCACTGTTTGCCACTTTTTATTAATTTTTCATACCTCGACTTTTCCTTCGCGATTCTGTGCATATTTTTCTCCGTTTGACCTGAAATTCATCTCACTATACAATATTGGTTAGAATTATAGGTTTCACTCTAAATACAAATAAAACAAAAACTAAAACAAAATTTTTTTGTACTAAATCAAGAAAAAGAAAAAGAAAAGAAAAATATATTTACACTTTACAAAATGAAAGAAAAAATTTTCACGGGTTGCCTACCGTGCAGCGCCTGGTTTACCGCGCGGCTCGACGTCATTAAGCTCAATTGTCCTCTAGGGTGATGGACGATTTCTCTCGATCACCGTCCTCCCCCCAGTAGTGCTTACACCTATCTGGTGGTTTTCCCATTAACTCCCGTGAATCCTTCCTCTGCTCATCATCGCCTTGATCATTCACATTGATCACTGAGAGTTCTTCATGCACCATCGGGAGCTTGGGTGCCTTGTACACATCGAACACCTCCACCTTGTCATGTGCTCGCATTGTTAGCTGCCCAGCAGCTACGTCAATTAGTGCTTTCCCGGTTGCCAAGAAAGGACGTCCCAAAATAAATGGGACTTCCGCGTCTGGTTCAAAATCCAGCACGACAAAATCTACCGGGAAAATTAGGGAGCCAACTTGCACCAGAACGTCCTCTACAATGCCATCAGGTCTGGCTAAGGATCGATCCGCCAACTACAAGATTACCATTGTGGGTCTAGGACTCCCTAGACCCAACTTTCTGAATACCGAAGATGGCATCAAATTTATGGTCGCTCCCAAATCACACAATCCACGAGCTCAGATGCTCTACCCAATAGTAATCTGGATAGTAAAACTCCCAGGGTCTTTTAGCTTTGTGGGCAGTCTATTTTGAATCCAGGAAGTGCACTCCTCCATTAGATCCACCGTAGCATACTCAGTCAACCGACTTTTGTTTGCCACGATGTCCTTTATATACTTAGCATATTTCGGCACTCCCTGCAAGACATCAACAAGAGGTAAGTTAATATGTACCTGTTTCAGCACCTCCATGAATTTCTTGAAACACGCCTCCTCCTTGTGTTTCTTTAGTCGTTGAGGGAACGGGGGTGGAGGTCTTTCTGATTCAGCTTCCTTAGTCTTCCCCCTTTCAGTACTTTGCTCCCTCTCAACTTCTGCTGCTCGCGACTGTTGAGGTGGTCTTTCTGGTTCCACCTCTTTCAGCTGCAAACCACTCCTTGTGGTCACTGCATTTACCTGCTTGGGATTGGGATCTGTGTCGCTTGGTAGTCCTCCTCTAGGCCTTGTGTTTTGGGCACTAGCAAATTACCCAAATTGATATTCAAGTGCCTTGGTAGCTAACTGGTTGTTTTTCACTTCGGCTGCCAATTTCACATAGTTAGCCTGCAATTGAGCTTGGTTAGCTATCATGGTCTTGAACATCTCCTCAATGTTGGGTGATGGTGGTGGAGGAGGTGCATTGTTGTTTCTGAATTGTGCTTGATAATTCTGCTGCCCTCCTTGGTTCCTTTGCACACCCTGACCCGAACTTTGGCCCTGATGGTTGTTGCTACCCCATGAGAAATTAGGGTGATTCCTCCAATTGGAATTGTAGCTACTACCATACTGTTGGTGGTTCCTTTGCGCATTACCCACAAAGTTTACCGAGTCAGGATTAGCTCCACAACACTCAGCTGAGTGCTCACTGCTTCCACACACTTCACACCACATCTGCTGTACTGCATTAACTGGGGCTTGAGACTGGTTCAATGTCATGTTGCTGAAGTGGGTGTTAAGTTGATTTTGCAATGCAGCTATCTGTGCAGCGATAGCTGTAAACCCATCCACTTCTAGCACTCCTTCTGCTTTCCTTGTCCCACCTCTTGATGAATCAGCATTCCATTCTGGATTGCCCTGCGAAATACGGTTCAACAAGCTGTACAGCTCCTCATAAGTTTTCTCCAGCGCTTGCCCTCCAGCTGCTGAGTCTAGCAATATTTTGGTGTGGGGTTCCAAACCCTCTATAAAAGTGTGCACCAACACATCATTGGACTGATGATGATGAGGAAAATCCCGCAACATGGATTTAAATCTCTCCCAGGCCTGATATAAATTTTCTCCCTCTCTCTGTTTGAAACTTAGAATCTGACTTCTAAGTCTTGCTGTTTTACCGGAGGGAAAAAACCGTATCAAGAACTTCCGTGCAAGATCATCACACGTAGAAATAGAATTCGGTGGCTCAGCTTTCAACCACCTCTTGGCTTCTCCCAATAATGAGAATGGGAACAATGTAAGTCGGACATAGTCTGATGACACTCCAGCGGGGATGTAAGTGTCACTTATCTCCAAAAAATTTTGGAGATGCTGCTGTGGATCTTCATGAGGGAGACCGGTAAACTGCCCGCTAGTGTGCAGCAACTGCACCATATTCTGTTTAAGTTCAAATCTCCCTCCTGGCTCAGGTTTGCAGATACTAGATGTAACATTATTGGCATGTGGGATCGCCACCTCACGAACCGGCCGAGCTGCTGCTTCTTCGGGCACTAACACTGCCCGTACTACCGGTGGATTCTGTTGTTGCTCCATGATCGTCTGTCTGAGCAACTGCAGCTTTCTTTGTAGAGCTTCTCTTCGTTTACTGTGAAATATCCTTTCTGGCTCTATATACGATTCCACCAGCTCCTTGTCTCTTGCCAGTGTTCAACAGCAATTAAGTCTGCAAAATACAAGCTAAGACCAAGTTGTCAACACTAAGAAAATAAAAATACAGTAAATTAACACTTAAAACAAAGTCACCAATTGCCAAGTCCCCGGCAACGGCGCCAAAAACTTGTTCGGTTTGTTTTGTGGGGTATAAAACGACATGCAAGTGCACGTGGTCGAACAAGTAGTAAGTGGCTTTAGTAAGCCAGGTATCGATCCCACAGAGACTTGGATGAAGTGCAATTTGCTCAAGTGTACTATATTTTACTTCTAAAAATGCAGACAACAGTGTAACCAAAAGTTTAATAGTTTGTTTTATAATTTCTATACTAAAGCTAAAAATAATTATCTACTTTGAATCTGAACTATGAATGAGAGCATGCTGAGGTTAAATGAACATGTAATGAAATTAATTATCATCATAAGTTGGTTGATCTTTTCCTCCAGTTGCTAGCCAAGAACATTTGCCAAGAGATTAAAACTCTCGTATTTAACCTCACTTAAGAATCATGAACCATCCGTCTACATTTCTGTGATCAAATGCAATTCATGTTCTAGCCATACAATTCCGGTTCTAAATTGACTAATACGACTTTCAGGTATATTTCTATCCTGAAAGCAAATCAAGACTCAATTTTCCCAAACCAAGTAAAGAACATATCCTATTAATTCACAACTTTCCAATTTCTTGCTCTCTCGAGTGAAACCGGACTTTTTAGATGTACATTAATGTAGGCCACACATTAATGCAGTAAGAACAAGAATTAATAGAACAACATGGAAGAAAAGATGAAAAACCAAAGAATCAATGATCAAATTTCATCACAATTGTTCATAACCTCAGCAAGAAGAGGAATTAGCCACTCATTTGTGGATTAAACATCTTAAAATGAGTGTTAATCATACAAGCAATTGAATTAAAAAAGAAAGAAAGAGAGAAAAAACCCTGATATTTTCGTCCCTCAACTGCCTGTAACCCACGTCCTTGCTCCACCAAGTCAGAATATTGAAAAATGAACCTAAGTGTTCTATTTATACTGCTGGAAATTTTTCCCAGAATAACGAGCAACGTGTCACGGAGTGCATCGCGGAGCACTGCCTCCGTGACACGCTACGGACGCGGACCCTCACTGGAATTGGGGGTCCAGGAATTAAGGCCCAACGTGGCACGGCGTGCAACGCGGAGCCAAGCCACCGTGCCACGGACCAAACGCGGACCTCCACTGGAATTTGGGCGAAATTTCCCTATCCAGGCAGAAGGCCTCCGTGATGGCAGCGTGACACGGCTCCATCGCGGAGCCCCTTTAATTTATACTGTCCAATGCCTTTTCCCTTGCTCGCATCCAAGTCCAACTTCGATATCATCCAACATGCATTTAAGCTTCCCAAAATCACATTTTACCTGCAAAACAATGCTAATCATGTTGGTTAGTATAAATTCACATTTTATTATCAATTACATGAGAATGTATACACGTTGGTAGATAAACAAGGCAAAAATGGTACTTTTGAGTATCACTTGGGCATATAAATTTTCCCAAGATCACCGACCGGCTTCTTAAATGTTCTGTTGGCCATCAGTAGCCGCATGTTGGTTAGTGTGGGGGCTCCCAATCCTAATTTCTTGAACACGGCCTAGGGGAATCAAATTAATGCTAGCTCCCAAATCATAGAGTGCCCTTGCGAACTCGATATTGCCAATCATACATAGGATAGTGAAGGCACCTGGGTCTTCCTTTTTCTACACTAGGACCCTTGTGGCTATGGCACTATAGTGATGCACATTGTCAACAGGCTCATAGCTCACAGATCTCTTCTTAGTCACCAGTTCCTTCATAAACTTTGCATATCCTGGCATCTGCTCTAAAGCTCCGACCAATGGTATGTTCACAGATAGTTGCTTAAGCATTGAAAGGAATTTCTAGAACTTACCGTTATCCGCCTTCTTCTTCATCCTTTGTGGGAATGGTGGTGGTGGTGGTCATGGGATAGCTTTAGGTACTTGGATTGCCCCTTGATCCATGTCAAGTTCCTTCTCACCTCTTGGGGCCTTTTGCAACTCACCATTCTCTCTTTCAGCACTTGCATCGTCTTCCTCCATTATTCTCTCTTTCATCCGTTCAACTTCAACTAGAAACAGGGGGTCAACTGTGGTTTTACCACTCCTAGTCATCACTGCCATACAATGTGCATTGTTCTTTGGATTTTGGATAGTGTTTCTAGGTAGTGTACCCTTCTGCCAAGGGTTTATTGATGCTGACAGTTGCCCAAGTTGATATTCAATTTGCTTGATGGTGGTAGCATGAGATTCCACTTTCTGACCCATACTTGACAAGTCACCTCGGATCTACTTTAGCTGATCATCAGTGGACTTCACCTTCTTCAACATCTTGGCCATCATTCTCTCCAACTTTAACTGCCAGCCTCCCCTTCTCGTGCATTGGGATGCACATAAAATCCATCCCGGTCATTGCGGTATCCATCATTTCGTCTCCAATCACCTTCGCATTCATGAACTCAGCTCCTGTCTCTGAACCCATTTCTGTTGTAATTATCTCTATACTAGTTTCGACCTTGATTTCCAGAACCTTGGTGCCAATTGTCTTGACCAGATGCTTGGGAGTTGGTTCGGAAACCCGCCACCTATCTATCCGGGAAGTTCGCCTCTTCTTTAGAATCGGAGTGATCAACTCCTTGCTCCCTACCTTAAGTTCCCACTACATTGACCTATTTATCTCCATCTCCTATAATGTGTTTTGTCAGTAAGTCCAATGATATGCGCATATGAGCCAACTCCTGGTTGCGCTCTTCTTCTTTTCTTCGTTGGTCTGCAGTCAAACCAGCATATGTGCCTGCCACTGCATCATCCTCCCTCATATGTCAGGCCCTGTTTGTCTTAGTCACCCTGTCAAGAATGGTGGCAGCTTGCTCCCAAGTGTAACTCATCAATGCTCCTCCAGCCACCATGTCTGCTACAACTTTGGTACTATTGTTCAGAGACCTGTACAAAATTTTGAACAAACTATCATGTGGTATTTTATGGTTAGGGCACTTGATCAACTTCTTTTTGAATCTCAGCCAAGTTTCATGAAGTGCCTCAGTCTTAATCTGTCAAAAATTATAGATCTCATCCTTTAGCTGCAACATCCTAGATAGGGGAAAAGAATCTCTCCAAAAAGTCCTGTTTGAGCTCCCTCCAGTTGGTTATGGAGTCGTTGGGCAACTCCGACAACCACAAAGTAGCTTCCCCTAATATAGAAA
This sequence comes from Datura wrightii, assembly GCA_035772735.1. Taxonomy (NCBI): domain Eukaryota; kingdom Viridiplantae; phylum Streptophyta; class Magnoliopsida; order Solanales; family Solanaceae; genus Datura; species Datura wrightii. The sequence goes on along the minus strand of JASDFA010000018.1, from coordinate 164,631,130 downwards.
AAGGGAAGAGTCTGAGCCATATTGCATCCTGCCTTACTCCGAGCAACCTGTACGCCTTGCATATTCCTACGAAGTTCATTAAGTGCAGGTTGGCGTTATCTACTATGTGACCACTAAACACCCCTTTCATGTTTAGCAATTGAATCATGGTGCTCATAATGTCAAACTTGGCCCTAACGGGAAGTGGTGGTGGCACAATTGCTCCAGTCGACCCAACTTCATCAATGTCTGGATCATCATCATCAAAGAACTGAGGGGAAAATCTGTGAGCTCTGTTGCCCCTCCCCTTTCGACCAGCATTTACCACCTCATCTCCTTAATCTTCCATATGATGTAGTGTATCTTGCCAAGCTAGCTCGTCTTTCCTAGCTTCTTCAGCTATGCGGGCTTCTCATTACTCGTGGTTCTCCATTCTATGCAGTGTTCTCTCGATTTCTGGATTTAGTGGAACAAGGGGATCTCCTCTACTCCGAGTGCTTGGCAACTGGAGAACAGCTTGTGGGTATCAAAAACACAAAAAAAATAAATGTAATTAAGGAAATAACTACCAAAAAGTCAATTACAAGCTAATAACCTAGTTTCAATCGTATTACCTAGCAACAGTGACACTTTTTGATATCGCTCAAACCACACCTCTTATTGAAGTATGAAGCGGACGTTCTCAATAAAGAACCAAACTAGAGGTTGGGGTCAAACCCACAGGGAATATGGGAGAACTAGATTATCGCCGGTAAGTGAACTTGTGAGGTAGTTACTTCAAGATTGGGGGATTCTGAAGAAAATCAATAATGAAAACAATTATCAAAATTATGGTTTTGAATAGGTATTAAAGGATAACTAGGGTTTGTGTTCCCCATGGGTTCATAACTGCTTTGGGTATACACTCGTGATTATCACCAATACTTGCTTATAGAACTGATAACTTAGGTTCATCCAAACGATCGACCAGTCCCTATTGAATGACTATACTCAATCACTCAACCAAGTTCATAAGTGTTTTCAAACTATCTGTTATCACTAAGTTACAGATTTAACTATCCCGCAACCACATATCAAGTTAATACAATGGTTATCAAAATCAAGGCTCTGTTGTAATTCTGTTTTCCTAATCTCTACCTCTTAGACCTAAGCAAGTAAAGAATTCGGGTATGTCCTAACATTATGCATCATTAAGAAAAGTTTAAGCATGAAGATAATACAATATAAGTATTTTGTATTGATTTCAAAATCACTTTGTGCAACCCTAGCTTGTTAATCCACCATGGTTCCCACAACCCTAGCTATAGAGGTTTTAGTCTCTCATAGTTGTAAGGTTATGAATTGTATTCATGATTTAGAACTTTAATCAATACTTACAAGAATGAATGAGAAAAACACTTCCTTTAATTAATCACCAAAATCTTGAAGAACAAGTAGCAAGAACAAGATGAATTCAAGAGAAGGTTGATCACAAGTTGAATCAACTCAATTCTCCCAAAAATCTCCTCTCTCGTCTTCTCTCTCTCAAACTCTACTCTTGTCTTTTTGTTGTCTACAGAAAAATAAAACCTAAAACGTATTTATACAGGCACAAGAATTCTTTTCCTAGTCTAACAGGATGATTTTCATATCTGGTTCCGTAGTCGTCACAAGCCAACCTACGATCTGTAGCAGCATCCTATGACCCGTATCTTCCTTTCATAATTTGTATGGTTGGCTGAAAAGTGTTGGATCCTGGTAAGATTCGTACCTCCATCCTACGATCCATACTAAGATCCCATGGTTTGATTCTGAAACTTTAGAATTCTTCTGAAGTTCATCACAACCGTCATGGTACGACTCATACCTTCTTCCCATGGGTCGTACTTTCTTTCTGTAGCATGAGTCAATCTCTTATGCAAATTTTTTGGATTTTGTCACAACTTCAACACCATGACTCGTACCAGCTTGGTATGGCTCACACTGAGACTCGTACATTTCATCTCTTCAATTCTAGCCTTCTGCAACTTTTCACGGTCATTAGTATGACTCGTAGGTCCTTCCTACGGCTCATACTATGGTCTGCACTTTAAGCATATTTTTTCTACTTCAGGTTTTCTTTTGCAATTTTTAGGTCGAACACCAATTTATCCTGAAACCAAAGGAAAAGTGCCTCATATCCACATAAACACACCTAATTCCATGTTATTTTCTTTGTTTTGAGAGTCGAAAGTGCAGTAAATCTACAGCACATCAGCTTGTGAGTATGATTACGAATGATTTACAAATGTTTTGAAACCTTGAGTCTTATGTTATATTATGATATTTATGTTATGTTCATGTTGTCCTACTCATATGCACTATGTATTTTAAATGTCCGTTTTACTTACCTTGCATACTCAGTACGTTCCACGTACTGAATGCATACTCTATGCTGTATCGTTTTATGATATAGGCTCTGGTACTCAGATTCAGCCTTGACCCTAGCTAGCTTTTGGAATAGCATCAGTCTCTTTAGGTGATTCCTCATCTGTCAAGGGCCCCTCTCTTATTTAGATCTCTTGATGTATTTCATTTTCAATTTTAGAGAGTTAATTGGGGTCTTGTCCCATCAACTCATCAGTAATAGAGGCTTTCTCGGACATAGTTTACATTTAACTTTAAACGCATGTGATGTAATTTAGATCTTATGCCATGTTTAGACTTCCGCTCTATTAGGGATATTGAATCTTTTGATTTATTAATTGAGTTAGTTGAATGTTCATTCCATGGGTCAACTCGGAGTTCCTCGGGGTTCCTTGTCCCGTGTCTCGATCTGGGCCTATGTACAAGTTATTACAAACTTGGTATCAGAGAAATAGGTTTGAAGTGTCCTAGGGTGTCCGAAAGCGGCGTTAAGTAGAGTTTTTTTCATGGGAGTGAAGCTCGCCACACTAATGACGAAGAGGCTACGAAACATTTAGGAAATGTCCCCTTATTTCATGATCTCATGTCATGCGATGAAATGCCTATCTATCCTTTTAACTCGTGCAATATATGTTTGCAGAATCATGCCTCCATGTTGAGTGAATGGAAGGAAAAATGGAAACGGCCACGAGGACAGCAATGGAGAGGGGCACCAACAAGCCCCACCAGTCCAGGTGCACCATACACTAAAGTCGGTTGCCCATGCTAAATTTCGGGCATCCATTTAGATGCTAGCGCAGGCCTTGACCACTCAGGTCAAGCAGCAAGCAGTGGCACATGTCCCGCAAAATGAAAATGCGGCGGCAGCATGGGTCAGATATTTCTTAAGGATGAACCCTCCTAAATTTCTTGGATCGAAGGTGGACGAGGATCCACATGAGTTTATCAATGAATTCTGAAGATCACACAGATATTGGGGGTGACTAGGGAGGAGTGTGCTGATTTGGCCTCATATCAGTTGAAGGGGGTCACGCACATTTGGTTTAAGCAATGGAAGGACAGTAGGGCCGTGAGAGAAGTCTTGTTGGTTGGGAGGAATTTCACATCACTTTTCTAGATCAGTTCCTCCCTCGTGAGATGAGGAAGCTGAAAAAGGCCGAGTTTATAAATCTTAATCAAGGTGGCATGTCAGTTCAGGAGTATGCTCTAGAGTTCACCTGCTTATCCAAGTATGCACCAGAGTTAGTGGCAGATCAAAGAGCTCGGGTGAGCAGATTTGTACATGGAGTGGCGGACTACCTAGATAAGGATTGTAGGATCACCATGCTACATCAGGACATGGATTTTCCCTGCATAGTTTTTCATGCCCAAAAGATGGAGGTTGTGTATCGAAGGTAGAGAGAGGCCAAGAGGGCCAGGAAATACAATTATGGGACTTCTCAGCCTAGATCGGGTGGCGGACATCGCCAGCAGTCTCATCACAGGTCTTTTTCTCCAGCACCATCATCAACTAGTGCACCATTTAGACCACGAGGTGATCAGAGGAGCCGGACCTCAGATTCGAGGGGCCAGGGTAGCATACAGGTAGAGCGCACCTTCCCAGCCTATGTAAAGTGTGGTAAGAATCACCCAGGAAGGTGTTTAATTGGCTCAAAACGCTTGTTTCGAGTGTGTAAAATGGGAACATATACTTAGGGATTGCCTTTCAGCCAGATCAAAGGTGGTGGAGCCCGTATGTCAACTGCTAGTTCAGCATCTCTAGCAGCACGTCCCTCCTAGCAGGGTGCTTCGACTAGTTAAGCTAGCGGTCAGCGCCAGAATAGATTTTATGCCCTTGCATCCCGACAGGATCAGGAGATTTCCCCCAATGTGGTTACTGGTATGTTACGAGTTTTCCATTTTGATGTATATGCTTTGTTAGATCCAGGGGATACTTTATCTTTTGTGACACCTTATGTGGCTAGTAGTTTCGGAGTCATTCCCAAAACCTCATCAGAACCCTTCTCAGTCTCTACTTCAGTTGGTGATTCAGTCGTAGCTAGGCGAGTATATAGAAGTTTCCCGGTCACAGTCCTTCATAAAGTCACCTCAACAGATTTAGTAGAGCTAGCCATGACTGATTTCGAAGTTATCCTCGGCATGGATTGGCTATTGGCATGTTATGCCTCTGTTAATTGAAGAACCCGTGTGGTAGAGTTCAGATTTTTGGGTGAGCCAGTCTTAGAATGGAAGGGTAGTTCAGTTGTGTTTGTAGGTTGTTTCGTTTCCTATCTTAAGGCCGGAAAGATGATTTCTAAAGGTTGTGTATACCATTTAGTTAGGGTTAAGGATGCTACGTTCGAGACCCCGACTATCCAGTCAGTTCCAGTGGTGTGTGAGTATCCAAAAGTGTTCCTAGATGATTTATCGGGTATTCCTCCCGAGAGGGAAATCGATTTTAATATTGACCTCCTACCCGACACACAACCTATATCTATCTTCCTTAAAAAATGGCTCCAGCCGAGATAAAGGAGTTGTAAGATCAATTGAAGGACCTTCTAGACAAGGGTTTTATTAGACATAGCAAGTCTCCATGAGGTGCACCAGTTGTATTTGTTCGAAAGAAGGATGGTTCCTTCGGATATGCATTGACTATTTGTAATTGAGCAATGTCACCATCAAGAACAAGTACCCTCTACCCAGGATTAATGATTTGTTTGACCAGCTTCAGGGTGTCGTGTGCTTTTCAAAGATAGATCTCAGGTCCGGATACCATCAGCTCAGGGTTCGGGAGAGTGACATTCCAAAAATAGCCTTCAAAACTCGGTATGATACTATGAGTTTGTAGTTATGTCTTTTGGACAAATGGATGCTCCTACAACTTTTATGGACCTGATGAATAGGGTGTTCAAGCCATATCCAGACAAGTTTGTGATTGTGTTCATAGATGACATTCTCATATACTCTCAAACTGAGGAGGAGCATGTCGCTCATTTGAGGGTGGTGTTGCAAACTTTGAAGGATCGTCAATTTTATGCAAAATTCAGCAAATATGAGTTTTAGTTAAATTATGTGGTGTTCTTGGGTCATGTGGTGTCTATTGAGGGCGTGCAGGTAGACTCATATAAGATAGAGATGGTGAAGAATTGGCCCAGACCGGTGAATCCTTCAGATACCAAACGCTTTTGGGCTTAGTTGGCTACTATCAGAGGTTTGTTGAAGGATTTTCATCTATCGCGGCACCGCTGACTAAACTGACCCAGAAGAAGGTAAAGTTCCAATGGTCGGAGGCTTGTGAGAAGAGCTTCCAAGAGCTGAAGGCTCGACTCACTTCAGCACCAGTTTTAACCCTACTAGAGGTGTATTATGATGTGTTTGTGGTGTATTATGATGCTTCAAGGATCGTACTTGGGTGTGTATTGATGCAGCATGGAAAAGTTATAGCTTACGCTGCTAAACAGCTGAAAGTGTATGAAAAGAACTACCTGACTCATGATCTTGAATTGGCAACGGTGGTATTTGCCTTGAAAATATGGAGACACTATTTGTACGGGGTCCACGTGGATGTGTTTACGGACCATAAGATTCTATAATATGTGTTTACCTAGAAGGATCTCAATCATCAGCAAAAGATGTGGTTGGAGATACTTAAGGATTATGACATGAGCATCCTTTATCATCCGGGAAAGGCTAATGTAGTAGCAGACACACTTAGTTGACTCTCCATGGAAAATGTGTCCCATGTAGATGAGGAAAAGAAGGACCTAATAAAGGATGTGCATCGACTTGTAAGGTTGGGAGTTCGTTTGGTTGAATCGACGGATGGCGGGGTGATAGTTCAGAACGAATCAGAATCGTCCTTCGTGACTGATGTAAAAGCTAGACAAGATGAGGACCCTATTTTGGTAAAGTTAAAGGAGTCGTTCAGAATCATAAGTATAGGTGTTCTCTAAAGAGGGAGATGGTGTGCTTCGATACCAGGGTCGCTTATGTGTTTCGAATGTTGATGATTTGAGGAACCAAATATTGCAAAAGGCTCATGGATCTAGGTATTCTATATATCCAGGTTCCACGAAGATGTCTATGACCTACAGGAAGTCTATCGGTGCAATGGCATGAAGAAGGACATAGTAGAATTTGTGGCTAAGTGTCCAAGCTGTCAGTAGGTGAAGGTTGAGCATCAAAGACCCGGAGGTGTGCTCCAAGATATTAGCATTAGTAATTGGAAGTGGGAAGAGATCAATATGGACTTCATAACAGGTTTTCCTCGCACTCGTCGGTAATATGACCCCATTTGGGTTGTTGTAGACAGGTTGACCAAAGCTGCTCATTTTCTACCGGTCAAAACCACTGATTTCGCGGAGGATTATGCCAAATTATACATTCTGGAGTTGGTTCGATTGCATGAAGATCCCTTGTCCATCATATCGGATAGAGGTACTCAGTTTACCTCTCAGTTTTGGAGGCTGTTTCAAAACGGACTGGGTACTCAGGTTAAGCTCAGCATAGCATTTCACCTGCAAATGGATGGTCAAGCGAACTGGACAATTCAGACTCTCGAGGATATGTTGAGAGCATGTGTGATTGACTTCAAGGGTAGTTGTGATGACCATTTGCCCCTTATCGAGTTTGCATACAATAACAATTACCATTCCAGCATTTGGATGGCTCTGTTTGAGGCTCTCTATGAGCGGAGATGTAGATCACTTATTGGTTGGTTTGAAGTCGGTGAAGCTGCGATGATAGGACCAGATTTAGTCCATGAGTCTACGGAGAAAGTTCAGCTCATACAGGACAGGTTGAAAACAGCTCAAAGTCGCCAAAAGTCCTATGTCGATGTAAGAACGAGAGAACTTGAGTTCAAAGTGGACAATTGGGTGTTTCTGAAGGTGTCTCCCATGAAGGGAGTAATGAGGTTTGGAAATAAAGGGAAACTCAGTCTTCGTTATGTTGGTCCCTACCAGATTGTGAAGTGGGTTGGTAAGGTGGCATATGCATTGGAGTTGCCCTCAGAATTAGCTTCTGTGCATCTTTTTTTTCCATGTATCTCTCTTAAAAAAGTGTTTGTGTGACCCAACTCTAGTTGTTCCGGTAGACAATGTCGGTGTGAAAGACAACCTTAGTTATGAGAAGGTTCCGGTGGAAATACTGGATCATCAGGTTCGAAGTCTAAGATACAAGGAAGTAGTTTCCGTTAAAGTTTTATGGAGGAATCAACTTGTTGAGGCAGCTACATGAGAAGCTGAAGCAGACATGATGGCTAGATACCCACATTTATTCTCTACCAGCTGAGTTCCAGTTTGAGGTATCAGTTTTTTCCCTAAACCCTCTATTCAGTTTCATGTTCAATTCATGTGCCCCAATTTCTTTCATGTATATGGATGTGTATATGATTCATGAATTTAGTTCAGCCCTAGAGTTTAAATGGGAGTTAGTCATTCCGTCAGTTTTCAGCTTGTATGATCAGTAATTGTGTATGATGATTGCATTTCTCTGCTTTTTTGTATATTTTCCAACATTTGAAGATGAATGTTCCTAAGGGGGAGATATTATAATGACCCGGAAGCCCTAAGATCAGAACCGGGAGTTGAAACGGAGAAAACTGAAAAATCTACACCAGGTCATAGAATGGGTCGTTACTGGACCCGTGGGGTTGACCACGAGTCGTTAGGTGACTTGTGATGAGGTTATGGTCTTAAGGTTTGGAAATAGTAATTGGAAGCCACCACGGGCTTGACCACGAGTCATGGTCAGATCCCACAACTTGTTGAGTCAGTTGTGGTCAAGGGCTATGGGAAGGAGAAGAAAACTTGGCAATGTATTCTATAGTTGGCCACCATGAGTCGTGGTGAGACACCACGATACGTAGGATGAGTCGTGGCCAGCCGGTTGCTAATGGTTTGAGATTTGGGCAGTGAGGATGACGAGTGGTGACCACGAGTCATGGTCACCAGTAACGACTCGTAGGGTCACCCGTGGTGAGCCCCAGATGATTTATTACACAGTGCACTCGATGACTAATGACACGATTCGTGGTCTTGGGTAACGACTCATCCAGTCCCTCGTTGAGACTGGCAATCAATTTTTAACTACAAATTTATTAAGGGTATTATCATTATTCCTAAGCCCTAGGGTCCTATACTACGTCGTTTTAAGCTATTTTCAGGGTGTATTAAGATGGGTTAAGTCATTCTAGCCTATTCAAAACTCATGCATGCAAAGTTCAAGAGTATAGAGGATGATCAAGCATAAAACCCCAAGGTTCTTCATCAATTGTTCTTCAATTCCTCTTGGGAAAGTAAGGGAGTGATAGAATCCATGTATCTCCGTTATGTACGGTTATGAGTGGCTGAATTCATTCAAACCCATGCCCAATCTCTCCTAATTCATGAAATTCTATTTGAGAATCTTATGGGGTTTTATCCCAGATTCTTATAAAATCCTAATGATCTATCTATAGGTTAATATCTCTCATGTATCACATCATATTTTATGAATCATGGTCAGATTTTACTACTAATTCGATTATAAATTTATTGATTTAAATTTCTATAAAATTATGTCCAATCATACATTTCTATGATAAATTGAGTTATTATTTTACTTTGATTTTGATGTTCTTTTGACCTATCATGATTTATGATTTATGATATGTATTTACTCAAATGCTCATCATGAATTTAGGATTACTAAGTATATATATATTTTACAAGTATGCATGAACCTCATGATTTACAATTTATGATTATGGCCAACTCACGGGCCTTATCTTCATGGCTAGTTCACGTATTTACAAGCATGCTTATGATTATCACAATTTAACTAGCCCATGAATTTCATGTATATTATTTTATGAGCACTATATATGTTTCGGGAATAGTATTTAACACCGAGTAGGTTCGGGGCCCAGGTTTTGCCCCGAATCTCAAAACTACGTGCCACCGTAGGTCATGATGGGACCTCCCTTGAGACTGTCCCCTTTTCCCCATAATGGGCCTTTCATGAGTGATATCACGCCTTTCATGGTTCTACCCTTGGCAAGGTACGAACACCCTCCCGACTGGGAGTTTACAGGTCGGCTCCATGTTTGCTCATATGGGGTATGTTGGTTATAAGAATCTCCCACTGTTCTTCATGATTTATATATGATTAAGATTATATACTTTTTCTCAAGTCATGTTTAATAAAGCTTTTCTCTTGTGAGTATGATTATGAATGATTTACAAATGTTTTGAAACCTTGAGCCTTATGTTACATTATGATATTTATGTTATGATCATGTTGTCCTACTCTTATGCACATTTATGTATTTTAAATGTCTGTTTTACTGACCTTGCATAATCGGTACATTCCATGTGTTGAACGCATACTCTATGTTGTATCGTTTCATGATACAGGCTCCGGTACTCAGATTCAGCCTTGACCCTAGCCAGCTTTCAGAATAGCATCAATCTCTGTTGGTGAGTCCTCATCGGTCGAGGGCCCCTCTCTTATTCAGATATGTTGGTGTATTTCAGTTTCAGTATTAGAGAGTTAGTTAGGGTCTTGTCCCATCAACTCATCAGTGGTAGACGCTTTCTCGGACATAGTTTACATTCAGCTTAAACGCATGTGATGTATTTTAGATCTTATGCCATGTTTAGACTTCTACTATATTATGTATGTTGAATCTTCTGCTGTTATTGATTGAGTTAGTTGAATGTTCATACCATGGGTCGACTCGGAGTCCCTCAGGGTTCCTTGTCCTATGTCTCGATTCGGGCCTATGTACAGGTCGTGACATAATCATCTTGAATCCTACATTGTAATGAAAGGGAATAAGAGTTTGGACTAATTAAACCCTTAAATATACTCCTAGGAATCCCAAAACATTTGGGTTTAGATAATTAAAATATAGAAAATTACTAAAATATCCTTAGAAACTCGCTTGGAAATTTTGCCCGTCTAGTGACGCCGACGAGTCATCATACCACTAATGGTGACTGACCACGAATCATGGTGACCACTCGTGGTCACTGGAGTCAAATTGCTCAGTCTCTAATCTTCTTCTCACGACTCGTCATGTGATCGCATGAGTCATATTGAGAGTCGTGATTACTAACAGTATCCTGGACTATTCTGTAATTCTCATTCCACGAATCATTGTCATGAGTCGTTACATGACATAACGAGTCATCATGTGGCTCATTGGATCCGGGACTGGAAACGTAGTTGCTCACCACGGGTCATGTCACGATCCATGACATCTCATCAGGAATCGTGATGTGGCTTGTCCTATGAGATTTTATAAGTTTTATATTGGTTTCTACTTTAAGTCTAGAATCTAATCTTAGGTACTTTTGATGGTTGTTACAACTTCTCGAAAATTGCAAGTTCCATTTGCAAATCACTTGAGAAGGATGTGAAGTTTGAATTTGACACAGCATGTCAGATAGCATTTAAAAAGTTGAAAAGGAGGTTGGTGATTGTACCAATTATCATTACACTGAATTGGGGTATATCATTTATATTTATGTTCAATGTGAGCGATCTTACAGTCAGGGTAGTCCTTGGGCAGAATAGGAACAAGAGATTCCATTCTAAAATTTACTACGCCAGCAACACACTTGATGTAGCCTGGAAAAATTACATTGTCACTGAGAATAAGTTGTTGGTTATAGTCTACACCTTCGACAAATTTTGCGCATATCTCGTAGGAACAAAGGTAATTGCTTACATAAAATACACAATCGTGAAGTATTTATTCGCCAAGAAAGATGGAAAGTCGAGGCTTATTCGATGGGTCTTGTTGTTGCAAGAACATGATATAAAGGTCCGAGATAAATGAGGTATAAAAAATCATGCCAGCAATCTATTTGTCCAGACTAGAGGACAGGGATCATGTTGCAAATAATGTTAAGATGATAGAGACATTCCCTAACGAGCAGCTATTTACACTAGATATGCCAGAGTTACCATGGTATGCAGAAATGGTGAACTTTCTGGTCAATGATATATATCCACTAAATGCTACTCAAGAGAGTAAGAGGAGAAGAAGGCATGACAACCCTACTTATACAAATTAGGCCTTGACCAATAGACAAGGAGATGTGTTCCTCGAGAAGAAGTGAATGATATATTTGAGAGCTAGGATTCTTCACGATATAGTGGCCACCACTGTGGTAATAGGACAGCAAAAAAAGTCCTATAGTATGGCTTCTATTGGCCCACTTTATTCACAGACACGCACGCATTTGTGAAAGCTTGAGATAGTTGCCAGAGATCTAAGAATATCTCTAGATGCTATGAGATTCCATTGAACGATATTATGGAGATTGAATTGTTCGACTTCCGAGGTATTGATTTCATGGGACCTTTCATTCCATCAAAGGGAAATAAGTATATTTTGGTAGCAGTAGACTATATCACAAAGTAGGTGAAAGCGATACCACTCCCAAGAAATGATGCAAGAGTGGTGGCCAAGTTCTTGAAGAAGAATATATTCACTTGTTTCGACACTCCAAGGGCCATCATAAGCGACGAAGGTACACATTTTTGCAACATGTTGTTCAACAAATTGCTTGTCAAGTATAATATAAAATATAGGATGGCCAATGCATGTCATCCGCAGAATAGTGGGCGGGTGGAGATATAAAATAGGAAAATCAAGAGAATTCTGCAAAAGATTGTGAGCATAAATTGAAAAAACTGGGCAATAAATCTTGATGACGCACTTTAGGCGTATAGAACTACCTACAAAACACCTATAGGGACAACTCCATATTGATTGGTTTTTGCCAAGGCATATTATCTACCAGTTGAGCTAGAACACAAGGGATACTGGGTAATCAAGAGGTGGAACATGGATATAGAAGCAACTAGTGAAAAGAGGTTGTTGTATTTTTATGATCTTGAAGAATTTCACTTAAGTGCCTATGAGAATGCAAACTTGTACAAATAAAGAACCAAAAAAAGCAAAGGTATACAACACCTTACTTTTGAAGTTGGGCAGAGACTCCTATTGTATAATTTGAGGCTCAAGTTATTCGGGGTTGAGCTGAAATCAAAGTGGATAAGGCTACTTGAAGTAGTATGTGTAACTACACATGGAGCAGTTGAGCTGAAAGCAAATGACTAAGAAAAATGTTCCTAGTGAATGGTTAGAAATTCAAACACTACTTGGAGGAGAAATTGATTATGCGAATACCTCTGTTACCCTCAAATCTGATAAAGGGGACCTGAGTCTTGTCGTCGTTAAATCAGGCGCTACTCAAGAGGCAACCCAAATTTGTATGTATAATTTTAACCATTGTATCATTTCTTTAGGCTAACGGATCAAGTGAGAGATGTTTTTTCAGGTTTGTGAGGCTTAGAAACAAAAAATTCTTGAAGGAAAAACACCCACACAGCAATCAATTAATGGAAATCAAACTAGGCACAGTAAATGCATACTGCATCATTGGCTGCTACACGGGTTGTGTCGTGGTAGTGCAAAATAACATATTCTGAATTGAACCTGTTAATCTTGCCTATCGTGTCATTGGTCGCTATGAGGACGAAAATGCAAAAATGTAAAACTAACAGGTTTTTTTTATTTTTTTATTCAAAAAAAAAATTAAAAGGGGAAAGAAGGATTAAAGTAGCCGATCTTTCCCCATTTTTTTCTTCCTTCCCCATTTCAAACTTTCTTTCCTCTCCTCATAGCACCCTCAAATCTTCCCAACTTCATCCCCTCTTCAAGAATCATCGTATGTTTTCTTTCTCTCTTCTTGTACTTGGTAAACATAAGTAGATGATTAGTGTAAGTGTGAACTTATGACTATTATTAATTTGGAGTTGGAATGAGAGGAAAGCACTCTTGAATGATATTGTGATGAACTATATGTGAATTATTGCTTGATTGTGCTGTTGAGTTGAAATTTCATGCTTGATATCCATGAATGAAAAAGTTAAACACTTTACGTCCATGAAGTGTTTGAAATAATTCTCAAGTGAAAAATTTTATGGATACAAGGCATGAAATTAAGTGTGGGGTAGTCTAAATCTCCTTACATGCATGATACAACAGCATACATGAAATTAAGTGTGGAATAGTCTGAATCCCTGTATGCCACAAAACTAAGTATAAGGTGGTATATTTATCTTGGGCGTATTTACACGGCCAACTTCTATTTTATACCCATATTTTAGCTTAGTTTGTGATTAAATTCAATTATAATCTCATGTATTTTGATAAAAAGTGTGTCTATGGACTAACATTTGTGATTAGCCCTCTTTGTAGGTGGAAATTGCTAAAGAATGGAGTTTAATATGAAGATGAATGTACAAGATCGTGGACCAGGGAAAGGAGTTTAACTTGGATGCATATCAATGCCCAAAACAGTGGGTTGTCATGTTGGGGTCGTGCCACGGAGTGAGATTGGCGCTATAAGGCCCATGCCACACTGAGGGACAATGATGCCTACACCCAATGCTGTGAAGGACCACGACAAGGGCATGTCATGTTGCTCGCAAGGCGTGGCCAAGGGCATGTCACAGCACAATATTGGCATGCTACCGTATATGATAAAGTACCAAGAAAGTGAGGCCTCTCGACAAGCCCATGTCACTTTGCTTCCTTGTCGCACTGAGCAGTGTGGCACATTGGGTGCAAAATTTCAAAAAAATTTCTCCATCTATAAATAGGACACTTAGTTGTTTACTTTGTATCACACATCACACAACACACGATGGAGGATGACTTAGAGTGAAAAGCATCCTCCAAGAGGCATCATTTTTAGGATTCTTACTTCTCCCTTTTCCATTTATTTCTTTTACATGAAGCATTACACTTTGTAATTTCTTGTAAAATTATGAGTGGCTATGAACCCTCATTCTAGGGTTGAGGCCACAAATATGAATGTATTAGCATGCTTTTAATTTGGTTTGAGTTGTTTATCATTTGGTTGTTCTTGCATTCTTACTTTACTATTTCAATGATTCGTGATCAATAAAATAAACCTTTAATTCTTGTGCAAACCCTTAAAAGGAGAAACACTATAATAGAACGAAAAATGTGAGGAGTGAGCTCTTATCATTAACACAAACTAGAGATAGAATTCGCAGTGAGGATAGAAATGTGCCTAATACGCCTCACTTGGTTACAAAATGGGATGACATATATAAATGTGCTTAAATTAGGTTATCACATCACCACTTAATGATGTAGTTTTAAGGTCAAATTTGGCTAGATGATTAGAGGCTTGAAATACCATGGTCATGTTATTAACTCCGTAAACTAACAACCAAGACAAATAACTTGACCAAAGGGAATTATTACTATACATTATTTTTGCACCTTGACCCTAGAATCTTCTTTAATACTATTTACACCTTTTTCAATACGTCATTGACTTGTTGTTAACTTTAGAATTATAAAACAATCAACCTATTCTTGCTTACATTCACACTTGTTAAATTTCATAATATTACTAAAAAATTGAAAAATTGCTAAGTCACAAGTCCCTGTGGTTTCGACATCTAGCTCGCAAGAGCCACTATATTACTTGTGCGGTCGTGTACACTTGTGTGTGCGTTTGGATGCGATAAGTTTTTGGTTCCATTTTTGGAGACTTGAAAATTAGCAAAAATCCAGTTTTAGTTATATAGTTTTGTTTTCTAAGTGCTAACAACTTGGTCTTAGTCAATATTTTTGCATGTACAGATTGGTCCTTGAAACAAGCTAGCAAGGGATAAGGAATTGGTTGAACCACACCCTGAACCTGAACTTGAGAGAAGGTTACATCAGTTGAGAAGGAAGGCTGCTACTCTTCATCCCATCCATCATGTTCAACAGGACGAGGTTATTCCGGCAGAGACGGCGGAATGACCAATCCGCAAAATGGCAATCCCACTTGCGACCAATATCACCTCTAGTATCTACAGACCAGAACCAGGGGGATGATTTACGCTAAAATAGAATATGGTGAAATTGTTGCACACAAATGGACAGTTCACAAGTCTCACACATGAGGATCCACAGCAACATTCGCAGAATATTTTGGAATTCAGTGACAATTTTGTTCCCATAGAAGTCTTAGCTGATTATGTAAGGCTGATGCTTTTTCCATTTTCACTGTTGGGAGAAGCAAAGAGACAGTTGAAGTTAGGACCACAAAACTCCATCACCACTTGGGATGATTTTTCAAGGAAGTTCCTAATCAGATTTGTCCCATCTGGTAAACCTGCAAGATTAAGGAGTGAATTCTGAGTTTTAAGTAGAGGCTTGATGAAAATTTAAATCATGCTTGGGAGAGATTCAAATCTCTTCTCAGAGACTGCCCTCATCACCAGCAAACAAATGAGGTATTAGCTCATATTTTTGTAGAGAGTCTTGACCCACAAACAAAAATTTTGCTAAATTCAGCAGAAGGAGGTCAAGCATTGGAGAAGACTTATGATGAGTTGTACACTTTGCTAAACCGGATTGCACAAGGGAATCCAAAGTGGCATGGTGATTCTATAAGAGGGATGGTAAAGAAAGTTTCAAGTATGTTAGAAGTGGATAGCATCACATCACTAGCAGCCCAGTTAGCCTCTTTCCAGAATCAGATCATGACATAGTTCAACAAGTTGAACATGGCTCAACCTTAGGCACAAGTAAATGTAGTACAACCAACTCTAAGTTGGTGTAAAATTTTCGGAGGTAATGGTCATTCTGCAGATTTGTGTGGAGAAAACTCGGAGTCAATGAGTTTTATGGGTAATGTTACAGAGAGGGAATCGGAACTAAAAAAACACCCATGCTCAAAACTAGCAAAATCATCCCAACTTCTCATGGGTTGAAATCAAGGGTAGAATCAAAAATTTTAGCAGCAGCAGCAAGGGAATCAAGCTAGTTGTCAGTCAAGCAATATTGATGAGATGTTGAAGAAAATCATGGCTAATCAAGCATAATTGGCTGCAAAAATAAAGAATCAGCAGCTAGCCACAACAAATCTAGAGAAGCAGCTGGCCCAGTTACCTGCCGCTCAGAATACTAGGCTTCAAGAGGGTTTGCCAAGTGAAACCGATCCAAATTCAAGACAAGTGATGTCAATCACCTTGAGGAGTGGGAAAGAGCTTGGTGAAGCACGTTTAAAGTAGAACAATCATGAGGTATAATCTAAGTTTCCTAAATCAATCCCAAGTCTAGAGAAGGGTAAGGGAAAAATAGTTGCAGATAATGTTGCATAACCAGCAGAGCAGTCAGTGAAGAAACCACCACCACCATTCTGTCAAAGTCTCAAGAAAAGCAAAGAGGATGGTGGCTTCAAGAAGTTCATTCATATCTTCAGAGAACTACATATAAATCTTTCTCTGCTTGATATTTTGTAGGGAATGCCTAAATAAGCCAAGTACTTGATGGAGGTGGTGACAAACCAAAGAGGCTAGTGGATAATGGAAATTGTGGCACTCACTGAAGAGTGTAGTTCGAGGGTGATGAGAAAGCTTCCGAAAAAGCTCAAAGACCCTAGGAGTTTCACCCTCTCGATATAAATTGGTGGAAGTTAGATGATGCAGGCTTTGTGTGATTTAGGGACAAGTGTAAGCTTGATGCCCCTATCCTTATTTAATACTCTTGGCCTGGGAAAACCAAGGTCCTCCAAATTAGTGTAACGACTTGCTGACTGTTAAAGAGTAGCTCTAGAGGGAATCATTGAGGATGTTCTCATCAAGGTTGGTAAGTTCATAATCTCTACGAATTTTATCATCCTCAATTATGAAGCAAACGACATGGTACCAATCATATTAGGACGTCCATTTTTGGCCATTGGTGGAGCACTAACTAACATTAGAGAGGGAAATTTAAAAATGAGAGTGAATGAGGAGGAGTCACTTTCCGAGTGTATAAAGCACTTGATCCACCTTCACACTATAGAGATCTGTGCATGATTACTGAGGTGAAAGAGGATAAGTGTGGGGTGGAAGAGTGTAAGTTGATAAATACTCATCCAAATGCTCTCATTAAATAGCCTAAGGTAAAGATTGAGTAAGTTCACAAGTGGTAGAGAGAACCTGAGCTTGTGTTAGAAGAGTTAGAAGGTGATCCTGGAAGGAAGTTGAAGATGAAAAAGAGGGAAAGTGTTAATACGGTTCCCTCTAGAGTTAATAAGAGAAAAATCCTGAAGCTTCAAGGGAAGAAGAGATTGAGGACA
The DNA here is from genome assembly GCA_035772735.1 of Datura wrightii. Taxonomy (NCBI): domain Eukaryota; kingdom Viridiplantae; phylum Streptophyta; class Magnoliopsida; order Solanales; family Solanaceae; genus Datura; species Datura wrightii. The sequence goes on along the minus strand of JASDFA010000018.1, from coordinate 164,613,632 downwards.
TCCTGAATGTGTTGTGATTCATGTTGTGCCGTGATGTTAAATCAGACGCTACTTGGGAGGCAACCTAAATTGTATCAGAGGTATGATTTTTTTAATTTGTGTGTATAATGTCACCCTTTTATTTTTGTTTTTGTTTCTTTGTTTCATATTAAAAGGAAGTTCAAGCACCCACATAAGTGAATCAAAGGACATGGTGAAGCATGAATGTGGGGTCATTGAACCTTGTGATAGAAATTAAAGTGTAACATGCTTCTAGCTAGGCGTAGAGGCCTCAGGGAGTATTCCAAACCCTTATTAGTATGTTTGATAAATGTCTTGGGGACATGGCATGATTTTGAGTATGGGGTAAGGGAATCTTCAAGATTTTGATAAGGGTGAAGTATGTGTTGTGGTTGAATTTGTCTCATTCAAAATTTTAAGTAGAGCACACTTCACCCACCCCTTAGTTTTTTCAGTTATTTTTTGAGGGGGCCCTTTCAATCGAGAAAAATTTTTGTGAAATTTTTTGTTTTTAGTCATAGTTAAGGAATTTTCTCGATGATGGATGGATGATGATCATCTTGAGGGAAAATCAGTCTTTAGGAATTTTAGAACCCTTCACTGACTGAATATTAGGTGCTCTTGTTCGGTGGTACACATGACTGAATGATGCAAGTTGGTTTTAAATTTAAAAGCATGAGTTGAAAATTAAATGAATTCATTTGACAAACCTAGTCTCATGAACTTAAATTTTGTATGATTGGTGCTTTAATTTGAACTCATGTTGTTGCCTAATTGAGAGTCTGTATGGATCCTTCTTGAGTTGCATATGTGTTGTGATGTGAGATTTTTGTGATATTTCATGTTGTCATATTGATGTCTAGAACTTATCTGGTGTGTCTGTAAAGCGAAATAAAGAATGTTAAATTTAGAAAATAATATAGGCATTTCATTGATTAAACATGTTTTTACCCTTCTCTTTACCTACCTACGATGTATGATTCTAGTTAGCCCAATTGAGCCTTTAGTAAATCATTTGGTAGCCATATGTGAAGCCTAATCCTTTTCTTAAATTGACTTTTAACTTTATCCAAAAAATCCTAAGCGCTTAAAGTGAAAAATGTATAAGAGTTACAAGGAGTGAGAATTAAAAAGGGGGAGATAGTTAGGTGTAGAAGTTTGAAGAAAAGACAAAGGGTGCAATTGTTTAAAAATGCATATGTTGTTGGTGGGGAGCAGAAAAAGAACAAAAAGAATTGAAAAAGTGTTTGATAATTGAGAACTCTCTATTATTATATGTGAACACGCTTAATGAAATGGGAAAACAAAGGAAGTTTATAGATGAATAGGAAGAAGTAGTTGATTGACGAAAAGTTCTGAATGAGAAGTTGTGTTTTATTAAAGCACTTAGGAAAGATAGTCACTATTACTGTCCAGAATAGTTCCTACTCGTCCCTTAGCCTACATTACAATCTGAAAAGTCCTTCTTGATCTTACATCTTGATGTTCTTATATTAGCGGAGTAGTAAACTAAGGGCAAGCTTATGGTTCATCATATGTGGCATGTGAACTTCTTTGTGAGAGTGAGCGTATTTTTATTCTTATACCCATTCTTGTGATAACTTGTATACTTGTGAGTGAATATGAGTAACTCTCTTGTTGTGAGGAGCACATGGTTGATGAAAGATAGGTGACGTATTTGATTTCTTGATTGGTTGATTTGCATGAGTTTGCTAATGTCATATAGTCAGTTCTTGAGGCCAGGAGATCTTAATGCAGTTTTCATGAATTGAAATATGTTGAAGATAACATGCTTTATAAGAACTTGTCATCTATGTTAGTCATTGTAGCCTTAGCTTGAGCGATCTTGCTTCAATTGGTGATCTTAGAGCTTTTCTTGTAGCATGAGATATAAGAGAGTTTTTGGAGGATGAAAAAGGCTTTAAGTGTGAGGTGGTGATCTTGGGCGTATTTACATGTTCAAGTGTCATTTTATGCCCATATTTTATCTCAGTTTGTGATTAAATTTAATTATAATCTCATGTATTTTGATTAAAAGTGTGTCCATGGACTAACATATTTGATTAGCTCTCTTTATAGGTGGAAATTGCTAAAGAATGGAGTTTAATGTGAAGATCAATGTACAAGCCCGTGGCCCGAGGCAAGAAGTTCAACTTGAATGCATGTTAATCCCCAAAACAGTGGGTTTCCATGATGGAACCAGGTCGTGGAGTGAGGTTGGTGCTATAAGGGTTTTGCTACACCGAGGGGCAATGCATGCCCATGCCTAAGGCAGTGAAGGATCGCGACAAGGGCATGTCATACTACCCGCAAAGTGCAGCCAAGGGTGTGTCAGGGAACAATATTGGCAATTTATCGTGTGTGATGAAGTGCAAATACAGTGAGGCCTCACAACAGCGCGGTGTGGTATTGCCAGCCAGGTGCGACCAAGGGCATGTCAGGTTGCATCCTTGCCACGCTGGACAGCGTGGCACGTTGGGTGCAGAATTTCGACAATATCCTCCATCTATAAATGACACTTAGTTGTTTATTTTAGATCACACATCACATAACACACGACGGAGGATGATTTGGATGGAAAGCATCATCCAAGAGGCATCATTTTTTGGGTTCTTTCTTCTCTCTTTTTCATTCACTACTTATACATGAACCATTACATTTTGTAATTTCTTGTAAATTTATGACTGGATAAGAACCCTCATTCTAGGTTTGAGCCAAAAACATGAATATATTTTCATACTTTTAATTTGGTTTGAGTTGTTTATCGTTTGGTTATTCTTGCATTCTTTCTTTACTATTTTAATAATCTGCGACCATTAAAATAAACCTTTAATTCTTGTGCAAACCTAAAAAGAGAAACACTAGAATAGAACTATGAATGTGAGAAGTGAGTTCTAGTCTTTAACAGAGATTAGAGATAGGATTCGTGGTTACAATAGAAATATACCTAATACACCTCACTTGGTTACAAAATGCGATGACATATATAAATGTGCTTAAATTGGGTTATCACTTCACCACTCAATGATGTAGTTGTGAGGTTAATTTGGCTAGACGATTAGAGGCTCGAAAAACCATAAATGTTATTAACAATTTGGCTAGATGATTAGAGGCTCGAAAAACTATAGTCATGTTACTAACCTCGTAAACCAACAACCAAGATAAAGGAAATTACTGTTATACATGATTGTTGCGCCTTGACCCTTGAATCTTCTTTGATAATGTTTATACCTCATTTCATTATGTCATTGTCTTGTTGTTAACTTTAGAATTATAAAACTATCAACTTATTTTTGTTTATAGTCACACTTATTAAATTTTACTGTATTACTAGAATTGGAAAATCTTTAAGTCACAAGTCCCTGTGGGTTCGACATCCAGCTTGCAAGAGCCACTGTATTACTTGCACGCCCGCGTATACTTGCGTGTGCATTTGGACGTGACATATATTGTAATATAAATTCTAATGGAGTGCATTCTTGCAGGAATCATATCTCAATTGCTTAATTATCCAAACATAGGCAAGTCTTAGGTTGCATGTAGTAGTGGGGCAAAGAACAAGAGGCCACCACAAGAAGAAGAACATAAGGAGGAAGAAATGGATCACTCAGAGGACATATTTCCTGAGTGATAATTTATCATGGAAACCGTTGAACCATATGGGCAGAGATGGTTTCACACCTTCATGCCAATAGTGCCTCTGGCTCCCGAAGTAAAGGTTGACATAGTGGCCCTCCGAGACAAATTCTTCCCACTTCATGCTAACATCATTGCCCTACTTGTGCATGGATGGTAAAGCTATGCTTTAATTTGTCAATAACAGGATCATGTCATTCAAAAATGACACTGACGTATCTAGATTGAAGGTGTGCTTTATATATACCTTATTGACTTATATGCCCATCAATATGTGTAAGCTTATGATGATTGAAATGGCCAAGGTACGAGATAAAGGAAAGGGTAGCCTGTTGTACCCTAGCACGCTTACTCAGCTACTCCAGGAAGCATATGTGTCAAACGACTATGGGGTTTATGTAGAGCTCCCTCCCTTGGAGAAGGCCTTCAATATAATGGTCGTGATAGAATTATGAGCCAATGAGAATGCTGACCCGTATTGTGCAGTCCATGCAATTGCTCTTTGCGGAACTCAAGATTCGTATTGAGAATGAGGAGGTAAGCCTGGACGAGTTGGAATATATGGTGCCTCTTGCACCTGTCACCTAAGCATTGATGAGGATCCTCACCGCCACCGAATGAGGACCTTAATTCAAAGGGTGATGATGATGTCTAGAGCCTCTAGGAAGTCCCTTTACCCCCTTCCTTTATACTATGTTTATTTTTCGCATTGAAGGCACTGCAGTACTTTAAGTGTGGGTTAAGAGTTGTTGTAACAATATTTTTGCTATTTTATGGTCTAAGGATGAGCATGCCACAGGAAAAAAATACAAAAATATTTTGGTATTGTTTAGAGTAGTTTTTTAGTAGCTTCTTTGTCTTTCATAGGCGTCATAGCTCATTCACCTTTTGGTTTTTCTACCGCAGTTCTGTTTTAGAGGAGCTTTTATACCATATATCTTTTTAAAATTTTAGAAATAATTTTTTAGTCATCAAAAAGATTTTTTTTGGTGATGGATGATTGACGACCGTCTTGAGGAAAGATTAATCATTAGCTAGTAGGTAGAAAACTTCAACCTTTAGAACCAGCCTTGAATGTTAGGCTCTCAACTAAGATGTCAATTTGATTGAGTAATGCAAGTCTTTGAATTTTGAGTGATTAAAGTATGATGAGAGAGCAAATGATCTTATTTATATTTCAAAACATCTAGGCTCATCTTCTTAAATCATGTTTGTTAGCATTATTGTGTGGAATATTTTATATTATCATCTGAACTGAAAGTCTGCATGAAATTGTCCTGTTGTTGAACATGTGTCATGTGTGAAGGTATGTGAATTAGTCACTATTCCATTCTATCATAGTAATTTCTAGAACTCTCTGGCGTGTTTGCAAAACGAAATGATGATTGTTATGTTTAGGAAGTGATAGAGGCATATCTTTGATTAGCCATGTTTTGATATTCTCTTTACCGGCGATGTGTTTTATCCTTAGTCAACCCATTGAGCTTCTAACCTATTATTTTAAATAACCATGACTTAAGACAAACCCCTTCGTTTTAAATTAAACACTACTTTGATTCAAATACTCCTGAAATTCTTTAATTGAAATAAATAAATAAATAAGTGATTGAAAGGAGTTTAAGAGTGAAAAAGAAAAAGTTGAGGGTGGATGCCTAAAGAAAAAGATTAAGGATGGATATATTTAGAAAAAATAATATATATGTTACTAGTAGGGAGCGAAAAAAGAACAAGGAACTTAAATAAAAAGATTTCATAAAAATATGATCTCTCCTTACTAGTACATATGAATATATGCTTAAAATGATAGGAGAATAAAGAAGTTGCAGCAATGGGTGAGAAAAAGAGAAGGGGGAATTCGCTAGTTGAAAGTCATGCTTAGAAAAGTAAAAAAAAAAGTGATATATTAAAGTGCTTAGGGAGGATCGTCACTATTTTAGCCAAATTATCCCTACTCTTCCCTTAGCCTACATTACAGCAACATAAGTCCTATTTGATCCTAAACAATAATTTTCTTGGATTAGAGGAGTATTTACACTAAAGAAAACCCATGATTCATAATTTACGATGTATGTGAATTTATTTGTGAGAGGAGCGTGAATAGTTCAATTATATACTCATTGTATGACTAGTTGATTCTTATGGTGAGGGCACATGGTTGACACCAGACATGTGAGTTGTTTGATCTTCCAAGTTCAAGGCATGAAGTGTGTGCAAATGCTTAAAATGAAGTGAGTTAGTTTTTTAGGCTGGGCTATTTTGAAAAAGATTGTTTGTAAACTTTTAAATGATTGCATTGGTAAGAAGACTTGTTGTTTGTGGTTGTTGCATCTTTGGCTTGAGTAGACTTGTTCAAGTTGATTAGTTTTTGTGAAGGCTAGATGAGAAGTTAAGCGTGTGATATGTAAACCTTATTCAAGGGTGATCAAGAACTTAAGAGTGGGGTGTTGATATGAGGCTAAAATGTTATATATTTCACCCTCATTCCCCTTGCATTTGGATTTTTTATTGTTGCTTTAAACACTAAATGCAGTTATTACGCTTATGTTGGTTGTTTTTGATGTGTAGGATGAAAATGAGGAAACTTGAGCTAAAAAATGAATACATGAGAGCTTCAAAATTTAAGTAGAATCTATTGAAGTCAACCCAAAGTTACTTCAACATACAAGATCAAGTATGAAAAGTAAAATCACGAGGAGTCAAGGAACGAAGGTAGGAAAAGCTTGTCGTATCACTGGCCGCTATATGGGCCGTGTTGTGGCAGTGTACTAGATCGATCTTGAGCAACAATTCTCAAGACACTATTAATTTGGCTTGTTTCATCAATGGTTTCATAGCGAGCCATGTCGCGGTAGCACAAAAGACTGGTAGAGTCGTGCACTCATTTTATAAATGGTAGTTTTATCTAGGGATTATATTGGGATCCTATATCTACATCAAATACACTAATAAGGATATCAAGTCTAGCATGCAAAAAAGAGGAGGATACGAACACCTTTCGTAGGTTTCGCTTGTGTAATCTCTTTTTATCATTATTGAATGATTGTTATTCATGAATTTTCTTTGTACTAGCATCATGAGTAGCTAAACATCTTACCTCTAGGGTTGTGGAGTTTTTATGAAGGTTGAAGTTTGACAATTTCACGCTCATAGAGATTTTTTATTATTGTGTTTATTTTTTCTTGAACTTAATTATTTGATTTTTTGGTCAATTATCAAATTTTATCTCGTGGCCCGTCAATTAGAATCGAAAGAGAACTTGCAAGTATAATAAAAAAAGTAGAGCTTGGTCGTGAACTCTATTTGGAAGGGAGAGTGATTCTCTAATGTATATTGAAATATATCCGTTAGCCTTGCTTAGCTAATATAGATGAATTTTCACATGCACTTCACTATCGACCAACGATCTTAGGAATATAGGCGTTAAGGATAGTCGAGTAGTCTTTGAGTATTCGAACTGATGCTCAATGAGTAATATCAACTTATAACTAGTAACTTATAACATTAATTAAGTGTGCAATTGTAGAACTCAACTGAATTGGCAACCAACCATGACCCTAGATCTCTTTGTCGTCTAACTTGCATCAAACAATTATTAGTTTGTTTTAGATCCATTTTATTTTTAGTTAAATTGTAGCATAGAAACACCAAAATTTCCAAGAATTATTTTCTTTCATTAAATAGTTGAAATAATAATTTAATTTAGTTAATTAATTTGACAAGTCCTTTTGGGATCGATACTAGGACTTAACCTCCTATATTAATTGTATGAATACATATACTTGCGTATATGTTAACCACAACAGTAGCAAAATCATGTCCAATTCGGCCTAAGCCAACTAGATATGAATAGATTGATATGGGTTACATTGGGTTGAACCCAAATAAATCTACTAAATTTTGGGTAAAAAAGCAACCCAACGGGTTATATGTAATCCAAATGGAGTGAGTACTTTGTAGGAAAAATACAGAATATAGCAAACATTGATATGCATTTACCCTTAGTAGATATTGTTTGAATTGATTATAATTATAGCTACATCTTATATTTAATAACAAATAAGGAAGAAATATTTTAATCTCTCTCCTCTCGCTCTCTCTCTCCAAATCTCGCTCATCTCTCTCCTTTCTCTCCCTCACCTCTTTCCTCGCTCCCTCCCTCTCTCCTCTCTCTCTCAATGCCTCTCTCCCCCTCTCTCACTCTCTTTCTCTTTCTCTCTTTATCTCTCTCTCGTTGCCTCTCTCCCTCTTTTCCTCTATCTCTCTTTCTCTCTCTCTGGTTCTCTTACTCTGACTCTCTTTCTCTCTCCCTCTCTATTACTCCCTTATCTTTCTCTTTCTCTTGTAATTTTTGTGGTTTGTATCCTTTATATATGCACAGACTGTATTCGTCGATACAACCTAAATGTATGTATTAATATAACAAATATAGTGGCTTGACATCTCAAAAAATATAGAAACACAAAAAGAAAGAGAGATATAAAGGGGGTAAGATGTTACACCCCGTAAGTTTCTAATGTTTGGACAGCCTATTCGTACGTTGATTCAGAGTTTTAGAGTGCAATACATGCGAGAAAGGGGCCCGGGGGAAGGTCAAACGAGCACGGAGTCGGGACCGCAGGAGAAGGCTGAGTCAGCTGCCCAAAGGGGCAGCATGGCACGGACCATACCCCTATGCGATGGGCTCCGTGACACGGCCCTGTATTGGCGCGACAGGGTCCGTGCCACGGACCCCCGCCTCAAGTATATATAAGCCCCTCCCTATGATTTTTAAGTTATTTTCAAAAGTATACTCGGGCAGAAGTGAGAAACCACGAAGAAAACAAGTTAAATTCCTCTGTTTACGTTGCAAAATGCTGCCTGAATTCAAATTAACTTCGGGTATTGAAGTTTAAGGCTGCAGGGAGCGTTGCTACGGAGTTATTTTCACGAAAATTTCTTGGAAAATTGTAACCCCGCCAAGCTAAAGTTTTTGGAATTTCTCCAAACTAGTGTCAATATGATCACAGGCTTAAAGTAAGCATTTCTTCCTTCTGGACTTTCGAGAAATTATGAGTTTTCAACCGTGTTCTGTTAAGTTGAAATATAGTTAATATTTTATATATAAAGTTATTGTTTTTATTGAATTTAGTATTGAAACTAGTCATTTTCCCCCAGTAATACGATTGTAGTTGAGAAGAACAGTGAATATGAACTGAAACTCGCCAGTTAATCAATAATCGACGAACGAGGTATGTCAAGGCAGTTTCCTTCGGCAAGCTAGTTTCCTTAGCATGATAACTTAGTTTGAATATCGGTAAGAGTACCAGAAGTATGTCTATTGTGATTAGTTGTTGTTATTAGCTGAAACTCGTATTCCATGTTTAGTTTGGGATGGATTATGCCTGTATGGCCTTCATGACCGACCAGGGTTATTAGCTGTGTTGACGCCCGCCAGGGGCGAGATGACATCGCTCTACGGAGTGGTATGCCATTCGCGAAGGACGAAGATGGGGTCCCAGGTCCTCATATGTCGTGGTTGGCTCTATACATCCCTGTCGAGCCTGGTGCCCGAGGTGTAGATATCAGAGTCCAATTGGACTCAGACACAGCTATAGTCAAGGTCCGAGCAGGCTCAGTTGCAGACCCAGGGGGCTGGTAGGACTTCTATAGCTATTAGTTGACCCACTGCGACATGGATAGGGTATATAGACTAAAGTGTACTCACCAGGGCGTATGGGGGCTGTAGGTGGGTTATTCTGTGCTGGTTGTACCTTCCGACTTATGGGGGCTGGGTAAGGTTTTTGTTTGCTTTAGTTATAATAAATTAGATAGTAAGAAGTCCTATTACTTAGGTATGATCTCTATTCCGTCATTTCGGTTATTCTCAGTTCTATCTCTTTATTTTAGTCATTTATAGTTATTGCCTTACATATTCAGTACATATCGTACTGACGCCCTTTCTGGGGTGCTGCATTACTTGCCTGCAAGTACGGATAGGCGAGGAGTAGGTCCCTCTTAGCTTCCAGCCAGGATTAGCAGAAGAGTCGGCTTCTTTCCTCTGGAGCTTATAGACAGAAGGTTTACTCTTTTTTTGATTGTACAGTTTATGGGTAGGTCGGGGCCCTGTCCCGACCATCATATTAATCCTAGAGACTTGCAGATTGTTTCTATTTTCCTGTGGTTAGCTTTTATTGGTTGTATGGGGCCCATATGTGTTTTAGTTTACGTGTTAGCTGTGTGGGGCCTTGGTTAGCTGATAGATTAGCGGCCTTATCGGCCATAGTTTAGCTTAGCACTAAGTTTACTTTACAATCACAACTAGATATCATGGTGGTCTTGTCGGCCCGCATAGGATTCCCCGTTTTTGCCTGTTTCTGGTTAGCTTTTCTTCTTTAAAGGTGGTTATAAGGCCTTGTCGGACGGAGGTTATAATTACAACCGAGATATAGCCATTTATTTCTTGATTTGGGTAGTAGGCCCGCACCAAGAGTGTACAGGCATAGTTAAGTGAGTTCAAATCCTAATAGGGCACCAGGTGTCAGTCATGCCTCCCAAGGTGGGGCGTGACAAACTTGGTATCAGAGCAGGTCGTATCCCAGGGAGTCTGCAAGCCGTGCTAAGCAGAGTCGTGTCTATGGATGTGTTGTGCACCACATTCTATAGGCAGGAGGCTGCAAGGCATGATAGGATGGTTATTCTTTCTTCTTATCTAGTTCTGCTATAGAGTTGTACCTATAGGGTTGAGTCCCTAAGCTTACTATATTCTTTTATCTACAGAGAAATGACAGACCTGCGACACACCACGACTGGTAGGAGATTGGATGTTGCAGCAGGGGAAGGCACTAGCAGGGTGCCTCAGTCAGAGTCAGCTCGATCTGAGGGCGACAGGGAGACTTTATCTCGGTCTCCCCAGCAATCTCCACCATTCCAAGAGCCGCTCGGAGCGGAAAATGTGATGGCACCGCCTCCAGCAGTCTCTATACCGGTACCATCGGTTTAGGAGGTTAGGAGTGTTGTTGTTACGTTAGCTCAGATGATGGCTGCACAGCATCAGTCAGTGGCGCCTTTGGTCACAGAGTCCTCAGGAGGACCTGGTAGTTCGAGGATTCGGGAGTTTCTCACAGTGAGTCCCCCGCAGTTCACAGGAATGGATCGGGAGAAGGACTATCAGGATTTCTTGGATCAGATGCAGTGGATTTTCAGGGTGATGCATACTACACCTGCAGAGTCAGTTGAGTTAGTGGTATTCCAGCTATGGGACATCACAGTACTATGGTACGAGAGTTGGGAGAGGTCCCGAGGGAGAGGTGTTTCCCCTTCGACTTAGCCCAGCTTCTCAGAGGCTTTTCTGGATCACTACCTGCCATGGGAAATATGACAGACCCGGGTTGATCAGTTTCTACATCTAAAGCAGGGGTCGATGAGTGTCCGGGAGTATGCTATGAGGTTCAACTCCTTGGCCCGATATGCACCAGCTTTTGTAGATACCATGTCGGCTAGGGTGCATCGGTTTATTATAGGGCTGAATCCAGAATATGTGGAGACCTTTATTACGACCACTCTGCGAGAGGACATAGATATTGCCCACGTTCAGGCTTTTGCTCAGAATATTTAAAGGATCAGACAGCGGCAACGGGAGATAAGGAGGGAAAATCAAGAGCAACGCTGTAGGGCCAGACCTAGTGATATGCAGGTGGAGTCCCAGGGTGGAACCAGGCCACGATTTTCAGGCAAACCACCCAAACCCCCACCCCCATAACAGCACCAGGGGAGTGGAGCTGGTCGTCGGGGGCAATCAGGACCCGGTGAGAGCTCACGATCAGCAGGTTCACAGAAGCAGAGAGGAGTGGAGCAGAGTAGATTCACCGTGCCACTTTGCCCTGTTTGTAGTCGACGTCACTCCGGGGCATGCAGGTATGGTTCCATAGCATATTATACCTGTGGATAGGAGGGCCATCAGATGAAGGATTATCCGGCCAGGGGTAAGAGTGATCGGGACCAATAGGATAGATCTTCAGTAGCATCTCCAGCAGAGCATATCCCCTCAACTCCAGCCGGCAAAGGCCGAGGCAGATCAGGGGCCTCTAGTTCAGGTACCGGTCGAGATCGCACTTATGCTTTACCAGGACGACAGGAGTCAGAGTCATCGCCTGATGTGGTGACAAGTATGCTAGAAATTTTCTCTCATTCTGTTTATGTATTGATAGATCCAAGATCCACCTTGTCTTATGTTACCCCATTAGTGGCCCAGAAGTTCGATATTATGCCAGAATCGCTTCAGCGACCTTTTTCAGTGTCTACACCCGTTGTTGACTCTATCATAGCCTAGAGGGTCTAGTAGGGATGCATAGTAGAGTTTGTTGGTCGTCAGACTTTAGCAGATTTGATAGAACTTGAAATGATTGATTTTGATGCAATTATGGGTATGGATTTGCTGGCGCCATGCTATGCCAATGTTGAATGTTGGACCAAAACTGTCCGATTCCACTTTCTAGGAAAGGTTGTGCGGGAGTGGAAAGGTAGTGCAGCTATGCCAAAGGGTAGGTTTATTTCCTACCTACGTGCGAGAAAATTGATAGTGAAAGGATGTATTTATCATATTGTTAGGGTTCAGGATGTACAAGCAGAATCTCCGCCTCTTCAGTCCATTCCAGTAGTAAATGTATTTCCAGATGAATTTGCTGGTATTCCCTCAGCATGGAAAATCGACTTTGCAATTGATTTATTACCAGGTACTCAGCCTATATCTATTCCTCCATACTGAATGGCTCTCGTTGAGCTTACAGAATTAAAGGAGCAGTTAAAAGATATGTTAGATAATACTTCACCGTGGGGTGCACCAGTTTTGTTTGTGAGGAAGAAGGATGGCTCCCTCCATATGTGTATAGATTATTGGCAGCTGAATAAAGTCACTATCAAGCATAAATACCCGCTTCCTAGAGTAGACGACTTCTTTGATCAGTTGCAGGAGGAAAAGTATTTCTCAAAAATTGACTCAAGGTCAGGGTACCATTAGGTTTGGGTTCACGAGAGGGACATTCCAAAGACCACTTTCAGGACCAGGTATGACCACTTTGAATTTCTAGTCATGTCCTTCGGGTTAACGAATGCTCCAGTAGTGTTCATAGACTTGATGAACAGCATCTTCAGGCCGTATCTGGACCTATTTGTGATAGTATTTATTGATGATATTCTGGTATATTCCTGCTCAGAGGCAGATTATCGGGATCACCTACGACACTGCTCCAGACTTTCAGGAATCGCCAGCTGTATGCAAAGTTTTCTAAATGTGAATTTTGGCTGAATTTTGTGGCCTTTTTGGTCCACATTATGTCAGATGCTGGTATACAGGTAGATTCGCAGAAGATTGAAGCAGTAAAAGCATGGCCTAGACCTACCACTCCGACCGAGGTACGTAGTTTCCTGGGGTTAGTCAGGTATTACAGAAGGTTCGTGGAAGGATTTTCTACCTTAGCAGCACCTTTGACCAAGCTAACTTAGAAAGCAGCTAAATTTCACTAGACTGAAGCATGTCAACAAAGCTTTCAGGAGCTGAAAACCAGACTGAACTCAGCATCAGTATTAGCCTTGCCAGAAGGATCAAAGGGTTATGCAGTATACTGTGATGCTTCAGGCGTCGAGTTAGAATGTGTTCTGATGCAACATGGTAAAGTAATTGCTTACGCTTCCAGGTAGCTAAGGAAGAATAAAAAGAACTGCCCCACCCATGACCTGGAATTAGCCGCGGTGATTCATGCCTTGAAAATATGGAGGCACTATCTGTATGGAGTTCATGTAGATATTTTCATGGACCATAAAAGTCTCCAATACATTTTCACACAGAAACAATTGAATCTGCGGCAGCGTCACTGGTTAGAGCTGTTGAAAGACTATGATGTGAATATTTTGTATCATCCAGGGAGAGCCAATGTTGCAGCAGATGCCCTCAGCCGTAAATCCATGGGGAGTTTAGTACACCTAAAGCCAAAACAGTGGGAGCTGGTCCGAGAACTGCATCAGTTAGCCAGTTTAGCCATTCGTATAGTAGATTCAAGAGATAGTGGAGCAGTAATTCAAAATACGGCAGTATCATCATTAGTTGTGGAAGTGAAAGAACGGTAGTACGAAGACCCTAACTTGATTTAGCTCAGAGATAAGGTTCAGCAAGGGGAAGTAACAGATTTCCAGATAACCGAAGACGGAGTTTTAAGATATAGGGATCGCCTCTGTGTTCTAGACGCAGCAGGACTTCGCCAGCGAATTATGGGCGAGTTGCATTATTCCCGTTACTCTCTTTATCTGAGTTCAACAAATATGTATCATGATATAAAAGAAAATTACTAGTGGCTGGGAATGAAAAAGGAGATTGCAGAATTTTTAGCTCAATGTCCTAATTGCCAGCAGGTGAAAGCCGAATATCAGAAACCCGGCGAACTGACACAAGAGATAGCGGTGCCTATGTGGAAGTGGGAGGCAATTAATATGGATTTTATGACAGGGTTACCTCGTACCAGGCGTAAATTTGATTCAATCTAGGTGATTGTTGATAGGTTGACGAAATCGACTCTTTTTTTGCCAGTAAGGGCTACTTTTTCAGCTGAAGATTATGTTGAACTGTATATCAGATAGATAGTCCGATTGCATGGTGTTCCGTTATTGATTACTTCCAATAGAGGAGCACAATTTACAGCTAAATTTTGGCAGTCCTTTCAAAAAGGCCTGGGGATGCAGGTTAATCTGAGTACGGCCTTCCATCCTTAGACAGACGGGAAAGTAGAACGTACAATTCAGACACTCGAGGATATGTTACGGGCATGCGTGCTAGATTTCAGGAGCAGCTGGGATGAACACTTACCACTTATTGAGTTTTCCTACAATAACAGTTATCACTCGGCAATCCAGATGGCACCTGATGAAGCTTTATATGGGCGAAAGTGTAGATCTCCAGTTGGTTGGTTCGAAGTTGGAGAATCAGATTTAATTGGACCAGACATGATCCATCAGTCAGAGGAGAAAGTGAAGCTCATCAGAGAACACCTGTTGACTAGGCGAAAGCCTGACGGAGCAATGCCGCGTGGAGGTAGAAGGCCCACGGGTCGTGAACTTCTTTTCCCAAAGAAGAAGCAATGATGGTATCCGGGGAATAAGCCTCGGCTAACTCTGTACCAGCAGCCGCGGTAATGCAGAGGATGCAAGTGTTATCCGGAATGATTGGGCGTAAAGCGTCTGTAGGTGAATTTTTAAGTCCGCCGTCAAATCCCAGGGCTCAACCCTGGACAGGCGGTGGAAACTACCAAGATGGAGTACGGTAGGGGCAGTGGGAATTTCCGGTGGAGCGGTGAAATGCGTAGAGATCGGAAAGAACACCAACGGCGAAAGCACTCTATTGGGCCGACACTGACATTGAGAGACGAAAGCTAGAGTCGCCAGAAATCTTACGTTGATATACGGCGTAGGAACTTGGAGTTCAATGTAAATGATTGGGTGTTTCTGAAAATCTCACCAATGAAGGGCGTAATGAGGTTTGGGCAAAAAGGGTAAGTTCATCCCAAGGTTTATTGGGCCCTATCAAATACTCCGGAGAATAGGCCAGGTGGCATACGAGCTAGATTTGCCTTTAGAATTGGAATCCGTTCATTCGGTCTTTCATGTGTCGATGCTATGAAAGTGCATAGGGGATCTGTCCCGAATTGTTCCAGTTGAGGATGTCCAAGTCACTGAGGAATTAGCCTATGAAGAGGTCCCAGTAACTATATTAGATTGACAAGTTCGCAGGTTAAGGACTAAAAATGTTGCCTCTGTTAAGGTACTATGAAGAAATAGAATAGAGAGGAAATGACTTGGGAAGCTAAGGACGACATAAAATCTAGATATCCTCATTTGTTCCAGGCTTAGTCCAGACTATGCAGTTAAGGTAAGTTATTGATTCAGTCTTTGTTTCATGATTTGTATTATATATATTGCTCAATTGACTCCAGCCTTACTGTGAAATAGTTGTTATAGTGTTATATAAAGTGCCTGTACTGGACTTTTCTGCGTTTTAGGATTTTTGGATAGTCCATATATAGAGGATACTCTGCCAAAATTTTTCCAGGAAAGATAGTTAAGAGAGTTAAGATTCCCGTAATCTGAAGTTAACATTCGAGGATGATGTTTCTAAGGGGGTAAGGATGTTACACCCCGTAAGTTTCTAATATTTGGACGACCAATTCATATGTTGGTTAAGAGTTTTAGGGTGCAATACGTGCTAGAAAGGGGCTCGGGGGAAGGTCGAACAAGCACGGAGTGGGGACCGCGCGGGAGAAGGCCGGGCCAGCTGCCCAAAGGGGCAGCATGGAACGGACCATGCCCCTCCGCGATGGGCTCTATGACATGACCCTGAATTGGCGCGACAGGGTCCGTGCCACGTACCCCTGTCCACTGCCTCAATTATATATAAGCCCGTCCCTTTGATTTTTAAGTTATTTTCAAAAGTATACTTGGGCAGAAGTTAGAAACCACGAAGAAAACAAGTTAAATTTCTCCATTTACATTGCAAAATGCTACCGGAATTCAAATTAACTTCAGGTATTGAAGTTTAAGGCTATAGGGAGCATTGCTATGGAGTTATTTTCACGAACTTTGCCCAGCAAAGTGTAACCTCGCCGAGCTAAAGTTGTTGGAATTGCTCCAAACTAGTGTCAATACGATCACAGGCTTAAAATAAGCATTTCTTCCTTTTGGACTTTCGAGAAATTACGAATTTTCAACCGTGTTCCGTTAAGTTGAAATGTAGTTAATATTTATATATAAAGTTGTCGTTTTTATTGAATTTAGTATAGAAACTAGTCATTTTCCCCCAGTAATACGATTGAGTTGAGAAGAACAGTGAATACGAACTAAAACTCGCCAGTTAATCAGTAATCGGCAAACGTATGTTAAGGCAGTTTCCTTCGGCAAGTGAGTTTCCTTAGCATGATAACTCAATTTGAATACCAGTAAGAGTACCAGAAGCATGTATATTGTGATTAGTTGTTGTTATCAGCTGAAACTCGTATTCCATGTTTAGTTTCGGATAGATATGCCTATATGGCCTTCATGACCGACCCCAGGGTTATTAGCTATGTCAACGCCCGCCATAGGCGAGATAACGTCACTCTACGGAGCGATATGCCATCCGTGAGGGACGAAGATGGGGTCCCAGGTCTTCATATGTTGTGGTTAGCTCTATACACCCCCGTCGAGCCTGGTGCCTGGGGTGCAGATATCAGGAGTCCACTGGACTCAGACACAGCTATAGTCAGGGGCCGAGCCGGCTTAGTTGTAGACCCATGGGGCCGGTAGGACGACTATAGCTATTAGTTGACCCAGTGCGACCTGCATAGGGGTATATAGACTGAAGTGTACTCACCAGGGCTTATAGGGCCCCAGGTGGGTTATTCTGTGCTGGTTGGCCTTCCGGCTTATGGGGGCCAGGTAAGGTTTTTGTTTGCTTTATTTATTAATAAATTAGATAGTAAGAAGTCCTAGTACTCAGGTATTATCTCTATTCCATCATTTCAGTTATTCTAAGTTCTATCTCTTTATTTCAGTCATTTATAGTTATCGCCTTACATATTAGTACATATCGTACTGACGCCCTTTTTGGGGCGCTGCATTACTTGCCTGCAGGTACGGATAGACGAGGAGTAGGTCCCTCTTAGCTTCCAGCCAGGATTAGCAGAAGAGTCGGCTCCTTTCTTCTGGAGCTTATACACAGAAGGTTTACTCTTTTTTTGATTGAACAGTTTATGGGTAGGTCGGGGCCCTGTCCCGACAATCATATTACTCCTAGAGTCTTGCAGATTGTTTCAATTTCCCTATGGTTAGTTGTTATTGACCGTGTGGGGCCCATATGTGTTTTAGTTTACGTGTTAGCCGTGTGGGGCCTTGTTTAGCTGATAGATTAGCGGCCTTGTCGGCCATAGTTTAGCTTAACACTGGGTTTACTTTACAGTCACAACTAGATATCATGGTGGTCTTGTCGGCCCGCATAGGATTCCCCATTTTTGCCTGTTTCTGGGAGGCTATAAGGCCTTGTCTTTCACGCCCTACCTTGGGAGACATGACTGGTAACAAACTGACCTGGCTAGGCTTATGCACATCAGGTGCCAGCCTGCGACCCACTTCAAGAAAACAACGAGTTATATCTCGGCTGTAAAATACAGCCTCCGGCTGACAAGGCCATATAGCCACCTGTAAACAAAAACAGCTAACCAACAACAACCAACATTGGGGATCCTATGTGGGCTTACAACGCAACCATGTTGTCTAATTATAATAGAAATGGAGACAAACTACTATCCTAGGCCCTACACGGCCAACATACGAAACATAACTGATTAAGGCCCCACACAGCTAACATACAACTAACTAACTAACAACTATAGTCTGCAAGTCTCTAAGAGTACAAATAGTGGTCAGGACAGAGCCCCGGCCCACCCAAAATGCTATATGACTGGAATACCGAAATCTCTACAATCTGGAAACTCCAAATGAAAGGAGTTGTCCCAACTGCGACTCTGAACAGCTATAACTGGTGATCCTAAACCATGTCTATCTAAACCTACATGCAAGTAATGCAGTGCCCCAGAAAGGGCGTCAGTACAATATGTACCGAATATGTAAGGCAATAGATTAGCTGATAAAGATTGGAAACGAATAGAAAGATTAACCTGTATGCCTGCTGGTTCACAATCTGCTTCTGATCAATACTATATGTACGTAAGCTAAGACTATATAATTACACATTTATAAACTATAACTAGCAGACAAAAATATAAATAAGAACCTCACCTGGCCCCCATAAGCCGGAAGGTACAGTCAACATTGAATAACTCGTTCAGGCCCCCATAAGCCCTGGCAAGCACATCTCAATCCATATACCCCTACCAAGGTTTCTGAGACTCTATTGGTACTGTAGCCAACCTACCGGTCCCCTGGGTCTACAAATAAGCTCGCTCGACCCCTAAACTGTAGTTGTGTCTAAGTCCGACGGACTTCTGATATCTGCATCTCGGGAACCAGGCTCAACAGGGGTGTGTAGATCCAACCACGACATATGAGGACCTGGGACGCAATCTTCGTCCCTCGCAGATGGCATACCGCTCCGTAGAGCGACGTCATCTCTCCCCTGGTGGGCGTCGACACGGCTAGTAGCCCAGGGGTGGTCATGGATGGCTCCTAAGTGAGGGCAACCCCAACCAAAGTGTTGTACTAACATCTTAATCTATCCACTCAAAGGCGTAACTGGCCTTCTGGGCCTAACATCACCGTTGCTCGCCCCCTAGGATAGTCTGTAAATCTGCTAGCAGGCACGTCGTGCACCTGTATTTGATCAGAGGATCCTGATAGTAATCATGATCTCAAAAGTCTAGACTGAATAGGGCGAGATCTGGAGTAGTCACATATGACTTTGAATGTCCTTCCCGGACAACTCTAACTCATAAAAAATTACGGGGTCGCGAATGACTAACTACTTAGCTCCTCTACTTAGGATAACTGTAGGGCTGGTATTGGCCGAACATGCTTTTGAGCGATCGACCTGTAATCCCCAATAGGAAGTTTACTGACATCCTTAACCTGTGGGCAGTATTATACTAACATGGTACTACTAGTTCCTTATACCTCATCTTGGTCTAGTCAGATCTTATATTACTTTTCTGGGCGATTCTTAACCTTATAGGAAAGTTTATATAGGCTTAGTCACACCTAGCAATCTGTACCTAAGTCCCTTATAAGAACTGGCTAGGGCGCTAGCCCAACCTCTAACTACTGATAAGGTCCCCGTCCTTGGGGTACCCATGGGTCTATTTGACCTAGATGACTGGGGTGGCATCTTGGGAAACCTGTATAATAACTGCTAAGTCAACTAGGGCTGACAACCTCTGGTAATGGCTGATAGAATGGCAGGTTGCCACTCGGTGCACTAGACAACCCTATTGTCACTGATTCTAAAGTATAATTATTCTGTCTATATTTCTGGCCCTGGGGTGTGCGGGTACGTCAAGGGCTCCTAGGCATGCTTTTTTGGCAACCCAAGTGCCAAACTAGTAGTTGTATCGCCCAGTCGCACCTATACAATTCAACTCACTACCCAATAACTATTCACGAGCTTCTAAGATCTGGACCTCGCAATTGGACATACAATTCTACTAATACAACGAACTGGAGTATAGAAGAGCTCCTATGACACTTGCAGCGCGTATCACACCTAACATGTTCCTTCTCGACGAGAGACACTGCGGTATAATCTATATACGCTCTCTAGCAGCTAACCAGAACCTATATAATCATAATCTACTGATAGCAGCTAATCATAGCGTGTCTGATCTCTATATAATAGCAACAGCTAATTATAACATGTCTAGTCACAATCCAATGGTAGCAGCTATCTACGGCATATGAAGTCATCATTTCTATTCTAGAACATAAGTCGTAACACTGTACGACGAGTATACTTGTCGAGGGTTAAGCCTTACATACCTCAACTGTTGTTTCCCGGATAACCGATGAGTTCCAACTTGGATTCGACAGCTGTTTGTTGTTGTAACCATTATATTGGAAGAAAGAGATAAATTTCAATACCAAATTCGGCCTAAAACGATAACTTTACATATATATATTAACTATATTTCAGCTTAACGGAACACGATCGAAAACTCATAATTTCTCATAAGTCCAAAAGGGAGAAATGCTTACTTGAATCCTGTGATCGTATAGAAATTAACTTGGAGCAATTCCAACAACTTTAGCTCGGCGGGGTTACGATTTGCCGGGCAAATTTCATGAAAATAATTTTGTAGCAATGCTCCCTGCAGTCTTAAACTTCAATACCCGAAGTTAATTTGAATTCGGGCGGCATTTCGTGGCGTAAATGGAGGAAAATCACCTGAAATTTGCGTAGCTTTTACTTCTAGTCGAGGGTCTGTTTTAATTTGAAGTAAACAATGAAAAGAAACATTGAACTTATATATAACTAGGATGGTAGACACGGGGTCTGTGGCACGGCCCCTGTCGCGCCAATTCTGGGTTGTGCCACGGAGCCCAACGCACCAGAGAGGGTCCGTGCTACGTTGCCCCTTGGGCAGCTGGTCCGACCTTCTCCCACGCAGTCCCGACTCCGTGCTCGTTCGACCTTCCCCCGAGCCCTTTCTCAAATGTATTGTATTCTAAAACTCTTAACCAACGTATGAGTAGGCCTTCTAAACATTAAAACTTATGGGGTGTAACATCCTCCCCCCCTTAGGAATATTCGTCCTTGAATGTTACTTTGGCTCACGGGAGTCTAACTCTTTTAACTCTAATTCTGGAAAAATTTTGGCAAAGTCTCCACTGTAATATGGACTATCTGAAAATCCTGAAACGCAGAAAAGTTCAGCACAGGTACTTCAAATGAGGGTATCTGGGTTTTATATCGTCCTCAGCTCCCCAGGCCATTTCCTCTCTATTTTTGTTCTTCCATAGTACTTTAACTGAGGCTACATCTTTAAGTTCCCAATCCTCGAATTTCTAATCTAGTATGGCAATTGGAACCTCTTTATAGGTTAGTTCCTTAATAACTTGAATGTTCTCAATGGGCACAACTTGGGATGGGTATCTTATATGTATTACACAACATTAACATGCAAAAGACTTTCTTGACCAATTTCGGTTTTGAAGGCAATTCTAGCCCTTATGCCACTTTGCCTGCTCTGAGGAAGATATAATATTGCCAATGAATCTAAGGTTAAGCTTGCCTTTTCTCTAATTCTCGTGGTGCCCTTCATCGGCGAAGCTGCTTATCCTTAACTGTCTACACTGTACTCTAGGGTAAGACTTCCGACAATCCTGGGCTATCGGTACCCATTTCTTGATAAGTTTAACTTCTTTCGTCTATCTGTTATAGTGCACCCTGGTTCACTACCTTTGATTTACCTGCTTCAGGTCATCACATAGAGGACCTACATCTCCACCCGCAACAGATCTTCGGCATTCGTACCGAGTGCTCTGCTTAGCTATTTGTTTAGGAACGAGGAATCGTATTCAACTTAACATGCCTCCCAACTTATTCTGAAAGCTTTCTATAACTTAGCTATACGTTGTATCTTTCTGTCAGAATTTGCTAAATACTTGGGCCTGACGCAACCAAACTACTCTTTAAGCATTTAGTTCAGCATAACCCTTAGCTGAAATATAACTCACCTAGGAAATATGAATTGACCTTGTTACCTTTCTACACTGACTCAAGTGAGGTCAATTTACACCTGGTATGAGGTAACCTTATAACTGTGATTAAATTGACTATTCTCTATTCCTTTTGCAGGCACGACCGTCTCCTGGATTGGCCCGCTCAGTTTCTACTGTCCGATCTTCCCTGGTTGGTCATTGAGGCTCTATGCTATAACTCAATAATGTCTTCCTCCTCTCATGCCATCAGTAAGTCTTTCTTACAGCCTGATACATTTTCATTAAACTCTAGATGAAGAAAATAACAGACATGATATACCTTAGCTAGGATCTGCTGACGAAGTTCGGTCACCTTTGGGACACAGAGGCAGCCTCTGAGTCTTTTGACTTAATCCCTTATTATCTTAAAGGCCAATAACTTCCTACTGGGCTTGGTCTTTGGATTGTACTAAGTTAAAGCCTCTGTGTGTTTGCTCCTCTACCTCTACAACTGGTGATGTTATTGTCATATTCTGGGTTACAACTTTATTATCTTTTAACTGTCAGTCCGATGTCCATTTCTGACATTCAGGAGTGGTCCTACACTCTGTCAATTTACTCTTAGCTTAGGGTGATTTTATTTCCCCCAGAGTCATATACTCATGCCTTTCCCTTTACTCTCATGGGTTGAGTTCCAAAGTTCGTGCCCTCTGCCCCATATTGTTAAAGACACTACTGACCAAGTCTATTGACCGATATCGTTTTGACTCGTACTCGGGCCAACTTTGCTCATATAATCTTTTTTCCCTCGACATAACCAACTAGGGTCATAGCCATTATTCTACCGGTACATTCTACTGTCATTAACACGCTGCGGCAAAATCGGCCTAAGTATAACCTGAGCTTTACTTTTGCTAGGGGTTTATCACTTGTAGACTCTCATACATACTCTGAGGGCTACTGGTAGTCTTACCTGCTCTCTGGATTTACTACCGTGAAGGTCTAGACGATTGACTTAAATGCTAGGGGTCTTCACCACTTTCTAACACTTCTCGAAATCAACAAATCCAACCTTCCTTCGCCATTTACTTTGGGCAACATCGCCTCAATTCTTACACTCTTTGCTACACTGAAAACAAAACTAGGAGGTGGAAATAGCCTTTTCTTACACACTGAGATTAAAGTATGGAACTGTGCAACATTCGAAGGGTTGGAGGTAAGAATTCCGCAATTCCATCTCTTTTTCATACCCTTCAGGTAATCTAATGTTAACTGTCTCCCTTTCCAGATCTTGTATATCTAATAGATAAGTCAAATCATATACATGCTATACTTTTGACCTTCTATTCTGAGGTTATAAAAAGAACTGGGAACGGTGCTAGCATATCTACTACCTTATGAGATTCCTGGTGCCCCAGGAAGAAACTGAGGAAATTAAAAGACATTTGCCTTCGTCCTCAAACTGGTTGTCCCCCAACTATGGTATCACACTGGTACCTTTTCCGGTGGCAGCTAACTGGTGGCTAGCTGGAGTCTGTCTCATATCGGGCCTTATCCTAGACAGACATTGCAACAAAAGCTTAGGGACTCAACCCTATATAAATGAGCTCTATAGCACAATCTGAGAAGAAGAAAGGGTAACCATACTATTATGCCTCGTAACCTCCTGCTTATAGAATGCGGTGCACAAAATATTTATAAGCAAGACTCTACTAGAAACATCTTGTAGATTCCCTAGGATACGAACTGCTCTAATACCAAGTTTTTCATGCCCTACCTTGGGAGGCATGACTGGCAACTAACTGAACTGGCTAGGCTTATGCATGTCTGGTGCCAGCCTGTGACACACTTCAAGAAAATAATGAGTTATATCTCAGCTGTAAATACAGTCTCCGGCTGACAAGATCGTATAGTCACCTGTAAACAAAAATAGCTAACCAACAACAGGCAACAGAGGGGATCCTATGCGGGCGACAAGGCCACCATGTTGTCTCGTTATAACAGAAATGGAGACAAACTACTATCCTAGGCCCCACACAGCCAACATAAGAAACATAACTGATTAAGGCCCCACACGGCCAACATACAACCAACTAACTGACGACTGTAGTCTGCAAGCCTCTAAGAGTACAAATAGTGGTCGAGACAGGGCCCCGGCCTACCCAAAATGCTATATGACTGGAATACCAAAATCTCTACAAACTGGAAACTCTGAATAAAAGGAGTTGTCCCAACTGCGGACTCTAAACAATTGTTACTGGTGATCCTGAACCTTGTCTGTCTAAACCTGCAGGCAAGTAATGCAGCACCCCAGAAAGGGCGTTAGTACAATATGTACCGAATATGTAAGGCAATAGATAAGCTGATAAAGATTGGAAGCGAATAGAAAAAAGGGCAGAAAGATTAACCTATACGCCTGTTGGTTCGCAATCTGCATCTAATCAATACTATATGTATGTAAGCTAAGACTGTATAATTACACATTTATAAACTATAACTAGCAGATAAAAATATAAAAAGGAACCTCACCTGGCCCCCATAAGTCGGAAGGTACAATCAACATTGAATAACTCGTTCTGGCCCCCATAAGCCCTGGCAAGCACATCTCAATTTATATACCCCTACCCAGGTTTCTATGACTATACTGGTACTGTAGCCAACCTACCGGTCCCCTGGGTATACAACTGAGCTCGCTCAGCCCCTGAATTGTAGTTGTGTCTGAGTTCGGCGGACTTCTGATATCTGCACTCTGGGCACCAGGCTCGACGGGGGTGTATAGAGCCAACCACGACATATGAGGATCTGGGACCCATATTCATCCCTCGCGGATGGCATACCACTTTGTAGAGCGACGTCATCTCGCCCCTGGCGGGTGTCGACACAGCTAGTAACCCTGGGGTGGTCATGGATGGATCCTAAGTGAGGGCAGCCCCAACCAAGGTGCTTTACTAACATCTCAATCTAGCCACTCAAAGGCGTAACTGGCCTTCCGGGCCTAACGCCACCACTGCTAGCCCCCTAGGATAGTCTGTAAAACTGCTAGCAGGCACACCGTGCACCTGTATCTGATCAGAGGATCCTGATAGTGATCATGATCTCAATAGTACGGACTGAATAGGTTAAGATCTGGAGTGGTATAACATGACTCTGAATGTCCTTCCCAGACAACTCTAACTCATAAACAACTGCGGGGTCGCGAATGACTAACTACTTAGCTCCTTTACTTAGGATAATTGTAGGGCTGGTACTGGCCGAACATGCTTTTGAGCGATCGACCCGTAATCCCCCAGAGGAAGTTTACTGACATCCT
This sequence comes from Datura wrightii, assembly GCA_035772735.1. NCBI lineage: Eukaryota > Viridiplantae > Streptophyta > Magnoliopsida > Solanales > Solanaceae > Datura > Datura wrightii. The sequence continues at coordinate 164,588,542 of JASDFA010000018.1, read as the reverse complement.
TAGCCTGTGGACAGTATTATACTAACATGGTACTACTAGTGCCTTAGACCTCATCTTGGTCTAGGCGGATCTTATATTACTTTTCTGGGCGATTCTTAACCTTATAGGCAAGTTTATATAGGCTTAGTCACTCCTGACAATTTGTACCTAAGTCCCTTATAAGAACTGGCTGGGGCGCTAGCCCAGCCTCTAACTACTGATAAGGTCCCCGTCCTTGGGGTACCCATGGGTCTATTTGACCTAGATGACTGGGGTGGCATCTTGGGAAACCTGTATAATAACTGCTAAGTCAACTAGGGCTGAAAACCTCTGATAATGGCTGATAGAATGACAGGTTGCCACTCGGTGCACTAGACAACCCTATTGTCACTGATTCTAAAGTATAATTATTCTGTCTATATTTCTGGCCCTGGGGTGTGCGGGTACGTCAAGGGCTCCTGGGCATGCTTTTTTGGCAACCCAGGTGCCAAACTAGTCGTTGTATCGCCCAGTCGCACCTATACAATTCAACTCACTACCCAATAACTATTCACAAGCTTCTAAGATTTGGACCTCGCAATTGGACATACAATTCTACTAATACAAAGAACTGGAGAATAGAAGAGCTTCTATGACGCTTCTAGCGCGTATCGCACCTAACATGTTCCTTCTCGATGAGAGACACTGCAGTATAATCTATATATGCTATCTAGCAGCTAACCAGAACCTATATAATCGTAATCTACTGATAGCAGTTAATCATAGCGTGTTTGGTCTCTATATAATAGCAACAACTAATTATAACATGTTTAATCACAATCCAATGGTAGCAGCTATCTACGTATATGAAATCGTCATTTCTATTCTAGAATATAAGTCGTAACACTGTACGACGAGTATACTTGCCGAGGGTTAAGCCTTACATACCTCAACTTTTGTTTTCCGGATAACCGATGAGTTCCAACTTGGATTCGATAGTTGTTTCCTGCTGTAACCATTATACTGAAATAAAGAGACGAATTTCAATACCAAATTCGTCCTAAAACGATAACTTTATATATATATATATATTTCAACTTAATGGAACACGGTCGAAAACTCGTAATTTCTCGAAAGTCCAGAAGGGAGAAATGCTTACTTGAAGCCTGTAATCGTATAGAAATTAATTTGGAGCAATTCCAACAACTTTAGCTCGGCGGAGTTATGATTTGCCGGGCGAATTTCGTGAAAATAACTTCGTAGCAATGCTCCCTACAGCCTTAAACTTCAATACCCGAAGTTAATTTGAATTCAGGTGGCGTTTTGTAGCATAAACGGAGGAAAATCACCTGAAATTTGCGTAGCTTTTACTTCTGGTCGCGGGTTTGTTTTAATTTGAAGTAAACAATGAAAAAAAACATTGAATTTATATATAACTAGGGCGGTGGACACGGGGTCCATGGTACGGATCCTGTCGCACCAATTCTGGGTCGTGCCACGGAGCCAAACGCGCCAGGGAGGGTCCGTGCCACGTTGCCCCTTTGGGAAGCTGCTCCGGCCTTCTCCCGCGCGGTCCCGACTCTGTGCTCGTTCGGCCTTCCCTCGGGCCCTTTCTCATATGTATTGTATTCTAAAACTCTTAACCAACGTACAAGTAGGCTGTCTAAACATTAAAACTTATGGGGTGTAACATTGTCGGCCGAAGGTTGTAATTACAGCCGAGATATAGCCTGTTGTTTTCTTGATTTGAGGAGTAGGCCTGCACCAAGAGTTTACAGGCCTAGTTAAGTCAGTTTAGATCCTAGTAGGGCACTAGGTATCAGTCATACCTCCTAAGGTGAGCGTGACATAAAAATACAAAATATAACCTAAATGCACGTATGAACACAACAAATATAGTCTCCTGACATCTCAAAAAATTATTCAAATACACATAGAGTGTGGAAATACAAAATATAGAGAGAGGGGGAGCAAGAGAGAGATAGAGAGAGGATACAACCTAAATGCATACATGAATATGATAAATACAGTTGCTTGATACCTAAAATGTATAAAAATACATATAGAGAAAGGTGGAGATACAAAATACATAGAGAGAGGTGAAAATACATTCTACAAGAGGGAGAGAGCGAGAGAAAGAGAAAGAGAGGGGGGGGGGGGGGAAGAGAGGGGAGAGAGAGAGGAGAGAGGCAAGCGAGAGAGACTAGGAGAGAGACTAGGAGAGAGACGATTGAGATTGAGGAGAGAGGAGAGAGAGATTTTTTTAGCCTAAAAACTATTGCTATGAATTATAAATACCCAAAATTCTACGAAGGCCCAAAATTAGCTACTTCTGAAATTTTCTCTACTTTTTATTTGTGACGCGTTAGAGGATTTTAATTTTGCTAATGATTATGATTAAATATTGCTTTGTGAAATTTTAGAATATTTAAAGATGTCTCTTTTTTAAATTAATTTTAATAAACATTATTGAATCTATAAAAAATTAAAAGAGGAAGTTGAGTCAAGTTGGCGGTTTAGGTTATGACCCGTTAGCTGACCCATTTTAAACCAACCCATTTTAATTCAAGAAAACTTTGATCAGGTTGAGTCTTAATCGTTTTGATATGCCAAAAATTGACCCAACCAGTCGAATTGCTAGCCTTACACTTACACACAAGTAATTGAGAACATACGAAAGTTTTGATATATTATTTTCAACACTAGAACGAAATTCATTCTTACCCCAAACTTTTAATAATATGTAAAATGATCATACAGAAAAATGTGTAGACCAAAGATATCTTCATCAACTTGGAAAAGGTATAAACAAATTGTACAATTCACAAAGGACTTAGACTCGGATGTTACAGTTTGTTGTTCAGATTTTTTAACCAAATTTAAATAAAAAATAAAAAATAAAAAATAAAAAAAATAAAATCAACTTTTTCCATATTTGAACAAAAAAGCACAAAAGAAATTTTAACCTGGCAATACTATTCTGGTTGAAGTATTCATAATCACATCTGAATAAGCCCCTGATGCCACTTCTGCATCTAACCCAGCAGCCCATCTCCTTAGAAACCTCAACAAAGTTGCTGCTTTTCTTCTAGCCCTCCCTGTTCCCATTCCCATTATTTCCCAAATCACCCTCTCAATCCCTTGAACTGCCGCCAATTCCGCCACCATCTCCGATCCCCCTTTTCGGCACATGTTCACTAGAGTAGCAGCAACGCTCTCTCTAGCTCTATCTGTTCCATCCCTTAATACTATGGCCAGTTTTTTTATCAATGGATATGCAGCCGCAACAGCCACCAATCCACCCTTCTTCACCACCACTTCGAGAATTGTCACCGCCTCTTCTGGTAGTCCATCCATAATCTCCGCCACCATTTCCACTGCCCCGCCTTCAATCAACTTCCCAACGGCCTCCCTATCTCCCGCCAAATTCAAAATTGCTACCAAGGCATCCCTCTTCGAATTTGTTGGCCCCTCACGTGCCAAATCCATCAATCCCTTCACCACACGCGTCTTCCGAGCTAACCTCTTCTTATAAGCAGGTACACTTGACAAGCTAAAAATGGTTGCTGCCGCATTCCCCTTTGCCTCCCATGTGGCACCGGACCGTAACACTTCGATCACTCCATTCAGAACTCCGTCTGTTTCCATTATTCTCTTCTTGTTTGCCTCAAGAATAGATAGATTGAGAATTGTCGTAACTGCATTAACTTGTAGGCTCGGATGCTCAGAACCTAAGAGCTTAACCAATAACGGCAAAGCTGCAGCTTCAGCAATATAGGTTCGGCTATCCGAGTCCGTCTTGGCTAAGATTCGAAGCTCATGAACAAGCCGGTTAGCCAATTCTACAGATTGGGATGCCTTCAACTTGTTGACCAAAAATGACACCGTCATTCTAGTGGCTTCCAATGCCGTTTTGTTGGTGACGATACCGTTAGCATTAACGTTCAACTCCATTAACTCAAAGGGTATTTTCTGCTCTCTGCACCACATAGCTATCAAGTTCTTCAACGCTGAATTTGGTATGAGGTCCGTATGGGTCAGGGTTTGACCTGTTTTGGGACATGTGGTATGACCCGATTCAAACCAAAGTGTTATTGAATTGCGGTCATATGTTTGTCCCGTGGAAACCACCACAGGGTCTCTCATCAAGTCAAGCGAAATCGGACACCGGAAATCAGCCGGAACACTAACATCAGCCGCTGCCGTCGCCCGCCGTCGCCGGGAATTTGTTCTCGGCGTTGAACCGCCGTACAGCACACATTTAGCATATCGAACAAAGCCGATCAAAGCAATGATATCTGATTTTGCTTTCTCATCTGTTTGACTTTGAATTTCCTCTTCCAATAGCTCAATTTCATCCCTACAACTTGTAGAATCAGGCAAAGTTAGTTTATCAAAAATCTCGGCCAATTTACTCTGATCAGGGACGATCTCTCTTTCAATTTTATCGAGCATTTCAACAACTTGAGATTGTAAATCTCGATCCTTGGGATCGACATAAGCGAATTTCTCGGAGCACTGCTTCGTGATGAGAATCAGCAATTCCTGAACGTCGTCGTTTAACTTAAGCTTTTTAGCAGGAAGAATATCCAATAAAGTGGACAATTCAAGGGTGAGTTCATGGAAAATATTGGAGAACACATCAATCTGCATAAGTAGCCACATCTTACTACAATTACCGCAATCTTCAAGCAAAGTCTTCATTCGCTGTAAAACTATGTACAATTCGTCGAAGCATAAGACGGCGGATGGTGGAAAGCCAGTTATGGGTCGTGATGTAGTGGGATCATTCGAACTACTGTTACAATCTCTACCGAGAATTTCCTCGAATAAGATTGATAAAAGCTTGGATTTCCTGATGATGGAGAATGTATTTCTCTTGAGGAGAAATAACAGAGGTTGTAGAGTAGAGATTTCTGATGATAAGAGAAAAAGGGATCGGAGGAGATTGCGATCGGAGAGGTTGGGAGCTACGAAGGAGTTCGCCGACGGCCGGCGTTTTCTAGGAGGGAAAGATTCAGGTGAAACAGCCATATTCTAGTGATTGATGCAAAGAACAACGAAATGTGGAACTGAATCGTATTTAGACAAGATCAAAAGAGGTAAGATAAGTTGAACAAATCAAAGAATGAAGAATCTGTAATGGGAAGAGAAGACCTTTTCTTGGAAGTGATAGAGCCTAGAGGGGGTGGGGGGTTTCAGGAAAATGCAAAGTATTGGATGAGTTGTAATGGGGGCCGACTGTTTCATCCAACTTGCTCTCCTTTTTCAGGCACTTCAATTCTTAACTTCTAATGTAACTTATATATATTATATATATTAATACTCATTCTATTTTGGTTGATAGTTATAAACTATGATTAGAGAATTAGCTTTTGTTAAAAGTTAAACAACTATTAGGCTAAAAAACGTTTTCATAGCTCGAGTTTACTTTAAATTTTTTTTTTTAAATTTTAAATAATAGATATTTAAAATATCTGTTTTACTTAAATATTATTAACTTTGTCATTCTTTCTTTCATTTTCTTAAAATCATAATATATATATATTAATCTATGAAACAATTCTTTTAATAAATATTAACTTTTGAAAAAAAATAAAATAAAAATACTAATTGAGTATATAAATTAATGACGTTCTATAATGAAGTATATTAGCAGAATAAAAAAATATAATTTTACTAATAATAATCAATACTCTAATATTTATTTATACAAGTGAAAATAAAAGGTAATAATAAATATATTTCAATGTATGAAATACAAAAAAAATTAATAAAATAAAAATAAATTTAAAGATTATTTATTTATAATGTAAATTAATTTAAAATTATCTGTTACGAAATATTATGTTAATAACAATCAAATTTTATTTATTTATATAGACAATAGAGGATAAGAAAAAGGAGAAATATAAATACACATACATGCATGCACATACATATATACATATTTAATATATATAATATTTTAATAACAATAATTAAAAAAATACTAAATAGCATTAGATTTTGTGGAGATTCATAAAAGTTTGTTCTACTTATAATGTTAGTGAATTTAAATAAGAAATTATAAATATCTATATTAAAAAATAAATATTACATATAATGTAAAATGTATTATATACATGGAGGATTGTAGGGTAAAATAGATATTTTAAAAAGTCAATTAAAATAAATAAGAAAAAATATTTATTATTCAAAATTGAAAAGTTTAATTTTTAAAATAAAGTTGGAGGATGAAAATGATTTTCGCCCCAACTATTGTTGTATACCAAAATCCACTGTAACGGAAATAATATGTATGACAAAAGAGTAACTTTTAAAGAATAAATTGTTTGTTTATAAAAATATTTTCTACTTTAATTAGTAGAAAAAACGTTTGAGAAATATCATGAATATTTTTGTTATTTTTATTATTTTATTTCAAAATAATTAATTTTAATATTGTTATTTCACTCTATGTTAGGGATAACTTATTTTGGTATACTAATTACTAATTTTGATCATATTTTAATACTAATTACTAATTTTGATAAAATTAATTTCAAAATTAATAACTAAATAAAAATAAAATAATATTAAATTTTTATCTAACACTATTTATGTTTGGTCAACATTATAGGAGTGGTTATAAAACATTAATTACCAAGTAGTGTTGAATTAAGGTAAAATTTACTTGAGTGAATAACATGGCCTTATATGGCATATATTAGAGAACAAATACTACGTTACCCAGCAATGATTGACTTGGAAACAAATAGTTGATTAAATACTAATAGGAATCAGCTAACAACTAGGACTTTTTGTTTGGAGTAGGACTTGGAACTACGTTACCCAGCAATTATTGACTTGGAAACAAATAGCTGATTAAATACTAATAGGAATCAGCTAACAACTAGGACTTTTTGTTTGGAGTAGGACTAGGATTTCTATGATTGTATTTCATGGGTAGTCATTTCATCTTTGTATTTATTATTAAAAAGTTATTATTTTTTATTTTATTATATATAAAAATTATTTAATATTATTCTATATTTCATAAATATAATTTTAATAAAATTTGGTTAAAGTTATTATTTTTTATTTTATTATATATAAAAATTATTTAATATTATTCTATATTTCATAAATATAATTTTGATAAAATTTGGTTAATATCCTACTTAAAATATGAGAGAAAATAATATAAATATCCATAAAATTTAAGGGTAGATTTAAAATGGTCCCTTGAATATATTTTTAGTCTAATATTTTACTTAAAAATATTTATTTCATATATTTAACAAACTCTATCTACTAAATTTAACGAAAATTTAAAAAAAGTAAAACTAGAAAAAAAAAGAACTATTAATCATTAATGTAAATTAATTATATTTTCAGTACTTACCTTTTATTAATATACTATTTACTTAAATTAATTTATAGGCTTTTTCCTTTCTTTTTAACATAAGCTTATTTTATTCATACTATCAATATATTTATTAATCAAATAAATATAATTTTAAAATTATTTTTATTAATAATTTCTATGAACATTATTATTAACACGTTGAATATGCGATGTAATAATAATATTTAGTAAATAAGAGTTATTAACAAATAAAAGAACAAAATAAAGTTACTTATTATAATTTTTTCTTAAAAAAGTTTGGGATGAAAGATTTTTTGGAGGGGTTGAAACAGAGTTGAAAGATTTATTAAAAGTTGAAAATGATGGCATGTTAAAAAATTTAAAAATTTTATACACAGTTTTTCACTTCTTGATATTTCAATTATTTCATAAAAGAATTGATTCCAAGAAATCCCATTTTAACTAGAATTTATACGATCGATATATTAAAATTCGTGTCCGCCGACAACAAATAGAAAAAATACCTACTGTTCATTTTAATATAATTTTTATTGAGAAGTAATAGTGAATAAAATAAATAAAAGGGAAGAAACTAATAAAATATATTTATAAAATTAATTAAATAAAATAGTATTATTTGAAAAAGATAAGCTTAAGTACAAGTTTTTGCATTAATTAGTGATAAATGTGTTAATGGACTTATTACAAATAAATCAAAATAACCAAAGTAAATGTGGTATCATATATATGTCATATGGAATGTCAATATTATGAAACGAAATTTGGGGAGAGGTCTCTAAAATTATTCTAAAAATAGCATAAATTATACCTAACAAGCTACACCAAATCCTACAATAAACTAAAAAGGAAAAAAATTATAAAAAAATACCTCTAAATGTGAGTCTATATATATATTTTTACAATTCTGTAAAATTTAACAATCAAAATTTGTTAAGTATTTGATAGAGATCAAATATGTTCATATCTAGTAAGTTTAAAGTATTTAAATTATTCAAAAATATATTCAAGGGATGCATTTTGAACCTACCCTCAAACTTAAGGGATATTTTTATTATTTTCTCTCATATTTTAGGTAGAATATTAACCAAATTTTATCAAAATTACTTTTATGAAAAATAAGACAAAATTAATAATTTTTATATAACAAAATAAAAAATAATAACTATTGAATAATGAACACAAAACTGAATGACCACCGTAAAATTTACTCATTTTTATTGTGCGTTCACTTGTTACCCATGAGCTGCTGTTGTAATCTTTAACAAGTAGTATCGTCTTTGCTATGTCATCAACTCGTGTTTAAGTATACCAACACTATTTTAAAAAAAAAAGAGTTTTAAAAACTAACCTTAAACCGGATGTCGGTAAAACTTTGATAGGGAAAAAAAAAGAACCTTAGGATTTGACTTTTTCTTTTTTTTTTAAAAAAAAAGAAAAGTTTTAAAAACTAACCTTAAACCGGATGTCGGTAAAACTTTGATAGGGAAAAAAAAAGAAGCTTAGGATTTGACTTTTTTTTTTTTTTTTAAACTTTGATAGGGAAAAAAAAAGAACCTTAGGATTTGACTTTTTCTTTTTTTTTAAAAAAAAAAAGAAATATCGATCTCCTTAGGTAGATTTTTTTTATTATATAATAATAAAATGTAGCAAGTTCAAATTTTCATTTTCACTATGATTGAATACATTTTTGCCATTAGATTATTAATGTTTATTGATTTAAGATTATATTATTTTTTATTTATATTCTTTAAATATATTTTAAGAATAAAGGTTTAAAAACACATCTAAATTATATTATTTTTGCGAGTTTAGTATCTGAACTATGCGAAGTTTGCGTTAGATATCTGAACTATCACCCTCGGGTTATAGAAACACATCTGAGTGCTGACTGGACCAAAATCGTGATTTCAAACACTTTCGCGCGTGTGATGTTTTAAACATTAAAAATCGCCTTCATGACATTTCAACAGGTACAATTTGCTGAGTAGACATTTCTTTTAAAAAAGAAAAAGTTCACTTTTAATTCTTCTTCTTCGTCGTCATTTCTTCTTCATCTTTTATGTAAAATTGCAAATTTCTTCCCTCTTCTTCTTCATCTTTCTTCAATTTATTTTTTATTTTGTAATAACTCATCCCTTCTTCTTAAATAGATCTAGTTTTATCACTCCTTTCTTCAATTTATTTGTAAATTGAAGAATAAATTGAAAAAGAGTTTTTTCTTTTATAAAAAGGCACCTACATTTCTCAAAACTCCTCTCCTTTCTCCCTTCTCCCTTCTCTTCTCGATTTCTCTGTCTCTCCTCCATCCATTTCCATTAGATCTTCGAAATCCATTAAAGCATTTGTTCTATTTGATCTTTTGTTCAGTTTGTTTAGAAATTTGTGAATTTTTTTGCTCGATTTTATAATTTTTTGCGTAGTAGTGTAAAAAATTTTGGTGGCTTCTTTTGAAATTTGTGGCATTTTTGCTTGATTTTATAGTTTTTTGTGTAGTACTGTGAAAAATCTTGGTGTGTTTTTCAGAAGTAGATGAGTAAGTCGGTAGTGAAGTTTTTACAGTATGTTTAGATTCTTGAATTGGGAGAAAAAAAAGATTTTTGGAGTTAAAAAACGTAATTATAAAACATTTTGTAATTTTTTTTCAAATTATTTAATTTAAGCTTTGTCATGGTGAAAATAATTATACACGTGGAGTGCCACGTGAAATTTTTTAAAAAGTAAACTGACAAGTGAATCACACGCAAAAAATATAAATATTCAGGCGTGTTCTGTAAGCTTGGGGTGATAGTTCAGGTATTAAACACAAATTTCGCATAATTTAGGTACTAAACTCGCAAAAGTGATACAGTTCAGATGTGTTTTTGGACCTTTACTCATATTTTAGTGAAAAAAAACCTACTTTGAGATGTTGTTTTTTAAAATTTTTTTAAAAAAAAATTAACCTTCGAATATGGATATTTTGTTTTTAAGAAACTGACCTACGTTTGATTTTTGAAAAAAAAAAAGAGTTAATTATTTTAAAGAAAGCATCCTTAGGTGTCAGTTTGCATTTTTTTTGGCACTAAAAAACCTAACATTTGAAAATTGATTTTCTAAAAACAAAATAATTATAAAAAAAAAACTCACCAGGTCTGTTTTTTCAGATTTTCTTTAAAGTATGACAGTTTCTTTTAGCAGTGCAAAGTTAAACTCATAAGCAAGTTTACTAAGGGCTTGTTTTGAAAGTTATTGTATAATTGAAATTGGTGTAATTAATAGGATAGTAATTACATAATATAATAATTATGATGACTTATTTATATGTCATGATGTAATTACAGTGTAACTACAAGCATATTGTTTGGTTGTACAAGTATGATTGTATAATTAGATTAAATTTTTAAAATAAAAGTTAATTATTAAAAATTAATATTTGACAAATATATGTCTTTATAAATGATATTAAATTAAATATTAGCATACATATTGTCTCTAAAAAATATATTAATTAATAAATATATATTTTAACTAATATGATAATATATATATATATATATATATATATATATATATATATATATATATGTGTGTGTGTGTGTGTGTGTGTGTGTGTGTGTGTGTGTGTGTATGTTCAAATTTATAATATTTTTTATTTGATTAATTATAAAACTAAAAGTTATATTTTTTAAGAACATCATGAAATGTACGTTTGAGAAAGTACTAATATTACAAATATAATGTCATAAAACTATTCAAATATCTTTAAAAAGTAAAATTCTAACAAAAAAAATAAATGACATGCGATGCGAAATAGCAAGTCAATGCTACTAAAATAAATAAATTAAAATAAAAAATATAACATAAAATTAAAATTAATTAAAAAATTAATATAATACTCTTAAGTCAAATTCCAAGATAACTTAAAATAAGTTTTAATATTACTTAAGTAGATATAACTCAAAAGAAAAGAAAAGCACAAGTCTATAATATTATTCAACAATGATGTTCTACTTTAATTCAAATATTAGAATAATAATATATTTATATTAAATAAAAATATAAAAAAATAAGAAATAAAAAATACGAGCAATTACATGAAATCAAAAAAAGTAAAGGTTGAGAAATGAGAAAAGAAAAAAGATAAATAATATAAAACAAAAAATATTTTAAAAATAATAAAGAAATTAAAATGATAGAAATAAAAAAAATAAATTAAAATAAAAATAAAAACAAAGAAATTAAAATATAACCTTGAAATTATACCATGTAAATACCTGCAATTCTCACCTCTTGTAAGAATTGGAGAGTGTAATTACTCCTTCCCAAATTACAATCAATTTTCTGCTGATAATTATCTAGTTAAATAAATAAGTCAAATTATATAATTACACTCAATTATATTCAAATTCAATTAGTGACTTTCCAAATAGGCCCTAAGCAATGACTAATAGTCTAGGAACGAGGAGAATTTTAAATTATATGAAATTCCAGTTGTAACAACTTAATTACAATCCCTTTTTTTAGCATAATTATATTTACATAATCATATTTTTAATATATATTCGTATAGAAAAAAAAAATCCGGTATAATATTTATACATACAGTATACAACTTTATTCAATATTATACAACTTTATACAACATTATACATTCACTGTAAATAATATATTAGCTTTATATAAAAATATACAAAAATAAATAATAGTGTATAAAAAGTATTTATACACTCTTTTATATGATTATATAAAATTATGCAAGCTTATACAAAATTTCTATATTATCAACTAATTCGCTATGAATAATTAGTTTATACTTTTTTATGCAATACTATTTCAAATCAACAAAATAAAAAGATCAAGAAATTAAAAAAAACAACACTTAATTCTTCATCTTTATTTCTTTTCCCAAAAATATAAGGTTATAGGAAATTAAGAAGCAACACCAAACGAATCACAATCATCAATTTATTAAAATTTTCAACAAATTCAAAATTCATTTGTGAGTTTTCAAGCTTTTAAAATTCCAACAATAAAATTTTAAATTTTTTAATTTAATTTAACTAATAATTAATATTTAAATTTATAATGATAAAAAATATTAAATTTACAATAATATCTATAAATTTGAATATAAAAATTATCAAAAAAATAAAAGAAAGATGTAATAGAAAGAAGCAACTAAAAAAATAAAAAGAAGAAAGAAGGAAGAAATAAGAAGCAGAAAAAAGCTATGAAAAGAAGCAATTATAAAAAAAGAAGAAGAAGAACGAAGAAGCAGAAGAAAAACAAAGAAAAAATAGCAGCCAAAAAAAGTAATAAAAAAGGAAAAGAACGAAAGAAGAATGAAGAAGCAAAAAAATAAATTAGTGAAGAAACTAGGTTAAAAAGGTAATAAATTATAAGATAAATTAAAATAGATAATTATTTTATTTTAAATGTCATAAAGAGTAATTTTCTCTTAAATGTAATTTCATATTAGTAACAGAATAATGAAAAAATTTAATCACTCTAATATCAGAATTTTTGCTGATTATGTAATAAGCATCAACTTGTATGTAATTATTTCAAAAGTTGAATCAATATTTATATTAAACCAAATGCTCCCCATGAATCTCCAAGCTTGACAAGTGCAACTTGGCTTTGCTTTGATTGACGATGGAATTTTGTGTTACTGCTCAAAAAGATAATGTTGAAAACTCTTGTCCTTTTTTTTCTCTTTACTCTGATTTTTTTTTTCTGCTTTTGACTTGTTAAAAGTGAAAATGTAATTATATTTATTGATTATCTCGTGGTAGATATTAATTCAATACTAAAAAATTGAAAAAAGAATTATTTAAATTTTCGACAGAATTGGATGAATTATTGTAGTCCTGTGGTGAAGCTACATGAAGAACAATTAATTGGACATTTTTTATCGAAAAATTATATGAGATATACAGAAATTTATATTGATTATATATGTCAAAACTTATTTTATACTAACTATATTAAATTTTAAATATTTTAGACAAAATTTTTAATTTTGTTATAGTTTAAAACTCAAATTTGAGATTTTTAATATAGACTGAACTTTATTAAACATATTTCATTTTTAATTTATTTAAAATATATAAAAATTCATATTAAATAAATATGTCACAAAATTATTTTATACACTCTTGACGGAAGTTATTGATTTTGAGTGTGTTTTGATCTTACCCTCTCCAAGAAAAAGAAAGGGGAAATTGCGGGCGAGAGAATGAAATCGGTAAACTGAATTTCATAGGTCAAAATCTTATCTTAAGATTAAAAAAAAAAATTGTCATTGACCATATCGCTGATTCACAATTGATTATTAATATATATAGAAATTAAAATGATGGTACAAAAAGTATCGATGATGAGCTGGTAGGCATCGGTGGCTAACGACTTGTTTTATTATTATTTTTTTCTTTTGCAACTTTAATGCAAAATATATAGTATTAATGTTTGGTGAGGATAAGAGATGAATTATTAGGATATAAATAAAGGTAAAAGACAACCTGGTCTTCTAGTACATATTTGCGTGTGGCCTTGCCTTTTCTTTATTTGTTAATTGTATCCTCTTTTCCCTTTCCTTAAGCTTCCCTTTTTGTTCTTTTTTTAGCATTGGACCATTTCGTGGCTGGAGCAAATGTATCTCCACACTTTCTGACGGTGCCATTACTTCATAAAATCATACTACCAAAACCCCTCCCCTATCATCTCTCTTCATTCATTTCCTAAGAATATAAAGTGCAGCTGGTTTAGGACTAAATCAATTTCACAAACCTATTAGGTGTGAGAGCATCTAATAACGTAAAATAATGCATGATGTGGAGTAGGTAAAACCTTTGCTAATCCATTAATTCAATATTCTCTCACCAAGAGATATATAATTAGAGATGTCAATTGTTACGCCCCGTTAAATGTTGACGTTTAGTAGATATATGTATGTGTTGTAGTGAGTAAGAAAAGCTTGTTGCATGTGGGAAAAGCCTCGGAAGTAGGGTCGGAGAGGACCAGTGCACACAGGGTCAGAGCGACGCGCCAGCCAGCAGTGCACTGGCCAGCGCGGGGCGCCAGGCCCTGTGGCGCTTTGGGAGGTGCAGGGTGCCCCTATGCCACCGGTCATGCCCCTATATATATCTCCCTTTGTAATTTTCAAGTCATTACTTAAATTAACCCACAACAAGAACAAAGAACCCACGACATTTTCAACATATTTTCGCCCGATTATGCTACCAAATGCCGTTTAAATTCAAATTAACTTCGGGTATTGAGTTCTAAGCCCTCAGGAAGCATTACTGCGGAGTTATTTTCTTGAAATTTGCCTGAAAAATCGGAACTCCACCGAGCAGAAGTTGTCAGAATTGCTTCAAATTGATTCTTATAGGATCACAGGTTTCAAGTAAGCATTTCTGCCTTCTAAACTCTCGGAAAATTATACGTTTTTGGCCATATTTTACGTAGTTGAGTTATAATTGCTATTAGTATTAAAAGTTATCATTTTAAGCCGAATTTGGTATTGAAATTCATCTCTTTCTCCGAGTATAATGGTTATAGCTGAAAGGAGCTGAGAATATAAGTTGAATCTTGTCGGTTATTCAGGAAACAACAGTCGAGGCATGTAAGGCTTATCCCTTTGACAAGTTATTCTCGTCGTATAGCGATACGACGTATGCCTCTAAAGCAAGACCATGATTTTGTATATAGTAATTAGCTGATGCCAGTAGATAACGAGCTTATACATATACGTGTTACGACTAGCTTCTATCAGTAGATTGTGAATAGAATTATTGTGGTCAGCTGTTTCTGTAGACTATGAATGCATGTATATTGTGGTTAGCTGCTAGAACACATACATAGATCATACCACAGTATTCCTTGTCAAGAAGGAATATATTAAGTGTGATACGCGCCAGGAGCGTCGCAGAAACTCTTCTCTCCTCCAGTTCATTATATTAGTAGAATTGTACATTTAATTGCCAGGACCAGACCTTAGAAGCTCGTGATATAGTTATGGGGCCTGAGTTAGTAAGTTGAACAGTATAGGCGCAACTAGGCGATATAACTACCAGCTTGGCGCTTGTGTAGCAAGAAAAGCACGCTAGAGGCCATTGACGTACCTTTAAGCCCTAGGGCCAGAAATTCAGATAGGAAGGACATACTTTAGAGTCAGCAGCCTAGGGTTGTCTAGTGAATTGAGTGACAGCCTGCCATCTAGTTAACTACTACCAGTAATATTCAATCCTAGTTGACTTAGCATTCATCCTACAGACCGCCCAGGAAGCTAGTCCAATCGTCCAGGTCAAATAGACCCATGGGTACTCTAAGGATGGGGACCTTATTAGTAGATAGAGACAGGGCCAGCGCCTCAGCCTGTTCTAAAAAAATACTCAGGTACAGATTGCCGTGAGTGGATAAGTCTATGTAGACTTCTCTTTAAGGTTAGTAATCACCCAGAAAAGTAATATAAGATTGGACCAGACCAAGATAGGGTCTGAAAGACCAGCATCGTGTTAGTACAACACCACCCTCAAGCTAAGAATATCAGTAAGCTGCTTGTGGAGGATTAGAGGTCGACTGCCCAAAAACATGTTCAGTTAGTAACAACCCCACAGCGGTTCCAAGCAGAGGGACCAAGTAACTAATCATCCATGACCCCAAAGTTGTTTATGAGTTATAGTTGTCCAAGTAAGACATTTAGAGTATTGTTAGGCCACTCCAGATCTTGCCCTATACAGTCTAGACCATTAGAGATCATGATCATTACCGGGATCCTTTGATCAGATACAAGTGCATGGTGTGCCTGCTAGCAGCCTTACAGACTATCCTAGGGGGCGAGCAGTGGTAGCGTTAGGCCTAGAAGGCCAGATATGCATTTTGAGTGGCTAGATTGAGATTTCAGTATAACACCTTGGTTGGGGTTGCCCTCTCTCAGGAGCCTTCCATGACCACCCCTGGGTTACTAGTTATGTCGACGGCCACCAAGGATGAGATGACGTTGCTATAGAAAGCGACATGCCGTCCGCGAGGGACGAAAATGGGTCCCAGGTCCTCATACAGTCCATTCCATGACTGGACTATTTTTATGCCTGATCGGTACTACACCACACCCCCTGTCGAGCCTAGTGCTCGGGGTACAGATATCAGATATCAGGAGTCCACCAGACTCAGACACAGCTACAGACTAGGGGCCGAGTGGGCTCAGTTGCAGACCCAAGGGACTGGTAGGTTGGCTATAGCACCAGTAGAGTCATAGAAACCTATTTAGGGGTATATAGATTGAAGTGCACTCGGCAGGGCTTATGGGGGCCCCGAGTGGGTTATTTTGCGCTGGTTGTACCTTCTAGGCTTATGGGGGCCAGGTTAGGTTCTTCCTTGCATTTTTGTCTTCTAGATATAGCTTACGAATATACGATTGTACAAATCTTAGTTTATATACGTGTAGTGTTTCATTAGATGCAGGTTATGAATAAGCAAGTTTCCAGGTTACCTTCTGCCCCTTCCTTCTACTTACTTTCAGTCTTTTACAACTTTCATTTGGCTTATTTACTGTCTTATATATTCGGTACCTATTGTACTGACACCCAACTATGGGGCGCTGCATTACTTGCCTGCAGGTTTAGACGGACCGAGTTCAGGATCTTCAGTAGCAGTTATTCAGAGTCAGTATATTGGCCAGCTCCTTTTTTTCGGAGTTTCTAGGTTGTAGAAGATTATCATCTTTTATTGTACAGTATTTGGGTAGGCCGAGGCCCTGTCCCGACCACTATTTATATTCTTAGAGGCTTGCAGGCTACAATTGTCAGTTAGTTGTATGTTGGCCTTGTGGGGCCTAGTATAGTAGCTTGTCTTCATTTATGTTATAACTAGACAGCATGGTGGCCTTGTCGGCCCCCATAGGATCCCTTCCGTTGCCTGATTTTGGTTAGTTGTTTTCATTTACAGGTGGCTATAAGGCCTTATCGGCCAGAGGCTGTGTTTATAGCTGAGATATAGCCCGTTTTTTTCTTGAGTTGAGTTACAGGCTTGCAGAAGATGTGCATGAGCCCAGCCAGGTCAGTTAGATTCCAGTTTGGCACTAGGTACTAGTCATGCCTCCCAAGGTGAGGCATGACAAACTTGGTATCAAAGCAGTTCGCATCCTAGGGAGTCTGCAAGCTGTGTCTAGTAGAGTCTTGCTTATAAATTTGTTGTGCACCATATTCTATAAGCAGGAGGCTACGAGGCATGATTGTATGGTTACTCCTCTTTCTTCTGAGATCATGCCATAGAGCGGAGTTGTATAGGGTTGAGTCCCTAAGCTTTTATTATTGTCTGTCTAGAATAATGTTCGATATAAGACAGACACCAACCAGTTGTAAGATAACTACAACAGTAGGAGGAGGTACCAGTGAGGCGTCACAA
The DNA here is from genome assembly GCA_035772735.1 of Datura wrightii. Classification (NCBI taxonomy): domain Eukaryota; kingdom Viridiplantae; phylum Streptophyta; class Magnoliopsida; order Solanales; family Solanaceae; genus Datura; species Datura wrightii. The sequence continues at coordinate 164,570,823 of JASDFA010000018.1, read as the reverse complement.
TTGGGGGACAGTTCGCCTAATGACGGAAGTAGACGTCTTTTAATATTCCCATCACCCTCTGAGGTACCAAGAACCTCATAATGTGATAGATATACCAGTGCCATCCCCAGTTCTCCATACAATCTCAGAATAGGAGGTTAGGAGTATAGTATATATTACGTAAGAGTTGGTTTACCTATTAGATATTTAGAATTATCCAGGGGCAACAATTAATGTTGAATTACCTGAAAGGTGCGAAAGAAGGAGGAGATTGCAGGATTCCCACCTCCAACTCTTCGGATATTGTAAGGCTCCATACCTCAGTCCTACCATAGTAAGATAGGGTTATTTTCCACCTCCTAATTTGTTCTTACAATACAATAGAAAGCGTAAGTATTAGTGCTATTGTTATACCCCGGGAACCCAAGGATCAGACCCGAGAGTCAAACGGGGAAAATTTGGGAAAATATTACAGCAGTGCAGGATGAGTCACTAGACGACCCATGAGGAGGCTCCACGAGTCGTTAGGTAGCTCGTGGGGAGGCTGGAATGGGATGAGGAACTGAGGTCTCCACGGGTGTGGGAACTACTCATGGCCGGCTACCACGAGTCGTCAAGTCTCCCGTGGGGTGAGATTGAGGGTTACCTGGGAGGTCTGACCAGTGCACTTAACGGATGAGACCCCACGAGTCATGGACAGTCCAAACAACTTATGAGGTGGGTCATGAGCAAGCCTGGAGAAATTTATTTAAGGATGAAGCAATGTACTTGAAGGGGGACACGACCAGTCGTTGCCCGTCCTAATGTGTCGTCAGGTCACCCGTTAGGGTCATCTGGCAGTTATTTCCTGCGAATTAGTAAGGACCTTCTCATAATTTCCTACACCCCTAAGGCCTAAACTGTGTCGTTTTGATGTTGGCAAAGGGTCTTTTAAGGGGAAATAGTTCATGTTAAGTCTCATTTGATGCTTGCAAGAGTTAGAGAAGGGAGTAGGAGGTGATCCTAGGGTTCTTCTTCAAATTCTCCGAATTTTCATCTTGGGCTTTTCAGGGGAGTTAAGAACAAGTAATTCTAGGTATGTGGGGTTTTGAATAGGTAGTTTAATCCCTACCTATGCCCATTTATTTCCAAATTCTATGTTTAAATTTACTCAATCTTTGTGAGTCTTAACCCAAATGCATGATTCCTCAAAAATTGATATGAGCTTGTTGTAGTATGTCTAAATCACGGGTTTCTAATTTTTGGGTTGTATTCACTTGTTTTATTCAATGATTGATGATCTAATCCCTAAGAGTATAGGTGCCCAAATCACGAGGATTTTTGGTAAAGTTCATGGTTATAGTGATTCCTCAAGCATGATTTTGAATTTATGAATTTTAAGCATTTCTTCAATCTTTCATTTTATTATGATCAGGTTTTCTATAAAATTTAAGCATTTCAAGGATGTTGAAAATATAGGTAATGCCTACGTGTTGTTTATGGTTCATGAACTATGATTTTGGCTGATCCACGGGCTCGATTTTATGGCTAGTATTATGAATTCTAGAGCATGTTATGATTATCACTATTTAGCTAGCCATGCATGTCATGTATGAATTTCTATGAGCACGTTGCATGTTTTGAAAATAGTACTTAACACCGAGTATGTTCGGGACCCCGAGTTACGCCCCGAATCTCAGAACTGCGTGCCACCATAGGTTATGTTTGGGACCTCCTCAGTGACCGTCCCCTATGCCCTACGGGACCTTCATGAGTGATATCACGCCTTTCATGGTTCTACCATTGGCAAGGTATGAATGGCCTCCCGACTAGGCTTACAGGTCGGGCTCCATGTGTGCTCATATGGGTATGTCGGTTATAGAAATCTCCCACTGTTTCTCATTATTTTAACGCATGTATAATTAAGTTCTTTTGGCTCAAGTCATGTTTTATGAAATGTTTTTCTCTCATGTTGTGGCCATGACAGATTTACGGATGCTTTTGGGAGACCTTGAGCCTTACGATATATTTATGATTTCAGTCTTTATGATCATGATGTACCACTCCTTGCATACTTAGTACATTCCAAGTACTAACCCGCATATTTTCTATGCTGTATCGTTTCATGATACAGGATCCGGATCCCAGGTTCAACATCGCTCCTAGCTGGCTCTCAGTTCTCATTGGCGAGTCCTCATGATTCGAGGGCTTTATGTTCAGATCTTGACTATCTTTTGTTTCAGAATGTTGGGGTTAGTTGGGGTCTTGTCCCTTAAACCCGTCTATTATGATTAGAGGCTTTCAGACCTATTTTTAGTAATCAGCTGTTTATGCTCGGACCATGTATTGTTGTTTCCTATATTTCATGCCACGGTTTTCTTTCAGTTCATGATTGTTAAGCTAATTCTTCCGCCTAATGTGAATGATTTAGTTATATGCTCATGCCATGGGTTGACTTTGGGTCCTTCAGGGCTCCTTAACCCGTGTTTATGATTCGGGTGTACTCTCGGGTCGTGACAGCTATGGTGCTCAGAACGAATAGTAAATAAGGGCTAGAATTGTTGCCTCCAGGAAGGATTAGAGAGTGGTTGAAACCCTTAGTATTTACAAGTTATCTAGACCCTCACGGTAGTAAGTCAGGAGGGGGAGGGGGGGATAAGGTCGCCAATAGAATTCAAGTATGTATGAGAGGGTTCATCAGCGATAAACACCCAACAATAGTAAAGCTCAAGTCAGAAAAAGGCTGATTCCGCCGTGGCATGCTAATGATGATAGGGCATACCGGCAAGATAATGGTTATGACCCTAGTTGTGATATCGAAGGACAGGGAGATCATATGAACAAAATAGGCCTGAGTGTAAGTCAGAAAGGATACAGGTCAGTAGACCTGGTCGGTAACATCCTTGACAGTATGAGGTAGGAGGCATGAACCTTAGAGCTCAGTCCAAGGGAGCAAGAGGAACAACACAAGTATCTAATGTGGGAAAAACTAGAATCACCTCCAGGTTGATAGCACATAGGATCACTGTCAAATATTGAAAACTAAGCATCGGGCTGACAGTTAAGAGATAGTAAAGTTGTAATCTAGTGTGTTGCAGTATCCCCACCAGTTGGGAAGGTAAAAGAGTGCCGACACAGAGACTCTAACCTAGTAAAACCTAGAAACAAGGCCCAACAAGAAGTTATTGGCCCTCAAGATAACAAAGGGCGGGGTCATGAGACCCGGAAGTTGATTCTGAGTTCCAAAGGTGACAGGACTTCGTTAGTAGACCATAGCCAAGGTGCACATGGTCGTTACTCTTTCCACCCAGAATTTAATGAAAACGCAACAGGTCAAAACGAGAGACCTACTGATTGGCATGAAAAGACAGAAGATATCATTGAACCATAGCACAAAGCTCAAGTGACCAGCTCAAGGAGACGGGATAGCAGGAACTGAGCAGGCCAAAATAGGAGATGGTCATGCCTGCAACAGAGTGGAGAGTAATTGAAATGAATACAGTTACAAGGTTATCTCATACTAGGTGTAACTTCACCTTATTTGAGTTAGTATAGAAAGGCTAATGAGATTAATTCGTGTTTCGCCAAGATGAAATTATGTTGTAGCTAAAGCTTATGCTGAGTTAAATATTCAAGAAGTAGCTGGATTGTATGGAGTCCAAGTACTTAATAAAGTCTGATAGAGAAGTGTAATTTACAACTAAGTTCTAGAAAGGGCATCAGAAAAGATTGGGACACATGACAACTTAAGTATGACTTCTCATGCCCAAACAAATGGTTGAGAAAAGCATGCAACATAGACACGGGGAGTCTATTATAAGCAGAAATGGAGGCCCCCTAAATAATGATTGGGGGCAGATAAGTTAAGGGTAGTGAAACCAGCATATTAACGCATTAGCCAAATGAAGGAAGTTAAGTTTATCGAGAAGGATGTATTGAAAGCCCAGGATTATCGGAAGTCCTACTTTAACGTGTGACGTAAGGAGCCGAGAATTGAAATAGTAATTGGGTATTCCTAAAACTTCGGTGATGAAGGGTGTAAAAAGAAATTGGAAAAAAAGGGCAAGCCCCATTCAAGATTCGTTATGCTTTGTCGTATCCTTCGAAGGTTGGCCAAGTGGCCTATGAGACAGAGTTACCTTCTGGGCTAGGACCTATTCGTCAACACTACATAAGCACATAGAAGACCTTGTCTCAGATAATCTAAATGGAATACCTACAAGTACAAAAGCACTGTTCCATGGAGAGACTCCAATAGTTATAGGAGCCATGTTGGAAACCAGAGTTGTAGCCCATTACAGTATCGGGGGCGAATAGAAATATTGAAGAAATGGACTGAAGAGCTACGAATGATGCAAGTATGGATAGTTTTAGTTATTTTAGACTTTACAAAGACAATATACAGACCCAAATGAGTTAAGTTATGGCAAGATAATTCTAGATGTTATACAGTTGACTTTATTGCTATTATATGTTATATGTGATAGAGCTATGGTTCAGTTGTAGATAGCGTCTTTTGAGATGCCTGTATTGGATTTTTATGCGTTTTAGGTTCTTCAGATAGTCCATATTACAGGGGAGATTCTGTCGAAATTTCTCTAAAAACAGATAAAAAGACTTGAGCCTTTTAATCCTAAAGATTATATTCAAGGACGAATGTTCCTAAGGAGGGGGGGCGGGGGGGGAGGATGTTACACCCCATAATATTGACGTTTAGTAGATGTACGTATGTGTTGTGGTGAGTAAGAAAAGATTTTTGTGTGTGGGTAAAGCCTCGGAAATAGGGTCATAGAGGACCAGTGCGCACAGGGCTAGAGCGACGCGCCAGCCAGCAGTGCACTGGCCAGTGCGGGGCGCAAGGTCCTGTGGCGCTTTTAGAGGAGCGGGGCGCCAATCCCTATGGCGCTTTGAGAGGCACGGGGCGCCAGGCCCTGTGGCGCTTTGAGAGGCGCGGGGCGCCAGGCCCTGTGGCGCTTTGGGAGGCGCGGGGTGCCCCTATGCCACCGGCCATGCCCCTATATATATATATATATATATATATATATATATATATATATATATATCTCCCTTTGTAATTTTCAAGTCATTACTTAAATTAACCCACGCAAGAACAAAGAACCCACGATATTTTCAACATATTTTCACCCGATTACGCTACTAAATGTCGTTCAAATTCAAATTAACTTCGGGTATTGAGTTCTAAGCCCACAAGGAGCATTACTACGGAGTTATTTTCTCGAAATTTGTCCAGTAAATCAAAACTTCATCGAGCAGAAATTTTCATAATTGCTTCAAATTGATTCCTATATGATCACAGGCTTCAAGTAAACATTTCTCCCTTCTAAACTCTCGGAAAATTATAGGTTTTTGGCCGTATTTTACATAGTTGAATTATAATTGCTATTAGTATTAAAACTTATCATTTTAAGCCGAATTTGGTATTGAAATTCGTCTCTTTTTCCGAGTATAATGGTTACAGCTGAAAGGAGCTGAGAATATAAGTTGAATCTTGTCGGTTATTCAGGAAACAACAGTCGAGGTATGTAAGGCTTATCCCTTTGACAAGTTATTCTCATCGTATAGCGATACGACGCATGCCTCTAAAGCAAGACCATGATTTTGTATATAGTAATTAGCTGATGCCAGTAGATAACGAGCTTATACATATACGTGTTACGACTAGCTTCTATCAGTAGATTGTGAATAGAATTATTGTGGTCAGTTGTTTCTGTAGACTATGAATGTATGTATATTGTGGTTAGATGCTAGAACACGTACATAGATCATACCATAGTATTCCTTGTCAAGAAGGAATATGTTAAGTGTGATACGCGCCAGGAGCGTCGTAGAAACTCTTCTCTCCTCCAGTTCATTATATTAGTAGAATTGTATGTTTAATTGCCAGGACCAGACATTAGAAGCTCGTGATATAGTTATGGGGCCTGAGTTAGTAAGTTGAATAGTATAGGCGCAACTAGGCGATATAACTACCAACTTGGCTCTTGTGTAGCCAGAAAAGCACGCTAGAGGACATTGATGTACCTTTACGCCCAGGGCCAGAAATTCAGATAGGAAGGACATACTTCAGAGTCAGCAGCCTAGAGTTGTCTAGTGAATTGAGTGACATCCTGCATCTAGTTAACTACTACCAGTAATTGTCAGTCCTAGTTGACTTAGCATTCATCCTACAGATCGCCCAGGGAGCCAGTCCAGTTGTCCAGGTCAAAGAGACCCATGGGTACTCTAAGGATGGGTACCTTATTAGCAGATAGAGACAGGGCTAGCTCCCCAGCCTGTTCTTAGAAGATACTCAGGTACAGATTGCCATGAGCGGCTAAGTCTATGTAGACTTCTCTTTAATGTTAGTAATCGCCCAGAAAAGTCATATAAGATTGGACCAGACCAAGATAGGGTCTGAAAGACTAGCATCGTGTTAGTACAACACCACCCTCAAGCTAAGAATGTCAGTAAGCTGCTTGTGGATGATTATAGGTCGACTTCCCAAAAGCATGTTCAGTTAGTAACAACCCCACAACGGTTCCAAGAAGAGGAGCAAGTAACTAATCATTCGTGTCCCCACAATTTTTATGAGTTATAGTTGTCCAAGTAGGACATTCAGAGTATTGTTAGGCCACTCCAGATCTCGCCCTATCCAGTCTAGACCATTAGAGATCATGATCACTACCAGGATCCTCTGATCAGATACAGGTGCATGGTGTGCCTGCGAGTAGCCTTACAGACTATCCTAGGGGGTGAGCAGTGGTAGCGTTCGGCCTAGAAGGCTAGATACGCCTTTTGATTGGCTAGATTGAGATTTCAGTACAACACCTTGGTTGGGGTTGCCCTCACTCAGGAGCCTTCCATGACTACCCCTGGGTTACTAGTTGTATCGACGCCCGCCAGGGGTGAGATGACGTCGCTCTAGAAAGAGGCATGCCATCCTCGAGGGATGAAGATGGGGTCCCAGGTCCTCATACAGTCCATTCCATGGCTGGACTATTTTTATGCCGATCGGATATCAGATATTAGATATCAGGAGTCCACCAGACTCAGACCCAGCTATAGATTAGGGGCCGAGTGGTCTCAGTTGCAGAACCAAAGGACTGGTAGGTTGGCTATAGCACCAGTAGAGTCATAGAAACCTAGTTAGGGGTATATAGATTGAAGTGCACTCGAAAGGGCTTATGGGGGCCCCAGGTGGGTTATTCTGTGCTGGTTGTACCTTCCAGGCTTATGGGGGATAGGTTAGGTTCTTGTTTGCATTTTTGTCTACTAGCTATAGGTTACGAATATATTATTGTACAAATCTTAGTTTATATACGTGTAGTGTTTCATTAGATGCAGGTTATGAATAAGCAAGTTTCCAGGTTACCTTCTGCCCTTTCCTTCTACTTACTTTCAGTTTTTTACAACTTTCATTCAACTTATTTACTGTCTTATACATTCGGTACCTATTGTACTGACACCCAACTATGGGGCGCTGCATTACTTGCCTGCAGGTTTTGATGGACCGAGTTCAGGATCTTCAGTAGCAGTTACTCAGAGTCAGTATATTGGCCAGCTCCTTTTTTTCGGAGTTTTCAGATTGTAGAAGATTATCATCTTTTATTGTACAGTATTTGGGTAGGTTGGGGCCCTGTCCCGACCACTATTTATATTCTTAGAGGCTTGCAGGCTACAGTTGTCAGTTAGTTGTATGTTGGCCCTGTGGGGCCTAGTATAGTAGCTTGTCTTCATTTTTATTATAACTAGACAGCATGGTGTCCTTGTCGGCCCCCATAGGATCCCTTCTGTTGCCTGTTTTGGTTAGCTGTTTTCATTTACAGGTGGCTATAAGTCCTTGTCGGCCGGAGGCTGTGTTTATAGTCGAGATATAGCCTGTTGTTTTCTTGAGTTGAGTTGTAGGCTTGCACCAGATGTGCATAAGCCCAGCCAGGTCAGTTAGATTCCAGTGTGGCACTAGGTGCCAGTCATGCCTCCCAAGGTGGGGCGTGACATCAATGGGTTAGGGCGGGGCGGGATGGAGCGGGGCGATCTTTCACCTACTAATATTTTAACTTTACCTAACCTACCCTATTTAGTTCTTTTAGAAACTTTTGTCCTGCCCCGCCCCGCCTTTTTTTTATTCAATATTGTTTGTAACTCTTTGTAAGTTGTAAATGTTGTTTCCATGAACTAAATTAAGTGTGATCGAAAGAGATATACTTTTTGATCTTCCAAATATATAATAATACAACATAAATTTAGTTTTTATGTTGTTTGGCTTTTTGTAAGTAATTAGTTTTGAAAGTAGTAGCAGAGAATAATTTACTATATTTTTATTTTTAAAACTTTTCAGAGAAGAAAGAGCGAAATATCTGACTAAAGCTTATTAATGAGATAACATTTTATTATTGAAATCATTTGATTTCAAGCAGTAGTACAACACTGTGCTCATATTAAACTAATTAAAATACTACTAATAAATTATAAAGTTATTGATATTTCATTAATGTGAAATCTTATTTTAAAAGTTTCTAGCAATTGATATTGTATTAGTATGAAATCTTATTTTAAATGTTGCCAGCAAATAATTACGTTTTCGATATTGAAATAAGTTTTAGAAATTTTTAATTTGTATTTGGAATCTCTTGCCCTATTATCTGCCCTGCCTTATTTATAATTTTAAAAAAATATATTTTGATTCACCCTACCCTATCCTGCCCTGTTTAAACACTCTCCTACCCCACCCCGTTAAACCCTTGACTTGACCTGCTCCGCCCTACTTGTAATATGCCCCATTGCCATCTCTATATATAATTGTAGCTTTAATTGATTCGAATTCATATGTTGTTTTAATTGGTGGATGGAATTTTATTTTCTTTTTTAAAATCTTTTTCTCACCATAAAATAAAGAAAAATATTTTAAATAGATAGATACCTAAATTTTTATTTTTAAACTTGCATTGTTGCAACAATATGAGTGGTGAAAAGAAGCTAAGTGAAGCAGTAAGAATGTCTTCAATAATTAATCTAGGGACATTATATTCGAATTTTGAGCTAAAATCATCTCTCAATAATAGCTCAAACCTAAGGTATATTTTTGTGTTATCTTAATAAACAAAAAATATTTTTGTACTATTTAAAAAGTGACTAAAACCATTCTTATGTTAATTTCAGTCAAGAAACTAATGATACCAACAAATAAACATGCTAGGCACGTGATATTCCCCCAAAAAGTTTCAAATATGTCCCTCCCTAGTCTCGATTATCTTTCACCTTCAGCGAAGCAGTTAAGTAGGAGCCTTCAAAAACTTAACTTTCCTTCATTCTAAAGTAGTCTAAACCTTTTGGACATAAAAATTATATGCACTAACATTTTCCACATCAGTACCACTCCAAATAGCAATTATTTTTGATGAAATTTGCAATCCTCTGCTGTTATTGCTCCTCATAAGACAAGATAAAGTTCATAAGCTTTTCTCCTCTTTCTTGTTCCTATAGTAATTTAATTGGTTAATATATTTGCACTACTAAGAAATTATTATTTTTCACTAATTTTCCACTGAAAATTAAGGACTATTCCCACCAATTATCGGTGGAAAAAGAAAAAATAATAGTATTTTCACATGAAAAAATCATTGAATTTCCCACTATTTCAGTGGGAAACTGTTTCCCATCATGCATTTTCCCAGTGAACAAGTTCGGTGGGAAATGAATGGGAAAATCATGACTTATAACATAAATTTTCCATTGACTTGCGTTAAAAAAAATCTTTATTTCTAGTAGTGTTGATTTATATTCTCGTCATCTTTGTCATTCTAAATGAAATTATTTGCTAAGAAAATTAAAAATAGCCAAAGATTTGCTAAATCAATGTTAAAATATCCATTACATGTTTGATGAAATGTCATAAAGATTTGCATTTTTTTTTTCTCATTATGAGTTTAGATATTTCCTGCTTTGCTAAAGGTGGAAGACAATCGAAATTGAGGAGGAACATATGTTAAATTTTTTTAGGGAAAATCACATATCTGACACGTTTATTTATTGGTATCATTAGTTTCTTGACTGAAATTAGTAAGAAAATAATTCTTGCCTCTTTTTAAATCATGCAATTTTTTTTATTTATGAAAATAACATAAAAATTATACCTTAAATTTAAATTATAATTAAAACATAATTTTATCCCAAAACTCCATCATACTCATTCAGTGCCCCGTAATGCAGCCTTAAATTCACGTTTGTAGGTGCGCTTGAAAGCATATTGGTATGTGCACCAAAGTAATAAGGGGTTGTTTGGTTACTGTATAAGACCCAAATTAATACATGAATAACTTAGTTATTCATGTATTAATTTAATATCATGTTTGGTTTCTAAATAGAATAAAAGTTATTCATGTATTAATTTTATACCATGTTTGGTAGGTAGATGCAAATATTGTATAAAAGTTATTCATGTATTAATTTTATGTTGTGCTTGGTGTATTTTAGTAATTCTACATAACTAATACTTACATAACTTAGAGAAAATCTATGTATAATTTTATGCAGGGTAGAAGGTGGAATAAGTTATACACGAATTAAAATAATACAATTATACATCTATCCCTATCAATTTACTTTTAATTTTTTTTATTCGATATGTGAGTACACAATTTTTAAATTAAAAATATTATTGGCTAAATTTTTTTTAAAGGGCTGTAAGCCCTCTTTTATTAAAATTTAAAAAATATATATTATTTTTGTGAAAAAAAGAAAGAATTTTATACTTTTTTTTAGTTATTTATTTATAAATAATATATATTAATTTATAATAAATTAAATATTTAATAATTAATATTTCATGTATTATAATTTCAATAACTATAGATCCTACATAAATAATACCTACATAACTAATACTTGCATAACTAATACCTACATAACTAATACATGAATAACTAATTTCTGCATAACTAATCCCTGCATAAAATAATACATAGATTTCCTCATAACTAATTCATGTGTTACTAATACCTGCATAACTCTAACTCATAGCCAAACGACCCCTAAGAGTCTTATTAGACCGGATTCTGTAACTGTTGTTCTAAGACTGACCAGAGCTGCTTATCTGAAAGCGTCGTAACCTCCTAAAGAACAAAGTGATTCTGAAGCTGGTGGTTCTAAGACTGGTCAGAGCTGCTTATCTGGAAGCATCGTAACCATCTAAAGAACAATCTATTATCTGATAATTGATAACTGAGTTTGATAACTGATATCTGGGAGGCACTACAACACCTCAAGAAAAGACTTATAGTCAAATCGATCAGCTGACATTTCTAAAAATACTGAGAATGCTTATATTCAGACTGAAACTGGACTAGCATGAAACTGAGTAAGATTTCAACTAATATTAATAATATGGGAAATCTCAAAACTAATAGAATCAAGAAATATGAATAACTAATCAATTATGCAAGACTCTAATTTACTGCATTCAAAAGCTAAGGCTAGAATCCATTTACAGGAAAAAGTATCAACAGAGTCACAAGATAGTGGAAATATAACAACAATTAACATGAATAATATCCCACATGATATAGACTGAATATGGTTGAAAATTTATTCACATTCGAAAACTCAGGGCCTAGAACTGATAGAAAAATTTAAAGAAATTTCGGGACACAAGGGAAGGACAATTCCCTTGCTACATTCTCACATACCTGGTGACGAATTTCTTGGGAAGGATCTAGAGAATCTGAGGAGGAATCGAAAGCCCTAGCTTTGTCTTGAGAAGTCTGTCTTTCTATTTCTGTATACAGAGTGTGAGTGTTGAGAGAGGAATGAGTGGAAAACGTCGACTACCCCTCTTAACCCCTAAATATAATCCCAAAATGACATAGTTTACGGATTAAAAAGGTGAGAAGTTATAAAAATAACCCTGGGAGAAAGTCTAGAAAACAGCCCGATAGGGGACCAACGGGTCACACAACGAGTCATTGGTTGATACCACGACTCGTTGGGATCAGTCCTTGATCCTGGTCTTGGATTCTTGGCTTACTAAAAATGACAATGAGTTGGGACCACGACTCATTGGAAGAACCAACGGGTCGTTGGTACCTCCCGTTGTCACTGGTAGGAAAACTTGGGAGTCCCAATAACGAGTGACACAATGACTCATTGGTAGAACCAACAGATCATTGTATCGACTCGACGTCTCCACAGGAAATATCTGAGAATTTCTAGACTTGTCACCACAGGTGGACACAACGGGTCGTTGTTGCCATTCGTTGTCACTGAAGGAAATTTTCAACATTCTCTGGGCTTCAACCAACGAGTCACCTCACGAGTCGTTACTTCAAACGACGACTCGTCATACGACTCGTCATACGACTCGTGGGTTCCTGGAAAGGGCAAAAATGGATCTCTGAACTGGGGATACAACGAGTGAAAGGATAACTCGTTGCTCTTCACAATGGGTCGTTCCATGTCCCTTTAGTTCCCGAAGGATCATAGCAGGGCTGACCACTACCCAGACAACGAATCGTTGGGGCTGACAACAACTTGTTGTCTCAGTCGTTCTGAGGCTAAAATTTCTGATTTAATCTGCTGAGTCAGAGATCAGTCTAGAAAAGTTTTGGGGTGTTGCACTTATGCTCAAAAATGTCATCTGATAGAGCCTGCCACTGATCAGGAAATTCTTAATGCCATTAAGGTATGCCAACTAAGAAAGCTCCTAGTGTTGATGGGTTTCCAAGAGATTTCTTTATACATGCCTAGACTTTGATATAGAATGATATGCTAAAGGCGGTAAAAGAATTCTTTCAAACTAGAACTTTTCTTAAAGCCTACAGTAAAACCTCTATTACTTTAGTTCCTAAATGCCCCAACCCCTCTTATGTTAAAGACTATAGGTCGGTAGCTTGTTGTACCACTATTTATTAGATTATTACAAAGGTCTTAACCAACAAGATCAAGCAGGTTATTTCTTATATAGTCAACCCCTCTCAAACTGCTTTCATTAAGAATAGGAGTATTATTGACAATATTTTATTCAGCCATGAGCTGTTAAATTGGTAGATTAGGAAGAGCATACCCCCTAGACGTGTTATGAAAGTGGATCTCAAGAAACCCTATGGCTCTATTGAATTGAGTTTTTTGAGGAATGTACTAGCTGAAATAGTTTTTCCTTTTAAGTTTATTATGTGAAAAAAAGAATGCATCTCTTTTGTTTCCTATGCTTTGGTGATTAATGGAGGACTATCCAAGCCCTTTGATGGGAAGAGAGGACTCAGGTAGGGAGACCCTATGTTTTCCTACCTCTTTGTGATTGCAATGGAATATCTGCAAAGAGAACTATCAATGCTTAAAAGTGATAAAAACTTCAAGTACCATGCTATATGTAAAGGGTTGGGGATTATACACACATTCTTTCCAGATGACTTGTTGCTTTTGTTAAGGCTGATATTCAGTCTATTTAGTTAATATAGGGTGCTTTGAAAAAGTTTTAGAGGCCTTTGGGTTGCAGGCAAACACAGAAAAGAGTTGTATCTACTTAGCTGGTGTGACAAATGACTTAAAATAGGAGATCTTGACAGCTCTGGAGTACAGGAAAGGTGAGCTTTCCTTTAAGTATTTGGGGGTTCCACTTTCCTCCAAAAAACTTATTGTTGCTTGGTGTAGGCCTCTGGTGGAGAAAATTACTAGCAAAATCAACTTTTGGATAGCAAAGCTACTATCATATGCTAGTAGAGTTAAGCTAATCAAATTAGTGATTTTGGAATTCTTACTTTCTGGTCTCAAATATTCATCCTACCTAAGAAGGTGCTTAAACAAATTGAAACTACTTGTAGAACCTTTCTTTGGACATGCTCTACTATTTATTCAAGGAAGGATTTGTGTTTTAGGAGAAAATAAGACAACCACAAGCTGTAATAGTGGAATCATGCTGCAATACTTAGACTGTTATGGGCTATCAATGAAAAAAAGAATTGCTTGTGGATGAAATGGGTACATTCCTACTATATAAAAGGAAAGGCACTTGTAGTATGTCCTATTCCAGGAAATGCAATATGGATAGTTAAGAAGATCATTGAGTCAAGACAGTATGTCATGCTAGCATAAAATTTGCATGGGAACCTAACAATTAGATTGAATGTTGGGATAAGAGGTGGAAGATTATCCATAAAACTTATGTATAATAAACTGAGACCTCAATTCCAAAGGTAGGACTCGTGGTATGTAGGTATGACTCGTACCAGGCACTCCTATTAGAAGTTTTAGCAAGCTTTTAAGCCATCCAAAATCCACAAATGGCATACCATGACCAATGGTATGTCACCACGAGTTGTGGTACGACCCGTAGCACTAGACAGGCAGATTTTTAAGAACTTTTTCTTAGAGGTATTTTGTAATTTTTATAATTTCAACTCCTAAACTAAGTCATTTTGAATATAAAAAAGGATATTTTAGAGGGTTTTAATCATTTCTAACCCTCATTCTACTCCTAGCACTCCAAATTGAAGATCAAATCTTCTCAAGGCAACCTAGGATTCTTCATCACCTTCTTCCCAAATTCTCTTGGGTATTACAACCAAGTTAAGGAATCAATTACCCAGGTATGTAGGGTTATGAATGGGAGGAATCCTTTCACCCCATGCCCTTTTCAAGATAAATTCCATGATCTCTACCTCTCAAGTTCTAAATTGTAAAATTATAAAGTTTAACCCAATTCAATGAAATATCTATGATCTCTCTGAGTTCAATTCTCTCATATTTCAATTAATGTGTAATGGCTATTAGGGAAGATTTGATTCTCAATTTACTTTCTAATTCATGATTTCATGTTTATGAAGATTATGTCCTATTTTGCATTATTTATGAATTTCAAGCTTATGAGCCCATGATTCCAACTACGATGAATTATCAAAGTATGCATGAATGTTTATTAATTCTTAATCTTATGAACTTTGTGATTTCAAGTTATAAAGATTTATTCAAGAATGTATTATTCTCATGAAATTCAAGTTCTAGTATCATGGCCAACTCTATGACATCCTTTTTATGGTTATTTCACGCATATCAAGTATAATTATGATTTCATGTTTTGGCTAGCCCATACAAGTTCAAGTATCATTTTCACATTGATGACTATGAGCCATGTGCATGTTTTTTGGAGTAGTTTCTACCACCGAGTAGGTTAGGGGTTCAGGCAAAACCCCGAGTCTCAGAACTACATGCCACCATAGGTATTTATTCATGTTAAGCCCTATGGGAATTCACAAGTGATATCACACCTTAATCATTCTTTGGCTTGGCAAGCTTGGAACGACTCTGCCAACTTGAGCGAGATACTTGGCCATCATGTAAGCTCTCTCATGATGGTCGGTTATGATGAGTCTCCCATAGTTCCTCATATTTTCAGTCACTCATGTTCATGATTTATGATATTATATTTTATGGAATATTTGACCCATTAATCAGTTTACAAGTTTTCACTTATAATTTCAAGTACAGTATACTATATGATTTCTATTTCTAAACCTTGAATCATTATGTTCAGTTTAGGATGAATATGTCATGATTGTGTATATTTAATGAATATGGATTTTAGAATGATGTTCCTACTCTCATGTTCTATCTTGTTTTATGTTCATGATTTCATAATATCATTTTACTAGCACGTATTACTTTCTCTACATACTCAGTACGTTCAGAATACTGAACGCATACTCTATGCTATATCATCTTATGATATAGGTTCGAGTGACCAGTCTCAGTCCCAACGCTAGTTTGCTTTTGCTCCAGTCCAATATCATCCCCAGTCTTTTTGAGTCCTCATGATCCGAGGATGATAGTCTTGATTCATGTCTCTTTGTTTACGTCTTTTAGTTTCAGATCTAGCGGGCTAGTTGGGGGTGTTGTCTCATCAGTTCATCATATGTGTCACACCTTGAGTCTCACCCTGGATGGGACACGGTACTTGAATTCACAAATAATCCCAAAGTCAACCCCTGGTCTATCATACACTGGTATTCTGAGTACATATAAATATAGCGGAAGCTTTAAAGTAAAAATACAAAGCATTCCAGAAAAATGAAGCTGAATCATGAAGTTTAAAATATCTGAACAAAACTACAAGTCTTAAACCAAGTCCGTGTCTGAAAGCCACTACAACTTATGAGTTTCTGGAATAAGCCCCCAGCTAACTCCAAGTCTAAATAAAAGAAAATTAAATTGAATAAATTCATCTTCGTCCTTGAAGGATGAAGACTCACCAATGGATACAACTGAAAACTCCTGGATACGTCTGCTAACGGCGCTGAGACTGAGATTCTACGACTGTATCATGAAATGATATAGCATAAAAGGTATGCGTCAGTACTTTGAAGTACTGAGTAAGCAGGAGAAAACATAACACTTTATATAAACAACTGAACTGAAATGACATGCAATGACCAACTGAAATACTAAACTGAAATATACTAAGATGGTCAAGATGATCCTGTCTAATGGTCAAGGACATGACCTAAATCTGAGATACTATACTTAACTGATCTGAATTGACTAATTAGAGATTGAACTAAGCTAACTAGTGGGAGAGTCTATAACCGACATATAACCACATGAGCTAGACGTGGAGTCCGATGTATACACCCCATCGGTAGGACCCAATATACCTTTCCAGGGTATAGAGGCATAAACTGGGTGATCACAAGTCTGGGGCCATGAGTCCAATAAAATACATCCTATGGTGGCAACGTAGTTTTGGGAACCTGGGTGCGCTGGAACCCCGATCAGCTCGATGCTAAGTCCTACTCCCATTGGATAGTCCTAGACTGAATTATAAGATGATAGCTCAAAATTGGGGCCCAAGACTAGTCAGGAATACCTATCTGGAAGCACCCTGAGAGTCTTATCCGATTGGATTATGTAACTGGATTCTAAGACTGGTCAGAGCTGCTTATCTGAAAGCGTCGTAACCGTCTAAAGAATAAACTGTAATTCTGAAGCTGGGGTCTTAAGGCTAGTCAGAGATTCTTGTCTGAAAGTGTCATGGCCGCCTACAAAAGCACTAAAACTGATATTGGACTATTTATGATAACTGGGAGGCACCACTGACACCTCAGGAATTTCTGTAGTCAAACTGATCAGCTGACATTTCTGACCAACATTGAGGATTCTAATATTCTGACTGAAATCGAACTATCGTGCAACTAATTGAGATTTCAATTCATAATAACTATATGGGAATCCACAACATTGATAGAATCAAGCAACAAGGAAGACTAACCCAACCGGCAAAATTCTAGGTGATCTCATTCAATATTAGGGCTAAAATCATTCTTACATGAAAGAGCATTTGTATGATATCTAGAAAATGGAGAATATCCAACAATCAACTTAAATAATACTCCACAAGCTATAATAGAAACTGACATATAATTCATCCACATTCAAAAGCTCAGGGCTAGAATTCACTTTATGGGAATAACATCAGTATAGTCATAAACTGATGGAATCATATCTAAAATAAACATGGATAACATTCTACATGTATTAAAAGAAATCTAACATATATTCTCTTCACATTTGAAAGCTCAGGACTAGAATTCATAGAGAAACTAGGCTAAAATTCCCACACAGCTGGCTAAAATTCCTCTGGAGAAAGAAGCTTGAATGGCTGCAATTGGTGAGGAACCCTAGACCTTGTTTGAGAGCTCTTGAGGGAAGACTTACGCAAATTTTTTGAAAATCTGAGTGGGAATGAGGGGAAAGCTGTTTAACCCCTCTAAATCCCTTCAAAATAATTCCAAAACGACATAGTTTAGAATCTAGGAGGTTTGAAAATTATCAAAATACCCCTGATAAACTCATAGAGAAAACTGATCACCAGTCCCCATGAGGGACCCAATGACCCATGCCCAGTGACCACGACTCATGGTTATAGTCATTGGGTGCACTGCTAAAAACCTCCTGTTGGTCACTACGACTTGTGATGTACCTAACGACTCATGGTGATCCACTCGTCAACTACATTGCCAAATTCTCCACTTCCCAAACCATCCTGGACCACGGGTCACCTAACGGGTCATAACATAGACCAAGACTCGTGGTGCCCACTCGTTAGGTACACTGCCTACTTTCCCCAACCTTCAATTTGTTCTTGACCACGGATCACATCACGACTCGTGGTCACCCTATTTTTTCCAAATTTTCAACCAAGTCTCAACTCGTGGCCTACCCCACGAGTCACTTCACGACTCGTGGTCTACCCCATGGATCACAGGATGACTCATTCTGTGATCTGGTGCAGAAAATTCTGTTTTCTCCGTTTCAACTCCCGGGTCTGGTCTTTGAGTTTTCGGGGCATTACAATATGTTTAGAGGCTTCTCAGACAACTATGTATAGACAGTTTTGCATTGTTTACTCATGTTTAGGCTTATGTCTTTATGTTACGGAAACTTCCGCTTATATTATGTTCATGTTCTATTTCCGCTTAGTGATTCTCTTGTTCAGGCTATGTATATGCCATGGGTTAGCTTGGAGCCATTTTTCATTCTAGGTCTTGTGTTTAAGTTCAGGGTCTAGGCTCAGGTCGTGATAATTCCACATATAATAAAGCTTTAAGTCATTCTTGTACTTAATTTTGAGAAAAAAAATTATTTAATTAATTAAAGAACAATGGGATGATACATTCATCTTTAAAATATACATAGGCCTACTTTGGGCAAAAGAGGTTGCCTGTACATTAGGATGCGTAATATTTGTCAAGTGTTCTTTCGTGTAATATATCTGCATGAATTGCATTATTTATTAAGTGATTCATTAGTTGCGCCATATTTGTTTTTATGCATACTAACACATCGTTCATTTGTTTTAAAGAAGGATAGAGTAACTAATCTTGAGTTTAATATTTCATAGTTGCACAATTAAATATTTTATAAAAGGTTTCCCACATTTAGCAAATTTTAGTTATAGCATCTAGTAAAATTCTTTCTCAGCCTCAAATTTACTCTTCACCAAATAGAGTATCTCTTCCTTATCCAGATGATATCTACCAACATTTTTTCATCCCACCACCTACCCATCTGGGGTCCTCAAAATTCATGACAATCTAAAATTTTATAAATTGCGTGCATGTTCGCCTTATAGAATGATATATGCATCTTTACCCTTCTTCTAAAATTTCTCACATATACAACCATCTATTCACAAGCAACACATAATGTTGTGAGCAACAAGATGTTATCCTATATTGAGAAGTATTCATCTTTGGTACTCTAACACAGTTATCATAAAATTCAACTGTGTTAATCACACCTACTACTCACTCCCTACCATCATTCATTCCTCTTCAGAAAAATCGACTTGAGTTAAGCATCACTGATAATGCTCAAACTCACACTTTCTGATAAATTATAAAGCGTTCGTTGTTAATAAATAACCCAAGTAAGAGGCTGGGGTCGAACCTACAAGGAATAAGGTAATATTTAGACTAATGCCGGTAATTAAACTTGTTGGTGAGTTATCTCCAAACTGAGGGGTTTTAAAGAAAATAATATTAAAATAAGTTTATATTCGTGATTTAAATCAAGATTTGCAAAAAACAAGGGTAAGTGTTCCTATGGTTCATAACTATTTCGGGTATACACATGTGATCAATCCCAATGCTTACTTGTAGGACTGATAACTAGAGTTCATCCAAATGACTGGTTCGTCCCTATTTATGACTTTACTCAATCACTGAGTCAGGTCCTCATAAGTGATTTCAAACTAACTGTTATCAATATGTTCCGAATATAACTATCCTGCGATCATAACTCAAGTTAATACAATGATCATAAAGATCAAGACTTTATTTTAATTCTCTTTTCCTAATTTCTACTTCTCTAGGTTCAAGCAAGTAAAGAGTTCGGAAAAGTCCTAACATTGTACACCGTTAAGAAACATTTAAAGATGAAGAAAATACAATCAAGTGTTTACCATTGATTTTGAATCACTTTTGTGTAACCGTATTTTGTTAATCCGCCATGATCCCACAACCCCTAATTGTGGAGGTTTTAGCCTCTCGTGGTTATAAGATTATAATTTGCATTTATAGATAAACACATAGTTAAATATCTACAGCAATAATTAGAAGAAAACCATATTTGAATATTAAAGAACAATCTCAAGAACAATGTAGGAATTCAAGAATTTGATCCCAAGAATTGCTCTACAACAATGATAAAAATTCACAAATAATATTCTTCACACGATACTACTTCGTTTCTATGTTCTCTCACTAAAATAAAATGTAAAAGCTATTTATACAGACATTAGAAATATTTTACTAAGCTATTAGGGAATTTTTCATTTTGGGTGCCGACTGTGTCATGACTGGACCTACGACCCGTAGTAGGATTGTACAGGTCATGCCTGCATCTTGTATGTCCTTGGCTGTTGTAGATTTGCCTAAGTGTTGGCAGGCTGGTATGACTCGTACCACATTCCTATGAGTCGTACAATGCATCCGTGGTTTGGCCTTTAGAACTCTAACATCTTCTAAAAATTTTCCACGAGTGTTGTGGTACGACTCGTACCTTCCTCCTACAACTCGTACTGTTTGTTATGTCTGAAGTTCTGCCATGTCTTGAAGAATCTTCTGAAGTTCACCATGGCTCATGGTATGGGTCGTATGTTGATGCTATAATCCGTGAGTCCATATGTACCAAGAGACTATCTTTGTGCAATTTCTCTGAATACTTCCACGACTCCACTTACGGCTCGTACCATCTTGTTACAGCTCGTACTGAGAGTCGTATGCTACTTTCCTCTCATACCAGCCTTCTGACTTTCACCATGATTCTCAGTACGGCTAGTACAGAGACTTGTACTTGGCTGTTTTTCTACATTTTTTAGTCTGTTTTGCACATTTTTTCTCCAACACTTATTATTCCTAAAATCAAAGTAAAAGTACCTCATATCCATATAAACATACCTAAGTCCATGCTATTTTCTCAGTTTTAAGAATCGAAAGTATTGTAAACTCATAGCACATCAACACCCTCAACTTAAGAATTTTTCATGTCCTCACGCAAAGAAAATAAAAACTAAACATGATGCTTGACTAGAAAATAAACCCAAGATACTACAGCTAACATCAACTAAAACTAGCACTATAAACTCAAAAAGCTTTAGACCCTTTTTCCGTGAACCAAATTAGCACATGCACTACAAGAAACCACAAAACATGATAAATAGGGATCAAGATATATCATCTAGCTATTAACAGATAGTCAAGTCATCATCAATGGCTTTTTCACAAACCACTGGTAGGGTTAAACACAAACCATGTACCCTCACAGCAAATGAAGTCCCCCACTCACAGGTATAGTAAAATATGAAACATGGGACTGATCAAGTAAGACTCTCACTCTCACAAAGAAGTTCTAAATACTGCATATCAGATACCATAAGCTTGCCCTTATTTTCTCTACTTCGGTTTTTAGATGATCAGGCTAGGACCACTATAGGACTTGCTTTGACTTGTAATATAGGCTTTCGGGATGGGTATGATATATATGGAATCTTTTTAAGTGACTAAATCCTTCCTTGTCACTACATACATGTGGCTCCATTTCTTTATTAATTTTTTCACTCTTTTTGCTTTCTTTCCACTTTTTCCTCCCTTTTCACCCCTTTTATGCACTTGTATGAGTGTGGTGTGTTTCTTCAAGTTTTTCATACATCATTCTCTTTTTGTATTTTCTTTTTCAATTTTTCTCTTTTTTCTTTTTCTTTTGTCACATCACATCTCATTTTTCACCTTTTTTCTTTTCTCTCATTTTTTCACCTTCCCACTATTCATGTACCCATACTCCAGCCACCCTCAACATAGACATTTTGCCTATGTTGAGGTTCACAATATCCAAGGAGGGACCACGCCAAAACAGGTTCATTATAAAAATGGATACGGTTAATTGGTTAATCAAAGAAAATGGTCTATTTGAAGCACAAAATTGGGATCAAGGGAATCATATCGTTTTTGGTAGGGTCATTAATGCTAAAAATGGGCTTAACAAAAATGGCCTATGAAACTTTCCTAACCAACCATCCTACAATCTATGCAAAGAACAACCGGTCAATTTCTAGATCCTCTATGCAGTATTGAACTAAGTATTAGACCTTACTCACTCATGGTATATGTCTTGTATTCACTTTATCTGTCCGGTTTATTCATGGCTTAAAAAACTATATATGCTAATATACCAAATGACATAAAAAGATCCACAGAAATCATGTTTGCAATCACAAGTACACAACTAATCATCAAAAAAATTTTAAAACATGGTCAATTTTGTTACAACTCCAAAACTAGTGCAATTTATTGGCAGAGTACTCTAAGCTACTTTTTAATTAAACAAGAATCACAAAAAAATAATAAAATTTTAAACGTATCGGTTCTATTAGATAGCATATGCGAGGAAAAGAAACACGGCAAGAAACCCTCGGACGAATCAAAAACCCAAAAATACAAGTACACCCCCTCCCATTGTTAAGAAGCATGCTTCTTCCCTAAAGCATAGAATGTAAAACAAAGGGAAGGGAACATACCTGCGGCGCACTAAGCGCTCCTGTTGCTCGGTCTGCTATTCGGGTTGGTATTATATATTATAAACCGACACGCAAGTGCACGTGGTCAAACAAGTAATAAAGTGGCTAAGTAAGCCAAGTATCGATCCAAGGAGGCTCAGGGTATGTAAAGATTGCCTAAGTATACTATATTCTTATTTTACTTCTAACTATGCTAACAACAACGTAACCAACAGTTAATTGAGTTTTTGTTTATAAAATATATACTAAAACTATTAACAATTATTTACGGTGAATTTAAACTATGGATATGAGCATGCCAAGGTTAAGAACAAGTAATGAATTCGATTGTAATAATAATTCGGTTAATCTCTTCTTCATGTTGCTAGCCAAGAACAATAGCCTAGAAATTAAAACTCTCGTATTTAATTTCACTTAAGAATCATAAACCATTCATCTACATTTCTGTGATCAAATACAATTTACGACCTAGCAATACAATTCCGGTTCGTAAACTGACTAATACGGCTTTCAAGTATATTTCTATCAGGAAAGCACATCAAAACCCAATTTTCCCAAATCAAGTTAAGAACAATACCCTATTAATTCACAACTTTCCAATTTCTTGCTCTCTCGAGTGAAATTGGACTTTTTAGATGTACATTAATGTCGGCCAAGCACTAATGCAGTAAGAACAAGAATTAATAGAACAACAAGAAAGAAGAAGAAGAAAACCATATCATTTACAATCAAAATTCACTACACATGTTCAAAACCTTAGCAAGGAAGAGAATTAGCCACTCATTTGTGGATTGATCATCCTAAAACGAGTGTAAATCATACGTACAATTGGTAGAAAGAAGAAAGGAAGAGAAGAAATCTCTTAGCTTTTTCTTCCCTCAAGTGCTGCTAACCCACGTCCTAGCTCCACCAAGTCTGAACTATCAAAAATAAACCTAAGTGTGCTATTTATATTAGTAGGAATCTTTCCCGGAATAACAAGCAACGTGTCACGGAGTGCATCGCGGAGCACGGCCTCCGTGACACGCTACGGACGCGGAGGCTCTCTGGAAAATCACCCGAAATTGGCCCAGGCAGCACCCTGCCGCGTTGGCAGCGTGTCACGCTGCCTGGGCAGCGCGTTGCAGCCCCTTGGTCGTGGAGGCCACCTGCCGTGGCACGTTGCCAACGCGCAGGTGGGCTGTTTTGAGCGGCCTGCCTGCCGTGGCACCTTGTCGACGCGCCGGTGGGCTGTTTTGTGCCTCCTCTTCGCCGACGTTCGCGTGTTGATTCCGTTTCCAAGCCTCTACTTCACCAACTCATGGATTAGTTACTCAAAAGTCATCAAAACCTACAAAACAAAGGCTAATCATGTTGGTTAGCACATATCTTTACTTCATCTAAAATTACATGAAAATGTATACCATAATCTTAGATAAACAAGACTAATTTAAGTCATAAAGCGTATCTCGGGCATATATTTTTGCCCGTGATCACAACCCCACACTTAAAGCCTTGTTCATCCTCGAACAACCTTTTACATATCATGCATATGGAGACTCCCACATAACTAATTTTAGCAAGAGAATTCAAGTTACGGCTATAATGATTACGTAAGATACAAGCTAAAAATAGAGCATGCCTGATTTGATCATTGAAATGAAGTACCACTATGTTAAGACTTCTTATCCTCAAGAATCGACTCTCAATTTTAGCAAACTCATGCAAATCAACTGATTAAGAAATCCCACATGAATTATATCCTTCATTCAACATGTGCCCCTCACGGAAAGAGAGTTACCCAATTTCACACACAAAAACAATTTTTATATCACAACATGTGTGGATATATGAATAGAATTACGCTCACTCTCACAAAGAATTCACATGCATTATGTAATGACGCATAAGCTTGCCCTTAGTGTTTTATTCCACTAATTTAAGGATGTATGAATGTAAGATCAAGTAGGACTTTTTAGGTTGTAATGTAACTCAGGTGCGGGTAAGTACTATTATGATCAGTAATAGTGACTATCTTTCCTAAGCGCTTTTAATACATCACGCCTTCATTACAAACTTCCCTTCCTGCACTTCACCTTTTTCTCTTTTCATCTTTCTTTTTCCTCTTTTGTTCCCCTATTTCTTTAGGCACTTTTACTTATTAGTAAGGAGTTCTATAAGTAACTTTTCATTTATTTGTTTTCTTACTCCCTACTAATACTCACCCATATTCAAAAAAGTGCACCCTTGACCTTTCTCAACTCTTACAATTGCTACTTTCCCTTTCTTTTCATTCTTATCACTCCTTTACTCTTCCGGATTTTTCCTTTAAGCGCTTAGGAGTTTTGGATCAAATTCAAGGATAATGAAAGAAAAAGGATTAAGCTTATGTTGCAGCTGTCAAAGAATAGGCTCAAGGCTCAATGGGGTTAACTAGGATTAATTTTCAAGGTAGGTATAATGAGGGATAAAAGTTTGGTTCTTTCAAAGAAATGCCTAAATCATCTCCTACAATTCACATCCTTCATTTCGTTTTATATACACACCAGGCAAGTTCTAGACATTCCACAATAGCATAGAATACTCAAAAACCTTACACTCATGGCACATGCTCAAATCAAGACACACTCAGTAGACTCTTACTCAGCTAATCACAAGAATTCATAATTAAGCTTTCATCATATTGAGTCAAATTCAAGAGCCTAAGTGTCTCGAACAAAGTTATACACTTGCATGCTTCCCACTGAACATACTTGCATCTTACAACCATGTATAGAATATAAAAAGAACATCAAGCACCAATTAGTTATGGTTTCAAAAACCCAAAACCTATCGACTAATTTTTCCTCAAGACGGTCGTCATCCATCCATCGTCGGAAACAGTCCCTAACTATGACTAAAAACACTATATACAGACAACGGAAAGAAAGAAAAAGAAAATTTTTATTCTTCGGTTCAAAGACCCCCCGTCGGAAAAGAACCGAAAAGAAAAACCAACGGGTGATGAAGTCATGCTTAATTCACAAAAATTTTTCAAATTTTTCAAATTTTTCACAAGCATTACATTCACCAAAAATCGTTAAGAACAACAAAAATTTTTGAAATTTCCCTTGAAATTTCCCTCACCCCACACTTAAATCATGCTATGTCCTCATAGCATCAAATTAAAATTTACAAAGGGTGAGAAATACTCCCTGGGGCCTTTAGGCTTAGCTAACAGCATGCGTTTCTTCGCCTTTGCACAGGTGGGTGTTCAACCCCACACTTTTTCTCTTCCATGCTTGTTAGCTTCCTCCTCCACGGGTACTCAGACTTCCCCTCCATCTGCGCTTAACTTTCCACCAAAACAACACAAGATGAAAAATAAACAAAAATTAACTCAATTGCAAGAAATTAAAATGGTAACTGTGGTACCCTTGGGTTGCCTCCCAAGCAGCGCCTAATTTTACGTCGCGGCACGACGTACCAAGTTTCACCACTTTTTCCTCCACCTTGAGGATATGAATCTCACCCCTAATTTCTTTTCTAATTTCCTCTTATGCTCTAGGGGTGGTGGTGAAAAATTGTAAGGACCAAGCAGTAGATGTTTTCTTTTGAACCTATTGGCCCTTATGTAAGCGAAGTCGTTTTGTCTCTCTGAGTTAGCAAATTTCAGAATATATGGGGCTTGGTCCTCCTCTAGACATTTCTCTATAAACTTGGAAGACTCTATTTCTATGTTGTCAACCAAACTTAATGTCGAAAAATGCGTAGAGTGTGGTCCAATACACCTCAACTCTGAAATTGCTTTGTGCTTGACTTCCTTACTTGTGTACACCTTTTCAACATCGACATCTATTTCTCCATTAAGGTCAAATGGGAGATATTCTTTTTCTTCTTCCATGAATGGAATTTCTATAGGTATGAGCCGATCACGGAGACACTCAAGAGATTCTAATTGTGGGGCTTCATCCAAAAATTCACCCTTGTATTCCTCTTGTAGTTCCTCTTGAATATCGGCTAAAACTGTCACCTGCAAATTATCACAAGCTTCAGCCTCAGCACACATCTCTGTGAGTTTGACGCTCATCCTGCTTACAACCTCTGCATTCTCTTTTTGCTGAATTATCAATTCTGCCACCGACTCCTTCATTGCTTCTGATTGCTCCAGGAGTTGTTTCATCATGTCCTCTATTTGAACTTGGCGTCCCAAGTCCTCATTTTCAACATGCCTATATTCAGCAAAAACAACAAAAGGATCATAGTAGGGGCTTGGGGGAGGGGAATATGCCTTTGGACAATCACCCCAATGGCCATATTGACACCTACATATATTGCACGTGTTACAGTTTTGCCACAAGTGGGGTCCTCCGCAATTCATGCAAGATTCGCCGAAATATGCGTATCCACCATTTATATTCCAAGATGTCATGTCAATGAGGGTATCCGAAAGAGAGAAAAATGAAAATGAACAAAGAATTAAAACAAATACTAAGACCAAGTTATCAACACTTAAGAAAATAAAACAAAAATACAGTAAATTTACACTTAACACAATTTCACAAATCGCCTAGCCTCCCCGGCAACGGCACCAAAAATTTGCTCGGTCTGCTATTCGGGTTGGTATTATATATTATAAACCGACACACAAGTGCACGTGGTCAAACAAGTAATAAAGTGGCTAAGTAAGCCAAGTATCGATCCAAGGAGTCTCAGGGTATGTAAAGATTGCCTAAGTATACTATATTCTTATTTTACTTCTAACTATGCTAACAACAACGTAACCAACAGTTAATTGAGTTTTTGTTTATAAAATATATACTAAAACTATTAACAAATATTTACGGTGAATTTAAACTATGGATATGAGCATGCCAAGGTTAAGAACAAGTAATGAATTCGATTGTAATAATAATTCGGTTAATCTCTTCTTCATGTTGCTAGCCAAGAATAATAGCCTAGAAATTAAAACTCTCGTATTTAATTTCACTTAAGAATCATAAACCATTCGTCTACATTTCTGTGATCAAATGCAATTTACGACCTAGCAATACAATTCCGGTTCCTAAACTGACTAATACGGCTTTCAAGTATATTTCTATCAGGAAAGCACATCAAAACCCAATTTTCCCAAATCAAGTTAAGAACAATACCCTATTAATTCACAACTTTCCAATTTCTTGCTCTCTCGAGTGAAATTGGACTTTTTAGATGTACATTAATGTCGACCAAGCACTAATGCAGTAAGAACAAGAATTAATAGAACAACATGAAAGAAGAAGAAGAAAACCATATCATTTACAATCAAAATTCACTACACATGTTCAAAACCTTAGCAAGGAAGAGAATTAGCCACTCATTTGTGGATTGATCATCCTAAAACGAGTGTAAATCATACGTACAATTGGTAGAAAGAAGAAAGGAAGAGAAGAAATCTCTTAGCTTTTTCTTCCCTCAACTGCTGCTAACCCACGTCCTAGCTCCACCAAGTCTGAACTATCAAAAATAAACCTAAGTGTGCTATTTATATTAGTAGGAATCTTTCCCGGAATAACAAGCAACGTGTCACAGAGTGCATCGCGGAGCACGGCCTCCGTGACACGCTACGGACGCGGAGCCTCTCCGGAAAATCACCCGAAATTGGCCCAGGCAGCACCCTGCCGCGTTGGCAGCGTGTCACGCTGCCTGGGCAGCGCGTTGCAGCCCCTTGGTCGCGGAGGCCACCTGCCGTGGCACGTTGCCAACGCGTAGGTGGGCTGTTTTGAGCGGCCTGCCTGCCATGGCACCTTGTCGACGTGCCGGTGGGCTGTTTTGTGCCTCCTCTTTGCCGACGTTCGCGTGTTGATTCCGTTTCCAAGCCTCTACTTCACCAACTCATGGATTAGTTACTCAAAAGTCATCAAAACCTACAAAACAAAGGCTAATCATGTTGGTTAGCACATATCTTTACTTCATCTAAAATTACATGAAAATGTATACCATAATCTTAGATAAACAAGACTAATTTAAGTCATAAAGCGTATCTCGGGCATATATTTTTGCCCGTGATCACCTGTCATCTTATGGAAGAGGTACCTCCGCTGCAATTGTGGCGATGGCGGTGCCCGGCGCACTCAATGGTGTATCAATAGGGGGAGTGGTTACCTCCTCAGTAGTATCGGCCGTCTCTACAGCTTTTGGAATCATCAGGGCTGAATGTGGCTCACCCGAAGGGTCCCTACCACTCGCAAGCTCTGCCTGGGCTATGATGGAGCTACCTGCTTCTCTAGCTCTCTCAAGCATCTCCGACTGATGCACGTCATGAGTCTTCTAACTCTCTAATCTTTCCCACTTGCATTCTCTTTTCTCTCTTTTCCTTTTCTTCTTTGGGGTCTCGTCTCCAACATCTTCGGAGACCCTCTTTATCTATTTCTCATTGTTTGATCACTGTGGCTCCCAATAAGCCGCCAGATCAAAATCCTCATCAATAACAACATCGAGGTCAGGAAGAGTGGGGGTTGCCATGATTGCCAACTACCGTGATGACAGCTCAGCCACTTAACTCCCATGAGGCCTCAACTCCTCATGAAGACTTCCCGTATCAGTCTGGTCGACCATGCACATGTAGAATCTGCTCTTGAACCCATCTAATCTAGCGTGTAGGGCCTGTGTAGCTGACTCAATCTCAGCCTTTACCCAAGGCTTAACATTCTCCATCATCGACTGAACCTTTTTCTCAACTACGGTAAGTCTCTTGGCCAGCTTTTGGAGAAATTCCTGAGGCACTAGGATGTACCTGGCTGGAGTCTAGCTTGGGAGGCTCATAGGTGGTGCGACAGAGGTGTTAGGAGCTGCATCTGAATGACCAACATCTATAATCGGTGTCTCTCCCTACTCCTATGAAGTGGGGGCATTCACCTGTGCACCCCCAACTGACCGTGATAGTGGGGTTGCGATGGAAAGTTAGGCCCAACTTACCGTGTTCATCTCATCCTGGATTAGGCCAATGTTAGTGATTCGCTGTCCTCTGATCAGGTTCTCCTCACCACGACGCACCTTGATGCTTGCCTCTATGCATAATTTGAAAACGAGACTCGGGAATGGGATGGTAGTGCTCAATCCCATAGCCTGATCCCCAATATCCTTTGCAATGACCCTCGGGATATTTATGGGGTATCTGGACATGATACAAGACACCAAAGCTGCTCTGTCTGCACTGAGGGTATTATCATTAATAGTCGATGCCAACTGGTGGTGCACTAACGTCCAGCAGGCCTTTGCTATGAAGTTTAAAGAGTTCTTCATGACCTTCTTGCCGCTAGTGACCCACTCCGCCTCTTCTTTATCCTCAGTGATCATGCCAGACAACTATTATATCTACTTCTGTATCTCATCAAAACCGAGCTACTTGATCTATTTCAAAGCCTCCACCTGATAGTCATATTCTGGCGTAGCATGTGGTGGTATGAACTGGGGCCCATATAATACCCGAGCAATAGTGCACTCGAATATATCAACCTCTTGGCCTTTAACCAAGACGCTCTCCAGCTTGGGTTGATCTTTCAACTTTTGCCCCTCTTTCACTTTCTGCTCCATGGTTTCCAAATAATTAGCATAAAACTCCCGGACTATTTTTGAAGTGTATCGATCTGGGGCCCTAGCCATCCCCACAAATCCGTAGAAGCTGAATATCCAATTCATCTCCTCCACCTCGTTCAATGAATTCGTGAGGATCCGCGACACTTTTTAAATGCTCCACCTAGGTTTGTTCTTTGCGGTGAGAGCAAAGCCATGTTCATATATTTCTTGGGTTCCTGGTACCCTCCATCGGATGGTGTTGTTCTCCCTAGTGGAGTCTGGTCCTGCTGCGTCCTCCTCTGATCTGGACTCATTGCTTGCATCTCCGGATTGGGCCTTCTTGGACCCCTCTTCTTCATTAGAGTTGCTTCTCGACTCTTGGGCTCTTTCCTCCGCTCCCTCCTCAGATTGGGGAGCACCGATAGATGTGGCCGTGGCTGCCACGACCTAGGCTTTGGCCTTTGCCCTAGTGGTTCGGGTCCCATCAGTATCCAATATATTGACCCTGTATTCTTCTAATAAACCACTAGAGGAGTTGCCCTCTTGGTCGGATTCGAAGGCATCATCAAGCAATGTCCTCCGAGCAGTTGCCTTTGATACTTTACGTTTCTGCGTCATTGTACCTATAGAGAAAAAGGGTGAGAATTCCAAATACGAGAAAAAGAAAGCTAGAAAAATTCCTTTGTAATTTATCACGGGTCGACAATACGAGTCGTACCTTGGAGGTACTATTCGTACTAAGACTCGTAATATCTTAAGTCACTATTATGCCTATGAGGTATAGTCTGTACCATAAGTCATATGACGATGCCCTTTTGAAACAATTGTTCTGTGTTTTTCCACGACTCATGGTACAACCTGAAGTCGATTCCATGAGTCATAGGAAAGATCGTACTGTCACTTGTGGACTTGACCCTTTTCATATGCTTGGTACAATTGCCAGGTATGACTCGTAGCAATAAACCATGAGCCATACCAGGATTTGTACCTCATGATTTTTACAAATGTGGTTAGGGACAGTCCCAGCGAGCTATCCTACGAGTTGTAGTATGAAATCACGAATCGTAGGAAGGCTTGTGGAGCCTGTCCCTGCCTTATGTTTTGCTCAGTTTGCAGGTGATTTCAATTTTTGTGTTGGATACTTAATGTGCTATGAGTTTACAGCACTTTCGACGCTCAAAAAAGTAAGAAAATAACATGGACTTAGGTGTGTTTATATGGATATAAGGAACTTTTTATTTGGTTATAGGACAAATAGGTATTGGAGCAAGAATGTGCAAAAGACAGCCTAAAAGTGTAGAAAATGGGCTAAAGTCACTGTCTCAGTACGAGCCGTAGGTTGATACTATGAGCCATATTGAAGACCGTGAAAGTTTCATATGGCTAAGTTGTGAAGAGTGCATCCTATGACTCTTAGTAGAAGTCTTACAACACTTGTACAAGTCGTAGCATTGAGCCATGGAAATATTCAAAAGAATTGCACAAGAGGCCGACTCATGACATGGATAGGCAGTAGAGTCGTGGCGGCAAGGTACGAATGTACCATCACACTCGTGACAAACTTTAGAAAAATTGAGAATTCTCATAGTCAAGCCACGAAAGAACAGCACGACTCATAGGAATCATGTATGAGTCATACCAAAGCCCAACACTTAGCCAAATTTCAGCAAGCCAAGGACATACGGATAGCAGGTACGACCCGTACAATCCTGCTACGGGTCGTAGGATCTGTCGTGGCTCAGGAGGTATCAGTTATGGAAATTTACCCTATTAGCTTAGGAAAAGTATTCTTATGTCTTTATAAATACTTTTATGTTTTATTTTCAGTAGAAGATGTGTGAGAGAACTTGAGAGAACATAGAGACAACACAGAATTGAGTTGATTGGCTTGTGATCAACCTTTTCTTGATTTATTCTTGATCTTTGTGAATTGTTTTTGAGTTATTTTAGATACAATCAAAGAAATTTTTCTCTCATCTACAATTGTAAGTATTGATTTATGTGTTTAATTATGAAACATATCACAACCTTGCAACTATGAGAGGGTAAAACCTCCATCGCTGGGATTGTGGGAACAATGGTGGATTAATGAACTAGGGTTGCACAAAAGTGATTCAAAACCAATACAAAACACTTGTATTGTATTCTCTTCATGCTTAAATGTTTCTTAACAATGTACAACGTTAGGACTTGCCCAAATTCTTACTTGCTTGAGCCTAGAGAGGTAGAGATTAGGAATAGAGAATTACAATAAAGCCTTGATCTTGATGATCATTGTATTAACTTGAGCTGTGGTTTTAGGATAGTTAAATTTGGAACAAATTGATAACGGTTAGTTTGAAACCGCTTATGAGACCTGAACCAGTGATTTAGTATAGTCATTCAATAGGTACGAACTATTCGTTTGGATGAACCCTAGTTATCAGTTCTACAAGTAAGCATTGGTATTAATCACATGTGTACACCCGAAGCAGTTATGAACCCATGGGGAACACAAACCTGAGTTATTCTTATCTCTTGATTTTACATCACAACTTCAATCATTGTTTTTAATTATTATTTTTCTTAAACCCACCCAAATTGGAGTAACTAACCAAGAAGTTCACTTACCGGCATTAGTCTTGATCTTTCATATTCCCTGTGGGTTCGACCCCAACCTCTTTGTTGGGTTCTTTATTGACAACGTCTGCTTCATACTTCAGTAGGAGGTATTGTTTGAGCATTATCAAAAAGTGGTGCCATTACCAGGGAATACGACTAATACTAGATTAATTGCTTGCATTTGACTTTTGGTAGTTATTTCCCTATTTACGTTTTCTATTGTTTTTCTTTTGTGATTCTCTCTGGATACATCAAGGGAACGATCCCTTATTGAAACACCCAGATGGAATGTGATAATTACCAATGCCTGTGGAAGAGATGATGAATATTGATACATTTTGCAGTTGTGATGATGAATTATGAGGGAGACTGGATACCGGAATACACGGAGACGGTGAATGCTTTAAATGGAATGAGGTCATATAACTTCATCCCAATGAAGTTAGACTTGGATCTAAAGAATTGCTTAATGCTGCCGGCCAAGCTATATGTGGAGGTACTACCAGTCCTTAAGATGAAAGCACTATCTCCCCATCTCAAGTATGCATTCCTCGATAAAGACAGTACTTTACCTGTAATAATCGCAGCAGATCTGTTAGATGATCAGGTTGGAGCTTTGGTCAACATATTAAAAAGGTACAAAAAGGCAATTGGCTGGACCATAGCTGATATCATCAGAATCCTACTAGGCATATATACTCACAAAATCCAACTCGAGCCAAATTGAAAACCAAGTATAGAACATTAGCGCCACCTGAACCCTCCAATGCAAGAAGTAGTAAAGAAGGAGATCATCAAGTGGCTAGATGCTGGAGTGATATATCCCATCACAGATAGCAAGTGGGTAAGCCCGATATAGTGTGTATCGAAGAAAGTTGGGATCATAGTGGTGCCCAACAAAAAGGACGAGCTAATATCGACACGTCCAGTCATAGGGTTGCGTATATGCATGGATTACAGGAAACTCAACCACTGGACCCAAAAGGACCACTTTCCAATGCCATTCTTAGATCAGATGCTTGATAGACTGGCAGGTAGAGGTTGGTATTATTTTCTTGATGGTTATTCGGGATATAATCAGATTACCATTGATCCAGAAGACCAGGAAAATACGACATTTACTTGTCCGTATTAAATGTTCGCTTTCAGAAGAATGCCATTCTGATTGTGCAATGCACCAGCCACATTCCAGCGCTACATGATATCTATATTCTCAGACATAGTGGAGGACACCATTGAAGTATTTATGGACAACTTCTCTGTTGTAGGTGATTCATTCGAATCTTGCATCGACCACTTGGGCAAAGTATTGAAAAGATGTGAAGAAATTAATCTGGTTCTAAACTGGGAAAAATGTCATTTTATGGTTAAGGAGGGAGTAGTGTTGGGTCATAAAATCTTGGGACAGGGGATTGAGGTGGACAAGGCAAAAATTGAGATTATAGCTGGTTTTCCACCCTCTATTTCCATAAAAGGGGTCAGAAGCTTTCTAGGGCATTTAGGATTCTACAGACAATTCATCAAGAACTTTTCAAAAATTGCACAGCCATTGTGCAAATTGCTTGAGAAGGAGGTAAAGTTCGTGTTTGATGAGGCATGTCTAAGGGCTTTTGAGTGCTTAAAAGAGAAACTCACCACTACTCCTACCATCATAGCTCCATATTGGTCTACTCCATTTGAGGTAATGTGCAATGCTAGCGGTGTTACTCTTGGTGCTCTTTTGGGACAAAGAAGAGCAAAGATTTTTCATTCGATCTACTATGCTAATAAAACACTCAATACAACCTAGAAGAATTACACGGTCATAGAATAGGAGCTATTGGCGGTGGTATTTGTATTCATAAAATTTCGAGCATACTTGCTTGGAACTAAGGTGATCATTCATACAAACCATCCCGCTTTGAGGTACCTGATGTCAAAAAAAGATGCTAAACCCAGATTGATTCGGTGGGTGCTCTTGCTCCAAGAATTTGAGTTTGAGGTTAAAAATCAGAAGGGAACAAAAAATCAAGTAGCGGATCATCTATCCAGGCTTGAGTCTGAAGCTAGGGCAAGGGAGGAGGTTGATATTAATGATGCCTTCCAAGATAAATAGGTACTAGCTGCATCGCAGGATTTGATTCCCTAGTTTGCCAACTTTGCAAATAACTTTGTTAGTGATATGATACCGGCAGACCTAACTTCTCAGCAGAAAAAAATATTTCTTATTCGATGCCCGAAGATATTACTAGGATGAACCATACTTATTTCGCATTTGCGCAGATATGATCATTCGCAAGTGTGTGCCTGAAATAGAGATGTTGAGAATATGGAGGCTTGTCATTCATCTCCAGTTGAGGGTCATCATAGTGGTATCAGAACTACACATAAGATTTTACAATACGGATATTATTTTCCCTCTATTCATGAATATGCATATGATTAAGCCAAGTCCTGTGATCAATGCCAAAGGCAGGGTGGTATTACCCGTAAACATGAGTTTTCATTCACTCCCATCTTGGAAGTTGAGTTGTTTGATGTGTGGGGCATCAATTTCATGGTCCCATTCATTAGCTCATATGGAATAAAATATATCTTGGTGGCAATGGATTATGTCTCCAAGTGGGTGGAGGCTATTGCACTACCAAACAATGAAGACAAAAGTGTTACAACATTCCTGCGGAAGCACATCTTCGCCAGGTTTGGCACTCCCAGAGCTATTATCAGTGATGATGGATCTCACTTCTGTAACCGCCTCTTCAGGACCCTGTTAGAAAAATATGGTGTCAAGCATAAGGTGTCCATACCTTACCATCCTCAGTTAAGTGGACAAGTGGAAGTCTCAAACAGGGAAATCAAGACCATCCTGGCAAAAACAGTGAATACTAGCCGAACAGAT
The DNA here is from genome assembly GCA_035772735.1 of Datura wrightii. Classification (NCBI taxonomy): domain Eukaryota; kingdom Viridiplantae; phylum Streptophyta; class Magnoliopsida; order Solanales; family Solanaceae; genus Datura; species Datura wrightii. Next base: position 164,535,310 of record JASDFA010000018.1, on the reverse strand, counting down.
TGGTCTAGAAAGCTCGATGATGTGCTGTGGGCTTACCGAACAACTTATAATACCCCCATTGGTTCATCTTTGTACCAACTGGTTTATGGAAAATCATGTCATGTACCGATTGAACTAGAGTATAAGGCGCTATAGGCTCTGAAAAAGCAGAATATGAACTGGAATGAGGCAGCAAGGCTGAGGCTTAACCAGCTCAATGAGTTGGATGAGTTCTGACTTAGAGCTTATGAGAGTGCAGTCGTTTATAAAGTAAGGATGAAGATTTACCATGATAATAAGATTGCAAGAAGGAGATTTACCCCAGGTGAGTTGGTCCTACTGTTTAACTCAAGGCTCTGGTTGCACCTTGGGAAGTTGAAATCTAGATGGATGGGACCCTACAGAGTGGTACATGTGTCCTCATACGGTGTAGTGAAACTTGAGAATAAATAAGGAAAAAGGTTCAAAGTGAACAGGCAAAGAATAAAGTTGGATCTGGGAGACATGGAGGAATTAAGAGGAATAGAGGTAGTATACCTTAATGATGCCTGAAGAGTCACAAAAGTCACATCGTGTTGCGATGTTAAACCAAGCGCTGCATGGGAGGCTACCCATGAATGGTCAAGTCTGAGTAGTCACAGGTATGTGCCCTTCCCTCTATTCTTGTAGTTCATGCTCCGAGGATGAAGCACAATTTTCAAAAAGGGGAGGGAGTGTACTTGTAATTTTTGGAATTTTTTAGATTTGGTCCGAGGGTTTTTCCTGCAGGGTTTCCTTTTCCTTGGGCATGTTATTTAGTAGTACCGACATGTTTAGTATTTTATTGTCTTATTTTGTGATTTTTGTTTAATTAGTAAATAACTTAGGAGTACTCAGCCAATGAAAGTGCACTAGTTTTGAATTTTTGAAAAAAAATGACCCTGTTTAAAGTTTTTTGATGTATTAGCACATGTATTTGTGATTGCATGCATGATTTCTGTGGATCTTTTGATGTCATTTACTGTATTAGCATGAGTAGTCTTGTTATGCCATGTGTAAACCAAAAAGGTAAAGTGAATATAAGTCATGTGCCATGAGTGAGTGAGGTTTGATATTTAGCTCAGTACTGTGTTGAAGATCTAGAACTTACTTGGTTGGTCTTTGCATAGGCTAAGAATGGTTGGTTAGGATATGGTCATAGACTATTTTTTTAAAGCTCACTTTTAGCCTAAATGACCCTACCAAAATCATATGATTCCCTTGATCAAAATTTTGAGTCTTTAATAAACCATTTTTCTTTGATTAATCGATGAACCGTACCCATTTCTTTATAATGAACCTATTTTTGCCCTAGTCCTTCCTTGGACATTATGAACCTCAACATATGAAAAATGCCTAAGTTGAGGGTGGCTAGAGTAGGGGTGCATAAATGGTGGGAACGAGGAAAAGGTAAAAAAAAGAGAAAAGGTGAATAATGAGGTGTGGTGTGACAAATAAAAAAAGAGATGAAAAAGTTGAAAATCTTGAAAAAGAAAATTCAAAAGAAAAAAAATACTTGAAAAGGTTGAAATGGACCACACCCATACAAATGCATACAAAAGAGGTGAAAAGGGAGGAAAAGGAATAAGAAGAAAAGAGGGTGAAATAGGTGAATGGTGAAGCCAATGTGTGTAGTGCCAAGGAAGGGTTAGTCACTCAAAAGTCTCTCATATTTATCATGTCCAGCCCTAAAGCTTACATTACAAGCCACAGCAAGTCCTATAGTGATTCTAATTTGACCATCTTATAAACTGAAGTAGAGAAAATAAGGGCAAGTCTATGATATCTGATACACAGTACTTGAAACTTCTTTGTGAGAGTGAGAGTCTCGCTTGTTTAGTCCCCTGCAATATCTGAAACTATAATTGTGAGTGGGTACTTCATTTGTTGTGAGGGAGCATGGGTTATGTTTACTTTTATCATTTATCTGTGCGAAAAGCATCAGTAATGAATTGATTGACTGTTGATAGCTAGAAGACATTTCTTGATCCCTGCTTAGCATGTTTTGTGGTTGCTTGTGGTACATTAGCTCATCATGGTTCATAGAAGACGAGTCAAAAGTTGTTGAATATGTAGTGAAAATTTTGTTAGGTATTGGCTATAATATCCTAGGTTTATTTTCTAATTGAGTGTCGTGTTTAGTTTTTTCCTTTCTTTGCCTGAGGACATGCAAAAGTCTTAAGTTGAGGGTGTTGATGTGTTGTGAGTTTACAACACTTTCGATGCTCAAAACTAACAAAATAGCATGGACTTAGGTGTGTTTATATGGATATAAGGCATGACGTCGACCAAATTATACCTCGCAATTGAGATATAAGCGGTCGATTGTCAAACATAAAACACAACAAAGGTTGAGGTCAATCCCACAGGAAATATGGTAAGAACTTAGGTTAATGTGAATAACTATTACTATTGAGTTACTTATTTCCAAGGAGGAAACATATAGAATAATAAACAAAAGCAAAATTATGAATGCTGAAATCAAATTCGGTTTATATTCAATTAACGACTCAACTAGGATTGTGTTCCCCAAGATTTCATAACCACAAGGCTTATACACTAGTGATCTATTCTGGTGTTTAACCTGAAATATTGGTAAGTTAGGTTCACCTAAATGGTTGGTCCCCTATCTAGATGATTATCACCACTAACTTGGTCCATATACGGGTGTACTTTAATTGACCCTTACCCTTAATATCAGATTAGCTATCCTGGACAAGTTCAAGCTATTAGATGAGGGTTGATAACCTCAAATCTCCGTTGTTAATCCCTTTTTCCATTCATTATATCCTTGGTCCGTAAGTAAGAATAAGACAAGTCCTAACGTTTGCAACCATCAAGAATCAATCAAAACGAAGGAAAAAATAATACATGCATACAACCCCATTCAAGAATCACTAAGTGTTTTACCTATCTATGTTAATTCATCTTGGTTCCCACAACCCTAGTTATGGGTTTAGCTACTCATATTTTATGATCACAACCACAAATTATTAAATAAATCATAATTGTAACTTAAAAATTATCGTAGAAGAAAAACAAGCAAACTGAATAAAACTCCAAAATTTATGAATAAAACTCCAAAGATGAATTACTTCTCTAAATTCAAGAACAAAAATAAATCTTCATTTCTTGAATCTTGATCACAATCAATAACACCCAAAAATACTGTTCTACAACTGTAAAATTGCATAACATTAAAATAAAACTGAACCAAGTATTTATAAACATGAAACAAATCCTTTCCTAAATAAACTAGGATTCTGGTGTCGGCAGGTACCACAGTCCATTGGTCGTTTCAACGGACCGTTAGAGTGGCCTGTTGTTCCAGTCGTGGCTTACTTAAGTTTTTCTCCTTTCATCGTATGGGCACAAACCACGACTCGTTATACAGTCCTACAAGCCGTTGATCCTGATTGTTGTTTCCTATCCTTTTCACTATTATTTCTGAATCTCAATGCACGATCACACAGAACAACCCGTCCTAAGAAAGTACGGTCCGTCCTGTTTGCTCGTTGTATGCTGCCCGATCTTGATCAATTTCTCTGATTCTTTCCATGACCATACAAAATGATCCGTTGTAAGTTCATTTGATCCATAGGAACCATCCATTGTATAAAACTTCATTTTGACAGCCTTCTCTGTATCTTCCCACGATCGTTCAGAATGATTCGTGATGAGCTAGCACGATCCGTAGATTTATGACGTTGATTGCCACTTTACTTATCCACTTTTCTGAATCTCATCTAACGGCTCAACAGAATGGCCCGTGGTAAGAACCAACGGTCCGTACTGAGGCTCGTCTGAGCCATTTATTCCTATTTTCAGCTCTTTTTCTCAACTTTTATTCCTACGACCCGTTTTACCTGAAAAACTACCAAAATGCATTATATCCACATAAATATACCTAAAGTCATGCACTTTCACAAAGTTTTAAGCATCGCCTAGTGCCGTAAATTCATCGGCACATCAACACCCTCAATTTAACATGTTTGCATGTCCTCAGGCAAACAAAATACAATCAACCCATGGCAACGCTTAACTAGAGGAAACTTAGTGTCACGCCCGCCTTCGGGGGTATGACTGGCACCTGGTGCCCTATTAGGATCTGAACTGCTAGACTACAGACTACTGAGCCTAAGCACATCTAGTGCCTGGCTGGCTCTATCTCTGATTCACGGAAACAACAGGCTATATAACGGCTGTAAATACAGCCTCCGGCCGACTAGGCCTATAGCCACCTGTACTATAACATCAGCTAACCAGAATCACATTCATATAGAGGAACCTAGGTGGGCCGACAAGGCCACCATGCAGTCTAGCTAACTCTAAGTCAATATAACAAGAGTTGAATAGCTACGTGACCGGCAAGGTCACCACTACTGATTGGACAAGGCCTCACACGGCCAACATAAACAACTAAACATACGCACGATCCTACACGACCGGCACAACTAACCACAGGGAAATATATACAGACTGCAAGCCTCTACGAATACTGATAAGATGGTCGGGACAGGGCCCCGACCTACCCGAACTGTACAACAAAAGAAAATGATATAAACCTCTGAATATCAAGCTCTGAATGACAGGAGCTGATGGCTCTACGCTGGCTAGGATCATGAGGGATCGACTCCTCGTCTACGAGTACCTGCAGGCAAGTAATGCAGCGCCCCAAACGGGCGTCAGTACCACTGGTACCGAGTATGCAAAGCAAACTGAACATGACTGAATATAAACAACAATGCTAGTAAATTCTGAATAGTAGGAAGTAGCTAAAACTGTCTGAACTAGCAGGATCTGGAATAGGCTTATCTGTACTGAAGGTAAGGTAGAATCATACCTGTCGTCATGGCGACCTGCTGTCTATCAACTAATAGATATCATGTATATACATATATATATAACACATAAGAACCTATACCAGCCCCCATAAGCCGGAAGGTTCCAACCAACACACAATCTATATACCCCTACTCGGGTCAAAACCATCCAAAAATAAATCACTCCACTCGTCTATTAACTACGAGCACCTCTACCGGTCCCCTGGGTCTCCAGCTCGGACTATGGCCTCTGATATAAATAACTGTGTCTAAGTCCGAAGGACTCCTGTACTATAAACTGTAATCTGTATCTGTATCGGTAATCTGCCCCCTGGGCGCAAGCACACAACATGGTAAGCTATACTGCTATGCTGATCATCCTGATATGGGGAATGCTCCATTCTATCTTCGTCCTACTGCGGACGGCATACCACTCCTTGGAGTTGCGTATCCCCACCCTCACGGTGGGTCGACACAATTACCAACCTAAGGGCGGCGAGGACGCTCAAAGGGTGCCCTCATAACACAAACAAGTCTCAACAAACAATAATCACATATAGCAAGCATGTTTGAACTGAAAATACTGTATGTATTCTGATTTCTCATTCTGAACTCTTTTCTGTGTTATACTGATTCTCATACTGAACTATTCTGTATCTGGGATATTATCTGACTGTCTGATATTGCTTTATTAACTTTTATTCTGAATATATATCGTAACATCATGAAACATGCTTACTAAATTCAAACTGGACTCAATTCTCGACTTCTGAGTTCTTTCTTCTATACATCACGCTGTTTACTGTACTGGATTACTAACTTGCCGAAGGAACTAGCTTTACATACCTTCTCTTCGGAGTTCCCGACTAACTGGCGTAGTTCAATTAGTATTTCTGTTATTCCTCCCAACTGCATTCATATACATATCAATTTGAGCCAAATACGCTAATATTCTAGAAGAAAACATCACTTTCAATATATATATAGCCCAAATTTTGGCTTATCGAAAAACGGTCAAAAAATCGCTATTTCTCAAAAGTCCAGAAGGGAGAAATACTCACCTTAGGGTTAGGAGTATATTGACACTAATTTGGAGCAATTCCACTTACCTTAGTTCGGTAGCACGACGATTCGCCGCCCGAATTTCACAAAACTAAATCCGTAGGAACTCTCCTTACTGCTTAATACCTTAGTATCTGGAGTTAATTTGAGTTTGGACCATGTTTGACGGCATAATCGGACGAATATTATCAAGGAACCTTCGTTCTCTCTGTTTTCCCTCGACTTCTCTGGAAAATTATATGAAATTAACATTAAAACCGAAGTTGAAGGCTTTTATACTTGGGGATGGACTGGGCCTCCGTGACACGGAGCCAACGCGGAGGCCCTCCCTCCGTGGCACGTTGCCATCGCAGAGGGGCTCTGCCCCGGCTCCTTCCGCGATGGTTCAACGGATTTCTTATCCAGTCTTTCCCCGGGCCTTTTACTAACATGTATGGCATTCAAAAACTCTTAACTAACATATGAATAGGCCATCTACATGTCGAGAATTTACGGGGTGTAACATTCTCCCCCCCTTAAAAACATTCGTCCTCGAATGTGAACTTTTATTTGTAAGAATTCTCGACTTATTCAAGTTATTTCTAGAAAGATTTTGGCAGAGTTTTCCCTGTAATATGGACTATCTCAAAAACCTGAAATACAGAAAAGTCCAGTACAAGTACTCCACGCAATACTATAATATCCATCTCATAAAAGACTAGAGTCGACTATCTCATTTATACCTATACTACAAGGCACTATATACAATAACAATACTAACATACCTGTTATTTGACTAAACTTGAAACAAATGAGGATATATGGTTTTCATATCTTCCTCTACTTCCCAGGTCATCTCTTCTCGGTTCCTATTACACCACAACACCTTGACAGAAGCAATATCTTTCGCTCTCAATCTACGAATCTGTCTGTCTAAGATGGCTACTGGAACCTCCTCATAGGCCAGCTCTTGTGTAACCTGGATATCCTAGACTGGGATTGCTCTAGATGGGTCTCCTATGCATTTCTTTAGCATAGATACGTGGAAAACTGGATGGACGGATTCTAATTCTGGAGGTAAGTTCAACTCATATGCCACTTGGCCTATTCTTCGGCGAATCTGATAAGGCCCAATGAATCTCGGACTGAGCTTACCTTTCTTGCCGAACCTCATCACCCCTTTCATTGGAGATACTTTCAGAAATACCCAGTCATTCACATCAATTCCAGGTCCCTGCGCCGCACACCGGCATATGATTTCTGGCGGCTCTGTGCAGTCAGTAGGCGTCCTCTAATAAGCTTTACCTTCTCCTCTGATTGTTTAATAATATCTAACCCAATCAGGGCTGACTCTCCCACTTCAAACCAGCCAACTGGCGATCTGCATTTTCGCCCATACAATGCCTCAAAGGGCGCCATCTGGATGGCTGAGTGATAGCTATTATTATAAGCAAACTCAATTAGTGGCAAATGCTCATCCCAGCTACCTCCAAAATCTAGCACACACGCCCGTAGCATATCCTCGAGCGTCTGAATAGTGCGTTCAGCCTGTCCATCTGTCTGAGGGTGGAATGCTGTGCTCAAATTAATCTGCGTTCCCAAACCTCTCTGAAATGACTGCCAAAATCTAGCTATAAATTGTGCTCCTCGATCAGAGATAATAGATATTGGAACATCGTGTAATCTAACTATTTCTCTGATATATAATTTAGCATAATCTTCAGTAGAGAAAGTAGCTTTCACTGGCAGGAAATGGGCTGATTTCGTCAGTCTGTCAACTATTACCCAAATGGAATCATGTCTATGCCTGGTACGGGGTAATCCTGCCACCAAATCCATGTTCACTGCTTCCCATTTCCAGAGAGGCACAGCTATGTCCTGAGTCAATCCGCCTGGTTTCTGGTGTTCCGCTTTTACCTATTAGCAGTTAGGACATTGGGCTACAAATTCTGCTATTTCCCTCTTCATATTTGGCCACCAGTAGATTTCCTTGATATCATGGTACATTTTTGTCGCGCCTGGGTGGAGAGAATAGCGGGTGTAATTTACCTCATTCATAATTTGCCGGCGGAGCCCTGAAACGTTTGGAACACAAAGGCGGCCCTTACATCGCAGCACTTCATCCTCAGTTATCTGAAAATCTGGCGCTTTCCCTTGCTGAATTTTGTCCTTAAGCTAGACCAGCTCGGGATCTTCACATTGCCGTTCTTTTACCTCCACAACCAATGACGACACAACAGTGTTTTGGATTACCGCTCTATTGTCCTCTCTCTCTGCTACACGAACGGCTAGGCTGGCTAATTGATGTATTTCTCTGACCAACTCCCGCTGTTCGGGCTGCAAATACGCTAAACTCCCCATCGATTTACGGCTTAGAGCATCTGCTACTACATTGGTTTTTCCCGGATGATACAGAATGTCCACGTCATAATCTTTCAATAACTCCAACCAGCGACGCTGTCGCAAATTCAACTCCCTCTGAGTGAAGATATACTGTAGGCTCTTATGATCTGTGAAAATATCCACATGGACGCCATACAAGTAATGTCTCCATATCTTTAAGGTGTGGATCACAACGGCTAACTCCAGGTCGTGGGTAGGGTAATTCTTTTCGTGTTTCCTCAGCTGTTTGGAAGCATACGCAATTACTTTACCGTGCTGCATCAACACACAACCCAACCCAATACCTGATGTGTCATAATACACTGAATAACCTTCTGTACCTTTCGGTAATGCTAACACTAGAGCGGAGGTTAATCTGTCCTTTAATTCTTGGAAACTCTGCTCATATGCCTCTGTCCACTGAAACTTTACTACTTTCTGCGTCAGCTTAGTCAGAGGTGCCGCTATAATGGAGAATCCCTCAGCAAATCTTCTATAATATCCTGCTAATCCCAGAAAACTGCGGACTTCGGTCGGAGTGGTAGTTCTGGGCCATGTTTTGACTGCTTCTATTTTCTGCGTGTCAACTTGTATACCAGAATTCGACACAATATGCCCCAAGAAAGCTACCGAGTTCAGCCAGAATTCACATTTGGAGAACTTAGCATATAACTGGCGGTCCCTAAGAATCTGGAGCACTGCCCGTAAATGAGCCTGGTGGTCTGCCTCTGAGCGAGAATATACTAGAATATCATCGATAAATACTATCACGAACAGGTCCAGGTATGGTCTGAAGATGTTGTTCATCAGGTCCATAAATACTGCTGGGGCATTCGTCAACCCAAAGGACATAACTAGGAATTCAAAATGTCCATATAGGGTCCTGAAGGCCGTTTTAGGAATGTCTCTTTCACGAACTCGAACCTGATGATATCCGGACCGCAAGTCAATCTTGGAGAAATATTTGGCCCCTTGTAGCTGATCAAACAAATCATCTATTCTGGGAAGCGGATACTTATTCTTTACTGTAACTTTATTCAGTTGCCAGTAATCTATACACATGCGGAGCGAGCCATCCTTCTTTCTCACAAATAGAACTGGCACACCCCATGGTGAAGTACTCGGCTTGATAAAACCCTTATCTAGCAAGTCCTTCAGCTGCTCCTTTAACTCTCTGAGTTCAGCTGGAGCCATACGATATGGAGGAATTGATATAGGCTGAGTGCCTAGTAGCAAGTCGATTGCAAAATCTATTTCCCTTTCTGGGGGAATACCAGGTAGCTCGTCTGGAAATACATCAGGGAATTCATTCACCACTGGAACAGACTGGAGTGTCGGAGACTCTACCCGAATATCCTGAACCCTGACTAGGTGGTAAATACATCCCTTCACTATCAATTTCCTCACCTGAAGGTAGGAAATAAACCTACCTTTTGGCGTAGCTGTGCTTCTCTTCCACTCTCGCACTGCCTCCCCTAGAAAGTGGAATAGGACAGTCTTGGTCCAACATTCTATGTTAGCATAGCATGGCACCAACCAATCCATACCCATAATGGCATCGAAATCAATCATCTCTAGTTCTAATAGATCTACTGTAGTCTGACGATCAGCAACCTCTACTATACACCCTTGATAAATTCTACTAGCTATAATAGAGTCACCGACAGGTGTAGATATTGAGAAGGGCTGCTGTAACAATTCTGATGCAACACTAAACTTTCGAGCCACAAATGAGGTAACATAGGACAAATTGGACCCTGGATCAATCAGTACATAAGCTGGGTATGAGCAAATAGTCATCATACCTGTTACCACATCTGGAGACGCCTCTGAGTCCTGCCTCCCTGGTAATGCATAGGTACGGCTTGAGCCCGTACCTGAACTAGAGGCTCCTAATCTACCTCGGCCTCTACCTACTGAACCTGAGGGCCTACGCCCTGCCAAGGATGCTGGAGCTCGTGGACCTGCTGATGTCCTGTCCTGGCTATCTCGGCTACCTTGCCCCCTGGCTGGACAATCTCTCATCATGTGCCCCTCCTGCCCGCATATATAACACCCTGTGGAGCCATATCTACAAGCTCCAGTGTGAGGCTGACTGCAAATTGGGCAGGGTGGGGGTGTGTATCTTCTCTGCTCTACCCTCCTCTGCTGAGGTGAATCCACTATTCGGGAACTGCCACCAGACTCTGACTACCCTCGATGAATAAATCTACCCCTCTGCTGTTTTGGTGGAGGTGGGGGTCTAGGGGGCCTGTCTGACAATCGGGGCCTGGGTCCTCTCTGAATCTCCCTCTGTATGTCGTCTGATCTATCCCTGCGGCGCTACTCCTGATTTGTCTATCTACTGTCTTGTTGCCACTATCTAAGGCCCTCAATAGTCTGGGCAAAGGCCTGCACCCGGGCAATGTCCATATCTTCCCGTAATGTAGCTGTCATGCATGCCTAAATGTATTCTGGGTTCAGACCCATAATAAATCGGTGGACTCTGGATGGCATAGTGTCCACAAAAATTGGAGCATAGCGTGCTAAGGAGTCAAACTATAAGGCATATTCTCGTACACTCCTCGCCCCCTACTCCAAGTGCAAGAACTGATCCATCCGGGCCTGCCGGATCTCCCGTGGAAAATAACGATCCAGGAAGGCCTTCGAGAAGCTGGACCAGGTCGGAGGGGCAACATCTCTCCCTCGAGACCTTTCCCAACTCTCATACCATAATACAGCTATGTCTCGCAACCGAAATACTGCTAACTCAACTGATTCTGTAGGTGTCACATGCATGACTCGGAAGATTCTTTGCATCTGATCTAGGAAATCTTGGGGGTCCTCTGCCTGATCTGACCCTGTGAACTGTGGGGGACCTAATGCCAAAAATTCCCTGACCCTCGAACTGCCAAATCCACCTGATGGCTCTACTGTTACAGGTGGCACTAACTGGTGCTGAGTGGCCATCATTTGTGCCAACATAACAACTGCACTGCGAACCTCCTGGTCGGATGGTGTAGGTACAGGAGCTATCGGAGGCGGTGTCGTTCCGAATGGCTCCTGGTGAGATGGGGACTGCTGAGAAGGCTGTGATGATGCCTCTATATCGCCCTCAGATCGGGCTGATTCTAAATGAAGTTGAGGCATCCTGCTGGTGCCTTCTCCTACTGCGGTATCCAACCTTTTGTCTGTGGCAGGGTGTCGCTGGTCTGCCATTTATATCTGTAGAAAAAGAATATGATAAGTTTTAAGAACTCGACCCTATACTGTACTGTTCTATGGCATGATGAAATATGAAGAAAGAGTAACCATCCTATTATGCCTTGCAGCCTCCTGCCTACAGTATGTGGTGCACAACACATCCATAGATAAGACTCTACTTAGCACGGCTTGCAGACTCCCTGGGACACGACCTGCTCTGATACCAAGTTTTTCACGCCCCGCCTTGGGGGGTATGACTGGCACCTGGTGCCCTATTAGGATCTGAACTGCTAGACTACAGACTATTGAGCCTAAGCACATCTAGTGCCTGGCTGGCTCTATCACTAATTCACGAAAACAATGGGCTATATAACGACTGTAAATACAGCCTCCGGCCGACTAGGCCTATAGCCACCTATACTATAACATCAGCTAACCAAAATCACATTCATATAGGGGAACCTAGGCGGGCTGAAAAGGCCACCATGCTGTCTAGTTAACTCTAAGTCAATATAACAAGAGCTGAACAACTATGTGACCGGCAAGGTCACCACTACTGACTGGACAAGGCCTCACATGGTCAACATAAACAACTAAACATACGCACGGCCCCACACGACCAGCACAACTAACCACAGGGAAATATATACAGACTGCAAGCCTCTACGAATACTGATAAGATGGTCGGGACAAGGCCCCGACCTACCCGAATTGTACAACAAAAGAAAATGATATAAACCTCTGAATATCAAGCTCCAGATGACATGAGCTGATGACTCTGCGCTGGCTAGGATCACGAGGGATCGACTCCTTATCTACGAGTACCTGCAGGCAAGTAATGCAGCGCCCCAAACGGGCGTCAGTACCACTGGTACCGAGTATGCAAAGCAAACTGAACATGACTGAATATAAACAACAATGCTAGTAAATTCTGAATAGCAGGAAGTAGCTAAAACTGTCTGAACTAGTAGGATCTGGAATAGGCTTATCTGTACTAAAGGTAAGGTAGAATCATACCTGTCGTCATGGTGACCTACTGTCTATCAACTAATAGTTATCATGTATATACATATATATATATATATATATATATATATAACACAAGAACCTATACCAGCCCCCATAAGCCGAGGGTGCCAACCAACACACAATCTATATACGCCTACCAGGGTCGAAACCATCCGAAAATAAATCACTCCACTCGTCTATTTACTACGAGCACCTCTACGGGCCCCCTGGGTCTCCAGCTCGGGCTATGGCCTCTGATATAAATAACTGTGTTTGAGCCCGAAGGATTCCTGTACTGTAAACTGTATCTGTATCAGTGATCTGCCCCCTAGGCGCAAGCGCACAACAGGGTAAGCTATACAGCTATGCTGATCAGCCTGATATGGGGAATGCTCTATCCCATCTTCGTACTACTGCAGACAGCATACCACTCCTTGGAGTGGCGTATCCCCACCCTCACGGTGGGTCGACACAGTTACCAACCCAGGGACGGGGAGGACGCTCAAAGGGTGCCCTCATAACACAAACAGGTCTCAACAAACAATAATCACATATAGCAAGCATGTTTAAACTGAAACTACTGTCTGTATTCTGATTTCTCATTCTGAACTCTTTTCTGTGTTATACTAATTCTCATACTGAACTATTCTGTATCTGGGATATTACCTAACTGTCTGATATTGCTTTATTAACTTTTATTCTGAATATATATCATAATATCATGAAACATGCTTACTAAATTCAAACTGGACTTAATTCTCGACTTCTGAGTTCTTTCTTCTGTACATCACGCTGTTTACTGTACTGGATTACTAACTTGCCGAAGGAACTAGCTTTACATACCTTCGTTTTGGAGTTTCCGACTAACTGGCATAGTTCGGTCAGCATTTGTGTTATTCCTCCCAACTGCATTCATATACATATCCATTAGATCCAAATACGCTAATATTCTGGAAGAAAACATCGCTTTCAATATATATATAGCCCAAACTTTGGCTTATTGAAAAACGGTCAAAAAATCGCTATTTCTCGAAAGTCCAGAAGGGAGAAATACTCACTTTAGGGCTAGGAGTATATTGACACTAATTTGGAGCAATTCCATTTACCTTAGTTCGGTAGCACTTCTTTGGGTGTTTGTTGGGGTTATAAAACCGACACGCAGGTGCACGTGGTCGAACAAGTAGTAAGTGGCTTTAGTAAGCCAAGTATCGACCCCACAAAGACTTGGGTTAAGTGCAATTTGTTCAAGTATACTATATTTTTACTTCTAAATATGCTGACAACAAAGTAACCAAAAAGTGAATAATTTGTTTTATAAATTTTATACTAAAACTACGAGCAATTATCTACTTTGAATTTGGACTATGAATAAGAGCATGCCGAGGTTAACGAACATCTACTGAAACTGATTATCATCATAAATTGGTTAATCTTTTCTTCCAGTTGCTAGCCAAGAACATTTGCCAAGAGATTAAAACTCTCGTATTTAATCTCACTTAAGAATCATGAACCATCCGTCTACATTTCTGTGATCAAATGCAATTCATGTTCTAGCCATAAAATTCCGGTTCCTAAATTGACTAATACGACTTTCAAGTATATTTCTATCCTGAATGCACATCAAAACTCAATTTTCCCAAATCAAGTTAAGAACAATATCCTATTAATTCACAACTTTCCAATTTCGTGCTCTCTCGAGTGAAATCAGACTTTTTAGATGTACATTAATGTAGGCCACACACCAATGCAGTAAGAACAAGAATTAATAGAACAACATGGAAGAAAAAGATGAAAAACCATATAATCAATAATCAAAATTCATCACAAGTGTTCATAACCTCAGCAAGGAAGGGAATTAGCCACTTATTTGTGGATTAATCATCATAAAACGAGTGTTAATCATACAAACAATTGAATTAGAGAAGAAAGAAAGAGAGAAAAAACCCTGAACTTTTCGTCCCTCAACTGCCTGTAACCCACGTCCTTGCTCCACCAAGTCTGAATTATGAAAAATACACTTAAGTGTTCTATTTATACTAGTGGGAATTTTTCTCGGAATAATGAGCAACGTGTCACGAAGTGCATCGCGGAGCACTGCCTCCGTGACACGCCATGAACGCGGACCCTCACTGGAACTGGGGGTCCGGGAATTTAATCTCAACGTGGCACGACGTGCATCGCGGAGCACTGGCTCCGTGCCACGGAGCAAACGCGGACCTTCACTGGAAATTTGGTGAAGTTTCACCCTCCAGGCAGAATGCCTCCGCGATGACAGCGTGACACGGCTCCATCGCGGAGCCCCTTTAAATCATGCTGTCCAATGCCTTTTCCTTGCTCGCATCCAAGTCCAACTCCGATATCGTCCAACATGTCATTTAGCTTCTCGAAATCACATTTTACCTGCAAAACAATGCTAATCATGTTGGTTAGTATAAATTCATATTTTATTCCTAATTACATGAAAATGTATACACATTGCTAGATAAACAAGGCTAAAATGATACTTTTGAGTATCACTTGGGCATATAAATCTGCCCAAGATCACTTACCCACACTTAAATCCTTGTTCGTCCTCGAACAACAAACATACAATACATGCAATTTACATCCCAACCTCGCTACTATGGTACATGTTGACACCCAATTTTGACCGACCTGCGCTTCAATATGCTGCTTATATATGTATATATTTGTTTATATATTTTGTGCAAATATTTGACTTATTTTTTGTATTTATAAAATAATTTATAATCATAATATTGCGAAAATCATTTCAAATTATATATATGACCTATATTAATTTTAAGTTTTGATATTAAAAAAAATTACATCATGCATCATATATTTCGTTTTAATATGCGCCCTTATTTTGAAATATATTCTTTATTTAATAAATTATTTTACCTAATTTTAATAAGTTTTATAAATTTATTTGACTAATAATATTACTCTAATATATAAATTATTTAGGTTAATAATGTGATTTTTATAATATTCGATAATTTAATTTTTTATTTTTCTTTAGTCATTTATTTATTCATAAATATAATATTTTAATTATATGATAAGTATATTTAAATTTAGAATTTATTTATTATTAATAATATTTATATGATTTTCTTATAATTTAAATTATTTTATATCTATTTATTAAATTATTTTAAAGTGTAGTATATTTATTAACTTAATAGCAGCTAAATTCAATTTTCAATCAATTCATTTAAATTCTAGCCATCTTTCCATTCAATTCATTCAATTCATTTAATCTAGCCACTTTTCATTAAGCCCATTTCAATTTTAGCCAATTTTAATTCATTTGGCTATTATTTAAATTCAATTTCTAATTAAATAACCCAATTCCCAACCCGTTTACCAATCCGGACGACCCGTTTGACCCATGACCCGACCCGTATTACACCCAACTAATCTTAGCCGTTCATCTCATTTAATCCTACGGCTAAGATTAATTCTGCCCTCACTTACCATTAATATTCCCTAACCCCAAACCCTAAAGGATTTTTCATTCTCCATTCTCCCATCTACTACACACTCTCTCTCTCTCTCTAAATTTTCCCCATTCCCATTCTTCCCTCTTCTCTCCATCTCCTTCATCTTCCTCTCTCCCTTCCCTTATTTTTTCCGGCGTACCTCCATACCTCCGGCCATCAACCTCCATTAACGCCGGCAACGAAACCAACTTCCCTCTGCCCTCCATAACTTCCGACGAAGCTCCTCCCTCTCCCTCGCGTCGGGTTCTCTCCTCTTCTCTCCATCTCCTTCATCTTCCTCTCTCCCTTCCCTTATTTTTTTTTCCGGCGAAACCTCCATTAACGCCGGCAACGAAACCAACTCCATTTTTTCCGGCGAATCTCCTTCACCTACCTCCTTCCTCTCTCTTCTCTTTCTTCTCCTCTCCCTTTCCACCATTAACGCCGACCTTCCCTCCCCAAATCCGCCGGCGTCGCATCATCTTCTCCCCTTCTTTTCCATCTTCCTCTCTTTCTCCCTCTCATCTCCGGCCGGCCAAACAACTACCGCCGGAAAAACACCAAACCTCCATAACTTCCGGCGAACAACAACACTACCAAGCTGCCGCCGGCGAATCTCCATCTTCCTCTTCTCCCAACCTCCATAACCTCCGGCGATCTCCCTCTTCCCTCTTCCCATCGCCGGCCACCACCATAATCTCCTTTAATTCCGGCCAAACAACAAAGCCGCCACCATCCACTTTTTCCTCTCCTCCCTCTCTTCTCGCTAAAAAAAAAAAAAAAAAAACGACCGCCGAATAGCCGCCGGAAAATTAGCGTCGCTCCGGTTACAGTCCGATCGGACAGATCTCATATTTGTCCGTAAATTATTTATTCATTTATTATTTATTTTATTTTTGTTTTGCTGTTTATTGTTATATATATATATGTATATAATATGTATAACATAGGTATATCAGTATATATGATATAATATAGGCGTAATATATAATATATAATATAGAAATATATATGTGTGTATAATTATCTACTGTTTTCTTTCCTGTCCACCTATATATAATAAATATATATAATAAGTATATATAGTATAATATATGTATATTAGTAGTATATACAGTTGTTTTTTCTGTTTCATAATATATATGTCTAATATATCATTCTGCCTTTAGTTTCATTTTTATATACATTGATTGTCTGTTAATTATTTAATTATACAATTGATTAATATGCTTGTTTTATTTTATGTACGTGGATCATATATGCTTGTTTCATTGATTAATTATTTTGTACGGCTTTTGTTTTGTTTATATGTATGCAATATGAATTTTGTTTAATCCAACTTAATACGTTTGGAAAAAGAAAAAAATCGGTATAGAATATATGTTTAACCATTTGTCTTGCCATTTAATTAGAAATTTACTATTCCTCTATTTTACTTGAAAGTTGGAAAATTATATTTATGTGGTTTGTTCATTAAGTTTTGCATTTTTTACCTAGCGGAATAAATATTTGAATGTTTTAACTATGGAGCATGATTATGTTGATTCTTAATTGTATGATTGCTCTGATTAATAATTTATTTTTGTAAAATTATCAAGTATTAATTTTTAGATGCTAATTAATTTTCTGTCCGTTGAGAATTTCATTTTTTATTTGTCTTGATTAATGGTATAAACATTTTAAATTAATTGTCATGTCTACTTTTAAAAAAGTAAAGATTCTTTACTTTACTTTAATCATTATTTACTTTCATCATTATGTTTCACTTTTGACTAACTTTACTTTTTGATGGGTCCGCTTTTTAAATTAAAAAAGTAAAAGAATCTGGTTAATTTAAATTATTTGCCTTTAACGGCTCTTACGGGGGGAATTATATAAACAGACATTTCTCATCTTCTTTGAAAAAAAAAGAATAAGAAACAAGACTTAGAGAGAGACCACCTCTTCTTTAGAAAAAGAATTTTATTTTTTAACATTCAAATATTGCTATTCCTTTATTAACATAAGTACTCGAAATTTGCTTGGCTCCCGAGCATTTTCCGCTCTCTGCTCCTCTATTTAATTCTCTGGCTCTTTTATATCTGCATACACTGCTCGGAATTCTTGAGATTCTCATGTCCTTGACGCGTTGAGGATGGGTACTAATCAAGGCGTTTTGTTGCATTATTAATTCGTGATTTTCCTTTCAACTTTGGCATTCGTCGGTTAGTTTATTCACCTTTATCTGATTATCATTTACTATGTTAATCTCTTTGATTGCTTTCTTCTCGTGACTATATGTTTAATATGCCCTTAATGTAATTTTTCCAAGTTTAGTCAAACTCATGACTAAGAATATCAGAATATTATTCTTGTATCTATGATTGTACTAACATTTAAGCAGGTTCATTTTATTCCGACTTTCATCAAAGAATCTCCGGGACGAAAGAAGGCTACCAAAAAATTATTTTAATTATTTTAATGTTGTAATTATTCATTCTTTTTCATCTTTGCAATGTTTGTAATAAAATTATGATAATAGTGAAAGGGGTTATGGGGGCGGGGCGTTTATTTTATCGTCTTATTTGTTTTATTAGAAATCATGCCTATAGGAATTAAAATAATTTGATTTGATACACATAGAAATCATGCCTATAGGTCTTAAATAATTCAATTTAAAATGCAGCAATTTTATTTCATGCGAATTTAGGGTGACATTTAGACATCATGCCTAAATTATTTTATTCTTTACAACATTAATTTACTTGGGTAATTTTTGATGATTTGTTGCTGGAATTATTTTAATGAGTAGGTTTTACACGCACTAGACATCATGGCTTTAGGATAAATTTTAACATGGCTACATTCACTAGAAATCATGATCATAGGTTTAATAAAGAGGCCTATTTGAAACCCCCTTAATGTTAATTGTTTGTTTGAATTTACTTGTTTGACATTAATGTCCTTTAAAAAAGCCTTATGGTTTTAGAACCAAAATCCAATATAGTAGTCCAATTGCCTCTTGGACCTTAAGTTCGGGACGGGTAGGCACATTTTAAGGCGTTAGTGTTATCCACTTAGATTGTTTAGGATTAATAATAATTAAAATAATTAGGTGGGTAGACGGGAGATGATGAAACAGACCGGCTATTGCTGACTTCACGCATGAAGCACACCTATTACTCCCATCTTTTCTAAATTCATTTTTTCTAAGAAGCTTTAAATATTTTAAAATTATCATTGCTATATTGATATATTTTCATCTAAAAAAAAAATTTTGTTAAAAATATATAATATATACGATTTTCTTAAAATGATTTTTTCTCAAGTTATACATATATATATATATATATTATTCTCTTCAAACTATCTTGATTTTAAAAATAGAATAGAAGGGAGTAGTATCGAATTGGGCCCGTTTTCAGCCTTGTCAAAACCTGATCCCACTAAGTTTTATATTTTAGTTTCTGCTAATTTAGTATTTAAGTTAGTATTCTATTTATGTTTTAAAAAAATGACTTTATTTGATCACTTAGTTAATACCCCATTTAATGAGTACGGCCGGGAACCACATTTGTGGACCTCGAAAGGTGCCTAACACCTTCCTTTTGAGGTAATTTAAGCCCTTACCCAACTCTGGTGACTTAGGAAATAAATTAGTTTAGAATGGTGCCCTAACGCACCTTAATTCGTTAGGTGGCGACTCTTCTTTTCCACCCTTAAGAGTCCTCGACGTCGAAACCCGCTTTTGCCCGCGAGGGGAGAAATGGGGCGCGACAGTACAACAATTTAAGCTACGGTCATACCGATCATTCAATATTGCAAATCATCAAGAAAACATGCATGGTCTTAACAATGCAATGACCTTCAACACATTAAGACTTCCTAGACTTTAAGAATCGACTCTCGATATTGGCAAACTCATGCAAATCAGCTAATCAAATATCCGACACGAAAATCAATCTTTCATCAAGCATGTGCCCTCACAACTCAAGAGAATCTTCCCCTTTTTGCTCATGTGACACACAATCATTCAAGCAGGGGAATGTACACACACTTTCACACTCCCTCCCAAAAGAATTCACATGCATCATGTCGTGACCCATAAGCTTGCCCTTAGTGTATTACTTCACTAATGTAAAGAAATGCAATGTAAGATCACGTAGGACTTTAATGGGTTGTAATGGAAGCTATGGAACTAGTAAATATTGGATTAGCCAATAATAGCCACTAGCATCCTTAAGCGCCTTTTCAACACATTCCCATCAACTCATGGACATTGTTTCTCTCTTATTTTTCATCATCCCATTCTTGATGATTTACTTTAGTATGGCCCATTTCATTAAGCACACTTGACACAATAACAAAGATTATACATGCACCTTTATTATCGTTTATTTATAACAAATGCACCTTCAACCTTTTCTTTTCTTCCCTTACTCCGCTTTTCTTTTTCTTTTTCACCATTCTCACTCTTTGACACTTTGGGAAAATTATTTTCTCTTCTTAAGCGCTTAAGAGTTTTGTATAGACTTTACGGCTAATGAAAAGAAGGAATTAAGCTCGGTTTACACTTTTTGGACAAAAGAAAGAAATAATAGGCTAAAGGCTCAAAGGGCTGACTAGGGTATACAATCACAGAAAGGGGGAGTATGACAAGAAAAAAATGGAAACTTTCGGTTAAAACAAAGAAATGCCTACATCCTTTCCTACAATACACCTCCTTCATTTCGTTTTGTACACACACCAGGCAAGTTCTAGACACTTCACAATAGCATGGAATATCAACACCTCACTTCACACTCTTTGCACATGCTCGATTCAAGATGTATTCACAGACTCTTCAATCAGCTAATTACAGGAATTAAAACATTAAGCCTCAATCACACCGAATCGAACTCTACAGCCTAGGTATCTCAACTTATTTACAAGATTGCATGCTTTCATACGAATCACCGTTGCATTTTGAATATCAGGTACAACACGCAACCAAACTCTCGCAACCATATAGTAACTACAGGTTCCGGGATGCAATCCACCAAAAAAAAACTGAAAATTAATTGAAAAAAACTACTCCTACCGACTACATTTCCCTTAAGATGGTCGTCATCCATCCATCATAGGGAAAAGTCACTGCTATGATGTCGGTTCAATGGGACCATTCTCGGTAAAAGAACCGAAAACAAAAGCCGAGAAACCCAAAATTAAAAAGTTGAAAAATTTGCAAAATATCGATCATTTCGATAATTAAAATATTTACAGAAATCAGCTGGCAGCATTCAACAACACACATCAATTTCAAAAATATGTACAAATATAGAACAATTTGAAAATTCACAAACACAGGGAAACACAACATACAAAAATACAGAGGAGAACATACAAACAAACCAGCCCAGCCCAGCACCTAACTACTCCCACCCCACACTTAATCCGAACACTGTCCCCAGTGTTCACAAAAATTAAATAGCACAGAATAGGGTGGTGGAACTCCCTGATCAATCAAAGTATTCCACTTCTTCGTCGGGTGCTGCTGCTTCATCTCCCATGTCCGAGTCGCCTCCGTCGTCATCATCGGACTCCACATCGGAGTCCTCCTGACGCGTCTCCTCGTCCGTGGGGACGTCATCGTCTGTGGTCTCTAGAAAGGCTGGCCCTACTCGGCATAGAGCCCTGGCGTTTTCGCCAAACGGGTAATCTAGCTCGAGTTGCCATAGCTCCTCATCCGTCGCCGGCCTCCCACCTATCCTGAGCTGGAACATCTGCATCCTATACATCCGTGCCATATACTGGTCATCAAGAGCGTGTCGCTCGCCAAGTGTCAGCACTGGCCCGTGGGTGGTGTCGGGAGCCTTAGTTTTAGTCACATCCAAGGCCCGCCGCTCCAACTGCGGGATATAATCAAGGGCCTCCTCGTCAACATCGAGGCCCCTGAGAAAGGTGGTGAGTAGTCCACCGAAACCATACCTGTGCCCCTGGTGCAACCGGGCTCTCTTCATGGCGGATATAATAACCGCCCCGACATTTATCTCCAGCCCTTTCATCAGGGCGTACACCAGGCAAACACGATCCCGGGTTACATCAGTCATATGTACCCCCGGGATGAGGCAAGAGCAGACTATCTTCAGCCAAATTCGGGCTTCCCTATTCATCTGAGAATATGGCAGAGTCTGATGGTAGCCCCTTTCCTTGTGCCTGCTCCATCTAGCTGTAGATCGGGCCCCACACAGTGTGCGTCTGATGTCAGCATACGGTGGGCTAATGTTCAGCTGTCGGAGGACGTGGGCGTCTGTGTCCCGCGCTCCTATGATGGCATTGAGCTGGTGGGGCTCCAGAGTGACTATCTGCCCTCTGATTTTGATGGTGTGGCTTCGGATTGACGGGTTCCAGTTGGCATAGAACTCCCGAACCAAGTGCAGGTTGCATTCTTTGGGCTCCTCGAATATGAACTTGAGCCCCGCTGCCTCGATCCGGTGAACTATTCTGGGGAACTCCTGTGCCAATGGCTCCCGTGCTATATGCTCCTCGGGGAAATATTTATTCTCTTTGTGCTTTGCGTACCATTTTTTCCCCTCGTCAGTCACCCATCTTGTTCCATATTGGCGGCGCTGGCCGCGTGGAACTACTGGTGCTGCTAGGACTGCTGTGCCCAGTCTGAGTCTCTTCCTGCCGGTGCCTGAAGTTGATGCACCTTTCCCTTTATCTTGCCGGCTTGCCATTTTACCTGTCAACCCAAGTAAACAAGCTCAATGTTAAGCTAAATAAATATTAACTTCGGTTAAGGTCGGGTTACGCTAAGTTACCCCACACTTAGTCCTTAGCTACAGTTACAACAATACGGCAAGAATAGCTTTATTTACACCAAACAACCAGCTATACAATCATGCTTAGTGCATTCAAAAAGAAAAATTCGACGGTATAACTTCTGCGTACTACTCAGACTTCGTACAACTAAACAATCACTACCATCGCAAACATTTTAACCCTCGCACTTAGCAAAGAAAAACGAAGAAACAAAAATAACAACAAAAATTTATATACATGAACCTATCCAACCAACCCAATTCGAGCAAATTTCAACAATTCCCCCAAACCCCGAGAATTTGTCGTCTATTAACATCCTAACAATTTGTACAACGACTCATCTCATTCAACACATACAACCCGGCATAAAATTCACACTTTTAATACATTTCTAACTTCACATTCAACAACAAGCCCTAGAATTGATTTTCGCAATCAAATTCGAATAATTTATGCAATCGACAAGTTCAAACGATTATAATGACATTCCGAACATTTATCAATCAACAAATAACTTGAATTCATGCTTAATTTCGACCTAGGGCAATTTAGTTCTCCTCCCATGCTTAAAATCAAAGAAAATCGACAAAAACTTGAGAGGGAATCGGAAAACATACCTTGTAGTTGAAGAATCGAAGAAAACTCCGAAATTTGTTGCCTTAAGCCGTGGAACGTTGATGGGAGAGGGGTTTTGGGATGTTTGGTCGCGGAAGAAATCGAAAATGAGGGGAAAAGGGGAGTTTTCGGGGTTTAAAAGGTAGAAAAACATGCGGGTCACCCGGAAACCCGGTGTGACCCATCGCGATATACAAGGCAACGTGTCACGGAGTGCATTGCGGTGCACTGCCTCCGTGACACGGAGCCATCGCGACAGCATACTGGAATTTTTTTTAAAATTTCCGGGTTATACCTCAACGTGTCACGGAGGGTAACGCGGAGGTCCTCCTCCGTGACACGGAGCTATCGCCCTAGCTCACTGTTTTCTATATTTTATTAATTTTTCATACCTCGACTTTTCCTTCATGATTCCGTGCACATTTTCCTCCGTTTGACCTGAAAATCATCTCACTAAACAAAATTGGTTAGAATAATAGGTTTCACCTAACTAAAATTAAAAACACTAACTAAAATGAAAAATTTTGTACTAAATCAAGAAAAAGAAAAAGAAAAATCTATTTACACTTTACAAAATGAAAGAAAAAATTTCCATGGGTTGCCTCCCGTGCAGCGCCTGGTTTACCGTCGCGGCTCGACATCATTTAAGCTCAATTGTCCGCTAGGGTGATGGACGATTTCTCTCGATCACTGTCCTCCCCCCAGTAGTGCTTACGCCTATCCGGTGGTCTTCCCATTAACTCTCGGGAATCCTTCATCTGCTTAGCATTACCATGATCAATCACATTGATCACCGAGAGTTCTTCATGAACCATCAGGAGCTTGGGTGCTTTGTACACATCGAACACCTCTACCTTGTCATGTGCTCGCATTGTGAGTTGCCCCGCAGCTACGTCGATTAATGCTTTTCCGGTTGCCAAGAAGGGTCGTCCCAAAATAAATGGGACTTCCGCGTCTGGTTCAAAGTCCAGCATAACAAAATCTACCGGGAAAATTAGGGAGCCAACTTGCACTAGAACATCCTCAACAATGCCATCCGGCCTAGCTAAGGATCGATCCACCAACTGCAATATTACGGTTGTAGGTCTAGGACTCCCTAAACCCAACTTTCTGAATACCGAAGATGGCATCAGATTTATACTTGCCTCCAAGTCACACAATCCACGAGCTCGGATGCTCTGCCCAATAGTAAGCTGGATAGTAAAACTTCTAGGATCTTTTAGCTTTGTGGGCAGTCTGTTTTGGATCCGGGAAGTGCACTCCTCCGTTAAAGCCACCGTAGCATACTCAGTCAACCGACTTTTGTTGACCACGATGTCCTTTATGTACTTGGCATATTTAGGCACTCCCTGCAAGACATCAACAAGAGGTAAATTAACATGTACCTGTTTAAGCACCTGCTTCCACACACTTCACACCACAATTGCTGGACTGCATTAATTGGAGCTGAAGGCTGGTTCAAAGTCATGTTGCTAAAGTGGTTGTTCAATTGATTTTGCAAGGCAACTATCTGTGCAGCGATAACTGTAAACCCATCCACTTCAAGCACTCCTGCTGCTTTCCTTGCCCCACCTCGTGATGAATCAGCATTCCAGTCTGGATTGCCCTGTGAAATCCGGTTTAGCAAGGTATACAGCTCCTCATAAGTCTTTTCCAGCGCTTGCCCTCCAGCTGCTGAATCTAGCAATATTTTGGTGTGGGGTTCCAAACCCTCAATAAATGTGTGCACCAACACCTCATTGGACTGATGATGATGAGGACAGTCCCGCAACATGGATTTAAATCTCTCCCAGGCTTGATATAAATTTTCTCCCTCCCTCTGTTTGAAACTTAGAATTTGACTTCTAAGTCTTGCTGTTTTACCAGAGGGAGAAAACCTTATCAAGAACTTCCGTGCAAGATCATCCCATGTTGAAATAGAATTTGGTGGCTCCGCTTTCAGCCACCTCTTGGCTTCTCCGAGTAATGAGAACAGAAATAATGTAAGCCGAACATAATCAGGTGACACTCCAGCGAGTATGTAAGTGTCACTTATCTCCAAAAAGTTTTGGAGATGCTGTTGTGGGTCTTCATGAGGGAGACCGGTAAATTGCCCGCTTGTGTGCAACAATTGCACCATATTTTGCTTGAGTTCAAATCTCCCTCCAGGCTCAGGTTTGCAGATACTAGATGTAACATTGTTGGCATGTGGGATTGCCACCTCACGAACCGGCCTTGCTGCTGCTTCTTCGGGCACTAACACTGCCCTCACAACCGGTGGATTCTGTTGCTCCATAATGGTCTATCTGAGCAACCGCAGCTTTCTTTGTAGAGCTTCTCTTCGTTTACTGTGAAATATACGTTTTGGCTCTATATAAGATTCCACCAGCTCTTTGTCTCTTGCCAGTGTTCACAGCAATTAAGTCTGCAAAATACAGGCTAAGACCAAGTTGTCAACACTTAAGAAAATGAAAATACAGTAAAATTAACACTTCAAACAAATTCACCAATTGCCAAGTCCCCGGCAACGACGCCAAAAGCTTGTTCGGGTGTTTGTTGGGGTTATAAAACCAACACGCAAGTGCACGTGGTCGAACAAGTAGTAAGTGGCTTTAGTAAGCCAAGTATCGATCCCACAGAGACTTGGGTTAAGTGCAATTTGTTCAAGTATACTATATTTTTACTTCTAAATATGCTGACAACAAAGTAACCAAAAAGTGAATAATTTTTTTATAAATTTTATACTAAAACTACGAGCAATTATCTACTTTGAATTTGGACTATGAATAAGAGCATGCCGAGGTTAACGAACATGTACTGAAACTGATTATCATCATAAATTGGTTAATCTTTTCTTCCAGTTTCTAGCCAAGAACATTTTCCAAGAGATTAAAACTCTCGTATTTAATCTCACTTAAGAATCATGAACCATTCGTCTACATTTCTGTGATCAAATGCAATTCATGTTCTAGCCATACAATTCCGGTTCCTAAATTGACTAATACGACTTTCAGGTATATTTCTATCCTGAATGCACATCAAAACTCAATTTTCCCAAATCAAGTTAAGAACAATATCCTATTAATTCACAACTTTCCAATTTCGTGCTCTCTCGAGTGAAATCGGACTTTTTAGATGTACATTAATGTAGGTCACACACCAATGCAGTAAGAACAAGAATTAATAGAACAACATGGAAGAAAAAGATGAAAAACCATATAATCAATAATCAAAATTCATCACAAGTGTTCATAACCTCAGCAAGGAAGGGAATTAGCCACTCATTTGTAGATTAATCATCATAAAATGAGTGTTAATCATACAAACAATTGAATTAGAGAAGAAAGAAAGAGAGAAAAAACCCTGAACTTTTCGTCCCTCAACTGCTTGTAACCCACGTCCTTGCTCCACCAAGTCTGAATTATGAAAAATACACTTAAGTGTTCTATTTATACTAGTGGGAATTTTTCCCGAAATAATGAGCAACGTGTCACGGAGTGCATCGCGGAGCACTGCCTCCGTGACACGCCATGAATGCGGACCCTCACTGGAACTAGGGGTCCGGGAATTTAATCTCAATGTGGCACGGCGTGCATCGCGGAGCACTGGCTCCGTGCCACGGAGCAAACGCGGACCTTTACTGGAAATTTGGTGAAGTTTCACCCTCCAGGCAGAATGCCTCCGCGATGGCAGCGTGACACGGCTCCATCGCGGAGCCCCTTTAAATCATGCTGTCCAATGCCTTTTCCTTGCTCGCATCCAAGTCCAACTCCGATATCGTCCAACATGTCATTTAGCTTCTCGAAATCACATTTTACCTGCAAAACAATGCTAATCATGTTGGTTAGTATAAATTCACATTTTATTCCTAATTACATGAAAATGTATACACATTGCTAGATAAACAAGGCAAAAATGATACTTTTGAGTATCACTTGGGCATATAAATCTGCCCAAGATCAGCACGATGATTCGCCGCCCGAATTTCACGAAACTAAATTAGTAGGAACGATCCTTACTGTTTAATACCTCGGTATCTGGAGTTAATTTGAGTTTGGACTGCGTTTGACGGCGTAATCGGATGAATATTATCAAGGAATCTTCGTTCTCTCTGTTTTCCCTTGACTTCTCTGGAAAATTATATGAAATTAACATTAAAACCGAAGTTGGAGGCTTTTATACTTGGGGCTGGACAGGGCCTCCGTGACACGGAGCCAACGTGGAGCCCTCCCCCCGTGGCACGTTGCCATCGCGGAGGGGCTCTGCCCCGGCCCTTTCCGCGATGGTTCGGCGAATTTCTTATCCAGTCTTTCCCCGGGCCTTTTCCTAGCATGTATGGCATTCAAAAACTCTTAAGCAACATGCAAATAGGCCATCTACATGTCGAGAATTTACGGGGTGTAATACTTAGGAGATGCATAGCAGTCCAAACTCATAAAACAGATACAGTATTCATTTAATTAACCTCCATCCTATCAGTTTAAAGCAGAACTTGGTGCGACAACTTAGCACTTCTCAACATGACATAATAGGATCAAAGGATGGTATCATATTATCACTAAACAACCAAACACATATGAACTGGCATTACCCCTAGACAAGTAGAAATCAACCCATGTAATCACGTGCTCTCACCATTAAGAAGTCCCCCCACACATACGTACACATGATTATGCTTATGTCTATTTGGGTGTGGGAAAGAACTCACTCACACTCACAAAGAAATTCAAACTGTACAAATACAATACCATAGGCTTTCCTTTACTTTCAATACCTCAATTTTCAGATGGTTGGATTTGGATCACTATAGGACTTTTTTAATCTTGTAACATAGGCTCGGGCTCGGGTATGGTACATATGGAATTAGTAGCTCAACCCTCCTTGGCACTACACACCTCTTGGCTCCACTTTTCACGTTTTTTTGCTCCCCTTTTTCCTTTAACTGCTTCTTCTTTTCTTTGCATTTGCAACTACGGATGCGGTTTCTCTTTATTCAAGCTTTCATTGATGTCACATTTTTCTTTTCTTTTCTTTTCTTGCTTTTTGACACAAATTTTTATTTCTTTTTTTTTCATATGCATACCGCACCCACTCTTTCCCTTTTTTCATTACCCAATTTTCATTCCTCCCAACTCTTCTTAATCACCCCTATAGTAGCCACCCTCAACTTAGGCGATTTTCTTGAGTTGAGGTTCACAATGTCCAAGGAAGGACTAGGTCCAAAACAGGTTTATTTTTAATCAAAGCAGGTAGGTGAGTTTGTGTAAACAAAAAGAAAGGTCAATTTTAAGTTCAAACATTTGGATCAAGTGATATTTATTCTCTTTTGGTAAGTCTTTTAAGGCTAAAGTGGACTTATGAATCAATAATGGCCTATGATCCTTTCCTAGTCTCTCATCCTCTATATCAGTACGACTGACCAGGCAAGTTCTAGATTGATATGCATAGCAGAATTCAACTATTTAACCTCACTCACACAAGAACTTGATTACACAACTAAGTTCCAACTACCAGGTTCATGCACAATGTTGACACTAATTACCCTAGAGATACCTACGATGCCATACAAAGATCCATACCGGTCACACCTCATAGCACAAGTATATTTACATAAAACAATTAGGAGGGGTGTCATTTTCACTTGCTTTGTTTTACTACTCATACGCCTTCCATTTCCTTCCAGTTAACCAACAAAACAAAATAAAACAAAAAATACAACCTAAACATGCCGGTTCTACTAGATAAAGAACACCCGAGGTAAAAGAAATCCGGCAAGAAAAACCCTCGAGTTATGTTCACAAAAATCAAAATTAAGTACTACCCTACCCCCATAAAACAAAATCATGCGACGTCCTCGATGCATTCAAAAAGTAAAACATGAGGATAGGGACATACCTGGGCATCCTAGATGCCAGTGGTCTGGTCACCGGGGGCTACAGATGCAACCCCAAAATCCTCAACAGCTGGAGTTTCAGTCATGACTCTAGCCTGTGTAGCAACAACATCAACTGTGGCCTGTGCATTCTCCGAAGTTGTTCGCCTAGGAGGATTAACTGTTTGCCCACTCTCCTCGATCACATCCCACGCACTAGAACTACCAGCACCTTTAACTCGCTCCATTATCTCTCGCTCATGCACATCAGCAGTCTGTCGGCTCTCCTTGAGGGCAACTTTCAATGCTCGCCTCTCCTTTTTCTATTTTCTTCTTTCCTCATCCTCCACACCTTCAACGACCTGCTTCTTTTTGCCTTTTTCACGTGGAGCCGGCTCCAAGTCAAAGGACTGAGGAATCTCCATATCTAAATCCTCATCTATTACTGATAAAGTCTGCGGTGGTAAAAGTAGAGTAGGTCTGGATGACAACTCATGCACTGAAGTTCTCAACACTTCTAGTTCTCTCTTCATGGTGTCCTAGTCTCGAGTCTGAGCATCCAACTGAAATTGGTTGAGGCGTACCTCAAAACCATCCAGCCTCATATGTAACCCACGTGCTGCATCTTTTATTTCCTTTTCCCCCCATAGCTTAACTTTCTCAAGCAGCATGCCAATCTTGCACTCTGCAATTGTCAGTCTCTTGGCCATTTTTTGCATATCATTTTCTGGGACCAACAAGTATCCAGTGGGAATGGACTGAGCTGAGCTGCCTGATGGAATAGAAGTGGCTGCTGCAACATCATCTGCTCGAGTGGACGGAATCTCCATGGTCTGTTCATCCTGACTGGAAGTGTCACCCTGCTCACCCCCTTTTTGTGTACTCTCAAGCAATCAGGGTCCACCAAATGGAGCTCGGACTCTAGCCACCGGATTCAGGTCATCTTT
This sequence comes from Datura wrightii, assembly GCA_035772735.1. Classification (NCBI taxonomy): domain Eukaryota; kingdom Viridiplantae; phylum Streptophyta; class Magnoliopsida; order Solanales; family Solanaceae; genus Datura; species Datura wrightii. The sequence goes on along the minus strand of JASDFA010000018.1, from coordinate 164,505,192 downwards.
AATCAAAGCTATGTCTGTCGTCCTGATGTTTGTAATCATATGATCAATATCTAGGAGGACCGGTATGCCAGACTCCATGCATAGCTGATATATCAAACTCGAGAACAGAAGTGTTGTCTTTTCTTTGACCACCCGCTCTTGAATTTCTGTGGCAATAATCCAAGGATTGTTCAGTAGATACTCAGACATAATACATGCCAGCAATGCTTCCCTATCTGCACTCAACGCATTGTCATTCACTATAGGCGCTAGGCAATGCCGAATGATGGACCACCATGACTTTGCCAAGAAATTCCGGGATGCCTTGTAAGTCGATTTTCTGCCTGTAACCCATTCTGCTCTCTCCTTGTCTTCAACGATAATGTTGGCCATCCATTGAAAGTGCAACATCTTATCCTTAGTGCTCAGCTTTTTGATCCCCTTCATTGCTCCCATGCGGTAATCATATTCAGTAGTTCTGGACGGCACTGTAAAGTCACCACCCATCAATACTCTGGTGATAGTCCTCTTTGATATATCCACTGGAATCGCTCTTACCCTGACAGAGTCTAGCACGGGCTCTTCTTGATTGCCGTCTTTGAGGAACCCTTTATCTCCAGAGTGCAGTAGTAATTTGCGTAGAACTCACGCACCATCTCCATATTGTACTTTCCCGGAGTCTTTGTCATCCAATACATGTTATAGCCCTCGAAGATCCTTTTAAGCTCTAGGACTTCATTTAAGGAATTAATCTGAATTTTTGGCTCCTCCTGTATACTACGGCTGGGGTTTCCCTTTTCAGTGAGATAGAGCCCTGCGTAATACACATCTCTGGAACCCTGTAGAAACAATCTCTTGGACCTTGCCTCGGGTGTGATGCCAGAATCTTCTCCCTGGTCATTAGACTCTTCAGCACCACTATCTTTATCGCTGGACTCCTCTGCATTAGTATCACCTCCCCATGATTGTGCATCATCATCATTGCCTTTCCTAGCATTATCTGTAAGAGGGTTGTCACCATCAGATTCAGTCTCATCACTTCCCTCATCAGACTGGGAGGTGAGGTGGTAGTTGCGGCAACTTCTTGGGCTTTGGAATTTGCCCTAGTGGTCCTCACTGGAGATTCATCAGAGCTGGTAATGGTTAGTGCACCTCCGAACCACTAGAACTCTCTAATTCTGACTCGTCATGAAGCTGCCACCTTTTTGCTATTTCCTTTCGTACAGTACCTTCCTGTTGCTTCTTACTTACTACTGACGTCATTATACCGGTGAGACATAGTTATTAAATACAAAATAAAAAACCAGTTAGCACACTGTGGATTCATAACAGACGACCATCAATACGAGCCGTTGAAGGTAATAATGGCCCTCCTCAGTGGTCATTGAATATACTGCTGAAAGTCGATCTTCTATAACTACTCGGTGCTTTGGGCTACGGGTAAAAACCGACACGCAAGTGCACGTGGTCAAACAAGTAATAAAGTGGCTAAGTAGCCAAGTATCGATCCAAGGAGGCTCAAGATATGTAAAATTGCCTAATTTACTATATTTCTATTTAACTTCTAATGATGCTAACAACAATGTAACCAATAGTTAATTGAGTTTTTGTTTCTAAGCTATATACTACAATTAATAACAACTATTTACTTTTGAATTCAGACAATGGATGTGAACATGCCAAGGTTAAGAACAAGTAATGAACTTGATAATCATGATAATTTGGTTAATCTCTTCTTCATGTTGCTAGCCAAGAACATTCGCCTAGAAATTAAAACTCTCGTATTTAATTTCACTTTAGAATCATAAACCATCCGTCTACATTTCTGTGATCAAATGCAATTTATGACCTAGCACTACAATTCCGGTTCCTAAATTGACTAATACGGCTTTCAAGTATATTTCTATCAGGAAAGCACATCAAAACCCAATTTTCCCAAATCAAGTTAAGAACAATACCCTATTAATTCACAACTTTCCAATTTCTTGCTCTTTCGAGTGAAATTGGACTTTTCAGATATACATTAATGTTGGCCATTCACTAATGCAGTAAAGAACAAGAATTAATAGAACAACATTAAAGAAGAAGAATAAACCATATCAATGAAAATCAGAATTCATTACACATGTTCAAAACCTCAGCAAGAAAGAGAATTAGCCACTCATTCTTGGATTGATCATCCTAAAATGAGTGTAAATCATACGTACAATTGATAGAAAGAAGAAAAGAAGAGAAGAAATCCCTTAGCTTTTTCAATCTTCAACTGCTACTAACCCACGTTCCTGCTCTCCACCTCTGAACTCAGTCTAAAAACTAAAAACTAATTAAAATGAACCTAAGTGTGCTATTTATACTAGTGGAAAATTTTTCCCTGAATAACAAGCAACGTGTCACGGAGGCCAACGCGGAGCACTGCCTCCGTGACACGGCGTGGACGCGGACCTTCACTGGAATTTCCAGGGTCCGGTAAATCAACCTCAACGTGGCACGGAGGCCATCGCGGAGGCCTATCTCCGTGCCACGGAGCTGACGCGTAGGCACACTGGAAATTGCCATTTTAATTTGTGTCCAGGCAGTGTGCTACCGCGATGGTAGCGTGGCACGGCTCCATCGCGGAGCCCCTCTAAAATATGCATTCCAAGGTCTTTTCCACGCTCGCATCCAAGTCCAACTCCGACATAGTTCCAACACGCATTTTAGCTCCTAAAAATCACATTTACCTGCAAAACAAATGCTAATCATGTTGGTTAGTATAAATTCGCATTTTATTACCAATTACATGATATTATATACAAATTGCACAACAAACAAGGTAAAAATGACACATTTGAGTATCACTTGGGCATATAAATCTGCCCAAGATCACTTACCCCACACTTAAATCCTTGTTCGTCCTCGAACAACACATACACAAATCATGCAAATTACATCCCAACCTTCGTCACTATAGTGCCCCAATTTACGCTACGGTCATACCGATTATTCAAATCTTGCAAATCATCAAGAAAACATGCTTGGTCGTACAGTACCATGACCCTTAATACATCAAGGCTTCCTAGACTTTTTATGAATTGATTCTTGATATTGGCAAACTCATGCAAATCAACTAATCAAGAAATCCGACACGAAAATCAATCTTTCATCAAGCATGTGCCCTCACACTCGAGAGAAATTCCCCCTTTATGTTCATGCAACACACAAACATGCAAGTAGGGGCATATAAAAATTAATTTCACTCTCTCTCCCAAAAGAATTCACATGCATCATGTCATGACCCATAGGCTTGCCCTTAGTGTATTACTCCACTAATATAAAGAAATGCAATATAGGATCACGTAGGACTTTAATGGGTTGTAACGGGGCTATGGATCTAGTATGTATATATTGGATTAGCCAATAATAGTCGCTAGCATCCTTAAGCGCCTTTTCAACACATTCCCATCGACTCATGGACATTGTTCCTCTCTTTTCTCTTTTTCTCCCATTCATGCTGGTTTACTTTCATACAGCCCATTTCATCAACCACACTTGACACCCAACTAAGGGTTTTCAAGTACCCTCAATAACATTTAATTACAACAAGTGCCTCTTCAACATCATCCTTTCTTTCTTCACTTTGCTTTTCTTTTTCTTTTCACTCTTTTCACTCTTTAACACTTTGGGAAACCTTTTCTTTTCTTTGTAAGTGCTTAAGAGCTTCTTATAGACTTTACGGCTAATGAAAAGAAGGAATAAAGCTTAGTTCATACAATTTTGGACAAAAGAAAGAAATCGGCTAAAGGCTCAACGGGCTGACTAGGGTATACAACATATAAAGAAGGTAGAATTTGACAAGAAAAAAAAATGGAAACTATCGGTTAAAACAAAGAAATGCCTACATCCTTTCCAACACTACACCTCCTTCATTTCATTTTGTATACACACCAGGCAAGTTCTAGACAATTCACAATGACATGGAATAGCAAAACCTCACTTCACACTTCATGCACATGCTCGAATCAAGATGCATTCACAGACTCTTTAATTAGTCAATTACATGAATTCAAGATTAAGCCTCAATCATACTGAACCAAATTCTATAGCCTAGGTAACTCAACGTATTTACAGAATTGCATGCTTTCAAACGAATCATTTTCACATTTTGAACATCAATTACAACACGCAACGAAATTTTAGCAACCATAAGCAACTACAGTTTATTGATGCAATCCACCAAAGAAAAACTAAAAACAATTAAAAATCCTACTCTTACCGACTACATTTCCCTTAAGACGGTCGTCATCCATCCATCATAGGGAACGGTCACTAACTAGTGGGAAATTTTTTCCGGAATAACAAGCAACGTGTCACGAAAGCCAACACGGAGCACTGCCTCCGTGACACGGCGTGGACGCGGACCTTCACTGGAATTTCCAGGGTCCGGTAAATCAACCTCAACATGGCACGGAGGCCATCGCGGAGGCCTATCTCCGTGCCACGGAGCTGACGTGCAGGCACACTGGAAATTGCCATTTTAATTTATGTCCAGGCAGTGTGCTACCGCGATGGTAGCATGGCACGGCTCCATCGTGGAGCCCCTCTAAAATATGCATTCCAAGGTCTTTTCCACGCTCGCATCCAAGTCCAACTCCGACATAGTTCCAACACGCATTTTAGCTCCTAAAAATCACATTTACCTACAAAACAAATTCTAATCATGTTGGTTAGTATAAATTCGCATTTTATTACCAATTACATGATATTATATACACATTGCACAACAAACAAGGTAAAAATGATACGTTTGAGTATCACTTGGGCATATAAATCTGCCCAAGATCACTTACCCCACACTTAAATCCTTGTTCGTCCTCGAACAACACATACACAAATCATGCAAATTACATCCCAACCTTCGCCACTATGGTGCCCCAATTTACGCTACGGTCATACCAATTATTCAAATCTTGCAAATCATCAAGAAAACATGCTTGGTCGTACAGTACCATGACCCTTAATACATCAAGGCTTCCTAGACTTTTTAAGAATTGATTCTTGATATCGGCAAACTCATGCAAATCAACTAATCAAGAAATCCGACACGAAAATCAATCTTTCATCAAGCATGTGCCCTCACACTCGAGAGAAATTCCCCCTTTATGTTCATGCAACACACAAACATGCAAGTAGGGGCATATAAAAATTAATTTCACTCTCTCTCCCAAAAGAATTCACATGCATCATGTCATGACCCATAGGCTTGCCCTTAGTGTATTAATCCACTAATATAAAGAAATGCAATATAGGATCACGTAGGACTTTAATGGGTTGTAATGGGGCTATGGATCTAGTATGTATATATTGGATTAGCCAATAATAGTCGCTAGCATCCTTAAGCGCCTTTTCAACTCATTCCCATCGACTCATGGACATTGTTCCTCTCTTTTCTCTTTTTCTCCCATTCATGCTGGTTTACTTTCATACAGCCCATTTCATCAACCACACTTGACACAAACCTAAGGGTTTTCAAGTACCCTCAATAACATTTAATTACAACAAGTGCCTCTTCAACATCATCCTTTCTTTCTTCACTTTGCTTTTCTTTTTCTTTTCACTCTTTTCACTTTTTAACACTTTGAGAAACCTTTTCTTTTCTTTGTAAGCGCTTAAGAGCTTCTTATAGACTTTACGGCTAATGAAAAGAAGGAATAAAGCTTAGTTCATACAATTTTGGACACAAGAAAGAAATCGGCTAAAGGCTCAACGGGCTGACTAGGGTATACAACATATAAAGAAGGTAGAATTTGACAAGAAAAAAAAATGGAAACTATCGGTTAAAACAAAGAAATGCCTACATCCTTTCCAACACTACACCTCCTTCATTTCGTTTTGTATACACACCAGGCAAGTTCTAGACAATTCATAATGACATGGAATAGCAAAACCTCACTTCACACTTCATGCACATGCTCGAATCAAGATGCATTCACAGACTCTTTAATTAGTCAATTACATGAATTCAAGATTAAGCCTCAATCATACTGAACCAAATTCTATAGCCTAGGTAACTCAACGTATTTACAGAATTGCATGCTTTCAAACGAATCATTTTCACATTTTGAACATCAATTACAACACGCAACGAAATTTTAGCAACCATAAGCAACTACAGTTTATTGATGCAATCCACCAAAGAAAAACTAAAAACAATTAAAAATCCTACTCCTACCGACTACATTTCCCTTAAGACGGTCGTCATCCATCCATCATAGGGAACGGTCACTAACTAGTGGGAAATTTTTCCCGGAATAACAAGCAACGTGTCACGAAGGCCAACGCGGAGCACTGCCTCCGTGACACGGCGTGGACGCGGACCTTCACTGGAATTTCCAGGGTCCGGTAAATCAACCTCAACATGGCACGGAGGCCATCGCGGAGGCCTATCTCCGTGCCACGGAGCTGACGTGCAGGCACACTGGAAATTGCCATTTTAATTTATGTCCAGGCAGTGTGCTACCGCGATGGTAGCATGGCACGGCTCCATCGTGGAGCCCCTCTAAAATATGCATTCCAAGGTCTTTTCCACGCTCGCATCCAAGTCCAACTCCGACATAGTTCCAACACGCATTTTAGCTCCTAAAAATCACATTTACCTACAAAACAAATGCTAATCATGTTGGTTAGTATAAATTCGCATTTTATTACCAATTACATGATATTATATACACATTGCACAACAAACAAGGTAAAAATGATACGTTTGAGTATCACTTGGGCATATAAATCTGCCCAAGATCACTTACCCCACACTTAAATCGTTGTTCGTCCTCGAACAACACATACACAAATCATGCAAATTACATCCCAACCTTCGCCACTATGGTGCCCCAATTTACGCTACGGTCATACCGATTATTCAAATCTTGCAAATCATCAAGAAAACATGCTTGGTCGTACAGTACCATGACCCTTAATACATCAAGGCTTCCTAGACTTTTTAAGAATTGATTCTTGATATCGGCAAACTCATGCAAATCAACTAATCAAGAAATCCGACACGAAAATCAATCTTTCATCAAGCATGTGCCCTCACACTCGAGAGAAATTCCCCCTTTATGTTCATGCAACACACAAACATGCAAGTAGGGGCATATAAAAATTAATTTCACTCTCTCTCCCAAAAGAATTCACATGCATCATGTCATGACCCATAGGCTTGCCCTTAGTGTATTAATCCACTAATATAAAGAAATGCAATATAGGATCACGTAGGACTTTAATGGGTTGTAATGGGGCTATGGATCTAGTATGTATATATTGGATTAGCCAATAATAGTCGCTAGCATCCTTAAGCGCCTTTTCAACTCATTCCCATCGACTCATGGACATTGTTCCTCTCTTTTCTCTTTTTCTCCCATTCATGCTGGTTTACTTTCATACAGCCCATTTCATCAACCACACTTGACACAAACCTAAGGGTTTTCAAGTACCCTCAATAACATTTAATTACAACAAGTGCCTCTTCAACATCATCCTTTCTTTCTTCACTTTGCTTTTCTTTTTCTTTTCACTCTTTTCACTTTTTAACACTTTGAGAAACCTTTTCTTTTCTTTGTAAGCGCTTAAGAGCTTCTTATAGACTTTACGGCTAATGAAAAGAAGGAATAAAGCTTAGTTCATACAATTTTGGACAAAAGAAAGAAATCGGCTAAAGGCTCAACGGGCTGACTAGGGTATACAACATATAAAGAAGGTAGAATTTGACAAGAAAAAAAAATGGAAACTATCGGTTAAAACAAAGAAATGCCTACATCCTTTCCAACACTACACCTCCTTCATTTCGTTTTGTATACACACCAGGCAAGTTCTAGACAATTCACAATGACATGGAATAGCAAAACCTCACTTCACACTTCATGCACATGCTCGAATCAAGATGCATTCACAGACTCTTTAATTAGTCAATTACATGAATTCAAGATTAAGCCTCAATCATACTGAACCAAATTCTATAGCCTAGGTAACTCAACGTATTTACAGAATTGCATGCTTTCAAACGAATCATTTTCACATTTTGAACATCAATTACAACACGCAACGAAATTTTAGCAACCATAAGCAACTACAGTTTATTGATGCAATCCACCAAAGAAAAACTAAAAACAATTAAAAATCCTACTCCTACCGACTACATTTCCCTTAAGACGGTCGTCATCCATCCATCATAGGGAACGGTCACTAACTAGTGGGAAATTTTTCCCGGAATAACAAGCAACGTGTCACGAAGGCCAACGCGGAGCACTGCCTCCGTGACACGGCGTGGACGCGGACCTTCACTGGAATTTCCAGGGTCCGGTAAATCAACCTCAACATGGCACGGAGGCCATTGCAGAGGCCTATCTCCGTGCCACGGAGCTGACGTGCAGGCACACTGGAAATTGCCATTTTAATTTATGTCCAGGCAGTGTGCTACCGCGATGGTAGCATGGCACGGCTCCATCGTGGAGCCCCTCTAAAATATGCATTCCAAGGTCTTTTCCACGCTCGCATCCAAGTCCAACTCCGACATAGTTCCAACACGCATTTTAGCTCCTAAAAATCACATTTACCTACAAAACAAATGCTAATCATGTTGGTTAGTATAAATTCGCATTTTATTACCAATTACATGATATTATATACACATTGCACAACAAACAAGGTAAAAATGATACGTTTGAGTATCACTTGGGCATATAAATCTGCCCAAGATCACTTACCCCACACTTAAATCCTTGTTCGTCCTCGAACAACACATACACAAATCATGCAAATTACATCCCAACCTTCGCCACTATGGTGCCCCAATTTACGCTACGGTCATACCGATTATTCAAATCTTGCAAATCATCAAGAAAACATGCTTGGTCGTACAGTACCATGACCCTTAATACATCAAGGCTTCCTAGACTTTTTAAGAATTGATTCTTGATATCGGCAAACTCATGCAAATCAACTAATCAAGAAATCCGACACGAAAATCAATCTTTCATCAAGCATGTGCCCTCACACTCGAGAGAAATTCCCCCTTTATGTTCATGCAACACACAAACATGCAAGTAGGGGCATATAAAAATTAATTTCACTCTCTCTCCCAAAAGAATTCACATGCATCATGTCATGACCCATAGGCTTGCCCTTAGTGTATTAATCCACTAATATAAAGAAATGCAATATAGGATCACGTAGGACTTTAATGGGTTGTAATGGGGCTATGGATCTAGTATGTATATATTGGATTAGCCAATAATAGTCGCTAGCATCCTTAAGCGCCTTTTCAACTCATTCCCATCGACTCATGGACATTGTTCCTCTCTTTTCTCTTTTTCTCCCATTCATGCTGGTTTACTTTCATACAACCCATTTCATCAACCACACTTGACACAAACCTAAGGGTTTTCAAGTACCCTCAATAACATTTAATTACAACAAGTGCCTCTTCAACATCATCCTTTCTTTCTTCACTTTGCTTTTCTTTTTCTTTTCACTCTTTTCACTTTTTAACACTTTGAGAAACCTTTTCTTTTCTTTGTAAGCGCTTAAGAGCTTCTTATAGACTTTACGGCTAATGAAAAGAAGGAATAAAGCTTAGTTCATACAATTTTGGACAAAAGAAAGAAATCGGCTAAAGGCTCAACGGGCTGACTAGGGTATACAACATATAAAGAAGGTAGAATTTGACAAGAAAAAAAAATGGAAACTATCGGTTAAAACAAAGAAATGCCTACATCCTTTCCAACACTACACCTCCTTCATTTCGTTTTGTATACACACCAGGCAAGTTCTAGACAATTCACAATGACATGGAATAGCAAAACCTCACTTCACACTTCATGCACATGCTCGAATCAAGATGCATTCACAGACTCTTTAATTAGTCAATTACATGAATTCAAGATTAAGCCTCAATCATACTGAACCAAATTCTATAGCCTAGGTAACTCAACGTATTTACAGAATTGCATGCTTTCAAATGAATCATTTTCACATTTTGAACATCAATTACAACACGCAACGAAATTTTAGCAACCATAAGCAACTACAGTTTATTGATGCAATCCACCAAAGAAAAACTAAAAACAATTAAAAATCCTACTCCTACCGACTACATTTCCCTTAAGACGGTCGTCATCCATCCATCATAGGGAACGGTCACTAACTAGTGGGAAATTTTTCCCGGAATAACAAGCAACGTGTCACGAAGGCCAACGCGGAGCACTGCCTCCGTGACACGGCGTGGACGCGGACCTTCACTGGAATTTCCAGGGTCCGGTAAATCAACCTCAACATGGCACGGAGGCCATCGCAGAGGCCTATCTCCGTGCCACGGAGCTGACGTGCAGGCACACTGGAAATTGCCATTTTAATTTATGTCCAGGCAGTGTGCTACCGCGATGGTAGCATGGCACGGCTCCATCGTGGAGCCCCTCTAAAATATGCATTCCAAGGTCTTTTCCACGCTCGCATCCAAGTCCAACTCCGACATAGTTCCAACACGCATTTTAGCTCCTAAAAATCACATTTACCTACAAAACAAATGCTAATCATGTTGGTTAGTATAAATTCGCATTTTATTACCAATTACATGATATTATATACACATTGCACAACAAACAAGGTAAAAATGATACGTTTGAGTATCACTTGGGCATATAAATCTGCCCAAGATCACTTACCCCACACTTAAATCCTTGTTCGTCCTCGAACAACACATACACAAATCATGCAAATTACATCCCAACCTTCGCCACTATGGTGCCCCAATTTACGCTACGGTCATACCGATTATTCAAATCTTGCAAATCATCAAGAAAACATGCTTGGTCGTACAGTACCATGACCCTTAATACATCAAGGCTTCCTAGACTTTTTAAGAATTGATTCTTGATATCGGCAAACTCATGCAAATCAACTAATCAAGAAATCCGACACGAAAATCAATCTTTCATCAAGCATGTGCCCTCACACTCGAGAGAAATTCCCCCTTTATGTTCATGCAACACACAAACATGCAAGTAGGGGCATATAAAAATTAATTTCACTCTCTCTCCCAAAAGAATTCACATGCATCATGTCATGACCCATAGGCTTGCCCTTAGTGTATTAATCCACTAATATAAAGAAATGCAATATAGGATCACGTAGGACTTTAATGGGTTGTAATGGGGCTATGGATCTAGTATGTATATATTGGATTAGCCAATAATAGTCGCTAGCATCCTTAAGCGCCTTTTCAACTCATTCCCATCGACTCATGGACATTGTTCCTCTCTTTTCTCTTTTTCTCCCATTCATGCTGGTTTACTTTCATACAACCCATTTCATCAACCACACTTGACACAAACCTAAGGGTTTTCAAGTACCCTCAATAACATTTAATTACAACAAGTGCCTCTTCAACATCATCCTTTCTTTCTTCACTTTGCTTTTCTTTTTCTTTTCACTCTTTTCACTTTTTAACACTTTGAGAAACCTTTTCTTTTCTTTGTAAGCGCTTAAGAGCTTCTTATAGACTTTACGGCTAATGAAAAGAAGGAATAAAGCTTAGTTCATACAATTTTGGACAAAAGAAAGAAATCGGCTAAAGGCTCAACGGGCTGACTAGGGTATACAACATATAAAGAAGGTAGAATTTGACAAGAAAAAAAAATGGAAACTATCGGTTAAAACAAAGAAATGCCTACATCCTTTCCAACACTACACCTCCTTCATTTCGTTTTGTATACACACCAGGCAAGTTCTAGACAATTCACAATGACATGGAATAGCAAAACCTCACTTCACACTTCATGCACATGCTCGAATCAAGATGCATTCTTAGACTCTTTAATTAGTCAATTACATGAATTCAAGATTAAGCCTCAATCATACTGAACCAAATTCTATAGCCTAGGTAACTCAACGTATTTACAGAATTGCATGCTTTCAAACGAATCATTTTCACATTTTGAACATCAATTACAACACGCAACGAAATTTTAGCAACCATAAGCAACTACAGTTTATTGATGCAATCCACCAAAGAAAAACTAAAAACAATTAAAAATCCTACTCCTACCGACTACATTTCCCTTAAGACAGTCGTCATCCATCCATCATAGGGAACGGTCACTAACTATGACATCGGTTCAATGGGACTATTCTCGGTAAAAGAACCGAAAACAAACTCCGAGAAACCCAAAAAAATGAAAATCGGAAAATTTTTTGCAACACATCGATCATTTCGATAGAAAGAAAATATTTACAAGTGCAAAATATTTTCGCAAAAATTTTGAAAAATATCGATCATGTCGATAGAGAAAAAAATGTTTACAAAATTTACAAAATATTTACAATGGCAACCATACTTAAAAAAAAACACACATCATTAACCACACCACAAATATATACACATACATCGCAAATAGTTCACAACAGGGAAAGCACCAACATACATAATAACAAGGAAAAATATACAGCAGTTTAGAGCCTATGTCCCAGCACCTAACTACTCCCCACCCAACACTTAAATCGAACACTGTCCCCAGTGTTCACAGAAATACAAAGCAGAAAATTTGGGTGGTGAAACTCCCTGCTTAGTCGAAATATTCGACTTCCTCATCCGGTGCTGCGGCCTCGTCGCCCATGTCTAAATCAGCTCCATCGTCGTCATCGGACTCCACATCGGAGTCCTCACGACGTGTCTCCTCATCAGTAGGGACATCGTCATCGGTCGGCTCCATGAAGGCTGGCCCCACCTTACATAAGGCTCTGGCGTTCTCGCCAAAGGGGTAGTCCAGCTCCAACTGCCATAACTCCTCCTCGGTGGCTGGTCTCCCACCAATCCGTAGCTGCAGCATCTGCATGCCGAACATACGGGCCATGTACTGATCGTCACGAGCATGTCGCTCGCCCAAAGTCAGCACAGGTCCGTGTGTAGTGTCGGGGGCCTTAGTCTTTGTCACATCGAGGGCCCTCCGCTCTAGCTGCGGAATATAATCCAAGGCTTCTTACTCGATGTCGAGGCCTCGGAGGAAGGTGGTGATGAGTCTGCCAAACCCGTATCTGTGGCCCTAGTGCAGTCTGGCTCTCTTCATGGCGGATATTATGACCGCCCCAACATTAATCTCGAGCCCTTTCATAAGGGCATACACCAAGAAGACACGGTCCTGGGTCACATATGTCATATGGTCTCCCGGGATTAAGCACGAACATACAATCTTCAGCCAGATTCTGGCCTCCCTGTTCATCTGCGAATAAGGCAGAGTCTGGTGGTAACCCCTCTCTTTGTGTCTACTCCATCGGGCTGTGGATCGATCCCCACACAACGTACGTCTGATGTCGGCATACGGTAGGGTGATGTTTAGCTGGCGGAGAACGTGGGCGTCTGTGTCCCACGCTCCAACGATGGCATTCAGCTGCTGGGGTTCCAGAGTGACAATCTGCCCTCTGATTTTAATAGTGTGGCTTCTGATGGCCGGGTTCCAGTTGGCATAAAATTCCCGGACCAAGTGAAGGTTGCGCTCCTTGGGCTCCTGAAAAATAAAGCTGAGCCCAGCTGCTTCGATCCTCTGTACAATGCGAGGGAACTCCTGTGCGAGTGGTTCCCTTGCAATATGTTCCTCCGGGAAGTACTTGTTTTCTTTGTGCTTCACGTACCATTTCTTCCCTTCATCGGTGACCCATCGTGTTCCGTATCGGCGGTGTTGGCCGTGCGGAACAGCAGGTGCAGCTGGGACTGCAGTGCCCAGTCTCATCCTTTTCCTGCCGGTGCCTGAGGTAGAAGCACCCTTGCCTTTATCTTGTCTGCTAGCCATTGTACCTGCCAATTTACACAAACAAGCACAACGTTAAGCTAAATACTTGTTAGCTTCGGCTAAGGTCGGGTTACACAAAATTTACCCCACACTTAGTCCTTAACAATATTTACAAAATTTCAGCAAGGATAGCTCTATTTACAACCCCAAACACAAACAACTATACACATATTGCTTAGTGCGTTCACAACAAAAATTCGACAGCATAACGGTTAGTGTACTACTCTAACTTCATACAGCTAATTCCCAATCCTACTATCGCTAACAATTCAACCATCGCACTTCGCAACAAAACAACAACAAAAATAAAAACAACTAGAAAAACATTTTATATACAAGCTAATCTAAACAATCTAACCAATTCACACATTTTATGCATTTTCCCACAAAAATTCGAGAATTAGTCGTCTTTGAACATTTACACAATATTTACCACGACTTATCTCAAATAATAAACACACCCCGGCATCGAATTCACCAAACAATCAAGTTGCCCAAGTCAAATTTAACAACCCAAGCCCTAGAATGCAATTCGACAATCAATTTCGAATTATTCACATAATCGACAAGTTCAAACGCTAACTACAACAATCCGAACGTAATCAATCACAAAATAATTTAATATCATGGTTAATTTCTACCTAGGGTGATATATCTCACCTTACATGCCCAAATTTGACAAAAATCGCCAAAACATTGAGTTAGACGATGAAAACATACCTTTGAATTGAAGAACCGAAGAAACTTGACGTTTTTCCTTGCCTATCAACGTGGCACGTTGCTTGGGGAGGGGGAAATGGGTGTTTGGTCGCGGAGGGAAGAGGGAATGGGAAAAATAGGGGCGAAATCGGGGGTTTTAAATTAAGAAAACACGCGGGTCACCCGGAAACCCGGTGTGACCCGGCACTGGATAAGGGGCAACGTGTCACGGAGGGTAACGCGGAGCCCCTCCTCCGTGACACGGAGCCAACGCATTGGCTTACTGGATTTTTGAAAAATCCAGATTTTGCCTTCAACGTGTCACGGAGGCCAACGCGGAGCATTGCCTCCGTGACACGGCGCCAACGCGCCAGTGCTCTGTTTCACCAATAAATTTAATTTTTCATACCTCGCCTCATTTTCTCGATTCCATGTATATTTCCTCCGTTATACCTGAAAATCACCTCACTAAACACAAATTGGTTAAATTAATAGATTTTCCTAACTAAAATAAAAAATACTAACTAAAATGCAAATCTAAACCTAATCAAGAAAAGAAAAAGAAAAATAAAAATTATTTACACTAAAAAGAAAGAAAGAAAATATTTTTCACGGGTTGCCTCCCGTGCAGCGCCTGGTTTACCGTCGCGGCTCGATGTCTTTTAAGCTCACTTGTCCACTAGGGAGATGGACGATTTGTCCCGATCATGGTCATCCCTCCAGTAGTTCTCAACCTTATCCGGTGGCCTACCTAGTAACTCTCGGGAATCACTCATTCCATTAGCATTCCCATGATCAATTATGTTGATCACCGAGAGTTCCTTATAAACAGTCGGGAGCTTAGGTACCTTGTACATGTCGAACACTTTGACCTTGTCATGTGCTCGCATCGTGAGTTGACCCGCAGCTACATCAATTAATGCCTTTCTGGTTGCCAAAAAGGGTCGTCCCAAAATAAATGGGACTTCAGCATCTAGTTCAAAGTCCAGAACAATAAAATCGACCGGAAAAATGAGGGAGCCTACTTGCACTAACACATCCTCAACAATGCCATCCGACTTAGCTAAAGACCTGTCTGCTAGCTGCAAGATTACCGTTGTAGGTCTAGGACTCCCTAGACCTAACTTTCTGAATACCGAAGATGGCATCAGATTTATGCTTGCCCCCAAGTCGCATAATCCACGCGCTCGGATACTTTGCCCAATAGTAAGCTGGATAGTGAAACTTCCAGGGTCTTTCAGTTTTGTGGGCAACCTATTCTGAATACGGGAAGTGCATTCCTCCGTTAAAGCTACCGTGGCATACTCAGTCAAACGACTTTTGTTAGCCACGATGTCTTTAATATATTTCGCATATTTTGGCACTCCCTGCAAGACATCAACAAGAGGTAAGTTAACATGTACCTGTTTAAGTACCTCCATGAATTTCTGGAAACACGCCTCCTCCTTGTGTTTCTTAAGTCGTTGAGGGAACGGGGGTGGAGGCCTTTCTGGTTCAGCTTCTTTAGTCTTCCCCTTATCTGAAATTTGCTCTCCCTCAACATCTGCTGCTCCTGACTTTTGAGGCGGTCTTTCCGGTTCCACCTCCTTCAAATGTAAACCACTCCTCGTGGTCACTGCATTTACCTGCTTCGGATTTGGATCCGTGTCGCTAGGTAGTCCTC
Organism: Datura wrightii; assembly: GCA_035772735.1. Classification (NCBI taxonomy): domain Eukaryota; kingdom Viridiplantae; phylum Streptophyta; class Magnoliopsida; order Solanales; family Solanaceae; genus Datura; species Datura wrightii. Next base: position 164,489,037 of record JASDFA010000018.1, on the reverse strand, counting down.
CTCTGGGTCTAGTATTTTGGGCACTCGCAAACTGCCCAAACTGATATTCAAGAGCCTTGGTCGCCAATTGATTGTTCTTCAACTCGGCTGCCAATTTGACATAGTCAGCCTGCAATTGTGCCTGATTAGCGATCATGGTTTTGAACATCTCCTCAATAGTCGGTGATGGTGGTGGAGGAGGGGCATTGTGATTTCTGAATTGAGCTTGATAATTTTGTTGCCCTCCTTGGTTTCTGTGCATACCCTGCCCTGAACCTTGGCCTAGTTGATTATTGCTACCCCATGAAAAATTCGGATGGTTCCTCCAATTTGAGTTGTAGCCACTACCAAACTGCTGTTGATTTCTCTGTGCATTGCCCACAAAGTTAACAGAATCAAGATTTGCACCACAGCATTCAGCTGAATGCTCACTACTACCACACACTTCACACCACATCTGTTGAACTGCATTGACTGAAGCTGAAGGTTGGTTCAAATTTATAGTGCTGAAGTGAGTGTTTAACTGATTTTGCAAAGCAGCTATCTGTGCAGCGATAGCTGTGAATCCATCCACTTCAAGCACTCCCGCTGCTTTCCTTGCTCCAACCCTTGAAGAATCTGCATTCCATTCTGGATTGCCTTGTGAAATTCGGTTGAGCAAAGTGTACAGCTCCTCATAGGTCTTCTCCAGCGCTTGCCCTCCAGCTGCTGAATCTAACAGAATTTTAGTGTGGGGTTCCAAACCCTCAATAAAAGTGTGTACCAACACCTCATTGGACTGATGATGGTGAGGACAGTCCCGCAACATGGATTTGAATCTTTCCCAGGCTTGATATAGATTTTCTCCTTCCCTTTGTTTAAAACTTAGGATTTGACTCCTAAGTCTGGCTGTTTTACCAGAAGGGAAAAATCTGATAAGAAACTTCCGTGCAAGATCATCCCACGTTGATATAGAGTTGGGTGGTTCAGCTTTTAACCACCTCTTGGCTTCACCAAGTAAGGAAAATGGAAATAAGGTGAGCCGAACATAATCAGGTGACACTCCAGCGGGTATATAAGTGTCACTTATCTCCAAAAAGTTCTGGAGATGTTGTTGTGGATCTTCGTGAGGGAGATCGGTAAATTGCCCGCTTGTGTGCAAAAGTTGCACCATATTCTGCTTTAATTCAAACCTCCCTCCTGGATCTAGTTTGCGGATGCTAGAATGTACATTATTAGCGTATGGGATTGCCACCTCGCGAACCGGCCTTGCTGCTGCTTCATCGGGCACTAAAACTGCCCGCACAACTGGTGGATTTGGTTGCTCCATCATAGACTATTTAAGCAACTGCAGCTTCTTCCGAAGAGCTTCTCTACGTTGACTATGAAACTCACGCTCAGGCTCTAAGTAAGATTCCACCAGATCTTTGTCCCTTGCCAGTGTTCACAGAAACAAAATCTGCAAAATACAGGCTAAGACCAAGTTGTTAACACTTAAGAAAATAAAAATACAAATACAGTAAATTTACACTAAACAAAATTTTACAAATCGCCTAGCCTCCCCGGCAACGGCGCCAAAAACTTGCTCGGTGCTTTGGGCTACGGGTAAAAACCGACACGCAAGTGCACGTGGTCAAAAGAGTAATAAAGTGGCTAAGTAGCCAAGTATCGATCCAAGGAGGCTCAAGATATGTAAAATTGCCTAATTTACTATATTTCTATTCAACTTCTAATTATGCCAACAACAATGTAACCAAGAGTTACTTGAGTTTTTGTTTCTAAACTATATATACTACAATTACTACAACTATTTACTTTTGAATTCAGACAATGGATATGAACATGCCAAGGTTAAGAACAAGTAATGAACTTGATAATCATGATAGTTTTGGCTAATTCTCTTCTTCATGTTGCTAACCAAGAACATATTCCTAGAAATTAAAACTCTCGTATTTAATTTCATTTTAGAATCATAAACCATCCGTCTACATTTCTGTGATCAAATGCAATTTATGACCTAGCACTACAATTCCGGTTCCTAAATTGACTAATACGGCTTTCAAGTATATTTCTATCAGGAAAGCATATCAAAACCCAATTTTCCCAAATCAAGTTAAGAACAATACCCTATTAATTCACAACTTTCCAATTTCTTGCTCTTTCGAGTGAAATTGGACTTTTCAGATATACATTAATGTTGGCCATTCACTAATGCAGTAAAGAACAAGAATTAATAGAACAACATTAAAGAAGAAGAATAAACCATATCAATGAAAATCAGAATTCATTACACATGTTCAAAACCTCAGCAAGAAAGAGAATTAGCCACTCATTCTTGGATTGATCATCCTAAAATGAGTGTAAATCATACGTACAATTGATAGTAAGAAGAAAAGAAGAGAAGAAATCCCTTAGCTTTTTCAATCTTCAACTGCTACTAACCCACGTTCCTGCTCTCCACCTCTGAACTCAGTCTCAAAACTAAAAATTAATTAAAATAAACCTAAGTGTGCTATTTATACTAGTGGGAAATTTTTCCCGGAATAACAAGCAACGTGTCACGGAGGCCAACGCGGAGCACTGCCTCCGTGACACGGCGTGGATGCGGACCTTCACTGGAATTTCCAGGGTTCGGTAAATCAACCTCAATGTGGCACGGAGTCCATCGCGGAGGCCTATCTCCGTGCCACGGAGCTGACGCGCAGGCACACTGGAAATTGCCATTTTAATTTGTGTCCAGGCAGTGTGCTACCGCGATGGTAGCGTGGCACGGCTCCATCGCGGAGCCCCTCTAAAATATGCATTCCAAGGTCTTTTCCACGCTCGCATCCAAGTCCAACTCCGACATAGTTCCAACACGCATTTTAGCTCCTAAAAATCACATTTACCTACAAAACAAATGCTAATCATGTTGGTTAGTATAAATTCGCATTTTATTACCAATTACATGATAATATATACACATTGCACAACAAACAAGGTAAAAATGATACGTTTGAGTATCACTTGGGCATATAAATCTGCCCAAGATCATGACACTTTACCATGCTGCATCAATACACAACCAAGGACGATTCTAGAAGCATCACAATACACCATAAACCCATCTGTACCCTCAGGTGGGGTTAACACCGATGCCTAGGTGAGTCGAGTCTTCAACTCCTGGAAGCTCCTCTCACAAGCCTCTGACCATTGGAACTTCTCTTTCTTTTGGGTCAATTTGTTCAATGGAGCTACAATAGATGAAAACCCCTCAACAAACCTTTGATATAACCATCTAAGCCTAATAAACTCCTGATATCTGAAGGATTCACCAGTCTAGGCCAATTCTTCACCGGTTCTATCTTTTGAAAGTCCACCTTTATATCCTCACATGACACTACATGGCCCAAAAATTCCACCGAGTTCAACCAAAGCTTGCACTTACTGAATTTAGCATATAATTGGCGGTCCTTGAGAGTCTGTAGCACCACCTTGAAATGAGCGACATGCTTCTCTTCGCTCCGAGAGTATGTCAGAAGGATGTCATCGATAAACATAATCACGAACATATCCAAATATGGATTGAGCACCCTGTTCATCAAATCCATAAAAGATGCAAAAGCATTCATTAGTCCAAAAGACATAACTACAAACTCATAATGACCATACCGCGTCCTAAAAACTATCTTCTAGATATCACTCTCTTGAACCCTGAGCTCAAGGTATCCGGATCTGAGATCTATCATTGAAAAGCACTTGGCACCCTGAAGCTGGTCAAACAAATCATCAATCTTTGAAAGAGTTATACCTGTTCTTGATGGTGAATTTGTTCAATTGCTGATAATAAATACACATATGAAGAGAACCATCTTTCTTTCAGACAAAGAGAACTAGTGCACCCCACGGGGATTTGCTCGATCTGATGAACCCCTTATCTAAAAGGTCTTTCAGCTGCTACTTCAACTCCTTCAAATCGGCTGGGGCAATTCGATAAGGAGGAATAGATAAAGGCTGCGTATCGGGAAGAAGATCAATACCAAAATAAATTTCCCGCTCGGGAGGGATTCCCGGTAGATTATCTGGGAAGACATCTGGATACTCACTTAGTATTGGGACTGACTAGATAGTCAAGCTCTCAGAGTAGCATCCTTAACCCTAACTAGATGGTACACGCAACCCTTGGAGATCATCTTTCTGGCCTTAAGGTAGGAGATGAAACGACCAACAGGCACAGGTGAACTACCCTTCCACTCTAGGACTGGCTCACCCATAAACCGAAACTCTACTGCACATGTTCTATAATTAACTGAGGCATAGCATGCAAATAGCCAATCCATGCCGAGGATAACATCAAAATAGGTCATCATTAACTCTACCAGATTTGCTGAGGTTATTGTTTGAAGAACTATGATAGGGAAATTTCTGTATACCCATCGAGCTATAACTGAATCAACGACTAAAATAGAGACTGAGAAGGGTTCTGATAGGATTTTGGGACTGACTCTGAAACTACTAGCAACATAGGGCGTCAAAAAAGACAAAATAACCCCTGGATCTAACAAAGCATAAACATCAAGGTGGAAAACTCGTAAGATACCAATGAATACATATGGGGAGACCACTTACTCCTGGCGGAATGTTAGGGCATAGAATCTGTTTTGGCGCTGACCGCCACCTGTGCTAGTAGATGCCCTTTGCTGGGCTGGGCATGCTGAACAAGAAGTTGGGCCTCAGCCCCTATCATGGCCCTTCTAGCTGTGAAATCTCTGAGCATATGTCTAGGCTTTCGATACCCGAAGCAAGAACCTATACCTACCAAACACTGACCCACATGTCTCTAGCCACATCTGTAGCACTCTAAAGGGCTAGTCTTGGTGGGTATTCTACCATGACCTCTCAAGCTTGATGCTCGTCCACTCTGGTCATGCCTAGATCTGGATGGCACATTCATTGCCGAAGATGCTGGGCCTTAAGATCTCTGGTGGGACTACTGTCGGTGCCCACCACCTGGTCTCGACTGAGAGAACCTATAGCTATCTGTCGTGGCTCTCTTGGCCTCTCTCTCCCTTAGATGCGCTGCCTCCATCTTCTGGGCATACAAAACTACCCGAGGAAAATCCATATCATATTGGAGCATGGCGGTCCTGCAATCCTTGTCCAGGTAGTTCGCCACTCCATGTACGAACCTTCTCACTCGAGCTCTTTTATCAACCACTAATTCTGGTGCGTACTTGGACAGACGAGTGAACTCTAGGGCATATTCCTACACTGTCATCTTTCCTTGTTTTAGATTCACAAACTTGGCCGCTTTCATCTTCCTCATCTCACGAGGGAAGGATCAATCTATAAAAGTGACGTGAAACTTATCCCAACTGATAGGGCTTGCTCTGACTGTCGTACTGTCCTTCCATTGCTTGAACCAGATATTTTCAACCCCTTTCAGCTAATAAGAGGCTAAGTCGGTGCACTCCTCTCCATTCACCCCCATGACCTAGGTGATCTTTAGAATCGCATCGATAGATTCATATGGATCCTTGTCCAACTTTGACCCAAGGAACTCTGGAGGGTTCATCCTCAAGAAATCTTTGGCTCTTGCCACTGTCGCATTCCCATTCCGAGGGATATGCACTATCGCCTGCTAGTTGACTTGGGCGATCAAGGCCTGTGCTAGCATCTGAATGGCTGCTCTGAATTCAGCGTGGGCAATCAGCTCCGGTGCATGGTGCTCATGGGCTGGCGGGGAGCCAGTTGGTGCCCATCTCCATTGCCATCCTCGTGGCCATTTACATTTTCATTTTTTCTACCGCTAACTCTATAGGGAGGCACGATTCTGCAATCGCGAATAACATGAGTTAGAAGGATAGAGAGACATTTCACCGCACGACATAGCTCATGAAAGAAAGGAATATTTCCTAAACTTCTCGTAGCCTCTTCTTCATAAGTGTGGCATGCTTCACACCCATGAAAAAGACTCTACTTAACGTGGCTTTTTGACACCCTAGGACACTTCAAAACCTAATGCTCTGATACCATGTTTGTCACAACCCGAACATGGGCCCGGATCGAGCCACGGGACAAGAAACCCCGAAAGACTACACTTCGACCCATGGCATGAACATAACTTTTAACTCAATTAAATAAAGCGGAAGATCAACATAGTAATAATAACGAAAGTCTAAGCACAACATAAAATCTGAACATACAACACGAGTCTGAAGCTGAATATAATCTATGTCTGAAAAGCCTCTACGTCTGATGAGTTGATGGGACAAGACTCCAACTAAATCTTTAAGTCTAAAACTGAAAATACGTAAACATAACTGAATAGAAAGGGGCCCTCGACATATGAGGACTCACCAATAGAGACTGGATGCTAACTCCAAAACTGGCTAGTGACGTGGCTGAGTTTGAAGATCGGAGCCTATATTATAAGACAATACATCATAGAGTATGCGGTTAGTACGTGGAATGTACCGAGTATGCAAGGTAAGTAAAACCGCTTAAGTAAGTAAAAACATTAAAACTTGCATAATATAAAACATAATCAAGATAAGAATCTAAGAGAAGGCTTGCAAGCTGTTTTCTTAAACCATGAACTGAACATATCTGAACATCATAACTGAATCAAATGACCCAAAGCTTAAATCTGATAATCATAAGTAAAACTGAACATTAGGTCAAAATTGCTTTAGTAGACACACACACACGCACACATGTACATACATACATACATACATACATATATATATATATATATATCATGAATGATAAACATGCATAACTGAAATGATGAGGAACAATGGGAGACTCGGCATATAACTGACATTACCACGATAGAGCTTATGTGGTCCCGACTATCACACTCAAGTGGGTAGAGCCATCCATAGCCTTTCCAGGGATAAAGAAGATACCTGATATCAATATTAAGCTCGAGGCCCCTTGGGGAAGGGGAAAGCTCCAAAGGAGGTCCCAAAGTATATAAGTAACCTACGTTGGTGCATAGTTCTGAGGCACAGGGTTGATTGACCCTTAGCCTACCGGTGCTAGACACTTCTCCCAAAAACATGCATATGCTCTCCGTTGTTTTTCAATGAAGCTGAGCATCGACTAGTGATGAAGCTGAATAATAACATACATGCATAATTGAAAATCATAACATGAGGAGCCTTGGCCCAAATCATACCACAAGTAGAATAAAATTGGGAGTCTAGACTCCAAAACTATGTGGTAAGCTAATTGACATGAAATCATAAATCATACTTGAACATATGGTCTTGCCCAATAGTTAAACATGCCTGGAAATACTTAATTCACTTGAAAACATGATTATAGACATGGGTGACTTGAAACATGCTTTTCATTGTAAATATATCATCATACTTGAACATGCATCATAGATCTCAATTTTTCATGAACTTTCATGGATGGGCATCATAATTTATAAAACTTGAAAACATGATTTATCATTAAAAACATTGTCACACTTGCCCATGAATCATAATTCAACAATAGAAATATGCTTAGATCATACCCATGGTAGAAGCTTAGGAAATTCATACATTGGGTAAAAGCCCATAGGATCAACATATAGATTTTTCATGAATTAGAGAGGGATTAGGCATGGGTGTGAACAAATTCACCCATTCATAACCCTACATACCCGAGAGAATCTGATTCTACAACTTCTCTAATTGCCCAAGAAAAAATTGAGAAGAACTTGGAAGGAATTAATCTTGATCACCTCTCTAGACTTCTAAGCTTGCATGCATGAATAGGAATGGCTTAGAATGAACTTACCTCTCTTATGATTCACTATTCATAGCTTTTAAACGACATAGTTTATGCCTTAGGATCATAGGAATTACGGAAAAGCCCTTAATAAGCTCGCAAGGAAAAACTGACTGCCAGTCCCAAGGAGGGACTGGACGAGTCATTATCCATCACCACGATCATGGTCTCCTGTCGTCAAGTACACTGCTCATTTTCCTCAAAGGGTCCCCTTGAGGTACCTAACAATTCATCACTTCTGACCATGACACGTGGTCACCTCTCGTTACCTTAACCGCTCAAAAAATTTGATCCTTAACCAACTGCTGACCACGACTAACCTATATAATCTTGGAATTAACCACGACTCATGGTGTCTAGTTGTGAGGTACACTGTCGTCCCTTCTTTGTTTTAACTCTCGAGTTTGGTCTTAGGCTTTATGAGGAATTACAAATAGATTCTGTGTTTATGTGCTTAATACATGTATCACCTTGTTTTACCATATCTCTAACCTTAAGAAACTTAAGGTTAACATTCTTAGAACCTCTTGTCCTCTTATGCTTAAAGAAGAAAACAGCAAAACTGTTATCACAAATGATAGTCACTGGTTTAGATATAAAGTCCATAACTAGAAATTTAGTAAGAAAATTCTTCATCTAGACAATATGTGAAGCAGTCACATAGCAAGCATTAAACTCAGCTTCCATTGTGGATGTGGCAGTGATACTCTATTTCTCATTCTTCCAAGAGACAACACCTCCAGCCAACATAAAAATATAACCAGATGTTGATCTCATAGTTTCTTGACAATCTACCAAATCAGAATCAGAATATACTAAAAGATCAAGATTATCAATCTTTTTATACACAAGCATGAAGTCTTTGGTTCATTGTACATAGCTCATCACCTTCTTTGTAGCTACCCAATGTGCCACCCAGGATTAGAAAAGAATCTTCCCAACATATTAAATAAAAATGTAATATCAGGTCTTGTACAAACTTGTACGTACATAGATAGCAAACAAACCTTGAATATGGAACCTCTTTCATGATTTTCTTTTCGACTTTATTTTTCGGGAAATCATTCTTGCTAAGTTTGTCCCTTTTCATAACAGGTGCAGTATCAGTTCTACGATCTTACATACTGAAATTTTTCAAAACACTCTCAATATAGGCAAGCTGAGATAATCCCAACAAACCATGAGATCTATCTCTTTTAATTTCTATCCCAAGAACAGTAGAAGCTCCACCAAGGTCTTTCATATAAAAAGATCTAGATAAAAATTGTTTAGTCTCATTAATCAAGTTCAAATCATTCATAGCAAATAGGACGTTATCTACATAAAGAACCATAATGATGAAACTAGCATTGAAAACTTTAATATATATGTTCGGTGGTTTGCTATATGGGTTAAAACCGACACGCAAGTGCACGTGGTCAAACAAGTAATAAAGTGGCTAAGTAAGCCAAGTATCGATCCAAGGAGACTCTGGATAAGTAAAATTGCCTAAGTACACTATATTCTTATCTTACTTCTAATTATGCTAACAACAATCGTAACCAACAGTTAAATAAGTTTTTGTTTAGGAAATATATATACTAAAACTATTAACAATTATTTACTGTGAATTGAAACTATGGATATGAGCATGCCAAGGTTAAGAACAAGTAATGAATTTGACGATAATCACAATTTGGTTAATCTTTTCTTCATGTTGCTAGCCAAGAACATTAGCCTAGAAATTAAAACTCTCGTATTTAATTTCACTTTAGAATCATAAACCATTCGTCTACATTTTTGTGATCAAATGCAATTTATGACCTAGCACTACAATTCCGGTTCCTAAATTGACTAATATGGCTTTCAAGTATATTTCTATCAGGAAAGCACATCAAAACCCAATTTTCCCAAATCAAGTTAAGAACAATACCCTATTAATTCACAACTTTCCAATTTCGTGCTCTCTCGAGTGAAATCGGACTTTTTAGATGTACATTAATGTCGGCCACACACTAATGCAGCAAGAACAAGAATTAATAGAACAACCTGGAAGAAGAAGAAGAAAACCATATCATTAACAATCAAAATTCATCACCATTGTTCAAAACCTCAGCAAGGAAGAGAATTAGCCACTCATTTGTGGATTAATCATCCTAAAACAAGTGTAAATCATACATACAATTGATTGAAAGAAGAAAGGAAGAGAAGAAATCCCTTAGCTTTTTCGTCCCTCAACTGCTTCTAACCCACGTCCTTGCTCCACCAAGTCTGAATTAATTAAAAATAAGCTAAGTGTTCTATTTATACTAGTGGGAATTTTTCCCGGAATAACAAGCAACGTGTCACGGAGGTCAACGCGGAGCACTGCCTCCGTGACACGGCGTGGACGTGGACCCTTACTGGAATTCCAGGGTCCGGGATTATAGCCTCAACGTGGCACGGAGGCCAACGCGGAGGCCTATCTCCGTGCCACGGAGCTGTCGCGAGGCCTCACTGGAATTTGCCAATTAATTTCCCCTCCAGGCAGTGTGCCTCCGCGATGGTAGCGTGGCGTGGCTCCATCGCGGAGCCCCTATACTTTGCGCATTCCAATGTCTTTTCCATGCTCGCATCCAAGTCCAACTCCGATATACTTCCAACATGCATTTTAGCTCCTAAAAATCATATTTTCCTGCAAAACAAATGCTAATCATGTTGGTTAGTATAAATTCAAATTTTATTACCAATTACATGAGAATATATACATATTGCACAACAAACAAGGCGAAAATGATACGTTTGAGTATCACTTGGGCATATAAATCTGCCCAAGATCACTTACCCCACACTTAAATCCTTGTTCGTCCTCGAACAACACATACATAACTCATGCAAATTACATCCCAACCCTTGTCACTATGGTGCGACAATTTACACTACGGTCATACCGATTATTCAATTTTTTGCAAATCATCAAGAAAACATGCATGGTCTTACAATGCAATGACCTTTAATACATCAAGACTTCCTAGACTTTAAGAATCGACTCTCGATATCGGCAAACTCATGCAAATCAGCTAATCAAGATATCCGACACGAAAATCAATCTTTCGTCAAGCATGTGCCCTCACAACTCAAGAGAATCTTCCCCTTTATGTTCATGCAACACACAAACATTCAAGTAGGGGCATGTAGAAATTAATTTCACTCTCTCCCAAAAGAATTCACATGCATCATGTCATGACCCATAGGCTTGCCCTTAGTGTATTACTCCACTAATATAAAGAAATGCAATGTAAGATCACGTAGGACTTTAATGGGTTGTAATGGAAGCTATGGAACTAGTATATATTGGATTAGCCAATAATAGTCACTAGCATCCTTAAGCGCCTTTTCAACACATTCCCATCGACTCATGGATATTGTTCTTCTTTTTCTCTTTTTCATCATCCCATTCATGCTTGTTTACTTTTGTATGGCCCATTTCCTCAAACACACTTGACACAACAACAAAGGATTTTCATGCACCTTTATTATCATTTCATTATACCAAGTGCCTCTTCAACCTCTTCTTTTCTTTCTTCACTCTGCTTTTCTTTTCTTTCCACTCTTCTCACTCTTTGACACTTCGGGAAAAGAATTTTCTTTTCTTCTTAAGCGCTTAAGATTTTTGTATAGACTTTACGGCTAATGAACAGAAGGAATAAAGCTTAGTTTATACAATTTTGGACAAAAGAAAGAAATAATCGGCTAAAGGCTCAACGGGCTGACTAGGGTATACAATCACATAAAAAGGAAGAGTATGACAAGACAAAAATACAAACTCTCGGTTAAAACAAAGAAATGCCTACATCCTTTCCAACACTACACCCCCTTCATTTAGTTTTGCACACACACCAGGCAAGTTCTAGACACTTCACAATAGCATGGAATAACAATACCTCACTTCACACACTTCATGCACATGCTCGATTCAAGATGCATTCACAGACTCTTTAATTAGCCAATTGCATGAATTCAAAAATTAAGCCTCAATCATACCGAATCAAATTCTACAGCCTAGGTAACTCAACATATTTACAAAATTACATGCTTTCAAACGAATCACTTTTATATTTTGAACATTAGTTACAACACGCAACGAAATTTTGCAGCCATAAAGCAACTACAGGTTCATTGATGCAATCCACCAAAGAAAAACTGAAAATAAATTAAAATCCTACTCCTACCAACTACATTTCCCTTAAGACGGTCGTCATCCATCCATCATAGGGAACGGTCACTAACTATGACATCGGTTCAATGGGACTATTCTCGGTAAAAGAACCGAAAACAAACTCCGAGAAACCCAAAATAAAAATCGAAATTTTTTTTGCAAAACATCGATCATGTCGATGGAAAACTATTTACAAAATATTTTGATAACTGCAAAATATTTTGGCAAAAATTTTGAAAAATATCAATCATTTCGATATACAGAAATATTTACAAAATATTTACCTTGGCAACCATAACTTTTCACAACACACATCATTAACCACAAAAAAATATATACAGATACAACAAAAATCAGTTCACAACCACAGGGAAACATAAAAACATACATGCACAACCAGGGAAAATGCATACAACAAATTAGCCCAGCCCCAGCACCTAACTACTTCCCACCCCACACTTAAATCTAACACTGTCCCCAGTGTTCACAAAAATTAAGATCACAAAATTTCAGGTGGTGGAACTCCCTGCTCAGTCGAAATATTTGACTTCTTCATCCGGTGCTGCTGCCTCGTCGCCCATGTCTGAGTCAGCTCCATCGTCGTCATCGGACTCTGCATCGGAGTCCTCCCGATGTGTCTCCTCGTCAGTGGGGACATCATCGTCAATAGGCTCAACAAAGGCTGGTCCCACTCGGCACAACGCTTTGGCATTCTCGCCAAATGGGTAATCCAGCTCCAGCTTCCATAACTCTTCCTCGGTGGCTGGTCTCCCACCAATCCGTAGCTAAAACATCTGCATCCAAACATACGTGCCATGTACTGATCGTCACGAGCATGTCGCTCGCCCAAAGTCAGCACTGGCCCGTGTGTGGTGTCGGGGGCCTTAGTTTTTGTCACATCGAGGGCCCTCCGCTCTAGCTGCGGGATGTAATCCAAAGCCTCTTCCTCGACATCGAGGCCTCGGAGGAAGGTGGTAATGAGTCCGCCGAACCCATATCTATGGCCCTGGTGTAGTCGGGCTCTCTTCATGGCGGATATGATAACCGCCCCAACATTAATCTCCAGCCCTTTCATAAGGGCATACACCAAGCAGACACGGTCTCGGGTCACATCCGTCATGTGAACTCCCGGGATCAAGCACGAACACATAATTTTAAGCCATATTCTGGCCTCCCTGTTCATCTGCGAATAAGGCAGAGTCTGGTGGTAATCCCTCTCCTTATGTCTACTCCATCGGGCTGTGGATCGAGCCCCACACAAGGTGCGTCTGATGTCGGCGTATGGTGGGGTGATGTTCAGCTGGCGGAGAATGTGGGCGTCTGTGTCCCGTGCTCCAATGATGGCATTTAATTGCTGGGGTTCCAGAGTGACAATCTGCCCTCTGATTTTTATTGTGTGGCTTCTGATGGCCGGGTTCCAATTTGCATAGAACTCCCGGACTAAATGTAGGTTGCACTCCTTGGGCTCCTGAAATATAAAGCTGAGCCCAGCTGCCTTGATCCTTTGCACAATACGGGGGAACTCCTGTGCTAGTGGTTCCCGTGCAATATGCTCCTCAGGGAAGTACTTATTTTCCTTATGTTTAGCGTACCACTTCTTCCCTTCATCGGTCACCCACCTCGTTCCGTATTGGCGGCGCTGGCCGCACGGAACAGCTGGTGCAGCTGGGACTACAGTGCCCAATCTCATTTGTTTTCTCCCGGTGCCTGAAGTAGAAGCACCTTTACCCTTATCCTGCCTACTCGCCATTGTACCTGTCAACAAAACAAGCACAAAGTCAAGCTAAATGCATATTAGCTTCGGCTAAGGTTGGGTTAAACTAAGTTTACCCCACACTTAGTCCTTAGCTACGTTTACGATACTACGGCAAGGATTACTTTATTTACAATAAAACAAATAACTATACAATTTATTGCTTAGTGCGTTCACAAAAATTTCGACAGCATAACTTTTAGCGTACTACTCAGACTTCATACAGTTAATCCCAATCCTACTATCGCTAGCAATTCAACCATTGCACTAAGCAACGAAAACAACAAACAAAAACAACGACAAAAATTCTATATACATACGAATCCAAATAATCAAACCAATTTGAACAATCTTTACATCTTCCCAAAAACAGAGAATTCGTCGTCTATTACACTCTAACAATATTTACAATGACTTATCTCAATTCACAAACACACCCCGGCATATAATTCACCAATTTAGCAAGTTACCCAATTCGATTTCAACAACCAAAGCCCTAGAATTCAATTTTACAATCACATTCGAATCATTCACGCAATCGACAAGTTCAAACGCTAGTTACAACATTCCAAACATCTATCAATCAAAGAATAATTCAATATCATGCTGAATTGCTACTTAGGGTGATTTATCTCACCTCCCATGCTCAAATTCGACTAAAATCTATAAACACTTGAGAGAAACGAGGAAAACATACCTTTACGTTGAATAACCGAAGAAACTTGACAAATTGGTTGCTTAGTAACATGGCACGTTGGTTGAGAGAGGGAATCTAGGTGTTTGGTCGCGGAGAAGAGAGAAAATGAAGGAAAAGAGGGCAAAAATCGGGGTTAAAAAGAAGAAAAACACGCGGGTCACCCGGCAACCCGGTGTGACCCGGCACCAAATAAAAGGCAACGTGCCATGGAGGGTGCGGAGCCCCTCCACCGTGACACGGAGCCAACGCGTTGGCTTACTGGAAATTTTAAAAATCCGGATTTACCTTCAACGTGTCACGGAGGGTAACACGGAGCCCTTCCTCCGTGACACGGAGCCAACGCCTCAGTGCACTGTCTCTTCATTTTAATTATTTTTTTCATACCTTGCCTTATTCTTCCCAAGTCCATGCATATTTTTCTCCGTTATACCTGAAAATCACCTCACTAAACAAAATTGGTTAGATTAATAGATTTCCCTAACTAAAATGAAAAGTATTAACTAAAAATGAAAAATTTATACCAAATCAAGAAAAGAAAAATAAAAATAAAAATTATTTACACTAAAAAAAAAGAAAGAAAATATTTTTCACGGGTTGCCTCCCGTGCAGCGCCTGGTTTACCGTCGCGGCTCGACGTACCAAGTTTCACCACTTTTTCCTCCACCTTGAGGATATGAATCTCACCCCTAATTTCTTTTCTAATTTTCTCTTATGCTCTAGGGGTGGTGGTGAAAAATTGTAAGGACCAAGTAGTAGATGTTGCCTTTTGCACTTGTTGGCCCTCAAGTAAGCGAAGTCATTTTGGCTCTCTGAGTTAGCGAATTTCAGAATATACGGGGCTTGATCCTCCTCTAGACACTTCTCTATAAGCTTGGAAGACTCTATTTCTATGTTGTCCACCAAACTTAATGTCGAAAAATGCTTTGAGTGTGGTCCAATCAACCTCAACTCTGAAATTGCATTGTGCTTTACTTCCTTACTTGTGTACACCTTTTCAACATCGACATCTATTTCTCCATTAAGGTCAAATGGGAGATATTCTTCCTCTTCTTCCATGAATGGATTTTCTATAGGTATGAGCCGATCACGGGGACAATCAAGAGATTCTAATTGTCGGGCTTCATCCAAAAATTCACCCTTGTATTCCTCTTGTAGTTCCTCTTGAATATCGGCTAAAACTGTCACCTGCAAATTATCACAAGCTTCAGCCTCAGCACACATCTCCGTGAGTTTGACGCTCATCCTGCTTACAGCCTCTGCATTCTCCTTTTGCTGAATTATCAATTCTGCCACCGACTCCTTCATTGCTTCTGATTGCTCCAAGATATGTTTCATCATGTCCTTTATTTGAACTTGGCGTCCCAAGTCCTCATTTTAAACATGCCTATATTCAGCAAAAACAACAGAATGATCATAGCGGGGGCTTGGGGGAGGGGAATATGCCTTTGGACAATCACCCCAATGGCCATATTGACACCCACATATATTGCACGTGTTACAGTTTTGCCACAAGTGGGGTCCTCCGCAATTCATGCAAGATTCGCCGAAATATGCGTATCCACCATTTATATTCCAAGATGTCATGTCAATGAGGGTATCCGAAAGAGAGAAAAATTAAAATGAACAAAGAATTAAAACAAATACTAAGACCAAGTTGTCAACACTTAAGAAAATAAAACAAAAATACAGTAAATTTACACTTATCACAATTTCACCAATTGCCTAGCCTCCCCGGCAATGGCGCCAAAAACTTGTTCGGTGGTTTGCTATATGGGTTAAAACCGACACGCAACTGCACGTAGTCAAACAAGTAATAAAGTGGCTAAGTAAGCCAAGTATCGATCCAAGGAGACTCTGGATAAGTAAAATTGCCTAAGTACACTATATTCTTATCTTACTTCTAATTATGCTAACAACAATCGTAACCAACAGTTAAATAAGTTTTTGTTTAGGAAATATATATACTAAAACTATTAACAATTATTTACTATGAATTGAAACTATGGATATGAGCATGCCAAGGTTAAGAACAAGTAATGAATTTGACGATAATCACAATTTGGTTAATCTTTTCTTCATGTTGCTAGCCAAGAACATTAGCCTAGAAATTAAAACTCTCGTATTTAATTTCACTTTAGAATCATAAACCATTCGTCTACATTTCTGTGATCAAATGCAATTTATGACCTAGCACTACAATTCCGGTTCTTAAATTGACTAATACGGCTTGCAAGTATATTTCTATCAAGAAAGCACATCAAAACCCAATTTTCCCAAATCAAGTTAAGAACAATACCCTATTAATTCACAACTTTCCAATTTCGTGCTCTCTCGAGTGAAATCGGACTTTTTAGATGTACATTAATGTCGGCCACACACTAATGCAGTAAGCACAAGAATTAATAGAACAACATGGAAGAAGAAGAAGAAAACCATATCATTAACAATCAAAATTCATCACCATTGTTCAAAACCTCAGCAAGGAAGAGAATTAGCCACTCATTTGTGGATTAATCATCCTAAAACAAGTGTAAATCATACATACAATTGATTGAAAGAAGAAAGGAAGAGAAGAAATCCCTTAGCTTTTTCGTCCCTCAACTGCTTCTAACCCACGTCCTTGCTCCACCAAGTCTGAATTAATTAAAAATAAGCTAAGTGTTCTATTTATACTAGTGGGAATTTTTCCCGGAATAACAAGCAATGTGTCACGGAGGTCAACGCGGAGCACTGCCTCCGTGACACAGCGTGGACGTGGACCCTTACTGGAATTCCAGGGTCCGGGATTATAGCCTCAACGTGGCACGAAGGCCAACGCAGAGGCCTATCTCCGTGCCACAGAACTGTCGCGAGGCCTCACTGGAATTTGCCAATTAATTTCCCCGCCATCAGTGTGCCTCCGCGATGGTAGCGTGGCACTTCTCCATTGCGGGAGCTCCTATACTTTGCGCATTCCAATGTCTTTTCCATGCTCGCATCCAAGTCCAACTCCGATATACTTCCAACATGCATTTTAGCTCCTAAAAATCATATTTTCCTGCAAAACAAATGCTAATCATGTTGGTTAGTATAAATTCACATTTTATTACCAATTACATGAGAATATATATATATTGCACAACAAACAAGACAAAAATGATACGTTTGAGTATCACTTGGGCATATAAATCTGCCCAAGATCAATAGATACATTCATTAAGCTTATTTCACAAATTCAAATTTTGTAACTATTTTATAAAATTTCAAGTACCACTGTCTGGAGGCTTGTTTAAGCCCATATATGGATTTGTTAAGCTTACACACAAGATGTTCTTTACCAGCTTCCTGAAACCCTTTAGGTTGAATCATATAAAATTCTTCACACAAACTACCATTAAGGAAGGCATTTTTAATATCCATCTGGTGCAACTCCAAATCAAAATGAGCCACAAGAGCCATGACAACTCTCAATGCTTATTTTGATGAAACAAGTCAAAATCTTTCCTTAAAATCAATACCTTCTTTCTGAGTACAATATTTAGCAACCATCCTTGATTTAAACCGATCTATGTTTCCCTTGGAGTCTCTTTTTTTTAAACACCCATTTACAACCAATAGGTCTAAAACTTGTAGGCAATTCAATCAACTCCCACACTCCATTGTGTTCGATGGAGCGCATTTCTTCATGCATTGCCTCACGCCATTTATCAACATATGGAGAGGAAAGATCTTGAGCATATGATAAGGGATCAGTTAGCTCTCCAGTACCACTAAGAGTTTTAGTCACATATACAATAAAATCATCAGAAATAGAAGATCTTCTTTCTCTTTATGATCTACGAGGTGGATTAATGTATTCATTATACTCAAGAACTACAGGAGGATTTCTTTCATTATTTCCTAAATCTTCCCTGACATGAATAGGTCGGTTTAGCACCTTTTCATATGTAATAGGTATCGGAACAATGAATTCTTTTTATTTTAACATAATTTCCTTGCCACATGTAAAATCACAATCACAAACATCGTGCTCAAGAAATTTTTCATTAATGGGTACAATTATTCTTGTACACACCCAGGACAGGAAAACCTAAAACCCTTAGAGTGATTAGGATAGCCTATGAAGAAACAACTGGTAGTTTTAGGGTCAGTTTTCTTTTCAGCAGGTGTATAAATACGAACTTCAGTCGGATATCCCCAAATATGAAAAATGGTTCAAGCTAGGCTTTTGGGTTGTCCAGAGTTCAAACGGAGTTTTTAAAATAGATTTTGCAGGAACTCTATTTAGGATATATGTTGTGATTTTTAAAGCTTCACCCCAAAGAGACTTAGGTAGACTAGTCCTTGACATCATACTTCTCACCATTTTCATGAGAGTATAATTACATCTTTCAGCCACACCATTCTGCTCAGGTGTACCTGGCGTGGTGTGTTGTGCTACTATCCTACATTCTTGTAAAAATAACGCATAAGGTCCCATACATTCACCAGACTCGTCATATTTTCCATAGTACTTACCCCCACGGTCAGATCTCACTATCTTAATGGACTTCCCAAGTTGTTTATCAACTTCATTTTTGTAAATTTTAAATTTATCAAGTGCTTCAAACATCTCCTTTAAAAGGTATATAAAACAATAGCTATAAAAGTCATCAATTAAAGTAATAAAATATATGTGATTGCTCAAAGTAGGTAAATAAGATACACTAATATCTGTATAAATAATTTCCAAAAGGTCAGAGCTCCTAGTGGAACCCTTTCTCTTAACTTGGTCATATTACCTTTGACACAATCAACACACATTTCAAAATCTTTTGGGTCAAGAATAGGTAAAATAATTTCCTTTACTAATCGCTCTATTCTTTCTTTAGAAACATGACCAAGACACTTATGCCATAACAAGTGAAACTTTTACTCATAATAGACCTTTTGTGGGCAACTTTTTCAACGTGCACTGCAGAAAAATTTTCATTCAAAATATTTAAGCGGTATAAACCATCACTCAAAAAACCATCACTAATGACATCTGAATTGTAAGAGATTTTATAGAACCATCACTTAATTGAAATGAATAACCAGATTTGTCCAAAAGTGAAAGAGCAACTAATTTCCATCTCATAGAAAGTACAAAAAGAATATTTTCTAAATGAATACTAGAATTATTTTTGGAAGATAGAATAGCAGTTCCTATAAACTCTACTTTCACTTCGACTCCATTGCCCACAACTACATTGGCTTCATCTCTCTTGGCTTCTGTCTGCTTACCAAGTCCTGCAAGTTATTGGTTACTTGAACAGTTGCGCCACTATCCAACCATTAGGAATTTAAAAAACATCCACAAGACTAGTATCAAAGCAAAAAAAAAAAAGCCAAAAGGTTACATGATTTCTTTCTGAGATGATAGGCAACTTTCTTATGACCTACTTGTTTTCACTCCCAGCACTTGACTTTTTTCTTAATCACAGCTTGAGGGCCAGTAGGATTATGAGACTGACCATGGTTACCACTAGGATTATTAGTATTATTACCACTATTACTACCTGGATGGAGAGACTGACCATGTTTCTTTTTATGAAATTTAGGTCCACCTTTTATTTTATAAGAGGGATAACCATCTGACTTAGATGAATTAACAAGGTTAACTATGCCCTTACCTTTCTTTATTCGGACCCTTCCTTCCTCTATCACACAAATAGTAATAAGTTCATCAATACTTCACTTATCTTTTTGTGCATTACACATTGTCTTAAGTTGGTCAAACTACTAAGGAATGGACCTTAAGGATTGATGAACAAGAAAATCACCGGTTATGGTGACACCTAAACTATGCAGCTTGGTAGAAATGTTAATTAATTTTATTATATGACCACATACGCTTCCCACAAAGTCATACATTATGGTGGAAAGGGAATCAATCAGCCTACCTATCTCAACTTTGTCTAATGACCCAAACATCATTATAGGATGATTAGGGACCTAGAACACTGAAAACAAGCAAAGGGGGAGGATAGAATGTGCTGTGGAATATTCTAAGTGTAAAAATTAACCAAATTTAGGTAGCTTCTAGTATGAGGGACTGCTGTAGCATTGAAATTTCCCGCTGCAGTGGACCATGGTATCGATCAGAGTCCCGCCATGATGAATTTAGGAAGAAAATGCTGGAACCGCGACAACGATACTCTGGCTGCTGTAGGGAGCCTGCTGCAGCGGATGACGGGAATTAGAAGTGGGTTTTAAGTGGAAATTCTGGGGTTATTTTCCATTATTTCCAAAACATGAGAGAACAAGGTCTGAAGGTATTTTCTTCTCCAAAGAAGAGAATTGATACCCTAAGGTAAGTTTTCTGATCTCTTGCCCCTTTAATGGTTATTGTTAATTATAGAATGCTTACAGGACCTTTTAATGGTGGAAGTCTATGCTTAGAAACCCTAGGTTGATAAACTAGGGTTGGATCATGGGGAGTACTGGATGATTAGATTAAAGGGTTATGGGTGATAATCGCTTTTCGAGGACTTTCTTGCTAATAATTATGGGTTAGATGAGGATGACGACCTAGAATTAGGTTGAATGAAGGGGTTTTACTGTTAAAATGCCCTAAAAGGGAGGGTTTGATCTAATTAGACCCATAATTAAAGAGTAAGTAATGAATTACTCTGTATTGGCTAGACTTTAAACGTTCTGAAGCTTTAAGGAAGGGCAAGACTCCCATAGAGTAGCTGAATTGTTATCTTCGAATATCGAGGTAGATTATGGTTAGTGGGTTAGAATCCTATATAATGACTTGTATGCATGTGTGATAATAGAATATGATTGATCTTCAGACATTATTTGATATGAAATTATTTATTTGAATAAATAGTGGAGATCAAGTTAATATGAGATGATTACGAATCATTTAGAAGATTTTGTGGAATTATAAAGTGAAACTCTGTTAAGAAGCCATAATGTGAATCGAGATCGTACTTGTACAAGTGATTAAATGGAAAGTAGACCCCTAAGAGTTGAAATATATATATATATATATATATATATATGTATGTATGTATATATATATGTATATATGTATGTATATGTGGGTTGTAACTTGTAACATTTTGTAATGAAAAATGATTTGAATGGTAAAAATTATCCTGAAGTGAGTGGCTCGTGCTCAAGGGGAGCATTTGGACGAGAGATATTGTTGAGTGGCTCGTGTGTGAGGAGAGCATCTGGATGAGCATATGTGTGGGATCGGGTACTAAGCTGATGTAGTACATGGATTTCTAGGGGCCCCTGCATGTCATGACTAGAAAGGAAAAAAATAAGAGCCTCTGGCATGTGTGTACACTAATTTTGTGGATTGTTTGTTTATGGGGATATGACGGAGGCGTGTGCCCTTCATGTCACCATGTGTTTACTTTGTTAGTATTACGTTTGTAATCATACATAAGACTGAATGAGGTATGTGCTAAGTTGTTGTGGAAATTATGGATTTTTATTTATGTATTTTGAAACGAAGAACATGAACCTAATTCTAAGTGTGACACCATCATGATGCTTGTAAGTGTTGAGTGGATTTGCTTATGATTACCTATTGCATTTGTAAGTGATAAAGATTTGTATTTATTGTTGCTCAGACTTGTGTGAAACGTGAATTGATCTGTAGAGTTTGTGAATCATTAACTCTGATGACTTGATGAAGGTGCAACTAAGTTGAGTTACTGCCTAAGGTAGTACCACTGCAGCATAACTTCTTCTGCTATGGTGAGACTGCTATAGCGGCCAAGTGACCGCTTTAGTGAAAGGCCCAATCCAATGAGCAAGTCGGCTGTCATCTGGGTGGAACTAGTGTACTTGAAATGGTTTTTGTACTTCTGTAAAATACTGAAGACTTGTTTTATATTATTGCTGCTGTGTTTACGTGCTATTATGTAAGGTCGGCCAATGATGTCTACCAGTACCTTGTTATATACTGACCTTACGCATGCACTTCTTTCTTGAGTGCAAAGTTGGAACCGGGAAGTTCCTCCCATCCTCACTTGTGAAGCAATAACAATTTTACTTGAAAGGTGAGCAGACTAAGAGGCAATATTACTCTCCCGTTGAAGATGTCCTTTCTTTTTGGACATTTGTTTTATTTGTGTTTTTAACTTAATCATTCTTAAAGTTGTAAGCAGTTGTGGTGGCTCCTTGAATTGATGACTTGTCGGAAGCTGTCATGTTCTCGAGACCGACAGTGGGACCAATGATGACAGGGAAGAGCATGACCTATTTTGGAGGTTCACCAAGATGAAGCCTCCCGCTTTCTACGACACTTAGGCGGAGGATGCCTAAGAGTTCATCATCGACTATCATGAGAGGCTCGACAAGATGGGGGTGGTAGAGAAGTATGGTGTAGAGTTTGTAACTTTTTAGTTGATGGGGGATGCTAAGCTCTAGTGGAGAGCTTTTGTAGAGTGCATACCAGCGGGGTCACCACCATTGACTTAGACCCAGTTCTACTCTACATTCCTGGAGAAATATGTTCCCCACACTCTGAGGGACAGGAAAAGGGATGAGTTCACCACAATCGAGCAGGGGAACTTTCACGACCCGAGTCTATACCCTAGACGAGACACGATACTTGGAGTCACAAGTAACCCCAATTCAACCCATGGTATATCATAACACTGGTAATCTGAGTAAATCATAGCGGAAGCTTAAATAATAAAATCATTTAAGGAAGACTGAATAATAAGAATTTACACATCTGAAAATGAATCTGAAAGTCTGAGTCTGTATCTGAAAGCCATCTATATCTGATAAGTTTCTGGGAAAAGCCCCCATCTAACTCTAAGGTCAAATTGAATGAAAGTAACAGCAGAAAAATGACATTGTCCTCAAAAGATGAGGATTCACCACTGATGTCGCGGGTAACTCCTGGAGAAGGTCTATTAACTGTACTGAGCCTGAGAACCTGTAGCTGTATCATAATATGATACAACATAAAAGGTATGTGTCAGTACTTTGAATGTACTGAGTAAGTGGGAGAAAAATATAACATAAAGTAATAAATAACTGAACTGTAATGACATGCAATAACCAACTGAAATACTAAAACTGAACAAACTGAAATATATCTAAAATGGTCAAAATGACCCTGTGTCAGCTCGTAGACATGCCCAGAGTCTAAGATACTGATCTGAACTAACTGTACCAAACTGAACTGAACTGAGAAAACTGAAACTATTTTGAATTGAGCTATTTGAGATTGTACTAATCAGTGGGAGAGTCTATAATCGACATATAACCACGTGAGCTAGACATGGAGTCTGATGTATACACCCATCGGTAGGACCCAATATACCTTGCTAAGGTATAAAGGCATGGACTGTGGAAAATCGTTGTATGGGGCTATAAGGCCAATAAAAATGTAATCTACGGTGGCAACGTAGTTTGGGGAACCTGGGTGCATTGGAACTTAGGCCCCTTTTTGGTGCTAAGTCCTACTCCCACTAGATAATCCTAAACTGATTACTAAGCTGATAGCTCGAAACTGGGGCCCAGGACTGAGTCAGGGATACTTATCTGGAAGTACCCTAAGAGTCTTATCTAATCAGATTTAGTAACTGGTGTCCTAAGAATGGCCAGAGCTGCTTATCTGGAAGCGTCGTAACGGTCTAAAGAACAAACTGCTAACTGAACTCGGGCCCTTAGGCTAGTCAGAGCTATATATCTAAAGTTTCATGACCGCCTAATGGACCAATAAACCGGATTTTGAATCTAGATCTGATAACTGGGAGGCACCACTGACACCTCAGGAAAAGATTTAAGTCAAACTCATCAGCTGACATTTCTGAAGTTATTGAGTAGGCTAGTATTTTGACTGGAACTGAAATAGCATAATCTTACTATGAAAAACAACTGATATTAATGTGGAAAATCCCAATACTGATAACTGACCTTTCTGTAGAACTCTAATTGTTTTAAGTGTGGACTGAGACTCTGAGACTACATATACTAAGAGATTAACTTCTACACAAGGGTCTATGTCAATCAATCATCACTTGCACAAAATCTCACATATGAACATAACATTTCTGTTGGCATCCAAATCATGCAAGTTCCATCCTAATCTATGATAAGGACCAAGACTAACTCTCAGCTAACCAGAGGCCTGAGAGCCAAGGGAAATAATAAACATACTTTTTCTTACTCAATTCATAGATTCATGAGCCAAGAACACAATACAAATCATGGGTTCTATATTCATTCAAACTCATAGGTTCAAATCATTCTTTAAACATGTATAGTGAAATCATGGTAAAAAGCTTGTGCATACTTCATAAGAGCCATAACTTGAATAATGCTAATGTATATAAAAATTCTTGAAAACATGCTACTACCATTTGGTATGCCCAAACCATGAATTTAATAGTAATTTCATAATATACATTGCTACGTATCATGAGGGTCTTGAATTTCATGAAAACATATGAGAAATCATGCTTAGATTGAGACCTTAAGACATAAATCCTTTGTTAAAATTTGATAACTAGGGTTTTACATAAATCTTGGGACACAAGGATGAATAGAGATCCATGTTGAAGTCCCACACACCTGGCTTGATGAAATATCCCTCTAGAACTTCCATCTTGAAGTCATTGAAGAAACCCTAGGTGTTCTTGAGTTTTGGAAGAGAAGAGGTAGAAGAATTTTTGGGTGATTTTGGATGGAATGAGGGGTTAGGCTATATATTCCCCTTAAAATCATCCCACCTGATGCCCAAAATGATGCAGTTTAGGAGTGAGGAGCTTAGGAAATTACAAAATCACCCTTGGAAATTCGGAGGAAAAATACCCTGCCTAGCCCCCAAGAGGAACCCCACGAGTCGTGGGGTCAGGCAATGACTCATGGGAATCGAGTCATGGAGTTCACTGCCCAGTCCTTCAAAATTTCCTTCAACACAACCCACGACCAACAAAACGGGTTGTCTCCAGCTTTAACGACTTGTTGAACCCACTGGTTAGGTACACTGGAACCTCCTCACGGCCTCAACTCCCCTCATCTAACGACTGATGTAACGAGTCGTCGCCACGCCTAATGACTCGTCATATCCTTCCATCACCTCCACTGCCTGAGACTTTATCAAAACCCTAGCCTCCACCCAACGACCAACCTAACAAGTAGTTGCCAGGCAAGACAACTCGTCAAGTCATCCATCACCACCTGACATAACCAGACCTCAAAAATGCTTTCACACGGGTCTGACCACGACTCATGGTGCCTCCTAACGAGTCATTCCCCGACTGGTTCTGCACAAAACTTCCCTTTTCAGTCTGATTTCTTTCCTCAAGCCTAGAATCTGATCTTGGAAATTTTTGGGGTGTTATAATATCTCCCCTTGGGAAAATTCATCCTCGAATGAAGGTTAAACATGCTAAAAGGATAGGGAATGAACTGGAATCTCAAATACTTTCCACCCGAAATTGAGAACTGACAAAATGACTCAACTAAAAGGCTAGGGAAAGAGTTGCACCTCAAGAACTGAATGCTAAATCTGTATGCCAATGGAGTATCTAACTCTGAGTCTAACTACATATCTGAACTGAGTCTCTGAATCACACATGCATGCTACGATATGAGCAAACTAAAGTACATGAAGCTAACATGGGACTAAGTAGGGTACTAAGGAGAAACTATTCTTCTCAAGCTTGAACTAAGCGGTTAGGGGCGGAGTTTCAAATCCTATAACTGCTTTCCGATACCCGAACATGCGGTCCTATCTGAATTCAAATTTCCCTAGTAGTTCCTCCTACTAGATGATTGTTCCTTAAAACCTTCATTGAAACAACCCCCTTATTCCCCCAACTTACGATCTTGACGGTCAAAATATCCCCTAGAATCTCATTTTAAAAGAGAGACACCTTGCTAGATACGATAACTTCTTGAATACCACCACACCATTCAAGCCTATCATTAAATAGTCTTACGACTCCTCTGCAGCTTGTTGCATCCAAGAATTCCTCTGTCTCCCTAGTAGGACTAGTAACTGCATCTCATGAAACTTCTACATATTGAGAAACTAACGTCTAAATAGTAAGTCATTCTGAATATATATGTTACAACAATCATTGCTGTTATGGGTGAACATACACCTAGCTTACAGAAAGGAAATCGCAAGCACGAATCATTTAAGGAGCTTTGTCTGAGCCTACACATGAGGTAGCATGATCTACCTAATCGTTAAGGAGAATCTGAGGGACTAGGTTCATGAAGCTGAGCATATTGTGAGAGGCATAAGTCTGTACAAAATGAGTTTCATGACATGAAGTTGAGATTTTTGAAATCATGGAGTAAGACTAGGATCATTGTCTGAAGCGGTTATCTATAATTCTAGGAGTCTGAACATAAGCATGAGTAGGATGTATTGTTAACTGAAACACAAGAGATAACATCTGAATGGGAAGGATTGACATCCTATAGCTACTATTTCTGGAGTCCTTCTACTAGAACACTTACGACTTGACTTGGCCTTTGTAACTTACCATCTCCCCCTTAGCTTAAAGTCATTATTCTCAATCTCTTAGATTCTTCTTAAGGCTTGGAAACATCCCTAACTTTTGACTTCTTGTTCGACTCTAAAGCCATCAATGAAGGCTTCACACTTCTAGTCATTTCATATCCGCCACGGAATAATTCTCATACTGGCGTTCTAAAGGCATCTCATACCTTATATGGTGGTTCTTGGGCCTAACAACATGCAGGGATCAACAAAAGTTCATAGCATACCTGTAACTATATATGGAGTTGGCTGTCATCTACACTAAATGTTAGGCCCTACTGAGATGGTTGAGCTGCTAGAGCTGCTGGAATAGTCAGCTGAGTCTTCCCACGTCCAGTGAAAGGGCAATTCTTTATTCTATGGCCCAATTGACCACATCCAAATCATCCTTTCTTATCGAGCAAACAGTTACCGAGGTGGATCCTTCCACACTTCTCGCAAACTGGGCGACCTGACAAGGCTGCAGGAGGGGTAATCGAGGCTCTACCTTTGCCTCATTTGGATGCTGGGAAATCTCTATGTTTATGGACCCACTTGCCGCACCAAAAGCAACCGTCTATCCCAGCCATGCATTCTCCCAAATGTTTCTTCCCACAATTCTTCCAAGTTGGGTATGTCATCCCCTTACTCCGGGTTTGGTTTGACATTGGTTATCAGTGGTGCTGGGTATGATGATCTCCGATGGGACTGGAAAAGAGGTACACCACACACCCCCTGTTGGGAATACATTAAGTCCCTTGTCCTTGCTCTCTTGCTCCCCTTGACCCTTCCATCTTTTTTCGGACCATGAAAATCAGATGGATTCCTTTTTACGAAGCTTCGAACCCTGGTAGCTATTATCTCTTCAGTAGGATTTGCAGGCGTGACTACCTACTGGTTAACCTGAGTGGTCATGGCCCATATTAACACTTTGAGAGCATCCCAGAGCTATGCATCCATCACTTTCCCATTTAGAGGGCTTACTGGAGTTGGTGGGTCTTATGGATTTCCATTACTGTTTCCTCTTCAACTATTGCTTTTGGGAGGCATCATCTACGAATCCGTAAAGCATGAATTGGAAGAGAAACTTTAGATTTTAAACTCCACCACACGATAAGAATAGTGACAGAAGGTAATTTTCCTAAAATGCCTTGTAGCCTCCTCCTCATAAGTGTGGCGCGCTTCACACCCATGAAAAGGACTCTACTTGATGCGGCTTTCAGACACCCTAGGACACTCTAAACCTAGTGCTCTAATACCAAGTTTCTCATGACCCAAGTCTATACCCTAGATGAGACACGGTACTTGGAGTCACAAGTAACCCCAAGTTAACCCATGGTCTATCATAACACTAGTAATCTGAGTAAACCATAGCGGAAGCTTAAATAATAGAATCATTTAAGGAAGACTAAACAATAACAATTTACACATCTGAAAATGAATCTGAAAGTACGAGTCTATATCTAAAATCCATCTATATTTGATGAGTTGCTAGGACAAGCACAGCTAACTCTAAAGTCTAATTGAATGAAAGTTACTGCAGGATAATGACATCATCCTCGAAATATGAGGAATCACCACTGATGTCGCGGGTAACTCCTAGAGAAGTTCTACTAACTGTACTGAGACTGAGAACCTGCAGTTGTATCATGATATGATACAACATAAAAGGTATGTATTAGTACTTTGAATGTACTGAGTAAGTGGGAGAAAAATATAGCATAAAGTAATAAATAACGAAAGTGTAATTAAATGCAATAACAAACTAAAATACTGAAACTAAATAAACTAAAATATATCTAAAATGGTCAAAATGACACTGTGTGATAGTTGTAGACATGCCCAGAGTCTGAGATACTGATCTGAACTAACTGTACAGAACTGAGAAATTTGAAACTATTTTGAAATGAGCTATCTGAGACTGTACTCACTAGTGGGAGAGTCTATAACCGACATATAACCATGTGAGCTAGACGTGGAGTCCGATGTATACACTCCATCGGTAGGACCCAACATACCTTGCCAGGGTATAAAGGCATGGACTGTGAAAAATCACTGTTTGGGGCCATAAGGCCAATAAAATTGTAACCTACGCTGGCAATGTAGTTTTGGGAATCTGGGTGTGCTGGAACTCCGGCCCCCTTTCGGTGCTAAGTCCTACTCCCACTAGATAATCCTAAACTAAATACTAAGCTGATAGCTCAAAACTAGGCCCAAGACTGAGTCAGGGATACTTATCTGGAAGTACTCTGAGAGTTTTATAGGATCGGATTTAGTAACTGGTGTTCTAAAATTGGCTAGAGCGGCTTATCAGGAAGTGTCCTAACTGTCTATAGAACAAACTAATAACTGAATTGGGGTCCTAAGGCTAGTCAGAGCTATATATCTGAAGTGTCATGACCTCCTAATGGACCAATAAACTAGAATTTGAATTTGGTTATGATAACTGGGAGGCACCACTGACACCTCAAGAAAATACTTAAGTCAAACTATTCAGCTGACATTTCCGAAGTTATTGAGTAGGCTAGTATTTTGACTGGAACTGGACTAGCATAATCTGACTATGAAAAACAACTGATATTAACAACGTGGAAAATCCCAACACTGATTACTGACCTTTCTATAGAACTCTAAGTGTTTTGAGTGTGGATTGAGACTCAAAAACTAAATATACCAAGATATATACTTCTACTCAAAAATCTATGTCAATCAATCATCACTTGCACAAAATCTCACATATGAACATAACATTTCTGTTGGAATCCAAATCATGGAAGTTCCACCCTAATCTATGATAAGGAACAAGACTAACTCTCAGCTAACTAGAGGCCTGAGATCTAGGGAAATCATAGACATACTTTTTCTTACTCAATTCATAGATTCATGATCAAAGAACACAATACAAATCATGGGTTCTAAATTTATGCAAACTCATAGGTTCAAATATTCTTTAAACATGTATAATGAAATCATGGTAAAAAAACATGTACTTCATAAGAACCATAGCTTGAAAATAATGCTAATGCATAGAAAAATTCTAGAAAACATGCTACTACCATTTTGTATCCCAAAATCATTAATTTAATAGTAATTTTATAACATTCATTGCTGCTTATCACGGGGGTCTAGAAATTCATAAAAACATATAAGAAATCATGCTTAGATCGTGACCTTAAGAAATAAATTATTTGTTAAAATTTAATGACTAGGGTTTCACATAAATCTGGGGACACAAGGACGAAAGGAGATCCTTATTAAAGTCCCACATACCTAGCTTGGCGAAATATCCCTCTAGAACATGGATCTTGAAGTTGTTGAAGAAACCTTAGGTGTTTTTGAGTTTTGGAAGAGAAAAGGAAGAAGAATTTGTGAGTTTTTTGGATGAAATGAGTGGTTAGGCCAGATATTCCCCTTAAAACCGTCCACCTGATGCCCAAAATGATGCAGTTTAGGAGTGAGGATCTTAGGGAAATTACAAAATCACCCTTGTAAATTCGTAGGAAAAATACACTGTCAGGCCCCAACGAGGCACTCCATGAGCCGTGGGGTCAAGCAATGACTCATGGGAACCGAGTGGTGGAGTGCACTGCCCAATCGTTCAAAAATTCGTTCAACACAACCTACAACCAACATAATGGGTCGTCACCAACTCTAACAACTTGTTGAACCCACTCGTTAGGTACACTGGAACCACCTCACGACCTCAGCTCCCATCATCTAACAACTGACTTAATGAGTCATCGCCACGCCTAACGACTCGTCACATTCTTCCATGTCCTTCACTTCCTGAGACTTTATCAAAACCCTAGCCTCCACCCAACGACCAACCTAACGAGTCATTGCTAGGCAAGACGAATCATCAGGTCATTTGTCACCACCCGACTTAACCAGACCTCAAATATGCTTTCCCATGGGTTTGACCACGACTCGTGGGGCCTCCTAACGAGTCATTCCGCGACTCGTTCTACACAAAACTTCCCTTTTCAGTCTAATTTCTTTCCTCAAGCCTGGAATCTAATCTTGGAAACTTTTGGGGTGTTACAGGAACTCATCTATTGCAGCATACGAGGCTCGATTACATTGCTTGTCCAAGTATGCCCTACCTTTATTGCCTACGGAGGAGGAGAGAATCATACGGTTTGTTAAAGGCCAAAATATAGGTCTCCATGTATTAACTCTTCAGATGGTCTCCTCAAGTAATACCTTCCAAGAGTTGGTGGAGTATGTGAAGTCCGTGGAAGGGGTGAGACAGGTGTTATATGCAAGGAACACCGAGAAGAAGGCTCGAAGGGTGGGTTCCTTTAGTAGTTCTTTTGCCAGGGCTCCATCACCACAGGGTTTCTCTGGGTGGCCTATTCAGTCTATCATGCAGGTATCAGCCGGAGGTCTGCTAGGGACAACTCTGAGATCATCAGGTGCAGTTGGGGGAACTCAGGTTGTTCGAATAGGCTTTGTAGCTCGCCCTATTTCCTCTGTTCTAGCTTAGAGGCCCATGATTGAGAGGGTATGTCATAAGTGTGGTGATTACAACCACATTCATAGATGGTGCCCTCGGTTCGGACAGGGCGGACATATTATTCCTTACCCCACTCCTCGAGCTCTGGCCCCTGCTGAGAGAGGAGGTAGTTTAGTCCAAATTGTCCTGGATGAGGTAGTCAGCTAGTCGCTAGAGGTGGTGCTAAGCAAGGTAGAGAATGTGCTCAGGTGGGTAAGGGTGGAACTCAGTTAGGTAGAGGGGTGGCACAGCCTAACCGGCGATTCTCAAGAGGGTAATCAAGCCCATTTCTATGGTTTTCCTAGTGACCAAAGGCAAAGGTTCAGATGCTGTTATTATAGGTTTGGTCTTCCTATCCGATAAAATGGCTTTGTGTTGTTTGATCTAAGCTCTACATTTCTTATGTGTCTGCTTATTTTGTATTGGGTTTGGATCTTGTTTATGATGTGCTTGATACTCTTATCCATGGATAGGGTTGTTCATGATTTCATTGTTGATTTCATAGGGTTTGACACTCTAGAAGACTCAATGATCATAGACATGGTTGATTTTGATATAATTTTGGGAATGAGCTGGTCGTCCCCTTACCATGCCATTCTAGATTGCCGTGCTAAGACTGTCACTATATCAGGACCAAGGGCGTCTAGGTTGGAATTGAAAGGGAATTGTATCCCTTCTCCTAAGAAACTCATCTCTTATATTCTTACCCATAAGTTGATAGAGCAGGGTTGTTTAGCGTATCAAGTGCATATTGGGGACACTAGTTCTGAGGGTCCTTCCATAGAGTCATTCCCGATTTTTATGAGTCTTTAGAGGTGTTCCCTATAGATCTGCCTAGTATGCTACCGGACCAAGATATTGAATTTTGTATAGATTTAGAGCCAGGGACTTGACCTATTTCTATTCCTCTATAGCATATGGAACCTTTTGAGTTGAGATAACTGAAGGAGTTGTTGCAGGAATTGCTTAGTAAAGGGTTTATTAGACCAAGTGTGTCACCATGGGGTGCCCCAATTTTGTTTATGAAGAAGAAAGATGGTAGTATGTGGATGTGCATCGACTACCGTCAGTTGAACAAGGTGACTATCTGGAACAAGAACCCTCTTACTCGAATAGATGATTTGTTTGATCAGTTAAAAGGGGCGACTGTGTTTTCAAAAATTGACTTGAGGTCTGGTTATCACCAGCTAAAAATTTCGGCTGAAGAGATTCCCAAAATAGACTTTTGGACCAGGTATGGGCTATTATGAATTTCTTGTTATGTCATTCGGACTCACAATGCCCCAGCTGCATTCAAGCTTGATGAACGGTATTTTAGAACCTTACTTGGACTCCTCTTATATTGTGTTTATTGTCAATATTCTGGTGTATTCTACGCTTAAAACAACGTAGTTTAGGACCTTAGGGCTTAGAAATTATAAAAATACCCTTAACACTCTACTAAATGAGCTTAAAATAACGTAGTTTAGGACCTTAGGGCTTAGGAATTATGAAAATACCCTTAATGAAAAATCTGGAATTTCTGCACTGCTAGTGACAACGAGTGATACCACAAGTCGTACCCTACTACTACGACTTGGGGTGTCTGTCCGTTAGTTCCCTTTCCTCATTCTTCAATTCTCAGGTCCTTGTACCATGACACAACAGGATGAGTCGTTACATCAAACAACGATCCATCATATCCTCTTATTACTGTCTCTGATGAAACTACATCTGAACTTCCTACGAGTAACACCATGACTCGTACCTTCCACCTATGAGTCATGGGTTCCATCCATTACTTAATAGGGGAATTTTCCCTGCTCTTCCCACGGGCACATACAACGACTCGTTGTTGCTCATAATGAGTCGTAGCACGACTCATACTACCCATCCCTGACTATTCTAGAACCAACCCATGACTCATACCTACGAGTCGTGCCTTCTTTGAATGGGTCATACAAGGCCCATATTCAAACTCCTTCCCTCAAAACTGCTAACCACGGGTGGTTCCTACAAGTCATGGGTCCTCTTTCGACTCATACCCACAATCGTCCTGGGGAAAATATTTCAGATGTTTGCTGCTTCTCATTTCCAATTCTCAAGTCTAGTCTTAGGAACTTTCGGGGTATTACATAGAACCTATTAGAGGTCAATCATTTCCTATTTAGATGTTTTCCCTTATGTTTCAGTCGACATTATGCTTTACTTATGCTTATATTCAAGTTCTCGTAATGATAGGTAACTACTTTAGTCAGCGATCCCAATCTTACTCGATGACTCCATAAAACTAAGCTTCATGTCATGAAACTAGTCATGTATGTAAACTCATGTCTCACAGTATGGTTAGCTCTATGAACTAATTCAATAACGTTTTCCTTAATGGCTTATAAGATTGTGCTAAATTAGATATATACCTAACTTAGATTTCTTGAATGATTAATACTTACAATTTCCTTACCCTAAAACCCTATGTAGGCTTATCCAGGATAGAGATGATGGTTAATCGTGTGCATTCAGGATGACTTCCAGTTCATGCCTTAAATTCCCTGTAGGTGGGAGTTCGTGGAGTATAGGTTATTAGCCAAGCTAGATGTCACGCCCCGCCTTGGGAGGCATGACTGGCACCTGGTGCCCTATTAGGACCTGTACTGCTGGGCTAGCTGAGCCTAAGAACTTCTGGTGCCAGGCTGGCTCTAACTCTGGATTCAAGAAAATGACGGGCTATATAATGGCTATAAATACAGCCTCCGGTCGACTAGGCCTATAGCCACTTGTAAGCAAACAACAACTACCTAGAACAACTGCATTAATAGGGAACCTATGTGGGCCGACAAGGCCACCATGCTGTCTAGTTATTTCTGAATAAAGAAAACAAGTGCTAAACTGCTACGTGACCGGCAAGGTCACCACTACCAGCTGAATAAGGCCCTACACGACCATCATAAACAAACTAAAACATACACACGGCCTCACACGACCAGTACAGCTAACCACGGTGAAGGTACAATCTGCAAGCCTCTAAGAATACTGATAAGATGGTCGGGACAGGGCCTCGGCCTACCCATACTGTACAACAACGAAAAAGGAGTAAACCTCTAGCTGTCTAGCTCCGGATGACTGGAGCTGATGACTCTGTGTGTTGGATAGAATCATGAGGGATCGGCTCCTCGTCTCTGAGTACCTGCACGCAAGTAATGCAGCGCCCCGAACGGGCTCAGTACCGCTGGTACTGAGTATGTAAAGCAATAACTGGAAAATAACTAAAGACAAGCAATATAACTGATAGAACTATTTCTGGAATATTTTACGGAACTTATATTACTTTACTATGTTTTGGCTGAACACGATAATATCCTGACATACTTTTCTAAATTACATATTGGACAGGCTGTACTGTTTCTGAAACTTCCTACTAGAATTGATATCGTGCTAGTAAGTTTCATGCTACACATAACATGATGTTTCTAACATTATGCTAAAATTCATACTAAACATAATATGTGGCTTTTGAAATATTCTACTAGCACTTGAACTATTTGACTATACCGGAATTACTAGCTTGCAGAAGAAAATGGCTTAACATACCTTGTCTGTTAACTTTTTGAGTATCTGGTGTAACTCGACTAATTTTCAGCTATTTCTTCCAATTGCATTCATATTCATAGCAATTAGAACTAAATTCATCGATATTCTGGAAGAAATACTACTTTGAATATATATATAGCCCAAACTTTGACTTATCGAAAAATAGCCGAGAACTCGCTATTTCTCGGAAGTAAAGAAGGGAGAAATACTCACTTTAGGGCTAGGAGTATATTGACACTAATTTGGAGCAATTCCACTTACCTTAGCTTGGTAGGATGATGATTCTCTGGCCGAATTTCACGAAACTAACTTCGCAGGAATGCTCCCTGCAGCTTAATACTTCACTACCCAGGATTAATTCGAGTTTGGACTGAGTTTGACGGCGTAATCGGACGGAATTTATATCGAACCCTCATCTCCGTCTTCTCTCTGGTCATTTTCTGAAAGTTAATAGTGGAAAATGAAATAAAAAACCGAAGTGGGGCTTTCTATACTTGGGCCTGGACACCCCCCTCCGTGGTACGTTGGCCATCGTGGAGGGGCTTCCTCCGTGGCACGCTGCCATCGCAGAGAGGGTCTGCCCGATCTCCTCCTGCGATGGTTCGATGTGACGCTCATCCGGTCTTTCCCCAGGCCTTTTTCTAGCATGTATGGCATTCTAAAACTCTTAACCAACATGCGAGTACGCCATCTAAATGTCAAGAATTTGCGGGGTGTAACATCGTAAACTTCTACTTACAAGAATTTCAACTTACTTGATTTATATCTAGAAAAATTTCGGCAGAGTTTCCTCTATAATATGGACTATCTCAAAAACCCTGAAACTCAGAAAATTCCAATACAAACACTTCACATAGTGCTATAACATTCACTTCAAGAAATTGAAGTCAACATCTCACTTATGCACATGAATATAAAGCAACAATAATAACAACATATCTCTTGCTGACTAGGTCTGAAATAATTGAGGATATCTGACTTTCATATCTTCCTCTGCTTCCTAAGTCATTTCCTCTCGGTTCCTGTTACACCATAATACTTTGACATAAGCAATATCCTTAGTTCTAAACCTGCGAATCTGCCTGTCCAGTATGGCTACTGGAACCTCTTCATAAGCCAGCTCCTCCGTAACCTGGATATCCTGAACTGGGATAACTCTGGAGGGGTCTCCTATATAATTTCTCAGCATGGACACGTGGAAAACTTGATGGACAGACTCTAATTCTGGAGGCAAGTTCAACTCGTATGCCACTTGGCCTATTCTTCGACGGATCTGATAAGGCTCAACAAACCTCGGGCTGAGCTTGCCTTTCTTGCTGAATCTCATCACCCCTTTCATTGGAGAAACTTTCCAAAACACCCAGTCATTCACATTAAATTCAAGGTTTCTGCACCGCACATCAGCATACGATTTCTGGCGGCTTTGAGCAGTCAGTAGGCGTTCTCTGATAAGCTTTACCTTGTCTTCTGACTGATGAATAATATCCGGCCCAATCAGCACTGACTCTCTTACTTCAAACCATCCAACTAGCGATTTGCATTTTCGCCCATACAAAGCCTCGTAAGGTGCCATCTGGATAGCTGAGTGGTAACTATTGTTATAAGCAAACTCAATAAGTGGTAAATGCTCATCCCAGCTACCTCCAAAGTTAAATACACACGCTCGCAACATATCCTCGAGCTTCTGAATAGTGCGTTCTGCCTGCCCATTTATCTGAGTGTGAAATGCTGTGCTCAGATTAATTTGTGTTCCCAGGCCTCTCTAAAATGATTTCAAAAATTTAGCTGTAAATTGCGCTGACCTCTGTCAAAGATGATGGATACTGGAACACCGTGTAGTCTAACTATTTCTCTGATATACAACTCAACATAATCTTCGGCAGAGAAAGTAGCCCTTACTAGCAGAAAATGGGCTGATTTTGTCAGTCTGTCAACAATTACCCAAATTGAGTCATTTCTATGTTTGGTACGGGGTAATCCTGCTATAAAATCCATATTTACTACTTCCCACTTCCAAAGAGGCACAACTATGTCTTGAGTCAATCCGCCTAGTTTCTGGTGTTCCGCTTTACTTGCTGGCATTTAGGACACTGGGCTACGAATTCTGCTATTTCCCTTTTCATACCTAGCCATGAGAAGATTTCTTTAATATGGTGGTACATTTTTGTCGCGCTGGGTGGAGAGAATAGCGGGCGTAATGTTCCTCGCTCATAATCTGCTGGCGAAGCCTTGAGATATCTGGAACACAAAGGCGGCCTTTACATTGCAACACTTCATCCCCAATTACCTGAAAATTTGACACTTTTCCTTGTTGAACTCTATCCTTAAGCTGAACTAGGTCAGGATCTTCATACTGCCGTTCCTTTACCTCAACAACAAATGACGACACTACGGTGTTCTAAATTACCGCCCAGTTGTCATCTATTTCTGCTACACGAATGGCTAAACTGGCTAAGTGGTGTATTTCTCTGGCTAATTCCCGCTGCTCGGGCTGCAAGTACGCCAAACTCCCCATAGACTTATGGCTAAGGGCATCTGCTACTACGTTGGCTCTACCTGGGTGATACAAAATATTTATATCATAATCTTTCAACAATTCCAACCAGCGACGCTACCGTAAGTTCAACTCTCTCTGGGTGAAGATATACTGCAGACTCTTATGGTCGGTGAAAATATCCACATGAACGCCATACAAGTAATGTCTCCATATCTTTAGGGTGTGGATCACTGCGGCTAGTTCCAGGTCATGGGTAGGATAATTCTTTTTGTGTTTCCTCAGCTGTCTGGAAGCATAAACAATCACTTTACCATGCTGCATAAACACACATCCTAACCCGATACCCGAAGCATCACAATAAACTGCATAACCCTTTGTACCTTCTGGCAATGCTAACACTGGGGCGGAGGTCAACCTGTCTTTCAATTCCTGGAAACTCTACTCACATGCCTCCGTCCACTGAAACTTTACTGCTTTTTGCGACATCTTGGTCAGAGGTGCTGCTATGGTGGAGAATCCTTCAACAAATCTTTTGTAGTACCCTGCTAATCCCAGAAAACTGCGGACTTCAGTTGGAGTGGTAGGTCTGGGCCATGTTTTTACTGCTTCTATTTTCTGCGTGTCTACCTGTATACTAGCATCCGACACAATATGCCCCAAGAAAGCTACTAAGTTTATCCAGAATTCACATTTAATAAACTTGGCGTACAACTGACGGTCCCTGAGAATCTGGAGCACTGTCCGCAAATGATCCTAGTGGTTAGCCTCTGAGCGGGAATACACCAGGATATCGTCAATAAATACTATCACAAACAGGTCCAGGTACGGTCTGAAGATGTTGTTCATCAGGTCTATAAATACTGTTGGGGCATTCATTAGCCCAAAGGATATGACTAGGAATTCAAAATGGTCGTATCTGGTCCTAAAGGTAGTCTTTGGAATGTCCCTTTCACGAAGTAGAACCTGATGGTATCCGGACCGTAAGTGAATCTTGGAGAAATATCTGGCCCCCTTTAACTGATCAAACAAATCATCTATTTTGGGAAGCGGATACTTATTCTTGACTGTAATCTAATTCAACTACCGGTAGTCTATACACATGTGGAGTGAGCCGTCCTTCTTTCTCACAAATAGAACTGGCGCACCCCAAGGTGAAGTACTCGGCCTGATAAAGCCCTTATCTAACAGATCTTTCAACTGCTCCTTTAATTCTCTAAGTTCAGCAGGAGCCATACGATACGGAGGAATTGATATGGGCTGAGTTCCTGGTAGTAACTCAATTGCAAAATCTATTTCCCTTTCTAGGGGAATACCAGGTAACTCATCGGGAAATTCATTCACCAGTTGAATAGACTGGAGAGTCGGAGGCTCTACTCGAACATCCTGAACTCTGACAATGTGGTAAATGCACCCCTTAGCTATCAACTTTCTCGCCTGAAGATAGGAAATAAACCTACCTTTTGGCGTAATTGTACTGCCCTTCCTTGGAAAGTGGAACCGGACTGTCTTGGTCCAGTATTCTACATTTGCATAGCATGGAGCCAACTAATCCATACTCATAATGTCGTCGAAATCAACCATCTCTAATTCTACCAGATCTACTGTGGTCTGACGATCAGCAACCTCTACTGTACACCCTTGATAAACTCTCCTGGCTATAATTGAGTCACCGACGGGTGTAGATACTTAAAAGGGTTTATGAAGCAACTCTGGTACAACATTGAACTTTCAGGCCACAAATGGGGTAATGTAGGACAAAGTAGATCCTGGATCAATCAATACATAAGCAGGGTATGAGCAGATAATCATCATACCTGTCACGACATCAAGTGACACTTTTGAATTCTACCTCCGTGGTAAGGCATATGCGCGGCTTTGACCCGCACATACACTGGAGGCCCCTGATCTGCCCCGGCCTCTGCCTGCGCCCTACCGGGGATACTAAAGCCGTGACCCTGCGGATGCCCTGTCCTGCCTATCCCGGTCCTCCTGACCTCTAGCTGGACAATCTCTCATTAGATGACCCTCTTGGCCACAAATATAACATCCGGTGGAGCCATACCTGCATTCTCCAGAATGGCGTCGACTGCATATAGGGCAAAGTGGTAGGGTATACCTACTCTGCTCCGCCCTCCTCTGTAGTGGTAAATCTACAGTCTGCGAGCCTCTACCGGTCTCTAACTGCCCCCTACTGCTAAATCTACCCCTTTGCGGTTGTCGTGGAGGCGGGGGTCTGGGCGACCTATCTAACAATCGTGGCCTAGGTCCTCCCTGAGCCTCCCTCTGTAACTCAACTGGCCTATCCCTGTGGCGCTGTTCCTGACTGGTCCTCCTGATCTCCCGCTGCCGCTGCCTGATGCCCTCAATATTCTGGGCGAATGCCTGAACTTGAGAAATATCCATGTCCTCTCGCAGGGTAGCCATAATACAAGTCTCAACATATTCTGAATTCAACCCCTTGATGAAGCGGTGTACTCTGTATGCCATGGTATCAACAAAGGCTGGTGCATACTAGGCCAAAGAATCAAACCGCAAGGCGTATTTCGAACACTCATGGCCCCCTACTCTAAATGTAAAAACTGATCTACCCTGGCCTGTCGAATCTCCCGTGGCAAATAGTGATCCAGAAAAGCTCCTAAGAAGCTGGACCAGGTGAGAGGGGAAACATCTCTCCCTCGGGACCTTTCCCAGCTTTCATATCACAACACGGCGATATCCCATAACCGGAATGTTGCCAATTCAACCGATTCTGTAGGCGTGGCATGCCAAACCTTGAAAATTCTCTGCATCTAGTCTATAAAGTCATGAGGGTTGTTCGGTGCTTCGCTAAAAGGGTTAAAACCGACACGCAAGTGCACGTGGTCAAACAAGTAATAAAGTGGCTAAGTAAGCCAAGTATCGGTCCAAGGAGACTCTGGATAAGTAAAATTGCCTAAGTACACTATATTCGTATCTTACTTCTAATTATGCTAACAACAATCGTAACCAACAGTTAAATAAGTTTTTGTTTAGGAAATATATGTACTAAAACTATTAACAATTATTTACTGTGAATTGAAACTATGGATATGAGCATGCCAAGGTTAAGAACAAGTAATGAATTTGACGATAATCACAATTTGGTTAATCTTTTCTTCATGTTGCTAGCCAAGAACATTAGCCTAGAAATTAAAATTCTCGTATTTAATTTCACTTTAGAATCATAAACCATTCGTCTACATTTCTGTGATCAAATGCAATTTATGACCTAGCACTACAATTCCGGTTCTTAAATTGACTAATACGGCTTGCAAGTATATTTCTATCAGGAAAGCACATCAAAACCCAATTTTCCCAAATCAAGTTAAGAACAATACCCTATTAATTCACAACTTTCCAATTTCGTGCTCTCTCGAGTGAAATCGGACTTTTTAGATGTACATTAATGTATGCCACACACTAATGCAGTAAGAACAAGAATT
Organism: Datura wrightii; assembly: GCA_035772735.1. Taxonomy (NCBI): domain Eukaryota; kingdom Viridiplantae; phylum Streptophyta; class Magnoliopsida; order Solanales; family Solanaceae; genus Datura; species Datura wrightii. The sequence goes on along the minus strand of JASDFA010000018.1, from coordinate 164,448,181 downwards.
AATAGAACAACATGGAAGAAGAAGAAGAAAACCATATCATTAACAATCAAAATTCATCACCATTGTTCAAAACCTCAGCAAGGAAGAGAATTAGCCACTCATTTGTGGATTAATCATCCTAAAACAAGTGTAAATCATACATACAATTGATTGAAAGAAGAAAGGAAGAGAAGAAATCCCTTAGCTTTTTCGTCCCTCAACTGCTTCTAACCCATGTCCTTGCTCCACCAAGTCTGAATTAATTAAAATAAACCTAAGTGTTCTATTTATACTATTTGGAATTTTTCCCGGAATAACAAGCAACGTGTCACGGAGTGGATGCGGACCTTCACTGGAAATCCAGGGTCCGGTAAATTAGCCTCAACGTGGCACGGAGGCCAACGCGGAGGCCTATCTCCGTGCCATGGAGCTGTCACGAGGCCACATTGGAATTTGCCATTTAATTTCCTCTCCAGGCAGTGTGCCTCCGCGATGGTAGCGTGGTACAGCTCCATCGCGGAGCCCCTATACTTTGTGCATTCCAATGTCTTTTCCACGCTCGCGTCCAAGTCCAACTCCGATATAGTTCCAATATGCATTTTAGCTCCTAAAAATCATATTTACCTGCAAAACAAATGCTAATCATGTTGGTTAGTATAAATTTGCATTTTATTACCAATTATATGAGAATATATACATATTGCACAACAAACAAGGCGAAAATGATACGTTTGAGTATCACTTGGGCATATAAATCTGCCCAAGATCAAGGGTCCTCTGTCTGGTCCGTACATGTAAACTGTGGGGGATTCAGAGCCAAAAATTCCTAGACCCTCGAACTATCAGGACCTCCTGATGACTCTGCAACTATAGACGACATCGGCTGACGCTGAGCAGCCATCATTTGTGCTAACATGACTACCGCACTCCTGACCTCCTGGTCGGAAGGTATCGGTATAGGGACTGCTGGAGGTGGTGTCACCCCAAGTGGCTCCTGATGTGGTGGAGACTGCTGAGAAGGTTGGGACAATGCCTCTGTATTGCCATCTGATCGAGCTGTTCTAAACGACGGTGAGGCATCCTGCTGGTGCCTTCCCCTACTGTAGTGTCCAATCTCTGACCTATGATAGGATGTTGCTGGTCTGACATTTTATCTATAACCAAAGAATATAATAAGCTCTAGGGACTTAACCCTATAATGTACCGCTCTATAGCACGACTGAATAAGAATACAAAGCAACCATCCTATCATGCCTTGCAGCCTCCTCCGATAGTATGTGGTGCACAACACATCCATAGGCAAGACTCTACTTAGCACAGCTTGCAGACTCCCTGGGGTACGACCTGCTTTATTACCAAGTTTGTCACGCCCCGCCTTGGGAGGCATGACTGGCACCTGGTGCCCTACTAGGACCTGGACTGCTGGGCTAGCTGAGCCTAAGAACTTCTAGTGCCAGGATGGCTCTAACTCTGGATTTAAGAAAACGACGGGCTATATAACGGCTGTAAATACAGCCTCCGGCCGACTAGGCCTATAACCACCTATAACCAAACAACAGCTACCCAACACAACAACATTAATAGGGAACCTATGCGGGCCGACAAGGCTACCATGCTGTCTGGTTATTTCTGAATCAAGAAAACAAGTGCTAAACTACTATGTGACCGGCAAGGTCACCACTACCAACTGAATAAGGCCCCACACGGCCATCATAAACAAACTACAACATACACACGGCCTCACACGACCGGTACAGCTAACCACGGGGAATGTACAATCTGCAAGCCTCTAAGAATACTGATAAGATGGTCGGGATAGGGCCCCGGCCTACCCATACTGTACAACAAAGAAAAAGGAGTAAACCTCTAGCCGTCTAGCTCCGGATGACTGGAGCTGATGACTTTGTGTGCTGGCTAGAATCACGAGGAATCGGCTCCTCGTCTATGAGTACCTGCAGGCAAGTAATGCGGTGCCCCGAACAGGCGTCAGTACCGCTGGTACTGAGTATGTAAAGCAATAACTGCAAAATAACTGAAGACAAGCAATATAACTGATAGAACTGAAATAGAAAGAAATAGACTGTAACTGACTGAAAGTATGAGTTTAAGACTGTCCTCAACTATGCTGAAATGAGTAGGAGTCCTACCTGGTAACGTGGCATTCTACTGTCTGTCTACTTATAACTAACATAACATGGCGTAATATGGCATACCATAACATAACACAACACACAAAAACCTTACCCCACCCCCAAAAGCCGGGAGGTACAACCAACACGTAATCTATACCCCTACCCCGGTCCTACCGATCCCATGGGTATGCACTTGGGCCCGCTGAGCCCATGACTATAACTGTACCTGAGTCTGGAGGACTCTTGAATCAATACCCCGGGCGTACCCGCTCGACGGGGGTGTATAAAAGCCGACCAAGGCAAAATATGGGGAGATGGCATCCCATCTTTATCCCCTAGGGCAAGGCATGCCACTTCGTAGAGCGACATATCCTCGCCCTCTGGCGGACGAGTCGATACAACTATTAACCCTGGGGTGGTCATGAATGCTAAGTAATCCAACCCAAAACAATACAGTCAAGTCTCAACTGATAATACTAACTACATAGGATACATGCTGAAACTAATGATAGTAATGTGTATATATACAATACATGCTGAAACTAATAATGTTATGTATATAATTTCTGTCATACTGTGCTGAATCTGATACTGAAACAAGATATAATATTTCTGCTGAGAATCATGTTGTATAACTAAGTTTCATGGTAGATATGATTTTACTATTTCTAACATGCTTCCTAAAAATTCATATTAAGCTACTTTCTATTTACGGAATATTTTATGGAACTTATATTGCTTTATTAAGTTTCGGCTAAACACGATAATATCCTGACATACTTTACTAAATTACATACTGGACAGGCTGTACTATTTCTGAAACTTCCTACTATAATTGATATCGTGCTAGTAAGTTTCATGCTACGCATAACATGATGTTTCTAGCATTATACTAAAATTCATACTAAATATAATATGTGGCTTCTGAAACATTCTACTGGCACTTGAACTATTTTACTGTACCGAAATTACTAGCTTGCCGAAGAAACTGGCTTAAGATACCTTGTCCGTTAACTTTTTGAGTATCTGGCATAACTCGACTAATTTTTAGCTATTTCTTCCAACTGCATTCATATTCATAGCAATTAGAACTAAATTCATCGATATTCTGAAAGGAAATACTAATTTGAATATATATATAGCCCAAACTTTGACTTATCAAAAAACAGCCGAGAACTCGCTATTTCTCGGAAGTCCAGAAGGGAGAAATACTCACTTTAGGGGTAGGAGTATATTGACACTAATTTGGAGCAATTCCACTTACCTTAGCTCGGTAGGACGATAATTTGCCGGCCGAATTTCATGAAACTAACTCCGCAGGAATGCTCCCTGCAGCTTAATACTTCACTACCTAGGGTTAATTCGAGTTTGGATTGCGTTTGACGGCGTAATCGGACGGAATTCATATCGAACCCTCGTCTCCCTCTTCTCTCTGGTTGTTTTCTGAAAGCTAAGAGTGGAAAATGAAATAAAAAACTGATGTAGGGCTTTATATACTTGGGCCTGGACACCCCCCTCTATGGCACATTGGCCATCACGGAGGGCCTTCCTCTGTGGCACGCTGCCATCACGGAGGGGGTCTACCCGGCCTCCTTCTGTGATGGTTCGCTGCGACGCTCATCCGGTCTTTCCCCGGGCCTTTTTCTAGAATGTTTGGCATTCTAAAACTCTTAACCAACATGTGAGTAGGCCATCTACATGTCAAGAATTTGCGGGGTGTAACACTAGGGAGGCAAGAAGGTTCTTGGATAGTATAAACTTCAGAGAGCCTCCAGATGATTATAGTGATAGGCTTGTATGAGGTAATGGTGTATCAATGAACCATTATGCTGACAACATGATTCTATATTAGTGATAGTGGACGGATGACCAAAGCAACATACTTCTTACTGGTCTAGACTACGAACTCAGTGAAGGATTATGCTAGATTGTACATTCGGAGGTTAGTTCGGTTCCATGGGGTTCTTTTGTCTATCATCTCATATAGGGATTACTTAGTTCACCTCTCAGTTTAAGAGGTCATTTTAGAATGGTCTTGGTACCTAGGTGAAGCTTAGACAACTTTCACCAATACAGATAGTCAGGCCGAGTGGACCATTAAAACCTTAGAGGACATGTTGAAAGCTTGTGTGATCGATTTCAAGGGCAGTTAGATGATCACTTACCTATTACTGAGTTTTCATACAATAACAATTATCATTCCAGCATTCAGATGGCCTCATTTGAGGCTCTTTATGGGCAAAGGTGTAGACCACCTATAGGATGGTTCGAGGTATGTGAGGCTACATTGATAGGGCTAGATTCTATCCATGAGGATATGGAGAAAGTTCAACTTATTAGAGAGAGGCTGAAAACAACTCAGAGTCAATGATTGGGTATTCTTGAAGGTGTCTCCCATGAAGGGAGTTATGAGGTTTGGTAAGAAGGGGAAGCTTAGTCCCTAATATATTTTTCCTTACAGGATTCTGAGGCGGGTTAACGATATGGCTTATGAGTTAGAGTTACATGCCAAGTTAGAATCAGTGCATCCAGTTTTTCATGTATCATTATTGAAAAAGTGCATTAGTAATCCAGCTCCAATTGTCTTGGTAGAGAGTATTAGTGTGAAGGATAGCCTTACCTATCAGGAAGTCTCAATGGAGATCCTAGATCATTAGGTTCGAAAGTTGAGAAACATGGAGGTAGCTTTAGTGAAAGTTTTATGGAGGAATCAACTAGTTGAGAGAGCTATGTGGGAAGCTAAAACAGATATAATGGCCAGATACCCACATCTTTTTCTTCCATCTCAATTCTAGTATGAGGTACCAATTTCCTCGTCAGTACTCTATTTAGTTTTATGTCAACTTCATTTCTCATAGTTCCTTTCATGTCATAGTATGCATGTATGTTTCATGAATTCAATTTAGTCATGTATCTCAGTCCAGAGTCAGTCACTCTGTTAGTTTTCAGCTATGATTATTGAGTTTTGGGTTTGCAGTTCCTTCCCTATCCTTTCAGTATGGTTAATCTACATTTAAGGATATGACTACAAGTCGTGGTCAGACCCCATGACTCATTGAGTAAATCATGGGAACTGGTGATTGATAAGGAGAAGAAATAAGGAAGTGTACCCCACAGAAGGTCCCCACAAATCGGGGTAAGTTACCACGATTTGTGGGGTGGGTAGTGAGCAGCATGATGGAGCAAAGTAAAAATCCCAAGCAGTGTATGTGACGAGTGGTGATCACGAGTCGTGGTCACCTGAAATGATTCGTGATGTCCCTTGTGACGAACCCGAAATGATTTGTTAGGCAGTGTCTTGATGGACGATGCCACGAGTCGTGGCTTGTAGTGACGAGACGTTATGTCCCTCGTGGGGATTGGAAGGAAGTTATTTTCTAAGAATTTAGTAAGGGCTTTTCCATAATTTCTATGATCCTAAGGCCTAAAGTACATCTTTTTAAGCTATGAACAATGGGGTTTAAAAGGGGAAAACCTATTCTAAGTCATTCCTACTCATGCATGCAATGATAGAGAGTTAGAGAGGTGATCAAGCTTGTTCTTCTTCAAGATCTCATCAATTCTTCCTTGGGTAATTAGAGAAGTGTAAGAACCAGCTGTAATCAGGTACGTAGGGTTATGAATGGGTGAATCCTTTCAAACCCATGCCGAATCCCTCTCTAAATCACGAATTTGTCTATGTCAATTCCATGGGGTTTTAACCCAATGCATGAAATTCCTAATACTCTACATGGGTATGACTTAAACATGTATATACTATTAAATTATGATGCATGGGAAGGTTTTACATTGTTTTCAATAAAAATCATGTTCAAGATTTATAAATTTAAATGCACATTTATGAGAAAATCATGAAGGTTGAGATTTATGGTGAATGTCCATGTATAATGGAGTATTGATGATGAAAGGCATGGTTTTAAATTACCCATATTTATAATCATGTTTTCAATGTGAATTGAATATTTTCAAGCATATTAAGTATTGGACAATGCCCACACGTTCAAGTATGATTTATGATTTCCCGAATTAAGCTTACCACATGGTTTTGGAGCGAAGACTCCGAATTATCTTTTTGCTTGTGGTACGGTTTGAGATAAAGCTTCTCATACACATAATTTTAGATTTGAGATGTATTTTATTTTTGAGCTTCATCAATAGTCAATGGTGAACTTGGTTAAAAAATGATGGAGAGCATATGCATGTTTTGGGAGTTATGTCTAGCACCGAGTAGGCTAAGGGTTGATAACCCTATGTGTCAGAACTACGCACCAAGATAGGTTTATATATATATACACACACACACACACTACTTTGGGACCTCCCTTGAGAGCTATCCCCTGCCCCGTTAGGGCCCCGAGCTTGATATCGATATCATGGTATTGTCCTTAGCCCTGAAAAGGCTTTAGACGGCTCTACCCACTTGGGTGTGATAGTTGGGACCACGTAAGCTCTATCATGTTATGTTGATTAGAAGATGAGTCTCCCATTGTTCCTCATGATTTCAGTTATGCATAATCATCATTCTCCTAGGATTAATGATTTATTTGATCAACTTCAGGGTGCCAAGTGCTTTTGGAAGATAGATCTTAGATCCGGATACCATCAGTTCAGTGTTTGAGAAATCAATATCCCATAGACAGCCTTCAGGATGCGGCATGGTCATTATGAGTTTGTAGTTATGCCTTTTGGACAAAAGAATGCTCCTGCAACTTTTATGGACTTGATGAACAGAGTGTTTAAGCCATACCTGGATATGTTCGTGATTGTGTTTATTGATGATATCTTAATATTGATTGTGTTTATTGATGACATCTTGATATACTCTTAGAGCGAGGAGGAGCATGCTGCTCATTTGAGAGTGGTGCTATAGACTCTCAAGAATCGCGTATTCCAAGTTCAGTAAGTGAGAGTTTTGATTGAACTCCACAACATTTTTAGGCCATGTGGTATCATGTGCGGGCATAAAGGTGGACTCTCAAAAATAGAAGAGGTGAAGAATTGGCCTAGACCGGTGAATCCTTCAGATATTTGAAGCTTTTTGGGTTTGGCTGGCTACAATCGGAGATTTGTTGAAGGTTTCTCATCTATTGCAAATTGACCCAAAAAAAAGGTGAAATTCCAATGGTCAGAGACTTGTGAGAGGAGCTTTCAGGAGCTAAAGACTCAACATACTTTAGCTCCAGTGTTAACACTACCAGAGGGTATCGATAGGTTTTTGGTGTATCGTGACGCTTCAAGGATCGGACTTGGATGTGTGTTGATGCAGCAGGGGAAAGTTATAGCTTACGCTTCTAGACAGCTTAAGGTGCATGAAAGGAACTACCCAACTCATGATCTGGAATTGACTGTGCTAGTATTTGCCTTGAAAATATGGAGAAACTACTTGTACGGGGTCTACGTGGATGTGTTTATGGACCACAAGAGTTTACAATATGTGTTTACCCATAAGGATCTCAATCTTTCGCAAAGGAGGTGGTTGGAGCTACTCAAGGACTATGATATGAGTGTCCTTTACCATCTGGGTAAGGCCAATGTAGTAGCAGACGCACTTAGTAGACTATCTATGGAAAGTGTGTCCCATGTGGATGAGGGGGAGAAGGAGCTGGTAAAGGACGTGTATCGACTTACAAGATTGGGAGTTCGATTGGTTCACTCAACTATGGCGATATTATTGTTCAGAATGGATCAGAATCGTCTGTGGTAACTGATGTAAAATCTAGACAAGATGAGGACCCAATTTTGGTAAAGTTAAAGGAAGCCGTTCAGAATTAGAGGGTGGAGGTCTTCTCCAAAGGGGGAGATGGTGTACTTCGGTACCAGGGTCACTTATGTGTTCCGGGTGTTGATGATTTGAAGAGCCAGATGTTGCACGAGGCTCATTGATCTAGATATTCTATCCATCTAGGTTCTACCAAGATGTATCATGATTTACAGGATGTCTATTAGTGGAATAGCATGAAGAAAGACATCGCAGAATTTGTAGCTAAGTACCCAAACTATTAGCAAGTGAAGGTCAAGCATCAGAGACTACGAGGTTTGCTTCAGGATATTGGTATCCTTACTTGGAAGTGGAAAGAAATCAATATGGACTTCATCACTGGGTTGCCTCGCACACGATGGCAATATGACTGCATTTGGGCTGTGGTAGACAGGTTGACCAAGGCTGCTCATTTTCTACCGGTCAAAACCACGAATTTAGCAGAGGATTATGCCAAACTATATATCTGGGAACTGGTTCGATTTCATGGAGTGCCTTTTTCCATCATATCAGACAGAGGTACCCAATTTACCTCTCAGTTTTGGAAGTCGTTTCACGAAGGACTTGGTACTCAGGTTAAGATTAGTATAACATTTCACCCGCAAATAGATGGTCAAGTGGATCTCGAGGACTTGTTGAGGGCATGCATGATTGACTTAAAAGGTAGTTGGGATGATCAATTTCCTCCTATCGTGTTTGCATGCAATAAAAACTACCATTCCAGTATTCAGATGGCCCCGTTTGAGGCTCTTTATGGGCAGAGATGTGGATCACCTAGTGGTTGGTTTGAAGTTGGCGAAGCTGCAATGATAGGACCAGATTTAGTCCCTGAGGCTATGGAGAAGGTCCAGCTCATACAGTACTAGTTGAAAATAGCTCAAAGTTGCCAAAAGTCCTATGCCGATATGTGAAGGAGAGATCTTGAGTTCAAAGTGGATGATTGGGTATTTTTGAAGGTGTCTCCCATGAATGGAGTGATGCGGTTTGGAAAAAAAGGAAAACTCAGCCCTCGTTATGTTGGCCCCTACCAAATTGTGAAACGGTTTGGCAAGGTGGCATATGAATTGGAGTTGCCCTCAGAATTAGCTTCCATGCATCTTGTATTCCATGTATCGCTCTTAAAGAAGTGTTTGGGTGATCCAGCTTTAGTTGTCCCGGTGCACAATGTTGGTGTGAAAGATAACCTTAATTATTAGGAGGTTTCGATGGAAATACTGGATCGTAAAGTTCAGAGGCTAAGGAATGAGGAAGTAGCCTCAGTCAAAGTTTTATGGAGGAATCATCATGTTGAAGGAGCTACATGGGAGGTCGAAGCAGAAATGATGGCTAGGTACCCACATTTATTCTCTACCGGCTTAGTTCCAGCTTTAGGTATCAGTTTTTAACCTAAAACCCTATTTAGTTTTGAAGTTCAGTTCATGTGCCCAAGTTTCATTTATGTATATGGATGTATGTATGATTCGTGAATTCAGCTCAGTTATGTAGTTTGAATCGAAGGTAGCCATTCCGTCAGTTTTCAGCTTAGTTAATCAGTATTTGAAAATGATGATAGCATTTCGCTGCACTTCTGTATGTTTCCAACATTCGAGGATGAATGTTCCCAGGGGGAGATATTGTTATACCTCGGAAGCCAAAAGATCAGACCTGGGATATGAAATAGAGAAAAAAATTGAAATCTGGCATCAGCTCATAGAACGAGTCGTGATGTGACCCGTGGGGGCAGCCCACGAGTGGTGAGGTGCCTCATGGTGAGGCTCAGGAGGTTAGTTTGAAATTTGGGGTTTAAGGTCCCCACGGACATGACCACAAGTCGTGGTGAGATCCCAAGACTCGTTGAGTCAGTCATGGGAAGTGATGACTCAAAATGAGAAGAAATAAGGCAGTGTACCCCACGGAAGGTCCCCACGAGTCATGATAAGTCACCACGATTCGTGGGGTGGGTCATGAGCAACATGATGGAGCAAAGTAAAAATCCCAAGCATGATTTGTGACCACAAGTCATGGTCACCTGAAATGATTTGTGATGTCCCTCATGATGAGCCCCAGATGACTTGTTAGGCAGTGTACTTAACGGACGATGCCACGAGTTGTGGCCTGAAGTGATGAGACGTTATGTCCCACGCGGGGACTGCCAGACAGTTATTTTCTTCAAATTTAGTAAGGACTTTTTCGTAATTCCTATGATCCTAAGGCCTAAACAACATCGTTTTAAGCTATGAACAGTGGGTTTTAAGATGCGAAAACCTATTCTAAGTCATTCCTACTCATGCATGCAAAGATAGAGAGTTAGAGAGGTGATCAAGCTTGTTCTTCTTGAAGCTCTGATCAATTCTTCCTTGGGCAATGTGAGTAAATCCTTTCACACCCATGCCCAATCCCTCTCTAAATCATCAATTTTTCTATGTCATTTGTATAGGGTTTTAGCCTAATGCATGAAATTCCTAATTCTCTACATGGGTATAATTTAAACATGTATCTACTATTGAATTATGATGCATTTAAATTTTTTTCAATTAAAAATCATGTTCAAGCTTTATAAATTTAAATGCACATTTATGATAAAATCATGAAGGTTGAGATTTATGGTGAATGTTCATGTATGATGGAGTATTGATGATGAAAGGCATGTTATTAAGTTACGCATGTTTATAATCATCTTTTCAATGTAAATTGAGTATTTTCAAGTATGTTAAAATATTGGGAAATGTCCACATGTTCCAGTATGATTTATGATTTCTCGAATTATGCTTACCACATGGTTTTGAAGCGAATACTCTCAATTATTTTTCAACTTGTGGTATGGTTTGAGCTAAAGCTTCTCATACACATAATTTCATATTTGAGATGTATTTTATTATTGAGCTTCGTCAATAGATGATGGTGAGCTTCGTTAAAAAATGATGGAGAGCATATGCATATTTTGGGAGTAGTGTGTAGCACCGAGTAGGTTAAGGGTTTATCACCCTATCAGAACTACGCGCCAACATAGGTTTATACTTAAATATATATATATATATATATATATATATATATATATATATATATATATATATATATATACACTATCCCCTACCCTAATTGAGCCCTGAACTTGATATCGATATCATGGTATTGTCCTTAGCCCTGGTACGGCTTTGGACGGCTCTACCCACTTGGGTGCGATAGTTGGCACCACATAAGCTCTATCATGGTATGTCGGTTAAAAGACGAGTCTCCCATTGTTCCTCATGATTTCAGTTATGTATATTCATCATTCATGATATATATATATATATATATATATATATATATATATATATATATATATATATATATATATATGTTCTAAAGCAGGTTTGACTCAATGTTCAGTTTTACTCTTGACTATTAGATTTCAGCTTTGAGTCAATCGATTTAGTTATGATATTATGTTATGTTGAGATCATATTTTCAGAAAGATAGCAAGAAAGCCCTACTCTCAGACCCTTATTTGTTTATGTTTATTATTATGCATATTTTAAATAATGTTACTTATCTAAGTGATTTTACTTACCTTGCAAACTCGGTACATTCCATGTACTTACTGTATACTCTATGTTATATCCTTTCATGATACAGGACCCGACAGTCAGACTCAGCCCCATTCTTAGCCAGCCTGTTAGAGTTAGCATTCTACACTTGTGGTGAGTCCTCATCTCCCGAGGATCATGTTTATCAGATTTCTCTATGCATTTTCAATTTTCCGCTTTAGCAAGTTAGTTCGGGGTCTTATCCCGTCAACTCATCAGACTTAGAGGCTTTTCAGAAAAAAGGATGTATTTAGCTTCAAATTGTGTGTATTCTGATGTTATGTTCATTTCAGACTTTCGCTAAGTTTATCATGTTAATTCTTCTGTTTTATTGATTGAGTAGATGAATGTTCATGCCATGGGTCGACATGGGTCTCTCGAGGCTCCTTGTCCCGTGTCTCGATCCAAGCCTACGTTTTGGGCGTGACACTCCTTCTATGCCTTGTTTAATTTTCTTTCACTTTTTTAAGATCAAATCTACATTCATCAACACACATAAGGTCAAAACACTTGGGTTGCCTCCCAAGAAGCGCTTGATTTAAAATCGGGGCATGTGTGGATACTATACATCGTGTAGCATATCTTGGGTTGCCTTCCAAGAAGCACCTGGTTTAACATTACATCACGTCGCATGATACCTGAATTAACACAAGGATAAGTCGTGTCACGACTCGGTACTTGAAGTCCCAAGTGACCCCAAGTCAACCCTTGGTCTATTATACACTAGTATTCTAAGTAAACATGCACAATGGAAATTTGAAATAATACATAATAGCATTTATGAAGAATTAAAGGCTGAACATAGAGATTTTAAATATCTGAAAGTCTAAAATCAAGTTTGGTCTGAAAGCCTTCTAACTGAGGAGTTGCTGTGACAAGCCCCCAACTAACTCTAAGTCTAACTGAAAATAATAATGAAAACTAAAATGAATGAAATAACGCCCTCAGAATATGAGGACTCACACTGTTGCTGATAATAGATATCCAAACGGAATCAGCTAACAACATTAGGCCGAAGAACCTGCAGCTGTATCATGAAACGATACAACATAAAAGTATGCGTTAGTACTTTGAATGTACTAAGTAAGTGAGAGATATAAATAGTATGAAAGAACTAGTAAGTGAACTAAAATGACATGATATGACCAACTGAAAATACTGAAAGCGGATACAACTGGAATATAGCTAATATGGTCAATAATGACCCTAGCGGATGGTCATAAACATGCACTAAGTCTGAAATACTGAGTTTGAGAGACCACACTGAACTTATCTAAAATAAACTGAATTGTCAAAACTGAGATTGAACTTAACTAAGTAGTGGGAGAGTCTATAACTGACATTTAACCACGTGAGCTAGATGTGGAGTCTGATGTATACACCCCATAGGTAGGACCCAATATACCTTTCTAGGGTATAAAGGCATGAACTGTGTGATCACAAAAGTCTAGGGCCAATCAGGCCAAGTAATACTGTAACCTACGCTGGCAACATATTTCTGAGAACCTGGGTGTGCTGGAACCACAGCCTGCTCGGTGCTAAGTCCTACTCCCACTGGAAACCTACACTAATCTACTAGGCTGATAGCTCAAAACTGGGGTCCAAGACTAGTAAGGGACATATAACTGAAAGTACCCTGAGAGTCTTATCGGACCAGATTCTGAAACTGGGTTCTAGATTGGTCAGAGCTGCTTATCTGGAAGCGTCGTAACCGTCTAGGAACAAACTGTAAACTGAACTGGGGTCGTGGGACTGGTTAGATCTATATATCTAAAATGTCATGACCGCCTAATGGACCGAAAAAAGATTTTGAGTCTGATTCTGATAATTCGGAGGCACCACTGACACCTCGGGAAAAGACTGGAGTCAAACTGATCAGTTACTTTCTGAATAGTTCTGAAGAGGTTCTATGTTCTAACCGAACTAAACTACTAAGCAGCTAAAAGAGAACTCAACTCATTCCAACACCACGAAAAATTTCATAATATAGCGAAATTTCAGGAGTTAAAGGAATCTCATTCAACAAGGCTAAAATCATTCTTAACAATGGAATAATTTCTCAACAAGTATATATAATAGGAATATTTTTGGAAATTCAGCCCAAAACATACTTCACAAATTAGACGAAAATTAATATGCAATGATCTTTACTCGAGATTTGGGGCTATAAATAACCATGTCAAGAACAATAACAATTTACTTAGGAACTGATGAAGATCATATAAATAATAAACATGGATATCATCCCAGTTGAAATTAATGAAAAACCAACATGAAAATTTATTCATATTGAAAGAACTCAGGGATAAACTGATAGGGAAATTATGTAAGGGTTTTGAGGGACACAAAGGAAGGAAAATTCCCTCGTTGTATTCCCACATACCTGACTAAAATCTTTCCAGAGAAGAAGCTTGAACTGCTTCAAGAGATGAGATGCCCTAGTCTTACTTTGAGGGTTCATGAGAGGAGAACTTTCGATGTTTCTGAGAACTGAGAGTGGGGAATGAGGAATGAACCATTTTCCCCACTAAAATGTCTGAAATTATTAGTAAAACGACGTAGTTTAAATCTTGGGAGAGTAGGAAATTAATAAATAGCCCTTAGAAAATTCACTGGGAAAAACTGCCAGGTGCCGCTAACGGGTGATCTAATGGGTCGTGGTGGCTGACCACGACTCATGGTCACTCGCATCAGGTACACTGACTAAAAGTCAATGAGTCTGGTAATGGGGAACATAATGAGTTGTTATTGGGGACCACAACTCATTGCGCCCCCTGCCCCCGATCGAGTACACTGGTCACAAAAAGTATTCCTATCTCAGGCCGTACCACGAGTGACCTAACGGGTCATGGTCAATGACCACGACTTGTGAAGTCCCTCATTGGGTACACTCCCTCTCCTATTTAAATTATTAAGCCTCATTCTCATGGCTCACCTAACGAGTTGTGAGGTCACTTAGTGACTTGTTAGTTGGTTCGTCCTGAAGCTTTTCTGAAGCTTTTTCAGATTTCCTGATTTAAGTCCCGGAATTAGAATTTGAGTTTCAGGGGCATTACAATATCTCTCCCTTGTAAACATTTGTCCTTGAATGTTAGAAAACACACAGGAAGTGACGGTCAAGGATCTGGACTAGTACCTCCTCATATGAGAGACTATACTTTATTCCCACGTTGTCCAATGGCACAACTGAGGTTGGATCTTCGATGCACTTCTTCAGAAGTGACACATGGAAAAATGGATCTACAGCTGCTAGTTCTGAAGGTAACTCTAGCTCATAGGACATATTGCCGATATGCCTCAAAATTCTATAAGTTCCCACATACCTGGGGCTGAGCTTCCCCTTCTTTCCAAACCTCATCACCCCATTCATGGGTGAAATTTTCAGGTATACCCAGTCATCAACTGCAAAATCCAACTCTCTTCTCCACACATCGGCATATGATTTCTGGCGGCTCTTAGCTATTTTCAACCTTTCCTAGATGAGCTGAACTTTCTGGATTTCCTCGTGAACCAAGTTTGGCCCTATCAAGGTAGCTTCACTAATTTCAAACCACCCTATAGGAGATCTACACCTTCTACCATACAATGCTTCAAATGGGGTCATCTGGATACTAGAATGGTAGCTGTTATTGTACGCAAACTCGATAAGAGGCAAGTGGTCATCCAAATTACCCTTAAAATTGATCGCTCACGCTTTTAGCATATCTTTTAGGGTCTGAATAGTTCGCTCCGCTTGATCATCAATCTGCTGGTGAAAAGCGGTGATGAGTTTTACCTGAGTGCCTAGTCCTTTCTAAAAGGACTTCCAGAAATGTGAGGTGAACTGCGTTCCCTATCTGAAATGATAGCCAAAGGCATCCCATGGAGTCTGACTAACTCTCGGATGTAAAGTTTGGCATAGTCCTCAGTTGAGTCTGTGGTTCTAACGGGGAGGAAATGAGCTGACTTAGTCATCCGATCTACTACCACCCAAATTGAGTCATGCTGCCGGCGAGTCCGAGGTAGACCCATAATGAAATCCATATTCACTTCTTCCAACTTCCACGTGGGTATACTGATATCTTGGGTCATGCCTCCTGGCGTTTGATGCTCTACCTTGACCTACTGGCAGTTCAGGCACTTGGCTACAAATTTAGCAATGTCTCTTTTCATGTCGTTCCACCAGTAAATATCCCAAAAATCACGATACAGTTTGGTACCACCAGGGTGAATGGTGTATCTCGAGCTGTGTGCCTCAACCAGTATTTGCTTTCTCAACTCACCAGCATCCGGTACACACAATCTTCCCTAGTAACGGAGTATACCATCTCTCCCTTTGGAGAAAGCCTCAACCTCTTTTCTGAGAACTGCTTCGTTAAGTTTAACAAGGACTGGATCTTCATGTTGTGTGGACTTAACTTCAACTACTAAGGATGAACCCGACCCGCTTTGCATTACGACACCACCTTTAGTTGAATCCACCAATTGCACCCCTAATCAGGCTAGTCAGTGAACATCCCTTGCTAAGTCCTTTTTGTCTTCCTCCATATGAGTCACACTCCCCATAGACCATTTGCTTAGGGCGTCATCTACCACATTGGCTTTACCCAGGTGATACAGTACACTCATGTCTTAGTCTTTTAGCAACTCTAACCACCTTCGCTGGCGTAGATTTAGATCGTTCTAACTCAGCACGTACTGAACACTCTTATGATCCGTAAATACATCCACATGAGCTCCATATAAGTAATGCCTCCATATTTTTAGCGCAAACACCACCGCTGCCAACTCCAAGTCATGAGTTGGATAATTCTTGTCAAGAACCCTAAGCTATCAAGAGGCGTAATCTATTACTTTGCCCCGCTGCATCAGAACACAACTGAGTCCAACCTTTGAAGTGTCACAATAAACAACCAATCCATCTGTTCCTTCTGGAAAGGTCAGAACTGAAGCAGTAGTGAGTCGAGTCTTCAACTCCTGCAAACACTTCACACACTCGTTCGACTACTAAAATTTCACCTTCTTGTGTGTTAACTTAGTCAGAGGAGATTCTATGGAGGAGAAACCTTCCATACACCGTCGGTAATCACCCGCTAAGCCGAGGAAACTCCCGATTTCAATAGGAGAGGTAAGTCTTGGCCAATCCTTCACTGCTGCTATGTTATGAGGGTCTACTTGTATTCCTTCACTCGGGACCACATGACTTAAGAAACTCACAGA
Source organism: Datura wrightii (assembly GCA_035772735.1). Taxonomy (NCBI): domain Eukaryota; kingdom Viridiplantae; phylum Streptophyta; class Magnoliopsida; order Solanales; family Solanaceae; genus Datura; species Datura wrightii. Next base: position 164,431,565 of record JASDFA010000018.1, on the reverse strand, counting down.
CTTAAACCAAAATTTGCACTTGCTAAACTTGGCGAATAATTGACGGTCCCTGAGTGTCTGTAATGCTAATCTTAGGTGGTTGGCATGCTTTTCCTCATTTCTGGAGTGTACTAGAATTGCATCGATAAATACAATGACAAACATATCCAGATACTGGTTGAAGACTCTTTTCATTAAATCCATGAAAGGTGTTGGGGCATTTGTTAACCCAAAGGAAATCACCACAAACTCATAGTGACCATACCGAGTTCTGAATGCTATTTTTAGTGTGTCACACTCACTAACCCTTAGCTGATGGTACCCAGACCTAAGATCGATCTTGGAGAAACAACTAGCTCCTTGAAGTTGGTAAAAAAGATCGTCAATTCTTGTTAGAGGGTACTTGTTCTTAACTGTTACCTTGTTCAGCTGACGGTAATCTATGCACATTCTGAGGGTACCGTCTTTCTTACGCACGAATAACACTAAAGCACCCCAGGGAGAGATGTTGGGTCTGATAAAACCCTTATTAAGAAGATCCTTTAACTACTCTTTCAGCTCCTTAAGCTCAGGTGGAGCCATTCTATAAGGAGGGATGAAGATAGGCTGAGTATTTGTGGAGGAGATCTATTCCAAAGTCTATTTCCGGTTCAGGGGGAAGTCCAAGAAGATCCTCAGGAAAAACATCTAGGAACTCACTGACTACTGGAACTAACTGGATGGTTGGGGTCTTGGAGTTGGAATCCTTGACCCGAACCATATGATATATACATTCTTTGGAGATGAGTTTCTAGGCCTTAAGTTAGGAAATAAACCTATCCTTAGGTGTTGAACTATTGGCCATCCACTCTAACACTGGTTCATTTGGAAATTGGAACTTGAAAACTCTAGTTCTGCAATCAACTGATGCATAGTAGGAGTGTAACTAATAAATCCAAGGATAAGGTCAAAATCTACCATGTCTAACTCTATGAGGTTAGCTAGGATGACTTTATTTCGTACTGAGACTAGGCAGTTTCTATACACCTGGCTGGCTCTAACTGACTCGCTACCTGGTGTGGAGACTAAGAATTATTCTGAGAGGACCTTTGGACTGATATTGAACTGGATTACTATGTAGGGAGTCATGAACAAAAGAGTGGCTCCTGGATCTAGGAGGGCGTACATGTCTAGGTGAAAGAGACGTAACATACCCGTAACTACGTCAGATGAGCTTTCCTAATCATGACGGGGAGACAGAGAATAGAAATGATTCATGCGCTGACCGCCATCTGCACCTAATGTGTTGGCCTGCTGAGCTGGTTGGCCTGCTAGAACTGATGATGTGGTAGATTGTGATATCCCTCGCCCCAGGCACTCCTTAAGCCGGTGTCCAAGTTGTCCACACCCAAAATAGCCCTCTCATCCCTAAAGGAATTCTCCCGGGTGGTTCTTACAACACTTGGCGCAAATTGGATACCTATTCTCGATACTGTGAGTCTGATACTGAGTGACGAATGATCCACCCCTCCGATCCTGGCGGGATCGAAAGGTTGGAACGCTGGTTGAACTAGGTGCAGGGGTTCTTTACTGTTGTGGGCTGCTACCACCGCTAGACCTTTGATGGCCGAAATTTGAATGGCCAGCCATTTCCCTTTTGTTCTTATGCTCCATATCCTTCATCTTTTCCAAATCAATCTGTAGGGCATAAACAATCGAGCTAGAAAGGTCCATGTCCTTACTCAACATAGCTGTCCTGCGCTCCTTGAGGACCAAACTTACACCCCGTTCACAAACTTCAACATGCAAGCCCATGGCTCGGCTACCATCTCTAGAGCGTACTTAGAAAACCTAGTAAACTTCAGAGCATACTCTTCCACGGTCCTGTTACCCTCTCACAAATTCATAAACTCCGCCATCCTTGCCTCCCTCAGCTCTTGAGGGAAAAACCTATCCAAGAAAGCTGTGTGGAATTCTTCCCACTCTAGTGGTCCTGCTCTCGCTGGCCTACCTTCTTTCCACTAGTCATTCCATACTTGGGCTACCCCTTTCAGCTGGTAGGTAGCCAAGTCGGCACTCTCAGAGGTACTAACACCCATAATTCGGGTAATTTTTCTGACCCCGTCTACAAACCCTTATGGGTCCTCTCCCACCTTTGTTCTATGAAAATCTGGAGGGTTCATCCGGGTAAATTCTCGCACTCGAGCAACTGCTGCGAAACCGTTTGTGGATACTAGAACCACCTGCTAGTTCACTTGATTGGTGACCGTCTGAGCGAGCAGCTGGATAGCCGCTCTAAACTCTGCAGTGGACACTGTGTTGTCTTGAGGGGCTGTTGGAGCTGGTGGGGCAGGTCTGTTGGCATTACTAGACCATCTTCCATTACCCCGTCTAGGAGGTGTGGTTCACTGAAATGAAATAGAGCACAAATTAGAAGGGAATTTGTGGAATTGAACTTTAACGCATGATAAAGTACATGATCAAAGGAGAATTTTCCTAATAACATCTCGTAACCTCCTCATCAAAAGTGTGGCGTGCTTCACACACATGAAAAGGACCCTACTCGATGCGACTTTCATACTTACCGAGGATACTCTGAACCTAGTGCTTTGATACCAAGTTTGTCACGACCCCCGAGCCTACACCCTAGACGTAACACGGTACTTAAAGTCACAAGCGACCCCAAGTCAACCCTTGGTCTATCATACACTAGTGTTCTGAGTAAACATGCACAATGAAAATTTGAAATAATACATACCAACATTTATGAAAAACTAAAGGCTGAACATAGAGATTTTAAATATTTGAAAGTCCGAAATCAAGTCTAGTCTAAAAGCCCTCTAACTGAGGATTTGCTAGGACAAGCCCCCAGCTAACTCTAAGTCTAACCAAAAATAATAATGAAAACTGAAATGAATGAAATAATGCCTTCAGAATATGAGGACTCACACTGCTGCTAATAATAGATATCCAAACGGAATCGGCTAACAGCGTTCGGTCTGAGAACATGCGGCTGTATCATGAAACGATACAACATAAAAGTATGCGTTAGTACTTTGAATGTACTAAGTAAGTGAGTGATATAAATAGTATGAAAGAACTAGTAAGTGAACTAAAATGACATGATATGACCAACTGAAAATACTGAAAGTGGATACAACTGGAATGTAGCTAATATGGTAAATAATGACCCTAGCGGATGGTCATAAACATGCGCTAAGTCTGGAATACTGAGTTTGAGAGACCACACTGAACTTATCTAAAATAAACTGAACTGTCAAAACTGAAATTGAACTTAACTAAGTAGTGGGAGAGTCTATAACTGACATTTAACCACGTGAGCTAGATGTGGAGTCCGATGTATACACCCCACAGGTAGGACCCAATATACCTTTCTAGGGTATAAAGGCATGAACTGTGTGATCACAAAAGTCTAGGGCCACTCAGGCCAAGTAATACTGTAACCTACGCTGGCAACATAATTCTTAGAACCTGGGTGTGCTGGAACCACAGCCTGCTCAGTGCTAAGTCCTACTCCCACTGGAAACCTACACTAATCTACTAGGCTGATTGCTCAAATCTGGGGTCCAATACTAGTAAGGGACATATAACTGAAAGTACCCTGAGAGTCTTATCGGACCAGATTCTGATAATGGGTTCTAGACTGGTCAGAGCTGCTTATCTAGAAGCATCGTAACCGTCTAGGAACAAACAGTAAACTAAACTGGGGTCCTGGGGCAGGTTAGATCTATATATCTAAAATGTCATGACCGCCTAATGGACCAAAACAAGATTTTGAGTCCGATTCTGATAATTCGGAGGCACCACTGACACCTCGGGAAAAGACTGGAGTCAAACTGATCAGTTACTTCTTGAATAGTTTTGAAGAGGTTCTATGTTCTAACCGAACTAATCTACTAAGCAGCTAAAAGAGAACTCAACTCATTCCAACACCACGAAAAATTTCATAATATAGAGAAATTTCAAGAGTTAAATAAATCTCATTCAACAAGGCTAAAATCATTCTTAACAATGGAATAATTTCTCAACAAGTATATATAATAGGAATGTTTTTGTAAATTCAGCCCAAAACATACTTCACAAACTAGACAAAAATTAATATGCAATGATCTTTACTCGAGATTTGGGGCTATAAATAACCTTGGCAAGGACAATAAAAATTTACTTAGGAACTGATGAAGATCATATAAATAATAAACATGGATATCATCCCAGTTGAAATTAATGAAAACCAACACAAAAATTTATTCATATTCAAAGAACTCAGGGATAAACTGATAGGGAAATTATGGGAGGGTTTTGAGGGACATAAGGGAAGGAAAATTCCCTCGTTGTATTCCCACATACCTGACTAAAATCTTTCCAGAGAAGATGCTTGAACTGCTGCAAGAGATGAGATGCCCTAGTCTTACTTTGAGGGTTCATGAGAGGAGAACTTTCAATGTTTCTGAGAACTAAGAGTGGGGAATGAGGAATGAACCATTTTCCCCACTAAAATGTCTGAAATTATTACTAAAATGATGTAGTTTAAAGCTTGGGAGAGTAGGATATTATTAAATAGCCCTTAGAAAATTCACTGGGAAAAACTGCTAGGTGCCGCTAACGGGTGACCTAATAGGTCGTGGTGGCTGACCACGACTCATGGTCACTCGCATCGGGTACACTGGCTAAAACTCAATGAGTCTAGTAACGTGGAACATAATGAGTCGTTATTGGGGACCACAACTCATTGCCCCCTGCCCCCCGTCTAGTACACTGGTCACAAAAAGTATTCCTAACTCAGTCCTGACCACGACTGACCTAACGGGTCGTGGTCAGTGACCACGTCTCATGAAGTCCCTCATTGGGTACACTACCTCTCCTATTTAAATTATTAAGCCTCATTCTCACGGCTCACCTAACGAGTTGTGAGGTCACTTAATGACTTTTTGGTTGGTTCGTCCTGAAGCTTTTCTGTAGCTTTTTCAGATTTCCTGATTTAAGTCTCGGAATTTGAATTTGAGTTTTAGGGGCATTACAATATCTCTCCCTTGTAAACATTTGTCCTTGAATGTTAGAAAACACACAGGAAGTGACGGTCAAGAATCTGGACTAGTACCTCCTCATATGAGAGACTATCCTTTATTCCCACGGTGTCCAATGGCACAACTGAAGTTGGATCTCCGATGCACTTCTTCAGAAGTGACACATGGAAAAATGGATCTACAGCTGCTAGTTCTGAAGGTAACTCTAGCTCATAGGACATATTGCCGATACGCCTCAAAATTCTATAAGGTCCCACATACCTGGGGCTGAGCTTCCCCTTCTTTCCGAACCTCATCACCCCATTCATGGGGGAAATTTTCAGGTATACCCAGTCATCAACTACAAAATCCAACTCTCTTCTCCACACATCGGCATAAGATTTCTGGCGGCTCTGAGCTGTTTTCAACCTTTCCTAGATGAGTTGAACTTTCTGGATTTCCTCGTGAACCAAGTTTGGCCCTATCAAGGTAGCTTCACTAACTTCAAACCACCCTATAGGAGATCTACACCTTCTACCATACAATGCTTCAAATGGGGCCATCTGGATACTAGAATGGTAGCTGTTATTGTACGCAAACTCGATAAGAGGCAAGTGGTCATCCCAATTACCCTTAAAATTGATCGCTCATGCTTTTAGCACATCTTTTAGGGTCTGAATGGTTCGCTCCACTTGACCATCAATCTGCTGGTGAAAAGCGGTGATGAGTTTGAACTGAGTGCCTAGTCCTTTCTGAAAGGACTTCCAGAAGTGTGAGGTGAACTGCATTCCCTGTCTGAAATGATAGCCAAAGGCACCCCATGGAATTTGACTAACTCTCGGATGTAGAGTATGGCATAGTCCTCAGTTGAGTCTGTGGTTCTAACAGGGAGGAAATGAGCTGACTTAGTCATCCGATCTACTATCACCCAAATTGAGTCATGCTGCCGGCGAGTCCGAGGTAGACCCACAATGAAATCCATATTCACTTCCTCCCACTTCCACGTGGGTATACTAATATCTTGGGTCATGCCTTCTGGCCTTTGATGCTCTACCTTGACCTGCTGGCAGTTCGGGCACTTGGCTAAATATTTAGCAATGTCTCTTTTCATGTCCTTCCACCAGTAAATATCCCAAAAATCATGGTATATTTTGGTACCACCAGGGTGAATGGTGTTCTCGAGCTATGTGCCTCAACCAGTATTTGCTTTCTCAACTCACCAACATCGGGTACACACAATCTTCCCTAGTAACGGAGTACACCATCTCTCCCTTTGGAGAAAGCCTCAACCTCTTTTCTGAGAACTGCTTCGTTAAGTTTAACTAGGACTGGATCTTCATCTAGTGTGGACTTAACTTCAACTACTAGGGATGAATCTGACCCGCTTTGCATTACGACACCACCTTCAGTTGAATCCACCAATTGCACCCCTAATCGGGCTAGTCAGTGAACATCCCTTGCTAACTCCTTTTTGTCTTCCTCCATATGAGTCACACTCCCCATAGACCATTTGCTTAGGGCGTCATCTACCACATTGGCTTTACCCAGATGATACAGTACACTCACGTCATAGTCTTTTAGCAACTCTAACCACCTTCGCTGGCACAGATTTAGATCGTTTTAACTCAGCACGTACTAAACACTCTTATGATCCGTAAATACATCTACGTGAGCTCCATATAAGTAATGCCTCCATATTTTAAGCATAAACAATACTGCTGCCAACTTCAAGTCATGAGTTGGATAATTCTTCTCATGAACCCTGAGCTATCAAGAGGTGTAATCTATTACTTTGCCCCGCTGCATCAGAACACAACTGAGTCCAACCTTGGAAGTGTCACAATAAACAACCAATCCATCTGTTCCTTCTGGAAAGGTCAGAACTGAAGAAGTAGTGAGTCGAGTCTTCAACTCCTTGAAATACTTCTCACACTCGTTCGACCACTAAAATTTCACCTTCTTGTGTGTTAACTTAGTCAGAGGAGATTCTATGGAGGAGAATCCTTCCACAAACCGTCGGTAATAACCCGCTAAGCCCAGGAAACTCCCGATTTCAATAGGAGAGGTAAGTCTTGGCCAATCCTTCACTGATGTTATGTTATGAGGGTCTACTTGTATTCCTTCACCCGGGACCACATGACTTAAGAAACTCACAGACTTAAACCAAAATTTGCACTTGCTAAACTTGGTGAATAATTGACGGTCCCTGAGTGTCTGTAATGCTAATCTTAGGTGGTTGGCATGCTTTTCATCATTTCTGGAGTGTATTAGAATTGCATCGATAAATACAATGACAAACATATCCAGATACTGGTTGAAGACTCTTTTCATTAAATCCATGAAAGGTGTTGGGGCATTTGTTAACCCAAAGGAAATCACCACAAACTCATAGTGACCATAGCGAGTTCTGAATGCTATTTTCAGTGTGTAACACTCACTAACCCTTAGTTGATGGTACCCAGACCTAAGATCGATCTCGGAGAAACAACTAGCTCCTTGAAGTTGGTCAAAAAGATCGTCAATTCTTGTTAGAGGGTACTTGTTCTTAACTGTGACCTTGTTTAGCTGATGATAATCTATGCATATTCTGAGGGTACCATCTTTCTTATGCACGAATAACACTACAGCACCCCAGGGAGAGATGTTGGGTCTGATAAAACCCTTATTGAGAAGATCCTTTAACTACTCTTTCAGCTCCTTAAGCTCAGCTGGAGCCATTCTGTAAGGAGGGATGAAGATAGGCTGAGTATCTGTGGAGGAGATCTATTCTGAAGTCTATTTCCCGTTCAGGGGGGAACTCTAGGAAGATCCTCGAGAAAAACATCTAGGAACTCACTGACTATTGGAACTGACTGGATGGTTGGGGTCTTGGAGTTGGAATCCTTGACCCGAACCATATGATATATACATCCTTTGGAGATGAGTTTCTAGGCCTTAAGTTAGGAAATAAACCTATCCTTAGGTGCTGAATTGTTGGCTGTCCACTCTAACACTGGTTCATTTGGAAATTGGAACTTGAAAACTCTAGTTCTTCAATCAACTGAGGCATAGTAGGAGTGTAACTAATCAATCCAAGGATAAGGTCAAAATCTACCATGTCTAACTCTATGAGGTCAGCTGGGATAACTTTATTTAGTAATGAGACTGGGCAGTTTCTATACACCTGGCTGGCTCTAACTGACTCGCTAACTGGGGTGGAAATTGAGAATGGTTCTGAGAGGACCTCTAGACTGATATTGAACTGGATTACTATATAGGGAGTCATGGACAAAAGAGTGGCTCCTGGATCTATGAGGGAATACATGTCTAGGAGAAAGAGACATAACATACCTGTAACTACGTCAGATGAGCTTTCCTAATCATGATAGGAAGACAGAGCATAGAAATGATTCATGCACTGACCGCCATCTGCACCTAATGTGGTGGCCTACTGAGCTGGTCGGCCTACTGGAACTGATGATGTGGTAGATTGTGATCTCCCTAGCCCAAGGCACTCCTTAAGCCGGTGTCCAAGTTGTCCACACCCAAAATAGCCCTCTCGTCCCTAAAGGAATTCTCCCGGGTGGTTCCTACAACACTTGGCGCAAATTGGATACCTATTCTCGATACTATGAGTCTGATACCGAGTGACGAATGATCCACCCCTCCGATCCTGGCGGGATCGAAAAGTTGGAGCCCTGGCTGAACTAGGTGCTGGGGTTCTCTACTGTTGTGGGATTCTACCACCACTAGACCTTTGATGGCCGAAATTTGAATTGCCAGTCCTTTCCCTTTTGTTCTTATGCTCCATATCCTTCATCTTTTCCACATCAATCTGCTGGGCATAAACAATCAAGCTAGAAAGGTCCATGTCCATAATCAACATAGCTGTCTTGCACTCCGTGAGGACCAGATCTGACACCCCTTTGACAAACTTCAACATGCGAGCCCATGGCTCAGCTACCATCTCTAGAGCGTACTTAGACAACCTAGTAAACTCCAGAGCATACTCTTCCACGGTCCTATTACCCTCTCACAAATTCATAAACTCTGCCATCCTTGCCTCCCTCAGCTCTCGAGGGAAAAACCTATCCAAGAAAGCTGTGTGGAATTCTTCCCACTCCACTGGTCCTGCTCTCGCTGGCCTCCCTTCTTTCCACTGGTCATTCCAGACATTGGCTACCCCTTTCAGATGGTAGGTAGCCAAGTCGGCACTCTCAGAGGGACTAACACCCATAATTCGGGTTATTTTTCTAACCTCGTCTACAAACCCTTGTGGGTCCTCTCCCACCTTTGTTCCATGAAAATCTGGAGGGTTCATCCGGGTAAAATCTCGCACTTGAGCAGCTGCAGCAAACCTGTTTGTGGATACCAGAACCACCTGCTAGTTCACTTGATTGGTGACCGTCTGAGCGAGCAGCTGGATAGCCGCTCTGAACTCTACAGTGGACACTGTGTTGTCCTGAGGGGCTGCTGGAGCTGGTGGGGTAGGTCTGTTGGCATTACTAGACCATCTTCCCTTACCGCGTCTAGGAGGCATGGTTCACTGAAATGAAATGGAGCACGAATTAGAAGGGAATTTATGGAATTGAACTTTAACGCATGATAAAGTATATGATCAAAAGAGAGTTTTCCTAATAACATCTCGTAACCTCCTCATCAAAAGTGTGGCGTGCTTCACACCCAAGAAAAGGACCCTAATCGATGCGACTTTCATACTTACCGAGGATACTCTGAACCTAGTGCTCTGATACCATGTTTGTTACGACCCCCGAACCTACACACTGGACGTAACACGGTACTTAAAGTCACAAGCGACCCCAAGTCAACCCTTGGTCTATCATACACTGGTATTCTGAGTAAACATGCACAATGAAAAGTTGAAATAATACATAATAGAATTTATGAAAAACTAAAGGCTGAACATAGAGATTTTAAATATTTGAAAGTCCGAAATCAAGTCTAGTCTAAAAGCCCTCTAACTGAGGAGTTGTTGGGACAAGCCCCCAGCTAACTTTAAGTCTAACCAAAAATAAAAATGAAAACTGAAATGAATGAAATAATGCCCTCAGAATATGAGGACTCACACTACTGCTGTTGATAAAGAGATCCGAATGGAATCAACTAACGATGCTCGGTCTAAGAACGTGCGGCTGTATCATGACATGATACAGCATAAAAATATGCGTTAGTACTTGGAATGTACTGAGTATATGAGAGATATAAATAGTATTTAAGAACTAGTAACTGAACTGAAATGACATGATATGACCAACTGAAAATACAAAAAACTAATACAACTGGAATATAGATAATATGGTCAATAATGACCCTGGATGATGGTCACAAACATGCCCTAAGTCTGAAATACCACACTGAACTGATTTTGAACTAAATTGAACTATCAAAACTGAGACTGAACTGAACTCACTAGTGGAGAGTCTATAACCGACATTTAACCACGTGAGCTAGATGTGGAGTCCAATGTATACACCCCACAGGTTGGACCCGATATACCTTTCCATGGTATAAAGACATGAACTGGGTGATCACAAAAGTCTGGGGCCAATCAGGCCAAGTAATATTGTAACCTACGCTGGCAACGTAATTCTAGAAACCTGGGTTCGTTGGAATCTTGGCTAGCTTGGTGCTAAGCCCTACTCCCACTGGAAACCTAAACTGATCCACTAGGCTGATAGCTTGAAATTGGGGTCCAAGACTAGTCAGGGACATATAACTGAAAGTACCCTGAGAGTCTTATCGGACCAGATTGTAAAACTAGGTTCTAGATTAGTCAAAGCTACTTGTCTGGAAGTATCGTAACTGTCTAGGAACAAACTGTAAACTGAATTGGGGTCTTGGGGCTGGTTAGATCTACATATCTAAAATGTCATGATCCCCTAATGGATCAAAACTAGATTCTGATAACTGGGAGGCACTACTGACACCTCGGGAAAAGACTGGAGTCAAACTGATCAGTTGACACTTTCTGAGTAGTTCTGAAGAAGTTCTACATTCTAACTGAACTAAACTATTAAGAATCTAAAAGAGAACTCAACTCATTCCAACAACACGAGAATTTCATAATATAGCAAAATTTCAAGAGTTAGAGGAATCTCATTCAACAAGGCTAAAATCATTCTTATCAATGGAAAAATTGCTCAGCATGAATATATAATAGGAGTTTTTTTGGAAATTCAGCCCAAAACATACTTCACAAACTAGACGAAAATTAATATGCAATGATCTTTATTCGAGAATTTAGGGCTGTAAATCACCTCGAAAAGAACAGTAACAATTTAATTAGGAAATGATGAAGATCATATGAATAACAAACATGGATGTTATCCCAGTTGAAATTAATAAAAACCAACATGAAAATTTATTAATATTCGAAGAACTCAGGGATACACTAATAGGGAAATTATGGGACGGTTTTGAGGGACACAAGGGAAAGACAATTCCCTCATTGAATTCCCACATACCTGACTAAAATCCTTTCGGAGAAAAAGCTTGAACTGCTGCAAGAGATGAGAAGCCCTAGTCTTTCTTGGAGGGTTCTTGAGAGGAGAACTTTGATGTTTCTGATAATCGAGAGTGGGGAATGAGGAATGAACTATTTTTCCCCACTAAAATTTTTGAAATTATTACTAAAACAACATAGTTTAATGCTTGGGAGAGTAGGAAATTACTAAATAGACCTTAGAAAATTCACTGGGAAAAATTGCTAGGTGCCCCTAACGGGTGACCTAATGGGTCGTGGTGGCTGACCACGACTCTAGGCTCCAGTTAGGTACACTGGCTAAACCTTAATGAGGCTGGTAACGGCAGACATAACGAGTCGTTACTGGGGACCATGACTCGTTTCCCCCACCCTTCAAGTACACTAGTCAGAAAAAGTATTCCTAACTCAGGCCTGACCATGAGTGACCTAACGGGTCGTGGTCAGTGACCACGACTCGTGAAGTCCCTCGTTGGGTACACTACCTCCACTCTTTAAATTTTTAAGCCTGTTTCTCATGGATCACTTAACGCGTAGTGAGGTCACTTAATGACTCGTTAGGTGGACCGTCCTGATGCTTTTCTGTAGCTTTTCCAGATTTCCTGATTTAAATCCCGACATTATATTTTGAGTTTTCGAGGTATTACAAGTCGTCCCTAGGACAGAACTTCCTCACTCATTTTCTTCCTTTGGAACTGTAGAAATATTGCTTAAGCTACTTGCCTTTAACCTTCTTCTTTTTGGGTGTCTCCTCGGATTCATGATCAGTTTTCCCTTTTCATAATCAATCTACCAATTCTTTTAGCTGTTGGGAAACTCATGCCCTCATCCTTCTTTGAAGTTCATGGATTCATCATTGACTTGGAATATAATCTCATGTTTCTTCGAGTCCATTAAAGCTCTATCGATGGCCAGGAAAGATTGACCAAGAATGATGGGTATGTACATGTCCATGTCAAATTCCAAAATAATAAAGTCGGCCAGAAGTATGAATTTTCCTACCTTTACCAACGTATCTTTTACCACCCTTTTTGGCATTTTGATTGACTTGTCATCCATTTGAAGTTGAATTGAGGTGGGCTTCAACATGGTCAGCCCTGACAACTTGTAGATAGCTAAGGGCATCAAATTAATACTTGCCTTGACATCACATAAAGCTCCCAAATAGTCATAACGCCTAATCTTGCATGGAACGTTGAACTCCCCATACTCTCTTTTTCTCCACAAATGTGCCAGTAGTGATGGAACTAACTTGGTGGGTTATTGGAATCACTTCTTCCTCAATTGACTTCTTCTTTGTGAGTAATTCTTTAAAGCATTTAACGAATCTGGGCATCTTTTTTAGAGCATCAATGAATGGCGCCTGCAAAGTTTCCTCCCTTAACCTCTCAATGTACTTTTCAACTGTGGCATCTAGAGTTTTCTTAGATAGCTTTTTAGGAAAAGGAGGAAGAGTTTGAGGAGAGAATTTTGAAATGTCACCAACTTTCTTTTTTTGGATTTTCCTCTCTTTTTGAGTCCACCATCTTCTCAACATTAGAATCATCAACAAGTAGTTTCCACACCACCTCTTCTCTAACATCATTGGTCTTCTTTTTATAATCTTGGTGAACAACATCAACACATGCTTCATCAACTTTAGGATGTAACACTTTGATACTTCGAGTCGCTATATCCATACAATGAGTGTTAGAGCTACTTCCACTGCCCTTAGAATTTTTTGCAATATCGCTGGGAAGTTGACTCTTCTGCCTTGGATTGTTCTCTCTAGAGAGGGTATCTCATTTGTTGCTCTAACCTTTTAATAGAGGCTGTATGTGAGCCAACAACTTCAGTTAAACTCTTAAGACAAGCATCAGAACTCTCTTGATTGGAGAGAACTTTCTCCAACATGCCTTCAATTCTAAAAACCCCTCAGTCTCGTGGTGGACCATCTCTCCATTTGTGAGAACTAGAGGACGGTCCTCTCAGTGTCACATATGGATTAGAACTTCAATTTTTAAAATTTCCACATTGCAAGCTTTAACTCGGGCCACTATAGTCATTCCTAACATAATATTAACCTTGACCTTGCGATTGAGGTCTCCATTGACTTTGGTAATTGGACTGTGCATGACTTTGGTTTTGTTGATAATGTGGCCATAGGTAACCACCCGGTTCATTTCCAACATAGTTAGCATTATCAAATTATGCACGGTGGTAGATCTTGAATCTATTGGCCATGGTAGGGAAGAGGATATGCTTGAGCATAGTGAGGTGGAACCCCTCGATTCTTCTTCCACTGTATTGTCTTTCTTGACCGCACTTTCAGTCAATTTTTTTATCAATAATGCAAGGTTTGTGGCTATGCCAGGCATCTTTTGATCTCTCTCTTGGTTTAAATTTACCAAATGAGATAATAAAGGATTATAAACATTCAGAGTTCTATCTTTATCTCCTTCATGCCATGTTTGGTTGTGCTTGGCAATTCTGTCAAGTATGGTGGAAATACAGTTATATGTTTTGTCCATAAAACAACCCTCTACCGTATTTTTCGCCAGCGATTGAGTCAAAGAATCTAGCACAGTGTAGAATTTTTCAAGAAAAATATGATATGGGAATCCATGGTTAGATTCTCTCAATACATACTGCTTGAAGCGCTCCAATGCCTCAAACAATTATTCTCTGGGAAGCTGCCTAAAATAAAAGATCTTCCAGCTGCTTGGCTTTCTTGCTTAATGGAACCACTTATTCAAGAACACATTTACAAGCTCTATCCATGTGTGGATAAAATTGGGGGACAGGTGGTACAACCAATCATATGCCTCCCCCCCAAGGAATATTTGAATACCCTAAAATGGATTGCATCATCAAATACATTATTCTGCTTATGAAGATTGCATACCTCCAGTATGTTTTTTAGATACTGATTTGGGTCTTGGTTGGGTTAATTATGAAATAGACCATTCTCTTTTAACATTGCATAGATGCTAATTTTGAATGAGGTAGCATTTATTGTTGGAGGTACAATGGCACTAGCATAATTGTATCATCATTGACTTCTGCGAATAAATTTTCTACTTCACCCAGTGGTAGATCCATATCTAACACCTACTTCACCAATCAAAGAAAAATCAAGTGTGATAGAGTAGTTTAAAGAAACCAATTCAAAAATCTAAAACACTCAATAGGACTAATTGCCTAATTTCCCAACAATGGCGCTAAAAATTATTCCACGCTCTATTACACCTCACATATAAGAGTGAAGATGGTCGGTTGAAATTTAGTCACCTAATAAGGAGTCGGGATCGTATCTACAGGAAATTACTATTTTCTCTAGCTATTGAGTGAGTTGGAGTTTATTGAAAAGCTTTGGATACTACTCAAGTTAGTGGAGAAAGGTAATTGAACTAAATATCTAACAATCTAAAGTGCAATAGCTCAAATTCAATATAGAGAAGCACTAGGGATGTGTTCCTATACAGGGTTAATCCCTCTAACTCACTCAATTATGACTATTGAGAATGGGATCTTAAGAAATACACAAACAATTATTAGGTGTTTCTCAACAACCTAACAATGTCAATCTAAATTAATTTCTTAAATTTAATTGAATTCAAATCAAAACATATTGCATTTTGCCAATTAGATTTATTATATAAAATGTGAATTTATTAAACAAGGTTTAAAGCCTTGAGTCATTATTGACTGATGCTACCCAAATCTTAATTGGCTCTTTCAAGTACAATAGAGGCAATTTGGCATGATTGGATAGTTTTTACCACCAATCTCACTTTACAAAGCATAGATCAATTAAATATTCAAAATCTCATAATCAATTCATCTCAATTATGATCATTAGGGTCCACAATTCTAGATCTAAATTTAGCCACTTCTTGAAGAAGACAAAGAAGAAAGAATAATTTGAATCATGATCACTTTTAATTCAATAGAAAGAAGAAAAAACATGGATTCTATTAGAATTGATCTTCAAATTACTACATATGTCTTCTTCAGACTACTGGTATACTCTAAAATTATCAAAGCTAATTAGGATGAATGAAAACTCCCTAAAAATTATGAAAAAAGAGTATTTGTACTAAACCCAAGAACCCAAGTCTAATATAAAACCAGAGGACGCAAGTTGTAGGGACGGACCTGTCACAACCTTAGCTGGAACCCCAGATCGAGACACGGGACTAGAACCACGAATGGCTCCAAGCCAACCTATGACACATACATAGCATGACTTAATAGCATAAACAAGTGGAAATTAAATTATAAGCATAGATAAGGGAAAGGCTATATAACATAAGGAGTAAGTAAATCAATAATATCACAACACTGAGTCACAAAGCTGAATATACTAACTCTACGTCTGAAAGCCTCTACTAACTAACGAGCTACTGGGATAAGCCCCCAACTAATTTCAAAGTCTGAAACTAAAACGAGGTAATAAAACTAAAATGAAGTAGTTAACTCTAGTCCTCAAAAGATGAGGACTTACCTCTACTAGCAATCAAGTTCAGAATGTTTCTAACTGCAAGCTGAGTCTGAGTACCTGGATCTATATCATGAAATGATATAACATAGAGTATGTGGCCAGTACTTTGAATGTACTGAGTATGTAAGGTAGGTTAAACATTCTTAGTAAGACGTTAGTTGAAATCATTGCATATAAAATCAAAAGATCATGAGAGTAAGGATTGCATGCTAAAAGTTGTATCTGAGATATACATAATTATAAGTTGGTTATCATAACTGAACATAATGACCCAAGACTTAAAATTAGAAATCATATGACTTGTCATTGTTAAAATCGTAAGTAAAAGCTTATAAACTGATCATTGTGTCAAACATGCTATAAAACATACTATCATAATATATGAACATAAATAACTGAAAGCATGAGGAACAATGGGAAACTCGTCATAACCGACACCATCACGATAGAGCTTATGTGATGCCCTACTAACATGCTCAAGTGGGCAGAGCCATCTTAAGCCTTGCCAGGGTAAAGGGTGATGGAGGTGTAATATCACGGGTATGCCCTGGGGCGTGGGAAGTAATGTCTCGAGAGGTCCCAAATATATACCTACAGCGTGCATGTAGTTTATGAGATCGGGGAACCTCGGAACCCCTAGCCTACTTGGTGCTAGACACTACTCCCAAAAACAAGTATATAGCTAATGAATATTTGGGAGTTTCGACTCCAAAACAACTCAAGATATAGCTTAAATCTGAATAATAGGGAGTCTTGACTCAAAATATCTCTTTAAAACAGATATTGTATAAAATATACTTAGCTGTACATGGGCTTGACAAAATCATGAAATTATACATACTTTAAATAAGATTCATAATTCAAAATCATGGGACCATATGTTTAGAATTTGTAAACATTCATGCATACTTTGATAATTCATCATACTCGAAATCTTGGATCATAGACTTGAATTTTATAAAACGTGCATAATAGGGAATAATCTTCATAAACTTGAAATCATGAATTAGTAAGTAAATTGATAGTCAAATCCTCCCTAATAGACATAAATCATCAATTAAAACACGAGAGAATTAAACCATAGAGATAGCATGGAAGATTGCATTGAATTAGGTTAAACCTTAGAATTTCACAATTTAGAACTTGAGAAGTAGAAATCATGAATTTGGACTTGAAAGGGCATGAGGGTGGAAGAATTTTCCCAATTCATAATCCTAAATACCTCGGTTGATGATCCGTTGACTTTTCTTGAAGAGCCCAAGAAGATTTAAAGAGGTTTGAAGAAGAACCCTAGCTCCTTTCTTGAGAGAAAATCCGACTATCGATCTTTTGGAGACGGTGAGGATTTAGACTAGGTTAATCCCTTCAATTTGACCTTGAGGAAGCCCAAAATAACATCATTTAGGAGTTAGAAGAATAGGAGTTTACCAAAATTCCCCCAAACTACTGAATTAAAGCCTAAAATTGGCAGTTACAACAACCAACATGACGGATCGTTGTTCGATAGGACGACCAGTAAAGAGGGTCGTCCAATGCCTATTGCTGCTTTACTAAATTGCTAATAACTTTTTACTTTGAACTCTAATTGATACACAAGTTAATGCGTTGGAAAGAAAACTCTAAGGGATTCAATTAGATGTATTGAATCTCCAAAAAACTCTTTGTAAAATGGGAGATATAGTCATTTGAAGTTGATCCTTGTAAGAATTTATACAAAAACTCAATTGGTGAGAAGGCTCTCAACTCAACTTTTTGTTGAAAGTTCCTTATGACCGTAATTTGCATCCGATGCACTTATAATACTCAAGAATTGATCTTAGAACCTTGTTTCCATAAATTAATCGAGCTCAGGTCTATGCACATACCTATAATGTTTCCAACTTAGCCCAAAATTTTCAACAAACTGGCAGAACCAACGACCCCTACAATGGGTCATGGTACAAAACAATGGACCATTGGTCTATCCATTATTTTCCCCATTCTTTATCCAAAATTCTATGAATCTGCTTGGACGACCACAACAACAACCCGTTCACTCAAAACACTGTCCGTATCATCCCCTCATAATTTTTGGGAAAATTTTTGACAGCTCTCTGGACATGAAACCATAAGCACCTCCAACGACCCATTGGAACCTACATGAAATCATCCTAAGGTTCGTTGTTTGGTTATGGTGTTGTTTTCCTGCTATTTTCTACTATAAGGCTCGGGTCTGACCTAAGAAATTTTTGGGGTGCTACAGGACCTCATATTGAAAGTACGATCTATCTCTTGAATAATTGCTTGAATTTGCATTTTGCCTAGATGCTTTTTGTTCTTTGACTGATGGACTATCTATTGAAAAGACGGTCCATACTTCCTTTCATCAATTACTTCACTAAATGGATTAGTTTGGAATATGCAGTTTATTTGAAGGACCGCATTTTGATTGTGCTAATTGCATCTTGAGTCATCCCTTGCTGACCACTTTGTGGTGCTCTCTGATTTACTTTGCAATTGGAAGTGTGAATCGCATCTTGGATTTTCTATCTGTCTTTGCCCCTTTTTTCTAGTAGAATTTTTGTGTTCCATGTCTCCTTCCTTCAACTCATAAGATTCTGGAAACTTAGCAAAATAGTGTCAGTATTTTCTTAATTTAGCAGTTAAAGGAATGCAAAACTCTATGAAAAAAGTATGGATGTGTCGGAAAACTCCAAAATATTAAAGTGCTCCAAAGAAACAAATCTTACTTGTAATAATAAATATTTTTGTTGTTTGTGAACTTGTTTTAAATACTATGTTGATCTTGTTCCAATTGCAAATTAAATTGTTGAACAATTTTCAACAAGAACACTTGTTGCAACAACTTTGTCTTTTGTTGGAATTTTTCAGCAAGTAATGAAACTTATTGCAATTAATATGTCACTTGTTGAAAATTTTCAAATAAGTAACTTGACATGTTGCATTAATATTTTTTACTTGATGAGATTTTCAAATAAGTAACTTGACTTGTTGCAACAACTTACTTACTTGTTGGGATTTTTCAATAAGTAACAAGACTTGTTGCAACAAATTAGTAGTTACTGCAACAGATTGAGCAATTGTTGCAATTAATTAAGCAGTTGTTGCAACAAATCAGGTAATTCTACATGTAATCAATCTTAGAGCCCATTTTGGTTTAGCTGAGAAAAAGTGGCTTTTAAATATAAGTGCTTAAAGCACTTTTTAAGTGCTGAAACTAATTTTATAAATAAGCAGTTACGTGTTTGGATAAAAGGGCTGAAGCTGTAAAAAAGTTATTGATGTGTTTGGTACGTAAGGTAAATAGCTTGGTCAAACCTAAATGGCTTATAAGCCAAAAAATAAAAAATTGGTATCTACCAACTTTTGGCTTTTGGCTTTTCCAAAAACTTTTAAACTTTTTTTAAGCACCCAAACCTCCCTATCCTAGCCCTCTTGTCCTTTCTCTCCTTCTCCTTTATCTGCTCCTCCTCTATTTGTTGAGCATATATCATCAATTGGGAGATATCTATGTCGCTGATCAGCATAGTGGTCCTGCATTCCTTGACCAATGAATCTGCTCCCCTTGATACAAAATTGCTCATATGAACTCTCAACTCGGAAACCATCTCCAAAGCAACTTGGACAACTGGGTGAGCTTCAGGGCACACTCCTAAATAGTCATGTTATTCTGGTTCAAATTAATGAACTCTATTGCCTTTTCTTCCCTCAACATTCGGAGAAAGAACCTATCTAATAAGAATGTCGTAACAAACTCATCCCAACAAATAGGAGATGCACCTACCCCATGACTCTTCTTCCGCTGTTGGGACCAGACATGAGCTACCCCCTTCAGATGATAGGAGGCAAAATCTGCACTCTCCTCTCCTAAAATACCTATAATCTGGATCTCCTAAATGAACTCTTGTGGATCCTCATCCACCTTAGAACTATGATGAACTGGTGGGTTCATCCTGGTGAAGTCTCGCACTCTAGCTGGTGAAGCATTTTGAATCATGTGCACATGAGCCATAACTTGCTGGTTGATTTGGGTTGTCACAGCCTGTACCAACATTTTAAAAGTATCCTTAAACTTAATATGAGTTACCTGCTCATGCAAAGGATCAACTGGAGCTGGTGGGGCTGGCTGACGCCCATCTCCATTGCCATTCCCATGGCCACTACCGTTTCCATTTCTTCTTCCATAGACTTAGCAAGGAGACATATTTCTACAAACACGTATAGTATGAGATAATGAATAGAGAGAGTTGAACTTCATCATACAACATAGATCATGAAAAAGGAAAAATTTCGTAAAACATCTTGTAGCCTCTTCCTCATAAGTGTGGCGAGCTTCACACCCATGAAAAAGACTCTACTTTACGTAGCTTTCAGACATCCTAGGACATAATTAAACTTGATTTTCTTATACCAAGTTTGTCACATGGACCACGGAAAGTAATATGGGACCTAGAACCACGAATGGCTCCAGTCTAACCCATGACACATATATAGCATATTATTGAGCATAAAGTAAGCGAAAAGGAATCATAAACATAACATAAGAGGAAGATTGAATGTCATAAAATATAACCGTAGACAACAAGTCAACACAGCTAAATCATTTATCAATACCTATTTGAAAAGCCTTTAGTCATAGACAAGCTGATGGGACAATACCTCCAACTAGCTCTACCAATATCTGAAAACTGAAAGACATAAACAGAAGAAAATATATGATAAAACTAATGTCCTCGGATCATGAGGACTCACCCAAAATTAGAAGTGGACTGATCTGAAGCAGGAGAGAAGATAATGTTGGGGCTTAGACTGATCATCCAAACCTATATAATGAGATGATATAGCATAGAATATGTTGTTCGCACTTTGAATGTACACAGTGCAGGTTAAGTAAGACATGCTAGTAAAATGATAGTCTGAAATCATGAATATAAAGCAAGCTCTGAAATGAGAATAAGAACAACATTCTAAAATCACGATCATGAGATAGTCATAAATATGAGTTATTTATCATAAGCTGAAGCATAATGACTTAAGGTTTTGAAAGTAAAATCATATGGTATAACATGTTTTAAAATGTAAGTAGAAGCTCACAATTTGATCAGTGGGTCAATCATACTATAAAACATGGTATCATAAATCCTGTACATGAATAACTTAAAACATGAGAAACAATGGGAGACTTCGTCATAACCAACACTATTATGAATGAGCACATGATGCCCCAACTATCTCATTCAAGTGGGTAGAGCCATCCTAAGCCTTGTGAAGGAAAAAAATGATAAAAGTGTGATATCACTCATGAGCCCCGTCGGGATGGGGGAAACACCCTCTGGCAAGGCCCTAAAAATGAATATATACCTACAGTAGCATGTAGTCCTGATACTTGGGATGCTAAACCCTGACCTACTCGATACTAGATACTATTCCCAAAACATGCATATTGCTCAGGGTCATAATCATGAAACATACTTGGTTTTACATGGGTGTCATGACTCGAACATACACCTGGATCGTAAACACCGAACAGGAGCCCCGAGAGACACCAAGTAAACCCATGGCATGATCACAAATCTAATTTATTCACATAAGTGGAAGACTTAACATAAGGAAAACGAAATCATGATATAAAAATGGAGAAAAGACAATACAAGATCCATACATGACGGCTGAATATAACTTATAGTCTGAAAAGCCTCTATTCATGAAAGGCGAGTTGATGGGACAATACCCCAACTAACCCTACAATACTGAAACTGAAAAGAGAACAATAGAGTATGAACATATGGCCCCCGGAACATGAGGACTCACCAAATAGGTTGACAGAGAACTTTTAGGAGCTACTGAGGAGGGTGAGCCTAAGAGCCAGGTCCTGTATCATGAAACAATACAACATAGTTAGTATGTGGAATGTACCAATTTTGCATGGTAAGTAAAATGAACATTTAAAACATATAATACTCATAAAGGATCATAAGAGTAGAACATCATGCTCATATCGTATATATCAGAACATAACATAAGGATCAAGGTTTTCATAATATTCGTAATAAAAACGTAATCATGATCATCAAAGAAAAGCTTTACTTAACATGACTTGAGCCAAAATACATAATCACAAACATTCATAAATCATGAGCAATAGTGGGAGTTTCTCTTAACCTACAAAACCTAATATGAGCACACATGAAGTCCGACTTGTAAATCTAGTCGGGAAGCAGTTCGTACCTCGCCAAAGGTAGAACCATGAAGGGCGTGATATCACCATGAAAGGTCGAATTAGGGCGGGGTCATTCATGAAATAGGTTCCAACATACCTACAGTGGCACGTAGTTTATGAGATGTGGGGCTTAACCTGAGCCCCGAACCTACTTGGTGATCGATACTACTCCAAAACATATATATAGTGCTCATAGTATAACATGCATGAATTCATGGGCTAGTTAAATCACAATAATCATAAACATTCTTGTACTTACGTGAACTAGCCATGAAATAATGCCCGTGAGTCGGCCAAGAAATAATTCAAAATCATAAAGTTCATACATACTCGTAGATCATGCATATAGCTTGAAATTCAAAAAAAAATCATGTTGGGCTTGTAATTGAATAGATCCATAATTTAAATCATAATTCATGCTGGGCTTGTAAATATCATTAATAGAAAAGTAGATCATAAATCGATTCATCATGGGTCATACAGAATTAGGCTTAATTTCCAAGCAATTCAATAATGGATAACATATTAAATAAATCAATTTACAAAATTTGATCAAAACCCCATAGAATGCGATAAGGTCCAAAACTAACAAATCCCATTAAGAATCATTAGATTTTAGATAATTCTACTTCAAAACCCCATAAATTCTTAATAGGATTGTAATGAAATCTTAGAGAATCTGCATGGGTGTGAAAGTAAACACCCATTGATAGCCTTACATACCGGAAACAACTGATTCTTAATCTTCCTTGAATACCCAAGAAGGAATTGGAAGGATTTGAAGATAGAAGCCTTAAATCACCCCTTTGATCACCGCTCTATACTCTTGCATGCATGAATGAAGACTTAGAATAAATTATCCCTCTAAAAACCCACCTTTCATAAGTTAAAATGACATAATTTAGGCTTTAGGACATTTAGTAATTACGAAAAGGCCCTCACTAATTCGCATAGAATATCTGGCAGGTGGTCCTAATGAACGACCTAATGATTCGTCACTGAAGAAGACGACTCGTCGTGCTGTTCTTCAAGTAAACTGCTTCACCGAACGTTAGGGGGGCTGGTCATAGGAGACCTCATGACACGTAGTGGGTGACCACGAGTCGTGGTCTCCATTCGTGAAGTACACTTCCCCAACTCCCCAATATTCTCCTTCTTCCTGGCAATGACCCTTCCCACAACTCATGGAGGCAAACCATGAATCGTGGTCTTAACTGTGAGACACTTTACCCTGAAACCTTAAGCCTCACACCTGACCTCCCCCATGAGTCACATAATGATTCATGAGCAGTCCTAACGGGCCTCCTAACAATTCATTCTGTGTATGGTGTCAGGTTTCCCAATTTTCTGCAAATTTATAATTTCAAGTCCCGGGTCCAATCTTAGGCACTTTAAGGGTATTACAATATCTCCCCCTTGGGAACATTCATCCTCGAATGTAACAAACTAGAAGGAACTGAAACATGCAATTATCACATTCAAATACTGATCATTTAAACCAAAAACTGACGGAATGACTACCTCTGAAAAGAACTACATAGCTGAATCGAATTTAGACATCACATACATCTATCAAAACATAAATCAAACTTAGGCACATGAACTAAATATGGAGACTGATTTGAGAATTAGGGCAAAAACTGATACCTCAAACTGAAACTGAGCTGGTAGGGAATAGGTGAGGGTATTTAGCCATCATATTCTCTTTGGCTTCCTATACAGCTCCCTCGACATGCTGATTTCTCTATAAGACTTTAACTGAAGCTAATTCTTTGTTCCTTAGCCTCCGAACTTGACGGTCCAATATTTCCACAAGAACTTTTTCATAACTGAGGCTGTCTTTTACACCGACGCTTCCCACCGAGACTACTAGATTTGGATCTCCCAAACATTTCTTCAAAACATACACATGAAACATAGGATGCACGGAAGATAAACTCTAAGGGCAAGTCCAACTCATATGCTACCTTACAAACTCTTCTCATAATTCGGTAGGGAAAAACAAACCGGGGACTGAGTTTTCCTTTCTTTTCGAACTGCATGATTCCCGTCGTGGGAGACACCTTTATAAATACCCAATTGTCTACCTCAAACTCCAAATCTCTTCTCCTCTCATTAGAATATGACTTTTGACGACTCTGAGCGGTTTTCAGCTTGTCCCTTATCAACTTAACCTTTACTATAGCTTCATAAACTGAGTCAGGCCCTATCATAGTTGCCTCACCAACATCAAACATTCCAATGGGTGATCTACACCTCCACCCATAAAGAGCCTCGAATGGTGCCTTCTTGATGCTAGAGTGATAGTTGTTATTATAAGCAAATTCGATCAAGGGCAAATGATCATGCTAGCTACCCTTGAAATCAATAACGCATTCTCTCAATATGTCCTCGAGAGTCTGGATTGTCCGTTCCGCCTGACCATCTGCTTACGGAAGAAAGGTTGTACTAAGCTTAACCTGAGTCCCAAGTCCTTTTTGAAAAGACCGCCAAAACTAAGAGGTAAACTGAGTACCTCGATCTGAGATAATAGACAAGGGCACTCTATGTAATCGCACCAACTCCCGGATATACAATTTGGCATAATCATCCGTTGAATATGTGGTTTTGACTGGTAGAAAGTGTGCAGCCTTGGTTAACCTATCTACCACCACCCATAGAGAATCGTAGTTTCAACAAGTACGAGGTAGGCCTATAATGAAATCCATATTAATCTCTTCCCACTTCCAAGTAGGAATGTTGATATCCTGAAGTACTCCTCCCGGCCTTTGATGTTCCACCTTAATTTGTTGATAGTTTAGGCACCTGGCTACGAACTTTGCAATATCCTTCTTCATACCATCCCACCAATAGATTTCTCACAAATCACGATACATCTTCGTGGATCCCAGATGGATGGACTATCTGGTACCATGTGCCTCATGCAATATCCGCCTCCTTAAGTCCTCTATATTTGGAACACACAAATGACCATGGTACCGCACCACACCATCTCCCCCTTGAGAGAAGACCTCCACCTTCTGACTCCGGACGACTTCTTTCATCTTTACCAAAATCGGATCCTCCTCTTTTCTAGCTTTCACATTAGTCACCAAGGATGATTCGGACCCATTTTTCATAATAACACTACCATCGGTCTAGTCGAGCAATCTAAATCCCAACCTTGCAAGTCGATAGACATCTTTCACCAACTCTTTCTTTTCCTCATCCATGTGGGACACACTCTCCATTGTTCACCCCAATAACCTGGGTGATCTTTAGAATCTCCTCAATGAAATCATGTGGATCCTCGTCCACCATCGACCCCATGAACTCAGAAGGGCTCATTCTCAAGAAATACCTTACCCCGGCTGCCACATCATTCCCATTCTAAGGATAGTGCGCCAATGTCTGATTGTGAACCTGGGTAGCCATGGCCTGTGACAGCATCTGAATCGCTGCCCTAAACTCAGTATGGGCAGTTGGCTCTGGTGAGTGCCCTTCGTGAATGGGTGGGGCTGGTTGATGCCCGTCACCATTGGCACCCTCATGATCATTGCCATTACTATTTCTTTTGGCATTTACTCGGCGTGGAGGCATGATTCTACAAATGCGAATATTACGAATTTGAAGGATAGGAAACACTTTTCATCGCATGATATAGATCACGAAATAAGGGAACATTTCATAAACATCTCGTAGCCTCTTCATCATAAGTGTGGCGCGCTTCACGCCCATGAAAAAAGACTCAGCTCAATGCGGCTTTCACGACACAAACATACACCCGGATCATAAACACGGGACAAGGAGCCCTGAGATCCCAAGTCAACCCATGGCATGAGCACAAATCTAATTTATTCACATAAGTGGAAGACTAAAGATAAGGAAAACAAAACCATGACATAAAAATGGAGAAAAGATAATACATGATCCATTCATGACGGCTGAATACAACTTATAGTCTAAAAAGCCTCTATTCATGATAGACGGGTTGATGGGACAATACCCCAACTAACCCTATAATACGAAAATTGAAAAGAGAATAATAGAGTCTTAACATATGACCCTCGGAACATGAGGACTTACCAAATAGTCTGATAGCGAACTCTAAGGAGCTATTGAGGAGGGTGAGCCTGAGAGGCGGGTCCTGTATCATGAAATGATATAGCATAGAAAGTATGCGGTCAGTATGTGAAATGTACCGAGTATGCAAGGTAAGTAAAACGGATATTTAAAACTTATAAAACTCATAAAGGATCATAAGAGTAGGACATCATGCTCATATCATAAACATCATACCATAACATAAAGCTCAAGGTTTTAAAAATATTCATAATACAAACATAATCATGATCATAGGAGAAAATATTTACTTAACATGACTTGAGCCAAAATACATAATCATAAACATTCATAAATAATAAGGATTAGTGGGAAATTCTCTTAACCGGCAAACCCCATATGAGCACACATGAAGTCCGACTTGTAAACCTAGTCGGGAGGCAATTCGTACCTTGCCAAGGGTAGAACCATGAAAGGCATGATATCACCATGAAAGGGCAAGTTGGGCTGAGGACAGTCATGAAGGAGGTCCCAACATACCTACGGTAGCACATAGGTAATGAGATCCGGGGCTTAACCTGAGCCTCGAACCTACTCGGTATTCGATACATCTGCCAAAACATATATATAGTGCTCATAGTATAATAAGCATGAATTTATGGGCTAGTAAAATTATGATAATCATAAACATTCTTGTACATACATGAACTAGCCATGAAATAAGGCCCGTGAGTCAGCCAAAACATAATTCTAAAGCATAAAGTTCATACGTACTCGTAGATCATGCATATAGCTTGAAATTATAAAAAAATCATGTTGAGCTTGTAATTGATTAGATCCATAATTTAAATCATAATTCATGTTGGGCTTGGAAATATCATTACTGGAAAAGTAGATCATAAATCAATTCATCACGGGTCATGCATAATTAGGCTTAATTTCCAAGAAATTAAATAATTGATAACATATTAAATAAATTAATTTACAAAATCTAATCAAAACCCCATAGAATGCGATAAGGTTCAAAAATCACAAAACCCATTAAAAATCATTAGATTTTAGATTAATGTACTTCAAAACCCCATAAATTCTTGATAGGATTTTAATGAAATCTTAGAGAATTTGCATGGGCGTGAAAGTAAACACCCATTGATAGCCTTACATACCGGGAAAACAACTTATTCTTAATCTCCCTTTAATGCCCAAGACGGAATTGGAAGGATTTGAAGAGAGAAGCCTTAAATCACCCATTTGATCACCTCTCTATACTCTTGCATGCATGAATGAAGACCTAGAATAAATTATCCCTCTTAAAACCATCCTTTGATAAGCTAAAACAACATAGTTTAGACTTTAGGACATTTAGAAATTACGAATAGGCCCTCGCTAATATGCAGAGAATAACTGTCAGGTGCTGCTCATCAAGTACACTTCTTCTTTGAACATCGGGAGGGGGGGGGGTGGTCACGGGAGACCTCACGACTCATTGTGGGTGACCACGAGTCGTCGTCTCCATTTGTGAAGTACACTAGCCCAACTCCCCAATATTCTCCTTCTTCCTGCCAATGACCCTTCCCACGACTCGTGGATGCTAACCATGAATCGTGGACTTAACCGTGAGACACTTTATCCTAAAACCTCAAGCCTCACACCTGACCTCCCCCACGAGTCACATAACGACTCGTGGGCAGTCCTAACGGGCATCCCAATGATTCGTTCTGTGTCTAGTGTCAGCTTTCCCAATTTTTTGCAAAATTCTAACTTCAAGTTATGGTCCAATCTTAGGCACTTCCGGGGTATTACAATATCTCCTCGTTGGAAACATTTGTCCTCGAATGTAAGAAACAAGAAGGAACAGAAATAGGCAATTATTACATTCAAATACAAATCATTTAAATTGAAAACAGACGGAATGACTACCTCTAAAAAGAACTACATAGCTGAATCGAATTCAGACATAACATACATCTATAATAACATAAATAAAACTTGCACACATGAACTGAACATGTATATATATTAGAGAATTAGGGAAAAAAAGGATACCTCAAACTGAAACTGAGCCGGTAGGGAATAGGTGAGGGTATTTAGCCATCATATCCGCTTCGGCTTCCCATGTAGCTCCCTCGACATACTGATTTCTCCATAAGACTTTAACTGAAGCTACTTTCTTTATTCCTTAGCCTCCGAACTTGACGGTCCAATATTTTCACAGGAACTTCTTCATAGCTGAGGCTGTCTTTTACACCGACGCTATCCACCGGGACTACTAGAATTAGATCTCCCAAACATTTCTTCAAAAGAGACACATGAAACACAGGATGCATGAAAGATAACTCTGAGGGCAAGTCCAACTCATACGCTACCTTACCAACTCCTCTTATAATCCGGTAGGGACTAACATAGCGAGGTCTGAGTTTTCCTTTCTTCCCGAACAACATGACTCCCTTCATGGGAGACACCTTTAGAAATACCCAATTGTCTACCTCAAACTCCAAATCTCTTCTCCTCACATTAGCATATGACTTTTGACAACTTTGAGCGATTTTCAGCCCGTTCCTTATCAACTGAACCTTTAACATAGCTTCGTGAACCGAATTAGGCCCTATCATAGTTTCCTCAACAACCTCAAACCGTCCAATGAACGATCTACATCTCTTCCCATAAAGAGCCTCAAACGGTGCCATCTGGATGCTAGAGTGATAGCTATTATTATACGCAAATTCGATCAAGGGAAAATAATCATCCCAGCTACCCTTGAAATCCATCACACATGATCTCAACATGTCCTCGAGAGTCTGGATTGTCTGTTCTGCCTTACCATCTTTTTGCGGATGATAGGCTGTACTGAGCTTAACCTGAGTCCAAAGCACTTTTAGAAAAGACTGCCAAAATTGAGAGGTAAACTGAGTACCTCAGCTTGAGATAATAGACAAGGGCACTCCATGTAATCGCACCAACTCCCGGATATATAATTTGGCATAATCATCCACTGAATCTGCGATTTTGACCGATAGAAAGTGATGTGCCCGTAAGTGTACGGGTCGTGCGGCCCTTTTTAAGAGCCGGATGTCGAACCCACAGGGACTGGACCAATTCAGCTAACTATCAAGTTCAATGTGATATTAAATGCCGCAAGTGTTGATTATAGACTTTTTTTCGATAAAGTTTAATTAAGTCTAGGGGTGGTCAACGAAATACTCTGAATTAATTCAAAGAGCAACTAGAGTTAAAGTCGGATAATCATGAGATACTACGATTTGCAATGGTTTAAGTATGAAACTATCAATTGTCATCTCACATAATTACAATTGCATGTTCATGGCCTTTCGAGCCTTTAAACACGACAAACTAGACTCACAACTACATCATTGAGCGGGGATGTGACATTGTTTGTTTTTAGGAGCTAAGGGACCTATTTATAATAAATGCGAATTGTGCAAATTTATGCCTGTCGTGGAATGGCTCCGTGGCACGGAGTGTATCGCGGAGCACTGCCTCCGTGACATGGAGTGTATCGCAGAGCACTGCCTCTGTGACACGGAGGTATCACGGAAGCCCTCTGGAAATCGCCCAATTTATTTCAACTTTGGTGTTTCGCTCCCGATATCATTCCTCCATTTCACCAAATCATAGATTGGGTCCTCCAACGCATTATTTCCTTCAAAAACAAGGACTAATCATGTCGGTTAGTATATATTCACATTTACATAAAATCACATGAAAATGTAGTTAAATATGTAGATAAACAAGACTAAGTTGAGTTATAAAGTAGCACTTGGGCATGCAATTATGCCCAAGATCACAACCCCACACTTAAAGTCTTGTTCGTCCTCAAACAAACCTTTTACATCTCATGCACATGAAGACTCACACATAGCTAATTTAGCAAGACAATTAAAGCTACGGCTACAATGACTGTTTAAGATAGCAATATGCACGATTTAATCATTGAAATGAAATACAACTATGTTAAGACTTCCTAACCTCAAGAATCGACTCTCAATCTAAGCAACTCATGCAAATCAACTGATCAAGAAATCCAACATGAATGATATCCTTCATTAAACATGTGCCCTCACAACAAGAGAGTTACCCATTTTTACTAACAAATTTTCAAATTACAACATGTATGGGTATATGAATAAGATTACGCTCTCTCTCTCAAAGAATTCACATGCATCATGTAATGACCCATAAGCTTGCCCTTAGTGTTTTACTCCACTAATTTAAGGATGTATGAACGTAAAATCAAGTAGGACTTAATGGGTTGTAATGTAAGCTAAGGGACGGGTAGGTACTATTCTGGCCAGTAATAGAGGCTATCTTCCCCAAGCGCTTTTAATAACTTCAACCTTCATTAAGGATATCTCTTCTCTTACTTTACCCTCATTCTTTTAAATCCTGAATTTTTTTTCTTCTTGTTCCCCTTTCTTTAAGCACACTCAGCTTAGTAGTAAGGAGTACTTAAGCAATTTTTTTCATTCATTTATTTTATTACTCCCTACTAATAATCAACCATTTTCACAGAAGTGCACCTTTGACCTTTCTCAACTTTTACAACTGCTACTCTTCCTCCTTTTTCCCGTTTCTCACTCCTTCACTCTTTCAGTTTTTTTTCTTTTTTTTTCTTTTTTTTTTTACGCGCTTAGGAGTTTTGGATCAAATTTAAGGCTAATGAAAGAAAAAGGATTAAGCTTATGTTGTAGCTATCAAAGAATAGGCTCAAGGCTCAATGGGGCTAACTAGGATTAAATGTTCAAGGTAGGTAAAGTGAGGGATAACATTTAGGTTCATTCAAAGAAATGCCTAAATCATCTCCTACAATTCACATCCTTCATTTTGTTTTATATACACACCAGGCAAGTTCTATACATTCCACAATAGCACGGGATATTCGAAAAACTTACACTCACAGCACATGCTCAATTCAAGACACATTCAGCAGACTCTTACTCAACTAATCACAAGAATTCAACATTAAACTTCAATCACATTGAGTCAAATTCAAGAGCCTAAGTGTCTCAAACAAAGTTATACACTTGCATACTTCAACACTCAACATACTTGCATCTAACAATCATGTATAGCACATAACAAGATCATCAAGCCATCAATTAGCTATGGGTTCAAAAACCAACCCATTGACTAATTTTCCTCAAGACGGTCGTCATCCATCCATCATCGGAAATTGTCTCTAACTATGACTAAAAACACTATGTACAGACAAAGAAAATTTTTATTCTTCGGTTCAAAGACCCCCCATCGGAAAGGAACCAAAAAGAAAAACCAACAGGTGATGAAGTCATGCTTGACTCACAAAAAT
Organism: Datura wrightii; assembly: GCA_035772735.1. Lineage (NCBI taxonomy): Eukaryota > Viridiplantae > Streptophyta > Magnoliopsida > Solanales > Solanaceae > Datura > Datura wrightii. Next base: position 164,400,032 of record JASDFA010000018.1, on the reverse strand, counting down.
ATTTCAAATATTTCTCACAAGCATTACATTCACCAGAAATCGTTAAGCACAAAAATTTTTGAAATTTCCCTTGAAATTTTCCTCACCCCACAGTTGAATCATGCTATATCCTCATAGCATCAAATTAAAATTAAACAGGATGAGAAATACTCCCTGAGGCCTCTAGGCCTAGCTAATAGCATGCTTTTCTTCAACTTTGCACAAGTGGGTGTTCGACCCCACACTTTTTCTCTTCCATGCTTGTTAGCTTCCTCCTCCACGGGTACTCAGACTTCCCCTCCATCTGTGCTTAACTTTCCACCAAAAGAACACAAGATGAAAAATAAATAAAATCAACTTAAATGCAAGAAATTAAAATGGTACCCATGCTACCCATGGGTTGCCTTCCAAGCAGCGCCTAATTTTACGTCGCGGCACGACGTATCAAGTTTCACCACTTTTTCCTCCACCTTGAGGATATGAATCTCACCCCTAATTTCTTCTCTAATTTTCTCTTATGTTCCCGGGGTGGTGGTGAAAAAATGAAAGGACCAAGCAGTAGATGTCGACTTTGGCATTTATTGGCCCTTAAGTAAGTGAAGTCATTCTTTCTTTTAGAATCAAAAAATTTTGAAATATATAGGGCTTGTTCCCCCTCTATATCTTTCTCCACAAGCTTGGAAGACTCTAGTTCTAGGTTGTCAACCATACTCAATGTCGAAAAATGATTCGAATGGGGTACAATACACCTCAACTCTGAAACTGCATTTTGCTTGACTTTCTTACTTGTATGTACCTTCTCCACATTAACATCTAACTCCGCATGAATGTCAAATGGTAGGTACTCTATCTCTTCTTTCAAGAATGGATCGGCTATACGTGTGAGACAATCATGGAGACTCTCGGGAGCTTCCAACAGTTGAGCTTCTTTCAAGAACTCACTCTTTTCTTCTCCTTGTAGTCCTTCCTGAGTATTGCATAAAATCATCACTTGCAAATTAGAGCAAGCTTCAACTTCAGCCCTCATCTCCATGAACTTGTTGCTTATAGTTTCTATGGCCTCTCCATTTTCCTCTTGCTGAATCCTCAATGCTTCCCTCTCCTCCTTCATTGCTTCTGTTTGCTCAAGGATCTGTTTTAGCATGTCTTCTATTTGAGCTTGGCATTCCAAGTCCTCATTTTCATCATGCCTATAATCAGCAAAAACAACAGAAGGATCATAGTAGGGGCTTGGAGGAGGGGAGTATGCATTTGGACAGCCGTCGCAATGGCCATCTTGACCACCACATATATTGCTAGAGTATGCATTTGCGCAACCATCCCAATGGCCATTTTGACCTCCAAATATATTACAAGTATTACAATATTTCCATAAGTGGGGTCCTCCATAATTATGAAAAGATTCGCCAAAATATGAGTATCCACCATTTAAACCATTTATATTCCATGAAGTCATGTTAAGAAGGGTGTCAGATTAAAAATAGAAATTTAAAATAAATCTAAAACTAATAAAGAATTTTTTTTTTCAATACTTAAGTAAATTTAAAAATCACACAAAAGCAGACAAATTTACTGAACTTTGCCGAGTCCCCGGCAACGGCGCCGGAAACTTGATGTGCCCGAAAGTGTACGGGTCGTACAAGTAATACAGTGGCCCTTTTTAAGAGACGGATGTCGAACCCACAGGGACTGGACCAATTCAGCTAACCATCAAGTTCAAGTGTGATATTAAATGCCGCAAGTGTTGATTATAGACTTTTTTTCGATAAAGTTTAATTAAGTCTAGGGGTGGTCAACGAAATACTCTAAATTAATTCAAGAAGCAACTAGAGTTAAAGCCGAATAATCATGCGATACTACGATTTGCAATGGTTTGAGTATGAAACTATCAATTGTCATCTCACATAATTACAATTGCATGTTCATGGTCTTTCGAGCCTCTAAACACGACAAACTAGACTCACAACTACATCATTGAGTGGGGATGTGACATTCTTTGTTTTTAGGAGCTAAGGTACCTAATTATAGTAAATGAGAATTATGCAAAATTATGCCTGTCGTGGAATGGCTCTGTGGCACGGAGTGTATCGCGGAGCACTGCCTCCGTGGCACGGAGTGTATCGCGGAGCACTTCCTCCGTGACATGGAGTGTATCACAGAGCACTGCCTCTGTGACATGGAGGTATCTCGGAAGCCCTCTGGAAATCGCCCAATTTATTCCAACTTTGGTGTTTCGCTCCCGATATGATTCCTCCACTTCACCAAATCATAGATTGGGTCCTCCAATGCATTATTTCCTTTAAAAACAAGGACTAATCATGTCGGTTAGTATATATTCACATTTACATAAAATCACATGAAAATGTATTTAAATAAGTAGATAAACAAGACTAAATTGAGTTATAAAGTAGCACTTGGGCATGAAATTATGCCCAAGATCAGAAAGTGTGCAGCCCTGGTCAACCTGTCTACCCACCACCCAAATAGAATCGTTGTGCTGGTGAGTACGAGGTAGGCCTATAATGAAATCCATATTAATCTCTTCCCACTTCCAAGTAGGAATGCTGATATCCTTAAGTACTCCTCCTAGCCTTTGATGTTGCACCTTTACTTTTTGATAATTTGGGCACCTAGCTACAAACTCTGCAATATCCTTCTTCATACCATCCCACCAATAGATTTCTCGCAAATCACGATACATCTTTGTGGATCCCGGATGGATGGAATATCTGGTACCATTTGCCACATGCAATATCTGGATCCTTAAGTCCTCTATATCTGGAAAACACAGACGTCCCTAGTATCGCAGCACACCATCTCCCCCTTGAGAGAAGACCTCCACCTCCTGAGTAGGAACTGCTTCTTTCATCTTTACCAAAATCGGGTCCTCATCTTCTCTAGCTTTCGCATCAATCACCAAGGACAATTCGAATTGATTTTGCACAACAACGACACCATCGATCGAGTCGAACAATCTAACTCCCAACCTTGCAAGTTGATGGAAATCTTTCACCAACTCCTTCTTTCCCTCATCCACATGGGATACACTCTCCATTGTTCACCCCCATAACCTGGGTGATCTTCAGAATCTCCTTAATGAAATCGTGTGGATCCTTGTCCACCTTCGACCCCGTGAACTTAGGAGGGCTCATTCTCAAGAAATCCCTTACCCTAGCTATTGCTGCATTCCCATTCTGAGGGTAGTGCGCCATTGTCGGATTATGAACTTGGGCAGCCATTGCCGGCGCCAGCATCTAAATCGCTGCTCGAAACTCAACATGGGCAGCTGGCTCTAGTGCATGCCCCTCGTGAACATGTGGGGCTAGCTAATGCCCATTACCATTGGCACCCTCATGATCATTGTTGTTACAATTTCTTCTTGCGTTAACTCGTCATGGAGGCATGATTCTGCAAATGCGAATAGCACGAATTAGGAGAATCAGAAACACTTTTCATCGCACGACATAGATCACAAAAGAATGGAACATTTCCCAAACGTATCATAGCCTCTTCCTCATAAGTCTGGCGTGTTTCACACCCATGAAAAAAGACTCTATTCAATGCGGCTTTTCAGACACCCGAGGACACTTCAAACCTATTGCTCTGATACCAAGTTTTTCACGATCCAAACATACACCCGGATCATAAACATGGGAAATGGAGCCCCGGGAGACCCCAAGTCAACCCATGACATGAGCATACATCTAATTCATTCACATAAGCAAAAGACTTAACATAAGAAAAATGAAATAATGACATAAAAATGGAGAAAAAAATTACATGACCCATACATGAAGGTTGAATACAACTTATAGTCTGAAAAGCCACTATTCATGAAAGACGGGTTGGTGGGACAATACCCCAACTAACCTTGCACTACTTGACCTGAAAAGAGAATAATATAGTCTGAACATATGGCCCTCGGAACTTGAGGACTCACCAAATAGGCTGATAGCAAACTCTGAGGAGCTATTGAGGAGGGTGAGCCTGAGAGCCGGTCTTGCATCATGAAACGATGGAGCATAGAAAGTGATGCGGTCAGTATTTAATGTACCGAGTAAGCAAGGTAAGTTAAACGGACATTTAAAACTTATAAAACTCATAAAGGATCATAAGAGTAGGACATCATGCTCATATCGTAAATATCGTATCATAACATAAGGCTCAAGAGTTTCAAAATATTCGTAATACAAACGTAATCATGATCATAGGAGAAAAGCTTTACTTAACAGGACTTGAGCCAAAATACATAGTCATAAACATTCATAAATCATGATGAACAGTGGGAGATTCTCTTAACTGACATACCACATATGAGCACACATGAAGTCCGACTTGTAAACCTAGTCGGGAGGTCATTCGTACCTTGCCAAGGGTAGAACAATGAAGGGCACCATAAAAGGGAAAATTGGGCTGGGGACAGTCATGAAGGAGGTCCCAACATACCTATGGTGGTAGGTAGTTTATGAGATTCGGGGCTTAACCCGAGCCCCAAACCTACTTGGTGTTCGATACTACTCCCAAAACATATATATAGTGCTCATAGTATAACATGCATGAATTCATGGGCTAGTTAAATCATAATAATCATAAACATTCTTGTACATACATGAACTAGCCATGAAATTAGGCCTGTGAGTCGGTTAAAACATAATTGAAAATCATAAAGTTCATACGTACTTGCAGATCATGCATATAACTTGAAATTTGAAAAAATCATGATGAGTAATTGATTAGATCCATAATTAAATTCATAATTCATGTTGGGGTTGTAAATATCATTTAATTAAAATGTAGATCATAAATTGATTCATCATGGGTAATGCATAATTAGGCTTAATTTCCAAGGAATTCAATAATCAATAACATATTAAATAAATTAATTTAAAAAATCTGATAAAAACCCCATAGAATGCGATAAGGTTCAAAAATCACAAAACCTATTAAAAATCATTCGATTTTAGATAAATCTATTTCAAATCCCCAAAAATTCTTGATAGGATTTTCATGAAATCTTAGAGAATGGGCATTAATGTGAAAGTAAACACCCATGGATAGCCTTACATGCCTGGAAACAACTGATTTTTAATCTCCCTTGAATTCCCAAGAAGGAATTGGAAGGATTTGAAGAGAGAAGCCTTAAATCACCCCTTTGATTACCTCTCTATACTCTTGCATGCATGACTGAAGTCTTAGAATAAATTATCCCTCTAAAAACCCACCTTTCATTAGCTAAAATGACTTAGTTTAGGCTTTAGGACATTTAGAAATTACGAAAAGGCCCTCACTAATTCGCAGAGAATAATGGTCAGGTGGTCCTAACGGACGACCTAACGATTCGTCGCTAAAGAAGATGACTCTTCGTGCTGCTCGCCAAGTACACTGCTTCACTCAGCGTTGGGGGGGTTGGTCACGGGAGACCTCATCACACATTGTGGGTGACCACGAGTTATGGTCTCCATTCGTGATGTACACTGCCCCAACTCCCCAATATTCTCCTTCTTTCTAGCAATGACCCTTCCCATGACTCGTGGTGGCTGACCACGAATGTGGTCTTAAACGTGAGACACTTTATCCTAAAACCTCAAGCCTCACACCTGACCTCCCCCATGAGTCACATAACGACCCGTGGCCAGTCCTAACGGGCCTTCAAACAATTCGTTCTATGTCTGGTGTAAGTTTCCCAATTTTTTGCAAATTTCTAATTTCAAGTCCCAGGTCCAATCTTAGGCACTTCCTCGGTATTACAATGGGCTAGTTAGAAAACATGAACAATCATAATCATACTTGTAATATGTGAAATAGCCATGAAATCAATGACTCTGTGTCAGCTATGATACATAAGCTTGAGATTCATGAAATTTATGTTTACTTGAATAAATTGTCATACATAAAATCATAGGCTAATAAGCTTGAAATTCATGAGACTATACATAATTGAGTAAAAATATCATAAACATGAAAATATAGATTTATGAGAGATCTTAGTAGAAAACATGAATTTATAATCATAAATCATGAAATGAATCATAAGAGACTTGAACTGATAAGAGATTTCATGAGAATTGGGTCTAATCCTAGAATTTCATGAGATCATGCTTGGAGACCTGAATTCCATAGACAGAGTTAAAATTGGGCATGACGGTGGAAGAAATCCTCCATTCATGACCCTACATACCTTGACTTGGTGAAATTCTTGCTAAGATTTGTTGCCCCAGAGATTGGAGAAGAAGGAGGACCTTGATGCTTGAGGTATTGAGAAGATTGATCTTCAACTTCAGGTGTTTGAGATAGAAGGAGGGTTAGGAATGAATAAAACCCTAGAATATACCCTCTTATGAGCTTAAAATGACTTAATTTAGGAGTTAAGAATATAGAAATTACAAAAATGCCCTTAATGACTTTGGCCAAAAAATTGACTCTTGCAGACATAAAATGTGACCTAACGACTCATTATGGTACTTGAGGAGTCATTAGGTACCACTCGTTACCAACGGCAAGAAGTTCCCAACTTTCTGGTCTTTTCTTGAATCCACCACTTAACGATTCTTCATGAGATTTAATGGATCTGTTAACCAGTCATCAAGACTCTCTGAAACTTAACATTTCACCAAGTTCTTGCGTGTAATAGGTCACTTAATGACTCATCAAGTGGCTTAACGGGTCACTTGATGGTTTGTCCTATAACCCAGTGCACATTTTCCTATTTTCTTCATTTTGTGCGTCGAGTTTGATCTTAGGGACTTTTGGGGTTTTACAAGTTTATTTACTCTTTAGGGAATGATGTGTACTACTTTGTATAGTTTTTTTTAGTTGTGTAGCATTGTCAGATTTTCACTTCTCTATTTAACTTTATTATAGCCTTGTCGATTTTCAAGTTTCTTTATCGTTATTGTCGAGTCCTTATGGCCTAGTATCTATCTTGATCAATCGTGAAAGGTGGCCTTGTTGGCCTTACTGTTACAATTATAGACATTATATAGCTGGCTTCTCGATCAATCTCGAGTCAAGTGTCAGTTGGCCCTACCCCAGTTTTGGGGTATGACAAACTTGGTATTAAGCGAAGTCGTGCCCCAGGGAGTCCACAAAGCCATTTTTAGTCTTGCTTATGGGTATCTTGTTTTACCATACTTAAAATCAGGAGGCTACAGGGCATTAATGAGTTGTTTCACTTATTTTATTAACTATTGGTGCTATAGAGCGAAGCTATCAATATTATGATATCTAAATCATGTTATTATTTTAGAGCATGCCTGTGACGAGGAAGATGACTAAGCGGTTGATTGGTACCATTGCTGGAGAGGGTACCAATTGCCCTATAGAGGATCAAGGGGACAGATCTGAGGCTCAGAGTGAGTCCCCCACCCCAGATATTACAGTTCCTTCAGCCCCAGTCAGGGCTACAACAGATGAACCTCCATCTCTCCCTGCCCCAGTGATACATGAGGTTGATAGAGTGGTGGATCCTCCAGCACCTGTGGCACCTTCGATTGGTTCGAAAGGACAAGGTTTTGAGGGAGCTACTCAATTGATGGCTCATATAGCCGTAGGTCAGGCGTGACGGTTAGAGGTGATGGAGGGAAATGGAGGTTAAGCTTTTGAGAGTTCCAGGGCTCGTGAGTTCTTATGTTTGAGTCATCCCATATTCACCAAATCAAAACCGAGCAAGGATCCTCAAGACTTCATTGACCATACATATAGGGTGTTGAAGATGATGTGGGCTATAGTGACTGAGGGGGTAGAGTAAGCAGCCTTCAGGCTAGGTGACGTCTCTATATTGTGGAATTAGGCTTGGGCTCAATCTAGAGGAGTCGATGCACCCCCAGCTAAGTAGAAAATGTTTTAAGAGGCCTTTATGCACCAGTATTTGCCCTTGGAGCTTCGATAAGCTCAAGCTGAGTAGGTATGCTCCACATATGGTCCAAACAATAGAGGATAGAGTTCATTAGTTCGTGTTAGGGGTAAGGACTCATATAGCTCGTAATTATTTCGGGGTATCTACTCAGGAGCATATGGACATTGCACGGATACAAGATTTTGCCTAGAAAGTGGAAGATTTGGTTCATTAGTTACAGGATGCTCGGAGGCAATAGAAGTAGAGGAAGAGAGCTAGGACTGTGGATCCTTACAAAGGGCCTCTGAGTGATCTAGGAGCTCAGCCATTCAGCAGTCAGTTAGGCCTGTAGGGAGTGCTCCACCTCAGCTTCAAGCATAGTGGAGAAACCAGGGCCAAGCTCCATGTAGCTCTCTATTACAAAAGTGGGCAAGGCATAGAAAACCACCATTGCCACCTTTTTCTCATTGTGAAAGATCCCATTTAGGCCAGTACTGTTAGGGATAAAATGTATGTTACCGTTGGGGACAACTAGGGCACTTTATGAGGGATTGTCCAAATAAGGCCGAGGGGGATCAGGCGTGGTTAGAGAAATCAACGGTTTGTTCATCTTCATCAATTTAACCCCCTAGATTAGATCCTCAATCTATAGCAAGCTATGGAAGGAGTAGAGAGAGAGATGCTTTTGGTTTTGTGCCACTGCCATCACCTGATATTATTACAGGTACTTTGATTATTCATTCTCGAGCAATATTTACTTTTCTTGATCCTGCTTCTACACTATCTTATTTTACACCATTGGTTGAAAGTCAGTATGATATAATCCCTGAGTTATTATTTAGACCATTGTTATTTCTACGCCAATTGGCGAATCTGTGTTACCTAAATGAGTTTACCAGAACTGTGTAGTATTGGTATGTGATAGATCAACCCTAGATGATCTAGTTGAGCTTGAAATGGTTGATTTTTATGTTATTATAGGTATGTATTTGTTGGTAGCATATTATGATAATGTTGATTGCATAGCCAAGGTTGTTAGATTCCATTTTCTCGATGAGCCAGTCCGGAAATGCCAAGGTGATGCTGCTACGCCTAAAGGTAAGTTTGTTCCATACCTTAAGGCTCAGAAGTTGATATTGATAGGCTATATTTCTCACTTGGTCCAGGTAAGAGACTAGAAACATGATCCCCCAACTCTCCAGTCAATTTCTATTATAAATGAGTTCCCCGACATCTTTCTAGAGGAGCTGCTTGGAATTCCACCTGAAAGGGAGATAGATTTTTCTATTGACTTACTTCCAAGTACTCAGTTGATATCGATGCCTCAGTATAGAATGGCTCCAGAAGAGCTAAGATAATTAAGGATAAATTGAAATATTTTCTCGAAAATGGCTTCATCCAGCCCAGTGTGTCGCCATAGGGTGGACCAATGTTGTTTGTGCGGAAGAAAGAAAGATGGTCATTGAGAATGTGCATCAACTACAAGTAGCTGAATAAGGTAACCATTAAGATCAAATATCCTCTTCCCAGGATTGAGGACTTATTTGATCAGTTACAAGGTGCAAGATGTTTTTTGAAGATTGATTTGAGGTTTGATAACATCAATTATGAGCTAGGGAGGTTGATATCCCTAAGACTGCTTTTAGGACCCGGTACGGTCACTATGAGATTGTGGTGATGTCATTTAGGCTTACTAATTCCCTAGAGGATTTATGGATCTGATTAATCAGGTGTTTAGGCCTTTCTTGATGTATTCGTGATTTTCTTTATTAACGATATTCTGATTTACTCGTGATCAGAGGAAGAGCATGCTGATTATCTAATAGCAGTATTGTAGATTCTCTAGGAGAATAGGGTATATGCTAGATTTTCTAAATATGAGTTTTGACCAACATCTGTAGCTTTTCTTCGCCACGTGATTACAGGAGAAGGTATAAGGGTAGATAACTAGAAAATAGAAGTTGTGAAGAACTGGCCCAGACCCTTGAACCCTATAGACGTTTGTAGCTTTCTCAGATTTTAGAAGGTTATTACTATTGGTTTGTGGAATGTTTCTCTACTATCTTTGCCCCATTAACAAAGTAAGAAGTTATGTTTAAGTGCACAAAGGCATACGAAGGGAGTTTTTCAGGAGGTGAAGAATAGGCTGACTTCAGCACCTGTCCTGACTCTCCTAGAGGATGTCGTGGTTTATGTGGTGTATTGTGATGCTTCTACAGTTGGGCTAGGTTGTTTTTTGATGCAACATGATAATGTTATTGCTTATGCCTCTAGACAATTGAGGAAGCATGAGAAGAATTATCCTATACATGATCGTGAGGTTGCTGCAGTGGTATTTGCATTGAAGATTTGGTGGCACTACTTATAAGGGGTACATGTTGATATCTTCAGAGATTATAAGGGCCTCCAGTACTTGTTTCATTAGAAAGAGTTAAGCTTGAGGCAATGAAGATGGTTAGAGCTACAAAAAGATTATGATGTGAGTATCTTCTATAATCCGAGCAAGGCAAATGTTGTAGTTAATGCATTAAGTCGCAAGTCTATGGGTAGCTTGAGTAATATTCAGGTTGACAGGATTGAAATAGGGAGACTTTACAATAGTTGGCTGACATACAGATTCAATTACTGGATACTATAGGTAGAGGTATTGTTTTCCAGAACACAACAAAATCATCCTTTGTAGCTGAAGTTAAGTAGCACAATAAGACGATGAAGAGTTAGTCTTACTGAGAGACAATATACCGCAGTAGAAACAAATCCTATTTCATTGTGGACCCAACAAAGTTCTTAGATACCAGGGCCATGTATGTCTGCCTAATGTGGGTGAGCTATGGGAACATATTATGAATAAAGCTCATCACTCTTGATGTTCAGTACACCCAAGTTCCATGAAGATATATCTATCTTGAGACAACTATATTAGTGGAACAACTTGACAAAGGCATCATAGGTCTTGTGACTCAGTGTCCTAATTACCAACTAGTGAAGGTTGAGCACCAGAGTCTTAGAGGTCTAATGCAGGATATAGAAATTCCAGCCTAGAAATGGGAGGAGATTGATATGGATTTTATTATAAGGGTGCCTCGAACGAGCAGGAAGCATGACTCTATCTGGGTAATAGTTGATAAATTAACTAAATTAGATCACTTCTTGCCAGTCAAGATTATGTATTCTATAGAGGATTATGCTAGACTCTATATATGGGAGATAGTTCACCTACATGGAGTTCCCTTACCCAACATTGTAGACATAGGCTCTTAGTTCAAAGAAAACTTTTGGAAGTCTTCCCAGAAATGCCTAGGAATTAAGATAAGCCTCAGTACCGTATTTTATCCTCAAAGAGACGAACAGGCTTGACGCACCATTCAGACGCTTGAAGATAGGTTGCGTGCCTGTGTTTAGATTTTGGCGGAAGATGGGATAATCATGTATTCATGATTGAGTTTTCCTATAATAATAACTACTAGGTGAGTATCTATATGGCAACATATGAAGCTTTATGTGGGTTAAAACATGTCTCCAATGGGCTGGTTTGAACTTAGTGAGACAGAGTTATTGGGGCCAAGACTTAGTGCAGCAGGCTATTGACTAGGTGAAACTTACTAGAGATTGACTTCAGACAACCCAGAGCAGGAAGAAATCTACATGGATGTATATCGTCAAGCACTCGAGTTCACTGTTTGCAATTGGGTTTTCATGAAGGTGTCGCCTATGAAGGGCGTTATGTGTTATGGAAGAAAGGACAAGTTGAGTCCTAGATATGTTGGGCCTTATAGAATTTTCCGCAGGATAGGCAAAGTGGCCTATGAGTTGGACCTACCATTAGATCTAGCAGCAGTCAATCTTGTATTTTAGGTTTTGATGTTGCAGAAGTGCATAGGAGATCTAGCCGTATCATGTCGATTGAGGATATACAAATTTCTGAGGAGATGACCTATACAAAGGTCTCAATATCCATTCTTGATCGACAGGTCAAAAAGCTTCGGACTATCGAAGTTGCCTCAGTAAATATGTTATGGCAGAATAACAATATCGAGGAAGTGACTTGGGAAGCTGAGGAGGAGATGATGAAGAAGTACCCTTACTTATTTGCGACAATGATGTGATATTGAGGTATGTGTTTGATACATAAGTTATAGATTATGTATTCTTAACGCATGTCAAGTGAAGTTAACCCTCATTCGAGGATGAATGTTTCTAAGGGGGGAGGATGTTACACCCCGAAATATTTTTGACGTTAAAAAGTGTAAGGAGAATGAAATTCCAAAGGGGTGATTAAATCATGGAATGGATATGTGGGGGTGATTTAAGAATTTAATTAAAGTTTTAAGATAAAGGCAGCTTGGTAACGAAATTTGAGTTCACGATTGATTACGAGGAAATATTTTTTTATAATTCTCGTATATAATCTAACTTGGAACAATCCTATCTCCTAATCTATATAAGTTAGAAGTCTAACAACCTATCAAATTAATGGTCTTTAAGTCTAATTTTTAGAACATAAAAAATTGCTCGTCAATCAGAGATCGGAGTAAAAGTTATAAGATTTTACCGAAGCACTACCAAGCGGTGACGTGAGCGTAATGACGTAGCACCTCAACTGCCCTATCTCCTTAAAAATCAAACTTCAAGTTGTGGAAAACATTTTCATCTTAATCCTTTTTGGCCTGCTTGCTTAGAATACTATTTCTCTCTCATTTCTAGTAGCTAGAACAAGGAAAATCAAGGAGTAAACACCAAGTAAAGTTCAATAAAAATACAAGCCAAGTGAAGGAGCTCATTTGCAAGATTGGTGTAGTGTTTTGGTGGATGTTTTTGCTGCATTTAGGCATGAGTTTCTGGTGTTCTTGCTACATTTTTAGAGAAGTACTAAGCTGCATATATACTCCCTTTTTTATAGGGACTGGATACAAGGAGTGAGTTAAGGATTCTACCCTTCTAAACATTCCAGAACGTTAGCTAAGAAGCTAGAAATCGGAAGCTAAACTAGGCTACCGTTTTGGTGTATAATTGCTGAAGTCCTGTCCTTTTTTATTAAGGTTGTAGCAGCTGTATTTAGGTGGAAATGGGACTTATTCACAATGAAAACTAGGTAAATTCTCCCTTTTATTTCCCCTTAAAAAGTATGCAGACAAGCTACAATAAAGTGTTGAAATATTGCCTTGTTTGGTTACACTGTGGCTGCCATTGGTATGACATTTTTGACGGATAACTTGGCTTAAAACGACCTTATTTCATAGTTGAAGTCTCAAAGAATGGAAGAGGGAGGAAAATTGGTTGTTGGAGGAAGAATTGGCTAAGGGAGCACGTCGACACAAGGTATGTAAAGGCATCACTCCCCTTGTTTTTCAGGAACGACTTTGTACCATTAAAAGGATCAATACTTCTGCATTTGGAACTCATGTTTTGACATGTATGATTCTTTCCAAAGAATTAAAAATTCTAGGCATTATGTTTGATTTGGTAAGAGTTGATTGGAATAAGTAATTGTGTAGCAAAAATGTCTTACTTATGTTTGTTGTCATATTATAACTGTCATAGCTATAGATTGAGTCTGGAGATCCCTCAGCATGGGACTGTAATTTGGTCTTTTATATTATGTTACACATGTGATGTTAAATATGTTTGGCATGCTGGTTTCTTGGAGGATTTAGTAAAAAAAGCTAAACCATGATAGCCAAATGAATTTAAGCTAAGGATTGAGATTGCGATCATTTAATGGTAAATAAGCTTATTGAACTAGAACTACCTTGTTATGATTTTTCTTTATCTTATATGTATGTTATGAAATATTTGAGGCCAATAGGAGAGTTCATAATCACTTTCCCTTAAATCGAATGATAAGGTAGCAAGTCTTCGAGCTGTAATGTCCATTTTAACACGATCTATAAATCTTGTTGAAACTTTGTGTCATCCGTGGTTCTTTATGGTTTATACGAGTCTTAAATACATACATTTAAGTGCCATTTGGTAGCATTACATGTTATGTGCTCACTTGCAGTTATGTATTTTGAAGGAGGCCTATGTTTGCCATAGATTTAGCATTCATCATTTTTATGCTATTTTTGTTAAATTGACTCAGTTTAAGCCTTATCATATCAATTTATGATTATGGTTATGCTTTATTGATTTTATCCCAGTGTGGTACACTAACTTGATGGGTTTTACCCCGATGTGATACACCGGTTGGATTAATTTTATATGGATTTGATGGTCGGTTGGCCGCTAGCACTACAGTTATAGTTTGGTTTGTGCATTAATAGGTTGCATTTTAACTTCAATATTGAGTGATCGTCAGGTTTTGGTTTCTAGGATTTCAGGTTGTTAATATTCCTTATTTCTAGCTTAGTTCTCATTGTTACCTTATATGTTTACAGTTTCTAGCCTTGCATACCAATATATTTTGTTTATACTGACGTTCCTTCGCCTGGGGTCCCCTCCTACAATCATGTTGCGATTACAGGCAGAGGCTCAGATCATCAGATATAGTAGAAGCCAAATTTCAGTGGAGTAGTGGTATGCTCCTCTCTTTTAGTAGTCATGTCTTAGTTTTAATTATTTTGAGTTTTGTGTATAGCATGGGTAGCCTGGGGCCCTGTCCCATGCATTTAAGTTTGTTTACTCTTTAGAGGTTGATGTGGACTAGAATGTACAGTTTGTTTTGGTTGTATAGCCTTGTTGGCTTTCCATTGCTCTGTTTAGTTTTATTGTAGCCTTATCGGTTTTTAAATTGCTTATTCATTATTGTCAAGACCTTATAGGTCCAGTATCTATCTTGATTGATCGTGATAGTTGGCCTGGTCAGCCTCAGTGTTACAATTACAAATGTTATACAGCCAGCTTCTCGATGAATCCCGAGTCTAGTGCCAGTTCCATCCTCCCCCAGTTTTGGGGTGTGACATCATAGGTCTCCCCATAACAATTCATACATCCCCAATACATAATCAAATATCTATATAACTCCTTGGAACTTTCCAGGTAGTTTCTATCAGCAAAGTAATATCAATTCCACTTGAAATCCTCAATTAAATTGTATAGTTGTTGTAACACCTCGTAAAATTTAAGCAATAAATTCATAATTTTGAGGTACGATTAAGAGTACGTAATAGGCTAAGAAGAAAGTGTTTTGAGGTATTTGAGTCACTCTATAGTCGTATGTTATGATTGGATGTCGATCAAGTGGTAGAATGAAATTCGGCAAAAGTTATTGCAAATCTTTTCTTGAGATTCTCTGAAATTTGGATCAAATATCTTGAAGCTATTCTCCAAATATATAAGTTGTTAAGGGGCCTATGACCTATCAAATTAAAGGTCTATGAGTCTAGTTTCCAATTCATTAAATTGTTCATCAATATTACTTTGAAATAGATAGATATTTGCGTTTTCGTGTGACTACGCAGGCAAATAGTGAGGACAAGATGGGTTTCACAATGGCAGCGTGTCATGCCACCAAATCAGAGCATTCATCATCATGAAAGGTTGCTACAGAGGCGGTGACTGCCTATATAAGTATTTTGGACGATTGGTTCGTTTCATTGATCATTTCCTAGCATTTTCTCGTGAGTAGAAGCCCTCTTCAGCTCCTCTCTATATACTATGTTGATTATATGGTTATACATTTTTTTCCAAGGTTATTTTTAATGTGGGGAAGTCGGGAGACACGTGTAGCTTGCATTTTTGCATTTTTTCCGAATGTCTTGGTGCTTGTTTCTTCGGGAACTGATTCGTAAGCTTTTCTGTTCATAAATTCTTAGTTGGTTCAGGTGATTATGAGTATGTGAGAGTTGGCAGGTTGCTACCTTGGATATTCTACCATCGAATTTGTAGAAAACTAGTTGAATAAGCTTCATTTTGTATTGTTTTCATGTTGTATTCTTATAGCAGCATTTTGGTGATTGAGAGATCTGTTTTTGGGGCAGTAGGTCATGCTGTTGTTGGTGTAGGTGTTGTCTAACCTCGATGTGGCATCAAGAGGTATGTTAAAGCTTCTATTTCTTCCATTTTGGCATGATTTTAGTGAAGTATTGCTACTCATAAACTCGTGTTTATTGGTTGTTTTTGAGGACTTAAAATTGTGTTGTCTCTAAGCTTGTTGAGTTATTGTTTATATGGAATTATGTGCATATATGTGTTGGGTTGATTGCTATCTTTGAATTTGTCGATTGAAGGGTGTAGTTACGACTAGTCGATAGATTTGTGATAACAATCGAGTGGTTAAGTTGTTGTAGTAGTTGGTGTTGTTTCAAGTTCTATATCATGGGTTCGTTATATGGTTAAGGTGGGATGTTTGGCTTGTTGATGGTTTAGTGATGGTTAGAACAGATGGTGGAAATGTCCTTTGGTTATACTTTGAGTCGATGGCCATGTTGGCCTTGTTGATAGATCTTTAGGAGACCTAGCAAAAGTTGGAATGTTGTACCTTGCTCAAATATGTGGTTTGTGTGTGAACATTGATTGTGTATGTATTTACCGTGATTGTATGCTTCAGTTGTTGCGTTGTTGTTTATGGATACAGGATGCACGAGAGTTACTCTGGCTAGGGGTTGAGCTCGATGTGCCTTGTGGCTTGTGGATACCCCGCACACGAGAGTTGCTACAGCTCAGGGAGGAGCTCAAGGATTGATATGGTCTTTGGAGTTGATAGTTCCTCTATAGTACAGACGCAAGTCGCGATTCGAGAGTTGGTACGGCATGTTTGAGCCTCCCAAGAATCGTGATAGTTCTCCCAGTTAGATTGAGTTCAACTGACTATGCGCAGCCGAGAGTTGTTCTTGCAGTGCTTGTTTGATATTGTTGCTGATGTGTGTGCTTATGTTTGGTGAACACCTATAAGGCCATAAGAGTTTTCGGCAAAGCTGTGATTGTAATTTGATTTATACATTGTATTGTTGCCTTGGATTATCTTTGTCTTATAAGCTATAGATGCTACTTGTGGTTTGATGATAGCTGAGGTTGTTGAACGGCCTAGAGTTGACCAAGTATGACGTTTGTAGGGATCCTGTGTGGTATAGAAGGTCACAGGTGAGTTGTGTTGGCCAGTTGTCGTTTAGTTGTTCATTTATTTTGTTATGTTGAACTTGCCAGGCTTATGGGGGCTAGATAGGTTCTATTTGATTACTTGACTTTGGATTTCCTTCCTGCTATTGTCCAATATTTCTATTGATTTGTACTTTGAATCTTGTTATCATTTCTGCCTTACATACTCGGTACATTTTCGTACTAACGCCTTAGTCGGGGCGCTGCATTCATGCCTGCAGGTGTTGACTGAAAGGTAGATGAAGTTCTTAGTTGTCAGTGGAGTTCCAGTTGAGTCGAGAAATCTCCAAGTCTTTCGGAGTTGCCAAATATTGTTTTATGGGTAGTTCTTCCTAGATAGTAGACTTACTATTATGTTCATAGAAGCTCATAGACATCTATTGTGGGTGTAGTGTCATTATTGTAGGCTAGGTGGGCCTTGTTGTATAGATTATTTTCCATCCTGTGGCCTTGACAGCCTATTGCATTTATTTTTGATTGGTCAGTAAACTAACTTCTCCTTATTGCATTTACTGTGATCTTATAGTAATTATTATGCCAAAACTCATCGGTTCTGGCTTGTAGTAGTTAGTTTTATGGCAGGGTGTGCTAAATCAGGTGTGGCACTAGGTGCCAGTCTTGCCCCTCCGAGTTTAGGGTGTGACAGACTTGGTATTTGAACAGTTCGTGTCCTAAGGAGTCTATGAGGTATGTCTGGTAGAGTCTTGTTTATGTGTGCATTGCACAGTGTACTTATAAACATGATACTACAGGACATTTAGAATTGTTACCATTCTTTCTGGATCGAAATCGTGCGATATGTCAACTATCGTAGGTGTTGGGTCTAGACCCGCATTTTCTAACTTGTGCAGGGATAGTTGTGAATGGTTAACTATAGCCGGCCAGTGGCTAGACATGGTAGCAGGTAAGGTCATTATCTCGATTTTGGTTATGGTTGTGTCTCACCCTGGAAAGGTGCAACATTGTTTCATTTGGAGTTGTTTGTGGTAGACATAAGAGTTATGTCATTGTGTGAGGCTATATCATGTTGTGATAGTGTGAGGCTATATCATGTTGTGATAGTGTTTGTAAAAATCGTGCGTGTCGTCCAAGATTCGAGGATGAATGTTTCCAAATGGGGAAGGATGTAACACCCCATATAAATTAAAAAATAAATTCGTACTTTTGAGGTAGGACTAAGAGTACTTAATATGCTAAGAAGAAAGTGTTTGGATGTATTTGAGTCACTCAATAATCGTATGTTAAGATTGAACGTTGATCAACTGGTACAATGAAATTCAACAAAAGTTGCCTCAAATTTATGTCTTAAGATTCTCTGAAATTTGGGTCAAATGTCTCAAAGATTTTCTCCCAATCTATAAGGAGTTAGGGTCTACAACCTATCAGATTAAAGATCTATATGTCTAGTTTGGAACACATTAAACCATTCGTCAATATGACTTTAGAGTAGTGAGATATTTTCATTTTGTGTGATTGTGTAGGCAGGCGGTGAGGACAAGAGGGGCTCCATGTTGGCAACGTGTCACGCCACCAAATCAGCGCATTCATTAGCGTGATACATTGCTATTGAGGCGGTGTCTACCTGTATAAGTATTTGGGTCTGTTGGTTCATATCATTTATCATTTCCGAGCATCTTCTTGAAACCAGAAGCCCTCTCCAGCTCCTCTCTATATATTATGTTGATTATAAGGGAATAAATAATTTTACAAGGTAATTTTTGATGCCGGGAAGTTGGAGGATGCGTGCAACATGCGTTTTTGCGTTGTTTCTGAGCGTCTTGGTGGCTATTTCTTCGGGAACTGATTGGTAAGATTTCTCTTCATAAATTCTTTGTTTTTAGGTTGATTATGAGTATGTGAGTGTTGGTAGGTTGCTACCTTGGATATTCTACCACCGAATTTGTAGAAAACTAGTCGAATAAGCTTTGTTTTGTATTGTTTTCATGTTGTTTCATATACCAGTGTTTTGGTGATTGAGGGATCTGGTTTTTGGGCAGTAGCTCATAATGTTGTTGGTGTAGGTATTGGCTAACCTCAATTTGGCATCAAGAGGTATATTAAGGCTTCTATTTCTTTCGTTTTGGCGTGATTTCAGCAAAGTATCGCTACTCATAAACTCATGCTTATTGGTTGTTTTTTGATACTTGAAATTGTGTTGTTTCTAAGCTTGTTGAGGTACTATTTATATGGTATTATGTTCATATATGTGTTGGGTTGATTGCTACCTTTATATTTGGCTATTGAAAAGCGTGGTTGCAACTAGTCGATAGATTTGTGATAACAATCATGTGATTAAGTTGTTGTAGTATTTGTTGTTGTTTTTAAATCACTATCATGAATTGGTTATGTGGTTAATGTGGGATGGTGGGTTGATTGATGGTTTAGTGGTGGCTAGAACCGATGGTGGTGACGTCCTTCGGTTATAGTATGAGTCGGTGACCGTGTTGACATTTTTGATAGAACTTCGGGTGACCTAGTTAGAGTTGGATTGTTGTACCTTTCTCAAATGTGTGCTTTGTGTGTGACCTTTGGTTGAGTATGTACTTACCGTGATTGTATGCTTTGACTATTGCCTTGTGGCTTATAGATATCTGATGCACAAGAGTAGTTCCGGCGAGGGGTCGAACCCGAGGTGCCTTGTTGCTTGTGGATACCCGATGCACGAAAGTTGTTTCAGATTGGGGTTGAGCCTAAGGGTTGATATGATCTATGGAGTTGATCATTCGTCCATAACACTGAGGCAAGACGTGATTCGAGGGTTGGTCTAGCATGTCTGAGCCTACCTAGGATCGCGATAGTTCTCCTAGTTGGATTAAGTTCAACCAACTACGTGCAGACAATAGTTGTTCCGATAGTTCGGTTGATATTGTTGATGATTTGTGTGCTTATGCTTGCTGAATGCCTGTAAAGCCGGGAGATTGTTATTTGATTTATATATTGTATTGTTGCCTCGGATTATCTTTTTCTTATAAGTTGTGGATGGTACTTGTGGTTTGATGATAGCTGAGGTTGTTGAGGAGCCTAGATTGACCAAGGTTAGATGTTTGGAGGGATCCTGTGTGGTACACGAGGTCGCAGGTGAGTTATGTTGGCTAGGTGTAGTTTAGTTTTTCATTAATTTTGTTACATTGAACTTTCAAGGCTTATAGGGGCTAATTAAGTTCTATTTGCTTACTTGACTTGTGATTTCCTTCCTGATGTTGTCAAGTATGTCTATTGATCTATAACTTTGAATCTTGTTATCATTTCTGATACATACTTGGTACATTTCAATACTGACACTCTAGTAGGGGACTTGTATTCATGCTTGCAGGTGTTAATTGGCAGGTAGATCAAGTTCTTAGTTGTTGAGTGGAGTTCCAGCTGAGTCGATAAAGCTCTAAGTCTTTCGGAGTTTCCAAATGTTGTTTTATGGGTAGTTAGGAGCCTATCCCAAATAGCTGACTACTATTATATTCATAGCGGCTCATAAACATCTGTTGTAGGTGTAGTGTCCTTGTTGTAGGCCAAGTAGGCCTTGTTGTATGGATTATTTTCCATCCCGTGGCCTTGAAGATCTATTCTATTTATTTTTGGTTGGTTGGTAGACCAGCTTCTTCTTATTGCATTTACTCTGATCTTATAGTAATTGTTATGCCAAACCTCGTTGGTTTTGGCTTGTAGTAGTTAATTTTTTTGTAGGGTTTGCTCGATCAGCTGTGTCATAGTGTGCCAGTCATGCCCCTCCGAGTTTGGGGCGTGATAGCTGTAAATATTCCTAATAATATGTTTGTATTCCATCCAACATAGAAAAAGAAAATCCAACCCTATCTAAAATGTACCATCCTCATATAACACTAATAGTCATGGAAATGATCTTGAATCTTCACAAAATCAATACTAAGCCTTCTGTTATTTTATAGTGACCTATTTCATCTTTTTATTCATGAACCTTCAATGCTGTCATTCGAGATATCCAAAGCTAAAATCTACATGTCACACCCCGAGTCTACACCCTGCATGGGTCACGATACTTGGAGTCACAGGTAACCCCAAGTCAACCCCTGGTCTATCATACACCGGCATTTCGAGTAACGCACACACACACACAGATATAGATATATATTGTTACGCCCCATAAATTCTTGACATTTGGATGGCCTATTTGCATGTTGGTTAAGAGCTTTAGAATGCCATACATGCTAGGAAAAGGCCCAGGGGATGACCGGACAAGCGCCAAGTCGGAGCATCGCAAGGCAAATGCGACTTATAAATCACATTCGACAAATGCAACTTAAAGAGGAAGTCAGGCAAAGCCCCTCCGTGACAGGCAGCGTGTCACAGAGGCTTCCCCTCAGCAATGGCCAGCGTGCCACACGGGGGGGGGGGGGGGTTCAGGTCCAAGTATATAAACCCCTCCACTTCAGTTTTTGTTAGATAATTATCAAAAATTCCAGAGAGTAACCAGAAAATAGAGGGTACGAGTGATTTATTTGAAATTCCGTCTGTTTACGCTATTAAACGCAGTCCAAACTTGAATTAATCTTGGGTAGTGAAGTATTAAGCTGCCGGAAGCATTCCTGTGGAGTTAGTTTCATGAAATTCGGCCAGCGATTCATCGTCCTACCGAGCTAAGGTAAGTGGAATTGCTCCAAATTAATGTCAATATACTCCTAGCCCTAAAGTGAGTATTTCTCCCTTTCGGACTTCCGAGAATAGCGAGCTTTCGTCTGTTTTTTTGATAAGTCAAAGTTTGGGATATATATATATTCAAAGTAATATTTTCATCCATAATATTGATGAATTTAGTTCTAATTGCTATGAATGTGAATACAGTTGGAATAAATAGCTGAATATTGACCGAGTTACGCCAGTTAGCCAGAAAGCCGACAACTGAGGTATATAAAGCTAGTTTCTTTAGCAAGTTAGTAATTCTAGTATAGTAAAATAGAATAAATTCTAGAAGAAAGTTCCAGAAGCCGATTATTAAGCTCAGTGTGAATTCAGTAGATATGTTTTGTAATATTATGACGTATTCAGAATAAAAGTCAGTAAATTAGTATCAAACAACGAGATATTATTTCAGACTCAGTACCAGATTCAGTTTAATTCAGCCAAAGAATCAGAATAGAATATCAAAACATGAACAATATTATTAGATTTATTATACATGTTATATGTGATTATTGTTGTTAGTTGAGATCTGATTGTTTTATGTGGGCACCCTTAGAACTTCCTTGCCGCCCTAGGGTTAATAACTGTGTCGACTCGCCCGCCAGAGGGTGAGGATACGTCACTCCAAGGAGTGTCATGCTGTCCGCAGTAGGACGAAGATGGGATGCAGCATTCCCTATAGCAGGCTGATCAGCATTATAGCATACCCTGTCGAGCACTTGCGCCTAGGGCACAGATTACAGATTACCGATATAGATCTCAGATTATAGTTACAGGAGTCCTCCGAACTCAGATACAGTTATAGTCAGGGGCCCAGAAAGCCCAAGCTGCATACCCAGGGAGCCGGCGGGGTGCTCGTAGTTATTAGATGAGTGGAGTGAATTTATTTTTGGATGGTTTGGCCCGGGTAGAGGTATATAGATTGCATGTTGATTGACACATTTCGGCTTATGGGGGCTGGTATAGGTTCTTTTATGCTATATATATATATATATGTTACTTACTAAATATATATACACATGCTACTTATTAAATGGATAGTTAGCAGGACGTTGTATCGACAGGTATGGTTCTTCTCTTCCTTCCAGTATAGTTAAGCTCAGCACAGATTCTGCTATTCAAGACAGTTTTGGCTATCCTCTGTCACTTCAATAACTAATCAGTATTACTGTCTATTTTCAGTTACGTTTAGTTATTGCTTTGCATACTTGGTACCAGTGGTACTGACGCCTGTTTGAGGGCGCTGCATTACTTTCCTGCAGGTACTCATAGACGAGGAGCCGATCCCTCGTAATTCTAGCTAGCACATAGAGTCATCAGCTCATGTCATCCGGAGCTAGAAAGCTAGAGGTTTATTTCTTATCTTTTGTGGTACAATATGGGTAGGTCGGGGCCCTGTCCCGACCATCTTATCAGTATTCTTATGAGGCTTGCAGATTGTATATTTTTTGTGGTTAGCTGTACCGGTCTTGTGAGGCCATGTGTATGTTTTAGTTTGTTTATGATGGCTGTGTGGGGCCTTTTTCAGTTGGTAGTGGTGACTTTGTCTGTCACGTAGCAGTTTAGCACCTATTTTCTTGATTCAGAAGTAACTAGACAGCATGGTGGCCTTGTCGCCCCACATAGGTTCCTTCATACTACTGTTGTTCTAATGAGCTATTGCTTCCTTACAGGTGGCTATAGGCCTAGTCGGCTGGAGGCTATATTTATAGTCATTATATAGCCCGTCATTTTCTTGAACCCAGAGTTAGAGCCAGGCTGGCACCACAGTGCCTAGGCATAGTAGCCCAGCATTCTAGGTCTTAGTAGGGCACCAGGTGCCAGTCATGCCTCCCAAGGCGGGGCGTGACAAACTTGATATCAGAGAAGGTCGCATCTCAAGGAGTCTGCAACCCGTGCTAAGTAGAGTCTTGTCTATGGATGTATTGTGCACCACATACTATAGGCAGGAGGCTGCAAAGCATGATAGGATGCTTACTCTTTCTTACTATTCAGTCGTGCTGTAGAGCGGTAAAGTATAGGGGTGAGTCCCTAAAACTTATCATACTCTTTGGTTACAGATACAAAGTAAGATCAACGACACCCTATCATAGGCAGAAGATTGGATATAGAAGTAGGAGAGGGCACCAGTCAGTTGCAGGGTAACTACAGCAGCAGCAGGAGGTATCAGGGACCTCCCACTGTGATACCTCTATCGGTACCATTACCAGTATATTTCTATAACTTCAAAATAGGGAGTCAGAAGCATAGCATATATACTTGTTGATTTATCTGTTAAGATATGTAAGATTTGATTAAGGTGACATATAATATTAGATTATCGGATAGATGTGAGAGAGAGAGGGAAATGCAGGATTTCCACCTCTATCTTTTCAGATGTGGTACAGTTCCATGTTTCCGTTTCGTTGCAGTGAGAAAAGGCTATTCCTACTTCTTAGTTTTGATTCCAGTATAGCAAGGAGCATAAGGATAGAGGCGAAGTTGCCAAAGTAAGCGGTAAGTGAAGACGGATCGGTTAATTCTAGAAAGTGTTAGAAAGAGTAAGGAGCCCTATGATTACGTAAGTTGTGCAGACCCTCACGATAATAGGTCAGAAGAGTGAGTAAGACTACTAGCTTACTCGAAGTGGGTGTAAAAGACCTATCAGTGATGAACTTCCAGTAATAGTTACGTTCGAGTCAAAAAAAGGCCAAGTCCGCCAACACGCTAACGACGGCAGGATATACCTGCAAGATAATGGTTATGATTTCAGTTGTGATATCAAAAGGTAGGGAGGTCATATGAATCAGATGGGTATGACTGCAAGCCAGAAAAAGTATAAGCTGAGACTTGACCAGTAACCTTATTAACAATGTAAGGCAGGTACCTTGAACCCAAGAGCTCAGCTTAAGCAAGATAAGGGGAAGAAGCAGGAATACCAGATTTTGAGGGGAAACTAGAATAACCTCCAGATTGAGAGAATATTAAGGACTAAGCCTCGGACTGACAGTTAAGTGACAGTAAGATTGTAGTTTAGAATGTTACGGTACGTCCGCCTATGGAGAAGGTAAAAGGGTGCCGACCTGGAGACTCTAATCTAGTGTGGCCTAGAGGCAAGGTTCAACAAACAGTCATGGGCCCTTAATGTAATGCGAAGTAAGGCCACAAGGTGCGGATGTTGATCCCACGTTGTAAGAGTGGCGAAATTTCAAATAGCATATCATTGCTAAAGTGCATGTGTTTGTAGCTTCCGGAATGGGACGAAAATCCAATGAAATGGTACGAGAGGACAGGAGATATCATTAGACTGTAGAAGCAGTATATCATGTGTAGTATGAAATTTAATAAAGCATGTCAGAGATTACATATCACTACAAAATTCAGTATGTATTGTACGTAATTGTTGATACATATATACAGATGTTAGATATGCTGTGAGTAGCTGACAATATGTGCTATAGTCACACAGATTCTGGTTAGCTGCTAAGAAGTATATACAGATTGTACTGCAGGGCCCCTCGCCAAAAATAAAGGAGAGAAGGGGCAGTTTAAGTGTGATTCATGTATGAAGCCATAGAAACTTTCTCAGTTCTCAGTTTATTGAGTTAATGGACTTATATTCTTGTTGCCAGATCTAGACTTCAGAAGCTCACAAGAGTTAGTAGCCTAAATTAGGGAGTTAGATGATACGGGCACAGTTAGATGGTCTAACGACTAGTTGGTACCTGTATTAGCAGGGAAGCATCCCTAAAGACCAGTAACATTATCGCCTGTGCCAGAACCAGAAATAGAGACCGACTAAGCATATTCCATAGGTTAGCAACACTAGAATTCTCCAGTATGTTAAGTGGTCGTACATCATTTTTCTAGCCTTGTAAGTGAGAGTAAGGCTTAGTCGACCTAGCAGTTATCATGCAGAACACCCCGCTAGCCTGTCAGCCATCCCAGTCAGGCAAAACCGTGAGTATCCCAAGGAAGGGTCCACAGCAGTAGCCAGTGACAGGCCAGTACCCTAGCCAGTTCTCATAGAATGTTCAGGTATATAGAATCCCAGGAACGGGGGCCAGTCTTTACCAAGTTACCCAAAAGACTGAGAATTTCCTAGTACAGCAGTATAGATCTGAGTGGATATGAACCAGGCATGAGGAATTGGTATTACTCTGCTAGCACAGTGTTTACTAAGACAAGGAAATTGGTATGTTCCCTATGAAGATCCAGGGATGGATTGCCTGATAGTAAATCTGACTAAGCCCAGCTCTATAGTTGTTCAATTAGAAGAACAAAGCAGTTAGTTGTCCAAATCTCTTCAGTTATGCATGAGCTACAGATGTCCGAGTAGGACATTTAGAGCATTGTTAGACTACTTCAGCATTCGGGTCCTTCAACCCAGCCATTCAGTTATTCAGCCAGATTATTAGAGATTATGATCACTATCAGGATCCTCTAATCAGATACATGCACATGGTGTGCAGACAGTCATATACATTATCCTAACAGTGAGTGGCATTAGCATGTGGGACACAAGGCCATATAAGCTCTAGCTATATAGAGAGATTACTTATAAGTTTCTCCGGAATGACAAATCAGTATGATCGTCAATTACCTGCCAATTTCTCTAAAGGTGAATCTAGCTGAATTTAGTAGTCCTTTTGGTCACATTGTGTCGGAGGTTGGTATACAAATAGATACACAGAAAATAGAAGCAGTGAAAACATGGTCCAGACCTACCACTCTGACCAAGGCACACAGTTTCCTGGGGTTAGCCGGGTACTACAGAAGGTGTGTGGAAGGATTTTCCTCTTTTGCAGCACCTCTGACTAAAATGACGTAGGAAACAGAAAAGTTTCAGTAGACTGGGGCATGCGAGCAGAGTTTTTAGGTAACCGACGATAGATTGTTGAGATATAAAGATCGCCTTTGCGTTCCAAATGTTGCAAGACTTCGCCAGTAGATTATGGGCAAGGTACACTATGCTCGTCATTCCCTCCATCCAAGTTCAACTAAAATGTACCATGATATGAAAGAAATCTACCGGTAGCCAGGAATGAAAAAGGGAGTAGCAAAATTTGTAGCTCAGTGTCCTAACTGCCAGCAAGTAAAAGCTGAACACCAGAAACCAAGAGGATTGACTCAAGACATAGTTGTGCCTCTTTGGAAGTGGGAAGCAGTAAATATGGATTTTGTAGAAGGATTACCCCGTACCAGACATAGAAATGACTCGATTTGGGTAATTGTTGACAAACTGACAAAATATCCCATTTTCTGCCAGTAAGGGCTACTTTCTCTGCCGAAGATTATGCAGAGTTGTATATTAGAGAAATAGTCAGACTGCATGGTGTTCCAATATCCATTATTTCTGACAGAGGGGCGCAATTTACAGCTAAATTTTGGCAACCATTTAAGAGAGGCCTGGGAACATAGATTAATCTGAGCACAACATTCCACCCTCAAACAGATGGGTAGGCAGAACGCACTATTTAGAAGCTCGAGGATATGTTACAAGCATGTGTATTAGACTTTGGAGGTAGCTGGGATGAGCACCTACTACTTATTGAGTTTGCTTATAACAATAATTACCACTCAGCTATCCAGACGGCACCCTTTGAGGATTTGTATGGGCGAAAATGCAGATCGCCAGTTGGTTGGTTTTAAGTAGGAGAGTAAGCGCTAATTGGGCCGGATATTATTTAGCAGTCAGAAGAGAAGGTAAATCTTATCAGAGAACGCCTACTGACTGCTCAGAGCTGCCAGAAATCGTATGCTGATGTGCGACGCAGAAACCAGGAATTTAATGAATGAGTGGGTGTTTTTGAAAGTTTCTCCAATGAAAGGGGTGATGAGATTCGGCAAGAAGGGTAAACTCAGCCCAAGATTTTTTGGGCCCTATCAGATTTGTCGAAGAATAGGCAAAGTGGCATACGAGTTGAACTTGCCTCCAGAATTAGAGTCTGTTCATCCAGTTTTCCACGTGTCCATACTGAGGAAGTATATAGGAGACCCCTCTAGAGTTGTCCCGGTTCAGGATGTCCAGGTTACGGAAGAGCTAGCTTATAAAGAGGTTCCAATAGCCATACTAGACCGACAGATTCGCAGGTTGAGAACTAAAAGATGTTGCTTCTGTCAAAGTATTGTGGCATAATAGGAACCGAGAGGAAATGACTTGAGAAGCAAAGGAAGATATGAAAGTAAGATATCCTTAGTTAACTTCAGTTTACTGTGAAATGAATGCTATAGTATTATATGGAGTACCTGTATTGGATTTTTCTGAGTTTCAGGATTTTTGAGATAGTCCATATTACAGGGAAAACTCTGCAAAATTTTTCTAGAATAAGCCAAGTAAGTTGAGATTTCAAGAAGAAGTTTACATTCGAGGACGAATGTTCTTAAGGGGGAAGGATGTTACACCCCGTAAGTTCTTGACATTTAGATGACCTATTTGCATGTTGGTTAAGAGCTTTAGAATGCCATACATGCTAGGAGAAGGCCCAGGGGAAGACCGGACAAGCGCCAAGTCAGAGCATCGCAAGGCAAATGCAACTTATAAATCGCATTCGACAAATGCAACTTAAAGAGGAAGTCAGTCAAAGCCCCTCCACGACAGGCAGCATGTCACGGAGGCTTCCCCTCCGCGATGGCCAGCGTGCCACGGGGGGGGGGGGAGGGGTTTAGGTCCAAGTATATAAACCCCTCCACTTCGATTTTTGTTAGATAATTATCAAAAATTCCAGAGAGTAACCATAAAACAGAGGGTACGACGGATTTCTTTGAAATTCCGTCCGTTTACGCTATTAAACTCTATCCAAACTCAAATTAATCTTGGGTAGTGAAGTATTAAGCTGCTGGGAGCATTCCAGCGGAGTTAGTTTCATGAAATTCGGCCGGAGAATCGTCGTCTTACCGAGCTAAGGAAAGTGGAATTGCTCCAAATTAGTGTCAATATACTCCTAGCCCTAAAGTGAGAATTTCTCCCTTCTAGACTTCCGAGAAATAGCGAGTTTTCGGTTGTTTTTCTATAAGTCAAAGTTTGGGATATATATATATATTCAAAGTAGTATTTTCTTCCGAAATATTAATGAATTTAATTCTAATTTCTATGAATGTGAATATAGTTGGAAGAAATAGTTGAATATTGGCTAACCAGGAAGACAAAAACTAAGGTATGTAAAGCTAGTTTCTTCGGCAAGTTAGTAATTCTAGTATAGTAAAATAGAATAAATTCTAGAAGAAAGTTCCAAAAGCCGAGTATTAAGCTCAGTGTGAATTCAGTAAATATGTTTTGTATTATTATGCTGTATCAGAATAAAAGTCACTAAAGTAGTATCAAACAGCGAGATATTATTTCAGATTCAGTATAAGATTCAGTTTAATTCAGCCAGAGAATCAGAATAGAATATCAAAACATGAACAGTATTATTAGAGTTATTATACATGTTATATGTGATTATTGTTTTTTGTTGAGACCTAATTGTTTTATGTGGGCACCCTTAGAGCTGCCTTGCCGCCCCAGGGTTAACAGCTGTGTCGACTCGCCCGCCAGAGGGTGAGGATACATCACTCCAAGGAGTGGCATGTCGTCCACAGTAGGAAGAAGATGGGATGCAACATTCCCCATAGCAGGTTGATCAGCATTATAGCATACCCTGTCGAGTGCTTGCGTCCAAGGCACAGATTACAGATTACAAATTACAGATACGGATCTCAGATTATAGTTACAAGAATCCTCCGGACTCAAATACAGTTATAGTTAGGGGACCAGAGAGCCCAAGCTGCATACCCTGGGGGCTGGCGAGGTGCTCGTAGTGATTAGGTAAGTGGAGTGAATTTATTTTTGGAAGGTTTGACCCGAGTAGGGGTATATAGATTGCATATTGATTGGCACCTTCCGGCTTATGGGGGATGGTATAGGTTCTTGTATGCTATATCTATATCTATATATATATCTATATATCTATCTATCTATCTATCTATCTATATATATATATATATATATATATATATATATATATATATATATATATATATATATATTACTTACTAAATATATATACACATGCTACTTATTAAATGGATAGTTAGCAGGACGTCGCATCGATAGGTATGGTTCTTATCTTCCTTTCAGTACAGTTAAGCTCAGTATAGATTCTGCTAATCCAGATAGTTTTAACTATTCTATGTCACTTCAGTAACTATCAGTATTACTTTCTTTTTTCAGTTATGCTTAGTTATTGCTTTGCATACTCGGTACCAGTGGTACTGACGGTCGTTTGGGGGCGCTGCATTACTTGCCTGCAGGTACACATAAACGAGGAGCTGATCCCTTGTAATTCCAGCCAGCACATAGAGTCATCAGCTCATGTCATCCAGAGCTAGATAACTAGAGGTTTATTTCTTTTCTTTTTTTGTACAGTATGGGTAGGCCAGGTCCTTGTACCGACCACCTTATCAGTATTCTTAGAGGCTTGCAGGTTGTATATTTCCTGTGGTTAGCTGTACCGGTCATGTGAGGCCGTGTGTATGTTTTAGTTTGTTTATGATGGTCGTGTGGGGCCTTTTTAACTTGGTAGTGGTGACCTTGTCGGTCATGTAGCATTTTAGCACCTGTTTTCTTGATTCAGAAGTATCTAGACAGCATGGTGGCCTTGTCGCCCCACATAGGTTCCTTCATACTACTGTTGTTCTGGTTAGTTGTTGCTTCCTTACAGGTGGCTGTAGGCCTAGTCGGCCAGAGGCTGTATTTACAGCCGTTAAATAGCCCGTCATTTTCTTGAACCCAGAGTTAGAGCCAGCCTGGCACCAGAAGTGCCTAGGCTCATTAGCCTAACAGTCTAGGTCTTAGTAGGGCACCAGGTGCCAGTCATGCCTCCCAAGACGGGGCGTGACATATATATAGCCGAAGCTTTTAGAATCATGATATAAAATTAATGAAAATAAAGTTCAATTATAACTTTTAAGACATCTGAACTAAAATACAAGTCTGAAAACCAAGTCTGTGTCTGAAAGCCACTACAACTGATGAGTTGATGGGACAAGCCCCCAGCTAACTCCAAGTTTAAATAAAAGAAAACAGAACTGAATGAAATGATATTCGTCCTCAAAAGATAAGGACTCACCACTGATGTCGCTGGGAAAGTTTGAGCGAGGTTGGCTAATGGTGTTGTGTCTGAGAACCTGCAGTTGTATCATAATACAATACAACACAAAAGGTATACGTCAGTACTTTGAATGTACCAAGTAAGTAAGAGAAACATAATGCAATGGAATAAAAATAGTGAACTGAGCAGACATGCAATGAGCAACTGAAACTGCTGAACTGAATAATTATAATAACTGAGACTTTCTAAAAGACCCTGTCTGATGGTCAAGGACATGCCCTAAATCTGAGATACTGAAATGAATTGATCTGGACTGACTAATCTGAGACTGAACTGAGCTAACTAGTGGGAGAGTCTATTACCAACATATAACCACGTGAGCTAGACGTGGAGTCGAAGTATACACCCCATTGGTATGACTCAATATACCTTATCAGGGTATAAAGTCATGAACTGGGTGATCACAAATCTGGAGCCATGAGGCCAATCAAACTGTAACCTATAGTGGTAATGTAGTCTTGGAAACCTGGGTGATCTAGAACCCCGGTCCGCTCGATGCTAAGTCGCACTAGATATTTCTAGACTGATTACTCATCTGATAGCTCAAAACCGGGCCCCAAGACTAAGTTCGGAATACCTATTTGAAAGAACCCTGAGAGTCTTATCAAACCAGATTCTGTAACTGGGTTCCAAGACTGGTCAGAGCTGCTTATCTAGAAGCGTCGTAACCATCTAAAGAACAAACAGTAATCTGAAGTTGGGGTCCTAAAGCTGGTCAAAGATGCTCATCTAAAAATGTCATGACCGCCCAAGGAAGCACTAAAATCTAACACTGAGTCTAATTCTGATAATTGGGAGGCATTACTAACACATCGAGAATTTCTGTAGTCAAACTGATCAATAGACATTTCCAACTAACGCTAGATATTCAATAGACATTTTGACTGAAACTAGGCTAACATGTATCTAACTGATAATTCAACATATACAAATAATATGGGAATCCACAACACTGATAGAATCAAGCAATATGAAATAACTAGTCCGATATGCAAGAATCTTATTCACTGAACTGAGAAGCGAGCTAAATCATTCTTCAAGATGCTAGATTCCACAACATTTCTAAGGATTGGGAAATGTAGCAACTAATATAATGAATAATATCCCACTCGAAGTTTATAGTATTTTGTCTGAAAACACTCCACAATTCGAAACCACAGGGCTATAAGTGATAGAAAAATTTGGAGAAAGTTTTGGGTGCAAGAATCAATATAGTCATATTCTGATGGAATCATATATAAAATTAATAAGAATAACATTCTTCATGAATTTAATGAAGTATGACATATAACTTCTTTACATTCGAAAGTTTAGGGCTAGAACTAATAAAGAAACTAGGAAGGATTTTTGAGACACAAGGGGAGGACTATTCCCTTGATGAATTCCCACAAACTTGGCTACCAATTCCTTGGAGAAGAAAAACATGAATCGCTGCAATAGATGAGAAGCCTTAGTCTTGCTTGATAGTTCTTGAGAGGAAACCTGCGCTAATTTCTCTGAAAATCTGAGTGGGAATGATGGGAAACCATTTAGCCCCTCTAAATTCCCTTAAAATAGACAAAAATGACTTAGTTTAGAGTTTAGGAGGTTAAAAAATTACTAAAGCACCCATAGAAAATTCGCAGGAGAAACTGACTACCAGGCCCCCACGAGGGACTACACGAATTGTGCCCAGTGACCACGACTCGTGGTCACAATCATCAAGTGTACTGTCAAGAACCTCTTATTTGTCACCACGAGGACACTACAACTCGTGGTGTACCCAACGACTAGTGGTGACCCACCTGTTGCCAACACTGCCTCAAATATCCTGGAGTCACCACGGGTGACACCACGACTCGTGGAGTCCCAAATAAGTCATGGTAAGGACTTGTTGAGTAAACTGCATGGCTTTTCCAACTTCCAATCAAATACTGATCATGGATTACCCCATGATTCATGGCGTTGACTACGACTCATGGTCACACCCGTGGTTACCTATTTTTTCCCAAATTTCTCAATCAATCCAGAACTCTCCCCCACTAGTCACTTAACGACTTGTGGCCTACCCCACGGGTCACAGGATGACTCATTCTATGACCTGGTGCAGAAAATTTTTGATTTTCCCATTTCAACTCCCAGGTCCGATCTTAGGGTTTTTGGGGCATTACAATATCTTCCTTTTAGGAACATTCATCCTCAAATGTTGGAAAACACACAGGAAATTAGAGAATTGCAGTCATTATACTCAAATACTGATCTTTAAAGTTGAAAACTAATGAAATGACTACCTCTGATCTTAACTACAAGTCTGAACTGAATTCACTAATCGTACACATATTCCTTTACATGAAAGAAACTGGAACACATGAACTTAAAAGGATTTTAGGAAGAAATGGATACCTTAAACTGAAATTGAGCCGGAATAGAAAAAATGTGGGTATCTAGTCATCATATCTGCTTCAGCCTCCCACATAGCTCCCTCAACCTGCTGATTCCTCCACATGACATTGACTGAAGCTACCTTCTTATTCCTTAGCCTATGAATCTGACAGTCAAGGATCTGGACTGGCACCTCTTTGTATCAGAGACTATCTTTCACTCCCACACTGTCCAATGGCACAGTTGTAGTTGGATCACTGATGCACTTCTTCAAAAGTAACACATGGAATGCTAGGTGCAAAGATGTCAACTCTAAAGGTAATTTCATCTCACAAGCTACCTTGCCAATTCTCCTCAGAATTTTGTTGGGTCCCAAATATCTTGGACTGAGCTTTCCTTTCTTCCTGAATATCATTACCCCTTTCATGGGTGAAATTTTTAGATAAACCCAGCCATCCACTGCAAACTCCAATTCTCTTCTCCTCACATCAGTATAGGATTTCTGATGGCTCTGAGCTATTTTTAATCTTTCTCAGATGATCTGTAATTTCTGCATAGCTTCATGAACCGAGTTTGGCCCAATTAAGGTAGCTTCACCAACCTCAAACCACCCGATAGGATATCCGCACCGCTGCCACAAAATGCCTCAAATGGAGCCATCTGGATATTGGAGTAGTAGCTGCTGTTGTATGAAAACTCGATGAGAGGCAAGTGATCATCCTAACTGCCCTTTAAATCGATCACGAACTCTCTAAACATATCTTCTAGGATCTGGACAGTCTACTCAGCTTTTTATCTATCTGCGGGTGAAAAGTTGTACTGAGCTTAATTTGGGTATCAAGTCCCTTCTAAAGGGACTTCCAGAAATGAGAGGTGAACTGGGTAACTCTGTCTGAGATAATTGACAAGGGCACCTCATGAAGTCTAACTAACTCTCGGATATAAAGCCTAGCATAGTCCTCAGTTGAATCTATAGTTTTAACTGGGAGGAAGTGTGCTGACTTAGTCATCCGATCTACTATAATCCAGATAGAATCATGATTCCAACGAATCTTAGGTAGACCCATTATAAAATCCATATTCATTTTTTCCCACTTCCAAGTAGGTATGCCGCTATCCTGAGTCATACCTCCCAGTCTCCGGTGTTCTACTTTGACTTGCTCGCAGTTCGGGCACTTAGCTACAAATTCATCGATGTCTCTCTTCATGCCATTCCACCAGTACATATCCCGTAAATCATGATACATCTTAGTAGAACCAAGGTGGATGGAATATCATGAACTATGTGCTTTTGCAAGTATCTTCTATCTCAAATCACCTGCCTCTGGTACTCACAATGCCCTAGTAACACAGTACACCATCTCCCCCTTAGGAGAAAGCCTCAACTTCTTTCTGAGAACCGCTTCCTTAAGAATAAGTAAGATGGGATCTTCATACTGTTTGGACTTAACTTCAACAACCAAAGAGTAATTTGAACCACTTTGCATTACCACTCCACCCTAAGCTGAGTCAACCAGCTACACCCTGAACCGAGCTAGTCGGTGAATGTCCTTCTTCATTTCCTTTCTGCCCTCTTCAACATGGGTCACGCTCCCCATAGATACTCTACTCAGGGCATCTGCCACCACATTGGCTTTGCCTAGAAGAAATAGCATGCTCATGTCATAGTGCTTCAAGACCTCTAACCACCTTCTCTGATGAAGATTTAGATCTTTCTGACTAAATACATACTGAAGGCTCTTATGATCAGTGTAAACGTCCATCTGAGCCCTGTACAACTCATAAAATTTAAGTTGTCTAGAGGTGTAGGCTATCACCTTGCCCTGCTGCATCAGCACACAACTAAGTCCAACCCTAGAAGCATCACAATATACTACGAATCCGTCAGATCCTTCTAGTAGGGTCAACACTCGAGCGGTAGTGAGTCAAGTTTTTAAATCCTTAAAACTCTTCTCACACGCATCTGACCACTAAAATTTCACCTTCTTCTGAGTCAGCCTAATCATAGGGGATGCTATAGAAGAAATGCCTTCCAAAAAGCATCGGTAATACCCGGCTAGACCCAAGAAACTTCTAATTTTGGTTGGGGAGGTAGGTCTAGGCCAGTCTTTTACCGTTACTATCTTTTGAGAATCAACCTGAATACCATCACCCGAGACCAAATGACCTAGGAAAGTCATGGACTTCAACCAGAATTTGCATTTGTTGAACTTGGCCAACAACTGGCAGTCTCTGAGTGTCTGAAGCACTATCCTCAGGTGATTAGCATGCTCTTCCTTATTTTCAAAGTATACCAGAATGTCGTTGATAAATACCATTACAAACGTATCTAGATACTGCTTGAAGACTGTGTTCATCAGGTCCTAAAAGTTTCAGGGGCATTTGTGAGTCCAAATGACATAACCATGAACTTGTAGTGACCATACCAAGTCCCAAAAGCTATTTTCGGTATGTCACACTCTTTGAACCTTAACTGATGATACCCCGACCTGAGATTTTTTTTCGAGAGACAACTAGCTCCCTAAAGCAGGTCGAACAAGTCATCAATTCTAGGTAAGGGATACTTGTTCTTAATTGTGACCTTGTTCAACTAACGATAATCGATGAACATTCTGAGGGTACCATCTTACTTTCGCATGAATAACACCCGAGCACCCCGGGGAGAGATGCTGGATCTAATAAAACCCTTATCAAGAATGTATTTTAACTACTCCTTCCTCTCCTTAAGCTCAGCTGGAGCCATTCTGTAAGGAGGGATGGAGATGGGCTGAGTATTTGGGAGAAGATTTATACCAAAGTTGATTTCCCGCTCAAGAGGAACTCTGTGAAGATCTTCAGTGAACACATCAGAAAATTCCCTAACAACAGGGACTGACTGGATAGTTGGGGTCTCAGAGTTGGAATCTTTGACCAAAACTATATGATAGATACATCCCTTAGAAATAAGCTTCTTGGCATTAATGTAGGAAATAAACCGACCTTAGGCGCTGAGCTACTACCTATCCACTCTAACAATGGCTCATTAGGGAACTGGAACGTGACAACCCTAGTTCTATAGTTGACTAAGCATAACCGGAGTGTAACCAATCCATGCCAAGAATGAGGTAGAAATCAACCACGTCTAGCTCTACAAGGTCAGTTGGAATGAATTTATTGAGAATTGAGACTGGACAGTTTCTATACGACCGGCTGACTATAACTAACTAGCCAACTGGGGTGGAGACTAAGAATGGTTTTGAGAGGGCCTCTGGATTGACATTGAACTGGACTGCTACATAGAGAGTCATGAATGAAAGTGTGTCTCCTGGATCTAGCAGGGCATGCACGTCTCGATGAAAAAGGCGTAACATAATGACCATGTCAGGTGAGCTCTCCTAATCCTGACGAGAAGACAATGCATAAAAATGATTTTGGTGCTAGTAGCCATTCGTACCTGAAGTGTTTTCCTGCTGAGATGATCGGCCTGATGGAGCTGCTGAGGTAGTGGATTGTGACCTTCTCTGTCCTACTGACAGACACTCTTTGAGCCGATGACCAAGCTATCCACAATCAAAACAACCCTCTTGACCCTGAAGACACTCTCCTCAGTGGTTCTTGCCACACTTAAGGCAAGCTAAATACCTATTTCTGGCGCTGTAGTTCTGGGACTGAGAGCCTGGCAGGACTGAAAGGTAGGGGCGCTGGCTGAGCTGGGTGTTGGAGCCCTCTGTTGTTGCTGCTGTTGTGTAAGCTGCTACCTCTAAACCTCTAGTGGCCATAATCTGATTGGTCAGTCCTTCCCCATGTGTTCTTCTGCTCTATTTCCTTCAATTTCTTCGTCTCAATCTACTCAACATGAACAATGAGGCTGGAGAGGTCAATATCCTTAATCAGCATTGCTGTCTTGCACTCCTTGAGGACTAGGTTCGACACCCCATTAATAAATTTCAGCATATGAGACCTTGGCTCAGCTACCATCTCCGGAGCATATTTAGAGAGTCTAATGAACTCCAGTGCATACCTCCACCGTCTAATTTCCCTGCGTCAGATTGATGAACTCCGCCACTTTTGCCTCCTTGAGCTCCCAAGGGAAGAATCTGTCTAGGAAGGATGTAGTGAACTCCTCCCATCCCTCTGGTCCATCTCTCCCTAGGCTCCCCTCCTTCGGTTGCTCGTACCAGATTTGGGACACCCCTTTTAGCTGGTATGAAGCCAAGTCGGCACTCTCTGAGGAGCTGACACCAATAATCGTAGTGATCTTTCTAATCTCTTCCACAAACTCCTGTGGGTCCTCTACCACCTTAGATCCCTAAAAATCTGGAGGGTTCATCCGAGTGAAATCTAGCACTCGAGCAGCAGCTGCAGACCCATTATTATTGACCGGGACAACCTACTATTTCACCTGTTTGGTAACAATCTGAGCGAGCAACTGGATAGCCGCCTTGAACTCTACGGTGGATACTGAGTTGTCCTAAGGGACTGTTGGGGCCGGTGGGGCAAGTTTGTGAGCATTACCGTCCCTTCTTCCGATATCACGTCTTGGAGGCATAATTCACTGAAATGAAATAGAGCACGAGTTAGTAGAATGATTCTGGAATTAAATTTCAATGCACGATAAAGAGCATGAATAAAAGGGAACTTTCCTAATAACATCTTGTAGCCTCCCCATCATAAGTGTGGCACACTTAGCACCCATGAAAAGGACTCTGCTCGTTGTGGCTTTAAGACATCTGAGGATACTTTAAACCTAGTGCTCTAATACCATGTTTTTCATGCCCCGAGTCTACACCCTGGATAGAATACGGTACTTGGAGTCACAGGTAACCCCAAGTCAACCCCTTGTCTATCATACACTATCATTTTGAGTAACATATATATATATATATATAGTGGAAGCTTTTAGAATAATGATATAAAGAATTAATGAAAACAAAGCTGAATCATAACTTTTAAGGCATCTATACAAATCTACAAGTCTGAAAACCAAGTCTATGTCTAAAAGCCACTACAACTAATGAGTTGCTGGGACAATCCCCCAGCTAACTCAAAGTCTAAATAAAAGAAAAAAGAACTGAATGAAACGATCTTCATCCTTGAAGGATGAGGACTCACCACTGATGTTGATGGAAAAGTCTTAGTGAGGTCGGCTAATGGTGTAGTGTCTAAGAACCTGAAACTATATCATAAAATGATACAACATAAAAGGTATGCATTAGTAATTTGAACGTACCGAGTAAGTGAGAGAAACATAATGCAATGGAAAAA
The DNA here is from genome assembly GCA_035772735.1 of Datura wrightii. Taxonomy (NCBI): domain Eukaryota; kingdom Viridiplantae; phylum Streptophyta; class Magnoliopsida; order Solanales; family Solanaceae; genus Datura; species Datura wrightii. Next base: position 164,361,794 of record JASDFA010000018.1, on the reverse strand, counting down.
AAATACTGAAGTAAACAGACATGCAATGACCAACTGAAGCTGCTGAATTGAATAACTGTAATAACTGAGACGGTCTAAAAGACCCTATCTTAATGTTAAAGACATGCCCTAAATCTGAGATACTAAACTAAACTGATCTGGATTGACTAATCTGAGACTTAACTGAGCTGACTAGTGGGAGAGTCTATAATCGACATATAACCACATAAGCTAGATGTGGAGTCCGATATATTTACCCCACCGGTAGGACACAATATACCTTGCCAGGGTATAAAGGAATGAACTGGGTGATCGCAAATCTGGGTCCATGAGGCCAATCAAAACATACATTGGCAACGTAGTTCTGGGAATCTGGATGCGCTGGAACCCCCGTCCCCTTAGTGCTAAGTCCTGCTCCCACTAGATATTTCTAGACTGACTACTAAGCTGATAGCTCAAAATTGAGGCCCAAGACTAAAGAACAAACTGTAATCTAAAGCTGGGGTCCTAAAGCTGGTCAAAGCTGACCATCTAAACGTGTCATGACTGCCTAGTGTAGAAAATTTCTAATTTTTTCATTTCAACTCCCGAGTCTGATCTTAGGATTTTTGAGGAATTACATTACACAAGTCAATAACTCAACACTGAGGATCTACAACTTATGACTTCATTCTTCAAATTTATCAACTTTTATTCATCAGGCAAATTTAATAGAACATGAAATGTGAATGCATTGAACTTCAAAATATGTGAGCTTCTTGTGCTTTCCCTTATGTCATTTACAATTTAAAATTCTTTAATGTTGGCTTGTGGACTCATACACTATAACTCTGAACCATAATCACTGGATGCAATACCTTGTTCCATCTTTAGCAACCCCAAAAGTAACAAATACTGCAATTATCATGCCTTTGCAAGCTATGTTCTTCTAAGTCGTCCATACTTGATATTCTCAATCCTATTTATCTAACCAATCAGTACCCAAACTAGTTTACTACCACAAATGTAGTCCTCACGCAGAGATAAAATTTTTTGTCCCAACAACAAAGACAATACTCTTTACAAATTAACTTTAATCCATTTACTTGAGGATGCTATTGTAACACCCCAAAAGTCCCTAAGATTTGACTCTAGACTTGGAGTAGAATATAATAGGAAAACTGAAAATTTCCCTCAGTAAGATTTTGAGTACGACTCGGGGTAGGGAGGTAGGGGTTATGGTACCACTCGTGAGATGAAGTTAGCGGTGCAACCAAAATTAGTCTCGATAACCACGAGAGGAACGTACAGATCATACTATGTAGGCACTAATGGTACTGTGTGGTCATGTGAAGAGGTCCAGAGATTCACCAAATGGCTCCAGTGACCAAGAGGGATCACCATGAGTCGTGGTACGACCCATGGTACTGGATGGGAAGATTTTTAATGCGAGTTCCTAAAGGTATTTTCATAACTTCCTAGCTTTTAACTCCTAAACCAAGTTATTTTGGGTTTCCTAAGGAGGGTATTTAAGGGTTAGATTTAGCCTAAACTCTCATTCCTCTCCAAACTCTATAGATTGAAGATCAAGTTGTCAAGGACTCTCAAGGAAGCTAGGATTCATCTTCTCAATTTCTCTTGGGTCTCAAGTCTATTCAAGAATTCATAATGTTTAGGTATGTGGGATCATGAATGAGGGATTTCTTCCACCCTCATCCATATTCTCAAGTCTAATTTCATGAATCCAATTTCTCCATATCGCCAATTTTGATTTTCATAAATTTTTAGAGTTAGACCCTTTTGATGCTAAACTCTATGATCTCTTATTAAATTGATACTTTCATGATTCTACTTATGTTTTATGATTATGATTACATGGTTTCTGTGAAAAAATCTCATGATTCTATATTTTTAAGTTAGCATGATTTACTCAAGTATGTATAAATCTCATGAATATCAAGCTTATGTATCATGGCTTAATATTAAACATTGTTTTCATGACTAGTCCACATATGTCAGTGTTTTATGAATTCATCATGATTTTTATCTAACCCGTCTAAAACTCCATGTTTCAAGTATGATTATGAAAATTAGTATGTTTTTAGAGTAGTATTTAACACCGAGTAGGTTGGGGTTCAATGCACCCAGATTTTAGAACTACGTGCCATCATAGGATAAGGGCTCCTCACCAACTAAGAGTGTATGCCTTACACTACTAGGCTCATGAGTGATACTGATGAGTTGGTTACTTACAAACTAATTTTTCTCTTAAGCATGAGCTATTGTCTTGTTTTCACATAATTTAGAAAGTTTTATGCCTTTTCTCTTATTTTGTGCATGCATTTGATTAGAACCAAGAAATGAAGGAATTGAACTGAAAGCAATCTGGTGGAAGAAGAAGAGGACAAGCATGTCGCACAATGGAACCTGTGAAACGCAGGTTCTACGTAGAAGAATTTGGAGATTGGCTGCATCAGACCTACGAGTCATAGACTGGCATCTGCGCATCGCATGTGACACCGCAGATAACATGGAAAGGACACTGCTTAGGCTTGAAAAGAGAATCTACAATACGCACAATGGAATCTACGAAATGTAGGTGCCACGCAAGTGACACATGTTATTGCTGAAGAGAAAAATAATCTAGAAAAGGTATAAGTGGACTTGAGAAGCTTCCAAGGGAATCATTTGATAGTTGTACATAGAATATATGTTGATTTTACCCCAATTATACATATCATGAAATCACACTAGAGAGAATATTGTAGAAAGTGATAGCTATAGTACACTCTACTTTCTTCTTCACTTTCATTGGAAGAAAAACTCCATTGTTCCAGACCTTGAGCTGATAATTGAATTTTATTTGTTGATGATTAATGGAATTTATGAATTTTCCCTTGGTATAATTTCTCTTTTCTCAATAATGAGTTGCTAAATTCTATTTTAGGAGTGTGTGTAGATGATGGGTGTGTATACCAAAGTGGGTATTGACTAATTGATCTTAGATTTAACTAGAAAGCATGGATCTATTGAATTCTTCAAGTTCTAATTTAATAATTGATGGTCACAAATATTAATTGAGCTTTCTAACTTCAATTGTTCTTGAGAACAGAAATTGAATTTGGGTAAGACTTCAATCCTAAGGAATTAGAGTTTAATTCATATGTGGAAGCTAGAGATAGTCCATATCCAAGTCAAATTCCATTAAAAGGGTAGAGCTAGACATAGTATACATCCTTCCTCAAGCATTGTTTGGTTGATTTGTGATTTGTCTTTGGGGTTTGAGAAACCCCAATTTAAACATACTCTATTGGTTGAGAAACTTAGAGTGTAGTTCAAGGCCAAGGCTATCCATGCACTAATTAAATCTAAAGCTCTTATTCAATACCTACCAAGTTGAAACCCATCAAATGCACACCCCTAGTCTTTCATCTTGAGTGAAACAATTGTTTTTCCTCCTTGCTCAATTTTACATTTTGAATTGTTACTTGTTACACATTTTCCCCCGACATTTATTTTATGTTCATACTTGATGCATGACTATTGTGAATTGACTTACAACACTTGGTGAATCCAATCCTTAATCTTCATAGGATTCGACCCCCACACTCATTATGAAATTTATTTTCGTTAACGACCATAGTCACCTCCTTAATTGAAGAAGTAATTTTGGATGTTATCAAAAAAATGGCGCCATTGTCAGTGATTGAGATGTCACTGCTATTTTTTTGTTGTTAATTCACATTTGTGTTGCATTTTGTTTTTTTTTTTACTTTGTTTTGTTGTTTTTGCTGATTGAATAGGAGAAATATGAGTCACACTAGTGATGTTGGTAGCATGGATAGTTTTATGGATGTAGAGGATGAGCCCATTACTCATTGTGTAGCTGGTGCTATTTGGCTACCTCCCATGGTAGGAAATACAATGTTTTATATCAATAGAACTACGCTTCATTTTTTATAGATAAAGGGCTTATTTGGGGGCCTTGAGAGCAAGGATGCAAATACACATATAAGGAAATTGATAGATGTTTTCCGATCCTTGACTATGGGAAATGTTAGCCAAGAATCTATCAGATTGAGGCTATTTCCTTTATTGTTGATGGCAGAAGCTGCTATGTGGTTTGAAGAGCTTCCTAATAGGAGAATAACATCTTAGGAAGAGTTGCGTGATGATTTTCGTTAAAGATTTTCCCCCCTTATTGGATGTTACAATTAAGAAATGAGATCGGTAGTTTTTTGCAAGCACCAGGGGAACCCCTCCATGAGGTATGGATACAATTTAAGAGGAAATTTGCACAATTCCCGACACATGGACTTTCGAAGACATGCTCCTTCAATACTTTTATCGCTCATTGGACCCTAGTAACAACACCGTCATCAACAACCTAGTTGGGGGTGCTCTAATGGACAAAACATTTGAGTTTGTGATCTCGGGCAAAATACCATGCCCCAGTGATGCTTTATAACTTAATTTAGTCTTGTTTAGCTAATTAATTATATACATTTTCATGTGTTTCTATATAAATGTGAATATATGTACTAACCAACACGATTAGTTCTTGTTTTGCAGGTTTACATGAATTTGAGGAACTAATTTATAAGTTGGTGAAGTAGAGGAATGGAGTCCGAAGCAATTTGTGAAAGTCGGCAAGAAGCATGCCTTCGCAAGGTTGGCCGCGCTAGGCAGCGTGCCACGCTGTGCATGTGCTGCGCCCAATGCTATGCCACGCCCATGCAAGGCACACGAGAGAAGGCAGCATGCAGACGCGAGCTGCGCGCCAGCGCTGTACCACGCCAGGCTAGTTGCGCGCCAGCAGCATGCCATTGCGCTGCATGAGCAGCGTGTCACGCCGGCCAGCTCAGCGACCCTCGGCAGATTGGCATCCTGAGGCTATTTCAAGTGTGCTTCCGCGTTACCTCCATGTCACGGAGGTAGTGCTCCGCGATACACTCCGTGACATGAAGCCATTCCACGACAAGCTAAATTGTGCATGATTCTCATTTACTATAAATAGGTCCCTTAGCTCCTAAAATCATTTTGTCACGATTTTATTTTGGAAGAGCACCTAGGAGTGAAGGGAGAAGTGGGAGAACTCACCTAGGGTTTGTAAAATTTCTCTTCTCTTCTACCAATTCTTGTAAGTATTTTACTTTAACAACGTTTCCTTGTAATTTTATGAACATGAATGGCTAGAACCCTTCCTCTAGGGTTGAAGCCATGAGTTATGATTGTAATTAATTATATACATTTTCATCGGATTCTATATAAATGTGAATATATGTACTAACCAACATGATTAGTTCTTGTTTTGCAGGTTTGCATGAATTGGAGGAACTAATCTATAAGTTGGTGAAGTAGAGGAATGGAGTCGGGAGAAATTTGCGAAAGTCGGCAAGAAGCATGCCTTGGCAAGACTGGTCGCGCTAGGCAGCATGCCACGCTGTGCCTGTGCCGTGCCCAATGCTATGCCATGCCCATGCAAGGCGCACGAGAGAAGGCAGCATGCAGGAAGGCGAGCTGCGCGCCAGCGCTGTACCACGCCAGGCCAGCTACGCATTAGCAGCATGCCATCGTGCTGCATGAGCAGCCTGTCACGCCGGCCAGCGCGGCGACCCTTGGCAGATTGGCATCCTGAGGCTATTTCCAGTGTGCTTCTGCGTTACCTCCGTGTCACGGAGGCAGTGCTCCGCGATACACTCCATGACACGAAGCCATTCCACGACAGGCTAAATTGTGCATGATTCTCATTTACTATAAATAGGTCCCTTAGCTCCTAAAATCATTTTGTCACGATTTTATTCTTGAAAAGCACCTTGGAGTGAAGGGAGAAGTGGGAGAACTCACCTAGGGTTTGTTAAATTTCTCTTCTCTTCTACCAATTCTTGTAAGTATGTAACTTTAACAACATTTCCTTGTAATTTTATGTACATGAATGGCTAGAACCCTTCCTCTAGGGTTGAAGCCATGAGTTATGATTGTGTATTTACGAATTTGTTTTGGAATTAAGTTGTTGATTGTTGTTTTGTCTTGCATTCTGTATTATGGTTGTTTTTATGATTGATCACTATGAAAACATACACGTTAACTTAGGCATATGCTTGAGAAAGCATTTACCTAGGCCAGAACATGAGAATGTAGGGAGCATGGTTGTATCTCACGATATAATTTGTGTTAGGATAGAAATATACCCAACACCTTGCTTGGTTGATAAAACGGGATGAGCTAGGCACCAACTTCGAATTATCACATCACCACTTGAAGAAGTAGTTGTGTAGCTAAGTTGAGTCGAAGGATTAGGAGTATGAGAGTCCTTAATCATATCCACGTAAACCACATCCATGTAATTAATTTCCCATGAACTAGAATTAGCATCCTCGCTCACAATGTAGTAGTTAGGCTAGTTTGTCGTGTTTAGAGGTTCGGAAGGCCATGAGCATGCAATTCTAATTATGTGAGACGAAAATTGATAGTTTCATACTTAAACCATTGCAATTCATAGTAGTGTATGATTATCCGGCTTTAACTCTATATTGCTCCTTGAGTGAATTAAGAATAATTCGTTGACCACAATTAGACTTACTTAAACCTTCTCGAAAACTTCTATAATCAACACTTGCGAAAGTTTATATCACACTTGAACTAGATAGTTAGCTGAATTGGTCCAGTCCCTGTGGGTTCGACATTCCGGTTCTTAAAAGGAGCCATTATATTACTTGTACGACCTGTACACTTGCGGGCAACAATAAGTTTTTGGTGCCGTTGCCGGGGACTCGGTGAAGTTTTGATAATTTATCTGTTTTGTGTGATGTTTAAATTTCCTTAAGTGTTGAGAAACTTGGTCTTAGTCTGATCATTTGCATGTGACAGGTTGTCCTGCCGAGCTGGCTAAAAATAGAGAGCTTGTGGAACCGTTGCTTGAACCTGAACGTCAAATCCATTTGCGAAGGAGAGTAGCTCTAGAGCAAAAGCTTAAGAGACTTCAAGAAAAGGTACAACAACAACACCCACAGGACAAGCACAATTGTCACCAGAAGCAATGGCAGCCAGACCAGTTTGCGAAGTGGCAATCCCACAAGCGACGAATGTGAACACTGGTATCCGGAAACTGGAGCCTGGAGGGAACTTTGATCTTAAATAGAACATGGTGCAGCTGTTACATTCTAGTGGTCAATTCACTGGGATGGCACATGAGGACCCGCAGCAGCACTTACAGAACTTTTTGGAGATTAGTGACACGTTTGTCCCCACCGGCGTGTCCACAGATTATGTCCGGCTAACCCTCTTCCCATTTTCATTGTTGGGAGAGGCAAAAAAGTGGTTGAAGGCTGAGCCACTGAACTCCATAACTTCGTGGAATGACTTGGCTAAGAAGTTCCTTATCAGATTCTTTCCTTTAGGCAAAACTGCAAAGTTGAGAAGTGAAATACTGAGTTTCAAGCAGAAGCCTGATGAGAATTTATATTTGGCTTGGGAAAGATTCAAGTCATTATTGAGAGACTGTCCCCATCACCAGCAATCAAATGAAGTGTTTGCTCATACCTTTCTAGAAAGTCTAGACCCACACACTAAAATTTTACTAGACTCTGCATCTGGTGGGCAAGCCTTGGAGAAGACATATGATGAGTTGTACACTTTGTTGAAAACAATTGCTCAAGGAAATCCAGAGTGGCACAGCGCGTCATTGAGAGGGGAAGGAAAGAGATCAGGGTTGATAGAGGTAGATGGAATGAATGCCTTGGCAGCGCAGTTAGCTTCATTCCAGCATCAGATAATGACTCAGTTCAATAAACTGAGTATGAACCAACAACAGGGCGAGGTTAATACAGTTCAGCAAGCTCCTAGTTGGTGCAAAATTTATGGTAACAATGGGCATAATGCAGAATCTTATGGAGCCAATCTGGAATCAGTCAATTTTGTTGGGAATGTGTAGAGGAACAATCAGAATTTCGAACACTACTACAACAAGAATTGGCAGAGCCACCCGAATTTTTCTTTGGGTGGAAACCAAAAGCAAAGTTATGTGCAACCTCAACAATATCAGTATCAGTAGAATAGGCAGAATGATGGTCAATTGAGTAGCATCATTAAGGAAACATCGCAGAAAATCATGGAGACCCAGACTTAGTTAGTAGAGAATCAAGCGAGGATGGCAACAAACTTAAGGAATCAGCAAATGGCCACCCGCAATCTTGAAAAACAAGTGGGTCAGATAGCAGCTGCTCAAAACATGAGATCGCAAGGGGGATTACCAAGCGACACAAATCCTAAGACCCGGCAGGTTAATGCCATCAGTCTTAGAAGCAGAAAATAATTAGCTAATGCAGTGCCTAAAGAGCTGAGAAAGGAGGTGCAACCGGAGTTGGTTAGATCAGGACCATCCAGCAACACGGGAGATAATCAGAGTGCTGGTCAACAAAATGCACAATCTTTATAACAGCCAACACAAATACCACCACCACCATTCCCTTAGAATTTTAGAAAGAGCAAGGAGGAGGAATACTTCACAAAACATTCTTTGAGAGTTTCAAAGAACTTCACATAAATTTGCCTCTTATTTATGTTTTGCAGGGAATGCCCAAGTGTGCTAAATACTTGAAGGACGTGATGGCGAACAAAGTTAGGTTGGTGGATGTCCAGACTGTAGCACTGACTGAAGAGTGCAGTCACAGGGTATTGAGCAAGATTCCAAAGAAGCTCAAAAACCTAAGGAGTTTTACCCCCCCCCCCCATACAAATTGGTAAAGCTGAGGTGCTATGAGCTTTGTGTGATCTAGGGGCAGCAGTTAACCTAATGCCCCTATCCTTATTCAACACCTTGGGGTTTGGAAAATCGAGGCCAACAAGGTTGATGTTGTAGCTGGCTGATAAGTCACGAGTGACACCTGATGGAATAATAGAGGACCTTCTCATCAAAGTAGGTAAGTTTATTATACCTGCTGATTTTATTGTCTTAGATTTTCATGTTGATGACCAGGTACCCTTAATCTTGGGACGGCCATTCTTGGCCACCGGTGGAGCGGTGATTGATTTGAGAGCAGGGACCCTGAAAATGAGGGTCGATGATGAAGAAGAACTCTTTTGCGTTTACCAAGAAATGAACCCATCCGCACACTACAGACACCTTTGTCAGGTTAATGTGTTGTCAGAGGATGAGTGTGGAGTGGAGGATTCTAGAGGTGCATGGCCAAAGGCAGTGACAAGTGTTCAGCCCAAGTCTGATAAAGGGCTTCAAATTGTGAAGAAGTTGGAGGAAGAGAGGAACAGAGTGGAGGTTGTTTCCTCTAAAAATCAAAAGAGAAGAGATGGTTCTCGAACGGGAACCCAGGTATGAGGATGTCCGGAAAAGGACAGTCCACGTCGCGCCGCGATGGAAAATAAGGCGCTGCTTGGGAAGCAACCCAAGGGTACCACAGGTACAATTTATGATTTTTTGTTGGTGTTGATTTTGTTAGTATCATTATATTTGTGTATTTTGTGGAAAGTTAAGTATAGATGGAGGGAAGTCTGAGTACCCGTAGAGGAGGAAGGTAAAAAACATGGAATAGAAGAAGTGTGGGGTCAAACACCCACCTATAAAACTTGATGAAAATCATGTTGTTAGCTAGGCATAGAGGCTTAGGGAGTATTTCTCATCCTTTTAATTTTAATTTGATGCTATGATGACATAGCAGAATTTAAGTGTGGGGTGAGGAAAATTTCAAAAATTTTATGCTTAACGATTTTTGGTGAATGTAATGCTTGTGCGAAATAATTGGAAATTTTTTGTGATTTTTGTGAGTCAAGCATGACTTCATTACCCGTTGGTTTTTCTTCTTGGTTCTTTTCCGATGGAGGGTCTGTGAACCGAAGAATAAAAATTTTCTTTGTCTGTACATAATGTTTTTAGTCATAGTTAGGGACTGTTTCCGACGATGGATGGATGACGACCGTCTTGAGGAAAATTAGTCAATAATTTTTGGTTTTTGAACCCGTAGCTAATCGATGCTTGATGTTCTTGTTATGTTCTATAAATGATTGTAAGATGCAAGTATGTTCAGTGTTGAAGCATGCAAGTGTATAACTTTGTGTGAGACACTTAGGTTCTTGAATTTGACTCAATATGATTGAAGCTTAATTCCAAATTCTTGTGATTAGATGAGTAAGAGTTTGCTGAATGTGTCTTGAATTGATCATGTGCCATGAGTGTAAGGTTTTTGAGTATTCTGTGCTATTGTGGAGTATCTAGAACTTTCCTGGTGTGTTTATAAAATGAATGAAGGATGTGAATTGTAGGAGATGATTTAGGCATTTCTTTGAATGAACCTAAATGTTATCCCTCACTTTACCTACCTTGAATATTTAATCCTAGTTAGCCCCATTGAGCCTTGAGCCTATTCTTTGGCAGCTACAACATAAGCTTAATCCTTTTTCTTTCATTGGTGTTGAATTTGATCCAAAACTCGTAAGTTCTTAAAGGAAAAATCAAAAAGAGTAAAGGAGTGAGAAGAATGAAAAAGAAGGAAAAGTGGCAGTTGTAAAAGTTAAGAAAGGTCAAGGGTGAGCTTGTTTGAATACGGTTGAGTATTAGTAGGGAGTAAGAAAATAAATTAATGAGAAGTTATTTATAGAACTCCTTACCAAGAAGCCAAGAATGCCTTAAGAAATGGGGGAACATAAGAGGGAAAGGAAGCTGAAAAGAAATAAAGGAGAAGTAAGAGAGGGGAAGTTCGTAATAAGGGCATGATGTATTAAAAGCGCTTAGGGAATTAGTCACTATTACTGGCCATAATAGTACCTACCCGTCCCTTAGCTACATTACAACCTAAAAAGTCCTACTTGATCTTACATTCATACATCCTTAAATTAGTGGAGTAAAACATTAAGGGCTAGCTTATGGGTCATTACATAATGCACGTGAATTCATTGTGAGAGTGAGCGTAATTCTATTCATATACCCGCACATGTTGTGATTTACAAATTTTTTGTGTGTGAAAATGGGTAACTCTCTTGCCGTGAGGGCACATGTTGAATGAAGGATATAATTCATGTTGGATTTCTTGATCAGTTGATTCACATGAGTTTGCTAAGATTGAGAGTCGATTCTTGAGGTTAGGAAGTCTTGGCAGGGTTGTATTTCATTTCAATGATCAAATCGTGCATGCTCTATTTTTAGCTTGTTATCTTAAATAATCATTATAGCCGTAGCGTGAATTATCTTGTTAAATTAGCTACGTGTGTGTCTTCATGTGCAGGAAATGTAAAAGGTTTGTTCGAGGACGAACAAGACTTTAAGTGTGGGGTTGTGATCTCGGGCAAAATAACATGCCCGAGTGATGCTTTCTATATAAATGTGATATGTACTAACCAACATGATTAGTTCTTGTTTTGTAGGTTTACATGAATTTGAGGAACTAATTTATAAGTTGGTGAAGTAGAGGAATGAAGTCGGGAGCAATTTGCGAAAGTCGGCAAGAAGAATGCCTTAGCAAGGCTGGCCATGCTAGGCAGCGTGCCACGCTATGCGTGTGCCGCGCCCAGCACCATGCGACGCCCATGCCAGGTGCACGATAGAAGGCAGCATGCAGGTAGGCGAGCTGCGCGCCAGCAGCATGCCATCGCGCTGCATGAGCAGCGTGTCACGCCGGCCAGCGCGGCGACCCTCGACAGATTGGCATCCTAAGGATATTTCCAGTGTGCTTCTACGTTACCTTCATGTCACGGAGGTAGTGCTCCGTGATACACTCGGTGACACAGAGCCATTCCACGACAGGCTAAATTGTGCACGATTCTCATTTACTATAAATAGGTCCCTTAGCTCCTAAAATCATTTTGCTACAATTTTATTCTGGAAAACCACCTAGGAGTGAAGGGAGAAGTGGGAAAAGTAACCTAGGGTTTTTCAAATTTCTCTTCTCTTCTACCAATTCTTGTAAGCATGTTACTTTAACAACGTTTCCTTATAATTTTACGAACATGAATGGCTAGAACACTTCCTCTAGGGTGGAAGCCATGAGTTATGATTGTGTTTTTATGAATTTGTGTTGGAATTAAGTTCTCGATTGTTGTTTTGTTTTGCATTCTGTATTATGGTTGTTTTGATGATTTATCACTATGAAAACATACACGTTAACTTAGGCATATGCTTGAGAAAGCATTTACCTAGGCCAGAACATGAGAATGTAGGGAGCATAGTTGTATCTCACGATATAATTTGTGTTAGGATAGAAATATACCCAACACCTTGCTTGGTTGATAAAATGGGATGAGCTAGGCACCAACTTGGAATTATCACATCACCACTCCATGAAGTAGTTGTGTAGCTAAGTTGAGTCGAATGATTAGGAGTACGAGAGTCCCTAATCATATCCACGTAAACCACATCCATGTAATTAATTCCCCACGAACTAAAATTAGCATCCTCGCTCACAATGTAGTAGTGAGGTTAGTTTGTCATGTTAATAGGTTCGGAAGGCCATGAGCATGCAATTCTAATTATGTGAGACAACAATTGATAGTTTCATACTTAAACCATTGCAATTCGTAGTAGTGTATGATTATCCGGCTTTAACTCTATGTTGCTCCTTGAGTGAATTAAGAATAATTCGTTGACCACAATTAGACTTACTTAAACCTTCTCGAAAACTTCTATAATCAACACTTGCGAAAGTTTATATCACACTTGAACTAGATAGTTAGCTGAATTGGTCCAGTCCCTGTGGGTTCGACATTCCGGTTCTTAAAAGGAGCCACTATATTACTTGTACGACCCGTACACTTGCGGGCAACAACAATTTGCTAGATTCTTGCTTTAGAAAGTTTCTTGAACAAATCGTGCTTGGGGTGCCAAAGAGGCAATGGGCACCCTCTCCGCAAACATGATTGAGGAATGGGAAAGGAAAATTTAAGTGCGTGATAAAAAATGGCATCCCATTAGAACTACTTGAAATGTTTACTAAGTAAGTGATAGAAACAAAAGTATGGACTATAAATGCCATTAGAATAATTGAAACGATGGAGCATATTTAAGATGAGGTTTATTTACTCAAATGAAAAAAAGGAAGTGATTGTGGCAACTTAAGGTATGGGTTTCCATCCCTGTCATCAAGAAATACGTCAAAGCTCTTGGGGAAAAGATATGGAAATCAAGGTTGAAACTTTGAGCATGCAGCTAATTTGCATAATTGAGAGAGGGAGGAATTTATCTATTGAAACATTGAAATCATTCATGAAAAAGTTTTTGAAAGAGTGACCTCCACTAATTTGGGAGTTCGGGAGTTGAAGTGTGAGCTACTATCCATGATTCATACCGTGGAAGCACATCTCCATTAGGAATGTTGAAAAAAGGATGAATCAATTGACATATCAAATTGAGTCAGGAGTGAAAGTGTATACAAAGGGTCCACTTGTTGAAATTGGAACAATAAACCCTAAAGATGGTAAATGCTATGAGGATAGAATAATAGAAGTGGCAAGCCTCCTCATGTGAGGATGGTAAATGTTGATGGAGAAGATAGTGACCAAAATTATAGAGAAATGCTATTCGAGGAGTCCCTAGAAGCCATCTTGTTGAATTGCGAGGGTGAGCATATTGAGGGGTCTGAAGAAGTATGTCACACTTTAGCAGGGTAGGGTCCTATTCTTACCAACCAAAGAAGCTTGATCTTGATTTGAAAAATCTGCAAATCCCTCTGTTGCAACCATTAATCATTGAACCTCCCATGTTGGAACTCAAACCTCTGCCCACTAACTTTAGATATGCATATCTTGGTGAAAATGTAACCTTACTGGTAATTATTTATGCTCAATTAAAAGAACGAAAGGTAGAGACACTATTGATAGTCTTAAGAAAGCATATTTGAGCAATTGGTTGGACATTACCAATATAATTGGCATACCTCTAGGTATTTGCACTCACAATATTAACCTTTGAGAGGATTTCACCCCATCCATCAAGCATCAAAGGTGATTGAATCCACCTATGTAAGATATGTTTAAAAGGAGATTATCAAGTGGTTGGATGTAGGAGTGGTATACTTGATAGCCGATAGTACGTGGGTAAGCCCGATACAATGTGTACCCAAAAAGGGAGGAATCACCGTAGTTTCAAATGAGAAAGATAAAATGATAGATATACGACTGGTAATCGAATGAAAGGTATGCATGGATTATCGGCGGTTGAACTCATGGTCCAAAAAGGATCATTCCCTGTCCCGTTCAGAGATCAAATGCTTGATCGAGTAGTCAGGTGGGAGTATTAGTGCTTTCTTGATAGATACTTGGAGTATAATCAAATTTCAATTATCCCGCAAGACAAAGAGAAAATTACTTTTACATTTCTGTATGGAAAATTTTCGTTCAAGAGAATGCCATTTGGGCATTGCAATGCTCTGGACATATTTCAGTGGTGCATTATGTCTATCTTCTCAGATATGGTAGAAGATATGATCGAAGTCTTCATGGATGACTTTTCTATTGTGGGAAATTCATTTGAAGAGTACTTCTCTCACTTGAATGATGTTTTAAAATTATGTGAAGAAACAAAATTAGTCCTAAATTGGGAGAACTGCCAATTTATGGTGAAGGAAGGTATTGTTTTAGGTCATAAGATTTCAAAAAAAGGGATAGAAATGGACCAAATGTTTAGACTTGCAAAGGCCTTGTTGGATAGGATGACAAAAACCAACTGAGCTTGGCACACTACAGAGATCGAGGTATCCTCAAGTGCATCTTTTAACCACATGACAATTGAGATGAGGAAAGGGATGAAACTCTAGAAAAAATGATGACTCAACTGGAGCTACTTGCAAAACACGTGATGGGCTTTGGAACCAAAAGCATAATTTCTATTGGAGCTCAAGGTTCAAACTCCATTAGAATTATGATCCCCATGGTAGATTTGAGGAAGAATGCCAATTCATGATGAGTCAAATGGTAGGTTCTACTCAAGGGTACCAAGGTGCCAACTAAGGCCCTTGGAATCCTTGTGATGGGAATCAAGGTTGGAGGGATCATGATGGGCCATGGAGAGATAGATAGCCAATGGAGGGAGCGTGAGAGAGAAAGGGTGAGAGGTATAATCACTGAAGTTCAAATCCAAATATATCTTCCCCTAAAGTTGATGTATTCCCTACGAAAACAAGTGTGAGTGATCCAAGTAGTTCAAAGGTTGAAGAAATGCTGGCCAGGGTGTTGAACAAAGTGGACTCAATCAATATTAGCGTGAAACAATTGATAGGTGAGGTATCTAACCTTACCCAAATTGTGAGCTCCCACTCAGCATCAATTCAACACCTTGAAGCCTAAATGAACCTTTTTCGGTGCAAATGAATCCCCGAATGAAGGGTACTCTTCCTGGTGACACTATGTCAAATCCAAAGAGTGATGTCCATTGTATGGAAATTGTCACTAGAAGTATCAAGGTAGTTGAGAATTCAGGTGTGAATCCTAAGAAGGATGTTAGTGCAAAGAAGAATGGGAAAAAGTCAAAAGATGGGGTGTCAAGTTCGCCTACTAGTGTTGATGAGAAAAAGATGGTGGACGAGGAAGAGGTTGATATTCCTCCCCAGGTTGTGAGTGATGAGGATGAAGGAGATGAAGCTCCTAGGGCTAAAGGCCAGGTTCCTAAATTTCCACCTCCATACCCCAGCGGTTGATGAAAAAACAAAGAGGACAATCAGTTTATAAAGTTTGTGAATATGTTCACCAAGTTGTCCATGAATATTCTGCTTGTAGATGCTCTGTTATAGATGCTCGATTATTTAAAGTTTATGAAGAAGGTGTTGAAAAAGAAGAGGGTAACTAATGTGGGCATAGTGCAAGTATCACATCATTACAGTGCAATCATGATAAACAATTTAGCCCCAAAAAGAGACAACCCAACAACTTTCACAATTCCTTGCACCATTGGGGTATATTTATTAAACAATGCCTTATGCGACATGGGGGTGAGTATCAACTTGATACCCCTTGTGATCTTTAAGAAGTTAGGTTTAGGAGATCACAAGCATACTCCTATGAGGTTTTTTGTGGTCGATCGATCCATCAAACGTACAATGAGAATTCCTTATGATATGCTGGTTAAAGTGGATAAATTCATCCTCCATATGGACATTGTTGTGCTAGATTGCAATATATACCTTCAAGTGCCCATCATCTTGGCGAACCCATTCTTGGCTACCAACCATGCTTTAGTGGATGTTGAGTTATGGGATTCTCAACTTTAGAGTCGATAGCGATGAGGTTACATTCCATGTGTGTAAACTAATGAAAACCCCAAATAAATGATGCTAGGGAAGAGCTGGTGGAGGTCCCTTCTAAGGAGATTGAGCCTCTGGACTCGTGTTGACAATTGATGTGATATCATCGAGCTGCGATGATAAACTAAGCATTTCTTGGGAGGCAACCCAAGTGTCTTTGAATTTCTTTTTACTTCACCTAGTTGTTGGTTTTTGTTGTTGTAGAAATGTAAGATATTTGATTGTAGCAAATGTTGAAGGAAGCAGAATGGAGCACATGTGTTGGGCCTTCGATACGCAGGTCCCAATTTGTTGAATGCAGATGTGATATAGGTAAGGTCTAGATATCTGGAAAATAATCATTCAAAAATACAAGGTCTGCACTTCATTTGTGAAACACATACAAGGACCTGTGGCACACATGTGCAACGCAGTTCCCTGTCTGTGAACTGGCACTTCTGAGACATATCTGCACCAGATATGCATGTCACAGATCCCAATCTGCGGCTGCATGTGCAAGCATAGATGCAGGTAAGAGAATTTTAAAGGTTGACTACCCATTTGATCGGCTCGACCCAGCTTCACCCCCAACCTTTCACCTTTCCGCCACTTTAAAAACCCCTATTTGCAGCCCTTAACCTTCATTTTCACTCCCCATTAACTACCACTTACTCTTTATTTAATCCACAAAACTTCCCACCTTCCTCCATAATAAATCTCATACTGTTCACTCTTCTCTCATCACAAACCTCACTACCACAGAGCAGAGTTAGGGTAGGCCACCATAGCCATTGTTGTAAAGCTTATTTTCAACTACACATTTATTCTCACTATATTGTGCTATGCTCTTTTTCTTACATTTTCATTTTTTTATATGTTTGTGGAGCATTATAGTTCTTTAAATGAAGGATGCATTTCCCCCAATTCCCCAATATGTGTTCTTTATGTTTCTCTTGAATTCAATTTTTTGTGGGTATATGTGGGTTGATAAGAAATTAAAAATGTATGGGAAAATTTGAGCTTCATCTGATTGTGTCTGATTAGTTTGACGATTTATTCCATAAAATTTAGTTGAGGGTGAGGTCTGAGTAACCCGTTTATTTGTGATGATTGATTTTTCCTGATGATAGATTGGGTTACGTCTTTCTGAAGGAAAAATCATCATTACTTCATATTTATTTGGCAATGTTGTGGAGTTTCAATGGGCATTCGGATATGCTTGTTAATTTTGATGAAATGTGATCATTCCTAGTGAGTGTGTTGGGTTGTTGTAAATGAGTTGGTATTGATGATGTTAGTAAATATGGTGCCTTGATGTTTCACGATGATAGATGAGGTAACGTCCTTCTTAACAGAAGTCGTTGAGTAGTGTACTAGTCAAGCTGTTGTTAACCTTGTTAGTTGTCTTTCAGGAAAGTCTAAGTACCCTTTAGACTTTGAAATTTCTTAAATATGGCTTGAAATCAAGTTAAAAAATAGTGATTTGAAAATTGAGGCGCTATCAAGCATCAACGTGCTGCAGATGTTGTTCTACGAAACGAGGTCCAATAGGTGGTGATCAGGAGTTTAAGGCTTACTATCTCCCACATGCGCTCCACCTGCGTGCCGCAGATCTTCATCTGTAAATGCAAATGCAAACAAAGATTGCTAGTTGAAGTGCCAGTTTTCTACTTTGAATCTGCGCCTCATCTGTATGATGAAAGTCCCCACTTGCAGAATGCAAATGCCTCGCAGATACAAGCAGTCTACACTTTGCTACTTCTTCCTTTTTGTAGTCAAATTCTTTCTCCTTCTTAGCTTATTATAGATGCTTTATTTTGTTTTATATTAGAAAATTACAAAAAAGTTGGTTGTGTTTATGTGGCACAAACATCATTTTGCAGGAATATGTCTTCATCCAGGTGATAAGATAAAGGCAAGGTTCTAGCATCTATCAAAGGCAAAGGAAAAGGAAAAGACAAAAGTGCGGAGACCCAACCCCTGCCAACACTGATGAAGGTATCTGGTTCTATGTGGAACGCATGAAGCCTTATTCCTTGATGCACCTGGTGGTTACTTCCCTAACTTTGTGCTTGAGTTGTATGCCTCATATCAAGCAACACAAGATTCGATGAAGCACTCAGGAAGAGTAGATGAATTCTTGTGTTTGCCATTGATTATGGTACGGAGCAAGGAAATTGATATCACCCCTAATGCTATCAACTCTATCTACTGGGTAGAACCAATTGCCCCAGGGATGAAGTTTACAAAGCATGTTGCTACAAAGAGCCACCAACTCGAATGGGTGGAAAGAATTATTGCAAATGGGCAGCCAGTGTGTCCACTCTGGGTTGCGAAATACCAAGGCAGGATCTCCATTTCGAAGCCAAGTGATGGCTAGATTTGGTTTGCTCCACCTTATGCCCTCCAAAAATGATAAAAAGGATGCAACCAAAGGCAACCATCCTAATAGCCTGCGTTATGTTCGGGATGCATGTGAACTTCAGGGAGGTGGTGATCTTGGGCAAATTAATATGCCCAAGTGATACTCAAAAGTACCATTTTCGCCTTATTTATCTATTAATGTGTATACATTCTCATGTAATTGGTAATAAAATGTGAATTTATACTAACCAACATGATTAGCGTTGTTTTGCAGGTAAAATGTAATTTCGGGAAGCTAAAATGCATGTTGGAGGATATCGGGGTTGCACTTGGATGCGAGCGAGGGACAAGACATTGGACAACATAAAATAAAGGGGCTCCGTGATGGAGCCGTGTCACACTGCCATCGTGGAGGCCTTCTGCCTGGATGGGAATTTTTAGCCCAAATCCAGTGTGGGTTCGCGATAGCTCCGTGGCACGGTGGCTTGGCTTCGTGTTGCACGTCGTGCCACGTTGGGATTTATTTCCTGGACCCCCAGTTCCAGTGAAGGTCCGCGTCCGTAGCATGTCACGGAGGCAGTGCTCCGCGATGCACTCCGTGACACGTTGCTTGTTATTCCGGAAAAAATTCCCACCAGTATAAATAGAACACTTAGGTTCATTTTTCAATATTCTGACTTGGTGGAGCAAGAACGTGGGTTACAGGCAGTTGATGGGATGAAAATATCAGGGTTTTTCTCTCTTTCCTTCTTCTTTAATTCTATTGCTTGTATGTTTAACACTCATTTAACGATGTTTAATCCACAAATGAGTGGCTAAATCCTCTTCTTGCTGAGGTTATGAACAATTGTAGTGAAATGGATTGTTGATCATAGTGGTTTTTCTTCTTTTCATCCACGTTGTTCTATTAATTCTTGTTCTTACTGCATTAATGTGTGGCCTACGTTAATGTATATCTAAAAAGTCCGGTTTCACTCGAGAGAGCAAGAAATTGGAAAGTTGTGAATTAATAGGGTATGATCTTTTCTTGGTTTGGGAAAATTGGGAATTGATTTACTTTCAGGATAGAAATATACCTGAAAGTCGTATTAGTCAATTTAGGAATTGGGTTTGTATGGCTAGAACATGAATTACATTTAATCACAGAAATATAGGTGGATGGTTCATTATTCTTAAGTGAGGTTAAATACGAGAGTTTTAATCTCTTGGCAATAGTTCTTGGCTAGCAACTGGAGGAAAAGACTAACCAAATTATGTCGATAATTAATTTCATTACATGTTCGTTTAACCTCAGCATGCTCTCATTCATAGTTCAGACTCAAATTAGATAGTTATTTTAGATTTAGCATAAAAACTATAAAACTAAATATCAAACTTTTGGTTACACTGTTGTTTGCATTTTTAGAATCAAAATATAGTACACTTGAGCAGATTGCATTTCATCCCAGTCCCTGTGGGATCGATACTTGGCTTACTTAAGGCACTTTACTACTTGTTCGACCACATGCACTTGCGTGTCATTTTATATACCCCACAATTCATGCGAACAAGTTTTTGGCGCCGTTGCCGGGGACTGGCAATTGGTGAATTTTTCTTAAGTGTTAATTTACTATATTATTTTTGCTTAGTGTTGACAACTTGGTCGTAGTGTTTGTTTTAATTCTTTTTTATTTTTTTTCGGATACCCTTATTGACATGACATCGTGGAATACAAATGGTTTAAATGGTGGATACTCATATTTTGGCGAATCTTGTCTGAATTGCGGAGGACACCACTCGTGGCAACACTATAACACGTGCAATATATGTGGTGGTCATGATGGCCATTGGGATGGCTGTCCGAATGCATATTCCCCTCCCCCAAGCCCCTACTATGATCCTTCTATTGTTTTTTCTGAATATAGGCATGCTGAAAATGAGGACTTGGGACGCCAAGCTCAAATAGAAGACATGCTGAAACAACTCTTAGAGCAATCAGAAGCGATGAAGGAGGCAATGGCAATATTGAGAATTCAGCAAGAAGAGAATGCAGAGGCTCTAGAAAGGATGAGCGTCAGAGTCATGGAGATGATTGCTGAGGCTGAAGCTTGTGATAAATTGCAGGTAACAGTTTTAGCCGACATTCAAGAGGAACTACAAGATGAAGACAAGGGTGAATTTTTGGATGAAGCCCAACAATTAGAATCTCTTGAGTGTCCCCGTGATGGGCTCACACTTATGGAAAATCCATTCATGGAAGAAGAGATAGAGTATCCCCCAGTTGACATTAATGGAGAGATAGATGTCGATGCTGAGAAGGGATATACAAATAAGGAGGTCAAGCACAATGCAGTTTCAGAGTTGAGGTTTATTGGACCACACTCGAAGCATTTTTCGACATTAAATTTGGTTGACAACATAGAAATAGAGTCTTCCAAGCTTATAGAGAAATGTCTAGAGGAGGACAAAGCCCCGTATATTTTGAGATATGCTGACTCGGAGAGACAAAATGACTTCGCTTACTTAAGGGCCAATAAGTTTAAAAGGAAACATCTACTGCTTCGTCCTTACAATTTTTCACCACCACCCCTGGAGCATAAGAGGAAATTAGAGAAGAAATTAGGGGTGAGATTCATATCCTCGAGGTGGAGGAAAAAGTGGTGAAACTTGGTACGTCGTGCCGCGAAGTAAAATTAGGCGCTGCTTGGGAGGCAACCCAAGGGTACCATAGGTACCATTTTAATTTCTTGCATTTAAGTTGATTTTATTTATTTTTCATCTTGTGTTGTTTTGGTGGAAAGTTAAGCACAGATGGAGGGGAAGTCTGAGTACCCGTGGAGGAGGAAGCTAACAAGCATGGAAGAGAAAAAGTGTGGGGTCGAACACCCCCTTGTGCAAAGTTGAAGAAAGGCATGTTGTTAGCTAGGCCTAAAGGCCTCAAGGAGTATTTCTCACCCTCTTTAAATGTTAAGTTGATGCTATGAGGACATAGCATGATTCAAGTGTGGGGTGAGGAAAATTTTAAAATTTTTGTGGTTAATTTGGTGAATGTAATGCTTGTGAGAAAATTTGAATTTTTTTTTTTGTGAGTCAAGCATGACTTCATCACCCGTTGGTTTTTCTTTTCGGTTCTTTTCCGACGGGGGGTCTTTGAACCGAAGAATAAAATTTTTCTTTGTCTGTATATAATGTTTTTAGTCATAGTTAGAGACTGTTTCCGACGATGGATGGATGACGACCGTCTTGTGGAATATTAGTCAATAGATTTTGGTTTTTGAACCCATAGCTAATTGATGGCTTGATATTCTTGTTATGTGCTATAAATGATTGTAAGATGCAAGGATGTTTAGTGTTGAAGCATGCAAGTGGTACACCTATGTTTGAGACACCTAGGCTCTTGAATTTGACTTGATATGATTGAAGCTTAATTTTGAATTCCTGTGATTAGCTGAGTTAAGAGTCGGCGGAATGTGTCTTGAATTGAGCATGTGCTGTGAGTGTAAGTGTTTCGAATATTCCGTGCTATTGTGGAAAATCATCTCTTTGAATGAACCTAAATGTTATCCCTCACTTTACCTACCTTGAATATTTAATCCTAGTTAGCCCCATTGAGCCTTGAGCCTAGAGCCTATTCTTTGATAGCTACAACATAAACTTAATCCTTTTTCTTTCATTAGCCTTGAATTTGATCCAAAACTCCTAAGCGCTTAAGTGAAAAAATTCCAAAGAATGAGGGAGTGAGAAGCGTGAAAAAGAAGGAAAAGTAGAAGTTGTGAAAGTTGAGAAAAGGGCAAAGGTGCACTTGTGTAAAAATGGTTGATTATTAGTAGGGAGTAAGAAAATAAATGAATGAAAAAAAAATCTTTTTTTTTCTTAAGTACTCCTTACTACTAAGCTGAGTGTGCTTAAAGAAATGGGAACAAGAAGAGAAAATTCAAGATTGAAAAGAATGAGGAGGAAGTAAGAAAAGAGATGTCCTTAATGAATGTTGGATGTATTAAAAGCGCTTGGGGGAGATAGTCACTATTACTGGCCAGAATAGTACCTACCCGTCCCTTAGCTTACATTACAACCCACTAAGTCCTACTTGATCTTACGTCCAAACATCCTTAAATTAGTATAGTAAAACACTAAGGGCAAGCTTATGGGTCATTACATGATGCATGTGAATTCTTTGTGAGAGTGAGCGTAATTCTATTCATTTACCCATACATGTTGTGATTTAAAAATTTGCCTGTGAAAATGGGTAACTCTCTTGTTGTGAGGGAACATGTTTAATGAAGGATATAATTCATGTTCGATTTCTTGATCAGTTGATTTGCATGAGTTTGCTAAGATAGAGAGTCAATTCTTGAGGTTAGGAAGTCTTAACATAATTGTATTCCATTTAAATGATTAAATCGTGCATGCTCTAATTTTAGCTTGCTATCTTAAACAGTCATTGTAGTTGTAGCTTGAATTGTCTTGCTAAAATTAGCTATGTGTAAGTCTTCATGTGCATGAGATGTAAAAGGTTTGTTTGAGGACGAACAAGATTTAAGTGTGGGGTACGTGATCTTGGGCAAATTTATATGCCCAAGTGATACTCAAAAGTACCATTTTTTCCTTGTTTATCAATTAATGTGTATACATTCTCATGTATTTGGTAATAAAATGGGAATTTATACTAACCAACATGATTAGCGTTGTTTTGCAGGTAAAATGTAATTTTGGGAAGCTAAAATGCATGTTGGAGGATATCGGGGTTGGACTTGGATGCGAGCAAGGGACAAGACATTGGACAGCATAAAATAAAGGTGCTCCGCGATGGAGCCGTGTCACGCTGCCATCGCGGAGGCCTTCTTCCTGGATGGGAATTTTCAGCCCAAATCCAGTGTGGGTTCGCGATAGCTCCGTGGCACGGTGGCTTGGCTCCACGTTGCACGCCGTGCCACGTTTGGATTTATTTCCTGGACCCCCAGTTCCAGTGAAGGTCCGCGTCCGTAGCATGTCACGGAGGCAGTGCTCCGCGATGCACTCCATGACACGTTGCTTGTTATTCCGGAAAAAATTCCCACCAGTATAAATAGAACACTTAGGTTCATTTTTCAATATTCTGACTTGGTGGAGCAAGAACGTGGGTTACAGGCAGTTGAGGGGACAAAAATATCAGGGTTTTTCTCTCTTTCCTTCTTCTTTAATTCAATTGCTTGTATGTTTAACACTCATTTAACGATGTTTAATCCACAAATGAGTGGCTAAATCCTCTTCTTGCTGAGGTTATGAACAATTGTAGTGAAATGGATTGTTGATCATAGTGTTTTTTCATCTTTTCTTCCATGTTGTTCTATTAATTCTTGTTCTCACTGCATTAATGTGTGGCCTACGTTAATGTATATCTAAAAAGTCCGGTTTCACTCAAAAGAGAAAGAAATTGGAAACTTGTGAATTAATAGGATATGATCTTTTCTTGGTTTGGGAAAATTAGGAATTGATTTACTTTCAGGATAGAAATATACCTAAAAGTCGTATTAGTCAATTTAGGAACCGGGTTTGTATGGCTAGAACATGAATTGCATTTAATCATAGAAATGTAGGTGGATGGTTCATTATTCTTAAGTGAGGTTAAATACGAGAGTTTTAATCTCTTGGCAATAGTTCTTGTCTAGCAACTGGAGGAAAAGACTAACCAAATTATGTCGATAATTAATTTCATTACATGTTCGTTTAACCTCAACATGCTCTCATTCATAGTTCAGACTCAAATTAGATAGTTATTTTAGATTTAGCATAAAAACTATAAAACTAAATATCAAACTTTTGGTTACACTATTGTTTGCATTTTTAGAATCAAAATATAGTACACTTGAGCAGATTGCACTTCATGCCAGTCCCTTTGGGATTGATACTTGGCTTACTTAAGCCACTTTACTACTTGTTCGACCACGTGCACTTGCGTGTCATTTTATATACCCCACAATTCACGTGAACAGGTGGTCTCCATGCAAATTAAGAGGAAAGTTTGACAACCGGCTCTCTCCATGCCAGTCCCCATATTAATTAGCCAGCTCTGTGGAAGAGCAAGGGTTCCTTCCTTTGCTGATGATTGTACTAGCTCCATTACTGGAGTTATTAATATAGATAAGAAGAGGGATGTTGATGCCTCCAAAAGCAAGAAGTGCAAGATGCATTCTTGGGACCTCCCTAAGGATTCTATGGCACATGACTGATAGTTCCCCATTGGAAGAAGATCTCAATGAGCCCACTCCCAATTATAGGGGCATGTTTTCGAAGAGGCACCACCTCTAGAGTCATCACCACCGCCTCTTTCCTCAAGACCTAGTTGACTCCGAAAACTTGCTGACATGATGCACACCCATGAAAATTAGCTCAAAGTATGCCAAAAGTCTCACTGCCCTAATCCAGAAGTCTGTCATGACCACACTAAAGGACGTTTTTGACAACATCAACAAGTTATGCTCGAGAGTTGACGCGGTCGACGGAGCAGTTGATTCTCTCTAAGCTGATGTAATGTAGCTTAAAGGCAAGGCCCACCTATCCAGCATTAATATGATCTTCTTAGGTGAATCTATGGCTAGCCCGCATACCACTTGAGGACCAATTGATGAGTTACTTGGGGGCTTGGAGGAGGACGAGCATGAGAAAGATGGTGCTAGTGTTTTTCCAAGGTTGCAGGACGTGCTGTTGGAGTCCTTGGTCACAGCTCGCTCCTGCAGGGGTGGCACAGTTCTAGCGCAGATGTTGTGCAACAAAACTATCAAGAGAGCATAGGGAGTTCTTTCCCCCTTTATCCTTTATATGACAATATTATGGACTATGTTTACATTTTAGTTGGGGTGGGATGTGCTGTTTTGGTTGTTACTATTGTGCCCTTATTGGGCTTGTTTTGTTTGTTCGGATATTTGGATATTATGCATTTTTAATTTATTATTGAATGATGTTTGGATGAATGGATGCCCTTGTCGGGGTTGTTATATATTGATTTCAACTTATGACCCTTGTCGGGCTTTATTTTTTCTTGTGATGATGATGTGAGTTGTCATTGCTGGGTTGGTCTTACACACCAATTCTCTTACTACCCTCTTACTACAATCACCTTTGTAGATAGTAGATAGTGAATAAACTATGAAGGTTTTATTTATACCACAATTCTTTTTCAAGGAGCAATATTTATTTTATTTTATTTTTATGTCGCACTGAGTGACATTTCCCTGCGATGGATTGATAGACAACTTTATTAAGATAAAATGCCATGTTTTAGTTGTCATTTTGAGTCTTTGTGCATTTATTTTGACAGGCAACATCAAAAATTTTTCTTTTTTTGGCAATAAAAAATTAAACTTTTGAGAAAAGAGGGGTAATTGAGCTTGAAAAGCATTCTCCTGTTATGATGCCTACATTCTTTATTTGACTTTTTTTAATTCATAAATAAGTTGTGTGAAACTTGGAATAAGTTGTTCAAAGTCATGCTTTTCAATTGATTTTGAGAATAATGAGACTCCTTGGAGTTGTGATGCCTTGTGTGGTAAGGTTGTATGATTTCAGTTTATACATTTCGTCTAGAACTTGCCCCGAATATGATTCAAGGTGAAATCCTAGATTTGGCTGATCTTGAAAAATGACCTTAGGCCCTTTTTTAATAGTTACTTCAGAAAACAAGGCCCACCTTTAACATCATTCCTAGTTAACCATTCTTTAAACCTTAAAACATTTTCTTCGAAACCATATTGCAAGCTTAAAACCCTTTTTGAATCCCTTACTTTGGCACCCGTTCCACCCTAATTGCTAGTGATGAAAGAAAACTGCGGGCTTAAAGCCCAAGATTTTGGGGAGAATGAGAGAATGAAATGTTCATGTTTGCAAAAGGCTAAGTTTGGAGATGTGTATTAAGGGAGAAACAAAGAATAAGCTTCAATGCGAGGTAGAACTGATAGTTTTAATATAAAAACAAAACTGGTTGGTTGAGAAACCTATTATCAATAGAAAAAATAAAAAAATTGAGTGGTGCTATCTCTTGTATATAGGAGTCTTGATGGAGGTTCCAGTCACTTGAACTACATAATGTCTTACTCTTACCCCTAGCCTACATTATGAACCGAAAGTCCTTATTGATTTTGAGCTTGGCGACTCTATAGTAGTGGAGAGTTATATGAAGGGCAAGCCTATGGATAAATTTGTTCACACTAGAATATCCTCGAGAGAGTGAAGGTTTCTAGGTCATCCTATAATTCGCTACTGTGTGACTTGCATACTTGTTAGTGGGATTCTCTCTTATTTGTGAGTGACATTACACCCATGGAGTAAATATGAAAATCTTTATCTCAATTTAGAGGTATGAATGCAACAAGTTGTGTTGTGAGCTTCTAGACAAACCTTGAATGTTGGATGTCAATAATTTGAGATGCTTATTGATGTTGTTCGAAATGAAAATGCCCCTGATTGATTGAAAGAATGATGATGATATCTTCCAAGTACTTGTGGTAGTACCAATTGAAATTTGTGCACTTGTTAAGGTCTTTTTAATTTTTGTGTCTATTTGTGATTATGGGGTTGTCTTGAGTCTTAGTGGTTCTGTGTGCGGCCCACACAATGTGATAAGCTTAAGTCAATTCCAATTGTAAGTGAATGCTTTGCTTAAGGACAAGTAATAGTTCAAGTTTGGGGGTTTTATTAGTTGGTAATTTATCACGCCTTCATGGTTCTTACCCTTGGAAAGGTATGGACACCCTCCCAACCAGGGGTATATATTGGCTCCATCATGCTCACTTGATGTATTTCTGTTATGAGAATTTTCCACTGTTCCACATGTTTCATGTTTCTTCATGCTTATGCTTTATGATACCATGACTTATAGTAATTTTTACCCATTGATAAGTTTATGAGTTTTACCTATGATTTCAAATATGATAAGCTTTATGATTTTTCTTTAAAAACCTTAAGCCATTATACTTCAGATTATGATGAAAAGATTATCATGTTTTATCACTATATCACGCTTATGATTTACAACATGTTGTCCTTACTCTTATATCTTACTCATACTCAATACTCAGTATATTCAATGTACTTATCACATACTTTTTTTTCTATATCATCTCATGATATAGGTTCGGATGCTTAGTTTCAGCCCCTTTGCTAGATTCTCTATTGTCCAAAACTCAGCTTAGTTGTGGTGAATCATCATCATCCGAGGATGTCAGTTTTGGTTTATATTTACTTTTAGTCATTTCAGTTACAAACTCAGTAGAGCTAGTTGGGGGCTTGTCCCTTTAGCTCAATTTATGTTTAGAGGCTTTTCAGACTATGATATGTATATATCCAGCAGCTTGACTTCTTGTCCCAATTTATATGTTTTATAATATTTCAGACTTTCACTTATGCTATATCGTATGAATGTTCCCACTTAGTCTATGTTCATGCTTATGTGATGCATGTACATGGGTTATCTTGGAGCTATTCATGGTTCTAAGTCTCGTGTTGCATTTGGGGTCTATGCTCGGGTCATGACAATCTTAGTATCAGAGCATTAGGTTTAGGTGTGTCCTAGGGTGTCCGAAAGCTGCATTAAGTAGAGTCTTTTTCATGGGTGTGAAGTGCGCCACACATCTAAAGAAGAGGCAATCAGACATTTTACAAAACATCCCTTCTTTCATGTTGTATATCGTGTAATGAAGTCCTATGTAATCCCCCAGAAGCCCAAAATCTAAATTCGGGACTTAAATTAGAAAATCTAAAAAAACTACAGAAATGCTATAGGACGACTCACCTAACGAGTCGTTATGAGACACAATGACTCATTAGGTCAATCATGAGAAGAAGGAGCAAGTGTTGCAAAATGACAATCAGTGTACTTGACAGGTGGGGACAACTAGTCGTGGTCACACGTAACGACTCGTTATATCCCCCATTACCAGTCTTAGTCGGTTTTTAGGCAGTGTACCTAACGATTGTCACCAAGAGTCATCATCAGTGGAAAGGACTCATTAAGTTACTCGTTATCAAGCCTAGTATAGAATTTAAGAATTGAGGTAATGAGGTTCACGACTGGTGACTACGCGTCATTGTCAGTCACAACGACTCATTGGGTCCCTCGTGGTAACCTGCTGAGATACAGGTAGTGTACTCAATGGGGGTGACCACGAGTCATGGTCAGTCACCACGACTCGTTAGGTCACCCGTTAGGGTCACCTGGCAGTTTTTTCCAGCAATTTTCTAAGGGCTATTTAGTAATTTTCTATTCTCCTAAGCTTTAAACTACGTCATTTTGGACATTAATTCAGACTTATTAGAGGGTTTGGATGGTTCCTACCCTCATTCTCACATTTACTCTCAGAAAATTATCGAAAGTTTTCTCAAGAAACTCTCTAGTAGGCTTCACATTTTCCTTCATGGCAGCAGTTCTAGTCTTCTTCTTCGGGGAATTCTCAACTAGGTATGTGGGAATTCAACAAGGAAATTTTCCTTCCCTTGTGTCCCCCAAAATCCTCCCATAAATTCCCTATCAGTTTAGCCCTGAGTTCTTCGAATATGAATAATTTTTCTTGTTCGTTTTCATAAATTTAAGTTGGGATAATATCCATGTTTAATATTCACATGATCTTCATGAGCTCCTAAGTAAATTGATGTTTTTCTGGCCAAAGTGATTTACAACCCTAAATTCTCAAGTAAAGATTATTGTGTATTAAATTTTGTCTTCTTTGTGAAGTATGTTGTGGGATGATTTTCCCAGTAATTTTTATTAAATATATATTTTGAGCAATTATTCCATTGATGAGAATGATTTTAACCCTGTTGGATGAGATTCCTTAATTTTTTGAAATTTTTTCATATTATGAAATTCCCATGTTGTTGGAATGAGTTGAGTTCTCTATTAGTTGCTTAGTAGTTTAGTTCAGTTAGAATGTAGAACCTCTTCAGAACTATACAGAAAGTTTCAATTGATAAGCCTGACTTCAGTCTTTTCCCGAGATGTTAGTGGTGCCTCCCAGTTATCAGAATCAGACTCAGAATCTAGTTATTGGTCCATTAGGCGGTGATGACATTCTAGATATATGCATAGCTCTAATTAGCCCTAGGACCTCAATTTAGTTTACAGTTTGTTCTTAGACGGTTATGATGCTACCAAATAAGCAGCTCTGACCAGTCTAGAACTCAGCTTTAGAATATGGTCCGATAAGACTCTCAGGGTACTTTCAGTATGTGTCACTGACTAGTCTTGGACCCAGTTTCAAGCTATCAGCCTAGTAGTTTAGTTTAGGTTTTCCAGTGGGAGTAGGACCTAGCACCAAGCGGGCCGGGATTCTAGTGCACCTAGGTTCCTAGAAATACATTTACAGTATTACCTGGCCTGATTGGCCCCAGACTTTTATGATCACCTAGTTCATGCCTTTATACCCTGACAAGGTATATTGGGTCCTACCGGTGGGGTGTATACATCAGACTCCATGTCTAGCTCACTTGGTTATATGTCGGTCAGAGACTATTCCAGTAGTTAGTTTAGCTTAGTCTCAGTTATGACAGTTCAGTTCAATTCAGATCAGTTCAGCGTGGTCTCTCAGACCTAGTATTTCAGACTTAGGGCTTGTCTTTGACCATCAGACAGGGTTATCTTGACCATTCCAGTTTACATCAGTAGTACAATTTAGTTTACTTGTTGGTCAATGCGTATCATTTCAGTTCAGATTGTGTTTTAGTTATGCTTTCTCCCATTTACTCAGTACATTCAAAGTACTGATGCATACTTTTATGATGTATCATTTCATGATATAGCTGCAACTTCCTAAACTCAGAAGCGTTAGCTGACATGATTCAGATCCTCCTCACTCGCAATGGAAGTGTGAGTCCTCATCATTCGAAGGCCTTATTTCATTTTTTTATAGCTAGATTACAATTTTTACTTAGACTTAGAGTTAGCTGGGGCTTGTCCCAGTAGCTCATCAATTAGAAGGCTTTCAGACTACATACGTTTACATTTCATGTTTTAAGTTTTATCTTATATTCATAAAAATGTCTTTAATGTTATTACTTCAAATTTCCACTGTGCATGTTTTACCTATAATACCAGTGTATGATAGACCAATGCTTGACTTGGGTCACTTGTGACTTCAAGTACCATGTTACGTCTAGGGTGTAGGCTCGGGGTGTGACAAACTTCGTATCAGAGCTCTAGGTTTAGAGTATCCTCGGAATATCTGAAAGTCGCATCGAGTAGGGTCCTTTTCATGGGTGTGAGGCGCGCCACACTTATGACGAGGAGGCTATGAGATGTTATTAGGAAAACTCTCTTTTGTTCATACTCTTTATCGTGCGTTAAAGTTCAATTTTAGAAATGCCCTTCTAACTCATGCGTTGTTTCATTTCAGTTGAAGTAGAACCATGCCTCCCAAATGTGGTAATGGAAGAAGGGCCGGTAACACCAACAGACCTACCCCAATAGCCTCGGCTGCTCCTCAAGATGAATTTCGGGCGGCCATTCAACTGCTAGCGAAAATAGTCACCAACCAAGTGACCAAATAGGTTGTTCCTGTAGCCACTAAAGGGTATGCAGCAGTTGCGAGGTTTCGGGACATCACCTATATGAACCCTACATCTTTTCAAGGATCCAAAGTAGGGGAGGACCCCAGGAGTTGGTGGATGAGATCCGGAAGATTACCCATATTATGGGTGTTAGCTCTTCTGAGAGTGCTGAACTGGCTGCCTACCAGCTAAAGAGGGTAGCTCAGGTTTAGCATGATTAGTGGAAAGAGGGGTGGCCAGCGCGAGCAGGACAAGTAGAGTGGGAAAAATTCCACACAACTTTCTTGGACAGGTTTTTCCCTCGGGAATTGAGGGAGGCAAAGTTGGCGAAGTTTATGAATTTGAGACAGGGCAATAGAACTGTGGAGGTGTATGCTCTAGAGTTTACTAGACTGTCTAAGTAAGCTCCAGAGGTTGTAGCTAAACCAATGGCACGTATGTTGAAATTTGTCAACGGGGTGTCGAATCTGGTCCTCAAGGAGTATAGGACAATGATGCTGATTAAGGATATGGACCTCTCAAGCTTGATTGTCTATGCCCAGAAGATTGAGGTCAAAAAGTTGAAGGATATAGAGCGATCTCGGGCAAAATAGCATGCCCAAGTGATGCTTTATAACTTAGTTTTGTCTTGTTTATCGACTTAATTATATGCATTCTCATGTAATTTTATGTAAATGTAAATATATACACTAACAAACATGATTAGTTCTTGTTTTTGTTGGTTTAAAATGAATTTGAGGGACTAATCCATGAGTTGGTGAAGTGGAGGCATGGAATAAGAATTAAAACGCGGACATCGGCAAGGAGGATGTGCGAAACAGGCCACCTGCACATTAGCAATGTGCCATGGCAGGCAGGCTGCGTGATCAAGGCCATGACACACCACCTAGCGTGCTACACAAGCAGTGTGACACGCTTCCAATGCAACAAGGGGCTACCTGGCAATGGTTTTGTGAGTTTCCAGTGTGCGTCCGCGATGCCTCCATGTCACAGAGGCATATTGGCGCGATAACCTTCATGACACGGAGCTATTCCATGCCAGGCATAATTTTATACATCTCTCATTTACTATAAATAGGTCCCTTAGCTCCTAAAAGAGAGAAGTCATGATTTATTTCTGAAAAACTACCAAGGAGTGAGGGAGAAGTGGGGAGAACGCACCTAGGGTTCATCAATTTCATCTTCTCTTCTACCAATTCTTGTAAGTAGGTCACTGTAATTATGTTTTCTTGTAATTATTCGAACATGAGTGGCTAGACCCCTTCCTCTAGGGTTGAAGCCACAAGATATGATTGTGATTTTGCGATTTTGTTTTGGTTTTAAGTTATTGATTGTTGTTTTGTCTTCCTTTCTGAATTATGGTTGTTTCTATGACTGATCACCATAAAAAAAGTGGGTTAAGCTTAGGCACATGCTTGAGATAGATAACCTAGGCAAGAACATGAGAATGTAGGGAGCAAGATTGTATCTCACGATATGATTTGTGTTAGGATAGAAATATACCTAATACCTTGCTTGGTTGATAAAATGGGATGATCTAGACACCAACTTAGAATTATCACATCACCACTCGAAGAAGTAGTTGTGCGGCTAAGTTGAGTTAAATGATTAGAGGTATCAAAGTCCCTAATCACGAGCATAAACCCCATAAACCACATCCATGTAGTGAATTGCCCACGAATTAGGAATAACATCCTCGCTCAACAATGTAGTAGTGAGGCTAGTTTGTCGTGTTTAGAGGTTCGAAAGACCATGAACATGCAATTCCAATTATGTGAGACAACAATTGATAGTTTCATACTTAAACCATTGCAAATCATAGTATCGCATTATTATCCGGCTTTAACTCTAGTTGCTCCTTGAATTAATTTAGAGTATTTCGTTGACCACATCTAGACATAATTAAATATCTCGAAAAGGTCTAAAATCAACACTTGCAGCATTTAATATCACACTTGAACTCGATAGTTAGCTGAATTTGTCCAGTCCTTGTGTGTTCGACATCCGGCTCTTAAAAAGGGCCACTATATTACTTGTATGACCCGTACACTTGTGGGCACATCATAGAGCGTAAGAACAAATGGGAAGGGACTAGCCAGTCAGATTTTGACCATTAGAGGTCTACCGGTAGTAGCCATCCACCGCAGCAGTAGCTGCAGTAGAGAGCCCCAGTCCTAGTTCAGCCAGCGCCCCAACCTTTCAGTCCTGCCAAGATTGGAGGAATGGGTCATCTGGCGCTCGGTCTCAGGCCCACAGTATCAGGAACAAGTATCCATCTTGTCCCAAGTATGGTAGCAACCACCTGGGAGAGTGCCTTCAGGGTCAAGAGGGCTGTTTTGGTTTTGGGAAGCTTGGACATCGGCTTAGGAAGTGCCTGTCAGTAGGGCGAGGAAGATCACAATCTACCATATCATCAGCTCCAGCAGGCCAACCAGCTCAGCAGGAAAACACATCAGGTATAGATTGCGGTCAGAGCCAAAATCATTTCTATACTATGTCTTCTCGTCAGAATCAGGAGAGCTCACTTGACATAGTCACGGCAATGTTACGTCTCTTCTGTCTAGACATTTATTCCCTTTTAGATCCAGAAGCCACTCTTTAATTTGTGACTCCCTACATAACAGTCCAGTTTAATATCAGTTCAGAGGTCCTCTCAGAACCATTCTCAGTCTCCATCCTAGTTGGCGAGTCAGTTAAAGCTAGCCGGGTGTATTGAAACTGCCTAGTGTCAGTCCTGAATAAAGTCACCTAACTGACATCGTACAGTTAGACATGGTTGATTTTGACGTTATCCTTGGCATGGATTGGTTACGCTCTTACTATGCCCCGATTGATTGCATAACAAGAGTTGTCAAGTTCCAGTTTCCAAATGAACCAGTGTTGGAATGGACAGGCAGTAATTCAGTGCCTAAGGGTAGGTTTATTTCCTACCTTAAGGCCCAGGAACTCATCTCCAAGGGATGTATCTATAATCTAGTTCGGGTCAAGGATTCCAACTCTGAGACCCCAACTATCCAGTCAGTTCCAGTGGTCAGCGAGTTCCCAGATGTTTTTTCGGAGGATCTTCCTGGAGATCCCCCTGAATGGGAAATAGATTTCGGAATAGATCTCCTCCCAAATACTCAGCCCATCTCCATCCCTCCTTAAAGAATGGCTACAGCAGAGCTTAAGGAGTTGAAGGAGCAACTAAAAGATCTTCTTGACAAGGGTTTTATTAGACCCAACATCTCTCCTTGGGGTGCTCCAGTACTATTCGTGCTTAAGAAAGATGGTACCCTCAGAATGTGCATAGATTACCGCCAGATAAACAAAGTCACAG
Organism: Datura wrightii; assembly: GCA_035772735.1. Taxonomy (NCBI): domain Eukaryota; kingdom Viridiplantae; phylum Streptophyta; class Magnoliopsida; order Solanales; family Solanaceae; genus Datura; species Datura wrightii. Next base: position 164,327,441 of record JASDFA010000018.1, on the reverse strand, counting down.
TCAAGAATAGATATCCCCTACCCAGAATTGACGACCTATTTGACCAACTTCAGAGAGCCAGTTGTTTCTCAAAAATCGATCTCAGGTCAAGGTACCATCAGTTAAGGGTTAGAGAGAGTGACATACCGAAAATAACATTCAGAACTCGGTATGATCACTACGAGTTTGTTGTGATGTCCTTTAGGTTAAAAAATGCCCTAGCAGCCTTCATGGATTTGATGAATAGGGTCTTCAAATAATACCTGGATATGTTCATCATTGTATTTATCGACGACATAAAGTGTGAGTTCTGGTTAATGTATGTGACTTTCCTAGGTCATGTGGTCTCGAGTGAAGGAATACAGGTAGATCCTAATAAGATAATAGCAGTGAAAGATTGGCCCAGACCTACCTCTCCTACTGAAATCAGGATTTTCCTGGACATAGTCAGTTATTACCGAGGGTTTGTGTATGGATTCTCCTCTATAGCATGTCCTCTGACTAAGTTAACTCAGAAGAAGGTGAAATTGTAGTGGTCGGATGAGTGTGAGAAGAGTTTCCAGGAGTTGAAGAATCGACTCACTACTGCTTCGGTTCTGACCTTGCCAGAAGGAATAAATGGATTGGTTGTTTATTGTGATGCTTCCAGAGTTGGACTCGGATATGTTCTGATACAACAGGGCAAAGTGATAGCCTACACCTCCAGACAGCTCCAATTTCATGAGAACTATCCAACTCATGACTTGGAGTTGGCAGCAGTGGTGTTTGCTCTAAAAATTTGGAGAAATTACTTGTATGGAGCTCACGCGGATGTATTTACAGATAGTAAGAGTCTTCAGTACGTGCTAAGTCAGAAGGACCTAAACCTACGTCAGAGAAGGTGGTTGGAGTTGCTAAAATACTATGACATGAGTGTGATGTACCATCCGGGCAAAGACAATGTGGTTGCTGACGCCCTAAGCAAACGATCTATGGGGAGTGTGACTCATATTAAGGAAGGAAAAAAGGAGTTAGCAAGGGACATTCACAAACTAGGCCGATTAGGGGTGCAGTTGGTGGATTAAGACGAAGGTGGTGTGGTAATGCAATGTGGGTCAGAATCATCTTTGGTTGTTGAAGTTAAGAAGTCCAGACAGGATGAAGATCTAGTTTTACTTACACTTAAAGAAGCAGTTCTCAGGAAGGAGGTTGAGGCTTTCTCCAAAGGGAGAGATGGTGTACTCTGTTATAAGGGAAGATTGTGTGTATCGGATGTTGGTGAGTTGAGACAACAGATACTGGCTGAGGCACATAGCTCAAGATACTCCATTCACCCTGGTGCTACAAAAATGTACCTCAATTTGCGAGATATTTACTGGTGGAACGGCTTGAAAAGAGACATTGTTAAACTCGTAGCCAAGTGCCCGAACTGCCAGCAAGTCAAGGTGGAGAATCAAAGACCAGGAGGCATGACTCAATATATCAATATACCCACATGGAAGTGTATCGCTCTATTGTCGATCTACTCGTATCTAGTGTAGCATGGCATAACATAATATAACATAACATGGCACACACAAACCTTACCCGGCCCCCATAAGTCGGGAGGTACAATCAACACGCAATCTATACCCCTACCCTGGTCGTCCCATCTCCTATAATAACTATAAGCATCCTGTCGATCCCCTGGGTATGCACTTGGGCTCGCTGAGCCCCTGACTATAACTGTACCTGAGTCCGAAGGACTCCTAAATCAACACCCCGGGCCTACCCGCTCGACGGGGGTGTATAAGGGCCGACCAAGGCACAATATGGGGAAACTGGCATCCCATCTTCGTCCCATACTGGACGGCATGCCATTCCGTAGAGCAATGTATCCTCATCCTCTAGCGGACGAGTCAATACAGCTATTAACCCTAGGGTGGTCATGAATGCTAGGTAATCCATCCCAAGACAATACAGTAGTCTCAACTAGTAATACTAACTGCATATACCGCATGCTGAAGCTAGTGATGATAATGTATCTGTACATACTATATGCTGACTAGTGATAGTGATATGTATGTATTTAATATATGGTGAGACTGATAATGGTATATATATATATATATATGATCTTCTGCCATACTGTACTGAGTCTAATGTTGAACAAGATATAGTTTTTTTTCTGCTGGAAATCATGTTGTATAACTGAGTTTCTATAGTAACATGATTTATTATTTCTAACATGCTTTGTAAACATCATTTTAATCTATCATTCTACTTATGAGATACCTTACAGATACTTATATTGGTTTACTAAGTTTCAACTGAATACGATAATGTCCTAACATTCTTTACTAAATCACATACTGGGCATGTTGTACAGTTCCTAACACTTTGTATTAGAATTTATATCGTGCTAGCAAGTTTCACGCTATACATAACATGATGCTTCCAATATCGAACCAATATTCATAATAAACATAACACACGACTTCTGAATATTCTACTGGCCTTTAAACTATTTTACTATATCAAGACTGCTAACTTGCCGAGGAAACTAGCTTTACATACCTTCGCTTCTGATTTCCCGACTAACCGACGTAGCTTGGTCAGTATTCCAGCCATTTCTCCCAACTGCATTCATATATACGTCAATCAGTACTAAATACAACTTTATTCTGAAGGATGACATCAGTTTCGATGTAATTATAGCCTAAACTTAGGCTTATCGAAAGACGGTCGAAAACTCGCTATTTTCCAGAAGTCCAGAAGGGAGAAGTATTCACTTCACAACTAGGAACACATAGACACTAGTTTGGAGCAATTCCACTTACCTTAGCCCGGTAGCACGACGATTTGTCAGCCGTATGTCGTGAAACTAAATCCGTAGGAATGCTCCCTACTGCTAAATACTTCGGTATCTGGAGTTAATTTAGATTTGGACTACGTTTGGCAGCGTAATCGAACGGAAATTATCAAGAAACCATCGTTCCTTTTCCTCTCTGGTTTTTCTCTCTGTTTTTGCTGGAAATTATGAAAATTATTTAATTTTAAAACCGAAGTGGAGCTTTATATACTTGGGCCTGGACAAGCCCAACGTGTCACGGAGCCAACGCGGAGGCTCCACCTCTGTGACACGTTGCCATCGCGGAGGGGCTCTGCCCCGGCTCCTTCCGCGATGGTTCGACAGGCTACTCGTCCGATCCTTTCCCGGGCCTTTCCCTAGCATGTATGGTTTTCAAATATGCTTAACCAATGTGCGAATAGGCCGTCTAGGTGCCAGGAATCTTACGGGGTATAACAAGTTAGTACATGAAATATACTAAGTATGTAAGATAAGTAAAACGGACAGTTAAAATACATAAGAGATCATAAGAGTAGGACAACATGATCGTAAAGTAAATATCATAATGTAAACTGATTTGTTGAGAGTTTACAACACTTTCGACACTCAAAACTAAGAAAATAGCACGAGCTTAGGTATATTTATATGGATATAACGCACATTTCCTTTGGTTATAGGATAAATAGGTGTTCAAGCAAGAATGCGCAAAAGATAGCCTGAAAGTGTAGAAAATAGGCTTAAGTCATAATTCTCAATATGAGCCGTAGGATGGTGCTACGAGTTGTACTGCAGGTCGTGAGAAGTTTCAGAAGGCTAAAGATGAAGAGTGGATTATACGACTCTCAGCACGACTCGTACAATGCTTGTACGAGCCGTAGTGTAGAAGTCATGGAATGATTTAGATGATTTGCACAAGAAGCTGACTCCTGATACGGATAGACAATACAAGTCGTGGTATCAAGGTACGAATCATACCATAACACTCATGAAAAAAATCAGAAAAATTGCAAAATCTCATAGTAAAGCCATAGAAGCTCAGTACGACTCATAAGAAGCATATATGAGTCGTACCAAGTCCAACACTTACCCAAATTTCAGCCAGCCAATGACATAAGGGAAGCAGGTACGACCCGTACTTAATTGCTACAGGTCGTAGGACAGGTCGTGACGCAGGCGACTTCAGTTATGGAAATTCACCTTGTTATCCTAGGAAAAGTATTTTTATATCTATATAAATATGTTTTATGTTTTCTTTTCATTAGAATTCATTGGAGAGAAAGTTGGAATTAATTAGAACTGATTGGAGGACGTGAGAATTGAGGGTTAGAAGATAGAATTGAGTTGTTCGACTTGTGATCAACCTTTTCTTAAATTTCTCTTGATCTTCACATTCCGTTCTTGAGGATTTTGCTGATTGATACAAAGAAGTTTTTCTCTAATCCATAATTGTATGTATTGATTTATGCATTTAATCATGAATTAAATTCACAATCTTGCAACTATGAGAGGCTAAAACCTCCATATCTAGGGTTGTGGGAACCATGGTGGATTAACAAGCTAGGGTTGCATAAAAGTGATTCAAAACTAATGCAAAACACTTGCATTGTATTCTCTTCATGTTAAAACATTTCTTAATGGTGTACAACATTAGGACTTGCTTGAATTCTTTACTTGCTTGAGCCTAGAGAGGTAGAGGTTAGGAAAAGAGAATTAAAATAAAGCCTTGATCTTGATGATGATTGTATTAACTTGAGGTGTGGTCGCAGCATAGTTACATTTGAGAAAAATTTATAATGGTTAATTTGCAATAGCTCATGAGACCTGACCCAGTGATTGAGTATCGTCCTTTAATAGGGACAAACCAATCGTTTGTATGAACCTAAGTTATCAGTTCTACAAGTAGGCATTGGTGATGATCACGTATGTATACCCTAAGCAGTTGTGAACCTATGGGAAACACAAAACTCTAGTTATCTTTCATTCTTGATTTCAACCAAAGTTTTAACAATTGTTTTTTTAAAATTATTATTTCTTTAAAAACCCCAATTTGGAGTAACTACCCAACAAGTTTACTTACCTGCATTAGTCTAGCTCTTCCATATCCCCTGTGGGATCGACCCCAACCTCTAGTTGGGTTCTTTATTGACAATGTCCGCTTTATAGTTTGGGAGGAGGTATGGTTTGAGCGTTATCAAAAAGTGGCGCCTATAACAACCCAAAAAAATTTAGTGATTATTTGATGTTTTTATGCTAGGTTAAGGAAAGTACGGGTTGTATATTGGTCTTATATGACAAGGGAAATGTGTACGATCAAAAAACCAAAGAGTATGTGAAGTTCATAAGTAAGGGTCAACTTTAAATGATCATATCTCCCAATATTTAATGAATTATAAGCCCCAAAACCTATCAAATTAAAGGTCTTTGAGTCTAGTTTTCAGAACATCGAACCTCGTTTTAATCAGAGTTCAAAGTAAGAAGTTATGGGCATTTTATGGAAGCACCGCTGGCGGTGATGTGGGCATGATGCCCTAGCTCCTCCACCGCCCTATTTACTTAAAATATGACTTTTCACTTGTAGAAAACATTTCCAGCTAAATCTAAATATACCAGCTTGCTAAGGATTCCATTTCTCTCTCAATTCCAGCAGATAGGACAAAGAAAATCAAGGAGGAAGATCAAGCAAAGTTCAAGAAAATCACAAGATATGTTGAGATTACCTTACCAAGCGTGTTAGGGGCTGCTTCGCAGCTAGTTTTGGCAAGGTTTTGAAGCGTTTTTTCTGCGTTTCAAAATCTACTTGGACTGCCTATATATCCATCTTTGAGTAGGTGTTGAAATCAGGATAAAAGGTAAGGATTTCTCCTCTTTTAAACCTCTCAAATTGCGAAGCGAAAATCTGGAAATTGGCAGCTAAGTGCGCTGCCGATGGACTGTTTGTGAGCTGAGTTTTGCTCGTTTTCCTGGCTTTTTGGCTGTTAATATTTCGGGAGTTGTACTTCATATTGAGGGGTAGAGTTACATAAAAACTAAGGTAAAATTTCCCTCTTGTTTCTCCCTCAAAAGTTAGTGAAAACTAGTCGAGAAAATGGCTAAATGTTGTTGATGTTGCCGTGTGTTGTGCTATTGTGACTCGCTCTGGTTAGTTATTTTGGCTGCATTTTTTTGATATATATTAAGATTTTCATTGGCCAGTAAAACCACTGTATTAAGGATGTTGAAGGCTGATCATTCAGATAGGAAATCGGCTAGAGAAAACTTCATCGGAGAAAGGTTTGTAAGGCGCCCCGTCTATCATTCTTTTAAGCACGATTCATGTGTTGTGAATTGAATGAGATAGTAACCTATTTAAAAGTCTTGAGGAAGTATGTTAAGCTTCATTTAAGGTTTGAATTTCCATGTTTTATTGAGGATAAACGTTAAGATTATGCCTAGCTGAAGTGAGACATCTAAAGTGTGATATTGTGTTGATAGTTGTCGTAGTTGTACATTGAGTTGGAGACCCCTCAATGTGGGCATTGTTAGATGGTCCTTACTATATGTCATGTGTATATATATGTGATGTTAAATGTGTTTAAAGGTTGTTGCTAACTGAAATTGGTGAAAGAGCCAAGATGAGGACGTGTAAACGATTTTAAGCCACGTAAAGACGTCGCAAGCTACTGAGGGTAAACGAGCTTATCAGATTAGGATTACCTGGTTATGGTTGTCCTTTATCTTATGTTTATGTTATGAAATACGTCAATCCAAGGGGAGATTTCATAATCCCTTTCCCTTTAAGCCGAACGACAAGCTAGCGAGTTTCTGAGCTCTAATGTCCCTTGAACACGATCTATAAATTCTGTTGAAACTCTTAGGTCATCAGTAGTTCCTTATGATTCCTTTTTACTAGTTTTTATACATGCATTTAAGTTCTATTTCATATATTTACATGTTATATGTACTCAGTTCCAGTTATGCGTTACGAAGGAGGCCTATGCAGGCCACATGTTTAGTATTCTTCATATCTATACTGTACGTATTGAGTTGGCCCAGTATAAGCCATATCGGCTGCATTTATTATTTTGTCTAACATTTATTGATTTTATCCCGGTGTGGTACACCGGCTGGAGGTCTGGTTATTTTACCCCGGTGTGGTACACCTGTTGGATGGATTTTACCCTAGTATGGTACACCGGCTGGAGGCATTTTTATTTTTACACTGGTGTGGTACATTGGCTGGACAATTTGTATATAGATTTTATGGTCGGTTGTCTGTTGGCATTTCAGTTATAGTCTTCGTTGTGCATTAGATGGTTGCATTTACACTCTAATAATGAGTTATTGTCAGGTTTCTATTTTCAGGATTCCTGGTTGTTACTACTCCTTATTTCAGCCCTAGTTATCATTTTTATCTTACATGTTTATAGTTTTCAGCCTTAGATACCAGTACATTTTATTCGCACTGATGTCCCTTCATCTTGGGACCCTTCCTACAATCGTGCTGCAAGTACAGGGCAAGGCTCAGATCATCGGACGTAGTAGGAGCCAGATTTCAGCAGAATTATGGTATGCTCCTCTCTTCCAGGAGACTTGTCCTATTTTGGACTATTTTCAGTTTTGTGTGCAGCATGGGTAGGTTGGGGCCCTGTCCCATGCATTTAAGTTTGTTTACTCTGTAGAGGCTGATGCGGACTAGTTTGTATAGTAGTGTGTGTTGTGTTGTCGTATTGGTTTTTCATTTCATTGCTTAGCTTTATTGTAGCCTTGTTGGCTTTTCAAGTTGCATATTTATAATTTTCAAGGCATTATTGGCCCAGTAATTATCTTGGTTGGTTGTGACAGGTGTCATGGTCAGCCTTAGTGTTACATCTATAGATGCTATATAGTCAGCTTCTCGATCGACCATGAATTGAGTGCCAGTTGTGCCCTACCCTTGTTTTGGGGAGTGACAGACGCCGTAACCAGGGAATACAGCTAAGACTAGATTTTTTTCTTGTATTTGACTTTTTCGTAGTTATTTCCTTAATAATGTTTTCTTTTTGTTTTTGATACCCACAGGTTGGTTTTTGGTGAATGCTAAGAACTCGGTATAGTGGAGATCCCCTGATTCCATTGAACCCAGAAATTAAATGAACATTGCACAAGAAGGAAAAATAGGAACAAAGAGATGCCCACATAGCGTAAGAAGCTAGGCAAACTAAGCTAGCTCGGCAAGCTGCACTTCAAGATGTGGAAGATGTCAGAGAAGAGGTAGTTAATGCTGGGCAACATGGGAGGGGCAACAGAGGTTATAGACTTTCCCCTCAGTTCTTCGATGATGAGGACCCAGACATAGATGAAGTTGGGTCAATTGGAGCAATTGTGCCACCACCACTGCCCACTGGAGCCAAATTCAACATCACGAGCACCATAATTCAATTATTAAACATGAAAGGGGTCCTCAGTTGTCATGCAGCGGATGACGCCAACCTGCACTTGTTGAACTTTGTAGAAATATGCAAGGCGTAAAGGTTGCTTGGAGTTAGCCAAGATGCCATTAGGCTCAGACTCTTCCCCTTCTCTCTATCAGGGGAAGCCACTTTATGGTTATCAGAATTGCCCAACGACTCCATAACCAACTGGAGGGAGCTCAAGAAGGCTTTCTTGGAGAGATTTTTTCCTCCTACAGAATTTTGCAACTATAGAATGAGATCTAAAATTTCCGACAACTCAAAACTGAGCCACTTTATGAAACTTGGTTGAGGTTCAAAAATGAATTGACAAACTGCCCGAACCATAAGATCCCAGATGCCAGTTTGTTGGAAATTTTTTATAGGTATTTAAATAATAGCACAAAATCTATTGCAGACATGTGGGAGGAGGATCATTGATGAGTCACACCTGGAGCAAGCTGCGACTATCCTTAACAGGGTGACCAAGACAAACAGGGCATGGCATACTAGGGAGGCAGATGTAGCGATTGGTACATATGTTGTTGGTTTGACTGCAGAACAATGTATGAAGGAAGAAGAATGCGACCAAGAGTTGGCTCACATGCGCACATCGTTGGATTTTCTTACAAAGCACATCACGGGAGCAGGAGCCAAAAAGGTAAATACAGTGGGGAAAAAAGGAATAGAGCCGACAACAGATCACTCTAATTTTGAGGAAGAGGCAAATTTTCTAGAAAACCAAGTGACGGGTTTTCGAGGCAACGCCCAAGCATCTGGACAAGACAATTGGCGCAAAGGTTCTTGAAATCAAGGTCGGAACCAATATAGAGACAACTACAACTGAAATATGAACACAACTAGGAGTCATGGTCGTGAGCGAGATGGAGAATGGAGAAGAAATGATAGCTACCGCAATGACCGAGATGGAGTTTATCTGCCTCCCTATGCACGAGAGAGGAGGCCGGACATTCAAAGTTAAATAGCATGATAGCCGAGATGCTGAAAATGGTGAGGTCCACTGATGAGCAATTGAAGGAGATCATTGGTGACATATCAAGTATGGGTCAGAGAGTGGAATCCCATGCAATCGCCATCAAGTAGATTGAGCAATAGCTTGGGCAACTGTGAGCATCAATAAACCCTAGACAAAAGGGTACACTGCCTAGCAACACCATCTAGAAGCCAAAGAATGATGGACACTACATAGTGGTGATGTCTAGGAGTGGTAAGACTATAGTTGACCCCTCTTTTTCAGTTTTAGTTGAACAAAAGAAAGAGAGAATGATTGAGGAGAATGATAAGAGTGTTGAGATGGAGAATGTTGAGTTGCTAGAGGCCTTTATAGGTGAGAAAGAACTTGACATTGATTAAGGAGCAACTCAAATGCACTGATCTATCCCACGACCACCGGCACCGTTCCCTCAAAGAATGTAGAAAAGGTGGAAAATGGTAAGTTTCAGAAATTCCTTTCATTTCCTAAGCAACTATCTGTGAACATACCATTGGTTGATGCATTGGAACAGATGCCGGGATATGCTAAGTTTATGAAGGACCTGGTGACAAAGAAGAGGTTTGTAAGTTATGAGCGTGTAGATAATGCACACCACTATAGTGCCATAGCTACACAGGTCCTGGCTCAAAAGAAGGAAGACCCAAGTGATTTCACTATATCGTGCACCATTGGCAATGACGAGTTCGCAAGGGCACTTTGTGATCTAGGAGCAAGCATCAACCTAGCGCCCTTGGCAGTATTTAAGAAATTGGGTTTAGGAGCCCCCATATCAACCACTATGCGGCTACTAATGTCCGACAGGACAGTGAAGAAGCCAGTGGGTATCTTGTTCGATGTACTGGTTAAGCTGGAAAAATTCATATTCCCAGCAGACTCGTGATTTTGGATTGCGAGGTTGATTATGAGGTCCCATCATTTTGGGGTGACCATTTCTTGCGACCGGGAGGGCCTTAGTAGATGTGGAGGCTGTCCAGCTGAAGTTTATACTAAACAAAGAAGAGGTCACTTTCAACATCTACTGATCAATGCATCAACTGAAGGAATTCAGTGTAACCACAACTCGAAAGGATCAATATGAGTCACTTGACGAATTCTGAGTAGTCAAGAGACTTGCATCATGTCACAGCGTTAAATCAGGCGCTTCTTAGGAGGCAACCCAAGTGGTGTCTTGGTGACTTCTGAGTCATCGAGCCACCTGCTTTGTGTTGTGACGTTAAATTAATCACTTCTTGGAAGACAACCCGAGTTATTGAACTAATATGTGCTTAGTGTGCAGGGAAAAGAAAAATATGAGGTAGAAAAACTGCTAAAAAGCAGCTGCTATGGCTCTCAGCACGATTTGTGACAACATCCAACGAGTCGTAGCAGGAGGCGTGTCCAAGGGATGAGTCGTATGGCCTTCCTACGACTCGTGGTATGAGTCATGATGGGTCAAAATTTTTGAACTTACCCGACTCAACCCAGGTTTGCAGATCTGCCCTTTTTCCTATTTTAAACCCAAGACCTCACACGACCCTTCTTCCCACACAAACAAAATCAAAAGAACGAGCCCTACCTATGAATCCATCATGCCCGTAACTCAAAAATCAAAGAATTTATGAATAATTTCTTGATTAAATTAAGTGCGTCTCAAAGAACATTTGTAATTACCAGTCGAAGGAAAAAAAGCAACAAGTAAGTATTGCTTTGAATATCGAAAAACTTAGCTGGTTGAGGTCATAACTGTCAACATCCCTGTGGGTCGTGGTTTTTGCTTGAAAAATTTGAAAGATACAATGATCAGGGATGTTATTGAACCATGTACGACTGGGAAAACATCATAATATTTTAGGGTAAAACTTGTGTTGAAGCCTTTCAAACATGAGTTTAGTGATTAAAAAGGGGAGGGGTGAGTGGTGGTTAATTGATTGAAAGATATTCGTAGAATTGGGGAAATATGAGTACCCAAATTGTGGAAAAGAATCCCTGCAAACTGAACAAAATTGAATAATTCAAGAAAGTGGTATAAAACACAGTACGGTTTGTGGTTTTTCAGTACGAGTCATACTGTGCATTCGTACCCAAGACCTAAACATGACTAAGCAGGATGAGGCAGAAGAGTCCTTCCTACGACTCATGGAATTGACCTACGGGTCATACCACAAGTTGTGGAAACATACAGAGAAAATGGTAGTACAAGGTACAGGTTGTACTTTCGTGGTACGAGTCGTACCTATGAGCCATAATATGCATATAGAGATTCTGGGGCTTCATACGAGTCGTACCTCTATTTTATGACCCGTACTATTGACCCGTGTTGAGAATATGAAAATTTTCTTTTCTAGTTCTTCTTTATCAATTATGGAATTCTAACTTTCCTCTCTACAATAACAATGACAATGAAATGAAAAACGTCTAAAGCAACTGTCCGGAGAACATTACTTGATGAAACATCTGAGTCTGAGGCTGAGCGAGCAGACGACTCCCTTAGTGGTTAAGTCGAGCATTACTAGGTAGATACTTCAGACACTAATCAAACCAGAACTACTAGGGAAAATGCAAAAGCACAAGCTGAAGCAGGTACTGCCACATCTGCCCAAGCTCCCTAGTCTGAGGAGGGAGCTAGAGAAGGTAATCAGGAGTAAAAAAATGACTCAAATGCAAAAAAAGGGTCTGAGGAGACCTAATCCAGAGAGGAAAGTGGCAGAAATGACTCAGAGGAGAAGTCTCCTAATGCTGCACAAGTATAAACCCCATCCAGAGAGAACCTCATAGTCTGGTGGAGAGTGCCGGGAGCTAGAGAGATTTATGAGAAAGGCATGTCTCTCACCGCCAAAAACAAGCCAAGGCGGAGCATCCAGGAAGAATCGTGGATCCTCACAAACTCATTCAATGAAGTTGAGAAGATGAAGTAGATATTCAGCTTCAATGTTTTCTAGTGGATGGCCAAGACTTCAGCTCAGTATACCACAAAATTGGTCTGGGAGTTCTATGCAAACTAATTTGCAAACATGGAGTAAAAGGCAAAGGAGGGGCAGAAAATTAAATAGCGTCCCTGACTGGAGAGTGTGTTGGTCCGAGGATGAGAGGTAGACATATCGGAGCAGACCATCTCTTGGGTTCTTTATGGACCACAATTCGTGCCAACACGTATAATGCTCGAGTATGGTTGCAGCAAAGGCAGAGATAGTTGGAATGGTTGGTAGGTGTGATTGCTGAGAATAAGAAAGAAGCAGATTGGGTTACTGTTGGATCAGGTGACCAAGAACTCGCTCAATTTCATAGCAAAAGCTTGTTGGACACTAGTACGCCACCGGTTATCACCCACGGTCAACGACAACACATTGAGTGCTGACAGAGCTACTTTAGTGGCATACCTCATATCCCGTTATCCTATCAACATCCCTAGGATCATCGCAGAAGAAATTCGAGATAGGGCGGTGGGAATGAGCACTACCATCCCATTCCTGACTCTTATATTTAGACTATGCACAAAGGCAGGGGTGCCAATACGATGAGGTTAGGAGCGTCTGGTCGGAGGCCAGAGGATTGCAGACATTGGCCTTCTCTAGGTTGAGATGAACCCAGTAAGCTGAGCCTGACTTCCCACCACAATTCCATCAGTCCAGCCAGCAAGGAGCGCACAGGTGAATGCCCCCACATTACAGGTGCAGAGCGAGACACTGGCTACAGGTGCCGGTCATACAGAGTCAGCTCCTAGCACTTCAACTGCACCACATACTAGCCTACAGACTCAAACTCCAACAAGGCATATTTTGGTGCCTTAGGACTTCCTCCAGAAACTGGCCAAACGGTTGATCATGGTTGAAAGAAAACTTCAAGATTTGATGGAAAATGTAAAGCCATGGATCAAAGCAGAGATAGATATAAAAGCTCAAGCCCTACATGCTCGTTTGGATGGATTTGAGAGCCATTTTAATGAGCACATGGCAAAGCAGACAAACACCAGTAATCTCCATGAGGAGTTGGGGGCTCTTCGGAGCCATGTCGCCAAGTTGTCATCACGACAACCGACAGTCATTACAGCCCCCACTCTTCTAAACTTTGATACAGAACCCGATGAGGAGATTGATCTAGAGGCATACTGGGAGCCGACGGTAGCTGTTGGAGATAAGGGAAAGAAAAGAGCTTCTGAGGATGTTAGATAGGAGAGTCTTAGAAAGAGAAGGAAGATGGAAAGGAAAGATCCCAAGCGGGCCAGAGTAGAGAGCATGCAGACTCATGACTCACATATGTTAGATCTGCAGGAGCGAGCTAGAGGAGCAAGCAGCTCTACCATGACTCAGCCCGATCTTGCAAGTGGTCGTGACCCTTTGGGCGAGCCACTTTCAGCCCCGATTTACACAAAGGCTATAGAAGCAGCCAAGACTACTGAAGGAGTAATCACTCCCACTACGGATACTTCATTGAGTACGCTGGCCACCGCTAGCGCCACGATTACAGTGGAGGTACCTCCTCTGCAGGACGACAGGAGTGCCTAGAGCGCCACAGATATACCCTTCCCTATGTTCTTATAATTCATGCTTCAGGGACCAAGCTTAATTTTCAAAAAAGGGAAGGGGTGTACTTGTGATTTTTGGGATTTTTTATTCATCCGAGAGTTTTTTCTGTCGTGCTTCTTTTAACTCGGATATGCTATCTACTGGAACCGGCAAGTTTTGGATTTTTATTTCTTATTTTGTGATTTTTGTGTAATTCGGAAATAACTTAGGAGTACTCAGCCAATGAAAATGCATTAGTTTTTATTTTTGAAAAAATTGCACCCTGTTTAAAATATTTTAATGTATTAGCTATTTATTTGTGACTACATGCATGATTTATATGGATCTTTTGATGTCACTTAGTTTATTAGAATAAGTGGTCTTGTTAAGCCATGTGTAAACCAGACAGGTGAGGTGAATATAAGCCATGTGCCGAGAGTGAGTGAGGTGTAATACTTAGTTCAGTACTGTGTTTAAGATCTAGACTTGCTTGGTTGGTCTTTGCAAAGGCTAAGGATTGTTGGTTAGGATATGATCATAGGTCGTTATTTGTTAAACTCACTTTTAGCCTAAATAACCCTACCAAAAGCAGATGATCCCCTTGATCCATATTTTGAGCCTTTAATAGACCATTTTCTTTATTAACTGATTAACTGTACCCATTTTTTTATAATGAACCTGCTTTGGCCCTGGTCTTTCCTTTGATATTGTGAACCTCAACATAGGCAAATTGCCTAAGTTGAGGGTGGCGAGAGTAGGGGTGTATAAATGGAGGGAATGAGGAAAAAGGGAAAGAGAAGAGACAAGGCTAAAAATGAGGTGTGGTGTGAAAAATTTATCAAAAAAAAGAGAGATGAAAAATTTGAAAACCTAAAAAAGAAAATTCAAAAGAAAAAATGTAGGAAAAAGTACAAAGTACACCACACCCATACAAATGTACATAAAAGAGGTGAAAAGGGAATAAAACGGATGAAAAGCATAAAGGGTGAAATAGGTGAATGGTGAAGCCAATGTATGTAGTGCCAAGGAAGGGATAGTCACTCATAAAATCATTCATATTTATCATGTCCAACCCTATAGCCTACATTACAAGCCACAGAAAGTCCTATACTATCCTAATCCGACCAACTGATAAACAGAAGTATAGAAAATAAGGGCAAGCCTATGGTATTTGATACACAGTACTTGAGACTTCTTTGTGAGAGTGAGCGCCTTGCTAGTTTAGTCTCATGCAATATTTGATACTATATCTGTGAGTGGGAACTTCATTTGTTGTGAGGGTACATGGATTATGTTTACTTTTAACATTGGTTTGTGTGAAAATCATCGGTGATGACTTGATTTCCTGTTAATAGCTAGATGACATGTCTTGATCCCTGTTTAGCATATTTGTGGTTGCTTGTGGTACAATAGCTGATGTTGGTTCATGGAAAAGGGTCAGAAAACTATTGAATGTATAGTGCAAGTTTTGTTAGTATTGGTTGTAGTATCCTAGGTTTATTTTCTAGTCAAGCGTCGTATTTAGTTTTTCTTTTTATTTGCCTAAGGACATGCAAAAGTCTTAAGTTGAGGGTATATGGATATAAGGAACTTTTTCTTTAGTTACAGGAAAAATAGGTGTTGGAGCAAGAATGTGCAAAAGATACCCTGAAAGTGCAGAAAATAGGCTTGAGTAATAATTCTCAGTACGAGCCATAAGATGGTTCTACGAGTTATACTGCCACGTGAGAAGTTTCAGAAGGTTAAGGATGAAGAGTGCATCATACGACCCTTAGTACGAGTCGTACAATGCTTGTACGGGCCATAGTGTGGAAGTCATGGAAAGATTCAGAAGATTTGCACGAGAGGCTGACTCCTGATACGGATAGACAGTACAAGTCGTGGTATCAAGGTATGAGTCGTACCATATCACTCGTGAAGAACTTCAGAAAAATTGCAAAGTCTCAGAGTCAAGCCAGGGAAGCTCAGCACGACTCGTAGTAAACATATACGAGTCATAACAAGGTCCAACATATAGCCAAATTTCAGCCAGCCAATGACATACGGGAAATACGTATGACCCGTACATACCTGCTACGGATCGTAGGATAGGTCGTGACACAAGCTGCTTCAGTTATGGAAATTCATCCTATTAGACTAGCAAAAGGATTTTTATGTCTGTATAAATATGTTTTATGTTTTATTTTCATTATAAATCATTGGAGAGAAAGTTGTAATTAATTAGAACAGATTGGAGGGCATGCGAATTAAGGGTTAGAAGATAGAATTGAGTTGTTTGACTTGTAATCAACCTTTTTTTGAACTTCTCTTGATCTTCATATTCTGTTCTTGAGGATTTTACTGATTTATACAAAGAAGTTTTTCTCTCATCCATAATTGTATGTATTGATTTATGTGTTTAACCATGAATATAATCACATTCTTGTAACTATGAGAGGCTAAAACCTCCGTAGCTAGGGTTCTGGGAACCATGGTGGATTAACAAGCTAGAGTTGAAAACTTATTTAAAACCAATGCAAAACACTTGTATTATATTTTATTTATGCTTAAAAGTTTCTTAACAGTGCACAACATTAGGACTTTCCCGAATTCTTTACTTTCTTGAGCTTAGAGAGGTAAAGATAAGGAAAAGAGAATTACAATAAACCCTTGATCTTGATGATCATTGTATTAACTTGAGCTGTGGTCGCAGGATAGTTAAATTTCGGACAAATTGATAACGGTAAATTTGCAATCGCTCATGAGACCTGACCTGTTTAATGAGTATTGTCATTCAATAAGGATGAACAAGTCATTTGGATGAAGCTAAGTTGTCAGTTGTACAAGTAAACACTGGTAATGATCACGTATGTATACCCTAACCATTTATGAACCCATGGGCAATGCAAAACTCTAGTTATCTTTCATTCTTGATTTCAACCAAAGTTTTAACAGTTGTTTTTTTAATTATTGTTTTCTTTAAAACCCCCATTTTGGAGTAATTACCCAACAAGTTCACTTACCGACATTAGTCTAGCACTTACATATTCCTTGTGGGATCGACACCAACCTCTAGTTCAGTTCTTTATTGACAACGTCCGCTTCATACCTTGGTAGGAGGTGTGGTTTGAGCATTATCATAAACATAAGGGCTCAAGGTTTTCAACCCATTCGTAAAACAGTCATAATCATAATCAGAAGAGAAAACATTTATAGAATATAAATTGAGCCAAAGTAACATAACATAACCATGCATAAATCATGAGGAACAATGGGAGGACTCGTTATAACCAACACCATCATGATAGAGCTTACATGATGCCCCATTAATTTTGCTCAAGTGGGAAAAGCCATCCCAGGCTTGCCAGGCAAGGGACGTGCAGTATGTGATATCATGAAAGAGGATCTGTTAACATTTCGATATATACATAAGCCTATGGTGGCACATAGTTCTGAGACACTGTCGTAGTCCTTTGAACGCCGGGCTACTCGGTGCTAGACACTGCTCCCAAAAACATGTACATTAGGGATCGTATAGTAACCTTAAATCATTCATGAAGTTCATGGCCATATAAATAATAACATTATTGATCCCCTATTTAAAATGCATGATTAGCTGGTCCTTACGGCCCATGCATTGGCCAAGAGTCATAAATCTATAAATTATGAAATCCATGCATACTTGTAAAACATGTATAAACTTGACATTTCATAAATCCATGATAAGTACTTGAGTGAATTCAAATCATAAAGCACTAAATCATAATTGGGCTAATGAAGATCAAGATCATAATGAAATCATAACTTCACTTTTCATAAAACATACATAATTGGGCATAATTGGATTTAAATTCAAATCTATAAATTTATATTCAAATATTCATAAAATATGTCCATCTATCATAAAGCATTATTTAATACATGCAATAAATTGACCCATGGATGGATCATAGAGAATTTCACAAGAATCGGAATAAACCTCATTAATCTTGAAACTTGAATTTAGAATTGAAATCCATGGAATTGAGAGGAATTTATAGCATGAGAGTGAAATTAACTCTTATTCATGACCTCACATACCTGGGTAAATCTGATCAACACTTCCTCTTGAAAGCCCAACGAAAATTGAAGAGGATTTTAAGAGATTCTTAAAACTTGATCTTCACAGAAAGGCCCTAAGTTGCATGCATGGAATGGAGATTCTTAGAATAGGTTTAACACCCTTAAAATGCTACTAACTATGCTTAAAACAACATTGTTTAGGACCATAAGGCTAAGGAATGATGAAAATATCCTTAATGGAAAACCTAGAAATTTTGTACTGCCAGTGACCGCGACTGGTTCATCAGGTCATTACTGGCTCCAATGGGTCATTACTTCCCTTGTTGTTTCACCCCATTTTCCAATCATAGGTTTTCTACCATGACCAGAAATGAAGAGTTGTTCCCATTCCCAACTACTTGTCATTACATTCCGTTGTCACCACCACCCATTTTCTGGAATCCTTCCAATGGGAGCATACTACGATCTGTGGCTCCAACTAATGAGTCGTTCCATGACCCATGACGGCCTCCTTGATCATGACTACCCTCACCATGACTCCCTTCCAACAATCCCTTATATCAACCAATGGATCTTCCTTAAACCCGTCGCCACATAACTCTTCACAGCAAAACTCAACCACGACTGCTTCTCACAATTCGTTAGACCTACTAATGACTTGTACCACGAGTCGTTTTGAGGGAAATTTTTGGTTTCTCTGCTACTTTTCCTTTCAAATTTCGAGTCTAGTCTTAAGCAGTTCTGTGGTATTACAATATCTCTCCCTTGGGAACATTCATCCTCGAATTTGGGTATACATACTGAATGAGAAATGCAACTACCATGCCAAATACTGAAGATTTAAGCTTGAAACCGACGGAGTGACTAACTCCAGACTAGAATACATAACTGAACTGAATTCATGGATCACATGTACATACATAGACATGACAGAAACTGGGGAAAATGAACTGAACATGAAACTGAATAAAATACTAAGGAGAAAACTGATACCTCAAGCTGAAACTGAGCCGGAAGGGAATAAATGTGGGTATTTAGTAGCCGGAAGGGAATAGATGTGGGTATTTAGTATCTGCTTCGGCCTCCCACATATCTCCCTCAACATGTTGGTTCCTCCATCATACCTTGACTGAGGCTACTTCTTTGTTTCTTAGCTTTCAAACCTGACGATCAAGTATTTCTACTAGAATGACCAAAGCCGGGTCACCCAAGAACTTCTTTAAAAGTGATACGTGATACATGGAAAACTGGATGAACTTAAGACAATTTTGAGGGCAACACCAATTCATAAGCCACCTTTCCCACACGTCTCACAATCTAGTACGGAACAACATATTGGGGACTGAATTTCCTTTTCTTTCTGAACCTCATTTGTCCCTTCATAAGAGATACCTTCAGAAATACCCAATCATCAATTTCAAACTCAAGCTTCCTCCTCCTCACATCCGCATAGGACTTTTGGCGACTCTGAGCTGTTTTCAACCCG
Organism: Datura wrightii; assembly: GCA_035772735.1. Taxonomy (NCBI): domain Eukaryota; kingdom Viridiplantae; phylum Streptophyta; class Magnoliopsida; order Solanales; family Solanaceae; genus Datura; species Datura wrightii. Next base: position 164,308,222 of record JASDFA010000018.1, on the reverse strand, counting down.
TCCCTTATAAGCTGAACTTTCTCCATGGCCTCATGGACTGAATAGGATCCTATTAACGCAGCTTCACCTACGTCGAACTAACAAATAGTCAATCTACATCTTCGCCCATAGAGAGCCTCAAATAGAGCCATCTGAATGCTGGAATGATAACTGTTGTTATATGAAAACTCAATGAGAGGAAAATGATCATCCCAACTACCCTTGAAATTAATCAAACACACTCTCAACATATCCTCAAGAGTCTGAATGGTCCGCTCCTCCTGTTTGCGGGTGAAATATTGTGCTAAGCTTGACCTTAGTACCAAGTTCCTTCTGAAATGATCTCTAAAACTGGGAGGTAAATTCAGTACCTCAATTTGATATGATATACAAGGGCACTCCATGCAATCGAACTAACTCCCGATTGTATAACTTGCCATAATCTTCTGCTGAGTTGGTAGTTTTGATTGGTGGAAAATGAGCTGCCTTAGTCAACCTGTCTACAACTTCCTAAATAGAGTCATACTATCAGCGAGTACGAGGAAACCCTGTAATAAAGTCCATATTGATTTTCTCCCACTTACAAGTAGGAATGCTAATTTCTTGAAGCACACCTCCAGGTCCTTGATGCTCGACCTTCACCTGCTGAAAATTTAGACACTTGGCCACAAACTCTGCTATGTCCTTCTTCATGTCATTCCACTAATAGACTTCCCGTAGGTCATGGTACATCTTGGTGGCGCCTGCATAAATAGAATATCTGGGACCATGAGATTCATGAAACATCTGCTCCTCAAATCCCTAGCATCCGGTACACATAAAAGACCCTGATATCGAAGCACACCATCTCCCTCTTGGGAGAAAACCTCCATCTTTGATTTCGAACAACTTCCTTCAACGACACCACATTAGCTTCGCTCGAATGATAAAGAACACTCATATCATAATCCTTTAAAAGCTCCAACCACCTTCTCTAATGTAGATTCAGATCCTTTTGAGTAAACATGTACTGTAGGCTTTTGTGGTCCGTAAACACATCCACATACACCCCATACAGATAGTGTCTCAAAATCTTCAAGGCAAATACTACCACCACCAATTTGAGATCATGAGTCGAATAATTCTTTTCATGGACCTTCAATTTCCTAGAATCATAGCTATAACCTTAACGTGCTGCATTAGTACACAATCAAGGCTAATCCTCGAAGCGTCAAAATATACCACAAACCCATCGGCACCCTCAAGTAGGATCAACACCGATGCTGAGGTGAGTCGAGTCTTCAACTCTTGGAAGCTCTTCTCACAAGCCTCCGACCATTGAAACTTTACTTTCTTCTTGTTCAACTTAGTTAATGGTGCTACAACGGAGAACCTCTGATAATATCTAGCTAAACCCAAGAAACTCCTGATATTCGAAGGATTCACGGGTCTAGGCCAATTCTTCACCGCTTCTATCTTTTGAGAGTGCACCTGTACACCCTCACATCACACCACATGACCCCAAAATGCCATTGATTTCAATGAAAACTCGCATTTGTTAAATTTAGCATACAACTTGCGATCCTTAAGAGTTTGTAGAACCTCCCTCAAATGAGCGGCATGCTCCTCCTTACTCCGAGAGTATATGAGAATATTGTCAGTGAACACAATCACAAACATATCCAAGTGTGGCTTGAACACCCTGTTCATCAAATCCATAGAAGCTGCAGGAGCATTCGTTAGTCCAAAAGACATAACTACAAACACATAGTGACCATATTGAGTCTTTAAGGCTATTTTCAAAATATCACTCTCCCGAACCCTGAGTTGATGGTATTCGTATCTGAGGTCTATCTTGAAAAGCACTTAGAACCTTGAAGTTAGTCAAAGGAATCATCAATCCTGGGGAAGGGATACCTATTCTTGATGGTGAGCTTGTTCAATTGCCAATTATCAATACACATCCGAATGGAACCATCCTTCTTCTGGACAAAGAGAACTGGTGCACCTCATGAGGATTTTCTTGGTCTAATGAAACCCTTTTCTAAGAGATTCTTTAACATCTCCTTCAACTCCTTTAAATCGGCTAGGGCCATTCTGCAAGGAGGAATGGATATAGGCTCCGTATCGAGAAGAAGGTCAATACTAAAATCGATCTCCCTCTCGGGAGGAATTCCTGGTAAATCATTTGGAAACACTTCTAGATATTCGCACACTATAGGGACGAACTGGATAGTTGGGGCTTTGGACGTAAAATCCTTAACCCTAACTACATGATACATACAACCCTTAGAAATCATCTTCCTGGCCTTAATGTAGGAATTTAAGTGACTTGCTGGAACAACTGAACTACCCTTCCACTCTTTGACTGGCTCACCCAGAAATCTGAACTCTATCACACGGGTTCTATAATTTACTTATGCATAACATTTATGTAGCCAATCCATGACAAAGATAACGTCAAAATCTGTCATGGCTAGCTCTACTAAATCTGCTAAGGTGACTTTCTGAAGGATTTGATAGGGAAATTTCTATAAATCTGTCAAGCTATAAGTGAATCACTGACTGGAGTAGAGACTGAGAAGGGTTCTAATAAGATTTCGGGACTGATTTTAAAAATACTAGAAACATAGGGCATCACAAATGATTAAGTAGCCCATGGACCCAACAAAGCATATACATCAAGATGGAATACTCATAACATACCAGTGACCACATCTGGTGAACTGTCTTACTTCTATCGGGATGCAAGGGTGTAAAACGTGCTCTGGCACTAGCCACCACCTACACTGGTGGTCGCACCCTACTGGGCTAGGGCTACTGCTGAACTAGTAGCCTAAGCACGACCTATGCTACCACCTTGTCTATCGAAGGGACACTCCCGACGCATATGCCTGGATCTACCATACCAACAATAGATATCTGATCCTATCAAGCACTCTCCAATATGATTCTTGCCACACTTCCCGTAGGCTGGGAAGGTATGCTCTGTCTGCATGCTACTCTGGCCCCTTGAATTTTAAGCTCTGCTCCTCTGATTCCCTCGCAGTCTGGAGGGCACACTGTCCGATCATGGCGCTGGAGCTAATGACCTTTGATGAGAATGCTAGCAATGTACTCCCCCCGATTGCTGCTGAAAGAAACCATAATTGTCTGTCCTGGCCCCGCCTCTCTCGTTGTCAGATACACCAACTTCATCTGCTGGGCATACAAAACCAATAGAGGAAAATAATGTCTTGATGAAGCATAACAGTCCTACAATCCTTGACCAGGTAGCTCACTACTCCATGTACGAACCTGCTCACCCAAGCCTTCTGATCAACCACTAGCTCTGGTGCATACTTGGACAAACAAGTGAATTCCAAAGCATACTCCTGGACTGTCATGTTACCTTGCCTTTGGTTCACAAATTCAGCTACTTTAATCTCCCTCATCACCCGATGAAAGAACCGATCCAAAAATGTGGGATTAAACTAAGAAAAACTAATGGAGCCTACTCCAACTATCCTGCTATCCTTCCATTGACTGAACTAGATATGTGCAACCCTTTCAACTGATATGAGGCTAGGTCTACACACTCCTTCCCGATCACCCCTATGATCTAGGTGATCTTCAGCACTTCATCAATAAACTCATATGGATCTTCGTCCACCTTTGACCCAAGAAAGTTCGGAGGGTTCATCCTTAGAAAATCTCTAACCCTCATCGCCTATTCTGAGGTACATGTGCTATCTCCTGTTGATTGACCTGGGCTGTCAAAGCCTGAGCTAGTATCTGCATTGCTTCCCTGAACTCTGCGTGGGCAACCTACTTGGGCACATAATCCTCGGGGGCTGGTAGGGCCTACTGGTTCCCATCTCTGTTTCCATTTTAACGGTGATTTCTTCTTCTGTTAACTTGGTGAGGAGGCATGATCTTGCAAATGCATATAACATGAGTTAGAAGGATAGAGAGGCATTTCATCGCACGACTCAGATCATGAACGAAGGGAACATTTCCTAAACATTTCGTAGCCTCTTTTTCATAAGTGTGGTGCACTTCACCCCATGAAAAAGATTCTACTTAACACGACTTTTAGACACCCTAGGACACTTCAAACCCTAATGCTCTGATACCAAGTTTGTCACCACCTGAACATAGGCCCGGATCGAGACATAGGACAAACAACCTCGAGAGGCTCCAAGTTGACCCTTGACATGAACACGATATATAAAACTCAACATAAATAAGAGGAAGTCTAATATACGTAATGGTGTAGGTCTGCATACATATCAAGCTAATACCAAATCAAAGATAATAAGTTGATTTTTACATAATGTCTGAATAGCCTCTATATAACTGATGAGCTGGTGGGACAATATCCCCAACTAGCTCAAAAAATGTTTGAAACTAAAAGATCATAACTATAGATAGCTGAATATAGTACCCCAAAAATACTAAGATCAGACCCGGGAGTTGAAACAGAGAAAATAGAATTTCCTGCACTAGGTCACAGGATGAGTCGTCTAGTGACCTATTAGGAACACCACAAGTCATTAAATGAATCATGGGGAGGGGTCTGGCCATGGCTGAAATTTGGACTTGTGAGCTGGTCATGGGTGTGACTATGTGTCATGGTCAATCCCATGATTCATTGGGTGGTTTGTGGTCAAGAGTTGGTTGAAGATTAGAGAACTTCGATACTGTTGGCAACAATTGGTCAACACGAGTTGTGGTGTCCCATATGGTGACCCTCAGAGGATGAATTGGTAGTGTTTGTGATGAGAGGTAACCACGAGTTGTGGTTAGTGGCACAACTCGTCCAGTCCCTCGTTGGGACTGGCAGTCTGTTTTTCCCTGGGAGTTTATTAAGGGCTTTTCTATAATTTCTAAGTTCCTAAGGATTAAAAAACATTGTTTTAAGCTCAAAATAGTATTTTTTAAGAAGTGTTAATTCATTCTAAACTTATCCTAATTCATGCATGAAAGTTTAGAGGGTTGAGAGGTGATCAAGCCTAGTTCTTTAAAGTTCTTTCTCAATTCTCTTTGGGCAATCAAGGATGTTGTGAAAATCAAATTTCTTCAGGTATGTAAGGCTATGAATGGGTGCAATAGTCCACATCCATTCCAAATCCCCCTCTATTTCATGAAATCCTTATTGATGAATCTATGGGGCTTTAACCCAAATATGTGAATTATCTAAGTCCTATCATAGGTATGATCTAAGCATGTTATGAATGTTGAATTATGATTAATAGGCAGATTTTAAAATGTTTTAAATTGTAAATTATGTTTTCAAGTTTTCTAAAGTATGATGTCCATCTATAAAAGTTCATGAAAGTTGAGATCCATGAGATATGTGTTCAAGTGTGATGAGATGTTTATTAAGAAAGTATGATTTCAAAATACCCTTGTTTGCGGTCATGTTTTCAAAGTGAATCTAGTTGATCTAAAGCATATCAAGTAATGGGCAAACCCATATGATCAACTATATTTTTATGATTTCATGAATTGTCTTACCATATGGTTTTGGAGTCAAGACTCCCAATAATGTTCATCTTGTGGTATGATTTGAGCCAAGGATCATCATGTTATAATTCATACTTTGTATGTATGTTATGAGTCAGCTTCGTGTCTAGACGATGGTCAGTTTTGTTGAAAAATGATGGAGAGCATATGCATATATTTTTGGGAGTAGTGTCTAGCACCGAGTAGGCTAAGGGTCAGTCAACCCTATCCTTCAGGATTATGCGCCAACATAAGTATGTTCAGATTATTTAGGACCTCCCTTGTCAGCTTCCCTTGTCCCCAAGAGGTTTTCAGCTTGATATCAATATCATGGTAGCGCACTTAGACCTGACAAGGCTTTGGACGGCTCTGCCCACTTGAGTGTGATAGTCGGGACTACTTAATCTCTTCATAGTAATGTCGGTTATATGACAAGTGTCCCATTATTCCTCATGATTTTAGTTATGCATGTATATCAATCATTATACTATGTTTTCAGTAGGTTTGACCCAATGTTCAGTTGTACTTATGATTATCAGTTTTAAGTTTTGGGTCATTCAATTCAGTTATGATGTTGAGTTATGTTTAGATCATGATTTCAGGAAACAACATGCAAGTCCTACTCTTAGAATATTATCTTGATTATGTTTTAGACTATGCATGATTTATGATTATCCGACTCATGATCATGAATTGGCAGCGGTGGTATTTGCCTTTATGATTTAGAGACACTATTTTTATGGGATCCATGTAGATGTGTTTATGGACCACAAAAGCCTACAATATATGATTACCCAGAAGGATATAAATCTACGTCAAAGAAGGTGGTTGGAGCTTCTTAAAGATTATGATATGATTGTTCTTTACCATCCAGGCAAGGCTAATGTGGTAGCAGACGCTCTTAGGGGCTTTCAATGGAGAGTGTGTCCCATGTATATGAGGGGAGGAAGGAGATGGTAAACGATATGCATCGGCTTACAAGGTTCAAAGTTCGTTTGGTTGACTCGACCGATGGTGGTGTTATTGTTCAGAATGGATCATAATCATCCTTGATGACTGATTTAAAAGCTAGACAAGACGAGGATCCTATTTTGGTAAAGATAAAGGAAGCTATTTAAAATTAGAAGGTGGAGGTCTTCTCCAAAGGGGGAGATGGTGTGCTCCTATATCAGGGTCATTTGTGTGTTCCGGATGTTGATGATTTGAGAGATTACATGTTGCACGATGCTCATGGTTCCAAATACTCTATACATCCAAGTGCCACCAAGATGTACCGTGACCTACGAGAAGTCTATTGGTGGAATGGCATGAAGAAAGACATAGCAGAGTTTGTGGCTAAGTGTCTGAATTGACTGCAAGTGAAGCTTGAGCATCAGAGACTAGGAGGTGTACTTCAAGACATCAATATTCCTACTTGGAAATGGGAGGATATAAATATGGACTTCATCATAGGGTTACCTCGTACATGTCAACAGTATGACTACATTTGGGTTGTTGTGGATAGGTTGACTAAAGCAACTCATTTCCTACCGGTAAAAACTACTGATTCAGTGGAGGATTATGCAAAGTTGTACATTTGGGAGTTAGTTCAATTGCAATGAGTGCCATTGCCCATCATATCAGATAGAGGTACTCAATTTACCTTCCTATTTTGGAGATCGTTTCAAAAGGGACTTGGTACTCAGGTCAATCTTAGCAAAACACATTTCACCCACAAACAGATGGTCAGGCATAGCGGACTATTTTAGATTCTTAAGGACATGTTTAGAGCATGTGTACTTGATTTCAAGGGTAGTTGGGATGACCATTTGCCTCTCATTGAGTGTGTACATAATAGCAGCTACCATTCCAACATTCAAATGGCTCCATTTGAGGCTCTCTATAGGCGGAGATGTAGATTGCCTATTAGTTGGATTAACGTCGGTGAAGCTATATTGAGAGGTCCATATTCAGTCCATGACGCTATGGAGAAAGTTCAGCTTAAAAGAGACAGGATCAAAATAGCTCAAAGTCCCCAAAGTCTTATGCGGATTTAAGGAGAAGAGAACTTGAGTTTGAAGCCGATTACCGGGTGTTCCTAAAGGTGTCTCCCATAAAGTGAGTGATGAGGTTCAGAAAGAAAAGAAAACTTAGTCCCCGTTATGTTGGTCCATATCGGATTGTAAAACGGGTTGGAAAGGTAGCATATGAGTTGGATTTGCCTTCAGAATTAGCTTAATTTCATCCAATTTTTCATGTGTCTCTCTTAAAGAAATGTTTGGGTGATCCAGCTCCAGTTGTTCCAGTGGACAGTGTCGGTGTGATGGACAACCTTAGTTATGAAAAGGTTCTGGTGGAGATATTGGATTGTTAAGATCGAAGGCTAAGAAACAATGAAGTATCTCAGTCAAGATTTTATGGAGGAATTACCTTGTTGAGGGAGCTATCGTGGGAAGACGAAGCAGATATGATGGCTAAATGCTTGCATCTATTCCCTTCTGGCTCAGTTTCGGCTTAAGGTATCAGTTTCCTCCTTAATACTCTACTCAGCTTCATGTTCAGCTCATATGCCCCAGTTTCTTTCAGGTAAATGGATGTATATGTGATTCAGGAATTCAGTTTAGCCATGTAGTTCAAATTGGAGTCAGTCACTCCGTCAGTTTTCAGCATGTATGTTCAGTATTTGAGTATGATGATTGCATTTCTTTTCCTTTCAGTATGTTTTCCACATTCGAGAAAGAATGTTCCCAAAGGGGAGATATTGTAATACCTAGAAAATCCTAAGATTAGACTCAAGTGTTGAAATAGAGAAAACAAAATTTCCTACTCTAGGTCACAGGAAGAGTCATCTAGTGACCCGTCAAGAACACCACGAGTCGCTAAGTGACTCATGGGGAGAGATCTGGCCATGGCTATAATTTGGAGTTGTGAGCTGGTCATGGGTGTGACCACAATTCATGGTCAACATCATGATTCATTGGTTGGTCCATGGTCAGGAGTTGGTTGAAGATTGGAGAACTTCGGTAGTGTTGGCAACGATTGGTCACCACGAGTAGTTGGGTACACCAAGAGTCATGGTGACCCTTAAAGGAAGAATTGGTAGTATTCGTAACGAGAGGAGACCATGAGTCGTGGTCAGCGGCATGACTCGTCCAGTCCCTCGTTGGGACTGACAGAGTCTTTTTCCCTGCAAGTTTATTAAGGGCTTTTCCGTAATTCGTAAGTTCCTAAGGCTTAAATTACATTTTTTAAAATCTCAGAATAGTATATTTTAAGAATTTTTAAGTTAGTATAAGACTATCCTAAAGCATGTATGCAAGTTTAGAGGGTTGAGAGGTGATCAAGCCTAGTTCTTTAAAGTTCTTCCACTATTCTCTTTGGGCAATCAAGGAAGTTGTGAAAATAAAATTTCATCAGGCATGTAAGGCTATGAATGGGTGCAATAGTCCACACCCATGCCCAATCCCCCTCTATTTCATGAAATCTTTATTGATGAATTTATGGGGTTTTAACCAAATATGTGAATTCTCTAAGTCCTATCATGGGTATGATCTAATCATGTTATGAATGTTGAATTATCATAAATGGGAAGATTTTAAAATGTTTTAAATTGTAAATTATGTGTTCGAGTTTTCTAAAATATGATACCCCTCCATAAAAGTTCATGAAAGTTGGGATCCATGAAATATGTTTTTAAGAATGATGAGATGTTTATGAAGAAAGTATGATTTCATTTCCAAATGCCCATGTTTATGTTTATATTTTCAAAGAGAATCAAGTTGATTTCAAACATGTTAAGTAATGGGGGATCCCATATGATCAAGTATGTTCTTATGATTTCATGAATTAGCTTACCACATGGTTTTGGAGTCAAAACTCCAAATTATGTTCAGTTTGTGGTGGCATTTGAGCCAAGGCTCCTCATGTTATACTTCATATTTATGTATGAATGTTATGTGTCAACTTCGTCTCTTGAAGATGGTCAACTTCATTGAAAAATGATGGAGATCATATGCATGTTTTTTAGGAGTAGTGTCTAGTACCGAGTAGGTTAAGGGTTAGTCAACCCTATGCCTCAAAACTACGCGCCAATGTATGTATGTTAAAATTATTTGGGACCTTCCTTGTTAGCTTCCCCTGCTCCCAAGGAGCCTTCAGCTTGATATCAATATCATGGTAGCACCCTTAGCCTGGGCAAGGCATTGGACAGCTCTGCCCACTTGAGTGTGAAAGTTGGGACCACGTAAGCTCTATCATGGTAATGTCGGTTATATGATGAATATCCCATTGTTTCTCATGATTTCAGTTATGCATGTATATCAGTCATGATATTATGTTTTCAGCAGGTTTGATCAGTTTTACTTGTGATTAACAGTTTTCAGCTTTGGATCATTTGATTCAGTTACAGTGTTCAGTTTTGTTTAGATCATGATTTTAGGAAATAACATTCAAGACCTACTCTCAGAATCTTATCTCTATTATGTTTTATACTATGCATGATTTATGATTTTACTTACTTAGTGGTTTTACTTACCTTGCATATATGGTACGTTCTACGTACTGACCGCATACTCTATGATGTATCATTTCATGATACAGAAACTGGTCGAGATAGATGACAGCACCCTTTTCCCCTCTTCCTTACCTGTAGGGCAATCTTCTCTTATGGCCTTCACCCCCCTCCCAGAAATAGAGCCGATATCCAGGCTCAGTCCTGCCACTAGTCAGACTTCTGGAGTTAGCACTTCTCAGTCTTAATTGGTGTGTCCTGATCTTGCTAGGGCACTTCTTATCAGTTGTATTTCGTCTTTTTAGTTTTCAAACTATATTGAGTTAGTTGGGGTCTTTTCCTGTCAACTCTTCAGTGTTAGAGGCTTTTCAGACATAGATGTATTTAGCTTTAGACTTATGTCATGTATTCGGATGTTATGTTATGTTTAGCCTTCCACTATGTTACTCATGTTGATCTTCCACTTTAATATGTTTGAGTTAGATGTTATGTTCATGCGATGGGTCGACTTGGAGCTTCTCAGGGTTCCATGTCCCGTGTATTCATCCGGGCCTATGTTCAGGTCATGATACTAAATGTCCTCAAAGGATGAGGACTCACCAACATTGGCTGAGGGATATGAAGTCGGGGAATTAACTAGTGACGGGGCTAGACCTGAATGTCAGAGAAATTATCATGAAACGATACAGAATAGAGTATGTGGTTAGTACTTGGAATGTACTGAGTATACAAGGTAAGTAAAACGGACGATTAAAATAAATAAGAGTAGGACAGTATGATCATAAAGTAAATATCATAATGTAAACATAAAGGCTCGAGGTTTTCAATCCATTCATAAACCAGTCATAATCATAATTGTCACACACCGCCTTGGGGGGTATGACTGGCACCTGGTGCCCTACTAGGACCTGACCTGCTGGACTGTTATGCCTGGGCTCATCTGCTGCCTGGCTGGCTCTGACTCACATTTCTGGAAACAAAGGGCTATATAACGGCTGTAAACACAGCCCTCGGCCCATTGGCCTATAGCCTTATGTACCTATACTAACAGCTGACCAGAAACATAGCAATTCAGGGAAACCTATGCAGGCCGACAAGGCCACCATGCTGTCTAGTTATCTGCAACTCAATCATAAAGCACAAAAAAGCTACATGACCGGCAAGGTCACCACTACTGGCAAACTATGGCCCCACACGACCATCATAATAGAAAGAAGGAATACTAACAGCTATACAACTGCACGGCCTCACACGACCGGCTCATCTGACCACAGGGAAATATACAGACTGCAAGCCTCTAGGAATAGCAATAGAAATGATCGGGACAGGGCGCCGACCTACCCATACTATATAACAAAAGAAACTGAAGTACACCTCTGGAATTCAGTCTCCGGATGACAGGAGCTGAATGCTCAATGCTGACAGGAATCACGTGGGGTCGCCTGCTCGTCTATGAGTACCTGTAGGCAAGTAATGCAGCGCCCCACCGAGCGTCAGTACTGCTGGTACTGAGTATGTAAAGCAATAACTGAAAGAAACATCTGAACACAATAATATAACTGATGAAACTGAAATAGAAAGAATAGCTTAACTGTCTGATAATGTAAGTCATACCTTCTCTTAATCATACTGGAAGGAGTAGGAGTCATACCTGAGGATTGATCATTCTACTGTCGATCTACTCGTATCTACTGTAACACAGTATAACATATTAAAACATACATGGCATACACAAACCTTACCCGGCCCCCACAAGCCAGGAGGTACAATTAGCACAGAATCTATACCCCTACCCCGATCATCCCATCTCCTATAATGGCTGTAAGCATCCCGCCGGTCCCCTGGGTATGCACTCGGGCTCGCTGATCCCCTGGCTATAACTGCATCTGAGTCCGGAGGACTCCTGAATCTGCACCCGGGTGTATCCGCTCGACTGGGGTGTGTAAGGGCCGATCAAGGCACAAATATGGGGAAAACTGGCATCCCATCTTCGTCCCCTGTGGGACGGCATGCCACTCTGTGGAGCGACGTATCCTCATCCTCTGGCGGACGAGTCTATACAGCTATTAACCCTGGGCGGTCATGGATGCTAGGTAATCCAACCCCAAACAAAACAACGGTCTCAACTAGTAATGCTGTCTGCGTATCTCACATGCTGAGGCTAATAGGGGTAAAGTATCGTATATACTACATGCTGGACTAGTAATAGCAATCTGTACGTATTTAATACATGCTGAAGTTGGTAAATATATATATATAAATATAGCCTGTTGCCAAACTATACTGGGGCAAGTGCTATACAAAATAGTGTTTCTGCTGAAATTATGCTGTTTACTGAGTTTCTGTACTAACATGATTTCCTATTCCTAACATGCTTTCTAAACTTTATTTTAGCCTACAATTCTGTTTCTGAAGTGCTTTACGGATATCGCATTGCTTTGCGGGGTTTCAACTGAATACAACTATATCTTAACAGTTCATATTACATCACGTACTGAGCATGCTGAGCAGTTTCTAACACTGAGTCGGGATCTATGTCATACTAGTAAGTTCCACGCAAGTTACAACTTGAGGCTTCTGATATCGTATAAACATTTACAGTAATGCAATACTTAACTTCTGAACATTCTACTGGCCTGTGAATTACTATACTATGTCAATACTACTTAACTTGCCGAGGGAACGAGCTTTACATACCTTATCCTTTAACTATTCGTCTGTCGGACGAGGCTCGGCCGGTACTTCAACTATTTTCTCCCAACTGCATTCATAAATATGTCAATCAATACTAAATACAACTTTATTTCAAAAGGCAACGTCACTTTCGATATAGTTTATAGCCTAAACTTAGGCTTATCGAAAGACAGTCGAAAACTCGCTATTTTTCAGCGGCCTAGAAGGGAGAAATATTCACTTCACAGCTAGGAACACATAGACACTAATTTAGAGCAATTCCACTTACCTTAGCTCGGTGGCTCGACGATTCGTCGGCCGTATTTTACGAAACTGAATCCGTAGGAATGCTCTCTGCTGCTAAATACCTAGGTATCTGGGATTAATTTGAGTTTGGGCAGCGTTTAGCAGCGTAATCGGACAAAAATTATTTAATTTCCTTCGTTCCTTTTCTCCCTCTGCCGGTTTGCTATGTTCTCTGGAAATTATAACATGTTTTTATCAATTAAAACCGAAGTGGGGCTTTATATACTTGGGCCTGAACCTGGGCAATGTGTCACGGAGCCATCACGGAGGCCTCACCTCCGTGACACGCTGCCATCGCGGAGGGGCTCTGCCTCGGCTCCTCCCGCGATGGTTCGATGGATTTCTCGTCCGATCTTTTTCCCGGCCTTTCTCTAGAACGTATGGCTTTCTAATATGCTTAACCAACGTGCGAATAGGTCGTCTAGGTACCGGGAATTCTACGGGGTATAACATTCTCACCCCCTTAAGAATATTCATCCTCGAATGTATACTGCCATCTAGAGGACTATTTAACTTACTTGTTTAGAAAAAATTTTGGCAGAGTTTCCCCTGTAATATGGACTATACCAAAAACCTGAAATGCAGAAAAGTCCAACACAGGCACTGCACATAATATTCTAGAATCCACTGGATAACTAAATATCAATCTTTCTCATTCACAGACTTACAACCATAAGGTACTGCATAAGTAATAATACAGACATACCTGTCGCCTGACTAGGCCTGAAATAGGTGAGGATATCTGGTCCTCATATCTTAATAGATGTAATATCTTTAGTCCATAATCAGCGAATCTGTCTGTCTAGGATAGCTACTGGGACCCCTTCATAGGCCCACTTTTTCGTAACCTATTCTGGACTGGGACAACCGTAGAAGAGTCTCCTACGAACTTCCTTAACATGGATATATGGAATACTGGGTGAACGGATACTAACTCTGGAAGCAAGTTCAATTCGTATGCAACTCGGCCTATCCTTTGCCGAATCTGATCTGGCTCAACAAATCTCGGGCTGAACTTACCTTTCTCATCGGGGATACTTCTGAAATACCCAGTCATTTACATCAAACTCTAAATTTCTGCGCCGGACATCTGCATATAATTTCTGGCGACTCTGTGCAGTCAGTAAGCGTCCTCAGATAAGCTTTACCCTTTCCTTTGACTGTTGAACAATGTTTGGGCTAACCAACGCTGACTCTCCTATAAGTAGATCAATTAACGGCAAATGCTCATTTCGGCTACCACCGAAATCTAGGACATATGCTCGCAACATGTCTTCGAGCGCCTGAATTGTGCGCTCGGCCTGCCCATCTGTCTGAGGATGAAATGTTGTGCTTAGATTACTCTGTGTTCCCAAACTTTTTTGGAACGACTGCCAGAATCTGACTGTAAACTGTGCTCCTCTATTTAAAATAATGGATACTGGTATTCCATGTAATCTGACTATCTTTCTGATCTACAACTCAGCAAAATCTTCGGCCGAGAAAGTAGTTATTACCGATAAGAGATGAGTTGATTTTGTCGATCTGTCACTTATTACTCCTATAAAGTCATGTCTGTGTTTAGTACGGGGTAATCTTACTACAAAATTCATATTTACCGCTTCCCTTTTCCGAAGAGGCACAGTTATATCCTGGCCACACCGCCTGGTATCTGATGTTCTGCTTTCATCTGTTGGCAGTTAGGAGACTGGGCTACAAATTCAGCAATTTCTCTTTTCGTACCTGGCCACCCGTAGTTTTCTTTGCTATCATGGCACATTTTCGTCGCGCCTGGGTTGAGAGAATAGTGGGCGTAATGCGTCTCGCTCATAAGCTACTGGCGATGGCCCAAAATATCTGGAACGCAAATGCGGCCTTTATATCGCAACATTCCATCCCCGGTTATCTGAAAATATGTTACCTCTCCTTACTGAATCTTATGTTTAAATTGAACCTGGATAGTGTTCCTATACTGCCATTCCTTTACTTCCACCACTAATGACAACGCTGCGACATTCTGTATTATCGTTCTGTTATCCTTTATTTCTGCTATGTGAACGGCTAAACCGGCTAACTAGTGAAATTCTCGGGTCTATTCCCGCTGATCAGGCGGCAGGTATGCCAACTCCCCGTAGATTTATGGCTAAGGGTGTCTGCTACCAATTTAGCCCTTTCTGGGTGCTACAAAATTTGACATATAACTGACGGTCATACTGGTTTATTATACCGGAAAATCTGACAAGTAGTCTACCGGTATAGCTAGAGCTTATCTGGCCTTCTGGCCGCATGCTAAGGCCACTTGTTGCTAAGGTAACCTTGAACGACTATCTGCACACCATGTGCCCGTATCTGATCAGGGGGTCCTGATATTGATCATGACCTCTAATGATCTGGCTGCATAACCCTAAATAACTGAATAGTCGGGTTGAATGACCCGAATGTGGCAGTAGTCCAACCATGCTCTAACTGTGCTACTTGAGTACTTATAGTTCGTGCATAACCGCAAACTCGTGGGCATCTAATTGCTCTGTTATTTTGCTTAAACCACTGTAAGGCTGGACTTAATCAACTTACTCCCAGGCGATCAATCTCTGGACCTTCACGGGGAGTCTACTGATCCCCTGGTCTTAATAAACACTGTGCTAGCAGGGTACTATCAATTTCTTATGCCTTATGTGTATCCACTTGGATTTATACTGCTATTCTGGGGAATTCTCAGTCTTATGAGCTGTTCTGTAAATACTGGCCTTCTGCTAGGGCTCTGTATCTAAATATCTTATGAAAACCAGCTAAAGTATTAGTCTGTCGCTGACTACTGATGTGGACCCTTCCTTGGGGTACCCACGGGTATTCTGATTGGGACGGCCGGCTGACTTATGGGTGTTCTACATAACAACTGCTAGGTTGACTAATGCCGACTGTCGCCCACAAGGCTGAGAAAACGACGTATGACCACTTAACATGCTAGAACAATTCTGATATTGCTAATCTCTGAAATTTGCCTATTCGGTCTCTAATCCTGGTTCTGGCACATGCACTACTGTTACCGATCTTCAGGGATGCCTCCCTGCTAATGCAGGCGCCAGCTGGTCGGTAGATTGTCTAACTGCGCCCTTATCATCTAGCCATCTGTCTTAGGCCAATAACTCTGGTAAGCTCCTAGAGCCTAGATCTGACAACAACACATAAGTCTGTTAATCTAATAACTGAAAACTGAGATAGTTTCTATGACTTCATACGTAACTCACACTTAATCCGCCCTTTCTCTTCTTCTTTTCTTTCTTTCTTCTCCCTCTTTCTTCTCTTTTTTTTTTTGTGTCCTGCAATGCAATTTGTATAGGCTTTCTATTACTAATCAGCATATTTGATTGTAGCCCTTATAGGCAGCCACTCACAACATATCTATGATCTGTATACATATATATCGCTAGCTACGTACAATATGTACTGATTTCTGCGGTAATTCATAATCTCTGACAGGTCCTGCTGAGTCTCACATCGTACATGATACATTGCTTCTATGGCCTAATAATATCTCCTGCCCTGACTTTTCTTTTCATTGCATTGTCACCCCATTCTGAAAGTAACAAACATAAACACTTTAGTTATTGTCTGCTGTTTGAAATTCCGTCACTCTTGCGATGTGGGGTCGACGTTCAAATCCTGTAGCCTTACTAGGCATATACTGAGAGCCCATGACTATCTGCTGGGCCTTATCTCTAGGCCACACTAGATTAAAATTGCTGTATCGGTAACTTCTTAACTTTTCCATAACGGACATACTGCGGTATTCTGTACAGCAATCTTACTGTCAGCGCGAAGCTTAATCATTAATACGATACTTTATCAATCCAGGGTAGTTCTAATTTCCCCACAAGATCTGACATTCCTGCTTCTTCCTCTCATCTTGCTTAAACTAAACTTTAGGGTTCAAGGTACCTGCCTTTCGTTGCTAATGAGATTACTGATCAAGCCTCGACCTATACTTCTTTGGGCGTATACTCAAGCCCATCTGATTCACATAACCTCTATATCTCTCGATGTCACAACTAGATCATAACTATAATCTTACAGGTATGTCTTGCTATCTGTTAGCATATATGGAGGGCTTGGCCTTTTTCTGGCTCAAACTTGACTATTACTAAGCATTTATTACTAATAGGTCTTTTATCCCTGCTTTGGGCAAGCTAAATAATCTTACTTTCTCTACTGGCTTATTGTCATAAGGGTCTGCACAGCTTACGTAATCATAGGAGCTCTTTATATTTTCTAATACTTACTAGGATCAATCAACCCATCTTTACTTACTGCATGATTTGGCAACCCCATCTCAAGTCTTACGCCCCTTTACTATACTGGCATCGAAATCAAGAGGTAGGAATAGCCCTTTTCTTATTGCAACAAGTAACAGCATTTAACTGTACCATACCCAAAAAGATGTATTTGGGATTCCTCCATTTCCCTCTCTTTTTCATACTTACCTGGTGGTCTGACCTTATCTGTAATCATAATCAGATCTTATATAACTAATAAGTAAATCAACTCATATGTACATTATACTTCTGACTTCCTATTCTGACGTTATCAACGTATACTAGGAATAATGCCAATAAAGGTATCACGTTGGGAGGCCTCTGATACCTCCTCCTACTGCTGTAGTTATCATGTAACTGACTGATGCTCTCTTCCGTTGCTATTTCTGATCTTCTGCCTGTGATAGGGTAATGCTGATCTGCCTTTGTATCTGTAATCAAAGAATACGGTGAGTTCTCAAGGACTCAACCCTATACTGTACCGCTCTAAAGCACGACTGACTAAGAAAGAAGGGTAACCATCATACCATGCCTCGCAGCCTCCTGCCTATAGTATGTGGTGCAAAACACATCCATAGACAAGACTCTACTTAGCACGGCTTGCAGACTCCCTGGGATACGACCTGCTCTGATACCAAGTTTGTCACACCCCGCCTTGGGGGGTATGACTGGCACCTGGTGCCCTACTAGGACCTGACCTGCTGGACTGTTATGCCTGGGCACATCTGGTGCCTGGCTGGCTCTGACTCACACTTCTGGAAACAAAGGGCTATATAACGGCTGTAAACACAGCCCCCGGCCCATTGGCCTATAGCCTTCTGTACTTGTACTAACAGCTGACCAGAAACATAGCAATTCAGGGAAACCTATGCGGGCCAACAAGGCCACCATGCTGTCTAGTTATCTGCAACTCAATAATAAAGCACAAAAAAGCTACGTGACCGGCAAGGTCACCACTACTGGCAAACTATGGCCCCACACGACCATCATAATAGAAAGAAGGAATACTAACAGCTATACAACTACACGGCCTCACACGACCGGCTCATCTGACCACAGGGAAATATACAGACTGCAAGCCTCTAGGAATAGGAATAGAAATGATCGGGACAGGGCCTCGACCTACCCATACTATATAACAAAAGAAACTGAAGTACACCTCTGGAATTCAGTCTCCGGATGACAGGAGCTGAATGCTCAATGCTGACAGGAATCACGTGGGGTCGCCTGCTCATCTATGAGTACCTGCAGGCAAGTAATGCAGCGCCCCACCGGGTGTCAGTACCGCTGGTACTGAGTATTTAAAGCAATAACTGAAAGAAACATCTGAACACAATAATATAACTGATGATACTGAAATAGAAAGAATAGCTTAACTGTCTGATAATGTAAGTCATACCTTCTCTTAATCATACTGGAAGGAGTAGGAGTCATACC
Organism: Datura wrightii; assembly: GCA_035772735.1. Lineage (NCBI taxonomy): Eukaryota > Viridiplantae > Streptophyta > Magnoliopsida > Solanales > Solanaceae > Datura > Datura wrightii. Next base: position 164,289,580 of record JASDFA010000018.1, on the reverse strand, counting down.
TGAGGATTGATCGTTCTACTGTCGATCTACTCGTATCTACTGTAACACAGTATAACATATTAAAACATACATAGCATACACAAACCTTACCCGGCCCCCATAAGCCGGGAGGTACAATCAGCACAGAATCTATACTCCTACCCCGGTCATCCCATCTCCTATAATGGCTGTAAGCATCCCGCTGGTCCCCTGGGTATGTACATGGGCTCGCTGAGCCCCTGACTATAACTGCATCTGAGTCCGGAGGACTCCTGAATCTGCACCCAGGCGTATCTGCTCGACTGGGGTGTGTAAGGGCCGATCAAGGCACAAATATGGGGAAAACTGGCATCCCATCTTCGTCCCCTGTGGGACGGCATGCCACTCCATGGAGCAACAAATCCTCGTCCTCTGGCGGACGAGTCGATACAGCTATTAACCCTGGGCGATCATGGATGCTAGGTAATCCAACCCCAAACAAAACAACGGTCTCAACTAGTAATGTTGTCTGCGTATCTCACATGCTGAGGCTAATAGGGGTAAAGTATCGTATATACTACATGTTGGACTAGTAATAGCAATCTGTACGTATTTAATACATGCTGAAGCTGGTAAATATATATATATAAATATAGCCTGTTGCCAAACTGTACTGGGGCAAGTGCTAGACAAAATAGTATTTCTGCTGAAACTATGCTGTTTACTGAGTTTCTGTACTAACATGATTTCCTATTCCTAACATGCTTTCTAAACTTCATTTTAGCCTACTATTCTGTTTCTGAAGTGCTTTACGGATATCGCATTGCTTTGCGGGGTTTCAACTGAATACAATAATATCTTAACAGTTCATATTACATCACGTACTGAGCATGCTGAGCAGTTTCTAACACTGAGTCGGGATCTATGTCATACTAGTATGTTCCACGCAAGTTACAACTTGAGGCTTCTAATATCGTATCAACATTTACAGTAACGCAATACTTAACTTCTGAACATTCTACTGGCCTGTGAATTACTATACTGTGTCAATACTACTTAACTTGCCGAGGGAACGAGCTTTACATACCTTATCCTTGAACTATTCGTCTGTCGGACGAGGCTCGGCCGGTACTTCAACTATTTTCTCCCAACTGCATTCAGAAATATGTCAATCAATACTAAATACAACTTTATTTCAAAAGGCAACGTCACTTTCGATATAGTTTATAGCTTAAACTTAGGCTTATCGAAAGACAGTCGAAAACTCGCTATTTTTCAGCAGCCTAGAAGGGAGAAATATTCACTTCACAGCTAGGAACACATAGACACTAATTTAGAGCAATTCCACTTACCTTAGCTCGGTGGCTCGACGATTCGTCGGCCGTATTTTACGAAACTGAATCCGTAGGAATGCTCTCTGCTGCTAAATACCTAGGTATCTGGGATTAATTTGAGTTTGGGCAGCGTTTAGCAGCGTAATCGGATGAAAATTATTTAATTTCCTTCGTTCCTTTTCTCCCTCTGCCGGTTTGCTTTGTTCTCTGGAAATTATAACATGTTTTTATCAATTAAAACCGAAGTGTGGCTTTATATACTTGGGCCTGAACCTGGGCAACGTGTCACGGAGCCATCGCGGAGGCCTCACCTCCATGACACGCTGCCATCGCGGAGGGGCTCTGCCTCGGCTCCTCCCGCGATGGTTCGATGGGTTTCTCGTCCGATCTTTTTCCCGGCCTTTCTCTAGCACGTATGGCTTTCTAATATGCTTAACCAACGTGCGAATGGGTCGTCTAGGTGCCGGGAATTCTACGGGGTATAACAATAATAGAAAACATTTATAGAGCATAACTTGAGCCAAATTAACATAACATAACCATGCATAAATCATGAGGAAAAATGGGAGGCCTCCTCATAACCGACACCATCAAGATAGAGCTTATATGATGCCCCAACTATCTCACTCAAGTTGGCAGAGCCATATCAGGCTTGCAAGGAGAGGGACGTGCAGTATGTGCTATCACGAAACGGGATCCATTAGCATTTGTGTATATATATATATATATATTTATAAACCAACAGTGGCATGTAGTTCTGAGACACCAGCGTAGTCCTTTGAATGCCAGACTACTCGGTGCTAGACATTGCTTCCAAAAACATGCACATTAGGGCTCGTATAGCAACCATAAAATCATTCATGAAGTTCATAGCCAAATAAATAATAACATCATTGATCCCCCTTTTAAAACGACCCATGGCTCCAATTAACAAGTTATTCCATAACCCATGACTGCCTCCTTTATCATGACTACCCTCACCATGAATCCCTTCCAATGACCCGTTATATCAACCAATGGATTGTCCTTAAACCCGTTGTCACAGAACTCCTCATAGCAGAACTCAACCACGACTGCTTCTCACAATTAATTAGACCTACCAACGACTCTTACCTCGTTCTGAGGGAAATTTCTGGTTTCTCTGCTACTTTTCATTTCAAATCCTAAGTTTAGTATTAAGAACTTCTGGGGTATTACGGTGATCATCCCAACTACCTTTGAAGTCAATCACACATGCTTCAACATATCCTCAAGAGTCTGAATGGTCTGCTCCGCCTTACCATTTGTCTGTGAGTAAAAGGCTGTGCTAAGATTGACCTGAGTACAGAGTCCCTTCTGAAATGACCTCCAAAACTAGGTGGTAAATTGAGCATCTCTTTCTGATATGATGGACAAGGGCACTCTATCTAACCGAACTAACTCCCGAATATACAATTTGGAATAATCCTCCACTGAGACGGTAGTTTTGACTAGTAGAAAATGGGTCGCTTTAGTCAACCTGTCTATAACCAACCAAATAGAGTCATACTTTCGATGAGTATGAGGAAAACATGTAATGAAGCCCAAGTTTATGTCTTCCCACTTTCAAGTAGGGATACTAATCTCTTGAAGCACACCTCCTGGTTTTTGAAGCTCGACTTTCACTTACTGACAATTCAAGCACTTAGCCATAAACTCTACAATGTCCTTCTTCATGCCACCGCACCAATAGACTTCCCGTAGGTTACGGTACATCTTGGTGGCATGTGGATGTATAGAATCTCAGGAACCATGAGTCTCATGCAACATCCAATCCTCAAGTCATTAACACCCAGAACACACAAATGACCCTAAAATCGAAGTACACCATCTGCCCCTTAGGGAGAAGACCTCAACCTTCTAATTCTGAACCACTCCCTTCAAATTTACTAAAATAGGACACTCATATCATAATATTTAAGAAGCTCTTCCACCTTCTTTGTCACAAGTTCAAATCCTTCTCGGTAAAAACATAATTTAAGTTCTTGTGGTCCGTAAACACATCCACATGGACCCTATATAGATAGTGTCTCCAAATCTTCAAGGAAAATACTACTGCTGCTAACTCGAGGTCATGAGTCAGATAGTTCTTCTCATGACCTTAACCTTCTTGGAAGCATAGGCTATGACCTTACCATGCTACATCAATACACAACCAAGGTCGATCCTTGAGGCATCACAATATACCGCAAATCCATCGGTACCCTCAGGTAGGGTCAACACTGGTGCTGAGGTGAGTCGAGTCTTTATCTCCTGAAAACTCCTTTCACAGGCCTCCGACCATTGAAATTTCACTTTTTTCTAGTTCAACACAGTCAACAGTGATGTAATGGAAGAAAACCCTTCAACAAACCTCCTGTAGTAGCTAGCTAAACTTAAGAAACTCCTGATATCTGAAGGACTAACTGGTCTAGGCCAATTCATCACAGCTTCTATCTTTTAAGAGTCTACCTGCACCCTTTCACATGACACCACATGACCCAAAACTACTATTTAGTTCAGCCAAAACTCAGACTTGTTGAATTTAGCAAACAACTAGCAATCCTTAAGAGTCTAAAACACCATCCTCAAATGAGCGACATGCTCCTCTTCGTTCCGAGAGTATATGAGAATGTCATCTATGAACATGATCATGAACATGTCCAAATATGGCTTGAAAACCCTGTTCATCAAATCTATAAAAGCTGCAAGAGCATTCATTAGTCAAAAAGACATAACTGTAAACTCATAGTGACCATACTAAGTCCTAAAAGTTGTCTTCGGGATGTCACTCTCTCTAACTCTGAGCTGATGATATCTAGATCTGAGGTATATCTTTGAAATACACTTGGCACACTGAAATTGGTCAAACATGTTATCAACTGCCGATAATCAATGCACATTTGAAGAGGACTATCCTACTTTTGGACAAAGAGAACTGTTGCACCCCACGGGGATTTGCTAGGTTTGATGAAACCTTTGTCTAAGAGATCCTTCAACTCCTTTAGCTCAGTTGGAGCCATTCTGTATGAAGGAATTGATATAGGTTGTGTATCGGGAAGAAGTTCGAGACCAAAGTCGATCTCCCGCTCGGGAAGGACTCTCCGTAGATTATCTGGAAACACCTCAGAATACGCACGCATTATAGTAACTTACTGAATAGTCGGGGTATCGGAAGCTGAATCCTTAACCCAAACTACGTGGTACATGAAATTTCACACCCCACCTTGGGAGACATGACCGGCACCTAATGCCACATTGGAATCTAGGCTGATCTGGCTAGGTATATGCACCTCTGGAGCCTACCAGTAACTCAAAATCAAGAAAATGAACTGCTATATATCATCTATAAATGCAACCTCGATCCAACAAGGCCACGCAGCACCTGTAAAAGAAAACGGCTAAGCTAGCCAACATAACAAAAATAGATCATATGCAGGCTGACAAGACCACTATGTTGTCTAGTTATAACAGAAATGAAAACAAGCAGCTATATTAGGCCCCACACGGCCAATGCATAAAATTAGACATACATGGGCTTACTCCTAGAGGCTTGTAGATTGTTTTAGATTCCTCGCGGTTAGTTGTTGTTAGCTGTGTGGGGCCCGTATATGCTTTATCTTACGTTTAGTTGTATGGGGCCTTGTTTAGCTGTTAATTAGTAGCCTTGTCGGCCATAGCCTAGTTTAGTGCTGGATTTACTTTACAGTTAACTAGACATCATGGTGGTCTTGTTGGCCCGCATAGGATTCTCTGCTATTACCTGTTTCTGGTTAGCTATTTTCTTTTATCGGTGGCTATAAGGCCTTGTCGGTGGGGGTCTTTGTTTACAGCCGAGATATATCCCTTTGTTTCCTTGATTTAAAGATTAGGCATACACCGGAAGTGCGTAAGCTCAGTTAGGTCAGTCCAGATACTAGTGGGGCACCAGGTGCAAGTCATGCCTCCCAAGGTGCGTGACAAGCTTGGTATCAGAAAAGGTCGTATCCTAGGGAGACTGCAAGCCGTGCTAAGTAGAGTCTTGTCTATGGATGTGTTATGCACCACATTCTATAGGCAGGGGGCTACGAGGCATGATAGGATGGTTACTCTTCTTTCTTTTACAGTCATGCTATAGAGCTGTACAGTATAGGGTTGAGTCCCTAAGCTTACCATATTCTTCTTGTCTATAGAGAAATGTCGGACATACGATAGACTGCGACTGGTAGGAAGTTGGATGTCGCAGCAAGAGAGGGCACTAGCCGGGTGCCCCAGTCAGAGTCAGCCCGATTTGAGGGCGATAGGGAGACCCCATCTCGATTCCCCAACAGTCTCTGCCCTATTAAGAGCCGCCCAGAGCGATAGATGCATCGGCAACACCTCTAGCAGTCTCTATACCGATACCATCAAATTAGGAGGTTAGGAGTGCTGTTTTTATGATAGCTCAAATGATGGTTGCACAGCATCAGCCAGTGGCACCCGTAGTTGCAGAATCTTCAGAAGGACCTGGTAGTTCGAGGGTTCGAGAGTTCCTCGTTCTGAGTCCCTCGTAGTTCACAGGGATGGACCGAGATGAGGACCCTTAGGACGTTTTGGACCACCAGCAACAGATCTTCAGGGTAATGCATGCCACACCTCCATAGTCGATTGAGTTGGCAGTATTTCGGTAGCGGAACATAACATTATTTTGGTACCATAGTTGGGAGAGGTTCCGAGGTAGAGATGTTGCCCTTCCAACTTGGTCTAGTTTTTCAAAGGCCTTCATGGACCACGACCTGCCGCAAGAAATCCGACAGGCCCGGGTGAATCAGTTTCTGCATCTGGAGCAAGGTTCGATGAGTGTTAAGGAGTATGCTATGAGATTTGACTTCTTAGCCCAATATGCACCAGCTTTTGTAGATACATGCCAGCTAGAGTTCACTGATTTATTATGGGGCTGCTTCCAGAGTACGTGGAGACTTGCATTACGGCTACTCTGTGAGAAGACGTGGATATTTCTCATGTTCATTCATTTTCTTAGAATATTGAGAGGATCAGGCAACGACAGTGGGAGATAGAGAGGGCAAATTTGAGCAGCACTGCTGGGCTAAAGCTAGTGATACACAGGCAGAGTTCCAGGGCGGACCTACACCGTAATTGTCAGGCAGACCACTCAGACCTCCACCTCCACAGCAGCAGCAGGGTGCTAGACCAGGCCGTCCGGAGCAGTCAGGACCTGGCGAGAGCTCACGGCCATCGAGTTTGCAGCAGAAGAGAGGGTCAGAGCAGAGTAGATTTACGGTGCCACTTTTCCCTATCTGTAGTCGAAGTCATCCTGGGGCATTCAGGTGTGATTCTTCAGCATGTTACACATGTGTACAAGAGGGTCACCTGATGAGAGACTGTCCAGCCATGGGTTAGAGTGATCGGCACCGATAGGACAGATCTTCAGTAGCATCACGTACCCCAGCTTCTCCAGTAGGGCATAGGCCCTCAGCTCCAACCGGTAGAAGCCGAGGCAAGTAAGGGGCATCTAGCTCAGGTATCGGTCCAGATCACACTTATGCTTTACCAGGGCGACAGGAGTCAGAGTCGTTGCCAGATGTGGTAATAGGTATGCTAGACATTTTCTTTCATTTTGTTTATGTTTTGATAGACCCAATTTCTACTTTGTCTTATATGACGCCATTAGTAGCTCGAAAATTCGGTATCACGCCAGAATTGCTTCAGCGACCCTTTTCAATGTCCACACCTGTCAGTGATTCTATTATAGCTAAAAAGACCTATCGGGGTTGTACAATAGAGGTTCTTGGTTTCCAGACTTTAACAGATTTGGTGGAATTAGAAATGATCAATTTTGATGCCATTATGGGTATGGATTGGTTAGCACCATGTTATACCAATATAGAATGTTGGACCAAGACTGCCCGATTCCACTTTCCAGAGGAGGTAATATAGGAGCAAAAAGGCAATACAGCCACACCAAAAGGTAGGTTTGTATCCTATCTTCGGGCGAGAAAGTTGATAGCAAAGGGTTGCATTTATCATATTTTCAGGATTCAAGATGTTCAAGCAGAATCCGCGACTCTTCAATCTATTCAAGTAGTCAATGAACTTCTAGATGTATTCCCAGATAAATTTACTAGTATTCCCCCAGAACGGGAAATCGATTTTGCTATCGATCTACTACCAAGTACTCATCCTATCTCAATCCCTCCGTACCGAATGGCTCCTGCTGAGCTCAGGGAAACTAAGGAACAACTGAAAGATCTATTAGATAAGGGCTTCATCAGGATGAATACTTCACTGTGGGGTGCACCAGTTCTATTTGTAAGAAATAAAGATGGCTCCCTCCGCATATGTATAGACTACCGACAGCTAAATAAAGTTACTATCAAGAATTAATACCCGCTTCCCAATATAGACGACTTGTTTGATCAGTTACAAGGGGAGAGACACTTTTCTAAGATTTATTCGAGGTTAGGGTTTCACCAAGTGCGGGTTCGAGAGAGAGACATTCCAAAGACTACTTTTAGGACTAGGTATGGCCACTTTGAATTCATATCCATGTCCTTCGGACTGACGAATGCTCCTGCAGTGTTCATGGATCTGATGAACATCTTCAGGCTGTATCTGAATTTGTTTGTGATAGTATTTATTGATGATATTCTAGTGTGTTCTTGTTTTGAAGCAGAATATCGAGATTATTTACGAACAGTGCTCCAAATTCTCAAAGATTGCCAGTTGTATGCAAAATTTTCTAAATGTGAGTTTTGGCTGAATTCTGTGGCCTTCTTGGGCCATATCATGTCAGAGACTAGTATTCAGGTAGATTCACAGAAAATCAAGGCAGTAAAGACATGGCCTAGACCTACAACTCCGACTGAGGTAAGCAGTTTTATGGGATTAGCCGGGTACTACAGAAGGTTTGTAGAAGGGTTTTCGACCTTATTAGTACCTTTGACCAAGTTAACTCAGAAAGCATCCAAATTTCACTGGACAGAAACATGTGAACGGAGTTTCCAAGAACTGAAAAATAGATTGACATCAGTGCTAGTACTAGCATTGCCAGAAGGATTAGAAAGTTATGCAGTGTTTTGTGATGCTTTAGGTGTTGGGTTAGGGTGTGTTCTGTTGCAACACGGTAAGGTAATTGCTTATGCTTTGAGGCAGCTGAGGAAGCATGAAAAGAACTATCCTACCCATGACCTAAAGTTAGCGCCAATAGTCCACGCCTTAAAGATCTTGAGACATTACCTGTATGGGATGCACGTGGACGTTTTTACCGACCATAAGAGCCTCCAGTACTTTTTCACGCAGAAAGAGTTGAATCTACGACAGTTCGCTGGTTAGAACTGTTAAAGAACTACGACATAAATATTTTATACCATCTAGGGAAATCTAACATTGTAGCAGATGCTCTCAGTCATAGATCCATGGGGTGTTTAGCACATTTAAGGCCCCAACAGCGGGAGTTGGCCCGAGAATTGCACCAGTTAGCCAGTTTAGCCGTCTGAATAGTGGACTCGGGAGACAATGGGGCTATAATTCAGAATACAACAGTATCATCCCTGGTTTCAGAGGTAAAAAAATGGCAGTACGAAGATCCTCATTTAGCACAACTTAGTGATAAGGTACAATAGGGAGAAATATTAGCTTTTGAGGTAACTCAGGACGGGGTCTTGAGATGTAAAGGTCGCCTCTGCTTTCCAGATGTGGCACAACTTCACCAGCAAATCATGGTAGAGGTACATTATTCCTGTTATTCTCTTCACCCTAGTTCAACAAAGATGTATCATGACATAGCAGAGATTTACTACTGGACGGGAATGAAAAAGGGGGTAGCAACATTTGTAGCGCAATGCCCTAACTGCCATCAGGTAAAGGCTAAACATCAAAATCCAGCTGATTAACGCAGGAAATAGCAGTGCCTATGTGGAAATGGGAGGCAATCAATGTGGATTTTGTGATAGGATTACCCATACCAAATGCAGATTTTATTCTATCTGGGTGATAGTTGATAGGTTGATGAAGTCAGCTCATTTTCTGCTAGTCAGAACCACTTTCTCATGAAGACTATGTCGAGTTATACATCAGGGAAATAGTTCGATTGCATGGTGTTCCAGTATCTATCATTTCGGACAAAGGAGCCCAATTCAAAGCTAGATTATGTTAGTCATTTCAGAGAGGCTTGGGAACATAGGTTAATCTGAGTATAGCTTTCCACCCTCAAATAGACGGACATGAAGAACGTACAATTCAGACACTCGAGGATATGCTACGGGCATGCATGCTAGACTTCGGGGGAAGCTGGGATGAACAATTACCCCTTATTGAGTTTGCTTATAATAACAGTTATCACTCGGCAATCCAGATGGCGCCTTATGAGGCCTTATATGGGTGGAAATAAAGATCCCCAATTGGTTGGTTCGAGGTTGGAGAATCAGGGTTAATCAGACCAGATATAATCCATCAGTCGGAGGAGAAAGTGAAACTTATCAGAGAATGCTTGTTGACAGCTCAAAGCCCCCAGAAATCTTATGCGGATGTGCGACGTAGAAACCTGGAATTCAATGTAGAAGACTGGGTGTTTATGAAAGCTTCACTAATGAAGGGTGTGATGAGGTTTGGTAAAAAAGAAAAGCTCAGTCCGAGGTTCATTGGGCCATATTGAATCCTCCGGAGAATAGGCCAGGTGGCATATGAGTTAGATCTACCTTTAGAATTAGAATCTGTTCACCTAGTCTTTCATACATCAATGCTACGGAAGTGTATAGGGGATCCATCCCGAGTTGTTCTAATTGAGGACATCCAGATTACTGAGGAGTTAGCCTATGAAGAAGTTCCAGTGGTTATATTGGATCAACAGGTACGTAGGCTGAGGACTAAGGATGTCACCTCTGTTAAGGTACTGTGGAGAAACCAAAATAGAGAAGAGATTACCTAGGAAGCCGAAGATGACATGAAATCCAGATATCCTCACCTGTTCCAGGGTTAGTCCAGACTATGCGGTTAAGGTAAGGTTGTTATTCAGTTGTTATTTAGGGTTCACGTTATTTATACTGTTAAGTTGACTACAATCCTATTGTGAAAAAGTTGTTATAGTGTTATGTGAAATGCTTATACTGGACTTTTCTGTGTTTCAGGGTTTTCAGATAGTCCATATTACATGGGACACTCTGCCGAAATTTTTCCAGAATAATGGTCGAAAGAGTTAAACTCCTGTAGATTGTAGTTAACATTCGAGGACAAATGTTCCTAAGGGGAGGAGGATGTTACACCCCATAAGTTTCTATCATTTAAATCAACATATTTGTATGTTAGTCAAGAGTTCTAGAGTACGACGCGTACGAGAAAGGGCCTGGGGAAAGGCCGAATGAGCGCGAAATCAAGGTAGCGCGAGAGAAGGCTGGAGTAGGCTGCAACAGGGGCAGCATGTCGCGGACCCCCTCCCTTCGCGTTGGGCACCGTGACACGCCTGTGAATCAGTGCGTTGGGGGTCGTGACACGGACCCCCTGTCCACAGCTCAAAATTATATAAGTTCATGTTTTCATTTGTTTTCATTTCATAATATATATATATATATATATATCTTTGTCCAGAGAGAGAGGGCCGGAATTCTCAAGTAATTTCCTTCCGAATACGCTGCCAAATGCCGCCCAAATTCAAATTAACTTCAGGTATCAGGTTATAAACCTGTAGGGAGCATTACTACGGAGTTAGTTTCTCAAAATTCGCCCAAAAAATCACAACCCCGCCGAGTAGAAGTTGTCAGAATTGTTCCAAATTGATTCCTATACAGTCACAGGCTTCAAGTAAGCATTTCTCTCTTCTGAACTCTTGAGAAATTATACGTTTTCGGCCGTATTTCATTAAGTTGAAATATAGTTAATATTAGTATTATAAGTGATTGTTTTTGCCGAATGTATTACTAAAACTAGTCTCATTCTTTCAGTAATACAATTACAGTTGAAAAGAGCTATTGAATATAGATTAAACTCGTCAGTTAATCAGAAATTGGCGATCGAGGTATGTTAAGGCAAATCCGTTCGGCAAGTTAGTTTCTTTAGTACTATAACTCAATTTGAATTTCGGTAAGAGAGCTAGAAGTATATCTATTGTGATTAGCTGTTGTTATTAGCTGAGACCAGTATTTTATGTTTAGTTTGGGATTGACTTTGCTCCGTATAGCCCTCCATAGCCAACCCTAGGGTTACTAGCTATGTCGACGCCTGCCATGTGTGAGATGACATCACTCCAAGGAGTGGTATGCATCCATGAGGGACGAAGATGGGGTCCAAGTTACTCATAAAGTCCATTCCATGGCTGAACTATTATATGTCATATTGACACCACACCCCCGTCGAGCCTAATGCTTGGGGTGTAGATATCAGGAGTCCACTAGACTCAGACACAGCTATAGTTCAGGGGCCGAGCGGGCTCAATTGCAGACCCAGGGGACTAATAGGACGCTATAGTTACTAAATGTTTCAGTATGACCTTGTTAGGGGTATATAGATTGAAGTGTACTCGCCAGGGCTAATGGGGGCTCCGGGTGGGTTATTATGAGCTGGTTATACCTTCTGACTTATTGGGTCTAGGTAAGGTTCTTGTTTGCATTAGTTACTGATATATTAGATAATAGGAAGTTCAGCTATTTAGGAAGTATCTTTATTCTTTCCATTCAGTTACTTTTAGTTTTCTTTCAGTTCATTAAGTTATTTACAGTTACTGCCTAACATATTCAGTACATATTTTACTGACGCCCTTCTTTGGGCGCTGCATTACTTGCCTGTAGGTGCGAATAGACGCGGTTCAGGACCTTCCTAGTAGCCAGCCAGGATTTCCTCTGAGGCTAACAGTTCAAAGGTTTACTCTTTTTAATGTACAATTTATGGATAGGTCGGGGCCTTGTCTCGACCATTATATCACTCCTAGAGGCTTGCAGATTATTTCAGATTTTCTGTGGTTAGTTGTTGTTATCCGTCTGGGGCCCATATATGCTTTATTTTGCATATTGGCTGTGTGGGGCCTTGTTTAGCTGTTAGTTAGTAGCCTTGTCGGCCATAGCCTAGTTTAGTGCTAGATTTACTTTACAGTTATAACTAGACATCATAGTGGTCTTGTAGGCCCACATAGAATTCCCTGCTATTACCTGTTTCTCAAAGACATGCCCTAAATTTGAGATACTAATCTGAACTGCTATACTGAACTGATAATATAATGAGCAGTCTGAAATTGTTCTGAACTGAGCTAAACTAAGACTGAAATTAACCGAGCTAATCTGAAAGAAAACTAACTAATGGTAGAGGCTATAACCGAAATATAACCATGTGAGCTAACGTGGAGCCCGATATACACACCCCATCGGTATGACCCAATATACCTTGCCAGGGTATAAAGGCATGGACTGTGAGATCACTGTCTGGGGCCATGAGGCCAATAAAATATAACCTACAGTGGCAACGTAGTTCTGGGAACCTGGGTATGCTGGAACCCCGACCCTTTCGGTGCTAAGTCCTACTCCTACTGGATAGTCCTACCATAAATACTATTGCCAAGCGTATAGCTCAATACTGAGGGCTCAAGACTACAACTGGCTCAGGTATACTGTCTGAGAGTACCCGAAAGTCTTATCGGACTGGATTTAGAAACTGGTGTTCTAAGACTAGTTAGAGCTGCTCATCTAGGAGAGTCGTAGTCGTCTAAAGAACAAACTAAGGCTGAAGTTGGTGGTTCTAAGACTGGTCAGAGTTGCTTATCTAGAAGTGTCGTAACAGTCTAAAGAGTAATAAAAAAAATCTGATAATTGATGTCTGAGTCTAAATTCTGATAACTGAGAGGTATCACCGACACCTCAAAAAAATTAACTGTGGTCAAACTGATCAGTTGACATTTTTCTAGACAACATTGAGGTTGCTAAAAATCTGACTGAGACTAGATTAACATGAATCTGACTGATATTTTAACATAAATTATATATATGTGCATCCTAAAACTGATAGAACCAAGCTACAGGGAAAATTAGTTCAACCTGCAAGATTTTAATTTCTACTAACCTAGGACCTAGGAATGAATCATTCTACTAGATACAATTATTCACAAATTTCTAGTAAATAGGGAATAATAAAGCAATTAAAATGATAACAAATATTCCATTTGAATCCACAAAGAAATATGTCTCAAAATATTTCACATTTTGATGCTACAGGGCTGTAACTGATAGAGAAAATTAGACAAGATTTTTAGGGAGACAAGAGAAGAACTATTTTGTTTTTGAATTCGCACATACTTGGTGAAGAAATCCCATAGAGAATTCCTTGAAAATCTGAGAAGAAGTCGATTTCCCTAGTTCTAGTCGTGAGAATTTCTGCGTTCTAAGTCTAAGTATCGAGAGAACGGGTGAGAGAAAAACGTCAATCACACTTTTAACTCCCTCCTGGACGAGCCCAAAATGACGTAGTTTAGAGTCTAGAAGTTTAGGAAATTACGAAAAAGCCCCTAAAAATCTCACAGAAAAATAATCCTACCAGTCCCAACGAGGGACTGGATGAGTTGTGCCCATTGACCATGATTCGTGGTCCAACTCGTGAAGTACACTGCCCCAAAAATTCACTACTGTGACCACGGGGGACATAACGGGTCATCGTTGTCACCTCTTGTCCTCAACACTGTTAGAAATCACCCAAGGGTCACGACGGGCGACACCATGACTCATGGTGTTCCCAACGAGTCATGGTGAGGACCCGTTAAGTACACTATCCCACTTTTCTTCTTTCTTCACCCATCCTTGACCACGGGTGACCTAATGAGTGTATGGATAACCATGACTTGTGGACACTCAAATCTCCAAATTTTCAGCCAAGTTTGAACCCTTTACCACGAGTCACTCCAAGACTCGTGGCTTACCCCACGGGTCACAGGAAGACTCATTCTGTGACTTGGTGCAGAAAATTATATTTTCTCTATTTCAACTCCCGAGTATGGTCTTAGGGTTTTTGGGTCGTTAAAATATCTCTCCCTTAGGAACATTCATCCTCGAATAATGCAAAACACCTAGAAAAGTAGAGAAATGCATCACTGTATTTAAATACTGAACATATAAGCTAAAAACTAACAAAATGACTGTCTCCGAACTGAACTAAATGACTGAACTAAATTTATGAGTCACACTTATGCACGTTGACATGAAAGAATCTAGGGCACATGAACTAAACATGAAACTGAATAGAGTTTTAGGGAGAAAATTGATACCTTAAATTGAAACTGAGCCGGAAGGGAATAAATATGGATACCTGGCTATCATATCTGCTTTAGCTTCAGTGTAGCTCCCTCTACCCGTTGATTCCTTCTCACAACTTTGACTGAAGCTACTTCTTTATTTCTTAGCTTACGAACCTGTCGGTCAAGGATCTAAACTGGGACCTCTTCGTAAGAGAGACTATATTTTATTTCTCTGCTTTCTAGTGGCACAACTGAAGTTGGATCACTGATGCACTTCCTCAATAGGGACACATGGAAGACTAGGTGCACCGATGCTAACTATGGAGGTAGTTCTAACTTATATGCCACACTTCCAGTTCGCTTCAAAATTCTATAGGGTCCCACATATCTCGGGATGAGCTTCCCTTTCTTCCCAAATCTCATCACCCCTTTCATTGGTGAAATTTTTGGATAAACCCAGTCATCCACTACAAACTCTAATTCTCTTTCTCCTAACATCAGCATAGGGTTTCTATCGGCTCTAAGCTATTTTCAACCTTTCTCGAATGAGCTCTACTGTCTGCATAGCTTCATGAACTGAGTCTGGCCCTGTCAACATAGCTTCACCAACCTCAAACCACCCTATACGAGGTCTACACCTCCTACCATATAATGCCTCAAACAGGGCCATCTGGATACTGGAGTGATAGCTGTTGTTGTATGAAAACTCAATGTGAGGAAAGTGATCATCCCAACTACCTTTGAAATCGATCACACAAGCTCTCGGCATATCTTCCATGGTCTAGATGGTCCACTCAACCTGTTCATCAATCTGCAGGTGAAAAGTTGTGCTAAGCTTAACTTGGGTACTTCTTACTTCTATCTGAAATAATGGACGAGGGAACCCCATGAAGTCTGACCAACTTCTGGATATAAATCCTAGCATTGTCCTCAACTGAGTCTGTAGTTTTTAACTGGGAAGAAATATGCTGCCTTAGTCATCCGATTTACTATCACCCGGGTCGAGTCGTGCTACCGACGAGTCCGAGGTAGACCTATAATAAAACCCATATTTACTTCTTCCCACTTCCATGTGGGTATACTGATATCCTGAGTCGTACCTCCTGATCTTTGATGTTCCACCTTAACTTGCTGGCAGTTCGGGTACTTAGCTACAAATTCTGTGATGTCTCTCTTCATGACGTTCCACCAGTAAATATTCGGTAAATCACAATACATCTTAGTAGCACCTAGGTGGATAGAGTATCTAGAACTATGTGCCTTAGCCAGTATCCACTGTCTCAGTTCACCCACATCCAGCACATAAAGTCTACCCTGGTAACAGAGTACACCATCTCCCCGTAGGAGAAAACCTCCACTCCTTCTCTGAGAACTGTTTCTTTTAGATTAAGCAGTATGGATCTTTCTCCCACCTTGATATAATGAGGAATCTACCATCACAATTGCTGAACATTCGGAGCTGAGACTGACTATGTGACTGAGCTGAAAGTCTACGGGAAGGAGCTGAATTCCCGAAAGCTGAATACTAAGGGCTGAATGCTAATGGAGTATCTAACTCCGAGCTGAACTACATATCTAAACTAAGTTTCTGAATTGAACATTCATGCTAAGACATGAGACAAATAACTAAAGGACATGAAGCTGACATGAAACTAAGTAGATTCTAAGAATAAATTGTTCCCCTCAGGCTGGAACTAAGCGGTTAGGGATGGAGTTGTAAATCTCATAACTGCTTTCTGATATCTGAGTAGGTGCCTTTTCAGAATTTGTTTTCCCAAGTATTTTCTCCTACTAGCTGAGTGTTCCCTATTACCTTCACTGTAATAACCTCTTTATTTTCACTTACTTACAATCTTGATGGTCAACAATCTCAACAGGAACCTCATTTTAAAAGGGACTGTCATCCTCACCAACCCCCCATCATTTAAGCCTATAACTTAATCATCTTACGACTCTTCTGAGTATATACCATCCAAGAATTTCCATGCCTCCCTAGTAAGACAAACAACTGCTTCTCATGAATTTAAGCATATGAGCATCTAAGGTATAAATAGAAAGTTATCCTGAGTATATCTTTTACAACAATCATTCCCGATATAGGTGAACATACACATGTCTTAGAGTAAGGAATCTCAAGCACGAATCACTCAAGGAGCCTAGTCTGAGCAAACACATGATGTAGCATGATCTGCTAAACCGTTAAGGAGAGTCTGAGGGTCTGGGTTCTTGGAGCTGGGCATAATATGAGACATGAGTCTGTACATAACTAGTCTGCATGACATGAAGCTTGAATATTTAGAACCATGGAGTAAGACCGGGATCGCTGTCTGAATCGGTTATCTATAATTCTAAGAGTCTGAACATAAGCATAAGTAGAATGGAGCGTAAACAAAAATACAAGAGGAAGTAGCTGAATAGGAAAGATTGACATCCCATAGTTGTTATATTTGGAGCCCTTCTACTGCATCACTTAGGGCTTGACCTGGCCTTCCTAACTTATCAACTCCCCCTTTGCTAAAATTCACCATTCTTAAGCTCTTAGATCCTTTCTTAAGTCTAGGTTAACATCACTAACTCTTGAGTTCTCATTCATCACGAAAGCTATCACTACAGGCTTCATACTTATAACCATTTCATATCAACCAGGGGGTAACTAACGTAGTCTATCATACTACGTTATAAATGTATTTCATACTTTATATCATGGCTGCTGATCCTAACAACATGCAAGGATCAACATCAGAAATTCATAACATACCTACTACTATACCTGGAGCTGTTGGCCATCTGTACTGGATGTTGTGCCTTGCTGAGATGGGGAAGCTGCCGGAGTTGCTGAGATAGTGGATTGAGTTTTACCATATTCAGCTATAGGGATATTCTTTATTCTATGGACCGACTAACCACATCCAAAACATCCTTCCTTACCAAACAAACATTTTTTAGGGTGGCTCCTTCCACATTTCTCACAAACTGGGAAACTTGACAGGGCTGCAAAAGAGTTAGCCAGTGCTCTAGTTTCACCCCGTTGGGCTACTGGGCACTCTCTAAGTTTATGGCTTGACTTACCACACCAAGAGCAACCTCTTGAGCCAGCCCTACATTCTCCCAAATGGTTCTTCCCACAGTTCTTGCAAGCTGGGCATGCAATCTCCTTTACTCTGTGTTTGTTTGGATCCTTGGCTATTGATGGTCCTGGGGCTGATGACCTCTGAAAAAATTGGAAAAGGGGTCCACCACTCATCCTTTGTTGGGAAAACCCTGAGTCCCTGTCCTTGTGCTCTTGCTCTCCTTTTCTTTTCCCTTGAACTTTCCATCTGCTATCAGATCGTAAAACTTAGGTGTAATGTTTCGAACCCTAGTAGCTATTTTCTCCTCAGTAGGATTTGCAGGTGTGACTGTCTGCTGGTTAACGTGAGTGGTCGCAACCCGTATTAACCCTCTAAGGGCATCCCCGAGCTCCACATCAATCACTTTCCCACTAAGGGTTCCTACTGGAGTTGATGGGACTGGTGGATTCCTGTTATTTTTCTCTCTTCGATTACCTCTTCTGGGAGGCATTGTCTGCGAATGCGTAAAGCATGAATTAGAAGAGAAACCTTAGAGTTTACACTCTATCGCATGATAAGAATAGTGAAAGAAGGGAATTTTCCTAAAACATCTTATACCCTCCTCATCATAAGTGTGGCGCGCTTCATACCTATAAAAAGGAATCTACTTGAAGTGGATTTTAGACATCCTAGGATACTCTAAACCTAGTGCTCTGATACCAAGTTTGTCATGCCCCGAGTCTATACCTTGGAAGCAACCCCAAGTCAACCCATGGTCTATCATAACACTGGAATTCTGAGTTAAAAACATAGCGGAAACTTTAACCTAATAAAACAAAACATTTATGAAGAAGTAGTAAATCATAAAGTTTAAAACAACTAAAACAAAAATGAAAATTTGAATCTATATCTGTGCTTGAAAGCCATCTATCTGATGAGTTGCTGGGACAAGCCCTCAGCAAACTCTAAGTCTAACTGAAGAAATATAATTAAAAAGAAATAATCCTCATCCTCGAAAGATGAGGATCACCAATGATGCAACTGAACTTCTGAGCGAGGTCTTCTAACAGTGCTTAGATTGAGAACCTACAACTGTATTATAAAACAATAGAGCATAAGCAATATGCGTCACTACTTTGAATGTATTGAGTAAGTGAGAGAAACGATGACACGAAGAATAAAACAATAGAACTATAAAGACATGCAGTGATCAACTAAAATACTGTAATTGAATAAACTGAACTATGTTGAGGTGGTCAAAATGACCCAGTCTGATGCTCAAAGACATTCCCTAAATCTGAGATACTGATCTGAACTGCTATATTGAACTGATAACTATACTAAGTAGCCTAAAACTGTTTTGAACTGAGCTAAACTGAGACTAAAATTAATTGAGCTAATCTAAAATAGAACTGACTAATGGTAGAGGCTATAACTGACATATAACCACGTGAGCTAACGTGGAGCCTGATGTACACACTCCATCGGTATGACCCAATATACCTTGCCAAGGTATAAAGGTATGGAATGTGAGATCACTATTTGGGGCCATGAGGCCAATAAAATATAACCTACAGTGGCAACGTAGTTCTGGGAACCTGGGTATGCTAGAACCCCGACCCTCTCGGTACTAAGTCCTACTCCCACTGGATAGTCCTACCATGACTACTACTGCCAGGAGAATAGCTCGATATTGAGGGCCCAAGACTACAACTGGATTAGGGATACTGTCTGAGAGTACCCTGAGAGTCTTATCGGACCGGATTTAGAAACTGGTGTTCTAAGACTGGTCAGAGCTACTCATCTGGGAGCATCGTAGCCGTCTAAAGAACAAACTGAGGCTGAAGCTGGTGGTTCTAAGACTAGTCAGAGCTGCTTATTTAGAAGTGTCCTAACTGTCTAAAGAACCACAAAAAATCTGATAACTGATGTTTGAGTCTAAATTCTGATAACTGGGAGGCATCACTAACACCTCAAAAAATTAATTGTAGTCAAATTGATCAGCTGATATTTTTTTGGACAACACTGAGGTTGCTAAAAAGTTGACTGAGACTAGAATAACATGAACTAACTAAGATTTTAACATAAATTAAATATATATGCATCCCAAAACTGATAGAACCAAGCTATTGG
Source organism: Datura wrightii (assembly GCA_035772735.1). Taxonomy (NCBI): domain Eukaryota; kingdom Viridiplantae; phylum Streptophyta; class Magnoliopsida; order Solanales; family Solanaceae; genus Datura; species Datura wrightii. The sequence continues at coordinate 164,269,925 of JASDFA010000018.1, read as the reverse complement.
ACAAACTAGTTCAACCTGCTAGATTGTAATTTCTACTAAGCTGGGAACTAGGGCTGACTCATTCTACTAGATACAATTTTTCACAAATTTCTAGCAATAGGGAATAATAAAGCTATTAAAATCATAAGAAGTATTCCATTTGAATCCACAAAGAAATCTGTCTGAAAACTTTTCACATTCCGAAGCTACAGGGTTGTAAGTGATAGAGAAAATTCAACAAGGATTTTAAGGACACAAGGGAAGAACTATTCCCTTGTTGAATTCCCACATACTTGGTGAAGAAATCCCGGAGAGAATTCCTTAAAATCTTAGAAGAAGTCAGTTGCCCTAGTTCTAGCCCTGAGAGTTTCTGCATTCTGATTCTAAGTATCGAGAGAATGGGTGAGAGGAAAACGTTGATCACCCTTTTAACTCCCTCCTGGACGAGCCCAAAATGACGTAGTTTAGAGTCTAGGAGTTTAGAAAATTATGGAAAATCCCCTAGAAATCTCGCAGAAAAATGACATTGCCAATCCCAAAGAGGGACTGGACGAGTTGTGCCCAGTGACCACAACTCATGGTCCAACTCGTGAAGTACACTGCCCAAAAATCCGTTGTTGTGACCATGGGGGACATAACAGATCATTAGTGGTGATCACAACTCGTGATCACCTCTCGTCCTCAACACTACCAGAAATCACCAAGGGGTCACCACGAGCGACACCACAACTCGTGGTGTTCCCAACGAGCCATGGTGAGGGCCCGTTAAGTGCACTGTCCCACTTTTCTTCTTCCTTCACCTATTCTTGACCACGGGTGACCTAACAAGTCATGTGGCTGACCATGACTCGTGGTCACTCTAATCCCCGAATTTTCAACCAAGTCTGAATCCTTCCCCATGAGTCATTCCACGACTCGTGGCCTACCCCACGGGTCATAGGATGACTCGTTCTATAACCTGGTGCAGAAAATTCTATTTCTCCATTTCAACTCCCGAATTTGGTCTTAGGGTTTTCGGGGCGTTACAGAAGCTTTGCGGTGCGGTGTGGGAGGATGATCAAGAAAAAGATGAATGAGAAGGGAGATCTGGAAAAAATTATGAAAAAGTTTATTTTTTTCCAAAACATTCCGCGTGTCATGTCTTGATTCATTCACTTTGCCACATAATACACATTTAGCATCACTCGCTTAAGATGTTTATGAGTTTGTGCAATACGTGTTTAATAGGCATAATTTGATATTAGTTTAAGTGTTAATAGGTAACACTTCTAGTTGAGGTGTCTAAATGAAAATTTTTGACAAGTTTAACGAGCTGCATATGTGTTTGACCTTGTCCATATTTTCATGAGCAAATAGTACTCTACTTTAAAATTCAATATCCGAAAATACTTTATTTTTTTAAATGAGAAATATTAAAAATAATTTATTAAGTTTTATTGTATTATAAAAGTCATAAAAAAATTTTCTATTACCATTTAAGAAAAAAAGTAATAACAAAAAAGATATTTATCACTGAATTTTCAAGTAAAGAAAATTTCCAATTTAAGAGTAAAACGTGCTTAATGCACTTTAAGGAATACCAATAGTAATACACGATTTAAAATATTTATAAATCACTTATAAGGGTGTGTTTGGTATAAATTTTTTTTAACTTTATCATGTTTAGTTAATTTAAATATTTTATATTTTAGTTTTTGCAAATTGAGTAATTTTCCTTGAACTTAAAGAAAATAACTTTCCTTCATAAAGTTAACAAAATATTTTTCAAAATCCCGAGTTTCGACTCCTGATATCGACTCCGACACCTAATCCAGGACCCAAGTCTCAATCTCAACCTGAGACCCGACTCCCAAACCCGATTTGGAATTTCGGACTCTACGATGACTCCGACCCAGGACCCAAGTCTCAGCCTCGACTCGAGACCCAACTCTCGATCCCAATCTAGACTCTTGACCTCGACCTTGACCCCTGATCTTGACTCGAGACCTTTATGAAGACCCCTACCAAGGACTCAGTCTCAACCTTGACCTGAGACCCAACTCCCGATCCTGATCTCGACTTCCGACCTCGACTCCTGATTTTTGACATTAACCTCGATCCCTAAAATTTACCCCAATCCTAATACTTGACCCTAACCCTAACCTCGACCCAAACCTCAACCCCCGACCCTTCACCCTCGACCCCAACACCCTTCCCCCTTCCCTAATCCCCGTTTCCTAACCCCGACCCTGACCCTCAACTCTGACTCCCAACCTCGATCCTATCCTCCAACCCTGGCCCTAACCCCCGACTCCTCACCTCAACTCTCAACCTCTACCTGACCTCAAACCTAACTCCCTTCCCCCTTCCCCGACCCTGACCCTTGATCTTAACTCTTGATCTCGACTTCGATCCTCGACCCCAACACCCTCAACAAAATACTTTGGGGGTGTGAGAGATGACAAGATAAAAGAAGGGATCAAAAAGGTAAAAAGGTTGTGGAAAAGTGATGAAGTGTTCAAGGATGGTAAATGAGTCACTAAAGGCCAAAATTCTATCCTACCAGCCCTTTACTCTTCATTACAAGCTTAGAAAAGCCCTTAGGTGATCTCAACCTAGATTTCCGAAAAGAATGACATTTGAGTAAATGGGAAAGCATATAGTAGTTGTGACTAATCTTATGAATTTTCTTGTGAGAGTTGAATGTATTTCTCTTCTCTCTTGATCTTGTGTGTCCTTGATGTGTGTGTTGTCATTACTTCATAAAAAGTGACACTTTCCTTTGTCTAATTGTGAGGGCATATATATTTGAATGGTCAGCATGTTTCAGTTCTCTAATTTAGGTGTGTGCATGTTGATATGATGTCATAAGTGGAGGTTGCATTCTTAGTTCAAATTATTTCGAAAAAACTGTGTTTTAATTGATGGAGGGGGTGGCTAGATTGAATTCTGTGTGTTGGTAGCTGTTGCCACAACCACCCTAGTCATGTTAATTTGTGATTTGGGGACATTAGTTAGGTGTAAGGTGGTTTCTCTTCTTAGTTTGATTGAGGACAAGCAAATGCTTTAAGTTGGGGGTGTTGATGTGTCGTGAATTAGGAACACATCTTTGCTTCATTTTATCGCAATTTTTAGGTCTTTAGGAGTTAAATTAAGTGGAAACTAAAATTATTATACTATGTTTTAGGAACTTAAGGAATGAAAAGATGAAAGGAGTTTAGGCCATAAAAATGCTGAAAGGATGAAGCAACATACGAATCGTCTGTCTGAAAGCCAGTCCGCATCATCTACCGTCCATCCCCAGCTGCAAATTCCAGAAATAAAGCTAATAGGGTCCTTAAAATACAGTTGGAAGGAAAAACCGTCTTCCCAAAGAATGGTTCGTCAATTGAAGAACGGACTTAAACTAGGTAGAATGGGATTCCTAAAGTACGGTGCAAAGTAAGAACCGTCTTTGCCAAAGACAAACCATCAATTAATGGATGGCAAGTTGCTAGACAGAAGCTGAAATGTAAAGTACGGACCAAAGGACTGTTTGTCCTTTCAAAGGACGGTCTAACCCCGTACACCTGGCACTCCAAAGTTTGAATTAATTGAGCTTCTTGGGACATAGTATAAGTAGATTTTTATTATAATTTTTAGGGAGCTTTTTCCAATTTTTAGGTCATACTTAGAGTAGAGAATAGAATTAGCTAGTTAGACCTAGATTTCATAGTAGATTTTAGATCTTAGCTTGTAACTTGAAGATTTCTATTCATATATTGAAGATTTCAATTTCTATTGGTAAACATGTTTAATTGCTTTACTTCTCTTCTTGTTGTTGTTGTGAGTAACTAATTCAGATCTAGGATTGTGAACCCTAATAATCCCAATTTGATAAAATTGAGTTTGGGCTTATGAACATTTGGTTGATTTTTTCTTTGTAGTGTGTGATTGGTGATGAGAGTTACCCAGTCCTGCCCAATTACCTTTATGAGGCTTGAAAGAGAAAAATTAGGTTGGATTACCGTCAATCAATAATAACTCAAGCCATAACCCTTGTTTAATGGACTCTCCTAGATATAGGTTGAATTTCAATTGGCAACAATCAATTGAGTAGAACGGAGTTCTCTTTAATTTAACAAAATTAAAGTATATTGACACCTACTGTGCTATTGAAAGATACCCATGGGCTGCCTAAGTAAATTGGTTGCACGTTTAGCCCTAACCCATTCTCTATCCTTCCATATTTGGTGATTTACAGGGATCAACCCATTGGGGTCACTTCCTAGAATTATCTCTAATTGATTACAACCTTAGCATATTGCACTCTCTAGCTGTAGTTAAATTATACTTCTCTTAATCCAACTAGATTCTAATCTTGCAATACCTTACTGATTATTACTAGATAATCTGGGCTTCAAGTAGTCTCTGTGGGATTCGACCCCAACTCCTCATTGGGTTCTGTATTTATTGTGATCATTTACACTAGCCGATATTTGGAGTGTATTTGAAGGACATTAGACTCTGACCCTGACAGCCAACTCTACTTCTGACCCAACCTAGGATCCGACCTCGATCCTAAATCAGACTTTCGACAACTGACCTTGACCCTCTATAATCGACCTCGACCCCTAACCCCGATCTCCAACCGTGACTTCCGACCTCAAATTTCAACACCGACCCCCAACCGCGACTTACGATCTCAAATCCCAAAATTGATCTAAGACCCAAGTCTCGACCCTGATTCGAGACCCAATTCTTAACACCGATCCGACATTCGAGACCCGATTTTCAACCCCAACCCCGACCCTGACTCAAAATCACTTATTTGTGAGAAAAATATCTTTTATGAAAACATAAAGTTTTTAATGCGATATTTATTATTTTTGCAAATTATTTACTGGAAATTTACACTTTTCAATAAGTTTAATGTGATTTCAATTACTTCATAATGTGAAAAGTAAAACATATAAAACTTGACAGTTATATATTTATTATTATTGTAATTGGTATTTAAGTATGCAACAAAAAGAAGATACTTTTTTAGAAAATTCTAAATAATACTCATAATATCTAGGGAAAAAGAAGTTTCACATGATCAATGATAAAGAGAAAAAAACACAAAAAGGAAGAAAAGTTATAGCATTTGATATCATAAATTTTGAGTGAATAAAAGTTGAAAGCTTAACTAATTAAGGTAACCCATATTTTACCCATAACACCCATATTTCTATGGGTTGAATATGAGCTAAAAATATAAGCTTAAAATCAAATTTTATCCATCTATAAGGTCACTCATCTAACCTACTAAAATATGGGCGGGTTAGACAGATTATCAAAAAATGAACTTATTTTGTCAGCACTACACACAACTATCTATGCATTAGTCATTAAGAACCTCGCTTAGGAGATGAAAATTTTCTCCTGAAATAAGGAATAGGGAATAGGCCTAAAAGACAGGCCCATATATAAATGACAAACTATATATAAATGACAAACTAGATTCTGGTAATAGATATCATAGATAAAAGAGGTCATGTTGGAGCTACTAGACATACTCGAGATACTCGACGAATTGAAGCTAAAAAAACAATGGTTTCCACCTCACGGATAAACAAATTGACCCGGTGCAAGTAGTGACTCATTAGGTGTCTTGTCATGGTATAAATATCATATCTGAGTCAATACAATGGTTTCCACCTCATCGAAATATTAAACTACATGGGATTTTGATAGTAGGGTACTAGACACATGTACGTTTGTTAAAAATAGGATTATATGTAATAAGAATGGTAACAATATGAGTTTTTGTTCACAAAGTATGAAAAAAGATAATATAGATAATATAGGAAAGAGGAAGGATAAATTGACCTTTATTTTAGTGATGAGTATGCTATGGTAGATATTGAATATTATTTCAAAATAAAATTTGAATATCGTGGTATGATATTATTGTATTTGGTATGCATTTTAAAATATTTTTATATTTTGGTATGGTATTCAGTAACACCTTGTAAATATAGGTTAAGTTTGAACTCATCAAATTTATTGGGTTAAACCTGAACCGTAATAATTTTTGCATGTAGTTAGTGTGAAAGTTTATAGTAAGTGTGTACAATGTATAAAAATACTAGATTTGAAAAGAAGTAATGAGAATCGAAATTTGACTTGAAGTGTGAATAGAAATTCAAAAAATTAGTTAGACAACTTTCAGAATCTGATTTCAAATGAGTATAATCCAAAATGGATAAGGAATATGGGAAACTCCAAAACAAAAAAGTTGTAGTCCTTTGAAATATTTCCAATCACATGAAATTCATATTGATCAGGGTTCTGGACACCGGGTTATGATCATTATACTGAAGACATGTAAAAATAAAATTTTGCTTTGCGTAGAATTCGATTTTAAAGCTCAAGCCTTTATATAAACCTATAAATATATCCTAAAAATGTCTTTAGTGAGGATTTTTGGACTAAAGAATGCTCTCTAATCCCTAAGGTGAGCGTTTTATCAAAAATTGAGCATTTAGAAATTCATTTGAGTGTTCCAGGAATGGGGCCGCATTGAGGCTCATCGTGCAGGATGATATTGCAATGGACCACGCTTTTGCAAAGACAATTCCTTCACAATGGACTTCATAGTGCATGGTTCTTCTTTCCCAGCTAGTGTGGGTTGCTCTTTATAAATATGACCTTAACTCGAAATTTTTATCCCAGTACATTTTGGATGTCTTTTGGAAAAAAAATACCCAGAGGTTTATATCAAACATGTAAGGTTAGTTTCTATTCAATCACCTTGATTATAATGTTGATTTTTTATTACATTTTAACACCCAAATACTCATCCTAATATGTATATTGTAGGAATTTGATTCAAGATTATTGAAGGAGGATTTCTTGGGGATTCCTGTGAGGGTTATTGTTGAATGTTGTTAATTACGTTTAGGGCATTTAGCAAGATTTGAGGTATCCTATTTTGAGAATATTCTTTTAAAGTATGTCTACTTTCTACATATGTCTTCTTTTCAAGTATGTCTATTTTGAAAATCTTCTTTCGGCATATGTCTTCTTTTCAAGTATGTTTATTTTAAAAACCTTCTTTTGAAGTATGTCTGCTTTCTAGGTATGTCTCTTTTTGAACATAGTTTTAACAAAGAGATTTTGATTAGGATATTATGCACGTATGGGACAAGCTCTCATCGAGTCTTCATATTAAATTTAAATTATGAGATATACATATATATATATAATATGAAAACATATTTTTCCCTATGAAAGAGATCTATTGAATTGCATTTAAAGTAATAACATTCTATATGCTTTTACTCTATGAATGAGCTATTGATTTGCAACATGATTTAATGTCTTTAAATAGGATTCTAAATTTGAGTAACGATTTGACATACCTCTATTAGATAGACAATGATTTTGAAAATCTTCCAGCTAATATGCCATAGTTGAAACTATTTATGTCTGGGCATGTATTGTCATGTAGTGTTACTCCAGAGGATGATAGTCGTTATGGATCTTAACACAATATTATGTCAATCCATAGGATGATTGATCTCCAAGGGTTGGTATCCCTAGTGTATCACTCTCGAGCAACGTTGTATCAGTCTAGAGGATGATTGAGCTCTGAGGGTTGGTAACTCCAGTGTATTGCTTAGATGGACAATTGTCCTTCAATGGTTAATGACTCAGTGTATCTCTTTTGAGAAACTGTCGATCTAGAAGATGATTGACCTCCGAGGGTTAGTAGCCCCATTGTATCACCTTTGAGAAGCTATGTCAGTCTAGAGGACGATTGAGCTCTGAGGGTTAGTAGCCCTGATGTATCACTTTCTAGTAGATGTGTTAGACTTCAAGATGATTTCCCTTTTAGGGTTGGTAGCCACGTTATATCGCTCTATAGCAACACTGTGTCAGTCCAAAGGACGATTGGCCTATAAGGGTTAGCAACCCCAATGTATCACTTTCGAGCAACTGTGTCAGTCCAGAGGAAAATTGACTTTATGCTAAAGAGTGAAGATAGAAGTATTAAGAACCAAGTCCTCACAAATCTCGAAAAATAAAGGTATATACGAGCAACATTGCCAGATGAACTCATCAAAGAACCAGTTACTCTGAATAGAAAAGGAGATTGTCAAAGATATAAGATTGAAGCTATTCACATGAGCAATAAAACCTCTATTAGAATTGTAATATGGGATAATTCAATTCGAATAAAGAACTGAGATGCTCTACAATATAATTTACCATAAAAGTTCACATACAATTAGTTTCAAACAGGGAGACAAAGAAGACAAATGTGCGTCAATAAGAGGAAGATCAAGTCAAATTAGAATTGGATTCTTGAAAATTCTTGAACCAAATATAACTTGAATAGAAGAACTAAGGCAACTACTTATTCCTATATAAATAACACGTCAAACAAAACTTGGAGTTTGACCATACCCGAAGACAGAGGCCTTGGAGTGTTCCTACTTCTACGGAAAGAGTCTAAAAGAAGAAGTTGTTGCTATAACAAAGAACCTATTTATATCAAGTTTTATCTATACAACTCTTTAGTTTGTAATACCTAATTTCTTGGTGTGGTTCCAAAGAAGGATCTTGATTACTTTCTTTTAAATTGTAGTAGGTGTTGTCCTATTTATGGTAAGAAAATTCATTAGCCAGGATAGGGTCGTGAAGATTAAGAGGGTGGAGGATGAACTATTGCGAATAATTTGTATAGTTATTGTAAGATTAATTGTAAACCTATTTTAAAGTTGGGCTTGAGTTTAGTGGATGAGATTGGAAAAAGTCCTACACAAGGTAGGTCATGATTTTTGTCTTCTTAAGCAAGGAGTCACATAAAATTCTTGTATTGATTTATTTTTCGCAACTACTTTCTTGCATAATTACTCAAATAACCTAGTCCTTTGAGTAATTAGGAACGCAACCAAACTAACATTATGTATGGAGACCGTTTATGCGACATGTGAATAATGCGACTGTCCCCCATGGCTCACGCTCTAGTACACCCCTGTGAAGTTAGTATATACACAGGCTATTGAGGTACTTGGATGAGTTCTATTATATCGAATGCAATATGACATTTCATACTATTACACAGATGATTTTGATTTGAGCATTATACCATGTCAATAAGATAATTTGTGCATATTTTCGATATATGTTAATTTCTATCATTTTGTTGATTAATCCTATCCTTATTTGATGATTTTTAAGTCGTTAAATTTTTATAATTATTTAAGCGTAGAACATAAATATTTCAAAGAACAACCCTTGCTACTACCTTGTTGCGGTTGATCAATGATAGTTGTGAGTACACATAGTTACATAGACTCATGATACACTTTATTGTGGTAAAATGTATCTCGGGAAAAAATGAGAAAAATGATCGAGGGATTAATCGAGGGACAGAGTCTTTTGGTATGAAAATAATTTTATAAAAATAAAAAGTAGAAAAAATGATGGACAGGATCGATTTTTTTCCAATTTATTTGACTAGTTCAATCCCTCAATTTTGCTGGGGAAATTTTGAGACAGTTTCTAGTAGTGACAGCTATTACATAGTTAACTATGAAATTGCCAAACAGGATTTGAAGTTACTCAGATCGATTATAGTGTGGACTTATCATCGCCAACCATTATTGCAACTCCAGAGCTACAAGGGTTCGTGACATTGTCCTGGATATTCAATGAACAAGATAAAATCTAACTGATCATATACATGCATTGAAATCAGTATCGCCTTTATTGAGTTGTGACTGATCCATCTCCACTTTTCACATATCACCTTTTGATACATCCAGCCATTAAATTCGAATTTATATCAATATAATATTTAAGATCATAATTTCAAAATTATTATAAACACATAAATATATAACATATTTAAGATTACATTTATAAAAATTTAATTTCCATAAATAGAACCAAAGTGAGTGGGTGGTTTTCTTTTTCCTTTTCCGTTTCATTTAATATGACACGATTTACTTATTTGTTCACTGCAAAAGAATATAATTAAATTTTAAATTTCACCTTAATGATTTGTTCTATAGATAAAATATATCCATATAAATGAAATTGAGTGCAACATATATAGTGGGACCATTGAAAAGAAATTACTAGTAATAATTCATGACTAGGGACCAATGAGATGACTATTAATTCACTATCTCCTCGGGTTTTTCATTTTCATCAACTTATGTTGATGTCACGTCTCTTCTCAACTTCTTCTTGTTTGTCTCTCTCTCATTTTCATCAACTTATTGGTTTAGTTTGGACCAATAATTGTTTAGTGTTACGAAATAAGCATAATAAAGTAAATGTAAGAGAAAAGTATAGAGAGAAACTGATGTCTTATTCAACTTTCAAGTGATGTACAAATAAACTGAATGAGCTTTCTATTTATAGAAGAATAGATAGAAGCAGCTGATAAGCTGCTGTGTAAGCTGCTGGTAGATAGAAGTTGTTGATAAGCTGTTGTGTAAGCTATTTGCAGATAAAAGCTATTGTGTAAGCTGCTTGCAAGCTTTAGACTGAGAATACAAATGAACATCAATAATATAATACATTTTATAAATTTGCCCTTGGATGTTCATCAATAGATAATATGCCTCATTAAAACCTTACTAGGAAAAATCGAGTGGGAAAAACCCTAGTGAAAGAAAAAGAGTACCATATCTAGTAATATGCATTGCTAGCTGCCTCGTTAAAAACCTTACCAAGAAATCTTATGGGATAAAACCTTGGTTAAGGAAAAAAGAGTACAACTCGTATTTTACTCCCCCTGATGAAGACCACGATTCTGATGGTTAAGTCTTCGTATTCCAATCTTGTGTATCATCTTCTCATGAGTTGAAGTTGATAAGGTTTTTGTGAATAAATCTGCTGGATTATCACTTGAATGAATTTGTTGTACATCAATATCACCATTCTTCTGGAGATCATGTGCAAAAAATAATTTTGGTGAGATATGTTTCGTTCTGTCTCCTTTTATAAAGCCTCTTTTTAGTTGGGCTACACATGCATCATTGTCTTCATATAGGACCATGGGTATTTTGGTATCACACTTCAGGCTACATTTTTCTTTGATGAAATGTATTACTGATCTCAACCATACACATTCTCTCTTTATTCATGAATAGCTATTATCTCACCATGATTTGAAGAAGTAGAAACAATAGACTTCTTTGTAGATCGCCATGATATGGCAGTACCTTCATGTGTAAACAGATAGCCTATTTGAGATCGAGCTTTATGTGGGTCAGATAAATAACCTGCATCTGCATGACCAACAAGATCTGCACCACCTTTGTTAGTATAAAACAAACCCATATTAATGATCCCTTTAGATATCACAATATATGCTTAATTCCATTTCAATGTCTCTGTGTAGGAGAATAACTATATCTTGCTAGTAAATTAACAGAAAGTTCTATGTCAGGCCTTTTAGCATTAGCAAGATACATAAGTACACTGATAGCACCGAGATATGGTACTTCAGGACTAAGAAGCTCCTTATTTTCTTATTGAGGTCAGAACGGATCTTTGTTCACTTCTAGTGATCGGACAACCATTGGAGTACTTAATGGATGTGCTTTGTCCATGTAAAATCGTTTTAAAATCTTCTCAGTATAGGCAGATTGATGGATGAAGACCCCATCTGCTAAATTTTCAATTTGTAGACCAAGACAAAATTTTGTCTTTCCAAGATCTTTCATCTCAAATTCCTTCTTTAAATATTCAATTGCCTTTTGGACCTCTTCTGGAGTTCCAATAAGATTTATGTCATCAACATAAATAGCAAGTATAAAAATACAAGGACAAATGACATCAATTATGTAACCTTCATTTATCAAGTACTCACTGAGGCGATTATACCACATGCGCCTTGATTGTTTCAAACCGTATAATGATCTTTATAATCTGATTGAGTACATTTTTCGAGACTGTGAACTATATGCTTCAGGCATTTTAAATCCTTCTAGGATTTTCATATAAATTTCATTATCAAGTGAGACATAAAGATAAGATGTAACCACATCCATTAGATGTATTTCAAGATTTTCATGTACAGCTAAAATGATGAGATATCAAAACGTTATTACATCCATAACAGGTGAATATGTTTTTTCATAATCGACACCGGGTCTTTGAGAGAATCCTTGTGAAACAAGGCGTGCCTTGTATCTTACAATTTCATTTCTCTCATTTCTTTTTCTAGTAAACACCCATTTATCGCCAATTGAATTTGCACCATCAGGAGTTTGAACTTCTGGTCCAAAAACCTCACTTTTAGCAAGGGAATTTAATTTTGATTGAATTGCCTCTTTCCATTTTGGCCAATCATATCTTCATCGACATTCTTCGACAGATCGAGGTTCAAGATCCTCATTATCTTGCATAATGTTAAGTGCAATGCTATATGTAAAAACATTATCGACTATGATTTTTGACCGATTCAGATTTATCACATCACCAGTAGAACTTATTGATAGTTCTTTATTCACTTGAGTCGCGGGTTCACTGATTTCTTCAGGAATATCAGGATTAATCAGATCTTGAATCTCTTCATGAGATTCTTTTATAGTGTCATTTTTGCTATTTTTTCAAGTTTCTTTTTCTATGATTTTTATCTTTGGAACCCAATGGTCTACCACGCTTTAGGCGTATATGAGATTTAGAAGCTATGAATCCAATAGATGGCCCTGTTGGGACATCAATTCGGATAGACACATTCTCTGTAGGGATATGTGATTTATTATTCTTTTCAAATCAGTAAATGCATCTGACATTTGATTTGCTATTTTATGTAAGTGGATGATCTTCTGGACCTCCTGTTCACATATAGGGGTACGTGGATCAAAATGAGACAGTGATGAAACCTTCCACGCAATTTCTCTTTTGAGTTTCTTTGTCTCTCCCCCTAATTGCGGGAAATTTATTTCATCAAATCGACAATCTGCAAATTGAGTAGTGAATAAATCTCCCGTCAATGGTTCAAGGTAGCGAATTATGGAGGGTGAATCAAACCCAACATATATTCCTAACCTTCTTTGGGGGCCTATCTTAGTACGCTGTGGTGGTGCTACTGGCACGTATACAACACATCCAAAAATTCATAGATGAGCAATATTGGGTTCATGACCAAGAACTAATTATGACAGAGAGTATTTATTATAGTGAGTCGGTCTGAGATGAACAAGAGACGCTACATGTAAGATAGCATGACCTCAAACAGTACTGGGGTAATTTTGTTTTCATTAATAGTGGTCTTTCTATCAATTGCATGCGCTTAATAAATAACTCAGGTAGGCCATTTTGAGTATGAACATGAGCAACAGGATGTTCAGCCCTTATCCCAACTGATAAACGATAATCATCAAAAGCTTGGGATGTAAATTCTCCAGCATTATCGAGGCGAATAGCCTTAATGGGATAATCTAGAAATTACGTCCTTAGTCGTATTATTTGTGCCAATAACTTCGCAAATGCCAGGTTGCGAGATTATAAGATGCATACATGAGACCATCTTGAAGACACATCTATTAGGATCATAAAGTATCTAAACAACCCAGTGGATGGGTGAATAGGTCCACATATATCCCCTTGTGTACGCTCTAAAAAATTAGGGGATTCGATGTCAACCTTCATTAGTGATGGTCTAATAATCAATTTACCTTGACAACAAGAAGCACATGAAAATTCATCACTTGTAAGAATCTTCAGGTTCTTTAATGGATATCCATTTGAATTTTCAATGATTTGTCTCATCATTATTGATCCAAGATGACCTATTCGGTCATGCCAAAGGACAAAAGTATTTAAATCATTAAACTTATGGTTTATGATAGAATGTGCTTCAATTGTACTAATTTATGCATAATATAGGCCAGAAGATAGAGTTGGCAATTTCTCCACAACATATTTCTGGCCCGAGACATTCTTGGTAATACCAAGATATTCAATATCCATTTCATTTATTGTCTCAACATGATATCCATTTTGGCGGATATATTTAAAACTTAACAAATTTTTGGGGGATTTAGAAGAAAACAAGGCATCTTCTATAACAAGTTTTATCCCCTTAGGCAGAAATATAGTAGCTCTTTCGGAGCCTTCAATCAATTTCGAATTACCAGAAATTATAGTGACACTTGCTTTTTTCCTAAGTAAGTAAGAAAAGTATTTCTCATCCTTGAATATGGAGTGTGTTGTTCCACTATCAACTACACAAATATCCTCATGATTGATCATTGATCCAAATAAAATTTGAGGGATAGCCATAGATTCTTCAAGAAGAAAAGTATAGTTAAAGTAAACATGGTAGTATTACCACTAAATAAAGCATTACATACACTTTTATAGGATTTATAAAAACATTATGATACTAGTTCACACAAACAACACGAATGCAAAATATTTAGATGATTACAGATCCATCACCGATCAGGTGATCTAATTTTTCCTTCAGGGTGTTCAGAGAAGTCTGTTACATCTAGATGCATGGGTTCAACATTATCTTTAGAGATAAAATTTGTCTCTGAATTGTTATCTATCTTCTTCAGGGATGCTTGATAGAGCTCAATTAGATGTCTTGGCGTATGACAAGTATGTGACCAGTGCCCTTTTCGTCCACATCAATAACATTTATTTTCTGAATTTTTCCTTTTCACCTCTTCATGTTTTTCATCTTTCTTCTTCAACTGCTGGTGGTGAGAGTCATTATTTGGTGCAAGGCGACCACTGTGATTAGTATTTCATTCTCGACCATGACCATGACCACGACTGGGGCCACGACCTTTTCCATACTTAGATTGGTGGAAATTTATCTCATTCACTTTGGGGAATGGAATAGAACCAGTAGGTCGACTTTCATGATTTTTCATCAAAATATCATTGTGTTGTTTAGCAACAAGAAGATATGAAATTAATTCAGAATATTTCTTGAATCTCATCTCTCGGTATTGCTGCTGCAGGAGCATACTCAAGGCAGGAAAAGTGGAGAATGTTTTCTCCAGCATATCGCTATTAGTGATATTTTCTCCATATAATTTAAATTGTAAAATAATTCTAAACATGGAGGAATTATTTTCAACAATAAATTTAAAGTGTTGTAACCTCAAATGAGTCCAATCATAATGTGCTTGTGGAAGCACGACCATCTTCAGGTGGTCATACATATCTTTTAAATCATTCCACAACACAAGAGAATCTCTAACATTGAGGTACTCCATTTTTAAACCTTCATCAAGGTGATGAAGGAGAAATATCATTGCTTTAGCATGGTTTTGATTTGATTCCTCATTTTTATCTTTGATGGTGTCTGTCAGACCCATCGCACCAAGATGAATTTCGCATCCAATACCCATGATAGGTAGCCTTTGTCTGATATATCTAGGAAAAGAAATTCACGTTTAGCGAGATTAGCCATTAACTAAGAAAATAAAGTACGTACCTTTTGATACTTTTCAAAGTATTTGCTCGAGATGGCAGAGTCTCATGCTGATAACGTGTTATGAAATAAGGACAATAAAGTAAATGTACTAGAGAAAAGTATAGAGAGAAACTAATGTCTTATTCAGCTTTGAACTGATGTACAAATGAACAGAATTAGCTTTCTATTTATAGAAGAACAGAAGCAGCTGTGTAAGCTGCTTGCAGATAGAAGCTGCTGATAAGCTGCTGTATAAGTTGCTGGCAGATAGAAGCTGCTGTATAAGTTGCTTGCAAGCTTTAGACTGAGAATATAAATGAACATCCATAATATAATACATTTTATAACATTCAGTTATTTCATTGGAGTACTGTTATACTAGTAATTCTTCACAACATCAACTAATGAAAGTTTGTTGCATGTAGCTTGAATATCTTTTAAATTATCAGTGATTTGAGATTATTTTACTATTATTTCAAGCTAGGGTTGTTTTATATTTTAAGATTTTGATATCAAGTGAATTACAAGGCTAACCATTGTTGGAATATTTTAAAATTCATTGGGACACTAGGCAAGAAAAACCAAGTGTCATGTAGTAGTTTTTGCATGGTTATTGATAGTCAAGGGTATAACACTAAAGAATGTCTTTCATCTTTTAGCTTATAAATAGGTTCATTCTTTTAATAGAAAAACACAACAAGTTAAAATGATTTTATTTCCCATTGTCACTCTCTCTCCTCATGTTCTCCCTCTTTCAAACTCCATATGTGTAACACCCCAAAAGTTTCTAAGATCAGACCCCAAACTTGAAGAAAAAATTTAGAAGAAAAATGAAAATTTTGCCTCAGAACGAGTCGTGGTACGACTCGTAAGGTAACCCAACGGGTCGTGGTCAGACCTGCGAGGAGCAGTCAAGAGGTGCAGCAAGGTCGAGTGACCACGGACAACCTAACGAGTTGTCGTGTCAAGTAATGACTCATCAGGGCAGTCATGGGAAGGAGAAGCAGGAATTGTGGGCTTCAGTGGAAATGGGAGAAATCATGAGTCGTTAAGATGGAAAATGACTCGTGAAGTCAGTTATCGCCAAATCTGAGAAGAATTTTTGAAAAATCATCTAGTGCACTCCATGACTGGGCACCACGAGTCATTGCCAACCCTACGACCCGTGGAGTGCCCGTGGGGACTGGCAAGGTGGACTTTTCCTACAAATTTTCAAGGGTGTTTTCGTAAAATCCTTTGCTCTAACTCCTAAACTACGTCTTTTTGAGTATTATATGAGACGTTTTTAAGGGTTTCTTCTAGCCTAATCCCTTATTCCTTTAAACTATACTCTCAAACTCTTCTTCGTCCTCTCTCTCAAGACTCAAGGATTCAAAAAGGGTTTCTTCAAAGGCTTGAAGGTTCAAGTTCAAGTGGGGGTTTCTTCTGGTTAGGTATGTGGGTTTTTCAACAAGGACATCCTTCCATTCTTATGCCCTAAACATTTTATTAAAAATTCAAATCTCTTGTTCTAGAAAAGCATGATTTAGGTTTTGATTTATGGGTGATTTCTTATACAGTTTCTATGAATTTTTAAAATCCATTATGATTAACAATCATGTATGCTTATGGGATTACTTTAAATATCTTGAATTATGTATTTGATATGAAAAATTCATGATTTTAGAATTTTGACCATGAAATAGCAAAGAACTTTGAGTGGGATTTCGTAATTATTCACATGCTCTTGTCATGAACTTGTATTCATGTCTAAAGTATATGAAGATTGTGAATTCTCTTAAACCTAGAATATATGATCTAATAGATATGTTGAGATACGGTTAGAACTTATGGGCTTTGATCAATATGAAGTATGTACATGTTTTCACTACATTTTCGATGTAAATGTTTTGGTTTAAAATGGCATGATTATTGAGTTTTCATCATGATTCAGAGTAAATTTAGAAATGGAGTTTCATGAAATATTCATATGCTTTCACCATGAACTCATGGTACATATTCAAGGTATGAGTTCATTATATGGGTTTTCCATAATAGAATATATGATTTAATGTATACATGTTAAAGTATGAATTTGACCTAGGTATCTTACATGAATCTAAGATATACGTTATATGCTATGAACTCGGGATTTGAATATTGTGGAAGTGTGTATGATATGACCTAATCCTATAGAAGTTTCATGAATGTAACATGTGCGGTTCAAATGATGATTCAAGACTATGATGATATGAATTTTGATGATAAAGCATGAGAATGATCCTTCAGACCTTTGGGCTTGTTGTAAGTAGAAAGTAGCCTTAAACAACACCGAATGGTTCAATATGACATTCAGTATGATGTAAACAGTTGAATGCTCATGTCTCTGATCAGCTGAAGTGACTTAGACTAAACGAATGATGTCCGACCAGTGACCTCCATGCTCTACTTTATTGGGACTCTCCATAGCCGAGAATGATTTCCTTCAATCAGTCAGAATGTTCTCCTTAGTTCAGTCATGGATTCTCATTAGCAGAGAATGTCTCCCTTAGCTCATTTAGGGACTCTCCAAAAGCTGAGAATGCTTCTCTTAGTCAGTCAGAGACGCTCCATAGCCAAGAATGTTTTTCTTAGTCAGTCAGGGACTCTCCATAGCCAAAAATGTTTCCTTTAGTCAGTTAGAGACACTCCATAGATGAGAATATTTCCCTTAGTCAGTCATGGACTCTCCATAGTAGAGAATAACTCCCTTAGTCTATGATATCAATCCAGCTCAGCTCCGTATGATTTCAGATTACAAATAAAAATCAGTTTAGCAGGATTCAGACTCATTTATCAGCAGATAGCCAAAACAATTGTTACACCCTACAAAATGACATCGGTTAGTAGGCGTACACGTGGATTTATGATGGATAAAGAGAGCTTGATGCCTGTAGGAGAATCCTTAGAAGCTGGGTCATACGGGACCAGTGTGCACAGGGCTAGCGCGATGCGCCAGCCAGTAGTGCATTGGCCAGCGTGGGGCACCAGGCCTGCTGGTGCTTTAAGAGACGCGGGGCGCCAGGCCCTGTGGCGCTTTAGGAGGCGCAGGGCACCCCTATGCCACCGGCCATGCCCCTATATATATGTCCTTTTGTAATTTTCAAGTAATTTCTTAAATTAACCCACGGAAAGAACAAAGAACCCATGACATTTTAAACATATTTTCACCCGATTATGCTACCAAATGCCATCCAATCTCAAATTAACTTCAGGTATTGAATTCTAACCCTGCATGGAGCATTACTATAAAATTATTTTCTCAAAATTCGCGTGATAAATTGTAACCCCACTGAGCAAAAATTGTCAGAATTTCTCCTACTAATTCCTAAATGATCAAAGGCATCAAGTAAGCACTTCTCCCTTCTGAACCCTTGAGAAATTATAAGTTTTCGGTCATATTTTATGTAGTTAAATTATAGTTTCTATTAATATCAAAAGTTATCCTTTTACGTCGAATTTGATATTGAAATTCATCTCTTTCTCTCAGTATAACAGTTATAGCTGAAAAGAGCTGACAAATCCAAGTTGAAACTCGTCGGTTATTCAGGAAACGACATTCAAGGTATGTTAAGGCTTATTCTTTCGACAAGTTATTCTCGTCGTACAATGATACGACTTATGTTTCTGAGCATAGACAACAATCCTACTTGTTGTGATTAGCTGTTACGAATATATAAGATCCATGTATGTCGTGGTTAGCTGTCAGTAGATTATGGTTACATATGCTGTGGTTAGCTATTAGAAAGCATATTAGGAGTATATTGCAGTATCCCTCGTCGGGAAAGAAGAGGTTAAGGGTGACTCACGCTAGAAGGTCATAGAAATTCCTCTGCCCTTCTATTCACTTAGTTAGTAGAAAAGATGTTTTGCTGCCATGTCTAGGATTCAGATGGTTGTGGGTAACAGTTTGTCCTGAGTTAGTAAGTTGAACAACATAAACGCAGCCGGACGATTTAATTATTAGTCTGGCGCCTGTACTGTCAGTAGAGCTCGTTCAGAGACCTTTGGAGTACCTTGATGCCTCTAGGGCTAGAATTATGTTTGTATGGCCTCACCCCAGAGTTAGTGGCACTAGAGTTGCCTAGAGAGTTGAGGGTCAGTCCGCCATCTAGTGGCTATCGCCAGTGACAGTTAGTTTCAGTCGACGTGGTGCTTATCGCAGAGGCCACTTAGGGCACCACCTCAGTTGTACCAGCCTGATAGAGCAGTAGGTATCCTAAGGGGGGGGAGGTTTTGTTAGTAGATAGATATGGGACCAACGCCCCAGCCTACTCTTATCACATATCCAGGTACAGGTTGCCGGGAACGGCTAAGTCTACATAAACACACCCACAAGGTTAGGGATCGCCCATAGAAGGCATACGAAATTTGAACAGACTCAGTAGTGTCTCAGGGACTAGAACCACAGTATTACAGTATTACCCCCAGGCCAGGAGTTATAATAAGCTGCGTATGGGAGGTTAAGTGTCACGCCCCGCCTTGGGGGGGTATGACTGGCACCTGGTGCCCTAGTAGGATCTAGACTGCTAACTGGTGAGCCTAAGCACAACTGGTGCCTGGCTAGCTCTAACTCAGATTTCTAGAAACAACGGGCTATATAACGGCTGTAAACACAGCCTCTGGCCAACTGGGCCTATAGCCACCTGTATAAAACTTCAGCTAACCAGAAACATACTTACAAAGGGGGGAAACCTATGCGGGCCAACAAAGCCACCATGCTGTCTAGTTATCTGTAACTCAACAATGGAAATACTGGACAGTTACGTGACTGGCAAGGTCACCACTACTATCAAACTATGGCCCCACGCGACCAGCATAAAAATAGAGGTACTAAACAGCTATACAACTGCACGGCCTCACACGACTGGCTCAACTAACCACAGGGAAGTATATACAGACTGCAAGCCTCCAGGAATACTGATAAGATGGTTGGGACAGGGCCTCGACCTACCCTTACTGTACAACAAAGAAAATGAAATACACCTCTGAATATCAAGCTCTGGATGATGGGAGCTGATGACTCTGTGCTAGCTGGATCATGAGGGATCGCCTCCTCGTCTATGAGTACCTGCAGGCAAGTAATGCAGCGCCCCACTGGGAGTCAGTACCACTGGTACCGAGTATGCAAAGCAACTGAACATAACTGAATACAAATAACATAACTAGCAATTCTGAATAGCAGGAGATAACTGAATCTGAAGAGCTGATTGGAACTAGATCAAACCGTTCTACTCTGATAGGCAGGACCGTGTCTGTAGTCACGGCGGCCTGCTGTCTATTAACTAGTATATATATAAAGCACATCAATACATATACATTTAGCAAGCAAGTTCCAATACCAACCCCCATAACCTGGATGGTGCCAAGCAAGCAAACAGTCTATATACCCCTACTCGGGTCAAAACCAACCAAAAATAAGTCACTCCACTCATCTGCTCACTCGAAGCTCCTCTACCGGCCCCCTGGGTCTCCGGCTCGGGCCATAGCCTCCGATATAAATAACCGTGTCTGAGTCCGGAGGACTCCTGTGCAGACAGTTACAGATAGGGTCTGGTTCCCTAGAACTCTTCTCAGGGCTATCTGAAATCGGAGCTGCACCTGTAGTAAGATCTGTAACTGTAATTGTATCTGTATCTATTCCCTGGGCGCTTGAGCACAATAGGGCTATCTGTACTGTAATGATGATCAGCCTGATATGGGGAAAGCTTCATCCCATCTTCGTCCAAACAAGGGACGGCATGCCACTCCTTGGAGTGACGTAAACCCACCCGCTCAGTGGGCGACACGATTACCAACCCAGGGGCAGCGAGGACGCTCAATAAGGTGCCCTCACACCACATCAAGTATCAACAAACAAATAGCACATATAAATAGCAAACATGCATAACTGAAAAGACTATCTGAAATCTAACTTCTTACTCTGATCTGTTTCTATACTGAACTGATTCTTTACTGATTATACT
This sequence comes from Datura wrightii, assembly GCA_035772735.1. Taxonomy (NCBI): domain Eukaryota; kingdom Viridiplantae; phylum Streptophyta; class Magnoliopsida; order Solanales; family Solanaceae; genus Datura; species Datura wrightii. Next base: position 164,248,553 of record JASDFA010000018.1, on the reverse strand, counting down.
GATTCTGAAATCTTTATTTAACTGTTTGGCTAATCTATAGTCGGGATTCTATCTGTCTGAATGGCTAATCTGTAGCCATAAAACTGTCTGTCTATCTGATTTTACCTTACTAACTTTATTCTGAAAATCTGTATCTTTTTATTCTACAACATGCTTGCTAATCATACAACAGGCAATACTGAATCTGGAATGCTAACTCGCCCTTTGGCGCATGCTTTACTAACTTCCGGACTGAATACGATACGGCAACACAACTCAGAATCTATTAGACTTTCTTAATTCTCAACATTCAACTCCGAGAGTTCCAAATACAGAGTTTACTATGATTTACCAAGCTAAGGCTTACTAACTTGCCGAAGAACAACTTCACATACCTTAACCTCGAGTTATCTGACTGTCGGACGAGGCTCGGTCAGTACTCCAGCTATTTTTCCCAACTGCATTCATATACACGTTAATTAGTGCTAAATACAACTTTATTCTGAAGAAAGACATCACTTTCGATATAATTATAGACTAAACTTAGGCTTATCAAAAGACGGCCAAAAACTTGCTATTTTTCAGAAGTCCAGAAGGGAGAAGTATTCACTTCACAGCTAGGAGCACATAGACACTAGTTTGGAGCAATTCTACTTACCTTAGTCCGGTAGCTCGATGATTCGTCGGCCGTATTTCGCAAAACAAAATCCGTAGGAATGCTCCCTGCTGCTAAATACCTCGGTATTTGGAGTTAATTTAAGTTTGGACTACGTTTGGCAGCGTAATCGGATGATAATATATAACCCTCTTCGTCTCTCTCTCTGTTTTCTACGAATTCTCTAGAAATATAATGAATAATCTGATTTAAAACCGAAGTGGGGCTTTATATACTTGGGCCTGGACAGGCCCAACGGTCACGGAGCCAACGCGGTGGCCCCGCCTCCGTGACACGTTGCCATCGCGGAGGGGCTCTGCCCCGGCTCCTTCCGTGATGGTTCGACAGCTTTCTCGTCCGATCCTTTCCTGGGCCTTTCCCTAGAATGTATGGCTTTCAAATACGCTTAACCAACGCGTGAATAGGCCATCTAGGTGCCGGGAATCTTACGAGGTGTAACATTAAGGCTGACTGCTCGGGAGCATATCCGATTTGTAGCAGCCCTACAGTTGTTCTACGTAGAGGACAAGTGTTCCAGAGTAAGCCTATTATAGTCAGCTACCATAAATAGAATTGAGTCGACATTGAAGACATAGTAAGCCTCGTCAAAGTTAACCCTAGTTAGCTTGGTTGCTGCATATAGTGTTTGGGTTGTGAGGGGTTTTGTTCCTATAGGGCTACGCTCGCAAGAATAATATGATGACTACAGAGTTCCATTTATTGAGTCCGCGAGGGCTACATTGAGTTCCATTTATTAAGGCCACGAGGTCCATATAGAGTTACATTTACTGAGGCCGCGAGGGTCATTTTGAGTTCCATTTATTGAGGCCGCGAGGGCCATACAGAGTTCCATTTACCGAGGCCACGAGAGCCATTTTGAGTTCCATTTATTGAGGTCGCGAGGGCCATACAGAGTTCCATTTACTAAGGCCGCGAGGCCATTTTGAGTTTCATTTATTGAGGCCGCGAGGGCCATTTTGAGTTCCATCAGATTGATGCCGCGAGGGTCATAATGAGTTCCATTTACTGAGGCCGCGAGGGACATTTTGACTTCTATTTATTGAGGCCGCGAGGTCCATACAGAGTTTCATTTACTGGGGTCATGAGCGCCATTTTGAGTTCCATTTATTGAGGCCGTGAGGGCTGTACAGAGTTCCATTTACTGAGGCCGTGAGGGCCATATTGAGTTCCATCATATCAAGGCTGCAAGGGCCGTAATGAGTTTTACTAGATTGAGTCCGCGAGGGCCGTATTGAGTTATGCTAGATTGAGGTCGCGAGGGATGTATTGCGTTACAGTTACAATTACTTGTAGGGCAATAGGGGTATATAGATTGATTGGCACCTGTAGAGGCTTATGGGGGCCCAAGTAGGTTATTCTGTGTTGCTTGTACCTTCCCGGCTTATGGGGGCCAGGTTAGGTTCTTATTTGCATTTTTGCCTGCTAGCTATAGCTTATGAATATATGATTGTGCAATCATAGCTCATGTACGTGTAGTGTCTTGTTAGATCCAGATTACGAATAAGCCATATTACAGGTTAAGTCTTTTACCCCTCTTTTCTGTTCACTTTCAGTCTTTAATAGTTTCCATTCAGCTTTTATTACTATCTTACATATTCAGTACATATTGTACTGATGCCCTCTCCTGGGCGCTACATTACTTGCCTGCAGGTTTAGGCAGACAGAGTTCAGGGTCTTCAATAGCAGCTGTTCAGAATTTGCAGTTGGTCCAGCACCTTTCACTCGAAGTTACCAGGTTGTAGAGATTTCGATATTTCAACTATTTAGCATTTTAGGTAGGCCGGGGCCCTAATTTGTAATTCTTAGAGGCTTGTAGACTATAGTTGTCAGTCAGTTAGTTGTATGTTGGCCATGTGGGGTTTTAATCAGTTATGCTTCGTATGTTGGTCGTGCGGTGCCTAGTATAGTAGCTTGTCTTCTTTTCTGTTATAACTAGGCAACATGATGGTCTTGTCGTCCTGCATAGGATCTCTTTTATTGCCTATTGTTGGTTAGCTATTTTATTTATAGGTGGCTATACGGCCTTTCCGACTGGAGGCTGTGTTTACAGTCGAGATATAGCCTGTTGTTTTCTTGAATCGAGTTGTAGGCTTGCACCAGACGTGCATAATCCTAGCCAGATTAGTCATATTCCAGTGTGGCACTAGGTGTCAGTCATGCCTCCCAAGGTGGGGTGCAACAAACTTGGTATCAGAGAGGTTCATATTCTATGGAGTCTGCAAGCCGTGTCTAGTAGAGTCTTGTTTATAAATGTGTTGTGCACTGCATTCTATAAGTAGGAGGCTATGAGGCATAATAGTATGGTTATCCTTTCTTCTTCTCAAATTGTGCTACAGAGCAAAGTTATACAGGGTTGAGTCCCTAAGATTTCAAATTAAGTTTTTTAAAATACATTTTCCCAAAAAATTTTATGTCATCTAAAATTTAAACTATTTCAAATGGATTATCGAAGAAAAACATAAGAGAACAAAGTCATTTATTTCTGTTTAATATTTTTTCGGTGTTTAATTGTTAAAAACTAACTTATTTTCTAAAAAATATTTTCCTTCTTATATTGACATAAGAACTAAATCAGATAATTCAGCTAAAACCAGAAAATAATGATTCACTCGATAGAAATCAAAGTAGTTTCAACAAAAAAGTAAATAAAGAATGAAGAAATCAAAAACATTAAATAAACCATACAAGGATTAGAAAAACATTACCTTTTCTATTACATCAGTATTCAAATTATCTTTACATTTTCTTCCATCAATTAATTTAGTAGCAAAAATGAAATGATGGTGAGGGTCAAAAAAGTTTCAAAATTAATACACTATGATGTAAATGTACAAAGACTTTTCATGTTCTCTAAAGTCGAGACCCACATTAATTAGGACCAATCACACCCACGGGTGGATGCAGGTGTGTCTCTAGGGTGGGAGGACGTGGTAAAAATTTTATGCGGGATGGAGTGAGGCGGGTTGATACTTTTTGGGTTAAAACAAAATCCTGCTGCACACCTACATCATTCTGACCCATTGACATCCCTAAATTATTATTAATATCAACAAAAATATATATGTATTTATAACTGTCCTCAATGAATTTTTATATTCTGGAGCTACTGATTCAAGAACGGACATCTAGAACTAGAACTCACTATAAATGCAAATCTAGATTCTCAAAGTAAAAGCTTAATAAACTATATGAAATTAAAAATAGAAGAAAGAATTAATGAAAAATCTGAAAAATCACTAGGCACTCATATGGAAAAAAGAGTCAACAAAAAATAAAGAAAAAGAAAAGAAAGAGGTGCGCGGGAGTCGTCGCACCCTCTCCCTCTTTAATAGATCCACATCAGTTGAGGGTGAATCATATTCATCAAATCCCGAAGGAGTTCGAATATGGAGTGGAAATATTTAGTGGGTTGAGTTATATTCAAAAAGATGTCATTATGAGGTCTTATGTCGTTGGCCTAGTTTTTTCATACAACATGTATTGTCTGCAGCTTTTCAAACCTCAAAACTCAAAGATGAACTATTAGTTATCCAACACTTGATGAAAGAAATCTCATAAATGCAAAAAATAATAGACATCTTTCATGCTTTGGAAAATCTTAACTTTCATGAAGCAAATGAAGAATAGCATTGACAACTGTTAGAAAATAAAAATTGCATTAAAATTCTTCTTATTTTATATTTTCGATAGTTCAAGAATGGATAGACCTTACAAAATATTTGCCCAAACATTGAACTGTAAAATGCCTTATTATTGTGTAAATCAAGTAAATTCTTTTATTGATGATAGTCAATGAATGAGTGAAAATTGGGGTCTAAATTATGATGATGAAAATGGATAATAAAAAGGGAAAGATATACAAAATAGAAAAAGATAAAAATAATGATGATGATGAAGTGGTACCAGAAACTGAGGAAGATTAATTTTTAAAATTTATACTTTTTTCTTACTATTTGGTTGTACTTTGTCATTTTAAAAGACTAATTATTTATAAATCCAAAAAGACTATATTTATACATTTTATTAAAAATACATATAATCAGTACAATAATAATCAATGCCTTAAGGTACTGCCACTACGAGAGATAATGCCACCATGATCTCATAATTTACACCTATGATTATCATGGTCGTATTCCTTTGCACAATGAGCACTTGCAGGAATATGTATTGTTTGGAGTCCATTTGATTGAGAATACGAGTGTTTTCTCGCACACGTATTCTACGCAAAGACTTTTCGTTAGCAATACTACAAAATGGTTGTGGTGGCCAATATGCCTCATTCCGAATTATACAGAGTACATTCTTTTGTATTTTACCCTACTGTATTCTAGTGCCATATAGTGCCATGCAGTCATTCCAATATCCGTGAATGATAAAAGGTCAAAAATATCTCTTTACTTTCGTCTATTAGCTAACTTTATCCCTAATTATACTATAGGGTCAAATATAACTCTGCCGTTAAGAAACTTAACAAAAATACCCAGATTTTTAATGATTTTTTATCATGACAATTTAAAAGTCACACGATCTGATATTTAGATGAGGAGGATGCTATGTGGCATGCCACCTCAACGTCAAATTTTCATTCCTTTTTCAATTAAAATTTTTATTCTTTTTCCTTTTCTTCTTTTACATTTTCCTTTTCTCTTTCTTACTTTTCTTCTTCCGATTTTTTTTTCTTTTTATCTTTTTCATTCTCCTTCTTTCTTTAGATGGTCTGTTCACTACCAATATTCTCTTCTTCACCATTCTTCTTTCTTCTTCATAAAGAAATATGAATATGTTGGAAACTAAAAAAAATGAAGGAAAAGAATAAAGTTGGTTAAAATTATTAGAGAAATTTTTGAGTGATCGTAAAGCTTAGTGTTCAATGGTATTATTTTTTTCTGCGAGATATATATTATAGCATAAATATCACTGCCTGCTCATGTCCCTCCTTTTTCTTCTCATATCCTTTCTTTTTCTTTTCTCTCCACGACCTCACTGGAAAATAAAACTCTGGATCTAGCGTTTCAGCCATCACCAACAAATAGCTCGATCTCTGGCGATCCACTATTAACAACTAAATCTGTCTATTTGAGATATTTTTCAATAATTTTGCATTTTTTATTATTGTCCCGATGTTTATCATCGTTGAAGCACCATTTTATTTTGATAAAATTTAAAAGATATTAATACTTCAATCTTTTATCGAAAATTGTGGATAACATAAAAACCCTAAAATTTAATTTTAGGAACTACACAACTCTTCTTCATCTAGTATTTTTGTTGTTTTCTTCCATGATTTTTTGATTACGGAAGAAAAAATATTTTTTAGTGCGATAGTGGGATGGATTGAGTGAATTTTTTATAATCATTAAAGATTATAAAGTTTGAGCTGTTTTAGGTTAGGGATTAATGTGTAAAATAATTATAAATGAAAAGAAAAAACTTTGAATACAAAAACAAAGAAAAAATTAAAAGTTATTTTAAAATTTAGCGAATTTCTAGATAATGAGATCTGGTATTGAGGCGGCATGCCACGTGACATTCATCTTATGTAAATGTCAGGTCATGTAGATTTTAATTTGCCATGGTAGAAAATCGTCAAAAATAGAGGTATTTTTGAAAAGTTTTTTTAACGGCGGGGGTATATTTGGCCTTAAAGTATAATTAGGGATAAAGTTAGCTAATAGACGATAGTAAAGAAGTATTTTTAATCCTTTTCTCTAGAATATATGAACACCTCATTCAACACTGAATGAATTAAAAAATATTGAAGAACCTCATTTGTACCCCAACGAGTTCCAACCAAAATAAAAAGAAAATAAAAAACAAAGAAAGTTAGGAAATCTTTTAAGGAGCTCAAAAAAACTTTTAAAATACAAGTTAACCCCACGAGGTTCTTTTTTATTTTTTTATTTAATAGAACAGCCGTTTGTTAATTGAAAAATTCATCCTATTTTGAACGAGTTATCTATTTTTGGTGAAATAGTAAACAAAGGATTCTATTTGAAATATTTTTATTATTTTATTACTCACTTGGTGGCAAACTCACTTAAAGGAAGACCTTAAAATTGTCTATACATTCCCTTCACCCTGCCTTAATGCTATAAAGTTCAAAAATATTATAAAAATTATAGAATTGCAAACAAAATAAAAGGAGCAAACTAAGAACTTTATAAAAAGCAAGAGATATATTATAATTATCTTATAATCTTTTGCATAATAGAATAAACAACTCTCCTATTTATAGGGAAAAAACTTCTTAGTTACCATGTAACCAAAATAACATAGGTTCAATTCTAACTATTTGGTTCGTTTCTAATTAGTGCTTTCTTTCTAACTAATTATAGTAACTAATTCTTGCCCTCCAATTAACACTAAATGGACATACATATATTTTATATATTTTAGAATACTCCCCCTTGAATATTCATTAATAGTTAATATGTCTCGTTAAAACCTTACTAGAAAAAACCATATAGGAAAAATTCTAGTGAAGGAAAAATAGTACTCACATCTAGTAATACACATTGAGAGTTGTTTCATTAAAAATCTTGCTAGAAAAATTTAGTGGGATAAAACCTATATGTCATGACCTGAGCATAGACCCCAAGTGTAACAGGGGACCTCGAACCATGAATGGCTCCAAGTAACCCATGGAACATGCATAACATAAGCATAATGTTACACCTCATTAGATTTTTTTGTCTAGACGACGTGTGCGTGTGCGTGTTGAGAGTTCATAGAGCATGGCACATGCGGGAGAAGACTCGAAGGTAGAGCACGTGAGTGTGTTATCGAGCAAGGGAGAAGTCGGGGACAGAGGCAGGGTGCTATGGGCGCTGTGTCGCACACTCCTCCCTAGCGCATTGGGCACCACGTCGTGCCTCTATCCCGACGCTCTGAGGGGGCGCCGCAAACCCCTGCCGCCACCTCCCACTATATATGTTTGAAAGTATGATTTAGTTTCATTTAAAAAACTTCAAAAGAGGACCCTCAGCTTAGGCAATTTTCTTACAAGAATTTCATCAATTTGAAGTCAAATTACGCTGCTAAATCGCATCTAATTAAAAATTCTTCTTGGGTAATAATTCCTAGACCTATGAAGAACATATCTATGGAGTTAACTCTTCGAATTTTGCTCGGTTCAATGGAGTCCCGCAGAGCAGAAGTTGTAGAAATCACTTCTAATCAATTCCTAAATGTCTACAAGTGATAAGTAAGTATTTCTACCTTTTTAATCTATAAGAATTCATTAGATTTTCTCGAGTTAAACTCATTTGATATATTATCGTTATGTTTGTAGGCTATTAGTTGCTTGCCTAACTCTTGGATTATAATAGCATTGTTCCCTTGGTGTAAAAGCTAGAATACGGAGGGATTATGAGTTCTTGATCGCAGCTGGATTGATTGAGCTGAATTCGACAATTGAGGCATGTTAAAGGTAACCTGTTTCGGCAAGTTATTCTTGTTGTATAGTTAATACAACTTGTACTGTTGTAGTAGCTTATTATTATACATGTTGTAGTTAGCTGCTATGAGGCGAATTAAGGTTGTAATATAGTATCCCTTGTCGGTAAAGATTATATTTAGTGTTGACTATCATTAGAAGCGACAAAGAGAATCCCTATTCAATTATTCACCATTTAGAGAGACTAGTAATGTTTTACTGCCATACTGAGGCCAAAGAGGCCTATGGATAGAAGTTAGCATACTTGGTTATGTAGGCGGCATAGGGCGTAGTTTGGCAATATAACTTCCTATTGGACGCCTGCAGGACTAGATTCATGATGAAATGGCCTTACTTTTGAGTCAGTGGCACAAGGGTTGCCTAATGAATCGGGTGGTAGCTTTCTAGGTGAACTACCTATTGCCAGCGACTATATAGTTTCTTTCGACTTACAGTTGATCGTATCGACCGCTCAGGAAACCACCCTAGTTGATAGAAGTCCGATGGACTATGTGATATACTAAGGGAGTACCTTAGTAGCTGTCATACATGGGGCTAACACCTCAGACTATTCATATAGATGCCTACGTACATATTGCCTAGAAGGGCTAAGTCTAAGTATACTTGCCTACGAGGCTACGGATTTCTCACAGGAGCTATATGTTGTCAGGACAGACTAGACTGACGCCTATGAACTAGAACCTTAGTATTATGGTTTACTCTTCATATTAATAATTGTTATGGCTACCCATAGGTCTATTATGGTTGATCACCTAGTATCCTTTCAAGTTATTAGCAGCCCTATAGTTATTTTAGGCGAGGGAACTATATAGTTGGTCGCCTAGAACCTTGTTCTACACTGATATACAACTATTGTACTATTATGACCTTCCGAGTGTCATGAAGTTGCCTCATACCTTGCCCTCTCCTTTCTAAGCTAGTTGATTTTATAATTACTTCTATGATTATCTTACTAGCTGTGGACACATAGGATATGCCTGTTATCCGCTAATTAGGATGCTACAAGAGCCTAAATGACTCATATATATATAGTAACAGGAGCCTAGATGGCTTACGCACAGTCAAAGGAGCCCAGATGGCTCATATACAGTTACAGGGGACCAGATGGCCCGCAGACAGTCATAAGAGCTCAGATGGCTCATATACAGTTACAGGGGCCCAAATGGCTCATCTAGAGTTGCAGGAGCCCAGAAGGCTCATATACAGTTACAGAAGCCCAGATGTCTTAGACATAGTTGCAGAATCCCAAAAGGCTTGAATAAAATTTCAAAGATCAAATATACTTCAATTAAAGCTTGCCTACGGGGCTATAGTGAAACATATAGGACTAATAGTTTGCTTGCACTTGTCGGGGCTTATGGGGGCCTAGGTAGGTTGTATTTGTTTTGCTTGCACCTTCCGGGATTATGGGGGCCAAGTTAGGTTCTTGTTTATATCCTTGTTTGCTAGATATAATTTATGAACGTGTAATCATTCAGCTTAAATTCCATTCTGTAGAGTTGTTTACTAGATGTAGGTTATGGTTGTGATAGCACACAGGTTAACTTTTAGCCTTTTCACTGATTACTTTCAGTTCTTTATCAGCTTCTATTAAGTTATTATTACTGCCTTACATATTCAGTACATATTGTACTGACGCCCAACTATGGGGCGCTGCATACTTGCCTGCAGGTTTAGACAAATAGATTGCGGGATCTTTTAGCAGCTATTCAGAGTCAACATATTGGCCAACTCCTTTCCTTTGGAGTTGCCAGGATGAAGAAGTTTATCCATATTTTATTGGTATAGCTTTTGGGTAGGCCAGGGCCCTGTCCCCCCCCCCCAATATTTTCATTCTTAGAGGCTTGCAGACTACAGTCTTCAGCTAGTTAGTTGGTGTTGGATGTGTGTGGCCTATATGTGTTACGATAAGTGTTGTTGGCGGTGTGGGGCCTAGTTATGTTATCTATTAGGAGCATGGTGGTCTTGTTAGCCCGCATAGGATGATATTACTATTGCTATTGAGTTAGCTGATTTACTACAGGTATTGTATAGTGGCCTTGTCGGCCCAGGGATATGTTTATATCCTAGATATAGCCGTTTATTTTCTTGCTATATGTTGTTGGCATGCACCAGGAGTGTATGTATCTAGCCAGGTCAGCTCAGAGTTTTGTATGGTATTAGGTGCCAATTATGCCTCCCAAGGTGGGGTGTAACAAACTTGGTATCAGAGCAACGTTGTATCCTAGGGAGTCTTCAAGTCGTGCCTAGTAGAGTGATGTTTATAAATGTGATGTGCGCCATATTTTATAAGAAGGAGGCTATGAGGCATGATAGTATGGTCACCCCTCCTTCTTTTCAAATAGTGCTATAGAGCCAAGTTGTATAGGATTGAGTCCTTGAGCTTATGTTGTTATGTCTATCTATAGTGATGTTTGATATACGACAAACTACAATCAACCGTGAGTTAGATATAGTAGCAGGAGAGGGTACCAATAGGGTGCCACATTTGGGGGATAGCTCTGCCTGAGTGCGAAGGGAGCGACATGTTTTTAATCTCCCCAGCATTTTCTAGGGCACTAGAAATCTCTTAGGGCAACATATATGCCGACACTACTTCCAGTTCTTCTTATACCTTTAGATCAGGATGTAAGGAATACAATATGTATATTGATTCAGATGACGGCTGCCCAGTGTCAGCCAGTAGTAATAGTTGTTGCTGGGCCTATGGAGTGATCTGGAAGTTTGAGGGTTCGTGCGTATCTTTCTTTGAGTTGGCCATAGTGTACAGGGACAGAGTATAGAGAAGACCCCTAGAACCTCATAGACTAGGCAGGATCATGTATGCTTCATCCACAAAGTCAGTTAAGTTAGTAGTATTTCGATTTTAGGATATAGAAGTTATGTGGTACAAGAGTTAAGAAAGACCCAGAGGTAGAGATGCACCTTCATCTACTTGGCCCGGTTTTTCTAAGGCCTTCATAGATCGTTATTTGCCTCAAGCGATTTGATAGGTTCGGATAAAGAAGTTCTTACACCTGAAACGGGGCAGAGTAAGCGTTAGAAGGTATGCATTGAGGTCTTATTCCTTGGCTAGATATATGCCAACATTAGTTTACCATGCCATCCAGGTATAGTAGGGTTTGCACCAGAATATATGAAGCCCTGTATTACAGCCACATTGCAAGGAAATGTGGATATTTCGTGAATTGAGTACCCCGGATTCTCAGAGATCATAAGTTATATGTAAAGTTCTTGAAATAGGAGTTCTAGTTAAACTCTATAGCTTTATTGGGCCATATTGCATCAAATATAGGTATTCAAGTTAACTCACAAAGGTTAGAGACTGTTAAGATTTGGCCCAGAACCACGACTCCAACAGAAGGTTGCAGCTTTACGGGGTTAGTTAGGTATTACAGAGGATTGGTGGAAGGATACTCTGCCCTATCAGTACCATTGACAAAGATGACTAAAAAAGCAGCTAAGTTTTAGTGGAATGAGGCTTGTGAACAAGTTTCCAGGAATTGAAAAATAGGCTGACTTCTGCACCAGTATTAGCCTTGCCAGAGGGTTCAGAGGGTTAAGTTGTGTATTGTGACGTTTCAAGAAGTGGGTTAGGATGTGTTCTGATACAACATGGTAAAGTAATTGCCTATGCTTTGGGAAAATGAGGAAACACGAGAAGAATTATCCCACCCATGATTTAGAATTAGCTGAAGTTAGTTATGCTCTGAAAATTTGGAGGCATTACTTATGTGTTGTCCATGTAGACATCTCCATTAATCACAAGGGCTTCCAGTATATAGTTTTTAAGCAAAAATATTTGAATTTTTGACAACATCATTAGCTTCAGTTGCTAAAGGATTACGACGTAGACATCTTGTATCACCCAGGGAAGGCTAATACTATAGTCGGTGCCTCTTAGTCATAGATCCATGAGTAGCCTATCATATTGAGACCAAAAAAGAAAGAATTGGCTCGAGTGCTGCATTAGTTAGCCAGTTTAGGAGTCCAGTTGATGGATTCAGATGATAGTGGGGTATTGATCCAAAATACAACAGTGTCATCTCTAGTTGTGGAGGAGAAAGAGCGACAGTATGAAGGCCCTAGCCTAGTACAGATAATAGAGGCAAGGCTCAGCAGGAGAAGTCTTTGGCATTGGGGATAACAGGGGACAGAGTCTTGAGATTCAGAGATCGACTCTATGTTTCAGATGTGGCAGCGCTTCGCTACCAAATTATGGAAGAAGTACATTATTCTCGTTATTCTTTTCATCCGGGTCCAATGGAAATATACCTCCACCGAAATATACCATGAAATAAAAGAGAATCATTGGTGGCATGGAAAGAAGAAAGATATTGCTGGGTTTGTAGTGCAGTGTCCCAATTGCCAGCAAGTAGACACTGAACATCAGAAACTTGGCGGGCTGACTCAGGAGATAGTCGTGCCTATATGGAAGCGGGAAGTAGTCAATAAACCTTGTTATAGGTTCACCATGTACTAGGCGTAAATTTTACTCCACTGGGGTTATTGTTGATAGGTTGACAAAATTAGCTCATTTCATGTCGCTGAAAATTATATTGAATTGTACATTAAGGAGATAGTTTGACTGGATAATATCCTACTGTCTAACGTCTCTGACAGAGGGGCCTAGTTTATAGCTAGATTCTGGAAGTCATTTCAAAAAAGTTTGGGAACATAGGTTAACTTGAGTACAACTTTTTGTCCCCAGATGATGGCCAAGCAGAGCACATGATTCAGACGTCCGAAGATATGTTATGGGTGTGTGTACTAGACTTTAGAGTATGTTGGGATAAACACCTACCTCTTATCGAGTTTTCATAATAACAGTTACCATTTTACCATCAAGATGGCACCTTATGAGGCTTTGTATGAGCAGAAATATAAGTTCCCCCTAGTATGGGTTGAAATAGGTGAGTCAGGGTCGTTAGGACCTAACATGATATATCAAAAAGGAGAGGGAGTTAAGCTCATTAGGGAGAGTCTATCTACAGCTTAGAGTCATTAGAAGTCCTATTTCGATATACGGCGTGAAGACTTAGAGTTCTGTGTTGACGACTAGGTATCCCTAAAGGTTTCTCTAGTGAGGGGAGTTATGAGATTTGGTAAGAAGGGCAATCTTAGCCCTAGATTTATTGGGCCATACCGGATCTTCCGGAAGATAGGCCAAGTGGGCTATGAGGTAGAATTGCCTTTGGGGCTAGAACCTGTTCATCCAGTCTTACATATATTGATGTTATGCAAGTGCATAGGAGACCCTTCCCGGGCTTCCCAGTTGAGGATGTTCAGGTTACAAAGGAATTCTCCTATGAGAAGATTCCAATAGCCATACTAGATAGACAGATCCGCAGAGTAAGGACTAAAAACGTGGCCTCTGTTAAAGTTCTATGGAGGAACATAAAGGTAGAAGAGATGACTTGGAAAGCTGAGAGCGATATGAGGTCTAGGTACCCTCACTTGTTCCATACCCTATGATGATAGTACACAGACTCAGATAGTTGCAGTTGAGATGAGATAGTTCTCAGGTGTGGTGTAGTTGCTTTTGTTGCTATTATTGTCAGTTGCTTACATATATGTTGTGGAGCTATACTATTCAATTATTTGTAGCGTCCTATGAGATGCCTATGTTGGACTTGTCTACATTTCAAGTTCTTGGATAGTCCATGTTATAGGGGAGACTCTACAAAAGTTTTTGGGAAAAGCCTAAGAATTAAGTCTCTTAAGGTTAAATTACATTCGAGGATGAATGTCCCTAAGGGGGGAATGATGTTACACCTCATAAGTTCTTTTCATCTAGACGATGTGTGCGTGTGTGTGTTGAGAGTTCCTAGAGCATGTCACATGCGGGAGAAGATTCGAAGGTGGAGCACACGAGTGCGTTATCGAGTGAAGGAGAAGTTGAGGACAGAGACAGGCGCTATGGGCGTCGCATCACACAACCCTCCCTGGCGCATTGGGCGGTGCGTCGCGACTCTATCCTGGCGCTATGAGGGGCACGCCGTGGACCCCTACCGCCACCTCCCACTATATATGTTTTAAAGTGTGATTTAGTTTCATTTAAAACATTTCAAAAGAGGACCCTCAGCTTAGGCAATTTTCTTATGAGAATTTCATTAATTTAAAGTCAAATTACGTTGCTAAATTGCATCTAATTACAAATTCTTCTTGGGTAATAATTCCTAGACCTACGAAGAACATATCTACAGAGTTGAGTCTTCAAATTTGGCTTGGATCACAGCGTCCCGCCGAGTACAAGTTATACAAATCATTTCTAATCAAGTCCTAATGTCAACAAGTGATAAGTAAGTATTTCGACCTTTCTAATCTACAAGAATTCAGAAGATTTCGTCGAGTTGAACTCGTTTTGATATATTATTGTTATGTATGTGGGCTATGAGTTGCTGGACTAACTCTTGGATTATAATAGCCTTTCCCTTGGTGTAAAAGTTAGAATACAAAGGGATTACGAGTTCTTGATTGCAGCTGGATTGATTGAGCTGAATTCAGCAATTGAGGTATGTTAAGGATAACCTCTTTCGGCAAGTTATTCATGTCGTATAGTTAATATGACTTGTACTATTTCCATTTTGTCGTCTTGGGAAGTAATCTACCATTATAGTAATCTACCATTTTGACTGTTGAATGATGTCTGGCCCAATCAACGCTGATTCTCCCACTTCAAACCAGCCAACATGTGATCCATATCCCCTATAGGATCAATCCCAACCTTTGTTGGGTTCTTTATTGACAACGTCCGTGCCATACTTTTCTAGGGGTGTGATTTGAGCATTATCAAAACTGGCGCTGTAGTCGAGGAATATGGCTTAGGATTAGAGAAGTTATTGTGTTTAACTTTTAGTCATTATTTCTTCTTTTACATTTTTCTTTTGTTTTTATTCTATTGTGTTACAGCAAGGAAACCCTACCCTTTAAGCACCAGGATGGAGGATGTAAGACTGCTAATGCCTGTGATGGCACAATTGAGTGTTGAGACACTAGCAGCTGTCCTAATAAATTATGATGGGGATGATGTCCAGGGATATAAAGAGCTGGTCAATGCCCTAAAGGGAATGGGTTCCTACAGCTTCAAACCAAAGAAGTTGGACCTTGATTTAAAGAACAGGGCAACCCCTCCAGCAAAACCGTCAGTCGAGGTACCACCAGTTCTAGAGCTTAAAGCTCTACCCCCACATTTGAAATATGTTTTTGGGGGGAGAACAGTACCTTTGCAGTGATAATAGAAGAAGATCTTGTAGACTGGCAAGTGGAGGCCTTGGTTTCAGTAATGAGGAGACATAAAAAGGCAATTGAGTGGACCATTGCTGACATCATCAGTACTCCCTCGACATTTTTACCCACAAAATCCAGTTGGACCCAACTTTCATATCGAGCATAAAGCACTAGAGACGACTGAATCCACCTATGCTAGAGGTGGTGAAGAAAGAGATTATAAAGTGGCTAGATACGGGTGTAGTATATCCCATCACTGATAGTAAATGGGTGACCCTGATATAGTGTGTCCCAAAGAAAGACATAATCATAGTAGTACCAAACAAAAGGAATGAGCTGATACAAAGGTTGGTTACAGGGTGGCGTGTTTGCATGGACTACTGAAAACTCAACCATTGGACCCAAAAGGACGACTTCCCTATGCTTTTCATGGATCAAATGCTTGACAGGTTGGCAGGTAGAGGATGGTACTATTTTCTTGATGGTTACTCGGGTTATAATCAAATGTCAATAGCCTTAGAGGAACAAGAGAAAACCACATTTACTTGTCCTTATGGGACTTTTGCTTTTAGAAGGATGTCGTTTGGGTTTTGCAATGCACCGACCATATTTCAATGTTGTATGATGTCTATATTTTATACATAATGGAGGACACCATCGAGGTATTTATGGATAACTTCTCGGTTGTGGGTGATTCATTTGAAGATTTCCTTGAGCATCTGGGTAAAGTGTTGAGCAGATGTGAAGAAACCAATATGGTCCTAAATTGGGAGAAATGTCATTTCATGGTCAAAAAAAGACTTGTGCTAGGCCATAGAATTTTAAGAAAAGAGATAGAGGTGGACAAAGCAAAAATTGAGGTAATAGCAGGATTGCCACTGCCTATTTCTGTCAAATGAGTCAGGAGCTTTTTGGGGCACACAAAATTCTATAGGAGGTTTATCAAGGACTTCTCAAAAATTGCACAACAATTATTCAAACTACTTGAGAAGGAGGTTAAGTTCATTTTTGATGAAGCTTGTTTGAAAGCCTTTAATTGCCTAAAGAAAAGACTCACCTCAGAGTCTATTATCATAGCTCTAGATTGGTCTCTTCCATTTGAGGTAATGTGTGATGCCAGTGATGTGGCCCTTGGTGCTGTCTTAGGCCAAAGGAGAGCAAAGATATTTCACCCAATCTACTACGCCAGTAAGACACTCAATGCATTTAAGAAGAATTATATGGTGACGATGAGTTAGTAATTCACCAACTCATTAGGCTCTTAAGCCTGAATTTTTGTTTGGTTTTTGAGTTGTTATGTAGATTTTATGTCCTTTTTGTCTTTGTTGTGTGCAGATGTATAATGTAAATAAAAGAGCAAGAAATGGATCAAGAAGAAGGAAGTGGGATGAAATTTAGCATTCCACCGAAGAAGACCGCTGAAACACCGGTCAAAAGCTGATCACCACTGCCTCTGGGAAACAAAGCCACCGGCAAAATGGGGGTTTCCAATGGTGACTCACCGGTCTAGTAACTAAATGACACCTGACTTGCTAGATTGAAGAGAAAAGAATCGACGGTGCACCGATGGAGATAGGAGAAACGCCGAATGAATAGCCAATGGTTACTGGAATTTATTGAAGGCTCAGATAATGTAACCAGAGGTTCGTGGATTGTAACCAGCGAACCATCGGTACTTCCACCAATGCCAGAACACTACTCAAGGGAAAAATTGTCTAGCATAGAAAAAAGAGAGAAGATACCCCATTTTCTTGGATATATATTCTAGAAAAAGTATTATGTACTGATCAGCTTTCCAATCCTAGCTTTTAGAACATTCCCTTGGCAGAGAAGAAGAGAATTTGATTGGTAGAATTTGAAAAGAACTATTCTCTTTTTCTTCTTCTTCTTTTTGATAGCAAGGTACCGCCATTGTTGAAGACTACTTGTTGAACTTGATTTTGCTACTCTTGTTATTAAATTCAATGAATTTATTGTTAAATATGCTTTTGAATTTCTTAATTATGAGTAGCTAAATCATTAACTAGAGGTGTGTGATGATTAATGTTTAATTAGAGTGGATATTGCTAGAGTCATCTCAATATTATTTAACTAAGTGTAAATCTGTTAGATTCTCTTCAATTTATAATCAAAGATCCATTGATTATGATGTGTGTCTAATTGTTCTTACTTGATTGTTTCTTGCAAAAGAATAATTCTGTATTGGGAAAGAATTTAATGGTGGGTATGGATGAGAGTTTGTGAAATTGGGCTAGAAATAGCCAAAATTTCATTCTCACTCCTAATTAGTAGCTAATAGCTAGAAATTAGTGCAGCTTAATCCAAATTTGATCGAGTTGAGCTAATGGTGTCTAGAGGTTTGATAAAACTCTATCAAGAGGTATTTATAAGGATGAAAAGCAGTAAATACCCACTTTCCCGAGATTATTCACACTAATTGAACTTATGAGATGACCTAGCATGACCCTATCTAGTTAGCATATCATCTAGACTACATCTCTAATCATCCACATACTTGTCAACAACCTTGGTAAGTTTGCTATCATAGTTAACCAAATTATAAATTATACACTATTACAAATTTCAATCTCCCCCAACTTGTTTATTTCTATGTTATTTCTAAGTGGTGAAAGCTAAATTCAATTTCTCGACTGACACTCGTAATTATCACTCTCTAGTACTTGTGGGATTCGACCCCAACATCCGTTGGGTTATTTATTTTGATACATCGACTGTTTATACTCTTTGCATGAGGAGTATATTTTGGATGTTATGAAAAATGGCACCGTTGTCGGGGACTAACGCTTGATATTCTTGTGTTGATTGTTAATTTGAAATAGCTTTGCATCTTAGTTGGTTGACGTAATTTTAATATGCTTGTTAGGATCTCACAGCCATATGAGTCATCACTCCCAAGAAGGGGATAGCTCAGTGAAAGGTAACATGGAGCATGAGGAAGATAATCCGGTGATGTCGGAGATTGCGGGAGCCATTCACCTACCATACACAGTAGGGAATGTCGTATTTCATGTCACAAGAACCATGCTGCATTTTGTTGCAAATGAAGGGACTCTTAGAGGTAAACCAAGTGAGGACACAAATCGCCATTTGAGAAATTTCTTGGAGATATATGAGCCCTTCAACATCACTAACATAAGTCAAGAGTCTATCAGGCTAAGGCTCTTCCCATTTTCTCTAACGGGAGAGGCGACGATGTGGTTGGAAGAATTCCCTCCTGGTTGTATTACATCTTGGAAAGAATTAACCGAAGCCTTTTTGGATCATTTCTTCCCTCCATTGAAAATGTTGCAGCTGATGGATGACATCACAAATTTCAGGCAAAAGCCTGGAGAGCCTTTGCATGAGGCATGACTACGGTTCAAAAAAAGGTTGCTCTTTGTCCCAATCGTGGCCTCCGTATGGGGTGCTTCTCCAAAGCTTTTACCGATCCCTCGACTCCATCAACAAATCCATTGCCAATAATTTAGCCGGAGGGTCTATTATGGATCAAATATATGGTTTGGCTAAAGCCTTTTTGGATAGAATGACAAAAACCAATAGGGCCTGGCACACAAGAGAGAAATGTATCAACACATGAGATCAGCTCTAGTGCATTGGTGTCTGAGTTGCAGAAAAGAGATAAAGCGTGATATGAAAATCTTGCTAAAATGATGACTCGGCTGGAACTAATAACCAAACATATGATAGGGGCAGGTCCCAAGGTTGTGAATGTTGTAGGTATGCAGGGTCCTTTGCAATATGAAGGAGAATCCTCGCCACCAAGGTAGGAGGAAGAATTCCAATACATGGGAAATCAAATAGGAGGTCCTCGACCTGTGTTGCAAGGGACAAATCAAGGCCCTTGGGTGCCCAAGGGAAGAAAACTAAGGCTGGAGAAATCGTGATGCATAGGGATGGCTTGAAAGAAATGAAAGATGGGGAAATAGAGAGAAGAATCAAGAGGGAGACCGCTATCACCGAAGTTCAAACCTATATGTTCCCCCTCCAAAAGCTGGAAATGCTTAAAGTCAGCCAGGTGTGAGTGATGATGGTAGCTTAAAAATTAAAGAGATGTTAGCAAGAGTCCTTAAGAAAGTGGAATCAATTGACAGTGGGGTTAAGGAATTGAGAGGGGAGGTGTCTAACCTTTCCCAAATGGTGAGATCTCATTCAGCCTCCATTAAGCATTTGGAAGCTCAAATGAATCACTTGTACGCTCAAATGAACCCCCAAATGAAGGGAACGCTCCCAAGTGACACAATGCCAAACTTGAAGAAAGATAGTCAATGCATAGATATTGTCACTAGGAGTGGTAAAGTGGTTGGAGACACAAGAGTGAAGCCCAAGGAGGCTAAGGCTCCCAAATCAAATAAGGAAAATGAAACCGACAAGATGCCAAAGACACCAAGGAGTGGTGAAAAGAGTGAAGAGGAAGGTGAGGGGAAGGATGATGAGATTCCCCACATGTTGATGAAAATGAGGTGGGTATGAAGGCCCCAAATGATGACAAGGTGACACAAGAGCTCCAGCCCCTTATTCAAAACGGTTGGCCAAGATAAAGAAGGACGATCAGTTTAGCAAATTCATTGAATGTTCAACAAATTGTCTATTAATATACCATTGGTGGATTCCCTTCTCCAAATGCCCGGATATGCTCAATTCATGAAGGAGTTTCTGAAAAAGAAGAAGGTAGTTGATATAGGTAGCGGGGAGACGACGCACCATTATAGTGCAATGATGATGATTAATCTTGCCCCCAAGCGGGAAGACCCTGGAGCTTTCACAATCCCTTGTACAATTGGGATATGTATGTTCAAGAAAGCTCTATGCGATCTTGGTGCCAGCATAAATCTAATGTCCCTAATCATTTTCAAGAAGTTGGGACTTGGAAGCACAAAGCCTATGTCTGTGAGGTTGCTCATGGAGGATCGTTCCATTAAAAAACTTGTGGGGGTATTATAAGATGTGTTGGTGAGGGTGGATAAATTCATCCTACCAGTTGATTTCTTAGTCCTTGATTGTGAAAAGGATGTGGAGGTACCCATTATTTTGGGGAGACCATTGCTCGCTATCAGGAGAGTTGTATTTGATGTGGAGCTAGGCGAGCTCAAGTTCAGAGTTGGATGTGAAGAAGTTACCTTCAAGGTGTGTCTGTCGGCTAAAACCCCCACCGAATGCAAGGTGATTGGGGTGTTGCAGAAAGAGGATGAGGATAGTGGAAGTGAGATGGAGGAGACGGAGTCAGAGGATGATCTATCGAAAAAGAATGGTTAAACGAGAGCTACATCGTGCCATGACATTTGTTAAGGTGCTTTTTGGGAGGTAACCCAAGTGTTTTATTTGATTTATTTTAGGTATTTGTTGTTTTTATTTTTGTAGGATCAATGAAGTGAGGAGAAAAGAGGGAAAGAACCACAACAATGCGAGAACCGCACCAGACTGGTGAATCACCGATCTAGAAGCGCGAACTGCTGCCTCATGTCATGAGAAGGCAGAAGGCTGGGAGTTGAGCATTTGACCGATAGACACACCGGCTAACCGCCGATGTAGAACCGTTTACCATCGGTATAGCGCTGATACAACACAGATCACCTGAAGCATTGGGGGCCCAAACAGTGGACCGTCGATCCAGTTCGTGAACCGTCGGTCAATAGCCGGCAAAGACACAATGAACTTGGCATTATTTCAAGTGTAAAAGGTAAATCCGAGGAACAGCAGTTCAATTCAGCGGACCATCGATGTAGTGCCAATTAAGGTACGATTTTGTTTCAGAGTTTAAATCGAATATGGATCCACCTGATCCTAAATACTTGCTTGAGACGCCTTATTCTGCATAATATTCCCTTAGATCCCCCTTTTACCATTTTCTCACACCCTTTTTGTCTTCCCAATACCCAACCTTTCCACTTTCCCATATTTCCGTCCTTCCCACCTTTCCACTTCCCACAAACACATTAACTCACCATTACTTCCCCACCTTCTCCTCAACCTATCACTATCTCACCTTCCCCCTATAAAACCTCTCCATTCCTTCACCAAAATTCTCACTACACTCATCTAGACTCATCCATACTCGCATCCACCTTCTCTACTACACAAACTCTGAAGCTGCCATTGCTCAAAGTTGCTAAGCTCCCACAAGCTCATCTTTGCAAAATTCTTTCCAAAAGTGTGGTAATGTATGCTTGTCTCTTTTATGATCTCATCAATGGCACGTAAATTGCATTTTTTATGTGGCTTGAAAATGCCTTTCCCCTCGCTTTTATTGTCTTTCCTTCTCATTAGATTCATGGTTGATGCTCTATTTGTTGAAATTTTTGGGGGATAGAAGTGTAAGGCTGATATGGGTATGGGATAGGTGTGATATTTGTGTGAATTACAATGGGATGAAGTTTGAGTAACCCACTAGGATTGAAATGTCATGCTTTGCCCAATGATAGAATCAGTGATACCATTCTTAAGGGTAAATCATCATTTAATCCCTTTTTCATGTGTGGAGTTGATGATTCACTGAAATGTGTGTGGATGTTTATGAATGAGCGCCATTGAAATATTGGAATTACTTTAGGGATGACGGCATTTTTTGATTCTCCGGTAGGGTCCGGCGAAACGCCGATGGAACATCGTGTTACACCCCGTAAATTCTTGACATGTAGATGGCCTATTCGCATGTTGGTTAAGAGTTTTTGAATGCCATACATGCTAGGAAAAGGCCTCGGGGAAAGACCGGATAAGAAATCCGTCGAACCATCACAGAAGGAGCTGGGGCAGAACCCCTCCGCGGTGGCAACGTGTCACGGAGGGAGGGCCTCCGCGTTGGCTCCGTGTGACTGAGGCCCTATCCAGGCCGAAGTATATAAGCCTCCAACTTTGGTTTTAATGATATAATTCATAAGAATTTCCAGAGAAGCCGAGAGAAAATAGGGAGAACGAAGGTTCCTTAGTAATATTCGTCCGATTACGCCGTCAAACATGATCCAAACTCAAATTAACTCCAGATACCGAGGTATTAAGCAGCAAACAGCATTCCTACGGATTTAGTTTCATGAAATTTGGCCGGCGAATCATCGTGCTACCAAACTAAGGTAAGTGAAATTGCTCCAAATTAGTGTCAATATACTCCTAGCCCTAAAGTGAGTATTTCTCCCTTCTAGACATCCGAGAAATAGCGAGTTTTCGACCGTCTTTCGATAAGCCAAAGTTTGGGCTATATATATATATCAAAAGTGTTATCTTTGTCCAGGATATTAATGTATTTAGCCCTAATTAATATATATATGAACACAGTTGGAAGGAATGGCTGAATATTGGTCGAGCTACGCCAGTAAGCCGGAAGCCGACAATTGAGGTATGTAAAGCTAGTTTCCTCGGCAAGTTAGTAGTCTCGGTATAGTAAAAAAGTTCAAAGGCCAATAGAATGTTTCAGAAGTCATGTGTTATGTTTAGTATGAATATTAGTACGATATTGGAAGCATCATGTTATGTATAGCATGAAACTTGTTAGCACGATATAAATTCTAATACAAAGTGTTAGGAACTGTACAGCATGCCCAGTATGTGATTTAGTAATGTATGTTAGGAGATTATCGTGTTCAGTTGAAACTTAGTAAAGCAATATAAGTCTCTGTAAGGTATTTCAGAAATAGAATGGTAGCCTAAAATGAAGTTTAGAAAGCATGTTAGAAATAGTAAATCATGTTACTATGAAACTCAGTTATACATCCTGATTTCCAGCAGAAAAACTATATCTTGCTCAACATTAGACTCAACACAGTATGACAGAAGATTATATATATATATACCATTATCAGTCTCAGCATGTATTAAATACATACATATCACTATCATTGTTTCAGCATATTGAATGTATAGATACATTATCATCACTAGCTTCAGCATGTGGTATACGCAGTTAGTATTACTAGTTGAGACCACTGTATTGTCTTGGGGTTGGATTACCTAGCATTCATGACCGCCCCAGGGTTAATAACTGTATCGACTCGTCCGCCAGAGGGCGAGGATACGTCGCTCTACGGAGTGGTATGTCGTCCCGCAGGGGACGAAGATGGGATGCCGGTTTTTCCAATATTGTGCCTTGGTCGGCCTTTATAAACCCCCGTCGAGTGGGTACGCCCGGGGTGTTGATTCAGGAGTCCTCCGGACTCAGGTACAGTTATAGTCAGGGGCTCAGCGAGCCCAAGTGCATACCCAGGGGATCAGCAGGATGCTTATAGTTATTATAGGAGATGGGACGACTGGGGTAGGGGTATAGATTGCGTGTTGATTGTACCTCCCAGCTTATGGGGGCCGGGTAATGTTTTTGTGTGCTATGTTATGTTATGTTATGTTATGTTATGCCATGTGATGCTAGATATGAGTAGATCGACAGTAGAGCGATACATTTCCAGGTATGACTCCTACTCCTTCCAGCATAGTTGAGAATAGGCTTAGCTTTACATTTTCAATCAGTTTAGTCTATTTCCTTCTATTTCAATTCCATCAATTGTATTATTGTTTTCAGATAGTTTTCAATTGTTGCTTTACATACTCAGTGCCAGCGGTACTGACACTCGTTGGGGCGCTGCATTACTTGCCTGCAGGTACTCATAGACGAGGAGTTGGTACCTCATGATTCCAGCCAGCTCATAGAGTCATCAGCTCTAGTCATCCAGAGCTAAATAGCTACAGGTTTATCCCTTTTCTTTTGTTGTACAGTATGGGTAGGCCGGGGCCCTGTCCTGACCATCTTATCAGTACTCGTAGAGGCTTGCAGTCTATATATATTTCCCTGTGGTTAGTTGTGTCGGTCGTGTGGGGCCGTGCGTATATTTAGTTGTTTATGTTGGTCGTGTGAGGCCTTATCCAGTCAGTAGTGGTGACCTTGCTGGTCACGTAGCTGTTCAGCATTTGTTATATTGATTTAGGGTTAACTAGACAGCATGGTGGCCTTGTCGGCCCGCATAGGTTCCCCTATATGAATGTGATTCTGGTTAGCTGATGTTATAGTACAGGTGGTTATAGGCCTAGTCAGCCGGAGGCTGTATTTACAGCCGTTATATAGCCCGTTGTTTCCTTGAATCAGAGTTAGAGCTAGCTAGGCACCAGATGTGCTTAGGCTCAGTAGTCTAGCAGTTCAGATCCTAATAGGGCACCAGGTGCCAATCATACCCCCCAAGGTGGGGCGTGACAAACTTGGTATCAGAGCAGGTCGAATCCCAGGGAGTCTGCAAGCCGTGCTAAGTAGAGTCTTGCCTATGGATGTGTTGTGCACCACATACTATAGGTACGAGGCTGCAAGGCATGATGGATGGTTTCCTTTTCATTCTTATTCAGTCGTGCTGTAGAGCGGTACTATATAGGGTTGAGTCCCTAGAGCTTACTATATTCTTTGGTTACAGATAATGTCAGACCAGCGACATCCTATCACAGGCCGGAGCTTGGATATTGCAGCAGGGGAAGGCACCAGCAGGATGCCTCAACTTCGTTTAGAAACAGCCCGATCAGAGGGCAATATAGAGGCATCGTCCCAACCTTCTCAGTAGTCTCCACCACATCAGGAGCCACTTGGGGTGACACCACCCCCAGCAGTCCCTATACCGATACCTTCTGACCAGGAGGTTAGGATTGCGGTAGTCATGTTAGCACAGATGATGGCTGCTCAGCGTTAGCCGATGCCGTCTAAAGTTGCGGAGTTGTCAGGAGGGCCCGGTAGTTTGAGGGTCTGAGAGTTCTTGGCTCTGAATCCCCCACAGTTTATAGGTTTGGACCGGGCAGAGGACCCTCAAGATTTTCTAGATCAGATGCAGAGAATTTTCAGGGTTATGCATGCCACGCCTACAGAATTAGTTGAGTTGGCAGCATTTTGGTTACGGGACATCGCCGTGTTGTGGTATGAAAGCTGGGAAAGGTCCCGAGGGAGAGATATTTCCCCTCCGACCTGGTCCAGCTTCTCAGGAGCTTTTCTGGATCACTATTTGCCACGAGAGATTCGACAGGATCAGGTAGACCAGTATTCCCCATGAGTGTTCGGGAATACGCCTTGCGGTTTGATTCTTTGGCCCGGTACACACCGGCCTTTGTTGATACCATGGCATCCAGAGTACACCGGTTTATCATGGGGTTGAATCCAGAATATGTTGAGACTTGTATTACGGCCACCTTGTGAGAGGACATGGATATTGCCCGAGTTTAGGTATTTGCCCAGAATATTGAGGGCATCACGCAGCGGCATCGGGAGATCAGCAGGACCAATCAGGAACCCCACCGCAGAGATAGGCCAATTGAGTTACAGAGGGAGGCTCGGGGAGGACCTAGGCCACGATTGTTAGATAGGCCGCCCAGACCCCCGCCTCCACCACAGCTGCAGAGGGGCAGATTTAGCCGCAGGGGGCAGTCAGAGACCGGCAGAGGCTCGCAAATTGCAGATTCACCATTACAGAGGAGGGCGGAGCAGAGTAGGTATACCCTACCACTTTGCCCTATATGTAGCCGATGCCATTCTGGAGCATGCAGGTATGGCTCCACCGGATGTTATATTTGTGGCCAAGAGGGCCATCTGATGAGAGATTGCCCAGCCAGAGGTTAGGAGGATCGGGATAGACAGGACAGGGCATCCGTAGGGTCACGAGCTTCAGCATCCTCGGCAGCGCGCAGGCCCTCAGTTTCAGCAGGCAGGGCTCGGGGCAGATCAGGAGCCTCCAGTGTAGGTGCGGGTCCAAGCCGCACATATGCTTTACCACGGAGGCAGGATTCAGAAGCGTCACCTAATGTTGTGATAGGTATGATGACTATCTGCTCACACCCTGCTTATGTATTGATTGATCTAGGATCTACTTTGTCCTACATTACTCCATTTGTGGCTCGAAAGTTTAGTGCTGCACCAGAGTTTCTTCAGCAACCCTTTTCAGTATCCACCCCCGTTGGTGACTCCATTGTAGCTAGAAGGGTCTATCGCGGGAGTATAGTAGAGGTTGCTGATCGTCAAACCACAGTAGATCTGGTAGAATTAGAAATGGTCGATTTCGACGCCATTATGGGTATGGATTGGTTGGCTCCGTGCTATACAAATGTAGAATGCTGGACCAAGACAGTCCGATTCCACTTTCCAGGAGAGGCAGTACGAGAGTGGAAGGGCAGCACAGCTACGCCAAAAGGTAGGTTTATTTCCTACCTTCAGGCGAGGAAGTTGATAGCCAAGGGATGTATTTACCATCTAGTCAGAGTTTAGGATGTTCGGGTAGAGCCTCCGACTCTCCAGTTTGTTCCAGTGGTGAACGAATTCCCTGATGTATTTCCAGATGAACTACCTGGTATTCCTCCAGAAAGGGAAATAGATTTTGCAATTGATTTATTACCAGGAACTCAGCCTATATCAATTCCTCCGTATCGTATGGCTCATGCTGAACTCAGAGAGTTAAAGAAGCAGCTGAAAGATCTGTTAGACAAGGGCTTTATTAGGCTAAGTACTTCACCGTGGGGTGCGCCAGTTCTATTTGTGAGAAAGAAGGATGGCTCGCTCCGTATGTGTATAGATTACCGGCAGTTGAATAAGGTTACAGTTAGGAATAAGTATCCGCTTCCCAGAATAGATGATTTGTTTGACCAATTACAGGGGGCCAGATATTTCTCCAAGATTGATTTACGGTTCGGATACCATCAGGTTTGAGTCCGTGAACGAGACATTCCCAAGACGGTCTTTAAGACTAGATACGGCCATTTTGAATTTCTAGTTATGTCCTTTGGGCTGACGAATGCCCCAGCAGTATTTATGGACCTGATGAATAGTATCTTCCGACCATACCTGGACCTGTTCATGATAGTGTTTATCGACGACATTCTGGTGTATTCTCGCTTAGAGACAGACCACCAGAATTATTTATGGACAGTGCTCTAGATTCTCTGGGACCGTCAGTTGTACGCCAAGTTCTCCAAAAGTGAATTCTGGCTGAACTCAGTAGCTTTCTTGGGGCATATTGTGTCGGATGCTGGTATACAGTTAGATACACAGAAAATAGAAGCAGTCAAAACATGGCCTAGACCTACCACTCCGACTGAAGTTCGCAGTTTTCTGGGATTAGCAGGATACTATAGAAGGTTTGTTGAGGGATTCTCCACCATAGCGGCACCTCTGACTAAGCTAATGTAGAAAGCAGTAAAGTTCCAGTGGATAGAGGCATGTGAGAAGAGTTTCCAAGAATTGAAAGACAGGTTGACCTCTGCCCCAGTATTAGCGTTGCCAGAAGGTACAGAGGGTTATTCAGTGTATTGTGATGCATCAGGTATTGGGTTGGGATGTGTGTTGATGCAGCAAGGTAAAGTGATTACTTATGCTTCCAGACAGCTGAGGAAACACGAAAAGAGTTATCCTACCCATGACCTGGAGTTAGCCGCAGTGATCCACGCCTTAAAAATATAGAGACATTACTTGTATCGCATCCATGTGGATATTTTCACACATCATAAGAGCCTATAATATATCTTCACTCAGAGGGAGTTGAATTTGCGACAGCGTCGCTGGTTGGAGTTATTGAAAGATTATGACGTGGACATTCTGTATCATCCGGGAAAAGCCAATGTAGTAGCAGATGCTCTCAGCCGTAAATCGATGGGGAGTTTGGCGTATTTGCAGCCCGAGAAATTGGAGTTGGTCAGAGAAATACATCAATTAGCCAGCCTAGCCGTTCGTGTAGCAGAGACGGAGAACAACAGAGCGGTAATTCAGAACATCGTAGTGTCGTCATTAATTGAGGAGGTAAAAGAACGGCAGTATGAAGATCCTGACCTGGTCCAGCTTAAGGACAGAATTCAGCAAGGGAAAGCACCAGATTTTCAGGTAACTGAGGATGAAGTGTTGAGATGTAAGGGCTGCCTTTGTGTTTCGGACATTTCAGGGCTTCGCCAACAGATCATGAGCGAGGCGCATTACGCCCGCTATTCTCTCCACCCAGGTGCGATGAAAATGTACCATGATATCAAAGAAATTTATTGGTGGCCAGGTATGAAGAAGGAAATAGCAGAATTTGTAGCCCAGTGTCCTAACTGTCAGCAAGTAAAGGCGGAACACCAGAAACCAGGTGGGTTGACTCAGGACATAGCTGTGCCTCTTTGGAAGTGGGAAGCAATAAACATGGACTTTGTAGTAGGACTACCCCATACCAGGCATAGACACGATTCAATTTGGGTAATTGTTGACAGACTGACGAAATCAGCCCATTTCCTGCAAGTAAAAGCCACTTTCTCTACCGAAGATTATGCCGAACTGTATATCAGAGAAATAGTTAGATTACACGGTGTTCCAGCATCTATTATCTCTAACAGAGGAGCACAATATACAGCTAGATTTTGGCAGTCATTTCAGAGAGGTCTAGGAACACAGATTAATTTGAGCACAACATTCCACCCTCAGACAGATGGGCAGGCTGAACGCACTATTCAAACGCTCAAGGATATGCTACAGGTGTGTTGTTCGGTTAGTTTTAGGGTTATAAAACCGACACGCAAGTGCACGTGGTCAAACAAGTAGTAAGTGGCTTTAGTAAGCCAAGTATCGATCCCACAGAGACTTGGGTTAAGTGCAATTTGTTCAAGTATACTATACTTTTACTTCTAAATATGCTGACAAAAAAGTAACCAAAAAATGAATAATTTGTTTTATAAATTTTATACTAAAACTACAAACAATTATCTACTTTGAATTTGGACTATGAATAAGGGCATGCCGAGGTTAAAGAACATGTAATGAAACTGATTATCATCATAAATTGGTTAATCTTTTCTTCCAGTTGCTAGCCAAGAACATTTGCCAAGAGATTAAAACTCTCGTATTTAATCTCACTTAAGAATCATGAACCATCCGTCTACATTTCTGTGATCAAATGCAATTCATGTTCTAGCCATACAATTCCGGTTCCTAAATTGACTAATACGACTTTCAGGTATATTTCTATCCTGAATGCACATCAGAACTCAATTTTCCCAAATCAAGTTAAGAACAATATCCTATTAATTCACAACTTTCCAATTTCGTGCTCTCTCGAGTGAAATCGGACTTTTTAGATGTACATTAATGTAGGCCACACACCAATGCAGTAAGAACAAGAATTAATAGAACAACATGGAAGAAAAAGATGAAAAACCATATAATCAATAATCAAAATTCATCACAAGTGTTCATAACCTCAGCAAGAAAGGGAATTAGCCACTCATTTGTGGATTAATCATCATAAAACGAGTGTTAATCATACAACAATTGAATTAGAGAAGAAAGAAAGAGAAAAAAAACCCTGAACTTTTCGTCCCTCGACTGCCTGTAACCCACGTCCTTGCTCCACCAAGTCTGAATTATGAAAAATGAACTTAAGTGTTCTATTTATACTAGTGGGAATTTTTCCTGGAATAATGAGCAACGTGTCACGGAGTGCATCGCGGAGCACTGCCTCCGTGACACGCCATGAACGCGGACCCTCACTAGAACTAGGGGTCCGGGAATTCAAGCTCAACGTGGCACGGCGTGCATCGCGGAGCACTGGCTCCGTGCCACAGAGCAAACGCAGACCTTCACTGGAAATTTGGTGAATTTTCACCCTCCAGGCAGAATACCTCTGCGATGGCAGCGTGACACGGTTCCATCGCGGAGCCCCTTTAAATCATGTTGTCCAATGCCTTTTCCCTTGCTCGCATCCAAGTCCAACTCCGATATCATCCAACATGCATTTTAGCTTCCCGAAATCACATTTTACCTACAAAACAATGCTAAACATGTTGGTTAGTATAAATTCAAATTTTATTCCTAATTACATGAAAATGTATACACATTGCTAGATAAACAAGATGAAAATGATACTTTTGAGTATCACTTGGGCATATAAATCTGCCCAAGATCACTTACCCCACACTTAAATCCTTGTTCGTCCTCGAACAACAAACATACAATTCATGCAACTTACATCCCAACCTCGCTACTATGGTACGACAATTTAAGCTACGGTCATACCGGTTACTCAATACAGCAAATCATCAAGAAAACATGTAAGTTCTTATCAATGCAATGACCTTCAATACATTAAGACTTCCTAGACTTTAAGAATCGACTCTCGATATCGGCAAACTCATGCAAATCAGCTAATCAAGATATCCGACACGAAAATCAATCTTTTCTCAAGCATGTGCCCTCACAACTCAAGAAAATCTTCCCCTTTTTGCTCATATGACACACAAACATTCAAGCAGGGGCATGTAAAAACAATTTCACACTCTCTCCCAAAAGAATTCACATGCATCATGTCGTGACCCATAAGCTTACCCTTAGTGTATTACTCCACTAATATAAAGAAATGCAATGTAAGATCACGTAGGACTTTAATGGGTTGTAATGGAAGCTATGGAACTAGTAAATATTGAATTAGCCAATAATAGCCACTAGCATCCTTAAGCGCCTTTTCAACACATTCCCATCAACTCATGGACATTGTTTCTCTCTTTTTTTTTCATCATCTCATTCTTGATGATTTACTTTAGTATGGCCCATTTCATTAAGCACACTTGACACAACAACAAAGATTATTCATGCACCTTCATTATCATTTATTTATAGCAAGTGCACCTTCAACCTTTTCTTTCCTTTCATCACTCTGCTTTTCTTTTTCTTTTCACCATTCTCACACTTTGACCCTTTGGGAAAATGATTTTATCTTCTTAAGCGCTTAAGAGTTTTGTATAGACTTTACGGCTAATGAAAAGAAAGAATTAAGCTCGGTTTACACTTTTTGGACAAAAGAAGGAAATAATAGGCTAACGGCTCAAAGGGCTGACTAGGGTATACAATCACAGAAAAAGGGGAGTATGACAAGAAAAAAATAGAAACTCTCGGTTAAAACAAAGAAATGCCTACATCCTTTCCTACAATACACCTCCTTCATTTCGTTTTATACACACACCAGGCAAGTTCTAGACACTTCACAATAGCATGGAATATCAACACCTCACTTCACACTTTATGCACATGCTCGATTCAAGATGTATTCACAGACTCTTCAATCAGCTAATTACATGAATTCAAACATTAAGCCTCAATCACACCGAATCGAACTCTACAGCCTAGGTATCTCAACATATTTACAAGATTGCATGCTTTCATAAGAATCACCTTTGCATTTTGAATATCATGTACAACACGCAACCAAACTCTCGCAACCATATAGTAACTACAGGTTCCGGGATGTAATCCACCAAAGAAAAAAACTGAAAATTACTTGAAAAAAAACTACTCCTACCGACTACATTTCCCTTAAGACAGTCGTCATCCATCCATCATAGCGAACGGTCACTAACTATGACTTCGGTTCAATGGGACCCTTCTCGGTAAAATAACCGAAAATAAATG
This sequence comes from Datura wrightii, assembly GCA_035772735.1. NCBI lineage: Eukaryota > Viridiplantae > Streptophyta > Magnoliopsida > Solanales > Solanaceae > Datura > Datura wrightii. The sequence goes on along the minus strand of JASDFA010000018.1, from coordinate 164,216,828 downwards.
CCGAGAAACCCAAAATTAAAAAGTTGAAAAATTTGCAAAATATCGATCATTTCAATAGAAAAATTATTTACAAAATATTTTAAATATGTACAAAATAGTTTTAAAAATTTTAAAAATATCGATCATTTCGATAAACAAAACAAACAAAAAAAATATTTACAGAATCAGCTGGCAATATTCAACAACACACATCAATTTCACAAATATTTACAAATACAGAACAATTTGAAAATTCACAAACACAGGGAAACACAACATACAAAATAACAGAGGAGAACATACAAACAAACAGCCCAGCCCAGCACCTAACTACTCCCACCCCACACTTAATCCGAACACTGTCCCCAGTGTTCATAAAAATTAAATAGCACAAAATCGGGTGGTGGAACTCCCTGATCAATCAAAGTATTCAACTTCTTCGTCGAGTGCTGCTGCTTCATCTCCCATGTTCGAGTCGCCTCCGTCGTCATCATCGAACTCCACATCGGAGTCCTCCCGACGTGTCTCCTCGTCCGTGGGGACGTCATTGTCTGTAGGCTCTACAAAGGCTGGCCCTACTCGGCATAGAGCCCTGGCGTTTTCGCCAAAGGGGTAGTCTAGCTCGAGCTACCATAGCTCCTCCTCCGTCGCCGGCCTCCCACCTATCCTGAGCTGGAGCATCTGCATCCCATACATCCGCGCCATATACTGGTCATCACGAGTGTGTCGCTCGCCAAGTGTCAGCACTGGCCCGTGGGTGGTGTCGGGAGCCTTAGTTTTAGTCACATCCAAGGTCCGCCGCTCCAACTGCGGGATATAATCGAGGGCCTCCTCCTCTACATCGAGGCCCCTGAGAAAGGTGGTGAGTAGTCCACCGAAACCATACCTGTGCCCCTGGTGCAACCGGGCTCTCTTCATGGCGGATATAATAACCGCCCCGACATTTATCTCCAGCCCTTTCATCAGGGCGTACACTAGGCAAACACGATCCCGGGTTACATCAGTCATATGTACCCCCGGGATGAGGCAAGAGCAGACTATCTTCAGCGAAATTCAGGCTTCCCTATTCATATGAGAATATGGCAGAGTCTGGTGGTAGCCCCTTTCCTTGTGCCTGCTCCATCTAGATGTAGATCTGGCCCCACACAGTGTGCGTCTGATGTCAGCATACGGTGGGGTAATGTTCAGCTGTCGGAGGACGTGGGCGTCTGTGTCCCGCGCTCCTATGATGTCATTGAGATGGTGGGGCTCCAGAGTGACTATCTGCCCTCTGATTTTGATGGTGTGGCTTCAGATTGATGGGTTCCAATTAGCATAGAACTCCCGAACCAAGTGCAGGTTGCATTCTTTGGGCTCCTCAAATATGAACTTGAGCCCCGCTGCCTCGATCCGGTAAACTATTCTGGGGAACTCCTGTGCCAATGGCTCCCGTGCTATATGCTCCTCGGGGAAATATTTGTTCTCTTTGTGCTTGGCGTACCACTTTTTCCCCTCTTCAGTCACCCATCTTGTTCCATATTGGCGGCGCTGACCACGTGGAACTGCTGGTGCTGCTGGGACTGCTGTGCCCAGTCTGAGTCTCTTCCTGCCGGTGCCTGAAGTTGATGCACCTTTCCCTTTATCTTGCCGGCTTGCCATTTTACCTGTCAACCCAAGTAAACAAGCTCAATGTTAAGCTACATAAATATTAACTTCGGCTAAGGTCGGGTTACGCTAAGTTACCCCACACTTAGTCCTTAGCTACAGTTATAACAATACGGCAAGAATAGCTTTATTTACATCAAACAACCAGCTATACAATCATGCTTAGTGCGTTCAAAAGAAAATTTCGACGGTATAACTTATGTGTACTACTCAGACTTCGTACAGCTAATTACAATCACTACCATCGCTAGCATTTTAACCATTTGCACTTAGCAAAGAAAAACAAGGAAACAAAAATAACAACAAAAATTTATATACATGAACCTATCCAACCAACCAAATTCGAACCAATTTCAACATTTCCCCCCAAACACGAGAATTCGTCTTCTATTAACATCCCAACAATTTGTACAATGACTCATCTCATTCAACACGTACAACCCGGCATAAAATTCACAATTTCAACACATTTCTAACTTCACATTCAACAACAAGCCCTAGAATTGATTTTCGCAATCAAATTCGAATAATTTATGGAATCGACAAGTTCAAACAATCATAACGACATTCTGAACAATTATCAATCAACAAATAACTCGAATTCATGCTTAATTTCGACTTAGGGCGATTTAGTTCACCTCCCATGCTTAAAATCAAAGAAAATCGACAAAAACTTGATAGGGAATCGGAAAACATACCTTGTAGTTGAATAATCGAAGAAAACTTGGAAATTTGTTGCCTTAAGCCGTGGCACGTTGATGGGAGAGGGGTTTTGGGATGTTTGGTCGCGGAAGAAATTGAAAATGAGGGGAAAAGGGGAGGTTTCGGGTTAAAAAGGGTAGAAAAACACGCGGGTCACCCGGCAACCCGGTGTGACCCGTCGCGATATACAAGGCAACGTGTCACGGAGTGCATCGCGGTGCACTGCCTCCGTGACACGGAGCCATCGCGACAGCATACTGAAAATTTTTTAAAATTTCCAAGTTACACCTCAACGTGTCACGGAGGGTAACGCGGAGGTCCTCCTCCGTGACACGGAGCTATCGCCCCAGCTCACTGTTTTCTATATTTTATTAATTTTTCATACCTCGACTTTTCCTTCACGATTCCGTACACATTTTCCTCCGTTTGACCTGAAAATCATCTCACTAAATAAAATTGGTTAGAATAATAGGTTTCACCTAACTAAAAATTAAAAACACTAACTAAAACGAAAATTTTTGTAATCAATCAAGAAAAAGAAAAAGAAAAATCTATTCACGGGTTGCCTCCCGTGCAGCGCCTGGTTTACCGTCGCGGCTCGACGTCATTTAAGCTCAATTGTCTGCTAGGGTGATGGACGATTTCTCTCGATCACCGTCCTCCCCCCAGTAGTGCTTACACCTATCCGGTGGTCTTTCCATTAACTCTCGGGAATGCTTCATCTGCTTGTCATTACCATGATCAATCACATTGATCACTGAGAGTTCCTCATGCACCATCGGGAGCTTGGGTGCTTTATACACATCGAACACCTCTACCTTGTCGTGTGCTCGCATTGTGAATTGCCCCGCAGCTACGTCGATTAATGCTTTCACGGTTGCCAAGAAGGGTTGTCCCAAAATAAATGGGACTTCTGCGTCTAGTTCAAAATCCAGCACGACAAAATCTACCGGGAAAATTAGGGAGCCAACTTGCACTAGAACATCCTCAACAATGTCATCCGGCCTAGCTAAGGATCGGTCCGCCAACTGCAAGATTATGATTGTGGGTCTAGGACTCCCTAGACCCAACTTTCTGAGTACCGAAGACGGCATCAGATTTATACTTGCCTCCAAGTCACACAATCCACGAGCTCGGATGCTTTGCCCAATAGTAAGCTAGATAGTAAAACTTCCAGGGTCTTTTAGCTTTGTGGGCAGTCTATTTTGGATCTGGGAAGTGCACTCCTCCGTTAAATCCACCGTAGCATACTCAGTCAACCGAATTTTGTTGGCCACAATGTCCTTTATGTACTTGGCATATTTAGGCACTCCCTGCAAGACATCAACAAGAGGTAAATTAACATGTACCTGTTTAAGCACCTCCATGAATTTCTTGAAACATGCCTCCTCTTTGTGTTTCTTGAGTCGTTGAGGGAACGGGGGTGGAGGTCTTTCTGATTCAGCTTCTTTTGTCTTCCCCCTTTCCGAACTTTGCTCCCCCTCAACTTCTGCTGCTCCCGAATGTTGAGGTGGTCTTTCTGGTTCCACCTCCTTCAGCTGCAAACCACTCCTTGTGGTCACTGCATTTACCTGCTTGGGATTCGGATCCGTGTCGCTTGGCAGTCCTCCTCTAGGCCTTGTATTTTGGGCACTATCAAATTGCCCAAATCGATACTCAAAAGCCTTGGTAGCTAATTGATTGTTTTTCACTTCGGCTGCCAATTTCACATAGTCAGCCTGTAATTGAGCTTGGTTAGCTATCATGGTCTTGAACATCTCCTCAATGCTGGGTGATGGTGGTGGAGGAGGTGCATTGTTATTTCTGAATTGAGATTGGTAGTTCTGTTGCCCTCCTTGGTTCTTTTGCACACCTTGACCCGAACTTTGGCCTTGATGGTTGTTGCTACCCCATGAGAAATTAGGATGATTCCTCCAATTTGAATTGTAGCTACTACCATACTGCTGGTGATTTCTTTGTGCATTACCCAAAAAGTTTACCGAGTCAGGATTGGCTCCACTGCACTCAGCTGAGTGCTCACTGCTTCCACACACTTCACACCACAATTGCTGGACTGCATTAACTGGAGCTGAAGGCTGGTTCAAAGTCATGTTGCTGAAGTGGTTGTTCAATAGATTTTGCAAGGCAGCTATCTGTGCAGTGATAGCTGTAAACTCGTGCACTTCAAGCACTCCTGCTGCTTTCCTTGCCCCACCTCGTGATGAATCAGCATTCCATTCTGGATTGCCTTGTGAAATCCGGTTTAGCAATGTATACAGCTCCTCATAAGTCTTTTCCAGCGCTTGCCCTCCAGCTGCTGAATCTAACAATATTTTGGTGTGAGGTTCCAAACCCTCAATAAATGTGTGCACTAACACCTCATTGGACTGATGATGATGAGGACAGTCCTGCAACATGGATTTAAATCTCTCCCAGGCTTGATATAAATTTTCTCCCTCCCTCTGTTTGAAACTTAGAATTTGACTTCTAAGTCTTGCTGTTTTACCAGAGGGAAAAAACCTTATCAAGAACTTTCGTGCAAGATCATCCCACGTTGAAATAGAATTTGGTGGCTCAGCTTTCAACCAACTCTTGGCTTCTCTGAGTAATAAGAACGGAAATAATGTAAGCCGAACATAATCAGGTGACACTCCAGCGGGTATGTAAGTGTCACTTATCTCCAAAAAGTTTTGGAGATGCTATTGTGGGTCTTCATAAGGGAGACCGGTAAATTGCCCGCTTGTGTGCAACAATTGCACCATATTTTGCTTGAGTTCAAATCTCCCTCCAGGCTCTGGTTTGCGGATACTGGATGTAACATTGTTGGCATGTGGGATTGCCACCTCACGAACCGGCCTTGCTGCTGCTTCTTCGGGCACTAACACTGCCCTCACAACCGGTGGATTCTGTTGCTCCATAATGGTCTGTCGGAGCAACTGCAGCTTTCTTTGTAGAGCTTCTCTCCGTTTACTGTGAAATATACGTTCTGGCTCTATATAAGATTCCACCAGCTCTTTGTCTCTTGCCAGTGTTCACAGCAATTAAGTCTGCAAAATACAGGCTAAGACCAAGTTTTCAACACTTAAGAAAATGAAAATATAGTAAAATTAACACTTAAGACAAATTCACCAATTGCCAAGTCCCCGGCAACGGCGCCAAAAACATGTTCGGTTGGTTTTGGGGTTATAAAACCGACACGCAAGTGCATGTGGTCGAACAAGTAGTAAGTGGCTTTAGTAAGCCAAGTATCGATCCCACAGAGACTTGGGTTAAGTGCAATTTGTTCAAGTATACTATATTTTTACTTCTAAATATGCTGACAACAAAGTAACCAAAAAATGAATGATTTGTTTTATAAATTTTATACTAAAACTACGAACAATTATGTACTTTGAATTTGGACTATGAATAAGAGCATGCCGAGGTTAAAGAACATGTAATGAAACTGATTATCATCATAAATTGGTTAATCTTTTCTTCCAGTTGCTAGCCAAGAACATTTGCCAAGAGATTAAAACTCTCGTATTTAATCTCACTTAAGAATCATGAACCATTCATCTACATTTCTGTGATCAAATGCAATTCATGTTCTAGCCATACAATTCCGGTTCCTAAATTGACTAATATGACTTTCAGGTATATTTCTATCCTGAATGCACATCAGAACTCAATTTTCCCAAATCAAGTTAAGAACAATATCCTATTAATTCACAACTTTCCAATTTCGTGCTCTCTCGAGTGAAATCGGACTTTTTAGATGTACATTAATGTAGGCCACACACCAATGCAGTAAGAACAAGAATTAATAGAACAACATGGAAGAAAAAGATGAAAAACCATATAATCAATAATCAAAATTCATCACAAGTGTTCATAACCTCAGCAAGGAAGGGAATTAGCCACTCATTTGTGGATTAATCATCATAAAATGAGTGTTAATCATACAAACAATTGAATTAGAGAAGAAAGAAAGAGAGAAAAAACCCTGAACTTTTCGTCCCTCAACTGCCTGTAACCCACGTCCTTGCTCCACCAAGTTTGGATTATGAAAAATGAACTTAAGTGTTCTATTTATACTAGTGGGAATTTTTCCCGGAATAATGAGCAACGTGTCACGGAGTGCATCGCGGAGCACTGCCTCTGTGACACGCCTTGAACGTGAACCCTCACTGGAACTGGGGGTCCGGGAATTCAAGCTCAACGTGGCACAGTGTGCATCGCGGAGCACTGGCTCCATGCCACGGAGCAAATGCGGACCTTCACTAGAAATTTGGTGAATTTTCACCCTCCAGGCAGAATGCCTCCGCGATGGCAGCGTGACACGGCTCCATCGCGGAGCCCCTTTAAATCATGCTGTCCAATGCCTTTTCCCTTGCTCGTATCCAAGTCCAACTCCGATATCATCCAACATGCATTTTAGCTTCCCGAAATCACATTTTACCTACAAAACAATGCTAAACATGTTGGTTAGTATAAATTCACATTTTATTCCTAATTACATGAAAATGTATACACATTGCTAGATAAACAAGGTGAAAATGATACTTTTGAGTATCACTTGGGCATATAAATCTGCCCAAGATCATGTGTGTGCTAGACTTTGGAGGTAGCTGGGACGAGCATTTGCCGCTAATTGAATTTGCTTATAATAATAGTTATCACGCAGCTATCTAGATGGCGCCCTTTGAGGCATTATACGGGCGAAAATGTAGGTCGACAGTCTGCTGGCTTGAAGTGGGAGAGTCAGCGCTGATTGGGCCAGATATTATTAAACAGTCAGAGGAGAAGGTAAAGCTTATCAAAGAACGCCTACTGAATGCACAGAGCCGCCAGAAATCATATGCTGATGTGCGGCGCAGAGACCTAGAATTTGATGTGAATAAATGGGTAATTCTGAAAGTATCTCCAATGAAAGGGGTGATGAGATTCGGTAAGAGAGGTAAGCTAAGTCCGAGATTCGTTGGGCCTTATCAGATTCGTTGAAGAATAGTCCAAGTGGCATATGAGTTGAACTTGCCTCCAGAATTAGAATCCGTCCATCCAGTTTTCCACGTATCTATGCTAAGAAAGTACATAAGAGACCCATCCAGAGTAGTCCCAGTCCAGGATGTCCAGGTTACGGAGGAGATGGCCTATGAAGAGGTTCCAGTAGCTATCTTAGACAGAGAGATTCGTAGATTGAGAACTAAAGATATTGCGTCTATCAAGGTACTGTGGCATAATGGGAATCGAGAGGAGATGACTTGGGAGGCAGAGGAAGATATAAAAATCAGATATCCTCACTTGTTTCAAGCCTAGTCAATCAAGAGGTATGTTAGTATTGTTATTTTATACAGTGCCTTATAGTATATGCATAAATGAGATAATCGACTCCAATCTTTTGTCTGATGATTGCTATAGTATTGTGTGGAGTACCTGTATTGGACTTTGCTGCATTTCAGGTCTTTAGGATAGTCCATATTACAGGGGAAACTCTTCCAAATTTTTTTTTCTAGAAATAACTTGAGTAAGCCGAGAATTCCTGTAAATAGAAGTTCACATTCGAGGACGAATGTTCTTAAGGGTGGGAGAATGTTACACCCCGTAAATTCTCGACATGTAGATAGCCTATTTGTATATTGGTTAAGAGTTTTTGAATTCCATACATGCTAGGAAAAGGCCTAGGGGAAAGATCGGATAAGAAATCCGTCGAACCATCGCAAAAGGAGCCGGGGCAGAACCTCTCCGCGATGGCGACGTGTCATGGAGGGAGGGCCTCCGCGTTGGCTCTGTGTCACAGAGGCCCTGTCCAGGCCCAAGTATATAAGCCTCCAATTTCGGTTTTAATGATATAATTCATAAGAATTTCCAAAGAAGCCGAGAGAAAACAGGGAGAACGAAGGTTCCTTAGTAATATTCGTCCGATTATGTCGTCAAACATGATCCAAACTCATATTAACTCCAGATACCGAGGTATTAAGCAGCAAGGAGCATTCCTACGGATTTAGTTTCGTGAAATTTTGCCGGCAAATCGTCGTGCTACCGAACTAAGGTAAGTGAAATTGCTCCAAATTAGTGTCAATATACTCCTAGCCCTAAAGTGAGTATTTCTCCCTTCTGGACTTCCGAGAAATAGCGAGTTTTCGACCGTCTTTCGATAAGCCAAAGTTTGGGCTATATATATATATATCAAAAGTGTTATCTTTTTCTAGGATATTAATGTATTTAGCCCTAATTGATATATAATGAATACAGTTGGAAGGAATAGCTGAATATTGGTCGAGCTACGCCAGTTAGCCGGAAGCCGACAATTGAGGTATGTAAAGCTAGTTTCCTCGGCAAGTTAGTAGTCTCGGTATAGTAAAATAGTTCAAAGGCCAGTAGAATATTTAAGAAGTTGTGTGTTATGTTTAGTATGAATATTAGTACGATATTGGAAGCATCATGTTATGTATAGCATGAAACTTGTTAGCACGATATAAATTCTAATACAAAGTGTTAGGAACTGTACAGCATGCCCAGTATGTGATTTAGTAAAGTATGTTAGGAGATTATCGTGTTCAGTTGAAACTTAGTAAAGAAATATAAGTCTCTGTACGGTATTTCATAAATAGAATGGTAGCCTAAAATGAAGTTTAGAAAGCATGTTAGAAATAGTAAATCATGTTACTATGAAACTCAGTTATACAGCATGATTCCAGCAGAAAAACTATATCTTGTTCAACATTAGACTCAACACAGTATGACAGAAGGTTATATATATATATATATATATATATATATATATATATATATATATATATACACCATTATCAGTCTCAGCATGTATTAAATACATACATATCACTATCATTGTTTCAGCATATAGTATATACAGATACATTATCATCACTATCTTCAGCATGTGGTATACGCAGTTAGTATTACTAGTTGAGACCACTGTATTGTCTTGGGGTTGGATTACCTAGCATTCATGACCTCCCCAGGGTTAATAACTGTATCGACTCGTCCGCCAGAGGGCGAGGATACGTCGCTCTACGGAGTGGTATGCCGTCCCACAGGGGACGAAGATGGGATGCTGGTTTTTCCCATATTGTGCCTTGGTCGGCCTTTATAAACCCCCATCGAGTGGGTACGCCCGGGGTGTTGATTCAGGAGTCCTCCGGACTCAGGTACAGTTATAGTCAGGGGCTCAGCGAGCCCAAGTGCATACCCAGGGGATCGGCAGGATGCTTATAGTTATTATAGGAGATGGGACGACCGGGGTAGGGGTATAGATTATGTGTTGATTGTACCTCCCGGCTTATGGGGGCCGGGTAATGTTTGTGTGTGCTATGTTTTGTTATGTTATGTTATGCCATGTTACTCTAGATATGAGTAGGTCGACAGTAGAGCGATACATTTCCAGGTATGACTCCTACTCCTTCCATCATAGTTGAGAATAGGCTTAGCTTTACATTTTCAATCAGTTTAGTCTATTTCGTTCTATTTCAGTTCCATCAGTTGTATTGTTGTTTTCAGATAGTTTTCAGTTGTTTCTTTACATACTCAGTACCAGCGGTACTGACGCTCGTTGGGGGCACTGCATTACTTTCCTGCAGGTACTCATAGACGAGGAGTCGGTACCTCATGATTCCAGCCAGCTCACAGAGTCATCAGCTCCAGTCATCCGGAGCTAAATAGCTAGAGGTTTATCCCTTTTCTTTTGTTGTACAGTATGGGTAGGCGGGGGCCCTGTCCCGACCATCTTATCAGTACTCTTAGAGGCTTGCAGTGTGTATATATTTCCCTGTGGTTTGTTGTGTTGGTCGTGTGGGGCCATGCATATATTTAGTTGTTTATGTTGGTCGTGTGAGGCCTTATCTAGTCAGTAGTGGTGACCTTGTCGGTCACGTAGTTGTTCAGCATTTGTTATATTGATTTAGGGTTTACTAGATAGCAATGTGGCCTTGTCGGCCCGCATAGGTTCCCCTATATGAATGTGATTCTAGTTAGTTGATGTTATAGTACAGGTGGCTATAGGCCTAGTCAGCCGGAGGCTGTATTTACAGTCGTTATATAGCCCATTGTTTTCGTGAATCAGAGTTAGAGCCAGCCAGGCACCAAATGTGCTTAGGCTCAGTAGTCTAGCAGTTCAGATCCTAATAGGGCACCAGGTGCGAGTCGTACCCCCCAAGGTGGGGCGTGATACGTCGGTACAATCTATAGTTGGCTTCAGGAACTACTTCGATCCTGTGTTGCATTAGTGGTTCACAGATCAGTACCGACGACTCGCCACCTTGTCACTGGTAGATTATTGGTATGCTCAGTCTTCTGCTACACATCGGCGAGTCAGCGGTGGTTCGTGGACTCCTCCTGCGACTTGCCGGTGTGTTGCTGATGCTGCTGGTCCTTTAAATGATGATTTTTCATCTTTTCTTTTCATTTCACCTTTAGAATAGCTTGAGTTATTTTAGTTTAATTACAGTTTAGCTGTCACTAACACCATGTTTGTAGAATTATCATTTCTTCATCTAGGAACACCAGAAAAGGCAAGGCCCCCACATCATCCACCAGCAAGGGCAAGGGCAAAGCCAATGCCTCCGCACCACATGCAAACTCCAAGGAGGCCAACGTATTCTGTGTGACCAACATGAAGGAGCACTATGTCATATGTCAGGCCGGTCTATCACTGTGGAGAAGCGATTTGACCTAGCAGGCTTGCGTGGTGATCTTCCCAATATCACTGCTCAATTCACGAACAGACAATGTCATGCTTTTGCCAATCCTCTCCCGTCCTACTACCCTAGCCTGGTACCAGAATTCTATGCTTCATACCAAGCGAAGCATGATAGTACGCAACATAGAGGCAAAGTTGATAACTTCCCGTGCTTACCGTCGGTCATGATAAGGGGAGTGGAAGTCGACATCACCCCAGCTGCCATCAACTACTTATTTTGGGAGGATGAGATTGACTCAGGTTCGGAGTACATGGCCCGAGTGGCAGACATGAAGGACCAATTCTCCTGGATAGCCCCAATCATCGCTGCTGATACACCTTTGTGGGCATCCATGGGTGGTGAAATCTCTCGCCATCATTTGAAGTTTAAGGCCAAGTTATGGATGGACTTTATCTGTGGCCGTATCATTCCTTCCAAGAATGAGCAAAGGGTCAGTTTGGAAACAGAAATTCCCATTGCTTGCATCATGTCCAGAGTCCCCATTAACTTTGGGGAGATTGTGGCTCAACAAATGAAATGGAAGGCACACCAGGCCAGCACTTCCATGTCATACATTGTCCTTATTTCCCAGATGTGCTCACAAGCTGGAGTTCCCTTGTTCTCGGATGAAACCCCTATTGCTGCTTCAGGAATGATTGCCATAGACCAAAAATGAGATGTTAAATCACCTAGAGTTAAGAGAAAAAGCTTGTAGGCTTTTAGGTTGGCTGAAGGATCACTATCCCAGGGGTCGGACCACTCACTACATGCCTTGAAATTGAACATGCCCCATCATGAAGCGTCAGGCCAAGCTTCAGGCAACATGCCTCCTCAGGGAGTCTCTCACCCTCCTACATCCTCCCAATCAAGTGGTCTCCATAGACTTGTGAAAATGACCAACTCTCATGAGAGCCAACTCCAAAGATTGGCCAAGGGTCTCCCTACACTCATTGCTCAAACAGTTAAGAAGGAGCTCAGATCCTTGTATAAGAGCATCACTACATTGTGCAAGCGGGTGGATACGATTGAGGGGGCTGTCACCTCTCTCCGAACTGAGCTGCAGGAATGGAAAAGCAAGACTTCAATAGAGGTCCCTGACATAAGTGTCGTTGACGCTGCAATGGCTGCTCCCTCCACAGTTTGGGGCCCCATTGATGATCTATTCAAGGGCTTGGGGGATGATTTTGCTGGGCTAGGTGAGGTCGGTGGTGATGGTGTAGGTGATGCCGCTGATAATAAAGAGGAGGAATGACCCACTCAGGGAGTCTCTTGTCCCTTTCCCTTTTTCATGCATACATTGGGGAAAATGTATTCTCTTAAGTGGGGGAGGGATGAGTGTTTGTTTGTTGTGGGGTCACTAATGTTTTCTTGAATCAATTTGATATAGCCTTTGTCGGTTTTTGTTTATTTTGTGTGTTAATGATTGCCCTTGTCGGGCTTGTTATAGTAATGAAATGAATGACATGATTTAGTTTTAAAGGTTGATATGTTAGTGATAAAAAGGGATCTTCACTTTAAGTTGATAAATTTTGCATGCATGACCCAAGTTTTCCTGTCTTCTTATTCACCTTTGTAAATATTAGAATAATAAATAAACTCCAAGGGTTTTCTTTATACCACAGTTCTTTCTCGAGAGAATTCATTTGTTTTCTTTCTCTTTTCTTTGTCGAACCGGGTTGGCATTTCTCGATGATAGATGGAGTGGCGACTTTCTTAAGGCAAAATTTCATGTTTCTTTTGAGTCTTTTATGGAGCTATTTTGAGAGGCACCACCAGAAAATTTTTGAAATGGAATTTTAAAAATGAAGTATGAAAATGAAAATGATAATGAGTAGATGCTTGAATCAAGAACATAGCACTCTTTGTCATACTTTGTAGATTCCTTGTTTGACTAATGAATTTGCATGTGTCGATGTCTTAGACCAAGATTTTGTATAGACAATGACTTTTGTGGTCTCTTGAGGAGTGATGCCTTGTGCGGTAAGGACTTTTCTAAATCTCATGCACATCTTCTTGTCTAGAACTTGCCCCAAGTGTAACTCAAGGCAAAATCCTAGATGTAGTTTCACGTAAAACATAATCTTAGGCCTCCTTTTGATAGTCACTTCACCCTAAATGACCCCCTTGAGCATTAATCTTTGATAGCCAATGTTTGAGCCTCGGACCCTTTATTTGGAAACCACATTACAAGCCTAATGACCATTTTTAATCCTTCTCTTTAGCACCCATCCTCCCTAATTGCTAGTAAGAAAATAACGAAAAAAATGGGGCTTGAAGCCCATGAAATGGGGAGCGATAAGGAAATGAATGTGTGATGAGGAAAAAGCCTAAGTTTTGTGGTTTGCAAAAGAAAGGGAAAAAATGAGAACTTCAATGTGAGGTAGCACCCAAAATTGTGATGAAAGAAATGAATCATTCAAGTTGAAAGACCTTGAATCATCAAAAGAGAAAAGAATGCTTAAAAAAAAGGTGTTATCTCTTGTGTACAAAAGGCTAGTTGTGGAATTCATGGGTGTTAAGAGGGTGGTTGGTGTTAGACAAAGGATGAAAATAATGAACAAGGAGAAATAAGGTGGAGTAATTTTAATAAGTTAGCGGGATGTTTCAAGTGTGTATAAAGGCATTAGGGAGGCATTAGTCACTAAAGCTAAACATTTATCCTGCCCTTAGCCGGAGCCTATATCATGACCAGCAAGTCCTAAGTGATTTTTAGGTGCAGTTGCTCTACATTAGTGGCAATTTACATGAAGGGCAAGCCTATGGGTCGAGTTGGGTGCATGCATATTTCTTTTGGGAGAGTGAGTGCAATCTTACCTTTGTGAAATCCATTGTGTGAGTGCATTGAGTCATGAAGAAAATAGGGATTCTCTCTTCAATGAGTGGCATCACCCCTTTTGAGGACACAATTACACTAAAGGTAAATTTGTGCATAAGGTATGATAAATGCAAGCTCTAAGGCAGATTTTGAATGTGCAATGATTATGAATTGAGCTGCTATATATATTTCTTGGATCAGCAATGCCCTTGTTCTACGAAATGAAAATTCTTGTGAACCATGTATGTTAATGGTGGTAGTCTCTTGAAATATCTTCATTGTTCTGGTCTGTGGGGGAATTTGTTTCTCTTTTTCAGTGAGATTGGTGAGCATTTTTGGGTTATCATAGACTAGGTGATTTTTGATGGCACGTTTTTCAACTGATGAGAATTGCATTACTTGAGGACAAGCAATGGTTCAACTTTAGGGGTTTGATGAGTTGGTAATTCACCAGCTCATTAAGCTCTTAAGCTTGAATTTTTGTTTAGTTTTTGAGTTGTTTATGTGGATTTTACGCCCTTTATGCCTTTGTTGTGTGCAGATGTCTAATGTGAAGAAAATAGCATGAAATGGAGCAAAAACAAGGAAGTGGGATGAAACTCGGCGTTCCATCGAAGAAGACCGGCGGAACGCCGATCAAAATCCAATCACCACTACCTCTACGAAACAAAGGCACTAGCGAAACATGGGTTGCCAACGGAGACTCACCGGTCCAATCACTGAATGACACCAGACTTGCTAGATTGAAGAGCAAAGAATCGACGGTGCACGGATGGAGATAGGCAAAATGCTGAATGAACAGCCGATGGTTACTGGAATTTATTGAAGGCTCAGATAGTGTAACTAGCGGTCCACGGATTGTAACTGGAAAACTGCCAGTACTTACACCGATGCCAGAACACTGCTCAGGGGAAAAATTGTCCAGCATGAAAAAAGAGAGAGAAGATACCCAATTTTCTTGGATATATATTCTAGAAAAAGTACTGTGTACTGATCAACTTTCAATTCCTAGCTTTTAGAACATTCCCTTGGAAGAGAAGAGGAGAATTTGATTGGTAGAATTTGAAAAGAACTATTCTCTTTTTCTTCTTCTTCTTTTTGATAGCAAGGTAGTGCCATTATTGAAGACTACTTGTTGAACTTGAATTTGCTACTCTTGTTATTAAATTCAATGAGTTTATTGTTAAATGTGCTTTTGAATTTCTTAATTATGAGTAGCTAAATCATTAACTACAGGTGTGTGATGATGAATGCTTAACTAGAGTGGGCATTGCTAGAGTCATCTCAATATTGTTTAACTAAGTGTAAATCTGTTAGATTCTCTTCAATCTATAATTGAAGATCCATTGATTATGATGTGGGTATAATTGTCCTTACATGATTGTAAAAGAATAATTAAGTATTGGGAGAGAATTTAATAGTGGATATGGATGAGACGTTGTGAAATTGGGCTAGAAATAGCCAAAATTATATTCTCACTCCTAATTAGTAGCTAATAGCTAGAAATTAGTGCAGCTATTAATCCAAATCTAATCCGGTTGAGCAAATGGTGTCTAGAAGTTTGATAAAACTCTAGCAAGAGGTATTTATAAGGCTGAAAAGCAGTAAATACCCATTTTCCCAAGATTATTTACACTAATTGAACTTATGAGATGACCTAGCATGACCCTATCTAGTTAGCATATCATCTACACCACAACTCTAGTCTTTCACATTCTTGTCAACAACTTGGTAAGTTTTCTATCGTAGTTAACCAAATTAGAAATTATACACTATTACAAATTTCAATCTCCCCTAACTTGTTTATTTCTATGTTATTTCTAAGTGGTGCAAGCTAAATTCAATTTCTCGACCGACACTCGTAATTATCACTCACTAGTCCTTGTGGGATTCGACCCCGACATCCGTCAGTTATTCATTTTGATACAGCGACCATTTATACTCTTTGCATGAGGAGTGTATTTTGGACATTATCAACTGAACAGGAGCTGCTAGCAGTAGCCTTTACATTCGAAAAGTTTTGGGCATATTTTCTTGGAACTAAGGTGATTGTCCATATAAACCATGCGGCATTATGATATCTTATGTCAAAGAAGGATGCTAAAACAAGGCTAATCAGATGGATATTGCTCTTACAGGAATTTGAGTTGAGGTAAAGGACCAAAAGGGGACCCAGAATCAGGTGGCTGACCGCTTATCCAGGTTGGAGGCAGAGGCAAGATTGAAAGATGAGGTTGACATTGATGATGCTTTTCCATATGAGCTGGTGTTGGCTGCATCTTGAAATCTAATCCCATGGTTTACTGACTATTCAAACTACTTGGTAAGTGATATGATTCCGACAGATCTAACCTTGCAGCAAGGGAAGAAGTTCCTGTTTGACACATGGAGGTACTATTGGGATTAACCTTATTTGTTTTGTATTTGTGCGGATGGGCTAATTCGTAGGTGTTTGCCAGAGGTTGAGATGTTGAGTATACTTGAGGCCTGCAACTTGTCTCCGGTTGGGGGTCATCATAGTGGTATTTGAACTACACATAAAAAATTTCAGTGCGAGTATATTAGCCCATAATCCACCAAGATGCGTATGATTTTGCCAAGTCTTGTGACCAATGTCAGTGACAATGTGGCATTACTCGTAAGCATGAGCTACAATTAACCCTAATTCTAGAAGTAGAGTTGTTTGGTGAATGGGGTATTGACTTCATAGGCCCATTTATGAGATCGTATGGGATGAAGTATAGCTTGATGGAAGTGGATTATGTCTCAAAATGGGTGGAAGCCATTGCAATCCCTAACAATGAAGAGAAACGTGTAACAACATTCCTACGGAAGCACATATTTTCCAGATTCGGTATTTCCAGAGCAATCATTAGCGATGGTGGTTCTCACTTTTGTAATCTCCTTTTCAGAACTTTGCTTGAGAAATATGGTGTAAAGCATAAGGTGGCAGCACCTTACCATCCTCAGGAAAGTGGACAAGTGGAAGTTTCCAACAGGGAGATCAAGATGATTTTGGCAAAAACAGTAAACACCAATCGAATAGACTGGTCGAAGAAGTTGGATGATGCACTCTGGGTGTATCAAATTATCCCTATTGGTATTTACCATATCAGTTGGTATATGGAAATTCATGCCACTTGCTAGAAGAGCTAGAGCATAAGGCATTATGGGCGCTAAAGAAGTTGAACTTAGATTTGAATGATGCAGCCAAGTTAAGGCTCGATCAGCTGAATGAAATGGATGAGTTCCGACTCTGAGCTTATGAGAGTACAGCTATTTATAAGGAAAGAATGAAAATCTATCATGACCGAAAGATTGAAAAAAGAGAGTTAAATGCTGGTGATTTGGTACTCTTGTTTAATTCGAGGCTCCATTTGCATCCAAGTGTCTATATGGATGGGACCGTACCGAGTGATAGAATTGTCCCCGTATGGTGCTGTTGAACTTGAGAACAAGGATGGTAAGAGGTTTAAGGTAAATTAATAGAGAGTGAAGCTGTATATGGGAAACACAAAGGAGGTAAGAGGAATCTAATCAGTGTATCTTGATGAAGCCTGAATAGACAAGGAAGTTAAATCGTGCCGCAATGTTAAATCAAGCACTGCATGGGAAGCAATCCATGAATGGTCGGTGAAGTCTGAGTAGCTAATAGGAGTGCTTAAAGTGCCACAGTATGTCCCTCTCCTAGTTCTTACACTTTTATGCTTTGGGGACAAAGCATGTATTTTAAGGGGGGGGGTACTTATTTTTTTTTATTTTTGGATTTCGTCTGAGGGTTCTTGTTGATGTGTTTCTTTTTCCTCGGACATGCTATCTAGTAGAACTGGCATGTTTAGGATTTTGTGTTTTGTTTAACTAGAAGTAGCTTAAGAGTACTTTACATCCAACAAATGCACATGTTTTGATGTTTTGTGAAAAGATGACCCTTTTTTAAAAAATTTGGTGTTAGATGTGTATGTTGATTACAAAGCATGACTTTTTTGGATCTTTTTATGGCATTTAGTAGATTATCATGTGTAATTGTGGCTTAGTTGTGCATGAACCAGAAAGATAGAATAAATGCAAATATGTACCATGTGTGAGTGAGGATTCTTACTTAGTTCAATACTATGTAGAGGATCTAGAATTTGTCTGTCTAGTCTTTACATAGGTTGTAGGATAATTGGTTAGGAAAGGATTATAGGCCATTTTTGTGTTACCTACTTTAGCTTAAATTGCCCTACCAAATAAATTGAATCCCCTGATCCCATATTTGAGCCTAAAGTTGACTATTTTTCTTTTATTACCCATTCACCTTTTCCTTGTTTATAATGAACATGTTTGGCCCCGGTCCCTCCTTGGACATTGTGAACCTCAACTCAGGAAAAATACCTAAGGTGAGGGTAGCTATAATATGGGTGCGTAGACCTGTTGGGGGTTTAAAAAAAGAAAAAGCTAAAGAAAAGTGGGGTATGGTGTGAAATGTCAAAAGAGAAAAAAAGAAAGAAAGAGAAAAAAAGAGAGCTAAAATGTCAAAAGTGAAAAGAAAAGAAGAAGAATTAAAAAAGATGAGAAAAATATATCACACCCACAATGGCAGTTAAATGGTGAAAAAGAGAGGAAAAAGCTTAAAAAGATAAAAAAGGGTAAAAAGTGAAAAGTGAAGCCACAATGTGTAGTGCCAAGAAGGGTTAGTCACTAATATCCATATCTAACATACCCAGCCCGAAGCCTACATTACAAGCCGATAAAAGGTCCTATACTGATCCTAGCCTAAGTGTCTGAAAAGTTGAAGTAGAGAAAATAAGGACAAGCCTATGGTATCCAATGTACAGTATTTGGAACTACTTTGTGAGAGTGAGAGTTCTGTTTGATTAGTCCCAAGTTTCACACACACACACACATACACACACACATATATATATATGTGTGTGTGTGAGAGAGAGAGTTTTTGGGACTTCATTTGCTGTGATGGTACATGGTTTGTATTGTATTAGGCCAGTTGCCTGTGTGAGTAGCTTGATACCTCAGTTCTCTGCTAATAGTTAGATGCCATGTCTTGATCCCTATATGTTATAAGTTGTAGTTGCATGAGTGCATAGCTGACTTGGTTTGAATGAAAAGTGGGGTCAATGTCTGATAATAGTTGTATGTGCAAATTTTGTTGTGTGGCTGTAGATCTTCTATTTTAGTTTCTAGTTAAGTATCGTTTTATAGTTTTGTTATTTTTGCTTGAGGACATGCAAAAGTCTTAAGTTGAGGATGTTGATGTGTTGTGGGTTTACAGCACTTTCGACGCTTAAAATTGAGAAAATATGCATAGTACTAGGTTTTTTTATATGTATATGATGCATTTTTGCTTTGTTTTTAGGGAAATAAGGTGTTGAAGTTTAAAGCTGTTACAGAAGGAAAAAGAATGCAAAATTTGGGCTAAGGACAGACTTCTATGAGCCATACCTTGGTGGTATAAGTTGTATTGTAAGTCATGATAAATTTTAGAAGATATGTACAAGGTACTGGCCAGTTATGACTCTTGGTACGAGATGTACTGTGAGTCATGGAAAACTTCAGAAGGATACACTAGGATTTGTCTCCTGATACGGGTAGCGACTACGATCCGTGACGACTACCTACGACAAGTATCAAGGAGCTGTGGTGAAGTTCAGAAAGATTATTGAAAGGTAGATCTCATGGTACAAAAGGCAACTGCGAGTTGTAGGAGCAAGATACGAGCCATACCAAGACACTCGTGAAAATATTCAAAGGATGCCGGATATCTCAAATTCTGACCACAACAGGAATGTATGACTCGTAGGAGCATTGTATGAGTCGTACCAACTCCCAACACTTAGCCAAATTCAGAGCGGCCAAGTGTCGTACGAGTGAAGCCACGACTCGTATAATCAAGTTACGAGTCATAGGAGAAGGCAGCGACAATTAATTAGTTTTCCTTGTTAATTTAGGGAATGTTTATAATTATTTGTATAAATACTTTTCTAGGTTATTTTTGTTAGCAGATTTTAGAGGACGAATTTCTTGGAGAAGAGTTCGAATATTTTGGAGTTTCTTCTTGAGTTTGCGAATATTCTTGGGATTAATTTCCATTGTTCTTGATTTATTCTTAGTTGAATATTGCAATAACCAAATGTGTTTTATTTCTATCTTCATTGTAAGTTCTTAATTATGTTTTCTTTAATGAATGCTAATTCTCTTCTTACAATCATGAGAGGCTAAAATATCCACAACTAGGATTGTGGGAACCACGGTGAATTAACAAACTAGAATTTGCATATAGTGATTCTAAACCAATACACATGCTTGCATTTTCTTCTTTTCACTCTTAAATGTTTCTTGACGGAGCGCAACATTAAGACTTGCCCGAATTCTCTATTTTCTTGAACCTAGAGAGATAAAGATTAGGAAAAGAGAAGAACAACAAAGCCTTGAATTCAATGATTCATTGTATGACTTGAGTTGTGGTCGCAGGATAGTTAACTTGGAACAAATTGATAATGATTAAAGTGAAATCACTTAAGAGACCTAATCTGGTGATTGAGTATAGTCATCTAATAGGGATGAACCAGTCGTTTGGATAAACTTATGTTATCAGTTCTACAGGTTAAGTATTGGGATAGATCACGAGTGCAAAACCCGAAGTAGTTATAAATCTATGGGGAATGCTTCCTTAGTTAATTGCATCAACTTGACAACTTATTTATTCAATACTACTAAGTGTTTACTTCTTTAAAAACCCCACATTAGGAGATAATCGAACTAAAAGTCTAAATACTAGCATTATTCTACATCCTGACCATATTCCCTGCGGGATCGACCCCAACCTTTATTGAATTCTTTATTGACAACGTCCATTTCATACTTTTCCAGGGGTGTGATTTGAGCATTATCAGAAAACATACTTGATCTTTCATGGGATAGTTTAAAATCATGAAATCATAATCATACTTGACATACGTGAACTAGACATAAAAAATAATGCCACAATTGGCCATGATACATAATCTTGATTTTCATGAAAGCCATGCATACTTGAGAAAGTCACCATATCTTGACATTTATTAATTCATGTAGGGTTCTTGTGAAAATCATGCATCATGATCATAAAACATAATATAAAACTTGAGAGACTTGAGTTCACAATAGAATCATAGAATCTAACTCAATTCAAATATAACCCTAGGAGTTCATAACCATACTTGAAACTTTAAATTCATAATTTTATGAGAGACTTGATAGAAACATGAAACTCTAATCATAGGAACATGTATTGGATTAAGGAGCAGCTAATCTCATAGATGATCATAAAGGTATTTCAACAACATCCAAACCAACCCTAGAATTTTGAATTAGGGCATGGGGATTTGGGAAAATCGTGTTTTCAATTAAAAAGGGGCATGAGAGTGGAAGGAATCCCTCATTGATAACCCCACATTCCTGGGCTTGGATAATTCTTGCTAGGGTTTGATACCCAAGAGAGATTGAAGAGGATGAAGATGGGGAATTCTTGCTTCACTTGAGAGTTTGATCTTCTAATGAGAGTGTTAGGAGTAGAATGAGAGCTTAGGATGAATAAAACCCTCTAAAACCCTTCTTCTTATGCTCAAAATGACTTAGTTTAGGAGTTAGAAACTTAAGAAATTACAAAAACACCCTTAATAATCCAACAAAAAAATAACATTGCCAGACCTAATGACTCGTTAGGTCCTCAACGAGTCATTGGGTGCCATCCATCGCCACTGGAAAATTTTCCAACTTTCTGAGCTGAACTTGACGCCTCCACTTATCAATTTGGCATGGCACTTAATGGATTGCTTCACCACTCGTTAAGACTCTCTGAATCTCAAGGTTTCTCCCATGTCTCACACTGACGAGTCACCTAATGACTCATTAGGTTACAGGACAACCCGTTACCTCACTCGTCATGACTTCTAGAAAAACCATTTCTCTAACTTTGCACCACTTAATGGGTCACTCAACGACCCATCAGGTCACTTGAAGAGCCAGTCAATGACTCGTCCTGTGACCTGGTGCATATTTTCTTGATTTCACTATTTCAATCCTATGATCTGATCTTCGGGACTTTGGGATGTTAGAGTTCATGTCTCTTATCCCATGAACCCTAGTCGCATGAAAGCATGATTTTTAAGAAGCATTTTGAAAGCATGTAGCATTGTTTTCATAAAGGTTTAGCATATTTTCAAGTGAGTGTGCATAATGAGATTTTAGCATAAAGATATGTGTTCACGGTTGTTCTGCTCGTTGGTAATTTATATTAAAAACCGACACGCAAGTGCACATGGTCAAACAAGTAATAAAGTGGCTAAGTAGCCAAGTATCAATCCAAGGAGGCTCAAGATATGTAAAATTGCCTAATTTACTATATTTCTTTTTAACTTCTAATTATGCTAACAACAATGTAACCAATAGTTAATTGAGTTTTTGTTTCTAAGCTATATACTACAATTAATAACAACTATTTACTTTTGAATTCAGACAATGGATGTGAACATGCCAAGGTTAAGAACAAGTAATGAACTTGGTAATCATGATAATTTGGTTAATCTCTTCTTCATGTTGCTAGCCAAGAACATTCGCCTAGAAATTAAAACTCTCGTATTTAATTTCACTTTAGAATCATAAACCATCCGTCTACATTTCTGTGATCAAATGCAATTTATGACCTAGCACTACAATTCCGGTTCCTAAATTGACTAATACGGCTTTCAAGTATATTTCTATCAGGAAAGCACATCAAAACCCAATTTTCCCAAATCAAGTTAAGAACAATACCCTATTAATTCACAACTTTCCAATTTCTTGCTCTTTCGAGTGAAATTGGACTTTTTAGATATACATTAATGTTGGCCAATCACTAATGCAGTAAGAACAAGAATTAATAGAACAACATTAAAGAAGAAGAATAAAACCATATCAATTAAAATCAGAATTCATTACACATGTTCAAAACCTCAGCTAGGAAGAGAATTAGCCACTCATTCTTGGATTGATCATCCTCAAATGAGTGTAAATCATACGTACAATTGATAGAAAGAAGAAAGGAAGAGAAGAAATCCCTTAGCTTTTCCAATCTTCAACTGCTGCTAACCCACGTTCCTGCTCTCCACTTCTGAACTAGTGTAAAAACTCCAAAAAAACTAATTAAAATAAACCTAAGTGTGCTATTTATACTAGTGGGAAATTTTTCCCGAAATAACAAGCAACGTGTCACGGAGGCCAACGCGGAGCACTGCCTCCGTGACACGGCGTGGACGCGGACCTTCACTGGAATTTCCAGGGTCCAGTAAATTAGCCTCAACGTGGCACGGATGCCATCGCGGAGGCCTCTCTCCGTGCCACGGAGTTGACGCGCAGGCACACTGGAAATTGCCATTTTAATTCATGTCCAGGCAGTGTGCTACCGCGATGGTAGCGTGGCATGGCTCCATCGCGGAGCCCCTATAAATCATGCATTCCAGGGTCTTTACCACGCTCGCATCCCAATCCAACTCCGACATAGTTCCAACATGCATTTTAGCTCCTAAAAATCACATTTACCTGCAAAACAAATGCTAATCATGTTGGTTAGTATAAATTCGCATTTTATTACCAATTACATGATATTATATACACATTGCACAACAAACAAGGTAAAAATGATACGTTTGAGTATCACTTGAGCATATAAATCTACCCAAGATCAATATGATTTTTGAGCATGATTTTTCAAAGTTAAAGTAAAGTGTTATTTTGAAAATCAAGAGTTTGAAACATAGAAGATTCAAAGTTTTCAAAGAGATTTTTTAGCAAAAAACTCACAGCGATTTTAAACATCTATTATATTTATAGATAAAATACTTTATAAAAGATGTTTTAGTTGCCTCGGATAGGCATATTTATATGAGCATATGTGTCACGGCCCGAATTTACACCCTAGCCGTAACACGGGACAAGGAACCCCGAAAGGCTCCAAGTCGACCCATGGAATAATCATAGCATATCACTTAAAACTAGAAACAACCAACAACATAAATAAGTGGAAGCTAACTGCAAGAGTCTAATAAGGAACCATAAGAACAATTGTAACAACACTTTGCTACAATGCTAAATCTAGCTAGACAAGTCTGAAAGCCTTCTACTAAACTGATGAGTTGCTGGGACAAGCCCCCAGCTAACTCCTAAGATCTAAAAACTAAAACATAAATCATGTCCTCCGGAGATGAGGACTCACCACTAGCAGCTGAGAGGGAATGAAGTGTATCTAACCACGAGGCTGAGTCTGGGTACCTAAATCTATATCATGAAACAATATAGCACAAAAGGTGTACGGTCAATACTTGGAATGTACTAAGCATGCGGGATAATATAAACAACTAAATATACAAATACACGATAAGGAAAAAATAAAGTACATCAACATAACTGGTTTAACCCGCAACAATCCTCTTATGAGTCACATACACATATATAACTTCATGAAACTTTCATATGGATCTCATATCCTGAAACATCATTAAACTCATGCATAAGGATCAAGTTCTGAACATTTAATAAGAGTCGAATCTATGACTAGCATTACATATTTTACTGGATCACTACTGGTAACTGAATCTGATTCTCATTATATGAAATCTGTTGTAATCTAAAATCTGAATCATACGAAACTGAATCATGTTGATAACATAACTAAGGGAGTCATTCTCTCCTATTGAGAGTCCCAGCTAAACTAAGGGAGTCATTCTCTACTAGGGAGAAACCCAACTAAACTATGGAGTCACTCTCTTCTATGGAGGATACCGACTAAACTAGGGAGTCATTCTCTGCTGGAGGATCCCGACTGAACTAGGGAGTCACTATCTGCTATGGAGGATCCCGAGCTGACCAAGAGAAACATTCTCGGCTATAGGGAGTCCCTAGCGGACTAGAACATGAGGAGTACTGATCTGACATTATACATCTGGTCTATGCTACTACAGCTAGTCAAAAACTTGAACATTCACTGTTTTCATCATACAACATTCATTTCAAAAGGATTAGGGCTACTTTTTACTAAAAACAAGCCCAACAGTTGGAAATATCATTCTCATACTTTATCATCATAATTCATATCATCGCGGTGCCAAATCAATATTTCTTCAAATGTCTTACTAATATCATTCTCATACTTTATCATCATAATTCATATCATCGCGGTGCCAAATCAATATTTCTTCAAATGTCTTACTTTAGTGAGCATTTATAGATTCACATCATGCATTACAGTTCCAAAACATTTAAAATCCAAATTCATATCATTCAACATGTATCATAGAGACATTTATGGTTCACAGGTTCAAATTATACTTTAACATAGATACATTATTTCACATGTTTAGGTTTAGAAAACCCATGCACTTAACTTCTACCTTGAGCATTTACAATGAATTCAACATAGATTTTCATTTCTTAAGACCCATTTCATAATTCACTTCAATTCATGGGAAAGATGCAATAATTAGGCCATTATCGTAGATTTACCTCATGCCCAATCAGTTGCATCGAAAGCATAAGAAGAATACATATTTTACTTTCAATTAATCAAGCCCATACACTATAATCTCATCTCAATATATTTAGCAAATAATATATTCTAATTATTAGGAAATTCTTACAATCTTCACATATTTCATACATGGATGCGAGTCATGGATTCCATTGAGTGGACAATAATAAAACCCCAATCATCGTTCAAGCCCTTTCATGAAGAACATTCTAAAATCACACATTTTCACCATCTAACACATAATTCAAGACATTCAAATAGTTTTATAATCACAATTAGCTCATAATCCTAGTGGGTTTTAGAATTCAAGAAGACATGGAAGAAATCACCCATCAAACAAAACCCTAGGTCATGTTTTTTTCTAGAATAATTGAAATTGGATTTTTGATCAAATATTTTTGGGCACAAGGATGAAAGAATATCCTTGTTGAAGAAAAACCCCATACCTACTTCGAAGAATTTCCCACTTGAACTTGCCTTGAAGCCTTTGAATAATTCCTTGAATAATCCTTGAATCTTGAGAGAGAGGAGGAAGAAGGATTTGAGAGTTATTTGATGAACAATGAGGGTTTAGTCTAGTTATCCCTTTAAAAACGTCCCATACCATGCTTAAAACGATGTAGTTTAGGAGTTAGAAGTATAAAATTTTACAAAAATGCCCCTAAAAAAACGCAGAAAAAATCATGCTGCTAGACCCCATGGGACACTCCACGAGTCGTGGGCTTGACAATGACTCATGGTGTCAAGTCGTGGAGTGCACTGGAGTTTTTCTTAAAAGAACCTTCAGGCCTGCCAACGACTAATTCCACGAGTCGTTCCTTGATGTAACGACTTGTTCTGACCTCTCGTTGTCTCCACTATCCCAACTCACCAGAAATTCCAATCTTCACCTAACAGCTAACCTAATGAGTCGTGGGGATACCTAATGACTCATTGGGTCTTCCGTGGCCACTAGTCCAGTTTACATCCCTTGACCTCCCCACGGGTCTGACCACGACTCATGGAGTCACCTAACAAGTTGTTCCATGACTCATTATGTGTAAATATTTTCCACCTCCTATCTTAATTCTTTCTTTAAGCCTAGAATCTGATCTTAGAAACATTCGAGGTATTACAATATGTTTTGGGAGAATTATCTAGAATCCAGTTGGGTGAACGGGTTCAGACAACCCCTAAGCCCTAGAACTACGTAGCCAATGTAGGATAGGATCGTACAGTTAGTTCGGGCGACTCCTCGATAAGTCACTGGTAAGGATTTTAGTTATGGATCCATAGTTCATCTTTGACCTTAGCCCTGGCAAGGATTTGTATAGCCCTTCTCTACATGGGCCAAACATGGGATCATCATGCATTTATTCATGATGGTTGTCGCCTTGGAGGTTATGAAAAACTCCCAATTTAAAGATATACATTACTTGCATATGTATTTATAGAGACTATTATGATGTATAATTTTTGTTGCATAAACTGCTTTACACATTGATCATATTATTATATTCTGTCCTTGCATAATTCAAAGATTCAGAGTACATTTTCAATTTATTGATTCCAGTTATGTCTTTCAATTGGGACATTCTTGCTAACATTGTTTCATTCAACTATTTTACATACCATACATTCCATATGTTGATGCCCCTTTTTGGAGTTGCATCGTATTATGATGCAGACTCAAGTAGACAGAATCAGTAGCGGATACATCGCTAGGACTTCATCTACATTCAGCTTTTGGTGAGGCCACCTACATTCGGAGAGTCCTAGTTATTGAGCCTTTTATTTATAGAACTTGAGGTAGCCGTGGGAACTATGTCTCAGCACCCTTTCTACAGTTATTAGAGGCATCATAGATAGATTTAGATACTGAGTCAATAATGTTACTTCCTAACATTTATTTTAGTTATGGAATAAATTCTCTTTCATTACATTGAGCTCACTATGTTTCAGCTTCCGCATTATTATTGAGATCTAAACTGATAGTAAGCCAGGCCAAGGGTTCACTTGGATTACAAAAGTTCTCTAAGAGTCAGTCCACACCTTGGGTCTAGATTCGAGGTGTGACACATCACCACCACTAACAACAAACTTCTCCATTATCACTTGCCCTTCCTTCTCTATTGTCACCACCACCTCTTTTTTCACTTTATTTTTCTCACTTTCTATCCTTTACCTTTTGCCAGAAAATCAAACAACTATGAAAATTATTGCAACAACTTCAATAATTATTTAATTTGCTACAACAACTAAGTTGGAGTCATTGCAACAACTTTAACAATTGTTTGAGTTGTTCCAACAACTATGTTAAAGTTGCTGCAACATCTTCGACAGTTGTTCCAACAATTTCAACATTGTTGTTGCAACAACTGTGATAGTTATTTGAGTTTATTCAGAATTTTTTTTATGGCTAGAAGAAATATATATTCTCAAACTTATGACCGGAGCCAAAAAAACTTGTAAAAATAAGAGGAAAAAAGAGAAGAAAATAATAACGCAATAAAAAAATGAATACAGCGATGGCGGCAATGGTGGCGGGGCAGATATGGCGACATAGACGGAAGAGGAGGAGGAGGAGGAGGAGGTGGAAGAAGAATAAGAAGAGGGGAAAATTTTGGAGAGAAAAGAGAAAGAGGAAGAAAAAATAATATGAAAAGATAAAAGAGAGGGGAAATTTAAATTTTGAGATAAAAATTTAGGAGAAATTTTTTTTTTAAAATTCTCAAAAGTTTAATTTATACCCTAAAATTTTTAATCTTATTAATCAAATCTATTTTTTTAATTAATAATTATTGACAAAATCAATATAAACACTTGCTCATTTAAATACTTAAATAACACATCTCGCTCATTTGGTTAATTCCAAGACTCAAATGACACCTCTCAGTCATTTTTCTAAGAAAGACATAGATGGATATGTGGGTGTCTGCTATTTGAGTGACAGCCATAGAATATCGCACTTCGGTCTCCATTTTCTCAGCAAAAATTGCCTCCATTTTTGCTAACCTCCTTCAAAACACTAATCTCACTTTCTATTTTCCATCTTTCTTTCTCTCTCTTCCTATTTTCTTCAAACCATTTGATTTTAAGTTTATTCAAGGGTTCTTTTTTTTCTTTTCTTGGGAAACATGTATTTGATTGATCGGCAGTTTGAGTGTGGGCCAAGAAACTAGTACTGAGTATAGTATTTCAGTTGTTAGAATGAGTGATATTGGTTTGGCCCAAATGCGGGGTGGGATGATTTTCTCCAGGCTTGACGATTCGCCCGTGTTTCTTCAGCAGGTTAAAGAAATTCAATTTTTAAGCTTTGACATTTTTTCTACTTCCTGCGATCTATGTACATAAAAACAAATCCCTTTGTTCAAAGTGCTGCTTATACAGCCAGTTGCGGCCTTTGGTAGTGATGATTTAGTGTGCCATAGGCATTGGACAAATAGTTGATAATAAATTACTAAAATATTCTCCTGAATGAATTCATGATCCAGTAATCCACGAATTTTGATTGAGCATTTTCCTTCTTTTTGGAGGTTTACAATATGATGTAGATAAAGGATGAGTAATCACCCTTTGAGTGTTCTTATCTTATTAGTATAAACTTTGGCTTTTTGAGGTTTATGCTTGTAAATATCAATACGTATAGTTTGGTTCTTAAATTATGTATGCACGTCACTATTTCCTTTATATTTTAAACTGTTTAAGAGTTAAGGGATTGTGTGTTGAGAAAGTTATGCACTTACTTTGTACGCTGTGACGTGACTTGTTTTTTTCTCTATAAATATATATGATCATTCACTAGATGCTAATCAAACAGAACTAAATTTACCTTTTTTCAAAAAAAAAATGTAGTGGACACTGTACCGAAAACCTTGTCTTTGTTGGAGTGCATTTGCTGACACTGGTTTTCCTAGTGTGATATAAGAGGTTATCACAATTAAGGTGTTTTCGAAGAGGGAAACAAGGATTTTTAGTGTATAGAACAAGAGGTTCGCGAGGATGATCTTCCCATTAATGGAGACTTTTTTTTTTATAACTGAGAAATTTTGACGGTCAATGGCACACTTGTTCTCCTTGTTGCCAACATTAAAACATATCATCCAAGATTCAAATGCAATGTATTATGCTTATATAGTCTATGGTTAGATGCTAAGTGGGGTGTACTTAGTCCAGTGTAAAAGATCTTCTATATATGTTCGCCACTAATTTCATATGGATAGTTGTAGTCACATGAAATATGCTAATCATTTCTTACTTTTCTCAAACCACAACGTTTTTATTGGGTGGAACAGATCCAAGCTTTGGAGGAAGATTCCGAAACATTGAGGGATAAATGTCTAAAGTTTTATAAAGGATGCCAAAAGTACATGTAAGTCTCTTTATCTTGCTCTATCAACTTGTCTTTGTTTTTACGTTTCATGGAACACTTCATTATTGAGTCGTTCCATGTAAAAAGGGATCATCAACAGAGAAGAGAGAACAACAATTGGAAGGGAAGAGGGCCTTATGGATGATAACAAGAAACTAATAACAAAGCTCTAGCAACAAAATATTTTTAACTTTTAGCACATAAGAACACAACTCTATTAAAGATATATTAGTTTCATATATCATCTAACAGACAGAACACAACTGCGTAAAATCTCACCATCCTTATCTTATCATAATCTCAAAGTTTTAATTGTATCTGGTTATACTTCCCCTATTCCATTTTATGGCACTATTACTAGGAGAGTCAAATAGTTTTGTCATTGACTATGATTTTTAAGACATTTTAACTCTAAGAGTTTGTGAATTATTGTACTTATGTAGTTTCTGGATTTCTGTTCGCATTTAGACTGAAAATTAGATGTGTTGATCTTACTACTCCATAACAGACCATTCCTTTACTGGGAGAGAAAGAAATGTTTCACCAATTTTTCATGAAATGTTGCCCTTGGCATAGGACATTGCAAGAATGAATAATCAGTCACATTATGCTTAATCAATGTGTACACAAGTTTAGAAAGATTCTTATATTATTTATGGCTTTTTGCTAATAGCACACCTTTAATCTTTAGGTTTTAAGGTCAGATGCACCATGAGGGATTGTTTTAAAAAAAAGAAATGATAGGATTTTTCATGTCCTAATATAACCTGAATGGAGGTTCTTCCGATTGGATGGTTTCGTTGTGATTAGGTATTGGCGAGAAAAATAAATAAGTTAATTATGTAGTAAAAGAAAATGCTTGTGGATTTTCTGAAGAAATTTCTTGGAGGCAGAAGTCTAGATGCTTGTGGATTGAGCAAGGGGACAAAAATACAAAATTCATTCATAAGCAGACTAATGCTCAGAAAAGATTTCATAATATTGATAAATTGATGATTGGAGATGATATCTAGAGGATGATCAAATTATAAATGCTCACATATTGAATTTTTATAAGAATCTTTTTAGTGAGCCTAAACTTTGGAGATCAATTAGGAGGATGAAGGAATAAAGAAATTGTCATAGGAAGAAAAGAAATGGGTCGAAAGGCCTTTCACAATGGAAGAATTGGAAATGGTGGTTAAATGTTTTAAAGGAGATGAGGCTTCTGATCTGATGGTTTTGACTTATGTTTTTCCAAAAATGCTGGAGTATAGTAAAAATGGACATTTGGAATGTTGTCGATACCAGTGTTATGAAAGGCGCTCACCTCTCGCCTTTGACGGTGAGGCGAGGCGAGGCGATCTGTTGTCGCCATCCTCCACCATGGCGAGGCGAATCCAAAAGGCGCTATAATGCGCTAATGGTGACATGGCGACGAGGCGAGAAAGGTGTTGTCTTTTATTTTTTTAAAAGACTTGGGGCTTTAAACAGTTAAAATATTTTTAGGGTTTTAATTTCACTTTTAAATTACCAATGACTATCTGCCCTACTTTGCGACTCCGAGGAGAGAAAGACAGCGACTTCTCCTTCTTCTTCTCACCTTCTCAGGACTCCGAGACCGGGTACACTTCTTAGTTATTCTTCTTCTTCTTAAGTTCTTTTTCTTTCTTCTTCTTCTTCTTTCTTCTTTCTTCTTTAATCCTTCTTCTTTCTTCTTCAGTTCTTCTTCAGAGTTCAATTTTTTTTCTCCTTTTTCTTTTCGCCTTCTCGCTTCTCCAGACTCTGTTTTATTAAGTTCACTATTCTACACATAACAGAATCTGTGTCTGGCTTTCTGCTCTGCCACTACCCATTTTTTAAAAAATATTGGAGTCTTTCTATTCTTATTTCTGCCCAACTAAATTTATTTAATTTATGTATTAATTAATACAGTAATTATTTGGCAATTCCAAACTAGTACTATCTATTTTTAGTTTTTCAATTGAAATATTTACTATATGTTATTTCTATTGAGATTTGATTATTTATATATGAAATTAAATATTTTAATTTTTTATAGTAATTGGCGCCTCACTTCAAAAAGGCAGGTGGTGAGGCAGACCCTTGTCTCCTCTTATCACCTTTCGCCGTCCAAAACACTGGTCGATACTTTTTATAAAAAAAAAAGTCCTTTCAAAAGTATGAATGCCACTTTTATTTCTACCCCCAAAAAGAAAGGAGTAGCAGAGGTTAAAGATTTCAGACCTATCAGTCTTTCATTTCAAAATTGCTAGCAGAAAGACTTAAGGCATTCATCAGCAAGTTGGTCTCTCCTAATTAGAATGCTTTCATTAAAATAAGACAAATCTATGTTGTTGCTCTGGTAGAAAATGAGTGTCAAGATAATCTGTTTAGGAGAAAGAAAAAAAGATGACTTGCAAGCTTGATTTAGAGAAGGCATATTATCTAGCAGAATAGAACAGTAGCATCTTTGTTTCTAGGCATATGACCTGGGCTAATATACGTGACTTTTTCTCCTAGGCATGACTCCCTAGGAGATGGCGTAAGGTTTTCAAACCATCGCTATCTTTCCGCCAATGATCCTTCTGGTCATCGGCCACCAAATCAAATCAAAACTCTTTTTTTTCTTTCACAAACCCTTCTTCCTAGATGGAAGATTGTATTTACTTTTTGGTAGGATTCAAATCGTTCGACTTACTACGCATCTCAGGAACAACAGGAGATTGGTATGAATGGACAAAAAGAAGTAGAAGTGTCATCACATGAGAAACTTTCAACAGGAAATCAATGCAATGGATAGTGCAAGTGCTGAAGAAATCCTCCAAGACAAAGGGGAATGTTATCAAAAGATGGAAGAAGACAAACCTATTTTCAGAAACATTCTGTGCCAGGAATTTTAACAAATATGGGAGATATATTAGTTTGATCAATGTGAGGGGTAGGAGAAGATAAGTTATAATCACCCCGGAATTGACGTTCAACTCGGGGGGGAGAGGATAGCAGAAAAAGTGGGAGATTTCATTGAAGGAAGTAAGATGGAGGAGGACAGGGATAGTTATAAGCTGGTGGATAATGAGATCCCTTATGCAGAGGCAGTAAAGGGTATTAAATGACAAGCAGGGTAGGTAAAGAGACAAAGTGCAAGAAACATTTAATTCAGGTAGAAAACATCAAGTAGTGAAACACTGAAGAGGAGTTCGGTGGGAACTTTAAGACATCGGCTGCTAATCAACCAACTCTAGCAGAAGTCAGAAGCCGGGCTAGCAATCGATGGAAACGAGCACACGGGCTCAACATATGTGAAATGGGTAATGAAAATTTCCTCTTTGAGTTCGCCTCAAGATTCACAGCGGAACAGGTCATCACTGGGGAATGGACCTGGAAGAGCTTGGTGTTAAGACTAAGATGGTGGAATCCGAAGATAGGAACACTTGAGTTGAAACCAGACGCAGTATGGATTAGAGTGGTCATCCTCCCCTTGCATCTGTGGAGCCCTAGAGTCTTCAAATCCATCAGATATTATTTGGAGGTTGTGCTGTGATAGAAGAAGAAACGGAGCTCCGAAATCACCTAAAATGGGCAAGGGTGAAAGTGTAAGGCGACAGCAAAAACATCCCAAAGGTAGAAAACATAGAAAATGAAGGGCACATATATTCGACGTAGATCTAGATAGACTCGCCGGCGAGGGTGTTTGACTAAGGGGGCAATCAGAAGAAACCTTTTACACAGCAGTCGAGATGCTTTAACCTAAAGGATAATAGGATGGACTTTGTAAGTAACAAGCTGGTGGCTAAAAGGATAGGGGGAACATGTGATCTGACATATTTGGACATAGGCCCTACTAAGAATTTAAATTTCAAACAGGGTCGGGCACATATTACAAAGTCTAGCCATTCAAATCCAGGCCCAGTGCCAGTGAATGAGGGGGAAAGCCCTTCTCAAATAGTAGATGATCTGGCCATTCCATTAGAAGAAACACATGAGGAGCATGTGGAAGGACTGAAGGGACTTAATCAAATAAAAGAACTTACTGCAAAGTTTTTAGAGGCTTTTAACAAATGGGAAGCCTACACAGCCGGTATTAGGGATGCACTGGGATCGAGTTTTGGAGGACGAACATATGAGCTTAGCATGCACAAAAAGGGAAGTAGACAAGCAAGCTAATCTGGTCGAAACAAAGGTGAACAAAGAAGACGAGGTAAGAAGGGTGCTAGGAACGACCTCCAGTTAGTAGAAGCGAGCATGCAACTGCAAGAAGTACATGATGCCCAACCTGTAGACACCCAGGAACTGAATGAGCAAGGAAGAATCAAAATTGAAGCATCCGATTGGATAAATTCACAAATCTTGGAATTAAGAAATACATATGGGGCAATGTTTCAGGGGTTTGAAAAAGAGGCAATGGCTCTATTTTCAAAGTTAGATGAAAGAAAGGCTTCGCTGGCTAGCAAGGAAAGGGAACAGGTTTTAACCACAACCAAGAGTAGGGTAATTGGGAAAGACCAATAAAAAACCTCCAGTCCAGTCTCAACGAAGAAGTTGAAGGAGCTAGAAGAAAGGGAAGAACTCTTAGGTTAACATATAAATGAATGTTAAACTAATCACTTGGAATGTTAGGGGGCTCAACAACAGGAGCAAAAGTATTATGATTAGAAGTTCCATACAGAAATAGAAAGAAGATATTTACTATTTTTTAAAAATAAAGTTAAATAAGGATATGGAAGCTACTACAGCAAAAATCTATCTTGGTAGATGGATGAAGTGTGGGTATATTGAGGCAATGGGAAACAGTGGAGGAATTTTAATAATGTGGGATAGTAGAATGTGGAAGGGCACTAGGATTGAAACAAGGCAACATCCAATCACTTATGAATTTCAGTCACCTCATAATATTTTCAGATGGTATATCACTGGAGTATATGCCCCCATACCTGGAGGGACAAGCTAGGGTTTGGAAGAAATTATAGCAGTCAAATAGCTATGCAAGGGACCATGGGTCACCTGTGGGGATTTTAACACCAAAAGGTTGATGGAAGAGAGAAAAGGCTATAACAGAATAACAAATGTGATGGTAGAGTTCTCTAGATGGATAGAAGATATGGAACTACATGATCCATATCTTCGTGAAGGAAAATTCACCTGGTTCAGAGGAATCAACCACCCTACTACAGTAAGGATTGAAAAATTTTTATATTCCATAGAATCGGAGGAAATTTTCAACAATATCAAACAGATAATACTTCCCCGAGTAGCATTAGATCATTGTCTTATACTATTAGAGTGTGGAGACTGGAAGCAGAAAAGATCCTATTTCAAGTTTGAGAACTGGTGGCTTAAGGTTGAGGGCTTTAAAGAACTGCTTCATAGCTGGTGGAATGAGTTCATAGTAAAAGGAAGTCCAGATTATAAGTCAGTGTCAAGCTGAGATTGCTAAAACAGAAACTCAAGGAATGGAGCAGAACCACTTTTGGGGAAATAACAAATAGGAAGAATAGCCTTTTAGAGGAGCTAAGGGGCGTAGATCTGGCACATGAGAACAGGGAGCTGACTGAAGAGGAAGTAATGGCTAGGGCAACAATATTAGTAGAACTGGAGGAGATAGCCAGGCATGAGGAGGAGAAATGGAGGCAAAAGTCTAGAGTGTTATGGTTTAAACAACGGGATAACAATACTAAATTCTTCCATAGAATGGCAACAACCCATATGAGGTACAACACCATTGATAGACGGGTGGTGGGAGGGGAGGAGGTATCAGAACCTAAAGAAATCAAAAGAAACATGGTGTAGTTTTACAGATCACTCTACTCAGAAACAGAAATTTAGAGACCTGAATTTGCTCTTAGGGGTTGCCCTACTATCTCCCACGAAGAGGAGGACTAGCTTCAAAGGCCATTCTCAAAAGAAGTACTCCAGGCAGTCAAGCAAAATGATGGTGATAAAGCCCCTAGGCCAGATGGCCATACTATGAGCTTTTTCAAAGTATGTTGGGATATTATGAGAACAGTGTTGATGCATACCATACAAAATTTCCATTAGAAAGAGACCTTTGAGAAATCATTTAATGCAACATTTATTGCCCTGATCCTCAAAAAGGTTGGACCAGAAGAGTTGAAGGATTACACGCCAATCAGTTTGATAGGGGAAGTTTACAAGATAATTCCCAAACTCGTGAATGGAAGTCTGAAGACAGTTGTGGGGAAATTGATAGATGTACATCAGGTGGCCTTCCTGAAAGGTAGATAGATTATGGATGCAACTCTTGTGGCTAATGAATTGGTAGATTCCAGGAAGAAATAAGGAGTTCCAGGTATTTTATGCAAGTTGGACATTTAAAAGGCCTATGACCATGTTAACTGGTCATTTCCACTCAGAATTTTAGATAATATGGGTTTCGGTAGGAAATGGGTCAACTGGATAAAATTTTGTATATCCAGTGTGCAATTTTCCATCATCTTTAATGAAAATTTAGAAGGTTTCTTCCAATCTCAAAGGGGATTGAGACAGGTGACCCTTTATCCCCCTTCCTCTTTATCATGCCATGGAAGGATTAAATAATATGATCAGGGAAGTAGGAAGAAATGGATGGATAAAAGGCTTTAATGTTGCACAAAACAGGGGCAATAAGGCAGCAGTCACTCACCTTTTGTACACTGACGACTCTCTGGTTTTCTGTGAGGCTAATGTGACCTAAATAAGACATCTCAAGGCAATTCTTACCATCTTTGAAGGAAATTCTGGGCTACATGTGAACTAGCACAAGAGTTTTCTCTACCCTATTAACCTGGTGAACAATTTGCAGACCCTAGCTTGGAATTTGGGATGTCAGATAGTCTATCTTCCCACAAAATATCTGGGATTGCCATTAGGAGCAAAGAACAAGGAGATACATGAATGGAGTGAAGTGCTGGAGAGATGTGATAAGAGATTGGCAAGATGGAAGAGCCAGTACCTGTCCCTAGGGGGCAAATTGACATTAATCAAATCTGTGCTAGATGCCCTTCCCACCTACATGATGAGCCTATTTCCCATCTCAAAGAGAATTGAGAAGAAAATCAACCAAATCAGGAGATCTTTCCTTTGGCAGGGAAATAAGGAGAACATAAGCTACAATCTAGTGAAGTGGAATGTAGTAAACCTCAGCAAGAACCAAGAAGGCCTGGGCATAAAGAAGTTAAGTTTGCAAAACTCATGATTACTTTAGAAATGGCTTTGGAGATTCTGCAATGAGGAAGATAACCTCTGGAAAAAAATTGATCATTGACAAGTATGGGCTTCTTAATCAATGGATAACTGAGGAAGATGGTGGAACTTTTGGATGCAGTGTTTGGAAAACCATCAGAAGACTACAATATTAGCTTCAAGGTGGGTAATGGAATGAAGATTCAGTTCTAAAATGAACATTGGATAGGAGAGAATTGCCTAAGGAATCTATTCCCATACCTCTTCACTATTAGCTTACAAGAAAATCCTTTCATTGGTCAAGTATGGAGTCCCCATAGCTGGAATCTCATTTTTAGAAGAAACCTAAATGACCGGGAAGTGGACAAGGGTGCTAAATTACTCCAGCTTCTTAACTCCTTTCATGGCTTATCCAACAGACCTGACAAAGTTTGGTGGAAACTTCATAGTAAAGGGAACTTCACAGTTAAATCAAGCTACTGATACAACAATACTAACTAGACAACAGCAATAATATAGCCTTGGAAGTTAATTTGGAAGATCGAGACTCCATTAAAAGTGTTTTGTTTTGCATGGTTAGTGGTCAGGAGAGCCTGGCTAACTCATAAAGTACTACAGAGAAGAGGTTTACAGATTTGTTTAAGATGTTTCCTATGTGGGCAGGACTCTGAGGTCAATGCCCATCTTTTTTTTGCACTATGAAACAGCTATAAATCTGTGGAACATGTTCTTCTGTTTACTAGGAGTAAGTTGGTTAATTTCAAAGACTACCATGGAGCTACTAAGCAGGTAGAGACAAATTGGACGAAGGGGTTCAGAGGAGGATTGGTGGAACATGATCCCATCATGCCTATGGTGGACCTTATGGAAAGAAAGGAACTTAAGATGCTTTGAAGGCACAAGCTCCAGCAATCAGAAGATTAGATTGAATTGTCTTAGCCTTTTATATTTTTGGTGTAAACAGGACCTAGTGGGGATATAGATGTTTTTGTAGACTTCATAGGAAAATTGTAAAATCTCTAGACTAGTTTTTTGGAAAATTGTGCCTTTCCCCCGGGGGTTACACTGTTCCTACTCATCACTCCCTTGACGATGAGCTTCTTGTGAATACAAAGTTACCCTTCTCTCAAAAACAAAAAAAAAAGGAAGAGTTGGTAGAGTCTGGAATGTAAAGTAGAGAAGTACTCAAATTTCTATTTGGGGCTGCCTTTAGGGGCAAAAACAAAAGACAAAAGCATTTGGCGGGGGGGTCAATGAAAGGTGCAAGAATAAGCTCACTCCATGTAAAAAGCAATACCTATCTTCTGGGGCCAGGCTGAATCTTATTAACAGTTTCTTGGATAGGATACCTACATATGCTATGTCTTTATTTAGTATGCTTACAACAGTTGGAAAGGAAATTAGACTCTATTTGGAGAAATTTTTTGTGGGATGAGAACTCAAACTGAAAAAAGACTCATCTGATCAAGTGGTAAATGTTATTAAAGAAAAAAAGAATGGTGGATTGGGGGTAAGGAATCTGAAAATGCATAATAAGAATTTACTTTTTAAATGGCTATGGAGATATAGTAGGGGAAGTGAGGAGATTTGGCAGAAAGTTTTGGATGCTATTTGTGTTGCCAAGGTAGGGTGTAAACAAAATCCCTCACAATTGAAAATTTGTGGATGAATCTGGAAGATGATTAGTGGTTTGTGGGATGAATTTCTACAGTTCACTAGGTTGGAGATGGGAAATAGTAGTAGGATTAAATTTTGGATGGACATTTGATGTGAAAATAACAGTTTCAGAAGCAGGTTCCCATACTTGTTCAACTATGCTTAGAATAAAAGGGTTTATATTGTAGAATTTAATTCAACATCTGGATAGAGTGTTTCTTTTAGAAGGAATCTAAATGTTTGGAAATTAGACAGTTTTTACCAACTTCTTCAATAATTGAATTCATGTTCAGTAGAAAAAGGCATAGCAGATAGGTCAGTTTGGGTCAACAATAGGGATAAGGTGTTCTCAGTCAATAACTGTTACAAAATGTTGTTGCAACAATTTAATGAGGGAAATCCTAACTGGCCCTGGAGGATGATTTGGAAAACCCAAACACCTATAAAGGCAGCCTGTTTTGGTTGGCTAGCAGCTACAAATGCTTTCCGAACACAGCACAAGTTACAAAGGAAAGGTTTTTTCTTGTGATAGTAGATGTTATTTCTGCAGTCCAGAGGAGAAAACCGTTGAACATTTTTTCTTGCATTGCAGATCCTGAAGACAATGTTGAGAACTTTTCTTTAGCAAAATGGGTGTATCTTTGTTCTTACCATAAAAAATTAGTAGCTTAGTGTGGCAATCACAGAATGTTAAAAATCTTAAAGCCAATATGGAGAACTATTCTCAATTGCATAATGTGGACCTTATTGTTGGAAAGAAACAAGGCATGCTTTGATCAAAAGAAGCTACAAATTTCTAGAGTGAAAAAAAAAATCTATTAAAAATTTGTATATCTGGTGTTATAGTAGTACTTTGGATAAGATGGATAAGTAATTGGACCTTTTGTACTTGCTAGGAGATAATAAGTAGTATGGATTAAAGGGTATGCTTCTAGGTCCTGTACCTTTTTCTGTACTAGCTTAAACGGTATGTTTGGTACCTTTTCAATAAAATCTTCAGTTATCAAAACAAGGACAATCGTAGAAGTGCAACAAAGAATGCCACACATCATCATCTCCTATGATGCCCCTTAAGTTTATCAATCAGCATGTTAATCCTCTTCTTTTAACAGTGCTGAAATATTCACCATAATAAATTTAGTGATTGTTAAGTCATCAATGTTGCATTCTTTAATAATTTCTGGTAACGTGAGTGAATAGCTATTACATAATTGTCATATATTTTTTTCTATTTATCCTGCAAAGCATCTCATTGTTGTATCTTGTTTGTATTCATTTGACAGTGCTATTCCTCTATCTTCTATATCCTTCCTTCCCTTAAGGCTATGTTGGTCCTCATTGTCGGGGTTTTCCTTGAAGTTCCTTTGACAAATGATCTTTTACTTGCTTTCCTAAGTGTCTATCTGTCTACATTGCCTCTTTGAACTAGTTATGCTTATGGATGGGATATCTCAGTGTGTTCCACACTTAACGAGCATAAAAGATAAGTTGCACCATTATGTGCTACACTTAATGCAAACATTTATACGGTCTTCTTTTCAATGATGTTGCCTAACGTCAAAATTAGGGTTTGATATTTTAGTAAGATTTTATTCCACAAATAATCCTTAACTCATCGACAAGTATTATGTTGCTTGTAATACTCACTCACTCACTCTTTTTTTTCCAATTTATAGAGAAGGGCTTGGGGAAGCATATGATAAAGACATAGCCTTTGCCGGTTCTCTTGAAATCTTTGGAGGAGGGCTCAGTGATCCTATTGCTGTTTCATTTGGAGGTTCTATTTTCCCTCTATCTTTTCAGAGAGCTTGTCATAGAATTGATTTGTTCTTCTGAAGACATTCATCATAAGTCATCATTAAACACGAACAACATAAACACGAGCATCATGAGAAAGTTTAATCTTATATTATAGAGCTTGCAGTTGTGGAGACATCATTATGAGCATCATGTAGAGGACACTTATGACCAACAAAAAACATCATTTCTCATTAGAATTATTTTATTAGGACTTAGGACTAATTATCCACAAAAAGTTTATATGGATTTTCAAATTGCGATCATGAATTTCTGTTACCGCTAATCTATCTTAATCTAGTTCTGGTGTCTGTTATTGGCTAAAAGTTAAAAGGTAAATGGAACAAATTTACATCTTCTGCTACCCTTATCAAGCTCAATTAACTTTGTTTACAAACATAGCATACATTTTCCACAGAAATCTATACTTCTACTTAACAAAGAATCTAGTGTCGAATTCCTCAGCCATTTATATTGATACACATTATTTGCATTCTTAGGCACTGATATTGTAAAATTTGCTATCGCTCTGAGAGAAATTGGAACATACAAAGAAGTTCTTCGATCACAGGTAGCAGCTGCCTCCCTATATTATCTGTAGTTCAGCTATTATGCTATTTATCGAAATGTTCGTGGTGGGTTAGAGTCTTCTGTTCTTCATGGTCATGTTCGATTCCCAAAGTTATATGCATAAATGTTTTTGTTAATATGTTGCATTACTTAAAGTGTTTTAACTTTCTTATGTCAATCTGACTTTAGTAGTGTATTTATCTATTCTAAAATTTTGAGATCTAGCTTACATTTTCTTGTGAAACGGTCGAAGTTACTATTGTGTGACTTCTGAAATATCATTGTCTGCTTAGGATCTTCTACTGACATCGTCAGTTCTTCTTTTTAGGTAGAGCAAATATTAAGTGATCGATCACTACATATGGCTAGCATTGATCATCAAGTAAAGGTACCACTCATAACTTATGCTTCAAATCTTCTATCTATAGCTAGTAGGGCATTGATAAGAAAATTGAGTCCATTGTAACATTCTTTACTTTCAATAGAGATCTTTTGTTTAGGGCCTTCTTATTTTGGATCATTTTACCTGATTTAATTAGAAAATAGTACAATTTTTAGAAAAGGATTTTAATAAAAACTTTTTATCTTGAATAGAGAGAATAAAAATTTCCATTATAAAAAAGTAAAAATTCAACCTTTATTTTTCTTAAATTTGAAGCACATTATTCCATTCTCGATAACTAGCTATCTCTTGCCAACATTTTAGCTTATTGGGTCCCTTAAGGAGTTTCATCAGGCCACTTCTGAATTTTTGTTTCTCTGATTAGTTTTAAATGAATACCAAGCAACTAGTCTCAACAGACAAATTATTTCCATTTTCCAGATCCATTGCATGCTTTTTCTAGGTTAATAGATTTCCTTATTACTGAATGGTGCATAGTGGCATAAAAGTGAATTTAATCCGAAAATATGTACAATTTTTTTTTAAAAAAAAAGGATTTTAAGGAAAACCTGAATTATCTAGAATTGTGCATTCAAAAAAGTCCTGTTATAAAAAAAGAAAAAAATCAACCTTTTTTTTCTTAAAGTTGATGCACATTATTCCTTCTCGATAACTAGATGCCACTCTAGGATATATTATCTTCTTGAGTCCCTTAAGTAGTTTCATCAGGCTACTTATTTGATTCTCTAATTATTTTTAATTTTTGAATGAATAACAAGCAACTAGTTTCAACAGACAAATTATTTCCATTGCTAAAATATTCTTTTAGCAATGGTATTTTCTTGGTTAATAGATTTCTTTACTTACTGAATGGTGTATAGTGGCTTAAAAGAGATTTAGAAGAGGGCATTTGGAATGGAAATTAATTATCAATTGGCTTGAATTGAATACTTTTGGTCCACCTACATCATTCAATGAGTGAGTTTGTTTTTAATTATATGTCATATTCAATCTAAATTTTACCATTCCAATCGGATCACAAATACCCAAGTTTCCCTATATCATCCATATACATCTCCTTTTGCATTTCTCCCACGCTTACCTTGCACAACACATATATACATGCATCTTTCACTTGATGTTGCCTGAATATCCAATACTTTCAGGAAGCTCGGAAGCGTTTTGACAAAGCTGATGTGGCTTATGATCAGGTGGATATAACATCCCTTAAGTCACATTGTATATTTATCTTATGATTGACTTGCATGTTTTTGTGATAAATACTCACTCAATTTGGCCAATACAAAATCTTATAACAGAGAGAGTGACTTCCGATTGAAACTAAATGTAATTATTGCCTAATTTGATACATGTTCTTTCCCTTTGACTTCCGATTGAAACTAAATGTAATTATTGCCTAATTTGATACATGTTCTTTCCCTTTGAAATGGCTGACTTAACTAGCACATCAAGATACCATTGCTAAAAGAATAGTGGGTGCAGAGTGATAGAGTTGGTTTTGTTATTTGTTGGAAAAGATTTCCTCTTTTACATTGACATTTTGTCCTCATTATCAAACATTGACAGATTTTGATCTAGTAAATTATCCTTTCTTAATGGAGATTTTCAAGAAAAGGATCTTCGGATATTTCATATCTGCAATGATGTTCTGTCATGCCCCGAGCCTACACCCTGGACGTAACACGATACTTGAAGCCACAAGTGACCCCAAGTCAACCCCTGGTCTATCATGCACTAACATTTTGAGTAAACATGCACAGCGGAACTTATAAATAACAGCTTGATCAGTTTAGGGAAAACATAAGTACTGAAAATTAGAGAAGAAATAATATATCTAAAATACAATTCTGAAAGACAAGTCTGGTCTGAAAGCCATCTATTGAGGAGTTATTGGGACAGGTCCCCAGCTAACTCTAAGTCTAAACAAAACCATAAATAAATGAAATAAATAAACAAGGCCCTCGAATGATGAGGATTCACACTCTGATCTACTGAAGTGGAATGCTCTGAAACTGAAGTAACTATCTGTGTTGAACCTGAGAACCTATAGTTGTATCATGAAATGATACAGCATGAAAAGCATGCGTCAGTACTTTGAATGTACTGAGTAAGTGGGAGAGGCATAATGAAAATAAAGTCTGAACTGCAATGACACTCCATGACCAACAAGTAAACTGAACTGAACTACTGATATAATCTGAAATAGTCAAAGACGACCCTGTCTGATGATCATGGACATGCCCTAAGTCTGAAACACTAATTCTGGGATACTATACTGAACTGGGCTGCTTAATCTGATACAGGACTAGACTGACTAGTGGGAGAATCTTTAACCGACATTTAACCACGTGAGCTAGACGTGGAGTCCGATACACCCCACCGGTAGGACCCAATATACCTTTCCAGGGTATAAAGGCATGAACTGAGCGATCACAAAATATATTTAGGGCCAATCAAGCCAAGTAATACTGAAACCTACATTGGCAACGTAGTTTTGGCCACCTGGGTGCACTGGAACCCCGTCCTGCTTGGTGCTAAGTTCTACTCCCACTAGAAAACCTAAACTGAACTATTAGGCTGATAGCTCAAAACTGGGGCCCAAGACTAGTCGGGGACGAATAGCTGCATGTACCCTGAGAGCCTTATCAGACCAGAATCTGGAACTGGGTTCTAAGACCGATCAGAGTTGCCTATCTAGAAGCATTGTAACCGTCTATAGAACAACTAATAATTGAACTGGGGTCCTAGGGCTGGTCAAAGCTATAACTGAATGTCATGACTGCCTAATGGATCAAATAACTGAAATCTGAATCTGAGTCTGAAAACTAGGAGGCACCACTTACACCTCAAAAACATAAACTGGAGTCAAATTGATCAGCTGACATTTTCTGGACAACACTGAGGTTGCTAAAATCCGACTGAAGCTAGACTGATATGATGCTGACTGAGACTAAGCTGATAGAGTTCTGTGTTCTAACTAACTGAATTTCTAAGTAGCTAATAGAGAGCTCATTTATGCTGACAACACGGATAAATTCATACCATAAGGAAATTTCAAGAATTTGGGAATTTCACTCAACAGAGCCAAAAGTCATTCTCATTCATGGGATATTTACCCAACATATATGCATAGCAAGAAATTCTAGGAATTCAATCCAAAGCATTCTTCAGTCACTAGAGGGAATTTAGCAAGTAAAATTATTACTCGAAAATTTAGGGCTTAAACTCACTTTTATTTTCATGAACACTGACAATATGATAAGGAGTTTATGGGAATCATATCAACAATATACGTGAACATTGTTCTAAGTGAAATCAACGAAAATAAACATGAATACTCTTCCTATTCGAAAGACTCAAGGCTAAAAACCGGTAGGGGAATTAGAGGAGGATCTTAGGGAACAAGGGAAGAACAATCCCCTTGATAAAACCCCACATACCTGATGAAGAAACCTGGAGAATCTGCTTGAAAATCAGAGAGGAAAGTTCATCCCTAGCCTTTGCTTTGAAATATCCT
The DNA here is from genome assembly GCA_035772735.1 of Datura wrightii. Lineage (NCBI taxonomy): Eukaryota > Viridiplantae > Streptophyta > Magnoliopsida > Solanales > Solanaceae > Datura > Datura wrightii. Next base: position 164,172,037 of record JASDFA010000018.1, on the reverse strand, counting down.
GAGAGAGAATTCTACGATGTTCTTCTGAGGATTAGCATGAGTATGAGGGGAGGAACCACTTTTCCCCACTAAAACATCTAAAATTGGTGCTTAAACAATGTGGTTTAATGCTTGAGAAAATAGAAAATTACTAAATAGCCCTTAGAAATTCGCAAGGAAAAACTGTCAGGTATCCCTAACGGGTGACCTAACGACTTATTACCAGGTCCAACAAGCCTTTGGATCCTCTCGTCAAGTACACTAGAAAGTCTCTACTAATCCCTGACGGGCACATGACGAGTCATCATGACTGGGAACGACTCGTCGTGGCGTCCTTCAGGTACACTGGTAAGAAAACTGGAAAGGACTAGGAATGACTTGTTGTGTCGTCCGTCAGATACACTGGTAAGAAAACTAGAAAGGACTAGAAACGAAGGACCTGACGAGTCCTTACTGCTGATGACGACTCATGGTGACCTTCCATCAAGTACACTGCCTACTTCTCAAATTCTAAAGCTCCGGCTTGGCAACAGGCGACTTAACGAGTCGTGTGGCCTGACAATGACTCGTGGGGTCGTCCGTTAGGAACACAAAAACATATTTTTGGCATCCTTCTAACGGCTGACCTAACGAGTCGTTGGATCCCTTAACAACTCGTTAGGTTGGTCGTTTTGCAATTTTCTGCAGTTTTCCAGATTTTCTTAATTAAGTCCCAGATATTGATTTTGAGCTTCCGGGGCATTACAATATCTCCTCCTTGGAAACATTCATCCTCAAATGTTAGAAAACTCATAACAACCAGAAAAATAACAATCAAAACATTTAAATACTACTCATTCAACTTCAAAATGACCAAACTGACTACCCCCAATTTGGAGAATATAACTGGATTGAATTTTGCTTTTCATAAAAACAGCCAAAGTTAGGAAGAAAATTTAGATACATGAACTGAATTCAACAACTAGTTAGGGTCTTAAAACAAAATTCACATATCAAACTGCAATAGAGTCGGTAGAGAACAAGTGTGGGTATTTGGCCCTCATATCTGCTTCGGCCTCCCACGTAGCTCCTTCGACTTGTTGATTCCTCCATAAAACCTTGACTAAAGCTAATTCCTTATTCCTCAATCTACGAACCTGTCGGTCTAGGATTTGAATTGGTACCTCCTCATAGGTGAGGCTATCCTTGACTGCCACATTATCCAATAGCACCACAGAGGTTGGATCTCCGCTACACTTTTTCAGAAGTGATACATGGAAAACTGGATGTACAACTGCTAGTTCTGAAGGTAACTCTAGCTCATAGGCTACCTTGCTGATACGCCTCAAAATTCTATAAGGTCCCACATACCATGGACTGAGCTTCCCCTTCTTTCCAAACCTCATCACCCCTTTCATGGGTGAAATTTTCAGGTACACCCAATCATCAACTGAAAACTCCAACTCTCTTCTCCGCACATTCGCATAAGATTTCTGGAGGCTCGAAGCTATTTTTAACCTTTCTCAAATGAGCTGAACTTTTTGCATTGCCTCATGAACTCAGTCTGGCCCTATCAAAGTAGCTTTACCGACTTCAAACCATCCTATAGGAGATCTACACCTCCTACCATACAATGCCTCAAACGGGGCCATCTGAATGCTGGAATGGTAGCTGTTGTTGTACGCAAATTCGATAAGAGGCAGATGGTCATCCTAATTACCCTTAAAATCAATTGCACACACTCTTAGTATATCCGCTAGAGTCTGAATAGTCTGCTCAGCTTGCCCATATGTCTGCGGGTGAAAAGCTGTACTGAGCTTGACCTGAGTGCCAAGTCCCTTCTGAAAAGACTTACAGAAATAGGAGGTGAACTGGGTACTCCTGTCTGAAATAATAGCCAATGGCACCCCATGAAGTCTAACCAGCTGCCGAATATAAAGTTTAGCATAATCCTCACCTGAATCTGTGGTTCTGACTGGGAGAAAGTGGGCTGACTTGGTTATCCGATCCACTACCACCCACATTGAGTCATGCTGCCGGTGAGTCTGTGATAGACCTGTAATAAAATCCATATTTAACTCTTCCCACTTCCACGTGGGTATACTGATATCTTGAGTCATGCCCCCCTGGCCTTTGATGTTCCACCTTGACTTGCTGGCAGTTCGGGAACTTAGCTACAAATTAGGCAATGTCTTTTTTCATGTTGTTCCACCAGTAAATATCCCTCAAGTCGTGGTACATTTTAGTAGCACTAGGGTGAATGGAATACCTTGAGATGTGTGCCTCAGCCAAAATATAATGTCTCAACTCATCGATATTTGGCACACACAAACTTCCCTGGTAGCAGAGCACTCCATCTCCCCCTTAGGAGAAAGCCTCAACTTCTTTTCTGAGAACTGCTTCCTTGAGTTTAAGTAGAACTGGATCTTCATCTTGTCTGGACTTAACTTCAACTACCAAAGATGAACTTGACCCGCTTTGTAGTACTGCTCCACCTTCAGCTGAGTCTACCAGTTGCACCCCTAACCAGGCTAGTTTGTGAACATCCTTTGCTAACTCCATTTTTCCTCCCTCAAAGTGAGATACACTTCCCATAGATCATTTGCTTAGGGCGTCAGCCACCACATTGGCCTTGCCTGGGTGATACAGCACACTCATGTCATAATCTTTCAAGAGCTCCAACCACCTTCTCTATCAGAGGTTCAGGTCCTTCTGGCTGAACACGTACTGAAGACTCTTGTGATCTGTGAACACATCCACGTGAGCCCCGTACAAGTAGTGTCTCCATATTTTTAATGCAAATACCACCGCTGCCAACTCTAAGTCATGTGTTGGATAATTCTTCTCATGGACTTTGAGCTGTCTGGAGGCATAAGCTATCACTTTTCCCCTCTGCATCAGAATGCATCCAAGTCCAACTTTGGAGGCGTCACAATACACTACAAACCCATATGTTCCTTATGGCAAGGTTAACACTGGAGAGGTAGTGGGTCGAGTCTTCAACTCCTGAAAAATCTTCTTGCACTCATCTAACCACTGGAATTTCACCTTCTTCTAAGTTAACTTGGTCAGAGGAGAGGCTATGGAGGAGAACCCTTCTACAAACCATCGGTAATAACCCTCTAAGCCCAGAAAACTCCTGATTTCTATCGGAGAGGTAGGTCTAGGTCAATCCTTCACTGCTCCTATTTTATGAGGATATACTTGTATCCCTTCACCTAAGACCACATGACCTAAGAAGGTCACAGACTTCAACCAGAATTCACCCTTACTAAACTTGGTGAATAACTGGCGATCTCTGAGAGTCTACAATGCTAACCTTAGGTGATTGGCATGCTCTTCCTCATTTCTGGAGTACACCAGAATGTCGTCGATAAATATGATGACAAACATATCTAGGTACAGCTTGAAAACCATGTTCATTAGGTCCATGAAGGCTGTTAGGGCATTAGTCAACCCAAAGGACACAAACTCATAGTGACCATACCTAGTTCTGAATGTTGTTTTCGATATGTCACTTTCTCTAACCCTTAACTAATGGATCCTGACCTGAGATCGATCTTGGAGAAACAACTAGCTCCCTGAAGCTGATCGAATAGGTCATCTATTCTAGGTAAGGGATATCTATTCTTGACTGTGACTTTGTACAGCTAATGGTAATCTATGCACATTCTGAGGGTACCGTCTTTCTTACGCACGAATAGCACTGGAGTAACCCAGGGAGAGATATTGGGTCTGATAAAACCCTTATCAAGAAGATCTTTTAGCTGCTCCTTCAACTCCTTAAGCTTAGCTGGTGCCATTCTGTAAGGAGGGATGGAGATGGGCTAAGTATCTAGAAGGAGATCTATCCCGAAGTCTATTTCTCGTTCAGGGGGAACTCCAGGAAGATCTTCAGGAAATACATATGGGAATTTGCTGACAACTGGAACTAACTGAATGGATGGGGTCTCAAAGTTGGAATCCTCAACCCGAACCAGATGATATAGACACCCTTTGGAAATGAGTTTCTGGGCCTTAAGGAAGGAAATAAACCTACCCTTAGGCGCTGAACTACTGCCTGACCATTCTAACACGGGCTCATCTGGAAACTGAACCTTGAAAACCCTAGTCCTGCAGTCAACTGAGGCATAGCAGGAATGTAACCAATCCATGCCTAGAATAAGGACGAAGTCAACCATGTCTAGCTCTACAAGATCAGCTGGGATGATTTTATTTAAGACTGAGACTGGGTAGTTTCTGTACACCCGGCTGGATCTAACTGACTCACCAACTAGGGTGGAAACTGAGAAGGGTTCTGATAGGACTTCTGGACTGATGTCAAACTGAACTGCTACATAAGGAGTCACAAACGAAAGAGTAGCTCCTGGATCTAGGAGGTCATACACATCTTGATGAAAGAGACGTAACATACCAGTAACTATGTTCGGTGAACTTTATTGATCCTGGCGAGAAGAGAGAGAATAAAAACAATTCTAGCATTGACCGCCATTTGTACCTGGTGGGTTGGCCTGCTGGAGCTACTGAGGTAGTGGATTTTGATCTTCCTCACCCTGCTGATGCACACTCCCTAAGCCTGTGTCCAAGTTGTCCACACCCGAAACAGCCCTTCCTCCCTGAAGGCATTCTCCTGGGTGATTTCTAACACACTTGGAACAAGCTGGATATTTTTTTCCTGTACTGGGGGCCTGAGACTGAGTTCCAAAAGACCTACCCCTCCGATCCTGGCGGGACCGAGAGGTTGGTGTGCTGGCTGAACTAGGTGTTGGGGACCTCTACTATTGCTGATGCTGCTGTGGGTGGCTACTACCGCCAGATCTCTGGTGGCCGAAATCTGACTGGCCTGTTCTTGCCCTCTTATTCTTACGTTCCATATCTTTCAGCTTTTATGCCTCAATCTACCGGGCATACAAAATTAAGCTAGAAAGATCCATGTCCTTGATTAGCATTGCCGTCCTACACTCTTTGAGGACAAGGTTAGACACTCCATTTACGAACTTTAGCATACGAGCCCTCGGCTCGGCCACCATCTCTGGAGCATACTTTGATAGTCTAGTAAACTATGCCATCTTAGCCTCCCTCAACTCCCTGGGAAAGAACCTATCTAGAAAAGATGTATGAAACTTCTCCCACTCAATCGGTCCTGCTTCTGCTAACCGCCCCTCCTTCTACTACTCGTACCAAACCTGGGCTACCCCTTTCAGCTGGTAAAAAGCCAGGTCAGCACTCTCGGAGGAGCTGACACCCATGATTCGGGTGATCTTTCTGATCTCATTTATAAAGCTTTGTGGGTCCTCTCCCACCTTTGTTCCGTGAAAGTATGGAGGGTTCATCTAGGTGAAATCCCGCACTCGGGCAACAGCTGCAGATCCACTTGTGGCTACTGGAACCACCCGTTGGTTCACTTGATTGGTGATGGTCTGAGTAAGCAACTGAATGACCACCCTGAATTTAGCGGTATACAAAGAGTTGTCCTGAGGAACTTTCGAAGTTGGTGGAGTGGGTCTGTTGGCGTTTCCGACTCTTCGTCCATTTCCATGTTGAGGAGGCATGGTTCACTGAAAGGAAAAGGACACGCTTTAGAAAGACGTCTTTGGAATTTGACTTTAATGCACGATAAAGAACATGAACAAAAGGGGAATTTTTCCTAATAGTATCTCATAGCCTCCTTGTCATAAGTGTGGCACGCTTCACACCCATGAAAAGGACTCTACTCAATGCGGCTTTCAGACTTTCCGAGGATACTCTAAACCTAGTGCTCTGATACCAACTTTGTCACTCCCTGAGCCTACACCCTAGACGTAACAGGGTACTTGAAGTCACAAGTGACCCCAAGTCAACCCCTTGTTTATCATGCACTAAAATTTTGAGTAAACATGCACAGCGGAACATATAAATAACAGCTTGATCAGTTTAGGGAAAACATAAAGACTGAAAAATAGAGAAGAAATAATATATCTGGAATACAATTTTGAAAGACAAGTATGGTCTGAAAGTCATCTATTGAGGAGTTATTGGGACAGGTCCCCAGCTAACTCTAAGTCTAAAAAAAACAATAAATAAATGAAATAAATAAACAAGGCCCTCGAATGATGAGGACTCACACTCTGATCTGCTGAAGTGGAATGCTCTGAAACTGAAGTAACTATCTGTGTTGAACTTGAGAACCTGTAGCTGTATCAAGAAACGATACAGCATGAAAAGCATGCGTCAGTACTTTGAATGTATTGAGTAAGTGAGAGAGACATACTGAAAATAAAGTCTGAACTGCAATGACACGTCATGACCAACAACTAAACTGAATTGAACTACTAATATAATCTGAAATGGTCAAGACAATCCTGGCTGATGGTCATGGACATGCCCTAAGTCTGAAACACTGATTCTGGGATACTGTACTGAACTGAGCTGCTTAATATGATTCTGGACTGGACTGACTAGTGGGAGAGTCTTTAACCGACATTTAACCACATGAGCTAGACGTGGAGTCCGATATATACACCCTACCGATAGGACCCAATATACCTTTCCAGGGTATAAAGGCATGAACTAAGTGATCACAAAAATATATCTGGGGCCAATCAGGCCAAGTAATACTGAAACCTACACTGGCAACGTAGTTATGGGAACTTGGATGTGTTGGAACCCCAGTCCGCTCGGTGCTAAGTTCTACTCCCACTGGAAAACCTAAACTGAACTACTAGGCTGATAGCTCGAAACTAGGGTCCAACACTAGTCAGGGACAAATAGTTGCATGTACCCTGAGAGCCTTATCAGACCAGAATCTGGAACTGGGTTCTAAGACCGGTCAGAGCTGTCTATCTAAAAGCGTTGTAACCGTCTATAGAACAACTAATAACTAAACTGGGGTCTTGGGGCTGGTCAGAGTTATAACTGAATGTCATGACCGCCTAATGGACCAAATAACTGAAATTTGAATCTGAGTCTGAAAACTACGAGGCACCACTTACACCTCAAAAAGATAAACTGGAGTCAAATTGATTAGCTGACATTTTCTGGACAACACTGAGGTTGCTAAAATCCGAATAAAGCTAGAATGATATGATTCTGACTGAGACTAAACTGATAGAGTTCTGTGTTCTAACTAACTAAATTTCTAAGGAGCTAATAAAGAGCTCATTTATGCCGACAACACAGACAAATTCATACCAAAAGGAAATTTCAAGAATTTGAGAATTTCATTCAATAGAGCCAAAAGTCATTCTCATTCATGGGATATTTACCCAACATATATGCATAGCAAGAAATTCTAGGAATTCAACCCAAAGCATTCATTCACTAGAGGGAATTTAGCAAATAAAATCATTACTCGAAAAATTAGGGCTTAAACTCTTTTTTTTTTCATGAACACTAACAATATGATAAGAAATTTATGGGAATCATATCAAAAATATACATGAACATCGTTTTAAGTGAAATCAACGAAAATAAACGTGAATACTCTTCCTATTCGAAAGACTCAGGGCTTAAAACTAATAGAGGAATTAGATGAGGATCTTGGGGGTACAAGGAAAGAACAATCCCCTTGCTAAAACCCCACATACTTGATGAAGAAACCTGGAGAATCTGACGGGCACATGACGAGTCGTCATGACTGGGAACGACTCGTCGTGTCGTCTGTCAGGTATACTGGTAAGAAAACTGAAAAGGACTGAGAACGACTCGTCGTGTCGTCCGTCAGGTACACTGGTAAGAAAACTGGAAAGGACTGGAAATGAAGGACTTGACGAGTCCTTACTGCTGATGAAGACTCGTGGTGACCTTCCGTCAAGTACACTGCCTACTTCTCAAATTCTAAAACTCCGTCTTGGCAACGGGAGACTTAACGAGTCGTGTGTCCTGACAACGACTCGTGGGGTCATCCATTAGGAACAGTGAAACATATTCTTGGCATCCTTCTCACGGCTGACCTGATGAGTCATTGGGTCCCTTAACGACCCGTCAGGTTGGTCGTTCTGCAATTTTTCTGTTGTTTTTCAGATTTTCTGAATTAAGTCCCGGGTATTGATTTTGAGTTTCCGGGGCATTATATGTTCAAGATCCTAATATCCTAGGTTACACGATCCAGCACGAGAGGATGGCTTTCCCACTTCTTGCTCCCATGTCTAAACATTTGGAAATATCATAACATTTGTTTGAGTTATAGCCTACTGAAAAATGAAAATCACCCTATACTGTGTAAGTATTGCCTTTGTTCAGGTCCGCGAGAAGTTCCTATCGTTGAGGAAAAGTACTAGGATGGATATAGATGTAGCCATTGAAGAGGTACCCATATATTGGTTCTTAAAATTGAAGATCTGTTTCCCTATTTATGTTTTGACTGATAAGGTAGTTTTATGGTTACAAATTCTAATTTGGTGGAGAGCTGTTCCAGGAACTTTATTACGCAAGGTCGACTTTTGAGCGTACCCGCTTTAATCTGGTAAACTAAGTTAATTTGCAATCATTCAATTCCAGCCTCCCCCCCACCCAAACACATACATGTATGTACGTTCAGTCTGTAAATAAATAGTGATGTAGTGACAAAAATCAATGATCTAATATTTGCAATACGTCAACATAATATCAGGTTGGAGCTCTTTCTTCTGTTGAGGCCAAGAAGAAGTATGAATTCTTGGAATCTGTTAGCTTGACAATGGATGCTCATCTTCAGTATTTCAAACAGGTCATGTTCTATTTCTTTTGAGTAGCAAACAGGTCTTGAAATGATGAAATGTAAGAGTTATTCATATTATGGAGTGCATCATGGTTGAATCTGAGATACTACGTCATGTACAGGGGTATGAACTGTTGCATCAGATGGAGCCTTATATCAATCAGGTTGATTATTCTAGTTCCAATACTAGTTGTGATATAATATTTTTGTACTATCTTTTTTCCATGAAGACATTCCACCTTTTTAGATTGGAAGGGATGTAACCAGTGCACTTTCATTAAAAAACTAGATTGTTTTTTTTCTTCAAAAAATGGGAAATAAATTGTTTGTGTCCAGTTTCATGAAATCACAAGTGACATCTCTTATAGATCTCCCTCAAAATATCTAAATTATATGTTCTTCAATTATGTATTAAAGACACTCATTGAGAGCTTTGAATTCCATAAAATAAACAGATATGATAACCATGTAAAACATTGCGCACATGCATATTGATTTTCATATTAGACCATGAAGATTTCAAGAAAAGAAAAGACTTTATATTTCTAGATGATTATACAACCCATGAGAATTGTTACTTAAACAAGCCTAAGACTAAATAAGGAAAGACAATTACATTCAATACAATATCCTAACCAATTGGTAGGAGTGCTTTGTCTTGTTGTTTGACCATACTGATAGTCATAGTACTATTCGTGTAGTTTCTTGTTCTTTGGTTTCTGTTATTATCTGATGTTTCTTGGTCATTCGACTATCATATTTTCATTTTAAGTACTATGTTTGTTACTAGCTGTTGGTTTTGTTCCTAACTATTGTTTCTTGTAATTCCATTATTTCTTTTTTGTGCTACTTGGACTGCTTTTTCTCTTGAGCCGAGGGTCTATTGGAAACAAGCTCTCTAACTCTGAGGTAGGGGTAAGGTATGCGTACACTCTACCCTCCCCAGACCCCACTTTCTGGAATTACACTAGGTTTCTTGTTGTATAAATCATTCTATTCCTATGATTAAACTATCAATATTAGTGAAGACTCCCTCTCAAGTTGGTGCAAAGATGTCGCATATAAAAACTAGTGTATGAAAAGTCTGTTTGTTGAGGCCTTTGGTAAACACATCAGCTAGCTTCTTTTTCGATGATACATGGACAAAACTCAAGATACCACTCATAACTTTTTCTTTGATGAAGTGTCGATCAATTTCGACAATGTTTCTTAGGTCATGTTGAACTAGATTTTGAGCTATACTGATTGCATCCTTGTTGTATTAATACAAAAGAATTTCCCTTTTTTTATACAATCTCAATTCCGCGGTAGCTTTTGTAACCACAAAAGTTCACTAACACCCTAAGCCATAACTTTATATTCTGCCTCCGCACTTGATCTAGCAACTACACTTTGTTTTTTGCTTCTCCAAGTAACCAAGTTTCCTCCCACGAGTGTGCACTAACTGGATGTAGATCATTTGTCATCTAGAGATCTAGCCCAATCAACATCTGTAAACACTTCTATCTGGAGGTGACCATGTCTGGATAAAAGTAGACCTTTCGCTGGAGCAGATTTTAGATACCTTAAAATGTCTAATATGAAAAACAACTTGAATATGAGGATCATGCCTAAACTGATTCACCAGGCTAACTGTATAGTCTATGTCTAGTATAGTGTGAGAGAGATAAATGAGTCTTCCAACTGGCCTCTAATATCTCTCCTTATCAACTGACTCTCCATCTCTGCTCTGTAATTTGTGGTTGTTTCACCTGGGCGATTTTGATAGTATGCAACCTGCCATATCAATTTCTTTCAAGAGGTCCAAAATATATTTCCTTTGAGAAATAAAGATTCCTCTTTTTGATCTAGCAACCTCAATTCACAAGAAGTATTGCAGTTCTCCAAGATTCTTGATGTCAAATTCCAGTGCCGACAACTTTTTCAATCGGGTCATCTCCTCTTTCTAATTTCCTGTCATTACTATGTCATCAACATAAACTATGAGAAAAGCGAGTTTACCTTTTTTATGTGTAATGAAGAGGGTGTGATCAAAACTGCTTTGTTGGTAACTGATGTAAAATCTGTCAAACCAAGTTCTAGGAGATTCTTTCAGTCCGTACAAGGCTTTCTTCGATTTGCATACCATTCCTCAACTTTGTTCAGTACCATATCTAGGAGGAATATCCATGTACACCTCTTCTTATAGGTCTGCATGAAGAAATGTATTCTTCACATCAAGCTGTTGTAAGTCCCAAATAAGATAAGCTGCACAGACAAATGAATTATAGTAGTGTTCATTTTTGCAATAGCGGAAAACGTCTCTTGATAATCCGCTCCATAAGTCTGAATGATCCCTCAGCCACCAATCTTTCCTTGAATGTTTCAATGGAACCATTAGCTTTAGTTATATAGTGAAGACCCATTTGCAACCAACAAACTTCTTGTCTGGTGGTGATGCAACAAGTTCCCTAAGCCTCATTCTTTGACAAGACCTTCATTTTCTCAATCATAGTTTGCTTCCATTTAGAATCTGCAAAGCTTCCCTCTGATTCTAGGTAATGGACACAAAAGAAGTAGACAAGGCAAAGGCTCTATAAGAGGGAGATAAAGAATTATAGGAAATAAGGTTAGATAAAGGGTGTTTGGTGCAAGATCTGAATCATCTTCTAAGCAATAGACAAATCTAACTCATTAGAAAATGTAGATACCTCACCAGAGAAAGAAGACTCGGCTTCGGCTGATTGCATGATGGCTTCTTCTGCTTTATTTCTACTTGAGTAAGTTATCAAATTAGGTCTCTCCAAATGTCCAAAAATATTCCCTTAATCTTTTCTCCAATTTCACTTTCAATAATGGAGCTATGAAGAATCATCTCTTCTTCCTTATAATTCTCCCCTTGAAGAGGATATGGTGTAATGCTGAAATAGGGCTGAAATTCTCAAAAGGGAACATCCATGCTGATAAAGAATCTCCAAGAAAGAGGGTGATAGCATTTGTACCCTTTATGTGTTGGAGAATACCTAATAAAAGATACATTTAAGAGCTTTAGGATCAAGTTCCTAGAGTTCCTAATGTGGAGAAAGCAAACACACCCAAGTACCTTCGGAGGAACAATATAGTCATTCTTACCCTTTAAAGTTTCCATGGGACTCAAGAGATTAGGGGCTTTAAGTGGCACTCTATTGATAAGGTAGGAAGCTAGTAGAATGACATCTCTAGTAAGGTTTCGACAAATTCATGGTAAACAAAATGGATCTCGCTACTTCTAACAAATGCCTATTTTTCCTTTCAGCAACTCTATTTTCTAACTAGTATAAGGACAACTAGTTTGATGGATCATCCCAAAAGAGTCCAAGTAAGCTCCAAAAGTTTTGTCCCTGCATTCGGTGCCATTGTCAATTCAAAGTATCTTTTTTTTAGCCTCAAACCGAGTACAAATCATCTTATGAAATGACTGAAAACATGAGAAAACTTCACTTTTGTCTTTCAACAGATATACTCATGTCATTCTAGTGCAACAATCAATGAAAAAAACCATTGATAACTAGACAAAGAAAGTGTTTGAGCAAGAACCAATACATTAGAATGAACAGTGGAAAAGGGAATTGTAATTTTATGATGACTCTAAGGATAAGAGTTTTTAGTGTGCTTGGCATATTCACAAGCATCACAGAACAAAGATTCAAACTCAGTTCTAGAAATAAACTCGGATATAACTTCTTCAAAGCAAAAAAAGATGGGTGCCCTAACTATCTATGTCACTATATTATTTCTTTGTTGACATCCTTATTTCCTAAAAAAAGGCCTGACCATATTGTCAAGTTTCATCTATCAAATATAAGCCTATCATGCAGTCTATCACTGCCAATCTTCTTCCTTGTTTGAAGGTCCATAAAAACACAAAAATCAAGGAAGAACTCAACACTAAAAGTTTAGTTTTTTGGTGATGGAGCTAACATGTAACATGTTAACAAGAAACTCAAGTACATGAATAATGGATGATAAGGCAATATCAAGGGTATATACGACTAAATCTGTTCCAGAGACAAGGGGTAGGGAGCCATTGACTATTTTCACATAATCCCTTTGGAACTGGGAGTGTAGTTTTGAAAGCCTTTGGAAAAGCCTGTCACGTGTCTATTTGCACCAAAATCAGTAATCAAAGAATTAAGTTGAGCATTAAAAGCTATACCTATCTGCACATAATTGGAACTGTTGAATAGCCAACATTAGAAGAGTCAAGTTTGTCCAGAAGACGCCAAAGATGTTGAACTTCATATAGTGACAAAGTCTTTTGTCTAAAAGACGCTAAAGATGTTGAACTTCATCTAGAGACAAAGTCTCTGCAGAAGTAGTGTCTCTGGATGGCTCCACATTTTCTGCAATAGCCTGACTCCTGGATGGACCTACACATTTGCCTCCCTAACCTCTAGTCGATCTACCATGTAGTTTGCTGTGTAGGTGATCTTTATTAGAGAAAGTGATTGCCTTTGGTAGCTCACAACTAACCCAAACTTCTCAGTTGGTGCAGAATAAAGCATAACCGCATCAGCTCTCTTCCTGTTGAATATAGGAATATGCATCCTCAAGAGAAGGAAAAGAGACTTTACTGAAAACTTGAACCCTGATTTGATTATGCTCTTGGTTCAAGCAGCTAGAAAATCGTAGACCCTCTCCTTCTCAACTAGTTGGTGAAAGAGAACTGCATCGTTAGTGCAGTTCACTTGGAGATCCTGATAGTAGTCAAGCTCCTTCCATATTCCAATTAGCTTGGAATAATAATCAATAATAGTACTAGATGGAGCTGTTTCCTCACCGGAAGTACATCTCAGAACAGTGCTGAAGGTGCAGATCTGAAAAAATCAATGTTGTTTAGAATAGTAGCTAAAAAATCATAACAGTGTTTGATGAAGCAGAAATTGTAAGGGAAGGGTCAGAACAAGATAGCGACCCAAGATCTGGGGGAAAAAATTGAAAATTTTCACTGGAAAGCTGTAGAATTTACCGAAAAAGTAGCTGCCACTCTGGAACCTTAATTCTGGTGACCGAGAAAAATAAAACTGGTAGGGATAGGCTCAAAAAGTTCAGTGACCCCAACGGAGAAAAAAAATCCCAAAAAAAATGACTGGAAGAAGTTTGTGTTGCAGACAGCCACCAAGAGTGAGAAATCTTGACCACTTTGATTAAAACAGAATCCTAGTATTGCGTGATGGAGATAACTCACCTTAATAAAAGCAGCAATGACTCTGATATCACAAAAATTTTAAGATGAAAAGACGTCTTTTTTATTTCTGGATGATTATACAGTGACCTCCTTATTCAAGATGAAAAGACGTCTTTTGTATTTCTGGATAATTATATAGTGACCTCCTTATTACATGATAACAATTTTAACAGCCACTAATGTTAGATTTCAATAAAAAATTAGATGATTATATAACCCACTAGGTGCTTGTACAATGAGTCCTAAGACTAAATAAGGAAAGAAAATATCACATAATCAATTCCTAATCAATTACAACCAATTATATCTGTTTACACTCAATTACATTTAATACAATATCATTCTACTCCTATAATTCAGCTATGAATATCAATCAACAGACCACAAGAAAAACAAACTAAATTACAAATCTAGAAGTGTATTCCAGTTGTGTTATCATTACATCATGATGAGGCTAGTGTCTTGCTCCTTTTTCTCCCTTCCTCTGTAGACAACATAAGAAGGGGAACTCTTTGTTTTTAGATCTTCACTCTAATAGAACTTAGACAGCAGCACGTGCCAAAAACACACTTGCCATCCACAACGTGGCTGAAGATTTGCAGAAAATATTGAAGTGAATAAACCAAATTGATTAAAGCATTTCCTCTATTTGGTAGTGCATGGAATCTCATGTGGTCTTGGAGAGGTTTGAGGATTGATATACTTCCATTTAGTTTTGAGCCTAGGGATGTCATTATTTTCTCTCCACAAAATTGAGAAGATATAAAAATAAATTTTTTGATTCTTTAAATGCTCAACAGGGTCAACACGATAACACTGAAATTGCATGTGTTGATCTTTGTTTAATTGATTTTGCAACCACATAACTGCCTTAAAGGGTTGGAGAGATCGTAGATAGTTGACAACAGCACGATTAAGACAAAAATTGGGAAAGAAGCATCTTTTTGTCCTCTTTTTGTTAAAACTGGCTAAGATCTATGTTTCAACATACTGGTGTGTTAAGCCTCACTCTAGTTTGAAATATGTATTTTGGGTGGACCTTTGTGCCATTGCTCATTAAGACATATAACATAATAATTAAAGGATATACCAACACAAGATTTTCTAAATCTTGAGATGAAAATTCTTATACATTCTCTTCTATTTGATTCCTTATTCTATTTTAAATCACTAAGAAAATAATTTGAAGTGCCTGTCTATCCGAATTTGATTTTTTTGTTGTGTTCGATTACCAACCAATTCATAGATTTAGTTTATTGAAGGGAGTAAACCATAAAATGGTAAGTTGGGGAACTCCTCAGTTATCAGAGTCACAGGGATGGTTAACTGGATGGCTATATACCCATTGTCAATCCAAATATTGCTAAATATGTAGTGGAGCAGTTTTGACTTCTTAATCATCAAGAGCTAGCGTGATTGTTAGATTTTTAAGTTTTTCTCTATTTCTATGAAAAGGTTCTTTATTGACTAATTTGAGCTAAATGTTCTACTGGTGAATCCTTCTTTTCCCTTCTTTTTCTGTGAACTTGTTATTTACAGTGGGTTTGGTAGTATACAACATAGAGGAAGCTTACTTCAATGAGATACTGAAATCATTTTAGGTTTATGGCATCTTTCAAATTCTTGTCTCTTTTTTAATGGGTTTTGGAGTCTGTGTCTATACTAGGTCTTGGCCTTCGCACAAAGGGCTAGAGAAAGTTCCACGCATGAGCAGGCAGTTCTCAATGAAAAAATGCAAAAGTATAGGAGGGAAGTTGATCAAGAAAGCAGGCAGTCATTAAATGGTCCTCTGAGTTCTTCAACTGTTGATATCACACAACATTCTTCCAGAAGTTCTCAAAAAGTGATAGAGGCGGTAATGCAGTCTGCTGCAGAAGGAAAGGTACATGCTTTGAGGCTGCATGCCTATTAGCAAATAGCATTCTATGCTGTTTTTGAGATTCTTTTTATTTCTTCTGAGAGTTCTTCCGATTACCATTTCTATAGCTAAGATTTCAATAGTATAGGTAGAAACTATAAAACAAGGGTATCTCTCAAAGCGGTCCTCTAATTTTAGAGGTGACTGGAAGAGAAGATTCTTTGTTCTAGATAGCAGAGGAATGTTGTACTATTATCGAACACTAAGGAGCAGGTCTGCTGTAAGTTATCAGATCAAATGTTTTTTTATCAATTCCTTCTGGCCACTATTTACGCTTTGATCAAATGTGGATACTGTAGTTTCAGGGATCTGCCAATCCACTCTCTTCACATAGAAATTCTTCCTCAAAACCGGTGGAAGCGCACCGGAGTACTTGGCTCTCTTCTCATTATCATGGAAGTGTACATGATGAAAATCCTATTGCATATTGCACGGTGAACCTACTGACATCAACAATAAAAGTGGATGCAGAGCAATCGAATCTGAGATTTTGCTTCAGAATAATTTCACCAGCAAAGAGTTATACTTTGCAGGTGAGCTAAGCAAGTGTTGTGTTGAGAGAACTTGTTTTCAACATAATATTTCATTAACAGTTCTCAATGAAGTTTTATCTTTTGGCCATTTAGGCAGAGAGCACAGTAGAACAAATGGATTGGATAGAAAAAATAACAAGAGTTATTACCTCATTGCTTAATTCCCAGGCACCTGAAAGGGTAAAATATTAACATTGATATTGTAATTCTAGTTTTGATTTTTGTTGCTTCCTAATGATATTGATTCATGTTGTCAGCATTTCTCTGTGAATACCACTACCAAAAGTAGGTCTATAGGAAGTCCCACAAGTCATGATCAAAGGACGATTGAAGAGTGCATATCTGGGAGGGATCTCATTGCTAGGAGTTCCATCCATCAATCCAAAAGTGCATCACACCTCCCCAGCATGAAAGCAGAGAAACCAACTGATGCACTGAAGAGGATACCTGGGAATGATAAGTGTGCCGATTGTGGTGCTCCTGATCCAGACTGGGCTTCTTTGAATCTTGGTATTATTATATGCATTGAATGTTCTGGCATTCACCGTAATCTTGGTGTACATATATCAAAGGCAAGTCAAGTTTTCTTCCTTTTTCCACCAAGTTTCTTACTTTTGTAATAATTCAGCTTTCAATTTTCTCTACTTTGTCTTCTATTAGGGCGTTAGGGGTAGGAAACCTTACTAAATTTCTCCCTAGTGAAACGCCTTGCCTTCATGTTAACCCCATGTGTTTTCTGATATTCATTATCAGATCATGTGTTTGTGTAGTGTTTTTGTTCTGTAACTGTTGATTGATTAGCGATTTTTCTAGCTTAATTGTGGGAGTAGATTGATCTTGTAATTAAAAGTAATTCATTGTGTAATATTTCCTTTCCTCCTTGTCTAAATCCTTGCCAAAAATATTGTCTTTTCTTATTTAGTATTAGGACTCATTGTATAAGCACCCATTCTATTGGGATGTAAATTCATCAAGAAATACAAAGAATCCTTTTCTTCTTCTTGAAATCTTCATGGTATTAGAGTCATTTCTACCTTTTTGAGGCGAGTTATCTTCCTCTGCAACACTAGAGTTATGTTCATATCAAAGAGGTTGAGTTTTTTCTCCCTCCTAATGGTTGTCCGCGTCTCAGATCCTTTCAGATAGTTTTATGAAAAAACAATGCTACCACGGTCTTCCTCTACCTTTGGCGACTAAACTCCAGTCAGCAGCTCTGTCCAAAACCCCGTCATGCACCCCCACATGTCATCGGAATTTCCAGCTCTAGCTACGCGTCGGCGAGGGGACAACTTTTCAATGACTTTTCCTAGGATTTTTATGTTTCCTTGGGTTCTCTAGCCAAAACTGATCCTACCCATTCTTGTTTCGTGATTTTTTGAGCACATGAACTGAATTTCGGCATAATAGTCACTATTTCCTAGGATCTACATTTTTCTGGCAATTTTTTTCCAAGTGTAGAAAAATGCAAAGGTAGGGTCGTAACAGGTTGGCAACACCCAAGGAAGAAGACATCTACTTTTGTTTGCCTCTTTGTGTTGTGTCAAATCACTTCTGCGGTAGCAAGTTCAAGTTTGATACTTTTTTCAGATTTTAAATTTATTTTTTGGATTATTACTTGTCTACACTATGGAGATACAAAGGCGGTGGAGAATAACTGACTTCACAAATTAGTTTTGTGAAACTAGATGGGGCTTTTACATACCTTGCTTGGTCAAGATTTTGCTTGCTCTTTGTTAAATATAGAAAATTGCTTGGGTATGTCACTATGGAAAAGAAAGCACATGATGTGGTTGAGCCTAACTATAGTGAATGGGATTATGATAATTCATGGCTTTTGAATACTATGAACCCCCAAATCTCTAAGCAATATTTATTGTTTGATACAGCTAGAAAGTTCTTCAATTCAACTAAGCACACTTACTCCCGCAAGGGAAATGATGTTTAGATTTTTGAGATCCGAAATAAAATTCATGCCAGCAAACAAAGTCAGTTGACTATTACTGACTATTATTTCGAGCTAAGCGGGTTATGGCTGGAGATTAACTACTATCAAGATCTCCAAGCGAAGTATATTGATGATTCAGTTCTCTTTTAACAGCTGGTTGATAAGGAAAGGGTCTATGATTTTCTGGCTGACTTGAATCAAGAGTATGATCAAACCAGGGTTCAAGTTCTTGAAAATCCCCTTTACTTCTCTTAAAGATGCATATCCCAATGTTTAACAAGAAGAAAGCCGACGAGGGGTCATACTTTGTTCTGTACCAACTGAGGAGTCTGGGTTAGTTGTGTTTCATGAGCAACCATGGAAAATCACTACTTATAAAGTTCACTTTCACTTTGACTATTGTGGAAGGCCAAGGAATCCAAAAGAGACATTCTAGTAGTTACATGGTAGACCGACTATAGGTCGTGGAGGAAAGTGTGCAGGTCCATGAAGTTTTAGGTTAATATTGCAAAAACGTGGAGCCATCTGGAGACACTACTTCTGAAGATACTTGTCTCTAGATGCAGTTCAACATCTTCACCGTCTTCTGAACAAGCTTGACTCTTCTAATGATGGTTGTCCCAATTATGTGTAGTCTGGTAGTGCTTTTAATGCTCAACTTAATTCTTGGATTAGCGATTTTGATGTGAATAAACACATGAAAAGCTTTTCTAAAGGTTTTCAAAACTACTCTCCTAGTCCCCAAGGGAATTATGTCAAAATAATCAATAGCTCCCTACCCTTTGTCTCTGGAACGAATTTAGTCATATGTACTAATGATATTACCTTATCATCCATTGTTAATGTACCTGAGTTTCCTATTAACATGTTAGATGTTAGCTCCATCACCAAAAGACTAAACTTTAGTGTTGAATTCTTCCATAATTATTGCGTTTTTCAGGACCTTCAAACAAGGAAGAAGATTGGCAGTGGTAGGTTGCATGATACGCTTATATTTGATCGATGGAACTTGAGACTTTGGTCAGGTCCTTTTTTTAGGAAATAACAATGTCAACCAAGAAATAAAATACAGTAATATGGATGGTAGGAGCACCCATCTTTTTTTTCTTTAAAGAAGTTATATCCTAATTTGTTTTCTAGAACTGAGTTTGAATCTTTGTTCAGTGATGCTTGTGAATATGCCAAGAATACTAAAAACTCTTTATCTTTTGAGTGATAATAAAAGTACAATTTCCTTTTTGACTATTCATTCTAATGTATGGGTTCCTACTAAACATTTTCTTTGTTTGGTAGTCGGTGGTTTGTTCTTTTTAATTGATTGTTGGACAAGAATGACATGGGTATATCTGTTAAAAGACAAAAGTGAAATTTTCTCATGTTTTCAATCATTTCATAAGATGATATATACTCAGTTTGAGGCTAAGATAAAGATACTTTGAATTTATAATGGCGTCGAATACATGGTTAAAACTTTTGGAGCTTACTTGGACTCTTTTGATATTATCCATCAAACTAGTTGTCCTTATACTAGTGCACAAAATGGAGTTTCTAAAAGGAAAAATAGGCATTTGTTAGAAGTAGCAAGGTCCCTTTTATATACCATGAATTTGTGGAAACCTTATTGGGGATGTCATTCTACTAGCTGCCTACCTTATCAATAGAATGCCACTTCAAGCCCCCAATTTTTTGGGGTCTCTTGGAAACTTTAAATGGTAAGAATGAATTTACTGTTCCTCCAAAGGTATTTGGGTGTGTCTGCTCTGGGAAACTTGATTCTAGAGTTGGTAAACATGTCTTTTTTGGATATCTTCCTACACATAAAGTGTAGAAATGTTATCATCCTCCTTCAGGAGATTTTTTGTCAGCATCGATATAACCTTTCGAGAATGTGAGTCTATTTCAGTACTTCACCATCATCTATTCAGTGAGAAAGCTATAAGGAAGATTAGATGGCTTTTCCTAATTCCATTGTTGAAACCACCACTACAAGGGAAAGTGAAATTGGAGAAAGAATTCATTGAGAGGCTATTCATCATTTGGATAGACCTAATTTAAAAACTTACTCAAGGAGAAATAGAATAGAAGAAGCCATCATGCAATCTGTCAGAGCTGAACCTTCAACTACCAGTGAGTTATTTGCATTTTATAATGAGCTAGATTTGCATATTGCTCATTGGAAAGGAGTCGGATCTTTGCACCAAACACCCTTTAACTATTTTGTCTCCTGCAATTCTTTTCCCTGCTATAGAGCCTTTGCCTTTTCTATTTCTCCTGTGTCCATTTCCCATATTTGGAGGGGACATTTTTGTAGATCTAAATGTAAACAAGCTAAAATGAATGCCTTGTCAAAAAATGAGACTTGGGAACTCGTTATATCACCACCAGACAACAAGTTAGTTACATCGAAATGGTTCTTCACGGTAAAATATTAAGTTGATGGCTCCATTGAAAGATTCAAAGTAATATTGGTGGCTAAGGGACTCGCTCAGACTTATTGAGTGGATCATCAAGAGACATTTGCCCATATTGCAAAAATGAACACCATTATAATTCTTTTGTCTTGTGAAACTAATCTTGATTGGGGCTTATGCATTTCTTCATGAAGACTTAGAAGAAGAGGTGTACATAGAGGTTCCTCATGGATTAAATATTGAAAAAAGTCAAGGAAATGTATGCAGACTGAAGAAAGCCTTGTACGGACTGAAGCAATCCCCTAGAGTTTAGTTTGACAAATTCTACAAAGCAATAATCTCCTTTTGTCACCAGCAAAGCAATGTTGATCACACCCTTCTCATAAGACATCAAAGAGGTAAGCTCACTCTTCTCATAGTTTATGTTGATGATATAGTAATGATAAGGAGGAACTAACCTAATTGAAGAAGTTGACACAGGAATTTGAGATTAAGGATTTAGGAAAATCGCAGTACTTATTGGTATTGAGGTTTTTAGATGAAAAAGAGGAGTCTTTATTTATGAAAGAAAGTATATTTTGTACTTGTTGAAAGAAGTTGGTATGACAAGTTGCAAACCAGCAAAATCGCCATTGAAAGCAATTTCACAAACTACAAAGTGGAGTTGGAAAGTTATTTGATAAGGAGAGATATTACAGGTGGATTGGAAGATTCATTTATCTCTCTCACACTAGACCAAATATAGTCTATTAAGTCAGCTTTGTGAGTCAGTTCATCATGATCCCCGAGATCTTCATATGCAAGTTATCTCTTACATTTTACAGTACCTAAAGTTTGCTCTAGGGAAAGGTCTACTTTTCTCTGGACATAGTCACCTCCAAATGGAAGCCTTTACAGATACAGATTGGGCTAAATCTCTAGATGAATAAAGATATACCATATGGTTATTGTACGCTCATACGAGTAAACGTTGTCACTTGGAGAAGCAAGAAGCAAAGGTAGTTGCTAGATCAAGTGCAGAGGCGTAGTATAGAATTATGGACCATAGTGTTTGTAAATTTTTGTGGTCATAAAATCTACTAAAGGAATTGAGATGGTCTAAAAAAAGAAAAAAATTTCTTGTATTGTGACAACAAGGCTGCAATCAGTATAGCTCATAATCCAGTTCAGCATGATCGAGTGGGGTATGTTGAAATTGATTGATACTTCAACAAAGAAAAACTTATGAGGGTTGTTTTGAGCTGTTCCATGTGTCATCAGCAAAGCAACTAGCTGATGTGTTTACCAAAGACATCTATAAACGGACTTTCTATACACTGGTTTGCAAGTGGGGCATGGATGACATCTTTGTACCAACTTGAGGAGGAGTGTTGATTGATTGATCAGCGGTTTCCTAACATAATTATGTGAATAGATTGATATAATAATAATTGATTATGTAATGCTAACTCTCCTTATTTAGTCTTAGGACTCATCGTATAAGTACCCATTTTTATGGGATATAAATTCATCAAGAAATACAAAGAAGTCTTTTCTTATTCTTGAAATCTTGAATATAAAAAAAAGGAAAAAAATCTATAATATATGTGGAGAATATAGCCATATTGAGAAATCTGTTGTTTTTTCTGGAAGTGTCTAGATAACTTAATTCATGAGAAGAGAATGGATTCTTTTGTGGAATACATAGTGTGAGTCATACACCCGTGAACTAATTAGAACCACTTGCATGACTGTCTAGAATATGACGATGTATCAATCAATCAACTAAACGTCAATTCAAAAATTAGTTGAGGCTATATGAATCCTTACTATCCATGCCGCACCATTCTGAGCCCATCTCATTCTAATAGTGGTAAATAATTTATTTATGAATTTATTTAGGGTTCTCTGAAACTATACTTTATCTAATTTAGTGCTCAAAAAACATGAATAAGTATCTTTACCTATTTCATTTAAAAAAATGAATATAGCTTAAAACATTCAAGCTTATTGAATAATCATATGATTGTTAGTCATAGTTTCAATGTGTATCTATGAACTAGTTCAGCTGCTAAGTTAATGGAGATTAGTTCAAGAATAAGGATAAGAAAATTAGAATCTTTGCAGATATAGCTCATCTACAACTGCTCAACTTCTTGATTCCATGTTAGGAACTTCTATTGCTACTGAAATTTTTGAAGTACCTTGATAGGATAAGGCATAGTTGAGAGTGGTAGTTTATACAATTATATTCAATCTCATTATCTATGAACTTATGGAAGGGTTGTCCACTTGATCATTCTCGGTTTAGTGCTCATTGTTATACTGTTTCCTACTTTAAAATATTTTGAGTTTTTTATCTATAAATGGTTTCTTTCTCTATTATCCAAAATTTTATACTTCTCCAAGGCACAATTTTCAGACCAGTTGTCCTTAGCATCATAGTAAGTCTAGATTTACATGGCCTTTAATTTTATTATAAATGGTGATTATTGAAAAGATTAAGACAGGTAACTGAAAGTGGAAGAAAAGAAAGAGCTTAGTTATATTCTGTTACTTTTGGAGTATCTAAAGGAAAAACCCTAAAGTAAATGGATAAAAAGTCCTTTATCCATTTTTCTTTTCTAGTATGGATGCATAATACTTACACTGCTTTATTATGCACTAGACTTGATTAGAACATTACATTTTATAGAGCATTTTCAGATGATTACACAAAAGTTGAAGTATTTCTTACAGCTCAACTGCAACTTTTAAATTAGGTAAGATCCTTGGTGCTTGATGTTAAAGTGTGGGAGCATTCAGTCATAACCCTATTCCAGGCACTTGGTAATGTGTTCGTGAATTCTATTTGGGAGGGTTTGTTGCATCCAAGAAGAACTTTACATGCAGATGAAATACCAATGCGGTAACTTTGAAAATTGATTACAATTTGAATTATTTTCATTGTTGTTCTTTATTGAAAAGTGTCAACTAATTGGTCTAGGTTTTTGGAGTTCCATAAACACAAGCAATTTTTTTGCAAACCTAGTGATGATGATCATATTTCAGTGAAGGAGAAGTTCATCCATGCAAAGGTACCACGAAAATAGTTAACATGTTCTCTAAGCCGCTTCTCTATCTTTTACAAATAGCTTCATATCCTATATAATATTTTCTTTGTTTCATTTTATGTGGCAATTCCTTTCTAGTACATTCAGGAAAGAATGACAACTTTCTATATTTAAAAATATTTAACCTAAATGTCTCGTTTTATCCTTAATGAGAAACTTTAATAGCCACACAATGTTGTGGAATCCTTACCACAAGTTCCAAAGTCTTAAAGCCACACAAATATTGCGGAATGCTTTTCACCATAAGTTTCAAAAGTCTTCATTTCTTTATTGAAACTGTGTCATTCAAACCTTGCCTCATAGAGGGAGTCTTTGTTTTCCTCTATAGTTGATATTTTTAGATTATCCCCTCCATTTCAGTCATTTGATTAGCCCTTAATTTCACCAGATTGGTGGGCATTGCACTTTATGTCCCTCCTATTGACTCACTAATTATGCAGGCATTTTATCATACTTATTATCTCCCACTTCTACAACATACCATAACTCATGAGCTTTCTGCTATACGGCTATTGCACTTGATTAGTGGACTGGCTACACATTATGCCCATGTGAGCAATCCCACATAGGTCTTATCTGGGACTTAATTCTCTCCCGCCTGAAGTTCATAACATAGAACATGGAGCCTTCTATGGTATGGCTGCTGCAATTTGCAGTATGATTGATCCAAGTATGATTTGGCTACTCCAGGTGCCACAACTGAAGAACTTTCCCAGCTCATAATGTTGTTGGGCAGGGAGTATTCCATCTGGCCTGCTAACTTAGATCCTCTAGAGAAGTGCAACAACCATTTAGGCGATTAATGGGCTTGCATATTCTTATGGTCTTACAAAATTACATATTTGCATACTTTCTAGTTCCTTCAAAATAATAAATATTATGCCTCAGTCCCAAATAAATTGGGGTCAGTTTATGAATCCACACTTCTTCATTTAAGCTCATCTCATATCATCATCATACAATAATTAATATATATATCAGTTTTGTGAAAGGCGAGTGCCTCTCGCCTTTGGCGACATGGCGAGGCAATGTCGCCTTGCACCATCGTGGTGCTTCAAAATCAAAAATCTGCGACAATGGCGAGAAAAGTGAGGAGGTGAGGATGCCAGAAAGGAGACAATGGCGTCACCTTTTTATTTTTTTTAAAAAAAACTTCTGGTCTTTAAAAGTTAAAAAAATTAGCGTTTTAATTGCACTGGGGCTTTGTCTGGGTTCTGGGCTTCGTCTGGGTTCTGGGCTTCGCGAATCGATCGACTCCTTGCCTAAGCATAACTGCATAATTCAAAATTTAAAAAATCTACAATATCTCAACAAACTAATCTATCCAATTGAAATTTAAAATTCAAATAAGATTCATCCGAAATCTAGAAACTTATTATGCTAAATAAAAAATTACTGCAGTAACTGATAACAATTGTTCTTTCATTACAAATTTCATAAATCATAGATTTCAAAATATAATTTTATTTTCACTTACCAAATCTGATAGTTTTTATCGGTGAAAATTTGTGGGGCATTGAAAGAGAGACTATTGATTGCCATGTTTGTAAATAGGTTAAAATTGATATTAGTTAAAAGTCGGTTTGGTTGAAAATAGCCCTGTGCACTGAAAATAAGCACAGGTAAAAATGGATTGAAAATGATTTTTGAAAATAGTTCTTTGGATGAACTCATAGATTTTGTAAGATCAATGAGGCTCTTGATACCACTGTAAGTTTTTTTAAAAGATGGTGTAACAAAAAGATTGAAAAAGTATTAATTGAAAATGTCTCTCAATAATTTTATTAAGCATACAAGGGCTTTAAATAGCCAACTTACAAATAAAATCGCATAATTCAAAATTCAAAAAATCTATAAATATCTCAACAAACTAATCTATCTAATAGAAATTTAAAATTCAAAATAAATTCATCCTAACCTAGCAACTTATTTTCTAGGAGTAATTTTCAACACCTTTTAACACCTTCACTTACCATAGTTTAACACTTATAGACCACTGCAATTAAGACTCGAAAAATATCATTAAGATAAGTTAACTAATTATTACACTGAGCACTTTATAAACAATACATTACAATCTTTTTCCATGTAGGATACTATACAGAATCCTATTTCTAACACTATTCTAACACATTTGTATGTTGACGTAGGACATGTCCAAAGCGTCTTAAGCGATCTTGTCACATTTATCCTCAATGCGTGCTACTTGCACCTTCCAATGATTGTGGTCATTTTTAATCTTATCTAATCTTATATGATCGCACATCCATCTTAGCATCCACATCTCTGCTACACTCATCTTATGGATATGTTGGACTTTACCATATAACTTGTCGGTCTTATAGTTGTTCTATAGACATACCTTTCACTTTGGTAGACATTCTTCTATCACATAACACTAGGTAGCACTTCCTTATTCAACCATCCAGTTTTAATCATATGAGTAGTATTTTCATCTACCATTTCATTCTCTTGAAACAAAGAGCCTAGATATCTAAATTGCTTGCATTTTGTCACCACAATCTCTTATAGTCTCACCTTAACTTCTCTCTTTTCATTCTGACTAAACCTGCAATGCATGTAGGCCGGGACAACGAGCTGGCCCGGGGCTCAGCTTGCCTATATTTAGCTCGAGCCAGCTCGATTTTGGTCAAAATTTAGCTCGATTCAGCTAGGCTTAGTAAATTTGGGGTTGGGTTGAGCCAGATTAGTTCATCTCAGTTGGCTCCTTTTATCATGTAATGATTACTTTAAAACTAAAATTTATCCATTAATTTTAACTAAGTTGGCAAAAATTTCAATTCTATAATTTGTAATTTTGTATGTCTTTAATTAATTTGATGTAATTATACTTTTTATAGACATCTTTACTAAAGACTTATTTTATAGATGGTGCAAAATGTAGCTAATATTTTTAATTTAAGTATTCAAAAATAAATAAAAAATCAGCTTGAACAAATTTCTTGAATTTATTGTTGATTTATTTTTATATTTTTATTTTTCTCCTGAAAGTTCTATTCTATTTTCAATATTAAGTTAACTTCATTTATATTTGATTTTTAATTTAAACGAGTAAATAATAAATATATATAATTCAATCACACCTGAATGCGACACTAAATTAAACTGCTAATATTTATATCTTTCTTAATCAATCAGTTTATGATAAATTTAATTTTTTAATAGTGTAGCACAACATAGAACTAAACACTAAAGAGCCGATTCGAACTCGGCTCAAGCTCGGTATATTAGAATTTTGATTCAACTCGGCTCGACATGTTGGCCTAAATGCATGTATTCAGTCTTATTTCTACTATCCTAAAACCCTTTGCTAAGGTACTTCTCTATAGTTCAAGCTTTTAGTTGATACCCTCATTAGTTTCACAACACAAGACCATTAGCAAAATAACATACAGTATGGGGCCTATTGTAACGGAGAACTCTTGTATCACCTATTATTATTTTCCAATTAGGAGAGGCTCCTTCATATCTGTCCTTTGTGGCGTTTATATATTAAACTGGTTGTGTTTGGCCCGTGTTAAGCCCAGGCCCAAGCCAACATTAAATTATATTTATGGTTCCATTTTAAAAAAAACTTTTTACTCTTTTTTATTTTTGTAACATCAATTCATACTTCTTAAAAACATCTAAAATATTAAAGCATAAAAATGTATTTGAAAGTTACAATAGAACATTTTTCTTAGTTTATGTTTTAGACTTTTAAAATTTTCAAACAAATGTATGCACGAAAGATCTGAAAGTTTTTGAGACTATAATCTCTAATTATTCAAATTGAGCTTTATGATATGTATTCATTTGCTCTTTGAATTAAATTATATTAGATAATCCATTTTTTGTAAAAATATATTATGATATTTAAGTAACGTCAAAAATATTTAATGCTACAAATATTATTGTAATATGATGAAATGAAGTTAACTGATAAATAAATATAGAATTTTAATTTAGATAATTACAAATTCTAGTACTACAAAATCTTTTTAGCATTCCTTCAAATTAAACAACACAATTATTTTTTGAAAAGTTCATGAAAATAATTTTTTTTTCTTACATTATAAAGTTTCTTTTTCCTTCCAAAAGAAAGTTAACCATTTTCCCCTAAGCTATGTAAAACATTGATTATCCCATGTTTTAAAAATATTTCAATATTAAAGAAAATGTGAAAATTTTACTTTCTTTTGCAATTTTTAGTATTATTGCCACTTGGAGTGTTAAATTGTAATTTTTTTTAAAGTACAATCCTTATAAACATTTTCAAAATATATATGAAAATAATATTTTATAATTCGCCTTTAATGTAGTCATTTATTATATAAAATTTATTTTCTTCATTTCAAAATAAGTGGTGTTTTGGTCACTTTTTTTTTTTTCAAATAAGTGGTACTTTAAGATTTCAAGAAGGAATTAATTTTATCTTTCAAAATTACCCTTATTTACATAACCAAGAATCATTAACTAGTTTTTTTTTCAGGACATTTAATTATAGTAAACACAAGAGTAGTTAATTCTATACTCAATTGTGCATCATCTTCTTCGGTGGGAATGATATTAAGGTCAGGAATTGTGTATATCTCCACATTAAGATCAAGTTATTCTCCACCAACATACTTACTTTCAGATTCAAAAGAAATATTAAGATCAATTTAAAATGAAGATCTTTGGTGATTTTCTGTTGTAGCCATATTTATTTCAGCAATATATAATTAGTTTTAATTTAAAATGAATAAACTATACGTTTTTTTTATAAGATAATCTTGGTAGAAAATATTTTAAAAATTGGCTCCAATAAAAACTTTTAATCATGAATTTTTAGTTTGAATTTTATAATTTTTCAACTAGCATCCAAACGTTGAATTAAGATGCAGCAAAATGAGTAGGAAACTCCAAAAGAATACATTAATGGATAATGTTCATTAATTGATCTGATTGAATTAAACCACCGAATACTTCAATACCCAATGTCAACTTAGAAAAGAGAAAACTTTAATTAGGGGTAAGTTAGTAAAAATACTTTTTATTTTCTAGGATTAAATAGTTTCTTAATAAGTGTGCATGAGTTAAAAGTACCACTTATTTTAAAACAAAGGAAATACGTTGAAAGAGTGTGCACAGAAAATTAGATTAATTAACTTTTGTACTTTGAAATCCTTTTTTCAATTGAGACAGAAGTACTAAGATTTACATTTTGATACATTTTAAAAGTATTTACCAATGTAAGTTGTTTGTGTTAGTTCTTTCCTAATTGAGAACTTACCCAAGTGAAATCACTTGATTACATGTGTTTGCCATGCTCATTGCAACATTATTACTAAAGACAAATTCAACCAATTCTTCAAGTATGACATAAAATTATAATTAAAAAATAAAAGTATCTAATTGTACTCTCTTTATTTTAAAATACTTATCATATTTTATTTTATGAGAGTTAATTTAATTAATTTTTAAAGTAAAATTAAATTAGGTTGAATTAATAATTTAAAATTTATTAAAAGGTATACGAAACGTACTTACCATAAATTACATTTCTTTTCGTACAAAAGTGAGTTTCTCTCTTATTAATAGTAGAGTAAAATTTCTTAGTTTATATAAACTCCATTAGAATATTTTTTTAATGGTAATAAAAGATGTGGACAAAGAAAGTTTGAAAAGTTTTACCATAAGTATCCAATGAATGACTTGTTCTTTTTTGTCCAACTCAAAAAAAAAAAAAAGGACAAATTACCGGAACAACATCAAGTAGGACAAACCTCAAAGTACAAAAACATAAAATACCTAAAATGCCCTTGTGAGGACTACAAAAATTTGAAATTTATGATTAAAGTTTATATAACTTGAGATAAATATTTTAGGACAAAAATAAAGATAATTTAATAAGAAGCCAAAAAAAAGATTCACATAAAGTTACTATAACATCAATATAGACCAATTGAAAAGGCCCATGTGGATGTTCTGAAGGAAGAGAATGATGGCAAAGGACAAGATACAATTTAGTCAAAAAACGTGTAGCAACTTTATAGGTTGAAAAAATTGAAATTCCAGTTTTGCCCTTCTGAGGACTATAAAGCTCTCACATCCTCCCTTGTATATAGTAGCAATATGAATCCCTTTTTTCTCCCTCATGACATTCCTTCTGTCGGCCCAAGTCTACCATTATAGTTAAAAGTTTATTGTTCACATGTGTGTGGAGCTCTAAAATGTTATTCTCTTGATTTGAGTTTGAACAATTATTCAAAATAGTCTCTCCATCTCTCCTTGATCTCGTTATCTTCTGGCAACACATAATGAGAATCATATTTAATAGACTTACCTGGTTTAACTCCTTATCGTTTCTTTTCCACTTGCTAAGTCTTCTCATGGCCGCAGTATGCAGAAAAAAGCTTTGTTCACAAAGTGGCAGACAGTAGGCACCTACTTTCTGTGGCACAACAGTTGTTGGAAGGTGTCCGTAAAAATGACAAGAAAACTGTATACCGTCTCATTGTTGTTTATCAAGCAGATGTTAATGCAGTTTATGGGCAAGCATCAATTGGTATGTCTTTCTCTAGTGAATTATTGAGATTGCATTGACATGCAAACCCTGACTATAACTTCGATTTCTAGGAACTGATTCTTCAAGCTCTTTGAACCCACAAAGTGGAAGTGAAGACCGTTCCTCTGATGAATTTCTTGATGGTTGTTCCCTGCTTCACCTAGCCTGCCAAACTGCTGATATTGGCATGGTGGAGCTGCTTCTGCAGCATGGTGCTAGCATAAATGCTTGTGATTCGCGTGGTCAGACCCCACTGCATCATAGTTTTTTTAGAGGAAGAACTGAAATTGCCAAACTATTACTTTCAAGGTAATTCTTTGATTCTAAGACTAGTGCTAGTCCTTTCTTTCTTAATTGTATATTTAATTTGATAATATAATTCTTACAGTAACATAGTTATCTTCTCAAAAATAATAATAATAATAATTCTTACTGTAAGGCTGATGTCCAGACATGTGCATTTGGATAAAAGTTCCATAGGTCATGTCCTATATATTTATATAGTTAAAACCATTGGGAGGTCCACAGTTATTGTGCTTACATTCAGAAAATGTGATTCCTAGCACAAGGAAGAGGTGTTTTTACTGGGTAATTCCATATATCCTATTGGTCGTAGTGATTATTCTCTCAAGTTCAGTTCAGAAACTTTTGAACCCTCTAACAAAGTCACCATGAAATAGTTCGAAGTCAATTTTAACTTTCAGCTGATGCAATCATGTGAGTTCCCATGCTGAAACATGTGCCTCTGTTAACTTTTAGTGGTATTCCTTTTAGTTAGTTATGATGTTGATGCCTTATGCAATTACATTCAGATGGTTTCGACCTTCATCTACCAAATACCAGAATCTTTGTGCACTTCCTTAGCTGGGGAAATATCAAAACCACCTCCTCTTGGTTTGAGTCTCTGCATGTTTTCACCGTTGGATACTAAAATAGGTCTTAATTACAGCCCAGCCCAAACTCCCCTTCCCTCCCTTGAATTCTTATTACTGTCATTTAGGCAATCAGATCTTGAGTAACAAGTGAAAGACATCTTATCCTTTTTCAAGTACAAATTTGTGTGTCATGGGCTAGACTAGTAACATACAGTTGTGTGAGAGAGAGAGACATACAGAAGCCATATTTGCAAACTGCTCTCAGTCATATAATAGCAAAAGATAATTAAGTAATTGAAATTATCAAGTACAAGAATATTAAAAGGAATCCTGTAAAGAAGATAGAATGGTTAGCTTCTTCACTTCCAATTGCTTTTAGGACAGAACTAGTTAGAAGACGTCAAAGTAGAATCAGTGCATGATCATCAAATTCCAGCTGAATTTCCAGGGAGAGCAATGACTTTTATGCTTTTCTGCATTAGAGGGATATTATGACTTTCTATAAAGGTATTTGATGCTTAACATTCATAAATCTTAAAGGAGATAGGAGTTATTGAATGTTTCCCTAGATCAATTCACTCAACCGGAATGATTCCAGCCCCACATGGGAAAGACTGTATAAACAAACAAACAAACAAACAACTTCTGTGCCTTAAATCCAAACTAATTGGGTTCTGCTAAATGAATCCTCTTCTGCCCCACTTTGCATATGTCATTCCACTATTCAATATATGTATGTTTAGACAAATTAAGGATTCCAAAGCTAGGCTTTTGTATATATATCCTTACTCTGTCATATATCTCTAAGCTAACTTAAAAGACTCATGTGGAATACCAGGTTAATGTAAATGTGTCAACAAGGCTTAACCTTGATCCAAATTAACTATTATCACCTAATAATACTTCCTTCTATTGTATTCTGCTCTTGCTAAGTCTGCATTGATTTTGAGAAATTAAAGGTCTTTTAAGACAAGTTTCATGCGCCTGATATTAAATCTATATCAGCTTCTTTTAACACCTCCAATGGTGTCCCACTTGCATACTAATGCATTTGGATGTCTACATAGAATATGAACTAACAATCTTAAGCTACCTTCTTTCATTTTTTCATCTACATTTGTTCCTTGCACCTTCTGTTGTATGTGACCATTCCTAATCTTGTCTAAACTCATAGACCAAACATCCATGTTAACATCTGTACAAAATTGATGGTCTCATAAGTATTCAATAGAATTTTGCCTTTTGCAGCGTAAAATAGAAGAATTGTTTATTGATGTTAATGTTTTGTGACATCTGATTTTACAAAGGGTACATAGATATGGAAACTGAGATGATCCTCTCAGGCACGATTTCCTAGGTAATGCACTAAAGTTACTTTGTGGAAGTCAGTCTAACTCTGGTGATCCTTCTGACTACTGTTAATCAAATCTTTTTTCCTCCTTCCTTCCCTCATTTTTCCCTTTAGGCAATGGAGAATATCCACTATTTTGTAGTAGGATTTAAGTCTTATCATGTAGTTAGGTCTGTCAATACAGGTGGATCTTGGTTTGATTTGATTGAGAGAAGTAAAAACTTCGTCAGAAGAGTCTCATTGAACAAAATGACTCTGTAATGAATAGTTCAGTTTATGAAAGAAGCATCAAAGGTCCGGGGAAATGTTGTGAGAAGATGGGAAAAGGAGAGAATTTCTCAGAGACATTCTGTTCGAGGAACTTCAATTTTTGGTTAGTACATCAGCATTGTTAGCTTGCGCAGAAGAAGGAAAGCTGTGATTATCATTTCGAAAGTAAAGTTTAATGACGGATGAGCTACCTTGACTGACAAGATTGGTAGATTTATTACTAGTTTTATCAATCTAACAGAGGCATCAGTCCTAGGTTGACTGTTAAGGAACTCCCATTTACAGAAGGTGTCAGAAGTCTTAAATGGTCAAACAAGGAAGTAGTTGAGGGGTGACATTTAAAAGGGGGAGGGGGTTTATTCAGATCAAGAAAAATATAGATCTGCCGCATAATAAGGTTCTTGACGAATTTGTTGGAGATTTCTCTGGTGCGGAAATTCCAATGTTCTCAGATATTTGCTGGTGGACTAGCTCCTTATGGAAAATGTCTCATGGGCTAAATGTTTACGAGATGGGGGACGAAAGATTTCTCTTTGAACTTTCATTTGCATCTAAGACCATTGCTGAAGAAGTTCTAAGAGGGAATGGCAATGGAAAAAGATCCCAATCAGATTTTTATGGTGGTCACATGTGGTAGGTGCCACCGAACGTAATAACCTTCCAAACTCTGTTCGAATAGGAATTGTGGGTTTACCCCTTCAATTCTGGTCTTCGAAGTTATTCAAGGCGGTTGGAGATTACTGTGGAGCTGGTTAGAGACAGAGGAAGAGACTACGCTACATAACCATTTGAAGTGGGCTAGGGTTAGAGTCAGAGTAACGGTAGCGGGGTTCCGAAGGAGGTGTCACTGGAATATGGGAGAATTTTGTTCACTTCCCAAATCTAGGCGGAGTCTCCGGCAAGAATCATTGTTGGAGAAGAGAATGCAAGAGAACCTTTGATCCAGCAGGTATTGAGGTCATCACTCTTAAGTACAAGGGCTGGTATAAGTCAAAAAGGGGAAGATGGCAGATATGCCTGGCACATCATGTGGGTCTGTTAAAGAGTGTGCTCTCTTTTCTTTTAATTATGTGAATGGGCTGGGCCACATCGGGTCATAGACAGAAGGAACCTTGGGCCTAACTAAACCTAATAGTTTGAGCCAAAGTCAGAAAGGAGTTGGGCTGCCTACAAATGAATCACGTGAGGCTCATTGGACATCTTTAACCATTATACAGTAGCTGAATTGCCTGTATTGGAAACAAAATTACAACTTCTAAAGATGAAAGAAATGGCTTCTAGGTTTCTAGCTAGCTTTGCTGACTGGGAAGCATAGAGCAAGAAATATCCAGAGGTTTCTTCAACCCATGAACGTCCAGTTATCCCCACGCAAGGGAACTTGCATAACAACAAAGGATAAAGAGGCGATGATCAAGATAATCGAAGAGGCAGTGGTAAAAGAACCTATGTAGACCTTGAAAATTCTAACATGCAAATCATGTAAGTGCATGATACACTTCCTGTAGACATGCAAGCACAAGAAGAAATTGGGTGAACTCTAATGTCTTAGAGTTGAGCAATACATATGGGGTTGCTTTTGTCGGTAGTGAAAAGGAAGAAGAAGCTTTGTTCTTAAAGCTAGATGAGAGGAAAAAATTTGCTGGCAAGGACAGAAGAGAATAGCAAAATAAAGATCCCAATAAGAAAGGAGATAGGCAAGAATGAACCTAAGAATTTGCAATCAGATCTGAATGAAACAGTGGAGGGTGTCAAAAGTAGGGGAGAATGCTCAGCTAATGTATAAATGAATGTAAAAATTATTTCTTGGAATGTTAGAAGACTTAATGAGAGAGATAAAATAAGTCTTGTTAAGAGTTTAATGCAAAATTGGAAAGCTGATGTCTACTGTTTCGAGGAAACAAAATTAAGAGAAAGACATAGAATTGGTAGCCAAACAATTATTGGCTTGTAGATGGATGAAATGTGGATTTTGAGAGGAACAAGGTAGCAGTGGAGGTAGTATGATTCTTTGGGATAGCAAGGTATGGAAAATGGAGCTAATTCTCTAAGGCTCTTTCTCAGTTTCTTATAGTTTCGTAGCAATGCAAAGCTCCTTTAACTGGGGTCTTACTGGGGTCTATGCTCCTCACATCAGGATAGAAAAGCTAGAATGTCGGGAAGAGTTAGTAGCCGACAAAGAATTATGGGGAGAACCATGGGTTACTTGTGGAGATTTCAACACAAACAGATTTCATGGCTGAAAGAAGACAGGGCACCAGAATTACTAATGTTATGTTATGCAAGTTTTTCTAACTGGATTGAAGACATGGAGTTACATGACCCTCACCTACAGCTGTGTGGGGGAAAATTCACTTGGTTTAGGGGGGTGAATCATAACAGTGCTGCTAGGATAGATAGATTCCTTCATTGTTCTATATGGAAGGATAATTTCGGAGAGATAAGCCAAAGAACACTGCCAAGAGTTAATTTTGATCATACTCCTATTTCAATGGAGTGTGGAAACTGGAAATAGAAAAAGTCTTTCTTCAAATTCGAGAATTGGTGGTTAGGTTTAGAAGGTTTCAAGCAGCTTATACAAAAATGGTGGTCTGAATTTGTGGTAAAAGGCATCACTGATTTCAGGCTAGGTAGCAAGCTAAGAATGCTAAAGGATAAACTCAAAGAGTGGATCAAAGCGAACTTTGGGAAACAAATCAACAGGAAGAACAGTCTATTGAATGTGCTAATAAACAGGATCTAGTACAAGATATAAGAGCTCTCAGTGAAGATGAACGGATGATCAGGGCAACAATTATGGTTGAGCGGGAGGTAATGGCTAAGAATGCGGAAAGTTGGAGACCCCCCAAACATAAGGAGGCGCAACTGGCAACCAGTACCTACCTAACTGAGCAAGCCAACTATAACTAAGCCGCAATTATGATATTCGGACTGTCAAGGCCACCATCACAACTTGCTGGACATTAGAGTAAATATGGATAGGAAAGGTCAAAACAACAACACAATAATATATAGATGCAAAAGGCTGGCAAGACCATAACGAATACTATACAACCCAAAACTAGTCCACTAAGCCTCTAAAAGAGTATAATACTGATGGTCGAGATAGGGTCCCGCCTTACCAATATCTATACAACAAAACTCATGCAAATGCAAATTAGACATCAGCTCCAGAAAGAAAGGAGCATATCAACTCTATCGTTAAACTCAAACTCCTAGTGCAATGGGCAATCAGAACCTCTACTGACAACTGCAGCATGAATGCAAGGGTCCACGGGTGAAGAGACGTCATTATGAATAAAATGTACTGGTATGTAAGGCTGAAAAACTCTAAGATAATAACAATAAGATAGCTGATATTAACTTAATAAGATAGGGTAAGGAAGAGACAACCTGTAACCCTATATACATAAATGTATGAAATGTATGTATTGCTCATATGTAGGGGCCTTCTGATACTAGGGTCGGGTATAATCTGTTTTGATACTTAGACCAAATATAAGTTGTTCCAATACTTGGAACAGATAGTGTATATAGTAATGCATATGCTATGCCATGAAAGTGCATAAAAATCTGAAAACTTGCTGAACATGTAACTCTTTGAAACTCATGAAATGACTATGACTTGATAATTGAACTATGATCATGAACTTACAACCTTTGAGCTTAGGAACTTTGTAAATACTTAACTTGAAAGCTTGTGAAGCATTAGAATTAGATTCAAGAGTTTAGAATGGATAACTCGAAATATCTACTTGATTGGAATCAAGTTATGTAATTCTCTTTGGAATTGAGATTATCTGATATATGTCGATCTAACTTAGTAGTCTAGCAGCTAATAACTAATGCTCTTTTCATAGGGTCTTCATAAAAATTCATCAATATCATATTTCAATCTCTACAATTCATTTCCAACAATATAGGTAACTTGACAAGTGCAGAAATACAGAGTAAAAGGTTAACAAGTAGGTTATGACAAGATTAAAAAGATATTGTAAACAAATGTTTCATCTTGTGTCACACACACATACATATATATGTAAATAAGTTTCCAACCAACAATGCCCTTTCAAGGGTTTTCTAATACCATAACAAGTTCAATCGTTACCAATTCAATTTACATGATTTGCCAATCCAATATATGACTCATAACCTTAATGATAGTAAGAACGTCAACTTTTATATAAAGGATTATGGACAATTATCCAAGGCATCTATTTTAGTTCAAGATCTCTAAGAATGGGATTCATACGATGATGATTAACAAGTTCAAATCAACTATAACTTGCAGCATAAGATTCGTGCAGTTTCAACGAAAATGGTAGCACCTTTACGTACCTCGTTTCTTTCAACGATTCCTAGCACGACTTAGACTTTTCTTTATCAAGTTAATTTACAATATAGGTGTATAATGAAGCTAATATTAGCCCTTGAACACAACTCAACTTCACTAAATAGTAGATAAATAATTTTCGGATAGATTGTATGTATTGGCATAACTTCGATGGTATATCTCCACACTCTCCTTCCCCATTTCAACGCAACACATCCTTTCACCGACATACTGCCCCCAACCATAAAAAACACACAAAACAACCCCTACACAAAGCATTACACTCAAAACACCACAACAACATATTGAATTCATGGCTTCCGATTACCGTCTAGTGAGTTCTTAACAACATTACAATAAGATTGCTCCACCCAAACTTCCACATGAAATGAACTTGGGCAGAGTACTTACCACATTTGAAGGGATGTTCTTATCCTCTTCTTTTTGTAATCTTGAAGAGCCTAAATATCCTTCACATATACACCAAAAAGAGAAGAGAAAACTTCTTAAAGTTTACACAACTTTGGGTGTTCAACTTGGGGAAAGGGGCTGTCATACTTCATCAACTTTTTACCACATGATTTTCTATCTAGGTGAAGAAAATTAACACCAAAATCATAAGAGTTTTACTCACCTTAAGGGGCAAAGAGGCGGCTGTTCTTGGAGAAGGAAGAAAGGGAGAGAACTTGGAGAATTTTTTAGATTTTTGGCCCAGTATGAATGCTGAAATTTGTTCAAACTTTTGGAACTTATAGGGAACCCCTATAACTGTCCTTTTTTGACCAATTTTTGGACCTTAATTTGAGCTAGAATGTTCATGGGTTTTGGGCCATAGTAGGCCTCCATTTGGGCCTCAATTGGGTTGATTTGTGGCTGCAATTCGACTCTATTTTGGGCTACAATTTGGTCAACGTTGGTGACTTCTTTTGTATTTATGAGAGGCCAGCTTTTGGTGTCACTTTTTGGGCCAACTTTAAGCTTCATTTGGGCCACTATTAGGTCCAATAACTCATGTAGTGCTGCCCCAACTCATCTCCGTAACATGGTTCATTTAGCATAAGTAGGTGATGCACCTACTTGTAGGTCTGGGCAAAAAACCGAGCTGGCTCAGAGCTCGGTTCAGCTCAGAGCTTGGTTCGGCTCACATGCATTTAGCTCGGCTCGACTATGCTCGTTTTGAAGAAAAGCTCGACTTGTTTTCAATTAAATTTTGGCTCAACTCGGCTTGGCTTGGTGAAAGCTCTATTAAGCTCGACTTGGTCAAAGATCGGGCTCGATTGAGCTGGCTCGACTCGATTTAAGAAATAATATTCTTTCATTAAGCTCAATTACTAAGTATGTTAGAAATTTAACTTAAAATACTATGTTCATTTAACATTATATGATTAATAGTTATTCAATGTTAGTAAATTTTTAAATGCGATGTAACTTAAGCCTACTATATGAGTATGGGTGTTCATAGTTCGATTTGGATCGATTTTTGATTATAATCAAAATCAAATCAAGTTTTCAATTATTAAAATCAAGTCAAATTAAAGACAATACATATTCATTGATTTGGTTGTTGTCTGATATGGTTCAGTTGTTTTCAATTTTTAAAAAATATAATGTTATTCATCTCTTTATTTTTCTTCCTACAATTAGAAAAAAAAAATTAATTATTTGTCAATTTATACTCCATTGATATTCTTTTATTATGGTGGGTATAATTTCATTGGACTATTGAGAAAATATCTTCAGATCTATTAGTTTTAATTAGGTAAATAAAATTTACATGAAATACAAAAATGTCTAGATAAAAAAGAGCCGGCTCGGCTCGGGCTCGGGCTCGATCAAAATGTAGAAAAATTCAGTTGAGCTCCGCTAGGTATTTTTTAAAGTTTGATAAGGCTTGGCTCTAGCTCGGCTCCGCTTGGTATATACTCGGTTCGGTTAGGTTCGGCTTGCTCGGCTCGATGCCTAGGCCTACTTACTTGTCACCTTTTTGCTTGAATAAGTCAAGCAAGCACCTCAATTATTTTATCCCATTTTCAGACCTTCATCCTTATTTTAACTTAACATTTGTATACATTTGACCATTTCAACTTTTGGCTCAAATATCACCTCATCATCTTGAGTTTAAGCGCCTTCGTCGGTATTAACATAGTCATATATGTGTGAAAGGTAGGGGGTGTTATAGGCAAGTTGGAGATGAATTCAGAGTGCCATGGATAAAGGAAGGAGACAAATGTTGGATTTTTTCAAAGAGTGGCAACAACTCATAGACAATACAACACCATTTATAAACTAATTATAGATGGCAAAGAAGTTGTGCAACCTAAGGAGATCAAAAGAGCTATGGTGGGACTCTATGAAAAGTTATACACTGAGACAAAAGTATGGAGGCCATGTTTTAATTACTCAGACTTCCCTAGGGTGAACGCAGAGGAATGTGAGTGGCGCAAATACGTTTCTTAGGACCTGAGGTGGTAAAAATTATCAACCTATGTGCAGTGAACAAGACACCTGGTCCGGATGATTTCAATGGGTTTCTTCAAAGAGTGCTGGAAAATAATAAGAGAAGATGTGATGCAGACCCTTCAAAACTTCCATCAAA
The DNA here is from genome assembly GCA_035772735.1 of Datura wrightii. Taxonomy (NCBI): domain Eukaryota; kingdom Viridiplantae; phylum Streptophyta; class Magnoliopsida; order Solanales; family Solanaceae; genus Datura; species Datura wrightii. Next base: position 164,132,325 of record JASDFA010000018.1, on the reverse strand, counting down.
ATGAAGTCTTTAAGAAGTATTTCAATGCCATATTGATTGCTTTGATTCCTAAGAAGAATGATACATAGGAGTTAAAAGGATTTTAGGCCAATAAGCCTAATATGTGGAGTTCCAAAATAATATCCAAACTCGTTACAGAAAGGATAAAGACAGTTATGGGAAAATTTGGTAGATAGTTAGCAAATTACATTTTTGAGAGGGAGATAGATTACAGATGCAATTCTGATGGCCAATGAACTGGTGGATTCTAGAATTAAATCAAAGAGACTAGGGGCATGCAAACTGGCATTGAAAAGACATATGATGATGTAAATTGGGTTTTTTTGCTGAAAATCCTCAAGGATATGGGTTTCGAGGACAAATGAATTAAGTTTTGTATCTCAGAATGTGATAATCAATGGCAATCCTGGAGGCTTTTTTCACTCTCAAAGAGGTCTCAGGCAAGAGGACCCAATGTTCCCTTTCTTGTTCTTGGTAGCTATGGAGGGTTGTCTTAGTCAGATGATCAGGACACCAAGGATAATGGATGGATCAGTGGCTTTGGTTCTCAGATAAATGCTGGTGATAGTTGTGAAATCTCCCATTTATTATATTCAGATGATTCCCTTGTTTTTTGTGAAGCTGAAGTGGAGCAGATAAGGCATCTTAGGGCAATTTTGGTTATACTTGAAGCTATTTCTAGCCTACATGTGAACTGGAATAGAAGTCTTTCATTTCCAATTAACCAAGTACCAAACCTACAACTTCTTGCAAACAATCTAGGATGTCTGGTGGGGGCTTTTCCAACAAAGTACCTGGGGATGCCTTTGGAGGCAAAGAATAAGTCATTAGAGATTTATAATGAGGTTATTGAGAGATATGATAACAAGTTGGTCGGGTGGAAAAGCTCAATATTTGTCCTTAGGTGGAAGACTGTCACTCATTAATTTAGTGTTGGATGCTCTTCCTACTTATATATGTCAGTTTTTCCAATTCATAGAAGGATAGAAAAAAATCTAGACAGGTTGAGGGGAGAGTTTCTTTGGCATGGCAATAAAGAGAACAGAAGCAGCAACCCGGTGAGATGGAATGTAGTAAGTCTCAATAAGAAGCAAAGTAGTATGGGCATTAAAAACCTGAGGCTGTATAACAAAAGTCTTTTGCAAATGACAATGGAGGTTTAATATGGAAGATATGGCACTATGGATAAATCTCATCATTCAGAAGTATGGTCTACAAAATCAGTGGATCACAAATGAAGTTATAAGTGCATATGGAAGCAGCGTGTGGAGATCCATAAAAAATCAGTGGCAAGATTTTTGGGGTAAGGTAGAGATAACAATAGGCAATGGAAGCAAGATTGAGTTCTGGGAGGATCAATGGATTGGTGCTAGCAGTTTGAAATCTACTTTTCCTATGCTATACCTACTGAGCCTCCAAAACATGTTAAGCTACAACAAGTCTGGAGTCAGTATGAGTGGGACTTGAATTTCAGAAGAGCTCTCAATGACTGAAAAATTGAGATTCTTACCTCAATGATACATCTTCTGCATACTTTTAGTGGTACTTCAGAGAAGTCAGATTAACTGAAATGGAGATTGGACAACAAACAAAAATTTTCAGCCAAGTCTGCCTATTGCACCCTGAACTTTGGGAGACACCAGAGTGAGTACTGCGCTGGAAGCTCATTTGGAAAGCTAAAGTTCCAGTAAAGATTTCACATTTTGTTTGATTGTTGGTAAGGAAAGCATGTCTGACTCAAGATAAGTTACAAAAAAGAGGTCTTCAGATTTGTTCAAGGTGTCTATTATGTGGCCAAGAAAGTGAGAACAATGAGCATCTTTTCCTACACTGCAAGACAACTAAAAATCTGTAGATCATGTTCTTTTGTATGTTGAGGATAAAATGGGTCATGCCTCGTTCTATATTGGAACTTTTGAGCAATTGGATGAATATGGGGACTAGAAACAGGGGAGAGGATTGGTGGCAGTTAGTCCCACTTGCATTTGGTGGATAGTCTGGAAAGAGAGGAACTCAAGGAATTTTGAAAAAATTAGCAATACCATCCAGAAGATTAGGATGAATTACCTTAGTCTATTGTTCTGTTGGTTTAAGCTGAATTTGTGGGGGAAATAGGAGATTTTGTAGATTCAATTGTTAATGTATAAGTCCGTAAGTTTTTTGATAGGAGAATAATTATACTCATGAAAGTGTGTAGTTTTGACAACTCAGATTCTATTGAAAGCTGAGTTTGTGATTATCGATACAAATGGTCATCTTATAAAAAAAAAATCTAGTTTTAAAAAGGATAAACTTGAAGGATTAGGTTCAGTGTACAAGATGAGGAAGTTAAACTGATTCTCCAGGAAGTACAGAGTATATTTAACGGTTTCACCAAGTACAAATTTTCATACCAAGCTAGAACATGAAAATATCTGCTCTTAAATTTCAAAACTGCTCCAATGAATCTGTTTAAGGCCCTAGAAATGGTAGTTGAATACTGTTTTGCTTCATCAGAGAGCAGAACAAGAGCTGACTTGAGTAGTTCTAGCCCTTGAATTGGCTAGGAGGATTATGTTCTTTGTAAAGATGAATGGCATTCAAGTTGTATATCTTGAATCAAACATTCTACTGCTTGGTACTCCCGCACTCTTTCAACTTTTCTAGTGATAGTGGCCTTGGATTTGGAGGAGAATAACCGTTTGAAATGATAATATAGTTAGTTCTGATATTTAAAGCATTAATGTAATGTTGAAAATTAGTTAATGCCACTGAAATTGAGAACTGACAATTTCAATCATTTCCATAATGCTGCTGAAATCGAGAACTTACCTTGTAATAAGCTGTATAAACTTTGGGCTATGTTGTTTAACCAATATGATTTCTTGCAAATAGGGGGGCCGATCCAGAAGCTGTTGACAAGGAAGGCAAGACCCCTTTCCACTTTGTCGAGGAATCAGCCCTCGATGATGTGGAGATTATTGCCCTACTGAAAGTCGCAATAGGATTGCACCAGCACAAAGATCAAACTAAGGTAGACCACTTAGTATTGCATGCCACTAAGGGTATTTTATGTTCAAGAATGAAGTTTGGAGTTATATGGAAGTGCTAGAGCTTGCTTAATCCTTAGCTTCATTCTGCCAGAGGAAGTTTTGAAATATACAAGCTTTCTTGAATGAAAGATCCAGCAAAGTTGTGCTTTTTCTCCGCGGATCTAAGAGGTTAGGAATTATATATCAAGTACCACATGGCTAAGCTGTCTCTGCTTCATGCATGTCATTCGTACAAAATGCAACAATTCAGCGGCATGCATTAGGCTGCTTCTGTTGTGTCTCTCATAATTAATTCTTTCCCCCTTTGGTTTATTTTGTCATCCAAACTTTGCACATCTTGAAGAAGTAGGCAGTGGAGCAGTGTACAATTGATTAAGTGGGAGAATTTTTTGTATAGCGGCTCGGTGATGAAGCTGAAGAAATTGATGAGACACCATGGATGAGGCTATTTATTAGTGGTTTTATTTTTAGAGGAGTATGAAAGAATCTTTATCAGCAATATGCAATATGTAGCTTTCTTGTAGTGAAAAGTATGTGTATTTGCAATAAGAAAAGGTGCAAAACTTCACTTAATTTAACATATCTAGTCCTTTAATATTAAGGGAAGGAGAAAAAGAACTTGCTATTAGCTGTGTGTATTCTACATTACAACTGCAAGCTTCCAAATTTTGCTTCTTATTGAAAGCGCTTTGACGATAGATAAGAATTAATTAGGCACACTAATCTTATATGGTCTGATTATCTCTACAAACTGCAGCTCATTTTTACGTTTTGTAGGACTTAAAATGGTTGATTCCAAAGAGCATCTAGAATACATATGGGTTGGATCAATCAGTTGTTCCTTTTGGTAAAAGTTTCATTTGGTGCAATATTTATTTAGTAAGCGCTTTATGTTTTATTCTCTATGAATATTCAGTATTAAGTGATCTTCAGGTAAAAGTGTCTGCTTCTTCTACTTTTGCACGCAGATATACATGTCCAAAATTTTGCTCAAATTTAACATATATTTCGCTCATCACAAGCATACTTGAAAAAATAAAGAGGATGTGAAATGAGTTTATTAGATTTTTATTGTTTTGAAAAATTAATGATTGAGATTTGTTCCTTATGATACATGAAACTTATATTTTAAATTTGAGCTTATTCGGAGTAGACCTGGGTGTTGAAATTTGAAGAACAAAATTATTAATTTTTGTTTAAAAAAATTCCAGATGAACGCAACTGAAATTTAAGTTAATCTTAACATGTGTTTCAGTTGTGTAAGCCTGAAATCTATGCATACATGATAAAATTAAAAGGATGTTAAATGTTGTATTAGATTTGTTGTTGTTTTGACAAATTGATGATTATAATTTGTTTTTTATGATATGTGAAATTTATTTTTTAAACTTGAGCCTATTTGAAGTAGGTTTGACTGTTCAATTATTGAAATTTGAAGACCCAAAAAAATTGGCAAAATGAACTTATATTTTAGTAGACAATAGGAGTATAATTAGTGTATAATAAGTTTATATACAAAATTGATTCTTTTCTTTTCCCTTTGAATCTTAATAACTTTTTCTTTCAAGAAATATAGATCTATTAAATCTTGTTTGGAAAGAATTTAGACGAACAATGATGGTGATTTGTCGTGGAAATTAGTCTTGGGTGTGGTTTTGTGATAGACGATGGTCGAAGTAATATTTTACGGTGAATAGTTATGGTTAAGAAAATGAGTAAAGAATTTTTTTTCCTGACCTGAGGTTTTTATTGTTGTTTTTCCATTGCCATTAATATATAATCATTGTATACTCAATATTTAATTAATTTATAATATTTATAAATTGATTATACTTCTATTATACAATATATATGAAAGAAAATAAAAATATGCAATAGAATAATATAGTCACAAGTGAAAAACTCAACAATGATTACATAGAAGGGATTTCTCAAATTAGAGAGAAAGATAAGAGGCTTTATTCAATAACTCAAAAACTCTCAAATCTCACTACAAGAAAATATGTGACAAAGTACCCCTATTTATAATACTAGCAAATCAAATTGGACTAGGACTAAAAAGTCTATTCCTATATGACTTTGATAAATAAATCCTAACTAGACATGAATTAAATAAATTACCAAATATCAAATCTTAAAATTTTGAATTATTAATCTTGGTTTAGTTCCAATATAGCCTCCTTTAAATTAAGATCTTCAAACTTGAGCATTTCATGAACAATATCATGTCTCATAGAAGTTAAGTACCTTAGACTCTCCATCAATTTTCTAAAATATGTAGCATCAGCAAAATCATGGGTGCCATCTATTTCTCTTCAACAAGTTCTAAAGTCAATTTGAATTTTTTCATGTTAAACATCTTCAAAATATCATCATCATATTTTCTCTTCTTCTTGTATCCTTGAATAACTATTCTTGCCTTAAAATTATTTGCTTCTTCATTTGGTTTGTATTTGGTTGTGCGTACCCATTTGACTTCAGTTGGTCTTTTTGAAGGTGGTAAATTAGTCAACTCCCATGTGTTATTTTTCTTGATAGCATGAATTTCTTGTTTCATTGCATCCACCCAACACTCTCTTTAGCATTTTCCTCAAAAGTAACTAGATCACAGTCTGCAAATAATACAAAATTCACAATATCTTCATCGGGTAAATCATTATCATTACCAGTAACATAATCTTCCAAACGGGCCGGTAAATGGTGACGTCTTTTTGGGCAACTGGATGTCTCTGTTTGAACCGGATGTGCTACTTATTACTCTTGATGTCTTCTAGAACTTCCTTCCTCCATAATTGAAATTATTGGTTGAGGTTCATATGGGTCAGTATTTTTCTTTAACCAATCCCAGGTACTTTGCTCATCAAAAGTAACATCTCTATTAATAATTACCTTTCCTATATCTGGATTGAAATAGTAGCTAACTATTTGGATGGCAAATAAAAATATAGAAAGATTAAATAATTAGACTATAACAAGAGGTAATTAAAAATAAAATAAAATCACTAACTTATTTATTAAAATCAAAATTAACTTTAAAAAATATATTTTCTAATTTTTATTCATCTATTTTTTTCAAATAATTATTCTTTATGTTTTTCACCATAATTTGATTTCATGCTCAATTTTGACTCCTTTCTTTTTCTTTCTTTGTTCATTTTTTTATTTCTCTACTTATTTTTTTTCTTTTTCCTCTTTTTGGTATTTATTCTTTATATCTTTTCTCCCTTTTTCATTCATTTTTTCTCAAGTCATTATTTTTTATTTTTTCATCATACTATTTTCATACTTAATTTTTACTCCTTTCTTTTTTGTTTTTTTATTTCTTTTCCTTTTTTATTTTATTTATTTTTTGTTTTTCCTAATTTCATTCAATTCTTTTTGTTCTTTTTTTTTCTCCATAATCTATTTTCATTCACTTTTTTTTTTGCTCTTTTGTTTATTCTTTGTTTTTTTCATTTTAGGTGATTTTCATTAAGGTCTGGTTCTTTTCTTCAGTGAGACATTTCTTAGTCCTTCATGATATTATCAAGGTAAATCTATATACTGACATGGTATCATGGAGAACTGCTCAGTTCTTCAATGAGACACTCCTCAGTCTTCTATGCTACCATCACAATATATTTATATACTGATATAATATCATGGATGACTGCTTCTGTCCTTCAGTAAGACACTCCTCAATCCTCCATGATACCATCACAATATTCTATATATTGTCATAGTATCATTGTGGTGTGCTTCAGTCTTCAATGATTCCATTACAATATATCTATATACTGTCATGGTATCATTAAGATATGCTTCAATCCTTCAGTGAGACACTCTTTTGTCCTTCATGATACCATCACATTGTATTTATACATTGACATGGTTTTATGGATGTTTCCTTTAATCCTTCAGTGAAACAGTCCTCAGCCCTCCATGATACCACCACAGTATGTCTATAACTGTCATGGTATCATTGAGGTCCGCTTCAGTCCTTTAATAAGACACTCCTCAGTCCTCCATGATACTATCACAATATATTTATATACGGACATGGTATCATTGAGGTTTGGTTTGGTCCTTCAGTAAGATATTCTTCAGTCCTCCATGATATAATCATAGTTTATTTATATATTTGTCATGGTATTATTGAACTTTGCTTTAGTCCTCAATGATACCATCACAATATCTCTATATACTGTAATGATATCATTGAAGTCTGCTTTTGTCCTTCAGTGAGACACTTCTCAGTACTTCATGATACTATAAAATATATCTATATATTGACATGGTATCATTAAGATCTGCTTCAGTCCTTCAATGAGACACTGCTCAAACTTCTATGATACTACCATAGTATATCTATTTTTATTCTTTAAAAGAAGAAAATTTAGAAAGTTTTATTTGTAAAAAAGATTAACAAATATAGTCATATTTTACATATAAGTTTTGTTTACATTTGTAAAAAATTAAATAAGAAATAAACATATATTTTCTATTAATTTAGATTTTAATAAATAAGCTTGTGATTTTAGTATTTTCTCAATTACTTCTTGTTATAATCTAATTATTTAATTTTTATATTATTAGTCTAAAATAAGTTAATTAATATTTTTATCTTTTAGAAAATAAAAATAAAAAGAAGATAAACTGTACAAAAAAAAAAGAAAATATAATTAAGAGAAAAAATGAAAAAAAAGAAGAAAAGAAAACAAAATAGAAGAATAAGAAACAAATAATAAAGAAGCTAGCAAATAATGTCTATAATAAAGGATAAAAGGATAAAAATAATAAATGAAAAAAATAAAATAATTAATGAAAGGACAAAAAAAGAGGATAAAATAATAAAAATAATAAATGAAAAGGACAAAAAAGAAAAGAGCACTGCCAATCTGCCAAAACGGGGGTATTCAGGTAAGTAATTTGACTCAAATGAGTATTGATAAATTAGTAAAGGAGGGAAAATCAGAGTAATTATTCTCTTTTATGGGGCATTGTGTACTTTTGCCAATAAATTACCCGTGTTATTCATTAACTTTTTGCATGGATTGCTCCTATTTTGGAGTGATCTTTAATTTTTTTTTTCAAAATTTGTGGTCTTTCATTTTTTGTCCCAACTACTCATTTTAATAAAAAATTATTATCCAAAGTATCCTTGATTATGACTTAATTTCACTAGGCAAATCTTTTTAGAGAATGTTTGCCCCGAGGATAACTTCAGTGTTATCTAATTCGTAAAGCAAATATTTACTCTTAATATTAAAAAAATTGCTTAGAACAGCTTATACCCTATAAGGCACAAGTTATCCCTAAGGCATAAGTTTAGTATATGAACTTCTTAAGGCATAATATCCTAAAACTAAATTTGTGTCCCAAGACATAAATTTAGTTTTAGAATTTTATTCCTTAAGAAATTCATGCTACTGAACTTATTCCCCAAGGCATAAGTTATGCCTAAGGCAAATATTCGCAAGACACATAAAATACCCTATAAGACATAAGTTCAATGTATGAATTTCTTAAGATATAATGTTCTAAAACTGAACTTATGCCTTAAAGGACGTAATCTGTACCTAGCAAATTTTTATTTTGCTTTGCGAATTTTTTAATATAGGGGTATTTTTATCTATACTTTTATCACTTAAAGTGCTGAAGGTCAAAAATTAAAGACTACAAATTGAGGGGCAAAAATGAAAGACCAACTCAAAATAGAGGGATTCCTATAAATGACCCGCTATTCATTGTTTTTCGGGTCATTCACATGAATGTTCCTATTTTAGGGTGATCTTTAATTTTTATTCCTCAAATTGGTGGTCTTTAATATATGTCCGTCGACACTTTAAGTAGTAAGAAAGTGGGCAAAAATATTTGTGACATTGAAAAAATCAAAATAAAAATTGCAAAGGTAGTAAAAATTCGCAAGTCACAAGTTATGCCTTATAACAACATGGTCCAGTGTAATTCCACAAGTGAGGTCTGGTGAGGGGCAAACCTTACCCCTATCTTGGGAGGTAGTGAGATTATTTCCAATAGATTCTTGGCTCAAGTAAAAATATTACAAAGCAGTTCAAAAATAAATAACAGGAGTAAAAAAGCTAAGATAAAATGCAAAATAAAGCATGATGAAGGATACTAAAAAAGGAACAGTCACTATAACAAAATACAACGATAATAGAAGAGAAAAAAAATATCAAATAGTAATAGAAATAGAATAACAAGAAACTCTTGGAGTAATACTATGACTACTAGTATGGAAGAATAAGCGAGACAACTCTCAACTGCCTAACTAATCCTCTACCCTAATTTGTGTCCTCCATAACCTCCTATCTAAGGTCATGACCTTAGTAAGCTGAAGTTGCGTCATGTCCTATCTAATCATCTCTTGATCTTAGGTGTATTTTTATGCCCGCTTGTCTCATTTTACCCATTTTTTATCATGTCTTGAGAAGATTATCCTTATAAAATGCAAGATTTTATGAAAGTTTATGTGGAAAGAGCTAATAGCTGTGTTTAGATAATTTTTGTAGGTAACACAAGAAAAAATACTCAAAAAAGGGTGCAAGATTGTGAAGAAAGAAGAATACTAAGAAAACTTGGCCTGGTGGACTGGGAGAAGTAGCGTGCTAGGCACTAAACTTTAGAGAAATTGTGCTCAGATTGGTGCATGGTTGAAGTGGCATGCCAAGCACTGAACTTTCAGAAGAATTGTGATCAACACTTTGGCGAATTGAGAGAAATGGCGTACCAGAGAGAAATAAAACTCTGAAAAATATTCTAACACTCTGGTGCATTGAGAAGAGTGGCGCGCCAACACCTGAACTATAGAATTTTGATCAACACTTTGGTGAAATGGCTGAAATGGCAAACCAGGAGCCAAAATTCAGAAGAAACTCAAGCCAAGTCTGGTGCATTGCATGAAGTGGCACGCCAACCTCTGTTTGGGAGATATGTTTCTCAGCCTAAAAGCTGAGTTACTTAAGGGCAAAAGGGAAATTTATTACTAAGCTTACAAATATATCGCTAGGGCATTTGTTAGTAGACACACGACACTTTCGGGGGAAGAATAAGAGGAAAGAAGTTCCATTTTCTTCTTAAGTTTTTCTTCATTGCTTATTACTTTTTGTTTTTTTTGAATGATGATTCTTATGGTTTGACTCTTGAACATGAATGGCTAAACACCTTTAATCTAGGTTTTTGGCCACAAGCTTGATGGTTGTAGTTTAAAAGTTCATTTATGCTAGGCATTTAAATCTTCTTCTTAAAATTGTTTATGCTTACTTGATTTCATATTTATTCGTTAGTCTGATCACTTTTTGAATATATTCTATTGGCTCATTGGTTGAACTTGAAAGAGGAAACGAATGAGGGTTAAAAGAAGCATAGAGTAGGTTTCAATTCCTTTTTAAGATTTTGGGGAATTGATTTCGTTGTTGTGGATAGGGATATACCCTGCAACCCTACTTAGTTGAGTCAAGTATCTTCAACAATCGTCTCACAGTTCTCCTGTAACCACAGAGGATATAGGTGTTACGGTTAGTGAGATAGTTCTTGACTATTCGGGAGAATAAATTGAGAAATAAGTTCGTAACTTGAGATTAACAGTCTTTGAAAAATTTGGTATAGTGTATTTGAACCCTAAAACTCAATCTGAAAGTGATAGTGCCAAGTGTTACACCCCGTAACTTTCTAACATTTAGTCAGCCTATTCGTGCGTTAGTTAAGAGTTTTAGAGTGTCATACGTACGAGGAAAGGGCCCGGAGAAAGGCCGAACGAGTGCAAAGTCAGGATTTCACGAGAGGCCGAACCAAGTTGCCCATAGGGGCAAAGTGGCACAGAGCAGCCCCCTCCACGTTACCTAAAGTGGAACGGAGCAGACTCAGCGCGATGGGAAGAGTGCCACGTTGCCTTGTCTGACGCCTCAAGTATATAAAGGCCTCACACTTAGATATTATGTCATTATTCATATAACTTCGACCAGCAGAGGTAAGGACGAAGGAAAACCTTTGGAAATCATCCGATTACGCTGCTAAACGCCGTCCAAATCTAAATTAACTCCGGGTAGTGAAGTATAAGGCTGTAGAGAACATCGCTGCGGAGTTATTTTCGCAAAATACGCCCGGCGAATCGTTGTCCCACCGAGCTTAAGTTGATGGAATTATTTCAAACTAGTGTCAATATGATCACGTGCCTAAAGTAAGTATTTCTCCCTTCTAGATTTCCAAAAAATTATGAGTTTTTGATCGTCTTTCGATAAGTTGAAGTATAGTCAGTATATATATATATATATATATATATAAGTTATTATTTTCTTCAAGTATAGTAATGAAGTTATCCCTATTCTTCCATTAATATGATTACAGTTGAGAAGGGCAGTTGAACACGAGACGAAACTCGCCACTTAATCGGTAAACAGCGAACGAGGTATGTTAAGGCATTTTCTTTCGGCAAGTTATTTTTTTTAGCATAAAAGTCCAGTATGAATCCCAGTAAAGCATGTCAGGAGTATGTTATCATGTCTAGTTGTTGTTGTCAATTGAGGCTCGTAATTTGTATTGCTTTGGGTTGGATTACACCTGTATAGCTTCCGTGACCACCCCAGGGTTAATAGCTGTGTCGCCGCCCGCTAGGGGCGAGGATACGTCGCTCTACGGAGAGGCATGCCATCCGCAAGGGACGAATATGGGGATCCAGATCCTCATATGCCATGGTTGGCCTTATACACACCCCCGCCGAGCGCTTACGCCTTGGGTGTAGATATCAGGAGTCCTCCGGACTCAGACACAGCTACAGTCAGGGATCGAGCGGGCCCAGTTGTAGACCCAGGGGATCGGCAGGACACTTATAGCTGGTAGTTGACTCAGTATGACCTGGATAGGGGTATATAGATTGAGGTGTACTCACTAGGGCTAATGAGGGCCCGGGTGGGTTATTCTGTGCTGATTGTACCTTCCGGCTTATGGGAGCCAGGTAAGGTTTATGCTTGCTTTAGTTACTGTTAGTTAGACAGTAAGACACCTCACTTGTCAGGTATGACCCCTACCCTCCTTATTATAGTTATGTTTAAACCTGATTTCACTACTTTAGTCATCTTCAGTCCGTTTTCTTTACTTCAGTCATTGTCAGTTCTATTTCTTACTTTTAGTTATTTAAAGTTACTTCTTTACATACTCAGTACCTGTGGTAGGGACGCCCTCTTCTGGGGAGCTTCATTACTTTCCTAGAGGTACAGATAGACGAGGAGCAGGTCCCTTGTAGTCTCAGTCAGTCGTACAGGGTCATCAGCTCCCTTCTTTCGAAGCTTGTGTGATAGAGGTTTACTTCTTTTGTTTGTACAGTATGGGTAGGTCGGGGCCCTGTCCCGACCATCTTATTACTCCTAAAGGCTTGCAGATTGTGTTACTTCCCTGTGGTTAGATGACATTGGTTGTGTGGGGCCCTGTTTAGTTATTGATTGGTGGCCTTGTCGGTCATAGTTTAGTTTAGCATCTGATTCTACTTTCCAGTTATAACTAGATATCATGGTGGCCTTGTCGGCCCACATAGGACTCGCTATGTTTGTTTGTCTCTGGTTAGCTGTTTATTTTCACAGGTGGCTATAGACCTTGTCGGCCGGGGGTTGTATTTACAGACGCTATATAGCCCATTGTTTTCTTGATTCTAGAGTTAGATTCAGCCCTGCACTAGAGGTGCTTAGGCTCAGTCAGCTCAGCAGTTCAGGTCCTAGTAGGGCACTAGGTGCCAGTCATGCCTCCCAAGGTGGGGCGTGACAAACTTGGTATTAGAGCAGGTCGTATCCTAGGGAGTCTGCAAGTCGTGCTAAGTAGAGTCTTGTCTATGGATGTGTTGTGCACCACATACTATAGCTAGGAGGCTACAAGGAATGATAGGATGATTACTCTTTCTTCTTATTCAGTCGTGCTATAGAGCGGTACAGTATAGGGTTGATTCCCTAAGCTCATTATACTCTTTTGCTTGCAGAGAAATGTCAGACCAGCGACACCCTACGACAAGCAGGAGGTTAGATGTAGCAGCAGGAGAGGGCACCAATAGGGTGCCTCAGCCTCGGTCAGAATCGGCCTGATCTAAGGACGATATGGAGGTATGTTCTTGACCTCCCCAGTAGTCTCCATCACGTCAGGAGCCGCTTGGGACTGCTGGTGTGACGGCACCACCTCCGGCAGCTTCTATACCCGTACCATCCAACCAGGAGGTCAAGAGTGCGGTGGTTATGCTAGCACAGATGATGGCTGTTCAGCACCAGCCAGTGCCACCTACAGTTGCAGAATCATTAGGAGGGCCTGGTAGCTCGAGGGTCTGAGAGTTCCTAGCACTAAGTCCCTCGCAATTCACAAGGACAGATTAGACCGAGGACCCTCAGGACTTCTTGGACCAGATGCAGAGGATTTTCAGGGTGATGCATGCTACACCCACAGAGTCAGTTGAGCTAGCGGTATTCCGACTATGGGACATCGTCGTACTGTGGTATGAGAGTTGGGAGAGGTCACGAGGGAGAGATGTTTCCCCTCCGACCTGGCCCAGCTTCTCAGAGGCTTTCTTGGATCATTACTGTCACACCCCGCCTTGGGGCGTATGACTGGCACCTGGTGCCCTACTGGGACCTGAACTGCTGGACTGCTGAGCCTGGCACATCTGGTGCCTGGCTGGCTCTAACTCATATTTCTGGAAACAAAGGGCTATATAAAGGCTGTAAACACAGCCCCCGGCCCATTGGCCTATAGCCTCCTGTACCTGTACTAACAGCTGACCAGAAACATATCAACTCAGGGAAACCTATGCGGGCCGACAAGGCCACCATGCTGTCTAGTTATCTGCAACTCAATCATGAAGTACTAAAAAGCTACGTGACCGGCAAGGTCACCACTACTGGCAAACTATGGCCCCACACGACCATCATAAAAGAAAGAAAGAGTACTAGCAGCTATACAACTGCACGGCCTCACACGACCGGCTCATCTGACCATAGGGAAATATATACAGACTGCAAGCCTCTAGGAATAGCAATAGAAATGATCGGGACAGGGCCCCGACCTACCCGTACTATACAACAAAAGGAACTGAACTACACCTCTGGAATTCAGTCTCCGGATGACAGGAGCTGAATACTCGACCGCTGACAGAAATCACGTAGTATCGCCTGCTCGTCTATGAGTACCTGCAGGCAAGTAATGCAGCGCCCCACCGGGCGTCAGTACCGCTGGTACTGAGTATGTAAAGCAATAACTGAAAACAATAATGCAACTGATAAAACTAAAGTGGGAAGAAACAGATTAACAGTCTGCTAATGTAAGTCATACCTCTTCTCATTTATACTGAAGGGAAATAGGGGTCGTACCTGGAGACGTGTCACTCAACTGCTGATCTACTCGTATCTATCGTAGCATGGCATAACATAAAATACCATAACATGGCACATGCAAACCTTACCCGGCCCCCATAAGCCAGGAGGTACAACCAGCACAGAATCTACACCCCTACCCCGGTCATCCCATCTCCTATAATGGCTGTAAGCATCCCGCCGGTCCCCTGGGTATGCACTTGGGCTCGCTGAGCCCCTGACTATAACTGTACCTGAGTCCGAAGGACTCCTGAATCAACACCCGGGCGTATCCGCTCGACGGGGGTGTATAAAGGCCGACCAAGGCAAAATATGGGGAAATTGGCATCCCATCTTCGTCCCTTGGGGGACGGCATGCCACTCCGTAGAGCGACGTATCCTCGTCCTCTGGCGGACGAGTCGATATAGCTAATAACCCTGGGGCGGTCATGGATGCTAGGTAGTCCAACCCCAAACAATACAACGGTCTCAACTAGTAATACTGTCTGTATATCTCACATACTGAGGCTAATAAGGGTAAAGTATCGTATACAGTACATGCTGAACTAATGATAGTAATCTGTACGTATTTAATACGTGCTGAGGCTGGTAATTATATATATATAAATATAGTCTCCTGCCAAACTGTACTGGAGCAAATGCTATACAAGATAGTGTTTCGGCTGAAAACTATGCTGTTTACTGAGTTTCTATATTAACGTGATTTACTATTCCTAACATGCGTTCCAAACTTTATTTTAGCCTGCCATTCTATTTCTGAAGTGCTTTACAGATATTGCATCACTTTACGGGGTTTCAACTAAATACAATAATATCTTAACATTTAATATTACATCACATACTGAGCATACTGGGCAGTTTCTAACACTTGTGTTAGAATCTATGTCGTACTCGTAAGTTCCACGCAAGTTACAACCCAATGCTTCTCATATCGTATCAACATTCACAATAAACGTAACATTTGACTTTTGAACATTCTACTGGCCTGTAAATCACTATACTGTACCGATATTACTTAACTTGCCGAGGGAACTAGCTTTACATACCTTATTCTTGAACTATTCGTCCGTCGGACGAGGCTCGGCCGGTACTTCAACTATTTTCTCCCAACTGCATTCATAAATACGTCAATTAATACTAAATACAACTTTATCGTAAAGAGCCACGCTACTTTCGATATAGTTTATAGCCTAAACTTAGGCTTATCGATATACGGTCGAAAACTCGCTATTTTTCAGCGGTCCAGAAGGGAGAAATATTCACTTCTCAGCTAGGAACACATAGACATTAATTTAGAGCAATTCTACTTACCTTAGTTCGGTGGCTCGCCGATTCGTCGACTGTATTTCACGAAACTAATTCCGCAGGAATGCTCTCTGCTGCTAAATACTTCGGTATCTGAGATTAATTTGAGTTTGGGTAACGTTTAGCAGCGTAATCGGACGAAAATTATTTAATTTCCTTCGTCCCCCCTTTCTCTCTGCGTGTAACCTCTGTTTTTCTGAAATTTCCTTTGATTAAAATGAAATTAAACCGAAGTGGGGCTTATATACTTGAGCTGAACCTAGGCAACGTGTCACAGAGCCATCGCGGAGGCCTCACCTCCGTGACACGCTGCCATCGCGGAGGGGCTCTGCCTCGGCTCCTCCCGCTATGGTTCGATGGGTTTCTCA
Organism: Datura wrightii; assembly: GCA_035772735.1. Taxonomy (NCBI): domain Eukaryota; kingdom Viridiplantae; phylum Streptophyta; class Magnoliopsida; order Solanales; family Solanaceae; genus Datura; species Datura wrightii. The sequence continues at coordinate 164,116,278 of JASDFA010000018.1, read as the reverse complement.
TCCGATCTTTTTCCGGGCCTTTCTCCAGCACGTATGGCCTTCAAATATACTTAACCAACGTGCGAATAGGTCATTTAGGTGCCGGGAATTCTACGGGGTATAACATTCTCCCCCCTTAAGAACATTCGTCCTCGAATGTACACTGTTATCTAGAGGACTACTTACTTACTTTCTAGAAAAATTTCGGCAGAGTCTCCCTTGTATATGGACTATAGCCAAAAACCTGAAATGCAGAAGAGTCCAACACAGGTACTACACATAATATTCTAGGATCCACTGAATAACTAAGTATCAATCTTTCTCATTCACACATATACAACTATAAGGTACTGCATAAGTGATAACACAGACATACCTGTCGCCTGACTAGGCCTGAAATAGGTGAGGGTATCTGACTTTCATATCTTCTTCAGCTTCCCATGTCATTTCCTCACGATTCCTGTTATGCCACAATACTTTGACAGTTGCAACATCTTTAGTCCTCAACCTGCGAATCTGTCTGTCTAAGATAGCTACGGGAACCTCTTCATATGCTAACTTTTCTGTGACCTGGACATCTTGAACTGGAACTACTGTAGAAGGGTCCCCTACGAAATTCCTTAACATAGAGACATGGAAGACTGGGTGAACAGATGCTAACTCTGGAGGCAAGTTCAATTCATATGCAACTCGGCCTATTCTTCGTCGAATCTGGTATGGCCCAATGAATCTCGGGTTAAGCTTGCCTTTCTTGCCGAATCTCATCACCTCTTTCATCGGAGATACTTTCAGATATACCCAGTCATTTACCGCAAATTCTAGATTTCTACGCCGCATATCTGCATATGATTTCTGGCGGCTCTGAGCGGTCAGCAAACGTTCTCGGATACGCTTTATCTTTTCCTCTGATTGCCGAACAATGTCTGGGCCAACCAATGTTGATTCTCTTATTTCAAACCAGCCCACCGGCGATCTACATTTTCGCCTGTATAATGCCTCGAAAGGCGCCATCTGGATGGCTGAATGATAGCTATTATTGTAGGCAAATTCGATTAACAGTAAATGCTCACTTTGGCTGCTATCGAAATCTGGCACACACCCTCGCAACATGTCTTCAAGCGTCTGAATTGTGCGCTCAGCCTGCTCATCTGTCTGAGGATAAAATACTGTGCTTAAATTAATCTATGTTTCCAGAACCCTCTGGAACGACTGCCAGAATCTAGCTATAAACTGTGCTCCCCTATCAGAAATGATAGATACCAGCACTCCATGCAATCTAACTATTTTTCTGATAGATTATTCGGCATAATCCTCAGCCGGGAAGGTAGCTTTCACTGGCAGGGAATGAGCTGATTTTGTCAGCCTATCAACTATTACCCAAGTAGAATCATTTCCGTGTCTGGTACGGGGTAATCCTGCCACAAAATCCATATTCACTGCTTCTCATTTCCAGAGAGGTACAGCTATGTCCTAAGTTAATCCGTCTGGTTTCTGATGTTCTGCCTTCACCTGTTGGCAGTTAGGACACTGGGTTACAAATTCAGCAATTTCTCTTTTCATACCTGGCCACCAGTAGTTTTCTTTGATATCATGGCACATTTTCGTCGCGCCTGGGTGGAGAGAATAGCGGGCGTAATGCGCCTCGCTTATAAGCTGCTAGCGATGCCCCCAAAATATCTAGAACACAAATGCGGCCTTTATATCGTAACACTTCATCCTCGGTTATCTAAAAATATGTCACCTCTCCTTACTGAACCTTATGTTCAAATTGAACCTGGCTAGGGTTTCTATACTGCCGTTACTTTACTTCCACCACTAACGACAACACTGCGACATTCTGTATTATCGCTCTGTTATCTTTTATTTCTGCTATGTGACCGGCTAAACCGGCTAACTAGTGTAATTCTCGGATCTATTCTCGCTGTTCAGGCTGCAAGTATGCCAACTCCCCATAGATTTACGGCTAAGGGCATCTACTACCATATTAGCCTTTCCTGGGTGATACAAAATTTTCACTCTTTAAGGCATAAACTACTTGTAGCTAACTCCAGGTCATGGGTAAGATAATTCTTTTCACGTTTCTTCAACTGCCTGAAAGCATAAGCTATTACTTTACCATGCTGCATCAACCCTCTGTATCTCCTGGCGATACTAACACTGGAGCTGATGTTAACCTGGCTTTTAACTCTTGGAAGTTCTGCTCACACGCCTCAGTCTACTGGAACTTTGCTGCCTTCTGTGTCAATTTAGTCAGAGGTGCTGCTAACGTGGAAAATCCTTCCACAAACCCTCTGCAGTACCCAGCTAACTGTAGGGATTGCGTACTTCGATCGGAGTGGTAGGTCTAGGCTATATCTTCACTATTTCGATTTTCTGTATATCTACCTGTACACCAGCCTCCGACACAATGTGACCAAAAAGGCTACTAAACTCAACCAAAATTCACATTTACAAAGAATTGGCACATAGCTAACGATCATACTGGTTTATTACGCCGGAGAATCTGACAAGTAATCTACCGGTATAGCTAGAGCTTATCTGGCCTCCTGGCCATATGCTAAGGCTACCTGTTGCTAAGGTAACCTAAACGACCGTCTGTGCACCTTGTGCCTTTATCTGATCAGAGGATCCTGATATTGATCATGACCTCTAACGATCTGGCTGCATAACCTTAAATAACTGAATAGTCGGGTTGAATGACCCGAATGTGGCTGTAGTCTAACAATGCTCTAACTGTTCTACTTGAGTACTTATGGTTCATGCATACTGTAGACTTGTGGGCATCTAATTGCTCTATTATTTTACTTAAACCACTGTAAGACTGGGCTTAATCAACTTACTCCCAGGCGATCAATCTCTGGATCTTCACGGGGAGTCTACTAATCCCCTGGTCTTAATAAACACTGTGCTAGCAGGGTACTATCAATTTCTTATGCCTTGTGTGTATCCACTTGGATTCATACTGCTATTCTGGGGAATTCTCGGTCCTACGGGCTATTCTGTAAATACTAGCCTTCTGCTAGGGCTCTATATTTAAATATCTTACGAGAACCAACTGAAGTGCTAGTCTGTCGCTGACTACTGATGTGGACCCTTCTTTGGGGTACCCACGGGTATTCTGACTGGGGCGACCGGCTGACTTATGGGGTGTTTCACATAACAACTGCTAGGTTGACTAAGGCCGACTCCGCCTACAAGGCTGGGAAAACGACGTACGACCATTTAACATACTAGAACAATTCTGATATTGCTAATCTCTGAAATTTGCCTATTCGGCCTGTAATCCTGGTTCTAACATATGCACTAATATTACCGGTCTTCAGGGATGCTTCCCTGCTAATGCAGGCACCAGCTGGTCGGTAGACCGTCTAACTGCGCCCTTCTCATCTAGCCTTCTGGTTTAGGCCATTAACTCTGGTAAGCTCCTAGAGCCTAGATCTGGCAACAACACGTAAGTCTATTAACTTAATAACTGAGAACTGAGATAGTTTCTATGACTTCATATGTAATTCACACTTAATCTGTCCTTTCTCTTCTCCTTTCCCTTTCTCCTTTCTTCTCTCCTTTTCTTTCTTTCTTCTCCCCCTTTTTTTTTTGGGGGAAAGGGGGGGGGGGGTCCTGCAATGCAATTGTACATGCTTTCTATTACTAATCAACATCTGTAACTGTACCCCTTATAGGCGGCTACTCACAGCATATCTATTATCTGTATATATATATATATATATATATATATATATATATATCAATAGCTACGTACGATATGTACTGAATTCTGCGGTAATACATAATCTCTGACATGCTTTGCTGAGTCTCATACCGTACATGATACACCGCTTCTACGGCCTAATAATATCTCCTGCCCTGACTTATCATTTCATTGTATTGTCACCCCATTTTGAAAGTAACAAGCATAAACACTTTAGTTATTGTCTGCTGTTTGAAATTCCGCCACTTTTGCGATGTGGGGTCGACGTTCAAATCTTGTAGCCTTACTAGGCATATATTGAGAGCCCATGACTGCCTGCTGGGCCTTATCTCTAGGCTACACTAGATTAGAATTGCTGTATCGGTAACTTCTTAACTTCTCCATAGTGGGCATACTGCGGTATTCTGAACTGCAATCTTACTGTCAGCCCGAGGCTTAATCCTTAATACGATATTTTATCAATCCGGGGTAATTCTAATTTCCCCACAAGATCTGACATTCCTACTTCTCTCCCTCATCTTGCTTAAGCTGAACTCTGGGGTTCAGGGTACCTGCCTTTCATTGCTAATGAGATTACTGATCAAGCCCCGGCCTATACTTCTTCTGGCGTATATTCAAGCCCATCTGTCTCACATGACCTCTATATCTTTCAATGTCACAACTAGATCATAACTATAATCTTACAGGTATGTCTTGCTATCTGTTAGTATATATGGCGGACTTGGCCTTTTTCTGACTCAAACTTGACTATTATTAGGCATTCATCACTAGCAGGTTTACCCCTACTTCGGGTAAGCTAACAGTCTTACTTTCTTTACTGGCTTGTTATCATAAGGGTCTGCACAGCTTATGTAATCATAAGGGCTCTTTATACTTTCTAATACTTACTAGGATCAATCAGCCCATCTTTACTTACTGCTTGATTTTGGCAACCCCATCTCAAGTCTTATGCCCCTTTACTATACTGGCATCAAAACCAAGAGGTGGGAATAGCCCTTTTCTTATTGCAACAAGTAAAAGCATTTAACTGTACCATATCCGAAAAGATGTATTTGGGATTCCTGTATTTCCCTCTCTTTTTCATACTTACCTGGTGGTCTGACCTTGTCTATAATCTTAATCAGATCTTATATAACTAATAAGTAAATCAACTCATATGTACATTATACTTCTGACTTCCTATTCTGACGCTATCAATGTATACTGGGAATAATGCCAATAAAGGTATCACGCTGGGAGGTCTTTGATACCCTCTCCTGCTGCTGTAGTTATCATGTAACTGGCTGATGCTCTCTTCCGTTGCTGTCTCTGATCTTCTGCCTGTGATAGGGTAATGCTGATCTGCCTTTGTATCTGTAATCAAAGAATACGGTAAGTTCTTAGGGACTCAACCCTATACTGTACCGCTCTAAAGCACGATTGACTGAGAAGGAAGGGTAACCATCATATCATGCCTCGCAGCCTCCTGCCTATAGTATGTGGTGCACAACACATCCATAGACAAGACTCTACTTAGCACGGCTTGCAGACTCCCTAGGACACGACCTGCTCTGATACCAAGTTTGTCACACCCCGCCTTGGGGGGTATGACTGGCACCTGGTGCCCTACTGGGACCTGAACTGCTGGACTGCTGAGCCTGGCACATCTGGTGCCTGGCTGGCTCTAACTCATATTTCTAGAAACAAAGGGCTATATAACGGCTGTAAACATAGCCCCCGGCCCATTGGCCTATAGCCTCCTGTACTTGAACTAACAGCTGACCAGAAACATATCAACTCAGGGAAACCTATGTGGGCCGACAAGGCCACCATGCGGTCTAGTTATCTGCAACTCAATCATGAAGTACTAAAAAGCTACGTGACCGGCAAGGTCACCACTACTGGCAAACTATGGCCCCACACGGCCATCATAAAAGAAAGAAAGAGTACTAGTAGCTATACAACTGCACGGCCTCACACGACCGGCTCATCTGACCACAGAGAAATATATACAGACTGCAAGCCTCTAGGAATAGTAATAGAAATGATCGGGACAGGGCCCCGACCTACCCGTACTATAGAACAAAAGGAACTGAACTACACCTCTAGAATTCAGTCTCCGGATGACAGGAGCTGAATACTCGACCGCTGACAGAAATCACGTAGTATCGCCTGCTTGTCTATGAGTACCTGCAGGCAAGTAATGCAGCGCCCCACCGGGCGTCAGTACCGCTGGTACTGAGTATGTAAAGCAATAACTGAAAACAATAATGCAACTGATAAAACTAAAGTGGGAAGAAACAGATTAATAGTCTGCTAATGTAAGCCATACCTCTTCTCATTTATACTGAAGGGAAATAGGGGTCGTACCTGGAGACGTGTCACTCAACTACTGATCTACTCGTATCTATCGTAGCATGGCATAACATAAAATAACATAACATGGCACACGCAAACCTTACCCGGCCCCCATAAGCCAGGAGGTACAACCAGCACAGAATCTACACCCCTACCCCGGTCATCCCATCTCCTATAATGGCTGTAAGCATCCCGCCGGTCCCCTGGGTATGCACTTGGGCTCGCTGAGCCCCTGACTATAACTGTACCTGAGTCCGAAGGACTCCTGAATCAACACCCGGGCGTATCCGCTAGACGGGGGTGTATAAAAGCCAACCAAGGCAAAATATGGGGAAACTGGCATCCCATCTTCGTCCCCTGGGGGACGGCATGCCACTCCGTAGAGCGACGTATCCTCGTCCTCTGGCGGACGAGTCGATATAGCTATTAACCCTGGGGCGGTCATGGATGCTAGGTAGTCCAACCCCAAACAATACAACGGTCTCAACTAGTAATACTGTCTGTATATCTCACATACTGAGGCTAATAAGGGTAAAGTATCGTATACAGTACATGCTAAACTAATGATAGTAATCTGTATGTATTTAATACGTGCTAAGGCTGGTAATTATATATATATAAATATAGTCTCCTGCCAAACTGTACTGGAGCAAATGCTATACAAGATAGTGTTTCGGCTGAAAACTATGCTGTTTACTGAGTTTCTATATTAACGTGATTTACTATTCCTAACATGCGTTCCAAACTTTATTTTAGCCTGCCATTCTATTTCTGAAGTGCTTTACAGATATTGCATCACTTTACGGGGTTTCAACTAAATACAATAATATCTTAACATTTAATATTACATCACATACTGAGCATACTGGGCAGTTTCTAACACTTGTGTTAGAATCTATGTCGTACTCGTAAGTTCCACACAAGTTACAACCCAATGCTTCTCATATCGTATCAACATTCACAATAAACGTAACATTTGACTTCTGAACATTCTACTGGCCTGTAAATCACTATACTGTACCGATATTACTTAACTTGCCGAGGGAACTAGCTTTACATACCTTATTCTTGAACTATTCGTCCGTCGGACGAGGCTCGGCCGGTACTTCAACTATTTTCTCCCAACTGCATTCATAAATACGTCAATTAATACTAAATATAGCTTTATCGTAAAGAGCGACGCTACTTTCGATATAGTTTATAGCCTAAACTTAGGCTTATCGATATACGGTCGAAAACTCGCTATTTTTCAGCGGTCCAGAAGGGAGAAATATTCACTTCTCAGCTAGGAACACATAGACATTAATTTAGAGCAATTCTACTAACCTTAGTTCGGTGGCTCGCCGATTCGTCGGCCGTATTTCACGAAACTAATTTCGCAGGAATGCTCTCTGATGTTAAATACTTCGGTATCTGAGATTAATTTGAGTTTGGGTAACGTTTAGCAGCGTAATCGTACGAAAATTATTTAATTTCCTTCGTCCCCCCTTTCTCTCTGCGTGTAACCTCTGTTTTTCTGAAATTTCCTTTGATTAAAATGAAATTAAACCGAAGTGGGGCTTATATACTTGAGCCTGAACCTGGGCAACGTGTCACGGAGCCATCGCGGAGGCCTCACCTCCGTGACACGCTGCCATCGCAGAGGGGCTCTGCTTCGGCTCCTCCCGCGATGGTTCGACGGGTTTCTCGTCCGATCTTTTCCCGGGCCTTTCTCCAGCACGTATGGCCTTCAAATATACTTAACCAACGTGCGAATAGGTCGTTTAGGTGCCGGGAATTCTACGGGGTATAACAATTACCTACCGCGGGAGATTCGACAGGCCCAAGTTGATCAGTTCCTACACTTGTAGCAGGGGTCGATGAGTGTCCGGGAATATGCCATGCAGTTTGATTCCTTGGCTCGTATGCGCCAGATTTTATTGACACAATGCCAGCCAGGGTACACCGCTTTACTATAGGGATGAACCCAGAATAAGTTGAGACCTGCATCACCGCCACACTGCGAGAGGATATGGATATCGCCCGTGTGCAGGCTTTTGCTTAGAATATTGAGGGTATCAGACAGCGGCAACGGGAGATTAGGAGGACAATTCAGGAGCAGCGCCACAGGGACAGACCGAGTGAATTAAAGGAGGAGTACTGGGGAGGACCTAGGCCACGGTTATCAGATAGGCTGCCTAGACCCCCACCTCCACCTCAATGGCAGAGGAGCAGGTCTAGTCACTGAGGGCAGCCAGAGCCCGGTGAAGGTTCATGACCAGTAGGTTCACAGCAGTAGAGGAGAGTGGAGCAGAGTGGGTTTACAATACCACTTTTCCCTATTTGCAGTCGACGCCACTCTGAAGCATGCAGGTATGGTTCCACCGCATGCTACATTTGTGGACAAGAGGTCACCAGATGAGGAATTGTCCAGTTAAGGGTCAGGGTGACCGGGATCGACAGGATAGGTCCTCGGTAGGATCATGAGCTCCAACATCCCCGACAGGGGTAGGCCCTCAGTTCAGCAGGCAGAGGCTGAGGCAGATCAGGGGCCTCTAGTTCAGGTGCTGGCCCAGACCGTACTTATGCACTACCGGAGCGACAGGAGTCAGAGTCGTCACCAGAAGTTGTGACAGGTATGCTGAACATTTGCTCTTCCATGCTTGTTAGCTTCCTCCTCCACGGGTACTCAGACTTCCCCTCCATCTGTGCTTAACTTTCCACCAAAACAACACAAGATGAAAAATAAAATAAATAAATAAAATCAACTTAAATGCAAGAAATTAAAATGGTACCCATGGTACCCTTGGGTTGCCTCCCAAGCAGCGCCTAATTTTACATCGCGGCACGACGTACCAAGTTTCACCACTTTTTCCTCCACCTTGAGGATATGAATCTCACCCCTAATTTCTTCTCTAATTTCCTCTTATGCTCCAGGGGTGGTGGTGAAAAATTGTAAGGACCAAACAGTAGATGTTACCTTTTTACTTTATTGGCCCTCAAGTAAGCAACGTCATTTTGTCTCTCCGCGTTGGCAAATTTCAAAATATATGGTGCTTGGTCCTCCTATAGACATTTCTCTATAAGCTTGGAAGACTCTCTTTCTATGTTGTCAACCAAATTTAATGTCGAAAAATGCGTAGAGTGTGGTCCAATAAACCTCAACTCTGAAAATGCATTGTGCTTGACCTCCTTACTTGTATACTCCTTTTCAGCATCGACATCTATCTCTTCATTAATGTCAAATGGGGGGTACTCTATCTCTTCTTCCATGAATGGATTTTCTATAAGTGTGAGCCCGTCACGGGGACACTCAAGAGATTCTAATTGTTGGGCTTCATCCAAAAATTCACCCTTGTCGTCCTCTTGTATTTCCTCTTGAATATCGGCTAAAGTTGTTACCTGCAATTTATCACAAGCTTCAGCTTCAGCGATCATCTCCGTGAATTTGATGCTCATCCTTTCTAGAGCCTCTGCATTCTCTTCTTGCTGAATTCTCAATACTGCCATCGCCTCCTTCATTGCTTCTGATTGCTCCAAGAGTTGTTTCATCATGTCTTCTATTTGAGCTTGGTGTCCCAAGTCCTCATTTTCAGCATGCCTATATTCAGGAAAAACAATAGAAGGATCATAGTAGGGGCTTGGGGGAGGGGAATATGCATTCGGACAGCCATCCCAATGGCCATCTTGGCCACCACATATATTGCACGTGTTATAGTGTTGCCACGAGTGGTGTCCTCCGCAATTCAGACAAGATTCGCTAAAATATGAGTATCCACCATTGAAACCATTTATATTCCACGATGTCATGTCAATAAGGGTATTCGAAAAAGAAAAAGTAAAATGCAAAAGAATTAAAACAATCACTAAGACTAAGTTGTCAACACTTGAGAAAAATAAAAATACAGTCAATTACTCTTAAAACAAATTCACCTATTGCCAAGTCGCCCCGACAACGGTGCCAAAAACTTGTTCGGGTGTTTGCTATATGGGTTAAAAATCGACACGCAAGTGCACGTGGTCAAACAAGTAGTAAAGTGGCTAAGTAAGCCAAGTATCGAACCAAGGAGACTCTGGATAAGTAAAAATTGCTCAAGTATACTATATTCTATCTTACTTCTATATATGCTGACAACAACGTAACCAAAAGTTAAATAATTTTTGTTTATAACTTATATACTAAAACTATTAACAAATATCTACTTTGAATTGAAACTATGGATATGAGCATGCCAAGGTTAAGAACAAGTAATGAACTTGATTATAATCATAATTTGGTTAATCTTTTCTTCCTGTTGCTAGCCAAGAACTTTAGCCTAGAGATTAAAACTCTCGTATTTAATCTCACTTAAGAATCATAAACCATCCGTCTACATTTCTGTGATCAAATGCAATTTATGACCTAGCAATACAATTCCGGTTCCTAAATTGACTAATACAGCTTTCAAGTATATTTCTATCAGGAAAGCACATCAAAACCCAATTTTCCCAAATCAAGTTAAGAACAATACCCTATTAATTCACAACTTTCCAATTTCGTGCTCTCTCGAGTGAAATCGGACTTTTTAGATGTACATTAATGTCGGCCACACACCAATGCAGTAGAAACAAGAATTAATAGAACAACATGGAAGAAGAAGATGAAAAACCATATAATTCAATAATCACAATTCATCACCATTGTTCATAACCTCAGCAAGGAAGAGAATTAGCCACTCATTTATGGATTAATCATCCTAAAACAAGTGTTAATCATACAAACAATTGATTGAAAGAAGAAGGAAAGAGAGAAAAACTCTGAGCTTTTTCGTCCCTCAACTGCATGTAACCCACGTCCTTTCTCCACCAAGTCTGAATTCTGAAAAATAAACCTAAGTGTGCTATTTATAGTAGTAGGACTCTTTTCCGGAATAACAAGCAACGTTTCACGGAGTGCATCGCGGAGCACGGCCTCCGTGACACGCTACGGAGGCGGAAGCCCTCTGGAAAATCACCCGAAACTGGCCCGGGCAGCACCCTGCCGCATTGGCAGCGTGTCACGCTGCTTGGGTAGCGCGTTGGAAGCCCTTGGTCGCGGAGGCCACCTGCCGTGGCACGTTGCCAACGCGCAGGTGGGCTGTTGTGAGCGGCCTGCCTGCCGTGGCACCTTGTCGACGCGCCGGTGGGCTGTTTTGTGCCTCCTCTTTGCCGACGTTCGCGTGTTGATTCCTTTTCCAAGCCTCTACTTCACCAACTCATGGATTAGTTGCTCAAAAGTCATCAAAACCTACAAAACAAAGGCTAATCATGTTGGTTAGCACATATCTTTACTTTATCTAAAATTACATGAAAATGTATACAATAATCTTAGATAAACAAGACTAATTTAAGTCGTAAAGCGTATCTCGGGCATATATTTTTGCCCGTGATCACATACCTGGACTTGTTCATGATAGTATTTATAGATGATATTCTGGTGTATTCCCACTCAGAGGCAGATCACCAGGATCATCTATGAACAGTGCTCCAAATTCTCAGAGGTCGCTAGCTATATGCAAAATTTTCTAAATGTGAATTTTGGCGGAATTCAGTAGCCTTCTTGGGCCATATTGTGTCAGATGCTGGTATATAGGTAGATACGCAGAAGATAGAGGCAGTGAAAACATGGCCTAGACCTACCACTCCGACCGAGGTACATAGTTTCCTAGGGTTAGCCGGGTATTATAGAAGGTTCGTGGAAAGATTTTCCACTTTAGCAGCACCTTTAACCGAATTGACGCAGAAGGCAGCAAAATTCCATGTGACTGAGGCATGTGAGCAGAGCTTTCAGGAACTGAAAGACAGATTGACATCAGCACCGGTGCTAGCATTGCCAGAAGGAACAGAGGGTTATGTAGTCTATTGTGATGCTTCGGGTGTTGGGTTAGGATGTGTTTTGATGCCGCATGGTAAGGTGATTGCCTATGCTTCCAGGCAGCTGAGGAAGCATGAGAAGAACTACCTTACCCATGACCTGGAGTTAGCCGCGGTGACTCATGCCTTGAAAATATGGAGACACTACCTGTATGGAGTCTATGTAGATATTTTCACTGATCAGAAAAGCCTGCAGTATATTTTCACCCAAAAGGAGTTGAATTTGCGGCAGCGTCGCTGGTTGGAGCTGTTAAAGGATTATGATGTGAATATTTTATATCACCCAGGAAGGGCCAATGTTGTAGAAGATGCCCTTAGCCACAAATCCATGGGAATCCTGGCATATTTACAGCTCGAGCGGCAGGAATTGGCCCGAGAATTGCATCAGCTAGCCAGTTTAGCCGTTCATATAGTAGAATCAGGAGACAAAGGAACGGTAATCCAGAATACCAATGTGTCATCATTGGTTGTGGAAGTGAAAGACTGGAAGTATAAAGATCCTAGCCTGGTTCAGCTCAGAAATAGGGTCCGGTGAGGGGAAGTGACAGATTTTCAGGTAACCGAGGATGGAATTTTGAGATATAGGGATCGCCTCTACGTTCTAGAAGTGGCAGGGTTTTGCCAGCAAATTATGGGCGAGGTACACTATGCCCGTTACTCTCTCCATCCAGGTTTGACAAAAATGTACCATGACGTAAAAGAGATTTACTGGTAGCCGGGAATGAAAAAGGGGATAGCAGATATTCAGTTATTTGGGTGACTACGCGCAAGTGCACATGGTCGAACAAGTAGTAAAGTGGCTTAAATAAGCTAAGTATCGATCCCACAAGGACTAAACTACGGTAATAATTAACTTAAGTGTTAATGAACTATATCTTTAAGAATGCAGACAACCAAATGAATAAGATTTTTAGAGTTTGAGTTACTAATTAATAAGAATCTAAAGAAAAATTATAAAGTGAGTCTGAACAATAGTAATGAGCAAGCTGAGGTTAAAACGAACATGCAGGGAATTAATTTATCGATACAATTCAGTTAATCTTTCCTTCGGTTGCTAGTCAAGAATTATTGCCTATGGATTGGAACTTTCGTCTCCTACCCAACTTAAGAATCATGAACTTTCAATCTACATTTCTGTGATAAAAGAATTTCATGTTCTAGCCATACAAAACCGATTCCTTAATTGACTAATAAGACTTTCAGATATATTTCTATTGTGAATGTAAATCAATTCTCAATTTTCCCAAACTAAGAAAAGATCATATCCTACCAATTCACATCTTTCCAATTTCTTTCCTTTTCAAAATCAAAATTGGATTCTTTAGATATACATTAACATTGGCCAAACATTAATGCAGTAAGAACAAGAATTGATAGAACAACCATTGAAGAAAAGATGAAAACTAAAATAATCAACAATTACATTCCACTACAATTGTTCTTAACCTCAGCAAGAAGTGAATTTAGCCACTCATTTGTGAATTAAACATCATTAAATGAGTATAAATAATACAAACAATTGAGATAAAAGAGAAAGAGATAGAGAAGAACCCTAGAATTTTCGTCCCCTCAACTTTCTGTAACCCATGTTCTTGCTCAACCAAGTCAGAATTGTTTAAAATAAAAGCTAAGTGTGCTATTTATACTAGTGGGAATTTTTCCGGGAATAACAAGCAACGTGGCACGGAGTATATCGCAGAGCACTTCTTTCGTGCCACGGGGGTATCCCAGACCCTCTCTAGAATTTGGCTCCTCAGACTTTTCACCTTGGCGTGCCACGGCCTACATCGGGGAGCCTGGCCAACGTGTCACGGTGCAATCGTGCACCTACACTGGAAATTGATGTCCCAGGTAATTGTACTCAACGTGCCACGGCTTGCATCGCGTGGCATTGCCTCCGTGTCACGAAAGTAACGCGAGGCTTCACTGGAAATGGCCAAACTTAGATCACCCGAGGCAGAATGCCCCCGCGATGGCAGCGTGACACGGCTCCATCGCGGAGCCCTTATTTTTGTTGCTCTTCCTTGACCTTTTCCCCTCCTTGCTTCCAAGTCCATTCCCAATTTTTACCAACATGTATCTTAGCTTCCCAAAATTCCATTTTACCTGCAAAACAATACTAATCATGTTGGTTAGTATAAATTCATATTTTAACTACAAATCACATGAGAATGCACAAATAACAATAGATAACAAAGACGAAATGAAGCATTTGAGTATCACTTGGGCATATAATTCTGCCCAAGATCACTTATCCCACACTTAAAACCTTGTTCGTCCTCGAACAATGATCTCACATCTCATGCAATTGACACCCACGCATAGCTACTTTGGCTCGACAATTCAAGCTACTGCTATACCGATTATTTAATCTAGCAAATCATCAAGAAAACATGCATGGTCTTATCAATACAATGACATACCCCACATTAAGACCTCCTAGACTCAAGAATCGACTCTCGATCTCGGCAAACTCATGCAAATCAACTGATCAAGACATCCGACATGAAATTTAATCTCTCGTCAAGCATGTGCCCTCACAACACAAGATAATCTCCCTATTTGCAATCATACGATTTCCAAAGCATTACATGTAGGGGTATATGAACACAATTTTGCTCTCTCTCCCAAAGAATTCACATGCATCATGTCATGAACCACAGGCTTTCCTCTAGTGTATTACTCCACTAATATAAGGACGTGTGATGTAAGATCACGTAGGGCTTAACGGGTTGTAATGTAAGCTAAGGAACTAGTAAATACTGGCTTAACCAATAATAGCAACTAGCTTCCTTAAGCACTTTTCAATACATCCCACCATCAGTTTGGGCATTGTTTCTTCCTTCATCCTCTCATTCTTGAAATTTTTCTTTGTTTTTGTTCCCATTTCTTTAAGCACACTCGACTTAATAACCAAGATTAGTTATACATCTTTATTTTATTTAATTTCAGCAAGTGCACCTTTGACCTTTTCTTTAACTTTCACCACTTCCGCTTTTCCTTCCTTTTCACAATTCTCACTCCTTTACACTGTGGGAAAATTATTTTTCTTGAAAGCTTAAGAGTTTTGGATCAAATTCAAGGCTAATGAAAAGAAGGGATTAAGCTCGGTTTGTACCTCTTCAAAGAAAGAAAAAAATAGGCTAAAGGCTCAATGGGGCTAACTAGGATGTACATTCAAGGTAGGTATGATAATGGAAAAACTTCCAGTTTAATCAAAGAAATGCCTACATCCTTTCCTACAATACACATCCTTCATTTCGTTTCGTACACACACCAGGCAAGTTCTAGACACTTCACAATAGCATGGAAATATCGAAAACTCACCTCACACTCATTGCACATGCTCAACTCAAGACATATTCACAGCCTCTTCAATCAGCTAATTACAAGAATTCAATATTAAGCCTCGATCACACCGAATCGAACTCTATGGCCTAAGTATCTCAATGTGTTTATGCATTTGCATTCTTTCATACGAATCACCTTTGCAACATAATATCATGTACAACACGTAACGAGAATTCCGAACCATGAAGTAGCGACACATTTGGGAAACAAACAAAAGAAATAAAATAAAGAGAAACTACTCCTATCGACTACATTTCCCTTAAGACGGTTGTCATCCATCCATCATAGGGAACGGTCATTAATTACGACTTCGGTTCAATGGGACTATTCTCGGTAAAAGCACCAAAAACAAAGGCCGAGAAACCCCAAATAAAAGAAATTTAACGAAAATTTTAAAATTTTCGATAATTTCGATAGAAAACAAAAATATTTACACAACAACCATTCAACAACAACTCACACAACACACAACAGCTTAACATTCATTACAACACCACTTAATTCCAAAACTCATCACACAGAGTCACAGGGTCACATTTTTCATAGGCACAACAACACAACACATACACATAAACAAAAACAACAATGAAACAGCTAGCACCTAACTACTCCCACCCCACACTTAAACCGAACACTGTCCCCAGTGTTCATAAAGTTCAACATATCACAAAGGTGGGTGGTGAAACTCCCTGATCAATCGAAGTATTCCACTTCTTCATTAGGTGTCGTTGCCTCGTCTCCCATATCTGAATCGCCCCCGCTGTCCTCATCTGACTCACCATCTGAGTCCTCACGATGGGTCTCCTCATCAGGTGGGGATATCATCATCTACAGGCTCCATAAAAGTTGGCCCCACTCGGCATAGAGCCCGAGCATTTTCGCCGAAGGGGTAGTCCAAGTCAAGCTGCCAAAGCTCATCTTCTGTTGTTGGCCTCCCGCCAATGCACAACTGCAGCATCTGCATCCCGTACATGCGGGCCATATACTGATCATCCCGAGCATGTCGCTCGGCTAGTGTGAGAACAGGCCCATGAGTAGTGTCAGGTGCCTTGGTTTTTGTGACATCCAGGGCGCGCCTATCAATCTGTGGGATGTAATCTAGGGCCTCCTCCTCGATATCATGGCCCCTCAGGAACGTGGTAAGAAAACCACCGAACCCGTACCTATGCCCTTGATGCAAGCGGGCTCTCTTCATGGCGGAGATGATCACCGCCCCAACATTTATCTCAAGCCCTTTCATCAGGCATACACCAAGCACACTCGATCCCGGGTGACATCTGTCATGTGCACCTCTGAGATCAGGCAGAAACACACAATTTTTAGCCAGATCCTAGCTTCCCTGTTCATCTGAGAGTAAGATAGTGTCTGATGGTAGCCCCTCTCTTTGTGCCTTCTCCACCGTGCTGTTGAACGGGCTCCACATAGAGTGCGTCTGATGTCCGCATAAGGTGGAGTTATGTTCAGATGCCGGAGTACATGGACGTCTGTGTCCCGCGCCCCCAATATAGCATTCAAGTGATGGGGCTCAAACGTGACAACCTGCCCTCTTATCTTGATGGTGTGACTGCGGAGGGTTGGGTTCCAGTTGGCATAGAACTCTCGAATCAGACGGAGATTGCACTTCTTGGGCTCTTTGAAGATGAAGTTCAGCCCGGCAGTGTCAATCCGGTGTACAATCCTCGGAAATTCTTGTGCCTACGGCTCCCTTGCTATGTGATCTTACGGGGAGTATTTGATTTCTTTGTGTTTTGCATACCATTTCTTCCCTTCATCATTCACCCATCGTGTTCCGTACTATCGATGTTGGCCTCTCGAAATTGCTGGTGCTGCTGGAACTGTTGTTCCCAACCTTATTCTTTTTCTGCCGGCGCCCGATGTGGATGCGCCCTTTCCTTTATCTTGTCTGCCCAACATTGTTCCTACACATATAACCATACAATCCCAATGTTATTCAAATAATAACTAGCTATGACCAAGGTTGGGTTTAATTGAATCACCCCACACTTAGTCTTTAGCCGCAATTAAAACAATTCGGCAAGACATTCATGATTTCACAATCTTTACATTCAACATTCTTAGTGCCTTCGTATAATTCGATGGAATAATTACTATGTACTACTTAGACTTCGTACAACAAATAACAATATCGCCATCGATTCCATTATATCATCATAGCACTTAGCCAAATTTTTGTTCTCAACAACCTATGCAATTCACCAATTTCATTTTTCCAAAATTTCCCTTGTCTACTTAGCATATTCAACATTAATCATGACTTAATTCACATCACCCAACATGCACAAACCAATTTTTTTTCACATTTCAAACAAGTTTAATTTTCTTCCTATTCAAATTCCAACCCTAGCTACCAAATTCGCAAAAATTCATTAAAACATGCATTCATCGAGTTCATATACTCACAACGATATTATGAACATCAATCAATCATAACTTAAATGAATTCAAGCTCAATTTTCACTTACTGCAAGTTTCAATCACTACCCATGCTCAAAAATCAAAATTTCAAGTAAAAATGAGGTAAAGTTCAAGAACATACCTTTAATCCGATGAAATTGAAGAAAACTTGAAGAAATCTTGTGCCTAGGTCCGTGTCACATTGGGGGAGGAGGGAATTTAGGGTGTGGGTCGCGGAGGATTTGAAAGAATAGGAAAAATGAAGGAATTTAGGGTTAAAAAGGAGGTTTTTCGCGCGGGTTACCCGGTGACCCGAGGTGACCTGACGCGAATTACACCTCAACGTGTCACGGAGGGTAATGCGGAGCACACCCTCCGTGACACGGAGCCATCGCACCCCTGTTCTGAAATTTTTTAAAAATTCCGGAATAGGCTTCAACGTGTCACGGAGGGTAACGCGGAGGCCCTCCTCCGTGACACGGAGCCAACGCGTAGGCTCACTGTCATGCCACTTTTATTTTTCTCACCTCGATTTTTTTACTTTGTGCTTTTTTTTTTGCATTTTTGCCCTCCGTTCCACTTGAAAATCATTTCACAACAAGAAATTGGTAAGAATTCATAGGTTTTAACGCAACAATAATTTTTTTTTATTTTTTCTTTTTCTCTTTTTTTTTCAACTAATTCTACTCATCTATTACAACAATTTCACGGGTTGCCTCCCATGCAGCGCCTGGTTTACCATCGCGGCTCGACGTCATTTACGCTTAATCATCCTCTAGAGTGATGGACGTCTTCTCTCGAATAACGTCCTCACCCCAGTAATGCTTACAACGCTGCCCATTAACCATGAACGTGGCACTTCGATCTTCTTTTGACAACTCCACTGCCCCGTGCGAGGTCATTCTCACTACTTCAAACGGCCTGACCATTTGGACCACAATTTTCCTGGAAACAGCCTCAATCTTGAATTGAAAAGCAACACTTTCTGCCCCGGCTCGAATATTCGATGCACCATATGCTTATCGTGCCACCTCTTTGTTTTCTCTTTGTAGCACATGGCACTTTCATAAGCATGCCAACGAAACTCATCAAGTTCGCTGAGTTGCATCAGCCTCTTCTTACCCGCTAGCTCTAGATCCATGTTCCATTTCCTCACAGCCTAGAAAGCTCGGTGTTCTAGCTCCACCGGCAGATAACACGCCTTTCCATAGACCAATCTGTACGGAGAAGTCCCAATTGGTGTCTTGTAAGCAGTTCTATAAGCCCATAACGCATCTTCGAGTTTGCTTGACCAATCACTACGTTGTGCATTCACTGTTTTCTGTAGAATCTGCTTCACTTCTCTGTTCGACACCTCCACTTGCCCACTAGTTTGGGGATGATATGTTGTTGCCACCTTGTGGCGCACCCCATACTTAGCTAGCAAGTTCTTGAAACTTGCATTTACAAAATGAGCCCCTCCATCACTGATAATGGCTCGGGGTGTCCTGAACCTTGTGAAAATGTGCTTTTTCACAAATTTCGTTACCACCTTGTTGTCATTCCTGGGGCAAGCTGTTGCTTCAACCCACTTTGATACATAATCAACGGCCACCAAGATGTAACGATTACCAAATGATGGTGGGAATGGGCCCATGAAATCAATACCCCATACATCAAAGATCTCCACTTCTAATATACACTGCAGCGGCATCTCTTGCCTCCTACCAATTATGCCTGTCCTTTGACATCTATCACACATTTTGACGTATGCCATTCAGTCTCTAAATAGTGTAGGCCAAAAGAAACCTGACTGTACCAACTTGTGCGCTGTCCGCTCGCCTCCGTGGTGCCCTCCATACAATGAAGAGTGATAACTCCTCAAAACTTCTGCAATCTGGCTCTCCGGGATGCATCTTCTCGTAACCTGATCCGGTCCCTACTTAAACAAGTACGACTCATCCCAAATAAAATACCGGAGATCATGCCTCAATTTTTTTCTCTGCTGAGCCATAGCCTCCGATGGATAGACTCCACTCACTAGCAAATTCACTATGTCTGCATACCAAGGGATTTCAGCTTCCCTTATTGCCAAGAGTTGCTCATCCGAGAACTCCTCTTTGATGCTGTCACCTTCCTTCACATGCGACCGGCTTTCCAATCATGATAGGTGATCTTCCACTTGATTCTCGCTCCCCTTTCTGTCCTTAATCTCTAGGTCAAACTCTTGCAACAACAAGATCCATCTGATCAGCCTAGGCTTTGCATCCTTCTTGTTAAACAGATACTGAATCACTGCATGATCGGTATACACCACTACTCTAGAACCCACCAAATAGGACCTGAATTTGTCAAATGCAAATACCAATGCTAGCATCTCCTTTTCTGTGACTGTATAATTAACTTGGGCAGCGTCCAGTGTTTTTCTTGCATAATGAATAGAATGAAAAATTCCATTCCTCCGCTACCCCAATACAGCTCCCACAGCCATATCGCTTGCATCACACATCAGTTCAAACGGTTGTTCCCAATCTGGAGAAATAAGGATAGGTTCTTCTATCAATTTCTGCTTCAACTCCTCGAATGGTTTGACACAATCTTCATCAAACTCGAACTTCACCTCTTTTTATAGCAACCTGCATATTGGTCTAGAAATTTGAGAGAAGTTCTTAATGAACCGTCTGTAGAACCCTACATGCCCGAGAAAACTGCGAACACCCTTCACTGACACAGGTGGTGGTAGCTTTTCAATAACTTCGATCTTAGCACGATCGACCTCCAACCCCTTGCAAGACACTTTATGGCCAAGGACGATACCCTCCTTGACTAAGAAATGACATTTCTCCCAATTGAGTACAAGGTTGGATTCTTCATAGCGAGCTAACACACTGTCAAGATTCTGCAAACAAGTAGCAAACAAATTACCGAAAACAGAAAAATCATCCATAAATACCTCGACGAAATCTTCCACCATGTCGTGGAACATCGCTATCATGCATCTCTGGAATGTGGCGGGTGCATTGCATAAACCAAATGGCATCCGCCTAAAAGCATATGTCCCATAAGGACATGTGAAAGTAGTCTTCTCCTGGTCCTCCGGTGCTATGGCTATTTGGTTATAGCCAGAGTACCCATCAAGGAAACAATAATATTCTTGTCCAGCCAATCTGTCAAATATCTGATCAATGAATGGGATAGGATAGTGATCTTTCCTTGTGGCATCATTTAGCTTTCTATAGTCCATGCAAATCTGCCAGCCTGTGACGGTGCTTGTAGGGATCAACTCATTTTTCTCATTGGTGACCACGGTCATCCCTCCTTTCTTTGGAACACACTGAACAGGACTGACCTATTCGCTGTCTGAAATAGGATAGACCACACCTGCATCAAGCCACTTAATTACTTCTTTCCTAACCACGTCCTTCATCATCGGATTCAACCTCCGCTGAGGTTGTACAGTTGGATTTGCTCCTTCCTCCATGAAAATTTTGTGTGTGCAAAAAGCTGGATTGAGACCCCGAATATCTGACATTTGTCAGCGCATCGCTTTCTTCCTTCTTTTGAGAACCACCAATGCTTCCTATACTTGTGCCTCCGTCAATTCTGCGGAGATGATGACTGGAAAAGTGTCGGGGAGGCAATGTTCTCAACTCCAGTTTTGGTGCTTCCTCAATAGATGGTTTCGGCAATGGTTCCAGGGACCTCATTAAAGGCTAAAAGTCATGCTTCCTGAGATACCACTTTGGTTTATTCAACATTTGCACCATCTCATAGGTATCTCTATCTCCGAAATGATCGGAGCTCATCAACGCTCTTTTCAATGGATCTCGAGAATCAACAATCTGAAAAATTTCTGCTTGGTCTAGCACATTGATTGCTGAAAGCTCCTCATATATGGCCGGAAGCTTCATAGCCTTATATACATCAAATACCTTCACTTTTTCATGCGCTCGCATGGTTAGCTTCCCTGCAGCTACATCAATCAAAGCTCTCTTGGTTGCCAAGAAAGGACGTCCCAAAATAAATGGGACTTCTGCATCCGGCTCAAATTCTAAGATAATGAAATCTACCGAGAAGATAAGGGAGCCCACTTGCACCAGCACGTCCTCCACAATGCCATTTGGTCTGGCTAAGGAACGATCCACTAACTGCAAGATTACTGTAGTTGGTCTAGGACTGCCCAGCCCCAACTTCTTGAACACCGATGTCGGCATTAAGTTAATGCTCGATCCCAAATCGCATAATCCGCGAGCTCGGATACTTTTCCTAATTGTTATCTGAATTGTAAAGCTCCCAGGGTCCTTGAGCTTTGTTGGCAACCTGTTTTGTATCCGGGAAGTGCACTCCTCAGTAAGCACCACCATAGCATACTCCGTCAATCTACTTTTGTTAGCTTCAATGTCCTTGATATACTTTGCATATTTCGGCACTCCCTGAAAAACATCAACCAAAGGTAAATTAATGTGTACCTGTTTAAGCACCTCTATGAACTTTTTGAAACAAGCTTCCTCCCTGTGCTTCTTTAATCTTTGAGGGAACGGGGGTGGTCATCTTTCTGCTTCAGTTGCCTTCTCCTTCCCCCTTTCATCATCATGTTCCCTATCTTTCTCCACTGCTCCTGACTGCTGAGGTGGCCTTTTTGGTTCCACTTCCTTGAGTTGTAAACCACTCCTTGTGGTCACTTCACTAACCTGCTTGGGATTCGGGTCACTGTCGCTCGGTAGTCCTCCTCTTGGCCTGGTGTTTTGAGCTCCAGCTAGTTGTCCAAACTGGTACTCCAACGCCTTTGTAGCTAACTGGTTGTTTTTTATGTCTGCTGCCAATTTCACATAATCAGCCTGCATTTGATCTTGGTTAGCTAACATTATTTTAAACATTTCCTCAATGCTAGTGGGTGGTGGAGGAGGTGCATTATTTCCTCTGTATTGAGATTGATAATTCTACTGCCCTCCTTGATTTCTCTGCGCACCCTGATTCGAAGTCTGCCCTTGATGGCTGGTACTACCCCAAGAGAAATTTGAATGATTCCTCCAATTCGAGTTGTAGTTGTTGCCATACTGCTGGTGATTGTTTCTCTGTACATTCCCAACAAAGTTCACTGAATCTGGATTTGCACCACAACACTCAGCTGAGTGTTCATTACTACCGCATACTTCACACCAAATCTGCTGCACTACATTAATTAGGGCTTGAGGTTGATTTAAGCTCATATTGCTGAAGTGGGTGTTGAGTTGATTTTGCAATGCAGCTATCTATGCAGCGACTGTTGTAAAACCATCCACGTCAAGGACTCCTGTCGCTTTCCTTGTTCCTCCTCTAGAAGAGTCCGCATTCTACTCTGGATTTCCCTGCGAAATACGATTTAACAAAGTATACAGCTCCTCATAAGTCTTTTCTAATGCTTGTCCCCCAGCTGCTGAGTCTAGCAAAATTTTTTTGTGGGGTTCCAAACCCTCTATGAAAGTATGCACCAGCATATCATTGGACTGGTGATGGTGAGGACAATCCCTTAGCAATGATTTGAACCTTTCCCAAGATTGATACATATTCTCCCCCTCTCTTTATTTAAAACATAGAATCTGACTTCTAAGTCTTGTTGTTTTCCTGGATGGATAGAACCATATCAGAAACTTTCTTGCAAGATCATCCCACATGGTGATAGAGTTAGGTGGTTCAGCTTTCAACCACCTCTTTGCTTCCCCCAATAATGAAAATGGGAATAATGTAAGCCTCAGGTAGTCGGATAATACTTGCTCGGCTGGTTCGGTAGGGGTTAAAAACCGACACGCAAGTGCACGTGGTCAAACAAGTAATAAAGTGGCTAAGTAAGCCAAGTATCGATCCAAGGAGACTCTGGATAAGTAAAATTGCTTAAGTATACTATATTCTCGTTTACTTCTAATTATGTTGACAACAATGTAACCAAAAGTTAAATAATTTTGTTTATAAACTATATACTAAAACTATTAACAAATATTTACTTGAATTAAAACTATGGATAAGAGCATGCCAAGGTTAAAAACAAGTAATGAATTCGATAGTAATCATAATTCGGTTATTCTTCTCTTCATGTTGCTAGCCAAGAACATTAGCCTAGAGATTAAAACTCTCGTATTTAATCTCACTTTAGAATCATAAACCATTCGTCTACATTTCTGTGATCAAATGCAATTTATGACCTAGCAATACAATTCCGGTTCCTAAATTGACTAATACGGCTTTCAAGTATATTTCTATCAGGAAAGCACATCAAAACCCAATTTTCCCAAATCAAGTTAAGAACAATACCCTATTAATTCACAACTTTCCAATTTCTTGCTCTCTCGAGTGAAATTGGACTTTTTAGATGTACATTAATGTTGGCCACACACGAATGCAGTAAGAACAAGAATTAATAGAACAACATGAAAGAAGAAGATGAAAAACCATATTATTCACAATCAAAATTCAATAAACATGTTCAAAACCTTAGAAAGGAAGAGCATTAGCCACTCATTTGTGGATTGATCATCCTCAAATGAGTGTAAATCATACGTACAATTGATTGAAAGAAGAAAGAAAGAGAGAAAAACCCTTAGCTTTTTCGTCCCTCAACTGCTGCTAACCCACGTCCTAGCTCCACCAAGTCTTCCTTATGAAAAATAAACCTAAGTGTGCTATTTATATTAGTAGGAATCTTTCCCGGATTAACAAGCAACGTGTCACGGAGTGCATCGCGGAGCACGGCCTCCGTGACACGCTACGAACGCGGAGGCTTTCTGGAAAATCACCCGAAATCGGCCCAGGCAGCACCTTGCCGCGTTGGCAACGTGTCACGCTGCCTGGGCAGCGCGTTACAGCCCCATGGTCACGGAGTCCACCTGTCGTGGCACGTTGCCAACGCGCAGGTGGGCTATTTTGAGCGGCCTGCCTGCCGTGGCACCTTGTCGACGCGCCGGTGGGCTGTTTTGTGCCTCTTCCTTGCCGACGTTCGCGTGTTAATTCCGTTTCCAAGCTTCTACTTCACCAACTCATGGATTAGTTACTCAAACATCATCAAAACCTACAAAACAAGGCTAATCATGTTGGTTAGCACATATCTCCACATTATATAAAATTACATAAAAATGTATACAATAACTTAGATAAACAAGACTAATTGAAGTAATAAAGAGTATCTCGGGCATATAGTTTTGCCCGTTATCACAACCCCACACTTAAAGACTTGTTCGTCCTCGAACAACCTTTTACATATCATGCAAATGGAGACTCCTACATAACTAATTTAGCAAGATAATTCAGGTTACGGCTATAATGATTACGTAAGATACAAGCTAAAAATAGAGCATGCCTGATTTGATCATTGAAATGAAGTACAACCATGTTAAGACTTCTTAACCTCAAGAATCGACTCTCAATTTTAGCAAACTCATGCAAATCATCTGATTAAGAAATCCCACATGAAATATATCCTTCTTTCAACATGTGCCCCTCACGGAAAGAGAGTTACCCAATCACACGCAAAAATAATTTTTTACATCACAACATGTGTGGGTACATGAATAGAATTACGCTCACTCTCACAAAGAATTCACATGCATTATGTAATGACCCATAAGCTTACCCTTAGTGTTTTATTCCACTAATATAAGGATGTGTGAATGTAAGATCAAGTAGGACTTTTTAGGTTGTAATGTAACTCAGGTGCGGGTAGGTACTATTATGATCAGTAATAGTGACTATCTTTCCTAAGCGCTTTTAATACATCACGCCTTCATTACAAACTTCCCTTCCCTCACTTCACCTTTTTTCTCCTTTTAGTTTTCTTTTTCCTCTTTTGTTCCCCCATTTCTTTCGACACTTTTAGCTTATTAGTAAGGAGTACTTAAGCAATATGTTTCATTCATTCCTTTTCTTACTCCCTACTAATAACCAACCATTTTCACACAAATGCACCTTTTTCCTTTTCTCAACTATTACAATTGCTACTTTCCCTTCTTTTTCATTCTTCTCACTCCTTTACTCTTTCGAATTTTTTTTTCTTTAAGCGCTTCGGAGTTTTGGATCAAATTCAAGGCTAATGAAAGAAAAAGGATTAAGCTTATGTTGCAGCTGTCAAAGAATAGGCTCAAGGCTCAATGGGGTTAACTAGGATTAATTTTTCAAGGTAGGTATAATGAGGGATAAAAGTTTGGTTCATTCAAAGAAATGCCTAAATCATCTCCTACAATTCACATCCTTCATTTCGTTTTATATACACACCAGGCAAGTTCTAGACATTCCACAATAGCATAGAATACTCAAAAACCTTACACTCATGGCACATGCTCAAATCAAGACACAATCAGTAGACTCTTACTCAGCTAATCACAAGAATTCAGAATTAAGCTTCCATCATATTGAGTCAAATTCAAGAGCCTAAATGTCTCGAACAAAGTTATAAACTTGCATGCTTCATGCTGAACATACTTGCATCTTACAAATATTTATAGCACATAACAAGAACATCCAGCACCAATTAGTTATGGTTTCAAAACACAAAACCTATCGACTAATTTTCCTCAAGACGGTCGTCATCCATCCATCGTCGGAGATAGTCCCTAACTATGACTAAAAACTTTATATACAGACCCAGGAAAGAAAGAAAAAAGAAAAGAAAAAAAAATTTATTCTTCGGTTCAAATACCCCCCGTCGGAAAAGAACCGAGAAGAAAAACCAACGGGTGATGAAGTCATGCTTAATTCACAAAAATTTTTCAAATTTTTCAAATTTTCAAATTTCTCACCAACTTTTGTACAAGCATTACATTCACCAAAAATCATTAAGCACAGAAATTTTGAAATTTCCTAGAAATTTCCCTCACCCCACACTTAAATCATGCTATGTCCGCATAGCATCAAACTAAAGGTTACAAAGGGTGAGAAATACTCCCTGAGGCCTTTAGGCCTAGCTGACAGCATGGTTTTCTTCTACTATGGACAAGTGGGTGTTCGACCCCACACTTTTTCTTTTCCATGCTTGTTAGCTTCCTCCTCCACGGGTACTCAGACTTCCCCTCCATCTGTGCTTAACTTTCCACCAAAACAACACAAGATGAAAAATAAATAAAATAAACATAAATGCAAGAAATTAAAATGGTACCCATGGTACCCTTGGGTTGCCTCCCAAGCAGCGCCTAATTTTACGTCGCGGCACGACGTACCAAGTTTCACCACTTTTTCCTCCACCTTGAGGATATGAATCTCACCCCTAATTTCTTCTCTAATTTCCTCTTATGCTCCAGGGGTGGTGGTGAAAAATTGTAAGGACCAAACAGTAGATGTTGCCTTTTGCATTTATTGGTCCTTAAGTAAGCGAAGTCATTTTGTCTTTCTGAGTTAGCAAATTTCAAAATATATGGTGCTTGGTCCTCCTCTAGACATTTCTCTACAAACTTGGAAGACTCTATTTCTATGTTGTCAACCAAATTTAATGTTGAAAAATGCGTAGAGTGTGGTCCAATACACCTAAACTCTGAAACTGCATTTTTCTTGACCTCCTTACTTGTATATACCTTCTCGACATCGACATCTATCTCACCATTAAAGTCGACTGGGGGATACGCTAAGTCTTCTTCCAAGAATGGATTTTCCATAAGTGTGAGCCCATCACGGGGACACTCAAGAGATTCGAATTGTTGGGCTTCATCCAAAAATTCACCCTTGTCGTCCTCTTGTAGTTCCTCTTGAATATCGGCTAAAACTGTTGTCTGTGATTTATCACACGCTTCAGCTTCAGCGATCATCTCTGTGAATTTGATGGTCATCCTTTCTAGAGCCTCTGCATTCTCTTCTTGCTGATTTCTCAATACTGCCATCACCTCCTTCATTGCTTCTGATTGCTCCAAGAGTTGTTTCAACATGTCTTCTATTCGAGCTTGGCGTCCCAAGTCCTCATTTTCAGCATGCCTATATTCAGAAAAAACAACAGAAGGATCATAGTAGGGGCTTGGGGGAGGGGAATATGCCTTTGGACAATCACCCCAATGGCCATATTGACACCCACATATATTGCACGTATTACAGTTTTGCCACAAGTGGGGTCCTCCACAGTTCAGACAAGATTCACTAAAATATGAGTATCCACCATTGAAACCATTTATATTCCACGATGTCATGTCAATAAGGGTATACGAACAAGCAGAAAAATAAAATAAAACAAAAATACAATAAATTTATACTTAAAACAATTTCACCAATTGCCAAGTCTCCCCGGCAACGGCGCCAAAAACTTGCTCGGCTGGTTCGGTAGGGGTTAAAAACCGACACGCAAGTGCACGTGGTCAAACAAGTAATAAAGTGGCTAAGTAAGCCAAGTATCGATCCAAGGAGACTCTGGATAAGTAAAATTGCTTAAGTATACTATATTCTCGTTTACTTCTAATTATGTTGACAACAATGTAACCAAAAGTTAAATAATTTTGTTTATAAACTATATACTAAAACTATTAACAAATATTTACTTGAATTGAAACTATGGATAAGAGCATGCCAAGGTTAAGAACAAGTAATGAATTCGATAGTAATCATAATTCGGTTATTCTTCTCTTCATGTTGCTAGCCAAGAACATTAGCCTAGAGATTAAAACTCTCGTATTTAATCTCACTTTAGAATCATAAACCATTCGTCTACATTTCTGTGATCAAATGCAATTTATGACCTAGCAATACAATTCCGGTTCCTAAATTGACTAATACGGCTTTCAAGTATATTTCTATCAGGAAAGCACATCAAAACCCAATTTTCCCAAATCAAGTTAAGAACAATACCCTATTAATTCACAACTTTCCAATTTCTTGCTCTCTCGAGTGAAATTGGACTTTTTAGATGTACATCAATGTTGGCCACACACGAATGCAGTAAGAACAAGAATTAATAGAACAACATGAAAGAAGAAGATGAAAAACCATATAATTCACAATCAAAATTCAATACACATGTTCAAAACCTTAGCAAGGAAGAGAATTAGCCACTCATTTGTGGATTGATCATCCTCAAATGAGTGTAAATCATACGTACAATTGATTGAAAGAAGAAAGAAAGAGAGAAAAACCCTTAGCTTTTTCGTCCCTCAACTGCTGCTAACCCACGTCCTAGCTCCACCAAGTCTGCCTTATGAAAAATAAACCTAAGTGTGCTATTTATATTAGTAGGAATCTTTCCCGGATTAACAAGCAACGTGTCACGGAGTGCATCGCGGAGCACGGCCTCCGTGACACGCTACGAACGCGGAGGCTTTCTGGAAAATCACCCGAAATCGGCCCAGGCAGCACCTTGCCGCGTTGGCAACGTGTCATGCTGCCTGGGCAGCGCGTTACAGCCCCATGGTCGCGGAGTCCACCTGTCGTGGCACGTTGCCAACGCGCAGGTGGGCTGTTTTGAGCGGCCTGCCTGCCGTGGCACCTTGTCGACGCGCCGATGGGCTGTTTTGTGCCTCTTCCTTGCCGACGTTCATGTGTTAATTCCGTTTCCAAGCTTCTACTTCACCAACTCATGGATTAGTTACTCAAACATCATCAAAACCTACAAAACAAAGGCTAATCATGTTGGTTAGCACATATCTCCACATTATATAAAATTACATGAAAATGTATACAATAACTTAGATAAACAAGACTAATTGAAGTAATAAAGAGTATCTCCGGCATATATTTTTCCCTGTTATCAATACTCCAGCGGGGATGTAAGTTTCACTTATCTCCAAAAAGTTTTGGAGATTGTTGTTGTGGATCTTCGTGAGGGAGACCTGTGAATTGCCCGCTGGTGTGCAGCAATTGCACCATGTTCTATTTAAGCTCAACCTCCCTCCTGGCTCTAGTCTGCGAATACTTGATGTAACATCGTTAGCATGTGGGATTGAAACTTCGCGAACCGGCCTAGCTGTCATTTCCTCGGGCACTAATACTGCCCTTACAAGTGGTGGATTCTGTTGTTGCTCCAGGATTGTCTGTTTGAGCAACTGTAGCTTTTTCTCTAGATCTTCCCTTCTTTGACGATAAAATTGTCTTTCCGACTCTATGTATGAATCCACCAACTCCTTGTCTCTTGCCAGTGTTCAACAGAATTCAATATCTGCAAAAGACAGGCTAAGATCAAGTTGTCAGCACTTATATAGAAATTGTAAACTAACACTAAGAAAACAATTTTACCAATTTTCAGTCCCCGGCAATGGCGCCAAAAACTTGTTCGGTTGTTTGGATGACTACACGCAAGTGCACGTGGTCGAACAAGTAGTAAAGTAGCTTAAATAAGCCAAGTATCGATCCCACAAGGACTAAACTACGGTAATAATTAACTTAAGTGTTAATGAACTATATCTTTAAGAATGCAGACAACCAAATGAATAAGATTTTTAGAGTTTGAGTTACTAATTAATAAGAATCTAAAGAAAAATTATAAAGTGAGTCTGAACAATAGTAATGAGCAAGCTGAGGTTAAAACGAACATGCACGAAATTAATTTATCGATACAATTCAGTTAATCTTTCCTTCGATTGCTAGTCAAGAATTATTGCCTATGGATTGGAACTTTCATCTCCTACCCAACTTAAGAATCATGAACCTTCAATCTACATTTCTGTGATAAAAGAATTTCATGTTCTAGCCATACAAAACCGATTCCTTAATTGACTAATAAGACTTTCAGATATATTTCTATTGTGAATGTAAATCAATTCTCAATTTTCCCAAACTAAGAAAAGATCATATCCTACCAATTCACATCTTTCCAATTTCTTTCCTTTTCAAAATCAAAATTGGATTCTTTAGATATACATTAACATTAGCCAAACATTAATGCAGTAAGAACAAGAATTGATAGAACAACCATTGAAGAAAAGATGAAAACTAAAATGATCAACAATTACATTCCACTACAATTGTTCTTAACCTCAGCAAGAAGTGAATTTAGCCACTCATTTGTGGATTAAACATCATCAAATGAGTATAAATAATACAAACAATTGAGATAAAAGAGAAAGAGATAGAGAAGAACCCTAGAATTTTTGTCCCCTCAACTGCCTGTAACTCACGTTCTTGCTCAACCAAGTCAGAATTGTTTAAAATAAAAGCTAAGTGTGCTATTTATACTAGTGGGAATTTTTCCGGGAATAACAAGCAACGTGGCACGGAGTATATCGCGGAGCACTCCCTCTGTGCCACGGGGGTATCGCGGACCCTCTCTAGAATTTGGCTCCTCAGACTTTTCACCTTGGCGTGCCACGGCCTGCATCGCAGAGCCTGGCCAACGTGTCAAGGTGCAATCGTGCACCTACACTGGAAATTGATGTCCCAGGTAATTGTACTCAACGTGCCACGGCTTACATCGCGTGGCATTACCTCCGTGTCACGGAGGTAACTCGAGGATTCACTGGAAATGGCCAAAATTAAATCACCCGAGGCAGAATGCCTCCGCGATGGCAGCGTGACATGGCTCAAGACCAGCAGAATTCGTAGCTCAATGTCCCAATTACCAACAAGTGAAAGTTGAACATCAGAAACCAGGGGGACTGACACAGGATATAGTCGTGCCTTTATGGAAATGGGAGGCAGTTTATATGGATTTCATAGTAGGGTTACCTCGTACCAGGCGTAAATATGATTCTCTCTGGGTAATTGTCAACAGGTTGACAAAATCAGCTCACTTTCTGCCAGTAAGGGCTACCTTTTCAGCTGAAGATTATGCTGAGCTGTATATTAGAGAAATAGTATGATTGCATGGTGTTCCGCTGTCAATCATCTCTGACAGAGGGGCGCAGTTTACAGCTAAGTTTAGGCAATCTTTTCAAAGGGGCCTGGGACGCAGGTTAACCTGAGCACAGCCTTCCATCCTTAGACAGACGGGCAGGCAGAACGTACAATCCAGACGCTCGAGGATATGTTACAGGCCTGTGTGCTAGATTTTGGAGGCAGCTGGGATGAACATCTACCGCTTATTGAATTTGCCTATAATAACAGTTATCATTCAGCAATTCAGATGGCGCCTCATGAAGTGTTATATGGGCGGAAGTGCAGGTCTCTAGCTTGTTGGTTTGAGGTAGGAGAATCGACATTGATTGGGCCAGATATTATTCATCAGTCAGAAGAGAAAGTAAAGCTTAAAAGGGAACGTCTGTTGACTGCTCAGAGCTGCCAGAAATCTTATGCTGATGTGCGACGGGGAAACCTAGAGTTTAATGTGGGTGACTGGGTATTCCTGAAGGTTTCACCGATGAAGGGTGTGACAAGATTTGGTAAGAAAGGCAAGCTCAGCCCGAGGTTTATTGGGCCTTATTAGATTCGCCAAAGGATAGGCCAGGTGGCTTAAGAATTGGATTTACCTCCAGAATAGAATACGTTCACCCAGTTTTTCATGTATCAATGCTGAGGAAGTGCATAGGATATCCCTCCTGGATTGTCCCAGTCAAAGACGTCCAAATCACTGAGGAGTTAGCTTATGAAGAAGCTCCAGTAGTCATACTAGATCAGCAGATCCGCAGACTAAGAACTAAAGATGTTGCTTCTGTTAAAGTGCTATGGCAGAATAAGAGCCGAGAGGAGATGACCTGGGAGGCAGAAGATGATATGAAAACCAGATATCCTCAGTTATTTCAGACTTAGTCAGCTTGTGCAGCTAGAGGTATGTTGTTGTTGTTGTTTCATAAGTTGCATTATATACATGTATATGTGAGAGAATTGACTTCAATCTGTGGTGAAGTGAACGCTATAGTATTGTGTGAAGTACCTGTATTGGACTTTTCTGCGTTTCAGGGTTTTTGGATAGTCCATATTATAGGGGAGACTCAGCCAAAAATTTTTCCAGAATAAGTAATTGCAAGTTTAAGGTTCTTGCAAGCAGAAGATAACATTCGAGGACAAATGTTCTTAAGGGGGGGAGGATGTTACACCGCCTAAATTTCTAACATTTAGTCAGCCTATTCGTGCGTTAGTTAAGAGTTTTAGAGTGTCATACGTATGAGGAAAGGGCCCGTGGAAAGGCCGAACAAGTGCATAGTTAGGATTTCAGGGGAGGAGGCCGAACCAAGTTGCCCAGAGGGGCAAAGTGGCACAGAGAAGCCCCCTCCGTGTTACCCAAAGTGGCACAGAGAAGAATCAGCGCGATGGGCAGAGTGCCACGTTGCCTTGTCTGCCGCCTCAAGTATATAAAGGCCTCACACTTAGATATTATGTCATTATTCATATAACTTCGACCAACAGAGATAAGGACGAAGGAAAACCTTTGGAAATCATCCGATTACGCCGCTAAACGCCGTCCAAATGTAAATTAACTTCGGGTAGTGAAGTATAAGGCTGCAGAGAACATTGCTGCAGAGTTATTTTCGCAAAATACGCCCGGCGAATCGTCATCCCGCCGAGCTTAAGTTGATGGAATTATTTCAAACTAGTGTCAATATGATCACATGCCTAAAGTAAGTATTTCTCGCTGCTATATTCCCGAGAAAATTACGAGTTTTTGATCGTTTTTTGATAAGTTGAAGTATAGTCAGTATATATATATATAAGTTATTGTTTTCTTCAAGTATAGTAATGAAGTTGGCCCTATTCTTCCGTTAATATGATTACAGTTGAGAAGGGCAGTTGAACACGAGACGAAACTTGCCAGTTAATCGGTAAACAACGACGAGGTATGTTAAGGCATTTTCTTTCAGCAAGTTATTTTCTTTAGCATAGTAGTCCAATATGAATTCCAGTAAAGCATGTCAGGAGTATGTTATCATGTCTAGTTGTTGTTGTCAATTGAGGCTCGTAATTTGTATTGCTTTGTGCTGGATTATACCTGTATAGCTTCCGTGACCACCCTAGGGTTAATAGCCATGTCGTCGCCCGCTAGGGGCGAGGATACATCGCTCTACGGAGCGGCATGCCGTCCGCAAGGGATGAAGATGGGGATCTACATCCTCATATTCCAATGGTTGGCCTTATACATACCCCCGCGGAGCGCTTACGCTCAGGGTGTAGATATCAAGAGTCCTCCAGACTCAGACACAGCTACAATCAGGGGCCGAGCGGGCCCAGTCGTAGACCCAGGGGATCGGTAGGACGCTTATTGCTGGGAGTTGACTCAGTATGACCTGGATAGGGGTATATAGATTGAGGTGTACTCACTAGGGCTAATGGGGGCCCGGGGGGGTTATTCTGTGTTGATTGTACCTTCCGGCTTATGGGATCTGGGTAAGGTTTATGCTTGCTTTAGTTACTGTTAGTTAGATAGTAAGATGCCTCACTTGTCAGGTATGACCCCTACCCTCCTTATTATAGTTACGTTTAGCCTTGATTTCACTACTTCAGTCATCTTCAGTCCGTTTTCTTTACTTCAGTCATTGTCAGTTCTATTTCTTACTTTTAGTTATTTAAAGTTACTATTTTACATACTCAGTACATATGGTACTGACGCCCTATTCTGGGGCTCTACATTATTTGCCTGCAGGTACAGATAGACGAGGAGCAGGTCCCTCGTAGTCCCAGTCAACCCTACAGGGCCAACAGCTCCCTTCTTCCGGAGCTTGTGTAATAGAGGTTTACTTCTTTTGTTTGTACAGTATGAGTAGGTCGGGGCCTTGTCTCGACCATCTTATTACTCCTAGAGGCTTGCAGATTGTGTTACTTCCTTGTGGTTAGATGATATCGGCTGTGTTGGGCCCTGTTTAGCTGTTGATTGGTGACCTTGTCGGTCATAGTTTAGTTTAGCATCTGATTCTACTTTCCAATTATAACTAGATATCATGGTGTCCTTGTTGGCCCGCATAGGACTCCCTATGTTTGTTTGTCTCTGGTTAGCTGTTTATTTTCACAGGTGGCTATAGGCCTTGTCGGTCGGAGGTTGTATTTACAGCCGCTATATAGCCCGTTGTTTTCTTGATTCTAGAGTTAGAGTTAGCCTTGCACCAGAGGTGCTTAGGCTCAGTCAGCTCAGCAGTTCAGGTCCTAGTAGGGCACCAAGTGCCAGTCATGCCTCCCAAGGTGGGTCGTGACACCAAGACCCTAGATCTTAATTATAATTTGAATCATAACTCTCTTGCAAATGAATTTCTTTTATTAGATTTAAGTTACATTTCAATTTTTAGTAAAAAGCACTCTCAAAAACTCTTTCGAAACTTTAATTCAGTTTCTTGAATAGTGAAATAAGGATCTAAACTAAATAATTAATTTGAAAAGTCTCTATGGGTACAATATCTTGATTTCACTATCCTATATTACTTGATGACCACGTATACTTGCGTGTGTGCTTAGAGACATCAAGTTTTTGGCGCCGTTGCCGGGGACTTTAATATTGATTAATTATTTCTGGTTGAATTTTTATTCTCCTTTTTCGTATTTTATATTGGTTGTTGGTTGTTGCATATTTTAGGTATTATTTTTTCAATGTATGCCAGCTACTCGAAATCAGGGACAACCCTTGGCTCACTTTGATCTTGAAATAGAGAGAACGTTTCATCGGTTAGCATTAATGGTAGAGAACAATAAGCAAGCACGTGCACACAACCAAGAAAAAGATTCCAGTGCTAAACTTTGCTAGGCTGAACTTGGAGAACGATTCCAAAGTGATCATCAAGCCGACCATCACTGGGAACTTTGAATTGAATAAGGAAATTGTGCGGTTGGTTCAAAACACTTGTACGTATCAAGGAAAGTCGCATGAGGATCCCCACAAGCATTTGATGATATTTTTGAAACTGAGTGAGAGAATTATCATTACCAAAATATTTCTATTGAGTATGTTAAGCTCACTTTGTTTCCGTTTTAATTGATTGGAGAGGCAAAAGAATGGCTTCAAAATGAACCAACAGGGTTCATCACCACTTGGAAAGCTCTTTCCAGTAAGTTCATAAATAGATTTATCTCTTCAAGGAGAACTAAAGAGTTGAGAGAAAAGATCTTAGGAATTATTCAAAATAATGGTGAAACCTTGGCTTAAGCTTGGGAGAGATTTCCAGAGAAACTTGAGATTGATGGTTTAGCTACAATATGGTCAGATCTTAGTCAGTTGGTGAATGTGAGCAGCAAGTTAGTGATAACACTAGCTGTAAATTAGGTTCATCAAGTTCAGACTCTACCTCCATCATGTGAGGCATGTGAAAAAAAATCATATTTATTTGGGTTGTCTAGTAAACCCAGACTCTATCTATTATATGGGACAACAAGGTCGTAGCGGAGGATTTCAAGGAAATAGTTATAATCAGGGGTATAGGAATGCAGCTAATCATCCATGAGGAGGAAATCAGAACTTTTAGAGACCCCCGAATAACATTAAGAGAAATCAGGGTAAGCAACCTAATAGTTCATTAGAGGAGACAGTGAAGCAATGGATGGGTCAACAAACTCAAATTGTTAATGAGATGTAGAAGTCGATTCATGAGTTGAAGAGGAAATTATGGAAGCTGGCAATTCAGCAGACAACTAGACCTCAGCGGGCACTTCCAAGTAATACAAAGAAGAATTCTAAGAAAATGTAAGCACAATTTCATTGCGTAGTGGAAAAGAGTTGGGTAAAGTAATACCCAGAGACAATAAGACAGAGGCAGAACAAGTTGCAGAATCAAAGTAGGAGGTTGGTGAACTGAGTCAGTAACAGCCAAAAGTAGTAGAAGTCAGGCCATCTCCGTCATTTCCACAGAGATTTAGAAAGCAGAAAAAGGATACAACATGCAAGAACTTTCTAGACATCTTGAAGCAGGTGCATGTAAATCTACCATTGGTAGAGTTATTGTAGGAGGTTCCAAAGTACGTCAAATATCTTAAAGATATTTTTTCTAATAAAAGAAGGATCATAGAGTTTGCGATTGTGCCTCTTACTGAGAAGTGTAGTTCCCGGGTGTGAAATAAGATTCCACCGAAGTTGAAGGATCCCGGGAGTTTCACTATTCTAGTCATCATTGGAAACATAGAGGTTGTCTCAGAATTATGTGATTTGGGTGCAAGCATTAATCTCATGTCTACATCGCTATTCAGAACATTGGAGTTAGGAGAACTATGTCTCATTATAGTGACGCTGCAGTTAGCTGACAGGCCAATCACTTATCTTGATGACATTATTGAAGATGTGCTTATTAAAGTCGGACCATTCATCTTACCGATGGACTTTATTATCTTTGACTATGATGCTGATAAAGCAATACCCATTATTTTTAGGAGAGGATTCTTGGGTACAACAAATGTAGTTATAAGCGTGAAGTCATGAAAGATGTCAATGATAGTGGATAGTCAAGAAGTAGTATTTGATATATTCAGGGTGGCACGATTGCCAGTCCACTATGAAGAGTTAAAGACCATCATAGTGGTAGAGCTTGAAATGTCCAAGGAAGCATTAGAGTTATTTATCACATGAGGACCCACTAGGGAGAGCTTTGATATATAAGAAGGAACAGGTAGATAGTTCAGAGGTGGTTGAACGTTTGGAAGTTTTGGATGCTACTAGCTCTTATATCAGGAGAGGGGCTCCTTGGACATACTTGATCGGCCAGCTGAAACCTTCTACTGAGAAGGCTCCAAATCTTGAGTTAAATCCTTTACCAACTCATTTGAAATATGCTTATCTAGGCAGCGATAACACATTGTGTGTGATAATATCTGCTTTGTTGTCTGATGAACAGGTTGATAGGTTGTTGAAGGTGCTATAGGATCATGTGATAACCATCGGCTGGACAATAGCCTTACATAAAAGGGATAAGCACTTCCTTTTGTATGCATAAAATACTGCTAGAAGAGGGTGCCAAAACCAGTGTAGAACACCAGTAAAGGTTGAAACCAATCATGAAGGAAGTGGTAAAGAAGGAAGTAATAAAGTGGTTGGATGTAGGAGTCATTTATCCTATTTCAAATAGTCACTAGGTGAGCCCAGTTCAGTGTGTCCCAAAAAAGGGTGAAATGACAGTTGTACGAAATGAAAAAGATAAATCGATACCTCAGAGAACAATCACGGGGTGGAGGATTTCCATTGATTACCACAAGCTTAATACAACCACTAGGAAAGATCATTTCCCATTACCTTTCCTGGATCAAATGTTGGACAGGTTAGCTGGGCATGACTACTG
Organism: Datura wrightii; assembly: GCA_035772735.1. Classification (NCBI taxonomy): domain Eukaryota; kingdom Viridiplantae; phylum Streptophyta; class Magnoliopsida; order Solanales; family Solanaceae; genus Datura; species Datura wrightii. The sequence goes on along the minus strand of JASDFA010000018.1, from coordinate 164,078,589 downwards.
GGTATGATCAAATCATGATCACTCAAAAAGATTAGAAGAAGACTACTTTCACCTACCTTTTCAGTATATTTGCATTTCGAAGGATGCCATTTGGACTATGTAATGCACCAGGAACATTCCAGAGGTGTATGATGGCTATTTTCACCGACATGGTGGAAAAGTTTGTTGAAGTATTCATGGATGATTTTTCAGTCTATGGAAGTGATTTTGATAATTGCCTAAACCATTTGGATGATGTTCTAGCCCAGTGTGAGGAGACCAATTGTCACGCCCCGCCTTGGGAGACGTGACTGGCGCCTGGTGCCCTACTAGAACCTGAACTGCTGAGCTCTCTAAGCCTAAGCACCTCTGGTGCAAAGCTGGCTCTAACTCTAGAAATCAAGAAAAAAAGGGGCTATATAGCGGCTGTAAATACAACCCCCGGCCGACAGGGCTTATAGTCACCTGTGAAAAATAAAAAGCTGAACAAGGCCCCACACGGCCAACACACATAATCGGAATCACATACGGCCCCACACGGCCGATACATCTAACCACAGGGAAAAGATACAATCTGCAAGCCTCTAGGAGTAATAAGATGGTCGGGACAAGGCCCCGGCCTACCCATACTGTACAAACAAAAAAAGTAAACCTCTGTCGCACAAGCTCCGAAAGAAGGAAGTTGATGGCTTTGTGCGGCTAACTGAAACTACGAGGGATCTGTTCCTCGTCTATTTGTACCTACAGGCAAGTAATGCAGCTCCCCAAAAGAGGGTGTCAGTACCACAGGTACTGAGTATGTAAAGCAATAGCTGTAAATCAATGAAAGTAAGAAATTAAGCTGACCATAGCTGAAGTAAAGGAAACAGACTAAAGCTGACGGAAGTAGTGGAATCAGGACTAAACATAACTGTAATAAGAAGGGTAGGGGTCATACCTGACAAACGGAACATCTTACTATCTAACTATAGTAACTAAAGCAACATAACATAAACCTTACCTGGCCCCCATAAGACGGAAGGTGCAATCAACACATAACAACCCACACGGGCCCCCATTAGCCCTAGGGAGTACACCTCAATCTATTTACCCCTATCCAGGTCATACTGAGTCAACTACCAACTAAAAGCCATCCTGTCGATCCCCTGGGTATGCAACTTGGGCCCGCTGGGCCCCTGACTATAGTTGTGCCTGAGTCCGGAGGACTCCTGAAATCTACACCCCGGGCGTAAGCGCTCTGTGGGGGTGTGTATAGGCCAACCACGGCAAAATATGAGGAGCTGGCTCCCCATCTTCGTCCCTTGCGGATGGCATGCCGCTCGATAGAGCAACGTATCCTCGCCCTCTGGCGGATGAGTCGACACAGCTATTAACCCTGGGGCGGTCATGGAAACTACACAGGTAATCCAGCCCAAACAATGCAAATACAGGTCTCAACTGATAACAATAACTGCACACAATCACATACTCCTGACACACTTTATTGAGATTCATACTGGATTACTATGCTAGCAAAACTAACAAATAGATCTATCTGTATAGCGAGAGCGTACCTGGCCTTCTGGGCCTCATGCTAATTCTACTCGCCTCTGGGATAATCTGTATGACTGTCTACAGGCACACCATGTGCGCGTATTTGATCATAGGATCCTGATAGTGATTATGATCTCTAATAATCTGGGCTAAATAGAGTGAGGTCTGAAGTAGTATAACAATACTCTGAATGTCCTACTCGGACATCTGTAGCTCATGCATAACTATGGAGTTGCGGGCAGCTAACTACTTTATTCTTCTAATTAAACAACTATAGAGCTGGGCTTAGTCGAACTTGCTTCTAGGCGATCGGTCCTTGGTTCTCCATGGGGAGCTTACCGATCTCCTTAACTAGGTAAACACTGTACTAGCAGAGTACTATTGACTCCTTAGGCCTTGTCTGAATCCACTCAGATCTATATTGCTGTTCTGGGCAGTTCTCAGTCTCATGGGCAATTCTATATAGACTGGTTCGTCACTGGCTACTGATGTGGACCCCTCCTTAGGGTACCCACGAGTTTATCTGACTTGGACGACTAGGCTGGCTTTCTGGGCATTGTACATGATAACTGTTAAATCGACTAAGACTAACAATCACTGATAAAACTAAAGGGATGACATACGATCACTCAATACCCTAGAGAACCCTAGTGTCGCTAACTCTAGAATATACCTATTCCGTCTCTATTTCTAGTTTTGGGACGTGTGATAACGTTAATGACCTTTAAGGATGCTTTCCTGCTAATACAGGCGCCAACTGGTCGTTAGATCGCCTAACTGCGCCCATACTGTTTAACCAACTTATTCAGGCTACTAACTCTTACGAGCCTCTGAAGTCTAGGTCTGGCAACAAACATATAAGTCTACCATCCCAAAAAGCTGAGAATAAAAGAGTTTTTGACAGCTAACCAGAATCTATGTAACTGTAATCCCCATAAGCAGCTAATCGCAACATATCTGATACTTATATACGCATATCAATAACAGCTAATTACAACACATTAAATTACAATCTAATGGTAGAAACCATCTGCAGCATCTGAGATCGTTGTTTCTATTCGAGAACATAAGTCGTAACACTGTACGACTAGGATACTTGCCGAGAGTTAAGACTTACATACCTCGTTCATTGTTTACCGATTAACTGGTGAGGTTCGGCTGGTATTCAGCTATTCTTCCCAACTGTAATCACATTAATGGAAGAATAGAGCTATCTTCATCACTAAATTCAAAGAAAACAATAGCTTTATATATATATATATATATACTGACTATTCTTCAACTTATCGAAGAACGATTGAAAACTTGTAATTTCTCGGGAATCTAGAAGAGAGAAATACTTACTTTAAGCCTGGGATTGTATTATCACTAGATTGGAGCAATTCCAATCACTTTGGCTCGGCAGGATGATGATTCACCGGGCAAATTTCACGAAACTAACTCCGTAGAAATGCTCCCTGCAGCCTTATACTTCGATACCCAAAGTTAATTTAGATTTGGACAGTGTTTAGTGGAGTAATCGGATGAAAATTATTTATTCCTTCGTCTCTATCTCCACTGGTCATGAGGTATATGAAAATAAACAAGAATCCGAAGGGTGAGGCCTATATATACTTGAAGCAGAATACATGGCAACGTGGTACGTTAGCCATCGCGCCGTTTCAGCTCCGTGCCACGTTGGCTAACGCGCTGATTCTGCTTCGTGCTACTTTGCCCCTCTGGGTAGCTTGGTTCGGCCTCCTCTCGTGAAATACCAACTTGGCACTCGTTCGGCCTTTCCCCGGTCCCTTTCCTCGCACGTGGGGCACTCTAAAACTCTCAACCAACATGCGAATAGGCCAACTAAATGCTAGAAACTTATGGGGTGTAACACTAATCTTGTGCTAAATTGGAAAAAGTGTCATTTCATGGTACGTGAAGGGATAGTTTTGGGCCACAAGATCTCAAAAATGGTATTGAGGTTGATCGGGCTAAGATTGAAGCCATTGGGAAGCTACCACCTCCTGTTTCTATAAAAAGGGTGCGTAGTTTTCTGGGACACGCTGGCTTCAATAGGAGGTTCATTCAGGACTTCTCCAAGATAGCCAGCCCGATGTGCAAGCTTTTAGAAAAAGATGTTAAGTTTGCTTTCAATGAAGAGTATGTATAGGCCTTCAAGGTCTTAAAGGAAAAGTTGATAATAGCTCCAATAATCATTGCTCTGGACTGGTCATTAGCATTTATTTTAATGTGTGATGCAGTGATTTTGCTATAGGAATTATTTTGGGGCAGATCAGAGGGAAGAGATTTCAGCCCATTTACTATGCAAGTAAATCACTAGATGCAGCTTAGAAAAACTATATCGTGACTGAAAAGGAGTTGTTAGCTGTGGTGTTTACTTTTGATAAATTTTGGGCTTATCCAGAGGGGACAAAGGTAGTTGTATATACCAACCATGATGCAATAAGATATTTTTTTGCTAACAAAGATGCTAAACTAAGGCTTATTCGGTAGATACTGCTACTTCAAAAGTTTGATATTGAGATCAAAGACCCAAAAGGTACAAAGAATCAGGTAGCAGATCATCTCTCTCAATTGGAGGATAGAAGCCATATAGATTGCGTAGTAGAAATTGCTGAGACATTCCATAATGAACAACTATTTACTGTCGACATTCCTGAGCTCCCCTGGTATGCTGACATAGTGAACTTCCTAGTGAGTGTTGTATACCGCAGAATGCAACTCTGGAAAAGAAGAGGAGACTCCTTTATGATAGAAGATTCTACATATGGGATAAGCCATATTTGTACAAAGTAGGGCCAGATCAGCTGGTCAGAAGATATGTTCCCGAATATGCAGTGCAACAAATTTTGGAAAGTTGTCATTCCTCACCTTATGGAGGACAACATAGTGGAGATAGGACCACTGCAAAGGCTCTTCAATCTGGATTTTATTGGCACACCTTGTTCAAGGATGCATATGTGTTTGTGAAATCTTGTGATAGCTATCAGAGAACAAGGAATATATCAAGAAAGCATGAGATACCTCAAAGAGGCATTATGGAGGTTGAAGTATTTAATTGCTAGGGAATTGACTTCATGGGGCCATTCATCCCATCAAATGGAGACAAGTATATCTAGGTAGCCATGGATTATGTGTCAAAATGAGTGGAGGCTACAATGCTTCCTACAAATGATGCGCAAGTACTAATCAGATTTATGAAGAAGAATATCTTCACCGATTTTGGGACACCTCGAGCAATCATCAGTGATGAAGGTACGCATTTTTGTAACCGACTTTTCAATCATCTGTGGGCAAAATATAATATGAAGCACAAGGTAGCAACAACTTATCACCCGCAGACCAGTGGACAGGTGGAAGTGTCTAATCGAGAAATTAAATGAATTCTCGATAAGACAGTGAGTACAAACAGGAAAGACTGGTCTAGCAAGTTGGATGATCCACTTTGGGCTCACAAGATTGCTTTCAAAACTCTTATTGGCACTTCACCATATAGGTTAGTTTTTAGAAAAGCATGTCATCTAAGTTGAGCTAGAATACCGAGCATATTGGGCTATCTAAAGGTTGAATATGGATATGAAGACCGCTGGGGAGAAAAGGTTGTTGTAGCTCTATGAGCTTGATGAGTTCCACTTAAGTGCATATAAAAATGCTAAAATGTACAAGGAGCGGATTATATGATAAATGCATCTAGCCTCATGAGTTTAAGTCAGGACAGATGGTGCTATTGCACAATTCAAGGTTGAAATTATTTGGGGGTAAATTTTGAGGTCAAAGTGGTCAGGTCCCTTTGAGATCGTAAATGTGACTGCGCATGGCACAGTAGAGATTGTAAATGTGACTGCACATGGCACAGTAGAGTTGAAGCCCTTGGGGTCAGACAAAACCTTCTTAGTTAAACTGCCTTGTGCAAATTTTCTCTGAAGATTTCCACCACTCTAGTTACGGCTCGTACTGAGAGTCATACTTTGCCTTCGCCTTATTTCAGCCTTCTGAGTTTTTCCACGAGTCTGAGTACGACTTGTACAATCAAGGTACGACTCGTACTAAGCTTGGTACTTGGCTGATTTTCTACACTTTTATGCATCTTTTGCATATTTTTGATCCAACATCTATTTTCCCTGAAAACAAAGTAAAAGCACCTCATATCCATATAAACATACCTGAGTCCATGCTATTTTCTGAGTTTTAAGCGTCAAAAATACTGTAAACTCATAGTACATCAATAAAAGAAGGGGCATTGCAAGAGGAACTATCATGTAGAGATGTTGCATGACATGTCTTAAGAGTGCCAAAAATGTTTAACAAGGACTTGGGAGGAGCCCAAGGGTCTAGCCTACGGGCAACCACCGCGTGCGACGAGTGTCGGTGCCACACGTTCTTGAGCTAAAGATAGAATCTAGAGATTTTAGGTTAAGGCCTTGTTCCTGGGATGTTCTTATATATGCTTACCAATTTGGAGTTGTTTGGAGTTCGTTTACCTGTGGTCTTGATTTAGCTAAGGAACAGTGGCAATTTCGTAATTAGTTGAAACTTTCGAAGGTTATAACTCGTTCCACGAGTATGGAAATGGGATGAAAATTCTTGGAGAAGTGAAGAAAGTCAAGAGGAGTTATTAGGAACAAATCACACTTGATTTGGAGTTCGGATGAGACTGTAAGGGCCGAGTATGATTGTTTGGCAGAATCATGTCCAGTTATGACACTTGGGTTTTTCTTTTTAAAGAATATATAAAGGGGTATGCATGGTGACAGCCTACCAGCCCTCCCCAAACGTGTTGATAGTGGACCGCCCCAAGTGTGCTACCTTGAGGGGGACCTCAAAGGCCTATCTATGCACCTCAAAGGATCGAGAGTCAAAAGTTTGGGAACTCTAAGGAGGTGCTTGGCCTAGGGCCAACGCTAGGTGCCCAAAGTGTGTCAGAGGCTTGATATCTGGAACGACTAGGATTTGGGGGCTATCCTTGTGATGGAACAAGACCTCCGTGCCTATTGAGCGATCAAGGAACTATCTCTAGAGTCTCGTGAGCTGAATTGTGAGCTTGGATGGATTCAGCCATGCAAGCAAGGGTACGTTGGCCTAGATATGCAGTCATGGGGTGACGCTGCACAATGCGAGATGAAAGTATTTTGCGAGGCCTACGTTTGGCCATGTCATAAGACCACCATGGGCATAGTATAAAAGATGCAGATGAAAAAAGCCAAGGACTTAAGAGTTGACCTACTTAGGCAAAACACAAGCCCCATGCGCAGGCACCAGGCAAGTGTCAAGCTTGAGGATGTGATTGTGCGCGTGAGAATGTCGCTCAATGCTAGGCGAGGGAATGACATGTTCGTAGCCAACCCGGTTGTGCGCGTATAAGTCCCAACATAGGAAATGCGCTACAAGAGTATGTCAAGCAGTCAAGGCTAAGGCCATGAAACCAAGAAGGCGGCACTGCTGAAGCTAGTCTCTGAGGTAAGCTTCGCAATAGGCACAGGATCATGCCAAACATCCTAGGACAAACATTAGGCTGGCTTGTATTCTAGTGGGATTGCAGGCGTGTGCCGCTGACGCTAAGAAAGAGTCGGCCCATGGCAGACTTCATCAGAAATGCTAATTTCTGGCATGTTGTTTGAATGAACTGTTATAATTCCAAGTTGGTGGCTGGAGTCAAGTTTACGGTGATATGCTCTCATTTGCCACGATAAGAGGGACGTCTCATGAAGCTCCATTCTCTCAACCAGAGAGATCTCTTGTCCTATTCAAGTCATTTTCGAAAGGCAAGCCTTTGCCTGAAGCATTCTGATTCTTTGAGCGGTTGAGCATCACCTAGTTCAGACAATGTAAAAGTAAACTTAGATGGATTTGTTCAGACAATGTAAAAGTAAACTTAGACGGATTTGAGGCGTTTCTTAATCTTCTTTTTGGTGGAATATGCATTCAATTACTCTCTTTTGTATCACAACTTCAAAATAGTAAGGATGTGATAAGAGATGTTCCGTAAAGTAGTCAAAATAAAGAATTCATTATTGCCTTTGTACTTGGCAGTTGTTTTGAAATTGTAATCTAATGTCGCCAATTGCTTCTATCGTGTATTGTCCAATTCTAAAAATAGCATTATATTTTAGGAACTAACAAGTGGGAGATAGTATTATATGCTCCAAGTTTTCTACTAATGAAAACAATGGATGAACAAAAGCAATCCATTTTACTAATGGACACGCATAAATTAGAAGATCAGCAATCTAATTAAGACAAGTAAAAGTTATCAATGACTTGTCAAATAGTATTCTGGGAACAAGCGGTTACTGTAGTTGGAGCTTCAACTCTCATTTTCAGATGATTAAATTCTAAAGCCAAAATGGGCTTGGACAGCATCACGGATATGCTGAAATTTCTCTTGGTCCCTGTGGGTGCCGATTCCACATTTGATCTCTGATCTTCAGATGAATTTTCCTTGTCTGCATCCAACGCAGATGGTCCCGAGACTTTTGCTGGTTTCACTGCTCTTACCCTACATATGCAAAGTGAAAAACCACAAATCACTATCCCTAACAACAAGTTCTAATGCCAATTATTGGCCAAGAAGATGTTTCAGTTCCACTTGCTCAAGCAACCTACTGAATATTAGCAGAATGTAGACATAAGAATGAGATTTATGGCAATGAATATGTCGGGGTAGGCAGCACAGACCTGCATTCAATCTGGCAAGAGTACTTGAGGAGATTAGAATTGTACTTCGTCCGTCCACTGAAATTTCAAGCAGAACTGCTAGTTGCAAGTCCAAATATACTTCCAAGGGTAAACACCCTAAGGACTAAGATAGGAGCAATTACCTGAAGTTTGGGAGTGACATTTTGATAAATGGACCCATCCATCCTTTACAATCCTGCTGAGAAACTGCCAATTCCCAACGGACATTGAGGCATTAATAAAATGGGAATGATATTTGAGATAAATTTCCAAAGAACCTGCTACTAGTCAAACTCAGGGGCAGCTCAAGAAAGTGTGTGGCCTAAAGTCAAGCTTAAATGAGATGCCTTAAATTTCTTTGAAATAAACTTCATATATATCTTTATTTTGAAGTGTTATGAAATGAAAGCAAACAAGAAACATAGACAAAACAAATAAACAGATACAAGAGATGAGAATGTAGAGATTTTCTTATACTCTTTCAAGTATTTCCCAAGTGTATTGAAGTGTGTGTTCAACATGATTCTCAATACCTCATGAACATGACATTAACCATCGAGATCATGGATAAGGTTATCGAAGTGCGTGAATTACAACCACAATGGTGAGTAGTAGTGGGGGATTAATTACATCATGGATAAGAATAGCGAAAGCTATATTTGAGTAGTGGACATCCATGCACTTGATTTCATAACATGAAGTTTATTTTTCTAGCATTTTGAAATGCAAATTTAATTTTTTTTTAACATCAATTTCTTCTAATATTTTTTTATACAACTGATAATATAGTCAATTCATTTAATATCTCTTGACATTGTTAACCTAAGGTAAGAGCTTATTAATTTTTATTTAACAAAATTTCTTTCAACGAAAACAACTGTCTCAGGAACTATTAAAATTATTTATAAGTAATATAGACATTTGAAAAGAATCAAGCTCTTTTATCTAATAGAAAATATATAAATTAGAGTATTATCTTCTAATTGTACTACTTTTCTTAACTATTTTAATTCAAAAAATTCTTTATCTCAAAAAGAACTATTTTAATTCAAAAAATAAGTCTAAACCATCAATATTAGGACGATAATTATGTTTAAAGGAAATTTCAAGACTAAGACAAACTTTCACCATTTACCAATCTAAAAAATTTACCACTACATATAATTTTTTTATTGTTTGCCACAAGTTTATCAAGAGCTCCTATTTGAAATTGTAGTTTCAATTCTTTTCTTTTTTTTTTTCTTTTTGAGTTTAATAACCGGATTAATGTTTTTCACTTGACATATTTAAACTCTATTAAATAAGTAAAAATGTAATATATATACTCTACTTGTGGGATTACCTTGGATACGTTGTTGTAAATTAAAAATATAATATAAAAAATAACTGATTTTACATTAGAAATTAAAGAATTTTAGAATAATATAACTTTAGACAAAGGAACTTTGTACTCATAATCAGAGAAAGTAAATTTAAGAGTTTTTGAAAAGTAAATAACCCAAAAGCAAAAAGAGTTTATATCCACAGTTTAGCACAGCCTTTTCCTACTCAATCAGTTACGTCAATCAATGTAAAAGTTGTCTTCCTTTTTTTTATAAAAAGTTACTTTTCCATTTTAAAGTACTCATACTTTCTAAAACTCCCTCCCTTGGTTAAGATATTGGGATGAGCATATTAGGCCACAATGCAAAAATGGAGGAATTGATTGCTTATTCTACTGAATAAAGGAACTACCTAGTTAGACCATGTCCTGATTCAGACTTCACAACTATTGCTACAATGGAAGTTGCAGATGATCAAGAATTGGATTATGAATTAAATGTACCAAGAAATAATGCATTGTCATCTTATTTACCAGTGGCATTAAAGTTGATGTTGCAGATACTCATTGCTGTCTGATTCTTGATTTCCGTCACTTCTATGTCCATGTGATTCCTATAGTTAGAAGAGGATGCCCTCAAGCCAATCGTGCTTAGAAAACTGCTTGATTTACTTTTTGGTGACTGTGGAAGTGCTGTAATTTTCTGCATGCAGGTCAACAAACTGAGTTCTAGCTCAGAATATATCACTTTTTTTTTGAAATATCAGTGGAGTGACTGGATAATATGTGCTACAACTACATTTTCACCAACCTTTGGCATACCATTATAAAGAGCATAGTAAAATCTATGTGCATACCTTGTGGAAAAAAGAAATTCATAGCCAATATGGCAGAAAAGAGTCTTTGTTTAAGAAGAGTAAGGTTATCTGAAAGCATTTCACGTAAGCTTGACTAGGTGAGTTGAACTGCATGATGCTGGATAGACAAAAATACAACTCAAATGTTCAACAACAGAAGATCCAATCTACCAACTCAGATGTACCTTTGAAAACCTGGCAACTTGGCTTGGAAGACCTACAACCTGTTACACAGGAAGAAATGATTAATATGATGTCAAAACAATGCAATATATAAAAATCAAATTAGTGAAGCATACTAGATTCTTAGTATGAAAGTCTAGTGAGTTTCGGTTTCCAAGCCTTCATTAGAACAAACACATGCTAGAATTTCTCTTAATCAAATAATTAAAAGAAGTCATTCTTATTAACACAGAGGTTGGGAGTATAGATTTATATGAGAGAGTTATCTCTACCTACCTTCCGTCCATGAAGGCATGCCTCATCACTGCCCACCAGCACCCTGGCAGCCCATCTATTATTAACAAAAATATATTTGTTAGTATACACAAATATTTTTGGGTTTAACCATTCAGTATCTGAAACAAACTGCCTCGACTAATCTAGATTAGCACAGCATAAGGTCCACAAAGGGGGAAAGACTCCCTGCTAAGAGTCTCTCTATTTTCAGGGCTTGAACACGAGACCTCGGCTTAAGGGTGGTGAGATTATCTCATCCCACTCCTCAATGATAATACAAATATGTACTTCTTTAATATTTTGTCCCTAGTTATTGGTTTTCAATTTTGTCTTCTGAGGTAGAAGGAAACTAAATTATTTTATAGGACCATAAAATGTTGGCAACAAGGTTTACATGGATTAGCTCTAAATTTTTCCTATTATTCAATAATTTACTCATGACAGCTGAATTATTAGTATCAACCAGCTATTATATGTGAAATGGTGGAGCTTCAATGAAACTACAAAAGGGAACTCCCCCTTCTAAACCACCAGAGAAGGGAAAAAAGAAGACAAGAGAAGGAGCATAACCTTAACTTTGAGGACAAGAAAGAAAGCAACAAAAAGAAACCCGATATGGTTAAAGAAAGTCAAATTGAGGCCATGAACCTGGACAATGAGTTCAGATTCATTTGGTTGTGGCTGACTTTGTTAAGGTCGGGAAGTGGTCATACTCAGTTTTCACAAGAAGCAGAGAAATTCCAAAATTTGCATGTTGTTCTGCGATAATTGTTTCATAATGTATTAGCAGTAAGCAGAGGAAGAATAAATACTTACGCACAAGATGTAGGTGGATTCCACACTAGTCCTGCAATCACAACGAGCTGAACAACTTGCATTAGAATAACACATTTGACTATTAATTAAATTAACTAAAAAACAGTATTCTTTTATCTCGTCTATATGAAAGAAATGCATGTTCCTGTACAAATTAAAACAGGCAGTCTTGCAATTTAAAATGAGATGATTCAACACTTTAATAATACAGACAAATCACTTGATATACTAAACTAATCATTTCATCAAGAGGATCATAAACTATAAATAAAGACAAGAAACCTCGTCGAAAATTCCAGCAGGACTATCATCATAGCTAGCAAGAAAGAACCCACCAAGAGTATATCTGCAAGTACAAAGCGCAAATTCACTTGGCATTGTTTAATTCTCCAAACTAAACTTACTAAAATGTCTAAAGAAAAATGGATACCCAAATGCCTCAACTAGTCTGCAGTCTTTGGGAATGAAAGCTCGAGCGGTCTCTGCTTTGACGAGATGAAGCTGGTATAAAGCACTGCAACATTAAGACAGTACAATTCTTGGCTGATCTAAATCCACAAGACTGGAGGCATAGCGAACAATTGTAAGAAAATGGATCAAACACTTGCCTGCCCTTAAAAATCCAGGGAGGTTCCCCATACTCCAATAGAGTAGAGCTTCTGTCTTTGACTTCCATCAACTCCAAATAGCAACGGGTATTTCTAAATAAATAAATAAAATTTGCTGAGATGCCTTTCAATTAGGATGAAGAAACCCAGAAACTTCACCTTTTCATTATATTCAAGAGAATGAAAAAAACAAAAGAACTAGACATACTAGCAGTATCATAAGAAGATGAGCACGCTATCCACATGGGCGTGAAGTGGCCAAGGGCGGCTCTAGGTAAGGCAGGTCAAGCCCTTCCCTTAGGCCCCCAAATATTTAACGCCCCAAAATATTACTCCAGCCGTTTTAAGCCCCAAATCTATCCCTCCGGTGTTTTTACCTTGAGCAAAACATTACTCAATTTTAAAAAATAAAATATATTTTTAATAAATATTTTTAAAAAAGATATAATTTTTTAATAGAAGATAAAATTCAAACAACATTATTAATACTTTCTTGATAACGTGAAACACCACTTATTTTGAAACAACATGAAAAGACTAAAATATCACTTATTTTGAAACGGAAGGAGTAATTGTTTTGTTTTTTTAAAAAAAAAATTAGATTTTTTTGACAATTCAAATTTATTAATTTTTTTTTGACAATTCTTTACTTTAAACTTTTCATATAACATGTTTAACATCACAAGGTTACAAGATATTTTGGTACATTCTACCTATCTTTAATTTAAGATCACAAGATTCAAAATTCTTCTTTGCTTTCTTAAGCTTCACGTCATGTCAAAACCAGACAATAAATTAAAACGAAGGGAGTAAGTACTCCATTTTAATTTGTTTGTCTCATTTTGACTTAGTAAGGAGTTTTAAAAAGTAAAGAGAAATTTGAATTTTGTGGTCTTAAACTAAAGATATGTATTATTGACACTCAATTTTGATTTTATATATTTTTTATTAATTATTTTAAGCTTCTGAAATTTTAAATAAAATAAAATAAATGTTTAAATTTTTGAAAATAATTTTCACTATTTTTGGATAGTATTTTTCTATTTTCATTTGAAAAAATATTAAATATATAAAATATAACTTCTTGTGAATTTAAATGTGACAAAAAGCGTTCAAAAAAATAATTTCTATACATATATTTTCATTTTTTGGTCAAAATGAGTATTTGAGTACGTATTTTAGATATTAATTTTTGATTGATTATTATTTAAAAACTAAATTGATCCATTTTCGTGAATAAATATTTTATTTTATTTAAGTTTGAAAGCTTAATTAAAATTTTCGATTAATAATGCATCTTGATTTTTATTTATATTTCAAGAATGAGGTGATTTTTACCATTTAATTGATTTTAATTTTTTACAACTAATGTTATTTTAGTAAGAAAGTCGCTAAAATTGAAATGAATAAAATTGTTTTAAAATTGCAATTCTACCACAACTTGAGCCAAAATTTACATATTTCTCAATCCTTATCACTTAATTTTAGCCAATCCATGTGTGCACATAAGCAAGCACATGGATTGTGCTTCTTCCTTTTAATCTCATCCGTTCATAATTGATCCAACAATTTCTATTTTTATTACCTTCGTTTTATATATATATATATACTAGTCTATGCGTACGTGTCTCGCGCGTGTCTCTCATATTAGGAATAAATTTATCAAAATAGTATCAATAATATTTAAAAAATGTATTTGTATAACAATATAAGAATTTAGAAAGAACATTATGAATTTCAAATTGATAAATGATTTTGTTTAAGAGTTTGATCCAATCTAGTAGTTGTTTCTTCAGTTTGTTCTAATACTTGTTTCAATAAACAAAAACGTCATAGAAATAGCGTTTGATTGAAACATCTTAAATGTTAGGACTTTTAATATAGTTCAAATAAGAAAAGATTTAAAAAGCAAAATTTTAGTCAATTTTAAAATATTAAATATTAGGAGTTTTACCTTTTACAAATTAGTAAAGATGTATAATAATTAAATAACAACTAATTGTGAAAAATAATAAATTACAATTTTCTCTATTATAGAATTTTTTAATGAAGGGAAAAACGTTCAACCAACATTAATAAGGACCTTCGTGCTTATATCTACATAGCATATTTTTTGTTAAGTAAATATGAGTAAAATATTATGCATATATTGAATATTAGATTAGTTGATGAAATCTAAAGAAATTATCAAAGATTGTTCTATCCAAAGATTGTATTACATCTTCATACGAAACAAAATTATTTGAAGAAGTAACAATAAAAAAGTGATTGTTGTATTCCTCAACTATATTATTGTCATCGAATACAACCTCAATCTCCTTATTTACTGATACAAAATTAGAATTAACATTATTAATGCGTCCGCCTATGAAGTAACAAATTTTTTCTTGTTGTAAATATTTTTTTCACTTTTTGATATAATTTGAAAAGTATGGCCTGAACTTTTGTGCCATGCAAAAAATTAAACTTTAATGGTCAAAAAATTATATATATATGTAAAAATATAAAATATAACTATAGAATATAATACGAAAAAGAATTATTACCTCTTCGTCAACTAATGTTATAGTCGTTCATGTGGTTTTCTTTGTTTCCTTTTTATACTCTTTTACTAAACCAACTCCAATTACTAAGACTTTTATTATCCAATAAGAATCATATTGCCTTAAGTTGTTAATTGACACAATTTCGTTCATGAAATCTTTTTCAAATTTCATATTATTTAAAACAAATTGTGATCAAGAGTTATAATTATAATAATTTATAATTTTATAAAAATATTTATTTTATGAGATGAACAAATTACTTTACCTGAATAAATGAAACTTGTGAATGTATGCGTAGATGAAGAATGCCAATTACAAATAACACAAAATTTAAATCACATGATATCAATATAAGACTCAATTAAAGAGATAACATAATATCTATATTAGACTCAACTAAAGGAGACAATTTAAGTTAAATTATTTTGAATATAAACAACTTGAGATGACATAAAAATTACTATTGTCTTTTTCAAATTCACAACATAAAAAAAAATTCATAACATGAAAAAAAGAAGAAGATAGGTTAGCACGAAAAAATATCAGGTTAAAGACTGAATCAAAGGTTTTGACGCAGAAGAGTTGATAAATTAAATTATAGAATTATAAATTTTTTTTTATAAAAGTGAAAGAATTTATAAATACAAATTTTTAAAAAAATATAAGAATATTAATACATTATTATTATTATATTTAAAAATGGGAAATCTTTTATCAAAAAGGAAAATAAAATTCGTTTATGAAAAAAGAAGAGAAGGAAGTTTATGTTCTCAAATCAAAAAGGAAAAAATATTATGATGGAAGTTGTTTGTTTGTTTATTTATTTATTATTTGTTTTAAAAGTTTACATTATAAATAAAGTTATGTCAAAAATAAAAAATTAAATATAATAAAATAAGGAGAGAAAAAATTCATGACTATCAAAAAGGAAAAAAATGAATATTTTTTTACTTTTTTAAGTTTACACCGCAAATAGAAAACCTAATATGATAAACTAAGGTGATGAAAATAATTTAAAATAATATTTGTGTAAAAATAGCAAATGACAATTTTGTCTATTACAATGTCTTTTAATGAAGTGCAAAAAATTCAATCAATATTTTTAAGGATCTTCACACTTTTATATAATACTAGTTTTAGTGAACGCGCCTCGCGCGTGTCCCTGATATTAATTAAAATATTTTTTTAACATAGCATAAATAATATTTAAAAGATGTATTTTTGTAACAATATAAGAATTTAGGAAGAAAATTATGAATTTTAAATTGATAAGTGATTATGATTAAGAGTTTGATTCAATCTAGTAGTTCATTCTCCAGTTTGTTATAATACTAACCAATGAATGACATGTGCTTTTTCTTGTGTGGCTCCTATTTCAATGGGAACTTGATGAATCGATCCATCTACACGTCTTGCTTGTATTGTTATATTGTGAGCTACTCCATATATTGCTTGACGTAAAACATATACTATTAATTATGTTTTAATATAATATAGATAGATAGATAGATATGATGATTACTTTACTTTAATTACCAAAGATTGTTCAATATAATTTTTTGAAAGTATAGCTTGAACTTTTGTTTCTTTAAAAAGTTAAACTTTAATGGTCGAAAACAATATATGTAAAAATATAAAATATAATAAAAATACATAAGAACTCAAGTATATATGTAAAATATAAAATATGATATAAAAAAGAATTATTACCTTTTCGTCAACTAATGTTATAATCATTGGAGTGCCTTTATTTGTTCCCTTTTTATGCTCTTTTACCAATCCAAAAAAACTTTTATTACCCAATGAGAATTGTATCGCCTTAAGTTGTTAATTGACACAGTTTCATTCACGAAATCCTTTTCAGATATGAAGAATGTCAGATATAAATAATACAAATTTTAAATCAAATAATATCAATATAAGACTCAATTAAAGAAGATAACATAGTATCAATATTAGACTCAACTAAAGGAAACAATCTAATTTAAATTATTTTGAATATAAACAACTTGAACTGACATAACAATTATTATTGTCTTTTTTAAATCCACAACATGAAAAAAAAATTAACAACATGAAAAATAAAGATAGATTAACACAAAAACATTTTAAGTTGGAGATTGGATCAAAAGTATTAATGTGCAAGAGTTGATGAATTAAATTGTGCAATTATAAATTCTTTATAAGAAGGATTTATAAATCAAAAACAAATTTAAAAGTGTAAAGATATTAGAATACTACTTATAAAAATTTGTGACTATCAAAAAAGGATTTTTTGTTTTGTAATTATGAAAAAGAAAAAAAGAATTCGTGACTATAAGGGAAAAAAACTATCAACAAGGAAAAAAAAAAGAAGTAATTGCCTCCAGACAAGGGGGGAAAATTATAACTATAAGAAAAGAAAATTAAATTATCAAAAAGGAAAAAAAGAAGAAGAAATAATTACCTTCAAAAAGGAAAATAAAAACTTTAAAGGAGGGGAAAAGACGTTTGTTACTGTCAAAAAAGGAAAAAGAAATTTTGATAATAGAATTAAAAAATAATTTACACCAGAAATAAAAAATTTAATAGAATAATAAAAAATAATAATTGTGTAAAAGTAGTAAATGACAATTTTATCTATTGTGATGTCTTTTAATGAAGGTAAAAAGTTCAATCAACATTTTCAAGGCCCTTCATACTTTTAATATAATATAGATAGATAGATATATCAGACTTTTTATATATTAAAAACTTATTTATTTATGTTCTCTTTTAATCCTAATTGTCTGATCTTAAGATCAGACGGTCCATATTTAATTGACCAGACCCAACCCGCCTAAACCCACCAAAATCGCCCCTAATTCTCAAAAATCCCAAACCCCCGTAGCTCTCTCTCTGTCTCTCTCCCAACTCCGATCATTGAGACCTCCGACGCCGACCACCATCTTTGTCCAACAGCACCCCTCAAACCTGCGCAGACCCCTCACCAACTCCCCTTCCCAGACGCACTCCCTCACGCCCAAAAAATTCGCTTGAGATCACGCACAAACATCGTAAATCTCGTTCATTGCTTCACGTCCATTCCCCTCTTTCACGACTTTCAGAGTTTTAGACTTCCCTCTTCACACCATCAATTCGGAACAGGTAAGCACCCCACCTTTTTTGTCAGATTTTATGTAGATTTTCTCCTTTTCCTTACTCTATCTATCCCTTCAAGCTTGAGGATTCAAATTTTGAATTCTTAAGTTCATGAATCTTTTGCTATGAGTTTTCCTCTATAAAAGGAGACAACTAGAGGGATGAAAATGGACGGACAAAGGAGAAAAAATAGAGAGATACGCACACATACACATAAATAAAGCAGGGATACAAGTTGATTCTTGAGATTTTATGCTTCCTTTCTTCTTTATGCTCTAATTCTTCCTATCGTCGTACTCACACCTCTCTTACTAAATTCTTTTCTTTACTCGTCAGCGTACTTGGAGTTGGAGTCATTAGTCGCACACTCAACCTCACAAAGCTTCAACCGCTGCTCAACAAAAGAGTTATGCTCGATCTCTATAATACCCCAAGAGTTTCTAAGACTAAGTTCGGGACTTTAAAAGTGCTCAGCAGGAGAAACCTGTATTTTTATCTTAGTACTATCGATGATATGATTCGTAGGAGGATTGTACGACTCGTAGGATGACTTGTAGTAAGGTTCAGCAGTTGTCCTTCAAAACCACGAGTCACCACTACGAGTCGCGGTGTGTGGGTACAACTCATGGTACAAATCGTAACAAGAACTGAAGACTTTTTCAGGTGTTGATTGTACGAGTGGGGGTACAACTCATAGCAAGAAGTTATGGGTCATAGCAAAATTCGTGGAATTTTTCAGATTGGTCGGTACAGAAGGATACCATGAGTCATAGGTTGATTATACGACTGGTGGTATGGGTCGTAGCACCTGACAGTTCAGTTTTTCCTGTGATTTCATTAAAGGTATATTCATAAATCCTTAGCTTCTAAGCCCTAAATTACGTCGTTTTAAGCTCAATTAGGAGGGTTTTAAGAAGGTTTAGCCTATTCTAACATATCCCCTCCCCATGCATACAAGACTAGAAAATTCCTAAGGAGATCAAACCTAGAATTCTTCAAATTTTTCTTCAATTCTCTTAGGATTTCAAGGATGAGTGCAGAATCAGATTACTCAAGTATGTAGGGCTATAAATGGGAGTTTCCTTTCACTCTCATGCCCCAATTTCTCCTCAAGTTTATGAAATCAAATCTTAAAGTCAAATTTATGATCTTATGAGGTTTTAATCCAATTTTCATGAAATTCTTTATGATTTGATTATGGGTTATTTCCCTTCATGTTTTAAATGATGTTCTAAGATTTATGGGTAAGTTTTATACCTATTTTAATTTAAATTCATGATTTTGAATTTTAAGAGCATGATTCCCAATTATGCAAGTTTCATGAAAAGTTAAGATTATGACCTATGTATTCAAGCATGATGAGATGTCCAATATGAAAATATGATTATGGATTACCCATGTATGAATCTATGATCTTGACCATCAAGTCTATTTCAAGCATGTTGAATTTTGGGAAAGCCCACATGATCTAAGTATGTTTTCATGATCTAGTTCAATTTCATGATATCAGCATACCACATGCATGGTTTGGAGTCTAGACTCCCATTTTTCAGCTTGTGGCATGTTTTAATCCAAGGCTCCTCAAATTCAAATTTTAGATTGTGTATGTAATTTCATGTTCAGCTTCATTGAAAACTGATATTTTAGCTTCGTTGAAAAATGACGGAGAGCATATGCATGTTTTTGGGAGTAGTGTCTAGCACCAAGTAGACTAGGGGTTCAGATAAACCCCGGGCCTCAGAACTACTTACCAACGTAGGTTTATTCAGATTTTTTGGGACCTCCCTTGTGAGCTTTCCCTGCCCCCAAAGGGTCTTCATCTTGATATCGATATCATGGTAGCATTCTTAGCTCTGGTAAGGCTTTGGATGGTTCTGCCCAATTAAGTGTAATAGTCGGGATCACTTTAACTTTATTGTGATTATGTCGGTTATATGAAGAGTCTCCCATTGTTCCTCATGATTTCAGTTATGCATGTTCATCAGTTATGATACTATGTTTTCAGCAGGTTTGACCCAATATTCAGTTTTATCATTTTTACGTGTGAATATCAGTTTCAGCTTTGGTTCATTCAATTCAGTTATAAGAATCAGTTATGATTAACCATATTTTAAGATATCAGCATGCAGTCCTTATTCTCAGATTCTTATATTGATATGAATTATGTTATGCCTGTTTTCAGTTTATAATTATTTAGCCTATTTTACTTACCTTGCTTACTCAGTACGTTTCAAGTACTAACCGCATACTCTATTCTGTATCGTTTCATGATACTGGTTCAGATGTTCAGACTCACTCCCACCGCTTGCCAGTTATTAGAGTTTAGCTAGACAATGTTTTTGGTGAGTTCTCATTCTTCGAGGATCTTCAATTAGTTGTGTTGATGTCATTTTCAATTTCAGACTTCTAGTAAGCTAGTTGAGGTATTTTCTCATCAGCACGTTAGTATATTAGAGGCTTTTTAGACATAGTTTGTATATTCAGCTTTAAATTTAGTGTTATGTTATTTCCATTGTTCAGCTGTTTTAATGTTCAGACTTCCTCTATTTTAGAATTTAGTTATCCTCTTTGATTATGTTGAACTTTAGTTATCATGTTCATGCCATGGGTTTACTTGGAGCCGTTTATGGTTCTAGGTTCTGTGTCTAGATCCGAGTCTATGTTTGGGTCGTGACAAACTTGGTATTAGAGACTTAGTTTTTGAAGTGTCCTAGGGTGTTTGAGATCTACGTTAAGTAGAGTCTTTTTTCATGGGTGTGAAGCGCGCCACACCTATGACTAAGAGGCTACGAAACATTTTAGGAAATTCCCCTTCTTTCATGATCTATATAGTGCGATGAAGTATCTCTCTATCCTTCTAACTTGTGCTATACACGTTTGTAGAATCATGCTTCCATGCCGAGTTAATGGAAGAAGGAACGGGAATGGGAACGACCATGAGAATGGCAATGGAGATGGGCACCAGCAAGCCCCATTAGCCCTAGAGGATCATGTGCTTGAGTAGGTTACCTATGTAGAGTTTAGGGAAGCTATCCATATGTCGGCACAGACATTGACCACCTAGGTCAATCAGCAGGCAGTAGCTCATGTTCCCCAGAATGGAATGCAGTGACGTCTAGGGTTAGGGATTTCCTCAGGATGAATCCCCCTGAGTTTCTTGGGTTGAAAGTGGACGAGAAACCACATAAGTTCATCAAGGAGATTAAAAAGATCACCCAGATTATGGGGGTGACAGGGGAGGAGTATACAGACCTAGCCTCTTATCAGTTGAAAGGGTTCGCCCACATTTGGTATAGATAGTGGAGGGATTGACGGGGAGGCGGAGTGGGTCCTATTAGTTGGAATGAGTTTCTCACTGTGTTCTTAGACCGATTCTTTCCCCGGGAGATGAGGGCGATCAAGGCAGTAGAGTTTGTGAATCTGAAACAGTGCAACATGACAGTTTAAGAGTATTCTCTAGAGTTCAGCCGATTGTCAATGGAGATGGTGGCCGATTAGAGGGCTCATGTGAGCAGGTTTGTGAATAGGGTGGTAGACTACTTAGTCAAGGATTGACCCTTGCACTATCAGCCACAAGTGTGCCATCCAAATCTAGGCGTGATCAGAGGGGACGAGCATCAAGCTCTCGAGATCAAGGGAGTAGGCCCGTAGAGCCCAGCATTCCAGGTTGTGATAGGTGTGGTAGGAGGCACACCGATAAGTTCTTAGCAGGTACAAGTGCATGTTTCAGGTGTGGGAAGCCCAGTCATATGCTCAGAGATTGTCCAACAGCCAGACAGGGTCATGGTGGAGGTCAAGCCCCAGCCACCAGTTTAGCAGCTCCACTAGCACGCTCAGCTCAACAAAATGCGACCACTAGTGCAGGTGGTGGACAACGTCAAAACAGGTTTTATGCCCTATCATCTCATCAGGAGCAGGAGGTTTCCCCAGATATGGTCACTGATATGTTACGAGTAAGGGCCCTGCGCGATGGCTACCGTGGCATGCTAGGCAATGCGCAACAATGAAGCACACGAGCTGCCGAGAAGTGTAATCCAGTGGGCATCCGCGTTTGCTCCATGGAACGGAGGCAAATTGGCGCATCCAGCTCTGTGACACGGAGGCAGTCCATGCACGGCCAAATTTTGCAAATTTTAACTTAGTATAATTAAAACCTTAGCTCCTAAAATCATTTATCATGAAATATCCTTGGGAAACCATAAAGGAGCGAAGAGAGAAGTGAAGAACTTTACCTAGGGTTCATTGTTTTTCCTTCTCTTTTAATTATTCTTGTAAGGACATTACTCTAACCATGTTTTTGAGTATTTGTACGAAGATGAGTGGCTAAAACCCTTTCTCTAGGGTTGAGTCTACGTAATATGATTGTAAATGCATGAATTCGTCATTGGTTTGAGTTTTGGTTGTTGTTTTGTCTTACATTCTTTATTATTGTTATTTTTATGCTTGATCACCATGAAAACAAACTGTTAAGCTTGGGTAAAAGCTTGAAAGAGTAACCCTAGGCTAGAACATGAGAATGTAGGGAGCAAGTTCTTACTTTTACAGTAGGATTAGCGGTTAGGATAGAAATTATACCTAATTTACCTTGCTTGGTTACTAAAATGGGATGAGCTAGACACCAACTTAGAATTATCACATCACCACTCATAGAAGTAGTTGTGAAGCTAAGTTCGGTTAAATGATTAGAGGTACGAAAGTCCATAATCAAGGGTGCAAACTCTGTAAACCACATCCATGTAATTAAATTGCTCACAAATTAGGACGTCACATCCCCTCTCAACGATGTAGGTATGAGACTAGTTTGTTGTGTTTATAGGCTCGAAAGACCATGAACATAGCATTTTAATTATATGAGACAACAAGTGAAGTTTTCATACTCGAACCATTGAGAATTGTAGCATTTCATGATTATTAGGCCTTAACTCTAGTTGCTTCTTATATTGTTTCTCAAGTATTTTCTGATCACCCCTAGACTTAATTAGAATTTACTGAAAATTTATATAATCAACACTTGTGAAGTTAATTTTAATACTTGAACTTGAATATTCGCTGAATTGGTCCAGTCCCTATGGATTCGACATCCGGCTCTGGAAAAGGGCCACTTTATTACTTGTACGACCGCGTACGCTTGCGCATGTGCTGGAGTGCGAACAAGTTTTTGATGCCATTGCCGGGGACTGGCAAAGTTTAGTGAATTTTTCTGTTTTTGAGTGATTTTAATTTCCTTAAGTGTTGAAAAACTTGGTCTTAATTTGCTAAATTATAGGTGACAGATTGTCCTTGCAGAGCTGGTAAGGAATAGAGAGCTGGTGGAACCATTGTTGGAACCTGAATGGTAATTGCATTTACTCAAGAGGGAAGCTTTAGAGAGAAAGTTGAAAAGATTACAAGAGCAGTTGCAACAAAATCCACCAGCAGGTCAAGCAGAGTTGTTACCTGACCAAATGGCAGCCCGACCAGTTCGCGAAGTGGAAATCCCACTAGCGGCAAATGTGACCTCTAGTATCCGCAAACCGGAGCCCGAAGGGAACTTTGAATTGAAACAAAATATGGTGCAGCTGTTACATTCGAGTGGCCAGT
Organism: Datura wrightii; assembly: GCA_035772735.1. Classification (NCBI taxonomy): domain Eukaryota; kingdom Viridiplantae; phylum Streptophyta; class Magnoliopsida; order Solanales; family Solanaceae; genus Datura; species Datura wrightii. Next base: position 164,055,095 of record JASDFA010000018.1, on the reverse strand, counting down.
TCACTGGGATGACTCATGAGGACCCATAGCAGCACTTACAGAACTTTTTGGAGGTCATTGACACCTTCGTCCCCACCGGAGTGTCAACTGATTATGTCCTACTCACACCTTCCTATTTTCATTGTTGGGAGAGGCAAAGAGGTGGTTGAAGGCTGAGCCACTAAATTCCATTACTTCTTGGGACGAATTAGCAAAGAAGTTCCTCATTATATTCTTTCCTTCAGGCAAGACTTCCAAACTCGGGAGTGAAATATTAAGCTTCAAGTAGAGGCCGGAGGAGAACTTGTATTTGGCTTGGGAGAGATTCAAGTCACTATTGAGAGACTGCCCCCATCACTAGTAGTCTAATGAAGTGCTATCCCATACCTTTGTGGAAAGTCTAGACCCACACACCAAAATTTTACTAGACTCTGCATTGGGTGGGCAAGCATTTGAGAAGACCTATGATGAGTTGTACACTTTGTTGAACAGGATTTCTCAGGGAAATCTAGAGTGGCACAACGATTTATCGAGAGGGGCAGGAAAGAGAACAACATGGATGATAGAGGTGGATGTGTAAATGCCTTGGCAGCACAGCTGGCATCATTTCAACATCAGATGATGACTCAGTTCAATAACTGAGTATGAACCAACAATAGGGACAGGTGAATGCAGTTCAGCAGGTTCCTAGTTGGTGTGAAATCTGCAGTAATAATAGGCACAATGTAGAATCTTGTGGGGCCAATCCTGAATCGGTCAATTTTGTTGGGAATGTTAAGAGAAACAATCAGAATTTTGGGAATAATTACAATAAGAATTGGCAGAGCTACCCAAATTTTTCTTGGGGTGGAAATCAAAGTCAAAGCTACCAACAACCTCAACAGCAGAACAAGAAGAATGGTGGCCATTCGAGCAGCAAAATTGAGGAGATGTTGCAAAAGATTATGGCAACTCAAACCCAATTAGCAGAGAATCAGGCGAGGATGGCATCAGATTTGAAAAAATCAACAGTTGGCCACCTGTCAAATAATAGCTGCTCAACACACCAAACCTCAGGGAGGTTTACCCAGTGACACAGATACAAACCCCTGATAGGTCAGTGCCATCAGTATGAGGAGTGGCAGATAATTGGCTGATGCACCATCGAAAGAGAAGAGAAATGAGGTGCAACCGGAGTTTGTTAGAAAGGGACCACCGACTGACAAGGGTGATAATCAGAGTGCTGTGCAACAAAATGCATAATCATCATTGCAGCCAGCATAGAGACCACCACCACCATTCCCACAAAGACTTAAAAAGAGCAAGGAGGAGGAATGCTTTAAAAAGTTCTTTGATATATTCAAAGAACTTCACATAAATTTGCCTTTGCTTGATGTTTTTTCAGGAATGCCCAAGTATGCTAAGTACTTGAAAGATGTGGTGGCCAACAAAGTCAGATTGGTGGATGTCCAAACCGTGGCACTGATTGAGGAGTGCAGCTATAGGGTACTGATCAAGATACCGAAAAAGCTCAAAGACTCAGGGAGTTTTACCCTCTCCATACAAATTGGTAAAGCTGAAGTGATAAGAGCTCTATGTGATTTAGGGGTAGCAGTTAATCTAATTTCCCTATCTTTGTTTAATACCTTGGGGTTGGGTCAACCGTGACCAACACGAATGACGCTGCAGCTGGCAGACAAGTATCAAGTGGCACCAGATGGAATACCTTCTCATCAAAGCGGGTAAGTTCATTATACCCACAGATTTCATCATACTTTATTTTAATGTTGATGGCAAGGTACCCCTGATCTTGGGATGGCCAATCTTTGCCACTGGAGGAGCAATTATTAATGTAAGAGTAGGGACCCTGAAAATGAGGGTCCATGATGAAGAAGAACCCTTCCGATCTACCAAGAGATCAACCTACCCACACACTACAGAGACCTTTGTAAGGTTAGTGTGTTGTCAGAGGCTAAGTGTGGGGTGGCATATTCCATAGGTCCACGACCGCAGGAGATGATCACATTTCAGCTCGAATCTGATGGAGGGCTTCAGTTAGAGAAGGAGTTTGGAACAAGAAAGGGACACAATGGAGGCTGTTCCCTCAAAAAATAAAAAGAGAAGAAGATGGTTCTCGAAAGGGAACACTGGTTTGAGGATGTCCTGAGAAGGATAGTCCATATCATGCCGCGACGTAAAATCAGGCGCTGCTTGGGAGACAACCCAAGGGTACCACAGGTACAATTTTATTTTACTTTTGTTTTGATTTTGTTTATTTTTACTTTTTTGTTATTTTTGGTGGTGAATTAAACACAGATTGAGGGAAAGTCTGAGTACCCTTGGAAGAGAAATCTAAGGAGCATGAAAGAGGAAAAGTGTGGGGTCGATAACCTACTTGTACAAAAATGAAGAAAAACATGTTGTTATCTAGGCCTAAAGGCCTCAGGGAGTATTTCTCACCCTTTTTGTATTTTAATTTGATGCTTCGGGAACATAGCATATTTTAAGTGTGGGCTGAGGGAAATTTCAAAAATTTTGTGCTTGATGATTTCGGGTGAATTTAGTGCTAGATATGGTATGGGTTGATGAAAAGTTTTTGAGTTGAGCATGATTCACCCACCCGTTGGTTTTTCTTTTCGGTTCTTTTCCGCCGGGGGGGAACTTTGGACCAATGAATAAAAATTTTCTTTGTCTATACGTAGCTGTTTTAGTCATAATTAGGGATTGTTCCCGATGATGGATGGATGACGACCGTCTTGAGAGAAAATTAGTCAATAGGTTTTTACTTGTGAACCCGTAGTGATTGATGGCTTGATGTTCTTGTTATGTGCTATCTATGATTGTGAGATGCAAGTGTTGTCAACTTTGAAGCATGTAAGAAGTTGTATAACTCTATTTGAGACACCTAGGCTCTTGGATGTGACTCGATGTGCTTAAAGCTGAATTTTGCATCCTTGTGATTAGCTGAATTAAGAGTCTGCTGAATTTTTCTTGAATTGAGCATGTGCTGTGTGTGTAAAGATTTTGAATATTCCATGCTATTGTGTAATGTCTAGAATTTGCCTGGTGTGTATACAAATAGAAATGAAGGATGTCAATTTTAGGAGAAGATTTAGGCATTTCTTTGAATGAGCCTAATTTTTATCCCTCACTGTTACCTTGAATGTCTGATCCTAGTTTGCACCATTGAGCCTTTAGCCTATTCTTTGCTAGCCACAAAATGATCTTAATCCTTTCTTTTCATTAGCCTTGAATTTGATCCAAAACTCCTAAGCGCTTATGTGAAATTGCAAAAGAAGTTAAGGAGTGAGAAGTGAAATAAGAAGGAAAATAGTAGTTGGGGAGTTGAAGAGAAGACTAGAGGTGCACTTGGTTAAAAATGAATAAGGGTTCGTAGGGAGTAAAAGAAGAAAAGAACGAAAAAGAAAATTTAAGAAAATTGCTCAAGTATTCCTTACTAACAACTTGAGTGTACCTAATGAAACGGGGAAACAAAAGATGAAAATGTGGGAGAAAAGAATAAATGTGAATTAAGAGGATGGAAATTCCTAAGGAAAGTGTGATGTATTAAAATCTCTTAGGGAAGATAGTCACTATTATTAACAATAATAGTACCTACCCGCCCTTAGCTTACATTACAACCTGATAAGTCCTACTTGATCTTACTTTCAAACATTCTTAAATTAGTGGAGTAAAACACCAAGGGAAAGCTTATGGGTCAATACACATGGCATGTGAATTGTTTGTGAAAGTGAGCTTGTTTCTTATCCATATACCCATGCATGTTATAATTTGAAAACATATGAGCGAAAATGGGTATCTCTTTTATTGTGAGGGCACATGTTTAATGAAAGAAATTGATGTTGGATTTCTTGATCGGTTAATTTGCATGAGTTTTGTTGAGATTGAGAGTCGATTCTTGAGGCTAGGAAGTCTTTACATAGTTATATTTGATTTTAATGGTTAAATCTTGCATGCTCTATTTTTAACTTTCCATATAAAACAATCGTTATAGCCTTAGCTTGAATCGTTTTGCCTCAATTAGCTATATGTGAGTCTTCATGTGCATGAGATGTAAAAGAGTTGTTCGAGGACGAACAAAGATTTAAGTGTGGGGTAGTGATCTTGGGCATAATTACATGCCCAAGTACTATTTTATAACTTAAATAAGTCATGTTTGTCAATTTAATTAATTACATTCTCATGTGATTTTGTATAAATTTGTGCATAAACTAACCAAGGTGATTAGCTCTTTGTTTTGTAGAAAAAAATGTTAAAGATAGGCTAAATATGAAGATGCACGAGCAATGAGGAGCTTTGGATTGAGTTGGGATGACAATTGCACAAGATGACATGAAAAACAGCCCTGCCGCATAGCCCAACGTACCACGCCGGCTGACCTGCGCGATAGGCGCCGTGTCATGCCCATGCGTGTGCGTGGAGGGCAGGAAAAAGTAGCAGCGGCAGCACACAATGGCACCGTGACACGCTAAGGGCCCTGCGTGATGGCTGCCATGCCATGCCAGGCGATGCACAGCAATGAAGCACACGAGCTTCCGAGAAGTATAATCCAGTGGGCATACACGTTTGCTCCGTGTCATGGAGGCAAATTAGGGTGTCCAGCTCCGTGACATGGAGGCAGTCCATGCACGGAGAAATTTTGCAAATTTTCACCTAGTATAAATTAAAACCTTAGCTCCTAAAATCATTTATCATGAAATATCCTTGGGAAACCGTAAAGGAGCGAAGGGAGAAGTAAAGAACTCTACCTAGGGTTCATTGTTTTACCTTCTCTTTTAATTATTCTTGTAAGTACGTTACTCTAATCATGTTTTTGAGTATTTGTACAAACATGAGTGGCTAAAACCCCTTCTCTAGGGTTGAGGCTACGTAATATGATTGTAAATGCATGAATTCATCATTGGTTTGACTTTTGGTTGTTGTTTTGTCTTACATTCTTTATTATTGTTGTTTTTATTCTTGATCACCATGAAAACAAACCGTTAAGCTTGGGTAAAAGCTTGAAAGAGTAACCCTAGGCTAGAACGTGAGAATGTACAGAGAAAGTTCTTACCTTTACAGTAGGATTAGCAGTTAGGATAGAAATTACACCTAATTTGCCTTGCTTGGTTACTAAAACGGGATGAGCTAGACACCAACTTAGAATTATCACATCACCACTCGTAGAAGTAGTTGTGAAGATAACTTCGATTAAATGATTAGAGGTACGAAAGTTCATAATCAAGGGTGCAAACTCTGTAAACCAAATCCATGTAATTAAATTGCTCATGAATTAGGATGTCACATCCCCGCTCAACGATGTAGGTGTGAGGCTAGTTTGTTGTGTTTATAGGCTCAAAAGACCATGAACATAGAATTTTAATTATGTGAGACAACAACTGAAGTTTTTATACTCGAACCATTGAAAACTGTAGCATTGCATGATTATTAGGCCTTAACTCTAGTTGCTTCTTATATTGTTTCTCAAGTATTTTGTGATCACCCCTAGACTTAATTAGAATTTATCAAAAATTTCTATAATCAACACTTGTGAAGTTAATTTTAACATTTGAATTGAATATTCACTGAATTGGTCCAGTCCCTGTGGGTTCGACATCCGGCTCTAAAAATGGGACACTTTATTACTTACACGACCGCGTATGCTTGCGCGTGTGCTGAAGCGCGAACATATGGTCACTATGAGTTTGTAGTTATGTTTTTTGGACTAATGAATGCTCCTGCAACTTTTATGGACTTGATGAATAGGGTATTCAAGTAGTATTTCGATATGCTCATTATTGTGTTTATGGATGATATTCTCATATACTCTCGGAGCGAGGAGGATCATACCGCTCATTTAAGGATCATATTGCAGACTCTCAAGGATCATCAGTTGTTTGCTGAATTCAGCAAGTGTGAGTTCTAGCTGAAGTCAGTAGCATTCTTGGGTTATGTGGTGTATAGTAAGGGTATGCAGCTGGACTCTCAAAAGATAGAGGTGGTGAAGAACTGGCCTAGATCTTCAGTCCTACTCATAGCATGAGCTTTTTGGGCTTAGCTGGCTACTACAGGAGGTTTGTAGAGGGATTTTCATCCATTGCAGCACCGTTGACTTAGTTGACCCAAAAGAAGGTCAAGTTCCAGTGGTCTGATGCTTGTGAGAAGAGTTTTCAGGAGTTAAAGACTCGACTCACTTCGGCCCCAGTATTGACCCTACCAGAGAGCATGGATGGCTTCGTTGTGTATTCTGATGCTTCTAGGATTGACCTTGGTTGTGTGTTGATGCACCATGGTAAAGTCATTGCTTATGCCTCTAGACATCTTAAGACTCATGAGGAAAATTATCCGATGCATGACCTAGAGTTGGCAACTATGGCATTTGCCTTAAAGATTTGGAGGCACTATTTGTACGGGGTGCATGTGGATGTGTTCACGGACCACAAGAGCCTTCAGTATGTATTCACCCAAAAGGATCTAAATTTGCAGCAGCGGAGATGGCTAGAGCTTCTTAAAGACTATGACATGAGTGTCCTTTATCATCCAGGAAAGACCAATGTAGTGGAAGATGATCTTAGGGGGTTGTCCATGGAGATTATGTCCCATGTTTAGGATGGGAGGAAGGAATTGGTAAAGTATGTCCATAGGCTTACTTGTTTAGGAGTTCGTCTTATAGATTCGACGGATGGTAGTGTTATTATTCAGAATGGGTCAGAATCTTCATTGGTGATGGAAGTTAAGGTAAGGCAAGAAGCGGATCCTATCTTAGTAAAACTAAAGGAGGCCGTCCGGATTCATAAAATGTTTTCTCCCAAAGGGGATATGGTGTACTCTAATATCAGAGTCATTTGTGTGTTTCGGATGTGGATGACTTGAGAGAGAGGATGTTGAGTGAGGCTCATGGCTCTCGGTACTCTATCCATCTAGGTGACACCAAGATGTACCGTGATTTATGGGAAGTCTATTGGTGGAATAAAATGAAGAAGGACATAGCAGAATTTGTGGCTGAGTGTCCGAATTGCTAATAGGTGAATATTGAGCACCAGAGACCTGGGGGTATGCTTCAGGACATCAACATTCCTACTTGAAAGTGGAAGGAGATCAACATGGACTTCATTATAGAGTTGCCTTGTACGCGCTGATAGTATAACTCTATATGGGTGATTGTAGATAGATTGACCAAATCATCGTACTTCTTATTGGTCAAAACTACAAATTCAACTAAGCATTATGCTAGAATCTACATTCTGGAGTTGGTTCAGTTGCATGAAGTTCCTTTGTCCATTATCTCAGATAGGGTACTCAGTTCACCTATCAGTTTTGGAGGTCGTTTTAGAGGGGTCTTAATACTCAAGTGAAGCTTAACATAACTTTTCACCCGCAGGCAGATGGTCAAGCCAAGGAACATTCAGACTCCAGAGGATATGATAAGAGCTTATTCAATTGTTTTCAAAGGTAGTTAGGATGATCACTTTCCCTTCATTGAGTTAGCCTATAATAATAGTTATCACTCCAGTATTTAGATGTCCCCCTTTGAGGCTCTTTACGGGTGGAGGTGTAAATCACCTATTGGATGGTTCGAGGTAGGTGAGGCTACGTTGATAAGGCCAGATTCAGTTTATGAGGCTATGGAGGAAGTTCAGTATATCTGGGAGAGGCTGAAGATAGCTCAGAATCGACAAAATTCATATGCGGATATTAGGAGGAGAGAGCTTGAGTTTAAGGTCAATGATTGGGTATTTTTGAAGGTATCTCCTATGAAGGGAATTATGAGATTCGATAAGAAAGGGAAGCTTACTCCCCGATATGTTGGTCCTTATAGGATTTTGAGGCGAGTTGGCAAGGTGGCATATGAGTTGGAGCTACCAGTGGAGTTAGCTTCGCTGCACCCAATTTTCCATGTATCTCTGTTGAAAAAAATGCATTGGTGATCCAACTTTAGTTATTTCGATAGAGAACATTGGTGTGAAGGATAGACTTACCTATGAGGAGGTTTCGGTTAAGATCCTTGATTGTCAGGTTCGGAAGTTGAGAAATAAGGAGGTAGCTTCCATGAAACTTTTATGGAGAAATCAGCTTGTTGAGGGAGTTATGTGGGAAGCCGAAGTAAATACGATGGCTATATACCCACATCTTTTCCCTTTCAACTCAGTTCTAGCATTAGGTACTAGTTTCCTTCTTAGTACCCTATTCAGTTTCATGTCAAATTCATGTCTCTTATGTTCTTTCATGTTGTTGTATTCATGTATGTTTCATGAATTCAATTTAGTCATGTATCTCAATCAGGAGTCAGTCACTCCATCAGTTTTTAGCAATGGTTATTCAGTTTTGGGATTGCAGTTCTTTCCCCAGCCCTCCAGAACACTTAATATACATTCAAGGATGAGTGTTCCCAAGGGGGAGATAATGTAACACCCCAAAAGTCCCTAAGATCAAGCCCTAAACTTGTAGTAGAACCAGTAGAAAAATATACAATTTTCCTACGAATGACTCCTCGTATGAGTCATGGTTTCATGTAACGAATCATTGGAAGAGTCGTGGTAAGCCTCTAAATTTTTCATTTTCCAGACCACGAGTCCACACCATGAGTCATGGTGAGTGGGTATGACTCGTGGTCATGAGTCATAGTCAGTTACCGCAGAAGAGGGGCCCGAAGTTGTTACACCCCGAAAAATATTTGGAAATTATTTGATGTTCGTATGCTATGTTAAGGGAAGTGCGGGTTGTATATTGATCGTAGATGACAAGGGAAATGTGTACGATTGGAAAAAACAAAGAGTATGTAAAGTTTATAAATCAGGGTCAACTTTAAATGATCATATCTCCCAATATTTAATGAATTAGAAGCCCCAAGACCTATCAAATTAAAGTTCTTTGAGTCTAGTTTTTATAACATCAAACGGCTCATTAATCGGAGTTCGGAATAAAAAATTATAGGTGTTTTACGGAGCGAAAAGGATTGCCTTTAGAAAGTTGCTATATGTTTATTAGAGCTCTTGAGTTATCTAGACCTCCTGAGAATTGCTTAAGGCTTTAAGTAGACACGTCGCGTGTTCTTTGAAAGTTGTAGATGTGTAAGGAAATTAACCTAAGTGTAAAAGTTGAGGCACTAGTAGCAAAGGAGAGATAAGAGTGAATGTTAGACCTTTTAAGGTAATATGTGAGGTATATGCCTTCTGTCCGTAGTTGATTTCAAGAACCTTTGAGAGACGTTAAAATATGAGCAAGACGAGTTTAAGAGACAAGGTTGACAATTAGGTAAGAAGGTTAGCGCGTACAAGAATTGCTGGAATAGTGAACACGAGAGTAAATAATTAGGTAGGGAAGGACGAATCCTATTTGGTAAAGAATTTAAGATGAATACGAAAAGTAGAGCTAAAGGTTGTTAAATTTTATGATAAGTGTTATGATTGTTAATGAATTAGGCAAATAGCTAGCAAGATTTACGTTGTTCTAAAGACGTTTAGCAAAAAAGTTATAAATAAAGTTGTTTATGTTCAGTTGTGTTAAGCTAATGAAAGGCCAGTAAAGTGTTAACTCCTTAAGAAATAATTAGAATCAAATATTTTGAGATAGTGACTCAAGTTAAAGAGAAGTTCTTCATTGTACTTTTAAATAATTATCTTTGATTATTTGTTCTAAGAGTTGGATTAACTTTTTAAAGTTTTAAAGGATTTTATTTTTCTTCAAAGTTTCTAAACTGTTTATAATGCTGCTAAGCTTTTCTAAGCTCCCCATATATTGAAATGTTTCATATAAGCTTTTCCTACGCTGTCTGAAGCACGACTTTAAGTCTTTATTTATTTTAAGGCAGCCCCTAGACAGTTGCCTAGAATTTGTATGTTAAAGAGCTCCAGGTTTGAGATGGACAAGTTATGTCTTCCCGTTCATAAGTTACCTCGAGATGTGATATGATGTGCAATGAATGAGGTATGCTCATAATTCTTGATATGGAAGTATGAAAGTCAAACGAGTATAAGCATAAAATGAATACAAAGATTGTTAATAGAAAATGTTAGGTTAAGTAATTCCTCTCTGCTCCTCGTGTTAGAATTGCTGGGAGATGTTTAAAATTATGAATGTGAGTCTACACATGTCTTTATGATAGTCCAGTTCTAGGAACTTCCCTAGAAATCATTCACAACATATGTATGTGTTTAAATGCTAAATGAAATACCTATATGTATATGGAATAATTGTAGTATTAGGGGTCGTGGTAAGATCCTACACATGTTATAGTTACTGATCAACATATTTTATGGTTTCTAGTATTAAGATAATTTGTATGAGCTCTGTCAGCTCCATTTGTGATGGTTATTAAGATTTATTTTTATTTTACCCTGGTGTGGTACACCGGCTGGAGATCTTTTTATTTTACCCAGTGTGGTACATCGGCTGGAGATATTTTTATTTTACCCCAGTGTGGTACATCGGCTGGAGATATTTTTATTTTACGCCGGTGTGGTACACCGGCTGGAGATCTTTTTATTTTACCCCGGTGTGGTACATCGGCTGGAGATATTTTTATTTTACCCCGGTGTGGTACACCGGCTGGACGAATTTTATATATGGATTTAAAGTTGGTTGGTTGCTGGCATTACAGTTATAGTTTCTTTGTTGTGCATTTCTTAATTGCATTTTCATCTCTTTATAGAGTTATTATCAGGTTTCAGTTTTTCAGGATTCCAGGTTGTTACCATTCCTTATTCCTGGTTCAGTTATCTTGAGTTCAGTTATGTTATAGTAAGTTGTTATCAATTACAGGTTGCAGAGTTCCAGGTTATATTTATCCTCTATATGTTTATGTGCTAAGTCAGTTGTTACAGGGTTGTTATCTCATGGTTACAATTTCAGCCTTACATACCAGTACATTTCATTCGTACTGACGTCCTTTTGCTTGGGGACCTGTGTTTGTGCCGCTGGTGCAGGTAGAGGCTAGGATGGCCATTTGAGTAGCAGTTCGTGAGATCAACAGATGGTTGGTATGCTCCTTTCTTCCTGGAGCTAGGGCTTAGTTATTTATGCTTGAGTTTTGAGATGCAGGTATGGGTAGGTCGGAGCCCTGTTCCGCCCATCAGTTAGTTTACTCTTTAGAGGCATTGTGGACTTAGTGTGTACAGTGTTATTCAGTTTGTGGCCTCGTCAGCTTATTGTTGCTTGGTTAGCACACTAATTGCCTTGGTTGCATTTCAATTGTTTACCCCGTATTGTTGAAACCTTATGGGTCCTGTTTATTCTTCAGTTGATTGTGACAGGTGGCCTGGATGGCTTAAGTGTTACAGTTACAAATGTCATATAGCCGGCTCGATCAATCATGAATCGAGTGCCAGTTGCGCCCTATCCCAGTTTTGCAGTGTGACAAACTTGGTATCAGAGCGAAGTCGTATCCTAGGGAGTCCACAAGCTGTGTCTAGTAGATTCTTTCTTATGAGTATGTTGTGCACCATACATATAATCAAGATGCTACAGGGCATTTAGGGGTTGTTTCACTTTGTTCATTAATAGATCGTGCTATAGAGCAAATATGTAAGGGTTGTTTCAAGTCTAAATCGTGCTTATGTTTTAGAATTCACTTGAAGTAAGGCATATGGCTATGAGATTCTTGAAAGGGTCCCAGTCGCCCCTCCTGTCGATCCGAGAAATAGATTATATGCTTGAAGTGAGTTTATTTTACTCCCCGTGTTATAGTTCCTCTAGTTCTAGTTAGAGCTACTATGAGAAGGGATTCAGCCCCTCATGTTGTCCCAGTTTCAGTAGAGCCAGGAAGAGGTAGAGTTTTTTTCCTCCAGCACCTTCAGCTATATAAAAGGGATGAGATTTTGTGGAAGCATTTCATATTTTAACCCAAATAGTGATGTTTCAAGAATCAACTACTGAAATTAATGGCAGGTACTAGGGAAATACTTCTGAGAGCTTTAGTGCCTATGGATTTTGAGCCTAAATCCCCTAGCCTTTACGGATTAGTGCTTACCACGGGAACTTCAATGAGTTCGAGTTAGTATATTTTTGTACCTAAAGCACGACAACATGAGTATTCATGAATATAGTCTCAGGTTTAATTCTTTGGCCAATATGCTTCGGATAAGGTGCAAAATATGAGGGGGTATATCAATTGTATTAGGTTTGATAGGGGATCTAATTCACCGTCTTCAAGTACCAACATAAAAGTAGAATAGAGTAGAGGATACCAGGTCAACAGTATTATTTAAGGCTCCTTGTAGTGTTTCAAGGCACTAGGTGGCCAGATATTTAGCTTCTCTTGAAGACTTAGTCCATTTTTGTCTTCCTAGATTACGCTTTAGTTTTAGTTATCAGGACCGCCAATAATGGGTCGTGGTAAAAGCAAAGGTGAAAGTATAGATTCAAATTTAACATTGATCTTGCATCTTAAGTAGTGAATGAAAAGTGATATTGGAGTTAATTATATGTCGTGGTAGTGTATTAATTTTCTTATGCTTAGAAAAGTTCATCGATTATGTAGTATTAAGGCACGTCTGCCTTATGTTAGGTAAATAGAATCAGTTAAATAAAAAATAGTTTGATATGAAGCAACGACTGGAAAGAATATGTTTATGAATATATGGAATGTATGTTTATGATGGAAGACAAGGATGAGTTAAAGGTGTTATGGCATTCGAGGATGAATGTTTCTTGGGGGGGGGGGGGGAGGATGTTACACCCCAAAAATTTTTGGAAATTATTTGATGTTCGTATGCTATGTTAAGGGAATTATGGGTTGTATATTGATCGTAGATGACAAGGGAAATGTGTACGAATGGAAAAAACAAGAGTATGTAAAGTTTATAAATCAAGGTCAACTTTAAATGATCATATCTCCCAATATTTAATGAATTAGAAGCCCCACGACCTATCAAATTAAAGGTCTTTGAGTTTGGTTTCGCGAACATCAAATGGATCGTCAATCGGAGTTCGGAATAAAAAGTTATAGGTGTTTTACGGTAGCACTTTATGGCAGTGACATGTCCACCGCCCTAAAAACGGCCACCGCCCAAACACCTTTATATTTTATGTTTTTGTTTATGAAATCATTTTCAAATTTTCTAGGTTTGAGGTGCTTGCTTACCCTCTGAAATCCTCTCTCTTTTCCAGTAGAAAAGCCTTAGAAACCAAGAGGAAATCCCTCAAGAAAATACCATCAAAACACAAGAAAAAGTTGATGGAAGTGAAGGCAACATTGTGGTGAAGTTGTTGCTGCCTTGTAGCTTCATCTTGGTAGTGTTGTTGCTGCGTCTTTGGGACTATTTTGAGCTAATATTATACTCCATCTTAATAGGAATTATTCCTAAGAAATAGTAAGTCACTTCCCTCTTTTGAAATATCTAATAAGTGTATGAATTTTTGAAGGAAAACTAGAAGAAAGTTATGGTTTGTATGTTGACTTGTTGTAGTTGTTGTGCTGTTATTTTTCTGCGTTTTGGGAAGCAAGATTTCTGTATTATTGGGAAGTGATTTGGAGGAAAATACTCCTATTATATCCAAAAATATTCTCATGCCAAGGATAAGTGTTTCTAATTTCTTAACTTGCCTAACAATCCTAGCTAAAGCTAGAAGTTGGAGGTTATGTTGGGCTGCCGTTGTTGGTATGTTGTTGTTGAAGTTCTGCTCTTTTTTGAAGGTAGGAATAGCTGTGTTTTTCTGAGAATATACTCTATATTTGTGGGAGTTTTTCATGAGAAAAGTGAGGTAATTTCCTACCTCTATTTTCCCCCAAAGTTATATAAAAAAGTTGAAATAAGAAATGCTAAGTGTTGCCTCATTTGTTTGTGTTGTGACTGCCTATTGATGTAACCTTTTGGCTGGATAAATTGGCTTGAAACAGCCTTGTCACTTGGTGATAAACTCAATTAATTTAAGGGGCTAAAGTTCTGGTTGTTGAAATAAATAAATGACATAAGAAAGCTCACCGGAAAAAAAAGTATGTAAGACGTTCTTTGTCTCTTGATTTTCAAGAACGAATTCATACCAAGGATTAATCCAGCATTCACTGTACTTGAGCTTTTGTAGTAGAATATTATGGTTCCTCCCAATTTTTATGATTACTTAGTATTAAGGTGTGTATTTTCTAAGGAGTTGGAACACATGAATGTGGAGTAGAGAGGGCAAAAACCTTCTATTATGGTCATAGTTGTAAATTGAGTCTGAAGTCCCCTCGGCGTGGGCACTGTGAGGTGGTCCTTTACATTATGTTATATATTTGTGGTGTCAAATTTGTTTCACATTATGATTGCTAATAAATTTAGTAAGCATGGCAAGACGACGACGCGCAGACAAACCTAATAATTGAAATCTGGTTTTAACTCAATAAGGGATAACGAGGGTAACAAAATGGAATTTCCTTATGACAGTTACCTACCCTCTCATATTCATGTTTTAAGGTACCTAATCCATGAGGTGATTCCCAGATCCCTCTTCCTTAATCTAAGAGACTAATTAATACGTTTCTTAATTAACCGATACGTTAAACTTGGAAGATAGAACCCGAATGAGTAAACTATTGATATTTCTACGGGACAATCTTTATTGGCAGGTTATGCACAATATCTTGATGTTAACATGTTAGACGAAAATGATAATATATATATATGTTTATGCTTACATTCAAATTACGCGCTAAAGCGGAAAGGATTGCCTTTAGAAAGTCGTTATATGTTTATTAGAGCTCTTAAGTTATCTAGACCTCCTAAGAATTTCTTAGGTTTTAAGTAGACACGTCGCATGTTGTTGGAAAGTTTTAGATGTGTAAGAAAATTAACCTAAGTGTAAAATTGAGGCGCTAGTAGCAAAGGAGAGATAAGAGTAAATGTTAGACCTTTTAAGGTAATATGTGAGGTATATGCCTTCTGTCCATAGTTGATTTCAATAACCTTTGAGCGACGTTAAAATATGAGCAAGACGAGTTTAAGAGACAAGGTTGGCAATTAGGTAAGAAGGTAAGTGCGTACAAGAACTGCTGGAATAGTGAACACGAGAGTAAATAATTAGGTAGGAATGACGAATCCTATTTGGAAAAGAATTTAAGATGAATACGAAAAGTAGAGCTAAAGGTTGTTAAATTTGATGATAAGTGTTATGATTGTTAATGAATTAGGCAAATAGCTAGCAAGATTTACCCTGTTCTAAAGACGTTTAGCAAAAGAGTTATAAATAAAGTTGTTTATGTTCAGTTGTGTTAAGCTAATGAAAGGCCAGTAAAGTGTTAACTCCTTAAGAAATAATTAGAATCGAATATTTTGAGATAGTGACTCAAGTTAAAGAGAAGTTCTTCATTGTACTTTTAAACAATTATCTTTGATTATTTGTTCTAAGAGTTGGATTAACTTTTTAAAGTTTTAAAGGATTTTATTTTTCTTGTAAGTTTCTAAACTGTTTATAATGCTACTAAGCTTTTCTAAGCTCCCCATACATTGAAATATTTCACATAAGCTTTTCCTACGCTGTCTGAAGCACGACTATAAGTCTTTATTTATTTTAAGGCAGCCCCTAGACAGTTGCCTAGAATTTGTATGTTAAAGAGCTCCAGGTTTGAGATACACAAGTTATGTCTTCCTGTTCATAAGTTACCTCGAAATGTGATATGATGTGCAATGAATGAGGTATGCTCACAATTCTTGATATGGAAGTATGAAAGTCAAACGAGTATAAGCATAAACTGAATACTAAGATTGTTAATAGAAAATGTTAGGTTAAGTGATCTCTCTCTGCTCCTCATGTTAGAATTTCTAGGAGATGTTTAAAATCATGAATGTGAGTCTACACATGTCTTTATGATATTCCAGTTCTAGGAACTTTCTTAGAATTCATTCACAGCATATGTATGTATTTAAATGCTAAATAAAAGACCTATATGTGTATGGAATAATTGTAGTATTAGGGGTCGCGGTAAGATCCTACATGTTATAGTTACCGATCAGCATATTTTATGGTTTCCAGTATTCAGATAATTTGTATGAGCTCTGTCAGCTCCATTTATGATGGTGATTAAGATTTATTTTTATTTTACCCTGGTGTGGTACACCGACTAGAGATCTTTTTATTTTACCCCGGTGTGGTACATCGACTGGAGATATTTTTATTTTACCCCGGTGTGGTACATCGGCTGGAGATATTTTTGTTTTACCCCGGTGTGGTACACCGACTGAACGAATTTTATATATTGATTTACGGTTGGCTGGTCGCTGGCATTACAATTATAGTTTCTTTCTTGTGCATTTATTAATTGCATTTTCATCTCTTTATAAAGTTATTATCAGGTTTCAGTTTTCAGGATTCCAGGTTGTTACCATTCCTTATTCCTGGTTCAGTTATCTTGAATTCAGTTATGTTATAGTAAGTTGTTATCAATTACAGGTTGCAGAGTTCCAGGTTATATTTATCCTCTATATGTTTATGTGCTAAGTCAGTTATTACAGGATTGTTATCTCATGGTTACAGTTTCAGCCTTACATACCAGTACATTTCATTCGTACTGACGTCCTCTTGCTTGGGGACCTACATTTGTGCCGCTGGTGCATGTAGAGGTCAGGATGGCCAGTTGAGTAGCAATTCGTGAGATCAACAGATGGTTGGTATGCTCCTTTCTTCCTGGAGCTAGAGCTTA
The DNA here is from genome assembly GCA_035772735.1 of Datura wrightii. Lineage (NCBI taxonomy): Eukaryota > Viridiplantae > Streptophyta > Magnoliopsida > Solanales > Solanaceae > Datura > Datura wrightii. Next base: position 164,038,522 of record JASDFA010000018.1, on the reverse strand, counting down.
GTTATTTATGCTTGAGTTTTGTGATGCAGGTATGGGTAGGTCAGAGCCCTGTTCTGACCATCAGTTAGTTTACTCTTTAGAGGCTTTGTGGACTTAGTGTGTACAGTGTTATTCAGTTTGTGGCCTCGTCGGCTTATTGTTGCTTGGTTAGCACACTAATTGCCTTAGTTGCATTTCAGTTGTTTACCCCGTATTGTTGATACCTTATGGGTCCAGTTTATTCTTCAGTTGATTGTGACAGGTGGCCTGAATGGCCTAAGTGTTACAGTTACAGATGTCATATAGATGGCTGCTCGATCAATCATGAATCGAGTGTCAGTTGCGCCCTACCCTAGTGAGACCTTGTAACAAGTCGTGATGATGAGTAGTAGGACGAAGTTCAAAAAAGGTAAAAGATGGGTTCCCTGATCTCGAGTCATGTAACGACTCGTTGTAGGAAACGATGAGTCGTGATAAGTGGCCGTGTTAGGATGACCAAAGAAGTAAATTTTAGGCTCGACAGGTGACAGATGGATACCACGAGTCTTGATAGGGTTGTATGACTCGTGGTACGAGTCGTGACAACTGGCAGAAAGAAATTTTAAGTACAATCTGCAGTGGTGTTTTCATAACTTCTTAGGCTTCTAAACCCTAAGTGACGTCATTTTTGGTTTCATAAAGGGTGTATTAAGGGGTTTAACCTAGCCTAATTCATCATTCTTGCAAACAAACGTAAGTTGAAGGTCCCCTCCCAAGTCACGCAAGGGTTTCATCATCTCCTTCTTCTCAATTTCCTTTGGGTCTTCAATCAAGTTAAAGATTCCTCAAGCCCTGGTATGTAGGGTTATGAATGGGACAAATCATTCCATCCTCATGCCCTTTTAAGTTCAATTCCATAATTTCTACTTCTCAAGTTCTAAATTGTGAAATTCTAGGGTTACACCCAATTCAATGAAATTTTCCATGATCTCTCTATGGGTTCAATTCTCTTATGTTTCAATTGATGAATTATGGTTATTAGTGTAGATTTGACCCTCAAATTCCTCATGAATTCATGATTTCAAGTTTATAGTAATTTTTTTTCAATTATGCATGATTTATGAATTTCAAGTTTATGAGCCTATGATTTCAAGCCATGATGTATTATCAAAATATGTATGAAAATTTATGAATCATAAGCTTATGAATTTTATGATTTCAAGTTATGAAGTTTTATTCAAGCATGTATGATTTTCACAAAATTCAAGTTCAAGAATCATGGTCAACTCTATGGCATCCTTTTCATGGATATTTCACACAAGTCACATATGATTATGATTTCATGTTTCGGCTAGCCCATGCAAGTTCAAGTATGTTTTCACAATAATGATTATGAGTCATGTGTATATTTTTGGGAGTAGTGTCTATCACTGAGTAGGTTAAGGATTCAGGAAAACCCCGAGTCTCAGAACTACGTGCCACTATAGGTATATATTAATTTTCAAACCCTACGGGGATTCACAAGTGATATCACGCCTTAATCATTCCTTTTCTTTTGGAATGTCTCTTCCCACTTGAGCAAGATAGTTGGGGAGTCATGTAAGCTTTATCATGATGGTGTCGGTTATAACAAAGCCTCCTATTGTTCCTCATGTTTTAAGTTATTCATGTTCATGATTTACGATACTATGTTTTATGACATATTTGACCCATTGACCATTTTATGAGTTTTCACTTATGATTTCAAGTATGGTACATATATTATAGGTGTTTTTAAACTTTGGGTCATCATGATGAATGTCTCATGATTATGATTACTTCAAGAATATGGTTTTTTAGCATGTTGCCCTTACGCTCATATTCTATCTTGCTTTATACTCGTGATTTCCGACTATTGTTTTACTAACGTGTTTTACTTTCAATATACACTCAGTATATTCAAAATACTGATCGCATAATTTATTTTATATCATCTCATGATATAGATTTGGGTAATCAGTTTAAGTCTCGACATTAGAACTCTCACTCAGTCCAGTACCATCCTAGTTTTGGTGAGTCCTCATGACCCGAGGACACGTTTAGTTTAGTTTCAGACTTAGTGAGATAGTTAGGGGTGTTGTACCATCACTTCATCGTATGGTTAGAGGCTTTTCTGTTACAACCTATAAGTTTCTAGCATGTAGTGGCCTATTCAAATGTTGGTTGGAAGTTTTAGAATGCCTTACATGCGAGGAAAGGGCCCGGGGAAAGGCCGAACAAGTGCCAAGTTGGGATTTCGCGAAAGGAGGCCGAACTGAGCTGCCAGAGGGGCAAAGTGGCACGGAGGCTCTACCTACGCGTTAGCCAACGTGGCACGGAGCCAAAACGGCGCGTTGGCCAACATGCCACGTTGCTATGCATCTGGCTCCAAGTATAAATAGGCCTCACCCCTAAATTTTAAGTCATTTTTCATTATACATCGATCAGAAACAGAGGAAGGACGAAGGGTTTTTACAATTTTCTTCCAATTATGCCGCCAAACGCCGTCCAAATACAAATTAACTTCGCGTATCGAAGTATAATGCTGCAGGGAGCATTTCTAAGGAGTTAGTTTCATGAAATTCGCCTGGCGAATCATCATCCCACTGAGCCAAAGTGATTGGAATAGCTCCAAAATAGTGTTAATAGAATCCAAGGCTTAAAGTAAGTATTTCTCTCTTCTAGATTCCCGAGAAATTACAAGTTTTCGATCGTTCTTCGATAAGTTGAAGAATAGTCAATATATATATATATATAAAGCTATGTTTTCTTTGAATTCAGTGATGAATATAACTCTATTCTTCCGTTAATGTGATAACAGTTTGGAAGAACAGCTGAATACCAGCCGAACCTTGCCAGTGAATCGGTAAACAGGGAACGAGGTATATAAAGCTTAACTCTCAGCAAGTATCCTATTCGTACAGTGTTACGACTGGTGTTTCTCGAATAGAAATAATGATCTCAGACGCTGCAGACGGTTTCTACCATTAGATTTAATTCGATAAGTTGTAATTAGCTATTATTGATATATGTGTATAAATATCAGATATGTGGCGATTAGCTGCTAATAGGGATTACAGTTACATAGATTATGGTTAGCTGTTAGAACTCATATACAGATCGTACTATAGGACCCCTCGTTAAAAGGGGAGCAGGTTAAATGTGACTCACATATGACGCTATAGAAACTCTTTTAGTTCTCAGTTTATTGTGATGGTAGACTTATATGGTTGTTGTCAGGCCTAGACTTTAGAAGCTCGTAAGAGTTAGTGGCCTGAATTAGTCGGTTAAATAGTATGGGCATAGTTAGGCGGTCTAACGACCAGTTGGCGCCTGTATTAGTGGGAAAACATTCCTAGAGGTCACTGACGTAGAAATAGAGACAGAATAGGTATATTCCAGAGTTAGCGACACCAGGGTTCTCCAGGGTATTGAGTGATCGTACGTCATCCCTTTAGTTTTATCAGTGATTGTCAATCTTAGTCGATTTAACAGCTATCATGTAGAATGCCCAGCAAGACAGCCTAGTCGTTCAAGTCAGATAAACCCGTGGGTACCCCAAGGAGGGGTCCACATCAGTAGCCAGTGACGGACCAGTCTATATAGAATTGCCTATGAGATTGAGAACTGCCCAAAACAGCAATATTGATCCGAGTGGATTCAGACAAGGCCTAAGGAGTCAATAGTACTCTGCTAGTACAGTGTTTACCTAGTTAAGGAGATCGGTAAGCTCCCTATGAAGAACCAGGGACCGATCGCCTAGAAGCAAGTTCGACTAAGCCCAACTCTATAGTTGTTTAATTAGAAGAATAAAGTAGTTAGTTTTCCGCAACTCCACAGTTACGCATGAGCTATAGATGTCCTAGTAGGACATTCAGAGTATTGTTAGACTACTTCAGACCTCACTCTATTCAGCCCAAATTATTAGAGATCATGATCACTATCAGGATCCTCTGATCAAATACGTGCACATGGTGTGCCTGCAGATATTCATACAGATTATCCCAAAGGTGAGTAGCATTAGCATGATGCCCAGAAGGGCAGATACGCTCTCGCTATACAGATAGATTTATTTGTTAGTTTCGCCAGTACAGTAATCCAGTATGACTCTCAGTAAAGCGTATCAGGAGTATGTGATTGTATGCAGTTATTGTTATCAATTGAGACCTGTATTTGCATTGTGTGGGATGGATTACCTGTATAGCTTCCATGACTGCCCCAGTGTTAATAGCTATGTCGACTCGTCTGCCAGAGGGCGAGGATACGTCGCTCTACGGAGCGGCATGCCGTCCGTAAGGGATGAAGATAGGGAGCCAGCGCCTCATATTTTGCCGTGGTGTGCCTATACACATCCCCGCCGAGCGCTTGCGCCCGGGGTGTAGATTTCAGGAGTCCTTCGGACTCAGGCACAACTATAGTCAAGGGCCCAACGGGTCCAAGTTGCATACTCAGGGGATTGGCAGGATGCTTATAGCTAATAGGTGGTGGGGTATGACCTGGATAGGGGTAAATAGATTGAGGTGTGCTCACTAGGGCTAATGGGGGCGCGTGTGGGCTGTTATGTGATGATTGCACCTTTCGGCTTATGGGGGCCAGGCAAGGTTTATGTTATGTTGCTTTAGTTACTGATAGTTAGATAGGAAGACGTTTCGTTTGTCAGGTATGACCCCTACCCTTCTTAATACAGTTGTGTTTAGTCCTGATTTTACTACTTCAGTCAACTTCAATCCGTTTCCTTTACTTCAGCTATGATCAGCTTTACTCTTTACTTTCAGTCATTTACAACTATTGCTTTACATACTCGATACATATTGTACTGACGCCCTTCCCGGGGTGCTGCATTACTTGCCTGCAGGTACAGATAGATGCGGAGCAGATCCCTCGTAGTTTCAGTCAACCACACAAAGCCATCAGCTCCTTTCTTCCGGAGCTATGTGTCAGAGGTTTATTTCTTTTGTTTGTACAGTATGGGTAGGCTGGGGCCCTGTCCCGACCGTCTTATTACTCTTAGAGGCTTGCAGATTGTATCATTTCCCTGTGATTAGATGCATCGGCCGTGTTGGGCCGTATGTGATTTAGACCGTGTGTGTTGGCTGTGTGGGGCCTTGTTTAGCTGTTTATTTTTCACAGGTGGCTATAGGCCTTGTCAGCAGGGGGTTATATTTACAGCCGCTACATAGCCTGTTGTTTTTCTTGATTCTAGAGTTAGAGCCAGCTTTGCACCAAAGGTACCTAGGCTCAGACAGCCCAGCAGTTCAAGTTCTAGTAGGGCACTAGTTGCCAATCATGCCTCCTAAGGCGGGGGGTGACAAACTTGGTATCAGAGCATGTCGTATCCCTGGGAGTCTGCAAGCCTTGCTAAGTAGAGTCTTTCTATGGATGTGATGTGCACCACATACTATAGGCAGGAGGCTGCAAGGCATGATAGGGTGGTTACTCTTTCTTCTTCTCAGATCGTGCTATAGCAAAGTTGTATAGGGTTAAGTCCCTAAGTTTTCCTTGTTATGTCTGTCTAGGGTAATGTTTAATATAAGACAGACACCAATAAGTTGCAAGTCAACTACAACAGTAGGAGGAGGTATCATTAAGACGCCATAGTTGGGAGATAGTTAGCCCAAGGACGGGAGCTGACGTCCTTGATCTCTCCAAGATCCTCCCGAGGTACCAAGAACCTCCCAATGTGATACATCTACCAGCACCGTCTCCAGTTCATTTTTATAACCTCAGAGTAGGAAGTCAGGAGCATAGCATATATACGAGTCAACTTATTTATTGGATATACAAGATCTGGTCAAGATGACAGTTAATATTAGATTACCTGATGGATGTGTGAAAGAGAGGGAAATGCAGGATTCCCACCTCCATCCTTTTGAATGTTGTACAGTTCCATATTCTCGTTTCATTGTGGTAAGAAAATGCAATTCCTACCTCCTAGTTTTTTTTCAGTATAGCAAAGGGCGTAAGAATTGAGGCAATGTTGCCCGGAGTAAATAGTAAGAGAAGGTTGGATTTGTTAGCTTCAAAAAGTGTTCGAAAAAGGTAAAGAGCCCCAATGTTTATGTCAGTCATCCAGACCTTTACAATAATAAGTCAGAAGAGTGGGTAAGACTAGCAGCTTACTCGAAGTGTGCGTAAGAAATCCATCAGTGAAAAACTTCCAGTAGTAGTCAAGTTCAAGTCGGAGCAAAAGGATGAATTCGCTATAGCATGCTAATAATGGCAGGATATGCCTACAAGATAACGGTTATGATCTTAGTTGTGATATCGAAAGACAGGGAGGTCATATGAATGAAATGGGTCCGACTGCAAGCCAGAAGAAGTATAGACCGAGACCTTGCCGGTAACCTTATTAACAGTGTAAGGCAGGTACCATGAACCTCAGAGCTCAGTCTAAGGAAGGTAAGGAGGAAAGGAACGAATATCAGACTTTAGGGAAAATTAGAATCACCTCCAGGTTGATAGGACATCGCATATTGAGGACCAAGCCTCGGGCTAACAATTAAGAGACAGTAAGGCTGTAGCCTAGAATGTTGCGGTAAGCCCGCCTAAGGGGAAGATAAGGGAGTGCCGACACGGAGACTCTAATATAGTGTAGCTCGAAAATGAGGCTCAGCGGATAGTCACGAGCCTTCAATATAACAACAAGCAAGGTCACAAGGTTGAAATGTTGACCTCACATTCCAAGGGTGGTGGAACTTCAAATAGCAAACCATAGCTAAGGTGCATGTGTTCGTTGCTCCCACAATTTAACAAAAATGCAATGAGATGGTACGAGAGGATAGGAGATATTATTAAATTATAGAATCAGAGCCCCAGTGACAGGCCAGAAAAGGTATAATAGCAGGGACCGAGTTATTTAATATAAGAGATGGTCGTGTCTGCAAAGGAGTGAAGGATAATTAATATGAATACAGTCACAGGGCTATCTCACACCAGGTGCAGCCTGACCTTATTTGAGTCAGTATAATAAGATCAATGAGGTCAATTCATGCCTCTCCAGATGAAGTTATGTTGCCATTAAGACTTATGCCAAGTTAAATACCATAGAAGTAGATGGAGTGCGTAGAGCCTCAATGTTTGATAAACTCCGATAGAGGGGCACAATCTACGACTAAATTTTAGGAAAGAATGTTAGAACAGACAGTGACATATGTTAACTTAAGCACAGTTCCTCGCACCCTAATTGGTGGTTAAGTAGAATATAAAACTCAGACTCTCGAGGCTCACAATAAATGGAAGTGGAAGCCTTCTGGATGATAACTTCAGGCAGATTGAGCAGACCTGGACATGTTAAGGTGGGCAGAAGGAAAAATTAAAGCTTATCAGGGAACGTCTGCTGACTGCTCAAAGCCGCCAGAAATCTTATGCTGATGTGCGACGGAGAAACCTAGAGTTAGTGTGGGTGACTGGGTATTCCTGAAGGTTTCACCGACGAAGGGTGTGGAGAGATTTGGTAAGAAAAGCAAGCTCAGCCCAAGGTTTATTGGGTCTTATCAGATTCACCGAAGGATAAGCCATTAGAATCCGTTCACCTAGTTTTCCACATACTAATGCTGAGGAAGTGTATAGGAGATTCCTCCCGGATCATTCCAGTCCAAGACGTTCAAATCACTGAAAAGTTAGCTCATGAAGAAGCTCCAGTAGCCATATTAGACCGGCAGATCTGCAGACTGAGAACTAAAAATATTGCTTCCGTTAAATGTTATGGCGAAATAAGAACCGAGAGGAGATGACCTGGGAGGCAGAAGATGATATGAAAGCCAGATATCCTCAGTTATTTCAGACTTAGTCAGATTGTGCAGCCAAAGGTATGTTGATATTATTGTTTCATAAGTTGCATGATATACATGTATATGTGGAGTAGTTGACTTTAGTCTATTATGAGATGAATTTCATAGTATTGTGTGGAGTACTTGTATTGGACTTTTAGGCATTTCAGGATTTTTGGATAGTCCATATTACAGGGGAGACTCTATCAAAATTCTTCCAGAATAAGTAGTTGCAAGTTAAAGTTCTTGCAAGCAGAAGTTAACATTCGAGGACGAATGTTCTTAAGGGTGGGAGGATGTTATACCCCGTAAGTTTATAGCATGTAGTTGGCATATTCGCATGTTGGTTGGAAGTTTTAGAATGCCTTACGTGCGAGGAAAGGGCCTGGGGAAAGGCCGGACGAGTGCCAAGTTGGGATTTCGGGAAAGGAGGCCGAACTGAGCTGCCAGAAGGGCAAAGTGGCATGTAGGCTCTACCTCCGCGTTAGCCAATGTGGCACGGAGCCAAAACGGCGTGTTGGACAACGTTCCACATTGAAATGCATCTGGCTCCAAGTATAAATAGTCCTCACCCCTAAATTTTAAGTCATTTCATTATACATCGATCAGAAACAGAGGAAGGACGAAGGGTTTTTACAATTTTCTTCCAATTACGCCGCCAAACGCCGTCCAAATCCAAATTAACTTCGAGTATCAAAGAATAAGACTGTAGGGAGCATTTCTACGGAGTTAGTTTTGTAAAATTCACCCGGCGAATCGTCGTCCCGCCGAGCCAAAGTGATTGAAATTGCTCCAAACTAGTGTTAATACAATCCCAGGCTTAAAGTAAGTATTTCTCTCTTCTAGATTCCCAAGAAATTACAACTTTTCTATCGTTCTTCGATAAGTTGAAGAATAGTCTTTATATATATATATATATATAAAGCTATTGTTTTCTTTGAATTCAGTGATAAAGATAGCTCTATTCTTCCGTTAATGTGATTACAGTTGGGAAGAACAACTGAATACTAGCCGAACCTCGCCAGTTAATCGGTAAACGGTGAACGAGGTATGTAAATCTTAACTCTCGGCAAGTATCCTAGATGTACAGTGTTATGACTGGTGTTTCTCGAATAGAAATAATGATCTCAGACACTGCAGATGGTTTCTACCATTAGATCATAATTCGATAAGTTGTAATAAAATTTATTGATATACGTGTATAAATATCAGATATGTGGCGTTTAGCTGCTAACAGGGATTACAGTTACGTAGATTCTAATTAGCTATTAGAACTCATATACAGATCGTACTGCAGGACCCCTCGTTAAAAGAGGAACAGGTTAAATATGACTCACATATGATGCTATAGAAACTCTTTTAGTTCTCAGTTTATTGTGATGGTAGACATATATGGTTGTTTCCATGCCTAGACTTCAGAAGCTCGTAAGAGTTAGTGGCCTGAATTAGTCATTAAATAGTATGGGCGTAGTTAGGTGGTCTAACGACCAGTTGGCACCTGTATTGGTGGGAAAGCATTCCTAGAGGTCACTGACGTAGAAATAGAGACAGAATAGGTATATTCCAGAGTTAGCGACACCAAGGTTCTCCAAGGTATTGAGTGATTGTACGTCATCCCTTTAGTTTTATCAGTGATTGTCAATCTTAGTCGATTTAACAGCTATCATGTAGAATGCCCAGCAAGCCAGCTTAATCGTCCAAGTCAGATAAACTCGTGGGTACCCCAAGGAGGGGTCCACATCAGTATCCAGTGACGGACCAGTCTATATAGAATTGCTTATGAGACTGAGAACTGCCCAGAATAACAATATAGATCCGAGTGGATTCAGACAAGGCCTAAGGATTTAATAGTACTCTGCTAGTACAGTGTTTACCTAGTTAAGGAGATCGGTAAGCTCCCTATGAAGAACCAGGGACCGATCACCTAGAAGAAAGTTCGACTAAGCCCAGCTCTATAGTTGTTTAATTAGAAGAATAAGTAGTTAGCTGTCCGCAACTCCATAGTTACGCATGAGCTACAGATGTCTGAGTAGGACATTCAGAGTATTGTTAGACTACTTCAGACCTCACTCTATTCAACCCAGATTATTAGAGGTCATGATCACTATCAGGATCCTCTGATCAAATACATGCACATGGTGTGCCTGTAGACAGTTATACAGATTATCCTAGAGGCGAGTAGCATTAGCATGAGGCACAGAAGGCCAGATACGCTCTCTCTATACAGATAGATTTATTTGTCAGTTTCGCTAGTATAGTAATCCAGTATGACTCTCAGTAAAGCGTGTTAGGAGTATGTGATTATATGCAGTTATTGTTATCAGTTGAGTCCTGTATTTGCATTGTTTGGGCTGGATTACCTGTATAGCTTCCACGACTGCCCCAGGGTTAATAGCTGTGTCGACTCATCTGCCAGAGGGTGAGGATACGTCACTCTACGGAGTGGCATGCCATCCGCAAGGGACAAAGATGGGGAGCCAGCTCTTCATATTTTGTCGTGGTTGGCCTATACACACCCCCACTGAGTGCTTACGCCCGGGGTGTAGATTTCAGGAGTCCTTCGGACTCAGGCACAACTATAGTCAGGGGTCCAGCGGGCCCAAGTTGCATACCCAGGGGATCGACAGGATGCTTATAGCTAATAGGTGGTGGGGTATGACCTGGATAGGGGTAAATAGATTGAGGTGTACTCACTAGGGCTAATGGGGGCCCGTGTGGGTTGTTATGTGTTGATTGCACCTTCCAGCTTATGAGGGCCAGACAAGGTTTATGTTATGTTGCTTTAGTTACTGATAGTTAGACAATAAGACATTCCGTTTGTCAAGTATGACCCCTACCTTTCTTAATACACTTGTGTTTAGTCTTGATTTTACTATCAGCTTCAATCCGTTTCCTTTACTTCAGCTATGGTCATCTTTACTCTTTACTTTCAGTCATTTACAATTATTGCTTTACATACTCTGTACATATTGTACTGACGCCCTTCCCGGGGTGCTGCATTACTTGCCTGTAGGTACAGATAGACGAGGAGCAGATCCCTCGTAGTTTCAGTCAGCAGCATAGAGCCATCAGTTTCTTTCTTCCGGAGCTGTGTATCAGAGGTTTATTTCTTTTGTTTGTACAATACGGGTAGGTCAGGGCCCCGTCCCGACTGTCTTATTACTCCTAGAGGCTTGTAGATTGTATCATTTTTCTGTGGTTAAATGCACCGGCCGTGTTGGGCCGTATGTGATTTAGACCATGTGTGTTGGCTGTGTGGGGCCTTGTTTAGCTGTTTATTTTTCATAGGTGGTTATAGGCCTTGTCGGTTGGGGATTGTATTTACAGCCGCTACATAGCCCGTTGTTTTTCTTGATTTTAGAGTTAGAGCCAGCCTTGCACTAGAGGTGCTTAGGCTCAGACAGCCCAGCAGTTCAAGTTCTAGTAGGGCACTAGGTGCAGGTCATGCCTCCGAAGGCTGGGCGTGACATTTTCAGATAGCTATGTAAAGATGGTTTAGCATTGTTGACTCGTGTCTACATTTATCTTTTTATTATATGCAGACTTCCGCTTATATTGTGTCATGTTTGATTTTCACTTTAATGATGCTCTTATTCAAGCTATGTAAGTGCCATGGGTTATCTTGGAGCCATTTGTGATTCTAGGTCCCGTTTCTTGATCCAATATCCATGCTCAGGTCATGACAGTAGGAGAGTGCGTGTATATGTATAGAGGTTTAATAGTATTCTTAGATGAGGAACTAAGTGGGGATTTAATATATATTTTGCATATATTATTGTAAATTTTTAGAGGTTAATCGATTTCATGCTAATTATATACTTGAACTAATCTTAGTCGGTCGATGATGTCTATCAGTGCGCGTGGTATACTGATACTACCTTACACACCTTTTTGAGTGTAGGTTGTGGCAGGAGAATTGTAGTTTCATGATTGAGGGTCGGTATTCAGAATCAACTCTTGTATCTCATTCACTGATGAAACTGTGTCTTTTATTTATCCTTATTTAATATAGAACTCTTGTACCTGTCTAAACTAGATCTTGGAGGAATCATGGCATTGAGGAGGTATTTCTCATAAAATTTTCGGAACATTTATTATAAATTCATAAGTGTTGAACTTGTTTCATACGTTGGTTTAAAGGGATTGTCCTATCGAATTTGAGTCGATGTAGATGCCTCCATGACTCGCCCATTTGGATCGTGACAATCTCAAGCTTGTCTATCATATATCCAAACAAGAACCTAAATGTATTCAACACCATATTTGTTTTCGGGCCTTTTTAAAGCATACTTATTCTAAGACTCAATCTGTTGATTTCTTCTTCGGCTCACATTTCTAAATACTCTATTTTTAACCTTTTACACCTTCTCGTTTCAAGCTAATCACACTTACCCTATGCTTACCAAGTATTTCATTTTCCTTCAAAATCCTAACTTAAGTTGAGTATCAAAAGCTGCACAAATTCAAGAACGACATGGCTGATCAAATCACCGTGATTGATCTAGTTGAGAATGAGTTTGATTATGAAGAAACAGAGTCATACCAGGACAATATTGCTAAGCTTGAGGTAAAAGTAGCAGAAATGAAATAAGAAATTGATGGCATCAATAAAATGATAGCCGACCTCAAGAAATCATCCAATGAAGAATTAGAGGGACACTCTCCTATTTGCACAACCGCATATTCCAACCATGGAAGTAGTGCTCATTACTTCCCAAATATGCATTCACTTTCACTGAAGGAGGGATTGAACAGTTTGACGGAGAGAAGTAAGAACAGAAAAATAGAAAAAGACATTTCAATGTTGAAACTAACCAGGTTTCCTTCAGAAATGAGCATGCTTTACAACCCGATGCAAATTTAGTTGAGATGGAAAATGAAAATGAGAACCTTCTTAATCTCATTGATTTTCAAATGTATGATGGAATAGATAATCCTAAAATCCACCTGAAAGTATATCTTGATTGGTTAGTGGGCATAGGGCAAGGAAACAGACTTAAGATGAGTCTTTTTGTTAGGAAACTTATGGACAAGCCTTGATGTGGTATGCCAAACAAGACATGTCGAAGTGATTTTCTTGGGACGATCTAGTCAAAGATTTTGTCATGCAATATGGATCTCCCAATAGCACCTTTAGGGGGTGTGATCTGCTAAAAAGAAAATCTACAGGGTCTCTTGAAAGGCCAAAAGAAAAAGAACCTCGAAGAAAAGCGGCAGAGTCAACTTTAAGGCATGACAAGGTAAATTATTTTTTGGCTGAGGCACAATCCAAGAACAAAGGGAAAGCAATGATCACTGAAATACCGAAAGCTCCTCCACTATTGCTCAAAACAAGAAAATATCAAACTTTCACCCCTTTGAGTGAACCAGTTTCAATCATATTCGAATGGTTGAGGTCATCTGGAATCTTGCAACCAGAACCTAGCAAAGTTCCTTCTCATTCTTTTAACCCCTCCAAACAATGTGCCTTTTATTCAAGCATGCTAGGTCACACTACCGATGAATGCCATTGTTTGAAAGAAGAGATCCAAAAGCTATTGAGTAATGGTAGGATCATTCAGAGACCAATGGATCACCCTCAATTTATTTGGTATCAGTCTCCAGCTATTATGTCGATGCTAGATCATATTCATGCAGTTTATTCATAGTTTCTTAGTCAAGTTCCTCCTCATTGCCAAGCGACTGCTGGACCAAGGTTTATTATACCAAATTTATCCTTTTCTTTATCTATTGTAAACACTTATGATATAAATGGATAAAGCACCGAGGATGATTTTATTAAGATAGGTCGTTAGGCATATGGCGGGACCTCGTCAGAGAACTGACATTTAGAAAGTATGAGTGAGATAGTCAGTTTTTAGGTTACGTCTTTTTGGGAAAAGTTATGTACTTTTTCCTTTATATGTTTTTAAATTTCTTTTTTGTAAGGTGAACTATGTTTGAACCAATTACCTTGGCGGATACGTTGGTAGCCCACGTTGGGACTCGATCATATTGGAGTAAAAATTTCAGTATTCCATTTGCAATTAATTGGAACTATGTTTGACCTGATTTTTTGTGGGACACGAGATATGTAGGAAGCCTATATAAGGCTCGGTCTTATTTTTATAATATTTTAATATTCCCCCATACAAGAGCATGAAATTTGGATAAATTTTGGCATGCAAGATGAGCACATCATCATCAAAAGAGTCCTCAAGACTAGAGAAATTTTTTAAAATATGCTAAAGTTAGAAAATGATAAGGATCAAGTCAGAATCAAGTTTTGATGTTCAATATAAGTAAGCTTTTCTCCAGATTGCACATGCTACTCCAAATCAGTTTGCTTTTCTTTTGTCATATCTCGAGCGTTAGAACCTACAAGCTAATAAGCCATTCTCATCCCCTCCTTCTACGACTTAAACTATTTCTTCTAGTTTAGATCTCCTACTTAATAAAATGAGGAACTAATCTATTTTATCAAATATTTTGTTATTTTTTGTATTTACTTCATATGTATATTCTCATGCACTAACACCTTATTATTTGTTCATCAGTTTTATTTTCTCTTTAAAGGTTTCCTAGCATTAAACATCGTTTTGGTTGCGAATCTGCATTAAGGATGAATGGTAGAGAGATTTGAAGTATTCAACACCGGTATTAGATTGGGTCAAGCATAAAATGATGAAAATGAGAAAAATGTGGTCAACTAAATATTTTGGTTAATGTAGGAAATACCTTTATCCTTCTTCCTACTACTACCACAACTTTCAACTCAACCCATGATAATTGTTTAACCATACCTCCTCACCTAGCTCCTGCCTATGTAATTTCTCCACAAATACCATCAGTAAACACTACCAACTTCAGTAATTTTTAAGTCACCATGATGCCAAATATACATCCTCCCACAATCGTGTTTCCTTTCAAGGAAGATAAGCATGACCAACTAGCGGTTCATCAATATGCTAGATGTGGAAAGGAGATCCAGTCAACTAGCCATAAGGATTTGGATAAAGAACTCCATAGCCTGAGAAAAGCCATTGATGAAGAGTGATGCTTAAAAATTAACTGAGTTTAAAGTATGAAGATTTGTGTGTGCATCCAAATGCTGATCTTTCACCTGGGTACAAGCTACCGAGGTTTAATAGTTTCAGCGGGGAAGAAGATTTCGTAGCTCATTTAAAGAACAACTGCAGTAGGTTAATTGAAATTGGACATGATAAAGCCATATGAATGAGATTATTCATTCAAAGTTTATCAGGATTAACACTCGCTTGGTACCCCAAACAAGACTTTAGTAAATGGAATATGTGGGAGGATATGGTTTGCGACTTTGTAAATCAATACAAGTTCAACATCGGAGGCAATTCACACATGGCTGATTTTCTCAGAGTAAGAAAAATGTCACATAAATCATTTCAAGAATATGCCATACTATGGAGGTTATAAGATTCAAAAATACATCCTCCACTCCCTGGGAAGGAATTGATCTCTACCTTCATTCAAATTCAAAAAGGCTTATATTATGATAAGCTGCTCGGAACTTGTGCCTGCAACTTCTCTGATCTGATTCATATTGGTAAAAAGATAGAAAGTGACATTCAAGAAGAAAGAATTATAGACAACTCAAAAATATAAGTTTATCACCAAACCTACCAACTGAAGATATCAAGAAATCTGTAACGCAAAAATAATTCAGCTTTTATGCCTATGAACCAATTGCAATACCATCGAAGTCATCAACTTTTGAAATCTCATGCCACTTCTGACCCTTACCATGTGCCTTTCCAACTTTCTCGCTAGCAAAATTTTCAGCATGGATGCCAACAACAATTTTACCAAGCATTCTCGACAACAAAAGAAGATGAAAAATCTTTCTCCTTCACTACTTTAGATGAGTCATTAGCAAATATACTTGAGAGGTTGAGAGCTAAGGGCTTTTACAATCAAAAAAGGATTTTATACCTAAGTATCCATTTTTAAACTTTGATCTATCCAAGAGTTGTGCTTACCTCTCGAACATTCAAGGACATGACACTGAAGACTATGCATCATTGAAATTTAAGATTCAAAGTGGCAAAATAAAGCTACAACAAGAGCCCCCAACCAACAATGGTGATATCGCAAACACGAGCACAATCTTTATTAAGAGGATCCATCTAAATTGACACCAAAACATTTGAAGACAAAGCATGCAACAAGTCAAGAGGACTGATAGGACATCATTTCACAACTTGAGAATATCATTTTCTGTCCATGCTCCTTTTGGAGCAACTACTATTTTGCAATCCTATTCTAGACTTTTGTAATGAACTACATTTGACCTGATTCCTGTTGGTAGCGGAATACGTAGGCTCCCATGTTGGGTTTGATCTTAATATAATAAAAATTATCATTTCCCCCATAGCCAAAACTGGAGAAGCTCTGTAGATGGCCTATCCTTTATTCAACAAAGGCAAAAGATGAAATCATAAGCTATATTTGCATTATCAGAATTTCTACAATGCCATAAGCAACGAGAAATGCAGATTCAAAGCCAAAACTTCAAGGTTTAATGCAAGGCAACTATTTATTTTTTTACTAATAAGTTTTCTCTGGGTAATGCAGAGGCTAATTTCAGCCATTCTTGAACGATGACGCATGCTAGACCAAAGCTCAACAACAAGAAAGACAACACGAGATTCAAATGAAGCAAGGGACAACACAAACTTCATAAAAATTAGATTTCAAAACTCAAAATTTTCTTTGAGTGCAGAATTTTATTCATAACAATATTTCAGCAAAGTGAAAGACCCTCAAGTTATTGGCATCGCACCATGAATGTTCGCTATTGTAAAGACACCACGCCAGGCATTTCGCACTGCATTATGAATATTCATTACTATAAATGCATTGCATCAAGCTCTTTGTATCACACCGTGAATATTAGCTATTACAAGATAGGCGTCGCATCAAGCTCTCTGCACCGCACCAATATTCAAATTTGTAAGTTTGCACCATATTTTTGGTTTCATCCACCCTAAAATAGGACATAATGGGTTCGTTCATTCTAAAATAGGTATTTCAGGTTCGTCCATCCTAAAATAGAATATTTTGGGTTCGTTCATCCTAAAATAGAATATATTAGGTTCATCCACCCTAAAATAGGATATATTGGGTTCCTCCACCCTAAAATAGGATATTTCAGATTCGTCCATCCTAAAATAGGATATTTCGTGTTCGTCCACCCTAAAATAGGATATATTAGGTTCATCCATCCTAAAATTGGATATTTTGGGTTTGTTTATCCTCAAATAGGATATTTTGGGTTCGTCCACCCGCAAATAGGATGTATTTGGTTCGTCCACCCTAAAATAGGATATATTGGGTTTATCCACCCTAAATAGGATATTTGGGGTTTGTCCATCATAAAATAGGACATATCGGGTTAGTCCACATTAAAATAGGATATATCGGATTCGTCCACTCTAAAATAAGACACATTATATTGGGTCGTCCACTATTTAATAGGACATATTGCATTCATCCATCCTAAAATAGGATATATCGGGTTTGTCCACCTAAAATAGGACAAATTGGGTCATCCACCCTCTAATAAGAAATATTGCATCCATCCATCCTAAAATAAGATATATCAGGTTCGTCCACCCTAAAATAAAGCATATTGGAACGTCTATCCTCTAATAGGACATATTGCATTCATACAGCTTCAAGTAGGTCATATCAGGTTTGTCCACCTCAAATAGGACATTTCGGGTCATCTGCCCTTAATCAAAGCATTTGAGTTTATACAGTTTTAATTGAATATTTAGGCTTGTCCACTATCAATAGGATGTCTATGCGATTCTTTTTAATTTTTTATGAATATAATTAGGTACCGCATGCTATCATCAAACTGCGTATTTCTTGCTAATATTTTCACTTAGTATATCAGAGTTTGCAGACACATAAAATGAACCACCTGTTTAAGATTAAAGGAAATACAACACATTTGATTAATGGTGTAGATAACCAATTCAAAATGAATACATCATTCTTTTGATCTCTATCGTAAGTCGTTTATTTATATTTCATACTTTACTTTATTTGCTAACAATTTTATCAAGACTTGGCAGGAAGGACAATGCATGCAACAAAAAGAGATATAGCATGACATGGAACTACCTCTAAGCAGTGATTGAGGCATTGCTTGGTGAGGAATATCAATCTCACAAGCCAGAGTCAAAGGTCATTTCTCCGACTTCAATTCTTACAATCGGACATTCGTATCTTCAAACTTAGAATGAATCTACCCTTTGAGACTCAATTCTATCTTTTCTTCTGTACTTTTCAGAGTACTTATCATGGAACGCTCAAAAGATTTTGAGGGTCTAATCGCATCCAACATTCGATGTGATCTTGAGAAGATGTGAAGCACATCATAGATTTTTTGCTTACGGGTGCATTATGCACCACATTTACAATTAGGAGGATGCAAAAGTGTGTCCTATTTTGAACAGGCCACTGTCATTCATAAATTCATCTATCGAAATTTCATAAAGTTCCTCCAAAAAATCGGCCAGAAGACTAGTGTCAATCATAAGTTCGACACTAGGGCCGACTTCTTCGGGAATATATAGGAAACTCGATATCGAGTAAGGTTGTACTCACTCTATTCGTACCAAAATCTTCTTATCTTTCTTCATAAAAGAACTTGGTGTCATTATAATTCAATGTTGGGGAAAATATTAGAAGTCGATCAAAATTTGTGATGACTTCTACTCTCTGAACTACACATGGCCTGATTTCTCGTGGAACTTAAAATATGTAGGCAACTCAGAAACTAGAGCTCAACCATAATTTCTCAAAATTTGAGTTATTTTTGCTAAAAAAGATGTGTCGGTGGTCGACCAAAATTGAAATGTGTCATTTTTTTCTTTGACCACGCCTTCTTTCCTCATTCGTGGCTAAAGAAAAGGGTAACTGTTGACACCCAATTTTGGTTCTTCATTTTTTTAATTAATTATTTTAATCTTCCGAAATTTAAATAAAATAAAATAAAATTTTAAATTATTGAAAATAATTTGCACTATTTTTGGATAATATTTTTCCATGTTTATTTGAAAAAATATTAAATATTTATAATATAATTTCTTGTGATTTTAAATATTAAAAAAAGCGTTCACAAAAAAATAATTTCTATACATATATTGTCATATTTTTGTCAAAATGAGTATTTAAGTACGTGTTTTAGATTATTAATTTTTTATTGATTATAATTTAAAAACTAAATTGACCCATTTCACGAATAAATATTTTATTTTATTTAAGTTTAAAAGTTTAATTAAATTTACCGACTAATAATGCATCTTCATTTTTATTTATATTTCAAGAATGAGATAATTTTTATCTTTTAATTGGTTTCAAATTTTTTATAATTAATGCTATTTTTGTAAGAAAGTGGCTAGAATTGAAATGAATAAATTAGTTTTAAAACTATAATTCTAGTCACAAATTGAGCCAAAATCTACATATTTCTCAATCCTGGTCACTTAATTTTAGCCAATCCATGTGTGCCACATAGGCAAGTACATGGATTGTGTTTCTTTCTTTGAGTCTCATCCGTTCTTAATTGATCCAAACGGTTTTTCATTTTTTATTACCTCCATCCTTCTGATCTTAAGATTAGACGGTCCAAATTTAATTGACTCGACCCTACCCGCCTAAACCCACCAAAATAGCCGCTAATTCACAAAAATCCCAAATCCCCTTATCTCTCTCTCCCAACTCCGATCACCGTGACCTCCGATGTCGACCACCACCTTCGTCCAACAACAAACCTCAAACTTGTGTAGACCCCTCACCAACTCCCCTTCCTAGACGCACCCCCTCATGCCTAAAAAATCCGTGGGAGATCATGCCCAAACACCGTAAATCTCACTCGTTGCTTCCCCTCTTTCACGGCTTTCAGAGTTTTAGACTTCCCTCTTGACCCCGTCAGTTTGGAGCATGTAAGCACCCACCTTCTTTGTCAGATTTTGTGTAGATTTTCTTCTTTTTCTTATTCTACCTGTCCCTTCAAGCTTGAGGATTCAAATTTTGAATTCTCAAGTTCATTAATCTTTTGCTCTAAGCTTTTCTCTATAAAAGGAGACCACTAGAGGGATGAAAGCGGACATACAGATGAGCGGAAAAGAAAAATAGAGAGATATGCACACATATGCACAGACAAAGTAAGGATACAAGTTGATTCTTGAGATTTTATGCTTCCTTTCTTCTTTATGCTCTAATTCTTCATATCGTAGTACTCACACCTCTCTTACTAATTTTTCTTCTTCACTCGTCATACTCATACTTGAAGTCGGAGTCACTGGCTTAACACTCGACCTAACAAAGCTTCAATCGCTACTCAACAAAAGAGTTATGCTCGATGTCACCTTTTCTCCATCAAGTCTAGCATACATCAGAGTCTCTAACTTGCATTGGATTCTTAAAACAGTCCAGTGCTTCTTCCTCCCTTAATAGCTTTTTCTTTTCTCTTACATTAGATATACATATATGATCTTATATCTTGAATAACATTTCACACATTAGTATTTCATATTCCAATTTATGCTTTCTTTGCTTATGTTTGGATTTGTTTAAATCAACTAGAAACAATAGTCAAATGTAGTCGCTCGTCGCCCATCCCTTTAGATATTGAATTTAGTATAATCATTTGGGTTAGGCCAACTTGGGAATAACAACTTTTTTTTAGTTTTAGTTGCTACTTAACAATTTCTTTTCCTTGTACAAAAAGATAGTCTTTCAAAAGAAGGTGAAATTGGGAATAACTTCTTTTCAAATGTGTTGCCGCTAACTCTCCTTTTCAGATTTGTCTTGGTGAAAAGAGCTAAAAAGATATTTTCTTAGCGTTGATAAAGCATATTTTTAGAACTTAAAATTTAGATCTTTGAGCTTCCAAAGCTCAGTTTCTCTAGTGCAAAAATACAGCTTTTAAGAGTTAGAAAATGCAAACTTTTTAGAGCTTAAAAGTGTAGATTTTTTTAAGAGCTTAAAAGTGCAGTTTTTAGTGTGGAAAAATGTAGATTTTTAGAATAAGAATAATTTTTCGGGAGTTTTAAAAAGTGCAGATTTTTAACCTGAAAACATAGCTTTCAAAGGGTAAAAATACACGAATTTTTGAAGGTCCTTGCTCAATTGGCTCAAATCATTTATTTTTCAAAGCAAGAGTTACTTTTACTCTTTTACACATTATTACATACAAATATTTTTCTTACATATTTTCTTAAAATTCAAATAACTTTTTCTATTTTATGAACCTGTATTAACGCTTATTGTTTACATTGTACTTACTAAATTATATCACATTTATCAAAATAATGTATTTAGTTGCTCATATATTTTACTATCTTTTATCGAATGTTAAATAACTTTAGTCTTATCAATAGATGCACATATTTATTTATTTTTAAGTAAATTTATACCTTTAGCTTCCTTTTAATTTGATAGAAATTGCAAGAAATAACCCCCTAGAACATCTTATACTAATTTTAAGGATTATTTTCGGATAAGCTCCGAGGGATACCTAATACCCTCTCCTTGGAATACATAACACTCCTACCTAGAATATCACTAGTTTAGCTGACTAATAGAGTTAAGCATTTGCTAGACGCATAGGTTTTCTAATAAACTCTTAAAATTAGGTGACGACTCTGAACCCTTTGTGAACTAGGAAAAGAGCTATAAAAATTGTAAACTGTTTTTATTCCGTTCAAAATAGGGTGCGACATATATAATGTATCAAAATGTATTATAATTGTGGTTTTAAACATGTCATGTAGAAAGTTAGAATTAAAAAATGATCAAAAAAGTAAAGATATACATTTTTTTTCGAAACAAATGGATCATATAATTTCTCTATCTCAATTTATGTGGCACTATTAGAATTTCTAGATTCAAAGTTTTTAATTTTAATCGTAAATTTAGTCATAGAAGATTCATTTTTTTTAAATGGAGGTATTATAAATAAACGACAATTAACAACTTAATATTGAAAATTACGTAAAAAGTATTATAAATCACGATAATTAACAACTTAAAATATTTAAAAACATATAAAAGGTTTTGGTAAAAAAAATGATTTACTCTGAAAATTCGAATTATGCCACAAAAATTAGGACAAAGGGCATATATATATAGACACACACACATATGTATGTAAAATTAGTATTTATATAATTATTAACAAAATATTTCACATTTAAATATTTTTTGTAGAATTTGTTAGATTTAGAATTGAGTGAATTAATGCGATAATTTAGGAAGACATGTTTAGGAAGATGAAAAAATCAATCTTTAAGACTTGAATAGGCTACAATAATTGTAGAAATTAACCGTACATAAACCCATTTATCGGATTGATTGTTGCACAGTAAAATTTGGTTAAAAACAAATTAAAATAGTATTAAGTGAGGGGCAAAATAGTCATTTACCTTTTAAAATATATTTTTAGTAATTCAACTTCTCATTTTTTGATTTACCACTTATATAGTAATATAACTATACTATTTATGCAACAAGTATGAAAAAAAGGTCAACATTATTTTTTTTTCTTTTTGCATATACATATGTGTATACATATATGTGTTCTAACGAAAAAAAAACTGTATAAGATCATCTATAAAAAAATAAAATTTTAGGAAAATAATTTTTATTGAGCCACATTTGAAAGTGACAATTGATGATTGTTAGACACTATCTTAAGAAACTATTTCACAAAGGTGAAATGTGTCTTCTAAATTAAACAAGCCTTCTCTAATTAATTAGAGGATACAAGAATCAGCTAATTTAAAACCAAAAAATTTAATAAAGAGATTAAAAATAATAAAATAAATTAAAAGTAGAATAGGGAGTTGGGAAGAGGGAGAAAGTGAGGAGAGAGAGTGAGAATGAGAAAGAAAATTGTTTTAACTTGTTTTGTTTTTTCTGTTAAAAGAATGAGCCTATTTATAGGCTAAAAGATAAAAAGACATTTTTGACAAGTGTTATACACTTGACTATCAATAATCATGCAATAGCTACTACATGACACTTGGTTTTTCTTGCCAAGTGTCCCACCAAAAATTTTATATTTCAATAATTTCCACTATTTTAAAGATTTTTAGAAATAAGAGTAACGAATAGAAGAAAAAAACTTGCTGAATTTGCATAGTCAAAATGCAGTAGGTTGGTGTCTTTAGGATTAT
The DNA here is from genome assembly GCA_035772735.1 of Datura wrightii. Classification (NCBI taxonomy): domain Eukaryota; kingdom Viridiplantae; phylum Streptophyta; class Magnoliopsida; order Solanales; family Solanaceae; genus Datura; species Datura wrightii. The sequence continues at coordinate 164,015,568 of JASDFA010000018.1, read as the reverse complement.
GAACCAAACTTAGACGGATAAAAATTTAACTTACAGAATTATTGGTGAAATATAAATTTTTGTGAACCAATAATTTTTATTGTAAATCACAGACTTTATCAATCACATTTCAACCTCCGTAATTTTATTGTTCAACATGGTTTTGTCCAAATAGGCCATGCACATGCCTAGTTATTCATGAAAGCTTTCGAGACTAGGCCCAAATCTCGTAGGAGCGGCCGTACTACGCTTCTCATATAGGTGAGTTTATCAAATGTATACTGCTTTTAATACACAACCCTTAAGGACTATAAATTCATTAAGAGTTAATAACTCATCCTCACAATTAGTAGTAGTTCAAGCACTCTCTTTTAGTGCGTAGAGTCGATATCTTGTTATTACCCATATAAATCTACTTCATGAGATCTCTAATCATACAGTGTTACACTCCATAAGTTCTTGACACTTAGTTGGCCTATTCGCATGTTGGTTAAGAGTTTTAGAATGCCATATGTGCGAGAAAAGGGCCCGGGGAGAGACCGGACAAGCGCCAACTCGGAGCGTCGCAAGGCAAATGCGACTTATAAATCGCATTCGACAAATGCGACTTATAAATCGCATTCGACAAATGCGACTTATAAATCACATTCGAAAAATGCGACTTAAAGAGGAGGGATTCGGGCCCAAGTATATAAGACCTCCCACCTTGTTTTAAATCATTTCCTTACATTTAATTTTTAGTGAGCGACCAGTAAACAGGGGAGACGAAGGGTTTCCATTAATTTCCGTCCGATTAAGCCGTCAAATGCATTCCAAACTCAAATTAACTTCGGGTAGCGAAGTATAAAGCTGCAGGTAGCATTCCTGCGGAGTTAGTTTCGCGAAATTCGGCCGGCGAATCATCGTTACGCCGAGACAAGGTAAGTGGAATTGCTCCAAACTAGTGTTAATATACTCCCAGCATTAAAGTGAGTATTTCTCCCTTCTAGACTTTCGAGAAATTACGAGTTTTCGGCCGTTCTTCAATAAGTCGAAGAATAGGCAGTAGGTATATCCATAAGTATGGTTTCTTTCCGAAATAATAGTAGAATTAATTCTATTCTTTCATGAATATAAATACAGTTGGGAGAAATAGCTGAATACTAGCCGAGCTACGCCAGTTAATCAGAAAGTCGGCAGTTGAGGTATGTAAAGCCAGTTTCTTTCAGCAAGCTAGTAGTTCCAGTATAGCAAAATAGTACAAATTCCTATAAAATGTTTCAGAAGTTGTATATTATATTCAGTATGAGTTCAGTAAGCATGTTAGAATTATTATACAGTGTTCAGCATGAAACTCAGTAAAATAGTATAATTCCCAGTAGAATATTCCAGAAATATTATTTCAGACTTAGTATATCTCAGTATCAGATTCAATATATTTCAGTATGAGATTCAGAACAGAATATCAAAATATAAATATTATTATCAGATTCAGTATATATATATATATTACGTGCAGTTATTGCTATTTGTGGAGACATGATTGTTCTGTGTTGGGCACCCTTAGAGCTTCCTTGACTGCCCCAGGGTTAATAGCTGTGTCGACTCGTGCTCCAGAGGGTGAGGATATGTCGCTCTACGGAGTGGCATGCCGTCCGCCAGCGGACGAAGATGGGATGAAGATTCCCCATAGAAGGCTGATCAACACTATACCACACCCCCTGTCGAGCGCTTGCGCCCGGGGTGCAGATTACAGACAAATTTCAGGAGTCCTCCGGACTCAAATACAACTATAGTCATGGGCCCAGCGAGCCCAAGTTGCATACTCAGGGGGCCGACTAGATGCTCATAGTTACTAGGTGGATGGTATGATATGGGTAGGGGTATATAGATTGTGTGTTGGTTGGTACCTTACAACTTATGGGGGCTGGTAATGCTCTTGTATGCTATGTTGTATTAGTTATTAATAGATAGAAAGTAGACTGCCATGTTATCAGGTATGACTCTTACTCTCTTCCGTAAAGTTATGCTCTTTTCAGTCAGTCTCAGCCCGTCTCCTATTACTTCAGTATCTATCAGTATTATTGTTTGCTTTCAGTTATTTTCAGTTATTGCTTGCATACTCAGTACCAGTAGTACTGACGCCCATTTTGGGGTGCTGCATTACTTGCCTGCAGGTACTCATAGACGAGGAGCAGATCCCTCATAGTTCCATCCAGCGTACAGAGTCTTCAGCTCCTGTCATCCAGAACTTGACAGCTAAAGGTTTACTTCCCTTTTTGTTTGTACAGTATGGGTAGGCCGGGGCCCTGTCCCAACCATCGTATTATTCTTAGAGGCTTGCGGATTGTATATTCCCTATGGTTAGTTGTACCGGTCGTATGCGGCCGTATGTATATTTCAATTTGCATGTGATGGCCGTGTGGGGCCTTGTTCAGTTGTCAGTTGGCGACCTTGTCGGTCACAAATCAGTTCAGCACTTGATTATACTTTTCAGTGATAACTAGTCAGCATGGTGGCCTTGTCGGCCCGCATAGGTTCCCTTATGCTCAGTTGTTCTGGTTAGCTGTTATATTCCTATAGGTGGCTATAGGCCTAGTCGGCTAGAGGCTGTATTTACAACCATTATATAGCCCGTTGTTTTCATAAATCCAGAATTAGAGCCAGCCTGGCACCAGAAGTGCTTAGGCTCAGTAGTCCAGCAGTCCAGGTCCTAGTAGGGCACCAGGTTCCAGTCATGCCTCCCAAGGCGGGGCGTGACAAACTTGGTATCAGAGCAGGTCGTATCCTAGGGAGTCTACAAGCCGTGCTAAGTAGAGTCTTGTCTATGGATGTTTTGTTCACCACATACCACAGGCAGGAGGCTGCAAGGCATGATAGGATGGTTACTCTTTCTTCACATTCAGTCATGCCATAGAGCAGTATAGTATAGGGTTGAGTCCCTAAAGCTTACTATACTCTTTGTTTACAGATAAAATGCAGATTAGAGATACCCTATCACAGGCCAAAGATTGGATACAGCAGCAGGAGAGGGAACTAGTAGGACGCCCCAGTCTCGATTAGAATCAGCCCAATCTGAGGGCGATACAAAGGCATCGTCCCGACCTTTTCAACAGTCTCCACCCCATCAGGAGCCACTCGGGACGACACCACCTCCAACAGTTCCTATACCTACACCATCTGACCAGGAGGTTAGGAGTGCAGTAGTTATGTTAGCGCAAATGATGGCTACTCAGCGCCAGTCAATGCCATCTACAGCTGTAGAGTCATCAGGTGGGCCTGGTAGTTCGAGGGTCCGAGAATTCCTGGCACTAGGTCCTCCACAGTTTACCGGGACAGATCAAACAGAGGACCCCCAGGACTTCCTGGATCAGATGTAGAGGATCTTCTGGGTAATGCATATTACATCTGCAGAGTCGATCGAATTGGCGGTATTCCGATTGAGGGATATTGCTGTGTTGTGGTATTAGAGTTGGGAAAGGTCTAGAGGGAGAGATGTTGCCCCTCCGACTTGGTCTAGCTTTTCAGAGGGTTTCCTGGACCGTTATCTACAACGAGAGATCCGATAGGCTCGGATGGATTAGTTTTTACACTTAGAGCAGGGGGCAATGAGTGTTCGAGAATACGCCCTGTAGTTCGATTATTTGGCCCGCTATGCTCCAGCCTTCATAGACACCATGTCATCCAGAGTCCACCAGTTTATTATGGGGCTGAACCCAGAGTATATTGAGGCATGTACGACAGATACTTTACGGGAAGATATGGATATTGCTTGAGTGCAGGCTTTTGCTCAGATTATTGAGGGCCTTAGACAGCGGCAACAGGATAGCAGATGAACAAGTCAGGAACAGCGCCGCGGGGACAGGTCAGATGAGTTACAGGGGGAGATTCGGAGAGGGCCTAGGCCATGGTTGTCAGATAGGCCACCTAAACCCCCTCCTCCATCATAGCAGCAGAGGGGTAGATTCATTCGCCAAGGACAGTCAGAGTTCGAAGGAAGTTCTCAAACAGTAGATTCACCCCAGTAGAGGAGGGCAGAACAGAGCAGGTATACACCACCACTTTGCCCTATTTGCAGCCGACGCCACTATGGAGCTTGCAGATATGGCTCCACAGGGTCTTATATATGCGGACAGGAGGATCATATAATGAGAGATTGTCCAGTCAGGGTGACCGGGATAGACAGGACAGGGCGTCAGCAGGTTCGCGAGCTCCAGCAGCCCCGGCAGGGCGCAAGCCTTCAATTTCAGCAGGCAGAGGCCGAGGCAGATCAGGGGTCTCTAGTTCAGGTGCGGGCCCAAGCCGTACCTATGCATTACCAGGGAGACAGGATTCAGAGGCGTCTCCAGATGTTGTGACAGGTATGATGACTATTTTCTCTCACCCTGCTTATGTATTAATCGATCCGGGATCTATCTTGTCCTATGTTACCCCATTAGTGGCTCGAAAGTTCAATATTGTACCAGAATTACTTTGGAAATCCTTTTCAGTTTCTACACCCGTCGGTGACTCTATTATATCCAGAACGGTTTATCGAGGGTGTACAGTAGAGGTTGCTAACCGTCAGACCACAACAGATTTGGTAGAGTTAGAAATGGTTGATTTTGACGCCATTATGGGTATGGATTGGTTAGCTCCATGCTATGCCAATGTAGAATGCTGGACCAAGATGACCCGATTCTACTTTCCAAGGGAGGCAGTACGAGAGTGGAAGGGCAGTACAGCTATGCCAAAAGGTAGGTTTAGTTCCTATATTCAGGCGAAAAAGTTGATAGCCAAGGGGTGCATTTACCACATTGTCAGAGTTCAGGATGTTCGGGTAGAGCCTCCGACTCTTCAGTCTGTTCCAGTGGTTAATGAATTCCCCGATGTATTCCCAGATGAGCTACCTGGTATTCCCCCAGAAAGGGAAATAGACTTTGCAATTGATTTATTACCAGGCACTCAACCCATATCAATTCCCCCTTATCGCATGGCTCCTGCTGAACTCAGAGAACTAAAGGAGCAGTTGAAAGATTTGTTAGACGAGGGCTTTATCAAGCCAAGTACTTCACCTTGGGGTGCACCAGTTCTGTTTGTAAGAAAGAAGGATGGTTGCCTCCGCATGTGTATAGACTATCGACAACTGAATAAAGTTACTGTCAAGAATAAGTATCCGCTTCCCAAGATAGATGATTTGTTTGATCAGTCACAGGGAGCTAGATATTTCTCCAAAATTGACTTAAGGTCCGGATATCATTAGGTTCAGGTTTGTTAAAGGGACATTCCAAAGACTGCCTTCAGGACCAGATACGACCATTTTGAATTCTTAGTCATGTCCTTTGGGCTGACGAATGCTCCAGCTGTGTTTATGGACCTGATGAACGACATTTTAAGACCATACCGGGACTTGTTCGTGATAGTGTTTATTGACGATATTTTGGTGTATTCTCGCTCAGAGGCAGACCACCAGGATCATTTGCGGACAATGCTCTAGATTCTCAAGGACCGTCAGCTATATGCCAAGTTCTCAAAATGTGAATTCTGGCTGAATTCAGTAGCCTTTTTGGGTCATATTGTGTCGGATGCTAGTATACAGGTAGATACCAGAAAATAGAAGCAGTAAAAGCATGGCCCAGACCTACCACTCCGACCGAGGTACGCAGTTTCCTGGGGTTAGCAGGGTACTACAGGAGGTTTGTTGAAGGATTTTCCACCTTAGCAGCACCTCTGACTAAACTGATGTAGAAGGCAGCAAAATTTCAGTGGACTGAGGCATGTGAGCAGAGCTTCCAGGAATTGAAAGACAGGCTAACATCAACTCCAGTGTTAGCATTGCCAGAAGGTATAGAAGGTTATGCAGATTATTATGACGCTTCGGGTGTTGGGTTAGGATGTGTGTTGATGCAACATGGTAAAGTAATTGCTTATGCTTCCAGACAGCTGAGTAAACATGAAAAGAACTATCCTACCCATGACCTGGAATTGGACGCGGTGATTCACGCCTTAAATATATGGTGACATTACTTGTATGGCGTCCACGTAGATATTTTCACTGATCATAAGAGCCTACATTATATCTTCACCCATAAAGAGTTGAATTTGCGGCAGCGTCGCTGGTTAGAGCTGTTGAAAGACTATGATGTGAATATTCTGTATCACCCAGCAAGGGCCAATGTGGTGGCAGACGCCCTTAGCCGTAAGTCTATGGGGAGTTTGGCGTACTTACAGCCTATGCAGCGGGAATTAGCCTGGGAATTGCATCAGTTATCTAGTTTAGCTATTCGTGTAGCAGAAACAGAGGACAACGGAGCGGTAATCTAGAACATCGCAGTGTCATCTTTAGTCATGGAAGTAAAGGAATGACAATGTGAAGATCCTAGCCTGGTTTAGCTTAGAAACAGAGTTCAGCAAGGAGAGGTGACAGATTTTCAGATAACCGAGGATGGGATATTGCGATATAAAGATTGCCTTTATGTTCCAGACGTTGCAGGGCTTTACCAGCAGATTATGGGCGAGGTATATTATGCCCGTTATTCTCTCCATCCAGGTTCGACGAAAATGTACCATGATATAAAAGAAATCTACTGGTGGCCAGGAATGAAGAAGGGGATAGCAGAATTCGTAGTTGAGTGTCCCAACTACCAGCAGGTAAAAGCTGAACATCAGAAACCAGGCCGACTGACTCAGGATATAGCTGTGCCTCTATGGAAATGGGAAGCAGTAAATATGGATTTTGTAGTAGGATTACCCGCACCAGGCATAGATATGATTCAATCTGGGTGATTGTTGACAGACTGACAAAATCAGCTCATTTTCTGCCAGTAAGGGCTACCGTTTCCGCTGAGGATTATGCTGAGCTGTATATCATAGAAATAGTCAGGTTGCATGGTGTTCCAATGTCCATTATCTCCGACAGAGGGGGCGCAATTTACAGCTAAATTCTGGCAATTATTTCAGAGAGGCTTGGGGACGCAGGTTAACCTGAGCACAACTTTTCATCCTCAGACAGATGGGCAGGAGAGCGCACCATTCAAACGCTCGAGTATATGTTGTGAGCATGTGTGTTGGATGTCGGAGGTAGCTGGGATGAACATTTACCACTCATTGAGTTTGCCTATAATAACAGTTATCATTCAACTATTCAGATGGCTCCTTATGAGGCATTATATGGGCGAAAGTGCAGATTTCCAGTTGGTTGGTTTGAGGTAGGAGAATCAGAATTGATTGGGCCAGATATCATTCATCAGTCAGAGGAAAAAGTAAAGCTTATCAGAGAACATTTACTGACTGCTCAGAGCTATTAGAAATCTTATGTTGACGTGCGGCGCAAAAACTTGGAATTTAATGTGGGTGATTGGGTGTTTCTAAAAGTTTCTCCAATGAAGGGTGGAATGAGATTTGGCAAGAAAGGCAAGCTCAGCCCGAGGTTTGTTGGGCCTTATCAGATTCGCCGAAGAATAGGCCAAGTGGCATATGAGTTAGACTTACCTCCAGAGTTAGAATCTGTCCATCCAGTTTTCCATGTATCAATGCTAAGAAAGTGCATAGGAGATCCCTCCGGAATTGTCCCAGTCCAAGATGTTCAGGTTACAGAGGAGTTGACCTATGAAGAAGTTCCAGTAACCATACTAGACCGGCAGATCCGCAGATTAAGAACTAAAGATGTTGCTTTTGTCAAAGTGTTATGGCGTAATAGGAACCGAGAGGAAATGACTTGGGAAGCACAAGAAAATATGAAAGTCATATATCCTTAGTTATTTCAGACTTAGTCAGCCAGAGGTATGTTATTATTACTGTTTTATGAGTTACAGTATATTCATGTGTACGTGAGATAGTTGACACTAGTTTATTGTGTAATGGATGCTATAGTATTATATGGAGTACCTGTATTGGACTTTTATGTGTTTCAGGATTTTTGAGATAGTCCATATTACAGGGGAAACTCTGCCAAAATTTTTCCAAAATAAGTAGAGCAAGTTAAAATTTCTGTAAACAGAAGTTAACATTCGAGGATGAATGTTCTTAAGGGGGGAAGGATGTTACACTCTGTAAGTTCTTGACACTTAGTTGGCATATTTGCATGTTGGTTAAGAGTTTTAGAATGCAATACGTGCGAGAAAAGGGCCTATGGAGAGACCGGACAAACGCTAATTCGGAGCGTCGCAAGGCAAATGCGACTTCGCATTCGACAAATGCGACTTATAAATCTCATTCGACAAATGCAACTTAAAGAAGAGGGGTTCGGTCCCAAGTATATAAGGCCTCCCACCTTGTTTTAAATCATTTCCTTACATTTAATTTCCAGTGAACGACCAGTAAACAGGGGTGACGAAGGGTTTTCATTAATTTCCTTTCGATTAAGCCGTCAAACGCAGTCCAAACTCAAATTAACTTCGGGTAGCGAAGTATAGAGCTGTAGGGAGCATTCCTGCAGGGTTAGTTTCACGAAATTCAGCCGGCGAATCATCGTCACGCCGAGCCAAGGTAAGTGGAATTGCTCCAAACTAGTGTTAATATACTCCTAGCATTAAAGTGAGTATTTCTCCCTTCTAGACTTCCGAGAAATTATGAGTATTCGGCCGTTCTTCGATAAGTCGAAGAATAGGTAGTAGGTATATCCATAAGTATGGTTTCTTTCCAAAATAATAGTATAATTAATTCTATTCATCCATGAATATGAATACAGTTGAGAGAAATAGATGAATACTAGCCGAGCTATGCCAGTTAATCAGAAAGTCGGCAGTTGAGGTATGTAAAAGCCAGTTTCTTTCGGCAAGCTAGTAGTTCCAGTATAACAAAATAGTACAAAATTCTAGTAGAATGTTTCAGAAGCCATATATTATATTCAGTATGAGTTCAGTAAGCATGTTAGAATTATTATACAGTGTTCAACATGAAACTCAGTAAAATAGTATAATTCCCAGCAGAATATTCCAGAAATATTATTTCAGATTCAGTATATCTCAGTACCAGATTCAGCATATTTCAGTATCAGATTCAGTATATTCCAGTATGAGATTCAGAATAGAATACCAGAATATAAATATTATTATCAGATTCAGTAAATATATATTACATGCGGTTATTGCTATCTGTGGAGACATGATTGTTATGTGTTGGGCACCTTTAGAGCTTCCTTGACCGCCCCAGGGTTAATAACTGTGTCGACTCGCCTGCCAGAGGGTGAGGATACGTCGCTCTACGGAATGGCATGCCGTCCGCCAGCGGACGAAGATGGGATGCAAATTCCCCATAGCAGGCTGATCAGCACTATACCACACCCCTTGTCAAGCACTTGCGCCTGGGGTGCATATTACATATTTCAAATTTTAGATTTCAGATTTCAGGAGTCCTTGGGACTCAGATACAGCTATAGTTAGGGGCCCAGCAAGCCCAAGTTGCATACCCAGGGGGCCGGCTGGATGCTCATAGTTACTAGGTAGATGGTATGACCTAGGTAGGGGTATATAGATTGTGTGCTGGTTTGTACCTTACGACTTATGGGGGCTGGTAAGGTTCTTGTATGCTATGTTGTGTTAGTTATTATGTCACACCCCGCCTTGGGGGGTATGACTGGCACCTGGTGCCCTACTAGGACCTAACCTGCTGGACTGTTAAGCCTGGGCACGTCTGGTGCCTGGCTGGCTCTAACTCACATTTCTGGAAACAAAGGGCTATATAACAGCTGTAAATACAGCCCCCGGCCCATCGGCCTATAGCCTTCTGTACCTGTACTAGCAGCTGACCAGAAACATATTAATTCAGGGGGGACCTATGCGGGCCGACAAGGCCACCATGCTATCTGGTTATCTGCAACTCAATCATAAAGCACAAAAGAAACTACGTGACCGGCAAGGTCACCACTACTGGCAAGCTATGGCCCCACACGACCATCATAATAGAAAGAAGGAATACTAACAGCTATACAACTGCACGGCCTCACACGACCGGCTCATCTGACCACAGGGAATATAAATAGACTGCAAGCCTCTAGGAAGAATAATAGAAATGATCGGGACAGGGCCCCGACCTACCCGTACTGTACAACAAAAAGCACTGGACTACACCTCTAGAAATTCAGTCTCCGGATGGCAGGAGCTGAATACTCAACCGCTGATGGGGATCACGTGGTATCGCCTGCTCGTCTATGGGTACCTGCAGGCAAGTAATGCAGCGCCCCACTGGGCGTCAGTACCACTGGTACTGAGTATGTAAAGCAATAACTGAAAGAGATATCTGAAATCAAATACATAACTAATGAAACTGAGATAAGAAGGGCTAGATTAACTGTCTGATGGTGTAGATCGTACCTGTTCTTACTTATACTGAAGGGAGTAGGGATCATACCTGGAGACGTATCATTCTACTACTAGTCTGCTCATATCTACTGTAATATAGCATAACATACATAACATAACATGGCATACACAACCTTACCCGGCCCCCATAAGCCGGGAGGTACAATCAACACGGAATCTATACCCCTACCTCGGTCATCCCATCTCCTATACTGGCTGTAAGCATCCTGCCGGTCCCCTGGGTATGCACTTGGGCTCGCTGAGCCCCTGACTATAACTGTATCTGAGTCCGGAGGACTCCTGAATCTGCACCCGGGCGTATCCGCTCGACTGGGGTGTGTAAGGACCGATCAAGGCACAAATATGGGGAAAACTGGCATCCCATCTTCGTCCCCTGGTGGGACGGCATGCCACTCCGTAGAGTGATGTATCCTCATCCTCTGGTGGACGAGTCAATACAGCTATTAACCCTGGGGCGTTCATGGGTGCTAGGTAATCCAACCCCAAACAATACAACGGTCTCAACTGGTAATACTGTCTGTGTATCTCACATGCTGAGGCTAATAGGGGTAAAGTACCATACATATTACATGCTGAGCTAATGATAGCAATCTGTACGTATTTAATACGTGCTGAGGCAGGTAAAGATGTATAAATATGAACATAGTCTCCTGCTGGGCTGTACTGGGCAAATGCTATATAAGATAATGTTTCTGCTGAAAATTCTGCTGTTTACTAAGTTTCTGTATACACTATATGCTGGACTAGTGATAGAAATAAGTACATACTTAATACATGCTGAGGCTGGAAGTACTATATATGGATGTACGAATATAGTCTTTTTGCTGAACTATGTTGTACACTGATTTTCCATAGCAACATGATTTACTATTTCTGACATGCTTTCTAAACTTCATTTTAGTCTGCTATTCTATTTCTGAAGAGCTCTACGGGTATTGCTTTACTATACGGGGTTTCAACTGAATACCACCATATCTTAACATGGCATATCACATTACATACTGAGTATACTGGGCAATCTCTAACACTTGCGTTAGAATCTATATCATACTGATAGATTTCATATACATTACAACCCAATGTTCTCACATCGTACCAATATTCATAATAACGCAATACTCGACTTCTGAACATTCTACTAGTCCGTAATTTATTACACTATACTGATATTACTTAACTTGCCGAAGAAAACTAACTTAACATACCTTATCTTTGACTATTCGTCCGTCGGACGAGGCTCGGCCGGTACTTCAACTATTTTCTCCCAACTGCATTCATAAATACGTCAATCAATACTAAATACAGCTTTATTGTAAAGAGCAACGTTACTTTCGTTATAGTTTATAGCCTAAACTTAGGCTTATCGAAATACGGTCGAAAACTCGCTATTTCTCAGCGGCCCAGAAGGGAGAAGTATTCACTTCTCAGCTAGGAACACATAGACATTAATTTAGAGCAATTCTACTTACCTTAGTTCGGTGGCTCGCCGATTCATCGGCCGTATTTCACGAAACTAAATCCGTAGAAATTCTCTCTGCTGCTAAATACTTTGGTATCTGGGATTAATTTTGAGTTTGGGTAGCGTTTGGCAGCGTAATCGGATGAAAATATATAATTTTCTTTGTCTTCCTCGGCTTTACGGCGTTTCTCTGGAAATTTATAAGTGTTAAATGAATTTAAACCGAAGTGGGGGCTTTATATACTTGGGCCTGAACCTGGGCAACGTGTCACGGAGCCATCGCGGAGGCCTCACCTCCGTGACACGCTGCCATCGCGGAGGGGCTCTTCCTCGGCTCCTCCCGCGATGGTTCGACGGGTTTCTCGTCCGATCTTTTTCTCGGGCCTCTCCAACACGTATGGCCTTCAAATATGCTTAACCAACGTGGGAATAGGTCATCTAAGTGCCGGGAATTCTACGGGGTGTAACATTCTCCCCCCCTTAAGAACATTCGCCGTCGAATGTATACTGTTATCTAAAGGACTGCTTACTTTACTTTCTAGAAAAATTTCGGCAGAGTTTCCTCTGTAATATGGACTATCGCAAAAACCTGAAATGCAGAAAAGTCCAACACAGGCACTGCATACAATATTCTAAGATCCACTGGATAACTAAATATCACTTCTTCTTTATCATTTACAAACATACAACCATAAGGTACTGTATAAATAATGATACGGACATACCTGTCGTCTGACTAGGCCTGAAATAGGTGAGGGTATCTGGTTTTCATATCTTCTTCAGCCTCCCACGTCATTTCCTCCCGATTTCTGTTACGCCATAATACTTTGACAGATGCAACATCTTTAGTTCTCAGCCTGCGAATCTGTCTGTCTAAGATAGCTACGGGAACCTCTTCATAGGCTAACTCCTCTGTGACCTGAACATCCTAAACTGGAACTACTGTAGAAGGGTCCCCTACGAACTTCCTCAACATAGAATCATGGAATACTGGGTGAACAGATGCTAACTCTGGAGGCAAGTTCAACTCGTATGCCACACAACCTATTCTTCGCCGAATCTGATATGGCCCAATGAATCTTGGGCTAAGCTTGCCTTTCTTGCCAAACCTCATTACCCCTTTCATCGGGGACACTTTCAGATATACCCAGTCGTTTACCGAAAATTCTAGATTTCTGCGCCGCCTATCTGCGTATGACTTCTGGCGGCTCTGAGCGGTCAGTAAACGTTCTCGGATAAGCTTTATCTTTTCCTCGTACTGCCGAACAATGTCTGGGCCAACTAATGCTGATTCTCCTATATCAAACCAGCCCACCGGCGATCTACATTTTCGCCCATACAATGCCTCGAAAGGAGCCATCTGAATAGTTGAATGGTAGCTGTTATTATAGGTAAATTCAATTAACGAGAGGTGTTCACCCCAGCTACCCCCAAAATCTAACACACACGCTCGTAGCATATCTTCGAGCATCTGAATTGTACGTTCCGCTTGCCCATCTGTTTGAGGATTGAATGCTGTGCTCAAATTAATCTGCGTTCCCAAACCTTTCTAAAATGACTGCCAGAATCTAGCTGTAAACTGTGCTTCCCTGTCTGAAATGATAGATACCGGCACCCCATGCAATCTAACTACTTCCCTAATATATAATTCGGCATAATCCTCAGCTGAGAAGGTAGCCCTCACTGGCAGGAAATGAGCTGATTTTGTCAGCCTATCAACTATTACCCAAATGGAGTCATTTCTGCGTCTAGTACGGGGTAACCCTGTTACAAAATCCATGTTTATTACTTCCCATTTCCACATAGGTACCGTTATCTCTTGCGTTAAACTGCCCGGTTTCTGGTGCTCGGCTTTTACCTGCTGACAATTAGAACATCTAGACACAAATTCAGCTATCTCAGCTTTCATACCTGGCCACCAATAGATGTCTCTGATATCGTGATACATTTTCTTCGCTCCTGGATGAAGGGAATAGCGAGCATAATGTACCTCATGCATGATTCGTCTACGAAGCCCTGAAACATTTGGGACACAGAGGCGGCCCTTACAACGTAGCACATTATCCCCGGTTATCTGAAAATCTGGCTCCTTACCTTTCTGAATTCTATCTCTGAGTTGGACTTAATCGGGATCCTCATACTGCCGTTCTTTCACCTCGGTAACTAACGATGACACTGCAGAATTCTGAATTACTGCTTCATTATTTTCTGTTTCCATTACTCGAACGGCTAGATCAGCTAACTGATGAATTTCCTTGACTAACTTCCGTTTCTCAGGCCGTAAATACGCCAAACTCCCCATTGACTTACAGCTCAGGGCATCTGCTACAACATTAGCTTTCCCGGGGTGGTATAGAATATTCACGTCATTGTCTTTTAACAGCTCTAACCAGTGGCGTTGCCGTAAATTCAACTCCCTCTGAGTGAAAATGTACTGCAGGCTCTTATGATCTGTGTAAATATCAACATGGACGCCATACAAGTAATGCCTCCACATTTTTAAGGCATGAATTACTGTGGTCAATTCTAGGTCATGGGTGGGGTAATTCTTTTCGTGCTTCTTCAGCTGTCTGGAAGCATATGCAATTACTCTACCATGCTGCATCAACACACAACCCAACCCGATACCTGACGCGTCACAATAAACTGAATACCCTTCTGTGCCTTCCGGCAATGCTAATACTGGGGCGGAGGTTAATCTGTCTTTCAGTTCCTGGAAACTCTGCTCGCATGTCTCCGTCCACTGAAACTTTGCTACTTTCTGTGTCAATTTAGTTAAAGGTGCTGCAATGGTCGAGAATCCCTCAACGAACCTCCTATAATATCCTGCCAACCCCAGAAAGCTACGAACTTCAGTCGGGGTGGTAGGCCTAGGCCATGACTTAACTGCTTCTATCTTCTGCTTATCTACCTGTATACCAGCGTCTGAGACGATATGCCCTAAAAAGGCCACTGAGTTAAGCCAGAATTCACACTTCGAAAACTTAGCATACAACTGGCGGTCCCTGAGAATCTGGAGCACTGTCCGCAAATGAGTCCGGTGATCTGCTTCAGAGCGAGAATACACCAGAATATCATCAATAAATACTATCACAAACAAGTCCAGGAAAGGTCTGAAAATACTGTTCATCAGGTCCATGAAGACTGCTGGGGCATTCGTTAGCCCGAAGGACATAACTAGAAATTCAAAATGTCCGTATCGGGTCCTGAATGCTGTCTTAGGAATATCTCTCTCACGTACTCAGACCTGGTGATATCCGGACCGCAAGTCAATTTTGGAAAAGTATTTGGCTCCCTGTAGCTGATCAAATAAGTCATCAATTCTGGGAAGCGGATACTTGTTCTTTACTGTAACTTTGTTTAGCTGCCGATAATCTATGCACATTCGGAGCGAGCCATCTTTCTTCTTCACAAACAAGACTGGCGTACCCCACGGGGAAGTGCTCGGCCTGATAAAACCTTTATCTAACAAGTCTTTCAACTGCTCCTTTAATTCTCTGAGTTCTGCAGGAGCCATACGATAGGGAGGTATTGATATTGGCTGAGTGCCTGGTAATAAGTCGATAGCAAAGTCTATTTCCCTTTCTGGGGGAATACCAGGTAACTCATCAGGAAATACATCTGGGAATTCATTTACCACTGGGACAGACTGGAGTGTCGGAGATTCTGCTTGGACATCCTGAATTCTGACAAGATGGTAAATACACCCCTTAGATATCAACTTTCTCGCCTGAAGGTAGGAAATAAACCTACCTTTTGGCGTCACGGTGCTGCCCTTCCACTCCCGTACTGCTTCCCCCGGAAAGTGGAATCAGACCGTTTTGGTCCAACATTCAACAATAGCAAAACATGGTACTAACCAATCCATACCCATTATGGCATCGAAGTCTATCATTTCTAACTCGACCAGATCTACTGTGGTCTGACGATCGGCAACCTCTACTTTACACCCGCGGTAAATTCGGCTAGCTGTGATAGAGTCACCAACGGGTGTGGATACTAAGAAGGGCTGCTGTAATGATTCTGGTACAATACTAAACTTCCGTGCCACAAATGGAGTAATATAGGACAAGGTAGACCCTGGATCAATTAACACATAAGCAGGGTGTGAACAGATAGTTAGCATACCTGTCACAACATCAGGCGACGCTTCTGAATCTTGCCTCCCTGATAAGGCATACATGCGGCTTGGACCCGCACCTGTACTGGAGGACCTTGATCTGCCCCGACCCCTGCCTGCTGAAATTGAGGGCCTGCGCCCAATCGAGGATGCTGTGGCTCGTGATCCTGCTGATGCCCCATCCTGTCTATCACGGTTCTCTCGACCTCTAGCTGGGCAATCTTTCATCAAATGGCCTTCTTGGCCACAATTATAACATGCGGTGGAGCCATATCTGCATGCTCCAGGATGGCGTCGACTGCATATAGGGCAAAGTGGTAGGGTATACCTGCTCTGCTCTGCCCTCCTCTGTGATGGTGAATCTGCCATCTGCGAGCCTCTACCAGTCCCTGACTGCCCCCTGCGGCTGAATCTGCCCCCTTGTGACTGTGGCGGAGGCGGGGGCCTGGGCGGCCTGTCTGACAATCGGGGCCTGGGTCCTCCCCGCCCCTCTCTCTGTAACTCAATTGGCCTGTCCCGGCGATGCTGTTCCTGATTAACCCTTCTGACCTCTCGTTGTCACTGTCTGATGCCCTCAATATTCTGGGCAAATTCCTGAATGCGAGCAATATCCATGTCCTCTCGCAGTGTGGCTGTAGTGCAAATCTCAACATATTCTGGATTCAACCCCGTAATAAAGCGATGCACTCTGGATGCCATGGTATCAACGAAGGCCGATGCATATCGGGCTAAGGAATCAAACTGCAAGGAATATTCCCGAACACTCATGGCCCCCTGTTCTAGATGTAGGAACTGGTCTACCCGGGCCTGTCGAATCTCTCGCGGCAAATAATGATCCAGAAAGGCTCCCGAAAAACTGGACCAGGTGGGAGGGGAAACATCTCTCCCTCGGGACCTCTCCCAGCTTTCGTACCATAACACCGCAATATCCCGTAACCAGAATGCGGCCAACTCAACTGACTCAGTAGACGTGGCATGAATAACCCTGAAGATTCTCTGCATCTGATCCAGAAAATCCTGGGGGTCCTCTGTTCGGTCCGTGCCTGTGAACTGTGGGGGATTCAGGGCTAAGAACTCTCGGACCCTCGAACTACCGGGCCCTCCTGATGATTCTACAACTGTGGATGGCATTGGCTGACGCTGAGCAGCCATCATCTGTGCTAACATAACTACAGCACTCCTAACCTCCTGGTCAGAAGGAGTCAATATAGTGGCTGCTGAAGGTAATGTCGCCCCAAGTGGCTCCTGACGTGGTGGAGACTGCTGAGGAGGCTGGGATGATGCCTCTGTAGTGCCCTCTGATCGGCTGTCTCCAAAGGAGGGGGAGGCATCCTACTGGTGCCTTCTCCTGCTGCAATGTCTAAGTTCCGACCCGTGATAGGATGGCGCTGGTCTGACATTATCTGTAACCAAAGAATATGGTAAGATTTTTAGGGACTCAACCCTAAACTGTACCGCTCTACAGCGCGACTGAATAAGAATAAAAGACAACCATCCTATCATGCCTTGCAGCCTCCTATCCATAGTATGTGGTGCACAACACATCCATGGACAAGACTCTGCTTAGCACGGCTTGCAGACTCCCTGAGATACGACCTGCTCTGATACCAAGTTTGTCACACCCCGCCTTGGGGGGTATGACTGGCACCTGGTGCCCTACTAGGACCTAACCTGCTGGACTGTTAAGCCTGGGCACGTCTGGTGCCTGGCTGGCTCTGACTCACATTTCTGGAAACAAAGGGCTATATAACGGCTGTAAATACAGCCCCGGCCCATCGGCCTATAGCCTTCTGTACCTGTACTAGCAGCTGACCAGAAACATATTAATTCAGGGGGGACCTATGCGGGCCGACAAGGCCACCATGCTGTCTGGTTATCTGCAACTCAATCATAAAGCACAAAAGAAACTACGTGACCGGCAAGGTCACCACTACTGGCAAGCTATGGCCCCACACGACCATCATAATAGAAAGAAGGAATACTAACAGCTATACAACTGCACGGCCTCACACGACCGGCTCATCTGACCACAGGGAATATAAACAGACTGCAAGCCTCTAGGAAGAATAATAGAAATGATCGGGAAAGGGCCCCGACCTACCCGTACTGTACAACAAAAAGCACTGGACTACACCTCTAGAAATTCAGTCTCCGGATGACAGGAGCTGAATACTCAACCGCTGATGGGGATCACGTGGTATCGCCTGCTCGTCTATGGGTACCTGCAGGCAAGTAATGCAGCGCCCCACTGGGCGTCAGTACCGCTGGTACTGAGTATGTAAAGTAATAATTGAAAGAGATATCTGAAATCAAATACATAACTAATGAAACTGAGATAAGAAGGACTAGATTAACTGTCTGATGGTGTAGATCGTACCTGTTCTTACTTATACTGAAGGGAGTAGGGATCATACCTGGAGACGTATCATTATACTACTAGTCTGCTCGTATCTACTGCAATATAGCATAACATACATAACATAACATGGCATACACAACCTTACCCGGCCCCCATAAGCCGGGAGGTACAATCAACACGGAATCTATACCCCTACCCCGGTCATCCCATCTCCTATACTGGCTGTAAGCATCCTGCCGGTCCCCTGGGTATGCACTTGGGCTCGCTAAGCCCCTGACTATAACTGTATCTGAGTCCGGAGGACTCCTGAATCTGCACCCGGGCGTATCCGCTCGACTGGGGTGTGTAAGGGTCGATCAAGGCACAAATATGGGGAAAACTGGCATCCCATCTTCGTCCCCTGGCAGGACGGCATGCCACTCTATAGAGTGACGTATCCTCGTCCTCTGGTGGACGAGTCGATACAGCTATTAACCCTGGGGTGGTCATGGGTGCTAGGTAATCCAACCCCAAACAATACAACGGTCTCAACTGGTAATACTGTCTGTGTATCTCACATGCTGAGGCTAATAGGGGTAAAGTACCGTACATATTACATGCTGAGCTAATGATAGCAATCTGTACGTATTTAATACGTGCTGAGGCAGGTAAAGATGTATAAATATGAACATAGTCTCCTGCCGGGCTGTACTGGGCAAATGCTATATAAGATAATGTTTCTGCTGAAAATTCTGCTATTTACTAAGTTTCTGTATACACTATATGCTGGACTAGTGATAGAAATAAGTACATACTTAATACATGCTGAGGCTGGAAGTACTATATATGGATGTACGAATATAGTCTTTCTGCTGAACTATGCTGTACACTGATTTTCCATAGCAACATGATTTACTATTTCTGACATGCTTTCTAAACTTCATTTTAGTCTGCTATTCTATTTCTGAAGAGCTCTATGGGTATTGCTTTACTATACGGGGTTTCAACTGAATACCACCATATCTTAACATGGCATATCACATTACATACTGAGTATACTGGGCAATCTCTAACACTTGCGTTAAAATCTATATCATACTGATAGATTTCATATACATTACAACCCAATGTTCTCACATCGTACCAATATTCATAATAACGCAATACTCGACTTCTGAACATTCTACTGGTCCGTAATTTATTACACTATACTGATATTACTTAACTTGCCGAAGAAAACTAACTTTACATACCTTATCTTTGACTATTCGTCCGTCGGACGAGGCTCGGCCGGTACTTCAACTATTTTCTCCCAACTGCATTCATAAATACGTCAATCAATACTAAATACAGCTTTATTGTAAAGAGCAACGTTACTTTCGATATAGTTTATAGCCTAAACTTAGGCTTATCGAAAGACGGTCAAAAACACGCTATTTCTCAGCGGCCCAGAAGGGAGAAGTATTCACTTCTCAGCTAGGAACACATAGACATTAATTTAGAGCAATTCTACTTACCTTAGTTCGGTGGCTCGCCGATTCATCGGCCGTATTTCACGAAAATATATAATTTTCTTCGTCTTCCTCGGCTTCACTGCGTTTCTCTGGAAATTTATAAGTGTTAAATGAATTTAAACCGAAGTGGGGGCTTTATATACTTGGGCCTGAACCTGGGCAACGTGTCACGGAGCCATCGCGGAGGCCTCACCTCCGTGACACGCTGCCATCGCGGAGGGGCTCTGCCTCGGCTCCTCCCGCGATGGTTCGACGGGTTTCTCGTCCGATCTTTTTCCCGGGCCTCTCCAACACGTATGGCCTTCAAATATGCTTAACCAACATGGGAATAGGTCATCTAAGTACCGGGAATTCTACGGGGTGTAACATATTAATAGATAGAAAGTAGAACGCCATGTTATCAGGTATGCCTCTTACTCTTTTCAGTAAAGTTATGCTCTTTTCAGTCAGTCTCAACCCATCTCCTATTACTTCAGTATGTATCAGTATTATTGTTTGCTTTCAGTTATTTTCAATTATTGCTTGCATACTCAGTACCAGTGGTACTGACGCCCGTTTTGGGGCGCTGCATTACTTGCCTGCAGGTACTCATAGATGAGGAGCAGATCCCTCGTAGTTCTAGCTAGCGTACAGAGTCTTCAACTCCTGTCATCCGAAGCTTGACTGCTAAAGGTTTACTTCCCTTTTTGTTTGAACAGTATGGGTAGGCTGGGGCCCTGTCCCAACTATCTTATTATTCTTAGAGGCTTGCGGATTTTATATTCTTTATGGTTTGTTGTACTGGTCGTATGGGGCCGTATGTATGTGACTACCGTGTGGGGCCTTGTTCAGTTGTCAGTTGGTGACCTTGTCGGTCACATATCAGTTCAACACTTGATTATACTTTTCAGTGATAACTAATCAGCATGGTGGCCTTGTCGGCCCGCATAGGTTCCCTTATGCTCAGTTGTTCTGGTTAGCTGTTATATATTCCTATAGGTGGCTATAGTCCTAGTCAACCGGAGGCTGTATTTACAGCCGTTATATAGCCCGTTGTTTTCATTAATCCACTTCTGGAGCCAGCCTGGCACCAGAAGTGCTTAGGCTCAGTAGTCCAGCAGTCCAGGTCCTAGTAGGGCACTAGGTGCCAATCATGCCTCCCAAGGCGGGGCGTGACATATAGGTTTGACAATCATATTGGCCTTAACCTCATCTCTTTTGAAGTTTAAAGAATTAATATTCTTCCTATAGATTTAGTCAGAGGATCGGCTAAATTCATTTTTGACTTCACATGGAAATTACTCCATCTCATAACAGTTGTTTTATGATGTCATGTCTTAATTTCATGTGTCTACTCTTACAATTATAAGATTTATTTTTTGCAATGGCAATTGCTGCTTGACAATCACAATATATAGACATAGGAGACAACTCATCCTTTATTAAAGAGATATTGGTTAAGAAATTTCTTAGCAACTCAGTAGAACCAGCTAGCTCCAGAGTTACAAACTCTGACTCCATAATCGATCTAGCAGTGATTGTCTTCTTAGCTGATTTCCACAATATTTCTCCACCACCTAAGATGAACACATAGCCACCAGTGGGTTTTGTCTCATCTGAATTCGAAATTCAGTTTGCATTGCAATACCCTTCTAAATAGGAGAAAATCCACTATACATGACACAGTAATTCATGGGTCCTCTCAAATATTTCATTAGTCTATCTAATATAGACCCATTCTCTTTATTGGGATTATGAGTATATCTACTCGGTCTACACACAACATAGATTATATCAGGCCTTGTGAAATTCGTTAAATGCATCAGACACCTAATAATCTGTGCATATTTAGATTGAGCAGCTGGGCCGCCATTATTCTTTTTCAATTATGAGTTTGCATCATAAGAAGTGGCTACAGGTGTCACCTCAAAACATTCAAACTTCTTAAGAAGTATATCCACATAATGTTTTTGTGACAATATTATACCATCTTAACTCCTTATAACTTTAACTCCCAATATCATATTTAATTCACTAGATCTTTTATATCTAAATTAGTAAACAAAGTTAATTTGGTACTTTGTACAATATTTAAACTTGTACCAAATATAAGTAGGTCATCAACATATAAGTATATTATCACATAATCATTGTCTACCACTTTAGTATAAACACATTTATCCACTTTAACAGAAGAAAAATTGTCTCTCAATAAGACTTGATCAAATTTCTCATGCCATTGTTTAAGGCCTTAAAGAGATTTAATTAATTTACAAACTTTATTTTCTTGTTTGGGAATAATATATCTCTCATGTTGAACCATATAAATCTCTTCTTCTAAATCACCATTTAACTGTTTTTACATCCATTTGATGGATAAAAAACTTATGAATTGATGCTAAGACAATTAAAATTTGAATAGAAGAAATTCTAGTTACTAGTGCAAATGTATCAAAATAATCAATATTTTTTTTGAAAAAATTCTTTAACTACTAATCTAACATTATATTTATTTATCGAGCCATCAGGATTAAGATTATTTTTGAAAATTCATTTACAACCAATAGGTTTTGCACCAGGAGGTAAATCAGTCAAGACCTTGTATTAGTTTTGTGATGGAATCAATTTCAATTTTTATTGCCTCTTTCCAAAGTTTAGCATTAGAAGAAGATATAACTTCATTTCTATAAGAAAAATATTCTTTTCTAGGACTTTTACTCCTCCTCAGTTTCTCAATATTAGAGGTAATATCATTATTTCTTTCAGCAGGTCCATGAGAAATTTTATCATACAGTGAAAAAATATGTTAAAAAAAATTATGCAGTCTTTGTTTCAATAATAGTATTAGAATCAAGCACATCACTCTTTAAAACAAGAAATCTATATGCAATACTATGTTCAACATATTTAATAAGCATGCAATCAACTGTTTCAGAACCTATTTTCTACTTTTTAGGTTCAGGCAGAAGAACTTTAACAAGGCATGCGCCCCCACACTTTTAAATATTTTAAATTAGGCTTGTAATCTTTCCACAATTCATAAGGAGTTTTGCCAGTTCTTTTATGAGGAATTCTATTTTGCAACAGATAAGATTGCTTCACCTCACAAATTATCAGGCGCATTAGAGTTAACTAACAAGGAGTTCATCATTTCCTTTAATGTTCTATTTTTTCTTTCAGCTACACCATTAGACTCAGGTGAATAAGGATGAGTTACTTCATGAAGAATTTCTTCTTTTTTACAAAAGATATTTAAAGATAAATATTTTCTACCTCTATTGGATCTAATTCTCTTGATTTTTCTGCTTAATTGATTCTCACCCTCAGTGTTATAAGAAATAAAAGTATCATAAGCATCATTTTTATTCCAAAGTAAATACAGAATAGTAAAATCTAGAAAAATCATCAATAAAAGTCACATATAACTTTTATCACCTCTAGTCATGGTTTTTTTTAAATCACCTAAATTAGTGTGAATTAAAGACAATAATTCAGTTTCTTTATTAACCGAAAAACATGATTTTTTAGTAATTTTAGCTTCAACACATATTTCACACTTGTCAAAATTATTTGAGTCTAAACCAGTAACCAAACCAAGTAACTGCATGTTCTTTGTATAAGAGATATCAACATGTCCTAATCTAGCATGCCATAGAGAAATAGACTCAATCAGATAAATAGAAGTAAATATATTTTCCATAAATATTAAGCACAAATAGGCCAGGGTTACAAAATCTTTCCCCCCCCAAAATATTATTTTTGGTCAAAACGACTTCACCATTTTCAAAAGATACCTTCACCCAAACTTTTTCTAATAATCTCATAGAAATCAAATTGGTCTGGATATTAGGAACATGTAATACATCACTTATTGCTAGAATTTTACCATATGTGAGTTTGAGAAAAACTTTTTCTTTTCCAAGAACTTGAGTTGTCCTTAAGTCACCAAGATAAATAATTTCTTCTCCTTTCTTTACTTGGGTGCATGACTCAAAATCTTTTTTGTTTACACATATCTGCCTAGTAGAACCAGAGTTTATCACCCAGTTTCTCACATTGACCTCAATATTTATATCTGAAATAAACGCAACAATTATATCATCCACTTCAGTCAAATTTAATTTTGATTTAGTGGGACTGCCATTTTTTTCAAATATTCTCTTGCATTGGGGTGCTTTTTATTTTATTATTAACATTAGGCTTGTAACCATGTCTATTTTCATACCTGTATTTTGCAACACCATAACCATCTAGAAAGACAACTAGAACAGGCTTAGTCATAGCAACACCGTATTATCAATAGTTTCACAAGAAATACTTCTTACCATAATTTCTTAAATTGTTGGGGAACAAAGAAAAAATATAAACTGATATAAATATTATTAGAAAAATAATAACACTGAGAATTAAATAAAGTATTACTACAATAATTATTATAAGTAATACACACACACACACTTAAGTCATGTTGGGCACTATCCTAAGAAACTATTTAAGCGGTGTGAAATATTTCCCCAGGATTAAACAAGTCTTCTCTAATTAATTAGAGGATATATGAATCAGCAAAATAAATTAAAACTAGTAAATTTAATAAAGAGATTAAAAATAACAAAATAAATTAAAAGTAGAATATTGTCACGATCCGAATGTAGGCCCAGATCGAGACACGAGACAAGAAACCCTGAGAGGCTCTAAGTCGACCCATGGCATGATCATAGAATAACATTAACTATACAATAACTAACAGAATCATAACTGAGTGGAAGCTAACAGATACATAAAAACATAATCTAATAAAACTCTGATACATCAACTAAATCTGTTCACACAGGACGGAAAGTCTCTACACACTGATGAGTTGCTGGGACAAGCCCCCAGCTAACTCCTAAAGTATGAAAACTAAACATAGATGAAAATATAAATTGCGTCCCCGAGAGATGAGGACTCACCTCAAGCAGATGAGAGGGGGAATGAAGCGTATCTAACTATGTGGCTGAGTCTGGAGACCTAAATCTATATCATGAAATGATATAACACATAAAGTATGCGGTCAGTACTTGAAATGTACTGAGTATGTGGGAAGCATAAATAAACTAAACATGCAAGTATACAAGAAGGAAGTAAATTGAATACATCGACATATAACTGAACTGGAGTACAACAACTTAGTCTGAGATACATATATATTGACATTAAGCTTTTATTTGAAAACATTTACTGAAATATAATTAAACTGATGCATAAGGGCCATGTGTTGTACATGTACTGAGAACTGAAGCTCTAACTGATATCATACACTATGTTGACTATCTGCTGATAATTGAGTCTGAGTCCTGCTAAACTAGTTTTTATCTGTAATCTGAAATTATACGGAGCTAAACTGGACTGATATCGTAGACTAACTGACTGAGGGGAAATATTCTCGACTATGGAGAGTCTCGATAAACTAGAACATGGAGGTCACTGGTCGGACGTCATTCGTTTAGTCTAAGTCACTTAAGCTAATTAGAGGCATAAGCATTCAACTGTTTACATCATACTGAACCATTCGGTGTTGATTAAGGCTACTTTTTACTAACAACAAGCCCAAAGGTCTAAAGGATCATTCTCATGCTTTATCATCAAAATTCATATCATCACATTCCTGAATCATCGTTTGAACCACACATT
The DNA here is from genome assembly GCA_035772735.1 of Datura wrightii. NCBI lineage: Eukaryota > Viridiplantae > Streptophyta > Magnoliopsida > Solanales > Solanaceae > Datura > Datura wrightii. Next base: position 163,990,229 of record JASDFA010000018.1, on the reverse strand, counting down.
TTACATTCATGAAACTTATGTAGGATCAGGTCATACCATACACACTTCCACAATATTCAATTCCGAGTTCATAGCATATGACGTATATCTTAGATTCATGTAAGATACCTAGGTAAAATTCATACCTTAACATGTATACATTAAATCATATATTCTAGATTTACGGAAACCCATATAATCAACTCATACCTTGAACATGTACCATGAGATCATGGTGAAAGCATATGAATAATTCATGAAACCCCATTTCTAAATTTACTCTAAATCATAATGAAAACTCTATAATCATGCCATTTTCATAGGTTTAACTCATACCTTTACATAGAAAACATAGTGAAAACATGCACATACTTTACATTGATCAAACCCATAAATTCTAACCGTATCTCAACATATCTATTAAATCATATATTCTAGGTTTAAGAGAATTCACACGATCTTCATATACATTAGACATGAATACAAGTTCATGATAAGAGCGTGTGAATAATTACGAAATACCACTCGAAGTTCTAGGCTATTTCATGGTGAAAATTCTAAAACCATGCATTTCTCATATCAAATACATAATTCTAGATATCGAAATTATTCCCGTAAGAATACATGATTGTTGATTATAATGGCTTTTAAAAATTCATAGAAGCTGTAGAAGAAATCATCCATAAATCAAAACCCTAAACCATGCTTTTCTAGAACAAGAGATTTGGGTTTTTAATAAAAAGTTTGGGGCACAAGGATGGAAGGATGTCCTTGTTGAAAAACCCAGATACCTGACTAGATGAAACCCCCACTTGAACTTGAACCTTGAAGCCTTTGAAGAAATCCTTTTGAATCATTGAGTCTTGAGAGAGAGGAGGAAGAAGAGTTTGAGAGTGTATTTTGAAAGAATAAGGTATTAGGCTAGAAGAAACCCTTAAAAACGTCCCATTTAATACTCAAAACCACGTAGCTTAGAAGTTAGAAGCATAGAATTTTACAAAAAAACACCCTTGAAAATTCGCAAGAAAAGTCCACCCTACTAGTCCCCACGAGGCACTCCACAAGTCGTGGGGTTGGCATTGACTCGTGTGACAAGTCATGGAGTGCACTAGACGATTTCTCAAAAATTCTTCTCAGATCTGCCGACGACTGATTTCACGAGTCATTGTCCATATTAATGACTCGTGATTCCTTGCATTTCCACTGAAGCCCACAATTCCTGCTCCTTCTTCCCATGACTGCCCTGACGAGTCATTACTTGACACGACAACTCATTAGGTCGTCTGTGGTCACTAGACCTTACTGCACCTCTTGAATGCTCCTAACGTGTCTGACCACGACCTATTAGGTCATCTAACGAGTCGTACCACAACTCGTTCTGAGGCGAAATCTCCACTTCCCTTCTGAGTTCTTTCTTTAAGTCTAGGATCTGATCTTAGAAACTTTCAGGGTGTTACAATATCTCCCACTTGGAAACATTCTTCCTCGAATGTTGGCTAAATATACTAAAAGGATGGGGATGGAACTAAAATTCCAAAATCGAGCAATTACAGCTGAAACTAATAAGTATCTGAATCCGGGTTGATCTTACATATCTGAACTGAATGTCTAAATCGTGCATGCATGCTAAGATGTGCGAGGGACTGAAAGACATGAAACTGACATGGAACTAGATAAAACACTGAGAAGGATTCTTTCCCTCCGACTGGTATTGAGCTAGTATGGACTGAGCTATCATTCTCAAATCGTCTTCTGATACTGAGCTAGAATTCATGATATCTAGTCTACTGAAGGTAAGGAACTCATGAGCACGAACTATTCATGGCATCTATTACTGAGCACATACAGGAGTTAACCTTATCTACTGAGCTACTAAGGCAACATCTAAAGACTGCGTTCAAGCTGAACATATTGGAAGACATGAGTTATCACATATAGCTGGTTCATAACATGAAGATGAACCTTAAGGATTTATAGAGTAAGACTGACATCATTGTCTGAAGCGTTTATCTAGAAATTCTGGGAGTCTGCACATAGGGATAGGTAGAGCATATCTTCAACTGAAATATAAGAGAAGTTATCTAAACCTGGAGGGATTGACATACCACAACCGATAGGGATGGAACTCCCCTGCTAGCATACTCAAGATCCAACTTGTCTCACATACTTACCATCTCCCCCTTAGCTTAAAGCCATCATTCTAAGGTTACTGAATCTTTCATAAGGTCGGGGCTAAATCACTAACTCCTAACTTCTCCTTCATCTCTAATATTCACTACAAGCCTTATACTCACAACTATTCACATCACACATTGACCATCTCTTCTCAACAAACATTATAGGACTCCTTATTCAATACTGGGGTTCTGGGGATAGAAATATGCAAAGAGTTACACAAGAAATTTATAACATACCTGTGACTATTTCTGGCGACTTGCCCTTATCTTGATGTGTTGCCAAGGCGTAGGAGCGGTTTTGACATTGTCCGTCACCCGCACTAGATGATGCTTCCTGCTGAAATGGATGGGCTATCAGAGCTACTGAAGAGGTGGCCGAGGCTATACTCTTGCCTAGCTTAGTTGTTTCCCAATCCCGGTGCTTATGAACCAACTTGCCGCACCAAAAACAAGCATTCAAGCCGGCAATGCATTCTACCAAATGGTGTTTCCCATAGCTCATACACAAAGGGTACGTAATCTCCCTTACCTTGGGTTTATATGGTATAATGGCTGTCAAAGGTGCTGGGGCTGATGATTTCTACTGGTAGCATGAGCGGTGTCCACCACTCGTCCTTTGTGGGTAGAACTCTAATTCTCCGGTTCTAGATCTCTTTTCCTCTCTCTCTTTTTCCTTCACCCGTTCCGCTTCTAATATTTGAGCGAATCTCACCAACCGTAGGAAGTCTATGTCATTGTGCAACATGGCAGTTCTGCACTCTTTGTCCAAGGAGACTGACACTCCATTCACAAATCTGCTCATATGAGCCCTCTGTTGGCCACCATCTCCAGTGCATACTTGGACAACGGGGTAAACTCCAATGTGTACTCCTGGACAGTCATGTCGTTTTGTCTCAAATTGATGAACTCTATGCCTTTGCCTCCCTCAACTCCCTAGGGAAAAACCAGTCTAAGAGTATATTCATAAACTCATCCCAACTTACGGGGGCTTCTCCAACTCCCCGACTATCCCTCCACCGGCAAAACCATATATAAGCGACTCTTTTCAGCTGATAGGAGGCTAAGTTTGTGCTCTCAGTTCCCGTCACCCTATGATTGGGGTGATCTTCTGGATCTCTTCCAAGAACTCATACGGGTCCTCGTCCACCTTTGAACCTAAGAATTCAGGTGGATTCATTCGGAGGAAGTATCTTACTCTCACCTCTGCTATGTTCCCATTCTGGGGAATGCGAGCCATTGCTTGCTGATTAATCTGGGTGGTCATGGCCTGCGCCAACATATGAAGTGTTGCCTTGAACTCGGCATGAGTGACATGTTCATCCATTGGGTTCGCTTGGGCTGGTGGGGCTTGCTGGAGCCCATTACCATTTTTTCTTCCATTTGCTCATCAGGGAGGCATTATCTGCAAGAGCGTAAAACACGAGTCAAGAGAGGAACATTTAGAGATTCATACTCTAGGCACAATAAGAATCACGAAGAAAAGAAAACATTCCTAAAATGTCTCGTAGCCTCTTCGTCATAAGTGTGGCATGCTTCACACCCATGAAGAAAACTCTACTTAACGCAGCTTTCAGACACTCTAGGACACTCTGAACCTTCGGCTCTAACACCAAATTTGTCACGACTCGAACATAGGCCCAGATTGAGACATGGAACAAGGAACCCCGATAGGCTCCAAATAGACCCATGGCATGATCATAGCATAACATTAACTAGACAATAACTAACAGAATCGTAACTGAGCATAAGCTAACTGATACATAAAAACATAATCTAATAAAACTCTGATGCATTAACTAAATTTGTTCACACAAGTCTGAAAGCCTCTACTATACTGATGAGTTGCTGGGACAAGCCCCCAGCTAACTCCTAAAGTATGAAAACGGAACATAAATGAAAATAGAAATCGCGTCCCCAAGAGATGAGGACTCACCACAAGCAGCTGAGAGGGGGAAAAAAGCATATCTAACCACATGATTGAGTATGGAGAATCTATATCATGAAATGATATAGCACATAAAGTATGTAGTCAGTACTTGGAATGTACTTAGTATGTGGGAAGCGTAAATATACTAAACATGCAAGTATACAAGAAGGAAGTAAATTGAATACATCGACATATAACTGAGTTGGAATACAAAAACCCTATCTGAGATATATATATATATATTTACATTAAGCTTTTATTTGAAAACATTTACTGAAGTATAATCAAGCTGATGCATAAGGTCCATGTACTGTACTTATACTGAGAACTGAAGCTGTAACTAGTATCGTACACTGTTGTCACGCCCACCTTGGGAGGCATTACTAGCACCTAGTGCCACACTGGAATCTGACTGACCTGACTAGGCTTATGCAAATCTGATGCAAGCCCGTAACTTGACTCAAGAAAACAACGGGCTATATCTCAGCTATAAACACAGCCTCCGGCCGAAAAGGGCATATAGCCACTTGTAAATAAAACAGCTAACCAACAACAAGCAATAAAAGGGATCCTATGCGGGCTGAAAAGACCACCATGTTTCCTAGTTATAACAGAAAAGAAGACAAGCTACTATACTAGGCCCCACATGGCCAACATATGAAGCATAACTGATTAAAGCCCCACATGGCCAACATACAACTAACTGACTGACGACTATAGTCTGCAAGCCTCTAAGAATTATAAATAGTGGTCTGAATAGGGTCCCAGCCTACCTAAAATGCTAAATAATTGAAATATCGAAATCTCTAGAACCTGGCAACTCCGAGTGAAAGGAGCTGGACCAACTGCGGATTCTGAACAGCTGCTACAGAAGACCCTGGACTCTGTCTTCCTAAACTTGAAGGCAAGTAATGCAGCACCCAGGGGAGGGCGTCAGTATAATATGTACTGAATATGTAAGACAGTCATAGAAGCTAAATGTAAACTGTTAAATACTGAAAGTAAATAGAAAAGAGGGGCAGAAGACTTAACCTATAAACTGACTTATTCGTAATCTGCATCTAATATAAAATGACATGTACATGAGCTACAATTGCACAATCGTATATTCATAAGATATAGCTAGCAGGCAAAAATGCAAACCAGAACCTAACCTGGACTCCATAAGTCGGGAAGGTACAAGCAATACAAAATAACCTACTTAAGACCCCATAAGCCTCGACAGGTGCCAATCAGTCTATATACCCCTATTTCCCTGCAAGTAACTATAACTATAACTCAATACGACCCTCGCGACCTCAATCTAGTATAACTCAATATGGCCCTTGCGGCCTCAATCTAGTGAAACTCATTACGGCCCTCGCGACCTCGATATGATAGAACTAGCCCTCGCGGCCTCAGTAAATGGAACTCTATATGGCCCTCGTGGCCTCAATAAATGGAACTCAAAATAGCCCTCGCGGCCTTAGTAAATGGAACTCTGTACAGTCCTCACGACCTCAATAAATGGAACTCCAAATGGCCCTCGCAGCCTCAGTAAATGGAACTTTGTAAGGCCCTCGTGACCTCAATAAATGAAACTCAAAATGGCCCTCGCGATCTTAGTAAATGGAACTATGTATGGCCCTCGCAACCTTAATAAATGGAACTCAAAATGGCCCTCAAAACCTCAGTAAATAGAACTTTGTATGGCCCTCGCGGCCTCAATAAATGAAAATCAAAATGGCCCTCGCGGCTTTAGCAAATGGAACTCTGTATAACCCTCGCGACCTCAATAAATGGAACTCAATGTGGCCCTCGCAGCCTCAATAAATGGAACTCTGTAGTCATTATATTATTCTTGTGAGCGTAGCCCTATAAGCACAAAACCCCTCACAACCTAAACACTGTATGAAGTGACCAAACTAACTAGGGTTAACTCTGACGAGGGTTACAATGTCCTCGCTGTCGACTTAATTCTATTTGTAGCAGCTCACTATAGTATTCTTACTTTGGAACACTTGTCCTCTACGTAGAACAACTGTAGGGCTGCTACTAATCGGATATGCTCCCGAGAAGTCATCCCTAAACTCCCATATGGAACTTATTATAACTCCTGGCCTGGGGTAATACTGTAATACTGTGGTTTTACTCCTTGAGACACTAACTGAGTCTGTTCAGATTTCGTACGCCTTCTCTGGGCGATCCCTAACCTCATGGGTGTGTTTATATGGACTTAGCCGTTCTCGACAACCTGTACCTGGATATGTGATAAGAGTAGGCTGGGGCGTTGGTCCTGTATCTAGCTACTAACAAAACCTCCCCCCCTTAGGGTGCCTACTACTCTATCAGGTTGTTACAACTGAGGTGGTGCCCTAAGTGGCCTGTGTGATAAGCACCATGTCGACTGAAACTAACTGTAGTGGCGATAGCCACTAGATGGCAGACTGACCCTCAACTCTTTGGGCAACTCTGGTGCCACTAACTCTAGTGTGAGGCCATACTAACATAGTTATAGCCCTGGAGGTATCAAGGTACGCCAACGGTCTCTGGACGAGCTCTACTAACAGTACAGGCACTAAACTGATAGTTAAATCGTCCGGCTGCGCCTATGTTGTTCAACTTACTAACTTAGGCCTAACTATTACCCACAACCATCTGAAGCCTAGGCCTGGCAGCAAAACATCTTTTCTATTCATTCACAGAACAGAAGGGCAAAGGAATTTCTATGAACCTTCTAGCGTGAGTCACCCTTAACCTCTTCTTTCCCGATGAGGGATATTGCAATATACTCCTAATATGCTTTCAAACAGCTAACTACAACATATGTAACCATAATCTACTGATAGGAGCTAACCACGACATACCTGGATCTTATATATTCATTACAGCTAATCACAACAAGTAGGATCATTGTCTATGCTTAGAAACATAAGTCGTATAATTATATGATGAGAATAACTTGCCGAAGGAATAAGAATTAAGATACCTCGACTGTAGTTTCCCGAATAGCTGAAGATTTTCAACTTGGATTCGTCAGCTCTTTTCAGTTGTAACTGTTATACCGGGAGAAAGAGATAAATTTCAATACCAAATTCGGCGTAAAAGGAAAACTTTTGATATTAATAGCAACTATAATTTAACTATGTAAAATATGACCAAAAACTTATAATTTCTCAAGGGTTCATAAGGGAGAAGTGCTTCCTTGATGTCTTTGATCATTTAGGAATTATTTTGGCGCAATTCTAATAACTTTTGCTTGGCGGGGTTACGATTTGTGGGGCGAATTGCGAGAAAATAATTATGTAGTAATGCTCCCTGTAGGGTTAGAATTTGATACCTGATGTTAATTTGAGATTGGACAGCGTTTGGTAGCGTAATCGGGCGAAAATATGTTGAAAATGTCGTGGGTTCTTTGTTCTTGTTGTGGGTTAATTTATGAAATGACTTGAAAATACAAAGGGACATATATATAGGGGCATGGACGGTGGCATAGGGATGCCCTGCGCCTCCCAAAGAGCCACAGGGCCTGGCGCCCTGCGCCTCTCAAAGCGCCAGCAGGCCTGGCGCCCCGCGCTGGCTAGTGCACTACTGGTTGGCGCGTTGCACTGGCCTTGTGCGCACTAGTCCCGTTCGACCCCGCTTCTGAGGCTTTTCCTACACGCGTCAAGATCTATTTATCCGTCAAAAATCCACGCATACGCCTACTAACTGATGTCATTTTGCGGGGTATAACATCCCCCCCCTTAGGAACACTCGTCCTCGAATGTCATTTTCAGGTTGGCAGGAGTTTACTCTTTTAGCTAATACTTAGAAAATTTTTGGCAGAGCCTCCTTTGTAATATGGACTATCTGAAGAACCTGAAAAGCAGAAAAGTCCAATATAGGTATCTCACAAGGCATATAACAACTATTCCACAACAGAATGGTAGTTAATTGAACTGTATAGATAGCATAAATAGTAAAATAATAACTAAACAACAACTTTACCTTAACTGCATAGTCTGGATCAATATTGGAACATATGAGGATATCTGGATCTCATGTTGTCCTCAGCTTTCCAGCTCATCTCTTCTTTATTCTTTTTCATCTACAGTACTTTAACTGAGCTACATCTTTAAATTCTCAATCTTCGAACTTGCTAATCTAGTATGACAACTGGAACCTCTTTATAGTTTAGTTCCTTAATAACTTGAACTTCCTGAATGGGACACAACTTAGGATGGGTCTCTTATAAGTGTTCTACAACATTGACATGCAAAATACTAAATCGACCAATTTCAGTTCTGAAGGCAATTCCATCCCTTATGCCACTTTTGCCTGCTCTTGGGAAGATACAATATGGCCAATGAACCTAAGGCTAAGCTTTCCTTTTCTCTAATTCTTGTAGTGCTCTTCATCGCTGAATCTTTTAGGGATACTCAGCCGTTGCTTTAATCCTTAACTGTCTACACTGTACGTTAGGGTAAGACTTCCAACGATCTCGGGCTATCAATACCCATTTCTTGATAAGTTTAACTTTTTTTGTCTGCCTGTTATATTGTTCCCTGGTTCACTACCTTTGATTTATCTGCTTCAAGTCATCATATAGAGGGCCTACATCTCCACCCGCAACAAATCTCCAGCATCTGAACTGGGTGCTCTGCTTAGCTATTTGTTTAGAGACGAGGAGTCGTACTCAACTTAACATGCATCCCAACTTGTTCTGAAAGCCTTTCTAAAACTTAGCTGTACGTTGTGCCTTTTTTTCATAATTTACTAAATACTTTAGCTTGACACAACCAAACTACTCTTTAAGCATTTAATTCGGCATAACCTTTAGCTGAAAAATAACTCACCTAGAAAAACATGAATTGACCTTATTACCCTTTCTACACTAACTCAAGTGAGGTCAATTTACCCCTGGTACGAGGTATCCTTATAACTATGATTATATTGACTATTCTCCATTCCTTTCACAGGCACGACGACCTCCTGGATTGGCCTGCTCAGTTTCTGCTGTCCAGCTTTCCCTAGTTGATCATTAAAGTTCTGCACTATGACTCAATAATGTCTTCCTTCTCCCATTCCATCAGTAGGTCTCTCTTATAGCCTGATGCATTTTCGTTAAAATCTGGGTGAAGTGAGTAACAAATATGATATACCTTAGCTAGAATCTGCTGATGAAGTTCGGTCACCTTGGGGACACAGAGATAGCCTCTGGATCTTATGACTTAGCCCCTTATTATCTTAAAGGCTAATAACTTCCTACTGGGCTTTGTCTTTGGATTGTACTAGGTTAGATTCTCTGTGTCGGTACTCCTCTACCTCCACACTGGTATGATATTGCAGCATTCTAGGCTACCACCTCATTATCTCTTAACTGTCAGCCCGATGCTCATTTCTCGACATTCAGGAGTGGTCCTATGCTCTGTCAATTTACTCTTAGCCTGGGGTGATTTTATTTCCCTCCGGAGTTAAGTACATGTGCCTTTCCCTTTACTTCCATGGGCTGAGTTCTGGAGTTCATGCCCTTTGCGTCATATTGTCAAAGACATTACTGACCAAGTTTGTTGACCTGTATCGTTCTCACCCGTACTCAGCCCAAATTCGTTCATATGATCTTTTTGTCCCTTGACATAACCAACTAGTGCCATAGCCATTATTCTGCAGGTACATCTTATAGTCATTAATGCACTGCTGCAGAATCGACCTAATTATGACCTAAGCTTTACCGTTGCTAGGGGTTTATCACTTGTAGACTCTCACGCGTACTTTGAGTGCTATTGGTAGTCTTCCCTGCTCTCCTAATTTACTATCGTGAAGTCCTAGACAATTTACTTAAATTATAGGGGTCTCCACCACTTCCTAACACTTTCCGGAGTCAACAAATCCAACCCTCCTTTGCCATTTACTCTAGGCAATATCGCCTCAATTCTTATGCTCTTTGCTATATTGAAAACAAAACTGGGAGGCAGGAATAGCCGTTTCTTACTACAATGGGACTGAGGTATGGAACTTTACAACATTTGAAGGGTTGGAGGTAAGAATCCTGCAATTCCCTCTCCTTTTCACACCCTTTAGGTAATCTGACATTAACTGTCTCCCTTGCTAGATCTTGTATATCTAATAGATAACCTCCTACTATGAGGTTATAAAAAGAACTGGGGACGAGGCTGGCATGTCTACTACCTTATGAGATTCCTGGTGCCCCAGGAAAATACTGAGAAAATTAAAAGACATTCTCCTTTGTCCTCAAACTGGTTGTCCCCCAATTATGGCATCGCACTGGTACCCTTTCCTGCTACTGTGGCTAACTGGCGGCTGGCTGGAGTCTATCTCATATCGAACCTTATCCTAGATAGACATAACATTAGTTTTTAAAAACTTTTTCCAACCCAATTTGCCTCCACCTCGTACTACATAGCTTTAAACCCGCCCCACACCCACGTAGCTTAAAACCTACCCTGGCCCATTGCCATCGAAGTAATATTATTGATATTTTTTGCTTTTTTCAAAATTGTCATAATTATTAAATTATTTTATTCGATCTTGATGTTTATATAAACCAAAAGGATAGATAATTTGAATTGAAGCTCAACAAAGATCAGATCAAAAAATAATGTTGCACCTGGAGTCTCAAAATTCTGAATCTGTGATGAGTTGGTAATTTACCTCTAAATTTTGGTAGTTTCCTCTAAATTTTAATTGAAAATTAGTGGTTGTAAATACTAGTTTAGTTTACTTATCTTTCTTGAGCTTGAGAAAGAAGAGTGAGATATGGGTGAGGAAACAATAGTAGAGATTTGGAGTGTGGATGTATGGGGTTGAGCTAGAGATAATCAAAACCTACATTCCCACTCCATTAAAGAGTTAAGGCTAGAGATAGCTTGACCCTTCCTCAAGCTAGGTGTGGTTGATTTTTTATTAGGATCTTGGGGTTTGAGAAAATCCAAAGCAAAAATATCCTTGTGGTTAAAAAATAAGAGGATGTACTTTGATCCATGCAATCCATTCTAGAAATTGAAGCTAAGACAATTGAATAAATCCTAGTCTAGTTAACCTTCATCTATTGCATATCCCTAGCCCTTTCCTATTACTTGCAACAAATCGTTTGCTCAATCTAGTTTCATAAATTCGAATTCAATATTGTTTTCCCTTTTTCCCCCAATTTTTACTTTATACATGTTAACAATGATGCATTATTCTTTAATTTAGTTTATAAGTTTTGGTTGATCCTTCTCGACTCCTTATAGTATTCGACCCCGATACCTATCCTGTATTTTATTATTAACAACGACCATTGCCACCACCCTTAACTGGGAGAGATGTATTGAGTGTTATCAAAATAATGGCGCCGTTACCGTAGAATTGAGATGTGATTGCCATTAGTTGTTTAGTAAATCAAATTTAATTTTGAATCTTGTGTTGATTTTACATTACTTTTGTAAATTTTCTTCTTGCTTATGTGTGTGAAAATGAGCCACGCTAGCACCGCGAGTAACATGGATGGTTTAATGGAAGGAGAGGATGGTCCTGTGATAAATGATGTGGCTAGTGCCATTTGCCTACCACCCATAGTAGGAAATGCTGTTTTCAATGTAACAAGCACTATGTTGCATCTCTTACAAATGAAGGGGTTGTTCGGAGGACAAGCTAGTAAGGATGCTAATCATCACCTCAGGAACTTTATTAAAATTTGTCAATCGTTCAATATAACCAACATTATCTAAGAATCCATTCGTTTGAGATTGTTCCCATTCTCTTTGATGGGAGAGGCCACGGTTTGGTTGGAGGAGTTGCCTCCTGGGTCCATTACATCGTGGTTGAGCTAACTGAATGGAATGCTATATTTTACCGACCTTCCCAGATGATCTAATTGACAGATGAGATTACAAATTTTAGGCAGCTTCTGGGAGAGCCTATTCATGAAGTGTGGCTCCGATGCATAAAATAGGTTGCCATTTGCCCCAACCGTGGTCTGTCTAATGGGGTGTTTCTTCAAAGTTTTTGTAGGTCACTTGATTCTATGAACAAATTAGTGGATAACAATCTTGCAGATGGTTTAATGATAGACCAAACATTTTGCATTGCTAAAGCACTTCTTGATAGGATGACAAAGACTAATAGAGCATGGCACACTAGACATACCGAGGTGTCCTCAAGTGGTGCATCTTCCAACCAATTAGCAGCTAAGTTAAAAAGGCGAGAGGAAGAGCAGGATAAAACACTAACTAGGATGATGACATAGGTTGAGTTGACGGCCAAGCACATTTTGGGATCCAGAGCCAAAGGAGTTAATGCTTTTGGGACCCAAGGTCACAAACAATATAAGAAAGATGTTCTGCAGCCAAGATATGATGAAGAGTATCAATTCATGGCTAGCCAAATGATGGGTTCTCGTCAAGGATATCAAGGTGCTAATCAAGGCCCTTGGCGTCCTCGCGATGGGAGTCAAGGTTGGAGAGATCGAGCAACCAATGGGGTGATAGAGATAACATATGGAGAAACTGTGAGCCTAAGCAGGATAGGGATAGATAACATAGAAGTGCAAGCCATATACTTCCCCTCCTAAAGATGATGTGGCCTTGATGCAACTTGGTGGAATAGATGCCGGTAGTTCCTAGATTGTGGAGATGCTTTCAAGAGTATTGAAGAAAGTGGAGTCCATAGATAGTGATGTTAAAAAATTAAAAGGGGAGGTTCCTGACCTTGCCCAAATGGTGAGCTCCCATTCAGCTTCAATCAAACACTTGGAAGCCCAAATGAATAATTTATCCACCCAAATGAACCCAAGACTGAAAGGAACTCTTCCTAGTGACACAATGCCAAATCCAAAGAAAGATGTTCATTGCATGGCTACTATCACAAGGAGTGGGAAGGTTGTTACTAATGCGTGTGATAAGGCTAAGGTAGTTGTTTGTTCTAAATCAAGTGAAGAAGACTTTAGTGAAAAGGTGCCAAATGCACCTATTTGTCTTAAGGATGAAAAAGTGCTTGATGAGGAAGAGGTTAGACTCCTCCTAAAGATGTGAATGTTGATTAAGAGGGAGAGGAGGCCCCTAGTGCTAAAGGCCAAGCATTTAGAGTTTCACCTCCTTACCCTCAGCGGTTAACTAAAAAGAAAGAGGACAACCATTTCAAGAAGTTCATCGATAAGTTTAGAAAGTTGTCCATCAACATACCACTGGTAGATGCATTGCTCCAAATGTTGGGTTATGCCAAATTCATGAAGGTGCTTCTAAAAAAGAAAAAAGCTGTGGATGCGTGCATAGTGGAGGTGTCACATCATCATAGTGCAATGATGGCAAGCAACCTTGCTTCGAAAAGGGATGATCCCAAAGCATTCACTATTCCTTGCACCATTGGGGTGTATGTGTTCAATAAAGCTCTCTACGACCTAGGGACAAGCATATATTTGGTGCCCTTTGTGATCTTTAAAAATCTAGGATTGGGAAGTCTGAAGCCCACCACAATAAGGTTGCTTATGGATGATCGATCTATAAAGAACCCCATGGAAATTCTTGTAGATGTGTTGGTTAAGGTAGACAAATTCATCCTTCCTTCCAGCAGACTTTGTTGTGTTGGATTGTGATATGGATATTGAGGTGCTCATTATCTTAGGGAAACCATTCTTGGCCATCGGGCGAACTCTAGTAGATGTTGATCTTAGAGATTTGAAGTTCCAAGTGGGTGGTGACGAAGTGACATTCAATGTGCGCCAACCTATGAAACCACCTAATAAATGTAAAGTGATAGTTGTGATGAATGAGGCAGAGGAGTAAGTGAATCATCTTGAGGTAGAGGAAAAACCTTCAGATGAGTGATTCCATTGAGAGGAGAAATCGTCATGCTGCAATGTTAAATCAAACACTTCTTGGGAGGCAACTTAAATGTCTTTAAATTCATTTTTTACTTCACATCTTTGTTTTTTTGTTGTGTAGAAGGATTGGATTGTGAACAAGATGGAAGAAAATAGAGCATGGGTACTTGCGTGGGACCTGCGAAAAGCAGGTACCAACCTGTGGAGCACACAAGTGCATGTTTGGTCCAGAATGCCTAGTAAGATGAGGAGGACATATGCCTTACCTGCGGAATGCAGGTATAGCACAGGATGGAGACAGTACACCTGGTAGAAATCGTAAAAAAATAGAAGTGACCTGCATCTCACTTGCGAAACGCAGGTGCACATCTATAGACGTAGGTGGAGTGCACATTCCAAATAATGCACTGCGCAAAGTCAAGGCCACCTGTGTCTGAACTGTGGTTCGTAGATTCACATCTGCGATCGCAGGTTCAGCGCAAGTGAAGGCATGAGGTAAAATTCAAAATGTTGACCGACCTAATTGACCAACCTAACCCAGGTCCACCCCATGTTTCTTCAACTTCTCCCCCACTTTCCAAAGACCCCATTTCTACCCACTTTCCCATTTTGTTAACTCCTCAATCACTATTTCAGTTTCCCACGTTCTCCTATTCACTCCCCATCAATTCCACCATAACTTTTCACCTTCTCCCTCCCTATAAAATTCCACCCTTCTTCACCTTCTTTCACCATCACCAACCTTTGAAAACACCACACAAAATAAGAAGAGCTTGGGGCGTGCCATTGTTGTGAAAAGAAAAGCTTTCAAGTTTCAAATTTTATCTCTCTACTCACCATTTGGTATGCTTTTTCATTTTTCATCTTTATTTTCTTGAGCTAAAAGGGCATGTGTGGCATAACAAGCATGAAAACTTTCCTTTTACTTGCCCAATGTTTTACCTATTTCCCCAATCAATATTTTCCATATCTATATGAAATTCAATTTTTTTGGGTATTGTGGGTGAGCTTGGAATTCCAAACTAAAATGGGTAGGAATTCTTGTTTCTTGATGCTATATATAAGGGGTGCGCTATTATTCTTTGAAATTTTAGTTGGGGTTGAAGTTTGCGTAACTTATTTTCTTAAGATACACATTTTTCCTGATGATAGATTGAGTGATGTCTTTCTTAAGGAAAAATCATGATCTATCTTGTGTGCTTGTAATGTAGATGAAAAATGTGATAATGTGCGTGAGTAATGTGAAATGTTAAACTTGCTTGGATGATTGTGGTTTGGATTAGTTACTTGACGTTTTCCGATGATAGACGGGGTATCTTCCTTCTTAAAGGAAGTCGTTTGGTGGTTATATTGGTCTTGTTTGTTGATTGATATTTTAATATATCTTTCAAGGAAGTCTGAGTACACACTAGATATTAATTTTGCTCATAATTGTTGAAAATTGAAGTGAAAGCATGAATTGACGTTCTGGCCTCTATTGAGTAACTGCGTGTCGTAGATCTTGACCTACGGAATGCAGGGCAGTGTAGGAATGAGAAATGAGCTTCAGCTTACTGCCTGAAACCTGTGTTACACCTAGGAGCCACAGTCCTCACCTGCGAAATGTAGATGCAATGTAGGTGGTAGTGCCAAAACGCAGAGTTACTGCTTTGCACCTGCGATTTACCTGTAGGCTACAAGTCCCCACCTGCAAAACACAGTTGTAGCTATTTTACTTTGTAGTAATCAAAATTCTTTCTTTTTCTTTCCATAGATAAAATGCTATTTTCTTTTTCTATTCTTTAACGAAAAATAGAAAAAGAGTTTGGTTCTTGTGTGCACTCACATTCTCTTATAGGAAAATGTCTTCTTCTAGGCGAAAGGACAAAGTGAAGGCCCCAACTTCTTCCAAGAGCAAGGGAAAAGGCAAAGAAAAGGAAACTCATAATAGTAGAAATTTCATCCGATTCTGTGTAGACGACATGAAAGAATACTATATCAAGTATCAGGATCGTCCGTTCACTCCGAAAAATGCTTCGCTCTAGAGGGGCTGGGGCAAGACTTCCCTGACATCACCAAGCAATTTGCTAAGAAACAATGGCACACATTCTTGGACGCCATACCTAGTTACTACCCCAACCTAGTGATTGAGTTCTATGCCTCATATCAAGCGAGGCAAGTTTCGATGAAGCACACAGGGAAGGTGGATGAGTTCCCAAACCTTCCATCAGTCAGGGTTCCTAGAGTAGAGGTGGATATTACACTTGATGCAATGAAATTCTTCTATTGCGGTGATGAAATTGAACCCGAGACTGAGTTTGCTAAAAAGGTGGTGACCAAGGGTGATCAATGCCAATGGGTGGCACAGACTATTGAAGATGGACAGCAGTTGTAGGCTACTTTGGAAGGAGATATTTTGAGGCAAGACCTCCAGTTTGAAGCCAAGTTGTGGCTTGACTTGGTGTGTTGTCGCCTCATGCCTTCCAAGAATGACCAGTGGATCAATATTGAAGCCGCCATCCTGATTGCATGCATCATGTCTAGAGTGCATGTCAACTTTGGTGAGATAGTTGCCACACAATTCAAAAGAAAGGCCAGGAAGCAAGGTCTCTCCATTCCCTTTCCCATTCTCATCAGCTAGCTATGTGCTAAAGAAGGGGTCCCCTACTTTCCGGATAAACAACCTAGGTCTGCTACCAGGGTAATTGATATTGGAAAAAAGAGGAACGTAGATACTCCCAAAACAAGTGGAAGAGAGTCCAAACATGGGACGCCCTAGAGGACTCCGCAACCCATAACATTGATGAGGCTCCAGTAGCCCCTGATCTCAATGATCCTACTCCTGAAATATAGGGACATTCTTTGGTAGAAGAGCCAGATCAAGGGCCTTCACCACCACCTTCATCTTCCAAGCCGAGTGGGCTTCAAAAGCTGGCTGATATGACCCACTCCCAGGAAAACCAACTTAATAAATTGTCCATGAATATGTCTGCCCTCATCCAGAAGTCAGTGAAGAGCGCGATGAAGGATGTTTTTGACAGCTTAACTAAGCTGTGCTCCCGAGTTGATGTGGTTGAGAGAGTGGTCTCCCCTCTCAAGACTGATGTGAGAAAATAGAGGAGCATAGTACCCATAGCCAATCCTGATGTAAGCTTCTTAGATGAAGCCATGGCTGCCCCTCACATAGCCACAAAACCTAACGATGACTTTCTTGTGGGCTTAGGGGAAGACGATGAGGCCGAGCATGATATGATGGTGGTGAGGATGAGGCAGCTGATGAAGATGGAGAGGAGTAGCTGGCTCAGGGATTTCTTATCCCTCTATATTCTTCATTTGTATATTGGAGACAATGTATAATTTTTTTAGTTGGGGTTGGGGATTGCTCTCTTTTTGTGTTGGTCATTTTGTTTTACATTTGATTGTTGACTCTTGTTTCCCTTGTCAGGTTTGGTTATTGATGTTTATTTAAGTATTTCGTATGGTTTCGTAGATGAATGAATACCCTTGTCGAACATGTTTTGAATTTATTTAATTATTGGGATGATTTTCTTGCCTTGATGATGTGAAGTGCCATTAATGGGTTGGTTTTACATTCTAATTAATTCTTGAACCATGCTTTGCAATTGTCTTTGTAGATAGTAGATAGTAATAAACTTTAAGGGTTTTATTTATATCACAGTTTTTTCCAAGGTGAAAATTTTATTTTTCTTTTTGTGTGTCGAATCGAGTGACATCTTCATATGATAGATTGAGAGGCAACTATCTTAAGGAAAAATGTCATGTCTTTGAGTCATTGTTGCACTTACCTTGATCAGTACCACCAAAATCAAAATTTTTGTATTGGCACGGCAAAATGATTTTTGAAGCTGAAAAGGGGCTTGAATTTGAAAAAAAAAGTGCACTCTTTTGTCATAAGTTGTACATTCATTGCTTGGCTCTTTGATTTGCAAATCGAGTGTGCAAAACATGAAAATAGCTTATCTAAAGCCATACCCTTGAATTGATTGTGAATATAGTTGAACTCTTTGGTGTGTGATGCCTTGTGTGGTGAGATTCTTTTGTAGCTTGATTCTCGTGTATGCATATTATTTAGAACTTTAACCGAATGTAATTCAAGGCGAAATCCTAGATGTTGCTGCACTTGGGAAATGAAATTAGGCCTTTTTTGGTTAGTCACTTCACCATTAACTGACCTCCTTAAACATCAATCCTTATTAATTACTGTTTATCCTTAAGCCTTTTCTTTGAAAATCACATTACAAGCCTTAAACCCTCTTTGTTCCTTTCCTTTAGCACCCATCCTCCCTAATTGTTGGTGACGAAAGAAAAAATGGGGCTTAAAGCCCAAGATTTGGGGATGAAATAAATGAAATGTGATGTAGGCAAAGTCCTAAGTTTGGGGGTGTGTAAAGAAGAGAAAAAGAGGAATGAGCTTCTAGGATATGTAGTACCTATTGCTTGAGGAAAATATAAAATTTCAAGTTGAAAATCTCTTGATCAAAAGAAAAAGAACAAAAGTGAGAAAGGCTGAATGGTGGTATCTCTTGTGGAGATAAGGCTTAATAAAAAAAAATTGTGAATGATGAGAAGGGAGAGATAAGGTAAAGTAAATTCGCTAAATGTAGAGGGATGTTTGAATGTATGCACAAAAGGCATTAGGTAGGTTCTAGTCACTAAAGCTAAATGTTGTCCTACCTTTGACCCCTAGCCTTCATTATAACCCACAAGTCCTTAGTGATTCCAAGTGTAGCAACTCTACATTAGTGGTGAGTTACATGAAGAACAAGCCTATGGTTCAATGTGTATGCACTTGAATATCTTTAAGAAAGTGAGCATCTTTTCATCATTCTATAATACCTTTTTGTGAATTGCATATATGTGAATGGGATTCTCTTTTTGGTGAGTGGCATCACTTCCTTAGAGTAAATGCTGAAATTTGTGTTTTCAATTGAGAGGTATGAATGTGAAAGTTGTGTAGTGAACTTTGAGAAAAACCTTGAAGGTTGATTGTCAATAACTTGAGATGCTTGTGACCCTTGATTTTTTTGAACATGCCCCTATTTTGAGTTGAAACAATGAAAGTGAGATGTGCCAAATATTTGTGGTTACCAATTGAATGTGAGCAACATGTTTTGAGTCTTATTATTCTCTTGAGTAGGTGCTGATTTTGGCGTTGTGTTAAGTTTTAGCAGTCTCTTGTGCAACTTTTATGACGAAGATACTTAATTCAATTCTAAGTTGTGGATGAATGCTGTTCGCGTTTGTGATTTGTGGGTATGTAAAACGACACGCAAGTGCACGTGGTCGAACAAGTAGTAAATGACTTTAGTAAGCCAAGTATCGATCCCACAGGGACTTGGATGAAGTGCAATCTGCTCAAGTATACTATATTTCAATTCTAAAAATGCAGACAACAGTGTAACAAAAAGTTTGATATTTTTGTTTTATAATTTTTATACTAAGCTAAAACAATTATCTACTTTGAGTCTGAACTATGAATGAGAGCATGCTGAGGCTAAACGAACATGTAATGAAATTAATTATCATCATAATTTGGTTAATCTTTTCCTCCGGTTGCTAGCCAAGAACTATTGCGATGAGATTAAAACTCTCGTATTTAACCTCACTTAAGAATCATGAACCATCCACCTACATTTCTGTGATTAAATGCAATTCATGTTCTAGCCATACAAATCCGGTTCCTAAATTGACTAATACGACTTTTAGGTATATTTCTATCCTGAAAGTAAATCAATTCCCAATTTTCCCAAATCAAGTAAAGATCATATCCATTTAATTCACAACTTTCCAATTTCTTGCTCTCTTGAGTGAAATCGGACTTTTTAGATGTACATTAACGTAGGCCACACATTAATGCAGTAAGAACAAGAATTAATAGAACAATATGGAAGAAAAGATGAAAAACCAAAGAATCAATGATCACATTTCATCATAATTGTTCATAACCTCAGCAAGAAGAGGAATTAGCCACTCATTTGTGGATTAAACATCTTTAAATGAGTGTTAATCATACAAGCAATTGAATTAAAGAAGAAAGAAAGAGAGGAAAAACCCTGATATTTTCGTCCCTCAACTGCCTGTAACCCACGTTCTTGCTCCACCAAGTCAGAATATTGAAAAATGAACCTAAGTGTTCTATTTATACTGCTGGGAATTTTTCCCGGAATAACGAGCAACGTGTCACGGAGTGCATCGCGGAGCACTGCCTCCGTGACACGCTACGAATGCGGACCCTCACTGGAACTGGGGGTCCAGGAATTAAAGCTCAACGTGGCACGACGTGCAACGCGGAGCCAAGCCACCGTGCCACGGACCAGACGCGGACCCTCTCTGGAATTTGGGCGAAATTTCCCTATCCAGGCAGGAGGCCTCCGCGATAGCAGCGTGACACGGCTCCATCGCGGAGCCCCTTTATTTCATGTTGTCCACTGCCTTGTCCCGTGATCGCATCCAAGTCCAACTCCGATATCATCCAACATGCATTTAAGCTTCCCAAAATTACATTTTACCTGCAAAACAATGCTAATCATGTTGGTTAGTATAAATTCACATTTTATTACCAATTACATGTGAATGTATACACATTGATAGATAAACAAGGCTAAAATGGTACTTTTGAGTATCACTTGGGCATATAAATTTGCCCAAGATCACTTACCCCACACTTAAATCCTTGTTCGTCCTCGAACAATAATCCTACACTTCATGCAATTTACATCCCAACCTCGCTACTTTGGTTCGACAATTTAGGCTACGGTCATACCGATTATTTAATACAGCAAATCATCAAGAAAACATGCATGGTCTTATCAATGCAATGACCTTCAATACATCAAGACCTCCTAGACTTTAAGAATCGACTCTCGATATTGGCAAACTCATGCAAATCAGCTGATCAAGATATCCGACACGAAAATTAATCTTTCATCAAGCATGTGCCCTCACAACACAAGAGAATCTTCCCCTTTTTGCTCATATGACTCACAAGAATTCAAGCAGGGGCATGTAAACACACTTTTGCTCTCTCTCCCAAAAGAATTCACATGCATCATGTCATGACCCATAAGCTTGCCCTTAGTGTATTACTCCACTAATATAAAGAAGTGCGATGTAAGATCACGTAGGACTTTAACGGGTTGTAATGGAAGCTACGGAACTAGTAAATATTGGATTAGCCAATAATAGCCACTAGCATCCTTAAGCGCCTTTTCAACACATCCCATCAACTCCTGGACATTGTTTCTTTTTCTTCTTTTTTTTCATCATCCCATTCTTGATGTTTTTCTTTAGTATGGCCCATCGTATTAAGCACACTTAACACAACAACAAAGATTATTCATGCACCTTCATTATAGTTTATTTATAGCAAGTGCACCTTCAACCTTTTCTTTTCTTCTCTCACTCTTCTTTTCTTTTTCTTTTCACCATTCTCACTCTTTGACACTTCGGGAAAATGATTTTCTCTTCTTAAGCGCTTAAGAGTTTTGTACAGACTTTACGGCTAATGAAACAAAGGGATTAAGCTCGGTTTACACTTTATGACAAAAGAAAAAAATAATAGGCTAAAGGCTCAACGGGCTGACTAGGGTATACAATCAAGGTGTGTACGACAAGGAAAAATAGAAAATCCTTTCTACAATACACCTCCTTCATTTCGTTTTGTACACACACCAGGCAAGTTCTAGACACTTCACAATAGCATGGAATAACAACACCTCACTTCACACTTTTTGCACATGCTCAATTCAAGATGTATTCACAGACTCTTCAATCAGCTAATTACAGGAATTCAAACATTAAGCCTCAATCACACTGAATCGAGCTCTATGGCCTAGGTATCTCAACATATTTACAAAGTTGCATGCTTTCATACGAATCACCTTTGCATTTTAAATATCATGTACAACACGCAACCAGAATTTCGCAACCATACAGTAACTACAGGTTTTGGGATGCAACCCACCAAGAAAAAAAAATTGAAAAATAATTGAAAAAAAATCTACTCCTAATGACTACATTTCCCTTAAGACGGTCATCATCCATCCATCATAGGGAACGGTCACTACTATGACTTCGGTTCAATGAGACCATTCTCGGTAAAAGAACCGAAAACAAACGCCGAGAAATCCAAGAATTTAAAAAATGTTGAAAATATCGATCATTTCGATAGAAAAAATATGTACAAAATATTTTGAAATTTTTTTTAAAAAAAAATATCGATCATTTCGATAACAAAAATATGTACAGAATAAGAATCAGCTAGCAACATTCAGCAACACACATGAATTTCACATAAATTTACAAACAGAACAACAACTTAAAAATTCACAACTCACAGGGACGAAAAAATTTCACATACACGACAACAGAATAGAGCATACATACAAAACAGCCCAGCCCAACACCTAACTACTCTCACCCCACACTTAGCTCGAACACTGTCCCCAATGTTCACAAAAATTAAAATAGCACAAAATCGGGTGGTGGAACTCCCTGATCAGTCAAAGTATTCCACTTCTTCATCGGGTGCTGCTACTTCATCTCCCATGTCCGAGTCGCCTCCGTCGTCATCATCGGACTCCACATCGGAGTCCTCCCGATGTGTCTTCTTGTCTGTGGGGACATCATCATCTGTGGTCTCTACAAATGCTGGCCCCACTCGGCATAGAGCCCTGAC
Organism: Datura wrightii; assembly: GCA_035772735.1. NCBI lineage: Eukaryota > Viridiplantae > Streptophyta > Magnoliopsida > Solanales > Solanaceae > Datura > Datura wrightii. The sequence continues at coordinate 163,967,688 of JASDFA010000018.1, read as the reverse complement.
GTTTTCGCCGAAGGGGTAGTCTAGCTCGAGCTACCATAGCTCCTCCTCTTTTGCCGGCCTCCCGCCTATCCTCAGCTGGAGCATCTGCATCCCATACATCCGAGCCATATACTGGTCATCACGAGCATGTCGCTCGCCAAGTGTAAGCACTGGCCCGTGGGTGGTGTCGGGAGCCTTAGTTTTAGTAACATCTAAGGCCCGCCGCTCCATCTGCGGGATATAATCAAGGGCCTCCTCCTCAACATCTAGGCCCCTGAGGAAGGTGGTGAGTAGTCCACCAAAGCCATACCTGTGCCCCTGGTGCAACTGGGCTCTCTTCATGGCGGAGATAATTACCGCCCCCACGTTGATCTCCAGCCCTTTCATCAGGGCGTATACCAGGCATACACAATCCCGGGTTACATCTGTCATATGTACCCCCGGGATTAGGCATGAGCAGATTATCTTCAGCCAGATTCGGGCTTCCCTGTTCATCTGTGAATATGGAAAAGTCTGGTGGTAACCCCTCTCTTTGTGTCTGCTCCATCTAGCTGTCGATCGGGTCCCACACAATGTGCGTCTGATGTCTGCATACGGTGGGGTAATGTTCAGCTGTCGGAGCACGTGGGCGTCTATGTCCCGCGCTCCTATGATGGCATTGAGGTGGTGGGGCTCCAAGGTGACTATTTGCCCTCTGATCTTGATGGTGTGACTTCTGATCGTCGGGTTCCAATTGGCATAGAACTGCCGAAGCAGGTGCAAATTGCATTCCTTGGGCTCTTTAAAAATGAAATTGAGCCCAGCTGCCTCGATCCGGTGGACCATCCTAGGGAACTCTTGTGCCAATGGTTCCCGTGCTATATGCTCCTCGGGAAAATATTTGTTTTCTTTGTGCTTTGCGTACCACTTTTTCCCCTCATCAGTCACCCATCTCGTTCCGTATTGGCGGCGTTGGCCACGTGGAACTACTGGTGCTGTTGGGACTGCTGTGCCCAGTCTGATTCGCTTCCTTTCGGCGCCCGAAGTTGATGCGCCTTTCCCTTTCTCTTGCCTGCTTGCCATTTTACCTGTCAACCCAAGTAGACAAGATCAATGTTAAGCTAACGGATATTAACTTCGGCTAAGTTCGGGTTAAGCTAGGTTACCCCACACTTAGTCCTTAGCTACAGTTACAACAATACGACAAGATTATCTTTATTTACACACAATAACCAACTATACAATCATGCTTAGTGCGTTCGAAGAATTTGACGGTATATCTTCTGTGTACTACTCAGACTTCGTACATCCAATCACAATCACTACCATCGCTAACATTTTACCCATCACACTTAGCAAGGAAAAACAAAGAAATGAAAACAACAACAAAAATTTATCTACACGAACCTATACAACCAACCAAATTCTTACAAATTTCAACATTCCCTTAACCCGAGAATCCGTCGTTCTATTAACATCCTAAAAATTAGTACATTGGCTCATTTCATTCAACATGTACATCCCGACATGAAACTCACAAGTTCACTACATTTTCAACTTCAAATTCAAAACAAGCCCTAGAATTGATATTATCAAGCAAATTCGATTAATTTATGCAATTGACAAGTTCAAGCAATCATAACGACATTCCGAACATTCATCAATAACAATTTAAATTGAATTCATGATTAATTTCTACTTAGGGCAATTTAGCTCACCTCACATGCTCAATATCGAAGAAAATCGACAAGAATTGAGGTGGAATCGAAGAACATACCTTGAAGTTGAAGAAATTACGCAAATTTGATGATTTTCTTATCCAATGCCGTGTCACGTTGAAGGGGGATGGGTTTTGGGGGGTTTTGGTCACGGAGTAATTGAAAAATAAGAAAAAGAAGGGGTTTTTCGGGGTTAAAAAGTAGGGAAATCGTGCGGGTCACCCGGCGACCCGGTGTGACCCGTCGCGATATACACGGCAACGTGTCACGGAGTGCATCGCGGTGCACTGCCTCCGTGATACGTAGCCATCGCGAGCCTGTTCTGGAAATTTTAAAAAAATCCAGATTATACCTCAACGTGTCACGGAGGTAACGCGGAGGTCCACCTCCGTGACACGGAGCTGTCGCCCCAGCTCACTGTTTGCCACTTTTTGTTAATTTTCATACCTTGACTTTTCCTTCGCGATTCCGTGCATATTTTTCTCCATTTGACCTGAAATTCATCTCACTATACAAAATTTGTTAGAATTATGGGTTTACTCTAAATACAAATAAAACAAAAACTAAAACGAAATTTTTTTGTAGTAAATCAAGAAAAAGAAAAAGAAAAGAAAAATCTATTTACACTTTACAAAAAGAAAGAAAAATTTTTCACGGGTTGCCTCCCGTGCAGCGCTTGATTTTATGTCGCGGCACGACGTATCCAATTTCACCGCTTTTTCCTCCACCTTGAGGATATGAATCTCACCCCTAATTTCTTCTCTAATTTCCTCTTATGCTCCAGGGGTGGTGGTGAAAAATTGTAAGGACCAAGCAGTAGATGTTGCCTTTTGAACCTATTAGCCCTCAAGTAATCGGAGTCATTTTGTCTCTCAGAGTTAGCAAATTTCAAAATATACGGGGCTTGGTCCTCCTCTAGACATTTCTCTATAAGCTTGGAAGACTCTATTTGTATGTTGTCAACCAAACTTAATGTCGAAAAATGCTTCGAGTGTGGTCCAATAAACCTCAACTCTGAAACTGCATTGTGCTTGACCTCCTTACTTGTAAACACCTTCTCAGCATCGACATCTATCTCTCCATTAATGTCAAATGGGGGATACTCTATCTCTTCTTCCATGAATGGATTTTCCATAAGTGTGAGCCCATCACAGGGACACTCAAGAGATTCTAATTGTTGGGCTTCATCCAAAAATTCACCCTTGTCTTCCTCTTGTAGTTCCTCTTGAATATTGCCTAAAACTGTTACCTGCAATATATCACCAGCTTCAGCCTTAGCAATCATCTCCGTGAGTTTGACGCTCATCCTTTCTAGAGCCTCTGCATTCTCTTCTTGCCGAATTCTCAATACTTCCATCGCCTCCTTCATTACTTCTGATTGCTCCAAGAGTTGTTTCAGCATGTCTTCTTTTGAGCTTGGCGTCCCAAGTCCTCATTTTCAGTATGCCTATATTCAGAAAAAACAACAGACGGATCATAGTAGGGGCTTGGGGGAGGGGAATATGCATTCGGACAGCCATCCCAATGGCCATCTTGACCACCACATATATTGCACCTGTTACAGTGTTGCCACGAGTGGTGTCCTCCGCAATTCAGACAAGATTCGCTAAAATATGAGTATCTACCATATATACCATTTGTATTCCACGATGTCATGTCAATAAGGGTATCCAAAAAAGAAGAAAAATAAAATAAAATAAAATAAAAAAGAATTAAAACAAACACTAAGACCAAGTTGTCAGCACTTAGAAAAAAAATATAGTAAATTTACACTTAAGAAAATTTCACCAATTGCCAATCCCCGGCAACGGCGCCAAAAACTTGTTCGCGTTTGTGATTTGTGGGTATGTAAAACGACACGCAAGTGCACGTGGTCGAACAAGTAGTAAATGGCTTTAGTAAGCCAAGTATCGATCCCACAGGGACTTGGATGAAGTGCAATCTGCTCAAGTATACTATATTTCAATTCTAAAAATGCAGACAATAGTGTAACCAAAAGTTTGATATTTTGTTTTATAACTTTTATACTAAGCTAAAACAATTATCTACTTTGAGTCTGAACTATGAATGAGAGCATGCTGAGGCTAAACGAACATGTAATGAAATTAATTATCATCATAATTTGGTTAATCTTTTCCTCCAGTTGCTAGCCAAGAACTATTGCCAATAGATTAAAACTCTCGTATTTAACCTCACTTAAGAATCATGAACCATCCACCTACATTTCTGTGATTAAATGCAATTCATGTTCTAGCCATACAAATCCGGTTCCTAAATTGACTAATACGACTTTTAGGTATATTTCTATCCTGAAAGTAAATCAATTCCCAATTTTCCCAAATCAAGTAAAGATCATATCCTATTAATTCACAACTTTCCAATTTCTTGCTCTCTTGAGTAAAATCGGACTTTTTAGATGTACATTAACGTAGGCCACACATTAATGCAGTAAGAACAAGAATTAATAGAACAACATGGAAGAAAAGATGAAAAACCAAAGAATCAATGATCACATTTCATCATAATTGTTCATAACCTCAGCAAGAAGAGGAATTAGCCACTCATTTGTGGATTAAACATCTTTAAATGAGTGGTAATCATACAAGCAATTGAATTAAAGAAGAAAGAAAGAGAGGAAAAACCCTGATATTTTCGTCCCTCAACTGCCTGTAACCCACGTTCTTGCTCCACCAAGTCAGAATATTGAAAAATGAACCTAAGTGTTCTATTTATACTGCTGGGAATTTTTCCCGGAATAATGAGCAACGTGTCACGGAGTGCATCGCGGAGCACTGCCTCCGTGACACGCTATGAACGCGGACCCTCACTGGAACTGGGGGTCCAGGAATTAAAGCTCAACGTGGCACGACGTGCAACGCGGAGCCAAGCCACCGTGCCACGGACCAGACGCGGACCCTCTCTGGAATTTGGGCGAAATTTCCCTATCCAGGCAGAAGGCCTCCGCGATGGCAGCGTGACACGGCTCCATCGCGGAGCCCCTTTATTTCATGCTGTCCACTGCCTTGTCCCGTGATCGCATCCAAGTCCAACCCCGATATCATCCAACATGCATTTAAGCTTCCCAAAATTACATTTTACCTGCAAAATAATGCTAATCATGTTGGTTAGTATAAATTCACATTTTATTACCAATTACATGAGAATGTATACACATTGATAGATAAACAAGGCTAAAATGGTACTTTTGAGTATCACTTGGGCATATAAATTTCCCCAAGATCAAATGCCTTGCTTGAGGACAAGTAATGGTTCAAGTTTGGGGATTTGATGAGTTGGTAATTTACCAACTCATTAATCTTTTAAGCATGAGCAATTGCCTTGTTTTCATAACAAATTAGGAAGGTTTTATCATTTTTTCCTTTAATTGTGCAGGTATTGAACTTAGACGAGGAAAATAGAATAATTGAACAAAAAAGCACCCTGCGGAAGCAAGGAACATGCATGCCAAACAAACGCAGGTGCCACACAGTCAGTACTGGATATATAGCAGAAAAGAACCTGAAAAGTGCAGGTGTAGGTGCAACTGCAGAAGGACTTCAAGCATCACTGCTAAGACCTGCGGCTTGTAGATGGGCACTTACGAAATACAGGTGCCTTGCAAGTAACCAATATGCTAACAAGGGCAAAAATGTTCAGATTTGGCACAAAAGTACCTAAGAAGCTTCCAAGGACATACTTGGAATGCTGCGCAGAGAGAATGTGCAGATTTTACCCCAAATTGTAAACACCCAATTCATAACACATCTTAGCATATAATTGAATTGTAGAGAGAGAGAGATAGATAGATAGAGAGAAATAGAGAGTACACTTTTCTTTTTCTTCATCTTCTTCAATTACATTGGAAAATACACCATTGTTTCAGGTTTTTGAAATCTTAAATCTACTATTTATTATTATGATTACTAATGAATTATCCATGAGTATCATCTATCTATCTTCATGTATGAGTAGCTAAAATGCTAGCTAGGGGTGTGTGCTTGATGAGTGTTTAATTTGATTGGGTATTGATTAATTATTCTTCACTTTAATCTAAAAGCAGCAATCTATTATTTCCTCTAAATTTTAATTGAAAATTAGTGATTCCAAATATTAGTTTAGTTTATTTATCTTGCTTGAGCTTGAGAAAGAAGAGTGAGATATAGGCGAGGAAACAATAGTGGGTGTTTGGAGTATGGATGTGCAGGGTTGAGCTAGAGATAGTCAAAACTCACATCCCTACTCCATTAAAGGGTTAAGGCTAGAGATAGCTTGACCCTTCCTCAAGTGTGGTGTCGCTAATTTTTGATTGGGACCTTGGGGTGTGAGAAAACCCAAGGCAAAAAAGTTCTTGTGGTTGAAAAACAAGAGGATGTACTTTTATCTATGCTACAAATTGAAGTTAAGGCAATTGAATCAATCCTAGTCTAGTTAACACTTCATCTATTACACATCCCTAACCCTTTCCCATTACTTGTAACAAGTCATTTGCTTAATCTGGTTTCATAAACTCTAATTCAATGTTGTTTTTCCTTTTCCCCCAATTTTTACTTTATATATGTTAACAATGACGTATTCTAGTTTGACTTAGTTTACAATTTTTTGTTGATCCATCTCGATTACTTGTGGGAGATTCAACCCCGACACCCATCGGGTATATTATTTTTGACAAGACCGCTGCCACCTCCCTTAACCGGGAGAGATGTATTGAGAGTTATCAATCCACCTCTAATCCACAATGATGTGTCCAATAACTTTTTAAATCAACATGGATACAAATAGGTTGATTTTCAAAGGGACGAATAACACCATATCATTTTTCACCTGATAAATCAGTGTAACACCTTAACATTTTTTTTCCAAAATATGGTCCAATTGTGTCTAATTTTTCGCTCCTACCATGGAGATATCTTGAGATAACCTTATCTTTTTGTTATTTCTGAACTAAGTATTGAAGGTAATATTCTTAAGTATTGCGAAAGTCTTTATTTTTTACCGCAATTTATGTAGTTGTCATTATCTTTAAAACATTAGCATGCATATCGCATATAACACACATTTTATGTATGTTATATAGATTTTCATGGATACTTTAAAAGTACAATATGTCATATAATGTTATCATAAATGTCATTTCAGGAAATTCAACTTTAGCATGCATAATGCATATAACATAAAATGTGCATTATGTAGATTTGCGTGGACACTTTAATAGTATAGTGTGTCATATGAAGTTGTCATATTGAGTTGTCATTCATAAATGTCATTTGGGGAATGTATAACTTCAACATGTCTTGTTGTCATTCATAAATTTTATTTAGACATGTATAAATAAATGTACCTATAAGTAGTATATAATGTAAATGATTGAATAACTAGTAGCTAATAAAATAGAGTTATTATATCATATTGATATCAATTTTCTAATTCACTCTTTTTACTTCGTTCTCCCCTAAATACATATTCAAAGAAATGATAGGACATGGATATCAGGTGAAGAATTTGAATACTCAGATAATTCGAGCGAAAGATACAATCAATGTTATAAAATCAGAAGTATTTTAATGATTCATACAATGCACTAAATCAATGCGCTATAGGAGTCCATGGACCATAACAACTGTTAATGCCTAATCCATTTTATAGAAGTCATATAACACATTAATTTAATGCTTGTTATACTAGAAAGTTAAAACTTTATTTTTATACCCATCACAACCCAATAGGCCATGATTGGCACCCATGGTAATCCCCCAGGTAGGCGCACCAACGATTTCCAACACTATCCCGAAATTGATCATTCATAAGAAAACTTTCATCAAAATAAATAAACTAAATTAGTTATCAAGAGTAATCGATTTCAAAACAAACTTCACTATGAATCTCAAGACCTGATTGTCATTGCACTAGACGTCTTCTTACAACTTTACAAAATGCTAAGTCTAAAGCATAAAGAAAAGAAAAAAAATCAAATGTCTGGAAAAAGAAAACATCCTTGACAGGAGAGTGGTATTTCCTCCTAGGTCAGCTTATCTCTCAAACTCCGCTGCTGCTTTATAGGTGAGGACGGGAGGAACTTTCTGGATCAAGTTTTGCACCCAGAAAAGAAGTGCAGGCGTAGGGTTAATACAAAATATGATACTGGTAGGCATCATTGGTCTACCCCAGATAATAATACATGTACACAACAATAACAATACAAGACTAGTCTTCAACATAAAAAGAACATACCGAACATTTTTAGACACACTAGCTCTACTCAGGGAACAATCAGCCTGCTCACTAGATTAGGTCATTCACTACAACAGTCACTTGACCGCTACAGTAGTCTCACCACAGGGGAAAAAGGTTTTGCTGCAGCGGTACTGCCTTAGGCAGTAGCTCGACTATGCTGCACTTTCCTAGTTCTTCAGCTCATCAGGTTCATCATTCAAATATACCACCAATATTTCTCAAATAAGCACATTTAAGAACAACAATTAACATCATCAAGTATCACTCATAAGTTCAACAGGAAATACAGAAAAATCTACTCATCAAGTTCCGACATTGTGACAAGTCACACATAGAACTAAAGACATGTTCTTCAATATCCAAATCACATAACATACCATGATTGACAAAACCTCTTAGCACATTTTCCATACACTGCATTTGCATATAAGGACAATACCACATAGGTGACGTGCATAACATGGAAACCAAAGATGACATAATGGGCACACGCCTCCTCCATCTCACCATAAACACTCCAACACATAATCAGTGTACACACATGCTAGAGGGTCTTATTTCTGATCTTCCAGTAATGATCATTAGGGGTCTCTAAAAATTCATGTACCGTACTGACATGGTACCCGCTCCCACTCATATGATCATTCGGATGCTCCCCTTAGACATGAGCCACTCAATAATAATATTTGCTCGTTCAGATACTCCCCTCGAGCCCGAGCCTCTCATTTCAGGAAACAGTTAATATTTAAGCTATTCTCATCCTTTAATCGCAACAAGGTGCATTACATAATCAAAACCCTATATATATATGCCTATCAATTCATTGGAGTCTACTGTCACGGGGTCAAAATCTAGACCACGCGGAGCACCCAATCATTGCCTTAACTTCGCCTTGAAAGGGTTCAGCTCTAACACTTAGCCTTGCTAGCTAAGAACCGTTACGCTTGGCTATTCACACGAACTCAAGTATAGAAGATTTGTAAGAAGAGAGGATTGGTGGCAAATGCCAAAGAACTCTTTTATATTGCAAAGAATGCTTTACAAGTGAAGGACTTTGTTTGCTTGCTTGTTGGTTGGTTGCAAATGAATGCCATCCCTCCTATTTATACTAATCTATGGAACATCCTAGAACTTGGCTAGATATTTACAAGATTGCACCTTCTAGAGATGCTTAGACTTGCCTAGTGCATCCTAGACTAGCCTAGAATGTTCTAGAGAGTGCTGGGGCGTTTCTATGCTTCCTAGCATTTCCTAGAATGTTCTAGGTCATGCTAGATGACTCTAGTGTACTCAAGAACACTCTAGACCCTTCTAGAACAGTCCGGGGCCCTAATTTTAAGCCGGATGGGTACAGACTCCCCCACCTGAATCGGCGACGTCCTCGGCGCCGTGCTGCTGCTGCGACTGCTACTGCTGCCTCAGGAACGCATGTACTTGATCCTTGAACTGCCATAAATCTTCATAGCGTTCCCAGGTTGCTTCTTCTGGAGACTGGCCCTTCCAATGTATGAGGAACATCTCAGCTTGATTGTTCCAACCTTTCCCTCGAACCAGCTGATAGTCTATGATTGCCTCAATCTGCTTGTCTATGGCAGGCGGGGTGATGAAAATTTGGCTTCTTTTGGACTGACCCCTCTCTGCGTCTTCCCGGTCTTCATGAAATGGTTTGAGTTGGCTTGCATGGAAGACTGGGTAGATCTTCAGATGCCGAGGCATGTCAAGCTTGTAGGAGATATTGCCAATCTTGGCAATAACCTCGAAGGGACCTTCGTAGCGCCGGATTAGATTTTGGTTGACGCCTCTTAATGACTTGAACTATCGAGGGTTCAGCTTTACCATGACCTTGTCTCCGATTTGGTAATGCACGGGATGCCTCTTTCATTCGGCAAACCGCTTCATCTTGCGGGCTGCCTTGTCAAGATACCCTGGCCATGTCTAGCTGCTCTTCCCAGGCCTTGTCCATGTAGTACGTGCCTGGGTTCCTTATCCCAACTTGTGCGGGCGGTGACTGCGGGGTGTTGGGCTGTTGCCCCGTAGCCAATTCGAATGGGCTCTTGCCAGTCGCCTCGCTCCTTTGTAAATTGTACAAGAACTAGGCAACATCAAGTAACTTGGCCCAATCCTTCTAGTTGGCGCTCACATAGTGTCGCAGGTAGCATTCCAACAAAGCATTGGTTCGCTCTGTTTGCCCATCAGTTTGGGGGTGAAAGCTCGTCGAAAAATACAACTTTGAGCCTAGAAGGCTGAAGAGTTCCTTCCAAAATGCTCCTGTGAACCGTGGATCTCTGTCGCTAATTATGTGTTTGGGCACACCCCAATGCTTTACTACGTTTCTTAAGAATAAGCGGGCAGCTTCCTTGGCTTTACAACTGGCGGTGGTGGGAGTGAATGTCGCATACTTTGAGAACCAATCCACCACGACCATGATGGTGCCAAAGCCTTCTGAGTTGGGGAGACAGGTGATGAAGTCCATCGTCACACTGTCCCATGGCTTTTCTGCGACGGGCAGTGGCTCCAATAAGCCTCCGGGGACTTTGTTCTCCGTCTTGTCTTGTTGGCAAACAAGACAGGTTTGCACATATGTTTCAATGTCGTCCCGCATTTGTGGCCAGTAGTATGCCGTTTCGATCAGTGCTGCCGTTCGCTCTTGCCCAGGGTGCCCTGCCCAAGTGGAGTCATGTCCCTCCTTCATCAAAGTACGTCTCAAGTTTTTCCACTTTGGGACATAGATCCTTCTACCTATTATGTATAACAGGCCTTCCTCATGCCAGAACCTCTTGGTCTTGCCTTGCTTGGCAAAGTCAAGAAGTTGCTTCGCGACAGGATCGTTCAGCATGCCCTCCTTGATGGTGTCTATGATGTCGCTACCTGCTGAACTGATTATGGGCGCTAAGATGGCTTTGCGACTTAGCGCATCTGCTACCACATTGGCTTTTCTTGGCTTATATTCCAAGGTGAAGTCAAATTCTGCTAGAAAGTCTTGCCATCGTGCCTGCTTAGGAGTCAATTTCTTTTGGGACTGAAAATAGCTGGTTGCTACATTGTCTGTCTTTACTATGAAATGTGCCCCCAAAAGATAGTGGTGCCACGTCCGTAGACAATGGACTATGGTCGTCATCTCCTTTTCATGGACGGTGTACTTTCTTTCGGCATCATTCAGTTTCCTGCTTTCAAAAGCGATAGCATGACCGTCCTGCATCAGCACTCCTCCAATGGCAAATTCTGATGCATCTGTCTGCACTTCGAATACTTTGGAAAAGTCGGGTAGTGCTAACACTGGCTCCTTGGTGATAGCATCTTTGAGACCTTGGAACGCCTTTTCACAGGTATTGGACCAAGCTCATTCTCGGTCCTTTCGTAACAGGTCAGTGAGCGGAGCGGCGATGGTAGAATATCCCGCTATGAACCTTCTGTAGTAGTTGGCGAGGCCAAGAAATGATCTTAACTCGGCTACTTTCGTTGGGGCCTCCCAACTGCGGATAGCTTCGACTTTATGGCTATCCATTTTGATTTGCCCATGGCAAATCGTGTGCCCAAGGAATTGTATTGACGACTGGGCAAAGCTGCATTTCTCCCTTTTTACAAATAATTCATTCTGCCTTAGCACCTCAAAGACTTTTTGCAGGTGCTCCAAGTGCTCCTCCAAGCTGTTACTGTAAATAACAATGTCATCCAAATAGATGACCACAAACTTGTCCAGGTAGGGATAGAACAACATGTTCATCAGCGTGTAGAATGTGGCGGGGGCGTTGGTTAGTCCAAACGGCATGACCAACCATTCAAAGGCTCCATATCGAGTGACACAAGTTGTCTTGGCTTCGTCCCCTTCAGCTATGCGGACTTGATAATACCCTTTTCTCAAGTCCATCTTTGAGAATATCTTCGCTTGCCCCAATCTGTCAAACAAATCTGCAATGAGTGGAATGGGGTACTTGTTCTTGATTGTGACCTTGTTAAGGGCACGGTAGTCGATGCATAATCTCAAAGTACCCTCCTTCTTCTTTTGAAATAGCACCGGTGCTCCAAATGGTGCTTTTGATGGTCGAATATGACCGGCCTCAAGTAGTTCTTGTAGTTGCCTCCAGAGTTCCTCCAGTTCTGGTGGAGCCATACGATAAGGGGACATGGCAGGTGCCTTAGCCCCTGGAACAAGCTCTATTTTATGATCTACTTCCCTTCTTGGCGGCAGCTTTTTGGGAAGTTCTTCCGGCATAACATCCTTGTTTTCTTCCAAAACTTGCAGCACACATTGAGGTATTGCTTCAGCTTCCTAGGACTCTTTCGAAACCTACTTTATGGCAACAAGAAAGGTTGGTTCACCTTTCTTGACGCCTTTAGCCAGCTGTACGGCCGATAGGCGCATTCCGTCTTGTGGAACACGGACGAGCGGCACGACGCAGGAAACTCCCTTTTCAAGGATTAGGAGTTGGCTACGGCATGGCGAAATCCATGCGTCCATACTGTACCAGAAGTCCATTCCTAGTACAATATCGAACACATCCATTGGCCCGATGACAAAATTAGCATGCCCCTTCCAGTCTCCCAAAGCGATCGGTACCTGAGGAGCAATGCCGCTGACTGTTGCTGGTGGTGCATTAACAGTTTTCATCATGCCGTCACTTGCACCATATTTCAACCCAAGATCTTCTGCTTTGTCCTTGGTAATAAAGTTGTGGGTCGCTCCTGTATCAACAAGGATGCGTGTGTGTTTCCCATTGACCACGGCCTCGACAAACAGTGACTCTCTCGGCTGGGCACGGAGCGGCTGAACCGCCATGGCCATCAGCTTCATGTGTCCGTTGAGAGTCATCTGGTTTGGGAAGCCCTTTGAACTCTCTGCTTGTTCCTTCGATTGTTGAGTCTTTTGTTGCTGATTGGCAGCAATCATGGCTCCGAGTTTGCCCCAACTGGAACACTGTCGGGCAAAATGGTCTCCTCCGCAGAGATAGCACCCTCTGAATTGCAAAGGGGCCGTCTTCTTCTTGTCCAAGTAGCTTTTGCAGAAGTCTGACATTGAACTTCGGTTTGGCTTACCGTTGTTGGCCTTGCTTCTATACCTATCCCCCGTTTCTGCCTTGGCAGTGGCAGACTTGGCCTTATCCTTGGCCTTAGTGGACTCCGAGCGATAATCTTTTAGTGACTCTGCTACTGCAATAGCTTCGTCGAGTGAGCGTACTTGTTACCTTTCTAGTTCCTGTTGGACCCAATTCTGTAGGCCGTCCAAGAAAAAGAATAGCAAGTCGTCATCGGTCATGCTGGGTTCTTGGAGAGAGAGTTTAGTGAACTCCTTCACGTACTCTCGGACGGTGGACGTCTGCTTTAGCTCCCTCAGCTTATGCCGTGCCTCCCTGACGGCATTGTGTGGATAGAACTGCCTCTTGAGTTCTTCCTTGAACTGCCCCCATGTCCCTATGGTGCAGTCTCCTCTGTCCATCTCCGCCTTCTTCCTTCGCCACCACAACATGGCCATATCTCCCAAGTACATGGCTGCCGTGCGGATTTTGGTAGCCTCATCCTCAATAGCTAGGTGCTCGAAGTATGTCTCCATCTGCCAGATGAAGTTTTCTATCTCCTGTGCATTCCTTTCGCCCTTAAACTCTTTGGGCGGGGGAGCCGTTACACGGGGTGCTGGGGCACGTTCTACCCCATATGAGCCTGCTTTTAATTCCCTCTTGCAAGCTTCCAACTTGGCTTCAAACTCTTCCTTTAAAGAAGAGAGAGCTGCCATGAGTCTGCGTTCGAGGGCCGTCATGCCCTCTTGGTGCTCTACTTTTAGGGCCCTAATGCCCTCTCGATGTTCTTCGGCCAGCTCTGTGATGGTTTCTTTGATGTCATCCAACCCATCAAATGTTGTCGATTCCAGGTTGTTTAAGTTGCTCTCCACCGCTTCTAGCCTTTGCTCTTGCTGTCCAAGAAAGGCTTCAACACCAAGTATCCTTTCTTCGGACATGTCAATGCCTGAAGAAGGTTCGGCCTCCGTGGCCCTAACATCGGTGATCGGAGGGAGAGTTGGGTCCTTGGTTTTACTCTTACCACGACCCTTGGCCTTGTCCTTCTTAGAGAGTCTGGCTTCCACGACCTCTCCCTCATGAACCTCCTCCTCGACATGGTGTGATTCCTCAGCCATTGCGCACTAGACGACCAAAGCTCTGATACCAGTTGTCATGGGGTCAAAATCTAGACCACGCGGAGCACCCAATCGTTGCCTTAACTTCGCCTTGAAAGGGTTCAGCTCTAACACTTAGCCTTGCTAGCTAAGAACCGTTACGCTTGGCTATTCACACGAACTCAAGTATAGAAGATTTGTAAGAAGAGAGGATGGTGGCAAATGCCAAAGAACTCTTTTATATTGCAAAGAATGCTTTACAAGTGAAGGACTTTGTTTGCTTGCTTGTTGGTTGGTTGCAAATGAATGCCATACCTCCCATTTATACTAATCTATGGAACATCCTAGAACTTGGCTAGATATTTACAAGATTGCACCTTCTAGAGATGCTTAGACTTGCCTAGTGCATCCTAGACTAGCCTAGAATGTTCTAGAGAGTGCTGGGGCGTTTCTATGCTTCCTAGCATTTCCTAGAATGTTCTAGGTCATGCTAGATGACTCTAGTGTACTCAAGAACACCCTAGACCCTTCTAGAACAGTCCGGGGCCCTAAGTTTAAGCCGGGTGGGTACACTACGCTCCATTCCCTCACTTGCTCAAATACAACACTAAGTTCACATGATAGATTCATAATACAAATTCCATTACACACTTCCACATAATCTCAACAATAGATTATATTCATCTCATATCAACATGATAATTTTCATTTATTCACATAAAAATGCTCATAACAAAAAAGGTACGAAAACCAATCAAATATAGTCATTACATAAGCATACAAGCCATTACGCAGGGTCTAACTCTATAACCATAACCTACCTCGATTTCGAACACGAGGAGTCAATTACTCCACCGGAGCCTTGCCCTTTCTCACAGCCTCGGAGTGTTTGTAATCTACAACAAAACATACAGTAATTCATTACTCTCTCTTTGAAATAAGGGTTTTTAGAAGATTAAACCTTCCCCCTCAGGGAAATTTCAAAAGTAAACCCCAATTCTACGACATTCTAGGTCCCAATTCTCACATAATCATTCTTCTCAACAAAAATCTTAGGAGAGTGATCAATACTCCTAATTATAAAGTCTAAAAACACCATAATATTCCCACTATTTCACCCCTAGTCTAACTATCTAGGGTCTTCTTTCTCCCAAAATTCTACCATTAAAGGTCTATAAGTATTCTAGAATCAACATTACTCATGTAGAGATAAACAATTGAAAAATCTTATATTGTTGAAGAGTTTCACTACTATGGAGGGTTTTCCCATCTTTAGACCTCTTGATCGTGATTATGAGAATAATGGGGTAAAATCCGGTAATTCCCACTTAAAACCCAATTTTTGATTTCTGTCATCCGCTGCAGCTGTCACATTTCCGCTGCAGCGGTCACAATGTCGCTGCGATGGTTCCAATGGTTACATCTCAAATTCACTAACTAGCCAAAATTCACCAATTTCACACTTAGAAAATATTTCACAACCCTTTCTATTCTTTCAATAGCCAATTCCAGTGTTCTAGGCCCTTAACCATCCTGTAACGACCTCCGAGTCGTTACATTAGATACCAATTAAAACACTATTTGTCCCCGAATGATCTATACAATGAAAAGGGAAAAGTACTTACTGGATTCCTTAAACATCTGGGGATACTTGACTCGCATATCAGCCCTGGTCTCCTAAGTGGCTTCCTTAACTTGAAGATTCTTCTACTGGACCTTTACTATCGGAATCTCCTTAGACCTCAGCTTTCGAACCTCTCTGGCAAATATCGCTACAGACTCCTCCTCAAAGGACAGATTTTTCATCCAGTAACATAGAGTCCCACTTGATGATATACGTTACATCCCTATGGTACTATTTCAACATAGACACATGAAATGTCGGATGCACTCTAGACGATCCTGGCGGCAATGCCAGCTCATAATCCACTTACCCTACACGTCGGAGTATTTCAATTGGCCCAATATACCTCGGGCTGAGCTTGTCCCTCTTTTCAAACTTCATCACCCCCTTCATAGGGGATACTTTAAGCAGCAGTTGCTCCCCTTCCATGAACTCCATATCCAATACTTTCTTGTCTGTGTACTGCTTTTGCCTACTCTAAGCAGCTACCAGGCGGTCCTGAATCATTCCAACATTTTCCAAGGACTCCTTGAACAAATTAGTCCCCCAAGGCCTCACCTCAAAGCATCAAACCACCCAGTTGAAGATATGCACTTTCTCCCATACAAAGCTTCAAATGGAGCCATGCCAATGCTCGAGTGGTAGATTCGAAATGAGGTCTTCCCCCTTTACCTTAGTCAGACTGACACGAAGCTTACTTGAGGAATTAGGTTTGTTGTAGGCGAACTCTACAAGGTCAAGAATTTGTCCCATTGACCCCTGAAGTCTATCACGCATGCTCGGAGCTTTTCCTCCAATATCTGGGTAGTCCGATCCAACTATCCATCTGTCTAAGGATGAAAGGTTGTGCTCAAGTCGATTCTCATACTCAAATAGGCCTGCAAGGTCCTCCAGAAATGGGAAATGAACTGAGTGCCCCTGTTTGATACAATTGAAACAGGCACCCCATTCAACTGAATTACCTTTTTCATCTATAGCTTGGCTAGTCTCTCGGCGTTGTATGTCACCTGGACCAGCAATAAATGAGCAGACTTGGTTAATCTATCCACTATGACCCAAATTGATTAAAACTTTCCCAATGTCCTAGGAAGACCAACCATGAAGTCTATAGCTATTCTCTCTCATTTCCACTCGGGGATAGTCATTTGCGGAAGTACTGCTCCAGGATTTTAGTGCTCGTACTTCACCTAATGATAATTCAAACACTAAGAAACATAGTCCACAATGTCCCTCTTCATCCTGCCCCAACCAATAGTGTCATTTTAGGTCATGGTACATCTTGGTCACTCCGAGTGGATGGAGTACCTCGAGTTGTGAGCTTCTGCCAAGAGAATTTTAATCAGCTCACCAACTCGGGGAAAACACACCCTTCCCTTTATTCTGAAGACCCTTTTATCATCTAACACTGCTTCCTTGGCTTCTCCCTGCAGAACCTTATCCCTAATCTTACCCAGCTTTTCATCTTGAAACTGTCTGGTTTTGATTTCCTCTAGTAGTGAGGATTTAGCCTCCAAGTTGGCTAGTATTCCACCGATTTCGGCCAACGACAACCTCAACAAGATATTTTCCAAAGTTTGGACTTCTCTGGACGCGGAGTATCTTTCAAGAAAGCTAAACTGCCCATGCTCACCGTCTTCCTACTCAACGCGTCTTCCACAACATTGGCCTTTCCTAGGAGGTACAAGATGGTGATATCGTAATCCTTAAGCAACTCCATCCATCTCCTATGCCTCAAATTGAGATCTTTCTAGGAGAATATATACTGTAAGTTGTGATGATCTGTGAACACCTCACATTGAGCTCCATACAGATAGTGCCTCCACATTTTTCAGGGCAAACACCACTGATGCTAACTATAGATCGTGCGAGGGCTAATTATTTTCATGCACCTTTCACTGTATTGAGACATAAGAAATAACCTGTCCTTCCTGCATTAATGCAGTACCCAACCTAGACCATGAGGCATCACAATAAATGATGTGCTGTGGATTTACAACACTATAGACGCTCAAAACTAAGAAAACTTAGGTGTATTTATATGGATATGATGCACTTTTCCTTTGATTTCAAGATAAATGGGTGTTGGAGTGTAAATTTGCAAAAGGAAGCTAAAAGTGTGCAAAAAAAAGGGAAAAAATGCAGTCCACAGTACGATTCGTAGGATGGACCTATGAGTCGTACCGATGGCCGTGATAAGAAGCAGAAGGCTGAAGTTGGAAGAATGAGTCTTGCTATGTATCGCACCAAGCTTCTACGAGTCGTGTTAAGGCAGTCGTGATGAACTCTAGAAGAATTTCAGAAGAGGCTGATTCTCAGTACGAGAGGAGACCATGACCCATGAGAGCTTGGTACGAGTCGTACCATACCGGTCGTGGTGAACTTCAAACAGATTGCAAAGATTCAGAATCGAGCCACGGGAGCCTGGTATGAGTCTAAGGAAGGAGGTATGAATCGTACCTCGGCTTGACACTTAGCTAAAAATCAACCAACAATCCAAACCACGAGATGCTGCCACGGACAGTAGGATGCTCCTACCAGTCATAGGATGATCCATGATGAGGTCGGCACCAGATATGGAAAATCGCTCTGTTAGTTTAGGAAAAGGATTCATATGTCTATATAAATACGTTTTATGCTTTATTTTTCAGAAGTGACATTGAGAAGAATTAGTTTTAGTTGGAAAACATTGTAGTAGACAATTTTACATCTTTGAAAGAAAGAATTGAGTTGGTTCAACCTTGTGATCAACCTTTTCTTGAATTCATATTGTTCTTGCTACTTGTTCTTCAAGATTTTGCGGATTAATTAAAGGAAGTGTTTTTCTCAATCATATTTGTAATTATTGTTTTTATGTCTTTGATCATGAACACACTTCACAACCTTGCAACTATGAGAGACTAAAACCTCCATAGCTAGGGTTGTGGGAACCATGGTGGATTAACAAGCTAGGGTTGCACAAAGTGATTCTAAAACCAATACTAATTACTTATATTGTATTTTCTTCATGCTTTAATGATTCTTAGCGATGTACAACGTTAGGAAGTGCCCGAATTATTTACTTGCTTTGGTCGATGAGGTAGAGATTAGGAAAAGAGAATTACGATGGAGCCTTGTTCGTGATGATCATTGTATTAACTTAAGCTGTGGTCGCAGGATATTTACATCTGGAACTTAGTGATAGTGGTTAATTTGGAAATGCTCGTTAGACTTGGTCGAGTAATTGAGTATAGTCATTCAATAGGTATTTGCCAATCATTTGAATGAACCTAAGTTATCTGTTCTATAAGTAAGTATTAGTGAAGATCACGAGTGTATACCTAAAGTTGTTATGAATCCATGGGGAACACAAACCCTAGTTATCCTTTTATTATTGACTCACAACCGTAATCTTTACAGCTGCTTTGTTTTTACTATTGATTATTCTTAGAATCCCCCCAACTGTGAAGTAACAATCATACAAGTTCACTTACTGGCTGTAATCTAGATCTTCCATATTCCCTGTGAGATCGACCCCAACCTCTAAGTTGGGTTCTTTATTGACAATGTTTGCTTCATACTTCAGTTAGAAGTGTGGTTTGAGCATTATCAATAAACAACAAAGTCTTTACCTTCCATGGGTAACACCAAGATAGGTGTTATTCTTAGCAGAGTCTTGAGTTTCTAAAAACTTTCTTCACATTCTTCTGACCACTGGATAGGTACATCCTTTTGCATCAACTTGGTCAATGCCGAAGCAATGGAGGTGAATCCCTTCATGAACTGACAGTAGTAACTGGCCAGCCCCATAAAATTTGAATTTCTATCACATTAGTTGGCCTCACCCGATTTTTGACCACCTCTACCTTCTGTGGATCAACTTGGTTTCCCTTCTTGGAAACCACATGCACTGGAAAAGACATTGATTCCCACCAAAACTCACACTTGGTGAACTTAGCGTGCGACTGCTTCTCCTTCAGTAATTGTTTTTCCCACAAGTGTACGGGTCGTACAAATAATATAGTGGCCCTTTTTAAGAGCCGGATGTCGAACCCACAGGGACTGGACCAAGTCAGCTCATTATCAAGTTCAAGTGTGATATTAAATGCCGCAAGTGTTGATTATAGACTTTTCCAAGAAATTTTATTAAGTATAGATGTGGTCAACGAAATTATTCTGAATTCATTCAAGGAGCAACTAGAGTTAAAGCCAGATAATCATGCGATACTATGATTTGCAATCATTTAAGTATGAAACTATCAATTGTCGTCTCACATAATTAGAATTGCATATTCATGGTCTTCCGAACCTCTAAACATGACAAACTAGCCTCACTACTACATTGTTGAGCGAGGATGTTATTTCTAGTTCGTGGGCAATTCACTACGTGGATGTGGTTTATGGGGTTATGCCATTGATTTGGGTACTTCCGTACCTCCAACCATTTAACCAATCTTAGCTTCACAACTACTCCTACAAGTGGTGGAGTACGATTCTAAGTTGGTGTCTTTCTATCTTCCCATTTTATCAACAAAGCAAGGTATTAGGTATATTCCTATCCTAACCACAAATCTTATCAAAAGACAAGAACTTGCTTCCTACATTCTTATTGTTCTTGCCTAGGTTTGCATTCTCAAGCATTTACCTACACGTAACGTGTGTGTTTTCATGGTGATAAATCATAAAAACAACCATAATTAAGAATGCAATACAAAACAACAATCAATAACTTAATTCCAAAACAAATTCGTAAAAACACAATCATAACTCATGGCTTCAACCTTAGAGGAAGGGTTCTAGCCACTCAAGTTCGTAAAATTACAATAAAACATTGTTAAAGTAACATACTTACAAGAATTGGTAGAGGAGAAGATGAAATTGATGAACCCTAGGTGCGTTCTCCCACTTCTCCCTTCATTCCTAGGTGGTTTTTCAGAATAAAATCGTGACCAAATGTTTTTAGGAGCTAAGGTACCTAATTATAGTAAATGAGAAAAAGCAACTATTTAGCCCGAAGTGGAGTGGCTCCATGTCACGGAGTGTATCGCGGAGCACTTCCTCTGTGACACGGAGTGTATCGCGGAGCACTGCCTCCGTGACACGGAGATATCGCGGAAACCCTCTGGAAATTGCCCAATTTAAATCCTGGAGGCAGAACACTACCGCGATGGCTCCGTGACACGGTGCCCATCGCGGCACCCTTCACTGATCCCTCATTTTGTTCCAACTTTGGTGTATCGCTCCCGATATCATTCCTCCACTTCACCAAATCATAGATTAAGTCCTCAAATGCGTTATTTACCTTCAAAAACAAGGACTAATCATGTGGGTTAATACATATTCACATTTACATAAAAACACATGAGAATGTATATAAATAAATAGATAAACAAGGCAAAACTAAGTTATAAAGTATCACTTGGGCATGCTATTTTGCCCACGATCAGTAATCCAGCTCAATCCTTAGATGATTTTCATGCTCCTGCTTGGTTTGAGAATACACCAAGATATCGTCAATAAACACAATAACAAAGGAATCCATGTAAGATTTGAAAGTACCGTTCATCAAGCTCATGAACGCAGAAGGGGCATTAGTGAGTCCAAATAACATGACCATAAATTCGTAATGCCCATACCTGGTCCAAAAGGCTGTTTTGGGAATGTCGTCAGCCCAGATTTTCAACTGGTGATAACAGGATCTCAAATCAATCTTTGAAAACACAGCCACCCCCTGTAACTTATCAAACAGATCATCTATTCAAGGAAGAAGATACTTGTTCTGAATAGTTACCTTGTTCAACTAGTGGTAGTTCATGCACATTCGCATACTACTATCCTTCTTCTTTACAAATAAAATTGGGGAATCCCACGGTGACACGCTCGGTCTGATGAATCGTTTACTAAGCAACTCCTGCAACTGCTTCTTGATTTTTCTCACCTCAGCAGGTGCCATTCGGTATGGAGGAATAGAAATGGGTCGGGTACCTGGTTCCAAGTGTATACAAAAATCTATGTCACGGTCCACAGCATGCCAGGCAAATCTGTAGGGAAAACCTCTAAGAACTCACAAACAACTGGGACCAACTCTATGGAAGGACCCTCAGAACTGATGTCCCTAATATGCGCTAGATACACTGAATAACCCCGCTCTATCAACTTACAAGCACGAATATAAGAAATAAGTTTCTTAGGAGCAGGGCTACAATTCCCATTCAACTCCAACCTAGACGACTGTGGACCCAATATACTGACGATCTTAGCATAGCAATTTAGAATGGCATGGTAAGGGCACAACCATCTCATTCAAAAAATTATACCAAAATCAACTATGTCTAAGATCACCAAGTCTATGAGAGTGTCAAATCCCATGAATCAACAAAGCAATCACGAACAACCCTGTCCACTAACATAGAACACGGATAGGAGTATTGAGCACATCATACATAAGATCAAGACCCAAAGAAAAATAAGCAGGAACATAAGAAAATATAGAGCCCGGGTTAAGCAACTCAATAGCCATTTTGTTACAGACAAAGATAGTACCTATAATGACAGCTTCTAAAGCCTCTACCTCGGGCCTACTAGGGAAAGCATAAAGTGGGCCTGGCTAAGAACTACTCGGGTTGAGCTGTGCCACCCCTCTACCTGCTTGGGTGCCACCCCTACCCACTTGAGCACATCCTCTATCCTGCTGAGCACCACCTCTAACGGCTGGCTGACCACCTCATCCCAGCTGTGGATGATTCAGACTAAAGCACTACCCCCCTCCCAGTTAGGGCCGGAGCTTGGTGAGGAATAATCTACCTACCCTGTCCAAACTTGGGGCACAATATGCAGATGTGGCCATAATCACCACACTCATGACAGACCTTCTCAATAACTGGTTTCTAGGATAGAGTAGAAGAAATAGGACGAGCCCCAAAATCAGAACGAACCATCTGTGTACCCCCAACTGCACCTGATGGTCGCGGAGCCGTCCCTGGTGGACATCCGGCTGATACCTACATGGTGGACTAAACAGGGCACCCAAAAAAACCCTGCAGTGCCAGAACCTTAGCATAAGAATCCACTCTCTGAGCCTTCTTCTTGGCATTCCTTGAATAACCCTTTTATATCACCCCTTCAACTGACTTCACATACTCTACCACTAATGTGCTGTGAGTTTAAAGAACTTTCGATGCTCAAAACTAAGAAAATAGCATGGACTTAGGTATGTTTATATGGATATAAGACACTTTTTCTTGGTTATAAGACAAATAGGTTTTTGAGAAAGAATGTGCAAAAGATAGCCTGAAAGTGCAGAAAATAGTTTAAGTCACAAGTCTCAGTACAAGCCGTAGGTTGATGCTATGAGCCGTACAGAAGATCATGCAAAGTTTTAGATGGATAAGTATGAAAAGTGCATGCTATGAGTCATACAAGGCTTGTAGGGTTCATAGTATTGAGTCGTGGAAAGATTCAGAAGATTTTTACAAGAGGCTGACTCCTAACACGGATAGACAGTACGAGTCGTGACATTAAGGTATGAGTCGTACAATCATACTCGTGAAGAACTTTAGAAATATTGATAATTCTTAGAGTCAAGCCACAGAAGCACAGTACGACTCGTAGGAAGTATGCACAAGTCATGCCAAGATCCAACACTTAGCCAAATTTCAGCCAGTCAATGATATGCGGGAAGGAGGTACGATCCGTACAAACCTGCTACGGGTCGTATGGTTGGTAGTTACACAGGCGGCATCAGCTATGGAAATTCACCCTGTTAGCCTAGGAAAAAGATTTTTAGGTTTGTATAAATACGTTTTATGTTTTATTTTTATCAAAAAATGTTAGAGGACATCTAAATTGAGTTAGAGAACATTGAGACAAGATAAAATTGAGTTGATTGGCTTGTGATCAACCTTTTCTTGATTTTCTCTTGATCTTCATACTTTGTTCTTGAGGATTTTTTTGGTTTATACAAAGAAGTTTTCTCTCATCCGTAGTTGTTGGTATTTATTTATGTATTTAATTATAAATGCAAATCACAATCTTGCAACTATGAGAGGCTAAAACCTCCATGGGTTGTGGGAACCATGGTAAATTAACAAGCTATGGTTGCATAAAAGTGATTCAAAACCAATGAAAAACACTTGTATTGTATTCTCTTCATGGTTAAACGTTTCTTAACGGTGTACAACATTAGGACTTTCCCAAATTCTTTACTTGCTTGAGCCTAGAGAGGCAGAGATTAGGAAAAGAGAATTACAACAAAGCCTTGATCTTGATGATCATTGTATTATCTTGAGTTGTGGTCGCAGGATAGTTAAATTTGGTACATGTTTGTCACGCCCCACCTTGGGAGGCATAACTAGTACTTAGTGCCATACTGGGATCTGACTGACCTGGCTGGGCTTATGCCCGTCTGGTGCATGCCTGCAAGTCAATTCAAGAAAACAATGAGCTATATCTTGGCTGTGTACATAGCCTCTGGCAGACAAGGCCTATAGCCACCTATAAATAAAAGCATCTAACCAACAACAGGCAACAAAAGAGATCCTAAGCGGACTGACAAGACCACCATGTTGTCTAGTTATAATAGAAATGAGAAAAAGCTACTATACTAGGCCCCACACAGCCAACAACAGCTAACCAACTAGATACTGTAGTCTGCAAGCCTCTAAGAATACAAATAGACAGGGCCCCTACCAAAATGATATATAAATGAAAGACTGTAATCACTACAACCTAGCAACTCCGAATGAAAGGAGCTGTCCAAACTGTTGACTTTGGACAACTGCTACTGAAGATCCTGAACTCTGTCTGTCTAAACCTGCAGGAAAGTAATGTAGCGCTCAGCATTAATACAACATGTACCAGATATGTAAGGTAGTAAATAAGTTGTTAAAGACTTAGAGTAAGTAGAAAGAAGGGGCAGAAAGATTAACCTGTAAGCTGGCGTATTCGTAATCTATATCTAGAAAAACACTATATATACATGAGCTAAGGCTTTATAATTACACATTCATAAGCTATAACTAGCAGGCAAGAATACAAAAAAGAACCTAACATGGCTCCCATAAGCCTAAAAGGTACAAGCAACACAGAAATAACCTACCGGGACCCCCATAAGCCCAAGCAAGTACACTTCAATCTATATACCCCTATCCAAGTTTCTAGGACTCTACTGGTGCTATAGAAAACCTACATGTCCCCCTGGTCTGCAACTGAACTCACTTGGCTCCTGATCTTTAGCTGTGTCTGAGTCCGACGGACTCTTGATAACTGCACCTGGGCACCAGGCTCGATGAGGGTGTGATACCGATACGACATAGAGCTTGTAGTCCAACCATGGAATGGACTATAATATGGCCCTTGGGCCTCTGCATCTTCTCTAGAGACGACATATCGCTCCTTGGAGCAACGTCATATAGCCCCTGGCAGGCGACAACACAACTAGTAACCATGGGGTGGTCACGGAAGGCTCCTAAGTGAGGTGCAACCCCACTCGAAGTGCTATACTAAAGTCTCAATCTAGCTGCTCAAAAGGCGTATCTGGCCTTTTAGGCCTAACGCGATAGCTGCTCGCCCCTAGAATAATCGATATGGCTGCTAGCAGGCACACTCCATGCACTTGTATTTGATAAGAGGATCCTGGTAGTGATCATAATCTCTAACGGTCTAGACTGGATAGGGCGAGATCTGGAGTGGCCTAACATACTCTGAATGTCCTGGTCAAGAAACTATAACTAATAAGCAACTGTAGAGTCGCAGATGACCAACTACCTAGTTCTTTCGCTTAGAACGACTGTAGGGGTGCTACTGACCGAACATGCTTTTGAGCGATCGACCTCTAATCCTTCACAGACAGCTTACTGACATTCATAGCCTGAGGGTTACTATACTAACATGGTTCTAGTCCTTTAGACATTAACTTGGTTTGTTCAGATCTTATATGACTTTCCTGGGCAAACCCTAACTT
Organism: Datura wrightii; assembly: GCA_035772735.1. Taxonomy (NCBI): domain Eukaryota; kingdom Viridiplantae; phylum Streptophyta; class Magnoliopsida; order Solanales; family Solanaceae; genus Datura; species Datura wrightii. Next base: position 163,942,114 of record JASDFA010000018.1, on the reverse strand, counting down.
TATATATATGCTTATATGGATTTAGCCACTCACAGAAATCAGTCTCGGAGTATCTTATAGGAGCAGGCTGGGGCATAGGCCCTGCCTCTAACTGCTAGTAAGGTCCCCTTCCTTAGGGTTCCTATGGGTCTATTTGACTAGAATGACTGGGATGGCTTCCTGGGCGACCTTCCTGACGAATACTAAATCAACTTAAACTGATAGTCATTGGTAGTAGCAACTAAAATGTAGGATGTTACTCAGTTCGTTAGATAACCCTAGTGCCACTGACTCTATAGTATGTCCATTGATCTTGGGCAAAATAGCATGCCTGAGTGATGCTTTATAACTTAATTTAGTCTTGTTTAGCTAATTAATTATATACATTTTCATGTGATTTTATATAAATGTGAATATATGTACTAACCAACATGATTAGTTCTTGTTTTGTAGGTTTATATGAATTTGAGGAAGTAATTTATAAGTTGGTGAAGTAGAGGAATGGAGTCGGGAGCAATTTGCGAAAGTCGGCAAGAAGCATGCCTTGGCAAGGCTGGCCGAGCCATGGAGCGTGCCATGCTGTGCGTGTGCCGCGCCCAGCACCGTGCCATGCCCATGCCAGGCGCGAGAAAAGGCAGCAAGTAGGCAGTGGATCTGCACGCCGGCGCCATGCAACGCCAGGCGAGCTGCGCGCCAGCACAAATGCCATCGCGCTGTATGAGCAGCGTGTCACGCCTGCCAGTGCGACGACCCTCAACATCTTGGCATCCAGAGGCAATTTCCAGTGTGCCTCCGCATTACCTCCGTGTCACAGAGGCAATGCTCCGCAATACACTCAGTGACACAGAGCCATTCCACGACAGGGTTAATTTTGCAAAATTCTCATTTACTATAAATAGGTCCCTTTGCACCGTTGCCAGGGACTCGGCAAAGTTTTAATAATTATGTTTTTGTATGATTTTTAAATTTCCTTAAGTGTTGAGAAACTTGGTCTTAGTTTGATCATTTGCAGGTGACAGGTTGTCCTGCCGAGCTGGCTAGAAATAGAGAGCTTGTGGAACCGTTGCTTGAACCTGAACGTCAAATCCATTTGTGAAGGAGAGTAGCTCTAGAGCAAAAGCTGAAGAGACTTCAAGAAAAGGTACAACAACAACCACCCATGGGACAAGCACAATTGTCATCGGAAGCAATGGCAGCTAGACCAGTTCGCGAAGTGGCAATCCCACAAGCGACTAATGCGAACTCTAGTATCCGAAAACCTGAGCCTGGAGGGAACTTTGAGCTTAAACAGAACATGGTGCAGCTATTACATTCTAGTGGTCAATTCACTGGGATGGCACATGAGGACCCACAAAAGCACTTACAGAACTTTCTTGAGATTAGTGACACGTTTGTCTCCACCGGCGTGTCCACAGATTATGTCCGACTGACCCTCTTCCCATTTTCATTGTTGGGAGAGGCAAAAAAGTGGTTGAAAGCTGAGCCACCAAACTCCATAACTTCTTGGAATGATTTGGAAAAGAAGTTCCTTATCAGATTTTTTCCTTCAGGCAAGACTGCAAAGTTGAGAAGTGAAATACTAAGTTTCAAGCAGAGGCCTGATGAGAATTTATATTTGGCTTGGGAAAGATTCAAGTCATTATTGAGAGACTGTCCCCATCACCAGCTATCAAATGAAGTGCTTGCTCATACCTTTGTAGAAAGTCTAGACCCACACATGAAAATATTACTAGACTCTGCATCGGGTGGGCAAGCCTTGGAGAAGACGTATGATGAGTTGTATACTTTGTTGAACAGAATTGCTCAAGGAAATCCAGAGTGGCACAGTGAGTCATCGAGAGGGGAAGGACAGAGATCAGGGTTGATAGAGGTAGATGGTATGAATGCCTTGGCAGCACAGCTAGCTTCGTTCCAGCATCAGATGATGACTCAGTTCAATAAACTGAGTATGAACCAACAAATGGGCCAGGTTAATACAGTCCAGCAAGCTCCGAGTTAGTGTGAAATTTGTGGTAATAATGGGCACATTGCAGAATTTTGTGGAGCCAATCCGAAATCAGTCAATTTTATTGGGAGTGTGCAGTGGAACAATCAGAATGTTGGACACAACTACAATAGAAATTAGTAGGGCCACCCGATTTTTTCTTGGGGTGGAAACCAAAAATAGAGTTATCAGCAACCTCAACAACAAAAGTATTAGCAGAATAGGCAGAATGATGGTCAAGTGAGCAGCAACATTGAGGAAACATTGTAGAAAATCATGGAGACCCAAACTCAGTTAGCGGAAAATCAGGCGAGGATGGCAACAAACTTAAAGAATCAGCAAGTGGCCACCCTCAATCTTGAAAAACAAGTGGGTCAGATAGCAGTTGTTCAAAACATGAGATCGCAGGGGGGATTACCAAGCGACACGGATCCTAATCCCGGCAGGTCAATGCCATCAGTCTGAGAAGCGGCAAGCAATTAGCTGATGTAGTGCCAAAAGAGTTGAGAAAGGAGGTGCATCTGGAGTTGGTTAGACCAGGAACATCCACCAACACAGGAGATAATCAGAGTGCTGGGCAAAAAAATGCACAATCTTCATTGTAGCCAGCACAAAGACCACCACAACCATTCCCTCAGAAATTCAGAAAGAGCAAGGAGGAGGAATGCTTCAAAAAGTTCTTTGAGAGTTTCAAAGAACTTCACATAAATTTGCCTCTTATTGATGTTTTGCAGGGAATGCCCAAGTATGCTAAATACTTGAAAGACGTGATGGCGAACAAAGTCAGATTGGTGGATGTTCAGATGGTAGCACTGACTGAGGAGTGCAGTCACAGGGTACTGAGCAAGATTCCGAAGAAGCTCATTGACCCAGGAAGTTTTACCCTCCCCATACAAATTGGTAAAGTTGAGGTGCTACAAGCTTTGTGTGATTTAGGGGCAGAAGTTAACCTAATTCCCCTGTCTTTATTTAACACCCTAGAATTGGGAAAACAGAGGCAAACAAGGTTGATGCTGCAGCTGGCAGATAAGTCGCGAGTGACACCTGAGGGCATAATAGAGGACCTTATCATCAAAGTAGGTAAGTTTATTATACCTGCTGATTTTATTATCTTAGATTTTTAGGTTGATGACCAGGCACCCTTAATCTTGGGCACCGGAGGAGCGGTGATTGATTTGAGAGCAGGGACCCTGAAAATGAGGGTTGAGGATGAAGAAGAACTCTTCTGTGTATACCAAGAAATGAACCCATCCACACACTACAGAAACATTTGTTAGGTGAGCGTGTTGTCAGAGGATGAGTGTGGGGTGGAAGATTCAACAGGTGCATGGCCAAAGGTAATGACAAGGGTTCAGCCCGAGTCTGATAAATGGTTTCAAATTGTGAAGAAGTTGGAGGAAGAGAGGAACAGAGTGGAGGCTGTTTCCTCTAAAAATCAAAAGAGAAGGAGATGGTTCTCGAATGGGAACCCAGGTATGAGGATGTCCTGAAAAGGACAGTCCACGTTGTGCCGCGACGGAAAATAAGGCGCTGCTAGGGAGGCAACCCAAGGGTACCACAGGTACAATTTATGATTTTTTGTTTGGGTAGATTTTGTTAATTTCGTTATGTTTGTGTCTTTGGTGGAAAGTTAAGAACAGATGGAGGGAAGTCTAAGTACCCGTTGAGGAGGAAGCTAAAAGGCATGGAATAGAAGAAGTGTGGGATCAAACACCCTCCTATGAAAACTTGAAGAAAAGCATGCTGTTAGCTAGGCATAGAGGCTCAGGGAGTATTTCTCATCCTTTTAATTTTAATTTGATTCTATGAGGACATAGCAGGATTTAAGTGTGGGGTGAGGAAAATTTCAAAAATTTTGTGCTTAACGATTTTTGGAGAATGTAATGCTTGTGCGAAACAATTGAAATTTTTTTGTGATTTTTGTGAGTCAAGCATGACTTCATCACCCGTTGGTTCTTCTTTTCGGTTCTTTTCCGATGGGGGGTCTTTGAACCGAAGTATAAAAATTTTCTTTGTCTGTATATAATGTTTTTAGTCATAGATAGAGACTGTTTCCGACGATGGATGGATGACGACCATCTTGAGGAAGTTAGTTAATAAGTTTTTGGTTTTAAACCCGTAGCTAATTGACGGCTTGATGTTCTTGTTATGTGCTATACATGATTGTAAGATGCAAGTGTGGTTAGTGTTGAAGCATGTAAGAAAGGTATAACTTTGTTTGAGACACTTAGGCTCTTGAATTTGACTCAATGTGATTGAAGCTTACTTTTGAATTCTTGTGATTAGCTGAGTTAAGAGTCTGCTGAATGTGTCTTGATTTGAGCATGTGCCATGAGTGTATGGTTTTTGAGTATTCTGTGCTATTGTGGAGTGTCTAGAACTCACCTGGTGTGTTTATAAAATGAAATGAAGGATGTGAATCGTAGGAAATGATTTAGGCATTTCTTTGAATGAACCTAAATGTTATCCCTCAGCTTACCTACCTTGAATATTTAATCCTAGTTAGCCCCATTGAGCCTTGAGCCTGTTCTTTGATAGCTACAACATAAGCTTAATTCTTTTTCTTTCATTAGCCTTGAATTTGACCCAAAACTCCTAAGAGCTTAAAGGAAAAATCCGAAAGAGTAATGGAGTGAGAATAATGAAAAAGAAGGAAAAGTGGCAGTTGTAAAAGATGAGAAAGGACAAGGGTGCACTTGTTTGAATACGGTTGAGTATTCGTAGGGAGTAAGAAAATAAATTAATGAAAAGTTACCTATAGAACTCCTTGCTAATAAGCTAAGAGTGCCTAAAGAAATGGGGGAACATAAGAGGAAAAGGAAAGCTGAAAGGAGATGAAGGTGAAGTGAGAGAAGGGAAGTTCGCAATGAGGGCGTGATGTATTAAAAGCTCTTAGGGAACATAGTCACTAGTACTAGCCATAATAGTACCTACCCGTCCCTTAGCTATATTATAACCTAAAAAGTCCTACTTGATCTTACATTCATACATCCTTAAATTAGTGGAGTAAAACACTAAGGGCAAGCTTATGGGTCATTGCATAATGCATGTGAATTCTTTGTGAGAGTGAGTGTAATTCTATTCATATACCCACACATGTTGTGATTTACAATTATTTTGCGTGTGAAAATGGGTAACTCTCTTGCCGTGAGGGCACATGTTGAATGAAGGATATAATTCATGTTGGATTTCTTGATTAGTTGATTCACATGAGTTTGCTAAAATTGAGAGTCGATTCTTGAGGTTAGGAAGTCTTGGCAGGGTTGTATTCATTTCAATGATCAAATCGTGCATGCTCTATTTTTAGCTTGTTATCTTAATAATCATTATAGTCGTAGCCTGAATTATCTTTCTAAATTAGCTATGTGTGATTCTTCATGTGCATGAAATGTAAAAGGTTTGTTCGAGGACGAACAAGACTTTAAGTGTGGGGTTGTGATCTCGGGCAAAATAGCATGCCCAAGTGATGCTTTATAACTTAATTTAGTCTTGTTTAGCTAATTAATTATATACATTTTCATGTGATTTTATATAAATGTGAATATATGAACTAACCAACATGATTAGTTCTTGTTTTGTAGGTTTACATGAATTTGAGGAACTAATTTATAAGTTGGTGAAGTAGAGTAATGGAGTCGGGAGTAATTTGCGAAAGTCAGCAAGAAGCATGCCTTGGCAAGGCTGGCCGCGCCAGGCAGCATGCCACGCTATGCATTTGCCGCACCCAGTGTCGTGCCACGCCCATGCCAGGTGCGAGAGAAGGCAACAAGCAGGCAGGCGATCTACGTGCCAGCGCCGTGCCATGCTAGTCGAGCTGCACGCCAGCACAATGCCATCGTGTTGCATGAGCAGCGAGTCACGCCGGCCAGCGCGGCGACCCTTGGCATCTTGGCATCCAGAGGCAATTTCCAGTGTGCCTTCGCGTTACCTCCATGTCACGGAGGCAGTGCTCCGTGATACACTCCGTGACATGGAGCCATTCCACGACAAGCTTAATTTTGCAAAATTCTCATTTACTATAAATAGGTCCCTTAGCTCCTAAAATCATTTTGTCACACTTTTATCTGGAAAACCACCTAGGAGTGATGAAGGGAGAAGTGGGAGAACTCACCTAGGGTTTGTCAAATTCCTCTTTTCCTCTACCAATTCTTGTAAGTATGTTACTTGAACAAAGTTTCTTTGTAATTTTACGAACATGAATGAATAGAACCCTTCCTCTAGGGTTGAAACCATGAGTTATGATTGTGTTTTTATGAAATTGTGTTGGAATTAAGTTATTGATTGTTGTTTTGTCTTGCATTCTAAATTATGGTTGTTTTTATGATTGATCACCATGAAAACATACACGTTAACTTAGGGATATGCTTGAGAAAGCATTTACCTAAGCCAGAACATGAGAATGTAGGGAGCATGGTTGTATCTCACGATATAATTTGTGTTAGGATAGAAATATACCTACCACCTTGCTTCGTTGATAAAACGGGATGAGGCACCAACTTAGAATTATCACCTCACCACTCGAAGAAGTAGTTGTGTAGCTAAGTTGAGTCGAATGATTAGGTGTACGAGAGTCCCTAATCATATCCACGTAAACAACATCCACGTAATTAATTATCCATGAACTAGGATTAGCATCCTTGCTCACAACGTAGTAGTGAGGCTAGTTTGTCGTGTTTAGAGGCTCGAAAGGCCATGAACATGCAATTCTAATTATGTGAGACGACAATTGATAGTTTCATACTTAAACCATTGCAATTCGTATTAACGCATGATTACCCAGCTTTAACTCTATGTTGCTCCTTGAGTGTATTCAGAATAATTCATTGACCACAATTAGATTTACTTAAACCTTCTCAAAAACTTTTATAATCAACACTTGAGAAAGTTTATATCACACTTGAACTAGATAGTTAGCTAAAGTGGTCCAGTCCCTGTGGGTTTGACATTTCGGTTCTTAAAAAGAGCCACTATATTACTTGTACAACCCGTACACTTGCGGGCTCACCATCCATCCTATCTAAATCTTTGGACCTGGGGCGTGAGGGTACGCCAATAGCCTCAAGGCGTGCTTTACTAACAAAACAAGTGCCCGACTGGTAGCTATATCGCCTAGCTGCGCCTATGCTATTCAACTTACTAACTAAGGCCCAATAGCATCAACAAGCTTCTGACTTGGCCTAAAAATAAAACATCCCACTCTATTAACACAATGAACTGGAGAACAATGGAGTTTCTATGACGCTTCTAGCGTGTGTCACCTTAGCATGCTCCTTCCCGATAAGGAATACTGCGGTACAATCCATATATGTTTCCTAGCAGCTAACCACAACATATATATATATATATATATTCATAGTCTACAGAAAATAGCTGACCAGAACATATCTAATCGCAATCTACTGATAGCAACTATTTGCAACATATGGGACCATTATTTCCATTCAAGAACGTAAGTCCTATCACTATACGATGAGAATAACCTGCCGAAGGAATAAGCCTTAACATACCTTGAATGTTGATTCCTGATTTAACTGGCGAGGTTAAACTTGTAATCAGCAGCTCTCTCCAACTATAACGTTCAGGTTGAGAGAATAGGACTAATTTCAATATAAAATTTGGCGAACAATAATGACTTTAGATAACTATATCAATTATAACTCAACTTCAAATAACTTGGTCAGAAACCTGTAATTTTTTGAGAGTTCAGAAGGGAGAAGTGCTTACCTAATGCCTGTGACCGATTAGGAATTAATTTTGGAGCAATTCTGTTAAATTCTACTCAGACGGAGTTCTGATTTGCTGGGCATATTTCGAGAAAATAACTTTGTAGGATTTCTCCCTACAGACTTAGAACTCGATACCTGAAGTTAATTTGAGTTTGGATGACATTTGGTAGCGTAATCGGAGGAAAAACCAAAGAGATTTGCTTCTTTTTTCACTTTTGGCCGAGGGGTCCTATTTCAAATGAGGGGAAATTAAACTAAGGGACTATATATACTTGCCTAGGTGGTGGACTTGGGGTGCCTAATGCCAGCCATCTCGGCAACCCAGTGTCGTGCCGTGCCTCTCAAGGCGCCAGCAAGCTTCGTGCACTACGCTGCTAGCTGGCGCATCGCGCTGGCTCTGTGCGTGCTAGTCTCGTTCAACCCCGCTTCCGAGGCTTTTTCTATACACGTCATGCTCTCTTTATTCATCAGAAATCCACGCGTACGCCTACTAACCGATGGCATTTTATAGTGTGTAACATCCTCCCCGTTAGGAACATTCGTCCTCGAATGTAATCTTTAGGCTTAAAAGGCTCAACTCTTCTTAACTATCATAAGAGAAATTTCTGCAGAGTCTCCTTTGTATTGTTGACTATCCGAAAACCTGAAACGCAGAAAAGTCCAACATAGGCGCTTCACAGGACACCATAAATAGCTATTTCCGAACAAAGAGGTATCCAACTAAACAATATTGATAACATAAGCGGAAAAGTAACAACTGAACAACAACCTCACCTTAATTGCACAATCTGTGTCAATCTTGGAACAAGTGAGAATATCTAGATCTCATGTCGTCCTCAGCTTCCCAGGTCATCTCATTCTTTATTTCTGTTCCTGTATAAGACCTTACTAGATAGCAACTGTGATTCTTAAAATGGTCCCTTACGGACTTGTCCATCTAATATAACCATTGTAGTCTACTTATAAGGTAACTCTTTGGTAACCTGAATATTTCCAACTGCGTCAACCTGAGAGAAAATCTCCGATGCGCTTGCATAGTATTAATGAACAGATCCTAAACTTGAAGGTAACTCTATCTTATAGGCCACTTGGCTAATCTCTCGGAGGGTCTGGTATGGTTTAGTGAGTCTAGGGCTGTGCTTGCTTTTCTTTCAAATTCCATGATGCCTTTCCTTGGTGAAGTTTCCAGGAATACCCAGTTGTCGATTCAATCTTTAACTCCCTATGCTATACGATAACCCTGAGCTGCCTATATATCCTTCCTGAAAGGTTTTAGCTTTCTTCGTTTGGCTGATGTATTAGTATGCCAGCTCAAATACCCTTAACATATCTACTTCTAGTCATCATTTAGGGGGCCTCCCCTTCCATTCATAGCAGATCTCCAGGCATCTGAATTGGGTGCTCTTCTTGGCTTTTTATTTGGGGACGGGAAGTCGTACTCAACTTAACATGCATCCCAATCTGTTCTAAAAGCCTTTCTAAAGCCTAGTTGTGAATCCCGTTGTTGGAAGTTAATAGACATTGAAATGACATATAGCCAGAATGTTTCTTTAGTATCAACTCAACGTAGTCTTTTAACTAAAGCATGATTCTATCCGGCAAGAAATAAGTTAATCTCATTAGCCTTTCAACAATGATCTAATAGGGTCACATCTATGCCTGCTATGAAGTAACCTTGTGACTATATTCGGGCTGACTCCTTCCCCCTTTTGCTCAGGTATGGCTATCTCCTAAATTAGTCTACCCGGTTCCTGCTGCCCAGCCTTCCCTGGCTGGTCATTGGAGCTTTATGCTATGACTCAAAAATATCTTCCCTCTTCCCATGCCATCAGTAGGTCTCTCTTACAATCTGATGCATTTTCGTTAAGCTTTGGGTGGAGGAAGTAATGTACATTATGCACCTTGGCTATAGTCTTCTAACGAAGTTCTGCCACCTTTGGGACGTAGAGTCAACCTCTGGGTCTTATGACTCAACCCCTTATTTTCTCAAAGGACAATAACTCCCTACTGGGCCTTGTGCTTAGGTTGTACTAGGTTAGAATTTCTGTGTCGCCACTCCTTTATCTCCACAGCTGGTGATAATATTGCAGCATTCCAGATCACAACCGCACTATCTCTTAACTGTCAGCCCAATGCCTATTTCTCGACATTCAGCGGTGGTCCCATGCTCTGTCAATTTACTTTTAGCCTGGAGGTGATTCTGTTTCCCTCCAGAGTTAAGTACTCGTGCTTTTCCACTTGCTCCCTTAGACTGAGCTTTGGTGTTCGTTCCCTCCAGCTCATACTATCAAAGATATCACCAACCAAGTCTACCTACCTGTATCTTCCTGACTCGCACTCAGGCCCATTTTGTTCGTATGATCTCTCTATCCCTTGATATAAGAAACTAGGGCCATAACCATTATCTTGCAGGTATGCACTACCATCATTCGCACACTGCGGCGGAATCGGCCTATTTCTGACCTAAACTTTACTATTGTTGGGGGTTCATCACTTATGGATTCTCACACGTACTTGAATTCTACTGGCAGTCTTATCTGCTATTTTGATTTACTACCGTAAAGGTCTAGATAACTTACTTAAACACTAGAGATCTCAACCATTTCCTAATACTTTCTTGGAGTCAATAGATCTAACCCTCCTTTACTATTTACTCTGGGCAACATTGCCTCAATTCTTACGCTCTTTTCTACACTGAAAACAAAGCTGGAAAGATAAAATAGCCATTTCATACTATAATAGAACTGAGGTATGGAACTGTACAACATCCGGAGGGTTGGAGGTAAGACTCCCGCAATTCCCCCTCTCTCGTACCCTTCAGGTAATCCAACAATAACTATCGCCCCTCTATGATCCTATATATCTAGTAGGTAATTCAACTCATATATATGCTATACTCTTGACCTCCTACTTTAAGGCTGTAGAAAGAACGAGGGACAGTGCTAACATATCTACTACCTTATGAAATTCCTGGTGCCCCCAAGAAAATACTGGGAAAATTAAAAGACATCCGCCTTCGTCCTCAAACTGGATGTCCCCCAACTATGACATCGCACTTGTGCTTCCTCCAGCTGCTGTAGTTATCTTGTGGCTGGCTAGAGTCTGTCTTATATCACATAATACTCTAGACAAACATAGAAATAAAAGCCTAAGGACCCAACCCTATACAACTCGACTCAATAGCACGATTTGAGAAGAAGAAAGGGTAACCATACTATCATGCCTCATAGCCTCCTGCTTATAGAATGTGGTCCACAACACATTTTTAAATAAGACTCTACTAGACACAACTTGCACACTCACTAGGATAAGAACTACTCTAATACCAAGTCTATAACGCTCCACCTTGGAAGGCATGACTGGCACCTAGTGCCACACTGGGATATGACTGACCTGGATGGGCTTATGTACTTCTGGTGCATGCCCGCAACTCAATTCAAGAAAACAACAACCTATATCTCGATTGTAAACACAGCCTCCGGTTGACAAGGTTGTATAGCCACCTGTAAATAAAAACATCTAACTAATAGCAGGAAACAAAAGGGATCCTAAGCGAGTCGACAAGACCACCATGCTTTCTAGTTATAACAGAAATGAGAACAAGCTACTATACTAGGCCCCACACGGCCAACAATAGTTAACCAACTGGATACTGTAGTCTGCAAGCCTCTAAGAATACAAATAGTGGTCGGGACCCTACCCAAATGCTATACAAATGAAAGACTGTAATCTCTACAACCTGGCAACTCCAAATGAAAGGAGCTGGCCAAACTGTTAAATATGGATAACTGCTACTGAATATCCTGAACTCTTTCTATCTAAACCTACAGGCAAATAATGCAGTGCCTAGGGATGGCCATCAATACAACATGTACCAAATATGTAAGGCAGTAAATAAGCTGTTAAAAACTGAAAGTAAGTACAAAGGAGGGGCAAAAGATTAACCTGTAAGCTGGCTTATTCATAATCTTCATCTTGCAAAACAACACATGTACATGAGCTAAGACTTTATAATTACACATCCATAAGCTATAACTAGCAGGCAAGAATACAAAAAAGAACCTAACCTGGCCCCCATAAGCCTGGAAGGTACAAGCAACACAAATTGGTGGTCTTCTGGGCCTAACGCGACTACTGCTATACTGAAGTCTCAATCTAGCTGCTTAAAAGGCATATCTGGCCTTCTGGGCCTAACGCGACTACTGCTCGCCCCTAGAATAATCTCTATGGCTGCTAGTAGGCATACCCCGTGCAGTTGTATCTGATCAGAGGATCCTGGTAGTGGTCATAATCTCTAACGGTCTAGACCAGATAGGGTGAGATCTGGAGTGGCCTAATAATACTTTGAATGTCCTGCTCGGGCAACTATAACTCATAAGCAACTGTAGGGTCCCATACGAACAATTACCTAGTTCTTTTTCTTAGAACGACTGTAGGGCTGCTACTGACCGAACATGATTTTGAGTGGTTGGCCCCTAATCCTTCACAAGCAGCTTACTGGCATTCTTAGCCTGATGGTAATACTGTGCTAACATGGTTCTAGTCCTTTAGACCTTAACTTGGTCTGTTCAGATCTTATATGACTTTCCTGGGAAAACCCTAACTTTATAGATAAGTTTATATTGATTTAGCCACTCATTGCAATTGATCCTGGAGTATCTTATAGGAGCAACTAGAGTGTAGGCCCTGCCTCTAACTTCTAGTAATGTCCCCTTCCTTAGGGTACCCATGGGTCTATTTGACCCGAACGACGGGGATGGATTCCTGGGCGACCTTCATGATGAATACTAAATCAATTGGAACTTATAGTCACTGGTAATAACAACTAAATGGTAGGCTGTCACTCAGTTCTCTAGATAACCCTAGTGCCACTGACTCTAAAGTATAGACATTCTATCTATATTTCTGGCCTGGGAGTATGAGGGTGCGCCAATTGCCTCTGGGCGTGCTTTACTGACAAAACAGGCGCCCGACTGGTAGCTATATCACCTAGTTGTGCCTATGCTGATCAACTTACTAACTCAGGACCAATAGCTATCCACAAGCTTCTGAGGTCTAGGCTTGACAATAAAACATCCCACTCTACTAACAGAATGGACAGGAGAACAATGGAGTTTCTATGATGCTTCTAGCGTATGTCATCCTTAACCTGCTCCTTCCCGAGAAGGGATACTAAGGTACGATCCATATATGTTTCCTAGTAGCTAACCACAACATTTATATATTCATAGTCTACATACAATAGCTGACACAACATATATAATCACAATATACTAATAACAACTATTTGCAACATATGATACCATTATTTCCATTCAAGAACGTAAGTCCTATCACTATACGATGAGAATAACTTGGCAAAGGAATAAGCCTTAACATACCTTGAATGTTGTTTCCTGATTTAACTGGCGAGGTTCAACTTGTAATCAGCAGCTCTCTCTAACTATAACCTTAAGGCTGAGATAATAGGACTAATTTTAATATAAAATTCGGCGAACAAGAATGAATTTCGATAATTATATCAATTATAACTCAACTTCGAATAAATTGGCCGAAAACCTGTAATTTTCCAGGAGTTTAGAAGGGAGAAGTTTTTACCTAATGCCGGTGACCGTTTAGGAATCAACTTGGAGCAATTTTGATAACTTCTACTCGATGGAGTTCCAATTTGCCATGCGTATTTCAAGGAAATAAATTCGAAGGAATGCTCCCTACAGGCTTAGAACTCGATATCTAAAGTTAATTTGAGTTTGGACGGCATTTGGCAGCGTAATCGGAGGAAAAACCAAAGAGATTTGCGTCCCTTTTTACTTCTGACCGAGTGGGTCCTATATCAAATGAGGGGAAATTAAAATAAGGAAGTATATATACTTGCCTAGGAGGTGGAATGGGGACACCTCATGCTAGCCATCTCGGCAACCTAGTGCCGCACCACGCTCCTCAAGGCTCCAGCAGGCCTGGCGCGTCGCACAGGCAAGTGCGCTGCTGGCTGGCGCATCGTGCTGGCTCTATGCGTGCTGGTCCCGTCAGACCCCGCTTCTGAGGATTTTTCTATACGCGTCATGCTCTCTTTATTCATCACAAATCCACCCGTACTCCTACTAACTGATGGCATTTTATAGGGTGTAACAATATTGATAGCGGTTAGTTTGCAATCGCTTATGAGACCTGACCCGGTTATTCTGTATAGTCATTAAATAGGGAATAACCAGTCATTTGGATGAACCTAAGTTATCAGTTCTACAAGTAAGCATTGGTGATGATCATGTATGTATACCCAAAGCAGTTATGAATCCATGGGGAACACAAACCCTAGTTATCTTTCATTTTTTATTTCGACCAAAATTTTAACAATTATTTTTAATTATTTTTTTCTTTAGAACCCCCAATTTAGAGTAACTACCCAACAAGTTCACTTACTAGCTTTAGTCTAGCTCTTCCATATTCCCTATGTTTGACCCCAACCTCTTAGTTGGGTTCTTTTTTGACAACGACTGCTTCATACTTCGGTAGGAGGTATGGTTTGAGCATTATCAAAAAGTGGCACCGTTTTTGGGGAATATGGCTAAGACTAGATTATTTGCTTGTATTTGACTCTTTGGTAGTTATTTCTGTAAGTACGTTTTCTTTTTGTTTTTGATACAGATAGGTTTTTTTCTCGTGAATGCCAAGCACTCGGAGTAGTGGAGATCCCGTGATTCCGTTGAACCACAAAATTGAACGAATATTGCGCAAAATGGAAAACTAGGAATAGAGAGATGCCTGCATAGATGAAGAAGCTAGGCAAGCCGAGCTAGCTCGACAAGCTGCACTTCAAGATGCGGAAGATGCCATAGAAGAGGTTGTTAATGCTAGTCGACATGGGAGGGGCAATAGAGGTCATACACTTTCCCCTTAGTCTTTCGATGATGAGGACCCAGAAATTGATGAAGTTGGGTCAATTGGAGCAATTGTGCCACCACCACTGCCTGCTGGGGCCAAATTCGACATCACGAGCACCATGATCCAACTATTAAACATGAAAGGGGTGTTCAGTGGTCACGCAGCAGATGATGCCAACTTGCACTTGATGAACTTCATAGGAATATGCAAGGCGTACAGGTTGCTCGGAGTTAGCCAAGATGCCATTAGGCTCAAACTTTTCCCCTTCTCTCTATCAGGGGAAGCCACTTTACGGTTATCGGAGCTTCCCAACAACTCCATAACCAACTGGAGGGAACTTAAGTAGGCCTTCTTGGAGAGATTCATTCCTCCCTCTAGAATGTTGTAGATAAAGGATGAGATCTACAATTTCCGAAAACTCTAAATCAAGGCACTTCACGAAACTTGGCCGAGGATCAAGAAGAAATTGACAAAGTGCCCACACCATAAGACCCCAGATGACAGTTTCTTTGAAATTTTTTATAGCTATTTAAATAATAGCACAAAAGCTGCGGCAGACACTATGGAAGGATGAGCATTGATGAGTCACACCTGGGAGCAAGCTGCTAATATCCTTGACAGGGTGACCAAGACAAACAGGGCATAGCATACTAGGGAGTCAGATGTAGCGGTCGGTACATATGTTGTTGGTTTGACTACAGACCAATGTAGGAAGGAAGAAGAACGCGACTAGGAGTTGGCTCACATATGCACATCATTTGATTTTCTTACAAAACACATTATGGGAGAATGAGCCAAAAAGGTAAATGCAGTGGGACACAAGGACTGGAATCGGGGGCAGATCACTCTGATTCTAAGGAAGAGGCAAATTTCATAGACAACCAAGTGGTGGGTTTTCGAGCCAACGCCCAAGCATCTAGACAAGACAATTGGCACCAAGGTTCTGGAAACCAAGGTCGAAATCGATACAGAGACAACTACAACCGAAATGGGTATAGAGATAGGAGCCGTGGTCGTGAGCGCGATGGAGAATGGAGAAGAAATGAAGGCTACCACAATGACCAGGTTGGAGTTTATGTGCCTCCTAATGCACGAGAGGGGAGGCTGGGCAATCAAAGATATAGAGCATGATGGCCGAGATGCTGAAAAAGGTGAGGTCCACTAATGAGCAATTGAAGGAGATCTGTGGTGACATATCAAGTATGGATCATAGAGTGGCATCTCATGCAACAGTCATCAAATAGATTAAGCAACAACTTGGGCAACTTTCAGCATCACTGAACCCTAGACAAAAGGGTACACTACATAGAAACACCATCCAGAACCCAAAGAATGATGTCCACTGCATGGTAGTGATGACTAGGAGTGGTCAGACCATAGTTGACCCCCCTTTTCCAGTTGTAGTTGAGAGGTAGAAAGAGAGCATGATTGAGGAGAATGAGAAGAGTGTTGAGATGGAGAATGTTGAGTTGCCAGAGGCCCCGATAGGTGAGAAAGAATCTGACATTGATCAAGGAGCAACTCAATTGCACCGAGCTATCCAGTAACCACCTCCACCATTCCCTCAACGAATGAAGAAAAAGGCAGAAAATGATAAGTTCCAGAAATTCCTTTCTATGTTTAAGCAATTATCTGTGAACATACCATTGGTTGAGGCATTGGAACAAATGCCGGGATATGCTAAGTTTATGAAGGACTTGGTGACAAAGAAAAGGTCCATAAGCTATGAGCTGATAGACAATGTACATCACTGTAGTGCCATAGCTACACGGGTCCTAGCTCAAAAGAAGGAAGACCTAGGTGCTTTCACAATACCTTCCACCATTGTCAATGTTGAGTTCATAAGGGCACTTTGTGATCTAGGTGCAAGCATAAACCTAATTCCCTTGGCAGTATTCAAGAAATTGGGCTTAGGAGCCCCCACACTGACCACTATGCAGCTACTGATGACCGATAAAACTGTGAAGAAGCCAGTAGGAATCCTATTCGACGTGCTTGTGAAGGTAGACAAATTCATATTTCCAGCAAACTTCGTGATTCTGGATTGCGAGGTTGATTATGAGGTCCCCATCATTTTGGGGTGACCATTCCTCGTGACTGGGAGGGCCTTAGTAGATGTGGAGGCTGGCCAACTAAAGTTTAGACTAAACAAAGAAGAGGTCACTTTCAACATCTGTCGGACAATATAGCAACCTAAGGAATTCAATGTAATCTCAGCGCTAGATGATGAATCTGAGTCACTTGATGAATTTTGAGTAGTCAAGAGACTTGTGTCGTGCCACGGTGTTAAATCAGGTGCTGCATGGGAGGCAACCCATGAATGGTGAAGTATGAGTCGCCGCAGGTATATTCCCTTCCCTATGTTTTTGTAGTTCATGCTTGGGGGATGAAGTTCAATTATCAAAAAGGGGAAGGGGTGTACTTGCAATTTATTAGGATATTTGGATTCGTCCGAGGATTTTTCTTGCCATGTTTATTTTTCCTCGGGCATGCTATCTAGTAGAACCAGCATGTTTAGGATTTTATTTTATTATTTTGTGATTTTTTTCGTTTAATTAGGAAATAACTTAGGAATACTCAGCCAATGAAAATGCACTAGTTTTGATTTTTGAAAAAAATTGATCCTATTTTAAAATTGTTGATGCATTAGCTATGTATTTGTGACTGCATGCAGAATTTCTGTGGATATTTTGATGTCATTTAGTTTATTAGCATGAGGAGTCTTGTTAAGCCATGGGTAAACCAGACAGGTAAGGTGAATATAAGTCATGTACCATGAGTTAGTGAGGTGTAATACTTAGTTCAGTACTGTGTTGAAGATCTAGAACTTTCTTGGTTGGTCTTTGCATAGGCGAAGGATGGTTGGTTAGGATATGATCATAGGACATTCTTTGTTAAACTAACTTTTAGCCTAAATAACCCCTACCAAAATCATATGATTCCCTCGATCCCAATTTTGAGCCTCTAATAGACCATTTTTCTTTGATTAACCGATGAACTGTACCCATTTGTTTTATAATGAACCTGTTTTGGCCCTGGTCCTTCCTTGGATATTGTGAACCTCAACATAGGCAAAATGCCTAAGCTGAGGGTGGCTAGAGTAGGGTGCATAAATGGCGGGAACGAGAAAAAGGGAGAGAAAAGAGAAAAGGTTTAAATATGAGGTGTGGTGTGAAAAAAAAAGAGTTAAAAAAGTTGAAAATCTTTAAAAGGAAAATTCAAAAGAAAAAATATAAAATACTTGAAAAAAGTTAAAAATATACCACACCCATACAAATGCACATAAAAGAGGTGAAAGGGGGAGAAAAGAAATGAAAAGCGTAAAGGGTGAAATGGGTGAATGGTGAAGCCAATGTATGTAGTGCCAAGGAAGGATAGTCACTCATAAAATCTTTCATATTTATCATGGACAGCCCTAAAGCCTACATTACAAGACACATCAAGCCGTATAGTGATCCTAATTTGACCATCTGACAGACCAAAGTAGAGAAAATAAGGACAAGCCTATGGTATCTGATACATAGTACTTGAAACTTCTTTGTGAGAGTGAGCGTCTTGCTTGTTTAGTCCCATGCAATATTTGACACTATATTTGTGAGTGGGGACTTCATTTGTTGTTAGGGTACATAGATTATATTTACTTTTACCATCAGTCTGTGTGAAAAGCATCGGTGATGACTTGATTGCGTGTTGATAGCTAGATGACATGTCTTGATCCCTGTTTATCATGTTTTGTGGTTGCTTGTAGTACATTAGCTGATGCTAGTTCATGGAAAAAGGGTTAGAAGTTGTTGGATGTATAGTGCAAGTTTTGTTTGGTATTGGCTATAGTATCCTAGGTTTATTTTCTAGTTGAGCATCGTAATTAGTCTTTCTTTTCTTTGCCTGAGGACATGCAAAATTCTTAAGTTGAGGGTGTTGATATGTTGTGAGTTTACAACACTTTCGACGCTCAAAATTAAGAAAATAGCATGGACTTAGGTATGATTATATGGATATAAGACACTTTTTCTTTGGTTACATGACAAATAGGTGTTGGACCAAGAATGTGCAAAAGATAGCCTGAAAGTGCAGAAAATAGGCTTAAGTCACAAGTCTCAGTATGAGCCATAGGTTGATGCTACGAGCCGTACTGAAGATCGTGAAAAGTTTCAGATGGATAAGTATGAAGAGTGCATGCTACGATTCTCGATACGAATTATACAAGGCTTGTACGGGCCGTAGTATTAAGTCGTGGACAGATTTAGAAGATTTGCACAAGAGGCTGACTCCTGACAGGGATAGATAGTATGAGTCGTGGCATCAAGGTATGAGTCGTACCATCACATTCATGAAGAACTTCATAAAAATTGAGAATTATCAGAGTCAAGCCACAGAAGCATAGTGCGATTCGTAGGAAGTATGTACAAGTCATACCAAGGTCTAACACTTAGCCATATTTCAGCCAGTCAATGATATATGGGAATCAGGTACGACCATTACAAACCTACTAAGGGTCGTAGGATTGGTCGTGACACAGGCGGCATCAGTTATGGAAATTCACCCTGTTAGCCTAGAAAAAGGATTTTTATGTCTGCATAAATATGTTTTATGTTTTATTTTCATTAGAGAATGTTAGAGGACATCAGAATTGATTTAGAGAACATTGAGACAAGCTAGAATTGAGTTGATTGGCTTGTGATCAACGTTTTCTTGATTTTCTCTTGATCTTCATACTTTGCTCTTGAGGATTTTGCTGATTTATACAAAGAAGTTTTTCTCTCATCCATAATTGTAAGTATTGATTTTTGTATTTAATTATGAATGCAAATCACAATCTTGAAACTATGAGAGGCTAAAACCTCCATAGCTAGGGTTGTGGGAACCATGGTGGATTAACAAGCTAGGGTCGCATAAAAGTGATTCAAAATCAACGCAAAACACTTGTATTGTATTCTCTTCATGCTTAAACATTTCTTAACATTGTACAACATTAGGACTTACCTGAATTCTTTACTTTCCTGAGCCTACAGAGGTAGAGATTAAGAAAACAAAATTACAACAAATCCTTGATCTTGATAATCATTGTATTAACTTGAGCTGTGGTCACAAGATAGTTAAATTTGGGACATATTGATAATGGTTAGTTTGTAATCGCTCATGAGACCTGACCCGGTGATTGAATATAGTCAATCAATAGGGATAAACCAGTCATTTAGATGAACCTAAGTTATCAATTCTACAAGTAAGCATTGGTGATGATCACGTATGTATACCCGAAGCAGTTATGAACCTATGGGAAACACAAACCCTAGTTATCTTTCTTTCTTGATTTCAACCAAAATTTTAATAGTTGTTTTTAATTATTGTTTTCTTTAGAACCCCCAATTTGGAGTAACTACCCAACAAGTTCACTTACTGGCTTTAGTCTAGCTCTTCCATATTCCCTGTGGGTTTGACCCCAACCTCTTAGTTGAGTTCTTTATTGACAACGACCGCTTCATACTTCGGTAGGAGGTATGGTTTGAGAATTATCAACCACCTCTTGGAAGGTCTTACCGGAGGAGACTATTTGCAACGCTGATACCTGGAGACCCATATTCAGGCCCTTAACAAACCACCTGATCCTATCCTCCTCCGTGGGCAATAAGGGTAGAGAATACCTAGACAGTAAATGAAATCAAGCCTCGTATGCTGCAATAGATGATTTCCCTTGCTCGATGGTGGTGAACTCATCCTGTCTCTTGTCCCTCAGAGTGCGAGGAACATATTTCTCCAAAAACGTAGAGTAAAACTGGGTCCATGTCAATAGGGGTGACCTCGCTGGTCTACATTCCACAAAATTTCTCCACCAGAGCTTGGCATCCCCGATCAACTAAAAGGTAACGAACTCGACTCTGTATATCTCCACCGGCCCCATCTTATGGAGTCGTTCATAGTAGTTGATGATAAACTCATTGACATCCTCTAACTATGCGCTATATAAAATAGGAGGCTTCATCTTGGTGAACCTCCAAAACAAGTCATGCTCCTCCCCTCTCATCACTCAATCCTGCTACCAGCCTCGGAAACATAACAGCCTCAGACATGTCATCAATCCGTGAAGCCACAGTAGTTGCATGCTGTATCCTTGACTGCTGCCCTGCTGGAGTTGCTGGCACTGCCCCAATGCACACAAGGCCGCTTAAAAGGTTAAGGACCTGAGCTAGAACCTCAGAGGATGCTAACACGGCAGGAGCTTCTCCCTGCATAAGGACCTCGACCTCATCAACCACCTACTCCTACACTACTAGTGGCCCGGGAGATGCAGACCTCTCCCTGACTTGAGTAGGAACATGAGCCCCTCCTCTAGCCGCAGTGTCTCCGGCCATGACCTCTGCCTCTTCCTCTATCGCGAACTGTGGCTGCCACTGCAGGCTCAGCCGTTCTGTCTCTACTGTCATTGGCGCGTATTCCCACCATCTAGGAAAGAAAGAAGAGAAAGTTGTTAGATACCAATTTGGAACCAGATACCAATTGGAATCAAGTAATCGCATGAGAGGAAAGAAGAAAGGAGTTTTCCTAAAGTGCTGCAGCCTCTCGAAGATAAGTTGCAGACGTCTTCGCACTGATCCGTGAGACTTTACTAGACCCATCTTAGTTCAATGAGATCAATGAACTTAGAGCTTTGATACTGTCGTGCTGTGAGTTCACAACACTTTCAACGCTTAAAATTGAGAAAATAGCATGGACTTAGGAATATTTATATGGATATGAGGCACTTTTACTTTGATTTCAAGGAAAATAAGTGTTGGAGCATAGATGTGCAAAAGAATCCTTAAAATGTAGAAAATCAGCCAAAGTACAAGTCTCAGTATGAGTCGTACCTGGACTGTATGAGCCGTATTGAGAACCGTAAGAAAAGTCAGAAGGCTGAAGTGAGAAGAAGGCAACATACGACTCTTAGTACGAGCCATACCAAGATGGTACGAGCCGTAACTGGAGTCATGGAATTATCCATAGGAAATTGCACAAAGGCAGACTTCTGGTATGGATGGACTCACGAATCATAGCATCAACATATGAATCTTACCATGAGCCGTGGTGAATTTCATAAGATTCTTCAATATTTTCCAAAACTTCAGACACTACAAATAGTATGAGTCGTAGGAAGAATGAACGAGTCGTACCTCAACACTCGTGGGGAGTTCCAGAAGATGTCAGAGTTCTTAGGGTCAAACCATGAAAGCATTGTATGACACTTAGGTTAAAGATATGATTTGTACCAACGTTCCAACATATAGCCAAATCTGCATCAGCCAGGGACTTACGAGAAGTAGGTACAACCCGTACAATCCGGCTACGAGTCATAGGTCCAGTCGTGACACAGTTAGCACCAGATATGAAAAATTCCCCGTTAGCTTAGGAAAAGGTTTCTAATGTCTGTATAAATAACTTTTATGTTTTATTTTAGTTAAAGGAGGACAGAATCAAACTAGTAGATGTGTGAAGAATATTTTTTGCAATTTTTATCAAGTTTTGAGGAGCAATTCTTGGGATCAAATTCTTTATTTCCTACATTGTTCTTGAGATTGTTCTTTGATATTCAAATATGGTTTCTTCCAATTGTGACTATAAGTATTTAATTATATTTTTTTCTATGAATGAAAATTGTAATGTTACACCCATGAGAGGCTAAAACCTCCACAACTAGGGGGTGTGAGAACCATGAAGGATTAACGAAATAGGGTTACACGAAAGTGATTCAAAACCAATGTGAAATGCTTGTATTTTATTCTCTGCATCTTTAAACATTTCTTAACGATGTATAATGTTAAAACTTGCCCAAGTTCTTTACTTTCTTGAACCTAGAGAAGTAGAGATTAGGAAAAGAGAATTACAACAACGCCTTGGTCTTTACGATCTTGTATTAACTTGAGCTATAGTGGTAAAATAGTTAAATTTGGAACATATTGATAATGTTTAGTTTGAAATCGCCCATGGGACCTGACTCAGTGATTGAGTAAAGTCATCCAATAGGGAAGAACCAGTCGTTTGGATGAACCCTAGTTATCAGTTCTACAAGTAAGCATTGGGATTGATCACATATATACATCCGAAGTAGTTATGAACCTATGGGGAACCCTTACCCTATTTATTTGCAAATCTTGATTTAAATCACAATTATAATGTTTTCTTTGAAACCCCCCAATTTGGAGATAACTCACCAAAAAGCTCAATTTTCGACATTAGTCTAGATTTTACCCTATTCCCTGTAGGTTCAACCCCACCTCTTAGTTCGGTTATTAATTGACAATGTCAACTTCATACTTCGCCAGGAAGTGTGAGTTTGTACCTAGTTTACTGCTATGAGTTGTACCTGGCAGTCGTACCAAGAATCTAAAAATGGTCAAGTCCACAAGTGACAGTACAATCCTTCCTACGACTCGTGAATTGACTTACTGGTCATACCATGAGTCATGGAAAAATACAAAACAATTATTTTAAAGGGGAAACCTCATATGACTTGTGGCACGGATCGTACCTTTATGGTACGAGTCATACCTCAGAAGCGTGACATGACTTGAGATATAATGGGTCTCAGTACAAATGGTACATCCTAGGTATGACCCGTAATGTTGACCCGTTAGAGGAATTTTTTTTTACTTTTTTTTCTCAAATATGGAATTCTAGCCCTTTTCTCCACAGGTACTGTAATACCTCGGAAACCCTAAGATCAGACTCGGGAGTTAAAATGGAGAAATCAAAAATTTTCTACACTAGGTCACAGAACGAGCCTGTCACGCCTCACCTTGGGAGGCATCACTGGCATCTGGTGCCATAATGGCAACTAACTAACCTGGCTAGGCTTATGCACGTCTAGTGCCATCCTGCGACTCAATTAAAGAAAACAATGAGCTATATCTTAGCTGTAAATACAGCCTCCAGCCGACAAGGCCATATAGTCACCTATAAACGAAAATAGCTAACCAACAACAGGAAATAGAAGAGATCTTATGTGGGCTGACAAGGCCACCATGCTGCTTAGTTATAACAGCAATGAAGATGAGCTACTATACTAGGCCCCACACGACCAACACACGAAGCATAACTAATTAAGGCCTAACACAGACAACATACAACTAATTGACTGACAACTGTAATCTGCAAGCCTCTAAGAATAAAAACAGTGGTCGGGACAGGGCCCCGGCCTAACTGAAATACAGAAATCTCTACAACCTGGCAACTCTGAATGAATGGAGTTGATCTAACTGCAGACTCTGAACAACTTCTACTGAAGATCCTGAACCTTGTCTGTGTAAACCTGTAGGCAAGTAATGCAGTTCCCTTTAATTGGGCATCAGTACACTATGTACCGAATATATAAGGTAATAAATAAGTTGAATGAAAGCTGTGAAATACTTAAGTGAGTAGAAAGGAGAGGCATAGAGATTAACTTGTAAGCTAGCTTATTCACAATATGCATCTAGCAAACACTACACATACATGAACTATGGTTGCATAATCATATATTCATAAGCTATATCTAGTAGACAAGAATACGAACAAGAACCTCACTTGGCCCCATAAGACTGGAAGGTACAACCAGCATAGAATAACCCAACTGGGGCCCCCATATGCCCTGGTGAGTGCACTTCAATGTATATACCCCTAACCCGATTTCTATGAGTCTACTGGTGGTATAGCCAACCTACCGATCCCTTGGGTCTACAACTGATCCCGCTCGGCCCATGTACTGTAGTTGTGCCTAAGTCTACTGGACTCCTGATATATGATATATGCACACTGGGTAGCAGGCTCGATAGGGGGTGTGGTATACTGCTGATTGGCATATAAATAGTACAGTCATGGAATGGACTGTATGAGGACCTAGGACCCAATCTTCGTCCCTTGCGGACGGCATGCCGCTCTCTGGAGACACGTCATCTCGCCCCTGGTGGGCGACGACACAGCTAGTGACCCTGGGTGGTCATGGAAGGCTCCTGAGTGAGGGCAACTGTGGCCACATTGCTGTACTGATATCTCAGTCCAGCCACTCAAAGGGAGAGTTGGCCTTCTGGGCCTAACACCATCGCTGCTCAATCCCTAGGATAGTTCGTAAAGCTGCTAGCAGGCACACCGTGCACCTGTAATCATGATCTCTAAAGGTCTAGACTAATTAGGGCGAGATCTGGAGTGGTCTAACATAACTCTGAATGTCCCGCCCGGAAAAATATAACTCATAAACAACTGCGGGGTCGTGGATAGCTAACTACTTAGTTTTCCTACTTAGAACAACTATAGGGCTAGTACTGGCTGAACATGCTTTTAAGCGATCGGCCCCTAGTCCTCCACAAGAAGCTTATCGACATCCTTATCTTGTGGGCAGTACGGTACTAACATGGTACTACAAGTCCCTTAGACCTCATCTTAGTCTACTCGGATCTCATATTACTTTTATGGGAGATTCTTAACCTTATCGGCGAGTATATATAGACTTAGACACTGCTAGCAATCTATACCTATGTATCTTATAAGAACTGGCTGGGGTGCTGGCCCGACCTCTAACTGTTAATAAGGTCCCCTTTCATAGGGTACCCACGGGTCTATTTGACCTAGACGACTAGGATGGCTTCCTGGACAACTTATATGATAACTGCTAAGCCCACTAAGATTGACAATCACTCATAATAGCTAATAGGGTGACAGGCTATCACTCAGTTCACTATACAACCTTATCCTACTGACTTTAAAACATGGCCTTCCTATCTAAATTTCTAGCCCTGTGGCGTAGGGATACGCTAATGGACTCTAAGCATGCTCTCCTGACAATATAGGTGCCAAACTGGTAGTTAAACTGCCTAGCTGCGCCCATGCTGTTCAACTTACTAGCTCAGGCTCGATAACTCTCATGAGCTTCTAAGGTCTAGGCTTGACAACAAACATACAATTCTACTAACACAATGAACTAGAGAATAGAAGAGCTTCTATGATGCTTCTAGTGCGTGCCACACTTAACATGTTCCTCTTCAACGAGGGATACTGCAGTATAATCCATATAAATTTTCTAGCAGCTAACCAGAACTTATGTAACCGGAATCTACGGATAACAGCTAATCAGAACATGTATGATCTTTATATACCAGCAACAGTTAATTACAACATGTCTAATCACAATCTAATGGTAGCAACTATCTACAACATATGGAATCATTATTTCTGTTAGAGAACATAAGTCGTAACACTGTACGATATGTACACTTGCCGAGGGTTAATCCTTACATACCTCGATTGTTGTTTCCTGAATAACCACCGGGTTTCCACTTGTATTCGCCATCTCTCTTCAGTTGTAATCGTTATATTGGGAGAAAAAGATGAATTTAAGTACCAAATTCGACGTAAAATGATAACTTTTAATACCTGTTGACTACACTTCAACTTAACGAAACATGGTTGAAAACATATTATTTTCTGAGAGTTCAGAAGGGAGAAATGCTTACTTGAAGCCTGTGATCGTATATAAATCAGTTTGGAGAAATTCTGACAACTTTAGCTCGGCGGAGTTACGATTCGCCGGGTGAATTTTACAAAAATAACTCAGTAGTAATGCTCTCTGCGGGCTTAAAATTCGACACCCGAAGTTAATTTGAATTTGGATGGCATTTGGTAGCGTAATTGAATGAAAAATCATTGAAAACCTTGTTTATTACTCTCTCTAGCCGAAGCTACCTTTGGAAAATGACTTGAGATTAAAAGGAGGGACTTTTATATATAGCATGGGTGGTGGCAGGGGTGTGCCTCGCGCCTCCCATTAAGGCTGCCACCCTGGCGGTCCACGCCTCACATTGAGGCTGCCATCTTGGCGTGCCGCACCTCCCATTGAGGCAGCAAGCCTGGCGTGCCACGCAGGCCAGTGCACTTCTAGTTGGTGCATCACGCTGGCCCCTCGTGTCCTAGTCTCTCTTGACCCTGCTTCCGAGGCTTTTTCCATATGCGTCAAGCTCTTCTTACTTGTCACAAACCCACGTGTATGTTTAATAATCATTAACTTTTACGGGGTGTAACATCCTTCCTCCTAGGAACATTCATCCTCGAATTTCAACTTTAACTTACAGGGGTCTAGCTCTTTCAGCTATTAACTCGAAAAAATATAGGCAGAGTCTCCCCTTATAGTATGGACTATCTGAAAATCCTAAAAAAACACAGAAATATCCAACACACACATTTCATATGACACTATCAAAACTACTTCACAACAAGATTGTAGTCGACTAAACAATACTGATAACATAAGCAATAAAATAGCAGTTGAATGATAATTACTAGAACAAGTGGGGATATCTATGGTTCATTTCATCCCCAGTTTCCTAGGTCGTTCCTTCCTTATTCCTGTTTCTTTAAATACTTTAATAGACAACACATTAGTAGTCCTTAGCCTGCGAAGCTGCCGATCTAATACGGCGAATGGAACCTCTTCGTGGGTTAATTTCCCAGTAATTTGAACGTCCTCGACTGGAACAACTCGGGACGGGTTATGTATGCACTTTTTGCAACATTGACACGTGGAAGCTGAATGGGCAGGTCCTAGCTTTGGAGGCAATTTTAGCTCATATACCATTTTTCCTGTTCTCTGGAGGATATTCCATGGGCCAATAAACCTAGGCCTAAGCTTGTCCTTCTTACCTAATCTCATAACTCCCTCCTTTAGCAAGGTTTCTAGAAATATCCAACTGTTGCTTCAACCCGTAGCTACTTGCGTCGTACCTTAGGGTAGGACTCCTGACGGCCTTGGCTATTGGTACCCATTTCTTGGTAAGTTTAACTTCACAGTCTGTCTGTTATAATATGCCCTGATTCAACTACCTTTAATTTACTTTAGGGGGTCTTCCACTTCCACTCATAATCGACCGCTGGGCATATGACCTGAGTGCTCTATTGGGTTATTTGCTGGGAGATAAGAAGTCATACTCATGTTAACGTATGGTCCAATCTGTCCTAACAGTTTCCAAAGACTTGGTTGGGAGTTGTGCCTCTCTGTCAGGGTTTACTATACACTAGGGCTCCACGTAACCAGACTACTTATTAAATATTTAACTCACCACACACTTTAGCTGCAATATAATTCCATTTGGCGAGACACAAATTGATCTCAATAGTCTTTCCACACTGACTCAAATGAGGCCAAGCTACACTTGGTATGAGATAACCTTGTGACTGTATTCATGTTAATGACTCTTCACTCCCTTGCAGGCACAACCATCTCCTATATTGGCCTGCTCAGTTCCAACTATTTTGTCTTTTCTGGCCTGTCACTGGAGCTCTACTGCTATGGTTTAATGATATCTTCTGTTATTCCATAGCATCAGTAGGTCTCTCTTTTTTACTCATTGCATTTTCATTAAATTATGGGAGTAACTAACACATGCACCTTAGCTTTGGTCTGCTATTTGAAGTTCTGCCATCTTTGGAATGTAGAGTCGACCTGCCCTTTGTTATCTTGAGGGCCAATAACTTTCTACTGGGCCTTGTTTCTAGGTTGTACTAGGTTAGAGTCTCTGTGTCGCCACTCCCTTACCTTCTCCTCTGGTGGGGATAACGCAACATTATAGGCTACAACCTTACTATGTCTTAACTGTTAGCCTGATGCTTAGTTATTTACATCCAGCAGTGGTCCCGTATTTTATCAATTTGCTTTAACCTGGAGGTGATTCTAGTTTTCCCCCATTAGATACTTGGGCCTTTCCTCTTGTTCCCTTGGGCTAAGCTCTGAGGTTCATGCCTCCTATCTCATGCTGTCAAGGATGTTACCGACCAGGTCTACTAACCTGTATTCCTTTTGACTCACACTTGGGCTTATTTTGTTCATATGACCTTCCTGTCCTTCGCTATCACAAACTAAGGCCATAACAATTGTTTTGCAGGTATGCCCTGCCATCATTAGCATGGTATGATAGGATTAGTCTTTTTCTGACTTGAGCTTAACTATTATTGGGGGTTTATTGCTGATAAACCATCTCATACGCACTTGAATGCTATTGGCAATCTTATCCCCCTTCGTGACTTACTACTGTGAGGGTCTAGATAACTTATAAACACTAAGGGTTTCAACCACTCTCTAATCCTTCTCGGAGGTAACAATTCTAGCCC
This sequence comes from Datura wrightii, assembly GCA_035772735.1. NCBI lineage: Eukaryota > Viridiplantae > Streptophyta > Magnoliopsida > Solanales > Solanaceae > Datura > Datura wrightii. The sequence goes on along the minus strand of JASDFA010000018.1, from coordinate 163,913,437 downwards.
TACTCTACTATTCGTTCTGAGCACCACAACACTGATACTTATGCTTTCTATTGTACTGCAAGAATAATCTAGGAGGTGGAAAATAACCCTATCTTACTATGGTAGGACTGAGGTATGGAATCTTACAATATCCAAAGAGTTGGAGGTAGGAATCCTGCAATTTTCTCCTTCTTTCGCACCTTTCAGGTAATTCAACATTAACTATTGCCCCTGGCTATTTCTAAATATCTACTAGATAAATCAACTCATATATTCATATACACTATACTCCTGACCTCCTATTCTGAGGTTGTAGGGAGAACTAGGGGGAGCACTGGTGTATCTATCACATTATGAGCTTCCTCGTACCTCGAGAGGATTCTAGAGAGATCGAAGGTGTTTGCTCCCGTCCTTAGGCTGACTGTCTCCCAACTGTGGCGCCTCACTGGTACCTCCTCCTACTGCTATAGTTATTTTGCATCTGACTGGAGTCTGTTTTATATCAAACATTATTCTAGAAAACCCATAACAAGGAAAGGTTAGGGACTCAACCCTATACAACTCTATTCTATAGCACGATCCGAGAAGGAGTGGTAAGCATACTATCATGCCTCGTAGCCTCCTGCTTATAAAATGTGGTGCACAACACATTTATAAACAAGACTCTACTAGACACGACTTGCATACTCCTTAGGATACGAACTGCTCTGCTACCAAGTTTTTCACGCCCCACCTTGGGAGGCATCACTGGCACCTGGTGCCACACTAGCAACTAACTGACTTGGCTAGGCTTATGCACTTCTGGTGCCAGCCTGTGACTTAATTCAAGAAAAAAACGAGTTATATCTCAGCTGTAAATACAGCCTCTGGCCAACAAGTCCGTATAGCCACCTATAAACGAAAATAACTAACAAACAACAGGCAATAGAAGGGATCCTATGCGCGCCGACAAGGCCACCATGCAGTCTAGTTATAACAGAAATGAAGATGAGCTACTATACTAGGCCCCACACGGCCAACACATGAAGCGTAACTGATTAAGGTCTAACATAGACAACATAATTCTAACTGACTGACGCTGTAGTCTGCAAGCCTCTAAGAATACAAATAGTGGTCAGGACAGGGCCTCAACCTACCCAAAATGTTATAAAACTGAAATACAGAAATCTCTACAACCTGGTAACTCCGAATAAAAGGAGTTGACCTAACTGCAGACTTTGAACAACTGCTACCAAAGATCCTGAACCTTTTCTGTCTAAACTTGCAGGTAAGTAATGTAGCGCAGATAATTGGGCGTCAGTACAATATGTACCGAATGTGTAAGGTAGTAAATAAGCTAAATGAAAGCTGTGAAATACTAAAGTGATTAGAAAGGAGAGGTAGAGAGATTAACCTGTAAGCTGGCTTATCCACAATTTGCATCTAGTAAACACTACACATACATGAGCTATGACCGCATAATCATATATTCATAAGCTATAGCTAGAAGACAAGAATACAAATAAGAACTTCACCTGGCCTCCATACGTCTGGAAGGTACAACCAGCACTGCCTGGAAGGTACAACCAGCACAGAATAACCCACCCGGGCCCCCCACAAGCCATGGTAAGTAAAATTCAATCTATATACCCCTAACCTGGTTTCTATGACTCTATTGGTGCTATAGCCAACCTACCGGTTCTCTGGGTTTACAATTGAGTCTGCTCGGCCCCTGTACTGTAGCTGTGTCTAAGTTCGGTGGACTCCTGATATTTTATATCTGCACCCTAGGCACCAAGCCTGACAGGGGGTGCGGTATAGTTCAAATTGACATATAAATAGTCCCGCCGTGGAATCGACTATATGAGAACCTAGGGACCCATCCTCGTCCCTCGCAGAAGGCATGCCGCTCTTTGGAGCAACGTCATCTCGCCCCTGGCGGGCGACGACACAGCTAGTAACCCTGGGGTGGTCATGGAAGGCTCCTGAGTAAGGGCAACCTCGACCACAGTGCTGTACTAACATCTCGGTCTAGCCACTTAAAGGGAAAACTGGCCTTCTGGGCCTAACACCACCACTACTCACTCCCTAGAATAGTCTGTAAAGCTACTAGCAAGCACACCATGCACCTATATCTGATCAGAGGATCCTGATAGTGATCATGATTTCTAGTGGTTTAGACTGATTAGGGCGAGATATGGAGTGGTATAACATAACTCTTACTGTCCCTCCCGGACAAATATAACTCATAAACAACTATGGGGTCGTTGATGGCTAACTACTCAGTTCTTCTGCTTAGAACAACTGTAGGGCTGGTACTGGCTGAACATGTTTTTAAGTGATCGTCCCCTAGTCCTCCATAGGAAGCTTACCGACATCCTTAGCCTATGGGCAGTACTTACTAACATGGCACTACTAGTTCCTTAGAACTTATCTCAGTCTACTCGGATCTTATATCACTTTTAGCGATTCTTAACCTTATAGGCAAGTTTATATAGACTTAGCTACTCCTGGAAATCTGTACCTATGTACCTTATAAGAACTGGATGGGGTGCTGTCTTGGCCTCTAACTACTAATAAGGTCTCCTTTATTAGGGTACCCATGGGTTTATTTGACCTGGATGATTAGGCTGGCTTTTTGGGTGACTTATATGATACTGCTAAGCCCACTAAGACTTACAATCGCTGGTAATAGTAAATAGGGTGATAGGCTTTCACTCATTTCACTAGACAATCTTAGGATGCTGACTTTAAATCTAAATATCTGGCCCTGGGGTGTAGGGATACGCCAATGGCCTCTAGGCGAACTCTCCTGACAATACAGATACCAAACTGGTAGTTAAACCGCCTAGCTACGCCCATGTTGTTCAACTTACTAGCTTAGGCTTGATAACTCTCACGAGCTTCTAAGTTCTAGGCCTGACAACAAACATACAATTCTATACACAATGAACTAGAGAATAGAAGAGTTTCTATGACGCTTCTAGCGCGTGTCACACTTAACATGTTCCTGGTCAACGAGGGATACTTCAGTATAATCCGTACATGTTTTCTAGCGGCTAACTAGAACTTATGTAACCGTAATCTACAGATAGCATCTATCACATTATGTCTGATGTTTATATACTAGCAACAATTAATTACAACATGTCTAATCACAATCTAATGGTACCAACTATCTACAACATATGGAATCGTTATTTCTGTTTGAGAACATAAGTCGTAACACTGTGCAACGAGTATACTTGCCAAGGGTTAAGCCTTATATACCTCGATTTTCATTTCTTGAATAACCGCCTAGTTTCCACTTGTATTCACCAGCTCTGTTTAGCTGTACCCGTTATACTGGGAGAAAGAGATGAATTTCAATACCAAATTTGGCATAAAATAATAACTTTTAATACCAATATTGACTATACTTCAATTTAACAAAACATGACCGAAAATGTATTATTTCCTGAGCGTTCAAAAGGGAGAAATGCTTACTTGAAGCCTGTGAACATATAGAAATTAGTTTGGAGCAATTCTGACAACATTGGCTTGGCAGAGTTACGATTCGCCGGGCGAATTTTACAAAAATAACTCCGTAGTAATGCTCGCTGCGGGCTTAAACTTTGATACCCGAAGTTAATTTGAATTTGGACAACATTTGGTAGCGTAATCGGATGAAAAATCATTAAAAACCTTGTTTATTACTCTCTCTGGCCGAAGCGACCTGTGGAAAATGACTTTAGATTAAAGGGGGGGACTTATATATATAGAATGAGCGGTGGCAGGGGTGTGCCTTGCTCCTCCCATTGAGGCTGCCACCCTAGTGCGCCGTGCCTCCCATTGAGGCTGCAATCCTGGCGTGCCCGCGCTGTCCCATTGGGGCAGCAAGCCTAGCGCGCCGCACTGGCTAGTGCACTACTGGCTGGCGCGTCGAGCTGGCCAGTGAACTGCTGGCTGGCACGTCATGCTGGCCAGTGCACTGCGACGCGCCAGCCCCTTGCGGCCTAGTCTTGCCCGATCCTGCTTCCGAGGCTTTTTCCATATGCGTCAAGCTCTTCTTCTTGTTGTTCATTTTTATGTGTTTGTTCAAGTGTGTAGGTGATAGGTCATAATTTTCAATGATTGAGCTTAAATATTGAATACGAGGAGTAGAGGCCAAGAAAGTTCTTCTTACACTCTATTACTTTTTGCTTATTTGTTTTAGCACTAGGGATAGTGTAACCAAAGTGTGGGGTGGGAGAAGTGAACTCCAAAGTACCATGGATGCCTTAATTTCTAAAATTTGCACATGGTAGGCCTAGTTTTTTTTGGGAATTATGATTTTTCATCCATGCTTGTTGGTTTGTAGTATTTATTTTATTTTATTTTGGTTTCCTCCATTTTTGTTTTCAGTACTTTTCCGATGGATAGTCCCTTAGAACCGACTAGAGAGTCTAGATTTTTTTTATTTTTAATTTTAGTCATTGAGCCATGACTTTGCCCGATGATGGATGGATGACCACCGTCTTAAGGGTAAATTAGTTATAGGAAGAACAAGACTTCAGCCTTAAGAATGCTAGGTGCTTCACTTTTGGTATCATTGAGACTTTATTAAATTCACTCAAAAATGCATGAAAAAGGTAGAAATACTTAGTCTCTTGGAAATTGACTCATGTACTTGAAAAATTGGGCTTAATTATGATGCATACAATATGGATATATGTGCTTATGTGATCTTGATTTCCATTGTTAAACCATTTTGTGCCATTGTGTGAGTGAGGAATTTTTGATATACTCCATGCTTGTAAATTGATGTCTAGAACTTTCCCGGTGTGTATACAAAATGAAATAAGAATGATAGATTTAGGAAGTGATATAGGCATTTCTTTCATAGCCTTATTTTTATCCTATTTTACCTACCTTTATTGTAATTATCCTAGTTATCCATATTGAGCCTTAGCCTATTCGTTTGATAGCCATATTTTAAGCTTGAATCCCTTTTTGTTCTATTGACTTATCTTTGATCCAAATGACTCTTAGAGCACTTTAATGAAAATTTTTGTAGGAAAGGAGCATAATTGGAGAAGTGAAGGAAAAAGCTAAAAAGTGTGGTGAATTGGAAGAAAAGAAAAAGGTAAAATTTTGCTAAACAAGGAGGGTGATTTTTAGTGGGAAAACAAAAAGAAGAAAGAGCTTTGAAAAATTAAATATTTATCGATTAACCGTACCTATTTGTTTACAATGAACCTATTTTGGCCCTGGTCCTTCCTTGGATATTGTGAACCTCAACATCAGCAAAATGCTTAAGTTGAGGGTGGCTAGAGTAGGGGTGCGTAAAGGGTGGGAGCGGAAGAAAGGAAAAGAAAAGAGAAAAAATGTGTGTGGATGAGCTCAATGTTAAAAGAAAAATTCCCACTAGTCACCTAAGTTGAAAATTTGATAAATAAAAGGAGGTATAGGGAGAAAAGTTGGAAATTGAAGAATGTGCTTAAAAATCAAAGTGTTGTGAAGTATTAAAGTACTTAGGGAGCTTAGTTAATATCTTGGCCAAATAGTTCCTACCCGTCCCTTAGCCTACATTACAACCAAATTTAAGTCCTAATTGATCCTTGACTCATAATTCTATATTAACGGAGGATTACACTAAGGGCAAGCCTATGGGTCGTTGTTTGCATGTATGTTGAGTTCTTTTGTGAGAGTGAGTGAAAATTATTTTATTCTATATCTTGTGTGAAAACGGGAATCTCTCAAAATTGTGAGGGGCACAATGGTAATACTTTGGTAAATCTTGATAGCTAAATTACATATGATTTATGTTGACCCAAAATATGTCTTGATGAGTTAGCTTTCAAAAGCTAAGTCATTTCGAACTTTGACATTCTAATGTTGATCCTATATGCATACGAGTGAGTTATTTGAGTTTCATTGATATGTCTCATGATCCTAAGTGTAAGTAGACATGTTCATAGGATGAATTTTGCACTTAAATGTGAGAAGGGAAATAGTAGATTGTTCGAGGACGAACAATAGTTGAAGTTGAGGGTATTGATGAAGGGTGTACTTACACACTTCATAGACGTATTTTGCCAACACTTTACTATGTTTTGAGAACAAATTATGTGTGTGTTCATGTGTTTATGTTACATATTTGTGAAAATGGCTAACACACGTGATGAGATATGTTTAGGGCTTAAAATGATAAATTTGAAGGTATTTAAGGCTTATTGATAAAATATGAAGAAGTGGGATCAAAAGATGGAAGTTCGCATGATGTTGGCACTGCCATGCACGAGGGAGCTGCACACTGGCGCAAGGCTAGGCCGCAGCGCGACCCTCATTCAGCGCAACAGCAGGCGCGAGGCGCCATAACTTCTTGGCAGGGGTAGGCGCGAGGCAGAACTCTTTTTCCAGGATAAGTAGTTAAAAGAGTTAGATTCCCGTAAGCTATAGTAACATTCGAGGACGAATGTTCCTAAGGGGGGAAGGATGTTACACCCTGTATGTTCTAAACATTTAGTCGGCATATTCGCATGTTAGTTAAGAGTTTTAGAGTATTACGCGTACGAGTAAGGGCCTGGGGAAAGGTCGAACTAGCGTGGAATCGGGACCGTGCGGGAAAAGACCGGACTAGCTACCCAAAGGGGCAACGTGTCACAGACCCTCCCCTGGCGCGTTGGGCTCCGTAGCACGCCCGTAATTTGGCACGATAGGGTCCATGCCATGGACCGCAGTCCACCGCCCTATTTTATATAAGTAGGCCTTAGTTCATTTTCAATTCATTCGCAAAGTATTCACGGCCAGAGGAGAGAAACCACGAAGAAACCAATAAACTTTCATCTGTTTACGCTACAAAACGCCGTCCAAATTCAAATTAACTTCGGGTATCAAAGTTTAAGATCGTAGGGAGCATTACTATGGAGTTATTTTCGTGAAATTCTCCTGGCAAATCATAGCCCCGCTGAGCCAGAGTTGACAGAATTTCTTCAAACTAGTTTTTATACGATCACAGGCTTTAAGTAAGTATTTTTCCCTTGAACTTTCGAGAAATTATACTTTTTTGACCGTATTCTTTTAATGAAGTATAGTTATTTCCTATATAGAAAGTTATCGTTTTTGTCGAATTTGGTACTGAAATTAGTCTCATTTTCCCAGTAGCACAATTACAATTAGAAAGAGCTATTGAATACAAACTGAAACCTGTCAGTTAATCAGAAATCGGCGATTGAGGTATTTTAAGGTGAATTCCTTCGGCAAGTTAGTTTCTTTAGCATTATAATTCAGTTTAAATCCCAGTAAGAGAACCAGAAGCATATCAATTATGATTATCTATTTTTATTAGCTGGAACCAGGATCCTGTGTCTTTAGTTTGGGATTGACTATTTCCTATATAGCCTTCCATGCCCAACCCCAGGGTTACTAGCTATGTCGATGCCCGCCAGGGGAGAGATGACGTCGCTCCACGGAGCGGTATGCCGTCCGTGAGGGACGAAGATGGGGTCCCAAGTCTTCATACAATCCATTCCATGGTTGGACTATTATATGTCGTATGAGCACCACACCCCCGTCAAGCCTGGTGCCCGGTGTGCAGATTTAGGAGTCCACTAGACTCAGACACAACTATAGTCTGGGGCCGAGCAGGCTCAGTGTCAGACCCAGGGGGCTGGTAGGACGACTATAGATATTAGTTGACCCAGTGTGATCTTTCTAGGGGTATATTGGTTGAGGTGTACTCACCGGGGATTATAGGGGCCCCAGGTGGGTTATTATATGCTGGTTCTATCTTCTGGCTTATGGAGGTCAGGTAAGATTCTTGTTTGCATTAGTTACTGATAAATTAGATTGTAGAAAGTTCAGCTATTCAGGTAGTATCTTTATCCTTTCCTTTCAGTTATTCAGTTTCATTTCTTCTATTCAGTTATTTATAATTATTTCCTTACATATTCGGTACATATTGTACTGACACCCTTCTTGGGAGCGCTGCATTACTTACCTGCAGGTGCCGATAGGCATGGACCAGGGCCTTCTTAGCTTTCTATCAGAGTTAGCAGAGTAGTTAGCTCCATTCCTCTGGAGCTAATGGTCAGAAGGTTGACTCTTTTTTTTGTTGTACAGTTTATGGGTAGGTCGGTGCCCTATCTCGACTAGTATATCACACCTAGAGGCTTGCAGATTGTTTCAGATTTCCTGTGGTTAGCTGTTAATGGCTGTGTAGGACCCATATGTATTTTATCTTGTGTGTTGGCTATGTGGGGACTTGTTTAGATGTTAGTTAGAGGCCTTGCCGGCCATAGCTTAGTTTAGTCATGGATTTACTTTTTAGACAAACCTAGATATCATGGTGGTCTTGTCGGCCCGCATAGGATTCCTTATTATTACCAGTTTCTGGTTAGTTGTTTTCTTTTACAGGTGGCTATAAGGCCTTGTCGGCCGAGGACTGTGTTTACAGCCGAGATATAGCCTGTTGCTTCTTGATTTAAGCTTTAGTGCTAGTTAGGCGCCCGAGGTGCATAAGCAGTTAGGCCAGTTCAGACCCTAGTAGCGCACCAGGTGCCAGTCATGCTTTCCAACGTGGGGCATGATAGAGGAGGATAGAATTGAATTAGCAGACGTGTGAAGAATAATTTTTGTGAATTTTTATCAATCTTTGAGAAGAAATTCTTAGGATTAAATTCTTGATTTTCTACATTGTTCTTGAGATTGTTCTTTGATATTCAAATATGATTTTCTTCCAATTGTTGTTGTGTTTGTCTATGAATACAAATTGTAATCTTACACCCATGAGAGGCTAAAACCTCTACAACTAGGGGTTGTGGGAATCATGGTGGATTAATGAAATAGGGTTAAACAAAAGTGTTCAAAACCAATCAAAAAGCTTGTATTATATTCTTTTCATCTTTAAATGTTTCTTAATGGTGTACAACTTTAAGACTTTCCCAAATTCTTTACTTGCTTGAATCTAGAGAAGTAGAGATTAAGAAAAGAGAATTACAACAAAGTCTTGGTCTTTATGATCATTGTATTAACTTGAGTTGTGATCGCAGGATAATTAAATTTGGAACATATTGATAACATTTAGTTTGAAATCACTCATGATACCTGACCCAGTGATTGAGTAAAGTCATCCAATAGGGATGAATCCTAGTTATCAGTTCTACAGGCATTAGGATTGATACATATGTACACCCGAAGTAGTTATGAACCCATGGGGATGTTGTTTGAAAATCTTGATTTAAATAAAAATTATAATCTTTGCTTTAATATTATTTTCTTTGACACCCCCCAATTTGGAGATAACTCACCAGCAAGTTCAATTACCGGCATTAGTATAGATCTTATCCTATTTCCTTTGGATTCGACCCCAACCTCTTAGTTGGGTTCTTTATTGACAACGTCCGCTTCATACTTCGCTAGGAAGTGTGAGTTTGAGGATTATTAGGCACCAACTTTGTCACGGCCCAATTTTCCATGATTGGCACCCACGCTAACTCCCCTGGTGGGCGAACCAATGATTCCCAACATTACCCCGAAATTAATCATTCATAAGAAAATCTTTGCCAAAATAAATGAACCAAATTAGTTATCAAGAGCAACTAATTTCAAAACAAACTTCACTAAGAATCCCAAGACCTGATTGTCATTGCACCAGATGTCTTCTTACAACTTTACGAAATGCTAAGTCTAAAGCATAAAGAAAAGAAAAAAAATCAAATGTCTAGAAAAAGAAAGACATCCTCGATGGGAGAGTGATATTTCCTCCTTGGTCAGCTCACCTCTCAAACTTCGTTGCTGCTTTATAGGTGAGGATGTGAGGAAATTCCTGGATAAAGTTATGCACCCAGAAAAGAAGTGCAGGCACAGGGTCAGTACAAAATACGGTACTAGTAGGCATCATCGGCCGACCTCAAATAATAACACATATGCACAACAATAACAATACAAGACCAGTCTTCAACATAAAAGAACATACCGAATGTTTTCAGACACACTAGCTCTACTCGGGGAACAGTCGACCTGCTCACTGGATTAGGTCGTTCGCTGCAGCAGTCTCACCACAGTGGAAAAAGGTTCCGCTGCAGCGGTACTGCCTTAGGCAGTAGCTCGACTATGCTGCACTTTCCCAGATCTTCAGCTCATCAGGTTCATCATTCACATATTCCACCAATATCTCTCAGATAAGCACATTTAAGAACAACAATTAACGTCATCAAGTATCACTCACGAGTTCAACAGGAAATACAACAAAATCCACTCATCATGTTGCGATATTATGACAAGTCACACTTAAAAGTAAAGACGTGTTCTTCAATATCCAAATCACATAACATAACCGTAATTGACACAACCTCTTAGCACATTTTTCATACACTTCATTTGCATATAATGACAACACCACATAGGTAAAGTGCATAACATGGAAACCAAAGATGACATGATGGGCACACGCCTCCGCCATCTTACCATAAACACTTCACCACATAATCAGCGTGCGCACATGCCAGAGGGTCGTATTTCTGCCCTTCCAGTAAAGACCTTCAGGGGACTCTAGAAATTAATGTATTATAACGGTATGGTACCCACTCCCACTCATATTCTCATCCTGATGCTCCCCTCGGACACGAACCACTCAATAATAATATTCGGTCGCCCGGATACTCCCCTCAAGCTCGAGCGTCTCATTTCAGAAAACAGTTAATATTAAAGTCATTCTCATCCTTTAATCACAACAACATGCATTATATAATCAAATATATATATATATACACACACACACACACCCCTATCAATTCATCGTAGTCTATGCTCCATGCCCTCACTTGCACAAATATAACACTAAGTTCACATGGTAGATTCATAACAAGAAGTCCATTACACACTTCTACATGATCTCAACAAAAGATTATCATATCAACATGATAATTTTCATTTACTCACATAAAAACGCTCATAACAAGGAATGTCCAAAGACCAATTAAATATAGTCATTATATAATATTACGACTCATTTTCAAACTCGTATTCAAAAATATTTTATAACTTGACAATTTATAAAATAAAAAAAATCGCCACCTAATTATCATGGAAATTAGGGAACCATTTTAAAAGATATTTTAAAATACCTTTATTTAAAACTAGAGTCTGAGTAAGGGTTCCGATGATTTTCCGAAGAAGGTGTTAAGCACTTCAAGAAATCTGCAAATGCGGTTAACTAGCGAATTTAAATACAAATTGGGGCTAAATTGAGGTAATTTATTTGAAAATAGATTTAAATAAAATATATTGACATTTCAATTATTTTTAATTCAATTAATAAATTAACTCATAATTTAGCTACTTTAGAAAAGGAATAACTCCCAAATGTATTCGGTTTATCGAGATTTTGAATTATACGTATAATCAAACTTCTCAATCTGTTGGAGAATCTACTTATTGGAAATTGTATACGATATAAAAGATTTTTTAAGTTAATCAACGAGCGTTTTGTTTTATACCAATTTTTAAAATTTTAAAAAAATCTATTGCTTTCAAAATCTCACCTTTTTGTTTATTTATTTATTTTTTTATTTTTAGGGCCTCAATTTTACCAAAGTCAATTCGATTTTCAAAATACGTACGAACGCGGACAATTTTAATGTTAAAATAGGACACTTAATCTTTGAAGAAGTTTGAACCATTTATGAGGAAAATCAAAATTAATCATTTGGTATCTTAAAAATTGTTTAAAAATCGATTCACTATAAAATGGTCTTTAAACTTGCAAATTTCAGCTAAAATTAAAAGCTAATTAAAGTTGTTATTACTTTGCAGGTTAAGTAAATAAAAGATAGTAACTAATTTTGGCGACTGCGAATTTCTATTCTCTTATGAGGATTCATCTGATTTGAATAAGAAAGATAAATAAAATAAATGTTAATGCCACATATCACGCAAAGAATAATACGCAATGTCTAAAGATAAATTAAAAATAAATAAATAAATTTGTTTAGGCTTCGTAGCCCGAATCTGGAGGCATTGGACCACTGGTTTGTAGGTCTAGCTCCTTTCCGTATGACTTTTGCAGGATATCGAGCTGACCCAGAGAATAATTATACATTAGGCACTTGGCAACGCACAAAGTCATGTATTTATGCGAACAAAGAAAGAAAGGAATAGATTAGTAATTGAAACATGCATAGTTATACTTAAACAAATCTGCACTTACATGACTTAACCGAATTAATGCATTGACATATGATTCCCGAGATCACATAGTAAAGATAAGAGGCAGAAGATGACTTAAGAAAGTCCTTAGATTTTGCTTCAAAAGGGAATTCAGGATTTCAGACTCATCGAAGTCATGCATAGAAGAGAAATAAAATAAAATAGAGATCAACATTAATCTAATATTAATTAAATATATATTATAAATACACTTAGTCTACTTAATCAATACAATTATAATCTAGTCCATCACATATCATCAGTTAAAGTATGCTCAGCTAGAAACATAAAGGAAATGAATTTGTTGGTAGTAACACATCCTCAAATCATTTTATATTTATGAGCATTTTAATTTCTCTCACGGATGAATAACAGAGAATGCTCCTAAGCACGAGTGATCTGTGAATTATGAATACAACAATAGACTTTTATACCTGAAATGGAATTTAGTATATGCTCGGCTAACGGGAAGAAAATAAAAATTAATATACATAAATATATAGTACTAGATTTTAGGTAAAAGAAAAAACTTCATTTCTTGGTAAATAAAGGGAAAACTTTTACATGATTTTGCAAAATTTCTTTTGGGAAAGAAAATCTCAAACATATTCTGCTAAGTTAAAAGATACTCGAATCCTATAGTTATGTGTAATACTCCAAAAGTCTCTAAGATCAGACCCTAGGGTTCAAGCGAAGTTCATTATAAGGGAAAGGTTGAGAACAACTCAGAGTCATCAAAAGTCCTTTGCGGATGTGAGGAGGAGAGAATTTGAGTTTGAAGCTGTTGACTGGGTGTTTTTGAAGGTATCTCCCATGAATGGAGTGATGAGATTCGAAAAGAAGGGGAAACTTAGTCCCTGTTATGTTGGCCCGTACCGGATTGTGAGATGTGTTGGCAAGGTGGCTTATGAGCTGGAGTTGCCCCCAGAATTGGCTTTAGTACATCCAATTTTTCATGTGTCACTTTAAAAAAGGTGCATGAGTGATCCAACTTTGGTTGTTCCGGTGAAGAGCATAAGTGTGAAGGATAGACTTAGTTATGAAGAGGTTCCAGTTGAAATACTTGATCGTCAGGTTCGAAAGCTAAGAAGCAAAGAAGTAGCTTTGGGCAATCCCAGATGTTGTTTTAAAATGATGATTCTCCTGAAATAAGCTTACGACATTGTTTTGGAGTGAAGTCTCACAAATTTTCATAATTTCTAGCTTATGGTATGTTGAGTTAAATATTCCTACAAATAGCTTACCACATGATTTGGAGTAGATGCTCCCATTTATACTTGAGCTTGTGGTATGTTTCGAAATAGCGCTTCTCATATGCATAAATTCATAATTGAGATGTATGTCATTATTGAGCTTTGTCAAAGGACAATGTTGAGCTTCATTTCCATATGATGTCGAGTCTATGCATGATTTCATTAATGAGTTTTGTCAATAGCCAATGTTGAGCTTCGTTTCATACGATGTAGAGTTATGCATAATTTCATGTTGAGAATCGTCATTAGATGATGTTGAGCTTCGTTAATAGATGATGTTGATCTTCATTATATACGATGTAGAGCATTGCATATTTTGGGAGAAGAGTCTAGCACCGAGCGGGTTAAGGGTCGATCACCCTATGCCCCAGAACTACGCGCCAACGTAGGTTGATACTATTATGTTATTGGGACCTCCCTTGTGAGCTATCCCCAGCCCGATTGATCCTTCATCTTGATATCAATATCATTGTAGCGTCCTTATCCCTAGCAAGGTTTTGGATTGCTCTGCCCACCTAAGTGTGATAGTCGGGACCACGTAAGCTCTATCGTGGTATGTCGGTTAAGTGACGAATTTCGCACTATCTATACTATTCAGATTTGCATATTCATTACTCATGGAAGTTATTTTATGCATGCACGTTCTAAAGTAAGGTTTGACTCATTGTTAAGCTTTTAAAAATAAATGTAATGTTTCAGCTTTGAGTCATTCGAGTCAGTCCTGATGGTATAAGCTATGCATGGTCATGTTATGATAAGATTATGATTTCAGAAAGAATGCATATAGCCTCTCCTCTCATATTTGAAAGCTTATGATATGTATGAAATGTTTTAAATGATTTACTATACTTAAGCGGTTTTACTTACGTTTCATACTCAATACATTCCACGTTCTGACCGCAAACTTTATATGTTGTATCGTTTCATGATATAGGACCCAACTCCTAGGCTCATCCCCGTGCATAGTCAATTGTCAGAGTTAGCTTCTACGTGATTGGTGAGTCATCATCCTTCGAGGGCTAGACATTCAGTTCCTTATGTATTTCTTTCATTTAGTATTGTTGAGTTAGTTAGGGTCTTGTCCCATCAACTCATCCAGACTAGAGGCTTTTCAGCTTTACGTATGTGTAGCTTCGGATGTTATTCTGATGTGATGTTGTTTTAGACTTCCACTGAGATTATGTTCATGTTTCCTTCAATTTATTGAATGAGTTAGTTGTATGCTTATGCCATGGGTTGAGTTGGGGTCTCTCGGGGTCCCTTGTCCCGTGTCTACGATTTGGGCCCCCATTTGGGTTGTGACAATCTGGCTCTTAGTCTTAGAGCTACAGTGCCAGGAACAGATATCCATCTTGCCCTAAGTATCGCAAGAACCACTTGGAAGAGTGTCTATAGGGTCGAGGGGGATGTTTCAGTTGCGGACATCTCGAGCATTGGCTTAAGGAATGCCCGTTAGCATGATGAGGGAGATCACAATCCACCACCTCAGTAGCTCCAGTAGGCCGACCAGCTCAATAGGCTAATACATCAGGTACGGAGGGCGGTCAAGGCCAAAACTATTTTTATGCATTATCATCTCGTCAGGATCAGGAGAACTCACCAGATGTATTCATGGGTATGTTATGTATTTTCCACCTAGATGTATATGTCTTTCTTGATTCAGGGGCCACACTATCACTTGTGACTCCCTACATAGTAGTTTAGTTCGATATCAGTCCAGAAGTACTATCGCAACCTTTCTCAGTCTCCACCCCAGTTGGCGAGTCAGTTACAGCCAGTCGGGTGTACAGAAACTGTACAATCTCAGTCTGCAATAAAGTCATTCCAGTTGACCTTGTAGAGTTAGACATGGTTGATTTCAACCTCATTCTTGGCATAAATTGGTTGCACTCCGATTATGCCTCAGTTGATTGCAGGTCTAGGGTCGTCAGGTTTCAGTTCCCTAATGAACCAACTCTAGAGTGGTCGGCCAGTAGTTCAGCGCCAAAGGGTAGGTTTCTTTCCTACCTTAAGGACAAAAAGCTTATTTCTAAGGGATGTATTTATCATCTAGTTCGGGTCAAAGATTCCGATTCTGAGAATCCAACTATCCAGTCAATCCCTGTTGTTAGAGTTTCTAGATATGTTCCCCGAAGATCTTCCCGAAGTCCCTCCTGAATGGGAATTGACTTTGGCATAGACCTAATTCTAGATACTTAGCCCATCTCCATCCCTCCTTATAGAATGGCCCCGACTGAACTTAAAGAGTTGAAGGAGTAGCTAAAGGATCTTCTTGATAAGGGTTTCATCTGACCCAACATCTCCCCCGGGGATGCTCTAGTGTTATTCGTGCAAAAGAAAGATGGTTCCCTCAGAATGCGCATCGACTACCGTCAGTTGAACAAGGTCATAGTCAAGAACAAGTATCCCCTACCCAGAATTGATGTCCTATTCGACCAACTTCAAGGAGAGTTGTTTCTATAAAATAGATCCTAGGTCGGGGTATCATCAACTAAGAATCAGAAAATATGACATACCGAAAACAGCTTTCAGGACTCGGTATGATCACTTCGAGTTCTTGGTTATGTCCTTTGGACTAACAAATGCCCCTACAACCTTTATGGACCTGATGAATAGAGTCATCAAGCAGTATCTGGATATGTTCATCATCGTATTCATCGATGACATTCTAGTATACTCCATATATGAGGAAGAGCATGCTAATCACCTGAGGATAGTGCTTTAGACACTCAGAGACCGCCAGCTGTTCGCCAAGTTCAACAAGTGTGAATTCTGGTTGAAGTTCGTGACTTTCCTAGGTCACGTGGTCTCGGGTGAAGGTATTCAGGTTTATCCTAAAAAATAGCAGCAGTGAAAGAATGGCCCAAACCAACCTCCCCAACCGAAATTAGAAGGTTCTTGGGTTTGGCCGATTACTACTGACGCTTTGCAGAGGGATTTTCTTCTATAGCATCTCCACTGACTAGGCTGACTCAGAAAAAGGTGAAGTTCCAATGGTCCAAATGCGTGTGAGAAGAGTTTCCAGGAGTTAAAAACTCGACTCACTACTGCTCCCGTATTGACTCTACCAGAAGGATTGGATTTGTAGTTTATTGCGACCCTTCCTGAGTAGGACTCAGTTGCGTTCTGATGCAGCGGGGTAAAGTCATAGCCTATGCCTCCAGACAGCTTAAGATTCATGAGAAGAATTATCCAACTCATGACTTGGAGTTGGCAGCGGTAGTGTTTGCATTGAAAATATACAGACATTACCTATACGGTGTTCACGTTGATGTTTTCACCGATCACAAGAGCCTTCAGTATGTATTCATCCAGAAGGACCTGAATCTCCGTTAGAGAAGGTGGTTAGAGCTCCTGAGGGATTATGACATGAGCGTGCTATATCACCCAGGCAAAGCCAATGTGGTGGTGGATGCCCTAAGCAGAATGTCTATGGGTAGCGTGGCTCATATTGAGGATGACAAGAAGGAGTTGGCGAAGGATATTCACAGACTAGTGTGGTTTGGGGTGCAGTTAGTTGACTCAGCTGAGGGTGGAGTGGTGATGATAAGTGGGTCAGACTCCTCTTTGATTGTTGAAGTTAAGTTCAAATAGGATGAAGATCCCATTCTTCTTAAACTCAAGGAAGCGGTTCTCAGAAAGGAGGTTGAGGCTTTCTCAACAGGGGGAGATGGTATGCTTTATCAAGGCAAATTGTGTGTATCGGACGTCGGTGACTTAAGGAGGCAGGTATTGGCTGAAGCACACGACTCAAGATACTCCATCCACCCAGGTTCTACTAAAATTTATTGCAATTTGCGGGATATATACTGGTGAGATGGCATGAAGAGAGATATCACCAAATTCGTAGCCAAGTGCCCGAACTACCAATAAGTCAAGGTAGAGCGTCAAAGACCAGGAGGTATGATCTAAGATATCAGCATACCCATGTGGAAATGGTAAGAAATAAATATGGATTTTATTACGGGTCTACACAAAACTTGTCGACAACATGATTCCATCTGGGTAGTAGTGGACCGAATGACTAAGTCAGCATATTTCCTTCCAGTTAAAATGACGGATTCAGCTGAGGACTATGCTAGACTTTATATCAAAGAGTTGGTCAGGCTTTATGGATACCATTATCTATCATCTCATACAGAGGTAGCAGTTCCCTTGCATTTCTGGAAGTCCTTTTAGAAGGGACTTGGTACCCAGGTCAATCTAAGCACAGCTTTTCACCCGTAGATAGATGGGCAAGTTGAGTGGACTATCCAGACCCCAGAAGATATGTTGAGGGCGTGCGCGATCGATTTCAAAGGCATTTGGGATGACCGCTTGCCTCTTATCGATTTTGTGTACAACAATAGTTATCACTCCAGTGTCCAGATTGCCCTGTTTGAGGATTGTATGGTAGACTGTGAAGGTCTCCTTAGATGTTTTGAGGTTGGTGAAGCTACTATATTTGGGCCAAGCTCTGTTCATGAAGCTATGCATCAGGTACAGCTCATCATAGAAAGATTGAAAACAACTCAAAGTCGTCAGAAATCTTATGCTGATGTGTGGAGAACATAATTGGAGTTTGCTGTGAATGACTGGGTCTACCTGAAAATTTCACCCATGAGAGAGGTAATGAGGTTTGGAAAGAAGTGAAAGCTCAGTCCGAGATATGTGGGATCCTACAGAATTTTGAGGCGAATTGGCAAGGTAGCCTATGAGTTGGAACTACCTTCAGAGTTGGCTTCTGTGCACCCAATATTGCATGTGTCATTATTGAAGAAATGCATTGGTGATCCAACTTTAATTGTGCCATTGGACATTGTATAAATAAAGCATAGTCTCTCATACAAAGAGGTTCCAGTCCAGATCCTTGACCATCAGGTTTGTAAGTTGAGGAACAAGGAAGTAGCTTCAGTCAAGGTCTTATGGAGAAATCAACAGGTAGAGGGAGCTAAGTGGGAGGCCGAAGCAGATATGATGGCCATATACCCATACTTATTTTCTATCGGCTCTGTCATAGATTGAGATATCATTCCTGCCCTATAACTCAATTTAGTTTTCTTGTTTAATTCATGTGTTTAATATGTTTTTGTGTTTATGGATGTATGTAAGAAAAGTGAATTCAATTCATCTATGTAGCTGAAATCAGAGGTATTCATTCCGTCAGTTTTTGGTCTAATGATCAGTATTTGAATATCATCATTGCATCTCTCTACTTTTATGTGTGTTTTCTAACATTTCAGGATGAATGTTCCCAAGGGAGAGATATTGTAATGCCTCGAAAACTCAAAGGCTAGACCTAGGATATAAATCAGCAAAAACTGGAAAATCTACACCAAGTCATAGAACGAGTCATTCTGTGACCCGTGAGGGAGTGACCACGAGTCATTAAATGACTCATGATGAGACCTAGGGCTTATTTTGAAATTTTTGTGGTTGAGCTGACCACGGGTGTGACCATGAGTCATGGTCCACCCCACGAGCCGTGAGATGACCCATGGTCAAGGATAGTATGAAGGCCAGGAGAATTTGGGCAGTGAACTTCACAGATTAGTCACCAGGAATCGTAGTCCCAGATAGGATTCGTTAGGTGACCCATGGTTAAAAATAGATAGAAGACTATGTGTTGGCAGTGTAGTTGACGAGTGGGTCACCACGAGTCGTGGTGTCCCTCATAGTGACCAATAGGGGATTCTAGGCAGTGGACCCAACGACCTGACCACGAGTCATGGTCATTGGACTCGAGTCGTAGGGTTCCCCATGGGGACTAGCAGTCAGTGTTTCCTATGAATTTCCTAGGGTATTTCAGTAATTTTCTACCTTCCTAAACTTGAAACTACATCATTTTAGACATAATTTCAGACTTATTAGTGGGGGTAAACAGTTTCTTTTCTCATTCCCCACTCAAATCTTCAGAAAAGCAGATTGTAGAAAGTTTCTCTCAAAGCATTTCAGAGTAAGAACTAGGGCAGGCATTTTCTCCTCGATTCTCAAGGAGATTCTTCAGGCTTCTTCTTCAGGTATGTGGGAATTCAACAAGGGAATAATTCTTCCTTTGTTTCCCCTAAAACCCTTCTCTAATCTCTCTGTGAATCCTAGCCCCGAGTTTCGAATGTGAAGGGAATAAATGTTAATTTTTTTGGGATCCACATTGCATGGTATTTATGATTTTTTAGACATGATTTCTATCAATTCATGACTTTATTGATGTTGTTCCCATAAAAGGGAATTCTAGCCCTGCAAATTTTTGAATGTTGAGAAATCTCTGGTAATGCCTTGTCTAATCCATGTGGAATCATCGTGTATGTTAATTAAGGGTATTTTCCACCAGCTAATGGTCGTATTGATGCTTATCCCTATGCCTTGACTTCAACCCTAGTTCTTGAGTGTAGAACAGACTAGAAATTTAGGTTGAAGTAATAAGCCTTGGAATTCTCTTGATTTCACCAATGCAGTGAATTCCCTTACTATTTTACATGCTAAATTCTCAGTCAGCTACATGATTGTCTATTTCATATTACAGTTTATTCTTAGATAGCTATGACGCGTCTAGATAAGCAGCTCTAACCAGGCTAGAATGCAGTTTTAGAATCTGGTCTGATAAGTCTCTCAGGGTACCTACAGAGATATATCCCTGACTAGTCTTGGGCTCTAGTTTTGAGATATCAGCTTAGTATTCAGTTTAGGTTATCCAGTGGGAGTAGGAATCAGCACCGAGTGGACCGGAGTTCCAGTGCACCCAGATTTTTAGAACTACGTTGCGAGCATAGGTTTCAGTATTTATTGGCCTGATTGGCCCTAGAATTTTGTGATTACGCACTTCATGCCTTTATACCCTGGCAAGGTATATTGGGTCCTACCGGTGGGGTGTATACATTAGATTCCACGTCTAGATCACGTGGTTACATGTCGTTTATAGACTCTCCCACTAGTCAGTTCACTCTAGTCTCAGTCCAGTTCAGTTCAGATTAGTAATCCAAACTCAGAATGTGCTTTGATCATCAGACAGGGTCTTCTAGACTGCCTCAGTATTGCAGTTATTCAGTTCAGTAGCTTTAGTTGGTCATTGCATGTCTTTCAGTTCAACATTTCTTTTATTATTCATTCTATTGTATTATGTTCCTCTCACTTACTCAGTACATTCAAGGTACTGATGCATACTTTTATGCTGTATCATTTTAGATATAGCTGTAGGATCACAGTCTCGGCCCTGTTAATCGATCATTTACCAAAGAACTCAACTAACCATTCGGTGAGTCCTCATCCTTCCAGGTTGGATCTTATTTACTTTAGTCATGCTTTCATTTCTTTTATTTACATTTGGAGTTAGCTTGGGTTTGTCCCAGCATCTCATCAGACCTAGTGGCTTTCAGACATAATGTTGTTTTCAGACTCAGTTTGATTTTATTAAATATGTAACCTTGTTCAAGTATTATTATTATTTTTGCTTTAAATTCCCGCTGCATGTATTTTTTTCATGTTATTCAGAATTTCAGTGTATGATAGACTAGCGGTTGACTTGGGATCACTTGTGGCTTCAAGTACCGTGTTCTGTCCAGAGATAAATTCGGGGAGTGACACGAACAATCAATTATTCCACCAGAGCCTTGCCCTTTTTCATAGCCTTGGAGTTCTTGTAATCTACAACAAACAAAGAGTAATTCATTACTCTCTTTTCGAATAAGGGTTTTTAGAAGATCAAACCCTTCCCTTCAGGGCATTTTCAAAAGTGAACCCCAATTCTACTAAGTACAAAAATCTTTGGAGAGTGATCAATACTCCTAATTATCAAGTCTAAAACACACCATAATATTCCCATATATCAGTCCTAGTCTAACTATCTAGGGTCTTCTCCCTCCTAAAATTCCACCATTAAAGGTCTATAAATATTCGAATCAACATTACTCATGTATAGATAAACAATCGAAAAATCTTACCTTCGTGAAGAGTTTCACTGCTCTGGAGGATTTTCCCTTTCTTTAGACCTCTTGATTGTGATTTTGAGTATAATGGGGTAAAATCCCGTAATTCCCACTTAAAACCTACTTTTTGATTTTCTTCGTCCGCTGCAGTGGTCACATTTCCATCCTCTAATGAGATTTATTTTCTCTTCTAACTAGCAGAACATATCCGGTTCGACTAATCCTGACTCCCCTATTTCGAACCATCTGATGGGGGACCTACAATTAATCCCATACAACGCCTCATAAGGAGCCGTATGGATTTTATAATGATAGCTATTATTGGATGCAAAATTGATAAGGGGTAAATGCTTGTCCCAACTTCCTCCGAAGTCTAGTACACGCTCTGCCTGACCATCTGTCTGGGGATGGAAAGTTGTGCTCAGATTAACCTAGGTCCCCAAGCCTTTCTGAAATGACTGCCAGAATCTAGCTGTGAATTATGTCCCTCTGTCAGAAATAATAGATATAAGGATACCATGTAGACGAACTATTTCCTTAATATACAACTCATCATAGTCTTCGGTTGAGAAGGTAGTCCTGACTAGTAAGAAATGGGTTGACTTTTGTTAGTTTGTCGACAATAACCCAAGTAGAATCAAATTTACACCTGGTGTGAGGTAATCCTATCATAAAGTCCATATTGATTGCTCCTTATTTCCATATAGGCACAACTATCTCCTGAATTGGCCTGCTCTGTTCCTGTTGTCCAGCCTTCCCTAGCTAGTTAGTGGAGCTTTGTGTTATGACTCAATTATATCTTCCCTCTTCCCATGCCATCAATAGGTCTCTCTTTATAACTTGATGCATTTTTGTTAAACTCTGGGTGGAGGGATTAACGGACATGGTGCACCTTTTCAATAGTCTACTAACGAGGTCCCCACTTTGTAAACACTAGGGGTCTTAACCACTTCCTAATCCTTCCCGGAGTCAACAATTTTAGCCCTCCTTTACTATTTATTTTGGGCAACATGGCATTGATACTTACTTTTTCTTTTGTACTGAAAGAACAAACTGGGAAGTGGGAAGTAACCTTATCATTCCATAACAGGGCTAGGGCACGAAATTCAACAACTCTAAAGGCTGGAGGTACAAACCTCGCATAGTCCTTCGTGTATTCATGTAATCCAACATTAACAGTTGTTCCTGACTAATTCTAAATGTCTACTAAGTTTGCGAACTCACATATATATTATACTCCTGACGTCCTATTCCGAGGCTGAAAAAAGAACTAGGGACGATACTGGCATATCTATTACCGTATGAGATGCCTGGTGCCCCAGGAGGATGCCAAGGGAATTAAAAGGACATCTACTTCCGCCTTCAGGCTGATTGTCCCCCAACTGTGGCACCTCATTGGTTCCTCCTCCTGCTGCAGTAGCTATCTTGTGGTTGGCTGGAGTCTGTCTTATATCACATATTACTCTAGATAGAAATAACAATCAAAGCTTAGGGATTCAACCCTATACAACTCGGCTCTATAGCACGATCTGAGAAGAAGGAGGGGTAACCATACTATCATGCCTCATAGCCTCCTGTTTATAGAATGTGGTGCACAGTACATTTATAAACAAGACTCTACTAGACAGGGCTTGCAGACTCCTGGGGATACGACTTGCTTTGATACTAAGTTTGTCACGCCCCACCTTGGGAGGCATGACTGGCACCTAATGCCACACTGGGATCTGGGCTGGCCTGGCTGGCATAGGCACCTTTGGTACGTACCAGCGACTCAAAATCAAGGAAACAAACTACTATATCTCGGCTGTAAACACAACCTTGGGCTGTCAAGGCCATGCAACACCTATAAAAGAAAACAGCTAACCCAACCAACATAATAGAAAAAGGAATGCTATGCGGGCCGACAAGACCACCACGCTGTCTAGTTATAAGATAAAGAAAACAGGAAACTATACTAGGCCCCACATGGCCAACAACAATCAACTAACTGAATATTGTCGTATGCAAGCCTTTAGGAGTGAAAATATTATTTGGGACAGGGCCCTAACCTACCCAAATGCTAAACAAATAGAATATAGATAAACCTTTACAACTAAGCAACTCTGAACTAAAGGAGCTGGCCGAACTGCTGAGTCTGAACGGCTGCTAGGAGATCTTGAAACCTGTCTATCTAAACCTTCAAGCAAGTATAAAGTGCCCCATAGTTGGGCGTCAGTACAATATGTACTGAATATGTAAGGAAATAACTAAAAAGCTGAACAAAGACTAATAAAGAACTAAAAGTGAATAACAAGAAGGGGCAAAAATTAACCTGTAGGCTTTCTTATCCATAACCTACATCTAGTAAAACACTACATGTATATGGGCTAAGACTGTACAACTATACACTCATAAGCTATAACTAGCAGGCAAGAATACAAACAAGAACCTAACTAGGACCCTATAAGCCTGGAAGGTACAATCAACACAAAATAACCTGCCCGGGGCCCCCATAAGCCCTAGCGAGCACACTCACATCTATATACCCCTAACATGGTCATTATGGGTCAAAAGGTAACTATAGCCAACCTACCTGGCCCTTAGGTCTGCAACTGAGCCCGCTGGGCTCCTGTAGCTGTGTTTGAGCCTAGAGGGCTCCTATAATTTCACCTTGGGTACAAGGCTTAACAAGGGTCGTTGATGCCGATACGATATAAAAATAGAAGTCCATCCATGGATGGACTATAATATGGCCCTTGGGCCTGAACATAGTCCCTTGGGACAACATATAACTCCTTGGAGCGATCCACATAGCCCCGAAGGCGACGACACAGCTAGTAACCCTGAGGTTGGTACACAGAAGGATACATAGGGAAGGTCAATTCCAACCAACATACTGTATTTTAGTCTCAACATAGTCACTGAAAAGGCGTAGCTGCCTCTTAAGGCCTAACACTTCCGCTAATCGCCCTTGGAATAGTCTGTATATCTACCAAAAAGCACACCCCTTGTGTCTATATTTGATTAGAGGATCCTGTATGTGTTCATAATCTCTAATGGTCTAGATAGGATAGGGTGAGATTTGGAGTGGCCTAACGATACTGTAAATATCATACTAGTACAGTGATAGCTCATAAGTGAACCGTAAGGTCGCGGAGGACCAACTATTTGTTACTTTGCCTAGGACAACTATAGGGCTGCTACTTAATTAGACATGCTCCTGAGCATTCAGTCCCTAACCTTCCCTGGGCAGTTCACTATAATTCTCAGCCTGAAGGTAATATTGTACTACTATAGTTCCATACCCGTAGATCTTAACTTGTACTATTCAGTTTTCATGTATTTTCTCTGGCGATTCCTAATCTTGTAGGTAAGTTTACCTAGACCAGGCCATTTACGACAATCTGTACCTGAGTGTCTATAAGAGCGAGCTGGGACATTGGCCCCACATACGACTACTAACAAGGTTCCCTCCTTAGGGTACTCATGAGTCTACCTAACTTGTGCAACTAGGCTGACTTCTTAGGCGACCTATATGACAAGCACTAAGTTGACTGAAACTAACAGTCATTGGCAGTAACTAACTAGATTGCCGGTTGTCACTCAGTTTACTAGGTAACCCTAGTGCCGCTAACTCTAAGGTATGGCCATCCTATCCAGATTTCTAGCCCTGGAGGCATTAAGGTACTCCAATAGCCTCTAGGCGAGCTTTACTGTCTATACGGGCATCAAACTAAATATTATATCGCCTGTCCACGCCCTATGCTGTCCAACTTACCGAATTAGGCCCAATAGCTTAACCTAAGCTTCTAAGTCCTTGGCATGGCAACAAAACGTCAGAATCCTACTAACACAGTGAACAGAGGAACAAAGGGCTTACTATGACGCTTTTAGTGTGGGTCATACCTAACATTTTCATTCCCGATGAGGGATATCGTAATCTATCCTCAATACATTTTCGAATAGCTAACCACAAAATATATAAGCATTATCCACAAGCAGAAGCTAATAAAACACATGGGATCATTATCTACGTTCAAAAACATAGGTCGTATCATTATACAACGAGAATAACTTACTGATGGAATAAGCCTTAATATAGCTTGAATGCCGACTTTTATTCACTCAAACTGTTTCCAACCTGAAGCCAATCATTCCATTGATTGCAGTCTCTACACTGAGGAAACAAGGCTATTTCAATAGTAGGAGTCGGCGACTAACAATATCCTTCAATAGGTTTAACTATAACTTCAACTTCGTTTCATTTGGCCGAGAACTCACAATTTCTCAAGAGTTTAGAAGGGAGAAATGCTTACCTATGCCTGTGGCAATTTAAAATCCAGTTTGGAGCAATTCCGAAAAACTTTACTCAGCGGGGTTCCGTTACCCCAAGAGAATTTTCAAGAAATAACTCCACAGAGATACTTCTTCTAGTAGACCTAGAACTTGTTACCCGAAGTTAATTTGCATTTGGACGGTGTTTGATAGCGTAATTCGATGGAAATCTATAGAGAGTTGTGTGCCTTCTCTCTTTTGGCCGAGAAATCATTTGATGAGTGAATCAAATTAATGAAGAGGTAGGCATATATAGGCATGGGCGGTGGCAGGGGGTGGCCCCGCGCCTCCTAGAGCGCTGGAATGCCTGGGGCGTCGTGCTGCCTGGTGCACCGGCAGGCTGGCGCGTCGCGCTGGCCCCTCGTGGCCTAGCCTCGCCCGACCCTGCTTCTGAGGCTTTTCTCAAACACGTCAACATCTCTCTCTACTTGTCAAAATCCCACCCGCATGAACACTAACCGCCAACATCTTGCAGGGTGTGATATTTCTATTTTTATGTAGAAAATATTAATTCATTTGTAAATACGTATCAAGTGAAATGCATTTTTGAATGAGAAAAATTTATATCACACTTCTACTAATGCCTTGCAAGAAGACCATCCCGAATTCATTTCAAATATTTTTCAATAAGAGTCATATCATATGGTCCATTAATAGAATTCTCCTCAAAAGGATATTTTTTGGTGAAAAAGGGAGGAAATTTTGATGAACTTCCTGTTGCATTGATTGAGTACTTGAATAAATGAATTATATATAATAAAAAATTTGAAGAAATGTAATGTATTGTTATTTTGTACTATATATTGCATTGTATTTATATACCTGTTTATGATCCAAACCTAGACAGGTATGGTGATGTATTCCATCGGTCCGGTCACCTAGACCTTTGCACAGAGCGGTGTAACATCCTATATATTAGCAGAAGGATGAACTATGATACTTCTCTCTAGATTTAAACTTGGAAGCAAGTTATCAGGCAACTTAAATTGTTGTAATACCCTGAGAAGGCCTTAGAATAGACCCGGGAGTAAATTTGAAAAATGCAGAAAACTGGAAAAAGTATCACAGGATGGGAAACTCAAGGACTCGTGGTTGGATACCACAACTCGTTGGAAGCAGTTGTGCTATGGGGGTTTAGGGAAGTAGTGGTGACAACGGACGGTGTAAGGACTCATTTTTCGGAATAACTAGTCGTTGTTACCGGTCATAGGAAGGGTTGAACTTAGGCTGATGGGGAAACAACGGGGCATCCAACGATTCATGGTGAGAAGCGACGAGTTGTTGTTTGTAGTCGTTACTTGTGGGTTGAGAATTCCAGTGCATACAACGGATTGAGACCATGAATCGTCGGAAGCCACCACGAGTCATGGTGAGGCTCGTGGTAAGGGAAGTCAGATTGGACAAGGAGTTGACGACGGTCGATCCAACGGCCTGTTGATTGAAGCAACGACTCATCCTAACTAGTCATGGGAAGAACCTGAGGTTTGGCATGAGGTAGTAGCTTCCAACACTTAAAATTGACCTCCTCAAGTGGTAGATATGAATGTTTTCTGAATTTCATACGGGACTACTTACTTACCTAAAGTTCACTTTTGGCTTACCAAAAAGTTGACTGAAGGAACTGACCTAAGCATAGCTGTCTCTCTCAAATATAAATGTTAAGAAAGGGATTCCTTGGATAAGTAGAAAAATGCTAAAAAAATCCTTTTATTTCTCTTTGAAGGCCTTTGTCCTACTTATAGTATCAGTCCTCCAGCCTATACTTGTGTTTTTATTAACCAAGCACACATGCACTTTGTTGTCACTCAAAAAAACAGTTATTCAATCAACTAGTGCAACTGAAGGTGCGCAGCCTCTTCTGAACCGGAATAAGAAATAACTCATAACCACTGCTTGTGAACAACTCTCTTCAACTTAAGGCGCACCTACTCTTACTAGAACTCTAGTCTCTCTCAGGTCCAGTTTCGATCTCTAACTAACTTACTTAGTATACCAAAAGAGAGATATTCAGAAAATCAGATTTCCTGTCTTAAGAACCTGACTCAAAAGAGAAAAGAAGACCGGACTAAAAGAGATCTCACTTTTGACGATTAAACTTGACTTTTATATCTAGATTGGAACTGGACTTAAACGTCTTTGGATCCTGCTTAGGGCTGGGTTTCACTCCAATTTCACTTTCATATCAGGAATGTCGAATTTCACTTTCAATATCAAATTTGACTTTTCAAAATCCTTGCTCCTGGATTATATTCACATAGGCCACTCATAAGAATAAGACGTTCAACTCCCTAAAACATGTGTAATTGAGAGAGTCATCATATCAGTGCCTTGGGGAAATGCCTACCTTCAGGAGAAGATTACCAAATTTGTTTCAAACCTGTCCTCTTCGCTTCCTAAGATATTTTGGGAAAGGGGCGTTCAGCCACTTGACTCTAAGGAAAGGGGCCTTGTCGGCCACCGCTTGCTGACGACGGAATGCATCGTCAATTAAAGGGTCCTCACCTTGGATTTAGTTGGAAAGGTAGGTGTTCGACATGTCCCTTTCTTGCGAACTTCTTTAGTAGGGTGGAGGTTCCATTCCTCACGTTTACTGTTGTCCCCAGACTTCACTCTTTCAACACTTGTGTACTTTCTAAAGAGTCAGGCATGCCCCTGTCCCTGTCTCCAAGTGTGTGATCCACCGATTCACTGAGTGACTTTTTCTTACCATTGTGCTGGAGTCCCTATCTCTTAAAGGGTTGGTGTGGCAGACTTTCCCCTTGTTTGCCGATTGAAAAAAGCCTTATATGGCTTCAAACAAGCGAGAAAGGCTCTTTCAATCTTATCAGTCAAGTGCGCTAGCTGCAATAAAAAAACAACGCAAACGAGCAAGAAAAGGGATGCACTAAGGCGCAATGGCTTTCGCGCAGCTGCTGTACCCTTGCTTCTTGCTTTGAAGCCGGTGCTTGCTGGGTAGTGAAGTGGTCCGTGAAGGTTAAATAAGACTTGTGTTAAGAAAGAAAAGTAGTCAAGACAAAAAAGCAAGAAGCGGTTTTTGTTCGATCAACGGAATCAATCATACTTTCACTGCTGTGGACCGACTTTTCCTATTCGGTGTTTCAATAAGTAGTCAGCTGCGGGCTTAGTCAGACTTAACATTGATTGAAGCAGCTGTTGGAGAGAAGGAAGCAGTCAGACCTGCAAGCACCGGGTAGTATGCATCGGTAGTTTTCAATCATACAATGTGTACTCTTAGTCTGACTTTTAGCGGTAGTAAGTTGTCCTTGTTCTCCTCTTTGAATTTCTGTATTGAGTAAGGGTCGGTACTTGCAAAAATGTCGAGCCGACGGGGTCAGGTACTAGTAGTGACAATAGCAAAGGGGGGCTGGACACTATTTGTGCAAGTGGAATGACCCAACTGGACCTAGTCCGCCCGAACCGTTTTGCGGTTCTAGAGGACCCTGAACAAGAAGAGGAAAGATGCCAGATCTAGACCCTGTTGAACCAAAAGAGATTGCTCAGGATGAGTATTTGGGTAACAAAGCCGAGGAGGGTGTAGTCAAGGAGAGAACTCCCGAGTAGAGGGATTTTGCTCATAGAAGCGAGGATCTGGAAGAGAGGGTCAACTATGGCAGTGACTGAAGGGGACTTGTTCTATGATAAAAAAATGACTTCAAACCTCAGGGAATCCAAAATAGGTGAACCTGAGAAAAGAAGTAAGAGTAAGTGTTCAAGTACTGGTGCTATGACCTTAACGGTGGAAGATCCTCCCCTGGTTCGAATCACCCTGAATGAAGAGTGGGCGAACAAGATGCAAAACATATCATAAATGTTGAATTCTAAGAAAGAGGGGGGAGGGGGAAAGTAAAGGCCAAAGATTATATAAGAGCAAAAGATGCAGATTTGATTGGCTTGGTGGAAACTAAAGTGAGGAGTGGAAAGGCAGCTAGAATTACCAGATGCTTGGGAAAAAACTAAAGTCAATCCATTACTGTGGAGAATGAGTAAATAAGTTTGACGAGTGTAAGGGCTAGTAAGACCTACCCGCTTTATTGAGCATTTTCATTCACTAAAACAACTTGAACAAAATAAAAGCAAAAGAAAGAAATTCATTGACTTCGAAAAGGAGGTCAACTAAATGAGTACTAACTCTCTTCTATTACTTTGTTGTACCGGGTTAACAAGAGCTGACCCTCATTATTCACTACAGTCCCGAAATAGAACAATGTGTTATAAGAAAAGCTATTATCCAAATTGAATTTTTCTTTATTTATTTATATTTTATTACTGATAGGGACGGAACGAGATATTTATTAGAGTTACCTTATTCGTATAAAGAATTTGTCTGTATTTTCTTTTTAATAGACTGATATTTCGCATGAAGATAATCTTGTATTTCAGATATTTCTTTCCTTGTTTGACGATCTTTGCACAAAGCAGCACTATCACCTATGGAAATATTCAGAGTCTTAGTATCAACCCATGTGCCATGTTTATTATATACTAAGGCTCTCCTAGTCTCAGGTTTCACCCCCATCTTCTATGTTATCCGTTCCATGCGGACTTCTGTTTTAGGCCAAATCACCCGGAATAAGTTCTCCACCTCTACCTCTTGTATACGAGATGGGTAGGCATACTAGGACTCAAACCACTCTGAAGTGACATGTCTTTTAGCAGGCCCCTTAAACTTGCTTACTGAATCGGCACCCTCCTCTGCCCGCATCCCTGGAATTTTCTTTTCTTTTTTGCTTTAAAGACCCCGCCTACTTCACACCTTCTATGATAGAGGAAATACTTCCGCACGAGTACTAATTTGATTAGCATAAGTGAGCCACTTCTGAGCCCTAGAGATATTACATATCAACTTCAGAAGATTCAATTGGATCATTCTTGGCACAGAAGAATGAGGAAGCAAAGGTAGAGTGGGCTCTGGAACTCCAACACTTGGGTTGAACAAAAAAGGCTCAATCTTTCACTATTCAGGAGTAAGGGAAAGCAAATGCGATCTAAGCAAGACGCCTGGAATTCCATTCTGTAGGGAAGGAGGACCTACTGAATAAGTCTCCAATCAATCGTAGGAGGGTGAGAAAATGGATTTGCCTCTTTCATTTAGTGGTCATTGTCGAATCGGACGCTTAACCTCCACCCCCAACTACGGGGGAAGTCACACTTTAACTTCCTGCCTTCACCTAGGCCTCACATCGATCGTTCTATCCACTGAACTCATCAATCAACCTTGACTCTCACTATGTACTCCAACTCTATCAATTAATGAAGACGTTTTATCTAATGAAGCAGGAAGAAAACTAGGAAAGCAATTGAATAGACAAGGATCTGTAAGACAAGAGCTAATTGGAGTATGCCTGGAACAACGAACGAGGAGTATGAGAAGAGAGTTTCGAAGGTCAGATCGGGTTGGATGGTAAAGCTTGTGTTCCAGGTCAATAAAGACTACAAACAAGTACTGCTAACAATAAGCTAACAAAGCAAGGCTGCTAAAGAAGAGCTTGTTCCGATTCTGGATACGAGAATAAGAAGAATGACAGTACAAGAGGACAAGAAGGAGAAGAGGCGAGTATAGTTTCACTTCAGTTTCACTTGCTTGGTAACCTCTTTCCCGGTCAGATATAGGAAAGAATCCAAAGTTTGCAAGGATGTTAGGCTTTGAACGCTGTTAGGACAAAGAAATTGGAAAGCTAGGATGAAATAGCGTAGCTTGAATAAAGAATCAATTACCAGACAGACTGGCTGACCCACTTGTACGTAATAGAATAGAAATCAAGGAAAATTCCCCTGGTGGGAGTGAACATAGGGATTACCCGACGAACGAATGCAATACATGGAAGGCTTACGGATGTAGTACTGGATGGCTTTACCTACGAAATTTCCTACTCCTACTTTTCTTACAAAGAGAATGGGCAGCCTGGAAAACTTGGAATGATTACAGAATGCTTACCGCCTTTGATTCGGTCTATTCTAAGTGGTCCATCGGGTAAGCAGCGGAAGGAAGAGGTCTATACCCATTTCCATAGCTAAAAGGGTTCCCTTTCTTACTTGATTGAGACTGAGAGTCAGGGCATCAGAGGTCATAGGAATCCCATCCCTAACGAGCTAGAATTGGAACAAGTGCTCTTAGCCTTTTGCTTAAGAGTATGACTTGTGAAGTCAAAGACTTCAACCTGCTTCTCGACTTCTCGACTTGGCTATTGAAGAAGCTCTTTTCCTTTAGGGACCAGGAGTAGGCAAAAAAAGACGGGCTTTCCTCCAACTGGCATGATTGAAATAGACGGCTAGGAAGGTATGAAGTGACTTGACTCTAAAGGAGAGGAAGGAGGCCATTGGATGAGGTTACTTCATTCCTCAACGTTTTGAATTTCATTCTCCGGGGAATTCGGGTTGCAACCAAAAATGAAACTTGGTAGCACTCTAGTCAGCTGTGATTCCTATTGTTGAAAAGAAAGACGCATCTCTTTTTCTTCAAAAGCTGTCGTGCATTTCTTTTTTATAGGTATACTTGGGCCTTCACTGACCATGTGAGGACATTTTAGGAAAAAGATGTACGGCCTACAAAAAGAACTAAAGACTATCTGATGAAAAGCTTTGTCATAGTCAAAATAGCTGATGAAAGAAAGAGAGCAGAAGTATGACCTTTTCAGGAAGAATATAAATAAAGCAAGATCTTAACCCGATGGGGGATGTTGCTACATAGCTTCATATGTAATCAGCTGATATACTGATGGAGGAAAATTTTTCTAAAGAAGACGTGTTGAGCTTTCTTTCCTTCGCTAAGCCCCATAGTTGAATAAGAAAGTTCCGCCTCCAGTTCAGGGGAAGGACAAAGGAAAGATTCAGCGAAGGATTATGTGGAATGAGATCCTCCGATTTAGCTCCTTTAGTTAAGGCGCCCAACAATTGAGTTACCTAGCTTAGGTAAGCATCTGCGAGAGGTCTTGTGGTGCATCCATCTAGAACAACCCTCAAAATGATCCAAAACAAGAATGAGATCTTGCCAGTGGTAGAGGCGGGGAAGACCTATACTATTGATTTCCTGATACCGAGACTCTACTCTAGAAAGCCGTAGTCTCTAGATAGCCTTAGCCAAGGTTCCGATTCTGATATAGTAGCCTTGACTTCCACACAAAGGAGATAGACTGGTCTATAAAAGGTACCTTCTGGAACTAGAAGAAGGAATGTAGGAGCTAGTCTTCAAAGCTATCCAGCATATGGGAAGCCGTGCTCATTGGCTTGTGGCGGGGGCTAATAATTATTCTATATTGCTGGGGTAAATAACCCTTTTCCCAACCCGAACTTGGTTTATCTATTGCTTTGCTGAAGCTTACTTGCAAGCACAACATCTGTCTCTTAGTCCTCTTTGGACAACCTTTAATTAGAGAAAGAAAACGTATATTCTATCAATCTTAGAGAGAAACTCTATTCTACATGGAAAAAACGTATTCAACACAGACAGGCTCAGGGAAAACTTCTTATACTTGGGATAAGTGAGCACAAGAGTTTGTAATGAATGCTTTTATTAGTACTTGAAATAAGCTTTATTCCTCCTGGTCAATTCACCACTTCTCACTTACTTACTCATTAAATACCTGCTTGAACAAGGAAAGCGATCCCTTACCTTCTCTATTTCCTTCCCTGTCGTTGACTGCTTTTTCTTCCTTTTTCCATACTTAAGGAGGAAGAGATCGTCGGGTTCAACTTCCACTGGTGATGGCAATTCCTTCTTGAAAACAGTATATTCAGTTGAATCTGAATATTCTAATAATAAGATAAAATCAATTCCTATTCGAAAAGAGAATTTCATCATACCTGGATTTCCTAACCTTACAACTGGCACTGAGACTTTACTTTTTGAAGCTGGAAATAAGGAACTCCCTTTTGGAATTGCCTTTGATCTTAGGCTCGCAGCTACTATAAAAGTAATTGTCGGAGTTTTCTCAATCGGAGAAGCCTAAATCTGTGTTAGAGATTTACTTTGTCCGGAATGAGCTTCTACATAGGTCCTTCCTTAAAGGGGCTTTTCCAATCTATCTAGCTTCGATGTGTTCTTTGCTTCATTAAAGGGCATCCCCCTTCTACTGTCTCTCCTACGTACCACGAGAAAAGAGGTTGAAGCAACAAATTCTTTCTTTTTATTTTAACCGCCAGGTGGGATAAGAAAATTTCCTTCTTTTCTAATCGAAATCCAATCAATCACTGTATCTATGGATTAAAGACTGCCTTGACCCTGGGAATATAAGAAATTGAAGTATTTAGGGATTTGACACTTATCATCTGCCAAACTCAAAAGAAATGAAAAACCAAATATAAAATTTGACATATCATGCTTATCTTGAAAAGCTCACTGAGCAATTCAAGAAAATAAGTTTCTCTCCACTATCCAGAGAAAAAAGAAGTTCACGGATGCATTGGAAACACTGGCCTCCATGATAAACATTCCTAAGGGGAAGTCCGCCCAATCATGATAGAACAAAAACGCAACCCGGTGCATTGCAACCTAATAGAAATTTTTGAGTTGACTCCCGGCATGTTCAATAGTGATCTTTTGTCCATTGAAAGGGCACCCAACGGTAAATCATGATTTACTGACATCAGGGAATATATTGAACACCAAACGTATCCCAAACATGTAACAAAAAATGATAAGAAGACAATCAGGGGGTTGGCAATGCAATTCGTTGCACGGGGATGCGATTCGCCAAGCTTGGGAAAATCTTTCCCCTATTTCCAAATGGGGCCCTTGGCCCACTTGACTGTAAGGAAAGGGGTTCGACTCAATACTCTTGTGTGTATCCTTTGGCCACCAATCTAGCCTTCAACCCCTCAACACCCCCATCAGCTTTTTGTTGACTTTATAGACCCACTTGTAGCCAATGGCTTCTTTCCCTAGAGGAAGAGAGACTCAATCCCAAGTAGCAAACCATTCTAGTGCTACGATCTCTTTCTTCATAGAGCTGCCAGCAGGGTTGAGATATGGCCTCTGCAAAGGTATCAGGTTAAAAAATATGGATGAAATTGCAAAAATGACTAATGGGAAGTAGATAGAGACTTAGTTGATACAAACCTATGAATGGGAAAATGAAGACGGGTGGATCTACGTACCCCGAGAATAGATGCTAGAGAACCTAAGTCTGAAAAAGTGTCTTGGTTTGAAGTATAGGGAGAGAGGGAGACCACTGAATTAATTGGCTCAGCTTTGAAAACTGAGTGATGAGAATCTGTCTTCACAAACCTGCAAAACTTCCCCTTAAGTTGATCAAGTTGCTGATCACTCTGGTCACCCGAATCTTGCTGACTCTGTTAAATCGGAGAATTTTGATGCTGTCTCACATAAACTCCTTAATAGATCCACCCCTCCCCTCTAAGGGGAGACAAGGGAACATAGTGTCCCACCATCATAGGGAATCTCAAAGCCCCGAGCTACGTAGTAAGTTCAAAAAAGGTGACATGTCGAGAAAGGTGGAATCGTCATGTAGAAAGATCATTAACACTTGTAGCCCTTTTGAGAGAGGGGTACCCCAACCTCACTCAAGAAAACACATAGAGTGAGATGTAGGGCTCAGTTTGTCTTGTGCAGGAGATGGTATTTTCAAAAAGCACGCGCATTCGAATAGTCATCGGTTTGAATAATAATCTCTTTGAAAGAGAGTAAAACACCCAAAGATAACATGTAGAGGAGATATCTCACCAATAATAGGAGCAATCATCTTCTTACTCAGATAAGCGGCCATCATTAAATTGGCTTTACTAGGGATCCTATAGGGAACTTTCATTTCAAGTAGAAGTCCTCGAGCAACTTTACTAATACTAATAAATAAGTGGAAGGCCCAACATTTTATATTAGTATAAGGAAGGCTCTAGCTAGCGCCCAAATTATACAAGGGCTTTGCACTTGCATTTGGTCATGCTGCTATGGTGTAACGTGCAGTCGTCCCAAGGAAGCAGGATGTATGGTATAGGGCCCCCTATTTTCTCTCCCTTAAAGTCCTTTATGGATTTCGAGTCAGGTTTAAAGTTGTGGCTTATTCGGCGCTATATGACAATTCATTCTCGGGCATAGGTGTTCACGAAAGGCGGCATGGGACATTTGTCAGTAGCGGGAGTCTTACCTCTGAGCGAGAGGTCAAACCAATCTCATTCATCCTGGTCTGATCTGAATAGATCTTGTTGAATGAATTGATCCATTGTTGTATGCCCTACTTCTTAGTCAATTTATTCCTACTCAAACCCGTCGTACTTCCTTTGACTACTCCTGAGATATAGTGGAAAGATTTTGTTATGGTGGAGAGTGGGGAGTGAAAAGACCAATGCATCAGAGAAGGACTGCATGAATCAGAATCCACTTATTAAGACAGACGACTGAGAAAGAAAGGCTCCGCATTCGAACATTGGTTGATCTTAGCTTAGCGTGCTGGCCGTTGCTTCATTCCGTATAGTGATAACGATTTCTCTTTCTTAGCGCTCCGCCCCCTTGTATAGTAAGGGCTACTTTGGTTGCGCGACTTTCTCTTATAGGGTGACTTGACTCAGCTTGACCTACTTGACTCAGCAGTTAGAGTATCACTTTCATACGACAAGAGTCATTGGTTCAAATCCAATAGTAGGTAAAACTGACCGAAACCCCTGCTTTTGCCAGCATAACAGCTAGCACGGACTGGCAGCAAGGAGTCAATTGAATGATCAAAGCATCGGTTGCTTCCACCTGTGGCCTTCTTTGATCTCCTTGACACCTTAATCTTAAGGAACCCCCCAAAATTCAAATTCAAAAAGGGCGAACTGATCAACTTACATATGTTAAGCATATGACTGAAGTAGCATGATTAGACCTTCTTATCATTTTTTCTACTAGCTATAAACTTCAACTCCCCTTCTCTTACTTAGATGGAGAAATAAGTAAGCAAGACTTTCTACCCTTTCTTTTCTTCAAAAATTTCTAATTACACAGAATTTTGCCTTCAACCAAGCCTTTCCGTTCCGAAATCGAGAAAGATCAGTCTGAAAAGTAAGCTTTTTCTTATTATACGATATCTTCAACATTGATGATAGAATTCCTCATGGAAGCGAAGGCAGGAGCAAAGCCTATTGATTCACTAGTTTGCTAACCTACTTGTTGGCTACCCGCACTCTGTAACCAGAATAGGGATCTAGACTTAAAACCACCCGCTTTTAGAAGTCTGGAAGGCGGCGCCTAATCGATAGGCTTACCGGACTTCTTTGTCTATTTAATTGATTTTGTTGCAGACTCTTCCCCACGCCTATTTCTTCCCCCGGCCCTATAGTGGAGCTTGCCCCCCGCCCTAGGCCTTTGGAGATCTTTCCTGTGCAGGTAAATTTGGGCTCAGGAGGGGAATACCCGGTTCAACGGAACATCAACCAGAAGAGGTAGGCTTGGGTTCCTGGTATAGGTATAAGAAAGTCAATAGAGCTAAATAGAGGTAGACTATACTTCTATGCGTACAGAGCTGAGGTCCTCCCCGCAAGGATAAACTATCTTTGCCATACTTCATTGATAGGTGAGACTTCCATGAAAGAAAGCATAAATAAGAATAATCTTAGTATACAAGGACTGAGGAGCGAAAAGCCACTTGACTGTAAGGAGAGGAGCACCCCATGTTTTTTCTTTCCCTCATAAGACTCTGCTTCTTCCCTAACATGGGCCTTTAACGTGTTCCCCCATATATGTGGATTCTTATCTTCTTTAGTGATGTATGCGCATATCGGACCCCAGCCTTTTTTCGCCTGGATATCGCATTACATTTGCTCAAACTCGGGAAACACTTTCCTAATCTGGCTTCTAAATCTATTTTTAGGTACCCCCTCGACCTTTCAACTGATGTTATAATATAACCCTCTGATTCTATGGTTCTCCCTGGCTACGAGGCCTCACACGGGTAGAGTTTGGTATTCCTTTGTCTATGGCTGACCTAGCTCTTTCCTTTCACCGGTCGGTAAGTGCATCCTATTCCTATTAAGCGGGGCGACAATTAATAAATAAAAAGGTGGTGCCATTCTCGCTAAAGAAAAAGCAATTCTTCATCCAATCTCTGTTCCAGATTTTGGTCTTACCAAGTCACCTTTCTCTAAGGCTAAATAGCTAAATATCCCCGTACTCTTTTTTCCTATTTTCTTTATTCTTTCACGTCGAGCTTTCGAAAGCCACTTGGGAGGGAGAATGAACGATCGACTGCTAAAGATATTGAATAAAGCATTGATAGCTTTGTAGAGGAGAAAGATTTTGATTCTTCCCGAAGGTGTTCCTTGCATGCTGAAGTGAACAGGGATGGTACCAAAGCGGTCACTCCTGTAAATGAATACCATTATTGTTGTCTATGTTAGTAACATAGCCATAACGACTTTGTTTTACTTCTTGAGGTGGTGATAGATTTTATATATTTGCTTAATTATAAGCTTGCATAGTGCACTTCCTATTTGTTTTTCTCGGCTTTGTTCTACCGAACCGAACGAAGACAGTCTCTCATACCTATGTACCTATTGCACTGATATCTCCTCTTTCACTCTCTTTCTTCATTCAGGAAAGGTGAAGATTGAATCGGGAACCGAAAACGAAGAAGGAACAGACTTGTCCTCTAGTCGAGTTTGCTTCACTTCCTGAGCCCTTGCCACTTCTTCGACAGCTAACAAGGGGCATTTAGGACAACTCGTTCATTTAGCACAAACTTCATTTCGCTGAGGCCTCTCTTTGGAGAGTCCCTTATTTCCGATCTATAAATATAGTACTAGCTCGCTATTCATATTATTTCTGCTTGACCGGTACCAAGAACTCAATTTTCATTGAATTCTGGGTCTGGGTGCTTAGAAGCCCCTAATTTCATATTTCCTCCTATGTTGGTCTACTTCCATTTAGACTAACCTAGTTCTGGCTTAGAAGATGGAATTTCATGAGAATGTAACAAAAGTCGTAGAGATAAAAGTAGGACTAAGAC
The DNA here is from genome assembly GCA_035772735.1 of Datura wrightii. Taxonomy (NCBI): domain Eukaryota; kingdom Viridiplantae; phylum Streptophyta; class Magnoliopsida; order Solanales; family Solanaceae; genus Datura; species Datura wrightii. Next base: position 163,874,908 of record JASDFA010000018.1, on the reverse strand, counting down.
TAAATGACTCAAACCTAGCATTGAAAGTAGATCCCTCTTCAGCAGTGCTTTCTTTCAAAGTAAGAAAGAATTGAATTAGCCTCGAAGAACTGAACTACCTTTATCTGAATCTCTGGAACTCACAGAAGACCAAGGCAAGTCCACTCTCAATTCAACATAAGTTTGAGATCTTTTTTTCCTAAAGCATTTCCATTGAAGCCACATCTTTCTTCTCTTCTTTAAAGCCTGGAGATGGACTTCTTTTTCCTGACTCGATTCACAGTTTAATCACACTAAGACAGAGCCCAACCACGATGAGAGAGATAGGAGAGTAGGGACGGGGAACCAATGCCACCAACTTAACTAGCAATCGCGGATCTTTGAATAGACAGGGAGACGTGTATTCGTTCAAAGAGCTGGCAATGACTTTCTTGCATGGGATGTTGTTGCTCTTTCTTGAGGCCATCTCAAAAGTTGGCTCCAGAGTTTGCAGATATGATTTGTGAGAGAAAGAGATGAAGGGCAGAGTTGGTCCCACTAGGCACGCCATAAGTTTGTTCGTTACAAATTTTGAATATAGAAAATAAATAAATGCAATCATAAAACAAATATGAGTAAAAATCATTTTATTGAGAAATGTTTGAGTACAACTCCAAGTATCCCTCCATTCTTGTCTCCAAGTTGTTTGCCTTAATTCGAGGGCAAAAGCAGCATGTTTCTCGAATGAAGGATGATGTGGACCTCCCCGTGATGTATTTGATCTCTGAGAAAGTAGGGAAACACTTTGGGTTGATCTTGAGGAAGAACTTCTCTTGATCACTTCACTCTTGCTAGAGAACTTTGAGAAAGATAATGTAGTCGATGTCTTGATCTCCTTGTGAATCTTCCAATATGTTATGGAATTTTCAAGATGCCTCCAAAGAGAATATGTAGCCCCTTTATACAGCACGGATTAGGATTTTAGGGTAGCCTCCAGGTAATCCTAATGGACCCTTGGGCTTGAAATATGTGGGCGAGCCATTTTGTAAAGGCCCAACCTAACCCAATGTAGTTGGATTTGACTTAAGTCATGCAATATTGACTTAAATAATTAATCCATATTTATTAAACCAAAATGTTGACTTAGGTCAATATGTCTTGAATTTAGAACTTAGTCCAAATTTTGTATGGACTTAATCCCATAAAATTTTGCATGTCTACACTTACCAAACTAGGTAAGCTAGTCATATAGCTTGCTTATCTCGTAGCACCGTAAGGCAACAAAGTTGTTGCATTGCATAGAGGTCTCTAAGATTGCTGGTAAGAATCGTTATTGCAAGTCTATCGAAGCCTATGCTACTTATTGATTATAAAAAAGCGAACCCCCCGGTCCTTCCCACCTGGGGCTACCCCTACCCTAAGATAAGACCGTTCCTGCCCTCAGGTTAGGGAATAGAGCTAACTGCATCGGAGAAAATAGCAATTTCTAGTCCGAATCGTGGACCTGGTTCACGCTTGAAAGAAATAATTCTTCTTCCAATTTCATACATAAAATTGTGTATAAAAGAAGAGTTCGTCCTTCTTCAAAGAGATAAAGTCACGCGGCCTTTCAAGATAGAGGCTTCTGTCATCGTTAGAATCTGGGGGTGGGGCAAATTACATAAAGAAAGGAGACTTATCTCAAAGTGGTTTAGGTAGCTCAGCTGGACTGAAAATCCTTGTGTGGTTTGAAAGAGAAGGGGCAGAAGCGGGGTAGAGGAATTGGTCAACTCATTAGGCTCATGACCTGAAGATTGCAGGTTCAAATCCTGTCCCCGCCTAATCAGTGGAATATTGTTCACCGGGATAGAAGGCCGGTCCCAACCCATCTACAAAATGGGCTTAGTGTTCAATCTTGGTTGGTTCCACCTCTTTGTAGGGTGATGACACCAGTAGCTGTGGAGCATAGATGACCATTTCTGTCACTATTGAATTCCAACTTAGAGCTCCTTTCCTTACAGTCAAGTGGCTTTCACTCCTTATACTCTAAACTACTGTATGCCTATTTGGAGCTTTTCACAGTCCAAGTCAAAGGTTTGTTGGTGGAAAGATCGGCATGCCTTCTAGTTGTAGTTTACTTTAAGCGCACCTGAACTACCCATAGTCATCTATTTACGGGCTTGCACTCAATAGTCAATAAATTCATTTCCCCGCTTTATATGACACACTTCAACTATTTGTTTATATAGTGTGTGAAGTCTAACTAATGGAAAGTGCCTATGATTAATTCCAAGAAAGCGGCCGTTCACGTCAGGAATGGAGGCCGTTAAGGATGTACTTGCTCTTCATTTTTTTTCGTTGAGATTGGGTTGGTGTTCAGTATACCGCTTGTCTAGCCTATGGTTTGCAAGCCTACATAGGGTACAAGATCGAAAAGAATGCATTGGATGGATGCTCGGGCATTGAGAAGGAAGGACGCTTGAAGAAGCAAAAGGCCATGGGGAGATATCGTCTGTGATCCATGGATATTCGATCGGGAAACCGTATCCAAGCTCCGTGTCTAGTCTGCGCTCTTTGGACTTTTCAAACTTAGCAAACTGAAACATCTTAGTAGCTAAAGGAAGGGAAATCAACCGAGATCCCGTTAGTAGCGGCGAGCGAGAGCGGATTGGGGGTTTTAAGAAAAACAAACACGAAGCTTTGTTCCTCAGAAAAGTGTTCACTTCTTTTTTGCCAGGTTTCATTCGATTTGTTGTGGATTGGATGATGGAAAAACCAGCAAGCTGTGGCTTCAAAGCTTACCTTATTTAGAAAAGGAGAAAGAGCTTTTTTATAGATGTTGAGGTTGAGTAAGGGGGGTGGAGCTTGAAGAGCGAAGCGAGTCGCGTTAGCCTAGCAATGTTTTTCAGCAGCAAGCTACGGTCTAACGACTCCCTAACCTAGGTTGGGGCGAAAACTCCAAAAATGCAAAACGTTGGTTAGCGTTCCAAACCTTTCTCTAATAATAAGTAAGCTTTCAAGCTGCCGCCCTTTAAAGGAGCGGGAACAGTGAATTGTAATTGTGAAAAGATTGGAAGATCTAGCCAAAGAAGGTGATAGCCCTATAGATTCGTTCCCATGGTTCGATCCTTCCCAGTAAAACGCGGCGTGTTCGAATTCTAATCGCTTTTACGGGAGAAAGAGGGACCGACCTTTAAGCCTAAGTATTCCTCAATGATCGATAGAGTACAAGTACCGTAAAGGAAAGGTGAAAAGAACCCTATTTAGGGAGTGCAATAGAGAACCTGATATCCGATGCAAACAATCAGTCGAAGGAGCGGAGCTTAGAGGCTTTACTTTATGTAAAGCGCACTCAGTCTAACGGCGTACCTTTTGCATGATGGGTCAGCGAGGAAATGGGAACAGCGGCTTAAGCCATTAGGTGTAGGCGCTTTCCAGAGGTGGAATCTTCTAGTTCTTCCTATTTGACCCGAAATCGATCGATCTAGCCATGAGCAGGTTGAAGAGAGCTCTAACAGGCCTTGGAGGACTGAACCCACGTATGTGGAAAAATACTGGGATGACTTGTGGCTAGGGGTGAAAGGTCAACTAAGATTAGATATAGCTGGTTGTCCGCGAAATCTATTTCAGTAGAGCGTATGATGTTGATGGCCCGAGGTAGAGCACTCAATGGGCTAGGGTGGCCTCATTTCGCCTTAAAAACCCCAGGGAAACTCCGAATATTTGCCTAGATCGTTTGTATAGACAGACTTTTTGGGTGCTAAGATCCAAAGTCAAGAGGAAAACATCCCAGATTGTATGCTAAGGTCCCTAAGCAATCACTTAGTGGAAAAGGAAGTGATCGAGCGATGACAACCAGGAGGTTGACTTGGAAGCAGCCATCCTTTGAAGAAAGCGTAATAACTCACTGGTCTAGCTCCATGGCACCTAAAATGTATCAGGGCTCAAGTGATTCATCAAAGAGACGATACCTTGAAAGCTGCTTTTTCAAGTGTCAGTAGCGGAACGTTCTGTCAATTAGGGAAGGTTTTTGGAGACAAGACCTAGAGATATCAAAAGTGAGAATGCTAACATGAGTAATGAAAAATCCTGTGAAAAACACGATCGCCTGCAAGTGGAAGGTTTTCTACATTCAGTCAATTTATGCAGAGTGAATCAGTCCCTAAGGAACCCCCAAAAGGGCTACCATCCGATGGGTACACGAAAGTGATGAAGTTGCTTTGACTAGAGAACCATGCCTGTCTGTTGGAGCGAATTGTATGATCAGGTTGAGGGCTTCCCCCTCTTCCCCTCACTCTCCTTTCCCTAATATCAACCTTGAGTCATCAAAGCCTTTTTGACTCGGCCTGGCCTGGTCGCCCTACGCAACTGGCGCTTCAAAAGGTGAAACTTTCGGTCGTAGTTTGGCGACCTATCCTTAGTAGGGGCCTTTAGTCTTTTGATTAGAGTAGGGGTCGCGAGAGAGCATAGCATACCGCCCTGCCATAGTCACGAGTCCATTTATAGTTGCGACTGTTGTCATAGTCAACAAGGTTGAAACTTCCAGGAAAAGACTTCAAATTGGGAGGGAGATCCTCCCGGTGAACTGACCATACCCCAAATAGACACAGGCGAACAAGTAGAGTATACTAAGGCGCTTGAGAGAACCATGTCGAAGGAACTCAACAAAATGACCCCGTAACTTCAGGAGAAGGGGTGCTCTCCTATCTTTTGATTAGGAAAGCTGACGTGCTTGATTCGCGCGTCCGCAAGTGTACGGGTCGTGCAAGTAATATAGTGGCTCTTTTTAAGAACCAGATTGTCGAACCCATAGGGAATGGACCCATTCCTCTAACTATCCATTTCTAGTGTGATCTTAAATACGTCAAGTGTTGGTTATAGACATTTTCGATCGAGATTAATTAAGTCTAAGTTTGGGTCAACGAAGTATTCTGAAATTACTCTAGGAGCAACATAGAGTTAAAACCAATTAATCATGCGATACTACGATTTTCAATGGGTTAAGCATGGAACTATCAATTGTTATTTCACATAATTAGAATTGCATGTTTATGGTCTTTCTAGCTTCTAAACACGGCAATCTAGCCTCACTGCATCATTGTGAGCGAGGAGTTTAATTTCTAGTCGCGGTCAATCAATTATGTTGTGGTTTACGGGGAAATGATTAGGGACTTTCGTGCGTCTAACCATTTAACTCAACTTAGCCTCACAACTACTTCTTCGAGTGGTGATGTGACATCCCAAGTTGGTCTTTCATAACACCCGTTTCTCAACCAAGCACGGTGTTAGGTATATTTCTATCCTGACACAAAAATCTCTCCCGAGATACAAACGTGCTCCTCACATTCTCATGTCCTAACCTAGGTAATGCTTTCTCAAGCTATTACTCAAGCTAACAAATAGGCTTTCAAGGTGATCAATCATAAAAACAACCAACAATCCAGAATGCAAGACAAAACAAGAATCAATAACTTAATTCCAAAACAATTTCATAAAATCACAATCATAATTCATGGCTTCAACCCTAGAGGAAGGGTTCTTGCCATTCATGTTCGTAAAACTACACTAACTACTACTAAACTAACATACTTACATGAATTTTGTAGATAATAAGGGAATTTGAAAAACCCTAGATGAGTTCTCCCACTTCTCCCTTCACTCCTAGGTAGTTTTCCAGAATAAAATCGTGACCCAATGGAATTAGGAGCTAAGGGACCTATTTATAGTAAATGGAAAACGTGCATAATTTAGCCTGTCATGGAACGGCTCCGTGTCACGGAGTGTATCGCGGAGCACTGCCTCTGTGACACTGAGGCAACGCGAAAGCTCTCTGGAAATCACCCGAAATTTGGCCTCGGCAGCACCCTGCATTGTCAGCGTGTCACGCTACTTGGGCAGCGCGTTGACACCTCCATTTCGCGCAGCCAGCCTGCCGTGGCACGTTGCCGACGCGCAGGTGGGCTGTTTTGTGCCTCCTCTTTGCCGACGTTCACAGGTTAATTCCGTTTCCAAGCCTCTACTTCACCAACTCAGGGATTAGTTACTGGAAAGTCATCAAAACCTACAAAACAAAGGCTAATCATGTTGGTTAGCACATATCTTCACATTCATATAAAATTACATGAAAATGTAGACAATAACTTAGATAAACAAGACTAATTTAAGTTATAAAGCGTATCTCGGGCATGCTATTTTTGCTCGTGATCACAACCCCACACTTAAAGCCTTGTTCGTCCTCGAACAACCTTTTACATATCAAGCATATGGAGACTCCCACATAACTAATTTAGCAAGATAATTCAAGTTGCGGCTATAATGGTTACGTAAGATAACAAGCTACAATTAGAGCATGCACAGTTTGATAATTGAAATGAAGTACAACTATGTTAAGACTTCTTAACCTCAAGAATCGACTCTCAATCTTAGAAAACTCATGCAAATCAATTGATTAAGAAATCCCACATGAATTATATCCTTCATTCAACATGTGCCCTCACGGAAAGAGAGTTACCCAATTTCACACGCAAAAATAATTTTTAACCCACAACATGTGTGGGTACATGAATATTATTACACTCACTCTCACAAAGAATTCACATGCATCATGTAATGACCCATAAGCTTGCCCTTAGTGTTTTATTCCACTAATTTAAGGATGTATGAATGTAAGATCAAGTAGGACTTAATCGGTTGTAATGTAAGCTAAGGGACGGGTAGGTACTATTCTGGCCAATAATAGTGACTATCTTTCCCAAGCGCCTTTTAATACATTACGCCCTCATTACGAACTTCCCTTCCTTTACTTTACCTTTTTCTCCTTTCATCTTTCTTTTTCCTCTTATGTTCCCCTTTCTTTAGGCACTTTTAGCTTATTAGTAAGGAGTTCTATAAATAATTTTTCATTAATTTGTTTTCTTGCTCCTTACTAATAATCAACCATTTTCACACAAGTGCACCTTTGTCGTTTTCTCACTTCTACACTTGCTACTTTTCCTTTCTTTTCATTCTTCTCACTTCTTTACTTCGGATTTTTTTTTTCACTCAAGCGCTTAGGAGTTTTGGATCAAACACAAGGCTAATGAAAGAAAAAGGGTTAAGCTTATGTTGCAGTTGTCAAAGAATAGGCTCAAAGCACAATGGGCTAACTAGGATTAATTTTTCAAGGTAGGTAAAATGAGGGATAAAAATTTGGTTCATTCAAAGAAATGCCTAAATCATCTCCTACAATTCACATCCTTCATTTCGTTTTATAAACACACCAGGCAAGTTCTAGACAATCCACAATAGCACAGAATACTCAAAAACCTTACACTCATGGCACATGCTCAATTCAAGACACATTCAGTAGACTCTCACTCAGCTAATCACAAGAATTCAGAATTAAGCTTCAATCATATTGAGTAAAATTCAAGAGCCTAAGTGTCTCACACGAAGTTATACACTTGCATGTTTCACACTGAACATACTTGCCTCTTACAATCACGTATAGCACATAACAAGAACATCAAGTACCAATTAGTTATGGTGTCAAAATCCCAAAATTTTATTCTTTAGTTCAAATACCCCCCATCGGAAAAGAATCGAAAAGAAAAACCAACGGGTGATGAAGTCATGCTTGACTCATAAAACAATTTTCAAAATTATTCTCACAAGCATTACATTCACCAAAAATCGTTAAGCACAAAAAAATTGAAATTTTCTTGAAATTTCCCTCACCCCACACTTAAATCATGCTATGTCCTCATAGCATCAAATTAACATTTAAAGGAAGAGAAATACTCCCTGAGCCTCTATGCCAAGCTAAAGGCGTGCTTTCTTTTCAAGTTTTCATAGGTGGGTGTTCGACCCCACACTTCTTCTTTTCCATGCTCTTTAGCTTCCACCGTCTCGGTACTCAAACTTCCCTCCATCTGTGCTTAACTGAGGTACCCTTGGGTTGCCTCCCAAGCAGCGCCTTATTTTACATCGTGGCCCAACATGGACTGTCCTTTTCAGGACATCCTCATACCTGGGTTCTCCTTCGAGAACCATCTCCTTTTCTTTTGCTGTTTAGAGGAAACAGCCTCCTCTCTGTTCCTCTCTTTCTCCAACTTCTTCTCAATTTGAAGTCCTCTATCAGACTCGGGCTGAATACTTGACCTTGCCTTTGGCCGTGCACCTGTGGAATCCTCCACCTCACACTCATCCTCTACCAACACACTAACCTGACAAAGGTTAGCGTAGTGTGTGGATGGGTTCATTTCTTGGTAAACGCGGAAGAGTTCTTCTTCATCTTCGACCCTCATTTTCAGGGTCCCTGCTCTCAGATCAATCACCGCTCCACCGGTGGCCAAGAATAGTCGTCCCAAGATTAAGGGCACCTGATCATCAACCTGAAAATCTAGAATAATAAAATCAGCTGGTATAATAAATTTACCTACTTTGATGAGGAGGTCCTCTATTATTCCATCAGGTGTCACGCGTGACTTGTCAGCCAGCTGTAGCATCAACCTTGTCGGCCTCGGTTCTCCCAACCCCAGGGTGTTGAATAAGGATAGGGGCATTAGATTAACTGTTTCACCTAAGTCACACAAAGCTCGTAGCACCTCAGTTTTACCAATTTGTATGGGGAGGGTAAAACTCCCTGGGTCTTTGAGCTTCTTTGGCATTTTGCTTAATACCCTGTGACTGCACTCCTCAGTCAGTGCTACAGTCTGGACATCCACCAATCTAACTTTGTTCGCCATCACGTCCTTCAAGTATTTAGCATACTTGGGCATTCCCTGCAAGACATTAATAAGAGGCAAATTTATGTGAAGTTCTTTGAAGCTCTCAACGAACTTTTTGAAGCATTCCTCCTCCTTGCTCTTTCTGAATTTATGAGGGAATGGTGGTGGTGGTCTTTGTGCTGGCTGCAATGAAAGTTGCGCATTTTGTTGCCCAGCACTCTGATTCTCTCCCATGTTGATGGATGATCCTGGTCTAACCAACTCCGGTTGCACCTCCTTTCTCAACTCTTTTGGCACTGCATCAGCTAATTGCTTACCGCTTCTCAGACTGATGGCATTGATCTGCCGGGGGTTAGGATCTGTGTCGCTGGGTAATCCCCCTTGTGATCTCATGTTTTGAGTAGCTGCTATCTGACCCACTTGTTTTTCAAGATTTCGGGTGGCTACTTGCTAATTCATTAAGTCTGTTGCCATCCTCGCTTGATTTTCCGCTAACTGATTCTGGGTCTCCATAATTTTCTGCAGTGTTTCCTCAATGCTGCTACTCAATTGCCCATCATTCTGCCTATTCTGTTGATACTGTTGTTGTTGAGGTTGCATATAATTCTGTTTTTGGTTTCCACCCCAAGAAGAATTCGGGTGGCCCTGCCAATTTCTGTTGGAGTTGTTCCCAAAATTTTGATTCCTATGCACATTAGCAACAAAATTGACTGATTCCGGATTGGCTCCACAAGATTTTGCATTGTGCCCATTATTACCACAAATGTCACACCAACTCGGAGCTTGCTGAACTGCATTAACCTGGCCTTGGTGTTGGTTCATACTCAGTTTATTGAACTGAGTCATCATTTGATGTTGGAACGAAGCTAACAGTGCTGCCAAGGCATTCAAACCATCTACTTCTATCAACCCTGGTCTCTTTCCTGCCCCTCTCGATGACTCGCTGTACCACTCTGGATTTCCTTGAGCAATTCTGTTCAACAAAGTATACAACTTATCATAAGTCTTCTCCAAGGCTTGCCCACCCGCTGCAGAGTCTAGTAATATTTTCGTGTGTGGGTCTAGACTTTCTACAAAGGTATGTGCCAGCAATTCAGTTGATTTCTGGTGATGGGGACAGTCTCTCAACAATGACTTGAATCTTTCCCAAGCCATATATAAGTTCTCATCAGGCCTCTGCTTGAAACTGAGTATTTCACTTGTCAACTTTGCAGTTTTGCCTGAAGGGAAGAATCTAATAAGGAACTTCTTAGCCAAGTCATTCCATGAAGTTATGGAGTTCGGTGGCTCAGCCTTCAGCCACTTTTTTGCCTCTCCCAACAGTGAAAATGGGAAGAGGGTCAGTCGGACATAATCTGTGGACACGCCGGTGGGGACAAACGTGTCACTAATCTCTAAAAAGCTCTGTAGGTGCTGCTACGGGTCCTCATGTGCCATCCCAGTGAATTGACCACTAGAATGTAATAGCTGCACCATGTTCTGTTTAAGATTAAAGTGCCCTCCAGGCTCCGGTTTATGGATGCTAGAGGTCACATTCGTCGCTAGTGGAATTGCCACTTCGCGAACTGGTCTTGCTGCCATTGCTTCTGATGACAATTGTACTTGTCCCGCGGGTGGTTGTTGTTGTACCTTTTCTTGAAGTCTCTTTAGCTTTTGCTCTAGAGCTACTCTCCTTCGCAAATGGATTTGATGCTCAGGTTCAAGAAACGGTTCCACAAGCTCTCTATTTCTAGCCAGCTCGGCAGGACAACCTGTCACCTGCAAATAAACAGACTAAGACCAAGTTTTTCAACACTTTAGGAAATTCAAAAATCACACAAAAATAGATAAATTATCAAAACTTCATCGAGTCCTCGGCAACGGCGCCAAAAACTTGACGTGCCCGATTCTAGCGTCCGCAAATGTACGGGTCGTGCAAGTAATATAGTGGCTCTTTTTAAGAACCGAATTGTCGAACCCATAGAGACTGGACCCATTCCTATAACTATCCATTTCTAGTGTGATCTTAAATACCTCAAGTGTTGGTTATAAAGATTTTCGATCGAGATTAATTAAGTCTAAGTTTGGGTCAACGAAGTATTCTGAAATTACTCTAGGAGCAACATAGAGTTAAAACCAATTAATCATGCGATACTACGATTTGCAATGGGTTAAGCATGGAACTATCAATTGTTATTTCACATAACTAGAATTGCATGTTTATGGTCTTTCGAGCCTCTAAACACGGCAATCTAGCCTCATTGAATCATTGTGAGCGAGGAGTTTAATTTCTAGTCACGGGCAATCAATTATGTTGTGGTTTACGGGGAAACGATTAGGGACTTTCGTGCGTCTAACCAATTAACTCAGCTTAGCCTCACAACTACTTATTCGAGTGGTGATGTGAAATCCCAAGTTGGTCTTTCATAACCCCCGTGTCTCAACCAAGCACGGTGTTAGGTATATTTTTATCCTGACACAAAAATGTCTCCCGAGATACAAACGTGCTCCTCACATTCTCATGTCCTGACCTAGGTAATGCTTTCTCAAGCTATTACTCAAGCTAACAAATATGCTTTCATGGTGATCAATCATAAAAACAACCAACAATCCAGAATGCAAGACAAAAACAACAATCAATAACTTAAGTCCAAAACAATTTCATAAAATCACAATCATAATTCATGGCTTCAACCCTAGAGGAAGGGTTCTTGCCATTCATGTTCGTAAAACTACACTAACTACTACTAAACTAACATACTTACATGAATTTGGTAGATGAGAAGGGAATTTGGAAAACCCTAGATGATTTCTCCCACTTCTCCCTTCACTCCTAGGTAGTTTTCCAGAATAAAATCGTGACCCAATGGAATTAGGAGCTAAGGGACCTATTTATAGTAAATGGAAAACGTGCATAATTTAGCCTATCATGGAATGGCTTCGTGTCACGGAGTGTATCGCGGAGCACTGCCTCCGTGACACGGAGGCAATGCGAAAGCTCTATGGAAATCACCCGAAATTTCGCCTCGGCAGCACCCTGCCGCGTTGTCAGCGTGTCACGCTGCTTGGGCAGCACGTTGACACTCCATGTCGCGCAGCCAGCCTGCCGTGGCACGTTGCCAACGCGCAGGTGGGCTATTTTGTGCCTCCTCTTTGCCAATGTTCGCAGGTTAATTCCGTTTCCAAGCCTCTACTTCACCAACTCAAGCATTAGTAACTCGAAAGTCATCAAAACCTACAAAACAACGGCTAATCATGTTGGTTAGCACATATCTTCACATTCATATAAAATTACATGAAAATGTAGACAATAACTTAGATAAACAAGACTAATTTAATTTATAAAACTTATCTCAGGCATGCTATTTTTGCCCGTGATCAAAAGCGGCACATACCTGGGGGTAGCGATTGTTTATTAAAAACACAAGACTCTGCTAAGTGGTAACACAATGTATAGAGTCTAACACCTGCTGGTGCTGGAAGGTCGGAAGGAGAAGTGTTATAAGCTTTGAATGGAAGCCGCGATAAATGGCGGCAGTAACTGTAACTGTCCTAAGGTAGAGAAATTCCTTGTCGCATAAGTAGCAACCTGCACGAATGGTGTAATGGTAGCCCCGCTTTCTCCGACATGGACTCGGTGAAATTGAATTCTCCGTGAAGATGCAGAGTACCAACGGCTAGACAGTAAGACCCCATGCACCTTAATTATAGCTTCGTAGTGACAACCTTAATCGAATGTGTAGGATATATAGGAGGTGGTGACACACAAAGACCAATCCTGAAAGACCACTCTTTCGTTTAAGGATGCCTAACTACCACACCAATCATTTAGGGGGAGGCGGGACACTGCGAGGTGGGTAGTTTATCTGGGGCGTATGCCTCCTAAAGAGTAACGAAGGTGTGTGAAGGTAGGCTCAAGCTAAGATTCTGCTCGTGAGCGTAATGTTATAAGCCTGCCTGACTATTAGACCGACTGATCGAACAGAGACGAAAGTCGGCCATAGTGATCCGGGAGTCCCGTGTGGAAGGGCTCTCGCTTAACGAATCAAAGGTACGCCGGGGATAACAGACTGATGACTCCCAAGAGCTCTTATCAACGGAGTCGTTTGGCACCTTGATGTTGACTTATCACATCCTGGGGTTGAAGAAGATCCCAAGGGTTCAGTTGTTCGCCAATTCAAGTGGTACATGAGTTGGGTTTAGAACGTCATGAGACAGTTCTGTTCCTATCTACCGTTGGTGTTAAAGGGAAAATTGCGAGGAGCCAACCCTAGTACGAGAGGACTGGGTTGGGCTAACCTATGGTGTACTGGTTGTTATGCCAATAGTAGCGCCGGGCAGCTAAGCTGGTATGGAAGAAATACTACGCTGTGGGAAATACTTCTCTATACAAGTTCTTGAACGATGTTTTTGAACAGAACTTTGATAGGCGAGAGGTGTCAGCACCGCGAGGTGTGAAGCGATCTCATACTACACGAAACGACTTTCACTTTCCATAACAAAAATGAAAAAAAGTCAACCTATTCCTGAAATTGCAGTCACGCTACCTCTTTAGTTGCCGCCCCCTACTTTCTCATTCGCAATTACTACCACAAGAAAGTCGCCCCTATCTCTAAAGGGGCTTATGCACTCCATGACATTCTTATGTTATGGGGTCTCAAAGATTGAATTTAGCTGCCAACCCTAGTCAGCAAGATGAAAAACTTTCTCCTTTCTCTAATAATAAGGTAAGCTCCATAACCGGTGAACACACTAATCCTCCACTTGTTCCTTTAAAGGGAACTCACCAGCGTGGTAAGAGCCAGCTGGAGTTCGAGATCTAGTTTATTAACCAAAGTTTTGGAACCCTAATCCTACGCAGCCTAAAAATACCAAACCTCCCATCTTCCTATTTGAGAACCATATCTCATTCCGGAGCCCCTTCTATATCGATAGCCAATTCTCCAGCGCGAGGCTCCTATTTACTCCCCGAGGCTTAGCGTAGGAGAGTCCCAAGCAAGTATTAGTTTTGACTATCTATAGCGGCAAAGAAGGTGTAGTCGGAATGTCTTGGCAAGAATGCCTTGTTCTATAGCAAAAGAATAGGCCGCTATTGAATCTGCTGGTATAGAATCGACTGTTAGTAGAATTTTCGAGTGCTATTATCGTATAATAAGAGAAAGGATTCTTTTAGCTCTTTATTAGACTCTGTTGCTATGGAATCTGCTGCTCTTGCCGGTCTTGGTGGTAGGGTAGTAGGTTGCTAAGAAGCTGTTGTTGAAGTAGTGTGGCAGGGAAGATGCAATAACCGGGAACAAGTGAACTGGAATTTTCACTAGAAATTTCGTATTAAAAAGAGAAGTTCTCCGTGTCAAGAGAGATCTTATATTCCGTAAGTAACTTAGTGCTAGTGCTTTAGATCTTTAAATAAGAAAATGAAATAGGAACAACCGAGCTGGTCGTATCGAAAAAATGTCCGATACAACCCATGACTATTCATTCGTTATTTTTTACCCTTTCATAGAAGCCAATTCTTTTTTGCATTTTCTAGGAAAAGAAGGAACCACTATAATGATCGCGAGTCGAAACATCGCACTTTTTGGAATCCTTCTTTTGAGCTTGACCTTTATCGTTCGTAGAAATTTTTTTCGTTTGAATCAAAAATATGGCTTTCGACTTGTCTTTATCATATATATATCCATTCTATTTTCCATCTCGTTATTTGGGTGTTGTTTACGCACCTATTTTATATCTCACTTTGGTGTTTATTTACTGGGTGTTTTTTCTTTTGTTGTTGTTTTAAGTGTTGGTTCAGGAGGAGGGCAGCCATTTCCTCTTCCGGCCCCTTCCAACCCATCAAACTCCTCATCAGAAGATTCATTTGGGCTCCAGGTCCTATCGGAGCCTTGGCCCGTGACTCACAATTTAGCCTATGAATCTTCGCTCCGAAATAAGATTTTGGCGCTGGAAAATGAAAATTGCATTTTTCTGCTTTTTAAAGAGAGGGGGGATATTGGGCATAAGTGAAAAGTGAACTCAACAATTGTCCCTCTCAACGGGAATATAACCAATTACTCGAGTTCGAGAATAAGGATCTCCATATCCGCGAGCCGCGACACTCTTGTTATTCTCAGTTTCAGCGAGCTTTTATAGATCATCCTGCCTTGGCAGAAAATGCCACTTCCAACCCCCAAGAAGCCTTTAAAGACTTTTTGGATGAGAAACGCTATGAACTTGACCTAGAGGGTGGAACTTCATTAGTAAAAGATCGGAGAGAGCTCGCCTTTTTGAATCTACTTTCACATGATCTGATAACAATATTCTACTGGGGAGATGATATAATAAAGGTAAGGATATACGATATATCATCGACGAAGTGATGTGAGAAATGTTATAGAGTGCCTGAGCTGCTATATTTGCTTTTGCGGGAGCTGCTATCGGTATTGGAAACGTCCTTAGTTCCTCGATTCATTCCATGGCTCGAAATCCATCTTTAGCTAAACAATTATTTGGTTATGCCATTTTGGGCTTTTCTCTTCTAACCGAAGGTATTGCCTTAATGATGATAGCTTTTTTATTGATTTTGATGATTGGGTCGAATATTAGATGAGTGGAATGGATTTATTGGCTATATTATATTATATCAGGTCATGCAGATTAGATCGGACGGGAGAGGAATGGAAAGCCAGGATCGCTTGTTAAGCAAGCAGGAACTAATTCCCAATCTCTTCTTTCTTTTTCCAAGTCATGATCAGAAAGGTTCAAATCCAGACTGTGCATCTGGAAAGCGCCAGTTCGAATTCGGTTCGTGACAAGGCCTTGGTCCATACAGATGGGATCGCGACCTTTCATTTCCCTTGCCGATGTGGCTGTAGTTGGTCACACTCAATTTAGACCTGATCTTGCCTACGGGGCGGGTGCTCCAACCCAAATTATGAAACTGAGCGAAGTAAAGCAAAAGAGCAACCAACGAAAGAAGGAATGAAGTAACTCGACCAACAGGAGAGGAACGAAGAACTTGACCCGCCAAATCGCATGTAAACGGGATGCGAAAACTGAATCAGATCAGTTTGGTGTTCAGTCGACCCTCTTGCTAGTGAAGTGCATTCCGATAAGCCCAAAATATCTCTTTATTGGCCGGTGTAACTTGTCTCTAAAGAAGAAATTGGGAAAGAAGGAACTGGTGAGAATTCCCCTATTCATTTTTCCAACTAACTATGATTGAATTAATGTGGTACATAGGTACATCCATTGTTGTTTCCTCACTAACCCAATCTCGATCGAGAAGACAAAACACCAGATAATTTTTTACATACGCATTTTTTGAGATCTTCTTATTTAAAGCACCCAGCCATCTTTGGAGAAGGGTTTCAATTCTTCTTTCGGAATGCCTGCTATTAGCTTAGTTTACTAGCTCTATTGGACTACCTTGCTATGCACCTAAACGAAGTCACTTTCCTTCCTTCCACTCTACATTCTAGGTTTTTTTACGGACCAGAAGAAGAACAAAGGGGAATGTGGTATTCTCAGTCATCCCATTCGGTTCCAGTTGGTACTAGTATGCATCTCGCTCTTCCTTCTTATTGATGTACATCGAAAGCTCCATCCATTTCGAGACAAAGTTTCTCATCCCTAGGAAAGACAAATGCCAATCTCGGGTCAACAAATCCTAGTAAGACTTACTTTGCAGCATATGCAATAGCTGCGCTTATGCCTCCAACATCAATAGGAGCAGAAAAGATTCAAAGGGCAATTAGGCATATTAGACTGAAGGGAAGGTGCGAGCAGAGAAGGAACTATTGAAAGGAAACTAGTGAAGATGCCAATATACCTCTTCCTCGAACAATTGAATCTGAATCGGTTCTTGCTAGGCTCTTTATAAGAAGGACAATGAAACTTTATCAAATACAAATAGGGGAATCAATGCCACATCTGTCATCCCAAAAATCAAAATAAAGGCTCATCGAACAAGTAAGAAGGCTAGTAGCTAGGAAGTGACCAAGGACGGTTCTCAAAGCCATTCGATTTATGTGGCGTCAAGGTTCTGATCCGAGTGTGTAAAGCGAGAAGAAGTTTATTTAATTCTAATGGTTGATAAATAATATGATTGCATTGTAGTATTAGAAGAAAAGATAGTCATTGAGGTGTTTACTTACCAAGTAATAGAGCTGCTAGGAAGCAATTAGTGCGTAGCTAGTGGTTTATAGGTCAGAAACCTTCTTGCCCCAGGAATATTCCAAATAGGAGGTTATTTCGAATAGAAGAGAGAGAGCGTAAAGCGATGGGTTTGAGTCTAGGCTTCTAGAAGTAGATAAGAAGGCAAATGAGCTGACTTTTCCAAGTAACGGAGAGATACAAAGACAAAGGTCTGTTATGGAATTAGCGCTCGCTTCGCACCTATTATAGCTAGTACATTTTATGTTCCTAGTTCAAGTTCATACTAGTCCTGTACAGAGGATAGCCGATGTTCTTAGGCTCACAGAGCAGTCTCTTCAGCCATTTCTAGACCAATAGCCAAAGCAGATGGGTAGGGAGGCTTGCAAAGGGGTAGGCAAACCATTCCTGGTAGAGCTGGGAAGGTAGGAACCTATGATGGTGGTTGTTAACCTTCTATTTCATGGTATAGTTGAATTCAGTGATTTGAAGGAGTAAAGAGTCTTAGTCAAGGGGTAATATGTTAGAAAGATTAGAGTTTAGATGAAATTCTTGCTATCAGTACATTAGATGTCTTAGTTGTCCAATACCAATCTGCTTTGGAGGTTTAGTGTGCCTTCGTTCTTGTCATTCATCCATTCTCTTGCAAGTGCTATCAAATCCTCTTTGAGTAAGGATACTTTTTATTTTGGGAGTCCTACAGGAGCTGCTCTGGAATGCACTTACCTTGCCTTGTCTTCGATTACCTTCTGACGCTTGTGGGACTTCATCCCATCTCGTGAGGGGATCTTTGATGCGGCATTGCCGGTGTCGAATAGGAAAAAAGGAGGTACAAGCGCAAAAAGATAGCTATTCCTCCCATCTTCCCTTTTCTATTTCCATTTCTTATCAAAGAAAGAATTCTAGAACAAAACTATATACATACTCAATTTGATCTTTAGGTATAAAAGTATATACATACTCAATCGGACCTTTAGGAAGAAAATCCCCCTGAATTGTCCCGGAGCCATTGACCTTGCTAGATTTTTATTCCTAAAGATCATATCTATATACAAGCTAGAGGGTGAGGGTTTGGCCTGGGGAGGGAAACAACAACCGTTTCTATTTCCATTGCTTATCAAAGAAAGAATTCTAGAACTAGTGGTAGGTGGTCCCGTGGATCTTTCAAAGGTAGTTTACTTACTTTAGTTTAGAGCGGGCGACAAGCCTATTTTTAGTTAGTCGGGTACTAACGGTTGGCAACCTCTATCCAGCCCTATATTATTCTTAAGACTTTGTTAGACTTGAAACAACAGCCCTTGCTCCATCAGCTAGAGCTTGACTATCTGTCCATCTCTGATCACCATCTGTTTCAACTTGTTCGTTACCTAGTGATGAGCTTGACTGGTACTCTAAGACGAACGTGGTCCTATCTGGCAAAGCTGGCTCAACGTATGCTCTAGCTCCAAGATTTTTCTCTTATTGCTAGATCTTTTCCTTTTATGCCTGAAACTAAAGAAGAAAGATCAGATGCGGCTTATCCGCTATTTGTGATGTGAATAGAGGTTAGGTACAACGGACTAGAATTCCACAATAGAAAAAACTATGCGCACCAGCCCTTAGCATTAGTCCGTCTATGCGTGCTTAACATTCTATATCTTAGTGCGGGAATGCCCCCTTAAGTGCTTTAGTGGGAATGCGGAGGATTGATTGCTTGTTAGCCATAAAAACGGTCCCGAGAACCTTTGGTTGTCAGGTGCACATTCAAAGGGGAGTGTAATGTAAGTGAGGGTGCCCCCCCCTTTTGTTAGGAAGAAGTGGTTAGCGGTCCAGGCGTCTCTCTTTCAAGTCCTCATCGGTCGAGTAGAAAAAGAAAGCCAAAGCCATTCAGTGGTGAATCGGTGGATCAGAGATGCCTTCCGTCAATCGGCTGTAGTCGATAAAGGCCGTAAAACATAGGAATGCAGTGGTGGCTGTCTAGATGCAATCTTTTGTTTAGTCTGGCCTCGACGAGAGGAAATGCGAGCATCCCTCGCTGCTCGCGTTCTCTACTATGATGTCCATTCCTTTATGACTTCCCTGGGCAATCCTCCAGAGACAGGGACTTACCATTTGCTGTTCTAGTGGGTACATTTTTATACTCGTGTTATAGCTGATAAAAAGCTATTTCGCATCTCTTAGAATGACACAGCAAGTCCAGACTAGCCTCCTAGACTGAACCCCCCATTCACTTGAGTAGGCCTAGATCGAAAATTCCATTGAATGAAACCTTGCGCTAAGGATAAGCCTCATTTCAAGAAAGCCCGTTAGCCTTCAATCACATCATTATTGTTAGATCCTTTGATCGTGTATTAGTTATAGTCAACCTCTTTCTATCCTCCAATCCGATAAGCATGTGCTTCCCGTGCTGATCCCGCCCTTAGACTGGAATACAAAGCTTGCTCAGGATAACTACTGCTTGGAGTTTGGGTAAATAGATAGAGGATCACTTTAAGGTAATAAGATGATACTTCACACTAAGCCAATCAATGATAGATCTATCATCATAGGTAAGAAAACGTGTGGGCTTGGCGAATAGAAGTACGCGATTCAAAAGGTGTATGGGATGGATAAAAGGCGATAAGGGATATGAGACTTTAGTCGATGTCTAGGTATGGTGGGAAGGACTGGGAAGTGTAGAAGAAGGAGAGTGCAGGAAACAGTGGGGAATTTTCCGCAATGGGCGAAAGCCTGATGGAGAAATGCCACGTGGAGGTAGAAGGCCCATGGTGCGTGAACTTCTTTTCCCAGAGAAGAAGCAATGACGGTATCTGGGGAATAAGCATCGGCTAAGTCTATGCCAACAGCCGCGGTAATACAGACGATGCAAGCATTATCCAAAATTATTGGGCGGAAAGCGTCTGTAGGTGTCTTTTTAAGTCTGCCGTCAAATCCGAAGACTCAACCCTGGACAGGCGGTGGAAACAACAAAGCTGGAGTACGGTAGTGGCAGAGGGAATTTCAGGTGGAGCGGTGAAATGCATAGAGATCGAAAAGAACACCAACGACGAAAGCACTTTACTGGGCTAACACTGACACTGAGAGATGAAAGCTATAGGAGCGAATGATACTAGATACCCCATCCTTGCCGTAAACTATGGATACTAGGCGCTGTGCGTATCAACCCGTGTAGTGCTGTAGCTAACGCGTTAAGTATCCCGCCTGGGGAGTATGTTCGCAAGAATGAAACTCAAAGGAATTGATGGAGGCCTGCACAAGCAGTGGAGCATGTTGTTTAATTCGATGCAAAGCGAAGAACCTTACCAGGGCTTGACATGCCGCAAATCCTATTGAAAGAGAGGGGTGCCTTCGGGAACGCGGACACAGGTGGTGCATGGCTGTCATTATCTCGTGTTGTAAGGTGTTGGGTTAAGTCCCATAACGAGCCTGACCCTCGTGTTTAGTTGCCATTGTTGAGTTTGGAACCCAGAACAGACTACCGGTGATAAGCCGGAGGAAGGTGAGGATGACGTCAAGTCATCATGCCCCTTATGCCCTGGGCGACACACGTGCTACAATGGCCGGGACAAAGGGTCGCGATCTCACAAGGGTGAGCTAACCCCAAAAACCCATCCTCAGTTTAGATTGCAGGCAGGTTGAGAGGGAAGTGTAGCTAGTTTGGATTGAGCTCCTGACCTTTGACTCACCTGATTCCGAAAGAGTACTTTAGGTTGGTGTCTTATGCTTATCTCGCGCATACCAAGGTTTCCTTGCCTTGCTTTCCCTTAATAGTCCGAGGGGAATAGAATGGTAGAAGCGAAGTGAAACTATGAACAGACGACTCGATCCTTGACCTCTTATTATATTATAGGCAAGAGCGAAGGCTCGACTTATCAATATCATAAATATCATAAGAGAAGAAAAGCAAGTCAAGTAGTATGCCTGGTTCACAAGGTTCTACCACTGCAGGGCCCAGTTGCTATTGGATTCTCCCTTTACTCAAGTCATATAGGGACGAGTCCCCATATTGGAATAAAGGAGGGGATTTGTTAAGTTTCAAAGGCAATAAAGGATGGCCTGTTGCTCGTCTAGTTAGCAATAGGGTGTTGTGGAAGCCCCGGTCGGGCCCGCCCTAAGGCTTGAAAGGAAGTTGCCCTTTTTGTCCCCTAGGCGAGGGACCAGGCAAAATTGAAAGCATGAAATCACTAAACAATGCGTCGACTCCTTCCTTCATTCTTTTTGAAACAGACCAAATCATTTCCAAGATCTAATTCCAATTTTTTCTTATGTAGTGGATTCTTATTTATACTTTTTTCTACCTTCGTGGTTGCAGCCTTATATTCTCTCTGTCTTATACTAGGTTATATTGAGGTCTATTGGGGGCTGTCTCAAAAGGCTAGCTTTATCTCTCGGTGGGAAGTCTCTTTCCTTTTTCTCAGAGGGTAGGGCTGCTCCGGAGCGCTGGCCCTAGCGATTGCATGGTCTCTCAAATTCTTAATTTCAGAATCGTGTAACATGATGACTCCTTCGGGGCCTCTGGCTCAGGGTCAGGTAAGGGCAATGGAGGAAGGGGCTTCAGTTTGAATGATTTATTTGGAAGCAGTTCCCCTGGTAATTCCGAAGTCGGTCTCAACCAACCGGCCCCGGACTCTCCCAACCCGTATAAACCCCCAGCGCCTCCTATTACTGAGCCTTATCATCCCTTATAGAAGGATGGAGAGAGGCGTCGGGAGCTCAATGATTGCCTTTCAATAAATACTATCGGGCGTCTGTTGCACTCCAGCGCACTCGTAAGTGTACGCGGTCATACATGTAATACAGTGGCCCTTTTTAAGAGCTGGATGTCGAACCCACAGGGACTGGACTAATTCAGCAAATTATCATGTTCAAGTGTAAGATAACCTTCACAAGTATTGATTAGAGAAGTTTTCGGTAATTTATAATTAAGTTTTGGGGTGGTCACAAAATAATCTGAAAACACTATAAAAAGCAACTAGAGTTAAGGTCGGATAATCATGCAATGTCACACTTTTTAATGGTTCTAGTATGTAATTATCAATTGTTGTCTCACATAGTTTAAAATGCGCTGTTCATGGTCTTTCGATCCTCTAAACACGACAAACTAGCCTCACAACTACATCGTTGAGCGGGGATGTGATAGCCTACTTCATGGGCAATTCAACTACATAGAAGTGGTTTACGGGGTTTATGCTCTTGATTAGGGACTCTCGTACCTCTAATTATTTAACCAAACTTAGCTCCACAACTACGTCCACGAGTGGTGATGTGATAATTCTAAGCCGGTGTCTTGCTCTCATCCTGTTTTATCAACCAAGCAAGGCAAATTAGGTATATTTTCTATCCTAATCGCAAATCATATCTAAAGATAAGAACTTGCTCCCTACATTCTCTTGTTCTTGCTTAGGGTTGCTCTTTCAAGCTTTTACCTAAGCTTAACACAATAGTTTTCATGGTGATCAAGCATAAAAACAACAATAATTAAGAATGTAAGACAAAACAACAATTAACAACTCAAACCAAAACAAATTTATGCAATTGCAATCATATCACGTGGCCTCAACCCTAGAGGAAGGGTTTTAGCCACTCATGTTCGTACAAATACTCAAAAACATGTTTAAAGTAGCGTACTTACAAGAATAATTAATGTAGAATGAAATATAATCAACCCCAGGTAGAGTTCTTCACTTCTCCCTTCGCTCCTTTAAGGTTTTTCAAAAAATATTTCGTGACATTTGATTTTGGGAGCTAAGGGTTCAATTTATAGTAAATAGGGAATTTGTGAATTTTGGCCTTTCGTGGAATGGCTCCGTAGCACGGAGCTTAATGCGCCAATTTGCCTCCGTGCCACGGAGGTAACGAGCAGGCTCACTGGAAATTGCCTAAAAATGGAACTTGGCCGAGGCATGGCGCGATGGCCAACATGGCACGGCGCCCAGGCTGCGCGATGGCCTGCGTGACATGGCCTCTAGCGTGCAGATGTGCCTGGTGTGGCACGGAGCTGGCGCGCAGGCGCCTTGGTTTGCTGCTTCCTCTCGCGCGCCTGGCATTGGCGTGGCACGGCACACGCACAGTGTGGCACGCTGCCTGGCACGGCCAGCCTTGCCATGGCATGCTTCCTTGCCGACTTTTGAAATTTGCTTCGCATACCATTCCTCCACTTCAGCCACTATTATTTAGTCCCTCAAATGAATTTTTCACCAACAAAACAAGAAATAATCATGTTGGTTAGTGGATACCCAAATTTACATAAAATCACATGAGAAAGTAAGTGTATAATTAGACAAACATGACTAAATTAAGTTATAAAATAGCACTTGGGCACTTAACTATGCCCAAGATCAGCGTCCCTTGCCCGAAGAGATTTTTGAGGAGATTATTGACACCCAATTCCGAACGAAACTAAAGATAGAGGAAGCCCTTCGTTCGGACAGGGTTCAAGAAGAGTCCATTCTAGAGAAAAGGCACCAGATTAGGGGGGAACTCTTCTATCCAAATGGTAAGGCATTCTCCTTGAATACTTACTTGGAACACCTTAATAAAATAGAGAACCATGGGACCCACCGCAGCCTGCCTTATAGAAGGCTTTGGCAAGTGATTGATTGCTTGGACTTAGAATTGGTCATTGAAGGAAGCAAAAAAAGGAGAGACTGGTAGAGCTCTTCTTTGTCAGCGGCGTTCTCCCTTCTATCTATCTGAATTATGGAACTTTCTCCCTAAGCTATGGAACTAACAAGTCTATTAGATAGTCGTATTAGCAACTTTTACATGAATTTTCAAGTGAATGAAATCGGTCAAACGGTCTAAGTCGGAGATGGGATTGCACGTGTTTGTGGATTGAACGAGATTTAGGCTGGGGAAATGGTTGAATTTGCCAGCGGTGTGAAAGGAGTAGCCTTGAATATTGAGAATGAGAATGTAGGGATTGTTGTCTTCGGTAGTGATACTGCTATTAAAGAAGGAGATCTTGTCAAGCGCATCGGATCTATTGTGGATGTTCCTGTGGGAAAGGATATGCTAGGGTGTGTGGTCGATGGCTTGGGAGTACCTATTGATGGAAGGGGTCTCTAAGCGATCACGAGCGAAGACGTGTGGAACTGAAAGCCCCTGGGATTATAGAATGTAAATCAGTGCCCGAGCCTATGCAAACAGGTTTAAAAACGGTAGATAGCCTGCTCGCAAAAAGCATGAAAAGTGAGGCGGTGGAGGAATATGTAGATGTAAGGAAGATTGAAAATCATAAACCCCTGTCTCCACCATTCATTCATTCTATGATGATCCTTTCTACCCTTCTTTATTTTTACTTGTCTCTTCTCTCATTTGATCGGCTTTGATCCCTACCTTATTATAGAGAGGGTCAAAGGTTCTTTTTTACACCATGGCTTGCGTCCTCTCTTTAGACTCTTTGGTTTGGAAATACTAATCTGCCTTCTTCTTTCGCTCGTCGCTTTTCTAGGCGGTTGCAGCAGCTTTCTTTCTGATTCAAATTCTGCAGGAGGTCAACCTGCAGCGGAGCAATCAGCCAACCTTCCTCCCAGCCCTAGTTGGACAACCATCTTCCAAGAATACTCCGGGGGAAACTCGATAGGCTCTTCTTAGGCGAGCGAAAACCAACCTCCTCTGATCCCAGAGCTCCACCCTTCGCTTCTCGATGATGAAACCCGTCGAGCGGAGCTCGCGGGTAGGTTAAGAATCCTTTTATGGGGAAGTCTTATAGGGAAGAAATGATAGACTTGGTTTTTGATACGCAAGTGCAGATTGAAAAACATATTCAAGCTGCACTTGTTGAACGGGAATATTCGGTTGAGTCTCTTCTTGCGAAGAGGCACCAGATCCAGGGGTTCGTCTTCTTCACAAAGGGAGAGGCGCTTAGTGAAAAGACTTACGCTTTGCACCTGAAGTAGATTCTCCAGTTGGGTACAGTGTAAAGCCATCCATTTCGGCGGGTTGAAAGTGCCATAAAGGAATATAATCTCTGTCTTGAAAGAGCGTAAATTTTGTCTCCCATGCTTGGAGTTGGTCGACAAGTAACTTAAGTGCTCTATACTTCTTCATTACTCGTACAGGCTTGACGGAGTTAAGCTGTATTGAGGGAATCATTTTGTCTCAATCAATCAAGAATGCCTCAACTGGATAAATTCACTTATTTCACAGTGGATCTAGAGCAGATCGTCTCCAGCCCACTTGAACAATTTTAAATAGTCCCATTGATTCCTATTAAAATAGGAAACTTATATTTATCATTCACAAATCCATCTTTGTTTGTGCTACTAACTCTCAGTTTGGTCCTACTTTTGGTTTATTTTGTTACTAAAAAGGGAGGAGGAAACTCAGTACCAAATACTTGGCGATCCTTGGTAGAGCTTATTTATTCTTTCGTGTTGAACCCGGTAAACGAACAAATAGGTGGTCTTTCCGGAAATGTTAAACAAAAGTTTTCCCCTCGCATCTCAGTCACTTTTAGTTTTTCGTTATTTTGTAATCCCCTGGGTATGATACCTTATAGCTTTATAGTTATAAGTCATTTTCTCATTACTTTGGGTCTCTCATTTTCAATTTTTATTGGCATTACTATTGTGGGATTTCAAAAAAATGGGCTTCATTTTTTAAGCTTCTTATTACCTGCAGGAGTCCCACTGCCATTAGCACCTTTTTTTAGTACTCCTTGAGCTAATCCCTTATTGTTTTTGAGCATTAAGCTCAGGAATACGTTTATTTGCTAATATGTTGGCCGTTCATAGTTCAGTTAAGATTTTAAGTGGGTTCGCTTGGACTATGCTATGTATGAATGATCTTTTATATTTCATAGGGGATCTTGGTCCTTTAATTATAGTTCTTGCATTAACCGGTCTGGAATTAGGTGTAGCTATATCACAAGCTCATGTTTCTATTATCTTAATCCGTGTTTACTTAAATGATGCTATAAATCTTCATCAAAGTGCTTATTTTTTAATTATTGAACAAAAGCGGGTCTGAATGGGTATACTTAGTCGTGGAGCATTTCGAGTCTTTGCTTTGGGGATCGTTCCTGTGCATCTCCTTACTTTATAGTAGTTATTGCTCTTGTTCCAGAGGGTATAGCTCTCACTCAGCTTTTTCTTTGAAATCGGAGACTGTTCCAATTTCCTTCTGAGATAGGCAAGCGGAGGGAGAACTAGACGTATCTTGCTAGGCAAAGATAGGTCAGAATGGATAGCTCGCGGGTGGGATTGATGGGATAGATCACTATTGTAGAAGGAGGTAGAACCGGGGGAAGAATTATGGCTATAAAGGTCCTCGCCCTCTTAGGAACATGGTTCTAAAGATTAAATCTAAAAGCAGTACTAAAGATTAGGCAGAAGAAGAACTAGAATTAGAATCCTGCGCCCCTCCCTTGTACCGAGAAGCAAGTTCATAACATAAGGATAATGGGCTCATCTATTATAAGTTATTAGTTTAAGGAGCTATCTAAGATATCTCAAGTAAGGAGACGGGACGGGTTTGATAGTTTGAGTTCTATTTCTAGGAAGGAAGAGACTATCGGGAAGCTCACTCTTGGTCGGGCTCGAAGAAGAGGGTAGAACGTAATATCTCTTGTTGGTTCAGCTCATCAAGTTATTAACAAAAGAGTCCTCAAATAAAGAAATCATTTTTATGATATTTTTGTTTCCAGTTTGTAATTAGATCTTCAAGTTTAGTCCAGTCCGGATCCATCCTAAACCAAAGAGCGGGGCTAAGCGAGGGGCATAGAGATACAATGTTCATACTCAAGTTGCTCAAATCCAGTAGGAATATCAGTAATAGTAGGATCTAGTAGAAGCTTACCTTTGAATGCAGTGAGGGAGCCCGGAGCTATTGAATTATTTCATAACCCAAGGAGAAGAATAGGATTCTTTAGCAGTATCATAACCTCTCGATGGGAAATGGAACTTAGATCACGATGTGAACCTACTTATGAGTGAAATTTCGTTGACAAGCAAATTCCCCAGAAAAAACTACAAACTAGACAAAGGACAGCCTGCCTTATTCTTCTCCTATTGGGGACCCCTATTTTCTCAGAGATAGCCTGGTTTGAGCTAGAACAAGCAGATTCGTGAGCAAGAGTGTATTTCACAGCTGATTCAACAACAACAATTATTTCTGGAGAACTTTCATATGAATCTGTTCTTTCTTTTAATATACTATAAAGGTTCTAAATTGGCTCCTTAATATTCAGGATAATTACATTCTTGAAAGGATCAAGGACTCTACCCTCTCGCATAAAGTCTTACGCTCTTATCGTCAACCTTCGTGGCTTTTTGCTCATTGGGTCTTGCTATTTCATTCCTGGTTCTCTCTTTCAAGCTTCTTTCCATCCTGGGGATTTCTTCTCATTTCGTCCGTTCTGCTAGCTGGTGTCGCCTTCTCTCTTACTTATCTATTCCCATCCATCTTTACCTCTCCTACTCCACTACTTCCCTCCTTCAAGACATGATTAATGCACCTTAAACCTCTCTCTTGAAAAAGAGCATTTTTTATTGTAGCCTTATCACGTGAATCCATAGGAACATGGCCCTTCTTCTTTGCAAAAAAGCTTCTGAATTATCATCACATCAGTAGGCGCAGAAAGCAAATCTTGGTATTGACTTATTGAAAATCTCTTTGAGAGTGCTTAGACAAATCTTTTTGTGTGAGGCATTGTTCCCCACATTTCTTACCTTGTTTTTTGGGCTTCAAATTCTGTGACTCATAAGCCCTTCGTATCTAAAGATAGATGGCTAAAGGGCGGGTTCCGCAGTTAACTAAGAAGGCGATCTGTTATACCCCGTAGAATTCCCGGCACCTAGACGACCTATTCGCACATTGGTTAAGCATATTAGAAGGCCATACGTGCTAGAGAAAGGCCGGGAAAAAGATCGGACGAGAAACCCGTCGAACCATCGCGGGAGGAGCCGAGGCAGAGCCCCTCCGCGATGGCAGCGTGTCACAGAGGTGAGGCCTCCGCGATGGCTCCGTGACATGTTGCCCACGTTTAGGCTCAAGTATATAAAGCCCACTTCGGGTTTAAATCATTTAATCCCTAAGAAATTTCCAGGAAACAGAGAGAAAAGCCAGAGAAGGAGGAAGAACGAAGAAAATTAAATAATTTTTGTCCGATTACGCTGCCAAACGCTGCCCAAACTCAAATTAATCCTAGATACCGAAGTATTTAGCAGCAGAGAGCATTTCTACGGATTTAGTTTCGTGAAATACGGCCGACGAATCGGCGAGCCACCGAACTAAGGTAAGTAGAATTGCTCTAAATTAATGTCTATGTGTTCCTAGATGAGAAGTGAATACTTCTCCCTTCTGGACCGCTGAAAAATAGCGAGTTTTCGATCGTCTTTCGATAAGCCTAAGTTTAGGCTATACACTATATCGAAAGTAACGTTGCTCTTTACAATAAAGCTGTATTTAGTATTAATTGGCATGTTTATGAATGCAGTTGGGAGAAAATAGCTGAAGTACCGGCCGAGCTTCGTCCGACGGACGAATAGTTCAAGGATAAGGTATGTAAAGCTCGTTCCTTCAGCAAGTTAAGTAATATCAGTGCAGTGTAATAAATTACTGACCAGTAGAATGTTCAGAAGTCGAATGTTACGTTTAATATGAATATCGATACAATATGAGAAGCATTGAGTTGTAACATGTATGAAACTCATTAGTACGATATAGATTCTAACGTAAGTGTTAGAGATTGCCCAGCATGCTCAGTATGTGACGTAATATGACATGTTAAGATATTGTTGCATTCAGTTGAAACCCCGCGAAGTAAGGTAGTATCCATAAAGCATTTCAGAGACCGAATAGCAGACTAAAATGAAGTTTAGAAAGCATGTTAGAAATAGGATATCATGTTAATACAGGAACTCAGTAAACAACATAGTTTCAGCAGAAACACTATCTTGTATGGCCTTTGCCCCAGTACAGTTTAGCAGGAGACTATACTCATATATATATATATATATTTACCAGCCTCAGCATGTATACGTACAAATTATTATTATTAGTTCAGCATGTACTGTATATGACACCTTACCCCTATTAGCCTCAACATGTGAGATACACAGACAACATTACTAGTTGAGACCGTTGTATTGTTTGGGGTTGGACTACCCAGCATCCACGACCGCCCCAGGGTTAATAGCTGTATCGACTCATCCGCCAGAGGACGAGGATATGTCACTCTACGGAGTGGCATGCCGTCCCGCCAAGGGAGGAAGATGGGACGCCAGTTTCCCCATATTTTGCCTTGGTCAGCTTTTATACACCCCCGTCGAGCGGATACGCCCGGGTGTTGATTCAGGAGTCCTTCGGACTCAGGTACAGTTATAGTCAGGGGCTCAGCGAGCCCAAGTGCATATCCAGGGGACCGGCGGGATGCTTACAGCCACTATAGGAGAGGGGATGACTGGGGTAGGGGTGTAGATTCTGTGCTGGTTGTACCTCCCGGCTTATGGGGGCCGGGTAAGGTTTGTGTGTGCCATGTTATGCTATTCCATGTTATGCCATGTTATGTTAGACACGATTAAATTAGCGGTAGAGGGATGTTTCCAGGTACGACTTCTATTTCTTTTCAGTATAAATGAGAAAAGGTATGACTTACAGTATCAGGCAGTTAGTTTGTTTCTTCCTGCTTCCGTTTTATCAGTTGCATTATTGTTTCAGTTATTGCTTTACATACTCAATACCAGTGGTACTGACGCCCGGTGGGGCGCTGCATTACTTGCCTGCAGGTACTCATAGACGAGCAGGCGACACCACGTGATTCCTGTCAGCATTCGAGTATTCAGCTCCTGTCATCCGGAGGCTGAATTTCAGAGGTGTATTTCAGTTCCTTTTTGTTGTATAGTACGGGTAGGTCGGGGCCCTGTCCCGATCAGTTCTATTGCTATTCTTAGAGGCTTGCAGTCTGTATATATTCCCTGTGGTCAGATGAGCCGGTCGTGTGAGGCCGTGCGGTTGTATAGCTGTTAGTATTCCTTCTTTCTTTTATGTTGGCCGTGTGGGGCCGTAGTTGCCAGTAGTGGTGACCTTGCCGGTCACGTAGCTTTTAGTACTTCATGATTGAGTTGCAGATAACTAGACAGCATGGTGGCCTTGTCAGCCCGCATAGGTTTCCCTGAGTTGATATGTTTCTGGTCAGCTGTTAGTACAGGTACAGGAGGCTATAGGCCAATGGGCCGGGGGCTGTGTTTACAGCCGTTATATAGCCCTTTGTTTCCAGAAATATGAGTTAGAGCCAGCCAGGCATCAGAGGTGCTCAGGCTTAGCATTCTAGCAGTTCAGGTCCCAGTAGGGCACCAGGTGCCAGTCATACCCCCCAAGGCGGGGTGTGACATGATCGATTGGATTGGAGAGGAAAAGAAACCCGGGATTGAAAACAAAAAGGATAGGAATGAATTGAATAAAGAAAGAATATGTAGAACCTTGAGCATTTTCTCTTCTCGGTAATGGTTGAGAGTAAAAAAAGGGTATCCGCATAGAAGGATTGCTGGTATACCTGGTAGATGTTTATCTTTTCGACTTCAGCGAAAATGTTCAAAGCACCACCTTCGTCAATTATCTTGATGTCAAAAGGGAAGAGGACAAGGTCTTACTTACTTAAAAGTAAAAAAAAGGGGAAGTTTCCTGTCTTAGTTTCACTTCCTTGAACTGGCTACTACCGCGCAACATGCCCTTGGTTGGTGGGTCGTTAATTAATCAGTTTTAAAAGAGGGATGGATTTTGAACTTTCTTTGAGTCGTCAGGCTATGCTACCGATGGATCAAGATATGATGCCTGCCTATCATGCCAAAGGCGCTGCTGGTGGATATGCCAAAGATGTCCTGGCTCTGAACTGGGTACTTGAAATGCTAAAGGTACTTCTTATGATCCTGCTTCAACCACCCTTCCTTCTCTACCTTTTTATTCAAAAACTTAAGCTACTTAGACTGATGCTGGCGATCTCAAAGGGAGATATCTGGACCCGGAGCTACTCGTCTTGATCTTTATTATATTAGGATTCGAGGAAGGGCAAAGAAGGTGATAAGCAAGAAGAGGAAAGAAGAATGTTAAAGAAGTCCCTATAAGTACTTCACTTAGCCTTTCTATAGTCTTTCTTCCCTCAAAGAGCGCTCTTTCATCCATGCGCGTGGTTCTTACTTTCATTTTCCCCCTCCTCACGTAGGAGCGCATCTTGTTTCAAAGATGTGTTGTAGATGAGTCGGTTCGATCACCCCACATATCGACGGTTTTATAATGCCTTATCCTAGGCCCATCTAGTTGATCGAGGGATAGACGAGTATAAAGAAGGGATGGAGAATCTTTTATTTGATCTTGATTTGATATATATGTTACAATGCCTTTGTATGAAGGAGGATTGAGGGTACGACAGATAAGAAGAGCGACCAAAAAATGGAAAGAAGAGTATGAGGAGAAGCGGCTCATCGATAATAAGAAGAACTCACATTCTCGTCCTGACAAATGACCAACTTGTTAAGGCATCTTTCTTAATGACCATCATCTCCCATTCCAGTTCTTTTCTCTTTTTTTAGGGGCAAGTTCATTTTAATTCCCTCGATATGGATAGGTCTGAAGCAACTTCACGATCCAAAGAATTCCCTAAAATCGAATGACACAAGGAGAACTAGAATAGGCTGATTGATCCAGGTAGAGACAGGCTCCAATTAAAAGGAATCGTGCGTACGCTAGAAAGAAGTATAGGCAAGCTTTTCTTTATGATCATATGGATTGCTTTTCGTGACTTTTCTTTCCATATGCATCAATTGCAGTCTAACCAACTTTCTAACTTTAGGGGAATGAGAATCAGTCTTTTGATCCTCCTCAAGCCTACTCTCATCTTTCGAATTAAGCTTCCGATTTAGTTTGTGCAGACGCTGAAGGATCAGCTGACACTAGATAGGAAAGGTTTTCGATCGAAGCTCTCGAACCTGTTCCAAAGTCACTTTAGGATTCAGTTGATGTTCCGACATCCCGAATCGAGGTGTCTCTAAACTCATGTTTGCCTACCTCTCTAGTTACAGAAAGAGGATAGGGAATTCGAAGCCTTAATTCAAGCTAGAAATCTCTCTAGAAAACAAGCCATATCGATCTAGGTAAATGGTGACAATGAAAAGGCTTTTAATCCTGAGGGACGGTGAGCGAGTAGGATAAAATGGTATTTGAACTAGGGCAGGCTTAGGAGGCCCTATGTAGTCTGTCTTTTCATGGGTGGTGGGTAGAGAAAAAAGCCATTCATTAAACCTTTTGGAACTGGAGACGAAGAGTCATTTAAATACCTTTTCAAAAATCACTTTGAAGAGGGCGGGTATCACGCTCAATAGAACCAAACTTTGCTATGTCAATAGTCAATAGGAGAGAGAAAGAAAGAGAACAGGAAGAGGAGACCTTTTTCTTTATATTTATATATTTCGGAAATTGAATCATCATGCACTTTGGGCCCTTCTGAAAGCCATGAGGCGGGGTCACACGAGTAGCGGAATACTGAGCTTGCTCATGTTTCTCATGCTTCACACAAACCCAAGCTAGGAAGCTTGAAATCCATATCATATCATACGGATTTAGAAAGTCCGATCAAAAACCAATATAAAAGGACTGGGAAGGCTTGAATGGATGGCTTCCAAGGCCAGGGCTCGATCCTTCACCAATTCAGACCAGCTAGTATCTGTTTAATTTAGTTAATGCACTCACAAGAAGTCACATCGCTTCCCTAGCTTCGTGTTAAGGGAACAACTTAAAGAACAACTTACTCTATTGACGTAATATTCATAGTGGCCAGGCGGACCGTTCTGAAGACAGAGGGCCCTAAGAAACCCAGAAAGAAAAAAACCAATATAGGCACTACAACTAAGAAAGAAGAAGAATAAGAAGAATTTCTTAAGTAAGGTAGTCTCCATAAGGATTTTCTTTTTTTGGTATGCCGCTCTGAGAGCAAGGAGTGCCACGCACGAGCAGAGCAAAAAGAAAGCAAAGGGAATTCTTCTCTTTTTTGGGGAGAAATCCTTTGATTGCGTATTGAATATAGATCCATGTCTTTCTTGTTCCACTAGCTAAGACCAAATTCTCACATGTCCCTTTCATTATTATAACCTTCTTTATTGATGTCAAAGACCAGAAGCTACGCGCAAATTCTCATTGGATCTCTGTTGTTCTTAACAGCGATTGCTATTCATTTAAGTCGTCGGGTAGCACCACTAGATCTTCAACAAGGTGGAAATTCTCGTATTCCATATGTACATGTTCCTACGGCTCGGATGAGTATTCTTGTTTATATCGTTACGACTATAAACACTTTTTTGTTCCTATTAACAAAACATCCCCTTTTTCTTCGCTCTTTCAGAACCGGTATAGAAATAGGTGCTTTTTCTACGTTGTTTACCTTAGTTGCTGGGGGGTTTCAAGGAAAACCTATGTGGGGAACCTTTTGGGTGTGGGATGCTCGTTTAACCTCTGTATTCATCTTGTTCCTTATTTACCTGGGTGCACTGTGTTTTCAAAAGCTTTTTGCCGAACCGGCTCCTATTTCAATCCGTGCTGGACCCGAGCGATATACCAATAATCAAGTCTTCAGTCAACTGGTGGAATACATTGCATCAACCTTGGAGCATTAGCTAATCTGGTACATCAATACATGTTCCTATGCCCATTCCAATCTTGTCTAACTTTGCTAATTCCCCCTTCTCAACCCGTATCTTGTTCGTTCTGGAAACACGTCTTCTTGTTCCATCTTTTCACGAATCTCCTTTAACGGAAGAAATAGAAGCTCGAGAAGGAATACCAAAAACTATTTCACTCGTTGAGTCTTTTTGCATCCATGGCTGAACAGTTAAAGCGCCCAACTCATAATTGGCGAATTCGTAGGTTCATTTCCTACTGGATGCACGCCAATCGGACCCTCCAATTAGTATATTGGAATTGGCTCTGTATCAATGGAATCTCATCATCCATACATAACAAATTGATGTGGTATATTCATATCATAATGAATAGTAAGAACTAGCATTCTTATTTATACTTTCACTCATAGGGAAGAAAATCGATTTATAGATGGAATAAAATATGCAGTATTTACAGACAAAAGTATTCAGTTATTGGGGAAAAATTAATATACTTCTAATGTCGAATCAGGATCAATTAGGACAGAAATAAAGCATTGGGTTGACCTCTTCTTTGGTTTCAAGGTAATAGCTATGAATAGTAATCGACTTCCGGGAAAGAGCAGAAGAATGCGACCTATTATGGGACATACAATGTATTACAGACGTATGATCATTACGCTTCGACCGGGTTATTCTATTCCACCTCTTAGAAATCAAAGAACTTAAATAAAAATACTTAATAGCATGGTGATACATTTATACAAAAGTTCTACCCCGAGCACATGCAATGTAACCGTAAACAGTCAAGTGAAATAAGTTCCATGAAATAATTTTATCTATGGATAGCATCGTTGTGGTAAAGGTCGTAATGCCAGATGAATCATTACAGCAAGGCATAGAGGGGGAGGTCATAAGCGTCTATACCGTAAAATCGATTTTTGACGGAATGAAAAAGACATATATGGTAGAATCATAACCATAGAATACGACCCTAATCGAAGTGCATACATTTGTCTTATAAACTATGGGGATGGTGAGAAGAGATATATTTTACATCCTAGAGGGGCTATAATTGGAGATACCATTGTTTCTTGTACAGAAGTTCCTATAAAAATGGGAAATGCCCTACCTTTGAGTGTGGTTAGAACTATTGATTTACGTAATTGGAAATAACCAATTAGGTTTACGACGAAACCTAGAAATCAATCACTGATCCAATATGAGTACCTCTGCAGGATAGACCTCAACAGAAAACTGAAGAGTAACGACAGCAAGTGATTGAGTTCAATAGTTCCTCATATAAAATTATTGACTCTAGAGATATAGTAATATGGAGAACACAAAATTATTTCAAGCACCGACAAAACCGGAAGTGCCCCTTCTTTCAAAGAGAGGAGGACGGGTTATTCACATTTCATTTGATGGTCAGAGGAAAATTGAAAGTTAAGCAGTGGGAATTCTAAAGATTCCCCGGGGGAAAAATAGAGATGTATCCTATGTTACCCATAATATGTGGACGTATCGACGTAATTTCATAGAGTCATTCGGTCTGAATGCTACATGAAGAACATAAGCCTAATGACAGAACGGGAAGACCCAGGATGTAGAAGATCATAACATGAGTGATTCAGCAGATTTGGATTCATATATATATCCACCCATGTGGTACTTCATTCTACGATATATATAAGATCCATTTGTATAGATATCATTATATACATCCAGAAAGTTGTATGCTTTGGAAGAAGCTTGTACAGTTTGGGAAGGGGCTTTGATTGATCAAAAGAAGAATCTACTTCAACCGATATGCCCTTAGGCACGACCATACATAACATAGAAATCACACTTGGAAAGGATGGATAATTAGCTAGAGTAGCACGTGCTGTAGCGAAACTGATTGCAAAAGAGGGGAATTCGGCCACATTAAAATTACCTTTTGGGGAGGTCCATTTGATATCCAAAAACTGCTCAGCAACAGTCAGACAAGTGGGGAATGTTGGGGTGAACTAGAAAAGTTTGGGTAGAGCCGGATCTAAGCGTTGGCTAGGTAAGCGTCCTGTAGTAAGAGGAGTAGTTATGAACCCTGTAGACCATCCCCATGGGGGTGGTGAAGGGAGAGCCCCAATTGGTAGAAAAAACCCACAACCCCTTGGGGTTATCCTGCACTTGGAAGAAGAAGTCGAAAAAGGAATAAATATAGTGATAATTTTATTCTTCGTCGCCGTAGTAAATATGAGAGAAAATCGAATTTAATTCTTCATTTTTACAAAAACTTTACAAAAAAAAAAATAGGAGTAAGCTTGTGACACGTTCACTTTAAAAAAATCCCTTTGTAGCCAATCATTTATTAAAAAATATTGATAAGAATTATCGGCGAACGACGGGAATTGAACCCGCGCATGGTGGATTCACAATCCATTGCCTTGATCCACTTGGCTACATCCGCCCCCTTGCATACTTACATTCCATTTTTACATTTTAAATTCGAAAACAAAAGATTCAAGTTCGAATATTTCTCTTCTTTCTTATTTCAATGATATTATAATTTCAAAGATAAGAATATATATAAAGTCAAAATTAGATTTTTTTTTGAAATGAAATAAAATAGTAACATTAGCAACAAGAGGAACAAGTTCTATTTCAACAATTTTAAAGAAATACAAAATAAAGATAGAATACTCAATCATGGATAAATGCAGGCAAATACCCTCTCCTTCTTTTTTTATAATGTAAACAAAAAAGTCTATGTAAGTAAAAATTGAGAAATAAAAAGAAAAAAAGAAAGGAGCAATAGCACCATCTTGATAGAACAAGAAAATGATTATTGCTCCTTTCTTTTCAAAACCTCCTATAGACTAGACTGGGATCTTATCCATTGGTAGATGGAGCTTCTATATCAGCTAGGTCTAGAGAGAAGTTATGAGCATCACATTCATGCATAACTTCCATACCAAGGTTAGCATGGTTAATGATATCAACCAAGTGCTAATTACATGACCTTGACTGTCAACTACAGATTGGTTGAAACTGAAACCATTTAGGTTGAAAGTCATAGTGCTGATACCTAAAACGGTAAACCAAATACCTACTACAGGCCAAGCAACTAGGGAGAAGTGTAACGAACGAGAGTTGTTGAAACTAGCATATTAGAAGAGCTCTGTTCAGTCCTTCTCATTCAGTAGCGGTTCTTCATTCTTTAGATAGCCGCGTGAGAGCTCTGAAATTCCATTCAGTTCAGGTCCTTAGTTCTAGTCGAATCGCGAGCAAAGCTCGACACTGCTAGCGAAGCTCTACGACAGGGCATATCCATTATTTCCATTATAGAGCCAATCACACTGCGCTCTCTCTTTACGGCCGGTATGTAGAATCATCAGAGCGAGCAGAGCAACGGAGCAAAGTGGGCTGTTTGAATTTTGAATGTTATCTATAAGTAAGGAGCTTAAAACAAGTCCATAGGAGGGTCCTCATTCTCAATGCAAGCTAGCTCTTACTTGTGTTTAGTGAGGAGGCTACCTAACATACAGGTGACTGCGCTAGTTGTGATTTCTTCCTTGGGTAGGCCATCCGTGAGTGATAGAACACAGGGAAAGAAAGTCGTATAAGGATGAGGCAGACTCTGCCATCTCTTTCTGTTTACTTCCAGAGGTGCTTAAGTGGTCATTATTCGGGTGAAGGGATGGACTGGGGTAGGTAAGGGATTATGGACCTTTGGTTTTATTTAGCGAGAAACCCTTTCACTCCTTTTCCAGTCGCATGCTTTCGTGATCGATGGGAAAACAAGAAAGAGAGCAGCTATTGGACGAAATTCAACAAAGAGATCGGATGAGAGTCAGAGTGACAGGCAAGCGACTAAGTGACCAAGAAGTTGACTGAAAACCGCTGGAAAACCAAACCCATTCATATAGAACAACAATCAAAAGAGAAGCAGCGACATCCCTCTCTGTAAGGTGGGAATGAGTGATTCACGACAAACAATCAAAAAAGAAAATCATACTAGTCGTACGAAGGCGGAAACGAGGGTAACGTCACCCGGCAGGTTCGGTTGCTTCATTTCATAAAAGGGGGTTTGGCTATTCATTCCATTTTTTGTTTTGAAAGAAGTAGGCCTAACCTAACTAAGACTAAGGGAAGGATCTATATTCATAGGGGCGATTCCTAGTTCACCACTCATTCCCGAGCCCGAGAAAGCACCACAGTTTAGGTTCTTTTTTCATTGGCATGTGATAGGGCGGGGTGGTCTACCGGTGAGAGCCAGACAGGAAAGACTTAGATGGCACCAATCTAATCTTAAGAACTCTGATTCAACCGTTTCTATGTCACTGACTGGGGTCTCTCCCCCTCTGGGGAATCCATAGAAAGCAAAACAATTCCATAGAGTTACAATTTGTTGTCCGTCTTGATTCATTCTCTTTTTTAGTCTGATTATGGCATGTGTCACGCTCATCTATTCTATAGTCAAAGCAGGAGCCTATCCTTAGCAACGTGCCATGCCCCAATTGTCATCTTTATCTTTGTGTGTGTCTGAGTGGGACCTTTCCTCGTGATTGCCTTCTTCGAGGCATGATCAGGGGACGGATTTCCCTCTTCAATGGTACAGTACCAGCACGGTTTCGTACACAGATTTGAGGGCATTTAGCTAGCCTATATCTCCATCTCCGCTCTTCTTGCTCCACCAATAAGCTCTTGTAGCAATATTAGCCCCTTTGATAGCATCTTAGGAAGCCGTGATATGATAAGCATAAGCATATCCATGCATGTGAGGCCGGCGATATGGATGAAATGTATACCCGTCCGTTGTAGGAATCGAACCAACCGCTACTTTTAGGCTCTACTAACAGAATTCTGAATTCCCAGTTGTTAGTCATCGCTCTGTGAAGGAGTGGGCGAATAAACATTCGGTAAAAGCACAGCTAGCGCACGGGAGTTGACACCAACCACACTCCTGTCTAGGCGCACTCTCATCGATCCACCACAAAGGTTAACGACATATTCGACCGAATCAAAGAAAGGGGCAGCAGATTATCCATGTGTAAATCGAGATGCGGTCCTGTTCGAGCATATCCTCTCCATATCTCGCAGATCCAAATTCTTTGATTACATACCTATCAGCAGTAGAAGATCATGTTCCCACTCAAGAGCTTGTAGTTATGGATTTGGGAGATCTCTAAGGTGGAGTTGATCCCATGGACGCAGGGCGTCAGAGCCGATTCACTAAGTCAATTACCCAGTTAAATAACCTCCCCATCAGTTGAAACTCTTTATCCAGTCGATGAAGATCCCGAAATGGAGTCCCTAGTTCACAAGCCTGTTCCATAGCTAGCCCGGGTTGAACCATACTCCGTGGAAGCACACATTTTGGGGCAGACAAATTGATCAAGTCGAATAATCTATTCCAGTTCCTGCTACCCCTCTTACCGCTCGGCATGAATAAAGTTGAATAACCGATCTTCTCGGATAGAGCTTACTCCTCTTCCCTGCTTTCCTTTGTTTTTTGGTATGTTAGCAGAAGACATAATCCTTAGAATTAGAAAGAGAGAAAAAGTACACGACAAAAATACAGAGCTAACCTCAGCAATGGAGGAAGGAACAACAACACTACTAAAAGTACTTAACGGATAAGAGTGCACACTAGATAGAAAATATGGTATGGCAAGATTTTCAATAAGCGAGTGCATACCCAGTAGCATTGATTGAATGGGTCATGGGACAGAATTCATCTTAATGTGATTTGATTTGAAGCAGAAATTCCTTTGAATGAAGGAGCTTCCCACGTATCCTCGATCTCTTTCTCGATGGGGAAAAATAGCTAAATTGTAATAAGGAAGTTGCATCAGCTGAAGAGGAGGGTTAGGTATGTTTAGCTTAGCTGTAAACAAAGAGTTTGATAGAATCAATGCGCTTTCCTTGGTGAGCTCACTGGAACTGTTTTCATCAGGGTTGAACGAAGAGGGTGTTCAAAAGACATCACTGGACTTCAAAGAGTTAGCCGGCTCAAAGCGTGGAGCGATTTAGGATCAGATCTGTACTGGGTTAGGCTCTTTAGAACCATTGGTATAAATATACCAAATCCATCTTGTTTTTCCCCTATGAATATGCTTTCTGTGGTAGCATGATCTTTTTTGCCTGTTAGAAGAATAGGAATGCTTGTGATTAGATTAGCGCTAAAATAATGAAAGCCAACTGCTTTCTTCCCGGTAGCTAAGGGGCATAGCGGTTTATGGAGTTTAGTTAAGCTTAACTCCGATCCAAGGCCATTAGTAGGGCACGAGCTTCGAAAGAAAGAGAGATCGAGTCACTAAGCAGAGAATTAGATCTGAGAGCGAAAGAGATTATTCAAGTTCTCCCACGGGGAAACCCTAAAACAAGTTCTCAAATGAATCTATCTGAGCCCTTAGAAAGCAGAGCTAGACCCACACAAATGCTTAATCGAAAGTTTTGTCCTCCTTCCCCTCCTACCAGATCGAAAAGAAGAAGCTTGCTCTTCCGACCCAAATTTTGTCATGATATTACTTCCCCCTATTCAATGATTCACTCTTCGTGGACTTGCTTGACTTTTCCAAAAAAAGAGGGAAAGTACTGCTAATGCAGCTAGGGGAGTTTAAGGACTCATTTCCAAGGCTAGAAGCTAGACTAGAAAGGAGATTTCTTTGGTCTTCAGTCATCTCTACTAGATGTAGTTACCCAGGAATCCAACGCACTAACTCTTGGAAGCTCCATTCATGCCCACCTACCGATCCCTGAATCGAGGGACTATGCGCTTTCAATCCTTACAGCTACCTTTCAAGACCTTCCACTGCCCAAACTACCAATCACCCCACTATTTGCTAGTCTGGTTCGACTCGAACTTCTGTCATGTCAAGCTTCTTGACCTGCTTTGTACCAGCCGGTATTTTGTATACTTCGGGGCGCTGACTAGCCCTGCTCAACGTCCTACACCCTTCTTTAGCGCTTCACTAAGCATTTCTCTTTCCTATCCCGTCCTTACGCTATGTTATCATAAGGTTGACCTAGCCCTCTATTCTCTCTCTTTGTCCACGCGAAGATTCCTTTCCTTTCCTAGCCTATTCAATGTGGTCATGTATGTAATAGAATTCAATGGGAAGACCTCCTAGTTGGACCGAGACTGTGATGGTAGTGAATGTGGCCTTAGCTCACGCAAATGCAGGCTCCCAAAGCCTTAGACTGAGATAGTACCACAAAGCAGGGGTTAACATAAATGACTCTATGGAAGTCCTCTCCCACTTGAAAGCTAAATAAGGAGAAGAACTGCCCCAAATCAATGCATTCCATTCCTAGCAGAGGTTCCTTCCATATAATCCCAAGAACTACTTCGCTCACCTTCGAAGAGTGAAAGGATCATTCAAAGCAGACTAAAGCCATCGGGAAAAAGAGCTTAGAAGGGTGACGAATGGGAGTAGTAAGGTATGAAATCACTTAGATAGAAGCATGTTGTATGACGGAATGATGACTTCATGCTTAAATTCTCAATTTGAGATTTCTGACCTTGAGAAATGACGTAAGTGATAGATGGAAGCATTCAGTAGGCTAGTTTCCATTTTCGATTGAGAAAGCGGCAGGCCCAGTGAGCTCCCCAATAGTGCACTGAGACGGGGCCAGAGAGACGGTAAACCTTAGATCGGCTAAGATTGAATTGAACTGTCTTTGATTGAGCATATCTTGCCCGATTTTTACTTTCGTCCCTGCGGGAGACATCGTAAATAGTTAAATGTTTCATTCCCCTATTGAATTGGATTAGGAATCGATCGAATGGGACTTGCCTATCCCCTATTCATATCCAATTTTTCTCTCTTTCTTTTTGATACTTGGTTGGCAGTTGTCCGTGCACTTTTTGAAGTGGAGCAGCTGATTCTTGCTCACTTAGGAGGAAGAGGGGAAGCTCTTTGCTCTAGGCTAGTCGAAGAAGCGCGATCGATTGTTCAACTCAAGGGTGAAATTGTAGAGAAGATGTTTCAATTGGACAAAGAATCACCTGATTTTTTGAAAGAAAAAAGAGATGCGATTATTAAAGACTCCATTCGAACAATGCAGCAAAGGGAATACTCCTCGCGAAAGCTGTCAGAAAATTTGGAAGAGTTAAATGGAAAAAATGTATATGCTTCCGCTACCTATAAACGACTTTTTAAAATCAAATAAAAATATCATAAGTTTGGCACATTCAGTTGTTACTGAGACTCCTTTTCTTGAGAAAGTTGTTTTATTTCGTAGAGAGGGGTAAGTTTAGATCGATCACAGTAGTTCTACCTATAGAAAAGATCATCAGAGAGAATTTATGATTCCAGCCGAGAATACTAGTAAAAGGAAGGATCAAATATGTTATATATTTAAGGAGCTAGATTAGTTGGCGATGAACAAATAAGAATTGCCTCAACCAAAATTGATGGAATTGGCCCTAAAAAAGCCATTTAGGTTCATTATCGATTAGGTATTAGTGGAAACATAAAGATAAAAGAATTAACTAAGTATCAAATCGACCAAATTGAACAAATCATAGGCCAAGATCATGTTTTTCATTTGGAATTGAAGAGGGGAGAATGAGTAGACATCGAACAATTAATTTCAATTTCTTGTTATCGTGGAATTCGTCATCAAGATGGATTGCCCTTACGTGGTCAACAAACTCATACTAATGCTAGGACTTGTCACAAGCTAATTTGGAAATGAAAGAAGTCTACCGAAATCCCTTGGTATTGGTCTGATCAATCACATTGATAGCTCTAATAGTTCACTAAAATTTATGTGAATGATCGTGACAGCTCTTCAAATCCTATTCAGTATGATTAGATATGTCACTGAAACAAAGTGATTCCATTCTTTCTCTCTTTTCTTTTTGGATTCTGAGGATGAGCCGGCTGATCCTAACATCATTTATGAGGATCCGGACGACGAAGTCTCCTCCTCAGATAAAGATGTCTCCGACGCTACTCTCCTGACAAGAAGAACTTTATCTATTATGATTTTTTTGGTGAGTTCGGTCATGAGGGACAAAAGAGAGATTCTTTCTATCACTCAAAAGCAGATATCGCCCCTCATGCTCCCACGGTCCACTTACCGAGGAATAGAAAGGAAGGACCTGGGGCCAGAGCAAGTTTGGGTTGGGGTATAGAGCCGTAAGCGCGGTGGGGGTGACAGAGGACACACTCGTACGGTTCATAGAAGGATATGCAAAAGTACTTTTTTGTTGGGAACTTTCCCTCCTCTATATTCGAAATATGCCTCTCTAGGAGCATTATGATCTACAGCTCAAATGGTCCCTTATTAAGTCTCTATTGGTCTTATTCTTATTGTGTGCCTTGTGAGGGCGTTTGGATCCGCGAAGGAAATCGCTCGGATGTTCCCTTAACCCAACCCAAGAATGGATCGGAGGGAATCACAGCATGGGGAATGTTCGCGTCATCGCAAGGCTCATTTTTCATTGTGGGTCATAAGGCGGGCAACTTTATCAAGTCAAGGGCTGGGGCACAAGGGTCTTGGTACTATCTAGGTGCGAAGAATCCCGAAGGTGCAATGAGCAGAAATCTCACTCATGGGCCTAAACGACGAGAAAACACTCGAACGTGAGAGCAAGGGATCACCCAATGAATGGACGAGCTCAAAGGGGGGAGGGAGGCAAGAACCATGCTTTCAGAGACCTAAGCCAAATTGGTCCGAATCTTATCTGAACTGCGAGAATAACTGAATAAGCCGTGCCATAAGGGGTCATTCTCCAAATAGGACGGGGCCAAGTCTTTAGGTTGTTTATGTAGGTTGGGTGACAGATCATCCATAGGAGTACTCCAGGATATAAATCAGGGCAATAAAAGTGGAGCATATGACAATGCCGCCCGTTTTCATTTTGTAGAAGTCCCCAGCAGAGGAAAGGCTAACCAATGCCCCTGCAACTTTTATGGATCTAATGAACAGGGTGTTCAAGGCATATTTGGACATGTTCATGATTGTGTTTATTAATGACATCTTGATATACTTATGGAGCGAGGAGGAGCATGTCGCTCACTAGAGAGTAGTGCTTCAGACCCTCAAGGATCGTTAGTTATATGCAAAGTTCAGTAAGTGTAACTTTTGGTTAGACTCGGTGGCATTTCTGGGTCATGTGGTATCAAGTGAAGGCATAAGGGTAGATTCCCAGAAGATTGCGGTGGTGAACAATTGGCCCGTACCGGTAAATCCTTCAGAAATTCGAAGTTTCTTGGGCTTAGCAGGCTACTACCAAAGATTCATTGAGGGATTTTCATCAATTGCAGCCCCATTGACTAGGTTGACTCAGAAAAAGGTGAAGTTCCAGTGGTCGGATACTTGTGAGAAAAGCTTCAAAGAGTTGAAGACCCGACTCAATTCAGCACCAGTATTGACTTTACCCGAGGGTACTGATGGCTTTGTTGTATATTGTGATTCTTTGAAAGTCGGACTGGGACGTGTGATGATGCAACATCGGAAGGTAATAGCATATGCCTCGAGACAACTGAAAGTTCATGAAAAGAATTACCCTACCCATGATCTTAAGTTGGTCGTAGTGTTGTTTGCATTGAAGATATGGAGGCATTACTTGTATGGGGGTCCATGTGGATGTATTTACAGATCACAAGAGCTTGCAATATGTGTTCACACAAAAAGATTTAGCAAAGGAGGTGGTTGGAGTCACCAAAGGACTACACCATGAGTGTCCTTTACCATTCGGGCAAGGCTAATGTGGTTGCAGATGCACTTAGTAGGCTCTCTCTGAAGAGTCTGTTCCAAGTGGTGAGGGAAAGAAGGAGTTGGTGAGAGATGTCTATCTACTTGCAAGGTTGGGGGTTAGATTGATCGACTCGACTGATGGCAGCGTTATTGTGCGGAATGGGTTAGAATCGTCCTTAGTGGTCGATGTTAAATCTAAACAAGATGAGGATCTGACTTTGAGGAAGCTGAAGGAAATAGTGAGGAGTCAAAAAGTGGAGGTTTTTTCCCAAGGGGGAGACGGTGTTCTGCTACATCAGGGTCGACTATATATCCCAGACGTTGATAATTTGAAGGTTCAGATATTGCACGAGGCACATGGTACCAGATATTCCATCCATCTGGGATCTATGAAGATGTATTGGGATTTGGGGGAAATCTATTGGTGG
The DNA here is from genome assembly GCA_035772735.1 of Datura wrightii. Taxonomy (NCBI): domain Eukaryota; kingdom Viridiplantae; phylum Streptophyta; class Magnoliopsida; order Solanales; family Solanaceae; genus Datura; species Datura wrightii. The sequence continues at coordinate 163,830,457 of JASDFA010000018.1, read as the reverse complement.
GATGGTATGAAGAGGGATATTGCTGAATTCGTAGCCAAATATCCAAACTATCAGCAAGTGAAGGTCGAGCATCGAAGGCTGGGAGGTGTACTTCAGGATATTCTCATTCCCACTTGGAAATGGGAGAAGATAAATATGAATTTCATTACAGGCCTACCTCGCACTTGCCGACACTATGACTCCATTTGGGTGGTGATAGACAGGTTAACTAAGGTTGCACACTTCCTACCAGTCAAGACCACGGATCAGCGGATGATTATGCCAAGTTGTATATTCGGGAGTTGGTTCGACTTCATGGAGTGCCCTTGTCTTTTATTTTAGACCGAGGTACTCAATTTATCTCGCAATTTTGGCGGTCTTTCCAAAAGGGGCTTGGAACTCAGGTTAAGCTGAGCACCGCATTCCATTCGCAAATGGATGGCCAGGAAGAACGGACAATCCAGACTCTTAGGATATGTTGAGGGCATGTGTCATGGATTTTAAAGGTAGTTGGGATGATCATTTGCCCTTAATCGAGCTTTTTTATAATAACAACTAGCACTCCAGTATCCAAATGGCACCGTTCGAGGCTCTTTATGGGCGAAGGTGTAGATCTCCCATCGGATGGTTTGAGGTTGGTGAGGTAGCTATGATAGGGTCAAATTTAGTTCACGAGGTCAAGGTGGAGGTTCAGTTGATAAGGAACCAGTTGAAAACCTCTCAGAGTTGTCAGAAATCATATGACGATGTGAGGAGAAGAGATTTGGAGCTTGAGGTGGACGATTGGGTATTTTTAAAGGTATCTCCCATGAAGGGAGTCATGTGGTTTGGGAAGAAGGGGAAGCTCAGTCCCCGATATGTGGGTTCTTACTGGGCTATAAGGAGATTTGGTAAGGTGGCGTATGAAGTGGACTTGCCTTCAGAGTTAGCTTCAGTTCATCCCGTATTTCATGTATCGCTATTGAAAAAGTGCTTGGGTTATTCAGCTTTAGTGGTCTCGGTAGACAACGTTAGTGTAAAGGATAGCCCCAGCTATGAAGAAATTCCGGTGAAAATATTGGATAGTCAAGTCCATAAGATAAGAAACAAAGAAGTATCTTCAGTTAAAGTATTGTGGAGAAATCAGAATGTTGAGGGAGCTACGTGGGAAGCTGAAGCGGATGTAATGGCTAGATACCCACATTTGTTCTCTACCGGCTCAGTTTCGACTTTAGGTACCAGTTTTTGCCATATGACTCTAACTAGTTTTTATGTTCAGTTCATGTGTCAAGATTCTTTTATGTCTATGAATGTGTATGTGAAGTATGAGATTAGTTCAGCTATGTGGTTTTACTAGGAGGTAGTTATTCCGTGAAAAATTTGGTCAAATGATTAGTATATGACTATGATAAATAGTATGTTTTTGTTTGCTTCTTGTTTCCTACATTCAAGGACAAATGTTTACAAGAGTGAGATATTGTAATACCCCGGGAAGGCCTAAGAATAGACCCGGGAGTAAATTTGAAAAATTCAGAAAACTAACAAAAGTATCACAGTATGGGAGACTCAACGACTCGTGGTTGGATACCACGAGTCATCGTAAGCAATCGTGGTATGGGGGTTCAGGGAAGCAGTGGTGACAACGGATGGTGTAACGACTCATTGTCAGGAGCAATGAGTTGTTGGTATCGGTCGTAGGAAGGGCTGAACTTAGGCTGATGCGAAAACAACGGGCATCCCACAATTCATGGTGAGAAGCGACGGTGCGTTGTTTCTAGTCGTTACTTGTGGGTTGACAAATCCAGTGCATACAACGGATTGAGACCACGACTCGTTGGAAGCCACCACGAGTCGTGGTGAGGCTCGTGTTAAGGGAAGTTAGATAGGTCAAGGAGTTGACGATGGTCGATCCACCGACCAGTTGATTGAAGCAACGACTCAGCTTGACGAGTCGTGGGAAGAACCTGAGGTTTTTTCGTGAGGCGGTGGACCCAAATACTCAATACCACGAATCATAGTATTGTGCAACGACCCGTTGGATCGGTCGTTCGTCCGTCTGAAGCAGTTTTTCAGGAGAAATTTCATTAAGGGCAATTTTGACTTTCCCATGCTTTAAGATCCTAAACTACATCATTTTGTGTTTTTCTAAGTGTAATAATATGGGTTAAGTCATAATGCATACCCATTCCCATGCAAGAGCTTTTAGAGGGGTTTTGGGGAGATTTAAGATCTTCTTCTCCAAAATTCCATCAATTTCTTTGTGGGTATTCAAGGAACATTGAAATTGGTCCATTTCCAGGTATGTAGGATTTAGAATGCGTGAATTCTTTCACACCCATGCCCAAATTTCAGTTAAATCATGAATTCTCCTATTCAAGTTCTATGGGGTTTTACCCAAATGCATGAAAATGTGATTTCTCCCTTTATGGGTATTATTTAATTGAGTTTTAATTATTGAATTATGAATGACGGACAGGTTTTATATTATTTTCTTTAAAATCATGTTTCGATCTTTTTAAATCTAAAATGCCCATTGATGAAGAATGAAAGTTATGATTTATAATGAATATTCAATATTTTGAGATTTATTTATGATGGAAAAGAATGAATTCAAGTTACCCATGTTTATGAGCATATTTTGAAAGAAGTGTGTATGTTGAAGTATTGGGCAATGCCCACTTGTTGAAGAATGATTTACGATTTATGAAAAGAATTACATAATTTATCAATTTATGATGCCGGCCAATAAAAAAGGCCTTGATTCTTGGATAAGCGTGTTTTAAAGGGGATCAATGATGATAAATGATATATTTTAGCCAATGAATATTAATGCATGATGTTATTGATCTACCTATGAGCCTATATGCATGTTTTTGGGAGCCGTGTCTAGCACCGAGCAGCCCGGTGTTCAAAGGACTGTCTCATCACCATGTACCCCCGTGGGTTTCTAATGATATATTGTATTGATAATGATCCCCTAAAATGTGATTTCATGCCTAATGCATGACCCTCGCCTGGCAAGCTAGGGTCCGCGCTGCCCACTTGAGCGAGACAGTTGGGGTATCACGAAAGGCTCTACCATGATAGTGTCAGTTATGACGAGTCCTCCCGTTGTTCCATATGTCTTATGCATTGTTGTGTTTATGTTGTTGGCTCAAGTTATGTTTTGATAAAGTTTACTTATGATTATGATTATGAACACTTTATGAATGATTTGAAAGCCTTGAGGTTTAGGTTTCTTACGAAGCTCTTGATACAAGCATGATGCCCTTCTCCTATGTTTATTTATGAGTTTATTTTACTTTTGACGTCTGTTTTAATTACCTTGCATACTTGGTACATTCCACGTACTGACCGCATACTTTCTATGTTGTATCGTTTAATGATACTGGATCTGAATCTCAGGCTCATCTCAGCTTACGCTCTCACACTATTAGTGAGTCCTCATGTTCCAAGGACCGTTTGATAGACTTTTATGTTATTTTGTGTTTCAGTATTGTTCGGGTTAGTTGGGGATGTTGTCCCATCAACCCATTGTATGTAGTAGAGGCTTTTAGATAATATATAGTACTCGCTTATGTGTACACTGAGTATTTTCTTGTGTTATGCTATGGTTACGTTTTTGCTATGTTTTATGTTTAATATTTTGGTTATTTAAATGAGATTAGATGTATGCATGTGTCATGGGTCGATTTGGGGTCTCTCGGGGTCCCTTGTCACCTGTCTACGATCTGGGTGTACGTTCTGGTCGTGAGAATTGCGAGGGAGGGCAGATTCAGATCATGAATATTATCATCTCCAACATGGATGTGTACATGAGCAGTGTGCGCGGGTATCCTGCCTGGGGTCTGATATTCGAACCCCTAAAACTTAAAATATTTTTTTAATAATAACAAAAATGAAATTAGAAAAAAAAGTTGATTAAATATTCAAATTTGGAAGATTAGGTGCCTCTGAGGTGATTGGGTTGTCCTCACTTTGTATGTGTTCAACCTGATCAAAATCGATATCTGCTATATTATTGAGTTTTTCCTTATTGATGTGTAAATCCAGAACTTATTATAAAAAAATAAAAAGGAATAGTTAATAAAAATTAATAAAAATTTATAATTCAGTATTTACAACGTTAAAAAAATATATATTCCTGATTATGTACTCTAGCCAAATCTTCCATATTCTGAACTTCTTCATTCGAATTCGATTTTGTTTCTCCACACAAATTATTCTTCGGAGCAGGTGATCAAACAGGTCAAAAAAAGAATTTTTGATTGATACTTGATAATAAATCTTATTATATCTACTTATTAAAATATTAACTTATAAATAAAAAATAAATGCTTAATCAGTGAATATTTAATAAATTTTATACAGTCAAATATAATATTTATATATAGTTAATACAATCAAATACATATCTATTATGATAGAAAACTAATTCACTATTGAATTTGTATTTTTTAGAATGAAAAAAATATATATAACATAATTATAAGGTTGATTATACCTGTAGTGGTGGCACATGAGAGAAACTTCAGATTTATGATGTTGACCTTCATGATCATATATCTATGTATATGAGTTATTTAGATGCATATTATTTGGTGTATGAAATTTTGTTAGATAATCATAAATAGGTGATCACCTTTTCAGCATCATGACCTACTTTCACAACATCCATAACACTATTGAATTTCTTGTTTATCAATCTGCATATGTCATCAAATTCATCATTCATCTATGAAAACAATGTATATGCAAAAATAATTTCAATTATGTTAATTTGGATATTGTTTAAAATATAAATACAAATTTGTTACATATATTACTTACATATTTTTTGAGTGAATCAATCTCTTGCTTTAAAATTTTATTTTGATTGAAATTGCTTCTTTGTGGGACGTCTGATGAACCAAATGATTTTTCCCCTTGAACAACTTGTGTCACAACTGCTTTTTATTTTTTGGTGAAACAAACTTCTTATGTAGAGGTTGAATGGGTGGCATCTTCTTTACAGAAGGTTTAACAACATGACTAGGTTGTGTCCTTGTCGAATATGGAGGTGCAACATTCTGTTGCTTTGTCTTGTTCTTCATAGGTGATGATGAATCACCAACTTTTTATTTCCCTCTAGCAGTTGGAATGTACAGTTTAACATCCATGAAATCATCATCTGACTGATCTTCCTCGTTGGCTACTAGATATACTGAGCGAGGTTCAACAAATGGCGGAGGTAGTTCAAGAATTGAAAGCTCTTTAGGATTTGGCACAATGTTCCTGAATACCAACTGCAGAAAACAAATAAAAAGGCATAAAATTAGGGATTTCACATTTAATAACTATATTTGAAATAAACATCAAATACAAATGATAATTGCACATATATGATATTGGATTCAATGTATCATCTATATTTGTATACAAACTATCATAATATAACTTAAGGTTTGTATTTGTATAAACTGTATTTGTGTATTTGTATAAAAAAATACTATAAAAATCAATAATATAATTTACTGTATTATTGACATCACTGAACATTTCTTTCATGAGATTTTCATAGCATGGGTGATTGTTATTTGTCTTCCAGTTGAGATGTCTGGGAATTCGATTGGTAATCTTGGTTGCAACCTTCGGATCAACTTGGGAACAATATTTATACAATCATACCTGCAATGCTGAAGGCATTCCACCAATCCAGTAATACTTTTTTGAGGCATCCATCTTCTATGAAATGCTCGTTATCAGTTCCTCGAATGATTTCTTGCTCCACAGGTACTTCAAGTATTTATTGCCTTCTACCAAATCAAAGTGAAGCCTTTGAATTGACACACTATATTTCTCCCTGAAAAAAATAAAATAATTTATAAAGTACAGTAGTGCAAACTTCAAAGCATCATTGACATTGTCCCCCCCATACCTTCTTTTCAAATTTCTCCACAAATTCATCTTTGCTTATTGTTCTTGTATTTTCACCCCCAAAATACTGAGAAATAAGCCTGTTTGGGACATCCGTATTGAACTCAAACTTAGAATCATCTGTTGTACAATTCAGGCCAGTTATTATAGTGAATTCCTTATGAACGAAATTGTAGTAATTCCGACGTCGTTACGGGATAGTTAGGGGCCTAGAACACCATAACACAGGCTAAGAGAGGAATAGAACATACTGTGAAATTTTTTAAGTGTGAAACTGGTGGATTTCGGGTAGCTTCTGGTTCGGGGACCGCTGCAGCTGAGTAATTCCCACTGTAGCGAGATCGTGGTAGCAGTAGAAGTTACGTCATAACAAATTTGGGAAATCACTGTGCAAACCACTGCAGCAGACGACGGGAGTAAGAAAGTGGGTTTAAGTAGGAATTATAGGGTATCACCCCATTATTCTAAAAACTCGATTAGAAGGGATAAAGAGAAAAAAATCTCTCTAAAGTAGTGGACCACTCTCCTAAGGTAAGAATTTCGATACTCCTATTTTTACTAGAGTAGTGTTGATCCTAGATTGCTTGTGGACCTTTAATGGTTGAAGTTTATAGAGAAAACCCCTAGGTTGATGAACTAGGGCTGGGTTGTGGGATGATTAGGGTGTAATTTGGATTGATGATTGAAGAGTTTGATATCTCCCCTAGAATTACGTGCGGGGAACGAGGGTTACGTAGAAAATTGAATTAGAACCGAGTAGAATTAGGGTTTTACTTTCAAAAACACTCCCAAAATGGGGGAGTTTGATCTAATTAGACCTATTATTGAAGAGTAAGTAATGAATTACTCTTGTTTTGTAGATTTTGAATAATCCGAAGCTTTGAGGAAGGGTAAGGCTCCCATAGAGTAACCAAATCTGTAATACCCGGGAAAGGCCTAAGAATAGACTCGGGAGTCAAATTTGAAAAGTGCAGAAAACTGGAAAAAACATCAAAGAACGGATGACTCAATGACTCATGGGTGGATATCACGAGTTGTCGAAAGCAGTCGTGGTTTGGGAAGTTCAGGGGAGCAGTAAAGACAAAGGACGATGTAACGACTCGTTGTCATGAACAACGAGTCATTGTAACCGGTTTTTGGAAGTACTGGATTAGGCTGAGGGAGAAACACTAGGACATCCAACAATTCGTGGTGAGGATGAATGACCCATTGTTTCAAGTCGTTGCTTGTGGGTTGAGGTTTCCAGTGCATTCAACGGATGGAGACCACGACTCACTGAAAGGCACTATGAGTCGTGGTGTGGCTCATGGAAAGGGAAGTTAGGTTGAAAAAGGAGTTGACGACGTTCGATTCAATGACCCGTGGTTTGAAGCAACGAAAAATCCTGACAAGTCATGGGAAGGATCTGAGATATGTTATGAGGCAGTGGACCCGACGACTCGATACCATGAGTCGTGGTATGTTGCCATGACCTGTTGTGTCAGTTTCTTTGTGGGTGTTCAAGGAACTTTGAGTCAATCCATTTTCAGGTATGTAGGGTTTTAAAATGGGTGAAATTCTTCCCCACCCATGCCCAAATCTCAATTTAAAATCATGAATGCTCCTATTCAAGTCTATGGGTTTTACTTAAATTCATGAAATTATTATTTCTCTTTATGGGTATGATTTAATTGAGTTGTAATTCTTGAATTATGAATGATGGGCAGGTTTTATATTACTCTTTTTAAAATCATATTTCAAGCTTTTAAATCCAAAAAGCCCATTTGATGAGAGTTCATGAAAGGTATGATTTATAATAAATATGCAATATTTTGAATTTATTGATGATGGAAAAGCATGAATTCAAGTTACCCATGTTTATGAACATATTTTGAAAGAATTGAACATGATGAAGTATTGGGCAATGCCCACATGTTAAAGAAGGATTTATGATTTATGAAGTGAATTACCTGATTTATCAATTTATGATGTTGGCCGATGAAAAGGGCCTTGATTCTTTGCTAAGAATGCTTTAAAGGGGATCCATGATGATAAATGTTATATACTATCCAATAAATCTTAATGCATGATGTTATTGATTTATGCATGAGCTTATACGCATGTTTTTGAGAGCCATGTCTAGCACCGAGTAGCCCGGCGTTCAAAGGACTACGTCGGTGTCTCATAACCACGTGCCACCGTGTGTTTGTAAATGATATGATGTATTTATAATGATCCCCCTCAAATGTGATATCACTCCTTATGCACGACCCTCGCCTGGCAAGCTAGGGTCGGCTCTTCCCACTTGAGCGAGACAGTAGGGCATCATGAAAGGCTCTACCATGATGGTGTTGGTTATGACAAGTCCTCCCATTGTTCCGCATGTTTCATGAATTGTTATACTTATGTTGTGGCTCAAGTTATGTTTTGATAAAGTTTACTTATGATTACGAAAATGAATGATTACGAAAATGAATGATTACGAATGATTTGAAATTCTTGAGCCTTAAGTTTTATTACAAACATTTTGATGTAAGCATGATGTCCTTCTCTTATATTATTGAGTTTTATTTACATTGAAATGTTTGTTTTAGTTGCCTTGCATACTCAGTACATTCTACGTACTGACCTCATACTTCCTATGCTGTAACGTTTCCATGATACAGGGTTCGGATCTTACGCTCTGTTATACCCCGTAGAATTTCCGGCACCTAGACGACCTATTCGCACGTTGGTTAAGCATATTAGAAGGCCATACGTGCTAGAGAAAGGCCGGGAAAAAGATCGGACGAGAAACCCGTCGAACCATCGCGGGAGGAGCCGAGGCAGAGCCCCTCCGCGATGGCAGTGTGTCACGGAGGTGAGGCCTCCGTGGTGGCTCTGTGACACGTTGCCCAAGTTCAGGGTCAAGTATATAAGCCCCACTTCGGTTTAATTTCATTTAAAATCAAAAGAAATTCCAGGAAACAGAGGGCAAACGCAGAGAGTAAGGAGGAACGAAGAAATTAAATAATTTTCGTCCGATTACGCTGCCAAACGCTGCCCAAACTCAAATTAACTCCAGATACAGAGGTATTTAGCAGCAGAGAGCATTCCTACGGATTCAGTTTCGTAAAAATACGGCCGACGAATCATCGAGCCACCGAGCTAAGGTATGTGGAATTGCTCTAAATTAGTGTCTATGTGTTCCTAGCTGTGAAGTGAATATTTCTTCCTTCTGGACCTCTGAAAAATAGCGAGTTTCTGGCCGTCTTTCGATAAACCTAAGTTTAGGTTATAAACTATATCGAAAGTGACGTTGCCTTTTTAAAATAAAGTTGTATTCAGTATTGATTGATATGTTTATGAATGCAGTTGGGAGAAAACAGTTAAAGTACCAGCCGAGTTTCGTCCGACAGATGAATAGTTCAAGGATAAGGCATGTAAAGTTAGTTTCTTCGGCAAGTTAAGAAATCTTGATACAGTACAGTAATTTAAAGGCCAGTAGATTGTCCAGAAGTCATGTGTTACATTGGTTACAACTGTTGGTACGATATTGAAAGTATCGAGTTACAACTTGCGTGAAAATTGCTAGTATGATAGAGGTTTTAATATAAGCATTAGAAACTGCACAGTATGCTCAGTATGCGATGTTACACAGGATATTAGTATATCATTGTGCTCAATTGAAACTCAGTAGAGCAAGTAGTACCTGTAAGACAGCTCAGAAATAGAATGATAAGTTGAAACGAAGTTAGAAAGCATGTTAGGAATAGTAAATCATGTTACTATAGAAAATCAGTATACAACATAGTTTCAGCAGAAGGACTATATCATGTTCAGCATTAGCCCTAGTACAGTCTGGCAGAAGACCATATTCGTACATACATATATATTATTTCCAGCCTCAGCATGTATTAAGTATGTACATATTTCTATCACTAGTCCAGCATATAGTGTATACAGAAACTGAGTAAACAGCAGAGTTTTCAGCAGAAACATTATCTTATATAGCATTTGCCCCAGTACAGCCCGGCAGGAGACTATATTCATATTTATACATCTTTACCTGCCTCAGCATGTATTAAATACGTATAGATTACTATTATTAGTTCAGCATGTAATATATGTGATACTTTCCCCCTGTTAGCCTCAGTATGTGAGATACACAGACAGTGTTATTAGTTGAGACCGTTGTATTGTTTGGGGTTGGACTACCTAGCATCCATGACCGCCCAGGGTTAATAGCTGTGTCGACTCGTCTGCCAGAGGACGAGGTTTCGTCGCTCCATGGAGTGGCATGCCGTCCCACAGGGGACGAAGATGGGATGCCAGTTTTCCCCATATTTGTGCCTTGATCGGCCCTTACACACCCCAGTCGAGCGGATACGCCCGGGTGCAGATTAAGGAGTCCTCCGGACTCAGATGCAGTTATAGTGAGGGGCTCATCGAGCCCAAGTGCATACCCAGGGGACCGGCGGGATGCTTGCAGCCATTAGAGGAGATGGGATGACCGGGGTAGGGGTATAGATTCTGTGCTGGTTGTACCTCCCGGCTTATGGGGGCCGGGTAAGGTTTGAGTGTGCTATGTTATGTTATTTCATGTTATGCCATGCTATGTTAGATACAAGTAGATCAGCAGTAAAGGGATATGTCTCCAGGTATGACTTTTACTTCCTTCCAGTATGATTAAGAGAAGGTATGACTTACATTATCAGACAGTTAAGCTATTCCTTCTACTTCAGTTTCATCAGTTATATTATTGCTTTCAGTTATTGCTTTACATACTCAGTACCAGTGGTACTGACGCCCGGTGGGGCGCTGCATTACTTGCCTGCAGGTACTTATAGACGAGCAGGTGACACTATGTGATTCCTGTCAGCGATCGAGTATTCAGCTCCTGTCATCCAGAGACTGAATTCCAGAGGTGTATTTTAGTTCTTTCGTTATATAGTACGGGTAGGTCGGGGCCCTGTCCCGATCACTTCTATTGCTATTCTTAGAGGCTTGCAGTCTGTATATTTCCCTGTGGTCAATTGAGCCGGTCGTGGGAGGCCGTGCAGTTGTTAGCTGTTGGTACTTTTGTCTCTTTATATGTTGGCTGTGTGGGGCCATAAGTTTGACAGTAGTGGTGACCTTGCCGGTCACGTAGCCTTCTAGTATTTTATTATTGAGTTGCAGATAACTAGACAGCATGGAGGCCTTGTCAGCCCGCATAGGCTTCCCTATAGTTGGTTGTTCTGGTCAGCTGTTATCACAGGTACAGGAGGCTATAGGCCAATGGGCCGGGGGCTGTGTTTACAGCCGTTATATAGCCCTTTGTTTCCAGAAATGTGAATTAGAGCCAGCCAGGCACAAGATGTGCCTAGGCTTAGCAGTCCAGTAGTTCAGGTCCTAGTAGGGCACCAGGTGCCAGTCATACCCCCCAAGGCGGGGCGTAACAAACTTGGTATCAGAGCAGGTCGTATCCCAGGGAGTCTGCAAGCCGTGCTAAGTAGAGTCTTGTCTATGGATGTGTTGTGCACCACATACTATAGGTAGGAGGCTGCGAGGCATGATATGATGGTTATCCTTCTTTCTCAGTCAGTCGTGCTTTAGAGCGGTACAGTATAGGGTTGAGTCCCTAAAAAACTTACCGTATTCTTTGATTACAGAGATACAAAGGCAGATCAGCATTTCCCTATCACAGGCAGAAGATCAGAGATAGTAACAGAAGAGAACATCAATCAGTTACATGATAACTACAGCAGCAGGAGGGGGTATCAGAGACCTCCCAGCGTGATACCTTTATTGGCATTATTCCCAGTATACGTTGATAACGTCAGAATAGGAAGTCAGAAGTATAGTGTACATATGATTTGATTTACTTATTAGCTATATAAGATCTGATTATGATTACAGATAAGGTCAGACCACCAGGTAAGTATAAGAAAGAGAGAAAAATGCAGGAATCCCAAATACATCTTTCTGGATATGGTACAGTTAAATGCTTTTATTTGTTGCAATAAGAAAAGGGCTATTCCCACCTCCTGGTTTTGATGCCAGTATAGTAAAGGGGCATAAGACTTGAGATGGGGTTGCCGAATCCAGCGGTAAGTAAAGATGGGCTGATTGATCCTAGTAAGTATTAGAAAGTGTAAAGAGCCCCTAAGATTACGTAAGTTGTGCAGACCCTTATGACAATAAGCCAGTAGAGAAAGTAAGACCGTTAGCTTACCCGAAGCAGGGGTAAAAGACCTGTTAGTAATAAATGCCGGATAATAGTCAAGTTTGAGTTAGAAAAAGCCTAAGTCCGCCATATACGCTAACAGATAGCAAGATATACCTGTAAGATTATAGTTATGATCTAGTTGTGACCTCGAAAGATATAGAGGTCATGTGAACCAGATGGGCGTGAATATACGCCAGAAGAAGTATAGGCCGAGGCTTGATCAGTAAACTCATTAGCAATGAAAGGCCGGTACCTTGAACCCTAGAGTTCAGTTTAAGCAAGATGAGAGGAAGAAGCAGGAATGTCAGATCTTGTGGGGAAATTAGAACTACCCCGGATTGATAAAGTATCGTATTAAGGATTAAGCTTCGCGCTGACAGTAAGATTGCGGTTCAGAATACCGCAGTATGTCCGCTATGGAAAAGTTAAGAAGTTACCGATACAGCAATTCTAATCTAGTATAGCCTAGAGATAAGGCCCAGCAGATAGTCATGGGCTCTCAGTATATGCCTAGTAAGGCTACAGGATTCGAACGTCGACCCCACATCGCAAGAGTGGCGAATTTCAAACAGCAAACAGTAACTAAAATGTTTATGTTTGTTATTTTCAGAATGGGGGTGACAATGCAATGAAATGATAAGTCAGGACAGGAGATATTATTAGGCCGTAGAAGCGGTGTATCATGGACGGTGTGAGATTCAGCAGAACATGTCAAGAGATTATGTATTACCACAAAATTCAGTATATATATTGTATATAGCTATCGATATATATGTATACGGATCATAGATATGTTGTGAGTGGCTGCCTATAAGGGCTACAATCACAGATGCTGATTAGTAATAGAAAGCCTATACAAATTGCATTGCAGGACACACACAAAAAAAGGGGAGAAGAAAGAAAGAAAAGAAGAGGAGAAAGGGCGGATTAAGTGTGAGTTACGTATGAAGTCATAGAAACTATCTCAATTCTCAGTTATTAGATTAACAGACTTATGTGTAGTTGCCAGATCTAGGCTCTAGGAGCTTACCAGAGTTATTGGCCTAAGACAGATGGCTAGAGGATAAGGGCGCAGTTAGACAGTCTACCGACCAGCTGGCGCCTGCATTAGCAGGGAGGCATCCCTGAAGATCGGTAACAGTAGTGCATGTGCTAGAACCAGGATTAGAGACCGAGTAGGCAGATTTCAGAGATTAGCAATACCAGAATTGTTCTAGCATGTTAAGTGGTCATACGTCGTTTTCCCAGCCTTGTGGGCGACAGTTGGCCTTAGTCAACCTAGCAGTTGTTATGTAGAACACCCCATAAGTCAGCCGACCGTCCCAGTCAGAATACCCGTGGGTACCCCAAGGAAGGGTCCACATCAGTAGTCAGTGACAGACTAGTACTTCAGCTGGGTTTCGTAAGATATTCAGATACAGAGCCCTAGCGGAAGGCCAGTAGTTACAGAATAGCCTATAAGGCTGAGAATTCCCCGGAATAGCAGTATAAATCCAAGTGGATACACACAAGGCATAAGAAATTGATAATACCCTGCTAGCACAGTGTTTATTAAGACCAGGGGATCTACTGACTCCCCGTGAAGATCCAGAGATTGATCGCCTGGGAGTAAGTTGATTAAGTCCAGCTTTACAGTGGTTTAAGCAAAATAACAGAGCAATTAGATGCCCACGAGTTTGCGGTTATGCACGAACTATAAGTACTCAAGTAGCACAGTTAGAGCATGGTTGGACTACTACCCCATTCGGGTTATTCAACCCGACTATTCAGTTATTTAGGGTTATGCAGCCAGATCATTAGAGGTCATGATCGATATCAGGACCCCCTAATCAGATACGGGCACATGGTGTGCAGATAGTCGTTCAAGGTTACCTTAGCAACAAGCAGCTTTAACATGCGGCCAGAAGGCCAGATAAGCTCTAGTTATACCGGTAGACTACTTGTCGGATTTCTTCGGTATAATAAACCAGTATGACCGTCAGTTATATGTCGAATTTTGTAAATGTGAATTTTGGTTAAGTTTAGTAGCCTTTTTGGTCACATTGTGTCAGAGTCTGGTGTACAGATAGATACACAGAAAATCGAAGTAGTGAAAACATAGCCTAGACCTACCACTCCGATCGAAGTACGCAGTCCCTGCGGTTAGCCGGGTACTGCAGAGGGTCTGTGGAAGGATTTTCCACCTTAGCAGCACCTCTGGCTAAGTTGACACAGAAGGCAGCAAAAGTTCCAGTAGACTGAGGCGTCTGAGCAGAACTTCCAAGAGTTAACAGCCAGGTTAACCTCAGCCCCAGTGTTAGCATCGCCAGAAGGTACAGAGGGTTGGTGCAGCATGGTAAAGTAACAGTTTATGCTTTTAGGCAATTGAAGAAACGTGAAAAGAATTGTCTTACCCATGACCTGGAGGTAGTTGCAGTAGCTTATGCTTGAAAAAGCGAGAATTTTGTGTCACCCGGGAAGGGCTAATACGGTAGTAGATGCCCTTAGCCGTAGATCTATGGGGAGTTGGCATACTTGCCGCCCGAACAGCGGGAATAGACCCGAGAATTTCACTAGTTAGCCGGTTTAGCCGTTCACATAGTAGAAATAAAGGATAACAGAACGATAATACAGAATGTCACAGTGTTGTCGTTAGTGGTGAAAGTAAAGGAACGACAGTATGGAGACCCTAGCCGGGTTCAACTTAAGCACGAGGTTCAGTAAGGAGAGGTGACATATTTTTAGATACCCGGGGATGAAGTGTGGCGATATAAAGGCCGCATTTGTGCTCCAGATATTTTGGGGCATCGCCAGCAGTTTATGAGCGAGCCGCATTACGCCCGCTATTCTCTTCATCCCGATACGACAAAGAGGTACCATGACATTAAAAAGAACTACTGGTAGCCCAGTGTCCTAATTGCCAACAGGCGAAAGCAGAACATCAGAAACCAGGTGGGTTTGACCCAGGACACAGCTGTGCCTCTCCGGAAATGAGAAGCGGTGAATATGAGTTTTGTAGCAAGATTACCCCGTACTAAACACAGACATGACTCTATATGAGTGATAAGTGACAGATTGACCAAAATCAGCTCATTTCTTGCCAGTAAGAACTACTTTCTCGGCTGAAGATTATGCTGAGTTGCATATCAGAAAGATAGTCAGATTACATGGAATACCAGTATCCATTATTTCAGACAGAGGAGCACAATTCACAGCTAGATTCTGGCAGTCATTTCAGAAGGGTTTGGGAACGCAGATTAATTTAAGCACAGCGTTCTATCCTTAGACAGATGGGCAGGCTGAGCGCACAATTCAGACGCCCGAAGACATGTTGCGAGCGTGTGTGCTAGATTTCAGTAATAGCCAAAATGAGCATTTACCATTAATTTAATTTGCCTCCAGAATTAGAATCCATTCATCCGGTCTTCTATGTAACTATGCTGAGGAAATGCATAGGAGACCCGTCCAGAGCAGTCCCAATCCAGAATATCCAGGTTACAAAAAGCTGGCCTATGAAGAGGCTCCAATAACTATCTTAAACAGACAGATTCGCAGATTGAGGACTAAAGATATTGCGTCTATCAAGGTATTGAGACGTAACAGGAACCAAGAGGAGATGACTTGAGAAGCGGAGGAAGATATAAGGACCAGATATCCTCACCTATTTCAGGCCTAGTCAGGTGACAGGTATGTCCGTATTATTACTTATGTAGTATCTTATGGTTGTATGACTGTAAATGATAAAGAAAGATTGATATCTAGTTATCCAGTGAATCCTAGAATATTATGCGCAGTGCCTGTGTTGGACTTTTCTGCATCTCAGGTTTTTGCTATAGTCCATGTTACAGGGGAAACTCTGCCGAAATTTTTCCAGAAAGTAAACAAGTAGTCCTCTAGATAACAGTGTACATTCGAGGATGAATGTTCTTAAGGGGGGAGAATGTTATACCCCGTAGAATTTCTGGCACCTAGACAACCTATTCGCACGTTGGTTAAGCATATTAGAAGGCCATACATGCTAGAGAAAGGCCAGGAAAAAGATCGGATGAGAAACCCGTCGAACCATCGCGGGAGGAGCCGAGGCAGAGCCCCTCCGCGATGGCAGTGTGTCACGGAGGTGAGGCCTCCACGATGGCTCCGTGACACATTGCCCAAGTTCAGGCTCAAGTATATAAGCCCCACTTTAGTTTAATTTCATTTAAAATCAAAAGAAATTCCAGGAAACAGAGGGCAAACGCAGAGAGTAAGGAGGAACGAAGAGATTAAATAATTTTCGTCCGATTACGCTGCCAAACGCTGCCCAAACTCAAATTAACTCCAGATACAGAGGTATTTAGCAGCAGAGAGCATTCCTACGAATTCAGTTTCGTAAAAATACGGCCGACGAATCATCGAGCCACCGAGCTAAGGTAAGTGAAATTGCTCTAAATTAGTGTCTATGTGTTCCTAGCTGTGAAGTGAATATTTCTCCCTTCTGGACCTCTGAAAAATAGCGATTTTCTGGCCGTCTTTCGATAAACCTAAGTTTAGGTTATAAACTATATTGAAAGTGACATTGCCTTTTTAAAATAAAGTTGTATTCAGTATTGATTGATATGTTTATGAATGCAGTTGGGAGAAAACAGTTAAAGTACCAGCCGAGCTTCGTCCGACAGACGAATAGTTCAAGGATAAGGTATGTAAAGTTAGTTTCTTTGGCAAGTTAAGAAATCTTGATACAGTACAGTAATTTAAAGGCCAATAGATTGTCCAGAAGTCATGTGTTACATTGGTTACGACTGTTCGTATGATATTGAAAGTATTGAGTTACAACTTGCGTGAAAATTGCTAGTATGATAGAGATTCTAATATAAGGATTAGAAACTGCACAGTATGCTCAGTATGCGATGTTACACAGGATATTAGTATATCATTGTGCTCAATCGAAACTCAGTAGAGCAAGTAGTACCTGTAAGACAACTCAGAAATAGAATGATAAGTTGAAACCAAGTTAGAAAGCATGTTAGGAATAGTAAATCATGTTACTATAGAAAATCAGTATACAACATAGTTTAAGCAGAAGGACTATATCATGTTCAGCATTAGCCCTAGTACAGTCTGGCAGAAGACCATATTCGTACATACATATATATTATTTCCAGCCTCAGCATGTTTTAAGTATGTACATATTTCTATCACTAGTCCAGTATATAGTGTATACAGAAACTGAGTAAACAACAGAGTTTTCAGCAGAAACATTATCTTATATAGCATTTACCCCAGTACAGCCCGACAGGAGACTATATTCATATTTATACATCTTTACCTGCCTCAGCATGTATTAAATACGTACAGATTACTATTATTAGTTCAACATGTAATATATGTGATACTTTCCCCCTGTTAGCCTCAGCATGTGAGATACACAGACAGTGTTATTAGTTGAGACCGTTGTATTGTTTGGGGTTGGAATACCTAGCATCCATGACCACCCAGGGTTAATAGCTGTGTCGACTCGTCCGCCAGAGGACGAGGTTTCGTCGCTCCACGGAGTGGCATGCCGTCCCACAGGGGACGAAGATGGGATGCCAGTGTTCCCCATATTTGTGCCTTGATCGGCCTTACACACCCCAGTCGAGCGGATACGCCCGGGTGCAGATTCAGGAGTCCTCCGGACTCAGATGCAGTTATAGTCAGGGGCTTAGCGAGCCCAAGTGCATAACCAGGGGACCGGCGGGATGCTTGCAGCCTTTAGAGGAGATGGGATGACCGGGGTAGGGGTATAGATTCTGTGCTTGTTGTACCTCCCGGCTTATGGGGGCCGGGTAAGGTTTGAGTGTGCTATGTTATGTTATTTCATGTTATGCCATGCTATGTTAGGTACAAGTGGATCAGCAGTAAAGGGATATGTCTCCAGGTATGACTTTTACTTCCTTCCAGTATGATTAAGAGAAGGTATGACTTACATTATCAGACAGTTAAGCTATTCCTTCTACTTCAGTTTCATCAGTTATATTATTGCTTTCAGTTATTGCTTTACATACTCAGTACCAGCGGTACTGACGCCCGGTGGGGCGCTGCATTACTTGCCTGCAGGTACTTATAGATGAGCAGGTGACACAACGTGATTCCTGTCAGCGATCGAGTATTCAGCTCCTGTCATCCGGAGACTGAATTCTAGAGGTGTATTTTAGTTCTTTCGTTATATAGTACGGGTAGGTCGGGGCCCTGTCCCGATCACTTCTATTGCTATTCTTAGAGGCTTGCAGTCTATATATTTCCCTGTGGTCAATTGAGCCGGTCGTGTGAGGCCGTGCAGTTGTTAGCTGTTGGTACTTTTGTCTCTTTATATGTTGGCCGTGTGGGAACATAAGTTTGACAGTAGTGGTGACCTTGCCGGTCATGTAGCCTTCTAGTATTTTATTACTGAGTTGCAGATAACTAGACAGCATGGAGGCCTTGTCGGCCCGCATAGGCTTCCCTATAGTTGCTTGTTCTGGTCAGCTGTTATCACAGGTACAGGAGGCTATAGGCCAATGGGCCGGGGGCTGTGTTTACAGCCGTTATATAGCCCTTTGTTTGCAGAAATGTGAATTAGAGCCAGCCAGGCACCAGATGTGCCTAGGCTTAGCAGTCCAGTAGTTCAGGTCCTAGTAGGGCACCAGGTGCCAGTCATACCCCCCAAGGCGGGGCGTGACAGGCTCATCCTCATCCTTAGTCCATCTCAACGTACGCTTTCAGCTTACTGGTGAGTCCTCATGTTCCGGGGGTCATTTGATAGACTTTCATGTTGTTTATGTTATGTTTTGGTCGGGTTAGTTGGGGATATTGTCCCATCAACCCATCTTATGTACCAGAGGCTTTCGGACAAGTATGTAGTGCTCAGCTGTGTATGTACAGTATTTTCTAATGTTATGTTATGATTACGTTTCCACTATGCTTTTATGATTATCATTCTTCTTATTTGAATGAGATTAGTTGTAGGCATGAGCCATGGGTCGACTTGGGGTCTCTCAGGGTCCCTTTTCCCATGTCTATGATCCGGGTGTATGTTCGGGTCGTGACAAACTTGGTATCAAAGCAATAGATTTGAAGTGTCCAAGGGTGTCTGAAAGCCAAGTTAAGTAGATTATTTTTAATGGGTGTGAAGAAAACCACACTTATGATGAAGAGGCCACTAGACATTTAGAATATGTTCCCTTATTTCATGTTCTATGCCGTGCGATGAAAAACCTCTCCATTCTTCTAACTCGTGCGATTCGCGATTGCATAATTATGGATTCTAGAAGAATGAATGGTAGGAGTAATGGAAACTATGAAGGACATGGAGATGGCAATGACCATGGGCATCAGCAAGCCCTACCTGTTTAGGAGCCTTAGGAACCAGAGCCAGCTACCCATGCTAAGTTTCGGGCGGCTATTCAGATGTTGGTTCAGACCTTGACCGCTCAAGTCAACCAGCAGGCTGTTGCGCAGGTTCCACAGAATGGCAATGCAGTAGCGGCTCAGATTAGAGACTTCTTGAGTATGAACCCTCCTGAGTTCACGGGATCAAAGGTGGATGAGGATCCATACGAGTTTATTGAAGGGATCTTGAAAGTCACTCAAGTTATGGGGGTGTGTGTTGACTTGGCTTCTTATCAGCTACAAGAGGTCGCTCATATTTGGTACAAGCAATAGAAGGACAACAGGACAGTGGGAGCGGGCCCTATCAGTTGGGATGAGTTCCACATGGCCTTTCTCGACATGTTCTTCCCTTGGGAGATGAGGGAGTTGAAGGAATCTGAGCTTGTGAACCTCAAGTCGAGAAAGAGGACAGTGCTGGAGTATTCACTTGAGTTCACTCGTTTGTCAAAGTACGCCCCAAAATTAGTGATGGATAAGAGGGCGCGGGTGAGTCAATTCAATCAGGATGTGGCTGGTTATTTAGACAAGGATTGCAGGACTGCCATGCTTCACCAGGATATGGACTTTCTTTGCATAGTGTTGTACGCCCAGCAGATGGAGGCGGCTCATGTGAGGGAGAGGGAGTCAAAGAGGGTTCAGACAGATAGTCATGTGTTTTCACACCAGAGGTCCGGCGGTGGCTACCATCCACAGTTTCAGCAGAGGTCACTAGCCTTGGAACCATCATTAGCTAGTGTTCCATCTAGAGCCAAGGGTGATCAGAGGAGCATAGCTTCAGGGTCGATGGATCAGAGGGGAAACCAGTTAGAGTATACCACTCCAGCCTGCAGGAAGTGCAGTAAGAGTCACACTAAGAGTGCCTGCTCGGCTTAGATATCTACTATTGGTGTGGTAGATCTGCGCACATGCGCCGAGCGTGCCCATATGCTAGACAAGATAATGATAGGGGTCGTGCACAGATCACCAGGATAGCAGCAGCTCTAGCCCGTTCAGGTCCACAGGGAGCGTCGACTAGTGGAGGTGGCGGACAACGCTAAAACTGATTCTATCCCCTTGCCATGCGCCAGGAGTAGGAGACTTCACCAGACGTGGTCATTGGTATGTTGCGTGTCTTTATATTGATTTTTATGCCTTGCCAGATCCGGGAGCTACCTTGTCTTTCGTGACTCCTTACATTTCTAGTAGCCTTGGAGTTAGTCCCGAGACCTTGTCAGAACCGATTTCAGTTTCGACCCCAGTTGGTGATTCAGTCATAGATAGATAAGTATATAGACAATGACCGGTCATTGTGTTGCATAAGGTTACCTCTGCAGACCTTGTAGAGTTAATGACTGACTTTAACATTATTCTTGGCATGGATTAGTTGTTTTCGTGTTATGCTTCAATTAATTGTAGGACTTGTATGGTGGAATTTCATTTTTCGAGTGAGTCATTGTTGGAGTGGAAGGGTAGTTCGGTGGTACCAGCAGGTCGGCTCATTTCCTATCTTAAGACTGTGAAGATGATCTCTAAGGGTTGCGTGTACCACCTAGTTAGGGTTAAGGATGTTGAGTCCGAGACCCCGTTATTCAGTCAGTTCTAGTGGTGTGCAAATATCCGGAGGTGTTTCCTAATGATTTGCCAAGTGTTCCTCCAGAGAGAGAAATTGATTTTGGTATTGATCTACTACCTAATACGCAACCTATCTCTATTCCTCCCTATAGGATGGCCCCAACCGAACTAAAGGAATTGAAGGATCAGCTAAAGGATCTGTTGGATAAGGGCTTCATTGGACCGAGCCAGTATCCATGGGGTGCACTAGTTCTATATGTTCAAAAGAAGGACGGTTGCCTTTGCATGTGTATTGACAATCGACAGTTGAACAAGGTTACCTTCAAGAACAGATACCCCTTACCCAAGATCGATGATTTGTTTGACCAGCTTTAGGGTTCCAGGTGCTTCTCTAAGATTTATCTTAGGTCCGGGTATCACCAGCTCAGAGTTCGGGAGAGTGAAATCCCGAAGATCGCTTTCAGGACTCGGTATGGTCACTAAGAATTTGTTGTTATGTCTTTTGGACTAACCAATGCCCTTGCAATTTTTATGGATCTAATGAACAGTGTATTCAAGGCATATCTTGGATATGTTCGTGATTGTGTTCATTGACGACATCTTGATATACTCGCGGAGTGAGGAGGAGCATACCACTCACCTGAGGCTAGTACTTCAGACCCTCAAAGATCATCATCTATATGCAACGTTCAGTAAGTGCGAACTCTAGCTAGACTCGATGGCATTTTTGGGTCATGTGGTTTCAAGCGAAGGCATAAGGGTGATTCCCAAAAAATTGAGGCGGTGCAGAATTGGCCCATAACAGTGAATCCTTCAGAAATTTGGAGCTTCTTCGGCCTAGCAGGTTACTAATGAAGGCTTGCTGAGGGTTTCTAATCCATTGCAGCATCTTTGGCTAAGTTGACTCAGAAAAAGATGAATTTCCAATGGTCGGATGCTTGTGAGAAAAGCTTTCAAGAGTTGAAGACCCGACTCACTTCAGCATCAGTGTTGACCATACCCGAGGGTACTGATGGCTTTGTAGTGTATTGTGATGCTTCGAAAGTCGAACTGGGGTGTGTGTTGATGCAGCGTGGGAAGGTAATAGCATATGCCTCGAGACAGCTAAAAGTTCATGAAAAGACTTATCTGACCTATGATCTTGAGTTGGCCGCGGTGGAGTTTGCATTGATGATATGGCGGCATTACTTGTATGGGGTCCACGCGGATGTATTTATGGATCATAAGAGCTTGCAATAGGTGTTCACATAGAAAGAAAAGCCCAATATAGGTACTCCACACGATATAATAATATTCGTATATGAAGTATAAGTATTCATAAGGAAAAACAGTTCTAACATACCTCTTGTTTGCCTATGTCTGGAATAAGTGGGGATATCTGGCTTTCATGTCCTCCTCAGATTCCCAGGTCATCTCTTCTCGGTTCCTGTTACGCCATAATACTTTGACTGAAGCAACATCTTTCATTCTCAGTCTATGGATCTATCTGTCTAGTATAGCTACTGGAACCTCCTCATATGCTAACTCTTCTGTGACCTGGACATCCTGAATTGGAACAACTGTGGAAGGGTCTCCTACGAACTTCCTCAACATAGATACATGGAATACTGGGTGAACAGACGCTAACTCTGGGGGCAAGTTCAATTCGTATGCTACTCAGCCTATCCTTCGCCGAATTTGACATAGCCCAATGAACCTCGGGCTAAGCTTGCCTTTCTTGCCAAATCTCATCACCCCTTTCATCGGAGACACTTTCAAATATACCCAGTCATCCACTGCAAATTCTAGATTTCTGCGCCGCATATCTGCATAAGACTTCTGGCGGTTCTGAGCAATTAGTAGGCGTTCTCTGATAAGCGCAACAGCATTCTGAATGCCGTTGCAGCAGCTCTAGTGGTTGTTTCTACATTTTTCCACAGCGGGACTTTGACCGTCACCACGATCTTGCTGCAGTGAAAAATGCACCATTGCGGTGGTCCCTCGGACTAGTAAATACTCAAAACCCACTAGTTTCACACTTAGAAATTTCCACAACACATTCTATTCCTTCCTTATCCTATTTTCATTGTTCTAGGCCCTTAACCATCTGTAACGACATTCGGGTCTTTACATCAAATACAAATTAAAACACTATTCTTCCTTGAATGGTCTATATAAAGAAAGGGAAAACTACTTATCAGATTCCATGAATAGTTGGGGATACTTGATCCGCATACCAGTCTCAGTTTCCTAAAGGGCTTTCTTAACTGAATGATTCTTCCACTAGACCTTTACAGTCGAAATCACTTTTGACCTCGGCTTTCGAAGCTCTTTAGCCAATATCGCCACAAACTCCTCCTCAAATGATAGATTCTCATCTAGCTGCATGGAGTCCCACTTGATGATATACATCCAATCCCCATGATACTTCTTTAGCATTGACACATGAAATGTCGGATGCACTCCAGACAATCCTGGCGGCTAGGCTAGCTCATAAGCCACTTCTCCCACACGCCGGATGATCTTGAGCAGAATTATATGCCCAAATCATACTCAAATGCTTCATTTCGTCTTGTTTATCCATCGATATTTGTACATTCTCATGTGATTTGTAGTTAAAAGGTGAATTTACACTAACCAACATGATTAGTGTTGTTTTGTAGGAAAAATGTAATTTTAGGAAGCTAAGATGCATGTTGGGAGAAATCAGGAATGGACTCGGAAGCGAGAAGTAGAAAAGGCCAAGGAAATATAGCAAATTAAGGGGCTCCGCGATGGAGCCGTGTCACGCTGCCATCGCGGAGGCATTCTTCCCCGAATGATTAAAATTATCCAAGTTCCAGTGGAGGTTCTTGTTGGTGCCATGGCACGTTGGCCAAGCCCCGCGTTGCACGCCGTGGTGCATTGGGAATAATTACCTGGAGGACCAGATTCTAGTGAGGGTCCGCGTTTGTGGCGTGTCACGGAGGCAGTGCTCCGCGATGCACTCCGTGACACGTTGCTTGCTATTCCGGGAAAAATTCCCACTAGTATAAATAACACACTTAGGTTTATTTTTAATAATTCTGACTTGGTTGAGCAAGAATGTGGGTTATAGGCAGTTGAGGAGACGAAAATCTTAGGTTTCTTCTCTATCTCTTTCTCCTTTATTTCAATTGTTTGTATGATTTACACTCATTTGATGATGTTGAATCCATAAATGAGTGGCTAAATTCACTTCTTGTTGAGGTTAAGAACATTTGTAGTGGAATGTAATTATTGATCATCTTGGTTTTTCATCTTTTCTTCTATGGTTGTTCTATTAATTCTTGTTCTTATTGTATTAATGTTTGGCCAATATTAATGTATATCTAAAAAATCCGGTTTGCGCTCGAAAGAGAAAGAAATTGGAAAGTTGTGAATTGGTAGGATATGATCTCTTCTTGGTTTGGGAAAATTGAGAATTGATTTACCTTCAAAATAGAAATATATCTGAAAGTCGTATTAGTTAATTAAGGAATCGGATTTGTATGGCTAGAACATGAATTTCTTCTTATCATAGAAATGTAGGTGGAAGGTTCATGATTCTTAAGTTGGGTTAAATACGAGAGTTTTAATCCATAGGCAATAATTCTTGACTAGCAACCGAAGGAAAGATAAACTAATTTGTATCAATAAATTGCTTTCCTGCATGTTCGTTTTAGCCTCAGCATGCTCATTACTATAGTTCAGACTCAATTTGTACATTTGTTTTAGATTAGTATAAATTAGGAAACAAACTCCCAAAATCTTCTTGAAACTGTTGTCTGCATTATTAGAGTTAGAGTTTATTAATACTTGATTCGTTTATTACCTTGGTCCAGTCCCTGTGGGATCGATACTTGGCTACTCTAGTCATTTTACTACTTGTTCGACGACGTGCACTTGCGTGTAGGCATTTAAAAATACCCCGAACAAGTTTTTGGCGCCGTTGTCGGGGACTCAGTTATGTTTAATGAATTTGTCTGTTTTTGTGTGACTTTTAAATTTTCTTAAGTGTTGAAAAAAAAAATTTTTTCTTCATTAATTTTAGATTTATTTTATTTTTAGTTTTTAATCTGACACCCTTCTTAATATGACATCGTGGAATATAAATGGGTTAAATGGTGGATACTCTTACTTTGATAAGTCTTGTCTGAATTGCGGAGGACTCCACTTGTGGCAACACTATAGCACGTGCAATATATGTGGTGGTCAAGATGGCCATTGGGATGGCTGTCCGAATGCATACTCCCATCCCCCAAGCCCCTACTATGATCCTTCCGTTGTTTTTACTGAATATAGGCATGATGAATATGAGTACTTGGGACGCCAAGCTCGAATAGAAGACATGCAAACGCAGATGCTTGAGCAAACAGAAGCAACGAAGGAGGTGATGGAAGCAATGAGAATTCAGCTAGCAGAGAATGGAGAAGCTCTAGAAAGGATGAGCGTAAAAGTTACGGAGATGATAGCTGAGGTTGAAGCTTGTGGTAAACTGCAAGTAATGGTTTTAGGCGATACTCAAGAGGAACTACAAGAAAAAGACAGGGGTGAATTTAGGGATGAAGCCCAACAATTAGAATCTCTTGAGAGTCCCCGTGATGGGCTCACACTTATGGAAAATCCATACATGGAAGAAGAGATAGAGTATCCCCTAGTTGACATTAATGGAGAGATAGATGTTGATGCTAAGAAGGTGTATACAAGTAAGGAGGTCAAGCACAATGCAGTTTCAGAATTGAGGTGTATTGTACCCCACTCGAATCATTTTTCGACATTGAGTTTGGCTGACAACATAGAAATAGAGTCTTCCAAGCTTGTGGAGAAAGATCTTGAGGAGGAACAAGCCCCATATATTCTGAAATTTGCTGAGCCCAATGGACAAAATGACTTCGCTTACTTAAGGGCCAATAAGTGCAAAAGGCAACATCTACTACTTGGTCCTTACAATTTTTCACCACCACCCCTAGAACATAAGAGGAAATTAGAAAAGAAATTAGGGGTGAGATTCATATCCTCAAGCTGGACGAAAAAGTGGTGAAACTTGATACGTCGTGCCGTGACGGTAAACCAGGCGCTGCACGGGAGGCAACCCGTGAAATTGATGTAATACTTGAGTAGAATTAGTAGAAAAGAAAGAAAAAAAAAGAAGAAAAGAGAAAAATAGAAAAATAAAAATAAAAACAAAAATTGTGTTTTATATTGAAACCTATGAATTCTAACCAATTTCTTGTTGTGAGATGAATTTCAGGTTGAACGGAGGGTAAAAATGAAAAGGATCGCAAAGGAAAAATCGAGGTGAGAAAAATAATGAAAAGTGGCAAAACAGTGAGCCTGCGCGATGGCTTCGTGTCACGGAGGAGGGCCTCCGCGTTACCCTCCGTGACACGTTGAGGTGTAATTCTGGAATTTTTAAAATTCCATAACACCTCCGCGTTGGCTCTGTGTCACGGATTGGGTGCTCCGCGTTACCCTCCGTGACACATTGAGGTGTTAATCGCGTCGGGTCACACCGGGTCGCCGGGTGACCCACGCGAAAATCCTCCTTTTTAACCCCAATTTCTCTCATTTTTCCCCATTTCTCATCCCCTCCGCGACAAACACCCAAAAATCCCCCCTTCCCCAATGTGACACGGACCTAGGCACGAGTTTTCTTCAACCTTTCTTCGATTTCATCGAATTAAAGGTATGTTCTTTAACTTCATCTCAATTCTTGACTAATTTTTACGATTTTTAGAATGTGAGGTGAGTAAACCTTGCCCTAATTGTAAATTGAGCTTGAATTCAATTAAGTTCTTGTTGATTGATGTTCGTAGTATCATTTTGATTATATGAACTCGGTAAATACATGCTTGATCGAATTTTGGTGAAATTTGTAGCTAGGGTTAGAATTTGATTGCGAAGAAACTAAATGTGATTGAAAATGTGAAAATTATGGGTTGGGCATGTTGGGTAAGGTGAATTGTGTTGTGCTTGATGTGAATATGCAAAATAAACGATGGATTTTAGGGAGAATGAAATTGTTGAATTGCATAGAAATTGGTAAATTGCATAGGTTGTGTTGAGAGAAGTTTTTGCTAAGTGCTATGTGATGAAATGGTATTGATGGAGATATTTTGATTAGATGTACGAAGTCTGAGTAGTACGTAGAATTTATTCCATCGAATTCTCTGAATGCACGAGGCATGTTTTTTTTTTTTTTGTAAATTGGAAAGTGAGAATTGTCTTGCCGTAATGTCGTAATTGTGGCTAAGGACTAAGTGTTATACCCCGTAGGATTCCCGACACCTAGATGACCTATTCGCACGTTGGTTAAGCATATTTGAAAGCCCTACGTGCAAGAGAAAGACCCGGGAAAAGATCGGACGAGAAACCTGCCGAACCATCGCGGAAGGAGTCGAGGCAGAGCCCCTCCGCGATGGCAACGTGTCACGGAGGTGGAGCCTCCGCGTTAGCTCCGTGACACATTGGCCTTGTCTAGGCCCAAGTATATAAAGCCCCACTTCGGTTTTAAATTCATTAAAACTTATAATTTCCAGTGAAACAGAGAGGAAACAGCAGAGAAGAGAAAAGGACGAAGGGGGTAATATAATTTTCATCCGATTACGCTGCTAAACGTTGTCCAAACTCAAATTAACCTCAGATACTGAGGTATTTAGCAGCAGAGAGCATTCCTACGGATTTAGTTTCGTAAAATACGGCCGACGAATCGTCGAGCTACCGAGCTAAGGTAAGTAGAATTGCTCCAAATTAGTGTCTGTGTTCCTAGCTGTTAAGTGAACATTTCTCCCTTCTGGACTTCTGAAAAATAGCGGGTTTTCGACCGTCTTTTGATAAGCCTAAGTTTAGGCTACAAATTACATCGAAGTGACATTGTTCATTTAAAATAAAGTTATATTTGGTATTAATTGATAAATTTATGAATGCAGTTGGGAGAAAATAGTTGAAGTACCGGCCAAGCCTCGTCCGACAGACGGATAGTTCGAGGATAAGGTATGTAAAGCTAGTTTCCTCGCCAAGTTAGTAATCTCGGTATAGTAAAGTATTACAAAGGCAGTAGAATGTTCAGAAATCATGTGTTGTGTTTATTACGAATGTTGGTACGATATTAGAAGCGTCAGGTTATAATTAGCACGAAACTTGTTAGCACGATATAGATTCTAATACAAGTGTTAGGAACTGCACGACATGCTCAGTATATGATGTAGTACAAAATGTCAGGATATTATCGTATTCAGTTGAAACCCAGTAAAGCAATGTAATATCTGTAGGACATCTCAAAAGTAGAATGATAGGTTAACATGAAGTTTAGAAGGCATATTAGAAATAGCAAATCATGTTAGTATAGAAACTCAGCAAACAGCATGGTTTTTAGCAGAAAGACTATATCTTGTCCAGCATTAGACTCAGTACGGTATGGCAGAAGATTATATATTATATATGCATACTATTGTTTGTCTCAGCATGCGTTAAGTATGTACATATTACTATTACTAGCTCAACATATAGTATGTACAAATACTTTACTACTATTAGCTTCAGTATATGGGATATGCAGATAGTATTACCAGTTGAGACCGTTGTATTGTTTTGGGGTTGGATTACCTAGCATCCATGACCGCCCCAGGGTTAATAGCTATATCAACTCGTCTGCCAGAGGACGAGGATACGTCGCTCTACGGAGTGGTATGCCGTCCCACAAGGGACGAAGATGGGATGCCAGTTTTCCCCATATTGTGCCTTGGTCGGCCCTTACACACCCCTGTCGAGCGGATACGCCCGGGTGTTGATTTAGGAGTCCTCCAAACTCAGATGCAGTTATAGTCAGGGGCTCAGCGAGCCCAAGTACATACCCAGGGGACTGGCAGGATTCTTACAGCAATTATAGGAGATGGGATGACCGGGGTAGGGGTATAGATTGTGTGCTGGTTGTACCTCCCGGCTTATGGGGGCCGGGTAAGGTTTGTGTGTGCTATATTATGTTATGTTATGTTATGCCATGTTACATTAGACACGAGTAGTTTGGTAGTAGAACGATACATCTCCAGGTATGAATCCTACTCCTTCCAGTATAATTAAGAGTAGGTATGATTTACATTATCAGACAGTTAATCTATTCCCTCCTACTTCAGTTTCATTAGTTGTATTGTTGTTTTCAGATATTTCCTTCAGTTATTGCTTTACATACTCAGTACCAGTGGTACTGACGCCTGGTGGGGCGCTGCATTACTTGCCTGCAGGTACTCATAGACGAGTAGGCGATACCTCGTGATTCTTGTCAACGATCGAGTATTCAACTCCTGTCATCTGGAGACTGAATCCCAGAGGTGTATTTTGTTTTCTTTTATTGTACAGTACGGGTAGGTCGGGGCCCTGTCCCGATCATTTCTATTGTTATTCCTAGTGGCTTGCAGTCTGTATATATTTCCCTGTGGTCAGATGAGCCGGTCGTGTGAGGCCGTGCAATTGTTTAGCTGTTAGTACTTCTGTTTCCTTTGTGTTGGCCATGTGGGGCCATAGCTTGACAGTAGTGGTGACCTTGCCGGTCATGTAGCTATCCAGTATTTCATTGTTGAGTTACAGATAACTAGACAGCATGGTGGCCTTGTCGGCCCGTGTAGGTTTCCCTATATTGATATGTTTCTGGTTAGCTGTCAGCACAGGTACAGGTGGCTATAGGCCTAGTCGGCCGGAGGCTGTATTTACAGCCGTCATATAGCCCGTTGTTTCCCTTAATCTGAGTTAGAGCCAGCCAGGCACTAGACGTGCTCAGGCTCAACAGTCTAGCAGTTCAAGTCCTAGTAGGGCACCAGGTGCCAGTCATACCCCCCAAGGCGGGGTGTGAGAAACTTGGTATCAGAGCAGGTCGTATCCCAGGGAGTCTGCAAGCCGTGCTAAGTAGAGTCCTGCCCATGGATGTGTTGTGCACCACATACTTTGGGTAGGGGGCTGCAAGGCATGATAGGATGGTTGAATTTTATTCTTATTCAGTCTTGCTGTAGAGCGGTACAATATAGGGTTGAGTCCCTAAAAGCTTACTATATTCTTTGGTTACAGATAATGTCAGACCAGCGATATCCTATCACAGGTCGGAGCTTAGATATTGCAGCAGGGGAAGGCACTAGCAGGATGCCTCACCCTCGTTTAGAAATAGCCCGATCAGAGGGCACTACAGAGGCATCGTCCCAGCCTTCTCAGCAGTCTCCACCGCATCAGGAGCCACTTGGGGCGACACTACCTCCAGCAGTCCCTATACCGACACCTTCCGATCAGGAGGTTAGGAGTGCGGTAGTTATGTTAGCACAGATGATGGCTGCTCAGCGTCAGCCGATGCCGTCTACAATTGTGGAATCATCAGAAGGGCCCGATAGTTTGAGGGTCCGAGAGTTCTTGGCTCTGAATCCCCCACAGTTCAGAGGTACGGACCGGACAGAGAACCCTCAGGATTTTCTGGATCAAATGCAGAGAATTTTCAGGGTTATGCATGCCACGCCTTCAGAATCAGTTGAGTTGGCAGCATTCCGGTTACGGGACATCGCCGTATTGTGGTATGAAAGCTGGGAAAGGTCCCGAGGGAGAGATGTTTCCCCTCCAACCTGGTCCAGCTTCTCAGGAGCTTTTTTGGATCACTATTTGCCGCGAGAGCTTCGACAGGATCGGGTAGACCAGTTCCTACATCTGGAGCAGGGGGCCATGAGTGTTCTGGAATATTCCTTGCAGTTTGATTCCTTGGCTCGGTATGCACCGGCCTTTGTTGATACTATGGCATCCAGAGTACACCGCTTTACCATGGGGTTGAATCCAGAATATGTTGAGACTTGAATTACGGCTACACTGCGAGAGGACATGGACATTGCTCGAGTTCAAGCATTCACCCAGAATATTGAGGGCATCAGACAGCGGCATCGGGAGATCAGAAGGGCCAATCAGGAACAGCGTCGCCGGGACAGGCCAGTTGAGTTACAGAGGGAGGCTCGGGGAGGACCCAAGCCACGATTGTTAGATAGGCTGCCCAGGCCCCCACCTCCTCCACAGCCGCAGGGGGGTAGATTCAGCCACAGGGGGCAGTCAGAGACTGGTAGAGGCTCGCAGATGGCAGATTCACCATTACAGAGGAGGGCGGAGCAGAGTAGGTATACCCTACCACTTTGCCCAATATGCAGTCGACGCCATCCTGGAGCATGCAGGTATGGTTCCACTGCATGTTATATTTGTGGCCAAGAAGGCCATTTGATGAAAGATTTCCCAGCCAGAGGTCGAGAGGACCGGGATAGACAGGATAGGGCATCTACAGGGTCACGAGCCACAGCATCCTCGACAGGGCGCAGGCCCACAGTTTCAGCAGGCAGGGGTCGGGGCAGATTAGAGGCCTCCAGTACAGGTGCGGGTCCAAGCCGCACATATGCCTTACCAGGGAGACAAGATTCAGAAGCGTCACTAGATGTTGTGACAGGTATGCTAACTATCTGCTCACACCCTGCTTATGTATTGATTGATCCAGGGTCTACTTTGTCCTACATTACTCCATTTGTGGCACGAAAGTTTAGTATTGCACCAGAATTATTGCAGCAGCCCTTTTTAGTATCCACGCCCGTCGGTGACTCTATTGTGGCTAGCAAAATTTACCGAGGGTGTACAGTAGAGGTTGCTGACTGTCAGACCACAGTAGATCTGGTCGAGTTAGAAATGATAGACTTCGATGCCATAATGGGTATGGATTGGCTAGTACCGTGTTTTGTCAACGTTGAATGTTGGACCAAGACGGTCCGATTCCACTTCCCAGGAGAAGCAGTGCGAGAGTGGAAGGGCAGCACCGCTACGCCAAAAGGTAGGTTTATTTCCTACCTTCAGGCGAGAAAGTTGATATCTAAGGGATGTATTTACCATCTGGTAAGAGTTCAGGATGCCCAAGCAGGATCTCCGACACTTCAGTCTGTTCCGGTAGTGAATGAATTCCCTGATGTATTTCCGGATGAGTTACCTGGTATTCCCCCAGAAAGGGAAATAGACTTTGCTATTGACTTGTTACCAGGCACTCAGCCGATATAAATTCCTCCCTATCGTATGGCTCCTGCAGAACTCAGAGAATTAAAGGAGCAGTTGAAAGATTTATTGGATAAAGGTTTTATCAGGCCGAGTACTTCACCGTGGGGTGCGCCAGTTCTATTTGTGAGAAAGAAAGATGGCTCGCTCCGAATGTGCATAGATTATTGGCAATTAAACAATGTTACAGTAAAGAACAAGTACCCGCTTCCCAGAATTGATGACTTATTTGATCAGTAGCAGGGAGCCAGATACTTTTCTAAGATTGACCTGCGGTCCGGATATCACCAGGTTCGAGTACGTGAGAGGGATATTCCTAAGACAGCGTTCAGGACTCGATATGGACATTTTGAATTTCTAGTCATGTCCTTCGGGTTAACGAATGCCCCGACAGTCTTCATGGACCTGATGAACAGTATTTTCAGACCTTTCCTGGACTTGTTCGTGATAGTATTCATTGATGACATTCTGGTGTATTCTCGCTCTGAAGCAGATCACCGGACTCATTTGCGGACAGTGCTCCAGATCCTCAGGGATCGCCAGTTGTATGTTAAATTTTCTAAGTGTGAATTCTGGCTTAACTCAGTGGCCTTTTTAGGCCATATCGTGTCGGATGCTGGTATACAAGTTGACAAGCAGAAAATAGAAGCAGTTAAGTCATGGCCTAGGCCTACCACTCCGACTGAAGTTCGTAGTTTTCTGGGGTTGGTAGGATATTATAGGAGGTTCATTGAAGGGTTCTCGACCATTGCGATACCTCTAACCAAATTGACACAGAAAGCAGCAAAGTTTCAGTGGACAGAGGCATGCGAGCAGAGCTTCCAAGAACTGAAAGACAGATTAACCTCCGCCCCAGTGTTAGCGTTGCCAGAAGGGACAGAAGGTTATTCGGTGTACTGCGACCCATCAGGCATCGGGTTAGGTTGTGTGTTTATGGAGCATGGTAAAGTGATTGCATATGCTTCCAGACAGCTGAGGAAACACGAAAAGAACTACCCTACCCACGACCTGGAACTAGCCGCAGTGATCCACGCCTTGAAAATGTGGAGGCATTACCTGTACGGCGTCCATGTTGATATTTACGCAGATCACAAGAGCCTACAGTACATCTTCACTCAGAGGGAGTTGAATCTACGGCAACGCCGCTGGTTAGAATTGTTGAAAGATTATGATGTAAATATTCTCTATCACCCCGAAAAAGCTAATGTAGTGGCAGATGCCCTGAGCCGTAAGTCAATGGGGAGTTTGGCGTATTTGCGACCTGAGAAACGGGAGTTAGCTAAAGGAATCCATCAGTTAGCAGGTTTGGCCGTTCGAGTAATGGAAATAGAAAATAATAGAGCGGTAATTCAGAATTCTGTTGTGTCATCATTAGTTACGGAGGTAAAAGAATGACAGTACGAGGACCCTGACTTGGTCCAGCTCAGAGATAGAGTTCAGAAAGGTAAGGAGTCAGATTTCCAAATGACTGAGGATGATGTGCTACGCTGTAAGGGCCGCCTCTGTGTCCCGAATGTTTCAGGGCTTCGGGGGCGGATCATGCATGAGGTACATTACGCTCGCTATTCCCTCTATCCAAGAGCGACGAAAATGTACCACGACATCAGAGACATCTACTGGTGGCCAGGTATGAAAGCTGAGATAGCTGAATTTGTATCTAGATGTTCTAACTGTCAGCAGGTGAAAGCGGAGCACCAGAAGCTGGGCGGTTTGACACAAGATATAACGGTGCCTACGTGGAAATGGGAAACGATAAACATGGATTTTGTAACAGGGTTACCCCGTACCAGACGCAGAAATGATTCCATTTGGGTAATAGTTGACAGGCTGACAAAATCAGCTCATTTCTTGCCGGTGAAGGCTACCTTCTCGGCTGAGGATTATGCCGAAAAATATATCAGAGAAATAGTTAGATTGCATGGAGTGCCGGTATCCATCATTTCAGATAGGGGAGCACAGTTTACAGCTAGATTCTGGCAGTCGTTCCAGAGGGGTTTGGGAACGCAGATCAATTTGAGCACATCATTCCACCCCCAGATAGATGGGCAAGCTGAGCGGACTATCCAAACGCTCGAAGATATGCTACGAGCGTGTGTGCTAGATTTTGGGGGTAGCTGGGATGAGCATCTTTCGTTGATTGAATTTTCTTATAATAACAGTTATAATTCAGCTATCCAGATGGCGCCCTTTGAAGCATTATATGGGCAAAAATGCAGATCGCTGGTGGGCTGGTTTGAAGTGGGGGAATCAGCATTGGTTGGCCCAGACATTGTTCGGCAGTCAGAGGAAAAGATAAAGCTTATCCGAGAACGTTTACTGACTGCTCAGAGCCGCCAGAAGTCTTATGCAGATATGCGGTGCAGAAATCTAGAATTTGCGATAAATGACTGGGTATATTTGAAAGTGTCTCCGATGAAAGGGGTGATGAGATTTGGCAAGAAAGGCAAGCTTAGCCCGAGATTCATTGGGCCATATCAGATTTGGCGAAGAATAGGCCGAGTTGCATACGAATTGAACTTGCCTCTGGAGTTAGCATCTGTTCACCCAGTATTCCATGTCTCTATGTTGAGGAAGTTCGTAGGGGACCCTTCTACAGTAGTTCCCGTTCAGGATGTCCAGGTCACAGAAGAGTTAGTATATGAAGAGGTTCCAGTAGCTATTTTAGACAGACAGATTCACAGGTTGAGGACTAAAGATGTTGCGTCTGTCAAAGTATTATGGTGTAACAGGAACCGCGAGGAAATGACGTGGGAATCTGAAGAAGATATGAAAGCTAGGTACCCTCACCTATTCCAGGCCTATTCAGGCGACAGGTATGTCCGTATTATTGCTTATGTAGTATCTTATGATTATATATGTATAAGTGAGAAAGATTGATACTTAGCCATCCAGTGAATCCTAGAGTATTGTGTACAGTACCTGTATTGGACTTTTCTGCATTTCAGGTTTTAGGTATAGTCCATATTACAGGGGAGACTCTGGCGAAATTTTTTCTAAACAAGTAAGTTAAGTAGTCCTCTAGATAGCAGTATACATTCGAGGATGAATGTTCTTAAGGGGGGGGAGAATGTTATACCTCGTAGGATTCCCGGCACCTAGATGACCTATTCGCACGTTGGTTAAGCATATTTGAAAGCCCTATGTGCTATAGAAAGACTCGAGAAAAGATCGGACGAGAAACCTGCCGAACCATCGTGGAAGGAGCCGAGGCAGAGCCCCTCCACGATGGCAACGTGTCACGGCGGTGGAGCCTACGCGTTAGCTCCGTGACACGTTGGCCTTGTCCAGGCCCAAGTATATAAAGCCCCACTTCGGTTTTAAATTCATTAAAACTTATAATTTCCAGTGAAACAGAGAGGAAACAGCAGAGAAGAGAAAAGGACGAAGGGGGTAATATAATTTTCATCCGATTACGCTGCTAAACGTTGTCCAAACTTAAATTAACCTCAGATACTGAGGTATTTAGCAGCAAAGAGCATTCCTACGGATTTAGTTTCATAAAATACGGCCGACGAATCATCGAGCTACCAAGCTAAGGTAAGTAGAATTGCTCCAAATTAGTGTCTATGTGTTCCTAGTTGTGAAGTGAACATTTCTCCCTTACGGACTTCTGAAAAATAGCGGGTTTTCGACCGTCTTTCGATAAGCCTAAGTTTAGGCTACAAATTACATCGAAGTGACGTTGTTCATTTAAAATAAAGTTATATTTGGTATTAATTGATATATTTATGAATGCAGTTGGGAGAAAATAGTTGAAGTACTGGCCAAGCCTCGTCAAACAGACGGATAGTTCGAGGATAAGGTATGTAAAGCTAGTTTCCTCGCCAAGTTAGTAATCTTGGTATAGTAAAGTATTACAAAGGCCAGTAGAATGTTCAGAAATCATGTGTTGTGTTTATTACGAATGTTGGTACGCTATTAGAAGCGTTAGGTTATAATTAGCACGAAACTTGTTAGCACGATATAGATTCTAATACAAGTGTTAGGAACTGCACGGCATGCTCAGTATATGATGTAGTACAAAATGTCAGGATATTATCGTATTCAGTTGAAACCCAGTAAAGCAATGTAATATCTGTAGGAAATCTCAGAAGTAGAATGATAGGTTAACATGAAGTTTAGAAAGCATATTAGAAATAGCAAATCATGTTAGTATACAACATGGTTTTCAGCAAAAAGACGATATCTTGTGCAGCATTAGACTCAGTACTATGTGGCAGAAGATTATATATTATATATGCATACTATTGTTAGTCTCAGCATGCGTTAAGTATGTACATATTACTATTACTAGCTCAGCATATAGTATGTACAAATACTTTACTACTATTAGCTTCAGTATATGGGATATGCAGATAGTATTACCAGTTGAGACCGTTGTATTGTTTTGGGGTTGGATTACCTAGCATCCATGACCGCCCCAGGGTTAATAGCTGTATCGACTCGTCCGCCAGAGGACAAGGATACGTCGCTCTACGGAGTGGCATGCCGTCCCACAGGGGACGAAGATGGGATGCCAGTTTTCCCCATATTGTGCCTTGGTCGGCCTTTACACACCCCTATCGAGCGGATACGCCCAGGTGTTAATTCAGGAGTCCTTCGGACTCAGATGCAGTTATAGTCAGGGGCTCAGCGAGCCCAAGTGCATACCCAGGGGATCGGCAGGATGCTTACAGCGATTATAGGAGATGGGATGACCGGGGTAGGGGTATAGATTTTGTGCTGGTTGTACCTCCCGGCTTATGGGGGCCGGGTAAGGTTTGTGTGTGCTATATTATGTTATGTTATGTTATGCCATGTTACATTAGACACGAGTAGTTTGGCAGTAGAATGATACATCTCCAGGTATGACTCCTACTCCTTCCAGTATAATTAAGAGAAGGTATGATTTACATTATCAGACAGTTAATCTATTCCCTCCTACTTCAGTTTGATCAGTTGTATTGTTGTTTTTCTGATATTTCCTTCAGTTATTGCTTTACATACTCAGTACCAGTGGTACTAATACCCGGTGAGGCGCTGCATTACTTGCTTGCAGGTACTCATAGACGAGTAGGCAATACATCGTGATTCCTGTCAGCGATCGAGTATTTAGCTCCTGTCATCCGGAGACTGAATCCCAAAGGTGTATTTCGTTTTCTTTTGTTGTACAGTACGGGTAGGTCGGGGCCCTGTCCCGATCATTTCCATTGCTATTCCTAGAGGCTTGCAGTCTATATATATTTCCCTGTGGTCAGATGAGCCGGTCGTGTGAGGCCGTGCAATTGTTTAGCTGTTAGTACTTCTGTTTCCTTTGTGTTGGCCGTGTGGGGCCATAGCTTGACAGTAGTGGTGACCTTTCCGGTCACGTAGCTATCCAATATTTCATTGTTGAGTTACAGATAACTAGACAGCGTGGTGGCCTTGTCGGCCCGCATAGGTTTTCCTATATTGATATGTTTCTGGTTAGATGTCAACACAGGTACAGGTGGCTATAGGCCTAGTCGGCCGGAGGCTGTATTTACAGCCGTCATATAGCCTGTTGTTTCCCTGAATCTGAGTTAGAGCCAGCTAGGCACCAGACTACTCAGGCTCAGCAGTCTAGTAGTTCAGGTCCTAGTAGGGCACCAGGTGCCAGTCATACCCCCCAAGGCGGGGTGTGACACTAAGTGTGGGGTGGCCTAGCTTAACCCAACCTTAGTCTAAGCTAATTTTGATTTGAATAACATTAGGACTGTCTGTTTGATTCGACAGGAACAATAGAGAGCAAGCAAGACAAAGGAAAGGGCGCATCTACATCGGGCGCCAGGAGGAAAAGAATTAGACTGGGAACAACAGTCCCAGCAGCACCAGCGGTTTTGCACGGCCAACGCCGTCAATACGAAACCCGATGGGTGACGGATGAAGGGAAGAAATGGTATGCAAAGCACAAGGAGAACAAATACTTCCCTGAGGAGCACATTGCAAGGGAGCCACTTGCACAGGAATTCCCCAGAATTGTACACAGGATTGACGCTGCCGGGCTAAACTTCATCTTCAAAGAGCCCAAAGAGTGCAATCTCCACTTGATTCGGGAGTTCTATGCAAACTAGAACCCGACACTCTGCAGTCACACTGTTAAGATATGGGGGCAAGTTGTCACCTTTGAGCCCCATCACCTTAATGCCATTTTGGGGGCGGGGACACAGACGCCCATGTACTCGGGCAACTGAACATCACTCCACCATATGCGGATATCAGACGCACTCTGTGTGGAGCCCGTTCTACAGCACGGTGGAGCAGGCATAAGGAGAGGGGCCACCATCAGATGCTGCCCTACTCTCAAATGAACAGGGAAGCCAGAATTTGGCTTAAGATCGTGTGTTCCTGCCTGATCCCGGGGATGCACATGATAGATGTCACCCGGAATCGTGTGTGCTTGGTCTATGCCCTGATGAAAGGGCTGGAAATTATTGTTGGGGCAGTGATTATCTCCGCCATGAAGAGAACCCGTTTGCATCAAGGGCACAGGTACGGGTTTGGTGGTTTGCTGACCACATTTCAGAGGGGCCTTGACATCGAGGAGGAGGCCCTGTACTACATCTCGCAGATGGATAGGCGTGCCTTGGACGTCACCAAAACTAAGGCACCCGATACCACTCACGGGCCAGTTCTCACACTGGCCGAGCGACATGCTCGGGATGATCAATATATGGCCCGTATGTTCGAGATGCAGGTGCTGCAGTTGAGAATAGGCGGGAGGCCAGCAACAGAATGGACAACATGTTCGAGATGCAGGGGCCGAGATCGAGAGTCGACTCTTGAGTCTAGGAGGTCTTAATGTGTTGAATGTCATTGTATTGATGAGACTATGCATGTTTTCTTGATGATTTGCTATGTTAAATCATCGGTATAACCGTAGCTTGAATTGTTGAGCCAAACTAGCTATGATTGGGTGTCAATTGCATGAGATGTGAGATTATTGTTCGAGGACGAACAAAGTTTTAAGTGTGGGGTAAGTGATCTTGGGCAGAATTATATGCCCAAGTGATACTCAAATGCTTCATTTCGTCTTGTTTGTCCATCGATATTTGTAAATTCTCATGTGATTTGTAGTTAAAAGGTGAATTTATACTAACCAACATGATTAATGTTGTTTTGCAGGAGAAATGTAATTTTAGGAAGCTAAGATGCATGTTGGGAGAAATCGGGAATGGACTCGGAAGCGACCAGTAGAAAAGGCCAAGGAAATGGAGCAAATTAAGGGGCTCCGTGATGGAGCTGTGTCATGCTGCCATCGCGGAGGCATTCTGCCCCGGATGATTAAAATTAGCCAAGTTCCAAT
Source organism: Datura wrightii (assembly GCA_035772735.1). Taxonomy (NCBI): domain Eukaryota; kingdom Viridiplantae; phylum Streptophyta; class Magnoliopsida; order Solanales; family Solanaceae; genus Datura; species Datura wrightii. Next base: position 163,791,173 of record JASDFA010000018.1, on the reverse strand, counting down.
GGAGGTTTGCGTTGGTGCCGTGGCACGTTGGCGAATCCCCGTGTTGCACGCCGTGGCTCGTTGGGCATAATTACATGGAGGACCGGATTCCAGTGAGGGTCCGTGTTTGTGGCGTGTCACGGAGGTAGTGCTCTGTGATGCACTCCGTCACACGTTGCTTGTTATTCCAGGAAAAATTCCCACTAGTATAAATAGCACACGTAGGTTTATTTTTAATAATTCTGACTTGGTTGAGCAAGAACGTGGGTTACAGGCAGTTGAGGAGATGAAAATCTTAGGATTTTTCTCTATCTCTTTCTCCTTTATTTCAATTGTTTGTATGATTTACACTCATTTAATAATGTTGATCCACAAATGAGTGGCTAAATTCACTTCTTGCTGAGGTTAAGAACATTTGTAGTGGAATGTAATTATTGATCATCTTGGTTTTTCATCTTTTCTTCTATGGTTGTTCTATTAATACTTGTTCTTACTACATTAATGTTTGGCCAATATTAATGTATATCTAAAATATACGGTTTGCGCTCGAAAGAGAAAGAAATTGGAAAGTTGTGAATTGGTAGGATATGATCTCTTCTTGGTTGGGGAAAATTGAGAATTGATTTACCTTCAGAATAGAAATATATCTGAAAGTCGTTTTAGTCAATTAAGGAATCTATTTTGTATGGCTAGAACATGAATTTATTCTTATCACAGATATGTAGTTGGAAGGTTCATGATTCTTAAGTTGGGTTAAATAAGAGAGTTTTAATCCATAGGCAATAATTCTTGACTAGAAACCGAAGGAAAGATTAACCGATTTGTATCAATAAATTGCTTCCCTGCATGTTCGTTTTAGCCTCAACATGCTCATTACTATAGTTCAGACTCAATTTGTATAGTTGTTTTAGATTAGTATAAATTAGGAAACAAACTCCCAAAATCTTCTTGAAACTGTTGTCTGCATTATTAGAGTTAGAGTTTATTAACGCTTGATTCGATTATTACCTTGATCCAGTCCCTGTGGGATCGATACTTGGCTACTCTAGCCATTTTACTACTTGTTCGACCACGTGCACTTGCGTGTAGGCATTTAAAAAAACCCTGAACACCGAAGTATTTCAAATGGCCCAATATATCTCGGGAAGCTTGCCCTGCTTTTCAAACCTCATCACCCCCTTCATAGAGGACACCTTGACTAGCACTTGATCCCCTTCCATGAACTCCATGTCCCTTACTTTCTTGTCTGTGTACTGCTTCTGCGTACTCTAACCAGCTACCAGGCTTTCTTGAATTATTCTAACTTTTCCAAGGACTCCTTTAACAAATCAGTCCCCCAAGGCCTCACATCAAATGTATCTAACCACCCAATTGGAGACCTGCACTTTGTCCCATACAAAGCTTCAAATGGTACCATGCCAATGCTCGAGTGATAGCTATTGTTATAGGAAAACTCTGCCAAGGGTAAGAATTTGTCCCAATGGCCCCCAAAGTCTATTACACACTCCTGGAGCATGTTCTCCAAAACCTGGATAGTCCATTCTGACTGTCCGTTTGTTTTGAGGATGAAAGGCGATGCTCAAGTCCAACCTCATATACAACTTAACCTGCAAGGTTCTCTAGAAATGAGAAGTGAACTGAGTGCCCCTATTTGATACAATTGAAATAGGCACCCCATGTAATCGAATTACTTCCTTCATGTACAACATAACTACTTTCTCGGCAGTGTAAGTCACTTGGACCTGCAAGAAATGAGCAGGCTTGGTCAAAATATCCACTATGACCCAATTTGAGTCAAATTTCCCCAAAGTCTTGGGAAGACAAACCACGAAGTCCATAGCTATCCTCTCTCATTTCTACTCAGGGATAGGCGTTCTCTAAAGTACTCCTCCAGGCTCTTGGTGCTTGTACTTCACCTGCTGACAATTCAAAAACTGAGCAACGTAGTCCACAATATCCCTCTTCATTTTCCCCATCAATAGTGTTGTTTTATATTGTGGTACATCTTGGTGACTCTGAGGTGAATGGTGTACCTCGAGTTGTGACATTCTGCCAAGAGAGTTTTAATTAGCTCACCAACTCGAGGAACACACCCCCGCTTCTTTATTCTCAAGCCCCCTTCATAATCTGACATTGCTTCCTTGGCTTCTTCTAGCAGAACTTTATCCTTGATCATATCCAGCTTTTCATCTTCAAACTGTCTATCTTTTATTTCCTCTAGCAGCAAGGATTTAGCCTCCATGTTGGCTAGCATCCCACCGATTTCTGTTAGCAACAACCTCACCAAGCTATTTGCCAAAGTCTGGACTTCCCTAGCCATTGGTCGTTGAGTAGATTCCAGCAAGATAAACTGCCCATGCTCACCGTCGTCCGACTCAACGCATCTGCTACAACATTGGCCTTTCCTGGGTGGTACAAGATAGTGATATCATAATCCTTGAGCTGCTCCACCCACTTCCTCTTCCTCAAAATTGAGATCTTTCTGGGAGAATATGTACTGAAAGCTGCGATGATCCGTGAACACCTCACATCGAGCTACAAAAAGATAGTGCCTCCAATTTTTTAGGGCAAACACCACTGTTGCTAACTCGAGGTGGTGCGCTGGCTAATTTCTTTCATGCACCTTCAATTTTCTTGAGGTATAAGCGATGACCTGTCCTTCCTACATTAAGACAGCACCCAACCCAGACCGTGAGGCATCACAATAAACAACAAAATCTTTACCTTCCACAGGTAACACCAGGATAGGTGTTGTGGTCAGCAAAGTCTTGAGTTTCTGAAAACTTGCTTCACATTCCTCTGACCACTAGAAAGGTACATCCGTTTGAGCCAACTTGGTCAATGCTGAAGCGATGGAGGTGAAACCTTCACGAACCGATAGTAGTAATTGGACAGCCCAACAAAAAACTCTGAATTTCTGTCACATTCTTTGGCCTCGCCCAGTTTTTGATTGCCTCCACCTTCTGTGGATCGACTCGGATCCCCTCCTTGGGAGCCATAGGTCCCCTAAAGGACACTAATTCCAACAAAAACTCACACTTGGTGAACTTAAGCATACTACTGCTTCTCCTTTAGTAAACACAACATAAATTTTAGATGATTTTCATGCTCCTGCTTGATCTTAGATTACACCATGATATCGTCAATAAGCACAATAACAAAGGAATCCATGTAAGGTTTGAAGATACCATTCATTAGTCTCATGAACGCAGCTAGGGAATTAGTGAGTCTGAATGGCATGACCAGCAACTCGTAGTGGCCATACCTGGTCTGAAAGGTTGTTTTGGGAATATCCTCAACCCAGATATTTAACTGGTGATAATCGGACCTCAAATCAATCTTTGAAAAAAATGCTGCCCCCTATAATTGATCAAACAAATCATCTATTCGAGGAAGAAGGTACTTGTTTCAAATAGTTACCTTGTTCAACTGGCAGTAGTCGACGCACATTCCCATACTACCATCCTTTTTGTTTACAAACAAAATCAGAGCACCCCACAGCAACACACTTGGTCTGATGAATCATTTACTAAGAACCTCCTACAACTTCTCCTTGATTTCTTTCAGCTCAGCAGGTACCATTCGATATGGTGGAATAGAAATGGGTCGAGTACCTGGTGCCTAGCCTGTACAGAAATCTATTTCACGGTTCGACGGCATACCGGGCAAATCTACAGGGAACACCTCTTAAAACTCACAAATAACCGAGACCAACTCTATGGAAGGACCCTCTGAACTAGTGTCCCGAATATGCGCCAAATATGCTAAACAACCCTACTCTATCAACTTATGGGCACGAATATACAAAATAAGTTTAGTGTCCCGAATATGCGCCAAATATGCTAAACAACCCTACTCTATCAACTTATGGACACAAATATACAAAATAAGTTTCTTAGGAGCAGGTCTACAATTTCCTTTCAACTCCAACATAGACGAATCTGGACACGATATAGTGACTGTCTTAGCATGGCAATCGAGAATGGTATGGTAAGGGGACAACCATGTCATTCCCAAGATTATATCAAAATCAACCATGTCTAAGATCACTAAGTATTCCAGAGTGTGAAATCCTATTAAATCAACAGCGCAATCACGAACAAGCCTATCCACCAATACAAAATCCCCGGCAGGAGTAGACACACATATATGAGTATTATGCATATCATAAATAAGATCCAGACCCAAAGAAAAATAAGAAGAAATATAAGAAAATATAGAGCCTGGGTCAAACAAAGTGATAGCCATTCTATCTGTTACATCCTGTAAGATGTTAGCGGTTAGTATGCATGCACATGAATTTGTGACGAGTAATAGAAGCCTGAAACATGTGGGAAGGACCTCAGAGGCATGTCTAGTGCAGACGTCGTCAAGCGAATTAGCCGAGTCTGATGAGGACAGGGTGTAAAGGGCCAGCCTAGCACACCAGCCGGTCGGCGCAAGGGGCAGCACTACCAGCGCACAGAGCAATATGGGGCGCCAGCCTCTTGGTGCATTGGGCAGTGGGGGACAACACCCTCTTCCACCGCCCATGTGTATATATAAGCCTCCTTGTTTATTTCATTCAATTATCAAATAAACTCCACGACTAAAATTAGAGGAGGCATGTAATTCTCATCAGATTTTCATCAAATTATGCTACCAAACGCCGTCCAAACACAAATTAACTTCGGGTAACGAGTTCTAGGCCTACGAAAAGTATTTCTATGGAGTTATTTATTGAAAATTCACTCAATATATTGGAACCCAACCGAGTAAAGGTTGTCGAAATTTCTCCAAATTGAATCCTAAAGGGCCTATGTATGTTATTTTGCGTGATAGTGGGGCCTAGTTTAGCTTTTAATTAGCAGCATTATTGGCTATAGCAAAGTTATGACTACCTGTTTTTATCTTGCTATAACTAGACAGCATAATGGTCACGTAGGCCCGCATAGGATCCCTTTATTGCGTGTTGTTGGTTAACTGTTTTATTTTTACAGGTGGCTATGCGGCCTTGCCAGCTGAAGGATGTGTTCACAGCTGAGATATAGCTCATTATTTTCTTGATTTGAAGAGCAAGCATGCACCAAAAGTGCATAAGCCCAGTCAAGTCAGTTCAGATCCCAGTATGGCACCAGGTGCGGGTCATGCCTCCCAAGGTTGGGCATGACAAACTTTGTATCAGAGCAGGTCGTATCTTGTGGAATCTGCGAGCCGTGTCTAATAGAGTCTTTTTTATGGGTGTGTTGTGCACCACATTTTATATGAAGGAGGCTGCGGGGCATAATAGTGTGGTTACCCTCCTTTATTCTCCAGTCATGCTATAGAGTTATATTGTATAGGGTTAAGTCCCCAAGCTTATCCTATCCTGCTTATCTATAGAGAAATGTCGGACACGCGATAGATTACGACCGGTCAGAAGCTAGATGTTGGGGAAGGAGAGGGCACTAGAACGGTGCCCCTGTCAGACCCATCCCGATCTGAAGGAGATAAGTAGACTTTATCTCGGTCTCCCCAGCATTCTCCACCATGCCAGGAGTCTTCCAAGACGGCAGATGCGTTGGAACCACCTCCAACAGTCCCTATACCTATATCATAAAATCAGGAGGTTAGGAGCGTTGTCTATATGTTAGCTCAGATGATGGTCGCTCAGCGCCAGCCCGCGGTACCAGTGGTTGCTAAATCTTCGGGAGGACCTGAAAGTTCGAGGGTCCGAGAGTTCCCAGCCCTAAATCCCCTACAGTTCACAGGGACAAAACGGGGAGAGTACCCTCAGGATTTCCTAGACCAGTTACAATGGATTTTAGGGGTGATGCATGTTGTATCCCCGAAGTCAGTTGAGTTAGTAGTATTTCAATTAATGGAAATAGCATTGTTGTGGTACGAGAGCTGGCAAAGGTCCCAAGGAAGAGACGCTCCCCCTCAGACTTGGTCTAGCTTCTTAGAGGCCTTTATGGATCGCTACTGGCCATGAGAAATCTGACAGGCTCTAGTGGACCAGTTTTTGCACCTGGCTCGATGAGTGTCTGAGAATATACTATGAGATTTTACTCCTTGGCCATATATGCGCTTTCTCCAGTAGATACCAAGCCAGCTGATAATGCTCAAACCACACCTCCTACTAAAGTATGAAACAGACATTATCAATAAAGAACCCAACAAAGAGGTCGAGGTCGAACGCACAGGGAATATGGAAGATCTAGACTAATATTGGTAAGTGAACTTGTTGGTTATTTTCTCCAATTGGGGGGGTTTAAGAAAAATAATGATTAAAAACAATGATTGAAATTGTGATGTAAAATCAAGAATTAAGACTAACTAGGGTTTGTGTTCCCCATGGGTTCATAATTGCTTCGGGTATATGCACGTGATCAATACCAATACTTACTTGTAGAACTGATATCTATGGTTTATCCAAACGACTGGTTTGTCCCTATTGAATGACTATACTCAATCACCGGGTCTGGTTTCATGAGCGATTTTAAATTAACCGTTATCAATTTGTTCATAATTTAATTATCTTGCGACCACAACTCAAGTTAATACAATGATCATCAAGATCAATGGTTTGTTGTAATTCTCATTTCCTAATCTCTACCTCTCAAGGCTCAAGCAAGTAAAGAATTCGGGTAATTCCTAACATTGTAAACCATTACGAAATGTTTAAGCATGAAGAGAATACAATACAAGTGTCTTGCATTGGTTTTGAATTACTTTTGTGCAACCCTAGCTCATTAATCCATCATGATTCCCACAACCCTAGGTATGGAGGTTTTAGCCTCTCATAGTTGCAAGGTTGTGATATGCATTCATAATTAAACACATAAATCAATACTTACAATGGTGGATGAGAGAAAAACTTCTTTGATTATATCCAAAATAACTCAAGAACAATTCACAAAAATCAAGAAGAAATCAAGAAAAGGATGATCACAAGCCAATCAACTCAATTCTATGTTGTCTCGATGTTCTCTCAAGTTCTCCCACGTCTTCTAACCTCTTCTTTTGAAAATAAAACATAAAAAGTATTTATACAGATATAAGAATCCTTTTCGTAAGCTAGCAAAGTAATTTTCCATAACTGGTGCTTCTGAGCCACGACAGATGCTACAACCCCTAGCAGGGATGTACGGATCGTACCTGCTATCTGGATGTCCTTGGATGGCTAAAATTTGGCCAAGTGTTGGGCCTTGGTACGACTTGTACATTCTTCCTGTGAGTCATACTGTTCTTCCGTGGCTTGACTCTGAGAATTCTCAATTTTGCTGAAGTTCTTCACGAGTGTGATGGTATGACTCATACCTTGATGCCACGACTCGTACTGTCTATCCGTGTTAAGAGAGCCTCTTGTGTAATTCTTCTAAATATTTCGACGACTCAATGCTACGGCTCGTACAAGCTTGTACGACTCATACTGAGAGTCATATGATGCACTCTTCACAACTTAGCCATCTGAAACTTTTCACGGTCTTCAGTACAACTCGTAGCATCAACCTAAGGCTCATACTGAGACTTGTGACTTTAGCCCATTTTCTGCACCTTCAAGCTACCTTTTGCACATTCATTCTCCAATACCTAATTGTCCTGTAACCAAAGAAAAAGTTCCTTATATACATATAAACACACCTAAGTCCGTGCTATTTTCTTAGTTTTGATCGTCGAAAATGTTGTAATCTCACAGCGCATCAAAACCCTCAACTTAAGACTTTTGCATGTCCTTAGGCAAAGAAAAGAAAAAACTAAACACGATGCTCAACTAGAAAATAAATCTAGAATACTACAGAAAATACCAAACAAAACTTGCACTATTCATTCAACAACTTTTGATCCTTCTTCTATGAACCATCATCAGCTAATGTACTACAAACAACCACAAAACATGCTAAGAAGGGATCAAGATATCTCATCTAGCTATCAACAGGCAATGAAGTCATCAATGCTTTTCGCACAGACAAATGGTAAAAGTAAACATAGCCCATGTACCCTCACAAAAAATGAAATCCCCACTCATAGATATATTCTCAGATATTGCATGGAACTAAACAAGCGATACTCTCACTCTGAAAAAGAAGTTTCAAGTACTGTGTATCATGTCATGCCCCACCTTGAGAGGTATGACTGGCACCTGGTGCCCTACTAGGACCTAAACTAATTTAACTAGTCCTATGCAATCTTGGTGCAGGCTTACTCCCCAAATCAAGAAAACAACAGGCTATATCTTGGCTTTAAATACAACCTCCGGCCGACGAGGCCTTATAGCCACCTTTAAAGGAAAACAACAAATAAGAAACAGGTAATAACAGGGAATCCTATGCGGGCCAACAAGACCACCATGATGTCTAGTTATGACTATAAAGTAAAACCAGTGCTAAGCGAAACTATGGCTAACAAGGCTACTAATCTGCCAACTAAACAAGGCCCCACACGGACAACACATAAATCGAAACACATATGGGTCCCACACAGCCAATAACAGATAACCACAGGAAAATAGAAACAATCTGCAAGCCTTTAGGAGCAATATGATTGTCGGGATAGTGGCCCTACCTACTCATAATTGTACAATCAAAAAACGTAAACTTTCTGTCTACAAGCTCCAAAAGAAAGGAGCTAACTGCTCTGATGATGCAGGCTGAAAGCTACGAGGGAGTTGCTCCTCGTCTATCCGTACCTGCAGGCAAGTAATGCAGCACCCCAGAAAGGGTATCAGTACGATATGTACTGAATATGTAAGGCGATAACTGTAAATGACTGAAATAAAGAAATATAAATGAAACTAACTGAAATGAAGGGGTAGAGATCATTGTTCGGTGTTTTTGCTTTGGGTATAAAGCTACACGCAAGTGCACGTGGTCGAACAAGTAGTAAAGTGGCTTAAGTAAGCCAAGTATCGATCCCACAGGGACTGGGATAAGGTAGCAATCTACTCAAGTGTACTATATTTTAACTCTAACAATGAAGACAACAGTGCAAAGAAGAGTTTGATATTTTGATTTCTAATTTTATCCTAAATTTACAAAGATTATATAATTTGAGTCTGAACTATGAATGTGAGCATGCTGAGGTTAAACGAACATGTAAGGAAATAAATTATCGATATAAATTGGTTAACTTTTCCTCCGGTTGCTAGCCAAGAACTATTGCCAATGGATTAAAACTCTCGTATTTAACCCAACTCAAGAATCATGAACCGTCCACCTACATTTCTGTGGTTAAACGAAATTCATGTTCTAGCCATACAAAACCAGTTCCTTAATTGACTAATATGACTTTCAGGTATATTTCTATCATGAAGGTAAATCAATTCTCAATTTTCCCAAACTAAGAAAAGATCATATCCTATTGATTCACAACTTTCCAATTTCTTGCTCTCTCGAGTGAAACTGGACTTTTTAGATATACATTAACATAGGCCACACATTAATGCAGTAAGAACAAGAATCAATAGAACAACCATGGAAGAAAAGATGAAAAACCAACTTAATCAACAATCACATTTAATTACAATTGTTCTTAACCTCAGCAAGAAGAGGATTTAGCCACTCATTCGTGGATTAAACATCGTTAAATGAGTGTTAAACATACGAGCAATTGAATTAAAGAATAAGGAGATAGAGAAAAACCCTAAGATTTTCGTCCCCTCAACTGCATGTAACCCACGTTCTTGCTCCACCAAGTTAGAATATTGAAAAATGAACCTAAGTGTTCTATTTATACTAGTGGGAATTTTTCCTGGAATAACAAGAAACGTGTCACCGAGTGCATCGCGGAGCACTACCTCCGTGACACGCCACTAACGCGGAGCCTCACTGGAAATTGACTGTCTAGATAATAAGGCCCAACGTGGCACGGCGTGCAACGCGGGGCTAGGCTAACGTGCCACGGCCCCAACACGCACCCACACTGGAATTTGGCCAAAAATTCCCTACCCAGGCAGAAGGCCTCCGTGATGGCAGCGTGACACGGCTCCATCGCGGAGCCCCTTTAATTTGTGCCTTCCAATGCTTTGTCCTTTGCTACCTTCCGAGTCCAACCCCGATCTCTCCCAACACGCATTTTAGCTTCCCAAAATTACATTTCACCTGCAAAACAACGCTAATCGTGTTGGTTAGTATAAATTCACATTTTATTATAAATCACATGAGAATGTATAAAGATTGATAGATAAACAAGGCTAAAATGACACATTTAAGTATCACTTGGGCATATAAATTTTTTCAAGATCACTTACCCCACACTTAAATCCTTGTTCGTCCCCGAACAACAATCTTACACCTCATGCAATTTACACCCCAACCTGGCTACTTTGGTTCGACAATTAAGGCTACAGTCATACCGATTATTCAATACAGCAAATCATCAAGAAAACACGCATGGTCCTATCAATGCAATGACCTTCAACACATCAAGACCTCCTAGACTGAAGAATCGACTCTCGATGTTGGCAAACTCATGCGAATCAGCTGATAAAGATATCCGACATGAAACTTAATCTCTCATCAAGCATGTTACCTCACAACACAAGAGAATTTTCCCCTTTTTAATCACATGAACTCTAACGGTTACATGTAGGGGCATATAAACACAATTTCACTCTCTCTCCCAAAAGAATTCACATGCATCATGTCATGAACCATAGGCTTGCCCTTAGTGTATTACTCCATTAATATAAGGAAATGTGATGTGGGATCACGTAGGACTTTAACGGGTTGTAATCTAAGCTACGGAACTAGTAAATATTGGGCTAGCCAATAATAGCCACTAGCATCCTTAAGCGCCTTTTCAATACATCCCATCAACTCATGGGCATTGTTTCTTCCTTCATCCTCCCCTTCTTGAAGTCTGTCTTTAGTTTGGCCCATATCTTTAAGCACACTTGACTCGATAATAAAGATTATTCAGACACCTTCATTATATTTTATTTATAACAAGTGCACCTTCTACCTTTTCTTTCCTTTCATCACTCTGCTTTTCTTTTCTTTTCACCATTCTCACTCTTTGACACTTTGGAAAAATTATTTTCTCTTCTTAAGCGCTTAAGAGTTTTTGGATCAAATTTACGGCTAATGAAAAGAAGGGGTAAAGCTCGGTTTACACATTTGGACACAAGAAAAAAATAATAGGCTAAAGGCTCAACGGGCTAACTAGGGTGTACATTCAAGGTGGGTGCAATAATGAAAAAGAGAAACTTTCGGTTAAAACAAAGAAATGCCTACATCCTTTCCTACAATACACCTCCTTCATTTCGTTTTGTACACACACCAGGCAAGTTCTAGACACTTCACAATGGCATGGAATAAACAAAGCCTCACTTCACACTTATTGCACATGCTCAATTCATGACGTATTTACAGACTCTTCAATCAGCTAATTACAAGAATTCAAACATTAAGCCTCAATCACACTGAATCGACTCTATGTCCTAGGTATCTCAACATATTTACAAAGTTACATGCTTTCATACGAATCACCTTTGCATTTCCAATATCAACTACAACATGCAACCAGGATTCCGCAACCATAAAGTAACTACAGGTTTTGGGATGCACCCCACAAAAGAAAACAACTGAAAAATAAATGAAAAAAAATCTACTCCTAACGACTACATTTCCCTTAAGACGGTCGTCATCCATCCATCATAGGGAACGGTGACTAACTAGGACTTCAGTTCAATGGGACCATTCTCAGTAAAAGAACCGAAAACAAACGCCGAGAAACCCAAGAATTGAAAAAAAGAAATTTTAAAAATTTAAAAATATCGATCATTTCAATAAAACAAAAATATGTACAAAATCAGCTAGCAAAAATATTCAGCAACACACAACAGTCTCACATTTAATTACAATACAGAACAAAAACTTCACAATCACAAATCACAGGGTCACAAAAGTTTTCATCAGGCACAACAACAGAACAGAACATACACAACAACACAACCAGCACCTAACTACTCCCTCCCCACACTTATCTCGAACATTGTCCCCAGTGTTCACAAAAATTCACATAGCACAAAAATTGGGTGGTGGAACTTCCTGATCAATCAAAATACTCAACTTCTTCATCAGGTGCTGCTGCTTCATCTCCCATGTCTGAATCACCCTCATCGTCATCATCGGACTCCACATCGGAGTCCTCACAACGTGTCTCCTCATCTGTGGGGACATCATCATCCGTGGGCTCTACAAAAGTTGGCCCCACTCAGCATAGAGCCCTAGAATTTTCGCCAAAAGGGTAGTCTAGCTCGAGCTGCCATAGCTCCTCCTCTATTGCCGGCCTCCCGCCTATCCGTAGCTAGAGCATATACATCCTGTACATGCGAGCCATGTACTGATCATCCCGAGCATGTCGCTCATCTAGTGTAAGCACTGGCCCGTGGGTGGTGTCGGGAGCCTTAGTTTTAGTGACATCTAAGGCCCGCCGCTCCATCTGCGGGATATAGTCAAGGGCCTCTTCCTCAATGTCCAGGCCCCTCAGGAACGTGGTGAGTAATCCACCAAATCCATATTTGTGCCCCTGATGCAACCGGGCTCTCTTCATGGCGGAGATAATCACCGTCCCCACGTTGATCTCCAGCCCTTTCATCAGGGCATACACCAAGCATACACGATCCCGAGCTACATCCGTCATATGCACCCCCTGGATTAGGCAGGAACACACGATCTTAAGCCATATCCTGGCTTCCCTGTTCATCTGTGAGTAGGGCAAAGTCTGATGGTAGCCCCTCTCCTTATGTCTGCTCCACCTAGTCGTCGATCGGGTTCCACACAAATTGCGTCTGATGTCCGCGTATGGTGGAGTGATATTCAGCTGCCGAAGTATGTGGGCGTCTGTGTCCCGCGCCCCTAAGATAGCATTGAGGTGGTGGGGTTCAAAAGTGACTATTTGCCCTCTTATTTTGATGGTGTGACTTCTGAGAGTCGGGTTCCAGTTGGCGTAGAATTCCCGGATCAAGTGCAAGTTGCATTCCTTGGGCTCTTCAAAAATGAAGTTCAGCCTAACTGCCTCGATCCTCTGGACAATCCTGGGGAACTCCTGTGCCAACGGTTCCCTTGCTATGTGTTCCTCGGGGAAGTACTTGTTCTCCTTGTGTTTTGTGTACCACTTCTTCCCCTCCTCAGTCACCCACCTGGCTCCATATTGACGGCATTGGACACGTGGAACCACTGGGACCGCTGTGCCCAGTCTAATTCTTTTTCTGCAGGCGCCAGATGTTGATGCGCCTTTTCCCTTGTCCTGCTTGCTTGCCATTTTTCCTATCTACCCAAATAGACAAGATCAATGTTAAGCCAATTAAAATTTGCTTCGACTAAGGTTGGGTTAAGCTAGGCTACCCCACTCTTAGTCCTTAGCCAAAATTACAACATTAAGGCAAGATCGTGCTTACTTACACAAACAAAAAACAAAACATAACAAACATGCTTAGTGCATTTGGAGAATTCGACGGTATATATTGTATGTACTACTCAGATTTCGTACAGCTAGCCACAATCATTACCATCGATAACATTTTATCCCATAGCACTTAGCAAGGAAAAACAAAAGACAAATTTAAATACATGATACTCTACAATTCACCCAATTCTTGCAAATTCCAATATTTCCTTCACCCGAGAATCCGTCGGTCTTTTAGCATAGTAACAGTTAGCACATCGACTCATCTCACTCAACATGTACAACCCAGCATGAATTTCACTAGTTCAACTAAATTTTTCCCTTTCAAACTCAAATCCAAGCCCTAACTATGATTTTATCAAAAATTCGATTAAACTATGTAATTAACGAGTTCAAGCAATCACAATGATACTCCGAACATCAATCAACAATAATTCAATCAACTTAGGTTAAGTTTAGCTCATATCACATGTTCAATATCGAAGAAAATCAACAAGAAATGAGATAGAATTGAACAACATACCTTGAATCCGAAGAATTGATGAAATCTCGATGAAATTCTTGGCCTAAGTCCGTGTCACGTTGAGGGGGAAGGGGTTTTTTGGGAGGTTGGTCGTGGAAGATATGAAAAATGAGGAAAATAGAGGGGGAATCGGGGTTTAAAAGTGGGAAATTCGCGTGGGTCACCCAGCGACCCGGTGTGACCCGTCACGATATACACTGCAACATGTCACGGAGGGTAACGCAAAGCATGCCCTCCGTGACACGGAGTTATCGTGGGGGTGTTCTGAAATTTTAAAAATTCCAGATTTACACCTCAACGTGTCACGGAGGGTAACGCGGAGGCCCTCCTCCGTGACACGAAGCCATCGCCCTACCTCACTGTTTTGCCACTTTTTATTATTTTTCATACCTCAAATTTTCCTTTGTGATCCCTTGCACATTTATCCTCCGTTCAACCTGAAATTCATCTTACGGCAAGAAATTGGTTAGAATTATAGGTTTCACTCAAAATAAAAATAAAAATAAAAATAAAAACTAAAAATTTTGTTGTTAATCAAGAAAAAGAAAAAAAGAAATCTATTCACAATTTCAAAGAAAATTTTCACGGGTTGCCTCCCGTGCAGCGCCTGGTTTACCATCGCGGCTCGACGTCATTCAGCTTAGTCATCTTCTAGGGTGATGGACATTTTCTTTCGACCACCGTCCTCACCCCAGTAGTGCTTACATTGCTCCGGTGGTTTTCCCAATAACTCTCGTGAATCACTTATCTGCGCATCATCACCTTGATCAATCACGTTGATCACCGAGAGTTCCTCGTATACAGTCGGGAGCTTGGTGGCCTTGTATACATCGAACACTTCCACCTTGTCGTGTGCTCGCATTGTTAGCTGCCCTGCAGCTACATCAATCAGCACTTTCCCGGTCGCCAAGAAATGACGTCCCAAAATAAATGGGACTTCCGCGTCTGGCTCAAAATCCAGCACAACGAAATCTACCGGGAAGATAAAGGAGCCCAGTTGCACCTGCACATCCTCCACAATGCCATCAGGTCTGGCTAAGGACCGATCTGCTAGTTGCAAGATCATTGTTGTTGGTCTAGGACTCCCTAGATCCAACTTCTTGAATACCGATGATGGCATCAAATTAATGCTCGCTCCCAAATCACATAATCCGCGAGCTCGGATATTCTGCCCAATTGTAATTTGTATAGTAAAGCTCCCAGGATCTTTGAGCTTTGTAGGCAGTCGGTTTTGTATCCGGGAAGTGCACTCATCCATGAGAGCTACCGTATCATACTCAGTCAACCGACTTTTGTTTGCCACAATGTCCTTTATGTACTTTGCATATTTCGGCACTCCCTACAAAACATCAACAAGAGGTAAGTTAATATGTACCTGTTTCAGCACCTCCATGAATTTCTTTAAACACACCTCCTCCTTGTGTTTCTTTAATCTTTGAGGGAACGGGGGTGGTGGTCTTTCTGATTCAGCTTCCTTTTTCTTCTCCCTCTCATCACTTTGCTCCCTCTCAACTTCTACTGCTCCCGATTGTTGAGGTGGTCTTTCTGGTTCCACCTCTTTCAGCTGTAAACCACTCCTTGTGGTCACCACATTCACCTGCTTGGGATTGGGATCTGTGTCACACGAAAGTCCTCCTGGTATTTTGGGCTCCAGCAAATTGCCCAAATTGATATTCAAGTGCCTTAGTAGCTAACTGGTTGTTCTTTACCTCGGCTGCCAATTTCACATAGTCAGCCTGCAATTGAGCTTGGTTAGCTATCATCGTCTTGAACATCTCCTCAATGCTGGGTGATGGTGGTGGAGGAGGTGAATTGTTGTTTCTATATTGTGCCTGATAGTTCTGCTGCCCTCCTTGATTCCTCTGCGCCCCCTAACTCGAACTTTGTCCTTGATGGTTGTTGCTACCCCAAGAAAAATTCGGATGATTCCTCCAGTTGGAATTGTAGTTGTTGCCATACTGTTGGTGGTTGTTCCTCTGTACATTTCCCATAAAGCTCACCAAGTCAGGATTTGCTCCACAACACTCAGTTGAGTGCTCACTATTCCCGCACACTTCACACCAAATCTGCTGCACTGCATTCACTGGGGCTTGAGGCTGGTTCATTGTCATTTTACTGAAGTGGGTGTTGAGTTGATTCTATAAAACAGCTATCTGTGCAGCAATAGCTATAAAACCTTCCACTTCTAGAACTCCTGCTGCTTTCCTTGTTCCTCCTCTTGATGAATCAGCATTCCACTCTGGATTTCCCTGCGAAATATGGTTTAACAAGGTATACAGCTCCTCATAAGTTTTCTCCAATGCTTGTCCCCCGGCTGCTGAGTCTAGCAAGATTTTTGTGTGGGGTTCCAAACCCTCTATAAAGGTGTGCACCAGCACATCATTGGATTGATGATGATGAGGACAATCCCGCAACATGGACTTGAATCTCTCCCAAGCTTGATATAAATTCTCTCCCTCTCTCTATTTAAAACTTAGAATTTGACTTCTAAGTCTTACTGTTTTACCGGATGGAAAAAATCGTATCAAGAATATCCTTGCAAGATCATCCCAAGTAGTAATAGAATTTGGTGGCTCAGCTTTCAACCACCTCTTGGCTTCTCCCAATAGTGAGAATGGGAACAATGTAAGCCCGACATAATCTGATGACACTCCAGCGGGAATGTAAGTGTCACTTATCTCCAAAAAATTTTGGAGATGCTGCTGTGGATCCTCATGAGGGAGACCTGTGAACTGCCCGCTGGTGTGCAGCAATTGCACCATGTTTTGCTTGAGCTCGAACCTCCCTCCTGGCTCAGGTTTGCGGATGCTAGATGTGACATTGTTAGCATGTGGGATTGCCACCTCGCGAACCGGCCTAGCTGCTACTTCCTCGGGCACTAACATTGCCCGTACTACTGGTGGATTCTGTTGTTGCTCCATAATTGTTTGTCTGAGCAACTGCAGCTTTCTCTCTAGAGCTTCTCTCCGCTGACGATGAAATAGTCTTTCAGGCTATAAATATGAGTCCACCAGCTACTTGTCTCTTGCTAGTGTTCAACAGAGATTATATCTGCAAAATACAGGCTAAGACCAAGTTGTAAACACTAAGAAAAATAATATAGTAAATTAACACTTAATAAAAATTCACCAATTGCCAGTCCCTGGCAACGGCGCCAAAAACTTGTTCGGTGTTTTTGCTTTGGGTATAAAGCTACACGCAAGTGCACGTGGTCGAACAAGTAGTAAAGTGGCTTAAGTAAGCCAAGTATCGATCCCACAGGGACTGGGATAAGGTAGCAATCTACTCAAGTGTACTATATTTTAACTCTAACAATGAAGACAACAGTGCAACGAAGAGTTTGATATTTTGATTTCTAATTTTATCCTAAATTTACAAAGATTATATAATTTGAGTCTGAACTATGAATGTGAGCACGCTGAGGTTAAACGAACATGTAAGGAAATAAATTATCGATATAAATTGGTTAACTTTTCCTCCGGTTGCTAGCCAAGAACTATTGCCAATGGATTAAAACTCTCGTATTTAACCCAACTTAAGAATCATGAACCGTCCACCTACATTTCTGTGATTAAACGAAATTCATGTTCTAGCCATATAAAACCGGTTCCTTAATTGACTAATAGGACTTTCAGGTATATTTCTATCCTTAAGGTAAATCAATTCTCAATTTTCCCAAACTAAGAAAAGATCATATCCTATTGATTCACAACTTTCCAATTTCTTGCTCTCTCGAGTGAATGTGGACTTTCTAGATATACATTAACATAGGCCACACATTAATGCAGTAAGAACAAGAATCAATAGAACAACCATGGAAGAAAAGATGAAAAACCAACTTAATCAACAATCACATTTCATTACAATTGTTCTTAACCTCAGCAAGAAGAGGATTTAGCCACTCATTCGTGGATTAAACATCGTTAAATGAGTGTTAAACATACAAGCAATTGAATTAAAGAAGAAGGAGATAGAGAAAAACCTTGAGATTTTCGTCCACTCGACTGCCTGTAACCCACGTTCTTGCTCCACCAAGTCAGAATATTGAAAAATACACCTAAGTGTTCTATTTATACTAGTGGGAATTTTTCCCGGAATAACAAGCAACGTGTCACGGAGTGCATCGTGGAGCACTGCCTCCGTGACACGCCACTGACGCGGAGCCTCACTGGAAATTAACTGTCCAGGTAATAAGGCCCAACGTGGCACGGCGTGCAACGCGGGGCTAGACCAACGTGCCACGGCCCCAACTCTCACCCACACTGGAATTTGGCCAAAAATTCCCTACCCAGGCAGAAGGCCTCCGCGATGGCAGCGTGACATGGCTCTATCGCGAAGCCCCTTTAATTTGTGCCTTCCAATGCTTTGTCCTTTGCTACCATCCGAGTCCAACCCCAATCTCTCCCAACATGCATTTTAGCTTCCCAAAATTACATTTCACCTGCAAAACAACGCTAATCATGTTGGTTAGTATAAATTCACATTTTATTATAAATCACATGAGAATGTATAAACATTGATAGATAAACAAAGCTAAAATGACACATTTAAGTATCACTTGGGCATATAAATTTGCCCAAGATCAATCATACTTGAGTAATAGAACTTCTCACTATCTAATTCATTAATAACTAAAGCAAACAAAAACCTTATATGGCCCCCATAAGCTGGAAGGTACGATCAACACAAAACATGAAATAACGACTGAATCGATAACTTACCTTAACTACATAGTCTGTACCAAGTCTAAAACAAATGAGGATATCTGGATTTCATTTCATCTGCAGCTTCCCAAGTTATTTCCTCTCTATTTTTGTTCCTCCATAGTACTCTAACAGAGGTAAAATCTTTAGTCCTCAATCTGCAAACCTATCAATCAAATATAGCAACTGGAACCTCTTCATAGACTAATTCCTCAGTGACTTGGACATCCTCAACTGGCACAACTCGAGACGAATCTCCAATGTACTTTCGTAGCATCGACACATGAAAGACCGGATGAACGGATTCCAATTCTAAAGGCAAATCTAGCTAGTATGCCACCTGGCCTATTCTACGGAGTATTCAATATGGCCATATAAACCTCTGGCTGAGCTTACCCTTTTTGCCAAACCTCATTACGCCATTCAGTGGCGAGACTTTCAAAAACACCTAGTCGTTCACATTGAACTCCAAGTTCCTACGTTGTACATCAACGTAAGATTTCTTGTGGCTCAAAGCTGTCAGTAGACTTTCTCTGATAAGCTTTACTTTCTCTTCTAACTGAGGAATTATATCTGGCCCAATTAACCCTAATTCTCCAGCCTCGAACCAACCAACTGGGGACCTTCATTTCCGCCCATATAAGGCCTCACAAGGTGCCATCTAGATTACCGAGTGATAACTGTTGTTGTAAGAAAACTCAATAAGCGATAAGTTTTCATCCCAGCTGCCTCCAAAATCCAGCACACATGCTTGTAACATATCCTCGAGCATTTGAATTGTACGTTTTGCCTACGCGTCTGTTTGAGAATGAAAGGCCGTACTCAGATTAACCTGCTACTCAAGGCCCTTCTGAAAGGACAGCCAAAATTTAGCTGTAAACTAAGCTCCCCTTTAAGAAATAATCGATGACGGAACACCATGCAATTGGATTATCTCTCTAATTTATAGTTCAACATAATCTTCAGCTGAAAAAGTATCCCTTACTAGCAGAAAATGAGCTCATTTCGTCAACCTGTCAACAATCACCTAGATGGAATAAAATTTACACCTGGTACGAGGTAAACCTGTCACAAAATCCATATTAGTTGCCTCCTATTTCTACATAGGAACTGCTATCTCCTGTGTCAGTCCGTCGAGTTTCTGATGTTCAGCTTTCACCTGCTGACAATTAGGACATTGAGCTACAAATTCTGTTATCTCCTTATTCATTCCCGGCCACCAGTAACTTTCTTTTATATCATGATACATCATTGTTGAACCCAGATGAAGAGAGTAACGGGAATGATGCACCTCTCCCATAATTTTCTTGCGAAGTCCTGCCGCATTTGGAACACAAAGGTGGTCCCTATATCTCAAAACTCCATCTTCGATTACCTGGACATTTGTTACTTCCCCTCGATGAACCTTATCTCTGAGCTGAACCAGGTTAGGGTTTTTGTACTGCCGTCCTTTCACTTCCACAACTAATGATGATACTATTGTGTTCTGAATTACTTCTCCACTGTGTCCTGAATCTACTATACAGACGGCTAAACTGGCTAACTGATGCAATTCTTGGGTCAGCTCCTGTTGTTCTGGCTTCAGGTGTACTAAACTCCACATGGATTTACAAGTGAGGGCATCTTCTACAACATTGGCTCTCCCTGGGTGGTATAAAATATTCACATCATAGTCTTTTAACAGTTCTAACCAGCGATGCTGCCGTAGATTCTACTCTTTCTATGTGAAAATGTATTGGAGGCTTTTATGATTAGTAAAAATATCTACATGAACGCCATACAGATAGTGCCTCCATATTTTCAAGGCATGAATTACCTCGTCCAATTCCAAATCATGGGTGGGGTAGTTCTTCTCATGCTTCCTCAGCTGTCTGGAAGCGTAAGAAATTATTTTACCATGTTACATCTAAACACACCCTAACCCGACACCTAAAGCATCGCAGTATACAGTATAACCCTATGATCCTTCTAGCAAGGATAATACTGGTGCTGATGTCAACCTATTTTTCAATTCCTGAAAGCTCTGTTCACAAGCTTCAGTCCAGTGAAATTTAGCTGCTTTTTGAGTTAACTTGGTCAAAGGCGCTGCTAAGGTGGAAAACCCTTCCACGAACCTTCTGTAATACCCAGCTAACCCCAGGAAACTATGTACCTCGGTCGGAGTGGTAGGTCTAGGCCATGTTTTTACAGCCTCGATCTTTTGAGAATCTACCTGTATACCAGCATATGACACAATATGGCCCAAAAAGGCCATTGAATTTAGCCGAAATTCACATTTGGAAAACTTTACATACAACCAGCGATTCCTGAGTGTTTGGAGCACATTCGTAGGTGATCCGGATGATCTGCCTCTGAGCGGGAATATACCAGAATATCATCAATATATACTATCACAAACAGGTCTTGATACTGTCTAAATATGTTGTTCATCAGATCCATGAACACTGCTGGAGCACTCGTCAACCCAAAGGACATGACTAAAAATTCAAAGTGGCTATACTTGGTCTTGAAAGAAGTTTCTGTAATATCCCTCTCACGAACCTGAACCTAATGGTACCTTGACCTTAAGTAACTTTTTGAGAAATACTTTCCCCGTACAACTGGTCAAACAAATCATCTATTCTCGGAAGCAGGTACCTACTCTTGATAGTAACCTTATTCAACTGTCGGTAATGTATACATATGCGAAGGGAGCCATCCTTCTTTCTCACAAATAGGACTGGTGCTCCCCATGGTGAAGTACTCGTTCTGATGAAGCCCTTATCTTGTAGATCTTTCAACTGTTCCTTCAACTCTCTGAGCTCATAAGGATCCATTCAATATGGAGGAATAGATATGGGCTATGTACCTGGTAGTAAATCAATTGCAAAACTGATTTCCCGTTTTGGGGGAATGACAGTAAGTTCATATGGGAATACGTATGGAATTCACTAATGGACTGGAGAGTCAGAGATTCTGCTTGAACATCCTGAACCTTGACAATGTGATAAATACATCCTTTTGCTATCAACTTTCTCTCCCAAAGATAGGAAATAATCCTACCTTTTGGCATGGTTGTACTACCTTTCCACTCCCGTACCACCTCCCCTGGAGATTGGAATCGGACAGTCTTGGTCCAACATTCAACATTTGCATAGCATGGTGTATGCCAATCCATACCCATAATTGCATCAAAATCAATCATTTCTAGTTCTATCAAATCTGCTAAAGTCTGATGACCAACAACTTCTACTGTGGATCCCTGGTAGACCCTTTTAGCTATGATAGAGTCACTGATGGGTATAGACACTGAAAAAGGTCGCTGAAGCGATTCTGGCATAATACTGAACTTCCGGGCTACTAATGGGGTAACATAAGACAGGGTAGATCCTGGATCTATAATTACATAAACAAAATGAAAGAAAATGTCCCGCATACCTGTCACCACATCCGGTGATGACTCTGACTCTTGTCGTCCCAGTAAAGCATAAGTGCGATCTGGAACAGTACCTGAGCTAGAGGCCCCTGGTCTGCCTCGGCCTCTACTGGTTGGAGCTGAGGGCCTACACCCTGTTGGAACTACTGGGGCACGTGACCCTACTAAATATCTGTCCTATCGATCCCAATCACTCTTACCCCTGGCTGGAAAATCTCTCATCTGATGACTCTCCTATCCACAGGTATAAAATGATGTGGAAGCATACTTGCATGCCCCGGAGTGATGTCGACTGCAAATAGGGAAAAGTGGCATGGTGAATCTACTCTACTCCACCCCTCTCTATTGTTGGGAACCTGCTGATTGTGAGCCCTTGTGGGGTCCTGATTGCCCCCGACAACCAGATTCACTCCCCTGCTGCTGTTGTGGGGGTGGGGGTCTGGGGAGTCTACTTGAAAATCGTGGCCTGGGTCTACCCTGGGACTCCACCTACATATCACTAGATCTAGACCTACGATGCTGCTCCTAATTTGCCCTCCTTATCTCCCGTTGCTGCTGTCTAATCCCTTAAATATTCTGTGCAAATGCCAGAATGCGGTCAATATCCATGTCCTCTCGCATAGTGGTCGTAATACAGGTTTCCATATATTTGGGATTCAGCCCCATAATGAACTGGTGCACCCTAGCCAGTATGGTATCTACAAAAGCCTGTGCATATCGGGCCAAGGAATCGAACCACATAGCGTACTCCCGAACATTCATCGACCCCTTCTCTAGATGTAGAAATTGATCAACCCGATCCAGTCGAATTTCCCATGGTAGGTAGTTGTCACACCCCGCCTTGGGGAGTATGACTGGCACCTGGTGCCCTACTAGGACCTGAACTGCTAGACTACTGAGCCTAAGCACATCTGGTGCCTGGCGGGCTCTAACTCAGATTTAGGAAAACAACTGGCTATATAACGGCTGTAAATACAGCCTCCGGCCGACTAGGCCTATAGCCACCTGTACCTGTAATAGCAGCTAACCAGAAACACACTCGTAACAAGGAACCTATGCGGGCCGACAAGGCCACCATGCTGTCTAGTTATCTGTAACCCAATAATGGAATACTAAATACCTACGTTACCGGCAAGGTCACCACTACTGACTAGATAAGGCCTCACACAGCCAACATAAACTGAAGTGCTAAACAGCTATAACATACTACACGGCCTCACATGACTGGCTCAACTGACCACAGGGAAATACATACAGACTGCAAGCCTCTAAGAATACTGATAAGATGGTCGGGACAGGGCCCCGACCTACCCGTACTGTACAACAAAAGGAAAGGATATAAACCTCTGAAATATCATGCTCCGGATGACAGGAGCTGATGACTCTGCACTGGCTGGGATTACGAGGGATCGCCTCCTCGTCTATGAGTACCTGTAGGCAAGTAATGCAGCACCCCACCGGGCGTCAGTACCACTGGTACTGAGTATGTAAAACGATAACTTAAGGAAATATCTGAAAACAACAACACAACTGATGAAACTGAAATAAGAAAGAATAGACTAACTGACTGAAAATATAAAGTTGTGCCTGCTCTTAACTAT
Organism: Datura wrightii; assembly: GCA_035772735.1. Taxonomy (NCBI): domain Eukaryota; kingdom Viridiplantae; phylum Streptophyta; class Magnoliopsida; order Solanales; family Solanaceae; genus Datura; species Datura wrightii. Next base: position 163,767,581 of record JASDFA010000018.1, on the reverse strand, counting down.
ACTGGAAGGAGTAGGAGTCATACCTGGAGATGTATCGTTCTACTGTCGATCTACTCATATCTAGTGTAACATGGCATAACATAACATAGCACACACAAACCTTACCCGGCCCCCGTAAGCCGGGAGGTACAAACAACACGCAATCTATACCCCTACCCCGGTCGTCCCATCTCCTATAATAACTATAAGCATCCTGTCGGTACCCTGGGTATGCTCTTGGGCACGCTGAGCCCCTGACTATAACTGTACCTGAGTCCAGAGGACTCCTGAATCAACACCCGGGCGTATCCGCTCAATAGGGGTGTGTAAGGGCCGACCAAGGCACAATATGGGGAAAGCTGGCATCCCATCTTCGTCCCCTATGGGACGGCATGCCACTCCGTAGAGCGACGTATCCTCGTCCTCTGGCGGACGAGTCGATACAGCTATTAACCCTGGGGCGGTCATGGATGCTAGGTAATCCAACCCCAAAACAATACAATGGTCTCAACTAACAATACTATCTGCATATCCCACATACTGAAGCTAATAGTAGTAAAGTATTTGTACATACTGTGTGCTAAACTAGTGATAGTAATATGTACGTACTTAATACATACTGAAACTGATAATAGTATATATGTATAATTATAATCTCTTGCCATACTGTGCTGAGTCTAATGTTGAACAAGGTATAGTTTTTTTTCTACTGAAAACCATGTTGTATACTGAGTTTCTGTAGTAACATGATTTACTATTTCTGACTTGCTTTCTAAACTTCATTTTAACCTATCATTCTACTTCTGAGATGCCTTACAGGTATTACATTGTTTTACTGGGTTTCAACTGAATACGATAATATCCTAACATTCTGTACTACATCACATACTGAGCATGCTGTGCAGTTCCTAACACTTGTATTAGAATCTATATCATGTCAGCAAGTTTCGTGCTAATTATAACCTGATGCTTCTAATATCATACCAACATTCGTAATAAACATAATACAAGAGTTCTGAACATTCTACTGGTCTTTATGTTACTTTACTATACCGAGATTACTAACTTGCCGAAGAAACTAGCTTTACATACCTTCGCTTCTGATTTCCCGACTAACTGGCGTAGCTTGGTCAGTATTTCCGCTATTCCTCCCAACTGCATTCATATATATGTCAATCAGTACTAAATACAACTTTATTCTGAAGGACGACATCACTTTCGATATAATTATAGCCTAAACTTAGGCTTATCGAAAGACGGTCGAAAACTCGCTATTTTTCCAAAGTCCAGAAGGGAGAAATATTCACTTCATAGCTAGGAATACATAGGCATTAGTTTGGAGCAATTCCACTTACCTTAGTCCGATAGCTCGACGATTCGTCGGCCGTATTTCGCGAAACTAAATCTTAAGGAATGCTCTCTACTGCTAAATACCTCGGTATCTGAGGTTAATTTGAGTTTGGACTACGTTTAGCAGCGTAATCGGAAGAAAATATATTTACCCTCTTCGTTCTTTTCTTTCCGCTGGTCTTTCCTCTCTGTTTTCGCTTGAAATTATAAGAATGATTGATTAAAAACCGAAGTGGGGATTTATATACTTGGGCCTGGACATGGCCAACGTGTCACGGAGCCAACGCGAAAGCTCCATCTCCGTGACATGTTGCCATCGCGGAGGGGCTCTGCCTCGGCTCCTTCCGTGATGGTTCGACAGGTTTCTCGTGCTATCTTTTTCCCGGGCCTTTCTTTAGCACGTATGGCCTTCAAATATGCTTAACCAAAGTGCGAATAGGTCATCTAGGTGCCGGGAATCCTACAGGGTATAACATTCTCCCCCCCCTTAAGAACATTCGTCCTCGAATGTAAACTTCTATTTAGAGGACTTCTCAACTTACTATCTAGGAAAATTTTGGCAGAGTTTCCCCTGTAATATGGACTATAGCAAAAACCTGAAATGCAGAAAAGTCCAACACAGGTACGACACGCAATACTTTAGGATTCACTGGATAGCTAAACATCAATCTTTCTCACTTATTCATACCCAACTATAAGGTATTGCATAAGTAATAATACGGACATACCTGACGCCTGACTAGGCCTGGAATAAGTGAGGATATCTGGTCTTCATATCTTCCTCCGCTTCCCATGTCATCTCCTCTCGGTTCCTGTTACACCACAATACCTTGACAGACGCAATATCTTTAGTCCTCAATCTGCGAATCTGTCTGTCTAGGATAGCTTTTGGAACCTCTTCATAGGCCAGCTTTTCTATAACCTGGATATCCTGGACTGGGACTGCTCTGGACGGGTCTCCTATGCATTTCCTCACCATAGATACATGGAAGACCAGATGAACGGATTCTAATTCTGGAGGCAAGTTCAACTCATATGCTACTCGGCCTATCCTTCGACGAATCTAATAAGGCCCAACAAACCTCGGGCTGAGCTTACCGTTCTTGCCGAATCTCATTACCCCTTTCATCGGGGACACTTTCAAAAATACCCAATCATTCACACCGAATTCCAGGTTTCTGCGCCGCACATCTGCATATGATTTCTGGCGGCTCTGTGCAGTCAGTAGGCGTTCTCGGATAAGCTTAACCTTTTCCTCTGACTGCTGAACAATGTCTGGCCCAACCAATGCTGATTCTCCTATTTCAAACCAGCCAATTCGGCGATCTGCATCTTCACCCGTATAAAGCCTCAAAAGGCGCCATCTGGATGGCTGAGTGATAGCTATTATTATAAGCAAACTCGTATAGGGGCAAATGCTCGTCCTAGTTACCACTAAAATCTAGCACACACACTCACAACATATCTTCGAGCGTCTGAATAGTGCATTCAGCCTGTCCGTCTGTTGAGGGTGGAATGCGGTACTTAATTTAATCCTTATTCCCAGACCCCTCTAAAACGATTGCCAAAATCTAGCCGTAAATTGTGCTCCTCTGTCTGAATTAAAGGATACCAGTACTCTATGCAATCTGACTATTTCCCGGATATACATCTCTGCATAATCTTCGGCCGAGAAAGTAGCTCTTACTGGCAGGAAATAAGCTAATTTTGTCAATCTATCAACTATCACCTATATAGAGTCATATCTGTGTCTGGTACGGGGTAATCCTACTACAAAGTCCATGTTTACTGCTTCCCATTTCTAGAGAGGCACAGCTATGTCCTGAGTTAAACCGCCTGGTCTCTGATGTTCTGCTTTCACCTGTAGGCAGTTAGGACACTGAGTTACAAATTCAGCAATTTCTCTTTTCATACCTGGCCACCAGAAATTTTTCTTTGATATCATGGTACATCTTCGTCGCGCCTGGGTGGAGAGAATAGCGGGCGTAATGCGCCTCGCTCATAATCTACTGGCGAGGCCCCAAAATATCTGGAACACAAATGCGGCCTTTACATCGCAACACTTCATCCCCGGTTACCTAAAAATATGTCACCTCACCTTGCTGAACCTTATGTTCAAGTTGAACCCGGCTGGGGTCTTCATACTACCGTTCCTTTACTTCCACCACTAAAGACAACACTGCGACATTCTGTATTACCGCTCTATTGTCCTTTATTTCTGCTATGTGAATGGCTAAACTGGCTAACTGGTGTAATTCTCGGGACAATTCTCATTGTTCAGGCTGCAAGTATGCCAACTCCCCATAGATTTATGGCTAAGGGCATCTGCTACCACATTAGCCCTTCCTGGATGATACGAAATATTCATTCTTTAAGGCATAAACTACTGCAGCTAACTCCAGGTCATGGGTAAGATGATTCTTTTCATGTTCCTTCAACTGCCTGAAAGCATAAGCTATTACTTTACCATGTTGTGTCAACCCTTTGTACCTTCTGGTGATCCTAACACTGGGGCTGATGTTAACCTGTCTTTTAACTCCAGGAAGTCCTGCTCACACACCTCAGTCTGCTAGAACTTTGCTGCCTTCTGTGTCAATTTAGTCAGAGGTGCTACTAAAGTGGAAAAAATCCTTCCACAAACACTCTGTAGTACCCGACTAACCGTAGGGATTGCGTACTTCAATCGGAGTGGTAGGTCTGGGCTATGTCTTCACTGCTTCAATTTTCTGTGTATCTACCTGTACACTAGCCTCCGACACAATGTGACCAAAGAGGCTACTGAACTCAGCCCAAATTCACATTTAGAAAAATTGACATATAACTGACGGTCATACTGGTTTATTATACTGGAGAATCTGACAAGTAATCTACCGGTATAGCTAGAGCTTATCTGGCCTTCTAGCCGCATGCTAAGGTTACTTGTTGCTGGGATAACCTGAACGACTATCTACACACCATGTGCCCATATCTGATTAGAGGATCCTGACAATAATCATGATCTCTAATAGTCTGGCTGAATAACCTTGACTAACTAAATAGCTGGGTTAAATGATCCGAATGCTGCAATAGTCTAACGATGCTCTACATGTCCTACTCGGACATCTGTAGCTCATGAACAACTGCGGGGTTGTGGACAACTAACTATTTTGTCCTCCTAATTGAAAAATTATGGTGTTGTGCTTAGTCCAACCTACTCTCAGGCGATCCGTCCCTGGATCTTCATAGGGAACCTACCGATCTCCTTGTCTTAGTAAATACTATGCTAGCAGAGCACTACCAACTTCTTACGCCTTATTCGTACCCCCTTGGATTTATATTACTATCCTTGGAAATTCTCAATCTTATGAGCCATTCTGTAAAGACTGGCCTTCTGTTAGGGCTCTGTATCTGAATACCTTACGAGAACCAGCTGAAGTACTAGTCCGTCACTGATTACTGATATGGACTCTTTCTTGGGGTACCCACAGGTTTGTCTGACTGAGACGGTCGGCTGACTTGCGGGGTGTTCCGCATAATAGCTGCTAGGTTGACTAAGGCCAACTCTCACCTACAAGGCTGGGAAAATGATGTACGACCACTTAACATGCCCCGCTCTCTTTTGGTGAGGGGTCCTGCAGTACAATCTGTATATATTTCCTAGCGGCTAACCAAAATCTATGTGACTGTAACCCCCATTGCCAACTACTTACATCATATCTATCATCTGTAGATATATATATATATATATCAACAACTATGTACAATACATACTGAATTTTGTGGTGATACGTAATCTCTAACATGCCTTACTGGATTTCATACTGCACATGATATACCGCTACTACAGTCTAATGATATCTTATATCCTCTCATATAATTTCATGGGATTTGTTTTTCATTCTATTCTGGAAGCAACACACGCATGCACTTTAGCTATGATCTGCTATTTGAAATTTCGCCACTCTTACAATGTGGGGTCAACATCCGAACCTTGTGGCCTTACTTGGCATTATATTAAGGCCCGTGACTGTCTGTTGGACCTTGTCTCTGGACCACACTAGATTGGAGTCTCTGGTTCGGTACCCTCTTACCTTCTCCTTGGGCGGACGTACCGCAACATTCTGAACTACAACCTTACTGTCTCTTAGTTGTTCGTCTAAGGTTTAGTCCTTAACACACGATGTTCTATCAATCTAGAGGTGATTCTGATTTCCCCTCAAAATCTAGTATTCATACTCTTCACCTTCATCTTCCTTAAACTGGGCTATGGGGTTCAAGGTACCTGCCTTACACTATCAGTAAGGTTGCCAGTCAAGTTCCAACTTATACTTCTTCTGACTTGCAGTCGGACCCATCTTATTCATATAATCCCCTTGTCTTTTGGTATCACAGCTAAAATTATAACTATTATCTTGCAGACATACCCTGCCGTCGTTAGCATGCCATGGCGGATTCAACCCTTTCCTGACTTGAACTTGACTCTTACTGGGAGTCCATAACTGACGGATCTCCTACACCCACTTCGAGTAAGCTAGTAGTCTTACTTGCTATTCTGACTTATTACCGGGAGGGTCTGCAGAACTTACATAATCATAAGGGCTCCTTACTCTTTCTAACACTTTCTGAAATCAACCAATCCACCTTCCACTTACTGCCTGCTTTGGGCAACATCATCTCAATCCTTATGCCCTTTGTTACACTGGGATCAAAACTAAGGGGTAGGAATGACTTTTTCTTACTACAACGAAACGAAGACATGGAACTGTACCACACCTGAAGGAATGGAGGTGGGAATCCTACATTTCCCTCTCTTTCTCACACTTATCTGATAATCTAGTATTGTCTGCTATCTTAATCAGGTCTTATATATATATATATCTAACAAATAAATCGACTCATTTATACGTTATGCTTATGACTTCCTATTCTGAAGTTATCGACATATACTGGGGATGGTACCAATAAAAAGATAACATTGGGAGGTCCCCTGTTACCTCCTCCTGCTACTGTAGTTACCTTGTAACTGGCTGATGTTCTCTCCTGTTGCTATATCTGATCTTCTGCCTAGGATAGGATTTCGCTGGTCTGACTTGTATCTCTTTCAAAGAATATGATAAGTTTTAAAAGGACCAACGCTGTACTGTACTGTGCTATGCCACGACCGAGTATGGAAGAAGGGTAACCATCCTATTATGCCTCGCAGACTCCTGCCTATAGTATGTGGTGCACAACACATCCATAGACAAGACTCTACTTAGCACGGCTTGCAGACTCCTTGGGACACGACCTGCTGTGATACCAAGTTTGTCACACCCCGCCTTGGGGGTATGACTTGCACCTGCTGCCCTACTAGGACCTGAACTGCTATACTACTGAGCCTAAGCACATCTGGTGCCTGGCGGGCTCTAACTCAGATTCAGGAAAACAACAGGCTATATAACGGTTGTAAATACAGCCTCCGGCCGACTAGGCCTATAGCCACCTGTACCTGTAATAGCAGCTAACCAGAAACACACTCGTAACAAGGAACCTATGTGGGTCGACAAGGACACCATGCTGTCTAGTTATCTGTAACCCAATAATGGAATACTGAATACCTACGTGACCGGCAAGGTCACCACTATTGACTAGATAAGGCCTCACACGGCCAACATATACTGAAGTGCTAAACAGCTATACCATACTGCACGGCCTCACATGACCGGCTCAACTGACCACAGGGAAATACATACAGACTGCAAGCCTCTAAGAATACTGATAAGATGGTCGGGACAGGGCCCCGACCTACCCGTACTGTACAACAAAAGGAAAGGATATAAACCTCTGAAATATCAAGCTCCGGATGACAGGAGCTGATGACTCTACGCTGGCTGGGATTATGAGGGATCGCCTCCTCGTCTATGAGTACCTGCAGGCAAGTAATGCAGCACCCCACCGGGCGTCAGTACCACTGGTACTGAGTATGTAAAATGATAACTGAAGGAAATATCTGAAAACAACAACACAACTGATGAAACTAAAATAAGAAAGAATAGACTAACTGACTGAAAATAAAAGCTATGCCTGCTCTTAGCTATACTGGAAGGAGTAGGAGTCACACCTGGAGATGTATCATTCTACTGTCGATCTACTCGTATCTAGTGTAACATGGCATAATATAACATAACATAACATAGCACACACAAACCTTACCCGGCCCCCATAAGCCGGGAGGTACAAAAAACACGCAATCTATACCCCTACCCTGGTCGTCCCATCTCCTATAATAACTATAAGCATCCTGTCGGTCCCTGGGTATGCACTTGGGCTCGCTGAGCCCCTGACTATAACTGTACCTGAGTCCGGAGGACTCCTGAATCAACACCCGGGCATATCCGCTCGACAGGGGTGTGTAAGGGCCGACCAAGGCACAATATGGGGAAAATTGGCATCCCATCTTCGTCCCCTGTGGGACGGCATGCCACTTCGTAGAGCGACGTATCCTCATCCTCTAGCGGACGAGTCGATACAGCTATTAACCCTGGGGCGGTCATGGATGCTAGGTAATCCAACCCCAAAATGATACAATGGTCTCAACTAACAAAACTATCTGCATATCCCACATACTGAAGCTAATAGTAGTAAAGTATTTGTACATACTGTGTGCTGAACTAGTGATAGTAATATGTACGTACTTAATACATGCTGAAACAAATAATAGTATATATGTATAATTATAATTTCCTGCCATACTGTGCTGAGTCTAATGCTGAAGAAGGTATAGTATTTTTTCTACTGAAAACCATGTTGTATACTGAGTTTCTGTAGTAACATGATTTACTATTTCTGACTTGCTTTCTAAACTTCATTTTAACCTATCATTCTACTTATGAGATGCCTTACAAGTATTACATTATTTTACTGGGTTTCAACTAAATACGATAATATCCTAACATTCTGTACTACATCACATACTGAGCATGCTGTGCAGTTCCTAACACTTGTATTAGAATCTATATCATGTTAGCAAGTTTCGTGCTAATTATAACCTGATGCTTCTAATATCATACCAACATTTGTAATAAACATAATACAAGAATTCTGAACATTCTACTGGTCTTTAAATTACTTTACTATACCGAGATTACTAACTTGCCGAAGAAACTAGCTTTACATACCTTCGCTTCTGATTTCCCGACTAACTGGCGTAGCTTGGTCAGTATTTCCGCTATTCCTCCCAACTGCATTCATATATATGTCAATCAGTACTAAATACAACTTTATTCTAAAGGATGACATCACTTTCGATATAATTATAGCCTAAACTTAGGCTTATCGAAAGACGGTCGAAAACTCGCTATTTTTCTGAAGTCCAGAAGGGAGAAATATTCACTTCATAGCTAGGAATACATAGAAATTAGTTTGGAGAAATTCCACTTACCTTAGTCTGATAGCTCGACGATTCGTCGGCCGTATTTCGCGAAACTAAATCTTTAGGAATGCTCTCTACTGCTAAATACCTCGGTATCTGAGGTTAATTTGAGTTTGGACTATGTTTAGCAGCGTAATCGGAAGAAAATATATTTACCCTCTTCGTTCTTTTCTTTCCGCTGGTCTTTCCTCTCTGTTTTCGCTGGAAATTATAACAATGATTGATTAAAAACCGAAGTGGGGCTTTATATACTTGGGCCTGGACATGGCCAACGTGTCACGGAGCCAACGCGGAAGCTCCACCTCCGTGACATGTTGCCATCGCAGAGGGGCTCTGCCTCAGCTCCTTCCGTGATGGTTCGACAGGTTTCTCGTCCGATCTTTTTCCCGGGCCTTTCTTTAGCACGTATGGCCTTCAAATATGCTTAACCAACGTGCGAATAGGTCATCTAGGTGCCGAGAATCCTACGGGGTATAATAGTAGTGTTCCAAAAAAGCCTCTGAAAAGCTAGGCCAAGTCGCAGGGAAAACGCTTCTCCCTCAGGACCTCTCCCAAGACTCATACCATAGTACTGCGATGTCCTGTAGCTGGAATACCGCTAACTCGACTGACTCTGTAGGTGTAGCATGCATCACCTGAAAGTTCCATGCATTTAATCCAAGAAATTTTGAGGGTCCTTCGTCCGATCCATCCCCGTGAACTGCGGGGCACTCAGTGCGAGAAACAACCGGACCCTCGAACTACCGCGTCCTCCTGAAGACTCTGCGACCGCGGGTGCCACTGGCTGATGCTGTGTAGCCATTATCTGCGCTAACATAACAGCAACACTCCTAACATCCTAATTCGATGGTACCGGTATACAGACTGCTGGAGGCGGTGCCGTCAAATTTACCGCTCCAAGCGGCTCTTGGCATGGTGGAGAGTGCTGGGGAGACCAAGATAAAGCCTCCTTGTTTCTCTCAGATCAGGCTGACTCTGGATGAGGCACCCTGCTAGTGCCTTCCTCTAGTGCAACATCCAATCTCCTACCAGTCGTGGGGTGTCGTGGTATGCCATTTTTTGTAAATAAAACAATATGGTAAGCTTAAGGACTCAACCGTATACTATACAACTCTATAGCACAATTGGATAAGAAGAAAGAGTAATCATCCTATCATGCCTCGTAGCCTATAGAATGTGGTGCATAACACATCCATAGATAAGACTCTACTTAGCACGGCTTGTAGATTCCCTGGGATACAACCTTTTCTGATACCAAGTTTGTCATACCCCCTTGGGAGGCATGACTGGCACCTGGTGGCCTACTAGGACCTAAATTGACTTAACTAGTCCTATGCACTCCTGGTGCAGGCTTACTCACCAAATCAAGAAAACAACAGGCTATATCTCGGTTGTAAATACAACCTCTGGCCGACGAGGCCTTATAGCTACTTGTAAAGGAAAATTGCTAACCAGAAACAGGTAATAACAGGGAATCCTATTCGGGCCGACAAGACCAACATGATTTCTAGTTATGGTTGTAAAGTAAAATCAGTGCTAAGCTAAGCTATGACCGACAAGGCCGCTAATCTGCCAGCTGAACAAGGCCCCACACAGCCAACACATAAACTGAAACACATATGGGCCGCACACGGCCAATAACAGCTAACCACAGGTAAATAGAAATAATCTGTAAGCCTCTAGGAGTAATATGATCGTCGGGACAGGGTCCTGACCTACCCATAAGTTGTACAATAAAAAAGAAGCAAACCTTCTGTCTATAAGCTCCGAAAGAAAGGAGCTAACTACTCTAAAAATGTTGGATGAAAGCTACGAGGGACCTGCTTCTCATCTATCCATACCTGTAGACAAGTAACGCAACGCCCCAGAAAGGGCGTCAGTACAATATGTACTGAATATGTAAGGCGATAACTGTAAATGACTAAAATAAAGAAATAGAACTGAAAATAACTGAAATAAAGAAATAGAACTAAAAATAACTGAAATGAAGGGGTATATATCATACCTAAGTAATAGAACTCTCACTATCTAATTCATTAATAACTAAAGCAAACAAAAAATCTTACCTGGCCCCCATAAGCCGAAAGGTACAATCAGCACAGAATAACTCAACTGGGACCCCCATAAGCCCTGGTGAGTACACTTCAGTCTATATACCCCTATCAAGGTCGCACTAGGTCAACTAATAGCTATAGTTTTCCTACCGGCCCCCTGGGTCTGCAACTGAACCCGTTTGGCCCCTGATTGTAGCTGTGTTTGAGTCCAGTGGACTCCTGATATCTGCACCGCGGGCACCAGGCTCGACGAGGGTGTATAGATCCAACCACGGCATATGAGGACTTGAGACCCCATCTTCGTCCCTGGCGGATGGCATACCGCTCAGTAGAGCGACGTCATCTTGCCCCTGGTGGGCGTCGACACAACTACTAACCCTAGGGTCGGTTGTGAAGGCTATACAGGCATAATCCATCCCAACTAAACATGGAATACAGATTTCAGCTAATCACAACATCTAATCATAATAGACATGCTTCTGGTACTCTTACTTGGATTCAAACAGAGTTATCATGCCAAATTAACTAACTTGCCAAAGGAAACTGCCTTAACATACCTCGTTCGTTGATTACTGATTAATTGGCGAGTTTTAGTTTATATTCAACTTCTCTTCTCAACTGCAATCGTATTACTATGGAAAAATGACTAATTTCAGTACTAAATTCAAGAAAAACAATAGCTTTACATATAAATATTAACTATATTTCAACTTAATGGAACACAGTTGAAAACTCTTAATTTCTCGAAAGTCTAGAAGGATGAAATGCTTACTTTAAGTCTGTGATCGTATTGACACTAGTTTGGAGTTATCCCAACAACTTTAGCTCAGCGGGGTTACGATTCGCTGGGCAAATTTCATGAAAATAACTTTGTAGTAGTGCTCCCTACAGCCTTAAACTTCAATAGCATAAGTTAATTTGAATTTGGGCAGCATTTAGCAGCGTAAACAGAGGATATTTGCTTGTTTCCTTCATACTCTCTCATGTCTGGTCGTATATAATATATGAAATACCATGACATCAAAGGATGGAATATATATATACTTAAGGCGGTGGACAGGGGTCCATGGCACGGACCCTGTCGTGCCAATCTAAGGCGTGTCACGGAGCCCATCGCGGAGGGCATTATCCGTGGCACGCTGCCCCTTTGGGCAGCTGGCCCAGCCTCCTCCCGCGTGGTCCCGACTCCGTGCTTTTTCGACCTTTCCCCGGTCCCCTTTCTTACACGTATTGCACTCTAAAACCCTTAACCAACGTATGAATAGGTCGTCTAAATATTAGAAACAACGGGGTGTAACTTATCAGATACCGTAGGCTTGCCCTTATTTTCTATGATTCGGTCTATCAGATGGCCAGGTTAGGATCACTATAGTACTTGTTGTGGCTTGTAATGTAGGCTATGGGGCTGGACATGATAAATATGAGAAATTTTTGAGTGAGTATCCCTTCCATATCGCTACATATATTGTCTTCACCATTCACATATTTCACGCTCTTTTCTTCTCATTCCTTTTCTCCCTTTTTACCTCTTTTGTATGAATTTGTATGGGTATGGTGTATTTTCAACCTTTTCAAGAATTTGTTATTATTATTTTTTGAATTCTCTTTTCTAAGATTTTCAACTTTTTCATCTCTCTTTTATCTATCACACCACACCTCATTTTTAACCTTTTCTCTTTTCTTTCCCTTTTCCTCGTTCCCACCATTTATGCACCCTTACTCTAGTCACCCTCAACTTAGGCATTTTGCCTATGTTGAGGTTCACAATGTCCAAGGAAGGACCTGGGCCAAAGCAGGTTCATTATGAAAAATCGCTATGGTACATCGGTTAGTCAAAGAAAAATGGTTTATTAAAGGTTCAAAATTGTGATCAAGGGAATCATATGATTTTGGTAGGGTCATTTAGGCAAAAAGTGAGCAAACAAAAACGGCCATCCTAACCAACCATCCTTAGCTATGCAAAGACCAACCAAGAAAGTTCTAGATCTTCAACATATTACTGAACTAAGTATCCAACCTCACTCGCACATGGCATATGACCTATATTCACTTTACCTGTCTGGTTTACACATGGATTTAAAAGACTACTCATGCTAATAATGCAAATGATATCAAAATATCCACAGAAATCATGCATGCAGTCACAAATACATAGCTAATGCATCAAAAATTTAAAACAAGGTCAATTTTTTCCAAATTTTCAAAACTAGTGCACTTTCATTGGCTGAGTAATCCTAAATCATTTTCTAATTAAACAAAAATAAAAAAAATAAGAAAATAATATCCTAAACGTATCGGTTCTACTAGATAGCATGCCCGAGGGAAAAGAAACACGGTAAGAAAAACCGTTGGACGAATCTAAAAATCCTAAAAATTACAAGTACACCCCTTCCCCTTTTTGAAAATTGAGCTTCGTCCCCGATGCATGAACTACACGAACAGAGGGAAGGTAATATACCTGTGGCTACTCAGACTTCTTCATTCATGGGTTGCCTCCCATGCAACTGCTGATTTAACGTCGTGGCACGACGTGACTTTTGTGACTCTTCAGGCATCATCAAGGTATACTACCTCTATTCCTCTTAATTCCTCCACATCTCCCAGATACAACTTGATTCTTTGCCCATTCACTTTGAACCTTTTTCCTTCCTTATTCTCAAGATCCACTACACCGTATGGGGGCACATGTACCACTCTGTAGGGTCCCATCCATCTAGATTTCAACTTTTCAAGCTGCAACCAGAGCCTTGAATTGAACAGTAAGACCAAATCACCTGGGCTGAACTCACTTTTTGTAATCTTCTTATCATGGTAAATCTTTGTCCTTTCTTTATAAATGGCTGAACTCTCATAAGCTCTAAGTCAGAACTCATCCAACTCATTGAGCTGGTTAAGCCTCAGCTTGGCTGATTAATTCCAGTCCATATTTAGCTTTTTTAGAGCCCATGGTGCCTTATGCTCTAGTTCGACCGGTAAATGACATGCTTTGACATAAACTAGTTGGTATGGAGATGAACCAATGGGGGTCTTATAAGCTGTTCGATAAGCCCACAACACATTATCGAGCTTTCTAGACCAATCTGTCCGGCTAGTATTCACTGTTTTGGCCAGGATGGTCTTGATTTGCCTGTTTGAAACTTCCACTTGTCTACTTGACTGAGGGTGGTAAGGTGTGGCCACCTTATGTTTGAAACCATATTTTTCCAACAGGGTCCTGAAGAGGCGATTACAAAAGTGATATCCACCATTACTGATAATAGCTCTAGGAGTGCCAAACCTAGCGAAGATGTGCTCTCGCAGGAATGCTGTAACACATTTGCCTTTATTGTTTGGTAGTGCAATAGCCTCCACCCATTTGGAGACATAATCCACTACCACCAAGATGTATTTCATTCCATATGAGCTAACGAATGGGGCCATGAAATCGATGCCCCACACATCAAACAGATCAACTTCCAAGATGGTGGTCAATGGCAACTCACATTTACGGGTGATACCGCCCTACCTTTGGAATTGATCATAGGACTTGGCGTAATCATATGCATCTTGGTGAATAGGGGGCCAATAATATTCACATTGTAAAATCTTATGTGCAGTTCTAATACCACTATGATGACCCCTAACTGGAGATGAAAGACAGGCCTCTAGAATGCTCAACATCTCTATTTTAGGCATGCACCTATGAATGATCCCATCTACACAAATGTGAAATAAGTCTGGCTCATCCAAGTAGTATCTTCGGTTATCGATAAGAACTTTTTCTTCTGCTTCTGGTACTCTTACTGGCATTCAAACTGAGTTATCATACTAAAGAAACTAACTTGCAGAAGGAAACTACCTTACAATACCTCGTTCACCGAATATTGATTAACTGGCGAGTTTTAGTTCGTATTTAACTACTCCTCTCAACTACAATCGTATTACTGAGGAAAATGACTAATTTCAGTACTAAATTCAAGAAAAATGATAATTTTACATATAAATATTAACTATATTTCAAACTAACGGAACACGATTGAAAACTCGTAATTTCTCGAAAGTCTAGAAGTACGAAATGCTTACTAAAAGTTTATGATTGTATTGACACTAGTTTGGAGCAATTCCAACAACTTTAGCTCGGCGAGGTTATGATTCGTCAGGAGAATTTTGTGAAAATAACTTCGTAGCGATGCTCCATGTAGCCTTAAACTTTAATACCCGAAGTTAACTTGAATTCGAGCGGCATTTAGCAGCGTAAGCGGAGGAAATTTACTTGTTTCCTTCATACACTCTCAAGCCTGGCCGTATATAATGTATGAAATGACATGAAATAAAAGGACTGAACATATATATACTTGAGGGGCGGACAGGGGTCCATGGCACGGACCTTGTCATATCAATCTAGGGCTGTGTCACGGAGCCCATCGAGGAGGGCATGGTCCGTGCCACGCTGCCCCTTTGGGCAGCTGGCCCGGCCTCTTTCCGCGCGGTCCCGACTCCGAGCTCGTTTGACCCTTGCCTGCGTCCCTATCTCACACGTATTGCGCTCTAAAACCCTTAACCAATGCACGAATAGGCCATCTAAAGATTAGAAACTTAGGGATGTAAAATCCTTCCCCCTTAGAAACATTCGTCCTCGAATGTTTTACCTTAGCTTATAGATAATTTAACTCTTGCAACTACTTATTCTGGAAAAATTTCAGCAGAGCCTTCCCTGTAATATGGACTATCCAAAAATCCTGAAATGCAGAAAAGTCCAGTACAGGCACTTCATACAACACTATCACAACTATTTCACAATAAAGCTGGAGTCAACTGAACAATATATGTAACAACAAACATGAAATAGCGACTGAATCGAAAGATTAGCTTAACTTCCTGGAACGAGTCTAAAACAAATGAGGATATCTGGATTTCATGTCATCCTCAGCTTCCCGAGTTATTTCCTTTCTATTTTTGTTCCTCCATAGTACTCTAATAGAGGAAACACCTTTAGTCCTCAGTCTGCAAACCTGTCAATCTAATATAGCTACTGGAACCTCTTCATAGACTAATTCCTTAGTAACTAGGACATCCTCAACTGGCACAAATTGAGATGGATCCCCTATGCACTTTCATAACATCGGCACATGAAAGACCGGGTGAAGGGATTCCAATTCTAAAGGCAAATCTAGCTCGTATGCCACCTGGCCTATTCTCCGGAGTATTCAATATGGCCATATAAACCTCGGGCTGAGCTTACCCTTTTTGCCAAACCACATTATGCCCTTCAGTGGCAGGACTTTCAGAAACACCTAGTCATTTACATTGAACTCCAAGTTCCTACGTCATACATCAGTGTAAGATTTCCGGTGGCTTTGAGCTGTCAGCAGACTTTCTCTGATAAGCTTTACTTTCTCTTCCGACTGAGGAATTATATCTGGCCCAATTAACCCTGATTCTCCAACCACGAACAAACCAACTGTGGAACTGCATTTCCGCCTATATAAGGCCTCATAAGGTGCCATCTGGATTGCCGAGTGATAAATGTTATTGTAAGCAAACTCAGTAAGTGGTAAGTTTTCATCCCAGCTGCCTTCGAAATCCAGCACACATGCTTGTAACATATCCTCGAGCATTTGAATTATACGTTTTGCCTACCCGTCTGTTTGAGGATGAAAGGCCGTACTTAGATTAACCTGCTTCTCCAAGCCCTTCTGAAAGGACTGCCAAAATTTATCTATAAACTAAGCTCCCCTGTTAGAAATAATCAATGACAAAACACCATGCAATCAGACTATCTCTTTGATATATAGTTCGGCATAATCTTCAGCTAAAAAAGTATCCCTTACTGGCAGAAAATGAGTTGATTTCGTCAACCTGTCAACAATCACCTAGATGGAATAAAATTTAAGCCTGGAATGAGGTAACCCTGTCACAAAATCCATATTTGTTGCCTCCCATTTCCACATAGGCACTGCTATCTCCTGTGTCAGTCCGTCGGGTTTCTGATGTTCAGCTTTTACCTGCTGACAATTAGGACATTGAGCTACAAATTCTGCTATCTGCTTTTTCATTCCCGGCCACCAGTAATTTTCTTTTATATCATGATACATCATTGTTGAACCCAGATAAAGAGATTAACGGGAATGATGCACCTCGCCCATCATTTGGTTGCGAAGTCTTGCCGCATCCGGAACACAAAGGCGGTCCCTATATCTCAAAACTCCATCTTCGATTCCCTGAAAATTTGTTACTTCCCCTCGCCGAACCTTATCTCTAAGCTGAACCAGGTTAGGGTTTTCGTACTGTCATCCTTTCACTTCCACAACTAATGATGATACTACTGTGTTTTGAATTACTGCTCCATTGTCTCCTGAATCTACTATACAGACGGCTAAACCGGCTAACTGATGTAATTCTTGGGTCAGCTCCCGTTGTTCTGGCTTCAGGTGTACTAAAATCCTCATGGATTTACGACTGTAGGCATCTTCTACAACATTGGCTCTCCCTGGGTGGTACAAAATATTCACATCATAGTCTTTTAACAGTTCTAACCAGCGACGCTGCCGTAGATTAAACTCTTTTTGTGTGAAAATGTATTGGAGGCTTTTATGATCAGTAAAAATATCTACATGCACGCCACACAGATAGTGCCTCTATAATTTCAAGGCATGAATTACCTCAGCCAATTCCAAATCATGGGTGGCGTAGATCTTCTCATGCTTCCTCAGTTGTCTAGAAGCGTAAGCAATTACTTTACCATGTTGCATCAGAGCACACCCTAACCCAACGCCTAAAGCATCGCAGTATACATTATAACACTATGATCCTTCTCGCAAGGCTAATACTGGTGCTGATGTAAACTTGTTTTACAATTCTTGAAAGCTCTGTTCACATGCTTCAGTCCAGTGAAATTTAGCTGCTTTCTGAGTTAACTTGGTCAAAGGCACTGCTAAGGTGGAAAACCCTTCCATGAACCTTCTGTAATACCCGGCTAAACCCAGGAAACTATGTACCTCGATCGGAGTGGTAGGTCTAGGCCACGTTTTTACATCCTCGATCTTTTGCGAATCTACCTATATACCAGCATCTGACATAATGTGTCCCAAAAAGGCCACATTATTTAGCCAAAATTCACATTTGGAAAACATCACATACAACTGGCGATTCTTGAGAGTTTGGAGCACTATTCATAGGTGATCTCGATGATCTGCCTCTAAGCGGGAATATACCAGAATATCATCAATAAATACTATCACAAACAGGTCCAGATACAGTTTAAAGATGTTGTTCATTAGATCCATGAACACTGCTGGAGCACTCGTCAACCCAAAGGACATGACTAAAAATTCAAAGTGGCCAAACTTGGTCCTGAAAGCGGTTTCTGGAATATCCCTCTCACGAACCTGAACCTGATGGTACCCTGACCTTAAGTCAATTTTCGAGAAATACTTGCCCCCTACAACTGGACAAACAAGTCATCTATTTTGGGAAGTAGGTACCTACTCTTGATAGTAACCTTATTCAACTGTCAATAGTGTATACACATGCGAAGGAAGCCATCCTTATTTCTCACAAATAGGACTGGTGCTCCCCACGGTGAAGTACTTGGCCTGATGAAGCCCTTATCTTACAAATCTTTCAACTATTCCTTCAACTCTCTGAGCTCAGAAGGAGCCATTCGATATGGAGGAATAGATATGGGCTGAGTACCTAGTAGTAAATCAATTGCAAAATAGATTTCCCATTCTGGGGGAATGACAGGAAGTTTATATGGGAATACGTCTGGAATTCACTAACTACTAGAATGGACTGGAGAGTCGAAGATTCTGCTTGAACATCCTGAACCTTGACAATGTGATAAATACATCCTTTTTCTATCAACTTTCTGGCCCAAAGATAGGAAATAAACCTACCTTTTGGTGTGGTTGTACTACCTTTCCACTCCCGTACCACCTCCCCTAGAGATTGGAATCGGACAGTCTTGGTCCAACATTCAACATTGGCATAGCATGGCACCAGCTAATCCATACCCATAATTGCATCAAAATCAATCATTTCTAGTTCTATCAAATCTGCTAAATTCTGATGACCAACAACCTCTACTATACATCCCCAGTAGACCCTTTTAGCTATGATAGAGTTACCGATGGGTATAGACACTAAAAAAGGTCGCTAAAGTGATTCTTGCATAATACCGAACTTCCGAGCTACTAATGGGGTAACATAAGACAGGGTAGATCCTAGATCTATCATTACATAATCAAAATGAAAGCAAATGTCCAGATTACCTATCACCACATCCGGCGACGACTCTGACTCTTGTCGTCCCGGTAAAGCATAAGTGCGATTCAGACTGGTACCTGAGCTAGAGGCCCATGGTCTACCTCAGCCTCTGCCAGCTGGAGCTGAGGGCCTACGCCCTGTTGGAGATGCTGGGGCACGTGACCCTACTAAATATCTGTCCTGTCGATCCCAATCACTCTGACCCCTGGTTGGACAATCTCTCATCTGATAACTCTTCTGTCCACAGGTATAACATGCTGTTGAACCATACTTGCATGCTCCAGAGTGACGTCGACTGCAAACAGGGAAAAGTGGAACGGTGAATCTACTCTGCTCAACCCCTCTCTATTATTGTGAACTTGCTGATCGTGAGCCCTCGCGGGTCCTGACTGCCCCCGACGACCAGATTAGCTCCCCTGCTGTTGTTGTGGGGGTGGGGGTTTGGGTAGTCTGCCTGAAAATCATAGGCTGGGTCCACCCTAGGACTCTACCTGCATATCACTAGATCTAGCCCTGCGGTGCTGCTCCTAATATGCCCTCCTTATCTCCCATTGTCGTTGTCTGATCCCTTCAATATTCTGTGCAAACGCCAGAACACGGTCAATATCCATGTCCTCTCGCATAGTAGTTTTAATACAGGTTTCCATATATTTTGGATTCATCCCCATAATGAACCGATGCACCCTGGCTGGTATGGTATCTACAAAAGCTAGTGCATATTGGGCTAAGGAGTCGAACCACATAGCGTACACCCGAACACTCATTGGCCCCTTCTCTAGATGTAGAATTTGATCAACCCGAGCCTGTCGAATTTCCCGTGGTAGGTAGTGATCCAAAAAAGCCTCTGAAAAGTTGGGCCAAGTTGGAGGGGAAATGCTTCTCCCTCGGGACCTCTCCCAAGACTCGTACCCACAGTACTGCGATGTCCTGTAACTAGAATACTGCTAACTCGATTGAATTTGTAGGTGTAGCATGCATCACCCTGAAAATTCGCTGCATTTGATCCAAGAAATTTTGAGGGTCCTCTGCCCAATTCGTCCCCGTGAATTGCGGGGGACTTAGTGTGAGAAACAACCGGACCCTCGAATTACCAGGTCCTCCTGAAGACTCTGCGACCACGGGTGCCACTGGCTGTTGCTGTGCAGCCATCATCTATGCTAACATAACAATAACACTCCTAACATCCTGATCCGATGGTACCGGTATAGAGACTGCTGGAGGCGGTGCCGTCATATTTTCCACTCCGAGCGGTTCTTGGCATGGTGGAGAGTGCAAGGGAGACCAAGATGAAGCCTCCTTGTTGCTCTCAGATTAGGCTGACTCTAGATGAGGCACCCTGCTATTGCCTTCCCCTGCTGCAACATCCAATCTCCTACCAGTCGTGGGGTGTCGCGGTATGCCATCTTTTGTAAATAAAACAATATGGTAAGCTTAGGGACTAAACCGTATACTGTACAGCTCTATAGCATGATTGGATAAGAAGAAAGAGTAATCATCCTATCATGCCTCGCAACCTTCTGTCTATAGAATGTGGTGCATAACACATCCATAGACAAGGCTCTACTTAGCACGACTTGTAGACTCCCTCGGATACGACCTTCTCTGATACCAAGTTTGTCATACCCCACCTTGGAGGCATGACTGGCACCTGGTACCCTACTAGGACCTAAACTGACTTAACCAGGGCTATGCACTCTTGGTGCAGGCTTACTCACCAAATCAAGAAAAAACCAGGCTATATCTCGGCTGTAAATACAACCTCTGCCCGACGAGGCCTTATAGCCACCTGTAAAGGAAAACAGCTAACTAGAAATAGGTAATAACAGGGAATCCTATGTGGGCTGACAAAACCACCATAATTTCTAGTTATAGTTGTAAAGTAAAACCAGTGCTAAGTTAAATTATGACCGACAAGGCCGCTAATCTGCCAGCTAAAAAAGGCCCCACACGGCCAATAAAAGCTAACCACAGGAAAATAGAAACAATTTGCAAGCCTCTAGAAGTAATATGATTGTCGGGATAGGGCCCTGACCTACCCATAAGTGGTACAATCAAAAAGAAGTAAATATTTTATCTATAAGCTCCAGAAGAAAGTAGCTAACTGCTCTCATAATGCCGGCTGAAAGCTACGAGGGACCTGCTCCTCGTCTATCTGTACCTGCAGGCAAGTAATGCAGCGCCCAAGAAAGGGCATAAGTACAATATGTACTTAATATGTAAGGCGATAATTGTAAATGACTAAAATAAAGAAATAGAACTGAAAATAACTAAAATAAAGAAATAGAACTTAAAATAACTGAAATGAAGGGGTATAGATCATACCTAAGTAATAGAACTTCTCACTATCTAATTCATTAATAACTAAAGAAAACAAAAAAATCTTACCTCGCCCCCATAAGCCGGAAGGTACAATAAGCACAGAATAACTCACCTGGGGACCCCATAAGCCCTGGTGAGTACACTTCAGTCTATATGCCCCTATCAAGGTCGCACTAGGTCAACTAATAGCTACAGTTGTCCTACCGCCCCCCTGGGTCTGCAATTGAGCCCGTTTGGCCCCTGATTGTAGCTGTGTCTGGGTCCAGTGGACTCTTGATATCTGCACCGTGGGAATCAGGCTCGACGGGGGTGTATAGATCCAACCACGGCATATGAGGACTTGGGACCCCATCTTCATCCCTGGTAGACGTCATACCGCTTAGTAGAGCGATGTCATCTCGCCCTTGGTGGGCGTCGACATAGCTACTAACCCTAGGGTCGATCGTGAAGGCTATACAGGCATAATCCATCCCAACTAAACATGGAATACGGATTTAAGCTAATCACAACATCTAATCATAATAGACATGCTTCTGCTACTCTTACTAGGAATCAAACTGAGTTATCATGCTAAAGAAACTAACTTGCCGAAGGAAACTGCCTTAACATACTCGTTCGTCGATTACTGATTAACTAGCGAATTTAAGTTTTTATTCAACTTCTCTTCTCAACTGCAATCGTATTACTGCAGAAAAATGACTAATTTCAGTACTAAATTCAAGAAAAACGATAGCTTTACATATAAATATTAACTATATTTCAACTTAATGGAACACGGTTGAAAACTCGTAATTTCTCGAAAGTCCAGAAGGAAGAAATGCTTACTGTAAGTCTATGATCATATTGACACTAGTTTGGAGTGATTCCAACAACTTTAGCTCATCGGGGTTACGATTTGCTGGGAGTGATCCCGACTCCATGCTTTTTCGACCTTTCCCCGGTCCCCTTTCTTGCACGTATTACACTCTAAAACCATTAACCAACATATGAATAGGTCATCTAAATATTAGAAACTACGGGGTGTAACATATCAGATACCGTAGGCTTGCCCTTATTTTCTATGCTTTGGTCTATTAGATGGCCGGATTAGGATCACTATAGGACTTGTTGTGGCTTGTAATGTAGGCTGCGGGGCTGGACATGATAAATATGAGAGATTTTTGAGTGAGTATCCCTTCCTTACCATTACATATATTGGCTTCACCGTTCACCTATTTCACGCTCTTTTCTTCTCATTCCATTTCTCCCTTTTTACCTCTTTTGTATGAATTTGTATGGGTATGGTGTATTTTCAACCTTTTCAAGAATTTAATATTATTATTATTTTTTGAATTCACTTTTTCAAGATTTTCAACTTTTTCATCTCTTTTATCTATCACACCACACCTCATTTTTAAGCTTTTCTCTTTTCTTTCCCTTTTCATCGTTCTCACCATTTATGCACCCTTACTCTAGTCACCATCAACATAGGCATTTTGCCTATGTTGAGGTTCACAATGTCCAAGGAAGGACCAAGGCTAAAGCAGGTTCGTTATGAAAAATCGGTATGGCTCATCGGTTAGTCAAAGAAAAATGGTCTATTAAAGGCTCAAAATTGGGATCAAGGGAATCATCTAATTTTGGTAGGGTCATTTAGGCTAAAAGTGAGCTTAATGAAAACGGCCATCCTAACCAACCATCCTTAGCTATGCAAAGACTAACCAAGAATGTTCTAGATCTTCAACATAGTACTGAACTAAGTATCCATCCTCACTCGCACATGGCACATGACTTATATTCACTTTACCTATCTGGTTTACACATGGATTAACAGGAATACTCATGCTAATAAAGTAAATGAATCAAAATATCCACAGAAATCATGCATGCAGTCACAAATACATAGCTAATGCATCAAAAATTTAAAACAAGGTCAATTTTTTCCAAAAATTCAAAACTAGTGCACTTTCATTGGCTGAGTACTCCTAAGTTATTTCCTAATTAAACAAAAATAAAAAAATAAAAAAATAATATCCTAAGCATATCGGTTCTACTAGATAGCATGCCCGAGGAAAAAGAAACACGACAAGAAAAACCCTCGGACGAATCCAAAAATCCTATAAATTACAAGTACACCCCCTCCCCTTTTTGAAAATTGAGCTTCATCCCTGATGCATGAACTACAAGAACAGATGGAAGGTAACATACATGTGGCTACTCATACTTCTTCATTCATGGGTTGCCTCCCATCCAGCTGCTGATTTAACGTCGTGGCACGATGTGACTTTTGTGACTCTTCAGGCATCATCAAGGTATACTACCTCTATTCCTCTTAATTCCTCCGCATCTCCTAGATACAACTTGATTCTTTGCCCATTCACTTTGAACCTTTTTCCTTCCTTATTCTCAAGCTCCACTGCACCGTATGGGGGCACATGTACCACTCTGTAGGGTCTCATCCATTTAGATTTCAACTTTCCAAGCTACAACCAGAGCCTTGAATTGAATAGTAAGACCAAATCACCTGGCTAAACTCACTTTTTGGAATCTTCTTATCATGGTAAATCATCATCCTTTCTTTATAAATGGACGCACTCTCATAATCTCTAAGTCGGAACTTATCCAACTCATTGAGCTGGTTAAGCCTCAGTTTGGCTGCTTTCGCAGGGCAATCCGGAATGGAATGCTGATTCATCAAGAGGCGGGACAAGGAAAGCAGCAGGAGTTCTAGAAGTGGATGGGTTTACAGCTATTGCTGCACAAATAGCTGCTTTGCAGAATCAACTCAACACCCACTTTAGTAACATGACAATGAACCAGCCTCAAGCCCCAGTGAATGCTGTGCAGCAGATTTGGTGTGAAGTGTGCGGAAGTAGTGAGCACTCAGCTTAGTGTTGTGGAGCAAATCCTAGCTCGGTGAACTTTGTGGGAAATATACAAAGGAACAACCACCAACAGTATGGCAACAACTACAATTCCAATTGGAGGAATCACCCGAATTTCTCCTGGGGTAGCAACAACCATCAGGGGCAGAGTTCGAGTCAGGGTGGGCAAAGGAACCAAGTAGGGCAGCAGAACTATCAAGCACAATTTAGAAACAACAATGCACCTCCTCCACCACCATCACCCAGCATTGAGGAGATGTTCAAGACTATGATAGCTAATCAAGCTCAATTACAGGCTGACTATGTGAAATTGGCAGCCGAGGTGAAAAACAACCAGTTAGCTACCAAGGCACTTGAATATCAATTTGGGCAATTTGCTGGAGCCCAAAACACCAGACCTAGAGGAGGACTTCCGAGCGACACAGATCCCAACCCCAAGCCGGTAAATGTGGTGACCACAAGGAGTGGTTTGCAGCTGAAATAGGTGGAACCACAAAGACCACCTCAACAATCGGGAGCAGCAGAAGTCGAGAGGGAGAAAAGTGATGAGAGGGGGAAGACTAAGGAAGCAGAATCAGAAAGACCACCACCTCCGTTCCCTCAATGATTAAAGAAACACAAGGAGGAGGCGTGTTTCAAGAAATTCATAGAGGTGCTAAAACAGGTACATATTAACTTATCTCTTGTTGATGTTTTGCAGGGAGTGCCGAAATATGCTAAGTATATAAAGGACATCATGGCAAATAATAGTCGGTTGACTGAGTATGCTACGGTGGCTCTCACGGAGGAATGTACTTCCCGGATACAAAACCGACTGCCCATGAAGCTCAAAGACCCCCGGAGCTTTACTATACAGATTACTATTGGGTAGAGTATTCGAGCTCGTGGATTGTGTGATTTGGGAGCAAGCATTAATTTGATGCCGTCATCGGTATTCAAAAAGCTGGGTCTAGGGAGTCCTAGACCCACAACCGTGATCTTGCAATTGGCAGATCGGTCCTTAGCCAGACCTGATGGCATTGTGGAGGACGTTCTGGTGCAAGTGGGCTCCCTGATCATCCCGGTAGATTTCGTCGTGCTGGATTTTGAACCAGATGCGGAAGTCCCATTTATTTTGGGACGTCCTTTCTTGGCGACCGGGAAAGCGCTGATTGATTAGCTGCGGGGCAGCTAACAATGCGAGCACACGATAAGGTGGAAGTGTTCGATGTGTACAAGGCACCCAAGCTAACGACCATGTACAATGAACTCTCAGTGATCAATGTGATTGATCAAGTCGATGATGAGCAGATTAAGGATTCACGAGAGTTATTGG
This sequence comes from Datura wrightii, assembly GCA_035772735.1. NCBI lineage: Eukaryota > Viridiplantae > Streptophyta > Magnoliopsida > Solanales > Solanaceae > Datura > Datura wrightii. Next base: position 163,742,063 of record JASDFA010000018.1, on the reverse strand, counting down.
GAAAACCACCGGAATGGTGTAAGCACTACTGGGGGGAGGACGGTGGTCGAGAGAAATCGTCCATCACCCTAGAGGACAACTGAGCTGAATGACGTTGAGCCGCGACGGTAAACCAGGCGCTGCACGGGAGGCAACCCGTGAAAAATTTTTCTTTGTAAATTGTGAGTAAATTTTTCATTTTCTTTTTCTTGTTTAACAACAAAATTTCTAGTTTTTATTTTTATTTTTATTTTGAGTGAAACCAATAATTCTAACCAATTTCTTGTAGTAGAATGAATTTCAGGTCGAACGGAGGGAAATTATGCAAGGAATCGCAAAGGAAAGTTCCAGAACTGGCTCGCGACAGCTCCGTGTCACGGAGGAAGTGCACCGCGATGCACTCCGTGACACGTTGCCGTGTATATTGCCACGGGTCACACCGGGTCGCCGGGTGACCCGCGCGATTTTCCCACTTTTAAACCCCAAAACCCCCTCACTTTTCCTTATTTTTCACTCACTACGCGACCAAACTCCCTAAAACCCATCCCCCTTCAACGTGACACGAAATAGGCCAAGAAATTCATCAAGTTTTCTTCAATTCTTCAATTTCAAGGTATGTTCTTCGATTCCATCTCATTTCTTATCGATTTTCTTCGATATTGAGCATGTGATGTGAGCTAAGTTTGCCCTAAGTAGAAATTAAGCGTGAATTCAATTGAATTAGTGTTGATGGATGTTCAGAGTATCATAGTGATTTCTTAAACTCATTAATTGCATAATTTAATCGAATTTTGTCAATACAATCATATCTAGGGCTTGTTTTTGAATTTGAAGTGGAAAAATGTAGTGAACTTGTGAAATTCATGTCGGGTTGTACATGTTGAGTGAAATGAGTCGATGTGCTTATTGTTATGATGTTAAAAGACCGACGGATTCTCGGGTTAGGGGAATAGTGAAATTTGCAAGAATTGGGTGAGTTGTATACGTTCGTGTAGATAAATTCTTGTTGTTTTCGTTTCTTTGTTTTTTCTTGCTAAGTGCGATGGAATAAAATGTTATCGAGGGTAATGATTGTGGTTAGCTGTACGAAGTCTGAGTAGTACATAGAATATATGCCATTGAATTCTTCGAATGCACTAAGCATGTTTGTATAGTTGGTTGTTTGTTTGTGTAAATAAGCATGATCTTGCCGGAATGTTGTAATTTTGGGTAAGGACTAAGTGTGGGGTAGCCTAGCTTAAACCGACCTTAGTCGAAGTTAATATTCATTGGCTTAACATTGATCTTGTCTACTTGGATTGATAGGTAAAATGGAAAGCAGGCAAGAAAAAGGGAAAGGCGCATCAACATCGGGTGCCGGAAGAAAGCGAATCAGATTGGGCACAGCAGTCCCAGCAGCACCAGCGGTTCCACGCGGCCAACGCCTCCAATACGGAACCAGGTGGGTGACGGATGAGGGGAAGAAGTGGTATGCAAAGCACAAGGAAAACAAGTACTTCCCCGAGGAACACATAGCACGGGAACCGTTGGCACAGGAGTTCCCTAGGATTGTCCACCGGATCGAGGCAGCTGGGCTCAACTTCATCTTTGAAGAGCCCAAGGAATGCAACTTGCACCTGATTCGGGAATTCTATGCCAATTGGGATCCGACTCTCAGAAGTCACACCATAAAAATCAGAGGGCAGATAGTCACATTCGAGCCCCACCACCTCAATGCTATAGTAGGGGCGCGGGACATAGACGCCCACGTGCTTCATCAGCTGAACATCACTCCACCGTATGCGGACATCAGACGCACCTTGTGTGGGACCCGATCGACAGCTAGATGGAGCAGACACAAAGAGAGGGGCTACCATCAGACTTTGCCCTATTCACAGATGAACAGGGAAGCCAGAATATGGCTAAAGATTGTCTGTTCCTGCCTAATCCCGGGGGTACATATGACAGACATAACCCGGGATCGTGTATGCCTGGTGTACGCCTTGATGAAAGGGCTGGAGATCAACTTGGGGGCTGTGATTATCTCCGCCATGAAGAGAGCCCGGTTGCATTAGGGGCACAGATACGGATTTGGTGGGATACTCACCACCTTCCTGAGGGGCCTGGATGTCGAGGAAGATGCCCTTGATTATATCCCGCAGATGGAGCGGCGGGCCTTAGATGTCACTAAAACTAAGGCTCCCGACACCACCCACGGGCCAGTGCTTACACTAGGCGAGCGACATGCTCGTGATGATCAGTACATGGCTCGCATGTATGGGATGCAGATGCTCCAACTGAGGATAGGCGGGAGGCCAGCAACAGAGGAGGAGTTATGGCAGCTCGAGCTAGACTACCCTTTCGGCAAAAACGCTAGGGCTCTATACCGAGTGGGGCCAGCATTAGTAGAGCCCACAGATGATGATGTCCCCATGAACGAGGAGACACATTGGGAGGACTCCGATGTGGAGTCCGAGGATGACGATGGGGGTGATTCAGACATGGGAGATGAAGCAGCAGCACCTGATGAAGAGGTGGAGTACTTTGATTGATCAGGGAGTTCCACCACCCGATTTTTGTGCTATTTTAATTTTTTTTTTGTGAACACTGGGGACAGTGTTTGAGATAAGTGTGGGGTGGGAGTAGTTAGGTGCTGGTTATGTTGTATTGTATGTCCTAATCTGTTGTTGTGCTGTGAACAAAATCTTCTTACCTGTGATTTTTGATTGTAAGTTATTGTTCTGTATTGTAAATATATGTCAAACTGTTGTGTGTTGCTGAATGTTGCTAGCTGAGTTTGTACATATGTTTGTTTATCGAATTGATCGATATTTTTAAAATCGAAATGATCGATATTTTAAATTTTTTTTCAATTCTTGGGTTTCTCGGCATTTGTTTTCGGTTCTTTTACCGAGAATGGTCCCATTGAACCGAAGTCGTAGTTAGTGACCGTTCCCTATGATGGATGGATGACGACCATCTTAAGGGAAATGTAGTCGTTAGGAGTAGATTTATCAATTATTTTTTAGTTGTTTTTCTTTTGTGGGTTGCATCCCAAAACTTGTAGTTACTTTATGGTTGCGGGATTATGGTTGCGTGTTGTACATGATATTGAAAATGCAAATGTGATTCATATGAAAGCATGCAACTTTGTAAATGTGTTGAGATACCTAGGCCATAGAGTTCGATTCAATGTGATTGAGGCTTAATGTTTGAATTCCTGTAATTAGCTGATTGAAGAGTCTGTGAATACATCTTGAACTGAGCATGTGCAATAAGTGTGAAGTGAAGTTTTGTTATTCCATGCTATTGTGAAGTGTCTAGAACTTGCCTGGTGTGTGTACAAAACGAACTGAAGGAGGTGTGTTGTAGGAAAGGATGTAGGAATTTCTTTGTTTTAACCCAAAATTTGTATTTTTCATGATCATACCCACCTTGATTGTGTACCCTAGTTAGCCCATTGAGCCTTTAGCCTATTATTTTTTTTCTTTTGTCAAAAAGTGTAAACCGAGCTTAATCCCTTCTTTTCATTAGCCGTAAAGTCTATCCAAAACTCTTAAGCGCTTAAGAAGAGAAAATAATTTTCCCAAAGTGTCAAAAGAGTGAGAATGGTGAAAAGAAAACTAAAGCAGAGAGATGGAAGGAAAGAAAAGGGTGAAGGTGCAATTGTTATAAATAAACTATAATGAAGGTGCATGAATAATCTTTGTTGTGGTGAAAAGTGTGCTTAATAAGATGGGCCAAACTAAAGAACAACTTCAAAAATGGGAGGATGAAGAAAGAAACAATGTCCATGAGTTTGATGGGAGGTGTTGAAAAAGCGCTTAAGGATGCTAGTGGCTAGTATTGGCTAGCCCAATATTGACTAGTTCAGTAGCTTCCATTACAACCCGTTAAAGTCCTTCGTGATCTTACATCACATTTCTTTATATTAGTGAAGTAGTACACTAAAGGCAAGCTTATGGGTCATGACATGATGCATGTGAATTCTTTTGGGAGAGAGAGCGAAATTGTGTCTATATGCCCCTGCTTGAAATTTTGTGAGTTCATATGATCAAAAAGGGGAAAATTCTCTTGTATTGTGAGGGCACATGCTTGATGAGAGATTAATCTTCATGTCGGATGTCTTGATTAGCTGATTTGCAGGAGTTTGCCAATATCAAGAGTCGATTTTTAAGTCTAGGAGGTCTTGATGTATTGAAGGTCATTGAATTGATAGGACCATGCATGTTTTCTTGATGATTTGCTGTATTGAATAATCGATATGACCGTAACCTAAATTATCGAACCAAAGTAGCGAGGTTGGGATGTAAATTGCATGAGGTGTAAGATTGTTGTTTGAGGACGAACAAGGATTTAAGTGTGGGGTAAGTGATCTTGGGCAAATTTATATGCCCAAGTGATACTCAAAGGTGTCATTTTAGCCTTGTTTATCTATCAATGTTTATACTTTCTCATGTAATTGGTAATAAAATGTGAATTTATACTAACCAACATGATTAGCATTGTTTTGCAGGAAAAATGTAATTTCGAGAAGCTAAAATGTATGTTGGAAGATATCGGGGTTGGACTCAGAGGTGAGCAAGGGACAAGGCATTGGAAAGCACAAAATAAAGGGGCTCCGCGATGGAGCCGTGTCACGCTGCCATCGCGGAGGCCTTCTGCCTGGATAGGGAATTTTCGCCCAATTTCCAGAGAGGGTTCGTGATGGGTCTGTGGCACGATGTCCTGGCTCCGCGTTGCACGCCGTGCCACGTTGGGCCTTATTTCCTGGACCCCCAGTTTCCAGTGAGGGTCCGCGTCGGTAGCGTGTCACGAAGGCAGTGCTCCGCGATGCACTCCGTGACACGTTGCTTGTTATTCCGGGAAAAATTCCCACTAGTATAAATAGAACACTTAGGTTCATTTTTCAATATTCTGACTTGGTGGAGCAAGAACGTGGGTTACAGGCAGTTGAGGGGATGAAATTATCAGGGTTTTTCTCTTTTTCCTTCTCCTTGAATTCAATTGCTTGTATGTTTAACACTCATTTAACGATGTTTAATCCACAAATGAGTGGCTAATTCATCTTCTTACTGAGGTTAAGAACCCTTGTAATGAAATGTGATTATTGATTCTTTGGTTTTTCATCTTTTCTTCCATGGTTGTTCTATTAATTCTTGTTCTTACTGCATTAATGTGTGGCCTACGTTAATGTACATCTAAAAAGTCCGGTTCCACTCGAGAGAGCAAGAAATTGGAAAGTTGTGAATTAATAGGATATGATCCTTTCTTAGTTTGGGAAAACTGAGAATTGATTTACCTTAAGGATAGAAATATACCTGAAAGTCTTATTAGTCAATTTAGGAATTGGTTTTGTATGGCTAGAACATGAATTGCATTTAATCACAGAAATGTAGGTGGATGGTTCATGATTCTTAAGTGGGGTTAAATACGAGAGTTTTAATCCCTTGACAATAATTCTTGACTAGAAACCGGAGGAAAAGGCTAACCAAATTATATCGACAATTAATTTCATTACATGTTCGTTTAACCTCAGCGTGCTCACATTCATAGTTCAGACTCACATTAGATAATTCTTTTAGACTTAGCATAATTATTATAAATCAAAATATCAAACTCTTGGTTACACTGTTGTCTTCATTGTTAGAATTAAAATATAGTACACTTGAGCAGATTGCACTTCATCCCAGTCCCTGTGGGATCGATACTTGGCTTACTTAAGCCACTTTACTACTTGTTCGACCACATGCACTTGCATGTAGTTTTATACCCATATAAAAGACCAAAAAAATACCTCTACAAACCTCTTATAGTAGCCATCTAAACCCAAAAAACTCCTAATATAAGTGGGACAGAAAGGTCTAGGCCAATTCTTCTCCGCCTCTATCTTTTGAGAGTCTATCTATACATCTTCACTAGATACTACATGACCCAAAAATGCTACTGACTTCAGCAAAAATTCACACTTACTAAATTTAGCAAACATCTGATGTTCCTTGGGAGTCTGCAACATAATTCTTAAATTAGTGGCACGCTCCTCCTCACTCCGAGAGTAAATAAGGATATCATCTATGAAGAAAATAATAAACATATACAAATATTGCTTGAACACCCTATTCATCACATCTATGAAAGCTGCGGGGGAATTCATCAGTCCAAAAGACATATCTACAAACTCATAGTGACCATACTGAGTCCTAAAAGCTATCTTCGGTATGTCACTCTCCCAAACTCTGAGCTGATGATATCCATATTTGAGTTCTATCATTAAAAAGCACATAACACCTTGAAGCTAGTCAAACAAGTCATTGATCCTGGGGAGGGGATACTTATTTTTGATTGTGACCTTGTTCAATTGTCGATAATCACACATCCTAACAAAGACATCCTTCTTTGGAAAAAAGAGAATTAGAGCTCCGCATGGGGACTTACTAGTCTAGATGAAACCATTATCTAAGAGGTCTTTCAACTGTTCTTTCAATTCCTCTAGCTCGGCTGGAGCCATCATGTAAGGAAGAATGGATATGTGCTGGGTATTAGGGAGAAGGTCAATTCCAAATTCAATCTCTCACTCGAGAGGGACTCCTGGTAGATCATCTAGGAACACCTCTGGATACTCACATACTATAGAAACTGACTGAAGAGTCAGGATCTCAAATGTAGAATCCTTAACCTGAGCTAGATGGTACACACAACCCTTGGAGATCATCTTTCAGGCCTTAATATAGGAAATAAAGTTACCTAAAAGAACAGTTGAACTACCCTTCCACTCTAGGACTAGTTCATCCGAAAACTAGAACTCTACCACACAGGTTCTACAATTGACTGAAGTATAACAAGCATGCAACCAATTCATATGGAAGATAACATCGAAATTGGTCATATCTAACTCCACTATGGCAGTTGACATAACTTGTTGAATAATCGTGATAGGGATGTTTTTGTATACCCGTCGAGCTAAAATTAAGTCACTGATAGGAGTAGAGACCGAGAAGGGTTCTGAAAGGATTTCAGGACTAACACTAAAACTAACATCAATATAGGGAGTCACAAAGGATAATGTAGCTCTTGGATCTAGGAATGTATAAATATCAAGTTGGAATACTTGTAACATACTAGTAATCACTGCAGGTGAGCACTCCTGCTCCTAACGAGATGAAAGTGCATCGAACCTGTTTTAGCACTGCTCACCACCTACACTAGAAGAGGTGCCTTTCTAAGATAGGTGAATTACAGGGGCTGTTGAAGTGGTCGCTAGGGAACGACCTCTACCAGCACCCTATCTAGCTAATAGACAATCCTTGCACATGTGCTCGGGCTCCCCACACCTGAAGAAAACATCTGAGCCAACCAAGCACTCTCCTGGTTGGTTTTTACCATACTTCCTATAAGCTAGAAAAGTGCACTCTCCTTTAATGCTCCTCTAACCCTTAGAGCCTGAAGCTTTGCTTCTTTGATCAGCTTGGGGTTTGGATTGAATGTTGGCTGATGATGGAACTGGGGATGATGACCTCTAGTGTGATGGAGGGCGATGTCCACCCTAGATCTATACTGAGAGTAACCATAGCTCCTTGTCCTGTCCATCTTGGCCTCTCTCTCTCTTTCCTTAATTTACTCTACCTCTATCTTCTGGGCAAAGAATGATACATAAATATTTATACCTATGGTAGTAGGGAAAAGAATAATAAGGCGTGATATCACTCATTAGTCCCCTCACACTAGGGGGACACTCTCTAGTGAGGCCCCATACATGTATATATACACACACACACACACACACACCTGTAGTGGTACGTAGTTATGAGGCTCAGGGGTTGCCTGAACCCCTAGCCTACACTTTGCTAGACACTACTCCCACCATCCTCCCAGATGGAATTCTTCAAGAAATGTTAGATTCGGTGCTAGAATCAAAAATCAAGCGCTTTCTTGGTAGTAGCTTGGCACCCAGGTAGTTTATGACTTACTTTTGAGTTAGACTATAATTAGTGAATCATATACGTGTGCATTATTAATGTACAATTGATGAGGGTAGAGGGATCATAAAAAATGATGTTGCAATGAAAGATTTGTGGTGATGCAACTAATAAAATTGGGGGATTAGCCTTAGGTATGAGAACATAGGTAGAAGTGAAACCCCCCTGATAACTAATACCGGGGGTGTATTCTTGATGTGATATCCTCGATAAAATATTCTTGAGGAGATGTTGTGATAGTATTTTTTAATGATACATGATGCTAATTGCTCGTTATTGTAAATTATGATGTTGTGGTATTGATGGTATAATCCTGGGTGAACGATTGTAATAGAACGGATTAAGGGAAGAAGGGAGGAGATCAGGCCTAGTGGCTATAGGAGCCTAACATTGTGATTTAATTGTTATGAACTAGACTGGTAGTATAACTTAACTAGCTTAAATAATTCGAGGAAAGAAAGGAATAGGCAATTGTGAGAAACCGTAGTAGTTGGGTGGAGTAATTAAATGAGGATGACGTCAAAATGATCATTGTGATTCAAAAAAGTTTTGTTGCGAATGATATGTTTAAGGGATAATTATGGGTCTAACTAAGTGGTCGTGAAATGGGAACTAGTATGAACCATATTTGATCTAAACTCGAAAGAGTACATTTATGTGTTAGACCCCTAGGTGGGAGGGTAGGAAAGGTGGAACAAATGAATTGTGAAGGTTACATTGTGTGTTTTATTTTTGTGATTGATGAAGCAATACTTCGCTATTTGATAAATAGCTAAAAAGACAATAGGTTACAGGTTCAAAAATTTAGTACCTATATAATGAGGTATATCTATGTAGGTGGGAAATGTGATTAATTGGTCTTATGACGATGATTTTGTTGAATATTTCAATGAATCATTCATGTTGTTTGAATTCATTTTAAATTGATTGATTAGTGATTGATTTCTCTGACACTATGAGTGAAGTTCTGGAAATTGAAGTGTACTGACAATCAATCCTATGTGGCGAATGACTAAGATCATGACGATATATGCTAAGAACGAATTTGGAAATACATCCTTGCTTAGAGGTGAGAAGCTCGTGTCCAAGGTGAGCATCCGTACAAGCAAAAGTGTGATTGATTGAGATACAAATTGATACTTGGAGATGAGTGGCTCATGCCCAAGGTGAGAACCATGGCGAGTGTTTATGATATGAGTAGCTTGTGTCAGAGATGGGCATCCAGATGAGAAGATAAGTCAAAGGAGGTACCACATTGGTAGAGTACATGGATCTCTAGAGTCCCCTACAGATCATGACCGGAACAACAAACATAAGACCTTCTAGTATGAGTGTACAGTGATATTTTGTGTGAGCGCAGTAATGTGACGGAGGAGTGTGCCCCTACATTACCAATGGTATGATTATGACAAAGATCAATACAGGTATGTTATAATATACATACGATATTGTGACAGAGTCCAGCAATAGGTATGACAACGGTATGTGTGCAGACATTCGATGATATGAATATTGATGATGATAGGTCTAATTACCGTTTGTTCAACGTGCTCATGATCTGCTATATAATTGTATTTTACTTACATTATGAGTGTTGGTGTTAGGTGAACTGGTTTGTGAATGAGATAGTTTTTGTATTTTAAAATAGTTGGTGACTATGATTTTTGTGTCATTATTGGGTTGGTTTTGACTGTGGAAATAAAATAAATATGATAATAAGATTTAAACAAGAATACGTGTAATTACTCGGGTGTAGATTGGTATATCTTTTAAATAATGTAAGACCTTGTTTATTTGATATCGTGTTGGGAATTGGAGGATGCCAGCGAAGTTGAGCTACTTTCTAGAGCAGTACCACTGCAAGTTACCGCTGTAGCATGGCCCAGCCAGAACGTAGGCCATTCCTGATGTCACACCCCGCCTTGGGGGGTATGACTGGCACCTGGTGCCCTACTCGAACCTGAACTGCTGGACTGCTAAGCCTGGGCACACCTGGTGCCTGGCTGGCTCTAACTCACATTTCTGGAAACAAAGGGCTATATAACAGCTGTAAACACAGCCCCCGGCCCATTGGCCTATAGACTTCTGTACCTGTACTGACAGCTGACCAGAAACATATCAATTTAGGGAATCCTATGCGGGCCGACAAGGCCACAATGCTGTCTAGTTATCTATAACGCAATCATAAAATACTAGAAGGCTAGTGACCGGCAAGGTCACCACTACTGGCAAATTATGGCCCCACACGGCCAACATAAAAGAAAGAAAAAGTACTAACAGCTGTACAACTGCGCGGCCTCTCACAACCGGCTCAACTGACCACAGGGAAGCATATACCGACTGCAAGCCTCTAGGAATAATAATAGAGATGATCGGAACAGGGCCCCGACCTACCCGTACTATACAACAAAAGGAAATGAAATACACCTCTGGAATTCAGTCTCCGGATAGCAGGAGCTGAATACTCGGTCGCTGACAGGAATCACGTGGTATCGCCTGCTTGTCTATGTGTACCTGTAGGCAAGTAATGTAGTGCCCCACCAGGCGTCAGTACCGCTGGTACTGAGTATGTAAAGCAATAACTGAAAGCAAAATCTGGAAACAACAATGTAACTGATGAAACTGAAGTAAGAAGAACTAGATCAACTGTCTGATAATGTAAGTCATACCTTCTCTCATTTATACTGGAAGGAATAGGAGTCGTACCTGGAGATGTATCACTCTACTGCTGATCTACTCGTATCTAACATAACATGACATAACATAACATAATATAACATAACATAGCACACACAAACCTTACCCGGCCCCCATAAGCCGGGAGGTACAACCAACACGGAATCTACACCCCTACCCCGGTCATCCCATCTCCTATAACCCTGTAAGCGTCCTGCCGGTCCCCTGGGTATGCACTTGGGCTCGCTGAGCCCCTGACTATAACTGCATCTGAGTCCGAAGGACTCCTGAATCAATACCCGAGCATATCCGCTCGACAGGGGTGTGTAAAAGCCGACCAAGGCATAATATGGGGAAAACTGGCATCCCATCTTTGTCCCCTGTGGGATGGCATGCCACTCCGTAGAGTGACGTATCCTCGTTCTCTGGAGGACAAGTTGATACAGCTATTAACCCTGGGGCAGTCATGGATACTAGGTAGTCCAACCCTAAACAATACAACGGTCTCAACTAGTAATACTGTCTGCATATCTTACATGCTGAGGCTAATAGTGGTAAAATATTGTATATATTACATGCTGAACTAGTGATAGTAATCTGTACGTATTTAATACATGCTGAGACTGGTAAATATATATATGTATGAATATAGTCTCCTGCCAGACTGTTCTGGGGCTAATACTGAACAGGATATAGTGTTTCTGCTGAAAACCATGTTGTATACTAAGTTTCCATAGTAACATGATTTGCCATTTCTAATATGCTTTCTAACTTCATTTTAACTTATCATTCTATTTCTGAGATGTCTTACTAATATTACATCGCTTTACTGGGTTTCAACTGAATACAATGATATCCTAACATTCTGTGTCACATCATATACTGAGCATACTGTGGAATTCCTAGTACTTATATTAAAGTCTATATCATGCTGGCAAGTTGCACGCAAGTTATAACTCGATGCTTCTAATATCGTACCAACATTCGTAGTAAACATAACACATGACTTCTGAACATTCTACTGGCCTTTGAATTACTGTACTGTACCGAGATTAGTTAACTTGCCGAGGAAAACTAACTTTACATACCTTATCCTTGAACTATTCGTCTGTCGGACGAGGCTCGGCCGGTACTTCAGCTATTTTCTCCCAACTGCATTCATAAATATGTCAATTAATATTAAATACAGCTTTATTTTAAAAGGCAATGTCACTTTCGATATAGTATATAGCCTAAACTTAGGCTTATCAAAAGACGGCCGAAAACTCGCTATTTTTCAGAGGTCCAGAAGGGAGAAATATTCACTTCACAGCTAGGAACGCATAGACACTAGTTTAGAGCAATTCCACTTACCTTAGCTCGGTGGCTCGATGATTCGTCGGCCGTATTTCACGAGACTAAATCCGTAGGAATGCTCTCTGCTACTAAATACCTCAGTATCTGGAGTTAATTTGAGTTTGGACAACGTTTAGCAGCGTAATTGGACGAAAATTATAATATCTCCTTCGTTCTTACCTTCTCTCTGCTGCTTACTCTCTGTTTTCTGGAAATTTATTAGTGTATAAATGATTTAAAACCGAAGTGGGCTTTATATACTTGGGCCTGGACAAGGCCAACGTGTCACGGAGCCAACGCGGAGGCCTCTCCTCCGTGACACGCTGCCATCGCGGAGGGGCTCTGCCTCGGCTCCTTCCGCGATGGTTCGACAGGTTTCTCGTCCGGTCTTTTTCTGGGCCTTTCTCCAGCACGTATGGCCTTCAAATATGCTTAACCAACGTGCGAATAGGTCGTCTAGGTGCCGGGAATTCTACGGGGTATAACATTCTCCCCCCCTTAAGAACATTCGTCCTCGAATGTACACTGTTATCTAGAGGACTACTTACTTACTTTCTAGAAAAATTTCGGCAGAGTTTCCCCTGTAATATGGACTATAGCAAAACCCTAAAATGCAGAAAAGTCCAACACAGGCACTGCACGTAATATTTTAGGATCCACTGGATTACTAAGTATAAGTCTTTCTCATTCACACACATACAACTATAAGGTACTGCATAAGTAATAATACAGACATACCTGTCGCTTGACTAGGCCTGAAATAGGTGAGGGTATCTGGCTTTCATATCTTCTTCAGCTTCCCACGTCATTTCCTCACGGTTCCTGTTACGCCACAATACTTTGACAGATGCAACATCTTTAGTCCTCAACCTGCGGATCTGTCTGTCTAAGATAGCTACGGGAACCTCTTCATATGCTAACTCTTCTATGACCTGGACATCCTGAACTGGAACTACTGTAGAAGGGTCCCCTACGAACTTCCTTAACATAGAGACATGGAATACTGGGTGAACAGATGCTAACTCTGGAGGCAAGTTCAATTCGTATGCAACTCGGCCTATTTTTCGCTGAATCTGATATGGCCCAATGAATCTCGGGCTAAGCTTGCCTTTCTTGCCAAATCTCATTACCCTTTCATCAGGGACACTTTCAGATATACCCAGGCATTTACCGCAAATTCTAGATTTCATCACCGCATGTTTGCATAAGACTTCGAGAGGCTCTGAGCAGTCAGTAAGCGTTCTCGGATAAGCTTTATCTTTTCCTCAGACTGCCGAACAATGTCTGGGCCAACCAATGCTGATTCTCCTATTTCAAACCAACCAATCGGCGACCTGCATTTTTGCCCGTATAATGCCTCAAAAGGCGCCATCTGAATAGCTGAATGGTAGCTGTTATTATAAGCAAATTCAATTAACGAAAGATGCTCATCCCAGCTACCCCCAAAATCTAGCACACACGCTCGTAGCATATCTTCGAGCGTCTGAATTGTACGTTCAGCCTGCCCATCTGTCTGAGGATGGAATGCTGTGCTCAAGTTAATCTGCGTTCCCAAACCTTTCTAAAACGACTGCCAGAATCTAGCTGTGAATTGTGCTCCCCTATCTGAAATGATGGATACCGGCACTCCATACAATCTAACTATTTCTCTGATATATAATTCGGCATAGTCTTCAGTCCAGAAGGTAGCCTTCACTGGGAGGAAATGAGCTAATTTTGTTAGCCTGTCAACTATTACCCAAATGGAATCATTTCTGCATCTAGTACGGGGTAACCCTGTTACAAAATTCGTGTTTATCGCTTCCCATTTCCACATAGGCACCGTTATATCTTGCGTCAAACCGCCCGGTTTCTGGTGCTCTGCTTTCACCTGCTGACAGTTAGAACATCTAGATACAAATTTGGCTATCTCAGCTTTCATACCTGGCCACCAGTAGATGTCTCTGATGTCGTGGTACATTTTGGTCGCTCCTGGATGGAGGGAATAGCGAGCGTAATGTACCTCATGCATGATCCGCCCGCGAAGCCCTGAAACATTCGGGACACAGAGGCGGCCCTTACAGCGTAGCACCTCATCCTCAGTTATCTGAAAATCTGACTCGTTGCCTCTCTGAATTTTATCTCCGAGTTGGACTAAATCAGGATCCTCGTACTGTCGTTCTTTTACCTCTGTAACTAACGATGACACAGCAGAATTCTGAATTACTGCTCTATTATTTTTTATTTCCATTACTCGAACGGCTAAACTAGCTAACTGATGAATTTCTTTGGTTAACTTCCGCTTCTCAGGTCGCAAATACGCCAAACTCCGCATTGACTTATGGGTCAGGGCATCTGCTACAACATTAGCTTTTCCGGGGTGGTATAGAATATTCACATCATAATCTTTTAACAGCTCCAACCAGCGGCGTTGCCGTAGATTCAACTCCCTCTGAGTGAAAATGTACTGTAGGCTCTTATGATCTGTGTAAATATCAACATGGACGCCGTACAGGTAATGCCTCCACATCTTTAAGGCGTGGATTACTGCGACCAATTTCAGGTCATGGGTAGGGTAATTCTTCTCGTGTTTCCTCAGCTGCCTGGAAGCATATGCAATTACTCTACCATGCTGCATCAACACACAACCTAACCCGACACCTGACGCGTCGCAATAAACTGAATAACCTTCTGTGCCTTCCGGCAATGCTAACACTGGGGCGGAGGTTAATCTGTCTTTCAGTTCCTGGAAGCTCTGCTCACATGCCTCTGTCCATTGAAACTTTGCTGCTTTCTGTGTCAATTTGGTCAGAGGTGTCGCAATGGTCGAGAACCCTTCAACGAACCTCCTGTAATATCCTGCCAATCCCAGAAAGCTACGAACTTCAGTTGGAGTGGTAGGCCTAGGCCATGACTTAACTGCTTCTATTTTCTGCTTGTCTACCTGTATACCAGCATCCGACACGATATGCCCTAAAAAGGCCACTGAGTTAAGCCAAAATTCACACTTAGAAAATTTAGCATACAACTGGCGGTCCCTGAGGATCTGGAGCACTGTCCGCAAATGAGTCCGGTGATCTGCTTCAGAGCGAGAATACACCAGAATATCATCAATGAATACTATCACGAACAAGTCCAGGAAAGGTCTGAAAATACTGTTCATCAGGTCCATGAAGACTGCTGGGGCATTCGTTAACCCGAAGGACATGACTAGAAATTCAAAATGTCCATATCGGGTCCTGAACGTTGTCTTAGGAATATCTCTCTCACGTACTCGGACGTGGTGATATCCGGACTGCAAGTCAATCTTAGAAAAGTATCTGGCTCCCTGTAAGTGATCAAATAAATCGTCAATTCTGGGGAGCGGGTACTTGTTCTTTACTGTAACTTTGTTTAGTTGCCGGTAATCTACACACATTCGGAGCGAGCCATCTTTCTTTCTCACAAATAAAACTGGCGCACCCCACGGTGAAGTACTCGGCCTGATGAAACCTTTATCCAACAAATCTTTCAACTGCTCCTTTAATTCTTTGAGTTCTGCAGGAGCCATACGATAGGGAGGAATTGATATCGGCTGAGTGCCTGGTAACAAGTCAATAGCAAAATCTATCTCCCTTTCTGGGGGAATACCAGGTAACTCGTCTGGGAATACATCAGGAAATTCGTTTACTACCGGAACAGACTGGAGTGTCGGAGATCCTGCTTGGACATCCTAGACTCTGACCAGATGGTAAATACATCCCTTATATGTCAACCTTCTCGCCTGAAGGTAGGAAATAAACCTACCTTTTGGCGTAACGGTGCTGCCCTTCCACTCCCGCACTGCTTCTCCTAGGAAGTGGAATCGGACCGTCTTGGTCCAACATTCAATGTTGGCAAAACACGGTACTAACCAGTCCATACCCATTATGGCATCGAAGTCTATCATTTCTAACTCGACCAAATCTACTGTGGTGTGAAGGTCAGTAACCTCTACTATACACCCGCGATAGATTCGGCTAGCTGTGATAGAGTCACCGACGGGCATGGATACTAAGAAGGGCTGCTGCAATGATTCTGGTGCAATACTAAACTTTCGTGCCACAAATGGAGTAATGTAGGACAAAGTAGACCCTGGATCAATCAACACATAAGCAGGGTGTGAGCAGATAGTTAACATACCTATCACAACATCAGGCGACGCTTCTGAATCTTGCTTCCCTGGTAAGGCATATGTGCGACTTGGACCCGCACCTGTACTGGAGGCCCTGATCTTCCCCGACCCCTACCTGCTGAAACTGAGGGCCTGCGCCCCGTCGAGGATGCTCTGGCTCGTGACCCTGCAGATGCCCTATCCTGTCTATCTCGGTCCTCTCGGCCTCTGGCTGGGCAATCTTTCATCAAATGGCCTTCTTGGCCACAAATATAACATGCAGTGGAACCATACCTGCAGGCTCCAGGATGGCGTCGACTACATATAGGGCAAAGTGGTAGGGTATACCTACTCTGCTCCGCCCTCCTCTGTAATGGTGAATCTGCCATCTGCGAGCCTCTACCAGTCTCTGACTGCCCCCTACGCTGAATCTACCCCCTGCGACTGTGGCGGAGGTGGGGGCCTAGGCGGCCTGTCTAACAATCGTAGCCTGGTTCCTCCCCGGGCCTCCCTCTGTAACTCAACTGGCCTGTCCCGGCGACGTTATTCCTGATTGACCCTTCTGATCTCCCGTTGTCGCTGTCTGATGCCCTTAATATTCTGGGCAAATGCCTGAACTCGAGCAATGTCCATGTCCTCTCGCAGTGTGGCTGTAATACAAGTCTCAACATATTCTGGATTCAACCCCATGATGAAGCGGTGTACTCTGGTTGCCATGGTATCAACAATGGCCGGTGCATACCGGGCTAAGGAATCAAATCGCAAGGAATATTCCCGAACACTCATGGCCCCCTGCTCCAGATGCAGGAACTGGTCTACCCGAGCCTGTCGAATCTCCCGCGGCAAATAGTGATCCAGAAAGGCTCCTGAAAAGCTGGACCAGGTGGGAGGGGAAACATCTCTCCCTCAGGACCATTCCCAGCTTTCATACCATAACACAGCGATATCCCGTAATCGGAATGCTGCCAACTCAACTGATTCTGTAGGCGTGGCATGCATAACCCGGAAGATTCTCTGCATTTGATCCATAAAATCCTGAGGGTCCTCTGTCTGATCCGTACCTGTAAACTGTGGGGGATTTAGGGCTAAGAACTCTCGGACCCTCGAACTACCGGGCCCTCCTGATAACTCTGCATCTATAGACGGCATTGGCTGACGCTGAGCAGCCATCATCTGTGCTAACATAACTACAGCACTCCTAACCTCCTGGTTGGAAGGTGTCGGTATAGGGACTGCTGAAGGTAATGTCGCCCCAAGTGGCTCCTGACGTGGTGGAGACTGCTGAGGAGGCTGGGACGATGCCTCTGTAGTGCCCTCTGATCGGGCTGTTTCTAAACGAGGGTGAGGCATCCTGCTGGTTCCTTCCCCTGCTGCAACATCTATGCTCCGACCTGTGATAGGATGTCGCTGGTCTGACATTATCTGTAACCAAGGAATATAGTAAGCTTTTAGGGACTCAACCCTATATTGTACCGCTCTACGACACAACTGAATAAGAATAAAAGACAACCATCCTATCATGCCTTGCAGCCTCCTACCCATAGTATGTGGTGCACAACACATCCATGGGCAGGACTCTACTTAGCACGGCTTGCAAACTCCCTGGGATACGACCTGCTCTGATATCAAGTTTGTCACACCCCGCCTTGGGGGGTATGACTGGCACCTGGTGCCCTACTCAGACCTGAACTGCTGGACTGCTAAGCCTGGGCACACCTGGTGCCTGGCTGGCTCTAACTCACATTTCTAGAAACAAAGGGCTATATACGGCTGTAAACACAGCCCCCGGCCCATTGGCCCATAGCCTTCTGTACCTGTACTGACAGCTGACCAGAAACATATCAATTTAGGGAATCCTATGCGGGCCGACAAGGCCACCATGCTGTCTAGTTATCTATAACTCAATCATAAAATACTAGAAGGCTACGTGACCGGCAAGGTCACCACTACTAGCAAATTATGGCCCCACACGGCCAACTTAAAAGAAAGAAAAAGTACTAACAGTTGTACAACTGCGCGGCCTCTCACGACCGGCTCAACTGACCACAGGGAAGCATATACCGACTGCAAGCCTCTAGGAATAATAATAGAGATGACCGGGACAGGGCCCCGACCTACCCGTACTATACAACAAAAGGAAATGAAATACACCTCTGGAATTCAGTCTCCGGATAACAGGAGCTGAATACTCGGTCGCTGATAGGAATCACGTGGTATCGCCTGCTTGTCTATGAGTACCTGCAGGCAAGTAATGCAGCGCCCCACCAGGCATCAGTACTGCTGGTACTGAGTATGTAAAGCAATAACTGAAAGCAAAATCTGGAAACAACAATGTAACTGATGAAACTGAAGTAAGAAGAACTAGATCAACTGTCTGATAATGTAAGTCATACCTTCTCTCATTTATACTGGAAGGAATAGGAGTCGTACCTGGAGACGTATCACTCTACTGCTGATCTACTCATATCTAACGTAACATGACATAACATAACATAACATAACATAGCACACACAAACCTTACCCGGCCCCATAAGCCGGGAGGTACAACCAGCACGGAATCTACGCCCCTACCCCGGTCATCCCATCTCCTATAACCCTGTAAGCATCCTACCGGTCCCCTGGGTATGCACTTGGGCTCGCTGAGCCCCTGACTATAACTGCATTTGAGTCTGAAGGACTCCTGAATCAACATCCGGGTGTATCCGCTCGACAGGGGTGTGTAAAAGCCGACCAAGGCATAATATGGGGAAAACTGGCATCCCATCTTCGTCCCCTATGGGACGGCATGCCACTCCGTAGAGCGACGTATCCTCGTCCTCTGGAGGACGAGTCGATACAACTATTAACCCTTGGGCGGTCATGGATGCTAGGTAGTCCAACCCCAAACAATACAACGGTCTCAACTAGTAATACTGTCTGCATATCTCACATGCTGAGGCTAATAGTGGTAAAATATTGTATATATTACATGCTGAACTAGTGATAGTAATCTGTACGTATTTAATACATGCTGAGACTGGTAAATATATATATGTATGAATATAGTCTCCTGCCAGACTGTTCTGGGGCTAATACTGAACAGGATATAGTGTTTCTGCTGAAAACCATGCTGTATACTAAGTTTCTATAGTAACATGATTTGCCATTTCTAATATGCTTTCTAACTTCATTTTAACTTATCATTCTATTTCTGAGATGTCTTACTAATATTACATTGCTTTACTGGGTTTCAACTGAATACAATGATATCCTAACATTCTGTGTCACATCACATACTGAGCATACTGTGGAATTCCTAGTACTTATATTAGAGTCTATATCATGCTGGCAAGTTGCACGCAAATTATAACTCGATGCTTCTAATATCGTACCAACATTCGTAGTAAACATAACACATGACTTCTGAACATTCTACTGGCCTTTGAATTACTGTACTGTACCAAGATTACTTAACTTGTCGAGGAAAACTAACTTTACATACCTTATCCTTGAACTATTCGTCTGTCAGACGAGGCTCGGCCGGTACTTCAGCTATTTTCTCCCAACTGCATTCATAAATATGTCAATTAATATTAAATACAACTTTATTTTAAAAGGCAACGTCATTTTCGATATAGTTTATAGCCTAAACTTAGGCTTATCAAAAGACGGCCGAAAACTCGCTATTTTTCAGAGGTCCAGAAGGGAGAAATATTCACTTCATAGATAGGAATGCATAGACACTAGTTTAGAGCAATTCCACTTACCTTAGCTCGGTGGCTCGACGATTCGTCGGCCATATTTCACGAAATGAAATCTGTAGGAATGCTCTCTGCTACTAAATACCTCAGTATCTGGAGTTAATTTGAGTTTGGACAACGTTTAGCAGCGTAATTGGACGAAAATTATAATACCTCCTTCGTTCTTACCTTCTCTCTGCTGCTTACTCTCTGTTTTCTGGAAATTTATAAGTGTATAAATGATTTAAAACCGAAGTGGGCTTTATATACTTGGGCCTAGACAAGGCCAACGTGTCACGGAGCCAACGCGGAGGCCTCTCCTCCGTGACACGCTGCCATCGCGGAGGGGCTCTGCCTCGGCTCCTTCCGCGATGGTTCGACAGGTTTCTCGTCCGGTCTTTTCCCGGGCCTTTCTCCAGCACGTATGACCTTCAAATATGCTTAACCAACGTGCGAATAGGTCGTCTAGGTGCCTGGATTTCTATGGGGTATAACACCTGATGGCTAAATTCGATAGTGAAAGAGGGATGTTTAATAAATGAATTGATATAATTAGGTATTAAGTGACTTGAGGAATTAATTTTGCAGTTGTGTGTTAAAATTAATTTATTGATTGCACATTAATTTTATGTTGTTGTATGAACTAATTGTAGTTGACCGGTGATGCCCATCAGTACATGTGGTATACGGATACTACCTTACTATGCCTTTTTGTGTAGGTTGTGGCAGGTTTGATGTTTCATGACTGACATGGTGTATTCAGCATCAGGTTCTGCACTTCTCCACGAATGAAGTTGTGTTCTTTTATTGTCGGTATTCTATTTAGAGCTCTTTCACCTGTATAGACTAAATCGTTGGGAAGAGTTAGTTTTTGGGAGTGTTTTCTGATTTATTATGTTGACTTATTTGAAAGAAACTATGAATGAATGCCTTTATTTGGAATAGAGATCCGTTATATTTTATTGACTTTATTATCGTATTAAAAATGGTGTTTAATAAGAAGATATATTGTCAAACTAGGGTCGACTAGTTGCCCCCATGACTCGCCCAAATGGGTCGTCTCAAGTTGGCATCATAGCATCTAGATTATTGGCCTCAGAAATACAAGGGCAATGTGGAGTAGACTCCTACAGGTTGGTGTATAGACGTCCATATCTAATCTTCGAGAAGCTATGAGGCATTTAGGAAGTCCATCCCTTTATTCCTTCCTTTCGTGTTGTCCAAGTGTGTTGTTTTTCTGGTTTAGTCAAATTGATATCTAGAGGATTCCAATTGGTATCTCAATGGGCTCAATTGGTATCTGACGATGTGAATTGTAGGGAGACATGAGATAAATTGGTTGGTGAAGGCTAGTGACGGTGAAATTGGCTTATGTTGACTAGAGGGACAAAAATTCTTGTAGGTGTTCTCTTAGCAAGTTTCACTGCATCGAGGTGTGTCTCATCGCAGTGAACTCGCTACAATGAGGAATAGACCGCCACAGGGGGTTCAATTTAGCGGACGACTGCTAGATAGAATCTAAAATCCAGTTTTTTCGAAAAAAATTGCAGTTATGTCAAAATATATGGAAATCAAGCAATATGAATACAGGGAAAACTGTGATATAATATAAATAAAGGGGCCCAAAAGAACGACAACTGTATGAGGAGGCCAAATCCTGGATCCAGGGGAGAGGGTCTTCAGGATATTCTTGATTAAATATATGGAGAAAAAGTTTGTCCCTGGAGTATCGCTTCCTTTTTTCCCTCTCTAACTCGTGTCTGAGCTCCACGTAGACCCCCTCTGGATCGGCGACAACTGCACTAGATATCCTGTCACCTGAAGGAGGTCTGGGAAACTCTCCTAACGACTCCCGCATAGCGGCCATCTTTATCTTAATCCATTCAAAAGGATCCACAGGCTTGGAAGTGCCGGCCCGACTACCCTCGTCGCCAGAAGCAGCCTACCTCTTCTTCCTACCCCTCCCTAATGCCCCCTAACCCTTTGTGGATCAAAAGGCATGTAACGTGCAACCATGATGTCCCTGGCCTCTCGATGCACCTTGGTCCATTTTCAACGAAGGGTAATGAGAAAGGGAAAGGACAGGCCAATGATGCTCTTGGATGAGAAGTACCTCTACTCCTTTGCTACCTGTGCCCTGCATTGACCAGCACCCCACTAAGGATACAGGCCACCACTAATGCTCGGGGGTAGGTCATGTCAATGACATTGGTGGACGGGTGGATTCTTGAGATACTAGGTTTAGCCATCCTCGAGCCTCAATAGTGACCTAGGTACCCCCAATACCAGTACGGGTGATGTGACGCCCAACCTTGGGAGACATGATTGGCACCTAATGCCACACTGGGACCTGTGCTGACCTAGCTGGGCATATGCACCTTTGGTGCCTGCCAGCAACTCAAAATCAAGAAAATAAATAGTTATATCTCAGCTATAAAATACAGCCTCGGGCTGACAAGGCCACACAGTAAACCTGTAAAAGAAAATAGCTTACCCAACAACATAACAATAAAGGGATCCTATGCTGGTCGACAAGACAACCATGTTGTCTAGTCATAACAGAATTAAAACAGGCAATCATATTCCTATTATAGCCGACAAGGCTACTAACTAACTAGCTAAACTTGGCCCCACATGGCGAACACAAAAAATATAGCATACATAGACCCCACACGACCAACAACAACCAACAACTAAAAAACTATAGTCCGCAAGCCTCTAAGAGTGGAATAGTGGTCGGTATAGGGCCCCAACCTACCCAAAAGTTGTACAACAAAAAGAGAAAACCTTTCTAACTATCAACCCTGGAGAAGAGGAGTTGACTGAACTGCTAACTATGGCTGACGGCTAAAAAAGTACTGCACCATGTCTATCCGCACCTGCAGGAAAGTATGCAGTGCCCCATAGATGGGCATTAGTACAATATGTACCGAATATGTAAGGTAGTAATAAAAATGACTGAATAGAACTGATAAGAGAAGTGAAATCAATAAGAAGGATAAGAGTTATAACCTGAATAGCCTCACAACTTGAAGTATAGCGGACAAGTAAGTAATATAAACAAGAACCTTACCTAGCCCCCATAAGCTTGGAAGGTACAATAAACATAGAATAACCCACCTGGGCCCCCATAATCCCTGACAAGTACAATTCAATCTATATACCCCTAATCTGGTCAATATGAATGAACGGGTAGCTATAGCCAATCTACCTAGCCTTTAGGTCTGCAACTGAGCTCACTGGCTCTTATAGTTGTGTCTGAGCCCTTTGGGCTCCTATGACTACACCCTAGGCACACAAGGCTCGACGGAGGGCCAGTTATGCCTATATGACAGAAAAGAAGAAGTCCATTCATGGATGGACTGTAATATGGCCTTATAGGCCTGAATATAGTCCTGTCCGACATCATATAGCCCTTTTGAGCGATCTATAGCCCCGTAAGCAATTACACAGCTAGTAACCTTGAGGTTGGTCAATTAAAATCTATATAGGGTGTGATCAATCCCAACCAAAATAGTAAACATTAATCTCAAAACTATCTGGAGAAGCTAATCACAATACACATGCTTACAACTTTCTTACAAGGACATAAGTCGTATTTCTATATGACAGGTATAACTTGCCGAAGAGATTAGCCTTGACATACCTTGAATGCCAATTCTCATTTATCCAAATAGTTCCACCATGTAGCTGGAAATTCCTCTCAATTACAGCCTCTACACTTAGAGAATAAGGCTATTTTCAATATTAAGACTCAGCAAATAATGATATTTTTCAATAATATTAACTATAACTCAACTTCATTCAATTCGACTGAAAACTCACAAATTTCAAAGAGTTTAGAAGGTAGAAATGCTTACCTATCACTTAGCCGCTTAGGACTCAATTAAAAGTGATTTCTATGACTTTTACTCTGAGGGGTTCTTGTACTCCGAGCGAATTTTCAAGAGATAACTCTGCAGGGATGTTCCTCATAGGCCTAGAACTCGTTATCCAAAAAAAATTTGCCTTTGGATGGATTTTAGCGGAATAATTCAGTGAGAAACGAATGAAAAATAGAGAAAAAATATCATAGGGCCAAGTTCTTACTTTTAGGCAATTTATAATGACTTGAAATTACAACTTATAACCTATATATAGGAGGGGCGGTGGCCTAGGGGGCACGGCGGGCCATCCATCACTCTAGGAAAGAGGCGCGATGCATTGGTCATAGCGTCGGGCTGGCAGCACGGCGCAGCCTCCAGTGTGCCTGGCCTCTGGCCCCAGCCTTCTGCTCGCTCAATGCCGTGCTCGTATACTCACCCCCGAGCCCTTCCTCTCATGCATCGTACTCCAAAACTCTCAACATACGTACGCACGTGTCAGTTATATGATAATAACTTATGGGGTGTAACAGCTGACACCCCAATGCGACGAAGTCCTATGCTCTTCCACAACTAGATTATCCACCAACCACCTCCCATTGTCAGCGGTATCCCTGGCCTTCAGATCAGCCTCCCAAGGATTCGGCAGACCCAATGCCTCATTGACTAAGGCAGCGCTGAGACTGATCTTCATCCCCTGCACATGGGCCATCGGTTTTACACGGTTCCAATTCATAATGGGGAGGTTAGCATAGAATTTCCTCACCCAGTTTTCGTTGGCCTTACAAGGTTCCTTAACCAATAGGACCTACCCCATCTCCTAAAAATAAACATAAAATTTTGGTGCCTTCTTTTCCACGTCTTACATAATAAACCCCCTTTGTAACCCTTTGCAGCCTAGTCATTTTGTTGGAACCGGCACTAGTTTGTCACAAAACGGTTGTAGCTAGAGGTATGACTATTGTCGTTGCTGGTAGATATAGTGATGATGAGATATTGTAGAAGGCAAGTGGATTAGAAGAGTTTGAATGAAGAAAAGATAGAACTAGAATCAAAAATGAAAAACAGAAGACACAGTTTACTGCCTAGGGCGTAACCACTGCAGAAAATGAGTTCCCACTGCAGCGAGTTCGTTCACTACCACAGGATTTATTTACCACAATAGAAAGGTACTTAACCACTGCAGCAAACATCATCATCTCCAATAGACCTCTAACCTTAACAATGGAGGTAAAATTCTGAACCATAAATTTCCCTTAATTTGAGCATAGATCGGTCAAGGGGTAGACTTACCCATGTTCACCTCCTATTTTCAACTCCGATAGTGTCAGGATTCGAGTTGAGGGGCTCAAAGAAGATGAACCATCACCCTACCCAAAACCCCCTCCTATTTCTAGCCTAAAACTCCCATGGAAGTAGTCTATAGTATGTAGTGAATGATTCAAAGAACTTAAGGACGTTAATATTAGTAGCATGCTTTGAGAATCTAACCTAATAATACAAAAAGAAAACCCATTTTCACCACCTAAAAACCTACTATAAAATCATGCATATGGGCATAAAATGCTATCAATAAAGAGTGAACAAGGCAAGGAAGTATTGGGAACGAGAATTACCCAACAATATAACATAGAATCACTGAGGTGTTGAGAGAATTTGCAAAATTTCAATGTAGACAAGGCAATAATAAGGGCAAAACCATTCACTGCATCCTTTAATCTGATTTTCATTCTGCTGTGGCAAAAAATCAATTGTTGCAGTGGACAAATCAAAATAGTGGTGTTTCAAATTTCCACGTGGGTCAACCGTATTTTAAGTCCTGGTTAAATGAATTTCCATAGTAAATACTGGCATCTAGAGGTTGCATTGGTTCACAAGTAAATGATGTAGGTAGGAAGTGATAGATTTGAGAGGCTCGGGGTTAGGTGTATTGAGCCAACACAAAACTAGAAAGTAGGAGTAAAGCACTAGAGAAACTTCTTCCAGATATAGTGTAAGGGGAATATCAGTCTAAATACCTGGCAGCAATGTCAGTAAGACCATAGTATGGTTAGGGTCGTTGAGACTATGACCCCATGTCATGTTAACCCTGATGCAATAGAAGAACCCTTACTAGTTCTATGGGGCTGCTCAGGGACGATTGGATTTTTAATTGGTATTTGATGTAATGATCCATATGATCATTATAGCATCCTAACAACATTGACGCCAGAATTTGAAAATTCATATACAAGCCTGATGTTATTTTTCGGTAAGGATGAGTAATGGTTGAGTTATAAAGGGGCGAGATTAAAATTTTCATGCGCCCGGAGACAGGACCCCTATGGTAGGTATCTCATCGCCATTACGGGACCGCTGTAGTAGAGAAAAAATCACTCCAAATGGACGACGCGGACCATAACTCCATGTTTTTCCCACTTTTAAAACCCAAATCTTGATGTAATAAGGTTTAGTTATTAAAACTGTCTTGGAAACAAATTTTGGTTATTCTAACAGGAAAAACAAATAGGGTGGCTAGAGAATGGAAAGATTTCACCATCTTTCCCAATGGAATTCTTCATGAAATATTAGACTTGGTGCATGAAATGGAACTCTAGCGCTTTCTTAGATGTAGCTTGGCGCCTAGGTAAGTTATGACTTACTTTTGAGTTAGACTATAATCAGTGAATCATATACGTGTGTATTATTAATGTACAATTGATGAACGTAGAGAGATCATAAAACATGATGTCGCGATGAAAGATTTGTGCTGACCCAACTAATAAAATTGGAGGATTAATCTTAGTTGTGAGAACATGGGTAGAAGTGAAACCTAGCTGATAACTAATATTGGGGGTGTATTCTTGATGTGATGTACTTGATAAAATATTCTTGAGGTGATGTTGTGATAGTATGTTTTGATGATACGTGATGCTAATTGCTCGTGATTGTAAATTGTGGTGGTGTGGTCTTGATGGTATAATCCTGGGTAAGCTATTGTAATAGAACGGATTAAGGGAAGAGGGGAGGAGATCAGAACTAGTGTGGTTATAGGAGTTTAATATTCCAATTTAATCGTTATGAAATAAAAACATGACGTTGTTTGTATAACTTAACTAGCTTAAAAAGGATTCGGAGTAAGGAAAGAATGGACAATTGTGAGAAACCGTAGTAGTAGGGTGGAGTAATTAAATGAGGCTGGCGTCGAAATGAACATTGTGCATAAATGAAATTTTCTTGTGCATGTATACGTTTAAGGGATAATTATAGCTCTGAGTAAGTGGTCCTGAAATAGGAACTAGTATGATCCATATTTGATCTAGATACGAAAGAATCCATTTATGTGATAGACCCCTAGGTGGGATGGTAGGAAAGGTGGAACCAACGAATTGTGAAGGTTACCTTGTGTGTTTTAATTTTATGATAGATGACGCAAGACTTGACTATCTGATAAATAGCTAAAACGATAGTAGGTTACGGTTACTAGGAGTTAGTCCCTATATAATTAGGTATATCTGTATGGGTGGGCAATGTGGTTAATGGTCTTATGACAATGATTTTGTTGAAGATTTCAATGAATTGTTCATGTTTTTTAATACATTCTAAATTGATTGAACCATGACTGATATCTCTGAAACTATGAATAAAGTTGTGAAATTCGAAGCATACCAATAATCTATCCTATGTGGTGACTGACTGAGATCATGATGATATATGTTGAGAATAAATTGGGTAATATATCCTTGCCTATAGATGAGAGGCGTATGTCCGAGGTGAGCATCCAAATAAGCGGATTTTGTTGTGGTACATATTGATACTTGGAGATGAGTGGCTTGTGCCCGAGGTGAGAACCTAGGCGAGTGGTTGTGATATGAGTGGCTTCTGTCTGAGGTGAGCATTCGGTCGAGCAGATGAGTAGGAGCAAGTACCACGCCGGTACAGTACATTGGATTTCTAGAGCCACGTGCAGGTCATGACTTGAATGAAAAACATATGACCCTCTAGCATGTGTGTATAGTGATATTTTGTGTGAGTGTGTGCGGCGATGTCATGTAGGAGTGTGTCCGGCACATTACTAATGGTATGATTGTAACAGAGATCACTATAGGCATGTTATTATCTACATAGGATTGTGTGACAGAGTCCAGTGACAGGTATGACACCAATATGTGTACAGACATCCGGTGATGACATGTCTAACTACTGTATGTTCAGCGTGTTCATGATTTGCTGCATAATTGTGTTTTATTTACATTATAAGATTTGGTGTTTGGTGAACTGGTTATTGAAAGAGTTAATGTTTGTATTCAAAGTTTAGTTGGTGATTGTGATTTATGTGTCGTTGTTGGGTTGATTTTGACTGTAGAAATAAAAAAAATATGGTAATAAGATTTAAACAAGAATATGTTTAATTACTCAGGTGTAGATTGATATAAATTTTAAATAATGTAAGACCTTGTTTATTTGATGTGGTTTTGGGAAGTGAAGGATGCAAGCGAAGTCCAGCTACTGCTTAGAGCAATACTGCCGTAGTGGTGGAATTCCCATAGCGGCAAGACAACGACAACGGTCAAGTTACCGCTGTAGGGTGGTGTCAGAACGTACTTCAGTCCTAGTGGCTAAACTTGTTAGTGAAATAGGGATGTTTGATAAATAAATTGGGGTAACTGTAGATTAAGTGACTTGAGGGATTATTTGTGAAGTGGTGTGTTAAAATTTTATTTATTGATTGCATATTAATTTTATGTAGTTGTGTGAACTAATTGTAGTTGGCTAATGATGCCTACCAGAATGTGTGGTGCACTAATACTACCTTGTTATGCCCTTTTGGGTGTAGGTTGGGGCATATTTGAAGTTTCATGACTGACGTAGCATATTTACCATCAACTTCTGCACTTCTCCACAGATGAAGCTATGTCCCTTTATTGTAATTGTTTTGTTTACAGCTCTTTTACTTGTCTAGAATAGATCTTTAAGAAGAGATATTATGTGGAGTTAATTAAAAGAAACTACGAGTGGATGCCTTTGTTTGGAATAGAGATCCGTTATATGTATTAACTCTATTATCGTATTAAAAATGATGTTTTAATAAGGGTTCTCCTGTTGAACTAGGATCCACTAGGTGCCCACATGACCCACCCATTTGGGTCATGCCATGAAATTATCCCGACAGTCTACGATTTCCAATTGCACAAATTATGCCTTATGGCAAGAATAAATGCCTTAAGACATTCTTTAATGCACAAATTGACGAATTTATATTGCCATGTATGGATTTAATTCTATATTAAATAGCTTTAATGGATGCGAAATGTTATGACATAAAAGGATAATTTATTTCAGAAGACATAAGATGTAGATGTAGGGTTGAAAAACATCTAATCATGCCGCAAAGGCACAAGTTAAACAATTAACTAAGCTAGATTATTTAGCATAATTAGTTTTAACGGATGCGAAGTTTGTTACACACTGGAAATTTTTTGGTGATTATGTGATGTTTGTATGCTAGGTTAAAGGAAGTACAAGTTATATATTGTTTGTAGATGACAAAGGAAATGTGTACGAATGAAAAAGAAAAGAGTATGTGAAGTCCATAAATAAGGGTCAACTTTAAATGACTATATCTCCCAATATTGTTACACCCCGTAAATGTTAACTATTAGTAAGCGTACATGTGGATTAGTGACGAGTAAGAAGAACTTGACGCGTTGGGAAAAAGCCTCAGAAGCGGGGTCGAATGGGACCAGTGTGCACAGGGCCAGCGCGACATGCCATCCAGCAGTGCATTGGCCAGTGCGGGGCGCCAGGCCTGTTTCCTCAATGGGAGGCGCGGTGCGCCAGGGTGGCAGCATCAATGGGAGGCGCGAGGCACACCCTTGCCACCGCCCAATAATGTATATAAAGGCCTCTTCATAATTTAAATCATTTCCCAAATTAAAATCACAGCCAGAGAAGAGGAAACATGAAGGATTCAAGTAATTTTTGTTCATTTACGCCGCCAAACACCATCCAAATTCAAATTAACTTCTGGTATCGAAGTTTAAGCCCGCAGGGAGCATTGCTGCAAGTTATTTTTGTGAAATTCGCACGGCGAATCGTAACCCCACCGAGAAAAAGTTCTCAGAATTGCTCCAAAATGATTCCTATTACAATCACAGGCTTCAAGTAAGCATTTCTCCCTTCTAAACTCTCAGGAAATAATATGTTTTCGACCGTTTTTTGTTAAGTTGAAGTATAGTCAATATTGGTATTAAAATTTATTGTTTTACGCCGATTTTGGTATTGAAATTCACCTCTTTCTCCTAGTATAATAGTTACAGCAGAAGAGATCTTGCGAATACAAGTTGAAATTCGTTAGTTATTTAGGAAACAACAACTGAGGTATGTAAGGCTTAACCCTCAGCAAGTATACTCGTCGTACAGTGTTACGACTTATGTTCTTGAACAGAAATGACGATTTCGTATTTTGTAGATAGCTTCTACCATTAGATTGTGATTAGACACACTGTAATTAGCTGTTGCTGGTATATAGAGATCAGACATGCTATGATTAGCTTCTATCCGTAGATTACGGTAACATAAGTTCTAGTTAGCTACTAGAAAACGTATATGGATTTTTTTTAGAATTCTATGTTTGTTGTCAGGCCTTGATCTTAGGAGCTTGGGAGAGTTATCGATCTTGAGCTAGTAAGTTGAGCAGCATTTGCGTAGCTAGGAGGTTTAACTACCAGTTTGGTGTTTGCATTGTCAGCAAAGCACACCTAGAGGCCATTGGCGTATTCCTACACCCCAAGGCCAGAGATTTAGATAGGAAGGCCATGTTTTAGAGTCAGCAACCTAAGGTTGTCTAGTGAGCTGAGTGACAGCCTTTCACCCTATTAGTTATTATCAGTGATTGTCAGTTTTAGTAGGCTTAGCAGTTATCATATAAGTCACCCAGGAAGCCAGCCCAGTCGTCCAGGTTAAACAGACCCGTGGGTACCCTACGGAAGGGGACCTTATCAGTAGTTAGAGGCTAGGCCAGCACCCCAGCCGGTTCCTATCACCCACAGGTTTCCAGGAATGGTTAGATCTATAAAAAGTTGTCTATAAGGTTAAGAATCGCCCAAGAAAGTAATATAAGATCCGATTGCACCAAGATGAGGCCTAAGGCACTAGTAAGCACCATGTTAGTATAGTACTGTCCACAGGCTAAGGATGTCAGGAAACTTCCTATGGAGGATCAAGGGCCGATCGCTCAAAAGCATGTTTGTCTAGTACCAATCCTATAGTTTCCCTAAGCAGAGGGACTGAGTAGTTAGTCATTCGCGACCCCGTAGTTATTATGAGTTATAGATGTATGGGTAGGATATATAGAGAGTTGTGTTGGGCCACTCCAAATATGACCTACTCAGTCCATACTATTAGAGATCATGATCACTATTAGGATCCTCTGATCAGATGCAGGTGCACGACGTGCCTGCTAGCAGCTTTCCTAGTGGACGAGCAGTGGTGGCGTTAGGCCTAGAAGGTCAGTTATGCCTTTTGAGTGGCTAGATTAAGATGTTAGTACAACACCTTGGTTGGGGTTTCCCTCACTTAGGAGCAATCCATGACCACCCCAGGGTTATTAACTGTGTCGATGCCCGCAAGGGGCTAGATGATGTCGCTCCAAGGAGTGATATGTCATTCGTGAGGGACAAAGATGAGGTCTGAGGTCCTCATACAGTCCATTCCATGGATGGAATACTCTTTTTGTATCACCACACCCTGTCGAGTTCGGTACCCGGGGTACAAACAGCAGGAGTCCACCGGACTTAGACACGGGTATAGTTTAGGGGCCGAGCAGGCTCAGTTGTAGATCTAGGGGATCGGTACGTTTGCTACATTACTAGTGGAGTCAAATAAACCTGTATAGGGATATATTGATTGAGATATGCTCACCAAGGCTTGTGGGGGCCCAAACGAGTTATTTTGTGTTGATTGTACCTTCCGGCTTATAAGGGCCAGGTGAGGTTCTTGTTTGTATTCTTATCTGCTAGTTATAGTTAATAAATGTGTAATTATACAGTCTTAGCTTACGTACATGTAATGTTGGTTAGATGTAGATTGCGAATCAACAGGCATACATGTTAATCTTTCTGTCCTTCTTTCTATTCACTTCTAGTCTTTATCAGCTTATCTATTGCCTAACATATTCAGTACATATTATACTGACGCCCTTCCCTGGGTGATGCATTCCTTGCCTGCAGGTTTAGAAAGACAGGGTTCAAGATCTTCAGTAGTAGCTATTTAGAGTCCACAGTTGGGACAACTCCTTTCATTTGGAGTTTCTAGGTTGTAGAGATTTCTGTATTTCAGTTATATAGAATTTTGGGTAGGCCTGGAGCCCTATCCCCACCACTATTTGTACTCTTAGAGGCTTGCAGGATAAGTTGTTAGTCAGTTAGTTGTATGTTACTATGTTGGGCCTTAATCAGTTATGATTCGTGTTTTGGCCATGTGGGGCATAGTATAGTAGCTCATCTTCATTTCTGTTATAACTAGACAGCATGGTGTTCTTGTTGGCCCTCATAGGATCCCTTCTATTGCCTGTTGTTGGTTAGTTGTTTTCATTTACAGGTAACTATACAGCGTTGTTGGTCGTAGGCTGTATTTACAGCTGAGATATAGCTCGTTGTTCTCTTGAATTGAATCGCAAGTTGGCACCAGGCGTGCATAAGCCTAGCCAGGTTAGTTAGTTGCCAGTGTGGCACCAGATTTCAGTCATGCCTACCAAAGTGGGGCATGTCAAATATATTATGAATTAGAAGCTCGACGACCTATCAAATTGAGTCTAGTTTTTAGAGCATCAAACTGCTTGTCAATCAGAGTTTGATGTAAGAAGTTATGTGCATTCTACTGAAGTATCCCGAACAATGATGTGAGCATGACGCCCAAGCGCCTCCACTCCCTACTTATATTAAAATCAGATTTTCGCTAGTAGAAAGCATTTCTATCATAAACCAAATAGACCAGCAAGCTTAGGGGCCTCATTTCTCTCTCTATCCAGTAGCTAGATCAAGGAAACTGGAAGAGGAAACCTCAAGCTATGTTCAAGAAAATCACAAAACTAGAGGAAGGATAGTTTCCAAAGGTGCAAGGTGAGCTAAGGCTATTCTTTGGAGCTTGTTTTGGCAACGTCTTGGAGAGGAGTTGCCGCATTTTAAAGACTGGTCAGGATACCTATATATTAATCCTTGAATAAGGATTTAATCCAAGGAGGAAAGTAAGGATTTAACCCTTTTTAAACCCCTCAAATTGCAAGCAAAAAAGCTGGAAACTGGCAGCCAAGTAAGCTACCGATACTATTTTTGAGCTGAGGTTTTCCTCATTTTTCTTATACTTTTGGTGGTATATGTGGCTGAAATTATACTTCATATTTATGGGAATAATTACATAAGAATTAAGGTAAAAGTCCCTCTTGTTTTATCCCTCAAAGGCTAGTGAAAAGTAGTAGAGAAAATGGTTAAATGTTGTTGATGTAGTGTGTTGTTGTTGCTATTGTGACTGCCTTTGGTGAGTTATTTCAATCTGAATTTTGCGTTATAGATTAGGATTGATACTTGCCTGTAAATTCAAGAAATTGGAAAGGTGAAGGGCTGGTCATTGAAGTAAGAAAAGTTCGTCGGAAAGAAAGGTATGTATGGCACCTTATCCATCGTTCTTATAAGCATGATTCGTGCGTTTTGAATTGAATGAGCCAGCAACTTCTTTACAAGTCTTGAGGCAGTATGTTAAGATTCATTTAAGCATCTAAAGTTTCATGTTTGATTAAGGTTAAATATTGAGACTATGTCTAGCCCATGTTAGGCATTTAAAGTGGGTTATCGTGTTGACTGTTGTCATAGTTGTACATCGAGTTGGAGACCCCTCAGTGTGGGCATTGTTAGCTGGTCCTTACCATATGTTATATATATAGGTGATGTTAAATGAGTTTAAAGGTATGGTTGCTAACAGAAATTGGTGAAAGATCCAAGATGATGACGGTAAATGATTTTAAGCCAAGTAAACACGTTACAGGATATTAAGGGTAAATGAGCTCTTATAATTAGCATTTCGTTGTTATGGTTGTCCTTTATCTTATGTGTATGTTATAAAATATTCAAGGACAAGGAGATATTTCATAATCCCTTTCCCATAAAACGACAAGCTAGCGAGTCCCTGAGCTTTGAACATGACCTATAAATCTTGTTCAAACTCATAGGTCATTTGTAGTTCCTTATGATCTATACACGTTTTGAATACCTGAATTTAAGTGCTATTTTCTAACTTTACATGTCATATTTGCTCACTTTCTGTTATGCATCACGAAAAAGGCCTATGCAGGCCACGTATTTACTATTCGTCATTTCTATGCTATGTTAAATTGACCCAGTATAAGTCATATCGGTTCCGTTTATGATTATGATTAAGATTTATTGCTTTTACCCTAGTGTGGTACACCGGTTGGAAGTATTTTTATTATATACCAGTGTGGTACAAAGATTGGATGAATTTTAACCCGGTGTGGTATACCAACTAGAGGGATTTTTACTTTTACTTCTGTGTGATACATTGGATGGATGAATTTTATATGGATTTTGTGGTTGGCTAGCCGTCAGTATTTCAGTTATAGTTTTTATTGTGCATTAGATGGTTGCATTTAAACTTCAATATTAAGCTATTATTAGGTTTCGATTATAAGGATTTCTGGTTGTCACTATTTCTTATTTCTGGATTAGTTATCATTGTTATCTAATATGTTTACAATTTTCGGCCTTATATCCCACTATATTTTATTCGTATTAACGTCCCTTTATTTGGGACCCTTCCTGCAATTGTGCTGCAGGTACAGGTTGAGGCTCAAATCATCAGATGCAATAGGAGCCAGATTTAAGCAAAATAGTGGTATGCTTCTCTCTTCCAGGAGCCATGTCCTAGTTTTGACTATTTTGAGTTTTGTGTACAGCCTGGGTCGGCGAGGGCCCTATCCCATGCATTTCAGTTTGTTTATTCTATAGGGACTGATGTGGACTAGTTTGTATAGTAGTTTTTGTTGTGTAGTCATATTGGTTTTCCATTGCTATGTTTAGCTTTATTACAACCTTTTCAGCTTTCCAGTTTGCTTATTCATCATTATCGAGACCTTGTGGGTCCAGTATTTATATTTGTTGGTTATGACAGCTGGCTTGGTTGGCCTTAGTGTTACATTTTCAGATGCTATATAGTCGGCTGCTCAGTCAGTCATGAATCAAGTGCCACTTGCGCCCTACCCCAATTCTTGGGTGTGTTAGACTTGGTATTAGAGAGAAGTTGTGTCCTAGGGAGTCCACAAATCCTTGTCTAGTAGAGTCTTGCTTATGGGTATGCTATGCACCATACATATAATCAAGAGGCTACAGGACATCTAGGAATTGTTTCACTTCTTCTATTAATAGTTCGTTCAATAGAGTGAGGTCATAAGTACTGGAATATCTAAATTGTGTTATTGTTTTAGAGTATGCCTATGATAAGGAAGATGACTATGAGATTGGTTGGCACAGCTGAAGGAGAGGGTACTAGTCTCCCTCCAGTGGATCAGGAAGACAAGTTAGAGGCTAAGAGTGAGTCTCCCAGCCCAGATATTACAGTTCCTCCAGCACCGGCTAGAGCAGTGGCAGATAGACCTCTAGCTCCTCCCGCACCAACTATACCTGAAGGTAGTAGAGTGGTAGACCCACTCGCACTTGTGGTACCTCCGATTGTTCTGAAAGGATAGGGTCTTGAGGGAGATGTTCAACTGATGGCTTGTATAGCCGTAGGTTAAGAGCGGCGATTATAGGCGATAGACTGACATAAAGGACAAGAAATTGAGAGTTCCAAGCCCCTGAGTTCTTGAGTTTTAGCCCTCCCATATTCGCCAAATCAGACTCGAACGAGGATCCTCAAGACTTTATTGATCAGACATATAGGGTGTTGAAGGTGATGCGAGCTACAGTGACTGAGGAAGTAGAGTTGACGGCGTTCAGGCTACGCGATGTGGCTATATTGTGCTATGAGACTTAGGATCAATCAAGAGGAGCTGATGCACCGCCAGTTGAGTGGAAAGAGTTCTCCGAGGCCTTTATTCAGCACTATCTACCTCGGGAGCTTCGACAGGCTCGAGCTGAGCAATTTTTGCACCTAGAGTAAGGCAATATAAGTGTGTGTGAGTATTGTCTTCAGTTTAATTCTCTTTCCAGGTATGCTCCGCACAAGGTTCAGACGATGGAGGATAGAGTTCATCGATTCGTGTTGGGGTTGGGGCTTCATATAGCTCGCGATTGTTCGGGGGTATCTACTAAGGAGCACATGGACATTTCACAAATTCAGGATTTCACCCAGAGGGATGAGGTTTTGGTTCATCAATTATGGGATACTCAGAGACAATAGGAGCAAAGGAAGAGAGCTAGAAGCATGGGGTCCTTGTAGAGGGCAGCATGGTGACGTAGGGGCTCAGTCATCAAGGCAGTCAGTTAGGCTTGTAAGGAGTGCCCGACCTCAGTTTCAGGGACAGAGAAAAGACTAGGGCCTAGCTCCATCTAGCTTTCAATGATAGGAGCGAGTGGGGCAGAGGAGAACACCATTGTCTCCTTATCCTCAGTGTGGGAGATCCTATTCAGGCCAGTGCCATCAGGGGAAGAATGTATGCTATCATTGTGGGAATCTAGGGAACTTTATGAGGGATTGTTCAAATAGGGTCGAGGCAGATCAGGAACGATCAAATCAACTAGTGGTTGCTTCTTCATCCTTTATTCGACCTTTCGGACCTGATCCTTAGTTGGCAGCAAGGTGTGGCAGAGGTAGAGGGAGATAGGCTTTATGTTCTGGGGCAACCTAGAATCGATTTTATGCTTTGGGCAGTCCGAGGACCAGGAAGCCTCACCTGATGTTGTTAAAGGTACTTTAAATATTTATTCTCGTGCAGTATATGTCTTGCTTAATCTTGGTTCTACACTCTCTTACGTTACACCTGGTTTCAAGTCAGTTTGAGACAGTCCCTGAGTTATTATCTATAACATTTTCTTCTTTCTATGCCAATTGGTGAATTTTTGTTAGTTAGATGAGTTTATCAAAACTGTGTAGTATTGGTATGTGATAGATCAACCTTAGCTGATCTAGTTGAGCTTGAAATGGTTGATTTTTGATGTCATTATGGATATGGAGTGGTTGGCAGCATGTTATTCTAGTGTTGATTGCAGAGCCAATATTGTTAGATTCCATTTTCCCGGCGAGCTAGTCTAGGAATGGAGTGGTAATTCCGCTACGCCAAAGGTAAGTTTATTTCATACCTTAAGGATCAGAAGTTGATATCCAAAGGTTTTATTGCTCAGTTGCTTTGGGTAAGAAACTTTGAATGTGAGCCTACCACTCTCCAGTCAATTTCTGTTGTAAATGTGTTCCCCGAGGTCTTTCTAGAGGATTTGCCTGGAATTCCTCCTAAAAGGGAGATAGATTTTGCTATTGATCTACTTCAAGGCTTATTATAGAATAGCTCTAGCAAAGCTAAGGGAATTGAAGGAGCAGTAGGGAGATCTGCTCAAGAAGGGATTCATTCGACCTAGTGTATCGCCCTAGGGTGCACTATTGCTCTTTGTGCGAAATAAAGATGGGTTATTAAGAATGTGTATTGACTACAGGCAGTTGAATAAGGTTACGATTAAGAATATCTACCCACTTCCAAGGATTGATGACCTGTTTGATCAATTAAAGGGTGCCAAATGCTTCTCAAAGATTGATTCGAGATCTGGGTACGACCAATTACGAGTTAGGGAAGTTGATATCCCTAAGACTTCCTTCAGGATGTCATTTAGTCTTACTAATGCTCCAACAACTTTTATAGATTTGATGAATAGAGTGTTTAGGACCTTCCTTGATGTATTCATGATTATCTTTATTGATGACATCAAAATTTATTCACAATCAGAGGCTAAGCATGCAGATCACCTGAGAGCTATGTTACAGATTCTCCAGGATCATAAGTTGTACTCTAAATTTTCTAAATATGAATTTTGGCTGACATCTGGGCATTCCTTGGTCATGTAATTACAGCTGAAGGTATAAGAGTGGATAGTCAGAAAATAAAAGTAGTAAAGAGTTGGCCCAGACCCTTGAATCCTATAGAGGTTCATAGTTTTCTGGGATTGGTAGGTTATTATCGTAGATTTGTACAAGGTTTTTCTAGTATCTCCACGCCATTGACAAAGTTGACACATAAAGCAGCTAAGTTTCAATGGTTAGAGGCATGTGAGCGCAGTTTTCAGGAGTTTAAAGATAAGTTAACCTCAACACCTATCTTGACTCTTCCAGAAGGTATAGAGGGTTATGTGGTTTATTTTGATGCCTCGAGAATTGGCTTAGGCTGTGTTTTGATGCAACACAACAAATTTATCGCCTATGCTTCGAGATAGCTGAGGAAGCATGAGAAATATTACCCTGCCCACAATCTTGAGTTGGTCGCAATGATATTTGCATTGAAGATTTGGCACCACTACTTATACGGGGTACATGTTGATATCTTCACAGATCATAAGAGCCTCTAGTACTTGTTTCAGCAGAAAGA
This sequence comes from Datura wrightii, assembly GCA_035772735.1. Taxonomy (NCBI): domain Eukaryota; kingdom Viridiplantae; phylum Streptophyta; class Magnoliopsida; order Solanales; family Solanaceae; genus Datura; species Datura wrightii. The sequence continues at coordinate 163,703,864 of JASDFA010000018.1, read as the reverse complement.
GTTGAATTTGTGCCAAAGAAGATGGTTAGAGTTACTAAAAGATTATGATGTGAGTATCTTGTCCCATCCAGGCAAAGCAAATGTTGTAGCTGATGCGCTAAGTCGCAAGTCTATGGGTAGCTTGAGTCATACTCAGGTTGACAGGATTGAAATAACGAAGACTCTACAGCTGTTGGTTGACTTAAAAATTTGATTACTGGATGCCGAAGATGGGGGTGTTATTGTCCAAAATACAACAGAATCGTCCTTGGTAGTGGAAGTTAAGCAACGTCAATATGATGATGTAGAGTTAGTTGTTCGGCTGTTTTGGTTGGTATTATATATTATAAACTGACACGCAAGTGCACGTGGTCAAACAAGTAATAAAGTGGCTAAGTAAGCCAAGTATCGATCCAAGGAGGCTCAAGATATGTAAAATTTGCCTAAGTATACTATATTCTTATCTTACTTCTAATTATGCTAACAACAACGTAACCAACAGTTAAATGAGTTTTTGTTTATAAAATATATACTAAAACTATTAACAATTATTTACTGTGAATTTAAACTATGGATATGAGCATGCCAAGGTTAAGAACAAGTAATGAATTCGATTATAATAATAATTCGGTTAATCTCTTCTTCATGTTGCTAGCCAAGAACAGTAGCCTAGAAATTAAAACTCTCGTATTTACTTTCACTTAAGAATCATAAACCATTCGTCAAAATTTCTGTGATCAAATGCAATTTACGACCTAGCAATACAATTCCGGTTCCTAAATTGACTAATACGGCTTTCAAGTAAATTTCTATCAGGAAAGCACATCAAAACCCAATTTTCCCAAATCAAGTTAAGAACAATACCCTATTAATTCACAACTTTCCAATTTCTTGCTCTCTCGAGTGAAATTGGACTTTTTAGATGTACATTAATGTCGGCCAAGCACTAATGCAGTAAGAACAAGAATTAATAGAACAACATGAAAGAAGAAGAAGAAAACCATATCATTTACAATCAAAATTCACTACACATGTTCAAAACCTTAGCAAGGAAGAGAATTAGCCACTCATTTGTGGATTGATCATCCTAAAACAAGTGTAAATCATACATACAATTGATTGAAAGAAGAAAGGAAGAGAAGAAATCCTTTAGCTTTTTCGTCCCTCAACTGCTGCTAACCCACGTCCTTGCTCCACCAAGTCTGAACTAATTAAAATAAACCTAAGTGTGCTATTTATACTAGAGGGAAATTTTTCCCGGAATAACAAGCAACGTGTCACGGAGGTCAATGCGGAGCACTGCCTCCGTGACACGGCGTGGACGCGGACCTTCACTGGAAATCCAAGGTCCAGTAAAATAGCCTCAACGTGGCACGGAGGCCAACACGGAGTCCTATCTCCGTGCCACGGAGCTGTCGCGAGGCCTCACTGGAATTTTCCATTTAATTTCCTCTCCAGGCAGTGTGCCTCCGCGACGGTAGCGTGGCACGGCTCCATCGCGGAGCCCCTATAATTTGTGCATTCCAATGTCTTTTCCACGCTCGTATCCAAGTCCAACTCCGATATAGTTCCAACATGCATTTTAGCTCCTAAAAATCATATTTTCCTGCAAAACAAATGCTAATCATGTTGGTTAGTATAAATTCATATTTTATTACCAATTACATGAGAATATATACATATTGCACACAAACAAGGCGAAAATAATACGTTTGAGTATCACTTGGGCATATAAATCTTCCCAAGATCACTTACCCCACACTTAAATCCTTGTTCGTCCTCGAACAACACATACACAACTCATGCAAATTACATCCCAACCTTTGTCACTATGGTGCGACCATTTACGCTACGGTCATACCGATTATTCAATTTTTGCAAATCATCACGAAAACATGCTTGGTCTTACAATACAATGACCTTTAATACATCAAGACTTCCTAGACTTTAAGAATTGACTGTCGAGATCGGCAAACTCATGCACATTAGCTAATCAAGAAATCCGACACGAAAATCAATCTTTCATCAAGCATGTGCCCTCACCACTCAAGAGAATCTTCCCCTTTATGTTCATGCAACACACAATTATTCAAGTAGGGGCATATAAAAATTAATTTCACTCACTCTCCCAAAAGAATTCACATGCATCATGTCATGACCCATAGGCTTGTCCTTAGTGTATTACTCCACTAATATAAAGAAATGCAATGTAGGATCAAGTAGGACTTCTATGGATCTAGTATATATATTGTATTAGCCAATAATAGTCGCTAGCATCCTTAAGCGCCTTTTCAACACATTCCCATCGACTCATGGACATTGTTCCTCTCTTTTCTCTTTTTCTCCCATTCATGCTGGTTTACTTTCGTACTGCCCATTTCATCAAACACACTTGACACAAAACAAAGGGTTTTCATGTACCCTCAATATCATTTAATTATAACAAGTGCCTCTTCAACATCATCTTTTCTTTCCTCACTTTGCTTTTCTTTTTCTTTTCACTCTTTTCACCCTTTAACACTTTGGGAACATTTTCTTTTCTTTGTAAGCGCTTAAGAGTTTTGTATAGACTTTTACAGCTAATGAAAAGAAGGAATAAAGCTTGGTTTATATAATTTTGGACAAAAGAAGGAAAGAAATCGGCTAAAGGCTCAACGGGCTGACTAGGGTATACAACATATAAAAAGGTAGAGTTTGACAAGAAAAAAATGGAAACTATCGGTTAAAACAAAGAAATGCCTACATCCTTTCCAACACTACACCTCCTTCATTTCGTTTTGTATACACACCAGGCAAGTTCTAGACAATTCACAATGGCATGGAATAACAATACCTCACTTCACACTTCATGCACATGCTCGAATCAAGATGCATTCACAGACTCTCTAATTAGCCAATCACATGAATTCAAAATTAAGCCTCAATCACACTGAATCAAATTCTATAGCCTAGGTAACTCAACATATTTACCAACTTGCATGCTTTCAAACGAATCACTTTCACATTTTGAACATCAGTTACACACGCAACGAAATTTTTGCAACCATAAAGCAACTACAGTTCATTGATGCAATCCACCAAAGAAAAATTAAAAACAAATTAAAATCCTACTCCTACCGACTACATTTCCCTTAAGACGGTCGTCATCCATCCATCGTAGGGAACGGTCACTAACTATGACATCGGTTCAATGGGACTATTCTCTGTAAAAGAACCGAAAACAAACTCCGAGAAACCCAAACAAAATAAAAACCGAAAATTTTGCAACACATCGATCATTTCTATAGAAAAATATTTACAAAAGATTTTGATAAGTGCAAAATATTTTCGCAAAAAAAATATTGAAAAATATCGATCATTTCGATAGACAGAAAAAAATAATATTTACAAACTATTTACAGCATTCACAAAATATTTACCTTGGCAACCATAACATTTCACAACACACATCATTAACCACAAAAATATGTACAGATACAACACAAATCAGTTCACAACAGGGAAAGCACAAACATACATACAAACCAATTAAAAAGCATACAGCAGATTAGAGCCCAAGTCCCAACACCTAGCTACTCCCCACCCCACACTTAAATCGAACACTATCCCCAGTGTTCACAAAAATACAAAGCAAAATTTCGGGTGGTGGAACTCCCTGATCAGTCGAAATATTCGACTTCTTCATCTGGTGCTGCTGCCTCGTCCCCCATGTCTGAGTCATCTCCATCATCGTCATCGGACTCCACATCGGAGTCCTCCCGACGTGTCTCCTCATCAGTAGGGACATCATCTTCAGTCGGCTCCACGAAGGCTGGTCCCACCCGGCATAAGGCTTTGGCATTCTCGCCAAATGGGTAATCCAGCTCCAGCTGCCATAATTCTTCCTCGGTGGCTGGTCTCCCCAACATTAATCTCAAGCCCTTTCATAAGGGCATACACCAAGCAGACACGGTCCCGGGTCACATCCGTCATATGAACTCCCGGGATCAAGCACGAACATACAATTTACAGCCATATTCTGGCCTCCCTATTCATCTGCGAATAAGGCAGAGTCTGGTGGTAACCCCTCTCCTTATGTCTACTCCATCGGGCTGTGGATCGAGCCCCACACAACGTACGTCTGATGTCGGCGTATGGTGGGGTGATGTTTAGCTGGCGAAGAACGGGGGCGTCTGTGTCCCGCGCTCCAACGATGGCATTAAATTGCTGGGGTTCCAGAGTGACAATCTGCCCTCTGATTTTTATTGTGTGGCTTCTGATGGCCGGGTTCCAATTTGCGTAGAACTCTCGGACCAAATGAAGGTTGCACTCCTTGGGCTCCTGAAAGATAAAGCTGAGCCCAGCTGCTTCAATACTTTGCACAATACGGGGGAACTCCTGTGCTAGTGGTTCCCGTGCAATATGTTCTTCCGGGAAGTACTTGCTCTCCTTATGCTTAGCATACCATTTCTTTCCTTCCTCAGTTACCCACCTTGTTCCGTATTGGCGGCGTTGGCCGCGCGGAACAGCTGGTGCAGCTGGGACTGCGGTGCCCAGTCTCATTCTTTTTCTGCCGGTGCCTGAGGTAGAAGCACCCTGGCCCTTATCCTGTCTACTAGCCATTGTACCTGTCAATATAAATTAACAAGCACAAAGTTAAGCTATAAAGATGTTAACTTAGGCTAAGGTCGGGTTACACAACGTTTACCCCACACTTAGGCCTTAGCTACTTTTACAAAACTACGGCAAGGATAACTCTATTTACACCAAAGACAACAAGTATACACTTTATGCTTAGTGCGTTCACAAAAATTTTGACAGCATAACGGTTTGTGTACTACTCAGAATTCATACAGCTAATCCCAATCCTACTATCGCTAACAATTCAATCATCACACTTAGCAACAAAAACAAAAAAAAAATAAAAACAACGACAAAAACAATCTATATACAATCGAATCCAAATAATGAAACCAATTTACACAATTTTTGCCTTTTCCCCAACAATTCGAGAATTCGTCTTCCTATAACATTCACACAATATTTACCTCGACTTATCTCAATTTACAACCACACCCCGGCATCGAATTCATCAAATTATCAAGTTGCCCAAGTCAAATTCAATAACCCAAGCCCTAGAATGCAATTTTTCACTCAAATCCGAATTATTCACGTAATCGACCAGTTCAACCGCTAATTACAACAATCCAAACATATATCAATCACAAATAACTCAACATCATGTTAAATTGCTACTTGGGGTGATATATCTCACCTCACATGCCCAAATTTGACTAAAATCGCCAAAAATTTGAGAGAAACGAGGAAAACGTACCTTTAAGTTGAAGAACCGAAGAAACTTGACGTATTCCTTGCCTAATAGCGTGGCACGTTGGTTGGGTAGGGGGATTTGGGTGTTTTGGTCGCGGAGAGTAGAAGAAATGGGGGAAAATTGGGCAAAATCGGGGTTAATTTAAAGAAAAACACGCGGGTCACCCGGCAACCCGGTGTGACCCGGTACCAAATATAAGGCAATGTGTCACGGAGGGTAGCGCGAAGCCCTCCCTCCGTGACATGGAGCCAACGCCCCAGTGCACTGTTTCTTCAATAAAATTATTTTTTCATACCTTGCTTTATTTTTCCCGCTTCCACGCATATTTTTCTCCGTTTGACCTGAAAATCACTTCACTAAACGAAATTGGTTAGATTAATAGATTTCCCTAACTAAAATGAAAAAAATACTAACTAAAATGAAAAATTTGTACGTAATCAAGAAAAAGAAAAATAAAATAAAAATACAAATTAATTACACTCTACTAAAAGAAGAAAAATAGAATATTTTTCTTTTCATGGGTTGCCTCCCGTGCAACGCCTGGTTTACCGTCGCGGCTCGACGTCCATTATGCTCAATTATCTACTAGGGTGAGGGACGATTTTTCACGATCCTTGTCCTCCCCCCAGTAGTGCTCAACCTCATCTGGTGGCCTTCCTGTTAACTCTCGGGAATCATTCATTATATTAGCATTCCCATGATCAATCACATTGATCACCGAGAGTTCCTCATTTACAATCGGGAGCTTGGGTGCTTTGTACACGTCAAACACTTCTATCTTGTCATGTGCCCGCGTTGTAAGTTGACCCACAGCTACATCAATTAATGCTTTTCCGGTTGCCAAAAAGGGTCGTCCCAAAATAAATGGGACTTCAGCATCTGGTTCAAAGTCCAGAACAATAAAATCGACCAGAAAAATGAGGGAGCCCACTTGCACTAACACATCCTCAACAATGCCATCCGGCTTAGCTAAGGACCTGTCCGCTAGCTGCAAGATTACCCTTGTAGGTCTAGGACTCCCTAGACCTAACTTTCTGAATACCGAAGATGGCATCAGATTTATACTTGCCCCCAAGTCGCATAATCCACGAGCTCGGATACTTTACTCAATAGTCAGCTGGATATTAAAACTTCCAGGGTCTTTCAGTTTCGTGGGCAGTCGATTCTGAATCCGGGAAGTGCATTCCTCCGTTAAAGCCACCGTGGAATACTCAGTCAAACGACTTTTGTTAGCCACGATGTCTTTAATATATTTTGCATACTTTGGCACTCCCTGCAAGACATCAACAAGAGGTAAGTTAACATGTACCTATTTAAGCACGTCCATGAATTTCTTGAAACACCCTCCTCCTAGTGTTTCTTAAGTCGTTGAGGGAACGGGGGTGGAGGCCTTTCTGATTCTGCTTCTTTAGTCTTCCCCCTATCAGAACTTTGTTCCTCCTCAACATCTGCTGCTCCTGACTTTTGAGGCGGTCTTTCCGGTTCCACCTCCTTCAACTGTAAACCACTCCTCGTGGTCACCGCATTAACCTGCTTCGGATTAGGATCCGTGTCGCTAGGTAGTCCTCCTCTGGGTCTTGTATTTTGGGCACTAGCAAATTGCCCAAACTGATATTCAAGAGCCTTGGTCCCCAACTGATTGTTCTTCACTTCGGCTGCCAATTTAACATAGTCAGCCTGCAATTGTGCCTGATTAGCGATCATGGTCTTGAACATCTCCTCGATGGTAGGTGATGGTGGTGGAGGAGGGGCATTGTCATTTATGAATTGAGCTTGAAAGTTTTGTTGCCCTCCTTGATTTCTCTGCATACCCTGACCAGAACCTTGGCCTTGTTGGTTGTTGCTACCCCACGAAAAATTTGGATGGTTCCTCCAATTTGAGTTGTAGCCGCTACCAAACTGCTGCTGATTTCTCTATGCATTGCCCACAAAGTTAACAGAATCAGGGTTTGCACCACAGCATTCAGCTGAATGCTCACTACTACCACACACTTCACACCACATCTTTTGGACAGCATTGACTGAAGCTGCAGGCTGGTTCAAGTTCATATTGCTGAAGTGATTGTTTAACTGATTTTGCAAGGCAGCTATCTGTGCAGCGATAGCTGTAAATCCATCCACTTCAAGCACTCCTGCTGCTTTCCTTGCTCCACCTCTTGATGAATCGGCATTCCATTCTGGATTGCCCTGTGAAATTCGGTTGAGCAAAGTGTACAACTCCTCATAGGTCTTTTCCAGCGCTTTCCCTCCAGCTGCTGAATCTAACAGAATTTTAGTGTGGGGTTCCAAACCCTCAATAAATGTGTGTACCAACCTCATTGGACTGATGATGATGAGGACAGTCCCGCAACATGGATGTAAATCTTTCCCAGGCTTGATATAGATTTTCTCCCTCCCTCTGTTTAAAACTTAGAATTTGACTTCTAAGTCTGGCTGTTTTACCAGAAGGGAAAAATCTAATCAAAAACTTTCGTGCAAGATCATCCCACGTTGATATAGAATTGGGTGGTTCAGCTTTTAACCACCTCTTGGCTTCACCAAGTAAGGAAAACGGAAATAAGGTGAGCCGAACATAATCAGGTGACACTCCAGCGGGTATATAAGTGTCACTTATCTCCAAAAAGTTTTGGAGATGTTGTGGATATTCATGAGGGACACCGGTAAATTGCCCGCTTGTGTGCAAGAGTTGCACCATATTCTTCTTTAATTCAAACCTCCCTCCAGGCTCTGGTTTGCGGATGCTAGAATGTACATTGTTAGCGTGTGGGATTGCCACCTCGCGAACCGGCCTTGCTGCTGCTTCATCGGGCACTAATACTGCCCTTACAACTGGTGGATGTTGCTGCTCCATAATAGATTGTCGGAACAACTGCAGCTTCTTTTGTAGAGCTTCTCTACGTTGACTATGAAATTCACGTTCAGGCTCTAAGTAAGATTCCACCAGCTCTTTGTCCCTTGCCAGTGTTCACAGAAATCAAGTCTGCAAAATACAGGCTAAGACCAAGTTGTTAACACTTAAAAAAATAAAAATAAAAATACAGTAAATTTACACTAAACACAATTTCACAAATCACCTAGCCTCCCTGGCAACGACGCCAAAAACTTGTTCGGCTGTTTCGGTTGGTATTATATATTATAAACCGACACGCAAGTGCACGTGGTCAAACAAGTAATAAAGTGGCTAAGTAAGCCAAGTATCGATCCAAGGAGGCTCAGGATATGTAAAATTTGCCTAAGTATACTATATTCTTATCTTACTTCTAATTATGCTAACAACAACATGACCAACAGTTAAATGAGTTTTTGTTTATAAAATATATACTAAAACTATTAATAATTATTTACTGTGAATTTAAACTATGGATATGAGCATGCCAAGGTTAAGAACAAGTAATGAATTCAATTATAATAATAATTCGGTTAATCTCTTCTTCATGTTGCTAGCCAAGAACAGTAGCCTAGAAATTAAAACTCTCATATTTAATTTCACTTAAGAATCATAAACCATTCGTCTACATTTCTGTGATCAAATGCAATTTACGACCTAGCAATACAATTCCGGTTCCTAAATTGACTAATACGGCTTTCAAGTATATTTCTATCAGGAAAGCACATCAAAACCCAATTTTCCCAAATCAAGTTAAGAACAATACCCTATTAATTCACAACTTTCCAATTTCTTGCTCTCTCGAGTGAAATTGGACTTTTTAGATGTACATTAATGTCGGCCAAGCACTAATGCAGTAAGAACAAGAATTAATAGAACAACATGAAAGAAGAAGAAGAAAACCATATCATTTACAATCAAAATTCACTACACATGTTCAAAACCTTAGCAAGGAAGAGAATTAGCCACTCATTTGTGGATTGATCATCCTAAAACAAGTGTAAATCATACATACAATTGATTGAAAGAAGAAAGGAAGAGAAGAAATCCCTTAGCTTTTTCGTCCCTCAACTGCTGCTAACCCACGTCCTTGCTCCACCAAGTCTGAACTAATTAAAATAAACCTAAGTGTTCTATTTATACTAGAGGGAAATTTTTCCCGGAATAACAAGCAACGTGTCACGGAGGTCAACGCGGAGCACTGCCTCCGTGACACGGCGTGGACGCGGACCTTCACTGGAAATCCAGGGTCCGGTAAAATAGCCTCAACGTGGCACGGAGGCCAACGCGGAATCCTATCTCCGTGCCACGGAGCTGTCGCGAGGCCTCACTGGAATTTTCCATTTAATTTCCTCTCCAGGCAGTGTGCCTCCGCGATGGTAGCGTGGCACGGCTCCATCGCGGAGCCCCTATAATTTGTGCATTCCAATGTCTTTTCCACGCTCGTATCCAAGTCCAACTCCGATATAGTTCCAACATGCATTTTAGCTCTTAAAAATCATATTTTCCTGCAAAACAAATGCTAATCATGTTGGTTAGTATAAATTCACATTTTATTACCAATTACATGAGAATATATACATATTGCACACAAACAAGGCGAAAATAATACGTTTGAGTATCACTTGGGCATATAAATCTGCCCAAGATCATTAGTCTTACTGAGAGACAGTATACCTCGCAGGAGAAGCAGAGCCTATTTGATTGTGGACCCGATGGCATTCTATGTGTGCCTAATGTTGGTGAGCTATACGAAGAGATTATGAATGAAGCTCATTACTCTCGATATTTAGTACACTCAGATGCCATGAAGATGTTTCATGACCTGAGGAATCTATAATTGTGGAATGGCATGAAAAAGGACATCACAGGTCTTGTGACTCAGTGTCCCAATTGCCAGCAGGTGAAGGTTGAGCACAAGAGGCCTGGAGGTTTAGTGCAGGATATAGAAATTCTAGCCTAGAAATGGGAGCTGACTAATATGGATTTTATTACAGGATTGCCTCGAACAAGCAGGAAGAATGATTATATCTGGGTAATAGTTGATAGATTAACTAAATCAGCTCACTTCTTGCCAGTTAAGACTACATATGCTGCAGAGGATTATGCAAGGCTTTATATACGGGAGATAGTTCATCGATATGGTGTCCTCTTATCCATTATTTCTGAAAGAGGTGCTCAGTTCACAACAAACTTCTTAAAGTCTTTCTATAAAGGACATAGCACTCAGGTAAGCCTTATTACCGCATTTCATCCTCAAATAGACGGAAAAGCTTAACGCACCACTTAGACTCTTAAAGATATGTTGCGTGCTTGTGTTTTAGATTTTGGAAGAAGCTGGGTGTCATGACTTGAACATAGGCCTGGATCGAGACACAAAACCTAGAACCATAAATGGCTCCAAGTTGACCCATGGCATGAGCATGATAACTAACTCAACAGAATCAAGGTGGAAGGACATTAAACTTTGAAATAGAGGAAGTCTGAATATTAAACATTTGAACAATGAAAATGCATAACACTGAATCCAAAACTGAATACAACACTATGTTTGAAAAGCTCTACATAATGATGAGTTGATGGGACAAGACCCAAACTATCTCACAACAATCTGAAACTGAAAATAGCAACAACATGACTTACTGAAGGTCCTCAAAGGATGAGAACTCACGAACAGCTGGCTGAAATGAACTCTGATGACCGGCTAACGAAGAGACTGATCTTGATCGTCTGAGCCTGTATCATGAAACGATACAGCATAAAGTATGCGGTCAGCACTTGAAATGTACTGAGTATGCTAGGTAAATAAAATGGAAAAATCAAAATACAAAAGAGTAGGACAGTCCAATACATGCAATGCTAGTCATAACATAAACATGAGGCTCAAGATTTTCAGAACTATTCATAAACTAGTCATAATCATAATCATAAGGGAAACCTTCTAAAAACACAACTTGAGCAAGGTATCATAAGAATTAACAATGCATAAATCATGAGGAATAATGGAAGGACTCGTCTTAATCGACACCATCATGATAGAGCTTATATGATACCCCAACTATCTCGCTCCAGTAGGCAGAGCTGTCCCAGGCTTGCAAGGCCAAGGATGTACATGTTGTGATATCACTAATAGGGACTCACGTAGAGTCCATAAGCATAAACCTACATTGGCGCGTAGTTCTGAGACCATGGGGATTACCTGAACGCCGGACCTACTCGATCGTAGACACGGCTCCTAAAAACATGCACATCGAGGCTCATATAAAAGTCTTGAATCCATACATGAAGTTCATAGCTAGATAAATCATAACATACTTGATCATACTTGAATTACATGATTAGTCATGAATTAGGGCCCGTGAGTCGGCCAAAATCATAAACTCATAAATCATGAAGAAAATACTTGCTTGAGAAAATTACTATACTTGAAATTCATAAATTCATGAAGAGTACTTGAACGAAATCATATCATAAATCATAAATCATAATTTAGGGCTTAGGAAGATAAAAATCATAATAGAATCATAAACATGACTTTTCATGAAACTTGCATTATTGGGCATAAATTGATTAAAATTTGAAACTATGAATTAATAATAAAAATAGGTATAAAATATGCCCATAGATCTTAAGACATGATTTGATATATGAAGGGAATTGACCCATAGATGAATTATAGAAAATTTCATAAAATTAGGAATAATCCCCATAAGATCATGAACTTGATCTAGAACATAAATTCATAGAACTGAAGAGAATTTTGAGCATGAGAGTGAAAGGGACTCTCATTCATAAGCCTACATACTTTGGAAATATTATTCCAAATTTCATCCTTAAAGAAACAAGAGGATTGGAGGAGAATTGGAGGGTTTCAAGCTTGATCTTCAAAGAGAAACCTCTACTCTTGCATGCATAAGAGTTGAATGAATTAGGATAGGATGAACCCTCTTAAAATCCTCCTAACAAAGCTTAAATGAACGTAGTTTAGGACTTACGAATTATGAAAATTCCCTTAATCAAAAATCTGATAAATAGGGACTGCCAGTCATCACAATTCTTACCACGAGTCGTACCACGAAGTAACAACTCGTGGTTACCTTTCATGGTCACCACTGCTCCTCCCTGTAGCATCTCTGAATCTCACCATGATTGCATATCATGACTTGTGGTGTCCTTCCACGAGTCGTATGTCAGTTGTGCCATCATACCCTAAACTTGCCAATCCTTAACCACAACTTCAATCATGACTCATTGTTACTTACTATGAGTCGTACCATGATCTATGACATCATACCCTAGCAACAGAAGGAAACTCATCACAACTCCTAACCACAAGTCATACCTACACCTCATGACTCGTGGTGTGACTCGTGGTCTGGAAACCAACTTCAAAATTCCATCACCATTGAGACCATGACCCATCACATCCTATCACAACTCGTGGTACGAGTCATTCTGGTGCAAAATTTTAGGTTTTTCTGTAGAACTCATTTCTAACTCTCTCGTCTATTTTTAGGAACTTTTGGGGTATTACAATATGTGCCCCTTGGGAACATTGGAATGTGGGTAAACACACTGAATAACTGGAGAAAGGATCTTCCACCCCAAATCTTGAACACCTGAAGCTTAAAATTGATGGAGTGATTGACTCCGGACTGACACACTTAACCGAACTGAATTCATGAATCACACATATATGCATTGACATACAAGAAACTAAGAGACATGAACTAGACATGAAATTAAACAAGGTACCAATGAGGAAACTGGTTCCTCAAGTTAGAACTAAGCCGGAAGGGAAAAGATACGAATATTTAGCAATCATATCTGCCTCGGCTTTCTATGTAGCTCCCTCAACATGTTGATTCCTCCACAAAACCTTTACTGAAGCTACCTCTTTATTCCTCAACTTCCAAACCTGACGATCAAGAATTTTAACTGGTACCTCCTCATAGCTAAGGCTATCCTTCACACCTACGCTCTCTACTAGAACAACCAAAGTCGGGTCACCAATGCACTTCTTCAAGAGTGAAATATGGAAAACTGTATGTACTGAAGACAACTCTGAGGGAAACTCCAACTCATGGTCCACCTTGCCAACATGTCTCACAATCTTTTACAGGACAACATATTGGGGAATAAACTTCCCTTTCTTCCTCTTTAGAAACACCCAATCCTCAACTTCAAACTCAAGTTCCCTCCTTCTCACATCCGCATAGGACTTTTAATGACTCTGAATTGTTTTCAGCCTTTCGCTTATAAGCTGAACTTTCTCCATAGCCTCATGAACTGAATCTGGCCCTATCAATATAGCTTCACCCACTTCAAACCAACCAATAGGTGATATACACCTCCGCCTATAAAGAGCCTCAAACGGGAGCCATCTGAATGCTGGAATGGTAGTTGTCGTCATAAGCAAAATTGATATGAGGTAAATGATCATCTCAACTACCTTTGAAGTAAATCACACATGCTCTCAACATATCCTAAAGAGTTTGAGTGGTCCATTCAGCCTGACCATCTGTCTGCAAGTGAAAAGTTGTGGTAAGCTTGACCTAAGTACAAAGTTTGTCACGACCCAAATGTCCGTGATTGGCACCCACACTAACCTTCCGATGGGAGAACCAAAGAATCCCGATACTATTCCCACAATGTGAACATTTTTGAATAAAAGAAACAACTATTATGAAAAAAACAATTTCAAATTGGTACACTGCAGGTACAAAAATCAAAATAACAATTTCTCTGAACTTGATTGTCATTGCACCAACGTATAATTTATTACAAGCTAACAAAACTAAAACCAAAAATGAAATAACATATTTGAGTGTTTGAAAGAATGACATTTGCTAAGAAAGAGTGGTCTGCATCCTCATCTGCTCACCTTCTTGGTTCACCAAGGCTGTTGGCTCATAGGTAAGGGCACGAAGAACTTCCGGGCTCGAAATCTGCACTCAAAAAAGATGTCAGGGGTAGGGTCAGTACATGAGACAGTACTGGTAGACATCATTGGCTGACCTTACATAATAACATCTAAGCACAATAATAGAGATATAAAAAGGGTCTTCAACTTGAAACAAAATTACAAGTCATTTTATGAATACTAGTTCAACTCAGGAATCAACCGGCCTGCCCACTGGATTAGGCCTCTTGCTGCAATGGTCACTTGTCCGCCGTAGTGGTCTCATCCGGTGAAAATGGTTTCGCTGCAGTGCCACTACTTAGGCTGTCACAACCCAAACATAGGCCAGGACTGAGACATGGGACAAGGAACACTGAAGGACTCCAAGTCGACCCATGGCATGAACATAACATCTAACTTAATCATAAAAATGGAAGATCAACACGATAAACTTAGTAGAAATTTGAAATAAGCATAGCATCATAAATACACTTGAATTCGAAGCTGATTACATCCTATGACTAAAAAGCCTCTAAAACTGATGAGTTGATGGGACAAGACCCCAACTAACTCTCTAAGTTTGATGATGAATACATAAAAAAATTGATAACGAATGGTCCTCGGGGGATGAGGACTCGCCAACAGACGTGGGATGCTAATTTATAAAGCTTGAAACATGATTTTAATTGAAAACAATGTAAAACTTGCCCATGTATCATAATTCAATAATAGAACATCTTTAAATCATACCCATGTAGTAAATTATCAATCTCATGCATACGGTTAAAACCCCATAGAATCAACATAGGAATTTCCTGATTTAAAGAGAGATTTGGCATGGGTGTGAACAGATTCACCCATTCATAACCCTACATACCTGGGGAAGAACTGATTTTACCACTCCTTGATTTCCCAATGAAAGATTGAAGGAAAACTTGAAGAGAAGGAGCTTGATCACCTCTCTAACTCTCTAACTTCACATGTATGAGTAAGAATGGCCTAAAATGAAATTACCACTCTTAAAACTCATCATTCATAGCTTAAAACGATGTAGATTAGGCCTTAGGATCATAGGAATTATGGAAAAGCCCTTACAAAATTCACAGAAAATAACTGAGTGCCAGTCCCAACGAGTGACTGGACGAGTCGTTGTCCAAGGAAATGAGTCGTAGCATTAGTCGTCGAGTGTACTTCATAAGATTTCAAATTATTTCCTACCTGCTGACCATGACCCATCCCACGAATCGTGGTGTCTGACAACTACTCATGGTCAGGTCTATGGGGAGTTCCAAAACCCAAAATTTCAACTCACACCCCGAACCTCACCACGAGTATCCTAACGACTCATTGTTGACCCCACGGGTCACATAATGACTTGTTCTATGACCCGGTGCCAGATTTTCAGTTTTCTCCATTTTAGCTCTTGGGTCTGCTCTTTGAGCTTTCGGGGTATAAAAATATCTCCCCCTTGGGAACATTCACCCTTGAATGTTCAAAATCATACAGAAAAGCAGAGAAATGCAATAATCATACTCAAATACTGATCATATAATCTGAAAACTGACGGAATGACTAACTTCGATTCTAACTACATGGTTGAATTGAACTCATGAATCATATACACACCCATATACATGAAAGAAATTGGAGCGCATGAACTAAACATGAAACTGAATACTGTGTTACGAAAAAAACTGGTACCTCAACCTAGAACTGAGTCAGTAGAGAATAAATGTGGTATCAAGCCATCATGTCTACTTCGGCTTCCCACGTAGCTCCCTCAACCTACTGATTCCTCCATAAAACTTTAACTGAAGCTACTTCCTTTTTTCTCAGCCTTCGAACTTGACGATCCAACATTTCCACCGGAACCTCCTCATAACTAAGGTTGTCTTTCACACCAACACTTTCCACCAGAACAACTAGAGCTGGATCACCCAAAAACTTCTTTAAGAGTGATACATGGAAAATAGGATGCACGGAAGCTAATTCTGAGTGCAACTCCAATTCATATGCCACCTTGCCAACCCGTACCATGATTTGATAGGGGCCAACATAACGAGGACAGAGTTTTCCTTTCTTTCCAAACTGCATCACTCCCTTCATGGGAGACACCTTCAGAAACACCTAATCATCCACTTCGAACTCGATTTCTCTCCTTCTCACATCGGCATAGGACTTTTGGCGACTTTGAGTTGTCTTCAACCTGTTCCATATGAATTGAACCTTCTCCATAGCATCATGGACCAAATTTGGTCCTATCATCGCAACTTCACCAACTTCGAAACAGCGAATAGGAGATCTATATCTCCGCCCATATAGAGCCTTAAACGAAGACATCTGGATGCTGGAATGGTAGCTATTATTGTATGCAAACTCGATAAGAGAAAAATGATCATCCCAACTACCCTTGAAGTCAATCACATATGGTCTCAACATGTCTTCGATAGTCTGAATTGTCTGCTCCACTTAGCCATCTGTTTGCAGGTAAAATGTTGTACTGAACTAAATCTGAGTACCAAGTCCTTTTTGTAACGGCCTCCAAAATTGAGAGGAAAATTGGGTACCTTTGTCTATCATGATGGACAAGGGCAACCCATGCAATCGAACCAACTATCGAATGTATAGTTTGGCATAATCCTCCACTGAAGCTGTGGTTTTGACCGGTAGAAAATGAGCGGCTTATGTCAACCTATCTACAACAACCCAAATCGATTCATACTGGCGATGAGTGCTAGGAAACCCTGTAATGAAGTCCATATTGATTTCTTCCCACTTCCAAGTTGGAATACTGATATCCTGAAGCACACCTCCCGACCTTTGATTCTCAACTTTCACTTGCTGACTATTTGGGCACTTAGCTAAAAACTTCGCAATGTCCTTCTTCATGCATTCACCAATAAACTTCCCGTAGGTCACGATACATCTTGGTGGCACCTAAATGTATCTAATATCTGGAACCTTGAGCCTCATGCAACTTCCGATTTCTCAAATCATCAACGTCCGGAACACACAAGTGACCCTGGAACCAAAGAACACCATCTCCCTCTTTAGAGAAGACCTCCACCTTCTGATTCTGAACAACTTCCTTTAACATAACCAAAATAGGGTCCTCATCTTGTCTAGCTTTTACATCAGTCCCCAAGGATGATTCTGATCCATTTTGAACAATAACATCGTTATCGGTCGAGTCAAGCAATCGAACTCCTAACCTTGCAAGTCGATGCACATTCTTCACCAGCTCCTTTCTTCCTTCATCCACATGGGGAACACTCTCTATAGAGAGTCTACTAAGTGCGTCTACTACCACATTGGCCTTTCCCGGATGGTAAAGAACACTGAGCCACGTAGTCCACAATGAATCTCTTCATCCTACCCCACCAACAATGTTGTTTTAGATCGTGGTACATCTTCGTGACTCCACGGTGAATGGAATACCTTGAGTTGTGAACTTATACCAAGAGAGTTTTTATTAGCTCACCAAATCGGGAGCACACACCCTCCCCTTTATTCTCAAGACCCCTTCATCATCTAACAGTGCTCCCTTGGCCTCTCCCTGTAGGACTTTATCCCAAATTTTACCTAGTTTTCTATCTTCAAATTTTATGGTTTTGATTTCCTCTAACAGAAAGAATTTAGCCTCCAGGTTAGCTAACGCTCCACCAGTTTTGATCAGGGAAAATCTCACTGAGTTGTTTTCCAAGGTCTGGACTTCCCTGGACATCGGCCGTTAAGTAGTCTCCAAGCAAGCCAGACTGCCCATGCTCAATGCGTCTGCCACCACATTAGCCTTCCCTAGATGGTACGAAATGGTGATGTCGTAATCCTTGAGCAAGTCCATCCACCACATGTACCTCAAATTGAGATCTTTCTGGGAGAATGCATACTGTAAGCTGTGATGATCTGTGAACTCCTCACATCGAGCTCCATACACATAGTGCCTCCAAATTTTCAGTGAGAACACCACTGCTGCTAGCTCCGGATCATGCGCAGGGTAGTTATTTTCATGGAGCTTCAGTTTTCTCGAGGCATACGCAATAACTTGTCCTTCCTACATCAACAAAACACCCAATCTAGACCGTGAGGCATCACAATACACACCAAAATCTTTACCTTCCATGGGTAACACCAAAATAGGTGTTGTGGTCAGCAGAGTCTTGAGTTTCTAAAAGCACATTTCATATTTCTCTAACCACTAGAAGGGCACATCCTTTGTGTCACCTTGGTTAATGCCTAAGTAATGGAGACGAATACCTTCACGAACCAATAGTAGTAACTGGCCAGCCCCACAAAACTCTGGATTTCTATTACGTTAGTTAGCCTTGCCCAGTTCCTGACCGCCTCCACCTTTTGTGGATCAACTCAGATTCCCTCTGTGGAAACCACATGCTCCAGAAAGGACACTGATTCCAACCAAAACTCAGACTTAGTGAACTTTTCATACAACTGCTTCTCTTTCAGCAATCCCAGCACAATCCTTAAATGATTTTCATGTTCCAGCTTGGCCTTAGAATACACTAAGATATCATCAATAAACACAATAACAAAGGAATCCAGGTAGGGTTTGAAAATACCATTCACCAGGCTCGTGAATGTAGCCGGAGCATTAGTGAGTCCAAATGACATGACAAGAAACTCATAATGCCTGTACCTGGTCCGAAAGGTTGTCTTGGGAATATCTTCATCCCGAATTTTCATCTGGTGATACCTTAACCTTAAATCAATCTTTGAAAATATGGTCTCTCCCAATAATTGGTCAAATAGGTCATCTATCTAAGGAAGAGTGTACTTATTCTGAATAGTTACCTTGTTCAACTGGCGGTAATTGATGCACATCCGCATACTACCATCCTATTTCTTTACAATCCTTAAATGATTTTCATGTTCCTACTTTTTCTTAGAATACACTAACATATCATCAATAAACACAATAACAGAGGAATCCAGGTAGGGTTTGAAAATACCATTCATCAGGCTCATGAATGAAGCTGGAGCATTACTGAGTCTGAATGACATGACCAAAACCTCATAATGCCTGTACCTGGTCTCAAAGGTTGTCTTGGGAATATCTTCAGCCCGAATTTTCAGCTGGTGATACCCTGACATCAAATCAATCTTTGAAAATATGGGCGCTCCCTGTAACTAGTCAAATAGGTCATCTATCTAAGGAAGGGTACTTATTTCGAATAGTTACCTTGTTCAACTTGCGGTAATCGATGCACATCTGCATACTACAATCCTTTTTCTTTACAAACAGAATCGGGGCACCCCACAGTGATACACTCGGTCTAATAAATCCATTACTGAGCAACTCCTGTAACTACTCCTTGAGCTCTCTCAGTTCGGTAGGTGCCATTCGGTATGGAGGAATAGAAGTGGTCCGGATCCTATTTCCAAGTCTATACATAAATTTATGTATGGTCTGGCGGCATGTCGGGCAAAACTGCAGGGAACACCTCTAAGAACTCGCAAATAGTTGGAACCGACTCTATGTAAGGGCCCTCTAAACTAGTGTCCCCAACATGCTCTAAGTAAGCTAAACAACCCCACTCTATAATCTTCAAGGCATGAATATAAGAGATAAGATTCTTAGGAGTAGGGCTACAATTCCCTTTCAACTCCAACCTAGAAGACCCTGGACCCGATATAGTGACACTCTTAGCATAGCAATCCAGAATGGCGTGGTAAGGGGAAAACCAACTCATTCCCAAGATTATATAAAAATCAACCATGTCTAAGATCACTAGGTCTGCTAGAGTGTCAAATACCATGAATTGAACACTGCAGTCACAAACAACCCTATCCACTAACACAGAATCCCCGATAGGAACGGACACATGGATAGGAATATTAAGCACAACACACATAAGATCACGACCGAAAGAAAAATAAGTAGACATATGAAAATGTAGAGCCTAGGTCAAACAATGCAATAGCAATTCTATTAGCCATAAAAATCATACCTGTGAAAATTATGTCTGAAGCCTATGCCTCTGGTCTACCAGGAAAAGCATAGAAATGAGCCTGGTTACCAGACTGAGAACTGCCCTGATTGGGCTGTGCCACCCCTCTACCTGCTTGAGCATGCCCTCTGCCCTGCTGAATGCCACCTCTAGTAGCTGGCTGACCACCTCGTCCCAGCTGTGGACGATCTGAAATAAAAGCAGTGCCTCGTCTTTCGGCAGGGGCCGGAGCTCGAGGAGCTGGGTGAGGAATAACCTGTCTGCCCTGCTCGAACCTAGGGAACCATCTGTGGATGTGGTTGTACTCACCACATTCATGCAGACCTTCTCGATAATTGGTCTTTGAGATGGAAACACAGAAATAGGATGAGCCCCAAAATCAGAACAAACCATCTAAGTACCCCCAACTGCACCTAACGGTCGAGAAGCTGTCCCTGATGGACCTCCAACCAACACTTACATGGCAGACTGAATAGGGCGCCCAGAGAAACCCTATGGTACTAAAGCCTTCCCACAACAACCACTGAAAGAGCCAACCCTCCGGCCCTTCTTTTTGGCATTTCTAGCATACCCCTTTTGGCTTATCCCTTTAACCAACTTCACATACTCTACCACTTCCTGGAATGTCTTACCCGAAGAGACCATTTGTAAATATAGTACCTGGAGAGCCACATTCAGGTATTTAACAAACCTCCTAATCCTTGCCTCCTGTGTGGGCAATAAGGGTAGAGAATATCTAGACCAGGAGTGAAATCGGGCCTGATCTTGGGCATATTTATGTGCCCAAGTGCTATTTTATAACTTAATTTTAGCCATGTTTGTTAATTTAATTAATTACATTCTCATGCATTTGTGTATACTTTTGTGACAAACTAACCAACATGATTAGTCTTTGTTTTGTAGGTGTAATATGCTTAGGAGGGGCTAAATATGATAGCTAATGCACAAAAAGGAAGTTTGGGAAGAAATGCAAGGAAGATGGCATAAAGTTGTAAGGGAAAGGGGCTGCCTAGGCTACAAGCTTGTCACGCTAGGCTACAGGTGCGCCCAGTGCCATGCCACGCCATGCGTGGGCGCGCAAGGTGCTGCTTAGCACATGCCCTGCGTGATGCCAACGTGACACGCCTGCCGAAGAGCATGACTACCTCTGTGCCACGCCTTGCCTACTCCGCGATAAATGTTATGTCACGCAGGCAACGCGCACATCCCATCCATGCCATGACATGCCAATGACAAGATTCTAGTATGCATCCACTACAGGTCCATGCCACGCTGCTTGAGCTTCACAGTGGGCAGCGTGCCACGGAGCCATTTTGGGTGCAGCCAAATTTTGTATTTTTTCATTTAATATTAGTTTAATCCTTAGCTTCTAATTTTGATTATCACGATATATTTTTGGGAGAGCGTAGAAAGCGAAAGGAGAATGGATGAAACTCATTCTAGGGTTTGTTTTTCTTTGTCTCTTTTAACCATTCTTGTAAATACTTTAATTCAAAGATGTTTCTGAATCATTGTATGAACATGAGTGACTAAACCCTTCTTCTAGGGTTGAGGCCACATGACATGATTGTATTTGCGTAATTTCATCTTTGGTTTGAGTTTTCATTGTTGTTTTGTCTTGAATTCTTGTTAATTATCACTTTGATGCTTGATCACCATTGAAATGCACTTCTTAAGCATAGGCAAAAGCTCGAAAGAATAACCCTAGGTTAGAACTAAAGAATGCAAGGAGCAGGTTCTTGTCTTTAAGATAGGATTCACGTTTAGGATACTAATTATACCTAATTTTCCTTGCTTGCTTAATTAAAAGGGAAGATAGCTAGACACTTAGGACTAAATTGTCACATTACCACTCTCAAACATAGTTGTGAAGTAATTCTAGATTAAATGATTAGAGGTATTAAACTCCATAATCAAGGGAATAAACCGCGTAAACCACATCCATATTGTTAATTGCTCACGAATTAGGACCTCACATCCCCGCTCAACGATGTAGGTGTGAGACTAGTTTGTTGTGTTTAGAGGCTCAAAAGACCATGAACATGGCAAGTTAACTCTGTGAGACAACAATTGAAGTTTCAATACTTTAACCATTGTGATTTATTGCATGATTGTTAGTCCTTACCTCTAGGTGTTTCTCATTACTGTACTTCCAAATTATTTGTGATCAAACTTAGATTTAGAATTAAAATCAAATCTCAAAAAGCAACACTTGTGAAATTTGATTATAGCACTTGAAATTGAATATTTGCGAAAATAGTCTAGTCCCCGTGGATTCGATATCCGGCTCTTCAAGAGTTTCTATATTACTTGTACGACCGCGTACACTTGCGCGTCCATTGGGGCACAATTAGCTTTTGACGCCGTTGCTGGGAACTAGTGAAATTAGTGAATTTCTTATATTTGGGTAATTTTTTTTTTCTTAAGTGTTGAAAAACTTGGTCTTAGTTTGCTTTATTGCAAGTAACAAATTCTCTTTGCAGCATTGGTAAGGAATAGAGAACTGGTAGAACCATTATTGGAGCATAAATGACAATTACACTTGCTTCGGACAGAGGCTCTAGAGCGAAAGTTAGTGGTTATAGGAGCAGATACTTGAACGACAACAGGAACCACCAGTTGGAAAAATGAGTTGTTTCCATAGCCAATGACAGCCTGACTAGCTCGTGAAGTGGCAATCCTACTCGCGAAAAATGTGACCTCTAAAATCCACAAGCCGAAGCCTGGAGACAACTTTGAGCTAAAGCAGAACATGGTGCAACTTTTGCACTCTAGTGGGCAATTCATAGGAATGACACATGAGGACCCATAACAACACCTATAGAACTTCTTGGAGATCAGTGACACTTTCGTCCCCACCAGAGTGTCAACTGATTATGTCAGACTCACCCTCTTCTGATTTTCATTATTAGGAGAGGCAAAGAGGTGGCTTAAGGCAGAGCCACAAAATTCCATCACATATTTGGACAATGTAGCAAGGAAGTTCCGCATTAGATTTTTTCCTTTAGGTAAGACTAAAAAGCTCAGAAGCGAAATACTCAGCTTCAAGTAGAAACCAGAGGAAAATCTATACTAGGCTTGGGAGATGTTCAAGTAATTTATGAGAGATTGCCCTCATCACAAGCAATCTAATGAGGTGTTAGCCCACACCTTTGTGGAAAGTCTAGACCTACGTACTAAAATTTTTCTAGACTTCACTTCGGGTGGGCAAGCAATTGAGAAGACATATGACAAACTGTACTAAAATACCCTGAAAATCATAAGATTAGACCCGGGAGTTGAAATGGAGAAAATAGAATTTTCTGCACCAGGTCATAGGATGAGTCGTCCAATGACCCGTGGGGTGCACCACAAGTCGTTGAGTGACTCATGGGGAGGAGCTTGGACTGGGTTGGAATTTTGAGTCTTGAGGTGACCACGGGTGTGACCACAATTCATTGAGTAGTCCGCACCACGATTAATTTAGTGGTCCATGGTCAAGAGTTGATTAAAGATCGAATGTATTTAGTAGTGTCCCAAACGGGTAGTCACCACGAGTCATAGGGAACATGATGAGTCACGGTGTCCCTCTTGGTGACCAGTGTTGAGAATTTCTAGTGCAGACAATGAGAGGAGGACCACGAGTCGTGGTGATTGGACACGAGTCCTCCAGTCCCTCGTTGGGATTGGCAGTATGTTTTTCCTTGCGAATTTATTAAGGGCTTTTCCATTTCTAAGTTCTGAAGCCTAAACTATGTTGTTTTAAGCTTAGAATTGTGTGTTTTAAGAGGGGTAAGTTCATTATAGGCCTATTCACTTCCATGCATGCAAGTCTAACAGCTCCTAAGAGTGATCAAGCCTAGATTCCTCAAGTTCTTCCCCAATTTTTCATTAGGTAATAAAGGAAGTTGTGAAATTAGATTTCTATAGGTATGTGAGACTATGAATGGGTGTATCCATCCACACCCATGCCCAATCCCTCCTAAATTTATGAAATTCTAGTTGATGATTCTATGGGGTGTTAACCCAACATGTGAATTCTCTAAGTATCAATCATGGGTATGATCAAAGCATGTTTCAGATGTTGAATTATGATTAATGGGCATATTTTACAATGCTTTCAATTATACATTACATTTTCAAGTTTTATTAATTTTGATGACCATATTTCAAGAATGATGAGATGTGAAGAAAGTATTATTTTGAATTACCCATGTCTATGTTCTTGTTTTTGAATGATCAAGTCTATGTCAAGCATGTTTAAGTAATGGGCAAGCCCATATGATTAAGCATGTTTCATGATTTATCTAGACTTCATATATTAGCTTACCACATGGATTTTGGAGTCTAGACTCCCACTATTTTCAGCTTGTGGTATGGTTTGAGCCTGAGGCTCCTTATGTTATGACTACAAATTTATGCATGTATTTTACGAGTCAGCTTCGTCATTAGATGATGGTTCAGTTTTGTTTAAAAACAATGGAGAGCATATGCCTGTTTTTGGGTGTAGTGTCTAGCACCGAGTAGGCTAAGGGTCAGTCAACCCCATGCCTCAAAACTACGCGTCAACGTAGGTATGTTCAGATTATTTGGGACTTCCCTTGAGAGTTTCCCCTACCCCCAAGGGGCCTTGAGCTTGATATCGATATCACGATAGCGTCCTTAGCACTTGTAAGGCTTGGATGGATCTACCCACTTGAGTGTGATAGTCGGGACCAATTAAGCTCTATCATGGTAATGTTAGTTATATTCGAGTCTCCCATTGTTCCTCATGATTTCAGTTATGCATGTTCATCAATCATGATATTATGTTTTCAGTAGGTTTGACCCAAATGTTCAGTTTTACTTATGATTATTAGTTTTTAGCTTTGGGTCATTCAATTCAGTGATGATATTCAGTTATGTTCAAATCATGATTTCAGAAAATAGCATGCAAGCCTTACTCTCAGAATCTTATCTTGATTATGTTTTATGATATGCATGGTTCTACTTACTTTGCAGGTTTAATTACCTTACATACTCGGTACATTCCACGTACTGAACGCATACTCTATGCTATATCATTTCATGATACAGGCTCGGATTTTCAGGCTCAGTTTCGCCATAAGCCATACCTGTAGCGCTAGCACTTATCATCCCGAGTGGTGAGTCCTCATCATTCGAGGGCCCTTTTTTTAGTTGTACCTAGTACTTTCAGTTTCAGACTTTAGTGACTTAGTTGGGGTCTTGTCCCATCAACTAGTCAGCAGTAGAGGCTTTTCAGACATAGTGTGTATTTAGTATTCAGCTTCGTACTCGAGTTATATTT
The DNA here is from genome assembly GCA_035772735.1 of Datura wrightii. Taxonomy (NCBI): domain Eukaryota; kingdom Viridiplantae; phylum Streptophyta; class Magnoliopsida; order Solanales; family Solanaceae; genus Datura; species Datura wrightii. Next base: position 163,678,535 of record JASDFA010000018.1, on the reverse strand, counting down.
TTCGATGTTATGAGATTATCAGACATCCACTATGTTAAGCATGTTGATATTCCACTTTATTATGATTGAGTTAGATGTCATGTTCATGTCATGGGTCTAATTGGAGCCTCTCGGGGTTCTTTGTGCCATTTCTTGATCCAGGCCTATGTTCGGGTCATGAAATGTACACTTTGCTGAACAGGATTGCACAAGGAAATCCAGAGTGGCACAGTGAGTCATTTACAGGGGCAGGTAAGAGAGTCGGGTTGATTGAAGTGGATAGCATGAATGCCTTAGCAGCTCAGCTCGCCTCATTTCAACACCAGTTAATGACTCAGTTCAACAAGCTAGGTATGGCATAGAAACAGACATAAGTTAATGCAATTCAATCAGCTCCTAGCTTGTGTGAGATATGTGGCAACAATGGGCATAGTGCAGATTTTTGCGGAGCAAATTCAGAGTCAATGAATTTTGTAGGTAATGTGTAGAGGAACAATCAAATTTATGGGAACTATTACAACAAGAACTGACAGAATCACCCAAATTTCTCTTGGGGTGGTAATTAGAGTCAAAGCTTCCAGCAGCCTCAGCAACAACAGTACCAGCAATAGAATAGGAAAAAAAGTGGGCCAATCCAGCAGTAGCAACATTGAGGAGATATTGCAGAAGATCATGGCCACCCAGACCAATATGGCAAAAAATCAGGCAAGGATAGCCTCAGACATGAAAAATCAGCGGATGGCCACCAGAAATTTAGAGAAGCGGATGGGTTAGTTGGAAGCTTCTCAGCATAATAGACTCAGGGAGGGATACCAAATGATACAGATACAAATCCCCGATAGGTCAATTCCATCAGTCTGAGGAGTGGCAAGCAGTTGGTTGACGCACTACAAAAAGAAAAGAAAAATGAGGTGCAGCCAAAGCTAGTCAAATCGGGTCCATCAGCTTATAGAGGAGATAATTAGAATGTTGTAACACATAATGCACAATCATCATTGCAGCCAGTACAGAGTCCACCAACACCATTCCACAAAGGCTCAAGAAGAGCAAGGAGGAATCATGTATTAAGAAGTTCTTTGATATCAGTCCATATGCATTTTCAAGAATTTGCCCTTACTTGATGTTTCGCGGGGTATGCCGAAGTATTCCAAGTACATAAAGGATGTGGTGGCCAACAAAGTATGACTAGTGGATGTACAGACTGTGGCACTCACTGAGGAGTGCAGTTACAGGGTAATGAGCAAAATTCCCAAAAAGCACAAAGTCCCAAGGTTTTTCACTCTCCCCGTACAAATTGGTGAAGCTGGAATAATGAGGGCCTTGTGTTACTTAGGGGTGGCGGTGAATTTGATGCCCCTATCTCTATTCAACACACTGGGTTTGGGGAAGCCAAGGCCCGCAAGAGTGATATTGCAGCTGACAGATAAGTCAATAGTGGCCCTAGAGGCAATTATTGAGGACCTTCTCATTATAATAGGTAAATTTATTATACCCGTTGATTTTATTATTCTGGATTTTAAGGTCGCTGATAAGGTACCCTATTCTCGGGACAACTATTCTTGGCTACTGGTGGAGCAATAATCAATGTGAGAGTTGGTACCCTTAAAATAAGGGTCAATGATTAGGAAGAGCTCTTCAGAGTCTACCAGGAGATCAACCCACCAACACACAACAGAGTTCTTTTTAAGGTTAGTGTGGTCACAGATGTTAAGTGTGGAGTAATAGATTTCGTGGGTCCACTGTTGCAAGATATGTTGACACTTAAACTTGTGTCTGGTGGGGACTAGAAGTTGAAGATTGTGATGGAAGAAAAGAGGGACAGGGTGGAGGCTATTCCCTCTAAAAATAAAAAGAAGAGAAGATGGTTCCCGAAAGGGAATACTTGTTTGAGGATATCCTGAAAAGGATAGTTCATGTCGTGTTGCAACGTAAAATCAGGTGCTGCTTAGGAGGTAACCCAAGGGTATCACAAGTACAATTTTATTTTTCTTTTGTTTGGCTTTTGTTATTTTCACTTTTTGTTGTGTTTTTGGTGACTTAAGCATAAATTGAGGGGAAGTTTGACCCTTAGAAGAGGAAGCTAAGGAGCATGCAAAAAAGATGAGTGTGGGGTCGGTGGCCCACATGTTCGAAAATGGATGAAAACATGTTTCTAGCTAGGACTAGAGGCCTCAGGAAGTATCTCTCACCTTTCTTTTAACTGTAAATGATGCTTCGGGGACATAGCATATTTTAAGTGTGGGGTGAGGGAAATTTCAAAATTTTGTGCTAAGTAATTTTAGGTGAATTTGGTGCTTGGTCTAAAATTGGTTTGATTTGAATGCTCAGTTGAGCACGGTTCGTCCATCCTTTGGTTTTTCTTTTCGATTCTTTTTCGAAGGGGACACTTCGAAATGAGTAAAATAAAATTTTTCTTTGTTTGTAAATAGTTTTTTTAGTCATAGTTAGGGACATTTCCTGATGATGGATGGATGACGACAGTCTTGAGGGAAAATGAGTCACTAGGTGTTGTGTTTGAACCCTTAGCTGATTGATAGCTTGATGTTTTTGTTAAGTGCTGCACATGATTGTGAAATGCAAGTGGTTTTAATTGTGAAGCATGTTTAGAAGTTGTATAACATTGTTTGAGACACCTAGGCTCTCGAATATGACTTTGTATGCATAAAAGTTTAATTCTGAATTCTTGTTATTAGCTGAGTTAATAGTCTACTGAATCTGTCTAGAATTGAGCATCTGCACGAGTGTAAGGTCTTGAAAATTCCATGTTATTGTATAGTGTCTAGAATTTTCCTGGTGTGTATACAAAATGAAATGAGGAATTTTGATTGTAGGAGATGACTTAGGCATTTCTTTGAATGAGTCTAATATTCATCCTTTTACTTTACCTACATTAACTCATAATCCTAGTTAACCCAGTTGAGCCTTCAGACTATTCTTTGGTTAACCATATTAAAAGCTGAATCTTTTTCTTTCAATAGCTTTGAATTTGATACAAAACTCCTAAGCGCTTAAGTGAAAATGAAAAAGAGTAAAGCAGATAGAATCTTGAAAAAGAAGGAAAATAGTGGTTGTGGGAGTTGAAGAAAAGACTATATGTGCACTTGTTTGAAAATGCATAGATATTGGTACGAAGAGAACAAAAGAATGAAAAAGTGTCTTAAATACTCCTTACTAATAATCTAAGTGTGCTTAAAGAAATGGGGAAGCGAAAGAGAAAATTGATGAGTTAGAAAGAGAAAATGGTGAAGTATAAGAAGAGATGTACTCAATGAATGTGTGATGCATTAAAAGAGCTTAGGGAAGATAGTCACTATTACTGGCCAAAATAGCAACTACCCGTCCCTTAGATTACATTACCACCCGATAACACTTACTTGATCTTACTTTTAGACGTCCCTAAATTAGCAGAGTAAAACACTAAAGTCAAGCTTATGGGTCATTACACATTGCATGTGAATTCTTTTTGAGAGTGAGCGTAATTCCTATTTATATACCCATGCTTATGTAATGTGAAAAATTAAGAGGAAAATGGGTATCTCTCTTGTTGTAAGGGCATATGTTTGAGGAAGGATGAAATTCATGTCGGACTTCTTGATGGGTTAATTTGCCTCAGTTTGCTGAGTTTGAGAGTAAATTTTTGAGGCTAAAAGGTCTAAACTTAGTTTTATGTGATTTTAGTGGTTATATGTTGCATGCTCTATTTTAAACTTGCTATCTAAAACAACCGTTGTAGCCTTAACTTGAATCGTCTTGCTTCAATTGGTCATAGGAGAGTCCTTTGTCTGCATGAGATGTAATGGTGTTCTTCGAGGAAGAACAACACTTTAAGTGTGGGGTAGTTATCTTGGGCATATTTACGTGTCCAAGTTCTATTTTATAACTTAATTTTACCCATGTTTGTTAATTTAATTAATTACATTCTCATGTATTTATGTATACTTTTGTGACAAACTAAACAACATGATTAGTTTTTTTTTGTAGGTGTAATATGCTTAGGAGGGGCTAAATATGATGGTTAATGCACAAGAAGGAAGATTGGGAAGAAATTGTAATGCCTCGAAATCTAATTCTGGGACATAAATCAGAAAATCTAGAAAGCTGCAGAAATGTTGCAGGACGGCCCACCTGGCGAGCCGTTAAGCAACCTCATGACTCGTTAGGTGATCCGTGAGGAGAAGGCGGGATAATGTGAGGAGAGAGACAGTGTACCTAACAAGGGACATCACAAGTCATGGTAATTGACCACGACCCGTAAGTCACTCATGGTCAGCCCTGAGTTGGGACTATTTTTAGTTGACCAGTGTACTTAACGAGTGGGTGAAACGAGTCATTACCTGTGGCAATGACTCATTACATGACTCGTTACCTAGTCTAGGGTTAAATCTTCAGTAGTGAAACAGTGTGGTCCACGACTAGTGACCACGAGTCATGGTCAGTGACCACAACTCATTAGGTCCCTCGTGGTGACCTACTGAGAAATCCAGGCAGTGTACCTGACGGGAGTGACCACAAGTCGTGGTCAGTCACCACGACCTATTAGGGACACCTGACAGTTTTTCCTAGTGAATTTCTAAGGGAAATTTAGTAATTTCCTACCCTCCAAAGTTTTAACCTACATCGTTTTAGCATCAGTTTCAGACTTTTTAGTGGGGGTAATGGGTTCTTTTCCTCATTCCCCACTCAAACACCCCAGAAACAGAACGTAGAGTTCCTCTCGAAGTAGTTCAGAGCTTCAAACTAGGGAAGATCCTTCTTCTTCAATTCTCCAGCAATTTCTCCAGGCTTCTTCATAAGGTATGTGGGATTTCAACAAGAGAATTGTCCTTCCCTTGTGTCCCCCAAAATCCTCTGATAACTCCTTTATCAGTTTTAGCCCTGAGCTTTGGATACGAATGAAATCCAAGTTATGTTCTTTTTTTCCATTAATTTTGCCTGGAATAAGTATCGATGTGGGTTGTTTCATATTATCTTCATCAGTTCCTAATTAAATAGTCAATGTTCGTACAAAAGTGAATTTAATTCCCAAATTTCGAGTAATGATTCTTGCTAATTAAATTTCATCTAGTGAATGAAGAATGTTTTGGGATGAATTTCCTAGAAATGTTTACTATATAATTGTTGAGAAATTATTTCATTGATAGAATGATTTATCCTTGTCGGAGGAGATTTCTTTAATTCTTGAATTGTTGCCATATTATGAAAATTCCCGTGTTGATGGTATAAGTTGAGTTCTTTATTAGCTGTTAGTAATTCAGACTAGTTAGAACATAGAATCTCTTTAGATTTATTTGGAAAATTGTTAACTAATCAGTTTGACTTCATTCTTTTCCCGAGGTGTCAGTGGTGCCTCTCAGTTATCAAAATCAGACTCAGATTATAGTTATTTGGTCCATTAGGCGATCATGACATTCTAGTATATAGCTCTAACCAACCCTAGGACCCCAGTTAAGTTACAACTTGTTCTTAGATGGTTACGACGCTTCCGGATAAGCATCTCTGACCATTCTAGAATCAAGTTTCAGAATCTGGTCCGATAAGACTCTCAGGGTACATGCAGCTATATGTCCCTGACTAGTCTTGGATAGCAGTTTCGAGCTATCAGCTTAGTAGTTTAGTTTAGGTTTTTCAGTGGGAGTAGAACTTAGCATCGAGCAGCCTGGGGTTCCAGCGCACCCAGGTTTCCAGAACCACGTTTCCAGCATAGGTTACAATATTACTTGGCCTGATTGGCTCCAGACATTTGTGATCACCCAGTTTATGCCTTTATACCTTGGCAAGGTATATTGAGTCCTACTGGTGGGGTATATACATCGGACTCCTCGTCTAGCTCATGTGGTTAAATGTCGGTTATCGACTCTCCCACTAGTCAGTCCAGTCCAGTTTCAAATCTATCAGTTCAGTTCAGTGCAGTATTTCAGATTCATTATTACAGATTTAGGGCATATGTTTGACCACCAGACAGGGTCATTTTGACAAACTCAAATACTTTAGATTATTTCATTTAAGATAATTAGTTGGCCATTGAATGTCTTTCTAGTTCAGTCATTTACATCTATCAGTATATTCCTCTCGCATACTCAGTACATTCAAAGTACTGATGCTTACTTTGATGTTGTATCCTTTCACGATACAGCTGCATCTTCTCAGACTCAGCACCACTAGACGCTGCAATTTAGATTCTCCACCTCAGCAATAAAGTGTGAGTCCTCGTCATCCGAGGGCATTGTTTCTTTCTTTCAGTAATTTAGTAGTTTCAGTTAGACCTTGAGTTAGCTGGGGGCTTGTCCCAGTAATTCCTCAGTTAAATGGCTTTTAGGCAGGCATGATTTTCAGATGTATTAGTATTATTCAAATGTTTTGAACTTTATGTTTTCAGGTTTGTCTTTCTTAAATATTTTATGGTATTATTTTAAGTTCCGTTGTGCATGTTTACTCAAAATGGTAGTTAATAATAGACTAGGGGTTGGCTTGGGGTCACTTGTGGCTTCAAGTACCGTGTTACGTCTAGGGTGTAGACTCGGGGTGTGACGAAATGCAAGGAAGATGGCACAAAGTTGCAAGGGAAAGGGGCTGTATAGGCCACCAGTGTGCCACGCTAGGCCATAGGCGCACCCAGCGCCGTTCGGGAGGTGCTATCAGGCACATGCCCTGCGCGATGCTAATGTGTCATGCCTGCCAAAGAGTGTGACCATCTCCATGCCACACCTTGCCTGCTTCACGACGAATGTCGTGTCATGCAGGTGACGCACATAGCCTGCCCATTCCATGACATGCCAGCAACAAGATTCCTGTTTGCATCCGCGATAGGTCTGTGCCACGTTGCTTGAGCTACGTGATGGGCAGTGTGTCACGGAGCGATTTTAGGCACAACCAAATTTTTAATTTTTTCATTTAATATAAATTGAACCCTTAGCTTCTAGTTTTGATTAGCACGATATACTTTTAGGAGAGCGTAGAGAAGCGAAGGGAGAACAGAAGAAACTCATTCTAGGGTTCGTTCTTCATTATCTCTTTTAACCATTATTGTAAATACTTTAATTCAAAGATGTTTTTGAATCATTGTATGAACATGAGTAGCTAAAACACTTCTTCTAGGATTGAGTCCACATGACATGATTGTATTTGCGTAATTTCATCTTTGGTTTGAGTTTTCGTTGTTGTTTTGTCTTGCATTCTTGTTAATTATCATTTTGATGCTCGATCACCATTGAAATGCACTTGTTATGAATAGGCAAAAGCTTGAAAGATTATCCCTGTGTCAGAACTAAAGAATTCAAGGAGCAAGTTCTTTTCTTCATGATAGGATTCGCGGTTAGGATAGTAATTGTACGTAATTAGCCTTGCTTGGTTAAGTAAACGGGAAGATAGCCAGACACTTACGATTAAATTATCACATCTCCACTCGCAGACGTAGTTGTGAAGTTAATTATGGGTTAAACGATTAGAGGTACGAAAGTCTGTCATCAAGGGCATAAACCCCGTAAACTACATCTATGTTGTTAATTTCTCACGAATTAAACGTCACATCCCCGCTTAATGATGTAGGTGTGCGACTAGTTTGTTGTGTTTAGAGGTTGAAAAGACCATGAACATTGCTTATTAACTCTGTGAGGCAACAATTGAAGTTTCTATACTTGAATCATTGTGATATTTAGCATTGCATGATTGTTAAGTCTTAACTCTAGGTGTTTCTCATTACTGTACTTCTGAATTCTTTGTGACCACAGTTAGATTTAGAATTAAAATCAAATCTCGGAAACCAACACTTGTGAAATTTGAATATAGTACCTAAACTTGAATATTTGCTAAATTAGTCCAGTCCCTCTAGGTTCGATATCCGGCTCTTCAAGAGTCAATATATTACTTGTACGACTGCGTGCGCTGGGGTGCAATAGGGCCTTGTATGCAACAATTGATGAGCTCCCCTGCTTAATGGTAGTGTACTCATCCCGCCTCCTATCCCTCAGAGTGGGGGGAACATACTTCTCTAGGAATGTAGAGTATAATTGGGTCCATGATAACGGTGGTGACCCTGCTGGTATTCACTCCACGAAAGCCCTCTACCAGAGCTTTTCATCACCCATCAGCTAGAATGTGATGAACTCAACACCATACTTCTCCACCGCTCCCATCTTATGGAGCCTTTCATGGCAATCAACGATGACTTCAGAGATATCCTCTACCTCTGTGCCATAGATGGTGGGAGGCTTAATCTTGGTGAACCTCCAAAATAAGTCATGCTCTTCACCTGTCATTACCGGTCCTGCCATCGGCTTCGAAACATCAGCTCACCCCTTGATATGTCATCAATTTGTGGGGCCACAATAGCTGCATTGCTGAATTCCTGACTGTTCTCCCACAGGAGTTGCTAGCGTTGCCCTGGTGCCCACAAGGTCACTCAGAAGGTTGAGGACCTGAGCTAGGACCTCTGAGGAAGCTGGTGCTGCAGGAGCTTCTCCGTGAGTTGGGACCTCAACCTCAATTGTCACTCGTTCCAGTGCTACTGGTCAAATAGGAGATACCGACCTCTCCTAGATTGGAGCAGGGGCACGCGTCCCTCCTTTAGTCATAGTCGGTCTCTAGCCACAGCCTCTGCCCCTTCCTCTACCGTGAACTAGGGTTGCCACTGCTGGCTCAGGTGTTGCGTCTCTATCATTGTTTGCATGTGTTCTTACCATCTGAGAAGGAAAGAGGAAAAGTTTTTAGATACCAATTTGGATCACCAGATAACAATTGGAATTAAGTAATCGCATGAAAGGAAAGAAGGAGAGAGTTTTCTTGAAGTCATACAACCTCTCGAAGATAAGTTACAGACATTTCCGCACCGATCTGTGAGACTTTACTAGACCCATCTTAGTGAAATGAGATCAATAAACCTAGAGCTCTGATGTCAACTTTGTTATGACCCAAATGGTCGTGATTTGTTACCCACACTAACCCTATGGTGGGTGAACCAACGAATCCCGATACTATACCAACAATCTAAAAAATTTTGAAAAAAAGAAACAACTATTACAAAAAGTACAATTTCAAATCGGTACACTTCTAGTATGAAAATCAAAATAATAATTTCCCAGAACCTAATTGTCATTGCACCAGACATCTAATTTATTACAATCTAAGAAAACTAAAACCAAAAATGAAATAAAATATTTGAGTGTCCGAAAGAAGGACATTTTCTAAGAAATAGTGGTCTGCGTCCTCATCTGCTCACCTTCTTGGTTCACCAAGGTTGCTGGCTCTCAGGTGAGGGCTTGAAGAACTGCCGGGTTCAAACTCTGCACTTAGAAAAGAATGCAGGGGTAGGGTCAGTACATGAGACAGTAATGGTAGGTATCATCGGCCGACCTTACATAATAACATCTAAGCACAACAATAGAGATATAAAAAGGGTCCTCAACTTTAAGCAGAATTACAGGTCATTTTATGAATACTAGTTCATCTTCGAACTAAGCCGGCCTTCTCACTGGATTAGGCCTCTCACTGCAGCAGTCACTTGTCCGCCGCAGTGGTCTCAATGCAGCGGAAATGGTCCCGCTACAGCGGCACTGCTTAGGCAGTATCTCGACAAGCTGCTCCCTTCTCAACTCATCCATCACACAGTTCAATAAAATCCACATTACATTCACATAACACCATGAATCCATTAAAGAACAAATCAACAACAAACATAATTGCAAGTAAGAATTACAAGCCTCAGTTATTCCCAGCAACAACTACTCAACAATACACATAGTAACAAGTCATACTTAGCATTAACGCAACATTCATTGTTATCAATTCACAACATATCCACAATAAGTTAGCAAATCCTCTTTGCAAATTTCACATCCACCTCATGAACATAAATAACATCCTGAAATAATAAGTAAAAATAACACAACCAAGGGTAACATGAAGGGCACACGCCTCCGCCATCTCCCCTTAACACTCACCAACATGAAAACGGGTACACACATACTAGTGGGTCTTACTTATGCCCAATCAGTCATGACCTGCAGGGGACTCGAAAATTCTATCTATTGTGCCGGTGTGGCACCCGTTCCCACTCATATGCTCATCTAGATTCTCCCCTCTGACACGAGCCACTCAAATATTTTTATTGCTTTATCGGATACTCCCCTCAAGCATGAGCCACTCAACATTCATATGTTAAAATCTTTTCATTCATCATTCTCACATAACATGCCAAGTGCATCATTGCATCATACAAACAGTTACAATCTAATTCTCAAATAGGCCATTATTAACAAACAATTCTCCTATTAACTGTGTATAATCTCTTCACAAAACATTCAACATAGTTAATTCTATTATCATATACACAATCTTCTAAACAAATCATCAAAATTCAATATCACGTCATAGTCATATTCAAAAAATAAATTAACAACAATAGACTCACATATCACGTAACGTTCGAAGACCAATCAAATATCAACATTGCACACTATACATGTCATTATATAGGTCTACCCCTATAAACCGTAACCTACCTTAATTAACTGAAATTATTGGCTTCGCTACTCTTCAGGAGCTTTCTTCCTCAATTCCTTGGATTGTTCAAAATCCATACAAATATAATTATTGGTTAAATACTCCTCAAGATAGGGCCTAATTCGATCAAACCCTTCTCTTTTCAATCGAACACCCTTCCCTTCCACCTAGTTCTAGGTCCCCACCTTGTCTAACCCCTCAACATTAACAAGAGGAACCCTAGGAAGTACACATTACTCAAATTTTTAGCAATCAACCCTCCCATTACTTCCCTACAATTTCATCCCTAGTTCATCAACTTAGGGTTTCTCTATATATAATTTACACCATAAAGTTCCTCAAGAAATCTAGGATCAACACTAATCAAAGTAGACGTAGGAGAACTGAGATTCTTACCTTCGGAGAGTCATTGCTCTAGGGAAAATTTTCGTCCTTTAGTCCTTCTGATCATGTTTTTGAGAATGATGGGGTAAAACCCCATAGTTCCCACTTAAAAACCACTTTCTAACATCCACTGTCCGCTAGAGAAGTCACACTTCCGCTGCAGTAGACCCGCTACAGAGGTCATATGGTTGATGCGGTGGTCCCAGCAATTACTCCCTCATTTCTCCACGATGGGACTCCGACCACTACCATTGTCTCGGTGCAGTGGAAATCCAACTGCTACAGTGTCCCTCGGACCAGTAGCTACCTAAAAGAGCACAGTTCTATACCTAGTTTATTTGAACACCTCCCTATCTCATTATTAACCAGTTTTCTATGTTCTATTCCGTAACCATCCCGTAACGACATCCGGATCGTTACAAAGTCCCTTCAGAAATGACTTTCAAAATTGGAGGTAAACCGAGTATATCTATATGAGATGATGGACCAGGGAACTCCATGCTACCGAACCAATTCCGGAATGTAAAATTTGGCATAATCCTCTACTAAATAAGTAGTTTTGATCGGTAGAAAATGAGCTGCTTTAGTCAACCTGTTCGCAATCACCCAAATTGAATCATACTGTTGATGTGTACGAGGCAATCCTATGATAAAGTCCATGTTGATTTTCTCCCACTTTCAGGTAGGGATACTAATATCTTGAAGCACAGCTCTAGGTCTTTGATACTCGACTTTCACTTGCTGACAATTTGGGCACTTAGCCACAAACTCTGCAATGACCTTCTTTATGTCATCCAACCAATAGACTTCCCTTAGGTGTAATACCTCGGGAAGGAATAAGAATAGACTCGGGAGTTGAATTTAAAAAGTGCAGAAAACTGGCAAAAATATCACAGGACGGATGACTCAATTACTCGTGGTTGGATACCACGAGTCGTCAGAAGCAATCGTGGTATGGGGGTTCAGGAAAGCAGTGGTGACAATGGATGGTGTAATGACTCATTGTCGGTAATAATGAGTCGTTGTTACCGATCGTAGGAAGGGCTAAACTTAGGCTGATGGGCAACCCACGGGGCATCCCACGATCCATGGTGAGAAGTGATGACCCGTAGTTTCTAGTCATTTCTTGTGGGTTGAAATGTCTATTGCCTACAATGGATTGAGACCACGACTCATTGGAAGTCACCACGAGTCGTGGTGAGGCTCGTGGTAAGGGAAGTTCAGAATGGTCAAGGGGTTGATGACGGTCGATTCAACTATCCGTTGAAGCAACGACTTGTCCTCATGGGTCATGGGAAGGACCTAAGGTTTTTTGTGAGGTAGTGGACCCAACGACTTGATACCACGAGTCATGGTATCTTTCAACGACCCATTGGATCGGTTGTTGGTCCGCCCGAAGCAGTTTTCAAGGGAAATTTCATTAAGGGCAATTTCGACTTTCCCATGCTTTGAGACCCTAAACTACATCATGTTGTGTTTTTCTTAGTGTGATAAGATGGGCTAAGTCCCTAATCCATACCTATTCCTATGCAAGAGCTTTTAGAGGGGTTTTAGGGAGATTCAAGGTCTTTTTCTCCAAAATTCTATCAATTTCTTTGTGGGTATTCAAGGATCATTGAAATCAACCCATTCCCAGGATGGAGGGTTTAAAATGGGTGAATCCTTTCACACCCATCCCCAAATTTCGATTAAATCATGAATTATCCTATTCAAGTTCTATGCAGTTTTACCCAAATGCATGAAAATGTGATTTCTCTTTATGGGTATGATTTAATAGAGTTTTAATTATTGAATTATGAATATGGGCAGGTTTTATATTATTTTCTTTAAAATCATGTTTCAAGTTTTTTTTTTTAAATCTAAAAGCCCATTGATGAAGGTTCATAAAAGTTATTATTTATGATGAATATACAATATTTTGAGATTTATTTATGATGGAAAAGAATGAATTAAAGTTACCCATGTTTATGAGCATATTTTGAATGAATTGAGTATGATGAAGTATTGGGTAATGCCCACATGTTGAAGAATGATTTATTCTTTATGAAATAAATTACATGATTTATCGATTTATGATGTTGGCCGATGAAAAGGGCATTTGATTCTTGGTTAAGCATGTTTTTAAAGGGATCAATGATGATAAATATTATATTTTAGCCAATGAATATTAATGCATGATGTTATTGATTTACGTATGAGCCTATATGCATATTTTTGGGAGCCGTGTCTAGCACTGAGCAGCCCGACGTTTAAAGGACTACGTCGGTGTCTCATAACAATGTGCCACCATGGGTTTGTAATGATATATTATATTGATAATGATCCCCTCAAATGTGATATCACACCTAATGCACGCCCCTCGCCTGTCAAGCCAAGGGAAACTCTTCCCATTTGAGTGAGATAGTTGGGGCATCATGAAAGCCTCTACCATGATGGTGTCGGTTATGAAGAGTCCTCCCATTGTTCCACATGTTTTATGTATTTTAATATTTTTGTTATCGCCTCAAGTTATGTTTTGATAAAGTTTACTTAGGATTATGATAATGAATGATTTATGAACGATTTGAAAGTCTTTTGCCTTATGTTTTCTTACAAACTTTATGATACAAGCATGATGTCATTCTCCTATGTTTATGTATGAGTTTATTCTACTTTTAGTGTCCATTCTACTTACCTTGCATACTCGGTATATTTCACGTACTGACCGCATATCTTTTATGTTGTATCATTTCATGATACAAGATCCGAATCTCAGGCTCATCCTCATCCTTAGTCCATCTCAGCATACGCTCTCAGATTATTGGTGAGTCCTCATATTCTGAAGGACTATAGACAGACTTTCATGTTATTTTATGTTTCATTATTGCTCGAGATAGTTGGGGATGTTATCCCATCAACCCATCTTATGTAGTAGAGGCTTTCAGGCAAGATGTAGAACTCATCTTATGGATATGACCAGTACTTCCGGTTGTTACACTATGATTACGTATTCTCTACGTTTTATGCTTAGTATTCCGCTTTATTAAATGAGATTAGATGTATGCATGTGCCATGGGTCGACTTAGGGTCTCTCAGGATCCCTTGTCCCGTGTCTACAAACCGGGTGTACGTTCCGGTCGTGACAGTAGGTCATGGTACATCTTGGTGTCACCTGGATGTATAGAATTTTGGGAACCATGAGCCTCATGCAAGATTCAATCTCCTAAGCCATCAACATCTAGGACACATAAACAACCCTGATATCGAAGCACACCATCTCCCCCTTAGGAGAAGACCTCTACCTTTTGATTCTGAATTTCTTCCTTCAACTTTATCAAGATCGAATCCTCATCTTCTCTGGACTTGACTTCAGTCACCAAAGAAGATTTTGAACCATTCCAAACAATGACACCATCACCTATTGAGTTAACAGGGAGAACCCCTATCGTGCAAGTCGATGCACATCCTTTACCAATTCATTCCTTCCATCTCCCATATGAGAAACACTCTCCATGGATAGCCTGTTAAGAGCACCCGCCACTACATTGGCCTTGCCCAGATGATAAAGGACACTCATGTCATAGTCCTTAAGAAGCTCTAACCACCTCCTTTGTCGCAAATTCAGATCCTTCTGGGTAAACACGTACTGAAGACTATTGTGGTCCGTAAACACATCCACATAGACCCCATACAAATAGTGCCTCCAAATCTTCAATACAAATACCACTGCTACCAATTCCAGGTCATGCATAGGGTAATTAATCTCATGAGTCTTAAGTTTTCTAGAGGCATATGCAATGATTTTTCCATGCTGCATCAACACACAACCGAGTCCAACCCTTGAGGCATCACAATACACCACAAATCCATCTGTACCCTTGGGTAAGGTCAATACTAGGGATGAAGTGAGTCGAGTCTTTAACTCTTGAAAAACTCTTCTCACAGGCATTCGCAACAAAAATTTACTTTATTCTAAGTCAACTTAGTCAATGGTGCTGCAATGGACGAAAATTCCTCAACAAACCTTCTGTAGTGACCGGCTAAACCCAAGAAACTGCTAATATCCGAAGGGCTAACTGATCTAGGAAAATTCTTCACAGCCTCTATCTTCTGAGAGTCCACTTGTATGCCCTCACTTGCACCACATGACCCAAAAATGCTACTGAGTCCAACCAAAACTCACACTTGCTGAATTTAGCAAACAACTGATGATCCTTAAGAGTCTCTAGCACAATTCTCAAATGAGTAGCATGCTCCTCCTCGCAACCAGAGTATTTGAGAATTTCATCCATGAACACAATCACGAAAATATCAAAATATGGCTTAAACACCCTGTTCATCAAATTCATAAAAGATACATGAGCATCCGTTAGTCCAAAAGAAATAACTACAAACTAATAGTGACCACACCGAGTCCTGAAAGCTGTCTTCGGGAAGTCACTCTCCCTAACTCTAAGCTGGTGATAACCATACCTGAGATCTATCTTTGACAAGCACTTATCACCCTGAAGTTGGTCAAAAAATTCATCAATTCTAGGAAGAGGATACTTCTTCATGATGGTAACCTTGTTCAACTGCCTATAGTCAATGCACATACGAAGAGAACCATCCTTCTTTCGAACAAAGGGAACTGGTGGACCCCATGGCGATTTGCTAGGTCTGATGAAACCCTTGTCCAAGAGATCCTTCAGCTACTCTTTCAACTCTTTTAGCTCAGCTGGAGCCATTTTGTAAGGAGCAATAGATATGGGCTACGTATTGGGAAGAAGGTCAATACCAAAGTTGATCTTCTGCTTGGGATGGACTCCAGGTAGATCATCTGGGAACACCTCTAGATACTCACACACTACAGGAACTGACTGGAGAGTCCTAGTCTCGGATGTAGCATCCTTAACCCAAAATACATGGTAGACACAATACTTATAAATCATCTTTCTGGCCTTAAGGTAGGAAATAAAGTGACCTATAGGCACAGCTGAACTACCCTTCCACTCTAGGACTGGCTTACCAAAAAATCAAAACTCTACCGCACGGGTTCTACAATTTAAAGAGGCATAACATGCATGCAACCAATCTGTGCCAAAGATAGCATCAAAATCAGTCATGTCTAACTCTACGAAATCTGCTGAAGTGACTTTTTGAAGAACAATGACAAGGCAATTACTGTATATCCATCGAGCTATAATTGAATCACCGACAGGAGTAGATACTGAGAAAGGTTCTGATAGGATTTCAAGACTGACTCCGAAAATACTAGCAGCATAGGGAATCACAAATGATAAAGTAGCCCTTGGATCGAACAATGCGTAAATATCAAGATGAAATACTCGTATCATACCAGTGACTATATCTGGGGAGACCTCCTGCTCCTGACCAGTTTCTAGGGCGTAAAACCTATTTTAGCGCTAACCACCAGTTGCACTAGTGGGTGCACCCTATCAAGGAAGATGTACTACCGAAGCCACTACTGAATTGGAAGCCTGAGTACGACCTCTTCCATTGCCCTGCCTAGAAAAAGGAAACTCCTGGTGCATGTACCCGACTTTCCCACATTTGAAGCAAATATCTGATTCGAATAAGCACTCTCCTATGTAGTTCTTACCATATTTTCTGCATACTGGAAATGTGCACTCTACCAGTAGTTCCTTTATCACCTCGAACCTGATGCCCTACTCCTATAATCACCTCGATATTTGGATGGAACACTAACTGATAATGTCTCTAGGACTGACGACCTCTGGTGGGACTACTGATGATGTCCACTGCCCGACCTCTGTTAGGAGAACCCAAAACTATCTGTCCTAGCCCTCTTGGTCTCTCTCCCCCTCTCTCTCATATGCACTACCGCAATCTTCCATGCATACTAAACCAATTGGCAGAATTTGATATTCTAATATAACATAGCGATCCTGCAATCCTTGACTAAGTAGTCTGTTATCCCATATTCGGTGCATACCTGGACAAACGGGTGAACTCCAAAGCATACTCTTCAACCTTTATGTTGTTTTGTCTCAAGTTAACAAACTCTGCTATCCCAATTTCCGTCATCTCTTGGATAAATAATCGGTCCAAGAACACGGTGAGAAACTCATCCCAACTAATTGGAGCTTCTCCGACTCCCCAGCCATCCCTCCATTGTTTGTACCAAATAAGCAACCCCTTTTAACTGATAAGAGGCTAGTGATCTTGATTATATGCCCAAGTGATACTCAAACGTATCATTTTCATCTTGTTTATTGTGCAATGTGTATACATTTTCATGTAATTGGTAATAAAATGTGAATTTATACTAACCAACATGATTAGCACTGTTTTGTAGGTGAAACATGATTTTGAGGAGCTAAAATGCATGTTGGAACAATATCGGAGTTGGACTTGGATGCGAACACGAAAAAGACATTGGACTGCACAATGTAAAGGGGCTCCGCGATGGAGCCGTGCCACGCTACCATCGCGGAGGCACACTGCCTGGAGGGTGATTTAATTGTCAATTTCCAGTGGAGCCTCGCGACAGCTCCGTGGCACGGAGGCAAGCCTCTGCGTTGCATGTCGTGCCACGTTGAGGCTTTATTCCCGGACCCCAGATTTCCAGTGAGGGTCCGCGTCCACGCCGTGTCATGGAGGCAGTGCTCCTCGTTGGCCTCTGTGACACGTTGCTTGTTATTCCGGGAAAAATTCTCAATAGTATAAATAGAACACTTAGGCTTATTTTTAATAAATTCAGACTTGGTGGAGCAAGGACGTGGGTTACAAGCAGTTGAGGGACGAAAAAGCTAAGGGTTTTTCTCTCTTTCTTTCTTCTTTCAATCAATTGTTTGTATGATTAACACTTGTTTTAGGATGATTAATACACAAATGAGTGGCTAATTCTCTTCCTTGCTGAGGTTATGAACAATGGTGATGAATTTTGATTGTGGAATTATATGGATTTTCATCTTCTTCTTCCATGTTGTTCTATTAATTCTTGTTTCTACTGCATTGGTGTGTGGCCGACATTAATGTACATCTAAAAAGTCCGATTTCACTCGAGAGAGCACGAAATTGGAAAGTTGTGAATTAATAGGGTATTGTTCTTAACTTGATTTGGGAAAATTAGGTTTTGATGTGCTTTCCTGATAGAAATATACTTAAAAGCCGTATTAGTCAATTTAGGAATCGGAATTGTATTGCTAGGTCATAAATTGCATTTGATCACAGAAATGTAGATGGATGGTTTATGATTCTAAAGTAAGATTAAATACGAGAGTTTTAATCTCTAGGCTAATGTTCTTGGCTAGCAACAGGAAGAGAAGATTAACCAAATTATGATTATAATCAAGTTCATTACTTGTTCTTAACCTTGGCATGCTCATATCCATAGTTTAAATTCAAAATAGATATTTGTTTGTAGTTTAGTATAAAATTTATAAAACAAATTATTCAATTTTTGGTTACGTTGTTGTCAGCATATATAGAAGTAAGAGAGAATATAGTATACTTGAGCAATTTTTACTTATCCAAAGTCTCCTTGGTTCGATACTTGGCTTACTTAGCCACTTTATTACTTGTTTGACCACGTGCACCTGCGTGTCGGTTTTTAACCCATATAGCAAACCAGCCGAACAAGTTTTTGGCGCCGTTGCCGGAGAGACTAGGCAATTGGTGAAATTGTGTTAAGTGTAAATTTACTGTATTTTTATTTTATTTTCTTAAGTGTTGACAACTTGGTCTTAGCCTGTATTTTGCAGACTTGATTTCTGTGAACACTGTGAAAGGACAAAGAGCTGGTGGAATCTTATATAGAGCCTGAACGTGAATTTCATAGTAAACGCAGAGAAGCTCTACAAAAGAAGCTGCAGTTGCTCAGACAGACTATTATGGAGCAACAACATCCACCGGTTGTGAGGGCAGTGTTAGTTTCCGACCAAGCAGCAGGAAGGCCGGTTCGCGAGGTGGCAATCCCACATGCCAACAATGTACATTCAAGTATCCGCAAACCAAAGCCTGGAGGGAGATTTGAACTTAAACAGAACATGGTGCAACTATTGCACACAAGTGGGCAATTTACCGGTCTCCCTCATGAAGACCCACAACAACATCTCCAGAACTTTTTGGAGATAAGTGACACTTATATACTCGCTGGAGTGTCACCTGATTATGTTCGGCTCACACTATTTCCGTTTTCCTTACTTGGTGAAGCAAAGAGGTGGTTAAAAGCTGAACCACCAAATTCTATATCAACGTGGGATGATCTAGCACGGAAGTTCTTGATAAGATTTTTTCCCTCTGGTAAAATAGCCAGACTTAGAAGTCAAATTCTAAGTTTCAAACAGAGGGAGGGAGAAAATTTATATCAAGCCTGGGAAAGATTTAAATCCATGTTGCGGGACTGTCCTCATCATCATCAGTCCAATGAGGTGTTGGTACACACATTTATTGAGGGTTTGGAACCCCATACCAAAATTTTGCTAGATTCAGCAGCTGGAGGGCAAGCGTTGAAAAAGACTTATGAGGAGCTGTACACTTTGCTCAACCGGATTTCACAGGGCAATCCAGAATGGAATGTTGATTCATCACGAGATGGAGCAAGGAAAGCAGCAGGAGTGCTTGAAGTGGATGGATTTACAGCTATCACTGCACAGATAGCTGCCTTGCAGAATAAATTGAATAACCACTTTAGCAATATGAACTTGAACCAACCTTCAACTTCAGTCAATGCGGTCCAGCAAATGTGGTGTGAAGTGTGTGGAAGCAGTGAGCACTCAGCTGAGTGCTGTGGAGCAAACACAGATTCGGTTAACTTTGTGGGCAATGCACAAAGAAATCAGCAGCAGTTTGGTAGTGGCTACAACTCAAATTAGAGGAACCATCCAAATTTTTCGTGGGGTAGTAACAACCAACAAGGCCAAAGTTCGGGTCAGGGTATGCAGAGAGATCAAGGAGGGCAACAGAACTACCAATCTCAATTCAGAAATCACAATGCCCCTCCTCCACCACCATCACCGAGCATTGAAGAGATGTTCAAGACCATGATCGCTAATCAGGCACAATTGCAGGCTGACTATGTTAAATTGGTAGCCGAAGTGAAGAATAATCAGTTAGCGACCAAGGCTCTTGAGTATCAATTTGGGCAATTTGCTAGTGCTCAAAACACAAGGCCAAGAGGAGGACTGCCTAGCGACACGGATCCTAATCCAAAGCAGGTAAATGCAGTGACCACAAGGAGTGGTTTGCAACTGAAGGAGGTGGAACCGGAGAGACCGCCTCAAAAGTCAGGAGCAGCAGATGTTGAGGAAGAACAAAGTTCGGATAGGGGGAAGACCAAAGAAGCTGAATCAGAAAGACCTCCACCCCCGTTCCCTCAACGACTCAAGAAACACAAGGAGGAGGCGTGTTTCAAGAAATTTATGGAGGTGCTTAAACAGGTACATGTTAATTTACCTCTTGTTGATGTCTTGCAGGGAGTGCCAAAATATGCCAAATATATTAAAGACATCGTGGCCAACAAAAGTCGTTTGACTGAGTATGCCACGGTAGCTTTGACGGAGGAATGCACTTCCCGAATTCAAAATAGACTGCCTACGAAGCTAAAAGACCCTGGAAGTTTTACTATCCAGCTTACTATTGGGCAGAGTATCCGAGATCGTGGATTGTGTGACTTGGGGGCGAGCATAAATCTGATGCCATCTTCGGTATTCAGAAAGTTAGGTCTAGGGAGTACTAGACCTACAACCGTAATCTTGTAGTTAGCAGACAGATCCTTAGTGAGGCCGGATGGCATTGTTGAGGATGTGCTTGTGCAAGTGGGATCCCTCATTTTTCCGGTTGATTTTATTGTTCTGGATTTTGAACCAGACGCTGAAGTCCCATTTATTTTGGGACGACCCTTTTTGGCAACCGGGAAAGCATTAATTAACGTAGCTGCGGGTCAACTTACAATGCGAGCACATGACAAGGTAGAGGTGTTCGATGTGTACAAAGCACGCAAGCTCCCGATGGTGAAAATGAAGAACTCTCGGTGATCAATGTAATTGATCATGGGAATGCTAAACACATCAATGATTCCCGAGAGTTGATAGGAAGACCACCAGATAAGGGTGAGCACTACTGGGGGGAGGACAATGATCGTGAAAAATCGTCCATCACCGTAGTGGATAATTGAGCATAAAGGACATCGAGCCGCGACGGTAAACCAGGCGCTGCACGGGAGGCAACCCGTGAAAAATATTTTTTTTTTCTTTTGTTTTGTAAAGTGTAAATAGATTTTATTTTATTTTTTTTCTTTTTCTTGATTTGGTACAAATTTTTCATTTTAGTTAGTATTTTTCATTTTAGTTAGGGAAATCTATTAATCTAACCAATTTTGTTTAGTAAGGTGATTTTCAGGTCAAACGGAGAAAAATGTGCATGGAATCGGGAAGGAAAAGGCAAGGTATGAAAAAATGAATAAAATGAAGAGACAGTGCACTGGGGCGATGGCTCCGTGTCACGGAGGAGGGGCTCCGCGTTACCCTCCGTGACACATTGAGGTTAAATCTGGATTTTTTTAAAATTCTGGTGAGCCATCGCGATGGCTCCGTGTCACGGAGGAGGGGCTCCGCGTTACCCTCCGTGACACGTTGCCTTATATTTTGTGACCGGTCACACCGGGTTGCCGGGTGACCCGCATATTTCCTTCATTTTAAACCCCGATTTTATGCCCTTTTCCCTCATTTTCTCTCTTCTCCGCGACCAAACACCCAAGTTTCCCACCCCAACCAACGTGCCACGGTATTAAGCAACGAAATTACCGAGTTTCTTCGATTATTCAACTTAAAGGTATGTTTTCCTCTTCTCTCTCAATTTTTTGGCGATTTTAGTCGAATTTGAGCATGGGAGGTGAGATATATCACCCTAAGTAGAAATTTAGCATGAAATTGAGTTATTCCTTGATTGATAAATGTTCGGAATGTTGTAATGAGCGTTTGAACTTGTCGATTGGATGAATGATTCGAATTTGATTGTGAAATTCAATTCTAGGGCTTGGGTTGTTGAAATCGAAATGGGTAACTTGGTAAATTGGTGAATTATATGTCGGGGTGTGCTTTTGAATTGAGATAAGTCATTGTAAATATTGTTTGAATGTAATAGACGATGAATTCTCGGGTTTTTGGGAAAAATGTGAAAATTGTTCGAATTGGTTTGGTTATTTAAATTCATAGGTACATAGAATTTTTTGTTGTTGTTTTTGTTTGTTGTTTTAGTGGCTAAGTGCGATGGTTGAATTGCTAGCGATGGTAGGATTGGAATTAGCTGTATGAAGTCTGAGTAGTACGCTAAAAGTTATACTGTCGAATTTTTCTTTGCGAACGCACTAAGCATAAATTGTATAGTTGTTTGTTTTTGGTGTAAATAAAGTGATCCTTGCTGTAGTATCGTAACCGTAGCTAAGGACTAAGTGTGAGGTAAACTTAGCTTAACCCGACCTTAGCCGAAGTTAACATGCATTTAGCTTGACATTGCGCTTGTTTATTTGTGTTGACAGGTACAATGGCAAGTAGGCAGGATAAGGGTAAAGGTGCATCTACTTCAGGCACCGGGAGAAAACGACTGAGACTGGGTACTGCAGTCCCAGCTGCACCAGCAGTTCCGCGCGGCCAACGCCGCCAATACGGAATGAGGTGGGTAACCGATGAAGGGAAGAAGTGGTACGCTAAACACAAGGAAAATAAATACTTCCCTGAGGAGCATACTGCACGGGAACCACTAGCACAGGAGTTCCCCCGTATTGTGCAGAGGATCGAGGCAGCTGGGCTCAGCTTCATATTTCAGGAGCCCAAGGAATGCAACCTTCATCTAGTCCGGGAGTTCTATGCAAATTGGAACCCGGCCATCAGAAGCCACACAATAAAGATTAGAGGGCAGATTGTCACTCTGGAACCCCAGCAATTAAATGCCATCATTGGAGCGTGGGACACAGACGCCCACGTTCTTCGCCAGCTGAATATCACCCCACCATACGCCGATATTAGACGCACTTTGTGTGGGGCTCGATCCACAGCCCGATGGAGCAGACATAAGGAGAGGGGTTACCACCAGACTCTGCCATATTCTCAAATGAACAGGGAGGCAAGAATTTGGCTGAAAATAGTTTGTTCGTGCCTGATCCCGGGGGTACACATGACGGATGTGACCCAGGACCGTGTGTGCCTGGTGTATGCCCTGATGAAAGGGCTAGAGATTAATGTTGGGGCGGTTATCATATCCGCCATGAAGAGAGCTCGACTACACCAGGGCCACAGGTATGGGTTCGGCGGACTTCTCACCACCTTCCTCTGAGGCCTCGATGTCAAGGAAGAGGCTTTGGACTACATCCTGCAGTTGGAGCTAAGGGCCCTTGATGTGACCAAAACTAAGGCCCCCGACACCACACATGGGCCAGTGTTGACACTTGGCGAGCGACATGCTCGCGACGACCAGTACATGGCACGGATGTTTGGGATGCAAATGCTTTAGCTTCGGATAGGTGGGAGACCAGCCACAGAGGAGGAGTTATGGCAGCTGGAGCTGGATTACCCATTTGGCGAAAACGCCAGAGCTTTGTGCCGAGTGGGGCCAGCCTTCGTTGAGCCCACTAACGATGATGTCCCCACGGACGAGGAGACATGTCGGGAGGACTCCGATGTGGAGTCCGATGACGACGATGGAGGTGACTCGAACATGGGCGATTAGGCAGCAGCACCGGATGAAGAAGTCGAATATTTTGACTGATCAGGGAGTGCCACCACCCAATCTTGTGATTTTTAATTTTTGTGAACACTGGGGACAGTGTTCGATTCAAGTGTGGGGTGGGAAGTAGTTAGGTGCTGGGGGCTGGGCTGATTTGCTGTATGTTCTTCCTTTGTTTTGATCTGTATGTTTATGTTTCCCTGTGGTTGTGAGTGCAAACTGGTTTGTATCTATATATGTACATATTTGTGGTAATTGATGTGTGTTATGAAATGTTGTGGTTGCTAGTTGGTACAAATTTTGTAAATTTTTGTAAATATTTTTTTCTTTCTCTATCGAAATGATCGATATTTTTAAAATTTTGCGAAAATATGTTGTACATATTAAAATATTTTGTAAATATTTTTCCATCGAAATGATCGATGTTTTACAAAAAAATTTCGATTTTTATTTTTGGGTTTCTCGGAGTTTGTTTTTGGTTCTTTTACCGAGAATAGTCCCATTGAACCGATGTCATAGTTAGTGACCGTTCCCTATGATGGATGGATGACGACCGTCTTAAGGGAAATGTAGTCGGTAGGAGTAGTGATTTTAATTTATTTTCAGTTTTTTTCCTTGGTGGATTGCATCACGGAACCTGTAGTTACTATATGGTTGTAATATTTTGGTTGCGTGTTGTAACTGATATTCAAAATGTAAAAGTGATTCGTATGAAAGCATGCAATTTTGTAAATATGTTGAGTACCTTGGCTGTAGAATTCGATTCGGTATGATTGAGGCTTAATTTTTGAATTCATGTAATTGGTTAATTAAAGAGTCTGTGAATGCATCTTGAATCGAGCATGTGCACAAAGTGTGAAGTGAGGTATTGTTATTCCATGCTATTATGAAGTGTCTAGAACTTGCCTGGTGTGTGTACAAAACGAAATGAAGGAGGTGTAGTGTTGAAAAGGATGTAGGCATTTCTTTGTCTTAACTGAGAGTTTCTATTTTTTCTTGTCATACTCTACCATTTTATGTGATTGTATACCCTAGTCAGCCCGTTGAGCCTTTAGCCAATTATTTCTTTCTTTTTTCCAAAATTGTATAAACTTAGCTTAATTCTTTCTTTTCATTAGCCGTAAAGTCTATCCAAAACTCCTAAGCGCTTAAGAGAAGAAAAATTTTTCCCAAAGTGTCAAAGAGTGAGAAGGGTGAAAAGAAAAAGAAAAGCAGAGTGAGGAAAGAAAAGTAAAGGTTGAAGAGGCACTTGTTATAATGAAATGATAATGAAGGTGCATGAAAAACCTTTGTGTCATGTCAAGTGTGTTTGATGAAATGGGCCATACGAAAGTAAACCAGCATGAATGGGATGATGAAAAAAGAAATGAGAGAAAAAATGTCATGAGTTGAGGGGAATGTGTTGAAAAGGCGCTTAAGGATGCTAGTGACTATTATTGGCTAATCCAATATATATACTAGTTCCATAGCTTCCATTACAACCCATTAAAGTCCTACTTGATCTTACATTGCATTTCCTTATATTAGTGGAGTAATACACTAAGGGCAAGCCTATGGGTCATGACATGATGCATGTGAATTCTTTTGGGAGAGAGTGAAATTAATTTTTACATGCCCCTTCTTGAATGTTTGTGTGTCGCATGAACATTAAGGGGAAGATTCTCTTGAGTTGTGAGGGCACATGCTTGATGAAAGATTGATGTTCGTTTCGGATATCTTGATTAGCTGATTTGCATGAGTTTGCCGATATCAAGGGTCGATTCTTAAAGTCTAGGAAGTCTTAATGTATTAAAGGTCATTGCATTGTAAGACCATGCATGTTTTCTTGATGATTTACAATATTGAATGATCGGTATGACCGTAGCTCAAATTGTCGCACCATAGTGGCGAAGGTTGGGATGTAATTTGCATGAATTGTGTATGTGTTGTTCGAGGATGAACAAAGTTTTAAGTGTGGGGTAAGTGATCTTGGGCAGATTTATATTCCCAAGTGATACTCAAACATATCATTTTCGTCTTGTTTATTGTGCAATGTGTATACATTTTCATGTAATTGGTAATAAAATGTGAATTTTTACTAACCAACATGATTAGCATTGTTTTGTAGGTAAAACATGATTTTGAGGAGCTAAAATGCATGTTGGAACAATATCGGAGTTGGACTTGGATGCGAGCACGAAAAAGACGTTGGACTGCACAATGTAAAGGGGCTCCGCGATGGAGCCGTGCCACGCTACCATCGCGGAGGCACACTGCCTGGAGGGTGATTTAATTGTCAATTTCTAGTGGAGCCTCGCAACAGCTCCGTGGCACGGAGGCAAGCCTCCGTGTTGCATGTCGTGCCACGTTGAGGCTTTATTCCCGGACCCCAGATTTCCAGTGAGGGTCCGCGTCCACGCCGTGTCACAGAGGCAGTGCTCCGCGTTGGCCTCCGTGACACATTGCTTGTTATTCCGGGAAAAATTCCCAATAGTATAAATAGAACACTTAGGCTTATTTTTAATAAATTCAGACTTGGTGGAGCAAGGACGTGGGTTACAGGCAGTTGAGGGACGAAAAAGCTAAGGGTTTTTCTCTCTTTCTTTCTTTTTTCAATCAATTGTTTGTATGATTAACACTTGTTTTAGGATGATTAATTCACAAATGAGTTGCTAATTCTCTTCCTTGCTGAGGTTATGAACAATGGTGATGAATTTTGATTGTTGAATTATATGGTTTTTCATCTTCTTCTTCCATGTTGTTCTATTAATTCTTGTTTCTACTGCATTGGTGTGTGGCCGACACTAATGTACATCTAAAAAGTCCTATTTCACTCGAGAGAGCACGAAATTGGAAAGTTGTGAATTAATAGGGTATTGTTCTTAACTTGATTTGGGAAAATTGGGTTTTGATGTGCTTTCCTGATAGAAATATACTTGAAAGCCGTATTAGTCAATTTAGGAACCGGAATTGTATTGCTAGGTCATAAATTGCATTTGATCACAGAAATGTAGACGGATGGTTTATGATTCTAAAGTGAGATTAAATACGAGAGTTTTAATCTCTAGGCTAATGTTCTTGGCTAGCAACAGGAAGAGAAGATTAACCAAATTATGATTATAATCAAGTTCATTACTTGTTCTTAACCTTGGCATGCTCATATCCATAGTTTAAATTCAAAGTAGATATTTGTTAATAGTTTTAGTATATAATTTATAAACAAAAATTATTTAACTTTTGGTTACGTTGTTGTCAGCATATATAGAAGTAAGAGAGAATATAGTATACTTGAGCAATTTTTACTTATCCAGAGTCTCCTTGGTTCGATACTTAGTTTACTTAGCCACTTTATTACTTGTTTGACCACGTGTACTTGCGTGTCAGTTTTTAACCCATATAGCAAACCAGCCGAACAGCTAGGTCTGCATACTTCTCCCCCACCACTCCCATAATCTGACTGATCTTCTAAATCTCCTCAATAAACTCATGTAGTTCCTCGTCCACTCTCTATCCAAGGAACTCAGGGGGATTCATCCTGACCCTAGCCGCCACTGCATTCTCTCTCTGGGGAACATAAGCTACTTCCTGCTGGTTGACCTGAGTGGTTAATGCCTGTGCCAACATCTACATGGCTTCCCTAAACTGAGCATGGGCAACCTGCTCAAGCACATGATCCTCTGGGACTGGTGGGGCTTGATGGTTCCCGTCTCTATTGCCATTCTCAAGACCGTTCCTATTTCCATTTCTGTTGCTTCTTTCATTAACTTAGCATGGAGGCATGATTTAGTAAATGTGTATAGCACAAGTTAAAAGGATAGATAGATATTTCGCTGCACGACATAGATCATGAATGAAGGGAAATTTCCTAAAATGCTTCATATCACCTTCATCATAGGTGTGGCGTGCTTCACACACATGAAAAAGGCTCTACTTAACGCGACTTTTAGACAACCTAGGACATACTAAACCTTTGCTCTTATACCAAGTTTGTCATGACTCAAACATACTCCCAGAACGAGACACAGAACCTAGAACCGTAAATGGCTCCAATTCGACCCGTGGCATTAACTAACTCAACATAATCAAGGCAAAAGGAAACAAAATTCTTAAATAGTGGAAGTCTGAATATTAAACATTTGAACAACGGAAATGCATAACACTAAATCCGAAACTGAATACAACACTATGTCTGAAAAGCCTGTACATACTGACGAGCTGATGGGACAAGACCCAACTAACTCACTAACAATATGAAACCGAAAAGAGCAATATTACGACTAACTAAAGGTCCTCGAAGGATGAGGACTCTCCAATAGCTAGCTGAATGAACTCTGATGACTAGCTAACAAAGAGACTGATCCTAAACGTCTTAGCCTGTATTATGGAATGATATAACATAGAGTAAGCGATCAGTACTTGGAATGTACTGATTATGCTAGGTATATAAAATGGACTAATCAAAATACATAAGAATTCATAAGAGTAGGAAAGTCGAATAGATGCAATGCTAGTCATAATATAAACATGAGGCTCAAGATTTTCAGAACTATTCATAAAGTAGTCATAATCATAATCATAAGTAAAACCTTCTAGAAACATAACTTTAGCCAAAGTATCATAAACATGACAATGCGTAAATCATGAGGAACAATGGGAGGACTCATCTTAACCGACACCATCATGATAGAGCCTATATAATGCCCCAACTATCTCGCTCAAGTAGGCAGAGCCATCCCAGACTTGCCAAGCCAAGGACATACATGACATGATATCACAAATAAGGACCTACCTAGATTCCATAAGCATAAACCTACTTTGGCGCGTAGTTTTGAGACAACGGGGTTTACCTGAATCACAGGCCTATTCGTTGCTAAATACAACT
Source organism: Datura wrightii (assembly GCA_035772735.1). Classification (NCBI taxonomy): domain Eukaryota; kingdom Viridiplantae; phylum Streptophyta; class Magnoliopsida; order Solanales; family Solanaceae; genus Datura; species Datura wrightii. The sequence goes on along the minus strand of JASDFA010000018.1, from coordinate 163,650,148 downwards.
CCCAAAAACATGCACATGGAGGCTCATATAGAATTTGTGAAGTCATACATAAAGGTCATGGGTAGCTAAATCATAACATTCTTGATCATACATGAAATACATGATTATCCATGAATTAGGACCCATGAGTAGGCCAAAATCTAAACTCATAAATCATGAAGAATAACTTGCTTGAGAAAATCAATATACTTGAAATTCATAAATTTATGAAGAGTACTCGAAGGAAATCATATCATAAATCATAAATCATAATATGGGGCCTAGGAAGATCAATATCATAATAGAATCATAAACTTGATTTTTCATGAAACTTGCATAATTGGGAATTAATTGATTAAAATTTAAGACTATGATTTAATAATCAAAATAGATATAAAAATCTTCCCATAGATCTTAAAACATGATTTAATACATGAAGGGAATTGACCAATTGATGAATCATAGAGAATTTCATAAAATTAGGAATAAGCCCCATAAGATCATGAACTTGATCTAGAACTTAAATTCATGAAACTGAAGAGAATTTTGAGCATGAGAGTGAAAGGGATTCTTATTCATAACCCTATATACTTGGAAAATCTAATTCCGCACTCTTCCTTGAAAGCCCTGTGGATTGGAGGAGAATGGAGGGTTTCAAGCTTGATCTTCAAAGAGAAACCTCTACTCTTGCATGCATGGGAGTTGAATGAATTAGGATAGGCTAAACCCTCTTAAAATCCTTCTAACAGAGCTTAAAACAACGTAGTTTAGGACTTATGAGTTTAGGAATCATGAATATGCCCTTAATGAAAAATCTAAAAAATGGGGACAGCCAGTCATCACGACTCTCACCACGAGTCATACCATGAAGTAACGACTCGTGGTTACCTCTCGTGGTCATCACTGCTCCTTCCTGCAACATCTTCGAATCTCACCATGATTGCGTATCATGACTCGTGGTGTCTTACCATAAGTCATACTGTAAGTCATGACATCATTCCTTTGACCTGCTAATTCCAAACCACGACTTCCATCATGACTCGTTGTTACTTACTACGAGTGGTACCTATACCTCACTGTCATGCCCCGAGACTACACTCCAGATGTAATACGGTACTCGAAGTCACAAGTCACCCCAAGCCAACCCCTGGTCTATCATACACTGGTATTCCGAGTAAAACAATATATATGTGTATATATATATATATATATATATCGGAAGCTTTGAGATAACAATATAAGAGAATTTGACAAAATAAACTAGAAGAAAACATTAAAATTTAAAACATTTGAAGTCTGAAATTAACTCTGTGTCTAAAAGCCTTCTAACTGATGAGTTTCTGGGACAAGCCCCTAGCTAACGCTAAGTATAACTAAAATAATAACTCAACTGAAAAAAAGTAAAACAAGGCCCTCGAATGATGAGGACTCACACTTCGGCTGCAGCGGAGGAGGATCTGAATTGCAAAAGCTAACGATGCTGAGTCTGGGAACCTGCAGTTGTATCATGAAACGATACAGCATAAAAATATGCATCAGTACTTTGAATGTACTGAGTAAGTTGGAGAAAAACATAACTTAATATAAAGTCTAAACTGAAATGATATGAAACGACCAACAGGTAAGCTGAACTGAACTACTGATGTAAACTAAAATGGTCAAGATGATGTTGCCTGATGGTCAAAGACATGCCCAAAGTCTAAATTACTAAGTCTGAGAGACCAAACTGAACTGATCTGAATTGAACTGAACTATCAAAACTGAGACTTAACTGAATTGACTAGTGAGAGAGTCTCTAACCGACATATAACCACGTGAGCTAGACGTGGAGTCCGATGTACACACCCCACCGGTAGGACCCAATATATCTTGTCAGGGTATAAAGGAATGAACTGGGTGATCACAAAAGTCTGGGCCCAATCAGGCCAAGTAATACTGTAAACTACGCTGGAAATGTAGTTCTGGGAATATAGGTGCGCTGGAACCCCAGCCCGCTCGGTGCTAAGTCCTACTACCACAGGAAAACCTAAAATGAACTACTAGGTTGATAGCTTGAAACTAGGGTCCAAGACTAGTCAGGGACATATAACTGAAAGTACCCTGAGAGCCTTATCTGACCAGATTCTGAAACTGAGTTCTAGACTGGTCAGAGCTGCTTATTTAGAAGCGTCGTAACCGTCTAAGAACAACTGTAAGCTGAACTGGGGTCCTGGGGCTGGTCAGAGCTATATTCATATATATATATATGTATATATATATATATATATATATATATATATATATATATCTAAAAGTCATGACTGCCTAATGGACCAATAAACTAGATTCTGAGTCTGATTCTGATAATTGGGAGGCACCACTGACACCTCGGGAAAAGACTAAAGTCAAACTGATCAGTTGACACTTTTTGTAAAGTTCTAAAGAGGTTCTACATTCTATCTAAACTATAGTACTAAGCAACTAAAAAAGAACTCAACTTATCCCAACAACACGAGAATTTCATAATCTGGCGAAATTTCAAGAGTTAAAGGAATCTCATCCAACAAGGCTAAAATCATTCTTATTTATGGAATATTAGCTCGACATATATATATATATAATGAGAATTTCTAGGAAATTCATCCCAAAACATACTTCACTAGACGGAATTTAATACACAAACAATCTTTACTCAAAAATTTAGAGTTGTAAATAACATTGGCAAGAACATCAACAATTTACTTAAGATCATATGAACAAAAAAATGGACCTTAACCCAGGTTAAATTAACGAAAATTAACAAGAAATTTATTCATATTCGGAAAACTTAGGGCTAAACTGATAGGGAAATTATGGGAGGATTTTGGGGGACACAGGGGAAGGACAATTCCCTTGTTGGATTTCCACATACCTGGCTATGAATTCTCTGAAGAAGAATGCCTGAACCGCTGCGATGAAGGAATAATCCTAAGCCTGCTAGAGAGTTTCTTGAGAGAACATTCGAGAAATTTTTTAGAGTAAAGGTGTGAATGAGGGGAGGAACCTTCCAAATCCTCTAATAAGTCTGAATTTAGGTCCGAAAAGATGTATTTCAAAGATTAGAAGAATAGGAAAAATAGCCCTTAAAAAATCGCTGGGAAAAATTATCAGGTGACCCTAACGGGTGACCTAATGGGTCATGGTGACTGACCACGACTTGTGGTCACTCCCGTCGAGTACACTTCCTAGGTTCCTGAGTAGGTCACCACGAGGGACTTAACGAGTCATTATCACTGACCATGACTCGTGGTCACCAGTCGTGGACCACACTGTCTCACCTGAAGATTCAATATTAGGCTGTGTAACGAGTCACTAACAAGTCATTTCAACTGATGATGAGTCGTGGTGACACTCGCTAGGTACACTACCTATAAACTGGCTAAGGTTGGTGATGGGGGATATGACGAGTCGTTACAGGTGACCACGACTCATTGTCCCCACCCGTTAAGTACACTGCTTCTCATTTTACAATACTTACTCCTTTTTCTCACGGCTGACCTAACAAGTCTTTGTGTCTCCTAACGACCCATTAAGTAAGTGGTCCTATAGCATTTTTGCAGCTTTTCTAGATTTCCTTATTTAAGTCCCGAATTTAGATTTTGAGTTTCTGGGGCATTACAATATCTTCCCCTTGGAAATATTCTTCCTCAAATGTTAGAAAATACACAGGAAAGTAGAGAATAACCAAAGTTCTAGATACTATTCGTTTAACTCCAAAACTGACGGAACGACTACCTCCATTTCAAAATACATAACTGAACTGAATTCTTTTTTCATAGATACATTCAAAAGTGTAAAAGAGACTTGAACACCTGAATTGAATCATGAAAACAAAATTGAGTTCTAGGGTCAAAACTAATATCTCAAGCTATGTTAGAGCCGGTAGGGAACAAATGCAGGTATTTGGCCATCATATCTGCTTTGGCCTCCCAGGTATCTCCCTCAACCTGTTGTTTTCTCCTTAAAACCTTAACTGAAGCTATCTCCTTGTTTCTTAGCGTACGAACCTGATGGTCAAGGATCTGCACTGTACTTCCTCATACGAGAGACTATTTTTTATTCCTACACTGTCCAATGGCACAACTGAGGTTGGATCTCCGATGCACTTCTTCAAAAGTGACACATGGAAAACTGGGTGTATAGTTGCTAGTTCTGAAGGTAACTGTAGCTCATAGGCTACATTGCCGATACACCTCAAAATTCTATAAGGTCCCACATATCTTGGACTGAGCTTTTCTTTCTTGCCAAGCCTCATCACCCCTTTTATGGGAAAAATTTGCAAGTATACCCAGTCATCAACTGCAAACTCCAACTCTCTTGTCCGCACATCGGCATAAGATTTCTGACGGCTCTAAGCTATTTTTAACCTTTCTCAGATGAGCTGAACTTTCTGTATTGCCTCATGTACTGAGTCTGGCCTTATAAGGGTAGCTTCACCAACCTCGAACCACCCTATAGGCGATCTACACCTTCTCCCATATAATGCTTCAAATGGGGCTATCTGAATGCTAGAGTGGTAACTGTTGTTGTACGGAAAATCGATAAGAGGCAAATGTTCATCCAAATTCCCCTTAAAATCAATCACACACACTCTCTTCTAGAGTCTGAATAGACCACTCAACTTTTCCATCGGTTTGCGGGTGGAAAGTTGTGCTGAGCTTGACCTCAGTGCCTAGATCCTTTTGAAAGGATTTCTAGAAGTGTGAGGTGAACTGAATTCCTCTGTCTGAAATGATAGATAAATGCAACCCATGGAGTATGACTAACTCTAGGATGTAAAGTCTTGCATAGTCCTCAGCTGAGTCTATGGTTTTGACTAGGAGGAAGTGAGCTGACTTAGTCATCCAGTCTACTACTACCCAGATCGAGTCATGCTGCCGACGAGTACGGGGTAGACTTGTAATGAAGTCCATATTTACTTCTTCCAACTTCCATGTGGGTATATTGATATCTTGAGTCATGCCTCCAGGTCTCTGGTGTTCTTCCATGACATGCTGGTAGTTCGGGCGCTGAGCTACAAATTCTGTGATATCTCTTTTCATGTCGTACAACCAGTAAATATCCCATAAATCATGGTACATCTTAGTAGCACCAGGGTGAATGAAGTATGTCGAGCTGTGTGCCTGGCCAGTATCTGCTGTCTCAACTCAGCAACATCCGATACACTCAAGCTACGCTGGTTACGATCACACCATCTCTCCCTTGGGAGAAAGCTTCTATTTCTTTTTTGGGGACTACTCCCTTAAGCTTAAGTCAGATGGGATCCTCATCCTATTTGGATTTGACTTCAACTACCAAGGATGAATCTGACTCGCTTTGCATTACCACACCACCTACAGCTGAATCCACCAGTTGCACCCCCAACCGGGCTAGTCTGTGAACTTCTCTCGCTAACTCCCTCTTGCCTTCCTCAATGTGAGCCACACTCCCCATAGACCGTCTTCTTAGGGCGTCAGCCCCCACATTGGCTTTACCTGGGTGATACAGCACACTCATATCATAGTCCTTTAGCAGCTCCAACCACCATCTTTGATGCAGGTTTAAGTCCTTCTGGTTGAACATATACTGAAGGATCTTTTCATCTATGAACACATCCATGTGAGCCCCATAAAGGTAATGTCTCCATATTTTTAGCACGAATACCACCGCTGCCAACTCCAAGTCATGAGTTGGATAATTCTTCTCATGATCTTTGAGCTGTCTGGAGGTTAGACTATTACTTTGCCCCACTGCATCAGAACGCAACCATTTCCAACTCTAGAAGCGTCACAATAAACAACCAACCCATCTGATCCTTCCAGCAAGGTTAACACTAGAGCGGTAGTGAGTCGAGTCATCAACTCCTGAAAACTCTTCTCACACTCATCCGACCACTAAAATTTCACTTTCTTCTGAGTAAGCTTAGTTAGAGGAGATTCTATAGAGGAGAAACCTTCCAACAAATGTCGGTAATATCCAGCTAATCCCAGGAAACTCCTGATTTCAATGGGAGAGGTAGATCTGGGCCACTCTTTCATTGCTGCTATCGTGTGAGGATCTACCTGTATTGTCTCACCCAAGACCACATGACCAAAGAAGGTCACAAACTTCAACCAGAATTCACACTTGCTGAACTTGGTGAATAACTGGCGATCTCTATGGTTCGGTAATGCTAACCTTAGGTGATTGGCATGCTCTTCCTCATTTCTGGAGTACACTAAAATGTTAATGAAAAATACAATGATGAACATACCCAGGTACTGCTTGAAGACCTTATTCATCAAATCCATGAAGGCTGTTGGGGCATTTGTTAACCCAAAGGACATCACCACAAACTCGTAGTGACCATATCGAGTTTTGAATGTTGTTTTCGGTATGTCACTCTCTCTAACCCTTAACTGATAGTACCCTGACCTGAGATCGATTTTTGAGAAACAACTGGCTCTTTGGAGTTGGTCAAATAGGTCATCAATTCTAGGTAGGGGATACCTATTCCTGAATGTGGCTTTGTTTAGTTGGTGGTAATCCATGCATATTATAAGGGTACCGTCTTTCTTACACATGAATAGTACTAGAGCACCCCAGGGGGAGATGCTGGGTCTAATAAAACCCTTATCAAGAAGATCTTTCAGTTTCTCCTTCAGCTCCTTAAGCTTAGTTGGAGCCATTCTATAAGGAGGGATGGAGATGGGCTTAGTATTTGGAAGAAGATATATCCCGAAATCTATTTCCCGTTCAAGGGGAACTCCGGGAAGATCTTCAGGGAAAACATCTGGGAACTCGCAGACCACCGGAACTGACTAGATAGTTAAGGCCTCAGAGTTGGAATCCTTGACCCGACAAGATGATAAATACATCCCTTGGAGGTGAGTTTCTGGGCTTTAAGGTAGGAAATAAACCTTCCCTTAGGCGTGAACTGCTTCCATCCATTCTAATACTGGTTCGTTTGGAAACTAGAACTTGACAACTCTAGTTCTGCAATCAACTAAGGCATAGTAGGAGTGTAACCAATCCATGCCAAGGATAAGGTCAAAATCGACCATGTCTAACTCTACGAGGTCAGCTGGGATGACTTTATTCTAGACTGAGACTGGGCAATTCCTACACACCTGGCTGGCTCTAACTGAATCGCCAACTAGGGGGGAGATTGAGAATGATTTTCAGAGGACCTCTGAATTGATATTAAATTGAACTGCTATGTAAGGAGTCACGAATTAAAGAGTGGCTCCTAGATCTTGGAGGGCATAAACATCTAGATGGAAGAGAAGTAACATACCCATGAATATGTCAAGTGAGCTTTCCTGATCGTGACGGGAACACAGAGCATAGAAACGATTTTGGTGTTGACCGCCATCTGTACTTGATGTGTTGGCCTGTTGAGCTGGTCGGCCTGTTAGAGCTAATGATGTGGTAGATTGTGCTCTCCCTCTCCCTACTAACGGGCACTCCCTAAGTCGATGTCCAAGTTGTCCGCAACCAAAACAACCCTCTCTACCCTGAAGGCACTCTCCCGGGTGGTTCCTACCACACTTGGGACAAGATGGATACTTGTTCCGGTACTGTGGGCCTAAGACTAAGTGCCAGATGACCCACCCCTCCAATCTTGGTGGGACCGAAAGGTTGGGGCTCTGGCTAAACTAGGTGTTGGGGCTCTCTACTGTTGCTGTTGTTGCGGTGCGCGGCTACTACCACTAGACCTCTAATGGCCAAAATTTGACTGACCAGTCCTTGCCCATTTGTTCTTTCACTCCATATCCTTTAGCTTTTCAGCCTCGATCTACTAGACATAGACAATCAAGTTGTAGAGGTCCATGTCCTTAATCAACATCGCTGTCCTGCACTTCTTGAGAACCAGATTTGACACCCTGTTCACAAACTTCAACATGCGAGTCGTTGGCTCAACTACCATCACTGGAGCATACTTAGGTAGCCTAGTAAACTCCAGATCATACTCCTCCACAGTCCTGTTTCCCTGTCACAATTTCATAAACTCTGCCATCTTTTCCTCTCTCTGCTCCCGAGGGAAAAATCTATCCATGAAAGCTGTGTGGAATTCTTCCCACTCCACTAGTCCTGCTCCGGCTGGTCGCCCCTCTTTCCAATGGTCATGCCAGACCTGAGCTACCCCTTTTATCTAGTGGGCGACCAGATTAGCACTCTCCGAGGAGCTGACACCTATAATATAGGTAATCTTCCTAATCTCATTCACGAACTCCTGGGGATCCTCCCCTACCTTGCATCCCTAAAAAGATGCTGTTGTAGACCCATTGGTGTTCATCAGCGCCATTGCTGGTTCACCTTGTTGGTGAGTGTTTGGTCCAGCAGTTTAATAGCCGCCCTGAATTCGGCGGTCGATACCAAATCATCTTGAGGTGCTACCGAGGCTAATGGGGCAGGTCTGCTGACATTACTGTCCCTTCTTCCATTATCGCATCTGGGAGGCATGGTTAACTGAAATGAAACAGAGCACGAATTAGAATGGAATTTCTGGAATTGAACTTTAACGCACGAAAAGAGTATGAACAAAAGAGAGTTTTTCTAATAACATCTCGTACCCTCCTCGTCATAAGTGTGGGGTGCTTCAATACCATGAAAAAGACTCTACCTAATGCAGCTTTTAGACTATTCCAAGGATACTCTAAAACTTGTGCTCAGATACTAAAGTTTTCACGCCCTGAGACTACACGCTGGATGTAACACAGTACTTGAACTCACAAGTTACCCCAAGTCAACCCCTGGTCTATTATATACTAGTATTCTGAGTAAAACTATATATATAGTGGAAGCTTTGAAATAATAGCATAAGACAATTTGAGAAAATAAACTAGAATAAAACATTAAAATTTAAAACATTTGAAGTTTGAAATTAACTCTATGTTTGAAAGCCTTCTAACTGATGAGTTTCTGGGATGAGCCCCCAGCTAACTCTAAGTCTAACTATAAATAATAATTCAACTGAAAGAAAGTAAAACAAGGCCCTTGAATGATGAGGACTCACACTTCGGCTGCAGCGGGGGAGGATCTGAATTGCAACGGCTAACGAGGCTTAGTTTTGGAACCTACAGTTGTATCATGAAACGATACAACATAAAAGTATGCGTTAGTACTTTTAATGTAGTGAGTAAGTGGGAGAAAAACATAACAGCATATAAAGTCTGAACTGAAATGACATGCAATGACCAATAGGTAAGCTGAACCGAAATACTGATGTAAACTGAAATGGTCAAGATGACCCCGTCTATTAGTCAAAGACATGCCCTAAGTCTGAAATACTAAGTTTGAGAGACGATATTTAACTAATCTGAACTGTCAAAACTGAGATAGAACTAAATTGACTAGTGGGAGAGTCTCTAACCGACATATAACCACGTGAGCTAGTCGTGGAGTCTGATGTATACACCCAACCAGTAGGACCCAATATACCTTTCAAGGGTATAAAGGCATGAACTGGCTGATCACAAAAGTTTGGGGCCAATTAGGCCAAGTAATACTATAACGTATGCTGGCAACGTAGTTTTGGGAACATGGGTGCGTTGGAACCTCAGGCCGCTCGGTGCTACATCCTACTCCCATAGGAAAACCTAAAATGCACTACTAGGTTCATAGCTCGAAATGGGGTCCAAGACTAGTCAGAGACATATAACTGAAAGTACCCTGAGAGCCTTATCGGACCAAATTCCGAAATTGAGTTCTAGAATGGTCAAAGCTGCTTATCTGGAAGCGTCATAACCATCTAAGAACAACTATAAACTGAACTGGGGTCCAGGGGCTAGTTATATATATATATATATATATATATATATATATATATATATAAGTCATGACCGTCTAATGGACCAATAAACTAGAATCTGACTCTAATTCTGATAACTAGGAGGCACCACTAACACCTCAGGAAAAGACTAAAGTCAAACTGATCAGCTAACACTTTCTGTAATGTTCTGAAGAGGTTCTACATTCTATCTGATCTAAACTACTAAGCAACTAAAACAGAACTCAACTCATCCCAACATCACGAGAATTTCATAATATAGAGAAATTTCAAGAGTTAAAGGAATCTCATCCAACAAGGCTAAAATCATTCTTATCAATGGAATATTTGCTCAATATATATATATATATATATATATCATGAGAATTTCTAGGAAATTCAGCCCAAAACATACTTCATAAACTAGACGAAATTTAATATGCAAACAATCTTTACTCGAGAATTTAGAGCTGTAAATCACTTTTGCAAGAACATAAAAAATTTACTTAAGAAATGATAAAGATCATATGAATAATAAACATGGATATTAACCTAGGTGAAATTAATGAAAATTAACACGAAATTTATTCATATTTGAAAAACTTAAGGCTAAACTTATAGGGAAATTATGGGAGGATTTTGGGGGACACAAGGGAAGGACAATTCCCTTGTTTAATTCCCACTTACCTGGCTAAGAATTCCCTGAAGAAGAAGACCTGAACTGCTGCGATGAAGGAATAACCCTAAGCTTGCTAGAGAGTTTCTTGAGAGAACTTTCGATAAATTTCTAAGAGTAAACGTGAGAATGAGGGGAGGAACCATCCAAACCCTCTAATAAATCTAAATTTAGGTCCAAAATGACGTAGTTCATAGCTTAGTAGAATAGGAAATTACAAAATAGCCCTTAGAAAATCTCTGGGAAAAACTGCTAGGTGACCCTAATGGGTGACCTAACGGGTCATGGTGATTGACCACGACTCGTGGTCACTCCCTTCAAGTACACTGCCCAGGTTCCTCAGTAGGATACCATGAGGGACCTAACGAGTCGTGGTCAGTCACCAGTCTTGGACCACACCATCTCGCCTGAAGATTCAATACTAGGCTTGGTAACGAGTCACTTAATGAGTCATTTCCACTAATGATAACTCGTGGTGACACTCGGTAGATACACTGCCTATAAACTTACTAAGGTTGGTAACGGGGAACATGACGAGTCGTTATAGGTGACCACGACTCGTTGTCCCCAGTCATCAAGTACACTGCTTCTCATTTTATAGTACTTATTTCTCCTTCTCACGACAGACCTAACGAGTCGTTGTGTCTCCTAACGACCCATTAGGTGAGCCGTCCTGTAGCATTTCTGCAGCTTTTCCAGATTTTCTAATTTAAGTCCTGAATTTAGATTTTGGGTTTTCAGGGCATTAAACTCACGACTCATGGTGTGACTCATGGTCTGGACACCAATTTCAGAATTCTAACATGACTAAGACCATGACCCATCACTTCCTATCAAGACTTATACCACGAGTCATTCTGGTGCAAAAATTCAGGTTTTTTGGCAGAACTAATTTCTAACTCTCTTATCTATTTTGTAGGAACTTTTGAGATATTACACTGGGATGATCATGTATCCTTGATTGAGCTCGCCTATAACAACAGCTACTAGGCGAGTACTCAAATGGCCCCATATGAAGCTTTATATGGGCGAAAATGCAGGTTGCTAGTGGGCTGGTTTGAACTCAGTGAAGAAGAGTCATTGGGGCCAGACTTAGTGCAGTAGGCTATTGACATGGTGAAACTTATTAGAGATCAACTTCACATGGCCCAGATCAGGCAGAAGCCTTATACGAATGTACGTCGTCGAGTGTTGGAGTTTGTTGTTGATGATTGGGTCTTTTTGAAAGTACCACCTATGAAAAGTGTCATGCGTTGTAGATGAAAGAGAAAGCTGAGCGCTAGATATGTTGGGCCTTACAGAGTTATCCATAGGATAGGCAAAGTAGCCTATGAGTTGGAGTTGCCACCAGATCTAGCAGCAGTCCACCCAGTATTTCATGTATCAATGTTGTGAAAGTGTATAGGAGACCCAACCCCTGTTATGCCTATTGATGATATCCAGATTTCTAAGGAGATGACCTATATAAAGGTCCCAGTTGCTATCCTTGATCAGCAAATCAGGATACTTCAAAGCAAGGAAGTTGCTTCAGTCAAGGTATTGTGTCAAATTAATAATGTCAACGAAGTAACTTAAGAGGTTGAGGAGGAAATGAAGAAGAGATATCATCACCTATTCACAATGTCAACGTGCTATTAAGGTATGCGTTTTATACCTAAGTTACTGAGTATCTATTTTAACGCATGTTAAGCAAAATTAATTTCCATTTCGGGGATGAATATTCCTAAGGGGGGAGAATGTTACACCCGGAAAATTTTTGGTAATTATGTGATGTTTGTATGCTAGGTTAAGTGAAGTACGGATTGTATATTGGTCATAGATGACAAGGAAAATGTGTACGAACGGAAAAATGAAGAGTATGTGAAGTCCATAAATAACGGTCAACTTTAAATGACCTCATCTCCCAATATATACTGAATTAGAAGCCTCACAACTTATCAAATTAATGATCTTTGAGTCTAGTAACCATTCATCAATTGAAGATCGGAGTAAGAATTTATGGGTATTTTAGCGAAGCACCCCGAGTGGTGACATGAGCATGACGCCCAAGCGCCTCCACCACCCTACTTATATAAAAATCAGATTTTCACTATTGGAAGACATTTCTATCCTAAGCCAAATTGACCAGGTACCTCATTTCTCTCGCTTTTCCAGTAGTTAGAGCAAGGAAAATCGAAGAGGAAACCACAAGCTAAGTTCAAGAAAATTACAAAACAAGAGGAAGGGTAGTTTCAAAAGGTACAAGATGAGCTAAGGCTGTTCATTAGAGCTTATTTTAGCAACGTTTTGGAGAGAAGTTGCTGCGTTTTAAAGACTGGTTATGCTGCCGATATATTCATCCTTGAATAAGGATTGAATCCTAGAAGGAAGGTAAGGATTTAGCCCTTTCAAAACCCCTCAAATTGCAAGCAAAAATCTGGAAATTGGCAGCCAAGTGAGCTGCCGATAAACTATTTTTGAGCTGAGCTTTTGCTCATTTTGTTAGGATTTTTGGTGGTATTTTTGGCTGAAATTATACTTCATATTTAGAGGAAGAATTACATCAGAATTAAGGTAAAAGTCCCTCTTGTTTTATCCCTCAAGACTAGTGAACAGTAGTAGAGAAAAAGGTTAAATGTTGTTGATGTTACATGTGTTGTTGTTGCTATTATGACTGCCTTTGGTGAGATATTTCGGGCTGCATTTTGTGTTACAGATTGGGCTTGATAAATTCCTATAAATTCAATAAATTAGAAAGGTTAAGGTCTGGTCATTGAAATAAGAAAATTCATCAGAAAGAAAGGTATTTAAGGCACCCCGTCCGTCATTCTTTTAAGAACGATTTGTGCATTGCGAATCGAATGAGCCAGAAAAATATTTACAAGTCTTGAGCCAGTATGTTAAGATTAATTTAAGCATCTAAAGTTTCATGTTTGATTGAGGTTAAATGTTGAGATTATATCTAGCCCAAGTGAGGCATTTAAAGTGGGATGTCGTGTTGATTGTTGTCGTAATTGTAAATCGAGTTGGAGACCCCTCAGCATTGGCATTGTTAGATGGTACTTACCATATGTGAAATATATAGGTGAGGGTAAATGTGTTTAAAGGTATGGTTGGTAACTGAAATTGGTGAAAGAGCCAAGATGATGACGTGTAAATGATTTTAAGCCAAGTAAAGATGTCGCAGGCTATTAAGAGTAAATAAGCTCATTGGATTAGGATTGCCTTTTTATGGTTGTCCTTTATCTTATGTGTATGTTATGAAATATTCCAGTCCAAGGGAAGATTTCATAATCTCTTTCCCTTAAGCCTATAGCGAGTCCCCGAGCTCTAATGTCCCTTTTGAACACGACATATAAATCTTTTTGAAACTCATAGTTCATTCGCAGTTCTTTATGATTTATACAAGTTTTGAATACATGCATTAAGTGTTATTTTCTAGCTTAACATATTATACGTGCTCGTTTGCAGTTATGCGTTATCAAGGAGGCCTATGTAGGCCATAGATTTAGTATTTGTCATTTCTTACTATGTTAAATTGACCCAATATAAGCCATATCGACTCTGTTTATGATTATGATTAAGATTTATTGCTTTTACCATAGTGTGATACATCGGCTGGAGGCATTTTTAATTTTACCCCAGTGTGGTACACTAGCTGGATGAATTTTATATAGATTTTATGGTCGGTTGGCCGCCGACATTTCAGTTATAGTTTTTGTTCTACATTACATGGTTTCATTTACACTTCAAAATTGAGTTATTTTAAGGTTTTGATTTTCAGGATTCTGGGTTGTTACTATTCCTTATTTTTGTCTCAATTATTATTGTTATCTTATATGTTTATAGTTTTCAGCCTTACATACCAGAGCATTTTATTCATACTAATGTTCCTTCAACTGGGGACCCCTCATGCAATCGTGCTGTAGGTGAAGGCCGAGGCTCAGATCATCAGACGCAATCGAAAGCAGATTTCAACGAAATAGTAGTATTCTCCTCTCTTCCAGATCCATGTCCCGGTTTTGTCTATATTGAGTTTTGTGTACAGCATATAGGCCGGGGCCCTGTCCCATGAATTTCAGTTTATTTACTCTGTAGAGGCTTATGTGACTAGTTTGTATAGTAGTTTTGGTTGTGTAGTCTTGTTGGTTTTCCATTGCTATGTTTAGCTTTATTGCATCCTTGTCGGCTTTGCATGTTGCTTATTCGTCATTATTGAGACCTTATGGGTCTAGTATTTGTCTTTCTTGGTTGTGACAGGTGGGTTCGTTGACCTTAGTGTTACATTTTCAAACACTATATAGCCGGCTTCTCGATCAATCATGAATCGAGTGCCAATTGTTCCCTACCCCAGTTCTGGGGCGTGACAAAGTTGTTGAATAATTTCTATTGTTTTACAAGTTCTATCAAAGTTATTAGTAGCAAATTGTTATTCAATTTTCATTCATTAAAGTATCAATTAAGCAGTTGCACATTTTTAAGTATTAAAAAGTTTAATCGATTTAAGTTAAGTCTTGCCTTTCTACCGACATAAATTTCAGTGTAGATCGAGTCTTTCAGTGTTTGGTACTGTTGAAGTCGATCATTTTGGCGAAATTCTTTGTTGTAGAAACAGAGTAAAAATTTTAACCCATCAATGAATAAGCTAAAAGTTATGCTGAAAGATCGACTGATACCATTAGTTTACTCTTTTTAAATCATGCAATACCTCTTATGTTGAAGTTGTTGCTTATGGTTTGAAATTAATTTGCGAAGTGGTTACCATAGAAAGAGGCACAAAGTTTCATATAGTTTTGTATCATTTCTTTTTATCAATAGATGATGCATGCGTATTTATAATTTTTCAAAGTATGCCCGATTAGGCGTAAACATACTTTATAGATGGTATTAGTTTTGCTACTAATAAAATTTGCCAGTTAAGTTCATCATCTTATACAATTATTTGTTTTTTAATTTTTATTATTTTATTTCTATTCTTTTTAATGCTAATATGAGTTGTAATAACACGGGAATATAGAATTAAATTCTACAATTCAAAAATTATTTATAAAATATATTTTGAAAATCATAGATGTTATGCCTTTAAGTCATAACATTGAGGTGTAATCATCAGGTCAGATTTTGTTACTACAATAATGATTTATTTCATTTTTCATATACTTTTGAGCTAACATATTTTAGACATATTATTCTAGAAACTAAATATAAAAAATTCCCACATCAAGATGTCATAGAATCCACAATATCAAACTTTTTTGTAATTTGCAAACACCAAAATCTTCTTATTGAACTTTTCTTTTTTTGTATTTTCTGGCGTGTGGGTTTAGAGTTAGACATTGGTTACAGGATGCCCTAGTGTATCCAAAGAAATTGCATCTGCCATATCTAAATATATATTATATTGGTGAGCATCCTGGAAAATTTCTTTTTATTTGTTTTCTTCCAGGACTTATTTTAACATCAGGTCGGGTTATGTTGATTCTCATGACGGCTTCTGTGGTAGTCCATGAGTCTTCATTTCCAACTAAATTGATTTCTCCTTTATATATCTCTTGCCAGGCTTTGTTTTTAAACCAATTTGAACAACAGGTAGAGTTTGACAAACTTCTTTTATCTATGATTGTCATGGCATGGGTGCATGGTAACTTAACATTTTGGAATTTCAAGCAGTCACAAGTTATGTTCTTTAGGCCCACACTGAATTTCAATTCTTCATCATTGATGATGTATTTTACTGTAGTGACATTCTCAACTTGTGAGGAAGGAATAACATAAGTGAGGAATATAATATTTTTATCTCTATCTTAAAAGTTGTTCTCATATACAAAAAATAGGTAGTTATATTCATTTCCGCGAGGCAAATGTTGTTGGTAAAGAATTCTTACTTTCATCTTGAAGCGTTTTGTTATCTTTTCAATCGGAAACTTTTTTGCCCAACATGTTAGGTCATGGGATGGTCCTGATGCATCCATTCTTCTCTAATAAAACCATCTTTGCAATTTGTTTTGTATTTAATCTATACATACCAATACTGAGAGTTCCCTTGGTTTTGTCAACACAATATTCATTGACTCCAAATTATTTTTTGTGAGCATGTCGTAACGCCTATTGGTGTGAAGTAAACGTGTGCATCTTTCAAGTGATTCGTTATACAAGTATTTTGCCGCCTTTGGGTTAATCTATTGTATCTTCGACATATGAGTAGTAAATTCTACTCGTTTGTAGGTAGTGTTTGCATTGTAGAATAGTGTGATAATTATTTCAGTTGTGAACCATTTCTTTAAGTTTTTCTCCATGTGGTAGATGCATATCCACAAAGGCACGACTATCTCCTAAGTCAGCCTGCGAGGCTTCTAGTGTTCAATTTTTACCTGCTGGCAATTGAGACACTGTACTACAAATTAAGTATTCCTTCATCCCATGCCACCAATATATCTCTTTTATGTCATGGTACATATTTGTCAAACCTGGGTGAAGAGAATAGAGGGAATAAGGTACCTTTTCCATAATCTGCTGGTGAAATCTTGCCACATCTAAAACACAGAGTCAACCTTTGAACATCAAGACTCCATCTCCTATTATCTCAAAGGATAATAACTCTTCCTGCTGAGCCTTGTCTCTGAGCTATACTAGGCTAGGGTTTTCATACTATCACTCTTTCACCTCCACAATTGGATATGATACTGCAGTATTCTGGATCACAACCCTGTTATTATCTGAGTCCATCAATAGGACTCCTAAACTGGCTAACTGGTGCAATTCTTGAACCAATTCTCTCTTTTTCGGCCTGAAATGCTATAGGCTGCCCATGGATATGTGACTATGGGCATCAGCTACAATGTTATCCTTCCCTGGATGATACAAGATATCTACGTCATAGTCCTTTAACAACTAAGGCCAATGATGTTGTCGCAAGTTCAACTCTTTCTACTTATAAATATATTGAAGTCTTTTGTGATCAGTAAAGATGTCTACATGGACACCATATAAGTAGTGCCTCAAAATCTTCAAAGCATGAACAACTACAACTAATTCTAAATCATAGGTGGGATAGTTCTTCTCGTGCTTCCTTAACTGCCTTAAAGCATAGGCAATCACCTTATCATGTCGTATCAGAACACATCCCAACCCAATGCCTGAAGCGTCACAATATACTGCGCAGCCCTCTGAACCCTCTAGCATGGCTAATACTGGTGCAGATGTTGGTCTATCTTTCAACCCCTAAAAGCTCTGCTCATAAGTCTCAGTCCACTGAAACTTAGCTGCTTTTTGAGTTATCTTCGTCAATGGTGTTTATAGGGCAGAGAATCCATCCACAAACCTTCTGTAATACCCAACTAACCCTAAAAAGTTTTGAACTTCGATTGAAGTTGTGGGTCTAGGCCAAGTCTTTACGGCCTCTACCTTCTGCGATTCAACCTGAATGCTCCTATCTCAATAAATGGCGACGACTCCAAGTACTATCAACCAACTAAAGCATAAGTGTGGTTCTGATCCTTTCTAGAACTAGATGTTCTTGTCTTGCCCTTATCTTTGTACTTTGAAGTCTGGGATCTGTGCCCCATAACCAATATTGGCAAGGATATTACTAGCCAGGTCTACTGACCCATATTATCCTAATCCCTACTCAACAGGTCCTCATCATATAATATTTCTATTGTTCCATATAAAAGGTTGGGGGACTATAACCATAATTCTCCAGGTATTCCCTACCACAATCAGCACAATGCGGTGGAATTAGTCTAATCTTCTTTGAGCTTTTCCACTGATGGGAGTCTATTACTGGTGGACTCTCAAATGTACTTGATTTCCCATGGCAATATTACCTGGTATCCTGAATTTATTGTGGTGAAGGCTTGGGTGGCCTAATTAAGTACTAGGGTTTTTGACCACTTATATGTCTCAAAGTAATCAACAGGTCTAGCCCTCTTTTGCTATTTATCCTTGATAACATATTGACAACATTTATGCCCTCTTCTATACTGAGAAAAGGCTAGGAGTCAGGAAATGACCATATCATACTATATTAGGCTAAGGTATAGAACTCGAAAAACTCTGGAGGGACTTAGTAAGAATCTCATAAATTCACCACCTTCCATATTTTTCAAGAGATCTAACATTAGTTGGCGTCCTTGTCTAATACTAAGAAGTTACTAAGTGAGCCAACATATGTACTATACATCCTCGATCTCGATCAGATGATAAGGAGAGTAGCTGCAGGTAGCACCAGCGATTCTATAATCACCAGAGGCTCCTAATATTTGGGAGAAAGCTAAGGAAGTAAGAAGATGTCTCCTTTTTGGCCACAGGCTTGGCCGTCTCTACTCATGACAAATTCCATGTACTTTCTCCTACTGCTGTATCTAGCATCTGATTAATGGCAATTTGCCTCGTAATTATTTCTGTATGCAGATAGCAATAACGAGCTCAAGAACTTATCCCTGCAAGACTCAGCTATAGCGCACGATATGAGTAGAAGAAGGGTAACCATACAATCATGTCGCATAGATTTATGCTTATAAAATGCGGTGCACAACACATTTATAAACAAGACTCTACTAGACACATCTTGTAGAGTTCCTAGGATACGATGTTGCTCTGATACAGAGTTTGTCATGCCCCACCATGCATGGCGTAACTAGCAGCTAATGTCACACTAGACCTAAGCTAACCTAGCCAGACATATATACTTCTAGTGCATACCAGCTACACGCTATTAATAAAACAATCAGGTATATCTCGTCTTAGAATATAGCCCTAGACTGACAAGGCCATAATTTAACACCTGCGCAAAAATCAGCTGATCCAACAGTTGCAATAATAATATCATCCTATGCCGGCTGATAAGACTACCATGTTGTCTAAATTAGACCAAAAGGAAGATAGCGAACATATCCATATATATAAGCTGACAAGGTTGCCAACTAACAAGAAACTAGGCCCACATAACCAACACACATGTCTAACATAACCCGTAGTCTGCAAGCCACTATAGAATAAGTCAGTGGACGGGATAGGGCCCTGACCTACCCAATACAATACAGTAAAAGAAAGGTTATATCTACTGTGTAGAAACTCTGGAGGAAAGGAGCTAACCAGTCTGCTGAGTCTGAATGGCTACTATGGAGATGTCGGAACCTGTCTATTCAAACCTACAGGCAAGTATGCAGTGCCCATGCGCGGGCGTCAGTATAATATGTGACGAGTATGAAAGACAATAATAAGTGGGAGCTAAAATTGATAATAAGAATTGAACGTAAACAACTACAAGAGTCATAAGATAACTTGAACGATATCATCTACACAATTATATATTAACAAACATTAGACAAACAAGAACGTAACCTGGCCCCATAAGCCTTGAATGTATAAACATTCAAATAATAATCTACCCAGCCCCCATAATCTATGAAATGTACAATCAAATCTGAATACCCCTATCAATACCACTGTAGCCCCGAAGGTATTCAATAGTTTATCTGAAACTAGCCCTACACAGGCAATCAATATACGTCTGTGTGTTATTCTGTAGTTCAGTTGTAACTAGCCCTTCATGGGCGATAATGCTCAAACTCACACTTTCTGACAAAGTATGAAGCAGTCGTTGTCAATAAAGAACCCAACTAAGAGGTTGGGGTCGAACCGATAGGGAATAAGGTAAGATCTAGACTAATACCTGTAATTGAACTTGGTGAGTTATCTCCAAATTGGGCGGTTTCAAAGAAAATAATATTAAAGAAAAGATTATATTCGTTATTTAAATCAAGATTTTCAAAATACTAGGGTAAGTGTTCCCCATGGGTTCATAACTACTTTGGGTATACGTACATGCTCAATCACAATGCTTACTTGTAGAACTAATAACGAGGATTCATCCAAACGACTGGTTCGTCCCTATTGGATGACTTTACTCAATTAACGGGTCAGGTCTCATAAGCGATTTCAAACTAACCGTTACCAATATGTTCCAAATTTCACTTTCCTGCGACCACAACTCAAGTTAATAGAATGATCATAAAGACTAAGGCTTTGTTGTAATTCTCTTTTCTGAATCTCTACGTCTATAGGTTCAAGAAAGTAAAGAATTCGGGCAAGTCCTAACATTATACACCATTAAGAAACGTTAAAAGATGAAGAGAATATAATACAAGTGTTTAGAATTGATTTTGAATCACTTTTGTGTAACCCCATTTCGTTAATCCACCATGGTTCCCACAACCCCTAGTTGTGGAGGTTTTAGCCTCTCATGGTTGTAATATTACAATTTGCATTCATAGACAACATATATTAAATACTTACAACAACAATTGGAAGAAAAGTAGATTTTAATATCAAAGAACAATCTCAAGAACAATGTAGGAATTCAAGAATTTGATATAAGAACCGCTCTCCAAAACTTGATAAAAATTTATAAATAGTTACTCTTCACACGTCTACTTCATTTCTATGTTCTCTAAATAAAATAAATCATAAATTCTATTTATACAGACATTAGAAACCATTTCCTAAGCTAACATGAAATTTTCCATATTAAGTGCCGACTGTGTTAGGACTGGACCTACGACCCGTAGAAGGATTGTATGGGTCATACCTGCTTCTCATACATCCTTGGTTGCTGCAGATTTGTCTAAGTGTTGGAAGGCTGGTACGACTCGCGCCACAGTCCTAAGAGCCATACAATGCTTTTGTGGTTTGGCCCTGAGAACACTGACATCTTCTGAAGTTTTCCATAAGTGTTGTTGTACGACTCGTTCCTTCTTACTACACCTCATACTATTTGTTGTGTATGAAGTTCTTCCAAGTATTGAAGAATCTTTTAAAGTTCACCAGGGCTCGTGGTACGGGTCGTATGATGATGCTACGATCTGTAAGTCCATTCGTACCAAGAAACTGCCTTTGTGCAAATTTCTCTGAATAATTCCACGACTCCAGTTACGGCTCGTACCATCTTGGTTTGAAGTATGCAGACATGTTGATGAACCATGAAAATCTAGCTGATTTTAATCCCTCTACTTTGCACAACTACATAAAAAATTTATCAATTAATTTGTCTGCTCATGGATACAATAAGGTAAAGAAAGGTTATCAAACTCCATCTGATCATGTCAGAGATGATTATCATAAAAATAATCTTATGGAATGCAATTGGAAGAATATTTCTTTTAGAAAAAAGAAAAACAAGAAATAGAGGAATTTTTCTCATTCAGGCATGATTTATTCCAATATGTGATAATTTTCAAAATTGTGACAATAGTTAAATCATAGTGTTTGAGACACACTTTATGTCTTTATTGGAAAAAGTAATTTCTGATTTAAATGCATAGTTTAAAAAAATTTAAGTACTTTTAATATAAATGACAAAAGTTAATAAAAATAGAATCAAATCCTCTCCTTTATGTACGCAGGAAAAAAATAAATCATGACCCAAAGGCACAATTTATTTCATAAGGGCATAAGATGTAGAAGTAGGAAGTTTATAGATGAAATAATGAAACCATTCCCCAGAAGCACAAGTTAATCTAAATTCCCGCCTTCTTCGGCGTAACTGTGCCTATTGCCAGTTTTTTTTTCCTGTTAAGGCTTAAGTTCAATTTGCAAAAGTTACACGTTAATTTATGAAATTATCCCAACAATGTACAAGTTTCAATTGCACAAGTTATAACTTATAGCAAGAATAATGACTTAGGGAACATGTTGAAAGAAAACTATTTGCTCGAAAATAAATTATGACACAATGGCATAAGCTAAAATAAATCATGCCTTAATGCATGAGTTCATTTGTACAAGTTATGCCCTTAATTATTATTTTTGAATTGTACAAGGTATACTGTACCATAACGTCATGATATTTTTTTTGTAGTGGCATGTGCTTAAATTTTGTGCGCTTGTTTTGTTATGACTTAAAGGAAATCACGCCTTAAGGCATGATCTTAATTTGTATAAGTTATGCCTTAAGAAGGCACTAATTCCATCGCTTTAAATTTATGTCATAGGTCATTCAGGTATAACTTACCATTTTATTGAAAAAATAAATTCATATTTATTATGCATAGTTTTAAAAAATTTGAGTACCTTCCCAGGCGAATTATTTTTCTTTTTTTTGACTTTTTTATGGTTGAATTGTCAATATCAATGACAAAAGTTAATGAAGATAGAATCAATCTCTATAGAGAACATTTTTTTAGTTCTATAAATACCCTTTAATGTTCTTGATGAAAATGCGTCATATAAAAATAATATTTTATTTGTGTTATGTTGTAAGAGTAAATTCGTGAAACAATATAAAAAATGTCTTCATGTTTCACCAAAAAGCTGACCAAATCCTACTTGAAGCGGGATTATTTTGTATGTTTAAAATTTTCCATATGCTTAATTCTCTCTAATTCATTTCATTCCTATTTTTGAAATTATATTTGTAATAGTACGAATTAATTTAATTTCATTGGACATATTTTTAAATTTCATTAACTCTTTCCTCCCAGACAATGAGTGTGATGCATATATATTATTTGTTTCTACTAGTGATTATTATAAGATGACTTTTAAGCCTGGGTTATATAACTGACTATGTAGACAGTGGAAATCATTTGTTAGTGACATTGATCTTATGGAATGAGAGGAGTTGCATTTTAATAATCTTCCTAATTATTGCACCCTCTTGATAGAACAAGAAAATGATTATTGCTCCTTTCTTTTCAAAACCTCCTATGATGAGGATCGTATAACTTTTCTTGTTACAAGGTGTTGGTCTTTTTTTTAATTTATTAAAATGTATATTTTCGCCTATTTTTTTTTCATATTTAGTAATGTAATTGTCTTTTTTATTTTTATATTTTTAGTAATAACTTTTTAATTCTAATATAGATATACATATCGTGCATTTATAATTTTCAAACCATCTTATTACTTATTCACCACAAGATTTACATAGTAAAATCATGGCTAAAAGGCACAGTTTATTTCAGAAAGGCATAAGATGTCGATGTAGAAAGTTTATGGATGAAAAAAATGAAATCATGCCCCAGAGGTACAAGTTAATCAAAATATCTGCCTCCTCAGGCGTAGTTGTGTCTATTGTTAGATTTTTCCTATTAAGGCTTAAGTTCAATTTTCAATAGTCATACCTTAACTTATGAAATAACTCTACAAGTCCCAATTGCATAAGTTATGCCTTATGGAAAGAATAATGCCTTATGACACATGTTAAAAGAAAACCATTCGATTGAAAATAAAAAAAAAATGAAATTATGCCATAAAGGCACAGATTAAAATAAATCAGGCCTTAATGCATGAGTTTATTTTTAAATTGTACAAGGTATGCCATAACGGAATGATTTTTTTTGTACTGGCACATGATTAAATTTTGTGCACCGGTTTTGTCATGTCTTAAAACAAATCATGCATTAAAGCATGATCTCAATTTGTACAAGTTGTTCCTTAAGAAGGCATTAATTCTCATTACTTAAAAGTTATGCCTTAAGTCATTCAGACACAACTTACAATTTTATTAAAAATTTAATTCATATTTATTAGGCGTATTTTTAAAAAATTTGAGTACTTTTCCAGGCAAAGAATATGCATTATTTTTAAACAAATTTTTTTCATGGTTGAATTGTCAATATCAATGACAAAAATTAATAAAGATAGAATCAATTTCTCGGTTACATGCTATGTTTGGAAAAAAAAAACAAATCACGCTACAAACACACAAGTCATGGCGAAAGGCAAAACTCCTAAATTAAGAAATATTGTTCCATTTAAAAAAAATGATATTATAACCTAGAAAGCACAAGTTAAAAGAAATCACCCCTTAAGGCATAAGCTCAATTACACAAGTTATGCCATAATAGGTCATTAATTCTAATTGCACAAGGTAAGTATACGACTTACAATAAATCACCCCTTAAGGCATGACTTCAATAGTTAAATCCTAATCATTCAGGCAGAACTTACAGCTTTATTGGAAAAATAAATTCATATTTAAGCGAATAGTTTCAAAAAATTTGAATACTTCCTCAAACAAAGAACATGCAATTGTTTTTAAATTTTTTGTGATTGAATTACAAAAATTAGTGAAGATAGAATCAATTCCCCTGCTACATATAAATAGAGATCATCTTTTCAGTTCTATAAATACCCTTTTGTGATGATGTTGATGAAAATGCACCATAAAAAAATAACATTTTATTTTCTATTAATTTGTAATAGTATTTTCATGTAACAATATCAAAAATGTCTAACAGTTTCACTAAAAAACTGACCAAGTCATATCTTGAGCATGATGATTTTTTTATTTAAAATTATTCACATACTAATTTTTTTTAAATCTATTTTATTCGTATTACACATTTTATTTGTAATAATATTGATTATTTTAATTTTACTGCAGACATTTTCAAGTTTCATTTTCTCTTTCCTCCCAACGAACGAGTGTCACGACCCGAGCTGAGACCCCGGACTCACTCACAGGATTTAGAACCACGAATGACTCCAAATCGATCCATGACATGAACATAGTGGTTAAATAGCATAAATTAGCGAAAACTAGTAAACTGAACATGAATAAGCGAAGTCTACACATGTAATAATCATAAACCGAGTCAACACTGACAAGCTGAGTTTCTACATATTTTCTAAAAAGCCTCAAACGTAACTAATGAGTTAATGAGACAATATCCCCAACTAGCTCAACAAAAGTCTGTAACTGAAATAATAAAATAACAAACTAAACTGAGTGTCCTCGGAAGATGAGCACTCACCAACATTGGCTAGCAAAACTAATATGGAAGCAAGACTAATGGCGCGCTGAATCTGATCTCTCAGACCTATATCATGAAACGATACAGTATACAATATACAGTCAATACTTTGAATGTACTAAGTATGAAAGGTAAATAAAATGGGCTAGTAAAATACATAAGAGTTCATAAGAGTAGGACATTTCAAACATGAAATAATAATCATAGCATAAACATGAGGGCTCAAGGTTTTCAAAATCATTCATAAACTACTTATAATCGTATTTATAAGAGAAACCCTGTAAAAACATAACTTGAGCCAAAATATTGTAATCATGATCATGCATAAAACATAAGGAACAATGATTACATGATGCCCCATGATATAGATTACATGATGCCCTAACTATATCACTCTAATAGGTAGAGCCGTCCCAGGCTTGCTAGGCAAGGGACGTAAATAGCGTGATATCGCTAATGGAACCCATCTAGGTTCTAAGGACCCACCTAGAGTCCATGAATATAAATCTACGTTGGCGTATAGTTCTGAGACCATGGAGTTAATTTGAATGCCGGGCCTACTCAGTGCTAGACACTGCTCCCAAAACTATGAACATGAAGACTCATATACTGTTATACCCCGTAGAATTCCCGGCACCTAGATAACCTATTCGCACATTGGTTAAGCATATTTGAAGGTCATACGTGCTAGAGAAAGGCCCGGAAAAAGATCGGACGAGAAACTTGTCGAACCATCGCGGAAGGAGCCGAGGCAGAGCCCCTCCGCGATGGCAACGTGTCGCGGAGGAGGAGCCTCCGCGTTGGCTCCGTGACACGTTGGCCTTGTCCAGGCCCAAGTATATAAAGCCCACTTCAATTTTAAATCAGTTATACACTTAGAAATTTTCAGGAAACAGAGAGAGAAATCAGAGAAAGAGGAAGAATGAAGAAATTATATAAATTTCGTTCGATTACGCTGCTAAACATTGCCCAAACTCAAATTAACTCCAGATACTGAGGTATTTAGCAGCAGAGAGCAGTCCTACGGATTCAGTTTCATAAAATACGGCCGACGAATCGTCGAGCCACCGAGCTAAGGTAAGTGGAATTGCTCTAAATTAGTGTCTATGTGTTCCTAGCTGAGAAGTGAATAGTTCTCCCTTCTGGACCTTTGAAAAATAGCGAGTTTTCGACCGTCTTTCGATAAGCTTAAGTTTAGGCTATAAACTATATCGAAAGTGACGTTGCTCTTTACAATAAAACTGTATTTAGTATTAATTGACATATTTATGAATGCAGTTGGGAGAAAACAGTTGAAGTACCGGCCGAGCCTCGTCCGACAGACGAATAGTTCAAGGATAAGGTATGTAAAGCTAGTTCCCTCGGCAAGTTAAGTAATATCGGTACAGTGTAGTACTTTACAGACCAGTAGAATGTTCAGAAGTCGAGGTTACGTTTATTGTGAATGTTGATGTGAAATGAGAAGCATCGAGTTGTAACTTGCGTAAAACTTGCTAGTACGACATAGATTCTAACACAAGTGTTAGAAACTGCCCAGTATGTTCAGTATGTGATGTAATATGAAATGTTAAGATATTATTGTATTTAGTTGAAACCCCGTAAAGTGATGCAATATCCGTAAAGCACTTCAGAGATAGAATGGCAGGCTAAAATAAAGAACGCATGTTAGGAATAGTAAATCATGTTAATACAGAACTCAGTAAACAGCAGAGTTTTCAGCAGAAACACTATCTTGTATAGCATTTTCCGAATACAGTTTGGCAGGAGACTATATTCATATATATATATATTTACCAGTCTCAGCATGTATTAAATACGTACAAATTACTATCATTAGTTCAGCATGTACTGTATACGATACTTTACCCCTATTAGCCTCAGCATGTGAGATATGCAGACAGTATTACCAGTTGAGACCATTGTATTGTTTGGGGTTGGACTACCTAGCATCCATGACCGCCCCAGGGTTAATAGCTGTATCGACTCGTCTGCCAGAGGACGAGGATACGTCGCTCTACGGAGTGGCATGCCGTCCCCCAGGGGACGAAGATGGGATGCCAGTTTCCCCATATTTTGCCTTGGTCGGCTTTTATACACCCCCGTCGAGCGGATACGCCCGGGTGTTGATTCAGGAGTCCTTCGGACTCAGGTACAGTTATAGTCAAGGGCTCAGCGAGCCCAAGTGCATACCCAGGGGACCGGCGGGATGCTTACAGCCATTATAGGAGATGGGATGACCGGGGTAGGGGTGTAGATTTTGTGCTGGTTGTACCTCCCGGCTTATGGGGGCCGGGTAAGGTTTGTATGTGCCATGTTATGTTATTTCATGTTATGCCATGTTATGATAGATACGAGTAGATTAGTAGTAGAATGATATGTCTCCAGGTATGACTCCTATTTCCTTCCAGTAAAGATTGAGAGAAGGTATGATTTATATTACCAGAGAGTTAATCTATTCTCTTTACTTCAGTTTCATCAGTTATATTGTTGTTTTCAGATATTCCTTTTAGTTATTGCTTTGCATACTCAGTACCAGCGATACTGACGCCCGGTGGGGCGCTGCATTACTTGCCTGCAGGTACTCATAGACGAGCAGGCGATACCACGTGATTCCTGTCAGCGATCGAGTATTCAGCTCCTGTCATCCGGAGAATGAATTCCAGAGGTGTAGTTCAGTTCCTTTTGTTGTATAGTACGGGTAGGTCGGGGACCTGTCCCGATCATTTCTATTGCTATTCCTAGAGGCTTGCAGTCTGTATATGTTTCCCTGTGGTCAGATGAGCCGGTCATGTGAGGCCGTGCAGTTGTTAGCTGTTAGTACTTCTGTTTCTTTTATGTTGGCTGTGTGGGGCCATAGTTCGACAGCAGTGGTGACCTTGCCGGTCACGTAGCTATCCAGTACTTCAGGGTTGAGTTATAGATAACTAGACAGCATGGTGGCCTTGTCGGCACGCATAGGTTTCCCTATAGTTGCATGTTCTGGTCAACTGTTATTACAGGTACAGGAGGCTATAGGCCAATGGGCCGGGGGCTGTGTTTACAGCCGTTATATAGCCCTTTGTTTCCAGAAATATGAGTTAGAGCCAGCCAGGCACCAGATGTGCCCAGGCTTAGCAGTCCAGTAGTTCAGGTCCTAGTAGGGCACCAGGTGCCAGTCATACCCCCCAAGGCGGGGTGTGACATATACTAATTGCGAAATTATACATGAAATTCATGGCTTGTTAAATCATAACATACTTGATCAAATTTGAAATACATGATTATTCATGACAGAAAGGCCCGTGAGTCAACCAAAATCATAAACTCATAAATCATGAAGAACATCTATGCTTGAGAAATCATCATAAATGAGATTCATAAATTCATTAAGAGTACTTGTAGGAAATCATATCATAAACTATACATCATAAATTAGGGCTCTTGAGAATCAACATCATATAATATCATAACATAACTTTTTCATGAAGTTTTATAATTGGGCATGATTTTCTAAAATTTGAAATCATAAATTAGTAATCAAAATAAATATACAATCTGCCCATATATCTTAAAATATACTTCGAAACAAGAAGGGAATTGATGTCACGCCCCGCCTTGGGAGGCATGACTGGCACCTGGTGCCCTACTAGGATCTGGAATGCTGGGCTAGCTGAGCCTACGCACTTTTGGTGCTAGGCTAAATCTAACTCTGGATTCAAGAAAAAGATGGGCTATATAACGGATGTAAATACAGCCTCCGGCCGACTAGGCCTATAGCCACATGTAAGCAAACAACAGCTACCCAGAGCAACTAAATTAATAGGGAACCTATGCGGGCCGACAAGGCCACCATGCTTTCTAGTTATTTCTGAATCAAGAAAAAAAGTGCTAAACTGCTACGTGACTGGTATGGTCACCACTACCAACTGAATAAGGCCCCACACGGCCATCATAAACAAACTAAAACATACACAAGGCCTCACACGGCCGGTAAAACTAACCACATGGAATGTACAATTTGCAAGCCTCTAAGAATACTGATAAGATGGTTGGGATAGGGCCTCGGCCTACCCATACTGTACAATAAAGGAAAGGAATAAACCTCTAGTTGTCTAGCTCCGTATGACAGGAGTTGATGAGTCTGTGTGCCGACTGGAACCATGAGGGACCGGCTCCTCGTCTATGAGTACCTGCAGGCAAGTAATGCAGCGCCCCAAAATGGGCGTCAGTACCGCTGGTACTGAGTAAGCAAAGAAACAACTGGAAAATAACTGAAGACAAGCAATATATCTGATAGAACAGAAATAGAAAGAAATAGATTATAACTGATTGAAAGTATGAGTTTAAGACTGCCCTCAACTATGCTGAAAGGAGTAGAAGTTTTACCTGGTAACGTGGCATTCTACTGTCTGTCTACTCATAACTAACATAACATGGTGTAATATATCATAACATAACATAGCATAGCACACATAAACCTTACTCGTCCCCCATAAGCCGGGAGGTACAACCAACATGGAATCTATACCCCTACCCCGGTCATCCCATCTCTCCTAGTAACAATAAGCATCCTGCCGGTCCCCTGGGTATGCACTTGGGCCTGCTTAGCCCCTGACTATAACTGTATCTGAGTCCGGAGGACTCCTGAATCAACACCCCTGGCGTACCCGCTCGACGGGGGTGTATAAAAGCCGACCAAGGCAAAATATGGGGAAACTGGCATCCCATCTTCGTCCCCTAGGGGATGGAATGCCACTCCATAGAGCGATGTATCCTTGACCTCTGACAAACGAGTCGATACAACTATTAACCCTGGGGCGATTATGAATGCTAGGTAATCCAACCCAAAACAATACAGTCAAGTCTCAACTGATAATACTAACTGCATACGAAACACGCTGAAACTAATGATAGTAATGTGTATATATACAATACATGCTGAAACTGATAGTGGTATATATATATTTTCTGTCATACTGTGCTAAATCTGATACTGAAACAAGATATGATATTTCTGCTTAGAATCATGCTGTATAACTAAGTTTCATGGTCAACATGACTTACTATTTCTAACATGCTTTCTAAAATTCATTTTAAGCTACTATTCTATTTCTGAAATAATTTATGGGAACTTATATTGCTTTACTAAGTTTCAGCTGAACACGATAATGTCCTGACGTACCTCACTAAATTAGATACTGGACATATTGTACTGTTTCTGAAATTTCCGTCTAGAGTTGATATTGTGCTAGTGAGTTTCATGCTACGCAAAACATGATGTTTCTAACATCATGTTAAAATTCTTAATAAACATAATATGCGGCTTCTAAAACATTCTACTGGCACTTGAACTATTTGACTATACCGAAACTACTAGCTTGCCGAAGAAATTGGCTATACATACCTTGTCCGTTAACTTTCTGAGTATCTGGCGTAACTCGACAACTTTTCAACTATTTCTTCCAACTGCATTCAAATATTCATAGCAATTAGAACTAAATTCATCGATATTCTGGAAGAAAATACTACTTTGAATATATATAGATTCCAATCTTTGACTTATCAAAAAACAGTTGAGAACTCGCTATTTCTCAGAAGTCCAAAAGGGAGAAATACTCACTTTAGGGCTAGGAGTATATTGACACTAATTTGGAGCACTTCCACTTACCTTAGCTCGGTAGGACGACGATTCGCCGACTGAATGTCATGAAACTAACTCCGCAGGATTTCTCCCTGCAGCTTAATACTTCACTACCCAGGATTAATTCAAATTTGGACTGCATTTGACGGCGTAATCGGACGAAATTTATATCAAACCCTCGTCTCCCTTTTCTCTCTAGTCGTTTTCTGAAAGTTAAGAATTGATAATGAAATAAAAAACTGAAGTGGGGCTTTATATACTTGGGCCTGGACACCCCCCTCCATGGCACGTTGGCCATCACAGAGGGGCCTCCTCCGTGGCACACTGCCATCGCGGAGGGGGTCTGCCCGAGTTCCTCCTGTGATGGTTCGATGCGACGCTCGTCCGGTATTTCCCCAGGCCTTTTTCTAGCATGTATGGCATTCTAAAACTTTTAACCAATATGCGAGTAGGCCATCTACATGTCAAGAATTTACAGGGTGTAACATCCTCCCCCCCTTAAGAACAATCTGATCTTCGGCAGAATTATATGCCCAAGTGATGCTCAAATGATCTATTTCATCTTGTTTATCTATCGTTATTTGTACATTCTCATGTGATTTGTAGTTAAAATGTGAATTTATACTAACCAACAGGATTAGTGTTGTTTTGCAGGAAAAATGTAATTTTGGGAAGCTAAGTTGCATGTTGGTGAAAATCGGGAATGGACTCGGAAGCGAGCAGTGGAAAAGGTCAAGGAAAAGCAGCAAATATAGGGGCTCCGCGATGGAGCCGTATCACGCTGCCATCGCGGAGGCTGTCTGCTTCGGATGATTTATTTTGGCAAATTTCCAGTGAAGGTTCGTGACGGCGCTGTGGCACGTTGGCCAAGACCCGCGTTACAGGCAGTGGCACATTGCCTATATTTTCCTAGAACATAAATTTCCAGTGAGGTTCCACGTCTGCACCGTGTCATGGACACAGTGCTCCGCGATGCACTCTGTGACACGTTGCTTGTTATTCCGGAAAAAATTCCCACTAGTATAAATAACACACTTAGGTTTATTTTTAATAATTCTAACTTAGTTGAGCAAGGACGTGGGTTACAGGCAGTTAAGGGGACGAAATTCTTAGGGTTCTTCTCTAACTCTTTCTCCTTTATTTCAATTGTTTGTATGATTTATACTCATTTGATGATGTTTAATCCACAAATGAGTGGCTAAATTCACTTCTTGTTGAGGTTAAGAACATTTGTAGTGGAATGTAATTGTTGACCATTTTGGTTTTTCATCTTTTCTTCCATGGTTGTTCTATTAATTCTTGTTCTTACTGCATTAGTGTTTGGCCAATGTTAATGTATATCTAAAAAATCCAGTTTTATCTAGAAAAAGAAAGAAATTGGAAAGTTGTGAATTGGTAGGATATGATCTCTTCTTAGTTTGGGAAAATTGAGAATTGATTTACCTTCAGAATAGAAATATATCTGAAAGTCGTATTAGTCAATTAAGAAATCGGTTTCGTATGGCTAGAACATGAAATTCTTTTATCACAGAAATGTAGGTTGAAGGTTCATGATTTTTAAGTTGGGTAGAATACGAAAGTTTCTCTCCATAGGAAATAATTCTTGACTAGCAACCGAAGGAAAGATTAACCGAATTGTATCAATAAATTACTTCCCTGCATGTTCGTTTTGGCCTCAGCTTGCTCATTACTATAGTTCAGACTCACTTTATCATTTTGTCTTAGATTAGTATAAATTAGGAAACCAACTCTCAAAATCTTCTTTAAATTGTTGTCTGCATTTTTAGAGTTAGAGTTCATTAATACTTAATTCGATTATTACCTTGGTTCAGTCTCTGTGGGATCAATACTTGGCTTACTTTAGCCATTTTACTACTTATTCGACCACGTGCACTTGCGTGTAGTTGCAAAACACACCGAACAAGTTTTTGGCGCCGTTGCCGGGGATTGGCAATTGGTAAAATTGTTTTCTTAAGTGTTAGTCTACGATTTCTCATTAGTGCTGACAACTTCATCTTAGCCTGTCTTTTGCAGATACTGAATTCTGTTGAACACTGGCAAGAGACAAGGGGCTGGTGGATTCATACTTAGAGCTGGAAAGACAATTTCATCGTCAAAGAAGAGAAGCTCTAGAGAAAAAGCTGCAGTTGCTTAGACAAACAATCTTGGAGCAACAACATAATCCACTACTTGTAAGGGCAGTGTTAGTGCCTGAGGAAATGGCAGCTAGGCCGGTTCGCGAAGTGGCAATCCCACATGCTAACAATGTTACATCAAGCGTTCGCAAACCTGAGCTAGGAGATAGGTTTGAGCTGAAACAGAATATGGTGCAATTGTTGCACACCAGCGGGCAATTCACAGGTCTCCCTCACGAAGATCCACAACAACATCTCAAAAACTTTTTGGAGATAAATGACACTTACATCTCCGCTGGAGTATTATCTGATTACGTAAGGCTTACATTGTTCCCATTTTCACTATTGGGAGAAGCAAAGAGGTGGTTGAAAGCTGAGCCACCTAATTCCATCACCACTTGGGATGATCTTGCAAGAAAATTTTTGATATGGGTCTTTCCATCCGGGAAAAAAGCAAGACTTAGAAGTCAGATTCTAAGTTTTAAACAAAGAGAGAGGGAGAATCCGTATCAAGCTTTGGGAAATATTCAAATCCATTATACGGGATTGTCCTCACCATCACCAGTCCAATAATGTGCTGGTGTATACTTTCATAGAGGGTTTCGAACCCCACACAAAAATTTTGTGAGACTCAGCATCTGGGGGACAAGCATTAGAAAAAACTTATAAGGAGTTGTATACTTTGTTAAACCGTATTTCACAGGGAAATCCAGAGTGGAATCCGGACTCTTCCAGAGGAGGAACAAGGAAAGCGGCAGGAGTCTTGGAATGGATGGTTTTACAGCTATCGCTGCACAGATAGCTGCGTTACAAAATCAACTCAACACCCACTTCAGCAATATGAGATTGAATCAATCTCAAGCCCCAGTTAATGTAGTGCAGCAGATTTGGTGTGAAGTATGCGGTAGTGAGTGTTGTGGTGCAAATCCAGATTCAGTGAACTTTGTTGGTAATGTAAAGAGAAATAATCACCAACAGTATGGCAACAACTACAACTCTAATTGGAGGAATCATCCGAATTTCTCCTGGGGTAGTAACAGCCATCAAGGGCAAAGTTCGAATTAGGGTGCGCAGAGAAATCAAGGAGGGCAGAAGAACTACCAAACTCAATACAGAAGCAATAATGCCCCTCCTCTACCACAACCACCAAGCATTGAGGAAATGTTTAAAACAATGATAGCTAACCAAGCTCAATTGCAGGTTGACTATGTTCGACAGATGTAAAGAACAATTAGTTAGCTACAAAGGCGTTGGAGTACCAATTTGGGCAACTAGCTGGAGCTCAAAACACCAGGCACGGAGGAGGACTACCGAGTGACACTGACCCGAATCCCAAGCAAGTAAATGCAGTGACCATAAGGAGTGGTTTACAATTCAAGGAGGTGGAACCAGAAAGACCACCTCAGCAGTCAGGAGCAGTGGAGAAAGAAAGGGAACAGAATGATGTGAGGGGGAAGGAGAAGGCAGCTGAAGCAGAAAGACCACCACCCCCGTTCCCTCAAAGATTAAAGAAACACAAGGAGGAAGCGTGTTTCAAAAAATTCATGGAGGTGCTTAAACAGGTATACATTAATTTACCTCTTGTTGATGTTATGTAGGGAATGCCGAAGTATGCAAAATATATCAAGGACATCGTGGTGAACAAAAGCAGGCTGACGGAGTATGCTATGGTGGCGCTTACGGAGGAGTGCACTTCACGGATACAGAACAGGTTCCCAACAAAGCTCAAGGACCCTGGGAGCTTTACAATTCAAATCACAATTAGGCAAAGTGTCCAAGCTCGTGGACTATGCGATTTGGGAGCGTGCATTAACTTGATGCCGACATCGGTATTCAAGAAGTTGGGGCTGGGCAGTCTTAGACCAACTACGGTGATCTTGCAGTTAGCGGATCGTTCTTTGGCCAGACCAGATGGCATTGTGGAGGACGTGCTGGTGCAAGTGGGCTCCCTTATCTTCCTGGTAGATTTTATTGTGCTGGATTTTAAGTCGGATGCGGAAGTCCCATTTAGTTTGGGACGTCCTTTCTTGGCAACCGAAAAAGCGTTGATTGATGTAGCTGCAGGGCAGCTAACTATGCGGGCGCATGATAAGGTAGAGGTATTTGATGTGTACAAGGCCACGAAGCTTCCGGCTATATATGAGGAGCTTTCAGCAATCAATGTGCTTGATCAAGCAGATATTGTTTAGGTTGTTGATTTGCGAGATCTAGTGGGAAAAACACCGAGTGAGGACACCCCAAAAGTGGAGTTGTGGCAAGAAGATCGAAGTGCCACATTCTTGGTTAATGGGAAGCAGTGTAAGCATTACTGGGGTGACGACGTTATTCGAGAGAAAACGTCCATCACTCTAGAGGATGATTGAGCTTTAATGACGTCGAGCTGCGACGGTAAACTAGGCACTACACGGGGGGCAACCCGTGAAATTGTTGTAATAGATAAGTAGAATTAGTTTAAAAAAAAGAAAAAAAAGAGAAAAAATAATAAAAATAAAAATAAAAATTGTGTTCGTGTTTGAAACCTATGAATTCTAACCAATTTCTTATTGTGAGATGATTTTCAGGTGGAACGGAGGGCAAAAATGCAAAGAATCGCAAAGAAAAAAATCGAGGTCAGAAAAAATTAAAAAGTGGCAAGATAGTGAGCCTGCGGGATGGCTCCGTGTCACGGAGGAGGGCCTCCGCGTTACCCTCCATGACATGTTGAGGTGTTATCCGCGTTGGGTCACACCGGGTTATCGGGTGACCCGCGCGAAAAAACCTTCTTTTAACCCCAAAAACCCCTCATTTGTCCCATTTCTCACTCCCCTCCACAATAAAACCCCTAAAATCCCTCCTTCCCCGATGTGACACGGACCTAGGATTGAATTTTCTTCAACTTTTATTTGACTTCATCGAATTTTAGGTATGTTCTTGAACTTAACCTAAATTTTGCCTAAATTTTCGATTTTTGAGCATGTGAGGTGAGTAAACCTTGCCCTAAGTGTAAATTGAGCTTGAATTCATTTAAGTTATTGTTGATTGATGTTCGTAGTATCGTTGTGATTATATGAACTCAATAAATACATGTTTGATTGAATTTTTGCGAAATTGGTAGCTAGGGTTGGTACGTGAATAGGAAGAAACGAAATTTGGTTGAAAATGTGAAAATAATTGGGTTGTGCATGTTGAATGAGGTGAATTATTTGTCAATATAGATGAATATGCTAAATAAACAAGGGAGTTTTCGGGGAAATGAAATTGGTGAATTGCATAGGTTGTTATTGTTGAGAAAAATTTTGGCTAAGTGCTATGTGATGTAATGGAATCGATGGTGAAATTGTGATTAGTTGTACGAAGTCTGAGTAGTACATAGTAATTATTCCATCGACTTATTTGAATGCATGAGGCATGTTGATTGATAAAAATTGGAAAAAAATGATTGTCTTGCTGAATTGTTTTCATTGTGGCTTAAGACTAAGTGTGGGGTTGCCTAGCTCAACCCAACCTTAGTCGAAGTTAATTTTTGACTTGAATAACATTGGGACTGTCTGTTTGATTTGACAGGAATGATGTCAAGCAGGCAAGACAAAGGAAAGGGCGCATCTACATCAGGCACCGGGAGAAAAAGGATTAGACTGGGAAAAGCAGTTCCAGCAGCACCAGCGGTTCCGCGCGGCCAACGCTGTCAATACGGAACCCGATGGGTGACTGACGAAGGGAAGAAATGGTATGCAAAGCACAAGGAGACCAAATACTTCCCTGAGGAGCACATTGCAAGGGAGCCACTTGCACAGGAATTCCCTAGAATAGTACACCGGATTGACGATGTCGAGCTAAACTTCATCTTCGAAGAGCCTAAGGAGTGCAATCTCCATTTAATTTGGAAGTTCTATGCAAACTGGAACCCGACACTCCGCAGTCACACTGTCAAGATAAGGGGGCAGGTTGTCACCTTTGAGCCCCATCACCTGAATGCCATATTGGCGGTGCGGGACACAGACGCCCATGTACTCCGGTAGCTGAACATAACTCCACCCTATGCTGATATCAGAGGCACTCTGTGTGGAGCCCGTTCGACAGCACGGTGTAGCAGGCACAAGGAGAGGGGCTACCATTGGACACTGCCTTACTCTCAAATAAACAAGGAAGCCAGGATTTGGCTTAAAATTGTGTGTTCCTACCTGATCCTGGGGGTTCACATGACAAATGTCACTCGGGATCGTGTGTGTTTGTTCTATGCCCTGATGAAAGGGCTGGAGATAAATGTTGGGGCGCTGATCATCTCCGCCATGAATAGGGCCATTTGCATCAAGGGCACAGGTATGGGTTTGGTGGTTTGCTGACCACTTTTCTGAGGGGCCTTGATATCGAGGAAGAGGTCTTGGACTACATCCCGCAAATGGATAGGCGTGCCTTGGACGTCACCAAAACCAAGGCACCCGACACCACTCATGGACCAGTTCTCACATAGCCGAGCATCATGCCAGGGATGATCAGTATATGGCCCGCATGTACGGGATGCAGATGCTGTAGTTGCGCATAGGCGGGAGGCCAGCAACAGAAGATGAGCTATGGCAGCTCGACTTAGATTACCCCTTTGATGAAAATACCCGAGCTCTATGCCGAGTGGGGCCAGCTTTTGTGGAGCCTGTAGATGATGACGTCCCCATTGATGAGGAGACACGCCATGATGACTCAGATGTTGAGTCAGATGAGGACAGCGGGGGCGATTCAGATATGGGGGACGAGGCAACGACACCTGATGAAGAAGTTGAATACTTCGATTGATCAGGGAGTTTCACCACCTACTCTTGTGCTATGTTGAATTTTGTGAACATTGGGGACAGTTTTCGGTTTAAGTGTGGGGTGGGAGTAGTTAGGTGCCAGTTGTTTTGTTGTTGTTTATGTTTTTGTCGTGCTGTTGTGCCTGTGAAAAAAAATTGTGACCCTGTGATTTTGTGCGTATGTTTTGTATTGTAATTCAGCGTTGTAATGAATGTTAAGCTGTTGTGTGCTGTGTTGAGTTGTTGTTAGCTAGTTGTGTAAATATTTTTGTTTTCTATCGAAATTATTGAAATTTTTTTAAAAAAAATTTTTTGAATTTTTTATGATTGGGTTTCTCGGCCTTTGTTTTTGGTGCTTTTACCGAGAATAGTCCCATTGAACTGAAGTCGTAAATAGTGATCGTTCCCTATGATGGATGCATGACGACCTTAAGGGAAATGTAGTCGATAGGAGTAGTTTTGGTCTTTTCTTTTATTTTCTTTCTTTTGTTTGTTTCCCAAACGTGTCGTTACTTTATGGTTCGAAATTCGTGTTGCATGTTGTACATGATATTGAGATGCAAAGATGATTCGTATGAAAGCATCCAAATGTGAAACATGTTGAGACACCTAGGCCATATAGTTCGATTTGGTGTGATTGAGGCTTAATATTTAATTCTTGTAATTAGCTGATTGAAGAGTCTGTGAATATGTCTTGAGTTGAGCATGTGCAATGAGTGTGAGGTGAGGTTTCGATTCTTCCATGCTATTGTGAAGTGTCTAGAAC
This sequence comes from Datura wrightii, assembly GCA_035772735.1. Taxonomy (NCBI): domain Eukaryota; kingdom Viridiplantae; phylum Streptophyta; class Magnoliopsida; order Solanales; family Solanaceae; genus Datura; species Datura wrightii. The sequence continues at coordinate 163,611,723 of JASDFA010000018.1, read as the reverse complement.
TTTCCTGGTGTGTGTAGGAAACAAAATGAAGGATGTGTAGTGTAGGAAAGGAAGTGGGCATTTCTTTGATTTAACCGAAAGTTTTTCCATTATCATACCTACCTTGAATGTACATCCTAGTTAGCCCCATTGAGCCTTTAGCCTATTTTTTCTTTCGTGAAGAGGTAGAAATTGAGCTTAACCCATTCATTTCATTATCCGTGAATTTGATCCAAAACTCTGAAGCGCTCAAGAAAAATAATTTTCCCACAGTGTCAAGGAGTGAAAAGTGTGAAAAGAAAGGAAAGTGGAAGTGGTGAATGTAAAGCTAAGGTCAAAGATGCACTTGCCGAATTTAAATAAAATGAAGATGTATAACTAATCTTTGTTATTAAGTCGAGTGTGCTTAAAAAAATGGGAAAAAAATAAAGAAAAACTTCAAGAATGGGAGGATGAAGGAAGAAACAATGCCCATAATGATGGTGGGATGTATTGAAAAGCGCTTAAGGAGGCTAGATGATATTATTGGTTATCCCAGTATTTACTAGTTCCTTAACTTACATTACAGCCCGTTAAGTCCTACGTTGTCACGCGCCGCCTTGGGGGGTATGACTGGCACCTGGTGCCGTATTAGGATCTGAACTGCTAGACTGTTGAGCCTAAGCACTTCTGGTGCCTGGCTAGCTCTCACTCTGGATTCAAGGAAACAACGGCTATATAACGGCTATAAATACAGCCTCCAACCGACTAGGCCTATAGCCACCTGTACTATAACATCAGCTAACCAGAATCACATATATATGGGGGAGCCTAAGCGGGCCGACAAGGCCACCATGCTGTCTAGTTAACTCTAAATCAATATAACAAATGCTGAACAACTACGTGACCGGCAAGGTCACCACTACTGACCGGATAAAGGCCTCACGGCCAACATAAACAACTAAACATACGCACGGCCGCACACGACCGGCACAACTAACCATAGGGAAATATATACAGACTGCAAGCCTCTAAGAATATTGAAAATATGGTCGGGACAGGGCCCCGGCCTACCCATACTGTACAACAAAAGAAAAGGAATAAACCTCTAGCTATCTAGCTCCGGATGACTAGAGCTGATGACCCTGTGAGCTGGCTGGAATCACGAGGTATTGGCTCCTCATCTATGAGTACCTGCAGGCAAGTAATGCAACACCCCAAACGGGAGTCAGTACCACTGGTACTGAGTATGTCAAGCAACAAATGAAAAATATCTGAAAACAATAATACAACTAATGGAACTGAAACAGAAAGAAATAGACTGAAACTGACTAAAATGTAAAGCTAAGCCTGTTCTCACTATGCTGGAAAGAGTAGGAGTCATACCTAGAAATGTAACACTTTACTATTGATCTACTCGTATCTAGAGTAATGTGGCATAACATAACATAGCATGACATAGCATAGCACATACACAAACCTTACCCGGCCCCCATAAGCCAGGAGGTACAATCAACATGCAATCTATACCCCTACCCCGGTTGTCCCATCTCCTATAATACCTATAAGCATCCTGCCGATCCCCTGGGTATGCACTTGGGCTCGCTGAGCCCCTGACTATAACTGTACCTGAGTCCGGAGGACTCCTGAATCAACACCCCGAGCGTACCCGCTCGACGGGGGTGTATAAAGGCCGACCAAGGCATAATATGGGGAAACCGGCATCCCATCTTCGTCCCCTGTGGGACGGCATGCCACTCCATAGAGTGACGTATCCTCGCCCTCTGGCGGACGAGTCGATATAGCTATTAACCCTGGGGCGGTCATGAATGCTAGGTAATCCAACCCCAAGACAATACAGTGGTCTCAACTAGTAATACTAACTGCGTATACCACATGCTGAAGCTAGTGATGATGATATATCTGTACATATTATATGCTGAACTAGTGATAGTGATATGTATGTATTTAATACATGCTGAGATTGATAATAGTATATGTATATAATCTTCTGTCATACTGTGCTGAGTCTAATGTTGAACAAGATATAGTTTTTCTGCTGGGAATCATGTTGTATAACTGAGTTTCATAGTAACATGTTTTACTATTTCTAACATGCTTTCTAAACTTCTTTTTAATCTACCATTCTACTTCTGAGATACCTTGCAGATACTTATATTGCTTTACTAAGTTTCAACTGAACACGATAATATCCTAACATACTTTACTAAATCACATACCGGGCATGCCGTATAGTTCCTAACACTTTGTATTAAAATTTATATTGTGCTAGTGAGTTTCACGCTATATATAACATGATGCTTCCAATATCATACTTATATTCATACAAAACATAACACATGACTTTTGAAACATTCTACTGGCCTTTGAACTATTTTACTATACCGAGACTACTAACTTGCCAAGGAAACTAGCTTTACATACCTTCGCTTCTGATTTCCCGACTAACTGGCGTAGCTCGATCAGTATTTTCACTAATTCTCCCAACTTCATCCATATATATATCAATTAGGACTAAATACACTAATATTCTGGAAGAACATAACATTTTTAATATATATATAGCCAAAACTTTGCTTATCAAAAAAACGGTCGAAAACTCGCTATTTCTCGGAAGTCCAGAAGGGAGAAATACTCACTTTAGCGCTAGGAGTATATTGACACTAATTTGGAGCAATTCCACTTACCTTAGTTCAGTATCACGACGATTCGCCGGCCGAATTTCACGAAACTAAATCCGTAGGAATGCTCCTTGCTGCTTAATACCTCAGTATCTGGAGTTAATTTCAGTTTGGACCGCATTTGACGGCGTAATCGAATGAATATATATCTTAAACCTTCATTCCTCTCTGTTCTCTGTCGTGTTCTTTGGAAATTATAAGTTAATTTAAGCAAAAACCAAAGTTTGGAGGCTTTTATACTTGGGGCTGCACCTCACCTCCATGACACGCTGTGTATTGTGGAGCCTAGCCTCCGTGACACGCTGTGTATCACGGAGGTAAGCCTCTGGACACTCTGCCCATCGCAGAGGGGGTCTGCCAGCCTTCTCTTGCAATGGTTCGACGTGTCATTTATCCGGTCTTTCCTCGGGCCTTTTCCTAGCATGTATGGCATTCAAAAGCTCTTAACCAACATGCGAACAGGCCATCTACATGTCGAGAATTTACCGGGTGTAACATACGTGATCTTACATCATGCTTCCTTATATTAGTGGAGTAATACACTAGAGGCAAGCCTATGGTTAATGACATGATGCATGTGAATTCTTTGGGAGAGAGAGCGAAATTGTGTTCATATACCCCTACATGTAATGCTTTGGAAATCATATTATTGAAAAGGGGGAAATTCTCTTGTGTTGTGAGGGCACATGCTTGACGAGAGATTGAATTATGTCGGATTTCTTGATCAGTTGATTTGCATGAGTTTTCCAAGATCGAGAGTCGATTCTTGAGTCTAGGAGGTCTTAATGTGGTGACTGTCATTGTAGTGAAGATACTAAGCATGTTTTCTTAATTATTTGCTATAGTAAATAATCGGTATAACCGTAGCTTGACTTGTCGAGCCAAAGTAGCCATGCGTAGGTGTCAATTGCATGAGATGTGAGATTATTGTTTGAGGATGAACAAGGTTTTAAGTGTGGGGTAAGTGATCTTGGGCAAAATTATATGCCCAAGTGATGCTCAAATGATCTATTTCGTCTTGTTTATCTATCGTTATTTGTACATTCTCATGTGATTTATAGTTAAAATGTGAATTTATACTAACCAACAGGATTAGTGTTGTTTTGCAGGAAAAATGTAATTTTAGGAAGCTAAGTTGCATATTGGTGAAAATCGGGACTGGACTCGGAAGCGAGCAGTGAAAAAGGTCAAGGAAAAGCAGCAAATATAGGGGCTCCGTGATGGAGCCGTTCACGCTGCCATCGCGGAGGCAGTCTGCTTCGGATGATTTATTTTGGCAAATTTCCAGTGAAGGTTCGCGACGGCGCCGTGGCACGTTGGCCAAGCCCCGCTTTACATGTCGTGGCACATTGCCTATATTTACCTGGAACATAAATTTCCAGTGAGGATCCGCATTTGCACCGTGTCACGGAGGAAATGCTCCGCGATGCACTCCGTGACACGTTGCTTGTTATTCAGGGAAAAATTCCCACTAGTCTAAATAGCACACTTAGGTTTATTTTTAATAATTCTGACTTAGTTGAGCAAGGACGTGGGTTACAGGCAGTTGAGGGGACGAAAATTTCGTAGGGTTCTTCTCTAACTCTTTCTCCTTTATTTCAATTGTTTGTATGATTTATACTCATTTGATGATGTTTAATCCACAAATGAGTGGCTAAATTCACTTCTTGCTGAGGTTAAGAACATTTGTAGTGGAATGTAATTGTTGATCATTTTGGTTTTTCATCTTTTCTTCCATGGTTATTCTATCAATTCTTGTTATTACTGCATTAATGTCTGGCCAATGTTAATGTATATCTAAAAAATCCAGTTTTATCTTGAAAAAGAAAGAAATTGAAAAGTTGTGAAGTACTAGGATATGATCTCTTCATAGTTTGGGAAAATTGAGAATTGATTTACCTTCAGAATAGAAATATATCTAAAAGTCGTATTAGTCAATTAAGGAATCAGTTTCGTATGGCTAGAACATGAAATTCTTTTATCACAGAAATGTAGGTTGAAGCTTCATGATTCTTAAGTTGGGTAGAATACGAAAGTTTCTCTCCATAGGCAATAATTCTTGGCTAGCAACCGAAGGAAGGATTAACCGAATTGTATCAATAAATTACTTCCCTACATGTTCGTTTTGGCCTTAGCTTGCTCATTACTGTAGTTTAGACTCACTTTATCATTTTGTCTTAGATTAGTATAAATTAGGAAACCAACTCTCAAAATCTTCTTTAAATTGTTGTCTGCATTTTTAGAGTTAGAGTTCATTAATACTTAATTCGATTATTACCTTGGTTCAGTCCCTGTGGGATCGATACTTGGCTTACTTTAGCCATTTTACTACTTGTTCGACCACGTGCACTTGCGTGTAGTTGCGAAACGCACCGAACACATTCGTCCTCGAATGTAACTTCTACTTACGAGAATTTCAACTTACTTGATTAATTTCTAGAAAAAATTTTTGGCAGAGTTTCCTCTGTAATATGGACTATCTCAAAAACCCTGAAACTCAAAAAAGTCCAATACAAACACTTCACGTAATACTATAACATTCATTTCATTAAACTGAAGTCAATATCTCACTTTTGCACACGAATATAAAGAAACAGTAATAACAACATACCTCTGGCTGACTAGGTCTGAAATAACTGAGGATGTCTGACTTTCATATCTTCCTCTGCTTCCCAAGTCATCTCCTTTCGGTTCCTATTTCGCCAGAATACTTTGACAGAAGCAATGTCCTTAGTTCTCAACCTGCGAATTTGCCTGTCTAGTATGGCTACCGGAATCTTTTCATAAGCCAGCTCTTCCGTAATCTGGACATCCCGAACTAGAAGAACTCTGGAGGGGTCTCCTATATACTTCCTCAAATTGGATGAACAGACTCTAATTCTAGAGGCAAGTTCAACTCGTATGCCACTTGGCCTATTCTTCGATGAACTGATAAGGCCCAACAAATCTTGGGTTGAGCTTACCTTACTTGCCGAATCTCATCACCCCTTTCATTGGAGAAACTTTTTAAAACACCCAGTCATTCACCTTAAATTCCAGGTATTTGCGCCGCACATCAACATACGATTTCTGGCGGCTCTAGGCAGTTAGTAGGCATTCTCTGATAAGCTTTACCTTTTCTTCTGACTGATGGATAATATCCAGCCCAATCAGCGCTGATTCTCCTACTTCAAACCAGCCAACCAGCGATCTTCTTTTTCGCACATACAAAGCCTCATAGGGCGCCATCTGGATAGCTGAGTGGTAATTGTTGTTATAAGCAAACTCAATAAGTGGTAGGTTCTCATTCTAGCTACCTCCAAAGTCCAATACACATGCTCGTAACATATCCTAGAGCGTCTGAATAGTGCATTCTGCCTGCCCATCTGTCTGAGGGTGGAATGTTGTGCTCAGATTAATATTTGTTCCCAGGCCTCTCTGAAATGATCGAAAAACGTTAGCTGTAAATTGCGCCCCTCTGTCAGATATGATGGATACTGGAACACCGTGCAGTCTGACTATTTCTCTGATATACAACTCAGCATAATCTTTAGCAGAGAAAGTAGCCCTTACTGGTAGAACGTGGGATGATTTTCTCAGTCTGTCAACAATTACCAAAATCGAGTCATTTCTATGTCTGGTACGGGGTAATCCTGCTACAAAATCCATATTTACTGCTTTCCACTTCCAAAGAGGCATAGCTATGTCTTGAGTTAATCCGCCTGGTTTCTGGTGTTCTGCTTTTACTTGCTGGCAGTTAGGATACTGGGCTACGAATTCTGCTATTTCCCTTTTCATACATGGCGACCAGTAGATTTCTTTAATATCATGGTACATTTTTGTTGCGCCTGGGTGGAGAGAATAGAGAGCATAATGTGCCTCGTTCATAATCTACTGGCGAAGCCCTGAAATATCTAGAACACAAAGGCGACCTTTACATTGCAACACTTCATCCTCAGTTACCTGAAAATCCGACACTTTTCTTTGTCGAACACTGTCCCTAAGATGAACTAGGTGAGGATCTTAGGGACAACTATTGTCAACACTGCGGTGTTCTAAATTACCGCTCTATTGTCCTCTGTTTCTGCTACACGAATGACTAAACTGGCTATCTGGTGTATTTCTCGGGCCAATTCCCGCTGCTCGGGCTGCAAGTACGCCAAACTTCCCATGGACTTACGTCTAAGGGCATCTGCTACCACGTTGGCTCTACATGGGTGATACAAAATATTTACATCATAATCTTTCAACAATTACAACCAGCGACACTGTCGTAAGTTCAACTCTCTCTGGGTGAAGATATACTGCAGGCTCTTATTTTCGGTGAAAACATCCACATGAATGCCATACAAGTATGTCTCCATATCTTTAGGGCGTGAATCACTGCGGCTAGATCCAGGTTATGGGTAGGATAATTATTTTTGTGTTTCCTCAGCTATCTGGAAGCATAGGCAATTACTTTACCATGCTGCATCAACACACATCCTAACCCGATACCCAAAGTATCACAATAAATTACATAACCCTCTGTACCTTCTGGCAATGCTAACACTGGGGCAGAGGTCAACCTGTCTTTCAATTCCTGGAAACTGTGCTCACATGCCTCCGTCCACTGAAACCTTACTGCTTTTTGCGTCAACTTAGTCAGAGGTGCCACTATGGTGGAGAATCCTTCAACAAATCTTTTATAGTAACCTGCTAATCCCAGAAAACTGCGGACTTTGATCGGAGTGGTAGGTCTAGGCCACGTTTTTACTGCTTTTATTTTCTGCCTGTCTACCTATATACCAGCATCTGACACAATATGCCCCAAGAAAGCTACTGAGCTTAGCCAGAATTCACATTTAGAAAACTTGGCGTATAGCTGGCGGTCCTTGAGAATCTGGAGCTCTGTCCGCAAATGATCCTGGTGGTCATCCTTCGAGCGAGAATACACCAGGATGTCGTCAATAAACACTATGACGAACAGGTCCAGGTATGGTATAAAGATGCTGTTTATCAGGTCCATAAATATTGTTGGGGCATTCGTCATCCCAAAGGACATAACTAAGAATTCAAAATGGCCATACCTGGTCCGGAAGGCAGTATTTGGAATGTCTCTTTCACGAACTTGAACCTGATGGTATCTGGACCGTAAGTCAATCTTGGAGAAATATCTGGCCTCTTGTAACTGGTCAAAAAAATCATCTATTCTGGGAAGCAGATACTTATTCTTGACCGTAACCTTATTCAATTGCCGGTAGTCTATACACATGCAGAGTGAGCCATCCTTCTTTCTCACAAATAGAACTGGCGCACCCCTAGGTGAAGTACCCGGCCTGATAAAGCCCTTATCTAACAGATCTTTCAGCTGCTCCTTTAATTCTCTGAGTTCAGCAGGAGCCATACGAAATGGAGGAATTGATATGGGTTGAGTTCCTGGTAGTAAATTAATTGCAAAATCTATTTCCCTTACTGGGGGAATACCAGGTAACTCATTTGGAAATACATCTGGGAACTCATTCACCACTGGAACAAACTGGAGAGTCGGAGGCTCTACTCGAAAATACTGAACTCTTACAATGTGGTAAATGCACCCCTTAGCTATCAACTTTCTCGCCTGAAGATAGGAAATAAACCTACCTTTTGGCGTAATTATACTAACCTTCCACACTCATACTGCCTCTCCTGGAAAGTGGAATCAGACTATCTTGGTCCAGCATTCTACATTTGCATAGCATGGAGCCAACCAATCCATACCCATAATGGCGTTGAAATCAACCATCTCTAATTCTACCAGATCTACTGTGGTCAGACAATCAGCAACCTCTACTGTACACCCTCGATAGACCCTTCTGGCTATAATGGAGTCACCGACGGGTGTGGATACTGCAAAGGGTTGCTCAAGCAACTCTGGTGCAACACTAAACTTTCGAGCCACAAATGGAGTAACATAGGACAAAGTAGATCCTGGATCAATCAATACATAAGCAGGGCATGACCAGATAGTCATCCTACCTGTCAAAACATCAGGTGACACTTCTGAATCCTGCCTCCCTGGTAAGGCATATGTGCGGCTTGGACCCACACCTACACTGGAAGCCCCTAATCTGCCTGTTGAAACTGAGGGCCTGCGCCCTGCCGAGGATACTGAAGCTCATGACCTTGCATATGCCCTGTCCTTTATATCTCGGTCCTCCTGACCTCTGGCTGGAATTTCTCTTATCAGATGACCCTCATGGCAACAAATATAACATCCGGTGGAGCCATACCTACATGCTCCAAAATGGCGTTGACTGCATATAGGGCAAAGTGGTAAGGTATACCTACCCTGCTCCTCCCTCCTCTGTAGTGGTGAATCTGCAGTTTGCGAGCCTCTGCCGGTCTCTGACTGCCCCCTGTGGCTAAATCTTCCCCTCTGCAGCTGTGGTAGAGGCGGGGGTCTGGGCGGCCTATCTAACAATCGCAGCCTAGGTCCTCCCCTATCCTCCCTCTATAACTCAACTGGCCTATCCCTGCAGCGCTGTTCCTGACTGGTCCTCCTGATCTCTCGCTGCCACTGCCTGATGCCCTTAATATTCTGGGTGAATGCCTGAACTCGGGGCAATATTCACGTCCTCTCATAGTGTAGCCATAATACAAGTCTCAACATATTATGGATTCAACCAATGATGAAGCGGTGTACTCTGGATGCCATGGTATCAACAAAGGATGGTGCATACCGGGCCAAAGAATCAAACGGCAAGGCATATTCCCGAACACTCATGACCCCCTTCTCTAAATGTAAAACCTTATCCACTCGGGCCTATTGGATCTTCCATGGCAAATAGTGATCCAAAAAAGCTCCTGAGAAGCTGGACCAGGTTGGAGGGGAAACATCTCTCCCTCGGGACCTTTCCCAGCTTTCATACCACAACACAGCTATATCCCATAACTAGAATGCTGCCAATTCAAACAATTTTGTAGGCGAGGCATGCATAACCCTGAAAACTCTCTGCATCTGGTCTAGAAAATCCTGAGGGTCCTCTGTCTGGTCCATACCTGTAAACTGTGGGTGATTCAGAGCCAAAAATTCTCGGACCCTCGAACTACCGGGCCCTCTTGACTACTCTGAATTGTAGACGGCATCGGCTGACGCTGAGCAGCCATCATTTCTGCTAAAATGACTATCGCACTCCTAACCTCCTGGTTGGAAGGTATCGGTATAGAGCTTGCTGGAGGTGGTGTCGCCCCAAGTGGCTCCTGATGTGGTGGAGACTGCTGAGAAGATTGAGACGATGCCTCTGTATTGCCCTCTGACCGGGATGATTCTAAACAAGGGTGAGGCATCCTGCTGGTGTCTTCCCCTGCTGCAGTGTCCAATCTCCGAATGGTGATAGGATGTCGCTGGTCTGAAATTTTATCTGTAACCAAAGAATATAATAAGCTCTAGGGACTCAACCCTATACTATACCGCTTTACAGCATGACTAAATAAGAATAAAAAGCAATCATCCTATCATGCCTTGCAGCCTCCTGCCTATAGTATGTGGTGCACAACACATCCATAGGCAATAGTCTACTTAGCATGGCTTGAAGACTCCTTAGGATACGACCTGCTCTGGTACCAAGTTTGTCACGCCCCGCCTTGGGAGGCATGACTGGCACCTGGTGCCCTACTACGATCTGGAATGCTGGGCTAGCTGAGCCTAAGCTCTTCTAGTGCCACGCTAGCTCTAACTCTGGATTCAAGAAAACGACGGGCTATATAACAGCTGTAAATACAGCCTCCAGCTGACTAGGCCTATATCCACCTGTAAGCAAACAACAGCTACCCAGAGCAACTGAATTAATAGGGAACCTATATAGGCAGACAAGGCCACCATGATGTCTAGTTATTTCTCAATCAAGAAAACAAGTGCTAAACTGCTACATGACCGGCAAGGTCACCACTACAAACTGAATAAGACCCCACATGGCCATCATAAATAAACTAAAACATACACAAGGCCTCACACAATCGGTACAGCTAACCACAGGGAATGTACAATCTACAAGCATCTAAGAATATTAATAAGATGGTCGGGACAGGGCCCCGACCTACCCATAATGCACAACAAAGAAAAGGAATAAACCTCCAGCTGTCTAGCTCCAGATGACAAGAGCTGATGACTCTGTGTGCCAGCTGGAACCACGAGGGATCAGCTCCTCGTCTATGAGTACCTGCAGGCAAGTAATGCAGCGCCCCAAAACGGGTGTCAGTACCGTTGATACTGAGTATGCAAAGCAACAACTAGAAAATAACTGAAGATAAGCAATATCACTTATAGAACTGAAATAGAAAGAATAAGACTGTAACTGACTGAAAGTATGAGTTTAAGACTGTCCTCAACTATGCTTAAAGGAGTAGGAGTCGTACTTGGTAACGTAGCATTCTATTGTCTGTCTAGTCATAACTAACATAAGATGGCGTAATATAGCATAAAATAACATAGCATAGCACACATAAAACTTACCCGACCTCCATAATCAGGGAGGTACAACCAACACACAATCTATACCCCTACCCTGGTCATCCCATCTCCCCTAGTAACTATAAGCATCCTGTTGGTCCCCTGGGTATGCACTTGGGCTCGCTTAGCCCCTGACTATAACTGTACCTGAGTTCGGAGTACTCCTGAATCAACACCCCGGGCGTACCCGCTTGACGGGGGTGTATAAAAGCCGACCAAGGAAAAATATGGGGAAACTGGCATCCCATCTTCGTCCCCTAAGGGACGGCATGCCACTCCATTGAGCGACATATCCTCGCCTCTAGCGGATGAGTCGATACAAGTATTAACCCTGGGGCGGTCATGAATGCTAGGTAATCCAACCCAAAACAATACAGTCAAGTCTCAACTGATAATACTAACTGCATACAATACACGCTGAAACTAATGATAGTATGTGTGTATATACAATACATGTTGAAACTGATAGTGGTATATATATAATTTCTATCATACTGTGCTAAATCTGATACTGAAACAAGATATAATATTTCTGCTGAGAATCATGTTGTATAACTAAGTTTCATGGTAAACATGACTTACTATTTCTAACATGCTTTCTAAAATTCATTTTAATCTACTATTCTATTTCTGGAATACTTTACGGTAACTTATATTGCTTTACTAAGTTTTGGCTGAACACGATAATGTAAGACATACCTCACTAAATTACATACTGGACATACTGTACTGTTTCTGAAATTTCCTGCTAGAGTTGATATCGTGCTAGTAAGTTTCATGCTACGCATAACATGATGTTTCTAACATCGTGCTAAAATTCTTACTAAACATAATATGCGGCTTCTGAAACATTCTACTGGCACTTGAACTATTTGACTATACCGGAACTACTAGCTTGCCAAAGAAACTTGCTTTACATACCTTGTCAGTTAACTTTCTGAGTATCTAGCATAACTCGACAAATTTTCAGCTATTTCTTCCAACTGCATTCATATTCATAGCAATTAGAACTAAATTCATCGATATTCTGGAAGAAAATACTACTTTGAATATATATATAGCCCAAACTTTTACTGATCAAAAAACAGTCGAGAACTCGCTATTTCTCAAAAGTCCAGAAGGGAGAAATACTCACTTTAGGGCTAGGAGTATATTGACACTAATTTGGAGCAATTCCACTTATCTTAGCTCGGTAGGACGATGATTCGTCAGCCGAATTTCACGAAACTAACTCCGCAGGAATGCTCCCTGTAGCTTAATACTTCACTACCCAGGATTAATTTGAGTTTGAATTGCGTTTGACGGCGTAATCGGATGGAATTTATATCAAACCCTCGTCTCCCTCTTCTCTCTGGTCATTTTCTAAAAGTTAAGAATGGAAAATGAAATAAAAAACTGAAGTGGGGCTTTATATACTTGGGCCTGGACACCCCTCCGTGGCACGTTGGCGATCACGGAGGGGCCTCCTCCGTGGCACGCTGCCATCGCGGAGGGGGTCTGCCCGGCCTCCTCCTGCGATGGTTCGATGCGTCGCTCGTCTGGTCTTTCTCTGGGCCTTTTTCTAGCATGTATGGCATTCTAAAACTCTTAACCAACATGTTAGTAGGCCATCTACATGTCAAAAATTTATGGGGTGTAACAATTGACCCATAATCTGCCAGCTGTCACAAAATCATAGCACGACTCGTACAATCCTCTTACGACTCGTGGTATCTTCCCGTACTGACCAGGTCCAAAACCTCCAACCCTCTTACTATTTTTACGAATCTTACTATGATCCGAAACACGATTCTACGAGTCGTACCATCACTCGTACCATCAATCACTGGATAACTCCGAAGACTAGCTACAACTCCTGATCATAGGTTGTACCCACATACTATAAATCATAGTGGGGACTCGTAGTTTGGTGAACCAAAAATCTCTAACCTGATCCACGGGTCTTCCTACAACCCGTACTACCAACCTATGACTCGTAGGTTGAGTCGTTTTGAGGAAAAATGTGGATTTTCTGTTGAACTCATCTTCAATCCTATCATCTAGTCTTAGGAACCTTTGGGGTATTATAATGAGTGTGACACTTATATATTATATAATACTGATTTTATTTATTATTAAATAATTTTTAAGCCTGGGGTACATAATCTATTTTGTAGAAGGTGAAAATCATTTGTTCGTTACATTGGTATTATGGTAGGAGAGGAGCTGCATTTTAAGTATAATCCTAGTTATGGTGAGAATTGTTTAATTTTTAATGTTACAAAGTGTTGATCTATGTTTCTTGTTAAACAAAATGTATTGTTTCTCCTATTTATTTTTATCATCATTAATAGAATTATCTTTTTTATCTCTATATTTTTAGTATTTATAATAATTTTAAATCTTTTTTTTACTAACAAATCAGAAGTTATGCCTGAGGTTACAAATTATGCCACCAAGATAGTATTTGAACTATTTAAGTGACAAATTAAACTAACGCCGTTAGTTATGAGTTTAATTGTACAAGTTGTGCCTTTTATGGTACAAATAAAAATGAAAAAAGATTGTATTAGATTAATTGCGTATCTTTTCAGTTACACAACTTATGGATGAAAAATTGACCAAATCCTACCTACAAGGGGATGATTTCGTATGTTTAAGATTTTTCACGTACTAAAGTTTCTTTAATTCATTTCATTCCTATTTTGGGCGTTATATTTGTAATAATACTAATTAATTTAATTTTATTCCATTTTAAAAAAAATGACATTATGACTCAAAAGGTACAGATTAAAAAAAATCACGCCCTAAGGCATAAGCTCAATTGCACAAATTGTGTTTTTTTACGGTGTAAATGAAAATAAAAAAATAATACACTAGTTACACATCTTTTTTGTCACACAATAGATCTTAATAATAAAGAACAATTTGAATATCTATTTCTACTAAAAAAGTAGTAGTAATACATATGAAGAGATGTAAATAATAAAGAATGATGCGACTCAACTCATCATTTCAATTAATAAAGAACAATTTGAATATCTATTTCTACTAAAAAAGTAGTAGTAATACATATGAAGAGATGTAAATAATAAAGAATGATGCGACTCAACTCATCATTTCAATTAATAAAATGGTAGTAATATTATAAATTCAAATATAGATATACGTACCACTCTTTTATAATTTTCACACCATCTCATTATATATTTACCACAACATTACATTGTAAAATCATGACTAGAGGGCACAATTTATTTCAGAAAGGCATAAATTTTTGATATAGAAAGTTTTAATCATGAAAAAAATGAAATTACACCCCAAAGGCACAAGAAGGCACACCTCATAGATCCACATAGAAAAAAAATTAAATTACGTCTAAATTCATAAGTTATGCCATAAAGCATAAGTTGTAGATGTAGGAAGTTTAAAAATAAATTATGACCAAAATGAGCTATTTATTTATATTTTAAGTTTTTACAATGATCGTGAATTTTTTTCTTATTGTTTTCATTGCACTAGTTTATTTTTAAAAAACTAAAAAAAAAAGAGATAATTTTAATGCATTAATTATTATAGCCATGACAGAATGTGTATCTTTTCAACCACAGAATATATTTTCAAATAATAGAAAATGATTTGGCTATTCATTTCTACTAAAAATATAGTAGTAATAAATTTGAACAGATGTAAAGAATAAAGAACGATGCGGCACGACTCTTCATTTCACCTTGAAAGTAGTAGTAATATTTTTCTAATTCAACTATAAATATACATTCGCAGATTACTTAATTTTCACACCATCTCAGATTCTCATTACTTATTTACTAGAAGTGTAGATATTTGAAATGGATAATGAAAATGGCAGTGCTGCATGGGATTACACCATCCTTAGGGACGATGTCAAAACTCTCCGAAAATTTATTGATCGGTTGTTTGATGAATTATAGATGTTAAGGCATGCTCTTCTTGACAGTATTCACTCTATACAAGCTTTGATTGAGGGAGAAGTCGATTACCCTCTCAACGGTGACAACAACGATAATTAGTAGTAAATTTTTTATGTTTATATTTTTATATTTTAGCTTTTGATGTCTATCAAAAACTTTAATATACCGTTCCATGTAAGTTTTTGCGTTTCTATGTTATTTAATATATAATATGCTAAGTTTTTATTTAGTTTTTTCTACTATATATATTTTCAATTTAAATTTTTTTATTTTTTCTTATTTTACGGTATGTTCAACATTTAAAAGAAATTGATATCATTCACCAAAATGATTAAGTTATGGCACAAGGCATAACTTATTGATATAGGAAGTTTTAATAATGAATTAAAAAAATAAAATCACGCCAAAAGGCACAAGTTATGCCAGAAGCACATCTTCCAGATCTACTTTGAAAAAATTAAATCATGCCCAAATGCATAAGTTTTACATGCTTTTAAGTTATGTATTTAAAAAAAATGTTCCCCAAAGTCATACTTTGTATCAGATGACATAAGTTGTAGACATAGGAAGTTATTCATTAAGATTAAAAAAAAAGAAATCATGAGCAAAAGACACAATATATTGTAGAAGGCGTAACTTATTAATATAAGAAGTTTTAATCATGTTGAAAAAAAATAAAATTATGCCCCAAAATCTGAAATTATTTTGTATAAGTAGTGGCTTAAGGCGTCATTAATTCCTATTAAGGCACAACTTACTACTTCATTATAAAATAATTTCATAGTTACAATGCGTAGTTCCGAAAAATTTGAGTACTTTCTCAGGCTAAGTATATGCAGTCTTTTTTTTTTTGTGATTGAATTGTCAATATCAACGACACAAGTTAATGAAGATAGAATCAATTTCCTTACTACATGTAATTAGAGAACATCTTCAGTTCTATAAATACTCTTTTATAATGTTCTTGATGAAAATGCACCATAAAAGTAACATTTTATTTTGTTAAGTTATAATACTATTTTCTTAAAATAATATCAAAAATGTCTGACCGTTTCACCAAAAACCTAACCGAATTATAAATTGAGCATGATGATTTCATATGTTTAAAATATTTCATATACTAAAATTTCTTTAGTTCATTTCATTTCTATTGCGCATTTTATTTCTAATAATACTAATTAATTTTATTTTATTACAGATATTTCCAACTTCCATTAACCTTTTCTTCCCAGACAGGGAGTGTGACCGCATTTATATTGCTTAATATTAAAAAACTTATTATAAAATATTTTTTATGCCTGGTGAATATAATCGACTTTGTAAAGGGTTGGGATTTTTTGTTCGTGACATTAGTCTTGTGGAAGAAGAAAATATAAATTTTCGTTATATGCAATCAGGTGATGGTGATTTATTTTTTCTTGCCGCATTGCTCTGATCAATATTTGATCTATGTTTTCTTGGGTCAAAAATTAATATTTCTTTTTTATGTTTTTTTAAATGAGAATTGTATTTTTTATTTCTATATTTTTTGTTTTTTACAATGGCTTTGAATTTTTTTTCTTTTTTTATTCATAACTATCACGACCTGAGTGTGAATTTCGGACCATGACACGGGGCTTAGAATCACGAATGATTCGAAGCTAACCCATGGTTCATACATGGCATGAAAGTGATCATATTTAAAGAGGAATTAAACTTGAACAAGACATAAGCGGAAGTCTGCATGTCATAAAAATATAAGTATAGACAATGAGTCAACAACACTGAACCATCTATACATAACTGTTTGAAAAATCTCTAATCATGAGATGAGACGATGGGACAACACCTCAAGTAGCTCGCTAAGTCTGAAACTAAAAAGACTTAAGAAAAAGAGACATAAACCAAAATTGTTGTCCTCTGCTCATGAGAATTCACCAAAATTGGGATGGTATTGGACTAGAGCGGGAGCGAGCTAACGTCGGGATTTAGACTGGTCATCCGAACCTATATCACGAGATGATATAATATAGAGTATGCAATTAGTACTTTGAATGTATTAAGTATATAAAGTAAAACGGTAGTAAAATTATAGTCTAAAATCATGAGTAGAAGACAAGATAGAACATGGGAGTAAGGGTGACATGCTAAAAATCATATTCTTGAAGTAATTATAATTATGAGATATTCATCATAAGATGAAACACAATGACTCAATGTTTGAAAATAGAAATCATATAATGTATCATATTTGAAATCATAAGTGAAAGCTCATAAACTGATCAATTGGTCAAATATGCTATGAAATATAGTATTATAACTCATGAACATATGCAACTTAAAATATGAGGAACATTGGGAGGCTTTCGTCATAACCGACACAATCATGATAGATCTTACATGATGTCTTAACTATCTCGCTCAAGTAGCTAGAGTTATCCTAATCCTTAGCAGGGCAAAGAATGATAAGGTGTGATATCATTCGTGAGCCCCGTCGGGCTGGGGGAGCACTCCTTAGTGAGGCCCCATATATGAAAATATATATCTATGGTGGCACATAGTTTTGCCTGAACCCTTAGCCTACTCGGTGCTAAACACTATTCCCAAAATTTTCACATGGATCATAATTATTATCGTGAAAACATACTTGATCTTTCATTGGCTAGTTTAAAATCATGAAAGCATAATCATACTTATCATACATGAACTATCCATGGAAATAGTGCCATAATTGGCCATGATACATTAACTTGATTTTTCATGAAATCCAAACATACTTAAATAAGACTTCACAAATTTGAAATCATAAAATCATACGTTTAAGAATTCGTAAACATCCATGCATATTTTGATAATTCATCGTTCTCGAAATATGGGCCCATAAACTTAAAATTCATAAATAATGCATAACAGGAAAAATCACCAAAAACTTGAAATCATGAATTAGTAAAAAATTTGAGAGTCAAATCTGCGCTAATAACCATAATTCATCAATTGGAAAATGAGAGAATTTAACCCATAGGGAGAACATGGATAATTTCGTTGAATTAGGTCAAACCCTAGAATTTTACAATTTAGAACTTGAGAAGTAGAGATCATGGAATTGAACTTAAAAAGGGAATGAGGGTTGAATAATTTTTCCTATTCATAACCCTACATACCTGGGCTTGGAAAATCTCTAACTTGATTGGAGACCTAAAGGGAATTAAGGGGAAGATTGATGAAGAACCCTAGCCTCTCTTAAGGGGATTTGATCTTCACTTAGAGGTGTTAGGAGTAGAATGAGGGATTAGGATTTATAAAACCATTAAAACACCCTTTATGAGTATTAAAATGACTTTGTTCAGGAGTTAGGAACTTAGGAAATTGAGAACACTCTTAACAACCCAATTGTGAATTGGTCTCTGCCAGATCTAACGACTCACCTCACGATCCGTTGGGTCTCATCACAGGTCATTACTCCCGTTACCACAGGGACAAAATATTCATTGTTTGATCTTTTCTTGATGCCTCCACTTAACATTACGTCACGACCCTTTACGAGTCACTTAACCAGTCGTCAAGACTCTCTGAAACCTAATGTCACGATCCGAGCTAGGACCCTGAATCGAGACACGGGACTTAGAACCATGAATGTCTCCAAGCGAACCCACAACATGTGTATCACAACTCGAGAACATAAATTATAGTATAAATCTTGAACTTAAACATGAATGTGCGAAAGTATAAATAGCAAAAACAGAGCACAAGGCTAACGTATATCAACAGTTGAGTCAACTAATATATGTTTGTCTGAAAAGCCTCTAGTCATAGATAGATTGATGAAAAAATTCCCCAACTGGTCTGCTAAGTCTGAAACTGATATGAGATAACAAAAAATAGCTAAAATAATATCCTCGAAAGATGAGGACTCACCAACACTTGGGCTGAACTAGAGTGAGATAGGAGTAGGACTAACGACATGACTGAGTGTAATGCTTATATCTGTATCATTAAATGATACAACATAGAGTATGAGGTCAGTATTTTGAATATACTGAGTATGCAAGGTGAGTAATGCATGCTAGTAAAAACGAAATTCTGAAAACATGAACATAATTCAAGATAGGACATGAGAGTAAGGACAACAATCTAAACATCGTATTCTTAAAGTAATCATAACCATGAGATATTCATCATAAGTTGAACATAATGACCCAAAGTTTAGAAATAGAAAATCATGTAATATACTATACTTGAAATCATACGTGAGAACTCATAAACTGATCAATGGGTGAAATATACTATAAAACATGATATCATAATATATGAACATATGTAACTAAAAACATGAGAAACAATGGGAGGACTCATCATAACCGACACCATCATGATAGAGCTTACATGATGGCCCAACTATCTCGTTAAAGTGGGTAGAGCCGTCCCAAGCTTGCTAAGGCAAGGGATGATGACATGGCATGATATCACTCGTGAGACCCCGTAGGGTTAAACATGAATATATACCTACGGTGGCACATACTTTTGAGAATCGGGGTTTGCTTGAACCCTAGGCTTACTCGGTACTAGACTCTACTCCGCAAAACATACACATATCTCATAATCAATATCGTGAAATCATACATGAATTTCATGGGCTAGTTTGAATCGTCATATACGTGAACATGCTTGAAATACGTGAACTAGACATAAACAAGGGACCATGAGTCAGCCATAGTCATAAACTTGATAATCGTAAAAGTCATGCATACTAGAGAAATTCTCATACTGGAAATTCATAAATTCATGAAGGGTTCTTGTAAAAATAATACATCATGATCATAATACATAACTTAAAATAATAGAATTAATATCATAAGAAATCATGGGATTTCAATAGAAAAGAAAATTTAATCCTAGAAGTTCCTAACAATGCATGATAGAAATTTCATGAAAGAGTTGATAGAATTACAAGACCCAATCATAAAATCATTGATTTGATCAAGAAAGCTAAACCCTTATGAGATTCATGAAAAAATTCAACAATACACAATAAAACCCTAGAAATTAGAAATTAGGGCATGGGGAATGAGAGACCATGATTTCAATTGGAGAAGGGGCATGAGGGTGGAAGAATCCCTCATTGATAAATCCCACATACCTTGATTCACTAATTCTTGACTTATCTTGATACCCAATGGGGATTGGAGAGGATGAGAGTGAAGAATCCTAGATTTCTCTAGCTATACTTAAGAGGTTTTGATCTTGAATTTAGAGGTTTAGGAGTAAAATCAGAGTTTGGGTGATTATCCCCCTTAAAGCACTCCTTTTCAAGCTTAAAATGACGTAGTTTAAGACTTAGGAGCTTAGAAATTATGAAAACCCCCTTACTACTTCGTCTGGGAAGAGGCCAGTGCCAGGTACTCATCCAACGGGTCATCCTACCATACCACGACTCATTGTATCCATCCATCACTAGCACCCTTTTGCCCAGTTCTCAGATCTTCAAACAACGACTAGACAGGATGGGTCTTACATGTAACAACGACCCATCATTCCTTCTCGTCATCACAATTGACACCTTGTATAGCTTCTAGAATCTTCCCAACGCACCCAAACCACGGGTCGTACCTTGTGATGACTAGTCTTTGTACCCATCCATTATTATTGCACCAAACTTCTAACTTCTCTACTTCATTCCACGGTACAAACCACGACTCATTATTTCCTACAATAGGTTGTATCATGACTTGTACTATCCGACCTAGACACACCAGAAATGTACAACGACTCCTGACTATGACCCATTATAGGGACGTATAACTCGTATTATGGCTCGTCATCCCAGACCTTCTTTCGTAGATATGGACCACGGCTCCTAACCACGATCTGTTACTCCAAATCATGACTTATACAATGAGTCATTCTGAGAAAATTTTTAGATTTTTCTGTTGTACATATTCCAAATCTTGAATTTTAGTCTTAGGAAATTTTTGGGTGAAAACATCTCACCCCTTCCCACTTGAAGGGTCACATGACGACCTATCGGGTCACTTGACGAGTCACTTGATGACTCGTTCTATGATCTGGTGCAGGTTTTTCTATTTTCTCCATTTTTGTCCTCGGTTTTGATCCTAGGGACTTTTGGGGTGTTACATTATATCCCCCTTGAAAACATTTGTCCTCGAATGTAGATCAAGCATACTGAAACGCTAGGAAAGGAACTGCAATCCCAAAATTGACTAACCATAGCTGAAAACTAACGGATTGACCGACTTTAGACTGTATACATGCCTAAATTAATTCATAAAACATAATTGCATCCAATGACATGAAAGGAACTGAAAGACATGAACTTTGACATAAAACAGAATAGAGCACTAAGGAGGAAATAGGTACTTCATGCTGTAATTGAGTCGAAAGGGAAAAGATGCAGGTATTTAGGCATCATATCTTCTTTGGCTTTCCATGTAGCTCCTTAAACAAGTTGATTTCTTCATAAGACCTTTACCAAAGATACTTTTTTGTTCCTCAACTTCTAAACCTGATGATTAAGGATCTCAACTGGAACATCCTCATAGGTAAGTCTATCCTTCAGTCCAATTATCTCTACCAAAATAGCTAGAGTTCGGTCACCAATGCACTTTCTCAACAAGGATACATAACAAAATTGGATATACCAAAGCTAACTTCATTGGTAGCTCCAACTCATAAGCCACCTTGCCATCTTTCCTAAGAATTCTATAAGGACCCACATATCGAGGACTAAGTTTCCCTTTCTTAACGAATGTCATAACTCCATTCATGGGAGACACCTTTAGAACCACCCAATAATCGACCTCGAACTCAAGCTCTGTTCTCCTAACATCCGTATATGATTTCTAATGACTCTAAGCTGCTTTTAGCCTTTTCCGGATAAGCTGAACTTTCTCTATAGCATCATAAATTGAATGGCCCTATCAACATAGCCTCACCTACTTCGAACCATCCAATTACTGATCTACATCTCCGCCTATAAAGAGCCTCAAATGGAGCCGTCTGAATGCTAGAGTTATAACTGTTAATATAAGCAAACTCGATGAGAGTCAAGTGATCATCCCAACTTCCCTTGAAATCAATCACACAAGCTATAAACAATCCTCTAGAGATTGAATGGTCCGTTTAGCGTGACCATGTATCAATGGGTGAAAGCAATGCTAAGCTTCACCTAAGTACCAAGTCCCTTTCGAAATGATCTCCTAAACCAAGAGGTGAATTGAGCACCCCTATCTGAGATAATAGACAAAGGAACTCCATACAATCAAACCAAGTCCTGGATATAAAGTCTAGCATAATCCTCGGCTGAGTGTGTAGTTTTGATTGGTAAGAAATGTGTTGATTTGATCAACCTGTCCATAATCACCCATATAGAGTCACACTATTGGTGCATACGAGGCAACCCTGTAATGAAGTCCATGTTGATATCTTCCCATTTTCAAGTAGGAATGTTGACGTACTGAACCAAACCTCCAGATCTCTGATGCTCAACCTTCATATGTTGGCAATGCAAACACTTAGCCGCAAATTCCACTATGTCCTTTTGTATGTCATTCCACCAATAGACTTCCCATAGATCATAGTACATCTTGGTGGAACATAGATGGTAGAGTATCGAGAGACATGAGCCTCGCTCAACATCTACTTCCTCAAGTCATCCACCGCAAGAACACACAGTCGGCCTTGATATCAGAGTACACCATCTCCCCTTTGGGAGAAAATCTCTACTTTTTGATTCTAGATTGCTTCCTTCAACTTCACTAAGATAGGATCCTCATCTTGCCTTTCTTTAACTTCCGTCACCAGTGAAGATTCCGACCCATTCTGAACAATAACACCACCATCTGACAAATCTGCAAGGCGAATTCCTACATGAGCAAGCCTATGGACATTCTTCACCAACTTCTTCCTTCCATCCTCAATATGAGACACTCTCCATGGATAGCATACTAACAGCATCTGCCACTACATTGGCCTTTCCCGGATGATAATGGACACTTATGTCATAGTCCTTGAGAAGCTCTAGCCATCTCATTTGCCACAAATCCAGGTCTTTCTGGGTAAATACATACAGAAGGCTCTTGTGGTCTGTGAACACATCCACATGCACCCCACATAAATAATTCCACCAAATCTTTAGGGAAAACACCATCGCTGCCAACTCTAGGTTATGCGTCGGATAATTATTCTCATGAGTCTTAAGTTTCCTCAAGGCATACGCAACAACCTTACCATGCTGCATTAACACACAATAAAGGACAATTCTAGAAGCATCACAATACACAACGAAGCCATATGTGCCCTCCGGTTTGGTCAATATTGGAGCTGAAGTGAGTTGAATCTTTAACTCCTGAAAACTCTTCTTACAAGCATTCGACCTCTGAAATTTGACCTTCTTCTGGGTCAACTTAGTTAAAGGTGCTGTAATGGATGAAAATCCCTCTATGAACCTCTTGTAGTAACCAGCTAGACCCGAAAAACTCCTAATATTAGTGGGACTGACAGGCCTAGGCCAATTCTTCACCACCTCTATCTTTTGAGAGTCTATCTATACATCTTCACTAGATACTACATGACCCAACAATACTACTGAGTTCAGCCAAAATTCACAGTTAATGAATTTAGCAAACAGATGGCGCTCCTTGGGAGTCTACAACATAATTCTAAAATGAGTGGCACGCCCCTCCTCACTCCGAGAGTATATGAGGATATCATCTATGAACACAATAGTGAACATATCCAAATATTGCTTGAACACCCTGTTCATCTCATCCATGAAAGCTGCGGGGGCACTCATCAGTCCAAAAGATATAACTACAAACTCATAGTAGCCATACTGAGTCCTAAAAGCTATCTTCGATATGTCACTCTCCCTAGCTCTGAGCTGATGATAGCCAGATTTGAGTTTTACCATTAAAAAGCACATAACACTTTGAAGTTGGTCAAACAAGTCATTGATCTTGGGGAGGGGATACTTATTTTTGATTGTGACCTTGTTCAATTGTCGATAATCACACATCCTAAGAGAGGCATCCTTCTTTCGAAAAAAGAGAATTAGAGCTCCCCATGGGGACCTACTAGGCTATATCAAACCCTCATCTAAGAGATCTTTCAACTGTTCTTTCAATTTCTTTAGCTCGACTGGAGCCATTATGTAAGGAGGAATGGATATGTGTTGCGTATTAGGGAGAAGGTCAATACCAATGTCAATCTCTCACTCGAGAGGGACTCTTGGTAGATCATCTAAGAACACCTCCGGATACTCACATACTATAGAAACTGACTGAAGAGTCAGGATCTCAAATGTAGAATCCTTAACCTGAACTAGATGGTACACACAATCCTTGGAGATCATCTTTCAGGCCTTAAGATAGGAAATAAAGTTACCTACAGGCACAGTTGAACTACCCTTCCACTCTAGGACTGGTTAATTCAAAAACTAGAACTCTACCGTACGGGTTCTACAATTGACCGAAGTATAACAGGCATTCAACCAATTCATACGGAAGATAACATCGAAATCGGTCATATTTAATTCCACTAAGTCAGTTGACATAACTTGTTGAATAATCGTGATAGGGAAGTTTCTGTATACCCGTCAAGCTAAAATTGAGTCACCGACAGGAGTAGAGACCAAGAAGTGTTCTAAAAGGATTTCAGGACTAATACCGAAACTAACAGCAATATAGGGAGACACAAAGGATAATGTAGCTCCTGGATCTAGGAATGTATAAATATCAAGATGGAATACTTGTAACATACCAATAATCACTTCGGATGAGCACTCTTTCTCCTGACGAGATGAAAGTGCATAGAACCTATTCTAGCACTGCTCACCACCTACAATAGAAAAGGCGCCTTGCTAAGATAGGTGAGCTGCTGTGGCTGCTGAAGTGGTTGCTGGGGCACGGCCTCTAGCATCACCCTATCTAGCTAAAGGACAACCCTGCAGATGTGCCCGGGCTTCCCACACCCGAAGGAAACATCTAAGCCAACCAAGAACTCTGTTGGGTGGTTTTTACCATACTTCTTGTAAGCTAGAAAAGTGCACTCTCCTTTCATGCTCCTCTGACCCCTAGAGCCTAACGCTTTGCTTCTTTGATCACCTTGAGGTTTGGATTGAATGTTGGCTGATGATGGAGCTGGGGCTGAGAACCTCTGGTGTGACGGAGGGTGATGTCCACCCTAGATCTATACTGAGAGTAACCATAGCTCCCTGTCCTGGCCCTCTTGGCCTCTCTCTCACTTTCCTTAATTTGCTCCACCTCTATCTTCTGGGCAAAGAATGATACATAAATATATCCTATGGTAGCAAGGCAAAGAATAATAAGGCATGATATCACTCGTGAGTCCCCTCATACTTGGGAGACACTCTCCGGTGAGGCCCCATACATGAATATATATATATATATATTTTTTTTCTTTTATATATTATATATATATATATATATATATGTCACGCCCCGCCTGGGGAGGCATGACTGGCGCCTGGTGCTCTACTAAGACCTCGACTACTGGATTAACTGAGCCTAAGCACTTCTGGTGCCAGGCTGGCTCTAATTCTGGATTCAAGAAAAGGAAGGGCTACATAACAGTTGTAAATACAGCCTCTGGCCGACAAGGCCTATAGCCACCTGTAGGAAAGTAATAGCTAATTAGAACAACTGAACATACGTGAACCTATGAGGGCCGACAAGGCCACCATGCTTACTAGTTTATCTGAGAAATGAAAAAAAGTACCGAGCTACTATGTGACTGACAAGGTCATCACTACCAACTGAATAAGGCCATACACAGCCACTGCATACAACTGAAACACACAAATGGCCCCACACGGCCTACACAGCTAACCACAGGGAATATATACAATCTGCAAGCCTCTAAGAATAGCAAGATGGTCGGGACAGGGCCCCGGCCTACCCATACTGTACAAATAAAAGGGAAGTTAATCTTTGTCTTTCGAGCTCTGGATGAAAGGAGCTGAAGGCGTTGTACGCTCATTGGAACTACGAGGGATCGGGTCCTCGTCTATGAGTACCTGCAGGCAAGTAATGTAGCTCCCCAAAACGGGCGTCAGTACCACTGGCACTGAGTATGCAAAACAATAACTAAAAATAACTGAAAGTAAACAATAGTACTGATAGATACTGAAGTAATTGGAGACGGGCTGAGACTGATTGAAAAGAGCGTAAGTTTACTGAAGAGAGTAAGAGTCATACCTGATAACATGGTGGTCTACTTTCAATCTATTAATAACTAACACAACATAGCATACAAGAACCTTACCAGCCCCCATAAGTCGTAAGGTACCAACCAGCACACAATCTATATACCCCTACCCAGGTGATAACATCCACCTAGTAACTATGAGCATCCCGCCGGCCCCTTGGGCATGCAACTTGGGCCTGCTGGGGCCCTGACTATAGCTAGATCTGAGTCTGGAGGACTCTTGAAATCTAAAATCTGAAATCTGAAATCTGTAATCTTAAAACTGTAATATGCACCCCGTGCGCAAGCGCTCGACAGGGGGTATGGTATAGTGCTGATCAGCCTGCTATGGGGAATCTGCATCCCATCTTCGTCTGCTGGCAGACGGCATGCTATTCCATAGAGCAACGTATCCTCACCCTCTCGCGGGCAAGTCGACATAGCTATTAACCCTGGGGCGATCAAGGAAGCTCTAAGGGTGCCCAACACAGAACAATCATGTCTCCATAGATAGCAATAACCACATGTAATATATATATACTGAATCTAATAATAATATTTATGTTCTGGTATTCTGTTCTGAATATCATACTGAAATATACTAAATCTGAAACTAAAATATACTAAATATGACATTGAGATATACTAAATCTGATACTGAGATGTACTGAGTTTGAAATTATATTTTTAGAATATTCTGCTGGGAATTATACTGTTTTACTGAGTTTCATGCTGAACACTGTATAATAATTCTAACATGCTTACTGAAGTCATACTGAATATAATATACGGTGTCTGAAACATTCTACGGGAATTCATACTATTTTGCTATAATGAAACTACTAGCTTGCCGAAAGGAACTGGCTTTACATACCTTAACTATCGGCTGCCTAATTAACTGGCGTAGCTCGGCTAATATTCAGCTATTTCCCCAACTTTATTCATGAAGGAATAGAATTAGATCTACTATTATTTTGGATAGAAACCATACTTATGAATATATTTACTGTCTATTCTTCGATTTATTGAAGAACGACCGAAAACTCACAATTTCTCGGGTGTTTAGAAGGGAGAAATACTTACTTTAATGCCCGGAGTGTATTACCACTAGTTTGGAGAAATTTCACTTACCTTGTCTCGGTGAGACGACAATTCTTCGGCCAAATTTCATGAAACTAACTCCGTAGGAATGCTCCCTGCAGCTTTATACTTCGCTACCTGAAGTTAATTTGAGTTTTGACTGAGTTTGACGACATAAACAGAAGGAAATTGTTAACCCTTCGTCCCTTACTAATTCTGTTCGTTCTCTGGAATAAAATTAAGAGGAAATGATTTAAGACAAGGTGGTAGGCCTTATATACTTGGGGCCTTTAAGTCGCACTTGTCGAATGCGATTTATAAGTCGCATTTGTCGAATGCGATTTATAAGTTGCATTTGCCTTGCGATGCTCCAACTTGGCGTTTGTTCGGTCTCTCCTCGGGACCTTTTTTCGCACGTATAGCATTCTAAAACTCTTAACCAACATGCGAATAGGCAAACTAAGTTTCAAGAACTTACAGGGTGTAACATCCTTCCCCCTTAAGAACATTCGTCCTCGAATGTTAACTTCCATTTACAGAAATTTTAACTTGCTCTACCTTTTCTGGAAAAATTTTGGTAGAGTTTCCCCTATAAAATGGACTATCTAAAAAATCGTTAAACGCAGAAAAGTCCAATAAAGGTACTACATATAATACTATAGCATCCATTACACAATAAACTAGAGTCAACTATCTCACGTACACATGAATATACTGTGACTCATAAAACAGTAATAATAACATACCTCTTGCTGACTAAGTCTGGAATAATTGAGGATATCTTACTTTCATATTTTCTTCTGCTTCCCAAGTCATTTCCTTTCGGTTCCTATTACACTATAACACTTTGATAGAAGCAACATCTTTAGTTTTTAATCTACGGATCTGCCGGTCTAGTATGACTACTGGAACTTCTTCATAGGCCAACTTCTCTGTAACCTTAACATCTTGGATTGGGACAATTCTGGAGGGATCTCCTACGCACTTTCTCAGCATTGATACATGGAAAACTGGGTGGACAAATTCTAACTCTGGAGGTAAGTCTAACTCATATGCCACTTGGCCTATTCATCGGCGAATCTGATAAGGCCCAACAAACCTCAGGCTGAGCTTGCCTTTTTTGCCAAATCTCATGACGCCCTTCATAATTGAAACTTTCAGAAACACCCAATCACTCACATTATATTCCATTTTTCTGCGCCACACGTCAGCATAAGATTTCTGGCGGCTCTGAGCAGTCAGTAAACGTTCTCTGATAAGCTTTACTTTTTCCTATGACTGATGAATGATATCTGACCCAATAAATGATGATTCTCCTTCCTCAAACCAACCAACTGGAGATCTGCACTTTCACCCATATAATGACTCATAAGGCGCCATCTGAATAGCTGAATGGTAATTGTTATTATAGGCGAACTCAATGAGTGGTAAATGTTCATCCCAACTACCTTTGAAATCCAACACACATGCTTGCAACATATCCTCGAGCCTTTGAATGGTGAATTCTGCCTGCCCATCTGTCTGAGGATGAAAAGCTATGCACAGGTTAACCTGCGTCCCCAAGCCTCTCTGAAATGATTGCCAGAATTTAGCTGTAAACTGCACCCCTCTGTTGGAGATAATGGACACTGGAACACCATGCAACCTGACTATTTCTATGATATACAACTCGGCGTAATCCTCATCGGAAAAGGTAGCCCTTACTGGCAGAAAATGAGTTGGTTTTGTTAGTCTGTCAACAATCACCCAGATCGAATCATATCTATTCCTGGTGCGGGGTAATCCTGCTACAAAATCCATATTTACTACTTCCCATTTCCATAGAGGCACAACTATATCCTGAGTCAATCCGCCTAGTTTCTGATGTTCAGCTTTTACCTGGTGGCAGTTGGGACACTGAGCTACGAATTCTTCTAACCCCTTCTTCTTTCCTGGCCACCAGTAGATTTCTTTTATATCGTTGTACATTTTCGTCGAACCTGGGTGGAGAGAATAACAGGCATAATGTACCTCGCCCATAATCTGTTGGCGAAGACCTGCAACGTCTGGGCGAGTCAACATAGCTATTAACCCTGGGGCGGTCAATGAATCTCTAAGGGTGCCCAACACAGAACAATCATGTCTCCACAGATAGCAATAACCACATGTAATATATGTATACTGAATCTGATAATAATATTTATATTCTGGTATTCTATTCTGAATCTCATACTGAAATATACTGAATCTGACACTGAAATATACTGAATCTGATACTGAGATATACTGAGTCTGAAATAATATTTCTGGAATATTCAACTGGGAATTATACTGTTTTACTGAGTTTCGTGTTGAACACTGTATAATAATTCTAACATGCTTATTGAACTCATACTGAAAATAATATACGACTTCTAAAACATTCTATTGGAATTCGTACTATTTTTCTGTACTAAAACTACTAGCTTGCCGAAAGGAATTAACTTTACATACCTTAACTACCAGCTTCCTGATTAACTGGTGTAGCTCGGCTAATATTCAACTATTTCCCCAACTGTATTCATATTCATGAAGGAATATAATTAATTCTACTATTATTTTGGATAGAAACCATACTTATGAATATATTTACTGCCTATTCTTCGACTTATCGAAGAACGACCAAAAACTCACAATTTGTCGGGAGTCTAGAAGGGAGAAATACTTACTTTAATGCCGGGAGTGTATTAACACTAGTTTGAAGAAATTCCACTTACCTTGGCTTGGTGAGATGATGGTTCGTCGGCCGAATTTCACGAAACTAACTCCGTAGGAATGCTCTCTACAGCTTTATACTTCGCTACCCGAAGTTAATTTGAGTTTGGACTGAGTTTGACGGCGTAAACGGAAGGAAATTTATGTAAACCCTCCGTCCCTTACTGTTTCTGTTCGTTCTCTGGATTAAAATGAAGAGGAAATGATTTAAGATAGGGTGGGAGGCCTTATATACTTGGGGCCTTTAAATCGCATTTGCCTTGCGACGCTCCGACTTGGCGCTTGTCCGATCTCTCCCCAGGCCCTTTTTTCGCACGTATGGCATTCTAAAACTCTTAACCAACATGCGAATAGGCCAACTAAGTGTCAAGAACTTATGGCATGTAACAATATGCATATTACATATACCCACGGTTACGTAGTTATGAGGCTCAGGGTATTGCCTAAACCCCTAGCCTACTCGACCCTAGATACTACTCCCACGATCCTCCCTGATGGAATTCTTCAAGAAATATTGGATTCAGTGCTAGAATCGGAAATCAAGCTTGGTAGTAGCTTGGCACCCAGGTAGTTTATGACTTATTTTTGAGTTAGACTATAATTAGTGAATCATATACGTGTGCATTATTAATGTACAA
The DNA here is from genome assembly GCA_035772735.1 of Datura wrightii. Taxonomy (NCBI): domain Eukaryota; kingdom Viridiplantae; phylum Streptophyta; class Magnoliopsida; order Solanales; family Solanaceae; genus Datura; species Datura wrightii. The sequence goes on along the minus strand of JASDFA010000018.1, from coordinate 163,581,035 downwards.
TTGATGATGGTAGAGGGATCATAAAAAATGATGTTGCAATGAAAGATTTGTAGTGATGCAACTAATAAAATTGGGGGATTAGCCTTAGGTGTGTGAACATAGGTAGAAGTGAAATCTCCCTGATAACTAATACCGGGGGTGTATTCTTGATGTGATTTCCTCGATAAAACATTCTTGAGGAGATGTTGTTATAGTATTTTTTGATGATACGTGATGCTAATTGCTCGTGATTGTAAATTATCAGTTGTGGTCTTGATGGTATAATCCTGGGTGAACGATTGTAATAGAATAGATTAAGGGAAGAAGGGAGGAGTTCAGACCTAGTGTGTCTATAGGAGCTTAACATTGCAATTTAATTATTATGAACTAAAAACTTGAGACTAGTAGTATAACTTAACTAGATTAAATAATTTGAGTAAAGAAAGGAATAGGCAATTGTGAGAAACCGTAGTAGTAGGGTAGAGTAATTAAATGAGGATGGCGTCAAAATGATCATTGTGATTCAACAAAGTTTTCTTGCGAATGATAGGTTTGAGGGATAATTATGGGTCTGAGTAAGTGGTTGTGAAATGGGAACTAGTATGAGCCATATTTGATCTAAATTCAAAAGAATACATTTATGTGTTAGACCCCTAGGTGGGAGGGTAGGAAGGGTGGAACCAATGAATTATGAAGGTTACATTGTGTGTTTTATTTTTGTGATTGATGATGCAATACTTGACTATTTGATAAATAGATAAAAAGACAACATGTTATGGGTTCAAGAATTTAGTACCTATATAATGAGGTATATCTATATAGGTGGGCAATGTGATTAATTGGTCTTATGATGATGATTTTGTTGAATATTTCAATGAATTGTTCATTTTGTTTGAATTCATTTTAAATTGATCTATCCGTGATTGATATCTCTAAAACTGTGAGTGAAGTTGTGGAAATTGAAGTGTACCGATATAAATCCTATGTTGCGAATGACTGAGATCATGACGATATATGTTGAGAATAAATTGGGTAATACATCCTTGCCCAGAGATGTGAAGCTTGTGTCCAAGGTGAGCATTCAGACAAGCGGAAGTGTGATTGATTGAGGTACAGATTGATACTTGAAGATGAGTGGCTCGTGCCCAAGGTGAGAACCCCGGCCAATGTTTATGATATGCGTAGCTCATGTCTGAGGTGGGCATCCAAACAAGTAGATGAGTCAAAGGAGGTACCACATCGTTACAATACATGGATCTCTAGAGTCCCTTACTGATCATGATCAGAACAACAAACATAAGACCTTCTAGAATGTGTGTACAGTGATATTTTGTGTGAGCGCGACAATGTGACGGAGGTGTGTTCCCTTACATTACCAACGGTATGATTATGACAGAGATCAGTACAAGTATGTTATAATATACATACGATATTGTGACAGAGTCCAGCCATAGGTATGACAACGATATGTGTACAGACATTCGATGATATGAATATTGATGATGACAGGTCTAATTACCGTGTGTTCAGTGTGCTCATGATCTGCTGCATAATTGTATTTTACTTACATTATAAGTGTTGGTGTTTGGTGAAATGGTTTGTGAATGAGTTAATGTTTGTATTTTAAAGTAGTTGGTGATTGTGATTTATATGTCATTATTGGGTTGATTTCGACTGTGGAAATAAAATAAATATGATAATAAGATTTAAACAAGAATATGTGTAATTACTCGGGTGTAGATTGGTTAGCTTTTAAATAATGTGTTGTTTATTTTATATAGTGTTGGGAAGTGGAGGATGCCAGCGAAGTTGAGCTACTTTCTAGAGCAGTACCACTGCAAGTTGCCGCTGGAGCGTGGCCGAACAAGAACGTAGGCCATTCTTGATGGCTAAATTTGATAGTGAAAGAGGGATGTTTGATAAGGAAATTGGTATAATTAGGGATTAAATGACTTGAGGGATTAATTTTGAAGTTGTGTGTTAAAAATTAATTTATTGATTGCATATTAATTTTATATTGTTATATGAACTAATTGTAGTTTACCGATGATGCCCATAAGTATGTGTTGTGTACTATACTACCTTACTACGCCTTTTTACGTGTAGGTTGTGGCAGATTTGAAGTTTCATGACTGACATGGCCGTAGTTAGCATCAGGTTCTGCACTTCTCCGCGAATGAATCTATGTCCTTTTATTGTCGGTATTCTGTTTAGAGCTCTTGTACCTGTATAGACTATATCTTTGGGAAGAGTTAGTTTTTAGGAATGTTTTATGACTTAATATGTTGAGTTATTCGAAAGACTATGAATGAATGCCTTTATTTGGAATAGAGATCCGTTATATTTTATTGACTTTATTATTGTATCAAAAATGGTGTTTAATAAGAGGATATCTTGTCAAACTAGGGTCAACTAGGTGCCCCATGACTCACCCATATTGGTCGTGTCAAGTTGGGATTAGAGCATCTAGGTTATTGGTCTCACAAATACAAGAGCAATGTGGAGTAGACTCTTGCAGGTTGGTGTGTAGACGTCCATACCTAATCTTCGGGAAGCTATGAGGCATTTAGGAAGTCCTTCCCTTTATTCCTTCCTTTCATGTTGTCCAAGTTTGTTGTTCGTCTGGTTTAGTCCAATTGATATCTGGAGGATTCCAATTGGTATCTTAATGGGCTCAATTGGTATCCGACGATGTGAATTTTAGGGAGATATGAGATAAATTGATAGGTGAAGGCTAGTGATGGTGAAATTGGCTTAGGTTGACTAGAGGGACAAAAATTCGTGTAGATTTTCCCTTAGCGAGTTGCACTGCAATGAGGTATGGCCACAACCAACTAGAGGCTTCGTCACTGCTGCCGCTAAGATCATCGGCCACCTCATCCTCAAACTGACTAAGGAGGACTCTGGAAAGTCCTCTCTATCTACTTGGGGCATCCTGGATCCGGGGGAGAGGGTCTTTAGTATCTTCTTAATTCCACATATGGAAAAAAAGTTTGTCCTGGAGTGTCGCTTACTCTTTTCCCTCTCTAACTCCTCTCTGAGCTTCACGTAGACCACCTATGGATCAACAACAACTGCACTAGATGGCCTGTCACCTGAAGGAGGTCCAGGAAACCCTCCCAACAACTCCCGCATAGCGGCCATCTCTATCTCAATCCGCTCAAAAGGATCCACAGGCTTGGAAGTGCTAGCCCCACTACCCTCGTCGGCAGAAGCAGCCTTCCTCTTCTTCCTGCCCCTCCCTGATGCCCCCTCACCCTTTGGGATCAAAAGGCACGTAATATGCCACCATGACGTCCCTGGCCCCCCGATGCACCTTGGACCATTTTCAAAACAGGGTAATGAGTAATTGAAAGGAAAGGCCAATGATGCTATTGGATGAGAAGTACCTCCACTCCTTTTCTATCTGTGCCCTTCATTGACCAGCACCCCACTAAGGATACAAGCCACCCCTAATGCTCGAGGGTAGGTCATGTCAGTGACATTGGCAAATGGCTAGATTCTCTGGGATACTAGGTTTAGCCATCTCCGAGCCTCAACAGTGAACTTGGTACCCCCAATACCAGTACGGGTGATGTGATGCCCCACCTTGGGAGGCATGAATTGCACCTAATGCCACACTGGCACTTGGGATGACCTGGCTGGGCATATGCACCTCTAGTGCCTGCCATCAACTCAAAATAATGAAAACAAACAGCTACATCTCGACTGTAAATACAGCCTCGGGCAGACAAGGCCACGCGGTAAACTTGAAAAAGAAAACAACTAACCCAGCAACATAACAATAAAGGGATCCTATGCGGCACGACAAGACAACCATGTTGTCTAGTCCTAACAAAATGAAAACAGGAAGTCATATTCATACTATAGCCGACAAGGCTACTAACTAACTAGCTAAACTTGACCCCACACGACCAACATGCAAAATATAACATACATAGGCCCCACATGGCCAACAACAACCAACAACTGAAAAACTATAGTTCAAAAGCCTCAAATAGTGGAATAGTGGTCGATATAGGGTCCCAACCTACCCAAAAGTTGTACAACAACAAGAGCAAACCTTTCTAACCATCAACCCTAGAGAAAAGGAGCTGACTGAACTGCTAACTCTAGCTGATGGCTAAAAAGGTCTGCACCTGCAGGCAAGTATGCAGTGTCCCATAGATGGGCATTAGTACAACATGTACCGAATATGTAAGGAAGTAATGAAAATGGCTGAATATGATTGATAAGAGAAGTGAAATCAATAAGAAGGATAAGAGTTATAACCTAAATGCCTCACAACTTGAAGTATAGCTAACAAGTAAGTAGTATAAACAAGAACCTTGCCTCGCCCCCATAAGCCTGAAAGGTACAATAAACACAGAATAACCCACTTGGGCCCCCATAAACCCTAACAAGTAGAATTCAATCTATATACCCCTAGTATGGTCAATATGAATCAACGGGTAGCTATAGCCAACCTGCCTGGCCTCTAGGTCTTCAACTGAGACTGCTGGCTTTTATAGTTGTGTTTGAGCCCTTTGGGCTCCTGTGACTACACCCTAGGAACACAAGGCTCGATGGAGGGTCAGTTATTCCTATACGACATAAAAGAAGAAGTCCATTCGTGGATGGATTGTAATATGGCCTTATAGGCTTGAATTTAGTCCTTCTAGAAATCATATAGCTACTTTGAGCGATCTGTAGCCCCGTAAGTAACAACACAGCTAGTAACGCTAAGGTTGGTCAACGAAAAGCTGTATTGTGTGGGATCAGTCCCAACCAAAATAGTAAACTTTAATCTCAAAACTATCTGGAGCAGCTAATTACAATACACATGCTTACAACTTGCTTACATTGACATAGGTCATATTTCTATATGACAGGAATAACATGCCGAAGAGATTAGCCTTAACAAATCTTGAATGCCAATTCTCATTTATCCAAATAGTTCCACCGTGTAACTGGAAATTCCACTCAATTACAGCCTCTACGCTGCGAGAATAAGGCTATTTTCAATATTAAGTCTCGACAAATAATGATATTTTTTAATAATTTTAACTACAACTCAACATCATTCAATTCGGCCAAAAAATAAAAAATTTCCAAGATTTTAGAAGGTAGAAATGCTTACCTATCACTTATAGCCTCTTAGGACTCAATTAGAAATGATTTGTACGACTTTTACTCAGCGGGGTTCTTGTTCTCCGAGAAAATTTTCAAGAAATAACTTCGCAAGGATGTTCCTCGTAGGCCAAGAATTCGTTATCCAAGACAAATTTGCCTTTGGATGGAGTTTAGTGGCAAAATTCAGTGAGAAACGAATGAAAAATAGAGAGAAAATATCGTAGGGCCGAGTTCCTGCTTTTAGGAAATTTCTAATGACTTGAAATTACAACTTATAACCTATATATAGGTGGGGCAGTGTCCTAGGGGGTGCGGCGCACCAACCATCTCTCCAGGGATGAGGCACATTGCATCGGCCAAGCGCCGGGCTGGCAGCACGGTGCGACCCCCAGTGTGCCCGGCCTCTGGCCCTGGCCTCCTACTCAATCGATGTCATGCTCGTATATTAACACCCTAGCCCTTCCTCGTATGCATCGTACTCCAAAACACTCAACATACGTATGCACGTGCCAGTTAAACGATAATAACTTATGTAGTGTAACAGGTGACACCCAAGTGCGACGAAGTCCTATGCTCCTCCATAACTAGATTATCCACTAACCACCTCCCGTTGTCAGCGGTATCCCTGGACTTTAGCTCAGCCTCCAAAGGATTGGGAAGACCCAATGCCTCATTGATTAAGGCGGCGCTGAGACTGATATTCATCCCCTGCAAATGGGCCATCTGGTCTACACGATTCCAGTTCATAATGGGGAGGTTAGCATAGAATTCCCTCACACCAGTTTTCATTGGCATTGGAAGGTTCCTTGACCAATAGGACCCACCCCATCTACTTAAGATAGGCATAAAATTTTGGTTCCTTATCTGCCACATCGTGCATGATAAACCCCCTTTCTTAACCCTTTGTTGCATACTTATTTTGTTGGAATTGGCACTGGTTGGTCACAAAATGGATGTAGCTAGAGGTATGACTATTGCCATTGCTGATAGACAGAGTGATGATGAGATATTGTAGAAGCCAAGTGCATTAGAAGAGTTTGAAAGAAGAAAAGATAGAACTAGAATAAGAAATGAAAAATAGAAGACACAGTTTATTACTTAGGGCGTGACCGCTGCAGCAAACTAGTTCCCACTACAACAAGTTCGTTCACTACCATGGGACCTATTTACCACAAATGAAAGGTACTTAACCACTGCAGCAAACATCATCGTCTCCAACAGACCTCTAACCCTAAAAATGGAGGTTGAATTCTAAACCACAAATTTCCCTTAGTTTGAGCATAGATCGGTCAAGGGGTAGACTCACCCATGTTCACCCCCTATTTTCCACTCTGATAGTGTCAGGATTCGAGCCGAGGGGCTCGAAGAAGGTGAACCATCACCCTACCCAAAACCCCTCTCCCATTTCTAGCCTAAAACCCCATAGAAGTAGTCTATAGTATGTAGTGAATGATTAAAAGAACTTAAGGACGTTAATATTAGTAGCATGCTTTGAGAATCTAGCCTAATAATAAAAAAAGAAAACCCATCTTAACCACCCAAAAACCTACCATAAAATTGTGCATATGGGCATAAAAACGCTACCAATCAAGAGTGAACAAGGCAAGGAAGTATTGGGAACGAGAATTACCCAACAACACGATGTAGAATCACGTAGGTGTTGAGAGAATTTGCAAAATTTTCAATATAGACGAGGCAAGAATAAGGCCAAAACCATTCACTACATCCTTTTATCTAATTTTCATTCTTCTATGGCAGAAAATGAATTGTTGCAGCGGAAAAACCTAAATAGTGGCATTTCAAATTTCCACATGGGTCAACCATATTTTAAGTCCTAGTTAAATGAAGTTCCATAATAAATAGTGACATCTAGAGGTTTCATAAGGCACAAGTAAATGATGTATGTAGGAAATGAGAAATTCGAGAGGGTCGGGGTTAGGTGTATTAAGCCAACACAGAACTAGAAAGTAGGAGTAAAGAACTCGAGAAACTTCTTATAGCTATAGTGTAAGGGGAATATCAGTCTAAAAACCTAGCAGCAATGTCGATAAGACCAGACCAATCAATCGAATATTGATTAATACGTAATCGATCGAATACTACTTGAAAATGGCTCTTCTACTCCGAAACGGACTGTTCCAAATGTTCCTGGAAATCTTGCTCCCATTGGACCATTTGTTCTTGCTCCTATTGGACCATTGGTATCTATATGCATCAGGATCCCGATTTATGGATCTCTCGGTTTGAGAAATCAAAATAAGAGGCTCGAACCATTTCTATGGTTAGGGTCATTGAGACTATGACCCTATGTCAAATTAACCCTGGTGCAATAGAAGAACCCTTGCCAATTCTGTAGGGATGCTCAGGGACGCTTGGATTTTTAATTGGTATTTGATGTAATGATCCATATGATCATTATAGCATCCTAACAATATTGATGCCAAAATTTGAAAATTTATATACAGGTCTGATGTTATTTTTTGGTAAGGATGAGCAATGGTTGTGTTATAAAGGGGAGGAATTAAAATTTTAGTGTGCCCGGCGACAGGATACCTATGGCGGGCATCTCATCACCATTGCGGGATCGCTACAGCAGAGAAAACATCACTGCAACGAATGAATGTCTTTCCCACTTTTAAAACCCAAATCCTGATGTAACAACGGTTAGTTATCAAAAATGTCCTGGAAACAAATTTTGGTTTTTATAATAGGAAAAACAAATAAGGTGGCTAGAGAAGGGAAAGATTGCACCATCCTTCCGAATGGAATTCTTCAGGAAATATTAGACTCGGTGCCAGAAATGGAACTCTAGCGCTTTCTTGGCAGTAGCTTTGTGCCTAGGTAGGTTATGACTCACTTTTGAGTTAGACAATAACTAGTGAATCATATACATGTATATTATTAATGTTCATTTGATAAAGGTATAGAGATCATAACACATGATGTCGCAATGAAAGATATGTACTGACCCAACTAATAAAATTGGAGGATTAATCTTAGGTGTGAGAACATGGGTAGAAGTGAATCCTAGCTGATAACTAATATTGAGGGTGTATTCCTGATGTGACATACTTGATAAAATATTCTTGAGGTGATGTTGTGATAGTATGCTTTGATGATACGTGATGCTAATTGCTTGTGATTGTAAATTGTGGTGGTGTTGTCTTGATGGTATAATCCTGGGTAAGCGATTGTAATAGAACGGATTAAGGGAAGAGGGGAGGAGATTAGACCTACTGTGGTTATAGGAGTTTAATATTGCAATTTAATTGTAATGGAATAAAAACATGAGGCTGTTTGTATAACTTAACTAGCTTAAAAAGGATTCGGGGTAAGGAAAGAATGGACAATTGTGAGAAACCGTAGTAGTAGGGTGGAGTAATTAAATAAGGATGGCTTCGAAATGAACATTGTGCTTTAATGAAGTTTTCTTGCGAATGAACAGGTTTAAGGGATAATTATAGCTCCAAGTAAGTGGTCCTAAAATGGGAACTAGTATGATCCATATTTGATCTAGATACGAAAGAATCCGTTTATGTGATAGACCCTTAGGTGGGAGGGTAAGAAAGGTGTAACCAAAGAATTATGAAGGTTACCTTGTGTGTTTTAATTTTATGATAGATGATGCAATACTTGACTATCTGATAAATAACTAAAACGATAGCAGGTTACGATTACTAGGAGTTAGTCCCTATATAATGAGGTATATCAGTGTGGGTGGGCAATGTGGTTAATATACCTATGACAATGATTTTATTGAAGATTTCAATGAATTGCTCAGGTTTTTAAGTATATTCTAAATTGATTGACCCATGACTGATATCACTGAAACTATGAATAAAGTTATGAAAATCGAAGCGTACCAATAATCCATCCTATGTGGTGACTGACTAAGATCACGATGATATATGTTGAGAATGAATTGGGTAATATATCCTTGCCTAGAGATGAGAGGCTCATGCCCAAGGTGAGCATCCGAATAAGCGGATTTTGTTGAGGTACAGATTGATACTTGGAGATAAGTGTCTTGTGACCGAGGTGAGAACCTAGGCGAGTGGTTGTGATATGAGTGGCTTGTGTTTAAGGTGAGCATCCGGTCGAGCAGATGCGTAGGAGTGAGTACCACTCCAGTACAGTACATGAATTTCTAGAGCCACGTGCAGGTCATGACTGGAACGACAAACATATGACCCTCTGGCATGTGTGTATAGTGATAATTTGTGTGAGTGTGAGCCGTGATGTCATGTAGGCGTGTGTCCGGCACATTACTAATGGTATGATTGTAATAGAGATCAGTATAGGCATGTTATTATATACATATAATTGTGTGACAGAGTCCAGTGACAGGTATGACACCAATATGTGTACAAACATCCGATGATGACATGTCTAATTACCGTATGTTTAGCGTGCTGATGAGTTGCTGCATAATTGTGTTTTATTTACATTATAATCCTTGGTGTTTGGTGAAATGGTTATCGAACGAATTAATGCTTGTATTTAAAGTTTAGTTGGTGACTGTGATTTATGTGTCGTTGTTGGGTTGATTTTGACAGTAGGGATAAAATAAATATGGTAATAAGATTTAAACAAGAATATGTGTAATTACTTGGGTGTAGATTGATATAAATTTTAAATAATATAAGACCTTGTTTATTTGATGTGATTTTGGGAAGTGGAGGATGTGAGTGAAGTCCAGCTACTGCCTAGAGCAGTACTGCAGTAGTGGTGGAATTTTCCATAGCGGTGAGACCGTGACAACGGTCAAGTTACCGCTGTAGGGTGGTCCTGTCAGAACGTAGGCTAGTCCTAGTGGCTAAACTTGTTAGTGAAAGAGGGATGTTTGATAAATAAATTGGGGTAACTGGAGATTAGTGACTTTAGGGATTAATTCTGAAGTTGTGTGTTAAATGATTGCATATTAATTTTATGTTGTTGTGTGAACTAATTATAGTCAGCTGATGATGCCTACCAGTATGTGTGGTGTACTGATACTACCTTGCTATGCCTTTTTCGGTGTAGGTAGTGGCAGATTTGAAGTTTCATGACTGACGTAGCATATTTAGCATCAGCTTATGCACTTCTCCGCAGACGAATCTATGTCTCATTTTTGTCAGTGTTTCGTTTAGAGCTCTTGTACGTGTCTAGACTAGATCCTTAAGAAGAGTTATTATGTTGAGTTAATTGAAAGAGACTACGAGTGAATGCCTTTGTTTGGAATAGAGATCCTTTATATGTATTGACTCTATTATCCTATTAAAAATGATGTTTTAATAAGGGGTTCTCCTGTTGAACTAGGGTCCACTAGGTGCCCGCATGACCCACCCATTTGGGTCATGTCATGAAATTATTCCGACAGTCTATGATTCCCAATTGCACAAATTATGCCTTATGGCAAGAATAAATGCCTTAAGACATTCTTTAAGGCACAAATTGATGAATTTATATTGCCATGTATGGATTTAATTCTATATTAAATAGCTTTAATGGAAGCGAAATGTTATTCCATAAAGGGATAATTTATTTCAGAAGACATAAGATGTAGATGTAGGGTTGAAAAAATCTAATCATGCCCAAGAGGCACAAGTTAAACAATTAACTAAGCTACGTTAATTAGCATAATTAGCTTTAATGGATGCAAAGTTTGTTACACCCCAAAATTTTTTTGGTGATTATGTAATGTTTGTATGCTAGGTTAAGTGAAATACGGGTTGTATATTGTTTGTAGATGACAAGAGAAATGTGTACGAATGAAAAAGTGAAGAGTATGTGAAGTATATAAATAAGGGTCAACTTTAAATGACTATATCTCCGAATATATAATGAATTAGAAGCCCTACGACCTATCAAATTGAGTTTAATTTTTAGAGCATCAAATCGCTCGTCAATCAGAGTTTGATGTAAGATGTTATGGGCATTCTACCGAAGCATCCCGAGCAATGATGTGAACATGACGCCCAAGCGCCTCCACCTCCCTACTTATATAAAAATAAGATTTTCACTATAGGGAAGCATTTCTATCCTAAACCAAATAGACCAGCTTGCATAGGGACCTCTTTTCTCTCTCTTTCCAGTAGTTAGAGAAAGGAAAATCGAAGATGAAACCTCAAGCTATGTTCAAGAAAATCACAAACAAGAGAAGGATAGTTTCCAAAGGGGCAAGGTGAGCTAAGGCTGTTCTTTGGAGCTTGTTTTGGAAACGTCTTGGAGAGGAGTTGCCTAATTTTAAAGACTGGTCAGGATACCTATATATTAATACTTTAATAAGGATTAAATAAAAGGAGGAACGTAAGGATTTAACCCTTTCTAAAACCCTCAAATTGCAAGAAAAAAGTTGGAAACTGGCAGCCAAGTAAGCTGCCGATAAACTATTTTTGAGCTTAGGTTTTGCTCATTTTTCTTAGGCTTTTTGGTGGTATCTATGTCTGTAATTATTCTTAATATTTAGGGGAAGAATTAAAGAAGAATTAAGGTAAAAGTCCCTCTTGTTTTTTCCCTCAAAATCTAATGAAAAGTAGTAGAGAAAATGGTTAAATGTTGTTGATGTTGCTGTGTGTTGTTGTTGCTATTGTGACTGCCTTTGGTGAGTTATATTAGGCTGAATTTTGTTTATAGATTATTCTTGGTACTTGCCTGTAAATTCATGAAATTGGAAAGGTTAAGTACCGGTCATTGAAGTAAGAAAAGTTTGTTGGAAAGAAAGGTATGTAAGGCACCCTGTCCGTCGTTCTTATAAGCATGATTCGTGTATTGTGAATTGAATGAGCCGGCAAATTCTTTACAAGTATAGAGGAAGTATGTTAAGATTCATTTAAGCATCTAAAGTTTCCTTTTTAATTAAGGTTAAATATTGAGATTATGTATTTTCCAAGTTGGGCATTTAAAGTGGCATATCGTGTTGACTGTTGTCGTAGTTGTACATCGAGTTGGAGACCCTTCAGTTTTGGCATTGTCAGATGGTCCTTACCGTATTTTATATATATAGGTGATGTTAAATGAGTTTAAAGGTCTAGTTGTTAACAGAAATTGGTGAAAGATCCACGATGATGACGTGTAAATGATCTTAAGCCGAGTAAACACGTCACAGGCTATTAAGGGTAAATGAGCTCTGTGAATTAGGATAGCCTTGTTATGGTTGTACTTTATATTATGTTTATGTTATGAAATATTCTAGGCCAAGGAGAGATTTCATAATCTCTTTCCCATAAGCCAAACAACAAGCTAGTGAGTCCCGGAGCTCTAACGTCCCTTTGAACATGACCTATAAATCTTGTTGAAACTCATAGGTCATTTGTAGTTCCTTATGATTTATACACATTTTGAATACATGAATTTAAGTTCTATTTTCTATCTTTACATGTCATACGTAATTACTTGCAGTTATGCATTACGAAGGAGGCCTATGCCGGCCACATATTTAGTATTCGTCATTTCTATGCTATGTTAAATTGACCCAATATAAGTCATATCGGGTCCATTTATGATTATGATTAAGATTTTTATTGCTTTTACCATAGTTTGGTGCACCAGTTGGAGGTATTTTTGTTATATACCAGTGTGGTACAAAGACTAGATTAATTTTACCCCAGTGTGTTACACCAACTAGAGGCTTTTTTACTTTTACCCCGGTGTGATACACTGTCTGGACGAATTATCTATGGATTTTTTGGTTGGCTAGCCATCGACATTTTAGTTATACTTTTTATAGTGCATTAGATGGTTGCATTTAAACTTCAATATTAAGCTATTGTCAGGTTTCAATTATCAGGATTCCGGGTTGTTATTATTTTTTATTTCTGGGTTAGTTATCATTGTTATCTTATATGTTTAGTTTTTGGCCTTACATACCACTATATTTTATTCGTATTGATGTCCCTTCATCTGGGACCCCTCCTAAAATCATGCTGCAGGTACAGGTTGAGGCTCAGCTCATTAGATGCAATAGGAGCTAGATTTCAGCAAAATAGTGGTATGCTTCTCTCTTCCGGAGCCATGTCCTAGTTTTGACTATTTTGAGTTTTGTGTACAGCCTGGGTCGGCCAGGGCCCTATCCTATGCATTTCAGTTTGTTTATTCTATAGAGACTGATGTGGACTAGTTTGTATAGTAGTTTTGATTGTGTAGTCATATTGGTTTTCCATTGCTATGTTTAGCTTTATTGCAGCCTTGTCAGCTTTCCATGTTACTTATTCATTATTGTCGAGACTTTATGGGTCCAATATTTATCTTTATTGGTTGTGACAGGTGGCTTGGTCAGCCTTAGTGTTACATTTTCAGATGCTATATAGCCGGCTTCTTAGTCAATCATGAATCGAGTGCCAGTTGCGCCCTTCCCCAATTCTGGGGTGTGATAGACTTGGTATCAGAGCGAAGTCATTTTCTAGGGAGTCCGCAAAGCTGTGTCTAGTAAAGTCTTGCTTATGAGTATGCTATGCACCATACTTATAATCAGGAGGCTACAGGACATCTAGGAATTGTTTCACTTCTTTTATTAATAGTTCTTGCTATAGAGTGAGGTCATAAGTACTACAATATTTGAATTGCGTTATTGTTTCATAATATGCCTATGACAAGGAAGATGACTAGATATTGATTTGAACAGCTAAAGGAGAGGGTACTAGTCTCCCTCTAGTGGATCAGGAAGACAAGTTAGAGGCTTAGAGTGAGTCTCCTGGCCTAGGTGTTACAGTTCCTCTAGCACCGGTTAGAGTAGTGGCAGATAGACCTCTAGCTCCTCCCACACTAACACTACCTAAAGGTAGTAGAGTGGTAGACCCTCTGGTGCCTGTGGCATCTTCGATTGTTTCGAAAAGACAGGGTCTTGAGGGAGATGTTCAACTGATCGCTCGTGTAGCGTAGGTTAAGAGTGGCGATTATAGGCGATAGACTGACATAAACGACAAGAAACAGAGAGTTCTAGGCCTTTGAGTTCTTGAGTTTGAGCCCTCCTATATACACCAGATCAGACCCGAATGAGGATCCTCATTTCTTTATTAATCATACATATAGGGTGTTGAAGGGAATGCGAGCTACAATGACTAAGGAAGTAGAGTTGACAGCCTTCAGACTACATGATGTGGCTATATTGTGCTATGAGACTTGGGCTTAATCCATAGGAGCTTATGCACCGCCAACTGAGTGGGAAGAGTTCTCCAAGGCCTTTATTCACCACTATCTACCTCAGGAGCTTCGACAGGCTCGAGATGAGTAATTTTTTCACCTAGAGTAGGGAAATATAAGTGTGCGTGAGTATTGTCTTTAGTTTAATTCTCTTGCCTGGTATGCTCCGCACATGGTTCGGATGATGGAGGATAGAGTTCATCAGTTCATTTTGGGGTTGGGGATCCATATAGCTCCCGATGTTTTGGGGGTATCTACTCAGGAGCACTGACATTTCACGAATTCAGGATTTCACCCAGAGGGTTGAGGATTTGGTTCATCAATTACGGGATACTCAAAGACAATAGGAGAAAAGGAAGAGAGCAAGAGGTATGGGTCCTTGCAGAGGGCAGCAGGGCGACCTAGGGACTCAGTCATCAAGGCAGTCAGTTAGGCATGTACGGAGTGTCCCACCTCAGTTTCAGGGACAGAGAAGAGACCAGGGCCCAGCTCCATCTAGCTTTCGACGACAGGAGCGGGTGGACCAGAGGAGACCACCATTGCCGCCTTGTCCTCAGTGTGGGAGATTCTATTCAGGTCAGTGCCATCAGGGGCAGAATGTATGCTATCATTGTGGGGAGCCAGGGCACTTTATGAGGGATTGTTCAGATAGGGTCGAGGCGGATTAGGCACGATCAAATCAACCAGCGGTTGCTTCGTCATACTCCCTTCGATCTTCCAGATGTGATACTTAGTTTGCAGTAAGGTGTGGCAGAGGCAGAGCAAGAGAGGCTTCAGGTTCTAGGGCAACCCAGAATCGATTTTATGCTTTGGGCAGTCCGAGGATCAGGAGGCCTCACCTGATGTTGTTACAGGTACTTTGATTATTTATTCTCGTGTAGTATATGTCTTGCTTGATCCTAGTTCTACACTCTCTTATGTTACACCTAGTTTCAAGTCAGTTTGAGACAGTCCCCGAGTTATAATCTATACCATTTTCTTTTTCTATGCCAATTGGCGAATTTGTGTTAGCTAGATGAGTTTATCGAAACTGTGTAGTATTGGTATGTGATAGATCAACCTTAGCTGATCAAGTTGAGCTTGAAATGGTTGATTTTGATGTCATTATGGATATGGAGTGGTTGGAAGCATGTTATGCTGGTGTTGATTGTAGAGCCAAGATTGTTAGATTCCATTTTCTCGGTGAGCTAGTCCGGGAATGGAGAGGTAATGCCGCTATGCCAAAGGTAGGTTTATTTCATACCTGAAGGTTCATAATTTGAAATCCAAAGGTTTTATTTATCACTTGGTTCAGGTAAGAAACTTGGAATGTAAGCCTACCACTCTCCAGTCAATTTCTGTTATAAATGAGTTCCCTGTGGTCCTTCCAGAGGATTTGCCTGGAAATCCCCCCTGAAAAAGAGATAGATTTTGCTATTGATCTACTTCCAGGTACTCAGCATATATCAATCCCTTCTTATATAATAGCTCCAGCAGAGCTAAGGGAATGGAAGGAGCAGTTGGGAGATCTGCTCTAGAAGGGATTCATTCGACCTAGTGTATCACCCTGGGGTGCACCATTGCTCTTTGTGCGAAAGAAAGATGGGTTATTAAGAATATGTATTGACTAATGACAGTTGAATAAGGTTACGATTAAGAATATATACCTACTTCCCAGGATTGATGACCTGTTTGATTAGTTACAGGGTGCCAAATGCTTCTCAAAGATTGATTTGAGATCCGGGTACTTCCAATTACGGGTTAGGGAAGTTGATATCCCTAAGATTTCCTTCAGAACCATATATGGCCATTATGAGTTCCTAGTGATGTCGTTCAAACTTACTAATGCCCCAACAACTTTTATAGATTTGATAAATAGGGTG
This sequence comes from Datura wrightii, assembly GCA_035772735.1. Classification (NCBI taxonomy): domain Eukaryota; kingdom Viridiplantae; phylum Streptophyta; class Magnoliopsida; order Solanales; family Solanaceae; genus Datura; species Datura wrightii. The sequence continues at coordinate 163,564,962 of JASDFA010000018.1, read as the reverse complement.
TTTAGGCCCTTCTTTGATGTATTCATGATTGTCTTTATTGATGACATCCTGATATATTCACAATCAGAGGCTGAGCATGAAGATCACCTGAGAGCTATGTTATAGACTCTCTAAGAGCACAAGTTGCACGCTAAATTTTCTAAGCATGAAATTTGGCTAACATCTGTGGCAGTCCTTGGTCTTGTAATTACAACTGAAGGTATAAGAGTGGATAGTCAGAAAATAGAGGAAGTAAAGAGTTGGCCCAGACCCTTGAATCCTATAGAGGTTCATAGTTTTTTTGAATTGGTTGGTTATTATCACATATTGCTATAAGGTTTTTCTACTATCTCCGCGCAATTAGCAAAGTTAACTTATAAAGAAGCTAAGTTTCAGTGGTTAGAGGCAGGTGAGCGCAGTTTTCAGGAGTTGAAAGATAAGTTGACCTCAACATCTGTCTTGACTCTTCCAGAAGGTACAGAAGGTTATGTGGTTTATTGTGATGCCTCGAGAATTGTCTTAGGCTGTGTTTTGATGCAACACGGCAAAGTCATCGCCTATGCTTCTAGGTAGCTAAGGAAGCATGAGTAGAATTACCCTACCCATGATCTTGAGTTCGTCGCAGTGATATTTGCATTGAAGATTTCACACCACTACTTATACGGGGTACATGTTGATATCTTCACAGATCATAATAGCCTCCAGTACTTGTTTCAACAGAAAGAGTTGAATTTTGAGCCAAAGAAGATGGTTAGAGTTACTAAAAGATTATGATGTGAGTATCTTGTCCCATCTAGGCAAAGCAAATGTTGTAGCTGATGCGCTAAGTCGCAATTCTATGGGTAGCTTGAGTCATATTCAGGTTGATAGGATTGAAATGGAGAAGACTCTATAGCAGTTCGTTGGCTTACAAATTTTATTACTGTATGCCAAAGATGGGGGTTTTATTGTCCAAACCACAGCAGAATCGTCCTTGGTAGTGGAAGTTAAGAAACAACAATATGATGATGCAAAGTTAAGTCTTACAAAGAGACAGTATACCTCATAGCAGAAGAAGAGCCTATTTGATTGTGGACCCGATGGCGTTCTTAGATACCAGGGCCGTCTATGTGTGCCTAATGTGGGTGAGCTACAGGAACAAATTATGAATGAATCTCATTACTCTTGATATTCAGTACATCCATATGCCATGAAGATGTTTCATGACCCGAGGAAGCTATAATGGTGGAATGGCATGAAAATGGACATCACAAGTCTTGTGAATCAGTGTCCCAATTGCTAGCAGGTGAAGGTTGAGAACAAGAGGCCTGGAGGTCTAGTGCAGGATTAGAAATTCAAGCCTAGAAATGGGAGGTGATTAATATGGATTTTATTATAGGATTGCCTCGAACGAGCAGGAAGAATGATTCTATTTGGGTAATAGTTTATGGATTCACTAAATCAGCTCATTTCTTGCCAGTTAAGACTACATATGTTGCAGAGGATATGCTAGGCTTTATATATGGAGATAGTTCACCTATATGGTGTCCCCTTATCCATTATTTCTGACAGAGGTGCTCAACTCACAGCAAACTTCTTGAAGTCTTTATAGAAAGGACTTGGCACTCAGGTAAGCCTCATTACCGCATTTCATCCTCAAATAGACGGACAAGCTGAATGCACCATTTAGACTCTTGAAGATATGCTGTGTGCATGTGTTTTAGATTTTGGCAGAAGCTGGGTGTCACGACCTAAACAGAGACCCGGATCGAGACACAAAACCTAGAACCATAAATGGCTCCAAGTTGACCCATGGCATGAGCATTATAACTAACTAAACAGAATCAAGGCGGAAGGAAACTAAACTTTGATAGAGGAAGTCTGAATATTAAACATTTGAACAACGGAAATGCATAACACTGAATCCAAAATTGAATACTACACTAAGTCTGAAAAGCTCTACATAATCATGAGTTGATGGGACAAGACCTCAACTAGCTCAATAACAATATAAAATTGAAAATAGAAACAACATAAGTTACGTAAGGTCCTCAAAGGATGAGCACTCACCAACAGCTGGCTGAAATGAACATTGATGACCGACTAATGAACAGACTAATCTTGAACGTTTGAGCCTATATCATGAAACGATACAACATAGAGTATGCGGTCAGCACTTGGAATGTACTGAGTATGCTAGGTAAATAAAATGGACCAATCAAAATACATAAGAGTAGGACAGTCCAATACATGCAATGCTAGTCATAACATAAACATAAGGCTCAAGATTTTCAAAACTATGCATAAACTAGTCATAATCATAATCATTAGGGAAACCTTGTAAATACATAACTTGAGACAAGGTATCATGAATATTAAAAATTCATAAATCATGAGGAACACTAAGAGGACTCATCTTAACCGACACAATCATGATAGAGCTTACATGATGCCCCAACTATAAGTAGGTAGAGCTGTCCCAGGCTTACCAGGCCAAGGATGTACATTACGTGACATCAATAATAGGGAATAACCTAGAGTCCATAAGCATAAACCTACATTGGCGCGTAGTTCTGAGACCATGGGTTTTACCTGAATGTCGGGCCTACTCGAATCTAGACATGGCTCCTAAAAACATGCACATGGAGACTCATATAAGAATCGTGAAGCCATACATGAAGTTCATGGCTAGATAAATCATAACATACTTGATCACACTTGAAATACATGATTAGTCATGAATTAGGGCCCATTTAGTCAGCCAAAATCATAAACTCATAAATCATGAAGAACATACTTGTTTGAGAAAATCACTATACTTGAAATTCATAAATTCATGAAGAGTACTTGAAGGAAATCATATCATAGATCATAAATCATAATTTAGGGCTTAGGAAGATCAAAATCATAACAAAATCAAAAACATGACTTCTCATGAAACTTGCATTATTGGACGTAAATTGATTAAAATTTGAAACTATGAATTAATAATCAAAATAGGTATAAAAATATGCCCATAGATCTTAAGACATGATTTTATACATGAAGCGAATTGACCCATAGATTAATTATAGAGAATTTCATAAAATTAGGAATAATCTCCTTAAGATTGTGAATTTGATCTAGAACTTAAATTCATGGAATTGAAGAGAATTTTGAGCATGAAAGTGAAAGGGACTCTCATTCATAGGCCTACATACTTAGGAAATATTATTCCACACTCATCCTTGAAAGAACAAGAGGATTGGAGGAGAATTGGAGGGTTTCAAGCTTGATCTTCAAAGAGAAACCTCTACTCTTGCATGTATAAGAGTTGAATGAATTAGGCTAGGGTAAACCCTTATAAAAATCCTCCTAACATAGCTTAAAAGAACGTAGTTTAGGACTTACGAATTATAAAAATGCCCTTAATGAAAAATCTGAAAAATAGGGACTGCCAGTCATCACGACTCTCACCACGAGTCATACCACGAAGTAACGACTCGTGGTTACCTTTCGTGGTCACCACTACTCCTCCTTGCAGCATCCCTGAATCTCACCATGATTGCATAAAACGACTTGTGCTGTCCTTCCACGAATCATATGTCAGTCGTTCCATCATACCCTTCACCTGCCAATCCCTAACCACGACTTCAATCACGACTTATTGTTACTTACTATGAGTTGTACCATGATCTGTGACATCATACCCTGGCAGCAGAAGGAAACTCATCGCGACTCCTAACCACGAGGCATACCTATCACGACTGAGACGATGACGAATCACTTCCTATCACGACTTGTACCATGAGTCGTTCTGGTGCAAAAATATAGGTTTTTCTGTAGAACTCATTTCTAAATCACTCGTCTATTTTGAGGAACTTTTGGGGTACTACAATATGTGCCCCTTGGGAACATTGGAATTTGGGTAAACACACTGCATAACTGGAGAAAGGATCTTCCATCCCAAATCTTGAACACCTGAAGCTTAAAACCGATAGAGTGACTGACTCCGGACTGAAACACTTAACTGAACTGAATTCATGAATCACACATATATGCACTGACATACAAGAAACTAAGAGACATGAACTAGACATGAAATTAAACAAAGTACCAAGGAGGAAACTGGTTCCTCAAGTTGGAACTGAGTCGGAAGGGAAAAGATAAGAATATTAAGCAATCATATCTGCCTCGACTTTCCACGTAGCTCCCTCAACATGCTGGTTCCTCCACAAAACCTTTACTGAAGCTACCTATTTATTCCTCAACTTCCGAAACTGACGATCAAGAATTTCAACTGGTACCTCCTCATAGCTAAGGCTATCCTTCACAACTTCGCTCTCTACCAGAACAACCGAAGTTGGGTCACCATTGCACTTCTTTAAGAGTGAAATATGGAAAAATGGATGTACTGAAGCCAACACTGAGGGCAAGTCCAACTCATAGCCACCATGCCAACACGTCTCAAAATCTTGTACAGGCCAACATATCAGGGAATAAGATTCCTTTTCTTCCCCTTCAAAAACACCCAATCCTCAACTTCAAACTCAAGTTCCCTCCTTCTCACATCCGCATAGGACTCTTGATGACTCTGAGCTATTTTCAGCCGTTCCCTTATAAGTGGAACTTTCTCCATAGCCTCATGAACTGAATCTGGCCCTATCAACATAGCTTCACCTACTTCAAACCAACAAATAGGTGATCTACATCTCCGCCCGTAAAGAGCCTCAAACTGAGCCTCTGAATGCTAGAATGGTAGTTGTTGTTATAAGAAAACTCGATAAGAGGTAAATCATCATCCCAACTACCTTTGAAGTCAATCACACAAGCTCTCAACATATCCTCAAGTGTTTGAATGGTCCGCTCAGCCTAAACATCTATTTGCAAGTGAAAACTTGTGGTAAGCTTGACCTATGTACCAAGTTTGTTGCGACCGAAATAGCTGTGATTGGCACCCACACTAAACTTCTGGTGGGTGAACCAAAGAATCCCGATACTATTCCCACAATCTAAACATTTTTGAAAAAAACAAACTATTACAAAAAAAAAACAATTTCAAATTGGTACACTGCAAGTACGAAGTCAAAATAACAATTTTTCAGAACCTGATTTTCATTGAACCAACGTCTAATTTATTACAAGCTAATAAAACTAAAACAAAAAATGAAATAAAATATTCGAGTGTTCGAAAGAAGGACATCTGCTAAGAAGGAGTGGTCTTCGTCCTCATCTGCTCACCTTCTTGTTTCACCAAGGTTGTTGGCTCATAGGTGAGGGCGCGAAGAACTGTTGGCTTGAAATCTGCACTCAAAAAAGAATGCAGGGGTAGGGTCAGTACATGACACAATACTAGTAGACATCATTGGCCGACCTTGCATAAGAGCATCTAAGCACAACAATAAAGATATAAAAAGGGTCCTCAACTTGAAACAGTATTACAAGTCATTTTATGAATACTAGTTCAATTAAGGAATCAATCAGCCTGCCCACAGGATTAGGCCTCTCGCTGCAGCGGTCACTTGTCCGTCGTAATGGTCTCATCCATCGAAAATCGTTCCATTGCAGCGGCACTACTTAGGCTTTCATGACCCGAACATAGGCCCGGACCGAGACACAGGACAAGTAACCCCGAGGGACTCCAAGTCGATCCATGGCGTGAACATAATATCTAACTTAATCATAAAAGAGGAAGATCAACACGATAAAGTTAGAGGAAGTTTGAAATAAACATAGCATCATAAATACACTTGAATCCAAAGCTGATCACATCCTACGTCTGAAAATCCTCTAAAATTGATGAGTTGATGGGACAAGACCCCAACTAACTCTCTAAATTTGATAATGAATACACAAAGAAAACTGAATGGTCCTCGAGGGATGAGGACTCACCAACAGATGTGGGATGCTAACTCTGAAAGGCTATCTACAAAAGAGGCTGAGTCTGAGTACCGGGGCCTATATCATGAAACAATACAACATAGACTATGTTGTCAATACGTGAAATTTACTGAGTATGCAAGGTAAGTAAAACAACTTAAATAAGTAAAATCATTTAAAACATGCATAATGTAAAACATGATCAAGATAAGAATCTGAGAGTGAGACTTGCATGATATTTTCTAAAATCATGATCTTAATAAAACATAACACCATAGCTGAATCGATTGACTGAAAGCTGAAATATGATAATCTAAGTAAAACTGAACATTGGGTCAAACCTACTTTAGAACATATTTATTTATATATTTATATAATGAGTAGTAAACATGTACAAATGAAATCATGAGGAATAAAGGGAGATTTTTCATATAACTGACATACCACGATAGAGCTTACGCGGTCTCAACTATCACACTCAAGTGGTTAGAGCCGCCTAAAACCTTGTTAGGGCTAAGAACGATACCATGATATCGATATCAAGCTCGTGGCCCAATCGAGGTAGGGGATAGCTCACAATGGACGTCCCAAGATATATATAATATGAATCAACCTACATTGGCGCGTAATTCTGAGGCATAGGATGATCGACCCTTAGCCTACTCGGTGCTGGACACTACTTCAAAAAAACATGCATATGCTCTTCATCGTTTTTCAATGAAGCTTACCATAGTTTATTGACAAAGCTCAATAATTAAATACATACCAAATCTGAAGTAATATATGAGGATCTCTTACTCAAACCATACCAAAAGTTGAATATAAACGGGAGTCTTCGCTCCAAAATCATGTGGTAAGCTTACATTCATAAATTCATACATCATACTTGAACATATGGGAATTTCCCAATACGTTAACATGCGTGAAAATACATAATTCACTTGGAAACATGATCATAAACATCAGTAACTTGACAACATGCTTCCATCATAAATATCTCATCACACTTGAACGTTCATCACAAATCTCAACTTTCATTAACTTCTCATAATTGGGCATTTTAATTTATAACGCATGAAACATGATTTTAATTGAAAACAATGTAAAAATTCCCCATGTATCATAATTTAATAATAGAAACATCTTTAAATCATACCCAGGTAGTAAATTCTCAATCTCACGCATACGGTTAAAACCCCATAGAATCAACATAGGAATTTCCTAATTTAAAGAGAGATTGGGCGTGGGTGTGAACTGATTCACCCATTCATAACCCTACATACCTAGGGAAGAACTGATTTTACCACTCCTTGGTTGCCCAATGAAAGATTGACGGCAAACTTGAAGAGAAGGAGCTTGATCACCTCTCTAACTCTCTAACTTCGAATGCATGAGTAAGAATTGCGTAAAATGAACTTACCACTCTTAAACCTCATCATTCATAGCTTAAAACAATGTAGTTTAGGCCTTAGGATCATAGGAATTATGGAAAATCCCTTATGAAATTCGTAGAAAATAACTGACTGCTAGTCCCAACGAGTGACTGGACGATCTTTGTCCAAGGAAACGAGTCGTGGCATCATTTGTCGAGTGTACTTCTATTAGATCATCTGGGGATCATAATGGGGGATCTCATGAGTCGTTACTGGTGACCAAAACTCGTGGTCACCACTTGTCACCTTCACTAAGATTTCAAATTATTTCCTACCTGCTGACCATGACCCATCCCACGAATCGTGGTGTCTGACCACGGCTCATGGTCAGTTTCGTGGGGACTTCCAAAAACCAAAATTTCAAATCACACCCCAAACCTCACCACGAGTACCCTCATGACTCATTGTTGACCCCACAGGTCACATAATGACTCATTCTATGACTTGGTGCCAGATTTCCAGTTTTCTCCGTTTTAACTCTCGGGTCTGCTCTTTGAGCTTTCGAGGTATAAAAATATCTCCCCCTTGGGAACATTCATCCTTGAATGTTTAAAATCATAAAGAAAAGCAGAGAAATGCAATAATCATACTGAAATACTGATCATAAACTTTTAAAACTAACAGAATGACTAACTTCGATTCTAACTACATGGCTTAATTGAACTCATGAATCATATACACACCCATCTACATGAAAGAAACTGGAGCGCATGAACTGAACATGAAACTGAATTGTGTGTTAGGGAAAAAACTGGTACCTCAAGCTAGAACTGAGTCAGTAGAGAATAAATGTGGGTATAAAGCCATCATGTCTACTTTGTCTTCCCACGTAGCTCTCTCAACCTGCTGATTCCTCCATAAAACTTTAACTGAAGCTACTTCCTTGTTTCTCAGCCTTCGAACCTGACGATCCATCATTTCCACCGGAACCTCCTCATAACTAAGGCTGTCTTTCACACCAATACTATCCATCGGAACAACTAGAGCTGGATCACCCAAACACTTCTTTAATAGAGATACATGGAAAATAGGATGCACAGAAGCTAATTCTGAGAGCAACTCCAATCCATATTCCACCTTGCCAACCCGTATCATAAATCGTTTGGGGCCAACATAACGAGGATGGAGTTTTCCTTTCTTTCAAAACCTCATCACTCCCTTCATGGGAGACATCTTCAGAAACACCTAATCATCAACTTCGAACTCGAGTTCTCTCCTTCTCACGTCGGCATAGGAATCTTGGCAACTTTGAGTTGTCTTCAACCTGTCCTGTATGAGTTGAACCTTCTCCATATCCACATGGACCGAATCTTGTCCTATCATCGCAGCTTCACCAACTTCAAACCAACCAATAGGTGATCTATATCTCCACCCATAGAGAGCTTTAAAAAGATCCATTTGGATGCTGCAATGGTAGTTGTTATTGTATGCAAACTCGATAAGAGTAAAATGATCATCCCAACTACCCTTGAAGTCAATCGCACATGCTCTCAATATGTCCTCGAGAGTATGAATTGTCCGCTCCGCTTGACAATCTGTTTGCGGGTGAAATGTTGTACTGAACTTAATCTGAGTACCAAGTCCTTTTTGAAACGACCTCCAAAACTAAGAGGTAAATTGGGTACCTCTGTCTAATATGATGGACAAGGGCACCCCATGCAATCAAACCAACTCCCGAATGTATAGTTTGGCATAATCCTCCGTTGAATTCGTAGTTTTGACTGGTAGAAAATGAGCTGCTTTGGTCAACCTGCTACAACAACCCAAATGGAGTCATACTAGCGATGAGTGCAAGGAAACCCTGTGATGAAGTCCATATTGATTTATTCCCACTTCCAAGTAGGAATACTGATATCCTGAAGCACACCTCCCCGGTCTTTGATGCTCAACTTTCACTTGCTGATAGTTTGGGCACTTAGCTACAAACTTCGCAATGTCCTTCTTCATGCCATTCCACCAATAGACTTCCTATAGGTCATGGTACATCTTGGTGGCACCTGAATGTATCGAATATTCAGAACCTTGAGACTCATGCAACATCCAATTTCTCAAATCATCAATGTCTGGAACACAAAAGTGACCCTGATACTGAAACACACCATCTCCCCCTTTAGAAAAGACCTCTACCTTTTGATTCTGAATGACTTCCTTTAACTTAACCATAATAGGGTCCTCATCTTGTCTAGCTTTTACATCAGTCACCAAGGATGATTCTGATCCATTCGGAATGATAACACCTCCATAGATCGAGTCAAGCAATCGAACTCCTAACCTTGCAAATCGATGCATATTTTTCACTAGCTCCTTTATTCCTTCATCCACATGGGACACACTCTCCATAGAGAGTCTACTAAGTGCGTCTACTACCATATTAGTCTTACCTGGATGGTAAAGAACACTCATGTCATAATCCTTAAGTAGCTCCAACCACCTCCTTTGCCGAAAATTTAGATCCTTCCGGATAAACACATATTGTAGACTCTTATGGTCCGTAAACACATCTACATGGACCACATACAAATAATGTCTCCATATCTTCAAGGCGAATACTTCTGTCGCCAATTCGAGATCATGGGTCGGGTAATTCTTCTCACGAACTTTCAGCTGTCTGGAGGCATATGCTATGACTTTTCCATGATGCATCAATACACACACAAATTCGATCCTTGAAGCATCACAATACACCATGAACCCATCATAACCCTCTGATAGAGTTAACACCGGTGCTGAGGTGAGTCGAGTCTTCAACTCCTGAAAGCTTCTCTCACAAGCCTCCGACCACTGGAAAGCCCTCAACAAAACTTTTATAGTAGCCAGCTAAGCCCAAAAAGCTTCGGATATCTAAAGGACTCACCGGTCTAAGCCAATTCTTCACTACTTCTATTTGTTGAGAGTCCACCTGTATGCCCTCACTTGATACCACATGGCCCAAAAATGCCATTGAGTTCAACCAAAACTCACACTTACTGTATTTAGCATATAGTTGGCTATCTTTGAGAGTCTGCAGTACAACCCTCAAATGAGCGGCATGCTCCTCCTCGCTCCCAGAGTATATCAGGATGTCATCAATGAACACGATCATGAACATATCTAAGTATGGATTGAACACCCTGTTCATCATGTACATAGAAGCTGCAGGAGCTTTCGTTAGTCCAAAAGACATAACTACAAACTCGTATTGACCATATCGCGTCGTAAAGGCTGTCTTTGGGATGTTGCTCTCCTGAACTCTGAGCTGATGCTACCCGAATCTAAGATATATCTTCGAAAAATACTTGGCAACCTGAAGTTGGTTAAAAAAATCATCAATCCTGGGTAGAGGATACCTGTTCTTGACGTTGACCTTGTTCAATTGTCGATAATCAATGCACATACGAAGAGAACCATCTTTCTTTCAGAAAAAGAGAACCGGTGCACCCCACAGAGACTTGCTAGCTCTGATGAAACCCTTGTCTAGAAGGTCCTTCAACTATTCCTTCAACTCTTTTAGCTCTGCTGGAGCCATTCTATAGGGAGGAATAGATATAGGCTGTGTATTGGGAAGAAGGTAAATATAAAAATTAATCTTTCGCTTAGGATGAACACCTGGAAAATTAGTTGGGAAGACCTCTATATACTTACATACTACTGGGATTGACTGGATAGTCGGAATCTCGGACGTAGCGTCCTTAACCCTAACTAGATGGTACACACAACTTTTAGAGATCATCTTTCTAGACTTAAGGTAGGAAATGAAATGACCTACAAACACAGATGAACTATCCTTCCACTCTATGACTGGCTCATCTGAAAATCTGAACTCTACTACCTAGGTTCTACAATTAACTGGGGCATAACATGTAAATCGCCAATCCATGCCGAGGATAACATCAAATTTGATCATGGCTAACTCTATTAGATCTAATGAGGTGACTTTCTGAAGGAATGTGATCAGGAAACTTATATACACCCGTTTAGCTACAACTGAATCACCAACTGGAGTAGAAACTGAGAAGGGTTCTGACAAGATTTCGGGACTGACTCTAAAACTACTAGCCACGTAAGGTGTCACAAAAGTCAAGGTAGCCTCCGGATATAACAAAGCATATACATCAAGATGGGAAACTAATAACATATCAGTGACTACATCCAAGAAGACCTCCTACTCCTCACGGGATGCTAAGGCATAGAATCTATTTTGGTGTTGACTACCACCTATGCTAGTAGATGCCCCCTGCTAGGCTGAGCTTACGGGTGGAGCTGCTGAACTGGAAGCTGGGCCTCGACCCCCATCATGGCCCTGTCTTGCTGTTGGGAAATCCCTAAGCATATGTCTTGGCTTCCCACACCCGAAGCAAGCACCCGTACCTGCCAAGCACTGATCCGTGTGCTCCTGGCCACACCTTCTCCAAATTTGGATGCTAGAATTTGCGGGTCTGCTATTCTAACGCCTAGGGCCTAATGCCCCCCTCTGATCGTGCCTAAGTCTGGATGGCACACGTAATGTTTAAGATGATGGGTTGAAGATTTCTGGTGGGTCTACTATTTGTGCCCAGCCCCTGACCTCGGCTGAGAGAATCTATAGCTACCAGTCCTAGCTCTCTTGGCCTCTCTCTCCCTCATATGCACTGCCTCCATCTGCTGGGCGTATAAGACTATCCGAGGGAAATCCATATCCTGATGGAGCTTAGTGGTCCTGCAATCTTTGTACAAATGTCCTCCCATTCCATGAACAAACCTACTCACTCATGCCCTCTGATCAACCACTAACTCTGGGGTGTACTTAGATAAACGAGTGAACTCTAGGGCATATCCTTGCATTTTCATCTTCCCCTTTTTAAGATTCACGAAATCTCCTGCCTTCACCTCTCTCATCTCACGAGGGAAGAACAGATCTAGAAAAGAAACGTGAAACTCCTCCTAACTGATAGGGCCTGCTCCTGCTGCCCTACTATCTCTCCACTGTCTAAAACATATGTGTGCGACCCCCTTAAACTGATATGAGGCCAACTCAGCACACTCAACTATATTCACCTCCATAACCTGGGTGATCTTCACAATCTCATCGATATACTCATGTGGATCCTCGTCCACCTTCAACCCAAGGAACTCTTGCGGGTTAATTCTTAGGAAATATCTGACTCGAGTTGCTGCTGCATTTTCATTTTGCGGGACATGCGCCACTTCCTACTGGTTTACCTGAGTGGTCAAGGCCTGCGCCAGCATCTGAATAGCTACCCTAAATTGAGCATGGGCAATCGGCTCTAGTGCGTGGTGCTCCTGGACTGGTGGGGCTTGTTGGTGCCTGTCTTCATTGCCATCCTCGTGGCCATTTTCATTCCCATTCCTCCTACCATTAATGATTTGGGGAGCCATGATACTTTAATCATGAATAGCACGAGTTAGAAGGATAGGCAGACATTCCATCGCACTACATAGATCACGAAAAAAGGGAACATTTCCTAAATATCTCGTAGCCTCTTTGTCATAAGTGTGGCACGCTTCACACCTATGAAAAAGACTCTACTCAACACGGCTTTGAGATACCCTAGGACAGTTCAAACCTACTACTCTAATACCAAGTTTGTCACAACCCGAACATAGGCCCGGACCGAGACACGGGACAAGGAACCCTGAGGGACTCCAAGTCGACCCATGGCATGAACATAACATCTAACTTAATCATAAAAGCAGAAGATCAAAACGATAAACTTAGAGGAAGTCTGCAATAAGCGTAATATCAAAAATACACATGAATCCAAAGTTCATTACATCCTATGTCTAAAAAGCCTCTAATACTGATAAAATTGATGGGACAAGACCCCAACTAACTCTCTAAGTTTGATACTAAGTACATAAATAAAACTGATAAAACATGGTCCTCGGGGGATGAGGACTCACCAACAGATGTGGGATGCTAACTCTGAAAGGCTGGCTATGGATGTGGTTGAGTTTTGAGTACTGGGCCCTGTATCATTAAATGATACAACAAAGAGTATGCGGTTAATACATAGAATGTACCGAGTATTCAAGATAAGTAAAACCTCTTAAATAAGTAAAATAATTTAAGACATGCATAATGTATAACATGATAAAGATAAGAATCAGAGAGTATGACTTGCATGCTATTTTCTGAAATCATGATCTCAACATAACATAACATCATAACTGAATCGATTAACCCAATGCTGAAATCTGATAATCATAATTAAAACTGAACATTGGGTCAAACCTGCTTTAGAACATACATATATATATATATATATATATATTTATATCATGAGTAATAAACACGCGGAAATGAAATCATAAGGAACAATGTGAGACTCGTCATATAACCGACATACCACGATAGAGCTTATGTGGTCCCAACTATCACACTCAAGTCGTAGAGCCATCTAAAGCCTTGCCTCGGCTAAGGAAGATACCATGATATCAATATTAAGCTCGTGGCCCAATCGGGGCAGGGGATATCTCACAGTGGAGGTCCCAAAGTACATATAATATGAATCAATGTATGTTGATGCGTAGTTCTGAGGCATAGGGTGATTGACCCTTAGCCTACTCGGTGCTAGACACTACTACCAAAAAAACATGCATATGCTTCCCCATCGTTTTTCAATGAACCTTACCATAGTCTATTGACGAAGCTCAATAATAAAATACATACCAAATCTGAAGTCATATATGAGAAGCTCTTGCTCAAACCATACTACAGGCTGAATATAAATGGGAGTCTTCACTCCAAAACCATGTGGCAAGCTTACATTTATAAATTCATACATCACACTTGAACATATGGGCAATGCTCGATACTTTAACATGCGTGAAAATACATAATTCACTTGAAAACATGGTGATAAATATTGGTAACTTAAATAATGTTTTTCATTAGAAATATCTCATCAGACTTGAACGTTCATCATAAATATCAACTTTCATGAACTTCTCATAATTGGTTATTTTAATTTATAAAGCTTGAAACATAATTATAATAGAAAACAATGTAAAACTTTCCCATTTATCATAATTCATAATAGAAACATGATTAAATCATACTGTCATGCCCCGCCTTGGGAGGCATGACTGGCACCTGGTGCCCTACTAGGACCTTAACTGCTTGACTAGCTGAGCCTAAACACTTCTGGTGCCAGGCTGGCTCTAACTCTGGATTCAAGAAAATGACGGGCTATATAACGACTGTAAATACAACCTCTGGCCGACTAGGCCTACAGCCACCTGTAAGCAAACAATAGCTACCCAGAACAACTGAATTAATAGGGAACCTATGCGGGCTGACAAGGCCACCATGCTGTCTAGTTATTTCTGAATCAAGAAAACAAGTGTTAAACTGCTACATGACCAGCAAGGTTGCCACTACCAATTGAATAAGGCCCCACACGACCATAATAAACAAACTAAAACATACACATGGCCTTACATGACTAGTACAGCTAACCACAGGGAATATACAAACTTCAAGCCTCTAAGAATACTGATAAGATGGTTGGGATAGGGCCCCGGCCTACCCATACTGTACAACAAAAAAAACGGAGTAAACCTCTAGCTGTCTAGCTTCGAATGACAGGAGCTGATGACTCTGTGTGCTGGCTGGAACTACGAGGGATCGACTCCTCATCTATGAGTACCCACAGGCAAGTAATGCAGTGCCCCAAAATGGGCATCAGTACCGTTGGTATCGAGTATGCAAAGCAACAATTGGAAAATAACTGAAGACATGCAATATAATTGATAGAACTGAAGTAGAAAGAAATATACTATAACTGACTGAAAGTATGAGTTTAAGACTGTCCTCAACTATGCTGAAAGGAGTAGGAATCATACCTGGTAATGTGGAATTCTACGGTCGATCTATTCATAACTAACGTAACATGGCATCATATAGCATAACATACATAACATAGCACACATAAACCTTACTTGGCCCCCATAAGCCCGAAGGTACAACCAACACGCAATCTATACCCCTACGCCGGTCATCCCATCTCCCATAGTAACTATAAGCATCTTTCCGGTCCCCTGGGTATGCATTTGGGCCTGCTGAGCCCCTGGCTATAACTCTACCTGAGTCTGGAGAACTCATGAAATCAACACCCCGGGTGTACCCGCTCGACGGGGGTGTATAAACGTTGACCAAGGCAATATATGGGGAAACTGGCATGCCATCTTAGTCCCCTAGGGGATGACATGCCACTCCGTAGAGCGACGTATCCTCACCCTCTGGCGGACGAGTCGATACAGCTATTAACCCTGGGGCGTTCATGGATGCTAGGTAATCCAACCCAAAACAATACAGTCAAGTCTCAACTGATAATACTAACTGCATACGGTACATGTTGAAACTAATAATAGTAATGTGTGTGTATACATAATACATGCTGAAACTGATAATGGTATAGATATATAATTTCTGTCATACTGTGTTGAATCTGATACTGAAACAAGATATAATATTTCTGTTGAGAATCATGTTGTATAACTAAGATTCATGGTAAGCATGATTTACTATTTCTAACATGCTTTCTAAAATTCATATTAAGCTACTATTCTATTTCTGAAATACTTTACGGGAACTTATATTGCTGTACTAAGTTTCGGATGAACACGATAATATCCTGACATACTTTACTAAATTACATACTGGGCATGCTATACTATTTCTGAAACTTTCTACTAGAATTTATACTAGTTTGCTCTACTGGAAATACTAACTTGCCGTAAGAAACAAGCTTCACATACCTTGTCCGTTAACTTTCTGAGTATCTGGCGTAACTCAGCTAATTTTCAGCTATTTCTTCCAACTGCATTCATATTCATAGAAATTAGAACTAAACTCATCGATATTCTGGAAGAAAATACTACTTTGAATATATATATAGCCCCAACTTTGATGCATCAAAAACCAGCCGAAAACTACCTATTTCTCGGAAGTCCAGAAGGGAGAAATACTCACTTTAGGGCTAGGAGTATATTGACACTAATTTGGAGAAATTCCACTTACCTTAGGTCGATAGGGAGACGATTCGCTGGCCGAATTTCATGAAACTAACTCCGTAGGAATGCTCCTGGCGGCTTAACACTTCACTACCAAGATTAATTCAAGTTTGGACCGCGTTTAATAGCTTAAACGGAAGGGATTTATATCAAACCCTTCGTCCTCTCTATTTTCTATTTGCTCACTGGAAATTATCCGATAATTATCACAAAAAGAGGAAGTGGGGGCTTTATATACTTGAGGTTGAACCTCACCTCCGTGGCACGTTGGCCATCGCAGGGGTGAGGCCTCCGTGACACGTTGGCCATCGCGGAGGGGTCCTGCCCAGCCTCCTCTTGAGATGGTTCAACGTGGTGCTTGTCCGGTCTTTTCCCGGGCCTTTTTGTAGCATGTATGGCATTCTAAAACTCTTAACCAACATGCAAATAGGCTATATAAATGTCAAGAATTTACGGGGTGTAACACATACCCATGTAGTAAATTAGCAATCTCATGCATTAGGTTAAAACCCCATAGAATCAACATAGAAATTTAATGATTTAGAGAGAGATTGGGAATGGGTGTGAACGGATTCACCCATTCATAACCCTACATACCTGGGGAAGAACTGATTTTACCACTCCTTGATTGCCCGATGAAAGATTAAACGAAAACTTGAAGAAAAGGAGCTTGATCACCTCTCTAACTCTCTAAATTTGCATGCATGAATAAAGATGGCCTAAAATGAACTTACCCCTCTTAAAACTCATCATTCGTAGCTTAAAATGACGTAGTTTAGGCCATAGGATATTTAAAATTATAGAAAATCCCTTACTAAATTCGCAGAAAATAACTGATTGCCAGTCCCAACGAGGGACTGGACGAGTCATTGTCCAAGGGAACGAGTCGTGGCATCATTCGTCAAGTGCACTGTCTAATTGATTATCTGGGGCTCATCACGGGGGATCTCACGAGTCGATACCGGTGACAATGACTCATGGTCACCACTCATCACCTTCACTGCCTAAGATTTCAAATTATTTCCAACCTACTGACCTCGATCCATCGCATGAATCGTGGTGTCCAACCACAACTCATGGTCTGGTCCGTGGGGGACTTCCAAAACCCAAAATTTCAATCCCCACCCTTAACTTGACCACGAATCATGAGCCCCATGGGTCACAGAATGACTTGTTCAGTGACTTGGTGCCAGATTTCCAGTTTTCTCCATTTCAACTCCCTGGTATGATCTTTGAGCTTTTAGGGTATACATAGGGAGTAGCTCGACAGATCGCTCCCTTGTCAGCTCATCCATAACACAGTTCAATAAAATCAACAATATTATTCATATAACACCATGAATCCATTAAAGAACAGATCAACAACCAGCATAATTAAAAGTATGAATTACAGTCCTAAGTTATTCCCAGCAACAACTACTCAATAAAACACACGGTAACAAGTTCTACTTAGCATTAACGCCACCGTTCATTGTTATCACTTTGCAACATCTCCATAATAAATTAGCACATACACTTAGCATGTTTGACATCCACATCATGAACATAAATTACATCCCCAAACAATAAGTAAATAACACAACTAAGGGTAACATGATGGGCACACGCCTCCGCCATCTCCCCTTAACACTCACCCATAAGAAATTGTTTACACACATGCTTGTGGGTCTTAATTATACCAAACCAGTCATGACTTGTAGGAGACTCTAGAAATCCATGTATTGTGCCGATGTGGCACCTGCTCCCACTCATAAGCTTTTTCGATCGTTTTGTTGGGTATAAAACTACACGCAAGTGCACGTGGTCGAACAAGTAGTAAAGTGGCTTAAGTAAGCCAAGTATTGATCCCACAGAGACTAGGATGAAGTGCAATCTGCTCAAGTGTACTATATTTCAATTCTAAAAATGCAAACAATAGTGTAACCAAGAGTTTGATATTTTTGATTTCTAATAATTATGCTAAGTCTAAAACAATTATCTAATGTGAGTCTGAACTATGAATGTGAGCATGCTGAGGTTAAATGAACATGTAATGAAATTAATTGTCGATAAAATTTGGTTAGCCTTTTCCTCCGGTTGCTAGTCAAGAATTATTGCCAAGGGATTAAAACTCTCATATTTAACCCCACTTAAGAATCATGAACCATCCACCTACATTTCTGTGATTAAATGCAATTCATGTTCTAGCCATACAAAACCGATTCCTAAATTGACTAATACGACTTTCAGGTATATTTCTATCCTGAAGGTAAATCAATTCTCAATTTTCCCAAACTAAGAAAGGATCATATCCTATTAATTCACAACTTTCCAGTTTCTTGCTCTCTCGAGTGAAACCGGACTTTTTAGATGTACATTAACGTAGGCCACACATTAATGTAGTGAGAACAAGAATCAATAGAACAACCATGGAAGAAAAGATGAAAAACCAAAGAATCAATAATCACATTTCATTACAATTGTTCTTAACCTCAGCAAGAAGATGAATTAGCCACTCATTTGTGACACGGAGCTGTCGCGAGGGTACTCTGGAATTTTTTAAAATTTTGGATTTATACCTCAACGTGTCACGGAGGGTAACGCGGAGGCCCTCCTCCGTGACACGGAGCTATCGCCCTAGCTCACTGTTTTGCCACTTTTTCTTAATTTTCATACCTCGAATTTTCCTTTGCGATTCCTTGTATATTTTCCTCTGTTCGACCTGAAATTCATTCTACTACAAGAAATTAGTTAGAATTATAGGTTTCACTCAAAATAAAAATAAAAAAAATTAAAAATAAAAACTAAAAATTTTGTTGTTAATCAAGAAGAAAGAAAAACAAAAATCTATTCAGAATTTACAAAGAAAAATTTTTCACGGGTTGCCTCCCGTGCAGCGCCTGATTTACCGTCGCGGCTTGACGTCATTCAGCTCAGTTGTCCTCTAAGGTGATGGACATTTTTTCTCAAAAACCATCCTCCCCCTAGTAGTGCTTACACCATTCCAGTGGTTTTCCTACTAACTCTCGTGAATCCTTAATCTGCTCATCATCGCCTTGATCAATCACATTGATCACTGAGAGTTCTTCGTACACAGTCGGGAGCTTGGGTGCCTTGTACACATCAAACACTTCCACCTTGTCGTGTGCTTGCATTGTTAGCTGCCCCGCAGCTACATCAATCAACGCTTTCCCGGTCGCCAAGAAAGGACGTCCCAAAATAAATGGGACTTCCGCGTCTGGTTGAAAATCCAGCAAGACAAAATCTACCGAGAAGATCAGGGAGCCAACTTGCACCAGAACGTCCTCCACAATGCCATCAGATCTGGATAAGGACCGGTCTGCCAATTGCAAGATCACTATTGTAGGTCTAGGACTCCCTAGACCCAGCTTTTTGAATACCGATGACGACATCAAATTAGTGCTTGCTCCCAAATCACACAATCCACGAGCTCAGATACTCTGCCCAATAGTAATCTGTATAGTAAAGCTCCCAGGGTCTTTGAGCTTTGTGGGCAGTCGGTTTTGTATCCGGGAAGTGCACTCCTCCATGAGAGCCACCGTAGCATACTCAGTCAACCGACTTTTGTTTGCCACGATGTCCTTTATATACTTGGCATATTTCGGCACTCCCTGCAAAACATCAACAAGAGGTAAGTTAATATGTACCTATCTCAGCACCTCCATGAATTTCTTGGAACACGCCTCCTCCTTGTGTTTCTTTGATCATTGAGGGAACGGGGGTGGTGGTCTCTCTGATTCTGCTTCCTTAGTCTTCCCCCTCTCATCACTTTGCTCCTTCTCGACTTCTGCTGCTCCCGATTGTTGAGGTGGTCTTTCTGGTTCCACCTCTTTCAGCTGCAAACCACTCCTTGTGGTCACCCATTTACCTGCTTGGGGTTGGGATCTGTGTCGCTCGGAAGTCCTCCTCTAGGTGTGGTGTTTTGGGCTCCAGCAAATTGCCCAAATTGATATTCAAGTGCCTTGGTAGCTAACTGGTTGTTTTTCACCTCGGCTGCCAATTTCACATAGTCAGCCTGCAATTGAGCTTGATTAGCTATCATAGTCTTGAACATCTCCTCAATGCTAGGTGATGGTGGTGGAGGAAGTGCATTGTTGTTTCTGAATTGTGTTTGATAATTCTGCTGCCCTCCTTGGTTCCTTTACCCACCCTGACTCGAACTCTGCCCCTGATGGTTGTTGCTACCCAGGAGAAATTCGAGTGATTCCTCCAATTGGAATTGTAGCTGTTGCCATACTGTTGGTGGTTGTTCCTTTGTATATTTCCCACAAAGTTCACCGAGTCAGGATTTCCTCCACAACACTCAGCTGAGTGCTCACTGCTTCCGCACACTTCACACTAAATCTGCTGCACTGCATTCACTGGGGCTTGAGGCTGGTTCATTGTCATGTTACTGAAGTGGGTGTTGAGTTGATTCTGCAAAGCAGCTATTTGTGTAGCAATAGCTGTAAACCTATCCACTTCTAGAACTCCTGCTGCTTTCCTTGTCTCGCCTCTTGACGAATCAGCATTCCATTCCGGATTGCCCTGCGAAATACGGTTCAACAAGGTATACAGCTCCTCATAAGTTTTCTCCAGCGCTTGTCCACCAGCTGCTGAGTCTAGCAATATTTTTGTATGGGGTTCTAAACCCTCTATAAAAGTGTGCACCAACACATCATTGGATTGATGATGATGAGGACAATCCCGCAACATGGACTTGAATCTCTCCCAAGCCTGATATAGATTCTCTCCCTCTCTCTGTTTGAAACTTAGAATTTGACTTCTAAGTCTTTCTATTTTACTAGAGGGAAAAAATCGTATCAACAACTTCCTTGCAAGATCATCCCACGTAGAAATAGAATTAGGTGGCTCAGCTTTCAACCACCTCTTGGCTTCTCCTAATAGTGAAAATGGGAACAATGTAAGCCGGACGTAATCTGATGACACTCCAGTGGGGATATAAGTGTCACTTATCTCCAAAAAATTTTGGAGATGCTGCTGTGGATCTTCATGATGGAGACCTGTAAACTGCCCGCTAGTGTGCAGGAATTGCACCATGTTCTGCTTAAGTTCGAACCTCCCTCCTAGCTCAGGCTTGCGGATGCTAGATGTGACATTATTTTCATGTGGGATTGCCACCTCGCAAACCGGCTGAGCTGCTACTTCTTCGGGCACTAACATTGCCCGTACTACCGGTGGATTCTGTTGTTGCTCCATGATTTTCTGTCTGAGCAACTGTAGCTTTCTTTCTAGAGCTTCTCTCCGTTGACGATGAAATAATCTTTCTGGCTCCAAATACGAGTCCACCAGCTCCTTGTCTCTTTCCAGTGTTCAACAGAAATTAAATCTGCAAAATACAGGCTAAGACCAAGTTGTTAACACTAAGAAAATAAAAATATAGTAAGTTAACACTTAAGACAAATTCACCAATTGCCAAGTCCCTGGCAACGGCGCCAAAAACTTGTTCGATCGTTTTGTTGGGTATAAAACTACACGCAAGTGCACGTGGTCGAACAAGAAGTAAAGTGGCTTAAGTAAGCCAAGTATCGATCCCACAGGGACTTTGATGAAGTGCAATCTGCTCAAGTGTACTATATTTCAATTCTAAAAATGCAGACAATAGTGTAACGAAGAGTTTGATATTTTTGATTTCTAATAATTCTGCTAAGTCTAAAACAATTATCTAATGTGAATCTGAACTATGAATGTGAGCATGCTGAGGTTAAATGAACATGTAATGAAATTAATTGTCGATAAAATTTTGATAGCCTTTTCCTCAGGTTGCTAGTCAAGAATTATTGCCAAGGGATTAAAACTCTCGTATTTAACCCCACTTAAGAATCATGAACCATCCACCTACATTTCTGTGATTAAATGCAATTTATGTTCTAGCCGTACAAAATCGATTCCTAAATTGACTAATACGACTTTCAGGTATATTTCTATCCTGAAGGAAAATCAATTCTCAATTTTCCCAAACTAAGAAAGGATGATATCCTATTAATTCGCAACTTTCCAATTTCTTGCTCTCTCGAGTGAAACCGGACTTTTTGATGTACATTAACGTAGGCCACACATTAATGCAGTAAGAACAAGAATCAATAGAACAACCATGGAAGAAAAGATGAAAAACCAAAGAATCAATAATCACATTTCATTACAATTGTTCTTAACCTCAGCAAGAAGATGAATTAGCCACTCATTTGTGGATTAAACATCATTAAATGAGTGTTAAACATACAAGCAATTGAATACAAGAAGAAGGAAAGAGAGAAAAACCCTGAGAATTTCATCCCCTCAACTGCCTGTAACCCACGTTCTTGCCCCACCAAGTCAGAATATTGAAAAATGAACCTAAGTGTTCTATTTATACTAGTGGGAATTTTTCCCGGAATAACAAGCAACGTGTCAAGGAGTGCATCGCGGAGCACTGCCTCCATGACACGCCACCGATGCGGACCCTCACTGGAAATTGGGGGTCCAGGGAATAAGGCCCAACGTGGCACGGCGTGCAATGCGGAGCCAGGCCACCGTGCCACGGACCCATCGTGAACCCTCACTGGAAATAGGCTGAAAATTCCCTCTCCATGCAGAAGGCCTTCGCGATGGCAGCGTGACACGGCTCCATCGCGGAGCCCCTTTATTTTGTGCTTTCCAATGCCTTGTCCCTTGCTCACATCCGAGTCCAACCCCGATATCTTCCAACATGCATTTTAGCTTCCCGAAATTACATTTTTGCTGCAAAACAATGCTAATCATGTTGGTTAGTATAAATTCACATTTTATTACCAATTACATGAGAATGTATAAACATTGATAGATAAACAAGGCTAAAATGACACCTTTGAGTATCACTTGGGCATATAAATTTGCCCAAGATCAATGCTCGTCCAAATTCTCCCCTCGAACATGAGCTACTCAAATATTTTATTGCTCGGCCGGATACTCCGCTCGAGCATGAGCCACTCAACATTCATATGTTAAAATCTTTTCATTCATCATCCTCACATAACATTCCAAGTGCATCATTGCATCACACAAATAGTTACAATCTAATTTTCCAATAAGCCATTATCAACAAACAATTCTCTTATTAATGGACTATAATCACTTTACTAAATGTTCAACACAGTTAATTCTATTATCGTATACACAATCTTATAAATAAGTCATCACAATTCAATATCACATCATAGTCACGTTCTAAAGATAAATGAACAACAATAGACTCACATATCACGTAAATGTCCGAAGACCAATAAAATATCAACATTGCACACTATACATGCCATTATATAGGTCTACCCCTATAAACTGTAACTTACCTCGATTACTCAAAATTATCGGCTTCGCTACTTTGCAAGAGCTTTTCCTTCCTTAATGCTTCGAATTGTTCAAAATCTACACAAATATAATTATTTGTTAATAATCCTCAAGATAGGGCCTAATTTGATCAAACCCTTCTCTTTTCAGGGAAATTTAATTAAAAACCCTTCCCTTCCACCTAGTTCTAGGTCCTCCACCTTTTCTAACCCATCAACATTAACAAGAGGAATCCTAGGAAGTAAACACTACTCAATTCTCAGCTCATCCATCACAAAGTTCAATAAAATAAAAAATTACATTCACATAACACCATGAATCCATTAAAGACCAAATCAACAACAAACACAATTGCAAGTAAGAATTACAAGCTCAGTTATTACCAACGACAAGTACTCAACTAACCACATAGTAACAAGTCATACTTAGCATTAACGCAACATTCATTGTTATCAATTCACAACATATCCACAATAAGTTAGCACATCCTCTTAGCACATTTCACACCACCTCATGAACATAAATGACATACCTAAATAATAAGTAAATAACACAACCAAGGGTAACATGAGGGGTACACGCCTCCGCCATCTCCCCATAACACTCACCAACACAAAATCATGTACACACATATTGGTGGGTCTTAATTATGCCCAATCAGTCATGACGTGCAGGGGACTCTAGAAATCCATGTACTGTGCCGGTGTGGCACCTGCTCCCACTTATATGCTCGTCTAGATGCTCCCCTCAGACACGAGCCACTCTAATATTTTTATTGCTTGACCGGATACTCCCCTCCGGCACGAGCCACTCAACATTCATATGTTAAAATCTTTTCATTCATCATTCTCACATAACATGACAAGTGCATCGTTGTGTCAGACAAATAGTTAAAATCTAATTCTCCAATAGGCCATTATTAATAAATAATTTACCATTAACAGTGTAAAATTGCTTTACTAAACATTCAACATAGTTAATTTCATTATCATATACACAATCTTATAAACAAATCATCACAATTCAATATCACGTTATAGTCATATTCAAAAGATAAATTAAAAATAACAGACTCACATATCACGTAATGTTCGAAGACCAATCAAATATAAACATTGCACACTATACATGCCATTATATAGGTATACCCCTATAAACCGTAACCTACCTCGATTACTCAAAATTATTGGCTTCGCTACTCTGTAGGAGCTTTTCCCTTCCTCAATTCCTCGGATTGCTCGAATTCCACATAAATATAATTATTGGTTAAATACTCATCAAGATAGGGCCTAATTCGATCAAATCCTTCTCTTTTCAGGGAAATTTAATCGAAAACCCTTCCTTTCCACCTAGCTCTAGGTCCCCACCTTGTCTAACCCATCAGTATTAACAAGCGGAACCCTAGGAAGTACACATTACTCAAATTTTTAGCAATCAACCCTCCCATTACTTCCCTATAATTTCAGCCCTAGTTCATCAACTTAGGGTTTCTCTCTATATAATTTACAACATTAAAGGTCCTCAAGAAATCAAGGATCAACACTAATCGAAGTAGAGGTAGGAGAATTGAGATTCTTACCTTCGAAGAGTAGTTCATTGCTCTGGAGAAAATTTTCTTCCCTTAGCCTTTCTAATCATGTTTTTTAGAAAGATGGGGTAAAACCCCGTAGTTCCCACTTAAAACTCACTTTCTGACTCTTGTTGTCCGCTAGAGCAGTCACACTTCCGCTGCAGTAGACTCGCTACAGCGGTCATATGGTCGATGCGGTGGTCCCAGCAGTTACTCCCTCTTTTCGCCACGATGGGACTCCGACCGCTACCACGGTCTCGTTGCAGTGAAAATCCCACTGCTACAGCGTCCCTCGGACCAGTAGCTACCCAAAAATGCACAGTTCTATATCTAGTTTATTTCAGAAACTCCCTATCTCATTCTTAACAAGTTTTTTGTGTTCTATTCCCTTAACCATCTCGTAATGACATCCGTGTCATTACAAAGTCCCTTCTGAAATGACTTTCAAAACTGGAGATAAACCGAGTATATTTATCTGAGATGATGGACCAGGGAACTTGTCATGACCCGAGAGTACACCCGGATCGTAGACATGGGATAGGGAGCCCTGAGAGACCCCAAGTCAATCCATCGTGTGAGTATAATACTAATTCATTCATAAAAGGCGGAAAACTTAACTTATTAAGTATGAACTAACTAAAAACCCTTAAATTAAATGTAAGACATGAAAAACCAAAATACATCCATAAAGACAGAATACTACACATAAGTCTGAAAGCCTCTAATAAAAAAATGGGTTGAAGGGAAAAGACCCAAAGTAACCCAAACATTCTGAAAACATAAGATAAACAAGGTCTGAACATTAAGCCCTAGAATCATGAGGACTCACCATTAAAGACTGAGAGGAACTGACTCCAAGCTAGGGACAATGTTGAACCTACGAACCGGATCCTGAATATATGTGGGTCAGTAATTTGATGGTACTGAGTATATAAGGTATGTAAAGCAATGCTTAAAAATATAAAAGTTAAAGGAGTGGGAACATCATGATTATACGACTGAAATCGTAAGTATATCATAAGGCTCAATACTTACAAAATTTTCACAAACCTGTCATAGTCATAACATGTGAGGGAAACATTTAGTAAATCATAACTTGAGCCAACAGAACATAACCATGCACACTTGAAAGCCATGAGAAACAATGGGACATTTCTATAACTGACATACTCCACATGAGCATACATGGAGCCTGACCTGTAAACCTAGTTGGGAGATCGTCCATATCTTGCCAAGGATATGAACCATGAAAGGTGTGATATCACTTATGAAGGTCCCGTAGGGCATAGGGGACAGTCACTGAGGAGGTCCCAACAAAACCTATGATGGCACGTAGTTCTGAGATTTAGGGCATAACTTAGGCCCTGAACCTACTCGGTGTTAAGTACTACTCCAAAAACATGCAACGTGCTCATAGAAATTCATACATGAAATGCGCGGCTAGTTGTTACATGCCTGAAAATTTATAGACCTAGCCATGGAATTGGGCTCGTGAGTCGGCCAAAATCATAGTTCATAAAACTTAAGCAACATGTGGGCTTTTCCCCCATAATTTAAATCATGCTTTAAATGCTTAAATTTATAGGAAACATGATCATGGTAACATGAGAAATAGAAAACTCGAAGACATGCTTGAAATTCAAAATTCATATAATGCTTGCGGAATCATCATGAACATAAATTTTACTAAAAAACCTTCATAATTGGGCATCCATACTTTTAGAGTTTTAAATCATGAAATTAAAATATACAAGCAATATCAACCCAAATACTTCAAAATCCATAATTTAAACATAAAACCACACTTTCATGTAAACTTATGAGAAAACATACAATTGGGTTAAGACCCACAAGAATTTGGTAACTTAATCATAGTAAATGGGAAGAAATGGGATTGGGTAGGGTCTAATCTACCCATTTAAAACCCCACATACCTGGAAATTTCGTGATTTCCTACTTCCTTAAAGAACCCTAAGTGAAAACTTGAAGAATCTTGAAGAAAGTTGCTCGAAACCCTTCCTACTCCCTTCTCTTACACTTGTAATTGCTAAAATGAACTTAACAGGAGTTTTCATCCCTTAAAGACCTTGTTCCGACCTCAAAATGATGTGGTTTAGGGCCCAAGTGTAGAAAGGTCAAAATTTCCCTTACTGAAATTTTCCGGAAAAGGAGTTCTGGCCCCGACCACGGGTCGTACCATCAAGTCACTACTCGTGGTTAACTCTCGTGGTCACTTCACCTTTTTTCCCAATTTTCTGAATTTGGCCACAACAGGTATACCATGCCTCGTACCACCATCCTACGGGTCATACTATCAACCGTGGTACCATCCACCCAAACCAACACACTTAACCATAAGTCATCACCACGTCTCATTGCTATATCCTATGAGTCATACCATGACCCGTGACAACTCACTCTGGCACCACTGAGATATTCACCATGACTCCTAACCACGAGTCATACCTTCTCACCATGGTTGGTAGGACTAGCCATGACACAACCTCAGGGTCCCGGTTTCCTTACGACTCGAGTCAAGAGTCGTAGGTCCTCACCCCGACTCCTACCTATATTCATACTGGTGCAAATTCTAGGTTTTCTGCACTTTTCGAATTCAACTCCTGGGTCTATTCTTAGGCGCTTCCGGGGTGTTATAATATATTCCCCTTGGAAACAATCGTCCTCAAATGTAGGGAAATAAGAAGCAAATAGAAACAAATAATCACTATATAGATGCTAATTAGTCAGGCCAAAAACTGACGGAACGACTACCCCCGAAAAAAACCCCACAGTTGGTCTGAGTTCAGATATCACTTGCATACATCATATCATAAAAAAAACTTATACGTATTAACATAACACAAAAAATAAACTGAATAGAAGTTTTAGGGCAAAATAGGTACCTCAATTTGAAACGGGGCCGATAAGGATCAAATGGGGGAATTTGGCCATCATATCTGCCTCAACTTTCCATGAAGCTCCCTCAACATGCTGGTTTCTCCATAACACCTTTACTGAAGCCACTTACTTGTTCCTCAACCTTCGAACCTTACAATCCAAGATTGTAACAGGGATCTCTTCATAACCGAGGCTATCCTTCATGCCAACACATTCCACCGGAACCGCAAAGGATGGTTCTCCCATGAACTTCCTCAAGAGCGAACATGATTTATGGGGTGAACCAAAGCTAATTTTGAAGGTAACTCTAACTCATAGGCTACTTTACCCACTCGCCTCATAATCCAATATGTGCCAACATAGCGGGGGTTGAGTTATCCTTTCTTTCAAAATCTCATCACTCCCTTCATGGGAGATACCTTCAGAAACACCCAATCATCGACCTTGAACTCAAGCTCCCTTCTCCTCACAACTACATAAGACTTTTGGAAACTTTGAGCCGTTTTCACCCTTTCTCTTATTAACTGAACTTTTTCCATAGCTTCATGGACTGAATCGGGTCCCACTAATGAAGCCTCACCGACTTCAAATCACCCAATAGGTGATCTACACCATCGCCCGTAAAGAGCCTCGAACGGTGCCATTTGTACGCTGGAGTGGTAGCTGTTGTTGTAAACGAACTCAACAAGAGGCAAATGCTCGCCCCAACTACCCTTGAAGTCGATAGTACAGGCTCTCAACATTTCCTCGAGAGTCTAGATAGTCCGCACTGCCTGACCATCTGTTTGCGGATGGAATGCCATGCTAAGGTTGACTTGAGCACCAAGTCCCTTTCAAAAAGACGTCCAGAACTGAGAGGTGAACTGCGTACCTCTATCTAATATAATGGACAAGGGCACTCCATGAAAACTAACCAACTCTAAGATGTACCACTTTGCATAATCTTCTGCGAAACCAATAGTTTTGACCAATAGGAAATGAACAGCCTTGGTCAACCTATCTACCACAATCTAAATGGAGTCATATTGTCTATGAGTGCGGGACAAACATGTCACAAAGTCCATATTTATTTATTCCCACTTCCAAGTAGGAATGGTGATGATATCTTGGAGTACACCCCCCGGTCTTTGGATGCTCGACTTTCACTTGTTGGCAATTCGAGCACTTAGCTACAGATTCTGCAATATCCCGCTTCATGCCATTCCACCAGTAGATTTCCCGAAAGGCATGATATATTTTGGTGGCACTTGGATGTGTAGAATATCTGGACCCGTGAGCCTCATGCAAAATCCGGCTTCTCAAATCACCCACATTCGGGACACATAAGCAACCCTGGTACCAGAGCACATCATCTCCCCCTTTGGAGAAGACTCCTACTTTTTGACTTTGAACAACTTCTTTCAACATTACCAATGTTGGATCTTCATCTTGTTTTTTAGCCTTCACCTCCGCTACCAAGGATTACTCTGACCCGTTTTGGACTACTACCCCACCATCGGTCGAGTCGACTGGTTTAACTCCCAACCGTGCAAGTCGATGTACCTCCTTTACTAGCTCCATCCTGTATTCCCTCACATGGGACACACTTCCAATAGAAATTCTACTAATGACATCTGCTCCCATGTAGGCCCTACCTGGGTGGTAAAGGACACTCATGTCGTAGTCCTTAAGTAGCTCCAACCATCTCCGTTGCCGAAGATTTAGTTCCTTCTATGTGAACACATATTGTAAACTCTTGTGGTATGTGAATACATCTACATGAACCCCATACAAGTAGTGTCGCCATATCTTCAAAGAAATTACCACCGTGGCCAACTCAAGATCATGGGTCGGGTAATTCTTCTCGTGAGTTTTGAATTGTCTGGAAGCATATGCTATGACTTTCCCATGTTGCATCAATACACATCCTAATCAAACCCTCAAAGAATCACAATATACAAAAGAGCCATCGGTACCCTCTGGTAAAGTCAACACCGGCGCTGAAGTGAGTCTGGCCTTCAATTCTTGGAAGCTTTTCTCACAAGCCTCTGACCATTGGAACTTCACCATTTTCTGAGTTAATCTAGTCAGTGGGGAAGCAATGGATGAGAAACCTTTCACGAATCTCTGATAGTAGCCTGCTAAGCCCAAGAAGCTTCTGATCTCCGAAGGGTTTACCAGTCTGGGCTAGTTCTTTACTGCCTTTATTTTTTGGGAGTCCACCCTTATACCTTCGCTTGACACTACATGTCCCAAGCATGCAACTGACTTCATCCAGAATTCACATTTGCCGAACTTGGCATATAGGTGGTTGTCTTTGAGGGTCTGGAGTGCTACCCTCAGATGTGCAACATGTTCTTCCGCGCTCCGGGAGTATATTAATATGTCATCGATGAATACGATCACCAACATACCCAAATATGCCTCAAATATTTTGTTCATCAAATACATAAAAGTTGTAGGGGCATTGGTTAGTCCAAAAGACATAATAATGAATTCAAAATGGCCATACCGGGTCCTAAAAGCAGTCTTTGGGATGTCACTCTCCTGAACCTGACCTGGTGGTATCCGGACCTAAGATCTATATTGGAGAAATATTTGGCACCCTGAAGCTGATCAAATAGGTCATCAATCCGGGGTAAAGGGTATCTATTCTTGATAGTGACCTTGTTCAACTGTCTATACTCAATACACATCCGCAGGGACCTGATCTTGGGCATAATTAAGTGCTCAAGTGCTATTTTATAACTTGATTTAGTCATGTTTGTCTAAATTATACACTTACATTCTTATGTGATTTTATGTAAATTGGGGTATGCACTAACCAACATGATTAGTCCTTGTTTTATAGGTGTAAAATGCATATGAGGGACTAAATAAATATGGGTGAAGGGAAGAAATGGAGTTGGAAGCAAATTGCAAAAGATGGCAAGAAAGCATAGCATGGCAAGGCTGGCCGCGCCAGGCAGCGTGCCACGCTATGCGTGTGCCGCGCCCAGCGCCATGCCACGCCAACGCCATGTGCGCGAAGATGCAGCATTCCAGGGCGCCTGCGTGCCAGCTCCGTGCCATGCTAGGCACTGCTACGCGCAACAACCGTGTCACACAGGCCATCGCGCAAGGGTAGCGCCATGCCACGTTGGCCATCGCGCCATGCCTCGGCCAAGAATCATTTTAATGCTATTTCCAGTAAGCCTACGCGTTACCTCTATGGCACAGAGGCAAATTGGTGCGTTCAGCTCCGTGCCACGGAACCATTCCATGACTGGCCAAAATTTGTAAATTCCCTATTTACTATAAATTAAAACCTTAGCTTCTAAAATCATTTGTCATGAAATATTTTCTGAAAACCGTAGAGGAGCGAAGGGAGAAGTGAAGAACTCACCTAGGTTTCACCTATTTACATTCTTTATTACCTATTCTTGCAAGTACACTACTCTAAACATGTTTTTGAGTTATTGTATGAACATGAGTGGCTAAAACCCTTGCTCTAGGGTTGAGGCCACGTGATATGATTGTAATGCATCAATTCATTTTGGTTTGAGTTGTTAATGGTTGTTTTGTCTTACATTCTTTATTATGGTTGATTTTATGCTTGATCACCATGAAAACATACATGTTAAGTTTGGTAAAAGCTTGAGAGAGTAACCCTAGGCTAGAACAAGAGAATATAGGGAGCAAGTTCTTATCTTACAATAGGATTCGCGGTTAGGATAGAAATTATACCTAATTTTCCTTGCTTGGCAGATAAAACGGGATGATAGCAAGACACCGGCTTAGAATTATCATTCCACCACTCATAGAAGTAGTTGTGAAGCTAAGTTAGGTTAAATGATTAGAGGTACGAAAGTCCCTAATCAAGATCACAAACCCGTAAACCACATCCATGTAGTTGAATTGCCCACGAACTAGGATGTCACATCCCTACTCAACGATGTACTTGTGAAGCTAGTTTGTAGTGTTTAGAGGCTCGAGAGACCATGAACATCGCATTTTCCAACTATGTGAGACAAAAATCGATAATATAATACTTGAATCATTACAAAATGTAGCATTGCATGATTATTTGGCCTTAGCTCTAGTTGCTTCTTATATTGTTTTCAGATTATTGTGACCACCCTGAAATTTAATTATAATTTACCAAAAAATTCTATAATCAACACTTGTGAAGGTTAATCTCACACTTGAACTTCATAATTTTCTGAATTGGTCTAGTCCTTATGGGTTCGACATCCCGCTCTTGAAAAGGGCCACTGTATTACTTGTATGACTGCGTACGCTAGCGAGTGCGCTGGAGCGCAACAGGAACCATCTTTCTTCTGTATGAACAACACTAAGCACCCCATGGGGAATTACTTAGTCTAATGAAACCCTTATCCAAAAAATCCTTCAACTGCTCCTTTAACTCTTTTAGCTCGGCTGGGGCCATTCGGTAGGGAGGAATTTATATGGGCTGCGTGTCGGGTAAAAGGTCAATCTCAAAATCAATTTCCCTCTTGGGAGGAACACCTAGTAGGTCATTTGGAAATACCTCGTGGTATTCACCCACCACGGGGACTGACTGAATGGTCAGGGTCTCGGATGTGACATCCTTAACCCTAACCAAGGGGTAAATACAACCCTTGGAAATCATTTTTCTGCCCTTGATATAGGAGATAAAGCGACCTATAGGTACCACTAAACCACCCCTTCGCTCTAAAACTGGTTCATCTGGAAACAAAAACTCCATTGCCTGAGTTCTACAGTTAACCAAATTATAACATGCAAACAACCAATACATGCCTAAGATGATGTCAAAATCAGTCATAGCTAATTCAACTAAGCCTGTAGAGGTAACCTTATGCATCACTATAATAGGGCAACCTATATATACCCACCTCGCTATGACTGAATCGCCAACTGGGGTAGATACAACAAATGGTTCGGACAAGATTTCAGAACTGACTCCAAAGTGACTTGCTATGTAAGGTGTCACAAAAGATAGGGTGGCTCCCGGATCTAATAAATCATAAGCATCAATGTGAAAGACTCGCAACATACCCATATCCACATGGGGAGAAGTCTCTCGCTCTTGTCGAGAACAAAGTGCATAAAACCAGTTTTGGCACTGGCCGCCAACTGAGCCAGTCGGAGCACCCTACTGAGTATGACGTGCCATTGGAAGTACTAATCTGGCTACTGAAGTGCGGGCTCCACTACCCCCTGACCTAGCTGCAGGGCAATCCTTAAGTCAGTGTCTGGGTTTTCCACACCCGAAACAAGCATCTGAGCCCATCAAGCATTTCTCTGGGTGGTTCTTGCAAAAATTAGCACAAGATGGGAATGTGCGCTCTGTGCGCATGCTATTTTGACTCCTCGAACCTGAGGCCCTGCTCCTCTGGCCGTCCTGTGGTCTGGATGGAGTACTGGCTAAAGATGGTGCTGACGCAATGGACTTGGGCTGGGACTGCTGATAAGATTCATCCCTTGAATTAGGCTGGGAGAACCTGTGGCTATCAGTTTTGGCCCTTTTGGTCTCTTTCTACCTCATATAAGCTTCTTCAATCTATTGAGCATAGAGGATTATCCGTGGATAGTCCATATCATGATGAAGCATGGCTGTTCTACAGTCCTTATCCATATGCTCAGCTACTCCCTTCATGAATCTTCTCACCCGCGCAGTTTTATCCATCACTAACTCCAGGGCATATTTTGACAAGCAAGTGAACTCAAGTGAATATTCCAGCACCGTCATCTTTCCTTGCTTAAGGTTGACTAACTCAGTTGCTTTCAGTTCCCTCATCTCCCGACCGAAGAACCTATCGAGAAAGGCTATGTGGAACTCATCACAGCTGATAGGGCCTGCTTCTGCTGCCTTGCTATCCCTCCATTGCTTAAACCAAAGGTAAGCAACCTCCTTCAGCTAATAAGAGGCCAAATCCATACATTCCTTACTTGTCACTCCCATGACCTGAGTGACCTTCAAAATCCCTTCCATGAACTCTTGTGGATCCTCGTCCACCTTTGACCCGGTGAACTCAGGAGGGTTAATCCTTAGAAAGTCCCTGATCCAAGCTGCCGCTGCATTGCTGTTCTGAGGAATATGGGGAATAGATTGTTGGTTGAACTGCGCGGTCAAAGCCTATGTCAACATTTGAATCGTCGCCTAAAACTCAGCGTGGGTAGCTGGCTCAGGTTCCTAGGGCTTCTGAGCTGGTGGGGCTTGTTGACATCCATCATTGTTGCCACCCCCGTGGCCTTCATCATTCCTGTTCCTCCTTTCAATCATCCTCCTAGGAGCCATAATTTTCTGCAATCGCGAAACGCATATATTAGAAGGATGGAGAGGTTTTCACCACACGACGTAGATCATGAAAGAAGGGAACATTTCTAAAAACTTTTAGTAGCCTCTTCTTCATAAGTGTGGAGCACTTCATACCCATGAAAAAGGCTCTAGCTAACGCGGCTTTCAGATTTGCTAGGACACATTTGAATCTATTACTCTAATACCAACTTTTTCACGACCCGAGAGTACACCCGGATCGTCGACAGTACACAAGAAGCCCCGAGAGACCCCAAGTCAACCCATTGCGTGAGCATAATATGAATTCATCCATAAAAGGTGGAAAACTAAACTTATGAAGCATGAACTAACTGAAAACCATTACATGAAATGTAAGGGACGACAAACCGAAGTACATTCGTAATGACAAATTACTACACATAAGTCTGAAAGCCTCTAATAAAAAAAGACGGGTTGAAAGGACAAGACCCCAACTAACCCAAAAATTCTGAAAACATAAGATAAATAAGGTCTGAACATGAAGCCCTCAAATCATGACGACTCACCACTAAAGACAGAGCGGAACTGAGCGCAAGCTAGGGACAATGCTGAACCTACTAACCGGATCCCTAAAATATGTGGGTCAGTACTTGGATGGTACTGAGTATGTAAGGTATGCAAAGCAATGCTTAAAAACATAAAAGTTAAAGGAATGGAGACATCATGATTATAAGACTGAAATCATAAGTATATCGTAAGGCTAAATACATTCAAAATATTCACAAACCTGTCATAGTCATAACATGTGAGGGAAACATTTCGTAAATCATAACTTGAGCCAACAGAACACAACCATCCACACTTGAAAATCATGAGGAACAATGGGACATTTCTATAACCGACATACTCCACATGAGCACATATGGAGCATGACCTGTAAACTAGTTGGGAGGTCGTCCATATCTTGCAAAGGTTATGAACCATGAAAGGCGTGATATCACATGAAGGCCCCATACGGCATAGGGGACATTCACTTAGGAGGTCCCAACATAACCTACGGGGGCACGTAGTTCTAAGATTCGGGGCGTAACCTGGGCGCCGAACCTACTCGGTGTTAAGTACTACTCCAAAAAAATTAAACGTTCTCATAGAAATTCATACATGAAATGCGTGGCTAGTCGAATCATAACAATATTACATGCCTGAAAATTTATAGACCTAGCCATGGAATTGGGCCCGTGAGTCGGCCAAAATCACAGTTCATAAAACTTAAGAAACATGTGGGATTTTTACCCATAATGTAAATAATTCTTGAAATGCTTAAATTTATAGGAAACATGATCATGGTAACATGAGAAATAGAAAACTTGAAGACATGCTTTAAATTCAAAAATTCATATCATGCTTGCGGAATCATCATGACCATAAATTTTACTAAAAATCCTTCATAATTGGGCATCCATACTTTTAGAGTTTTAAATCATGAAATATAAAATATACAAGAAATATAAAGCCCAAATACTTCAAAGTCAGTAATTTAAACATACTACCACACTTTCATGTAAACTTGTGAGAAATCATACAATTGGGTTAAGACCCACAAGAATTTGGTAACTTAATCGTAGGAAATGGGAAGAAATGGGCATGGGTAGGGTCTAATCTACCCATTAAAAACCCCACATACATGGCAATTTTGTGATTTCCTACTCCCTTGAAGAACCCTAAGTGAAAACTTGAAATATCTTGAAGAAAGTTTCTCCAAACCCTTCATACTCTCTTCTCAAACACTTGTAATTTCTAAAATGAACTTAATGGGAATTTTCATCCCTTAAAGACCCTGTTTCGACCTCAAAAAGATGTGGTTTAGGGCACAAAAGTGTAGAAAAGTCAATATTGCCCTTACTAAAATTTCCCTAAAAAGCAGTTCTGGCCCCGACCACGAGTCGTACCATCAAGTCACGACTCGTGGTTATCTCTCGTGGTCACTTCACCCTTTTTCCTAATTTTATGAATTTTTTCACAACTGGTATACCATGACTTGTACCACCATCCTATGGGTCGTACTATCAACCGTGGTACCATCCACCCAAATCAATACGACATAACCATAACTCCTCACCACGACTCATTTCTACATCCTACGAGTCGTACCATGACCCGTGAAAACTTGCTCTAGCACCACTGAGATATTTACCATGACTTCTAACCACGAGCATACCTTCTCACCACAGTTTATAGGACTACCCGTGACACAACCTCAGGCTCCCGATTTCCTCACGACTCGAGTCACGAGACATAGGTTCTCACCATGACTCATACCTCAAGTCGTACTGGTGAAAATTCTAGGTTTTCTATAGTTTTCTACTTCAACTCTCGGGTTTATTCGTAGGCCATTACGTGGTGTTATATAACTCCATGCTACTGAACCAATTCCGGAATGTACAATTTGGCATAATCCTCTGCTAAATCAGTAGTTTTGATCGGTAGAAAATGAGTTGCTTTAGTCAACCTATTCACAATCACCCAAATCGAATCATACTGTCGACGTATACGAGGCAATCCTGTAATGAATTCCATGTTGATTTTCTCCGACTTTTAGGTAGGGATACTACTATCTTGAAGCACAACTCTAGGTCTTTGATGCTCGACTTTCACTTGCTGGCAATTTAGGTACTTAACCACAAACTCTACAATGTCCTTATTTATGTCATTCCAGCAATAGAATTATCGTAGGTGTAATACCCCAGGAAGGCCTAAGAATAGACCCGGGAGTTGAATTTGAAAAGTATATAAAACTGGCAAAAATATCACAGGATGGACGACTCAACGACTCGTGGTTGGATACCACGAGTTGTCAGAAGCAGTCGTGGTATGGGGGTTCAGGGAAGCAGTGGTGAAAATGGATGGTGTAGCAACTTATTGTCGGTAAAAACAAGTCGTTGTTACCGGTCGTAGGAAGGCTGAACTTAGGCTGATGGGGAACGCAGAGGGCATCCCACGATCCATGGTGAGAAGTGATGGCCCGTTGTTTCTAGTTGTTGCTTGTGGGTTGAAATGTCCAGTGCTTAATATGAATTGCGACCATGACTCGTTAGAAGCCACCACGAGTTGTGGTGAGGCTCGTGGTAAGGGAAGTTCAGAATGGTCAAGGGGTTGACGACGGTCGATCCAACGACACGTTGATTAAAGCAATGACTCGTGCTGACGAGTCATGGGAAGGGCCCCAGGTTTGTCATGAAGCAGTGGACCCAACGACTTGATACCATGAGTCTTGGTATCTTGCAATGACCCATTTGATCGGTTGTTGGTCCGTCCGGAGCAATTTTTAGGGGAAATTTCATTAAGGGTAATTTCGACTTTCCCATGCTTTGAGACCCTAAACTATGTCTTTTTGTGTTTTTCTGAGTGTGATAAGATGGGTTAAGTCCCTAATGCATACCCATTCCTATGCAAGAGCTTTTAGAGGGGGTTTAGGGAGATTCAAGGTCTTCTTCTCTAGAATTCCATCAATTTCTTTGTGGGTATTCAAGGAATGTTGAAATCAATCCATTCCTTGGTATGTAGGGTTTAGAATTGGTGAATCTTTTCACACCCATGCCAAAATTTCAATTTCAATCTTGAATTCTCCTATTCAAGTTCTATAGGATTTTACCCAAATGCATGAAAATGTGATTTCTCTTTATGGGTATGATCTAATTGTGTTTTAATTATTGAATTATGAATCATGGGTAGGTTTTATGTTATTTTATTCAAAACATGGCATGTTTCAATTTTTTTTAAACTCTAAAATCCCATTGATGAAGGTTCATGAAAGTTATGATTTATGATGAATATTCAATATTTTGAGATTTATTTATGATGGAAAAGCATGAATTCAATCTACCCATGTTTATGAGCATATTTTGACAGAATTGAGTATGATGAAGTATTGGGAAATTCCCACATATTGAAGAATGATTTCTGATTTAAGAAACGAATTACATGATTTATCAATTTATGATGTTGGCCGATGAAAAGGGCCTTTGATTCTTGGCTAAGCATGTTTTAAAAGGGATAAATGATGATAAATGTTATATTTTTGCGAATGAACCTTAATGCATGATGTTATTGATTTATGTATGAGCCTATATGCATATTTTTGGGAGTCGTGTCTAGCACCGTGAAGTCCGGCATTCAAAGGACTACACCAGTGTCTCATAACCACGTTCCACCGTGGGTTTCTAATGATATATTGTATTGATAAAGATCTCCTCAAATGTGATATCACGCCTAATTCACGCCCCTCGCATGGCAAGCCAAGGGCGACTCTTCCCACTTGAGTGAGATAGTTGGCCCATTATGAAAGGCTATACCATGATGGTGTCGGTTATGACGAGTCCTCCCATTTTTCCACATGTTTTATGTATTGTTATATTTAAGTTATCAGATCAAGTAATGTTTTGATAAAGCCTACATATGATTATGATAATGAATGATTTATGAACGATTTGAAAGTCTTGAGGCTTATGTTTTCTTATGAATTTTATGATACAAGAATGATGTTCTTCTCCTATGTTTATTTATGAGTTTATTTTAATTTTAGTGTCCATTCTGCTTACCTTGAATACTCGGTACAATTCACATACTGACTGCATACTTTCTATGCTGTATCATTTCATGATACAGGGTCCGGATCTCAGGCTCAGCCTCATCCTTAGTCCATCTCAGCTTATGCTCTCAGATTATTGGTGAGTCCTCATGTTCCAAGGACCGTTGATAGACTTTCATGTTATTTTATGTTTCGATATTGGTGGGGTTAGTTGGGGATGTTGTCCCATCAACCCATCTTATGTAGTAGAGGCTTTCAGACAGGGTGTAGAACTCAACTTACGTATATGCCTAGTACTTTCAGTTTTTACACTATGATTACATATTCTCTATGTTTTATGCTTAGTATTCCGCTTTATTAAATGAGATTAGATGTACGCATGGGCCATGGGTCGACTTGGGGTCTCTCGGGGTCCCTTGTCCCGTGTCTACGATCCGAGTGTACGTTGGGGTCGTGACAGTAGGTCACGGTACATCTTGGTGGCACTTGAATGTATAGAATATTGGCAACCATGAGCCTCATGCAACATTCAATCTCTTAAGCTATCAACATCTGGGACACACAAATGACACTGATATCGAAGCACACCATCTCCCCCTTAGGAGAAGACCTCTACCTTTTGATTCCGAATCGCTTCCTTCAACTTTATCAAATTTGAATCCTCATCTTTCTTGACTTGACTTCAGTCACCAAAGAAGATTTTGAACCATTCTGAACAATGACACCACCATCTATTGAGTTAACACGGCGAACCCCTATCGTGCAAGTCGATGCACATCCTTTACCAATTCATTACTTCCATCTTCCACAAGAGAAACACTCTCTATGGATAGCCTGTTAAGAGCATCCGCCGCTACATTGGCCTTTCCCAAATGATAAAGGACACTCATTCCATAGTCCTTGAGAAGCTCTAACTACCTCATTTGTCGCAAATTTAGATCCTTCTAGGTAAACACATACTGAAGACTCTTGTGGTCAACAAACACATCCACATGGACCCCATACAAATAGTGCCTCCAAATCTTCAATGTAAATACCACTGCTACCAATTCCGGGTCA
The DNA here is from genome assembly GCA_035772735.1 of Datura wrightii. Taxonomy (NCBI): domain Eukaryota; kingdom Viridiplantae; phylum Streptophyta; class Magnoliopsida; order Solanales; family Solanaceae; genus Datura; species Datura wrightii. The sequence goes on along the minus strand of JASDFA010000018.1, from coordinate 163,525,057 downwards.
TGCATAGGGTAATTAATCTCATGAGTCTAAAGTTTTCCAGAGGCATATGCAATGACTTTACCATGATGCCTCAACACACAACTGAGTCCAACCCTTGAGGCATCACAATACAACAAAAATCCATCTGTACCCTCGGGTAAGGTCAATACTGGAGCTGAAATGAGTCGAGTCTTTAACTCTTGAAAAACTCTTCTCACAGGCATCCGACCATTAAAATTTAACTTTCTTATGGATCAACTTAGTCAATGGCGCTGCAATTTATGAAAATTCCTCAACAAACCTTTTGTAGTGACTGGCTAAACCCAAGAAACTCCTGATATCCGAAGGGCTAATTGATCTACGCCAATTCTTCACAGCCTCTATCTTCTGGGAGTCCACTTTTATGCCCTCACTTGCACCACATGACCCAAAAATGTTACTGAGTCCAACCAAAACTCACACTTGCTGAATTTAGCAAACAACTGACGATCCTTAAGAGTCTGTAGAAAAATTCTCAAATGAGTAGCATGCTCCTCCTCGCTCTCAGAGTATCTGAGAATGTCATCTATGAACACAAGCACGAACATATCCAAATATATCTTAAACACCTTGTTCGTCAAATTCATAAAAGCAACAGGGGCATTCGTTAGTCCAAAAGAAATAACTACAAACTCATAGTGACCATACCGAGTCCTGAAAGCAGTCTATGGGAAGTCACTCTCCCTAACTCTGAGTTGATGATAACCAGATCTGATATCTAGCTTCGAGAAGCACTTAGCACCCTGAAGTTGGTCAAACAAATCATCAATTCTAGGAAGGGGATACTTTTTCTTGATGGTAACCTTGTTGAATTGCACCAATAGTCAATGCATATACGAAGAGAACCATCCTTCTTTCGAACAAAGAGAACTGTTGCACCCCATGGGTATTTGCTAGGTCTTATGAAACCCTTGTCAAAGAGATCCTTCAGCTGCTCTTTTAACTCTCTTAGCTCAGTTGGAGTCATTCTATAAGAAGGAATAGATATGGGCGACTTATCGGGAAGAAGGTTAATACCAAAGTCGATCTGCCGCTTGGGAGGGACTCCAGGTAGATCATCTGGGAACACCTTTGGATACTCACACACTACATAAACTGATTGGAGAGTCCTGGTCTCATACGTAGCATCCTTAACCCGAAATAGATGGTAGACACAATCCTTATAAATCATCTTTCTTGCCTTAAGGTAGGAAATAAAGCGACCTATAGGCACAGCTGAACTACCCTTCCACTCTAGGACTGGCTTACCAAAAAATCGAAACTCTACCGCTTCATGGAGGCATATCATGCATGCAACCATTCTATGCCAAAGATAGCATCAAAATCAGTCATGTCTAACTCTACGAAATCTGCTGAAGTGACTTTTTGAGGAACTGTTACAAGGCAATTACTGTATACCCATCGAGCTATAATTGAATCACCGACAGGAGTAGATACTGAGAAAGGTTCTGATAGGATTTCGAGACTGACTCTGAAACTACTACCAGCATAGGGCATTACAAACGATAAAGTAGCCCTTGGATCTAACAATGCGAAAATATCAAGATGAAATACTAGTAACATACCAGTGACTACATCTTGGGAGACCTCCTGCTCCTGACCAGATGCTAGGGCATAAAATCTATTTTGGCACTGACCACCACTTGCACTAGTGGATGCACCCTATCGAGGAAGATGTGCTGCCAAAGCCGCTACTAAACTAAAACCCTGAGTACGACCCCTTCCATTGCTCTGCCTAGAAAAAGGACACTCCAGGTGCATATTCCCCCGTTTCCCATATACGAAGCAAATATCTGATTTGAATAAGCACTCTCTTATGTGGTTCTTACCACATTTTCCGCATACTGGAAATGTGCACTCTACTAGTGGGTTCCTCTATCCCCTCAAACCTGATGCTCTGCTCTTCTAATCACCCGGGATCTGGATGGAAAACTGACTAATAATGTCGCTAGGGCTGATAACCTCTGCTGGGACTGCTGATGATGTCCACTGCTCGACCTCTTTTAGGAGAACCCAAAACTATCTGTCCTAGCCCTCTTGGGCTCTCTCTCCCTCTCCCTCATATGCACTGCATCCATCTTCCTGGCATACTAAACCAATTGGGAGAAGTCGATATATTGATGTAGCATAGCGGTCTAGCAATCCTTGACTAAGTAGTCTGTTATCTCGTATCCGATGCGTACCTGGACAAACGGGTAAACTCTAGAGCATACTCTTGAACCATTATGTTGTTTTGTCTCAAGTTCACAAACTTCGCTACCCTGATTTCCTTCATCTCTTGGGGAAAGAATCGGTCAAAGAACACGGTGAGAAACTCATCCCAACCAATTGGACCTGCTCCGAATCCCCATCCATCCCTCCATTGTTTGTTCCAAATAAGCAACCCCTTTTAACTGATAAGAGGCTAGGTCTACATACTCCTCCCCCTTCACTCCCATAATTTGAGAGATCTTTTGAATCTCCTTAATAAACACATGTAGCTCCTCGTGCACTTTCTATCCAAGGAACTCAGGGGGATTCATCCTGAGAAAGTCCTTGACCCTAGCCGCCACTACATTCTTGCTTTAGGGAACATGAGCTACTGCCTACTGGTTGACCTAAGTTGTTAACGCCTGTTCCAACATCTAGATGACTTCCCTACACTCAGCATGGGCAACCTGCTCAAGCACATGATCTTCTGGGCTGGTGGAGCTTGACGGTTCCTGTCTCTGTTGCAATTGTCATGACCATTCCTGTTTCCATTACCGTTTCTTCTTCCATTAACTTAGCATGGAGGCATGATTTAGTTAATGCGCGTATCACGAGTTAGAAAGATAGATAGATATTTCGCTGCATGACATAGATCATGAATGAAGGGAAATTTCCTAAAATGCTTCGTAGCCTCTTCGTCATAGGTGTGGTGTGCTTCACACCCCTGAAAAAGGCTCTACTTAACGCAGGTTTCAGACACCCTAGAACATATTGAACCTTTATTCTTATGCCAAGTTTGTCACGACTCGAACATAGGCTCAGATCGAGACACAGAACCTAGAACCATAAATGGCTCCAATCTGACCTATGGCATGACCATGATAATTAACTCAACATAATCAAGGCAAAAGGAAACTAAATTCTTAAATAGTGGAAGTATGAATATTAAACATTTGAACAATAGAAATGCGTAACAGTAAATCTGAAACTGAATAAAACACTATGTCTGAAAAGCCTCTACATACTAACAAGCTGATGGGACAAGACCCCAACAACCTCACTAAGAATCTAAAACTGAAAAGAGCAATATTACGACTAACTAAAGGTCCTCGAAGGATGAGGACTCACCAATAGCTAGCTGAATGAACTCTGATGACCAGCTAACAAAGAGACTGATCCTAAATGTCTGAGCCTGTATTATGGAACAATATAGCATAGAGTATGCGATCAGTACTTGGAATGTACCGAGTATGCCAAGTAAATAAAATGGACTAATCAAAATACATAAGAGTTCATAAGAGTAGGAAAGTCCAATACATGCAATGATAGTCATAATATAAACACAAGGCTCAAGATTTTCAGAACTATTCATAAAGTAGTCATAATCATAAGGAAAACCTTCTTAAAACATAACTTGAGACAAAGTATCATAAACATGAGAATGCATAAATCATGAGGAACAATGGGAGGACTCGTCCTAACCGACACCATCATAATAGAGCTCACATGATGCCCCAACTATCTCGCTCAAGTGGGCAGAGCCATCCCAGGCATGCCAAGCGAAGGACATACATGACGTGATATCACTAATAGGAACCCACCTAGAGTCCATAAGCATAAACCTACTTTGGCGCATAGTTTTGAGACCACGGGGTTTACCTGAATTAAGGGCCTATTCGGGGCTAAACACAACTCCCAAAAACATGCAATTGAGGCTCATATAGAAATCTTGAAGCCATACATGAAGTTCATTGCTAGATAAATCATAGCATTCTTGATTATACGTGAAATACATGAGTAGCCATGAATTAGGACCCACGAGTCGGCCAAAATCATAAACTCATAAATCATGAAAAATAACTTGCTTGAGAAAATTACTATACTTGAAATTCATAAATTTATGAACAGTACTTGAAGGAGATCGTATTATAAATCATAAATCATAATTTAGGGCCTAGGAAGATCAATATCATAATAGAATCATAAGCTTGATTTTTCATGAAACTGGCATAATTGGGAATAAATTGATTAAAATTTAATACTATGATTTAATAATCAAAATAGATATAAAAATCTTCCCCTAGATCTTAAAACATTATTTAATACATCAAGGGAATTGACCCATAGATGAATCATAGAGAATTTAATAAAATTAGGAATAAGCCCCATAGGATCATGAACTTGATCTAGAACTTAAATTCATGGAATTGAAGAGAATTTTGAGCATGAGAGTGAAAGGGATTCTTATTCATAGCCCTATATGCCCGGATAATCTGATTCCACACTCTTCCTTGAAAGCTAAAGTGGATTGGAGGAGAATGGAGGGTTTCAAGCTTGATCTTCAAAGAAAAACCTCTACTCTTGCATGCGTGGGAGTTGAATGAATTAGCATAGGCTAAACCCTCTTAAAATCCTTGTAACAAAGCTTAAAACAATGTACTTTAGGACTTATGAGTTTAGGAATTATAAATATGCCCTTAATGAAAAATCTAAAAAATGGGGACGGCCAGTCATCACGACTCTCACCACGAGTAGTACCAGGAAGTAACGACTCGTGGTTACCTTTCTTGGTCACCATTACCCCTCCCTGTAGCATCTCTGAAACTCACCATGATTGCATATCACGACTCGTGGTGTCCTACCATGAGTCTTACTGTCAGTCGTGAAATCGTCCCCTTCACCTGCCAATTCCTAACAACGACTTCCGTCACGACTCATTGTTACTTACTACGACTCGTACCATATTCTGTGACATCATACCCTGGCAACATAAGGAAAATCATCACGACTCCTAACCACGAGTCGTACCTATACCTCACTGTCATGACTGAGACTACACCCTAGTCGTAACTCGGTACTTGAAGTCATAAGTGACCCAAAGTCAACTCCTGGTCTATCATACGCTAGTATACTGAGTAAAACAATATATATATAGCGGAGGCTTTGAAATAACATCATAAGAGAATTTCAGAAAATAAACTAGAAGAAAATATGAAAATTTAAAATATTTGAAGTCTTAAATTAACTCTATGTCTGAAAACCTTCTAACTGATGAGTTGCTGGGATGAGCCCCCAGCTAACTCTAAGTCTAACTAAAACTAATAACTTAACTGAAAGAAAGTAAAATAAGGCCCTCGAATGATGAGGACTCATACTTCGTACCATATTCTGTGACATCATACCCTGGCACAATAAAGAAAATCATGACGACTCCTAACCACGAGTCGTACCTATACCTCACTGTCAGGCCCGAGACTACACCCTTGACGTAACATGGTACTTGAAGTCACAAGTGACCCCAAGTCAAACCCTGGTCTATCATACAATGGTATACTAAGTTAAACAATATATATATAGCGGAAGCTTTGAAATAACAACACAAGAGCATTTGAGAAAATAAACCAGAAGAAAACATTAAATTTAAAACATTTGAAGTCTGAAATTAACTTTGTGTCTGAAAGCCTTCTAACTGATGAGTTGCTGGGAAGAGCCCCCAGCTAACTTTAAGTCTCACTAAAAATAATAACTCAATTGAAAGAAAGTAAAAGAAGGCCCTCGAATGATGAGGACTCATACTTCGGCTTCAGCGGAGGAGGATCTAAATCAGAATGACTAACGATGTTGAGTTTGGGAACCTGCAGCTGTATCATGAAATGATACAGCTTAAAAGTATGCATCAATACTTTCAATGTACTGAGTAAGTGGGAGAAAAACATAACTGAATATAAAGTCTGAACTGAAATGACATGCAATGACCAATAAGTAAGTCGAACTGAACTACTGATGTAAATTGAAATGGTCAAGATAACTCTGCCTGATGGCCAAAGACATTCCCTAAGTCTGAAATACTAAGTCTAAGAGACCACACTGAACTGATCTAAACTGAACTGAACTGTCAAAACTGAGATTGAACTAAATTGACTAGTGGGAGAGTCTTTAACCGACATTTAACCACGTGAGCTAGACATGGAGTTTGATGTATACACCCCACCGGTAGGACCCAATATACCTTGCCAGTGTATAAAGGCATGAACTGGGTTATCACAAAAGGTTGGGGCCAATCAAACTAAGTAATATTGTAACCTACGCCAACAATGTAGTTGTGGGAACTTGGGTGTGCTGGAACCCTGGCCCGCTCGATGCTAAATCCTACTCCCACTGAAACCTAAAATGAACTACTAGGCTGATAGCTCGAAACTAGGGTCTAAGACTAGTCTAGGACATATAACTGAAAGTACCCTGAGAGCCTTATCGAACCAGATTCTGAAACTAAGTTCTAGACTAGTCAAAGTTGCTTATCTAGAAGCGTCATAACCTTCAAAGAACAACTGTAAACTGAACTGTGGTCTTGGGGTAGGTGTGTATATATATATATATATATATATATATAGGTCATGAACGCCTAACGGACCAATAAACTAGATTTTGAGTCTGATTCTGATAACTAGGAGGCACCACTGACACCTCGGGAAAAGACTAAAGTCAAACTGATCAGTTGAGACTTTCTGTAAAGATCTGAAGAGGTTCTACATTCTATCTGAACTAAACTACTAAGCAGCTAAAACAGAACTCAACTCATCCCAACAACACGGGAATTTCATAATATAGCGAAATTTCAAGAGTTAAAGGAATCTCATCCAACAAGGCTAAAATCATTCTTATCAATGGAATATTTTCTCAACATATATATATTATAAGAATTTCTAGGAAGTTCAGCTCAAAACATACTTCACAAACTACACAGAATTTAATACGCAAACAATCTTTACTTGAGAATTTAGGGCTGTAAATCACTTTGGCAAGAACATCAAAAATTTACTTAAGAACTGATGAAGATCATATGAATAATAAACATGGATATTTACCCAGGTGAAATTAACACGAAATTTATTCATATTCGAAAAACTCAGGGCTAAAATGATAGGGAAATTATGTGAGGATTTCGGGGGACACAAGGGAAGGAAAATTCCCTTATTGAATTCCCACATACCTGGCTAAGAATTCCCTGAAGAAGAAGATCTGAACTGCTGCGACCCTAAGCCTGCTAGAGAGTTTCTTGCGAGAACTTTCAATTAATGCCTTAGTCTAGGGCCTCTTCCTCAATATCCATGCCCCTCAGGAACGTGGTCAGCAAGCCACCAAATCTGTACCTCTGCCCTTGATGCAAACGGGCTCTCTTCATGGCGGAGATAATAACTGCCCTAACATCAATTTCCAGCCCTTTCATCAGGGCGTACACCAAGCACACACGATGCCGGGTGACATCTGTCATGTGCACCCCCGGAATCAGGAAGGAACACACGATCTTAAGCTAAATTCTGGCTTCCCTATTCATTTGAGAGTAGGGCAGCCTCTGATGGTAGCCCCTCTCCTTATGCCTGCTCCACCGTGCTGTAGGACGGGCTCCACACAGAGTGCGTCTGATATCCGCATATGGTGGAGTGATATTCAGCTGCCGGAGTACATGGGCATCTGTGTCCCGCGCCCCCAAAATGGCACTAAGGTGATGGGGCTCAAAGGTGACTACCTGCCCCCTTATCTTGACGGTGTGACTATGGACTGTTGGGTTCCAATTGCCGTAGAACTCCCGAATCAGGTGGAGATTACACTCCTTGGGCTCTTCAAAGATGAAGTTCAGCCCGGCAGCATCAATCCGGTGTACGATTCAAGGGAATTCCTGTGCCAACGGCTCCCTTGCAATTTACTCCTCGGGGAAGTATTTGTTCTCCTTGTGGTTTGCGTACCATTTCTTCCCTTTGTCAGTCACCCATCGAGTTCCGTATTGACGGCATTGGCTACGCGGAACCGCTGGTGCTGCTGGGACTGCTGTTCCCAGTCTAATTCTTTTCCTCCCGACGCCCGATGTAGATGCGCCCTTTCCTTTGTCTTGCCTGCTTGCCATTGATCCTGTCAAATCAAACAGACAGTCCCAATGTTATTCAAATCAAAATTAGCTTTGACTAAGGTTGGGTTAAGCTAGGCCACCCCACACTTAGTCCTTAGCCACAGTTATGACATTACGGCAAGACAATTCTCACTTTCCAATTTACAAAAAAAAACAACAACATGTCTCGTGCATTTAGAGAATTTGATGGAATAAATTCTACGTACTACTCAGACTTCGTACAGCTAATCAAAATATCACCATCTCTACCATTTCATCACATAGCACTTAGCAAAAACTTTTCTCAACACAACCTATGCAATTCACCAATTTCTATGCAATTCAACAATTTCATTCTCCCGAAAATCCATCATTTATTTAGTATATTCACATCAAGCACAACACAATTCACCTTACCCAACATGCCCAACCCATAATTTTCACATTTTCAATCACTTTTAGTTTCTTCGCAATCAAATTCTAACCCTAGCTACATATTTCACCAAAATTCGATCAAGCATGTATTTATCGAGTTCATACAATCAAAATGATACTATGAACATCAATCAACAATAACTTTAATTGAATTAAAGCTCAATTTACACTTAGGGCAAGGTTTAGTCACCTCACATGCTAAAAAATCGAAAATTAGTCAAGAATTGAGATAAAGTTAAAGACCTACCTTTAATTCTATGAAATCGAAGAAAAGTTGAAGAAAACTCATTCCTAGGTCCGTGTCACATTGGGGAAGGGGAGATTTTTGGGTGTTTGTCGCGGAGAGGATGAGAAATGGGGAAAAAATTAGGGAAATCGGGGATAAATGGGAGGATTTTCGCGTGGGTCACCCGGCGACCCGGTGTGACCCGTCGCGATTAACACCTCAACGTGTCACGGAGGGTAACGCGGAGCACCCCCTCTATGACACGCAGCGAACGCGGAGGTGTTCTGGAATTTTGAAAATTCTAGAATTACACCTCAACGTGTCATGGAGGGTAACACGGAGGCCCTCCTCCATGACACAGAGCCATCGCGCAGGCTCACTGTTTTGCCATTTTTTATTTTCTCACCTCGATTTTTCCTTTGCAATCGTTTGCATTTTTACCCTACGTTCAACCTGAAATTCATCTCACAACAAGAAATTGGTTAGAATTCATAGGTTTCAACATAAACAAAATTTTTGTTTTTATTTTTGTTTTTCTATTTTTCTCTTTTTCTTTTTTTTCTTTTCTACTAATTCTACTTAAGTATTACAACAATTTCACGGGTTGCCTCCCGTGCAGCGCCTGGTTTACCGTCGCGGCTCAACGTCATTGAAGCTTAGCCATCCTCTAGGGTGACGGACGTCTTCTCTCGACTACCGTTCTCACCCCACTAATGCTTACACCGATGCCCATTAACTGCGACCGTGGCATTTTGATCTTCTTGCCATGATTCCAATTTTGGGGGGTCCTTCACCGGTGATTTTCCCACTAGCTCTTGCAAATCAACACTTTGAGCAATATTCGCTCGATCAAGCACGTTGATCAGTAAGAGTTCCTCATACACGGCCGGAAGCTTCGTGGCCTTGTACACATCAAATACCTCCACCTTGTCGTGTGCCCGCATGGTTAGCTGCCCTGCAGCTACATCAATCAGCGCTTTCACGGTCGCCAAGAAAGGACGTCCCAAAATAAATGGTACTTACGCATCCGGCTCAAAAACCAGCACAACAAAGTCTACCAGGAAGATAAGGGAACCCACTTGCACCAGCACATCCTCCACAATGCGTTCTGGTCTGGCCAAAGAACGATCCGCTAGTTGCAAGATCACTGTCGTTGGTCTAGGACTATCTTTGAGCTTTGTGGGCAACCTATTTTGTATCCAGGAAGCGCACTCCTCCGTATGCGCCACCGTAGCGTACTCTGTCAACCTGCTTTTGTTCGCCACGATGTCCTTTATATATTTTGCGTACTTCGGCACTACCTACAAAACATCAACAAAAGGTAAATTAATGTGTACCTGTTTAAGCACCTCGATGAACGTTTTGAAACACGCTTCCTCTTTGTGTTTCTTTAATATTTGAGGGAACGGGGGTGGTGGTCTTTCTGGTTCAGCTTCCTTCTCCTACCCCCTATCATCATTGTGTTCCCTCTCATTCTCCACTGCTCCCGACTGTTGCGGTGGTCTTTCTGGTTCCACCACCTTGAGTTGTAAACCACTCCTTGTGGTTACTACATTCACTTGCTTGGGGTTGGGGTCAGTGTCACTCGGAAGTCCTCCTCTCGGCCTGGTGTTCTGAGCTCCAGCTACTTGCCCAAACTGGTACACCAATGCCTTTGTAGCTAACTGATTGTTCTTTACATCGGCTGCCAATTTCACATAGTCAGCCTGCAATTGAGCTTGGTTAGCTATCATCATTTTGAACATTTCCTCAATGCGGGGTGATGGTGGTGGAGGAGGTGCATTGTTGCTTCTGTATTACGACTGATAGTTCTGCTGCCCTCCTTGATTTCTCTGCGCCCCCTGACTCGAACTCTGCCCTTGATGGCTGTTACTATCCCAAGAGAAATTCGGGTGACTCCTCCAATTAGAGTTGTAGTTGTTGCCATATTGTTGGTGATTATTTCTCTATACATTACCAACAAAGTTCACTGAATTAGGATTCGCACCACAACACTCAGCTGAGTGTTCATTACTGCCGCACACTTCACACCAAATTTGCTGCACTACATTCACTGGGGCTTGAGACTGGTTCATCCTCATATTGCTGAAGTAGGTGTTGAGTTGATTCTGTAACGCAGCTATTTGTGCAGTGATTGCTGTAAAACCATCCACTTCTAAGACTCCTGCCGCTTTCCTTGTTCCTCCTCTAGAAGAGTCCGCATTCCACACTGGATTTTCCTGCGAAATACGGTTTAACAAAGTATACAGCTCCTCATAAGTTTTTTCTAATGCTTGTCGCCCAGCTGCTGAGTCTAGCAAAATTTTTGTGTGGGGTTCCAAACCCTCTATGAAAGTATGCACCAGCACCTCATTGGATTGGTGATGATGAGGACAATCCCGCAACATAGATTTGAATCATTCCCAAGCTTGATACAGATTCTCCCCCTCTCTTTGTTTAAAACATAGAATTTGACTTCTAAGTCTTGCTGTTTTACCAGATGGAAAGAACCGCATCAAGAATTTCTTTGCAAGATCATCCCAAGTAGTGATGGAATTAGGTGGCTCAGCTTTCAGCTATCTCTTTGCTTCTCCCAAAAGTGAAAATGGGAACAAGGTAAGCCTGACGTAATCGGCTGACACTCCAGCGGGGATGTAAGTGTCACTTATCTCCAAAAAGTTTTGGAGATGTTGTTGTGGATCCTCGTGAGAGAGACCTGTGAATTGCCCGCTGGTGTGCAGCAAATGCACCATATTTTGTTTAAGCTCAAACCTCCCTCCTGGCTCAGGTTTGCGAATGCTAGATGTAACATTGTTAGCATGTGGGATTGCCACTTCGCGAGCCGGCCTAGCTGCCATTTCCTCGGGCACTAACACTGCCCTTACAATTGGTGGATTCTGTTGTTGCTCCAGGATTTTTTGTTTGAGCAACTATAGCTTTCTCTCTAGAGCTTCTCTCCTTTGACTATGGAATTGTCTTTCCGGCTCTAAGTGTGAATCCACCAGCTCCTTGTCTCTTGCCAATGTTCAATAGAATTCAATATCTGCAAAAGACATGCTAAGACCAAGTTGTCAACCCTAATAAGAAATCGTAAACTAACACTTAAGAAAACAATTTCACCAATTGCCAGTCCCCGGCAACGGCGCCAAAAACTTGTTCGGTGGTTTGGAATGCCTACACGCAAGTGCACATGGTCGAACAAGTAGTAAAATTGCTAGAGTAGCCAAGTATCGATCCCACAGGGACTGGACCAAGGTATTAATCGAATCAAGTGTTAATAAACTCTAATTCTAATAATGCAGACAACAGTTTCAAGATGATTTTGGGAGTTTGTTTCCTAATTTATACTAATCTAAAACAAATGTACTAGTTGATTCTAAACTATAGTAATGAGCATGCTGAGGATAAAACGAACATGCAGGGAAGCAATTTATTGATACAAATCGGTTAATCTTTCCTTCGGTTGCTAGTCAAGAATTATTGCCTATGGATTAAAACTCTCATATTTAACCCAACTTAGGAATCATGAACCTTCCACCTACATTTCTGTGATAAAAAGAAATTCATGTTCTAGCCATACAAAATCGATTCCTTAATTGACTAATACGACTTTCAGATATATTTCTATTCTGAAGGTAAATCAATTCTCAATTTTCCCAAACCAAGAAGAGATCATATCCTACAAATTCACAACTTTCCAATTTCTTTCTCTTTCGAGCGCAAACCAGATTTTTTAGATATACATTAATATTGGCAAAACGTTAATGCAGTAAGAACAATAGTTAATAGAACAACCATAGAAGAAAAGAAGAAAAACCAAAATGATCAATAATTACATTCCACTACAAATGTTCTTAACCTCAGCAAGAAGTGAATTTAGCCACTCATATGTGGATTAAACATCATTAAATGAGTGTAAATCATACAAACAATTGAAATAAAGGAGAAAGAGTTAGAGAAAAACCCTAAGATTTTTGTCGCCTCAACTACCTGTAACGCACGTTCTTGCTCAACCAAGTCAGCCTTCTTAAAAATAAACCTAAGTTTGCTATTTATACTAGTGGGAATTTTTCCCAGAATAACAAGCGACGTGTCACGGAGTGCATCACGGAGCATTGCCTCCGTGACACGCCACAAACCCGGACCCTCACTAGAATCCGGTCCTCCAGGTAATTATGCCCAACGTCCCACGGCGTGCAACGCGGGGCTTGGCCAACGTGCCACGGCACCAACGCGAACCTTCACAGGATCTTGGCCTATTTTAATCACCCGGGGTAGAATGCCTTCGCGATGGCAGTGTGACGGCTCCATCGCGGGCCCCTTAATTTGCTGCATTTCCTTAGACTTTTTATTGCCCTCTTTCGAGTCCATTCTCGATTTCTCCCAACATGCATCTTAGCTTCGCAAAATTATATTTTTCCTGGAAAACAACACTAATCATGTTGGTTAGTATAAATTCACCTTTTAACTACAAATCACATGAGAATGTACAAATATCGATGGATAAACAAGAAGAAATGAAGCATTTGAGTATCACTTGGGCATATAATTCTGCCCAAGATCACAGGACATAGACAATCAAGCTGGAGAGGTCATGTCTTTAATCAAGCTGGAGAGGTCCATGTCTTTAATCAACATCGCTGTCCTACACTCTTTGAGGACTAGATTTGACGTTCACAAACTTCAACATGTGAGCCGTTGGCTCGGCTACCATCTCTAGAACATACTGAGACAGCCTAGTAAACTCTATAGCATACTCCTCCATTGTCCTGTTGCCCTATCGCAAATTCATAAACTCCACCATCTTTGTCTCCCTCAGCTCCCCAAGGAAAAATTTGTCCATGAAAGCTGTGTGGAATTCTTCCCACTACACGGGTCCTACTGCAGCTGGCCACCCCTCTTTCCATTGGTCATGCGAGAACTGAGCTACCCCTTTTAGCTGGTAGGCAACCAGATCAGCACTCTCCGAGAAGCTGTCACCCATAATGCGGGTAATCTTCTTGATCTCATCCACAAATTCCTGGGGATCCTCCCATACCTTGGATCCCTGAACAGATGGAGGGTTCATACGGGTGAAGTCCTGCACCCTCGCAGCTGCTGCAGACCCATTGGTGTTCATCGGCATCACGTACTAGTTCACTTGGTTGGTGACTGTTTGGGCAGCAGTTTAATGGCCAACCTGAATTTGGCGATAGTTACTAACTCATCTTGAGGAGCTACTGGGCCTGGTGGGGAAGGTCTATTGACATTACCGACCCTTTTTCTAATACCACGTCTGGAAGGCATGGTTCACCGAAACGAAATAGAGCACGATTTAGAAGGGAATTTTTGGAATTGAACTTTCACGCATGATAAAGAGTATGAACAAAAGAGAGTTTTCCTAATAACATCTCGTAGCCTCCTCGTCATAAGTGTGGTGCGCTTCACACCCATGAAAAGAACTCTACTTGATGCAGCTTTCAGACTATTTCGAGGATACTCTAAACCTAGTGCTCAGATACTATGTTTGTCACACCCCGAGACTACACCCTGGATATAACACGGTACTTTAAGTCACAAGTGACCCCAAGTCAACCCATGATCTAGCATACATTGTCATTTTGAGTAAAAAAATATATATATAATGGAAGCTTTGAAATAATAGCATAAGAGAATTTGATAAAAAAAGTAGAAGAAAACATTAAAATTTAAAACATTTGAAGTTTGAAATTAACTCTATGTCTAAAAGCCTTCTAACTGATGAGTTGCTGGGATGAGCCACCAGCTAACTCTAAGTCTAACTAAAAATAATAACTCAACTGAAAAGAAATTAAAACTAGTCCCTCGAATGATGAGGACTCACACTACGGCTGTAGTAGAGGAGGATCTGAATCACAACAGCTAACAATACTGAGTCTGGAAACCTGCAGCTTTATCATGAAATTATACACCATAAAATTATGCGTCAGTACTTTGAATGTAGAGAGTAAGTGGGAGATAAACATAACTGATTATAAAGTCTGAACTGAAATGACATGCAATAACCAAAAGGTAAGCCGAACTAAACTACTCATGGAAACTGAAATTGTCAAGATAACCCTATCTGATGGTCAAAGACATTCCCTAAGTCTGATATACTATGTTTGAGAGACCACAGTGAACTGAACTGAACAGTCAAAATTGAGACTGAACTAAATTGACTAGTGGGAGAGTCTCTAACTGACATATAACCATGTGAGATAGATGTGGAGTTTGATGTATACACCTCACCGATAGGACCCAATATACCTCGCCAGGGTATAAAGGCATGAACTGGGTAATCACAAAAGTTTGGGGACAATCAGGCCAAGTAATACTGCAACCTACGCTGGCGATGCAATTCTGGGAACCTGGGTGCACTGGAACCCTGGCCTGCTCGGTGCTAAGTCCTACTCCCATTGAAAAAAACCTACAATGAACTACTAGGCTGATAGCTCGAAACTAGGGTCCAAGACTAGTTTGGGACATATAACTGAAAGTATCCTGAGAGCCTTGTCGAACCAGATTCTGAAACTGAGTTCTAGACAGGTCAAAGTTGCTTATCTAGAAGCGTCATAACCTTCATAGAACAATTGTAAACTGAACTGTGGTCTTGGGGCATGTCAGATATATATATATAAGTCATGAACGCCTAACAGACCAATAAACGAGATTTTGAGTCTGATTCTGATAACTGGGAGGCACCACTGACACCTCAGGAAAAGACTAAAGTCAAACTGATTAGTTGAGACTTTTTATAAAGTTATGAAGAGGTTCTACATTCTATCTGAACTAAACTACTAAGCAGCTAAAAGAGAAGTCAACTCATCCCAACAACACGGGAATTTAATAATATAGCGAAATTTCAAGAGTTAAAGGAATCTCATCCAACAAGGCTAAAATCATTCTTATCAATGGAATATTTTCTAAATAAATATATATATATATATATATTATAAGAATTTCTAGGAAATTCAGCCCAAAACATACTTCACAAACTAGACGGAATTTAATACGCAAACAATCTTTACTCGAGAATTTAGGGCTGTAAATCACTTTGGCAAGAACATCAATAATTTACTTAAGAACTGATGAAGATCATATGAATAATAAACATGGTTATTAACCCAGGTGAAATTAACACGAAATTTATTCATATTCGAAAAACTTAGGGCTAAACTGATAGGGAAATTATGGGAGGATTTCGGGGGACACAAGGGAAGGAAAATTCCCTTATTGAATTCCCACATACCTGGCTAAGAATTCCCTGAAGAAGAAGATCTGAACTGCTGCGACCCTAAGCCTGCTAGAGAGTTTCTTGCGAGAACTTTCAATTAATTTCTGAAAGTAAAATGAGAATGAGGGGAAGAACCATCCAAACCCTCTAATAAGTCTAAATTTTTGTCCAAAACAACATAGTTTAGAACGTATGAGAATAGGAAATTACTAAATAGCCCTAAAAAATCGCTGGGAAAAACTACCAGGTGACCCTAATGGGTGACCTAACAGGTTTTGGTGACTGACGATGACTCGTGGTCACTCCAGTCGAGTACACTTCCCAGGGTCCTTAGTAGGTCACCACGAGGGACCTAACGAGTCGTCGTCACCAGTCTTGTACCACACTGTCTCACCTGAAGATTCAATAATAGACTTGGTAACGAGTCACTTAACGAGTCATTTCCACTGATGACGACTCGTGGTGACACTCATTGGATACACTTCCTATAAATTAACTAAGGTTGGTAACCGTGGATATAACGAGTCGTTATAGGTGACCAAGACTCATTTTCCCGATACGTCAAGTACACTGCTTCTCATTTTACAATACTTACTCTTCCTTCTCACGATTGACCTAATGAGTCATTGTGTCTCCTAACGACCCGTTAGGTGAGTCGTCCTGTAGCATTTCTGCACCTTTTCCAGATTTCCTGATTTAAGTCTCAGATTTAGATTTTGAGTTTTCGGGGCATTACAATAGCTCCCCCTTGAAAACATTCGTCCTAGAATGTTAGAAAACACACAAGAAAGCAGAGAATAACGACCAATGTTTTAGATACTACTCATTTAACTGCAAAATTGACGGAACGACTACCTCCATTTCAGAAAACATAACTAAACTAAATTCTCTTTTCACACATACATTCAAAAAATGTAAAAGAGACTTGAACACCTGAACTGATCCATGAAAACTAAATTGAGTTCTAGGGTCAAAAATAATATCTCAAGTTGTGCTAGATTTTTTAGGGAACCAATGTGAGTATTTGGCCATCTTATCTGCTTCGGCTTCCCACGTAGCTCCCTCAACCTACTGTTTCTCCATAAACCTTGATTGAAGCTATCTCCTTGATTCTTAGCTTACGAACCTTACATTCAAGGATCTACACTGGTGCTTCCTCATATGAGAGACTATCTTATATTCCTACACTGTCCAATGGCACAACTTAGGATGGATCTCCGCTGCACTTTTTCAAAAGTGACACATGGAAAACTGGGTGTACAGCTGCTAGTTCTAAAGGTAATTCTAGCTCATAGGCTACATTGTTGATATGCCTCAAAATTTTATAAGGTCCCACATATTTCGGACTGAGCTTTCCTTTCTTGCCAAACCTCATCACCCCTTTCATGGGCAAAATTTTTAGGTATACCCAGTCATCAACTACAAACTCCAACTCTCTTCTTTGCACATCAGCATAAGATTTATGACGGCTCTGAGCTGTTTTCAACCTTACTCGGATGAGCAGAACTTTCTGCGTTGCCTCATGTACTGAGTCTGGCCCTATCAAGGTGGCTTCACCAACCTCGAACCACCCTATAGGTGATTTACAGCTTCTCCCTTATAATGCATCAAATGGGGCCATTTGAATGCTAGAGTGGTAACTATTGTTGTATGCAAACAGATAAGAGGCAAATGGTCATCCCAATTCCCCTTAAAATCTATCGCACACGCTCTCAGCATATCTTCTCGAGTATGAATAGTCAGCTCAACTTGCCCAACGATCTGCGGGTGGAAAGTTGTGCTAAGCTTGACCTGAGTGCCTAGTCCTTTTTGAAAGGATTTCCAGAAGTGTGAGGTGAACTGAGTTCCTCTGTCTGAAATGATAGATAAAGTCACCCCATGGAGTCTGACTAACTTTCAAATGTAAAGTCTGGCATAGTCCTCAGTTGAGTCTATGGATTTGACTGGGAGGAAGTGAGCTAACTTAGTCATCTGGTCTACTACTACCTAGATCGAGTCATGTTGCCGACCAGTCCGCGGTAGACCCGTAATGAAGTCCATATTTCCTTCTTCCCACTTCCATGTGGATATACTGATATCTTGAGTCATGCCTCCAGGTATCTGGTGTTCTACCTTGACTTGCTGGTAGTTTGAGCACTGAGCTACAAATTCAGTAATATCCCTTTCCATGTTGTTCCACAAGTAAATATCATGTAAATTACTATATATCTTACTAGCACCAATGTCAATAGAGTATCTCAAGCTGTGTGCCTCGGTAGCATCTACTGTCTCAACTCACCAACATCTGGTACACACAACCTGCCCTGGTAACAGAGCACCCCATCACCCCCTTGGGAGAAAGATTCTATTTCTTTTCTCAGGACTGCTCACTTAAGCTTAAGTAAGATGGGATCCTCATCTTGTCTGGATTTGACTTCAACTACCAAGGATGAATCTGACCCGCTTTGTATTACCATACCACCTTCAGCTGAATCCACCAGCTGCACCCCTAACGGGGCTAGTCAGTGAACTTCTTCTGCTAACTCCCTCTTGCCTTCCTCAATGTGAGCCAAACTCCCCATAGATCGTCTGCTTAGGGTGTCAGACGCCACATTGGCTTAACTCGGGTGAAACAACACACTCATTTCATAGTCCTTTAGCATCTCTAACCACCATCTTTAATGCAGGTTTAAGTCCTTCCGGGTAAACACATACTGAAGGCTCTTGTTATCTGTGAACACATCCACATGAGCCCCATAAAGGTAATGTCTCCATATTTTTAGCGCAAATACCACCGCTTCCAACTCCAAGTCATGAGTTTGATAATTCTTCTCATGAACTTTGAGCTGTCTGGAGGCACAGACTATCACATTGCCTCGCT
This sequence comes from Datura wrightii, assembly GCA_035772735.1. Lineage (NCBI taxonomy): Eukaryota > Viridiplantae > Streptophyta > Magnoliopsida > Solanales > Solanaceae > Datura > Datura wrightii. The sequence goes on along the minus strand of JASDFA010000018.1, from coordinate 163,506,231 downwards.
ACATCAGAACACCACCGTGTCCAACTCTAAAAACATCACAATAAATAACCAACCCATATGATCCTTCCAGCAAGGTTAACACTGGAGTGATAGTGAGTCGAGTCTTCAACTCCTGAAAACTCTTCTCACACTCATAGGACCATTGATATTTAACTTTCTTCTAAGTTAGCTTAGTCAGAGGGGATGCTATAGAGGAGAAACCTTCCACAAACCGTCGATAATATCCAGCTAAGCTCCGAAAACTCCTGATTTCAGTGGGAGAGGTAGATATGGGCCAATCTTTCACTGCTTCTATCTTGTGAGGATCTACCTGTATTCCCTCACCCGAGACCACATGACCCAAGAAGGTCATAGACCTCAGTAAAAATTCACACTTGTTGAACTTGGTGAATAACTGGCGATCTCTAATGGTGTGTAATGCTAACCTTAGGTGATTGGTATGCTCTTCCTCAATTCTGGAGTATACCAGAATGTCGTCGATAAATACAATGACAAACATATCCAGGTACTGCTTGAAGACCCTATTCATTAAATCCATGACGGCTGCTAGGGCGTTTGGTAACCCAAAGGGCATCACCACAAACTAGTAGTGACCATATCGAGTTGTGAATGTTGTTTTCAGTATGCCACTCTCTCTAACCCTTAACTAGTGGTACCTTAACCTGAGATCGATTTTTGAGAAACAACTGGCTCCCTTAAGTTGATCAAACAGGTTGTCAATTCTGGGTAGGGGATACATATTCTTGACTGTGACTTTGTTCAGATGGCGGTAATCTATGCCCATTCTGAGTGTACCGTCTTTCTTATGCACGAATAGTACTAGAGCATCCCAAGGGGAGATGCTGGGTCTAATAAAACCCTTGTCAAGAAGATCTTTCAGTTGCTCCTTCAACTCCTTAAGCTCAGCTGGAGCCTTTTTGTAAGGAGGGATGGAGATGGACTGAGTATCCGGAAGGAGATCTATCTCGAAATCTATTTCCCATTCAGGGGGAACTCTGGGAAGATCTTCAGGAAAAACATCTGGGAACTCGCAGGCCACCAAAACTGACTGGATAGTTGGGGCCTCAGAGTTGGAATCCTTGACCCGAACTAGATGAAAAATACATCCATTGGAGATGAGTTTCTAGGCCTTAAGGTAGGAAATAAACCTACCCTTAGGTGCTGAACTGATGCCCATCTATTCTAACACAGGTTCGTTTGGAAACTGGAACTTGATAACTCTAGTTCTACAATAAACTAAGGCACAACAGGAGTGTAACCAATCCATGCCAAGGAAAAGGTTAAAATCGACCATGTCTAACTCTACGAGGTCAGCTGGGATGACTTTATTCTAGATTGAGACTTGGCAATTCTTATACACCCGACTGGCTCTAACTGACTAGCCATCTAGGGTGGAGACTGAAAATGGTTCTAAGAGGTCGTTTAGACTGATATTAAATTGGACTGCTATGTGTGGAGTCACGAATGAAAGAGTGTCTCCTAGATCTAGGAGGGCATAAGTGTCTAGATGGAAGAGACATAACATACCCGTGACTACGTCAGGTGAGCTCTCCTGATCCTGACGGAAAGACAGAGCATAGAAACGATTTTGGCGCTGACCGCCATCTGTACCAGATGCATTGGTCGGTTGAGCTGGTTGGCCTGATGGAGCTGATGATATGGTATATTGTGCTCTCCCTCGTCCTACAAGCGGGCACTCCCTAAGCCGATGTCCAAGTTGTTCGCAATCAAAACAGCCCTCTCGACCCTGAAGGCACTCTCCCTGGTCGTTCGTACCACAATTGGGACAAGATGTATACTTGTTCCTGGAATTGTGTGCCTGAAATTGAGCGCTAGATGACCCACCCCTCCGATCCTGGCGGGACCGAAAGGTTGGGCGCTGACTGAACTGTGTGTTGGGGATCTCTGCTGCTACTTCTGCGATGGGCGGTTGCTACCGCTAGACCTCTGATGGTCGAAATCTGACGGGCCAGTTCTTGCCTGTTTGTTCTTTCACTCCATATCCTTTATCTTTTCAGCCTCGATCTGCTGGGCATAGACAATCAAGCTAGAGAGGTCCATTTCTTTAATCAACATTACTAACCTACACTCTTTGAGGACCAGATTTGACGTTCACAAACTTCAACATGCGAGCCATTGGCTCGGCTACCATCTCTAGAGTGTACTTAGATAGCCTAGTAAACTCTATAGCATACTCCTCCATGGTCCTGTTTCCCTATTGCAAATTCATAAACTCTGCCATCTTTGCCTCCCTCAGCTCCTTACGGAAAAATATGTCCATGAAAGCTGTGTGGAATTCTTCCCACTCCACAGGTCTTGATCCAGCTGGCCGCCCCTCTTTCCATTGGTCATGCCAGAACTGAGCTACCACTTTTAGCTGGTAGGCAACCAGATCAGCACTCTCCGAGGAGCTGTCCCCCATAATACCGGTAATCTTCCTGATCTCATCCTCAAACTACTAGGGATCCTCCCGTACCTTGGATCCCTTAAAAGATGGAGGGTTCATACTGGTGAAGTCCTGCACCCACGCAGCTGCTGCAGACCCATTGGTGTTCATCGGCACCATGTACTAGTTAACTTGGTTGGTGACTGTTTGGGCAGCAGTTTAATGGCCAACCTGAATTTGGCGATAGATAGTAACTCATCTTGAGGAGCTACTGGGCCTGGTGGGGAAGGTCTATTGACATTACCGACCCTTTTTCTAATACCACGTCTGGAAGGCATGGTTCACCGAAACGAAATAGAGCACGATTTAGAAGGGAATTTTTGGAATTGATCTTTCACGCATGATAAAGAGTATGAACAAAAGAGAGTTTTCCTAATAACATCTCGTAGCCTCCTCGTCAGAAGTGTGGTGCGCTTCACACCCATGAAAAGAACTCTACTTGATGAAGCTTTTAGACTATTTCGAGGATACTCTAAACCTAGTGCTCAGATACTACGTTTGTCATGCCCCGAGACTACACCCTAGATATAACATGGTACTTGAAGTCACAAGTGACCCCAAGTCAACCCATGGTCTATCATACACTGTCATTCTGAGTAAAAATATATATATATATATATATATATATATATATATATATATATATGTATGTATATAATTGATGCTCTAAAATAATAGCATAAGAGAATTTGAGAAAATAAACTAGAAGAAAACATCAAAATTTAAAACATTTGAAGTTTTAAATTAACTCTATGTCTGAAACCCTTCTAAGTGATGAGTTGGTGGGATGAGCCACCAACTAACTCTACGTCTAACTAAAAATAAAAAATCACTGAAAAGAAATTAAAACTTGGCCCTCGAATGATGAGGACTCAAACTTCGGCTGCAGTGGAGGAGGAACTGAATCACAACGGCTAACGATACTGAGTCTGCGAACCTGCAGCTATATCATGATATGATAAAACATAAAAGTATGCGTCAGTACTTTGAATGTATTGAGTAAGTGGGAGAAAAACATAACTGATTATAAAGTCTGAACTGAAATGACATGCAATGACAAATAGGTAAGCCGAACTGAACTATTCATGGAAACTAAAGTGGTCAAGATAACCCTATGTGATCTTCAAAGACATTCCCTAAGTCTGAAGTACTAAGTCTGAGAGACATTCACTTTGGCAAGAACATCAACAATTTACTTAAGAACTGATGAAGATCATATGATTAATAAACATGGATATTAACCCAGGTGAAATTAACAAAAATTAGCACGAAATTTATTCATGCTCGAAAAACTCAAGGCTAAACTGATAGAGAAATTATGGGAGGATTTTTGGGGACACAAGGGAAGGACAATCCCCTTACTGAATTCCCACATACCTGGCTAATAATTTCCTGAAGAAGAAGACCTGAACCGCTGCGATGAAGGAATAACCCTAATAAACATGAGAATGAGGGTAAGAACCGTCCAAACCCTCTAATAAGTCTGAATTTTGGTCCAAAATGATGTAGTTTAGAGCTTAGGAGAATAGGCTATTACTAAATAGCGCTTAAAATATCATTGGGAAAAGCTGCCAGGTGAACCTAATGGGTGACTTAACAGGTTGTGGTGACTGACCACGACTCGTGGTCACTCCCGTCGAGTACACTACCCAGGTTCCTCAGTAGGTCACCACGAGGGACCTAATGAGTCGTGGTGACCAGTCCTACACTACACTATCTTACCTGAAGATTCAATACTAGGTTTGGTAACGAGTCACTTAAGGAGTTGTTTCCACTGATGACGACTAGTGGTGACACTCGTTAGGTACACTGCCTATAAACTAACTAAGGTTGGTAACGGGGGACATGACGAGTCGTTACAGGTGACCAAGACTCGTTGTCCCCACTCGTCAAGTACACTGCTTCTCATTTTAGAATACTTACTCTTCTTTATCATGACTGACCTAACGAGTCATTGTGTCTCCTAACGACCCATTAGATGAGTCGTCTTGTAGCATTTCTGTAGCTTTTCCAGATTTCCTAATTTAAGTCTCGGATTTAGCTTTTGGGTTTCTGGGGCATTACACTCATGACTCATGGTGTGACTCGTGGTCTAAACACCAACTTCATAATTCCGCCATGACTGAGACCACGACCCATCACTTCCTATCAAGACTCGTACCACGAGTCATTTTGGTGAACAAATTCAGGTTTTTTTGCAGAAATCATTTCTAACTCTCCCATCTATTTTGTAGGAACTTTTTAGGTATTACACTAGGATGATCATGTATCCTAGACTGAGTTCACCTATAATAACAACAACTAGGTGAGTACTCTGATGACCCCATATGATGCTTTATATGGGCGAAAATGCAGGTTTCTAGTGGGATGGATTGAACTCAATGAAGCAGATTCATTGGGGCCAGACTTAGTGCAGTAGGCTATTGACAAGGTGAAACTTCTTGGAGATCATCTTCAGATGGCCCAGATCAGGCAAAAGCCTTATACGGATGTACTTTGTCGACTGCTAGAGTTTGTTGTTGATAATTGGGTCTTTTTGAAAGTGTCACCTATGAAAAGTGTCATACAATGTGGACAAAAGGGAAAGATGAGCCCTAGATATGTTGGGCCTTACAGAGTTATCCGCAGGATAGGCAAAGTAGCCTATAATTTGGAGTTGCCACCAGAGATAGCGGCAGTCCACCCAGTATTTCATGTATTAATGTTGTGAAAGTGTATAGGAGACACAACCCGTGTTATGTGTTATACCCCGTTGAATTCCCGGAACCTAGTTGACCTATTCGCACGTTGGTTATGCATATTTGAAGGCCATACGTGCTGGAGAAAGGCCCGGGAAAACATCGGACGAGAAACCTATCGAACCATCGCGGAAGGAGCCGAGGCAGAGCCCCTCCGCGATGGCAGCGTGTCACGGAGGAGAGGCCTTCGCGATGGCTCCATGACACGTTGGCCTTGTCCAGGCCCAAGTATATAAAGCCCCACTTCGGTTTTAAATGATAAAAACATTTAAAATTTCCAGAGAATAGAGGGCAAACGAAGAGGGAGAAAGAGGAACGAAGAAATTAAATAATTTTCATCTGATTACATTGCTAAACGTTGCCCAAACTCATATTAACTCCAGATACGGAGGTATTTAGCAGCAGAGAGTATTCCTACGGATTCAGTTTCATAAAATACGGCCGACGAATCGTCGAGCCACCGAGCTAAGGTAAGTGGAATTTCTCTAAATTAGTGTCTATGTGTTCCTAGCTGTGAAGTGAATATTTCTCCCTTCTAGACCGCTGAAAAATAGCGAGTTTTCGACCGTCTTTCGATAAGCCTAAAATTAGGCTATAAACTATATCGATAGTGACGTTGCTCTTTACAATAAAGTTGTGTTTAGTATTAATTGACATATTTATGAATGCAGTTGAGAAGAAATAGTTGAATTACCGGCCGAGCCTCGTCCGACAAACGGATAGTTCGAGGATAAGGTATGTAAAGCTAGTTCCCTCGGCAAGTTAAATAATATCGGTACAGTGTAGTAATTTAATGGCTAGTAGAATGTTCAGAAGTCAAGTGTTACGTTTATTGTGAATGTTGGTACGATGTTGGAAGCATCCAGTTGTAACTTGCGTGAAACTTACTAGTGTGACATAGATTTTAATATAAGTGTTAGAAACTGCCCAGCATGCTCAGTATGTGATGTAATACTAAATGTTAAGGTATTATTGTATTCAGTTGAAACCCTGTAAAGCAATGCAACATCCGTAAGACGATTCAGAAATAGAATAGCAGGCTAAAATGATGTTTAGAAAGCATGTTAGGAATAGGAAATCATGTTAATATAGAAACTCAGTAAACAACATAGTTTTCAGTAGAGACACTATCTTGTATAGCATTTGCCCCAGTACAGCCTGGCAGGAGACTATATTCATATCTATATATATGTACCAGCCTCAGCACGTATTAAATACGTACAGATTACTATCATTAGTTCAATATGTAATATATACGATACTTTACCCTTATTAGCCTCAGCATGTGAGATACGCAGATAGTATTACTAGTTGAGACCGTTGTGTTGTTTGGGGTTGGACTACCTAGCATCCATGACCGCCCCAGGGTTAATAGCTGTATCGACTCATCCGCCAGAGGACGAGGATACGTCGCTCTACGGAGTGGAATGCCGTCCCCCAGGGGACGAAGACGGGATTCCAGTTTTCCCCATATTGTGCCTTGGTCGGCCCTTATACACCCCCGTCGAGCGGATACGCCCGGGGTGTTGATTCAGGAGTCCTCCGGACTCAGATACAGTTATAGTCAGGGGCTGAGCGAGCCCAAGTGCATACCCAGGGGACCGACAGGATGCTTACAGGGTTATAGGAGATGGGATGACCAGGGTAGGGTTATAGATTCTGTGCTGATTGTACCTCCCGGCTTATGGGGGCCGGGTAAGGTTTGTGTGTGTTATACTATGTTATGTTATGTATGTCATGTCACGTTAGACACGAGTAGACCAGCAGTTGAGTTATAAGTCTCCAGGTGCGACCCCTATTTCCTTCTAGTATAAATGAGAAAAGGTATGACTTACAGTATCAGGCAGTTAATCTAATTCTTCTTACTTCAGTTTCATCAATTACATTATTGTTTTCATATTTTGCTTTCAGTTATTGCTCTACATACTCAGTACCAGCGGTACTAACACCTGGTGGGGCGCTGCATTACTTGCATGCAGGTACTCATAGACGTGCAGGCGATACTACGTGATTCCTGTCAGTGATCGAGTATTCAGCTCCTATCATCCAGAGACTGAATATCAGAGGTGTATTTCAGTTCCTTTTTGTTATATAGTACGAGTAGGTCGGGGCCCTGTCCCGATCATTCTATTGCTATTCCTAGAGGGTTGCAGTCTGTATATATCTCCCTGTGGTCAGATGAGCCGGTCGTGTGAGGTCGTGCAGTTGTATAGTTGTTAGTATCTTTCTTTCTGTTCTGATGGCCGTGTGGGGCCATAGTTTGCCATTAGTGGTGACCTTGTCGGTCACGTAGCTTTCTAATATTCTATGATTAAGTTACAGATAACTAGACAGCATGGTGGCCTTGTCGGCCCGCATAGGTTTCCCTATATTGACATGTTTCTGGTCAGCTGGTACTACAGGTACAGGAGGCTATAGGCCAATGGGCCGGGGGCTGTGTTTACGATCATTATATAGCCCTTTGTTTGCAGAAATGTGAGTTAGAGCCAGCCAGGCACCAGATGTGCCTAGGCTTAGTAGTCCAGTAGTTCAGGTCCTAGTAGGGCACAAGGTGCCAGTCATACCCCCCAAGGCGGGGTGTGACAAACTTGGTATCAGAGCAGGTCGTATCCTAGGGAGTCTGCAAGCCGTGCTAAGTAGAGTCTTGTCCATGGATGTGTTGTGCACCACATACTATGGATAGGAGGCTGCAAGGCATGATAGGATGGTTGTATTTTATTCTTATTCAGTCGTGCTGTAGAGCGGTGCAATATAGGGTTGAGTCCCTGAAAGCTTACTATATTCTTTGGTTACAGATAATGTCAGACCAGCAACATCCTATCACAGGTCGGAGCTTAGATATTGCAGCAGGGGACGGCACTAGCAGGATGCCTCCCCCTCGTTTGGAAATAGCTCGATCAAAGGGCACTACAGAGGCATCGTCCCAGCCTCCTCCGCAGTCTCCACCATGTCAGGAGCCCCTTGGGGCGACATTACCTTCAGCAGTCCCTATACCGACACCTTCCGACCAGGAGGTTAGGAGTACTGTAGTTATGTTAGCACAGATGATGGCTGCTCAGCGTCAGCCAATGCCGTCTACAGTTGCGGAGTCATCAGGAGGGCCCGGTAGTTCAAGGGTCCGAGAGTTCTTAGCCCTGAATCCCCCACAGTTTATAGGTACAGACCAGACAGAGGACCCTCAGGATTTTCTGGATCAAATGCAGAGAATCTTCAGGGTTATGCATGCCACGCCTACCGAATCAGTTGAATTGGCAGCATTCCGGTTACGGGATATTGCGGTGTTATGGTATGAAAGCTGGGAAAGGTCCCGAGGGAGAGATGTTTCCCCTCCCACCTGGTCCAGCTTTTCAAGAGCCTTTCTGGATCACTATTTGCCACGGGAGATTCGACAGGCTCGGGTAGATCAGTTCCTACATCTAGAGCAGGGGGCCATGAGTGTCCGGGAATATTCCTTGCGGTTTGATTCTTTGGCTCGATATGCACCGACCTATGTTGATACCATAGCATCCAGAGTGCACCGTTTTATTATGGGGTTTAATCCAGAATATGTTGAGACTTGTATTACGGCCACACTGCGAGAGGACATGGACATTGCTCGAATTCAGGTATTTGCTCAGAATATTGAGGGCATCAGGCAGCGACATCGGGAGATCAGAAGGGTCAATCAGGAATAGCGTCGCCGGGACAGGCCAGTTGAGTTACAGAGGGAGGCCCGGGGAGGACCCAGGCCACGATTGTCAGACAGGCCGCCCAGGCCCCCGCCACCGCCACAGTCGCAGGGGGGTAGATTCAGCCGCAGGGGGTAGTCAGAGACTAGTAGAGGCTCGCAGATGGCAGATTCACCATTACAGAGGATGGCGTAGAAGAGTAGGTATACCCTACCACTTTGCCCTATATGTAGTCGACGCCATCCTGGAGCATGCAGATATGGCTCCACCGCATGTTATATTTGTGTCCAAGAAGGCCAATTGATGAAAGATTGACCAATCAGAGGTCGAGAGGACCGGGATAGACAGGATAGGGCATCAGCAGGATCACGAGCCACAGCATCCTCGACTGGGCGCAGGCCCTTAGTTTCAGTAGGCAGGGGTCGGGGCAGATCAGGGGCCTCCAGTACAGGTGCGGGTCCAAGCCGCACATATGCCCTACCAGGGAGGCAAGATTCAGAAGCGTCGCCTGATGTTGTGACAGGTATGTTAACCATCTGCTCACACCCTGCTTATGTGTTGATTGATCCAGGGTCTACTTTGTCCTACATTACTCCATTTGTGGCACGAAAGTTTAGTATTGTACCAGAATCATTACAGCAGCCCTTCTTAGTATCTACGCCCGTCGGTGACTCTATCACAGCTAGCCGAATCTACTGCGGGTGTACAGTAGAGGTTGCTGACCGTCCGACCACAGTAGATCTGGTCGAGTTAGAAATGATAGACTTCGATGCCATAATGGGTATGGATTGGTTAGTACCGTGCTTTGCCAAAGTTGAATGTTGGACCAAAACGGTCCGATTCCACTTCCCAGGAGAAGATGTGCGGGAGTGGAAGGGCAGCACCATTACGCCAAAAGGTAGGTTTATTTCCTACCTTCAGGCAAGAAAGTTGATATCTAATGGATGTATTTACCATCTGGTCAGAGTTCAGGATGTCCAAGCAGAATCTCCGACACTCCAGTCTATTCCAGTGGTGAATGAATTCCCTGATGTGTTTCCAGATGAGTTACCTGGTATTCCCCCAGAAAGGGAAATAGACTTTGCTATTGACTTGTTACCAGGCACTCAGTCGATATCAATTCCTCCCTATCGTATGGCTCCTACATAACTCAGAGAATTAAAGGAGCAGTTGAAAGATTTGTTAGATAAAGGTTTTATCAGGCCGAGTACTTCACCGTGGGGTGCGCCAGTCTTGTTTGTGAGGAAGAAAGATGGCTCGTCCGAATGTGCATAGATTATCGGCAGCTAAACAAAGTTACAGTAAAGAACAAGTACCCGCTCCCTAGAATTGATGACTTATTTGATCAGTTGCAGGGAGCCAGATACTTTTCTAAGATTGACTTGCGGTCCGGATATCCCAGGTTCGAGTACGTGAGAGAGATATTCCTAAGACAGCGTTCAGGACCCGATATGGACATTTTGAATTTCTAGTTATGTCCTTCGGGTTAACGAAGGCCCCAGCAGTCTTCATGGACCTGATGAACAGTATTTTCAGACCTTTCCTAGACTTGTTCATAATAGTATTTATTGATGACATTCTGGTGTATTCTCGCTCTAAAGAAGATCACCGAACTCATTTGCGGATAGTGCTCCAGATCCTTAGGGACCGCCAGTTGTATGCTAAATTTTCTAAGTGTGAATTTTGGCTTAACTCAGTGGCCTTTTTAGGGCATATCGTCTCAGACGCTAGTATACAGGTAGACAAGCAGAAGATAGAAGCAGTTAAGTCATGGCCTAGGCCTACCACTCCGACTGAAGTTCGTAGCTTCCTAGGGTTGGCAGGATATTACAGAAGGTTCGTTGAAGGGTTCTCGACCATTGCGACACCTCTGACCAAATTGACACAGAAAGAAGCGAAGTTTCAATGGACAGAGGCATGCGAGCAGAGATTCCAGGAAGTGAAAGACAGATTAACCTCCGCTCCAGTATTGGCACCGCCGGAAGGCACAGAAGGTTATTCAGTCTATTGCGACACGTCAGGTGTTGGGTTAGGTTGTGTGTTGATGCAGCATGGTAGAGTAATTGCATATGCTTCCAGACAGCTGAGGAAACACGAAAAGAATTACCCCACCCACGACCTGGAATTGGCCGCAGTAATCCACGCCTTAAAGATGTGGAGGCATTACCTGTACGGCGTCCATGTTGATATTTACACAGATCATAAGAGCTTACAGTACATTTTCACTCAGAGGGAGTTGAATCTGCGGCAACGCCGCTGGTTGGAGATGTTAAAAGATTATGATGTGAATATTCTATACCACCCCGGAAAAGCTAATGTTGTAGCAAATGCCCTGAGCCGAAAGTCAATGGGGAGTTTGGCGTATTTGCGACCTGAGAAACAGAAGTTAGCCAAAGAAATTCATCAGTTAGCTGGTCTAGCCGTTCGAGTAATGGAAACAGAAAATAATAGAGCAGTAATTCAAAATTCTGCGATGTCATCATTAGTTACAGAGGTAAAAGAACGACAGTACGAGGATCTTGATTTAGTCCAGCTCAAAGATAGACTTCAGGCAGGTAAGGAGTCAGATTTTTAGATAACCGAGGATGATGTGCTATGTTGTAAGGGCCGCCTCTGTGTCTCGAATATTTCAGGGCTTCGCGGACGGATCATGCATGAGGTACATTACGCTCGCTATTCCCTTCATCCAGGAGTGACGAAAATGTACCACGACATCAGAGACATCTACTGGTGGCCAGGTATGAAAGCTGAGATAGCCGAATTTGTATCTAGATGTTCTAATTGTCAGCAGGTGAAAGCGGAGCACCAGAAACCGGGCGGTTTGACGCAAGATATAACAGTACCTATGTGGAAATGGGAAGCGATAAACATGGATTTTGTAACAGGGTTACCCCGTACTAGACGCAGAAACGATTCCATTTGGGTAATAGTTGACAGGCTAACAAGATCAGCTCATTTCCTGCCAGTGAGGGATACCTTCTCAGCTGAGGATTATGCCGAGTTATATGTCAGAGAAATAGTTAGATTGCATTGAGTGCCGGTATCCATCATTTCAGATAGGGGAGCACAATTCACAGCTAGATTCTGGCAGTCATTTCAGAAAGGTTTGGGAACACAGATTAACTTGAGCACAGCATTCCATCCTCAAACAGATAGACAGGCTAAACGTACACTTCAGATGCTCGAGGATATGCTACGAGTGTGTGTGCTGGATTTTGGGGGTAGCTGGGATGAGCATCTTTCGTTAATTGAATTTGCTTATAATAACAGTTATCATTCAGCCATCCGGATGGCGCCTTTCGAGGCATTATACGGGCGAAAATGTAGATCGCCGGTGGGCTGGTTTGAAATAGGAGAATCAGCATTGGTTGGCCCAGACATTGTTCGGCAGTCAGAGGAAAAGATAAAGCTTATCCGAGAATGTTTCCTGACCGCTCAGAGCCGCCAGAAATCTTATGCAGATATGCGGCGCAGAAATCTAGAATTTGCGGTAAATAACTGGGTATATCTAAAGGTGTCTCCAATGAAAGGGGTGATGAGGTTTGGAAAGAAAGGTAAGCTTAGCCCGAGATTCATTGGGCCATATCAGATTCGGCGAAGAATAGGCCGAGTTGCATACGAATTGAATTTACCTCCAGAGTTAGCATCTGTTCACCCAGTATTCCATGTCTCAATGTTAAGGAAGTTCGTAGGGGACCCTTCTACAGTAGTTCCAGTTCAAGATGTCGAGGTCACAGAAGAGTTAGCATATGAAGAGGTTCCCGTAGCTATCTTAGACAGACAGATTCACAGGTTGAGGACTAAAGATGTTGCATCTGTCAAAGTATTGTGGCGTAACAGGAACCGGGAAGAAATGACGTGGGAAGCTGAAGAAGATATGAAAACCAGATACCCTTACCTATTTCAGGCCTAGTCAGGCGACAGGTATGCCCGTATTATTACTTATGCAGTACCTTATGGTTGTACGTCTGTAAATGATAAAGAAAGATTGATATCTAGTTTTCCAGTGGATCCTAGAATATTATGTGCAGTGCTTGTGTTGGACTTTTCTGCATTTCAGGTTTTTGCTATAGTCCATATTACAGAGGAAACTCTGCCGAAATGTTTCTAGAAAGTAAGTAAGTAGTCCTCTAGATAACAGTGTACATTCGAGGACGAATGTTCTTAAGGGGGGGAGAATGTTATACCCCGTAGAATTCCCGGCACCTAGACGACCTATTCGCACGTTGGTTAAGCATATTTGAAGGCCATACATGCTGGAGAAAGGCCCGGGAAAAGATCGGACGAGAAACCTGTCGAACCATCGCGGAAGGAGCCGAGGCAGAGCCCCTCCGCGATGGCAGCGTGTCACGGAGGAGAGGCCTCCGCGTTGGCTCCGTGACACGTTGGCCTTGTCCAGGCCCAAGTATATAAAGCCCCACTTCGGTTTTAAATGATAAAAACATTTAAAATTTCCAGAGAACAGAGGGCAAACGCAGAGGGAGAAAGAGGAACGAAGAAATTATATAATTTTCGTCCGATTACGCTGCTAAACGTTGCCCAAACTCAAATTAACTCCAGATACAGAGGTATTTAGCAGCAGAGAGCATTCCTACGGATTCAGTTTCATAAAATACGGCCGACGAATCATCGAGCCACCGAGCTAAGGTAAGTGGAATTGCTCTAAATTAGTGTCTATGTGTTCCTAGGTGTGAAGTGAATATTTCTCCCTTCTGGACCGCTGAAAAATAGCGAGTTTTCGACCGTCTTTCGATAAGTCTAAGTTTAGGCTATAAACTATATCGAAAGTGACGTTGCTCTTTACAATAAAGCTGTATTTAGTATTAATTGACATATTTATGAATGCAGTTGAGAAGAAATAGTTGAAGTACCGGCCGAGCCTCGTCCGACAGACGGATAGTTCGAGGATAAGGTATGTAAAGCTAGTTCCCTCGGCAAGTTAAGTAATATCGGTACAGTGTAGTAATTTAATGGCTAGTAGAATGTTCAGAAGTCAAGTGTTACGTTTATTGTTAATGTTGGTACGATGTTGGAAGCATCCAGTTGTAACTTGCGTGAAACTTACTAGTGTGACATAGATTTTAATATAAGTGTTAGAAACTGCCCAGCATGCTCAGTATGTGATGTAATACGAAATGTTAAGGTATTATTGTATTCAGTTGAAACCCTGTAAAGCAATGCAACATCCGTAAGACGGTTCAGAAATAGAATAGAAGGCTAAAATGAAGTTTAGAAAGCATGTTAGGAATAGGAAATCATGTTAATATAGAAACTCAGTAAACAACATAGTTTTCAGCAGAGACACTATCTTGTATAGCATTTGCCCCAGTACAGCCTGGCAGGAGACTATATTCATATCTATATATATGTACCAGCCTCAGCACGTATTAAATACGTATAGATTACTATCATTAGTTCAGCATGTAATATATACGATACTTTACCCTTATTAGCCTCAGCATGTGAGATACGCAGATAGTATTACTAGTTGAGACCGTTGTGTTGTTTGGGGTTGGACTACCTAGCATCCATGACCGCCCCAGGGTTAATAGCTGTATCGACTCATCCGCCAAAGGACGAGGATACGTCTCTCTACGGAGTGGCATGCCGTCCCCAAGGGGACGAAGATGGGATGCCAGTTTTCCACATATTGTGCCTTGGTCGGCCCTTATACACCCCCGTCGAGCGGATATGCCCGGGGTGTTGATTCAGGAGTCCTCCGGACTCAGGTACAGTTATAGTCAGGGGCTCAGCGATCCCAAGTGCATACCCAGGGGACCGGCAGGATGCTTACAGGGTTATAGGAGATAGGATGACCAGGGTAGGGTTATAGATTCTGTGCTGATTGTACCTCCCAACTTATGGGGGCCGGGTAAGGTTTGTGTGTGTTATACTATGTTATGTTATGTATGTCATGTCACGTTAGACACGAGCAGACCAGCAGTTGAGTGATAAGTCTCCAGGTACGACCCCTATTTCCTTCCAGTATAAATGAGAAAAGGTATGACTTACAGTATCAGGCAGTTAATCTAATTCTTCTTACTTCAGTTTCATCAGTTACATTGTTGTTTTCAGATTTTGCTTTCAGTTATTGCTCTACATACTCAGTACCAGCGGTACTGACGCCCGGTGGGGCGCTGCATTACTTGCCTGCAGGTACTCATAGACGAGCAGGCGATACTACGTGATTCCTGTCAGCGATCGAGTATTCAGCTCCTGTCATCCGGAGACTGAATATCAGAGGTGTATTTCAGTTCCTTTTTGTTATATAGTACGGGTAGGTCGAGGCCCTGTCCCGATCATTCTATTGCTATTCCTAGAGGCTTGCAGTATGTATATATCTCCCTGTGGTCAGATGAGCCGGTTGTGTGAGGCCGTGCAGTTGTATAGCTGTTAGTACTCTCTCTTTCTGTTCTGATGGCCGTTTGGGGCCATAGTTTGCCAGTACTGGTGACCTTGTCGGTCACGTAGCTTTCTAATATTCTATTATTAAGTTACAGATAACTAGACAGCATGGTCGCCTTGTTGGCCCGCATAGGTTTCCCTATATTGACATGTTTCTGGTCAGCTGTTAGTACAGGTACAGGAGGCTATAGGTAAATGGGCCGGGGGTTGTGTTTACAGCCGTTATATAGCCCTTTGTTTCCAGAAATGTGAGTTAGAGCAAGCCAGGCACCAGATGTGCCTAGGCTTAGCAGTCCAGTAGTTCAGGTCCTAGGAGGGCACCAGGTGCCAGTCATACCCCCCAAGGCGGGGTGTGACATTATGCCTATTGATGATTTCTAGATTTCTGAGGAGATGACCTATACAGAGGTCCCAGTTGCTATCCTTGATGGGAAAATCAGGAAGCTTCAAACAAGGAAGTTGCTTCAGTCAAGGTATTATGTCAAAGTAATAATGTCGAGGAAGTAACTTAGGAGGCTGAGGAGGAAATGAAGAAGAGATATCCTCACCTGTTCATGATGTCAACGTGATATTAAGGTATGCATTTGATACCTAAGTTACTGCGTATCTATTTTGAAGCATGTTAAGCAAAATTAATTTCCATTCAGGGACGAATATTCCTAAGGAGGGAGAATGTTATAGCCCGAATTTTAGTGATTATGTGATGTTTGTATGCTAGGTTAAGGGATGTACGGATTGTATATTGGTCATATATGACTAGGGAAATGTGTACGAACGGAAAATTAAAGAGTATGAGAAGTCCATAAATCACGGTCAATTTTAAATGACCATATCTCCCAATATATAATGAATTAGAAGCCTCACAACCTATCAGATTAATGATCTTTGAGTCTAGCTTTTATAGAATCTAACCACTCATCAATTTAAGATAGGATTAAGAATTTATGGGCATTTTAACGAAGCACCCCGAGCGGTGACATGAGCATGACGCTCAAGCGCCTCCACCACCCTACTTATATAAAAATCAGATTTTCACTATTGGAAAACATTTCTATCCTAAATCAAATCAACCAGGGACCTCATTTCTCTCGCTTTTCCAGTAGTTAGAGAAAGTAAAATTGAAGAGGAAACCTAAAGTTAAGTTCAAGAAAATTACAAAACAAGAAGAAGGGTAGTTTCCAAAGGTGCAAGGTGAGTTAAGGCTGTTCTTTGGAGCTTGTTTTGGCAAAGTTTTGGAGAGAAGTTGCTGCGTTTTAAAGACTGGTTATGATGCTTATATATTTATCTTTGAATAAGTATTGAATCCAAGGAGAAGGTAAGGATTTATCCCTTTTTAAACCCCTCAAATTGCAAGAAAAAAGTTGGAAATTGGCAGCCAAGTGAGCTGCCGATAAACTGTTTTTGAGCTGAGTTTTTGCTAATTTTATTAGTATTTTTGGTGGTATGTTTTCTGGACTTATACTTCATATTTAGAAGAAGAATTAAAGAAGAATTAAGGTAAAAGTCCCTCTTGTTTTATCCCTCAAAAGCTAGTGAATAGTGGTAGAGAAAAAGGTTAAATGTTGTTGATGTAGCATGTGTTGTTGTTGCTATTGTTACTGCCTTTGATGAGATATTTTGGGCTGCGTTTTGTGTTACAGATTGACCTTGATAAATTCCTATAAATTCAAGAAATTGTAAAGGTTATGGTCTGGTCATTGAAGAAAGAAACGTTCATCGGAAAGAAAGGTATGTCGGCCACCCCATCCGTCGTTCTTTTAAGCACGATTTGTGCATTGTCAATTGAATGAGCCTGAAACATCTTTAGAAGTCTTGAGGCAGTATGTTAAGCTTCATTTAAGCATCTAAAGTTTCACGTTTGATTGAGGTTGAATATTGAGATTATGTCTAGCCCAAGTGAGGTATTTAAAGTGGGATATCGTGTTGATTGTTTTTGTAATTGTACATTGAGTTGGAGACCCCTAAACATAGGCATTGTGAGCTGGTACTTACCATATGTTATATATATAGGTGAGGGTAAATGTTTTTAAAGGTCTAGTTTCTAACTGAAATTGGTGAAAGAGTGAACATGATGACGTGTAAACGATTTTAAGCAAAGTAAAGATGTCGCAGGCTATTAAGAGTAATTAAGCTCATTGAAGTAGGATTTCCTTGTTATGGTTGTCCTTTATCTTATGTGTATATTATGAAATATTCCATTACAAGGGAAGATTTCATAATCCCTTTCCCTTAAGCCGCTAGCGAGTCCCCGAGCTCTAATGTCCCTTTGAACACGACCTATAAATCTTGTTGAAACTCATAGGTCATTCGCAGTTCTTTATGATTTCTACAAGTTTTGAATACATGCATTTACGTTCTATTTTGTAGCTTTACATATTATACGTGCTCATTGCAGTTGTGCATTATCAAGGAGGCCTGTACAGGCCAAAGATTTAGTATTCGTCATTTCTTGCTATGTCAAATTGACCCAGGATACACCATATCGACTCTGTTTATGATTATGATTAAGATTTATTGCTTTTACCCTAGTGTGATACATCAGCTGGAGGTATTTTTATTTTACCCCGGTGTGGTACACTGGCTAGAGGCATTTTTATTTTTACGCCATTGTGGTACACTAGCTGGACGAATTTTATATAGATTTTATGGTCAGTTGACACCGACATTTCAGTTATAGTTTTTTTTCTGCATTAGATTGTTGCATTTACACTTCAACATTGAGTTATTTTCAGCTTTTGATTTTTTGGATTCTGGGTTATTACTATTCCTTATTTCTGTCTCAATTATTATTGTTATCTAATATGTTTATAGTTTTCAGCCTTTTATATCAGAGCATTTTATTCATACTAATGTCCCTTCAACCGGGGACCCCTTCTGCAATCGTGCTGCAGGTGCAGGCCGAGGCTCATATCATCAGACACAATCAAAGCCAGATTTCAACGAAATAGTAGTATGCTCCTTTCTTCCAAATCCATGTCCCAGTTTTGACTATTTTTAGTTTTGTGTACAACATATAGGTCGGGCCCTGTCCCATGTATTTCAGTTTATTTACTCTGTAGAGGCTGATTTGGACTAGTTTGTATAGTAGTTTTGGTTGTTTAGTCGTGTTGGTTTTCCATTGCTATGTTTAGCTTTATTGCAGCCTTGTCGGCTTTACATGTTGCTTATTCGTTATTATTGAGACCTTATGGGTCCAGTATTTATCTTTCTTGGTTGTGACAGGTGGCTTGATCGACCTTAGTGTTACATTTTCAGACACTATATAGCCGTCTTCCCAATTAATCATGAATCGAGTGCCAATTGCGCCCTACCCCAGTTCTGGGGCGTGAAAAAGTTGCCGAAAAATTTCTATTATTTTACAAGTTTTATCAAAGTTATTAGTAGAAAAATAGTTATTCAATTTTCATTCATTCAAGTATTAATTAAGCAGTTGCACATTTTTAAGAATTAACAAGTTTAATTGATTTAAGTTAAGTCTTGCCTTTTTACCGATATAAATTTCAGTGTAGATCGAGTCTTTCAGTTGTTGCTACTGTTGAAGTCGATCATTTCGGCGATATTCTGTGTTGTAGAAATTGAATAAAAAGTTTCACCTATCAATGAATAAGCTAAAAGTTATGCAGAAAGATCGAGTGATACCATTAGTTTACTCTTTTTAAATCTTGTGATAGCTCTTCATGTTGAAGTTGTTGCTTTCGTTTTGAAATTAATTTGCGAAGTGGTTACCAAAGAAAGAGGCAGGAAGTTTCATATATTTTTGTATCATTTCTTTTTATCAATAGAAGATGCATGCGTATTTATAGTTTTTCAAAATATGCCCGATTAGGCATAAACATACTTTATAGTTGGTATTAGTTTTGTTACTAATAAAATTTTCCAGTTAAGTTTATCATGTTATACAATTATTTTTTTTTAATTTTGATTTTTTTATTTCTATTCTTTTTAATGCTAATATGAGTTGTAATTACACAGTAATATAGAATTAAATTCTACAACTCAAAAATCATTTATAATATATATTTTGAAAATCATAGATGTTATGCCTTTAAGTCACAGCATTGAGGTGTAATCATCAGGTCAGATTTTGTGACTACAATAATGATTTGTTTCATTTTTCATATACTTTTGAGATAAAATTTTTTAAACATATTATGCTAGAAACTAAATATAAAAAATTCCCATATCAAGATGTCATAGAATCCACAATGTCAAACCTTTTTTGTAATTTGCAAACACCAAAATCTTCTTATTGAACTTTTCTTTTTCTATATTTTATGGCGTGAGGGTTAAGAGTTGGACATTAGTTACATGATGCCCTAGTGTATCCGAAGAACTTGCATCTGCCATATCTGAATATGTATTATTTTGGTGAGCATCCTGGATGATTTCTTTTTATTTGTTTTCTTCCAGGCCTTATTTTAACATCAGGTCAAGTTATGTTGATTCTCATGACGATTTCTGTGGTGGTCCATGAGTCTTCATTCCTAACTAAATTAATTTCTCCTTTATATATCTCTTTCCAGGATTTGTTTTTAAACTAATTTGAACAGCAGGTAGATTTTGGCTAACTTCTTTTATCTATGACTGCCATGGCATGGGTGCATGGTAACTCATCAGTTTGGAATTTCAAGCAGTCACAAGTCATGTTCTTTCGGCCCACAGTAAATTTCAATTTTCATCTTTGATGATGTATTTTACTGTAGTGACATTCTCAACTTGTGAGGAAGGAATAACATAAGTGAGCAATATAATATTTTTATCTCTATCTTAAAAGTTGTTTTCATATACACAAAATAGGTAGTTATATTCATTTCCGCGAGGCAAACATTGTTTGTAATGAATTCTTACTTTTATCTTGAAGCGTTTGGTTATCTTTTCAATCTGAAACTTTTCTGCCCAGCATGTTAGGTCGTGGGACGATCCTGATGCATCCATTCTTCTCTAATAAAACCAACTTTGCAATTTATTTATTATTTAATCTATACACACCAATATTGAGAGTTCCCTTGGTTTTGTCAACACAATATTCATTGACTCCATATTATTTGTTGTGAGCATGTTGTAAAGCCTATTGGTGTGAAGTAAACATGTGCATATTTCAAGTGCTTCGTTATGCAAGTATTTTGCAGCTTTTGGGTTAATATGTTGTATTTGGACATATAAGAAGTAAATTCTACTCGTTTGTAGGTAGTTGCTGCATTGTAGAATAGTGTGATAATTATTTCAGTTGTGAACCATTTCTTTATGTTTTTCTCCTTGTGGGTGATTCATATCCCGTGATGGCAATCGGGATACTCTTACTTGATTACATCCGTTATTGCTGAATGACGATATGAGAGAATTGATAAGTTATCCTGCCTAGAAAATGCTCTTTTCATCTGTTTAAAGAACTACTCGTACGATTCATTGCTCTCAAAATGTTTGCGATTCTAAATGCCTGAGGGAATATGTCATTGTTTCCATCCTTTGCTACTACTATGAACAACACGCCTTGATATTTTAACTTCAAGAATATTCAATCCACCATTATTATTGGTCTACAATGTTTTCAGCCATCAATTAACGCCCCATAAGCTTAAAACACATATAAAAACTTGTCATCATCAGCCCATTTTAAGTTTATGTGTGTTCCAGGATTCCTCTCTTATTACATGTGAAGGTATTTTGGCAGCATCTTGTAGTTATTTTCTGGGCTCCCTCTGAGCAAATCATAAGAATGTTGTAGGGAATGTCATTCCTTGTGGTAACTAATGGATGTTTTCTCATTAGTGTCAAACCATATGTTTGCTTCTATGTCTGAGCCCAATATTCGCTTTCTAAATTTCCTGAAGGTCACACCATCCTTAAAAAGTAATAATTTTATCTCATAATCCACATACTTGTACTTTGCATTCCATTTGCCATTTAAAGCTGTGTATATGCAAGTTGTTTGCATAGCTCAAATTTCTGCATAAAGAAAGATTTAGTTAACCAAGCAACACAGATATTTTTTTTTGAATTCAAATGCACAACTAATTATGAAATCATGCCCAAAAGAAACAAGTTGTGGCATAAGGCGTAAGTTCTGTATTTTTGAAAGATATTGTAATATCTCAAAAATCCTAAGATTATACCCAGGAGTTGAAACAAAGAAAATAATATTTTATGCACCAGGTCATAGGATGAGTCATCTAGTGACTCGTGGGGTGCACCACGAGTTGTTGGGTGACTCATAGGGGAGGAGTCTGGACTAGGTTGGAATTTTGGAGTTTTGAGGTGGACACGGGTGTGACCACAAGTCGTGGTCAGCACCATGGTTCATTTAGTAGTCCATGGTCAAGAGTTGACTGAAGATCGAATGTTTTTGGCAGTGTCCCTGATGGGTCATCACCACGAGTCGTAGGGTACACTACGAGTCATGGTGTCCCTCGTGGTGACCAGTGTTGATGAATTTCTAGTGCAGGCAACGAGAGCAGACCATGAGTCATGGTGATGGAGCACGAGTCGTCTAGTCCCTCGTTAGGACTGGTAATGTGTTTTTCCCTACGAATTTATTAAGGGATTTTCTGTAATTCTTAAGTTCCTAAGGCCTAAACTATGTCGTTTTAAGCTCAGAATAGAGTGTTTTAAGAGGGGCAAGTTCATTCTAGGCCTAGTCACTTCCATGCATGCAACTCTAGAAGCTCCTAAGGGTGCTTAAGCCTAATTCCTCAAGTTCTTCCTCAAATATCCATTAGGCAATCAAGGAAGTTGTGTAATTAGGTTTCTATAGGTATGTAAGGCTATGAATATGTGTATCCATCCACACCTATGCCCAATACTTCTCCAATTCATGAAATTCTAGTTGATGAATCTATGGGGTTTTAACCCAACATGTGAATTTCCTAAGTATCAATTATGGGTATGATCTAAGCATGTTTCTACTGTTGAATTATGATTAATGGGCATATTTTACAATGTTTTATATTATAAATTATGTTTTTAAGTCTTATAAATTATGATGCCCATCCATGAAAGTTCATAAAAGTTGAGATCTATTAGATATGTATTCAAGCATGATGAGATGTATATGAAGAAAGTATGATTTCGAATTACCTATGTCTATGTTCATTTTTTCGAATGATCAAGTCTATGTCAAGCATGTTTAAGTATTGGGCAAGTCCATATGATTAAGTATGTTTCATGATTTATCTAAACTTCATATATTAGCATACCACATGGATTTTGGAGTCTAGACTCCAACTATTTTCATCTTGTGGTATGGTTTGAGCCCAAGGCTTCTGATATTATGACTTCAAATTTATGCATGTATGTTATGAGTCAGCTTTGTTATTAGACGATGGTTCAACTTCATTGAAAAACGATGGAGAGCATATTCATGTTTTGTGAGTAGTGTCTAGCACCGAGTAGGCTAAGGGTCAGTCAAACCTATGCATCAGAACTACGCGCCAATGTAGGTATGTTAAGGTTATTTGGGACCTCCCTTGTGAGATTCCCCTACCCTCAAGGGGCCTTCAGCTTGATATCGCTATCATGGTATCGTCTTTAGGGCTGGCAAGGCTTTGGACGACTCATCCCACTTGAGTGTGATAGTCGGGACAACGTAAGCTCTATTGTGGTAATTTTGATTATATGACTAGTCTCCCATTGTTACTCGTGATTTCAGTTATGCATGTTCATTAGTCATGATATTATGTATTCTGTAGGTTTAACATAATGTTCTGTTTTACCAATGATTATCAGTCTTCAGCTTTGGGTCATTCGATTCAGTTTTGACATTCCGTTATGTTCAGATCATGATTTCAGAAAATAGATGCAAGCCCTGCTCTAAGAATCTTATCTTGATTATGTTAAATGATATGCATTATTTATGATTTTAGTTACTTAGTGGTTTTACTTACCTTACATACTCGGTACATTCCACGTACTGACCGCATACTCTATGTTGTATCGTTTCATGATACAGGCTCAGATATTCAAGCTTAGCCCTGCCATTAGCCAGACTCTCAACATCAGTATCGCCCGGTGTCAGTTGGTGAGTCCTCATCCGTCAAGGGTCCTTTCATTCAGTTGTATATAGTATTTTCAGTTTCGGACTTTAGTGAGTTAGTTGGGGTCCATTCCCATCAACTCATCAGTAGTATAGGCTTTTCAGAAATAGCATGTAATCAGCTTCGGTCTTGAGTTATGTATTCTGATGTTATGAGATTATCAGACTTTCGATATATTAATTATGTTGATATTTCACTCTATTATGATTGAGTTTCATGTTATGTTCATGCCTTGGGTTGACTTGGAGCCTCTTGGGGTTCCTTGTCCCGTGTCTCGATCTAGGGCTGTGTCCGGGTCGTGACAAATCTGGTATCAGAGCATTAGGTTTTTAATTGTCCTAGGGTGTCTGAAAGCCGCGTGAGGCCAAGAGGGCCAGGACTGATAGCTTCGAATTCTCCCAACAGAGACCTAGTGGGCACCGTCAGTAGTCCCATCAAAAGTCTTTATCCCCAGGGCCTTCAGGTATGAGTGTGCCATCTAGATCCAGGCGCGATCAGAGGGGATGAGTGATAACGCTCAAACCATACCTCCTTAAGAAATATGAAGCGGATGTTGTCAATAAAGAACCCAACTAGAGGTTGGATTCGATTCCACAGGGAATATGGAAGAGCTAAATTATAGCTGCTAATTAAATTTGAGGTAGTTACTTAAAAATTGAGGGGTCCTAAAGAAAATCAATAATAAAAACTATTATAAAAATTATGGTGTTGAATCAATATTAAAAGATAACTAGGGTTTGTGTTCCACATGGGTTCATAACTTGTTTGGGTATACACTCCTGATCATCACCAATACTTGCTTATAGAACTGATAATTCAGATTCATTTAAACGATCGACCAGTCCCTATTGAATGACTATACTCAATTACTCGACCAAGTCTCATGAGCGGTTCCAAACTATTTGTTATCACTAAGTTCTAGATTTAACTATCCTACGACCACAACTCAAGTTAATAAAATGATCATCAAGATCAAGGATCGGTTGTAATTCTCTTTTCCTAATCTCTACCTCTTAGACCTAAGAAAGTAAAGAATTCGGGCATGTCCTAATGTCCCGCACCGTTAAGAAACATTTAAGCATGAAGAGAATACAATATAAGTGTTTGTATTGGTTTTAGAATCACTTTGTGCAACCCTAGCTTGTTAATCCACCATGGTTCCCATAACCCTAGCTATGGAGGTTTTAGCCTCTCATAGTTGTAAGGTTTTGAATTGCATTCACGATTAAAAACATAAATCAATACTTAAAAGTATGAATGAGAAAAACACTTCCTTTAATTAATCAGCAAAATCTTGAATAACAAATAGCAAGAATAAGAAGAATTCAACAAAAGGTTGATCACAAGTCAAATCAACTCAACTCTCTTTTTCTCACAATTGTCTAATTTTGTCTCCAATAATTTCTGCGACATATTCTATGATCAAATACAATTAAATCTACCAAAAAATATATCATAAAACATATTTATATAGACACAAGAGTCCTTTTCCTAGGCTAATAGGGTGAATTTTCATATCTCGTTCCGCCCACATCACGAGTCAACCTACGATCCATATCGAGATCCTACGGGTCGTAAGATCCTTTCGTACATTGCATGATTGGCTGATTTTTGCTAAGTGTTGGATCCTGGTATGACTCGTACCTTCATCTTATGATCCATACTGAGCTCCCGTGGCTTGACTCTGAGATGTTGACATATTTCTGAAGTTCATCACGACCGCCATCGTACGACTCGTACCTTCATTCCACGGTTCATACTTCCTTGCCATAGCAGGAGTCAACCTCTTATGTAAATCTTCTGAATCATTTCATGACTTCATCACCACGACTCGTACAAGCTTGGTACGACTCATACTGAGACTCATATACTGCATCTTTTCAACCTCAGCCTTCTGCAACTTTTCATGGCCATCAATACGACTCATAAATCCTTCCTATGGCTCGTACTGTGGACTACAATTAGGTCCAACACCAATTTATCTTGTAACCAAAGGAAAAGTGCTTCATATCCACATAAATACACCTAAGTCCATGCTATTTTCTCAGTTTTGAGCATCTAAAGTGCTGTAAATCCACAGCACATCCCTTGGACTCGTAAGTGACCCAATGGAAGAAAACATACCTTTAAACCTACAAATGGATCCTATGACTCGTACAACTGAGGTACGATCCATAGGATGAATCATAGGTCAGAGCTTGGAGTCATTTTCTCTCTGATCCTCACCATGACTGCTGTTATGGCTCATAGGATCCCATCACGAGTCATACTAAGAGCTGTAGCAGTTGATGATTTATTCTCCTATTTTTAATTTCCCTGCACAGAGCAGACATTAGTTCAATAACTTCGGTTTCCTCCTAAGAAGCGCTTCATTTACCGTCGCGACACGACGTAGGTAACCTGGTTACTCAGACTTCACCAAACTACTACTTTTGTTGCCTCCCAAGAAGTGCTTGATTTAACATCACGACACGACGCAAAATCTCTTGGCTACTCAGAATTTGTCAAGTGATACATACTCATTCTCTAGTGCTGAGATTACACTAAATTCCTTGGGTTGCTTCATTGACATGCAGATGTTGAATGTTACCTCCTCTTGGTTTAATCTAAACTTGAGCAGGCTAGCTTCTACATCTACTAGAGCTCTCCCAGGTGCAATGAATGGTTTCCCCAAAATGATGGGGACCTTATAATCAAACTCGCAATCCAAAATCACGTATTTTGCTTGGAATATAAAATTTTCTACCTTGACAAGCATATCAACTATGATGCCCACTAGCTTTTAAGCATTCTATCGACCATTAGTATCTATATGTTGGTCGGTGTGGGGGCTCCCAATCCCAATTTTTTGAATACTGCCAAGGGCATCAAATTAATGCAAGCTCCCTGATCTTGGGCAGATTTATATGCTCAAGTGATACTCAAACGTATCATTTTTACCTTGTTTGTTGTGCAATGTGTATATAATATCATGTAATTGGTAATAAAATGCGAATTTATACTAACCAACATGATTAGCATTTGTTTTGCAGGTAAATGTGATTTTTAAGAGCTAAAATGCATGTTGGAACTATGTCGGAGTTGGACTGGGATGCGAGCGTGGTAAAGACCCTGGAATGCACGATTTATAGGGGCTTCGCGATGGAGCCGTGCCACGCTACCATCGCGGTAGCACACTGCCTAGACATGAATTAAAATGGCAATTTCCAGTGTGCCTGCGCGTCAGCTCCGTGGCACGGAGAGAGGCCTCCGCGATGGCCTTCGTGCCACGTTGAGGCTAATTTACCGGACCCTAGAAATTCCAGTGAAGGTCCGCGTCCACGCCGTGTCACGGAGGCACTGCTCCGCGTTGGCCTCCGTGACACGTTGCTTGTTATTCCGGGAAAAATTTCCCACTAGTATAAATAGCACAATTACGTTTATTTTAATGAGTTTTTGGAGTTTTTAGACTGAGTTCAGAAGTGGAGAGCAGGAACGTGGGTTAGCAGCAGTTGAAGATTGTAAAAGCTAAGGGATTTCTTCTCTTCCTTTCTTCTTTCTATCAATTGTACGTATGATTTACACTCATTTGAGGATGATCAATCCAAGAATGAGTGGCTAATTCTCTTCCTAGCTGAGGTTTTGAACATGTGTAATGAATTCTGATTTTAATTGATATGGTTTTATTCTTCTTCTTTAATGTTGTTCTATTAATTCTTGTTCTTGCTGCATTAGTGATTGGCCAACATTAATGTATATCTAAAAAGTCCAATTTCACTCGAAAGAGCAAGAAATTGGAAAGTTGTGAATTAATAGGGTATTGTTCTTAACTTGATTTGGGAAAATTGGGTTTTGATGTGCTTTCCTGATAGAAATATACTTGAAAGCCGTATTAGTCAATTTAGGAACCGGAATTGTAGTGCTAGGTCATAAATTGCGTTTGATCACAGAAATGTAGACGGATGGTTTATGATTCTAAAGTGAAATTAAATACGAGAGTTTTAATTTCTAGGCGAATGTTCTTGGCTAGCAACATGAAGAAGAGATTAACCAAATTATCATGATTATCAAGTTCATTACTTGTTCTTAACCTTGGTATGTTCACAACCATTGTCTGAATTCAAAAGTAAATAGTTGTTATTAATTGTAGTATATAGCTTAGAAACAAAAACTCTATTAACTATTGGTTACATTGTTGTTAGCATAATTAGAAGTTAAATAGAAATATAGTAAATTAGGCAATTTTACATATCTTGAGCCTCCTTGGATCGATACTTGGCTACTTAGCCACTTTATTACTTGTTTTACCACGTGCACTTGCATGTCGGTTTTTAATATAAATTACCAACGAGCAGAACAACCGCGATCAAGTTTTTGGCGCCGCTGCCGGGGAGGCTAGGCGATTTGTAAAATTTTGTTTAGTGTAAATTTACTGTATTTGTATTTTTATTTTCTTAAGTGTTAACAACTTGGTCTTAGCCTGTATTTTGCAGCTTTTGTTTCTGTGAACACTGGCAAGGGACAAAGATCTGGTGGAATCTTACTTAGAGCCTGAGCGTGAGTTTCATAGTCAACGTAGAGAAGCTCTTCGAAAGAAGCTGCAGTTGCTTAAACAGTCTATGATGGAGCAACCAAATCCACCAGTTGTGCGGGCAGTTTTAGTGCCCGATGAAGCAGCAGCAAGGCCGGTTCGCGAGGTGGCAATCCCACACGCTAATAATGTACATTCTAGCATCCGCAAACTAGAGCCTGGAGGGAGGTTTGAATTAAAGCAGAATATGGTGCAACTTTTGCACACAAGCGGGCAATTTACCGGTCTCCCTCACGAAGATCCACAACAACATCTCCAGAACTTTTTGGAGATAAGTGACACTTATATACCCGCTGGAGTGTCACCTGATTATGTTCGGCTCACCTTATTTCCATTTTCCTTACTTGGTGAAGCCAAGAGGTGGTTAAAAGCTGAACCACCCAACTCTATATCAACGTGGGATGATCTTGCACGGAAGTTTCTTATTAGATTTTTCCCTTCTGGTAAAACAGCCATACTTAGGAGTCAAATCCTAAGTTTTAAACAAAGGGAAGGGGAAAATCTATATCAAGCCTGGGAAAGATTCAAATCCATGTTGCGGGACTGTCCTCACCATCATCAGTCCAATGAGGTGTTGGTACACACATTTATTGAGGGTTTGGAACCCCACACTAAAATTCTGTTAGATTCAGCAGCTGGAGGGCAAGCGCTGGAAAAGACCTACGAGGAGCTGTACACTTTGCTCAACCGAATTTCACAAGGCAATCCAGAATGGAATGCAGATTCTTCAAGGGGTGGAGCAAGGAAAGCAGCGGGAGTGCTTGAAGTGGATGGATTCACAGCTATCGCTGCACAGATAGCTGCTTTGCAAAATCAGTTAAACACTCACTTCAGCACTATAAATTTGAACCAGCCTTCAGCTTCAGCCAATGCAGTTCAACAGATGTGGTGTGAAGTGTGTGGTAGTAGTGAGCATTCAGCCGAATGCTGTGGTGCAAATCCTGATTCTATTAACTTTGTGGGCAATGCACAGAGAAATCAACAGCAGTTTGGTAGTGGCTACAACTCAAATTGGAGGAACCATCCGAATTTTTCGTGGGGTAGCAACAATCAACAAGGCCAAGGTTCAGGGCAGGGTATGCACAGAAACCAAGGAGGGCAACAAAATTATCAAGCTCAATTCAGAAATCACAATGCCCCTCCTCCACCACCATCACCGACTATTGAGGAGATGTTCAAAACCATGATAGCTAATCAGGCACAATTGCAGGCTGACTATGTCAAATTGGCAGCCGAAGTGAAGAATAATCAATTGGCGACCAAGGCTCTTGAATATCAGTTTTGGCAGTTTGCTAGTGCCCAAAATACTAGACCCAGAGGAGGACTACCTAGCGACACGGATCCAAATCCAAAGCAGGTAAATGCAGTGACCACGAGGAGTGGTTTACAGTTGAAGGAGGTGGAACCGGAAAGACCGCCTCAAAAGTCAGGAGAAGCAGATGTTGAGGGAGAGCATATTTCAGATAAGGGGAAGACTAAAGAAGCTGAACCAGAAAGGCCTCCACCCCCGTTCCCTCAACGACTTAAGAAACACAAGGAGGAGGCGTGTTTCCAGAAATTCATGGAGGTACTTAAACAGGTACATGTTAACTTACCTCTTGTTGATGTCTTGCAGGGAGTGCCAAAATATGCGAAGTATATTAAAAACATCGTGGCTAACAAAAGTCGTTTGACTGAGTATGCCACGGTAGCTTTAACGGAGGAATGCACTTCCCCTATTCAGAATAGGTTGCCAACAAAATTGAAAGACCCTAGAAGTTTTACTATCCAGCTGACTATTGGGCAAAGTATCCGAGCGCGTGGCTTATGCGACTTGGGGGCAAGCATAAATCTGATGCCATCTTCGGTATTCAGAAAGTTAGGTCTAGGGAGTCCTAGACCTACAACGGTAATCTTGCAGCTAGCAGACAGGTCTTTAGCTAAGCCGGATGGCATTGTTGAGGATGTGTTAGTGCAAGTAGGCTCCCTCATTTTTCTGGTCGATTTTATTGTTCTGGACTTTGAACCAGATGCTGAAGCCCCATTTATTTTGGGACGACCCTTTTTGGCAACCGGAAAGGCATTAATTGATGTAGCTGCGGGTCAACTCACTATGCGAGCACATGACAAGGTCGAAGTGTTCGACGTGTACAAGGTACCTAAGCTCCCGACTATTTATAAGGAACTCTCGATGATCAACATAATTGATCATGGGAATGCTAATGGATTGAGTGATTCCCGAGAGTTACTAGGTAGGCCACCGGATAAGGTTGAGAACTACTGGGGGGATGACCATGATCGGGACAAATCGTCCATCTCCCTAGTGGACAAGTGAGCTTAAAAGACGTCGAGCCGCGACGGTAAACCAGGCGCTGCACGGGAGGCAACCCGTGAAAAATATTTTCTTTCTTTCTTTTTAGTGTAAATAATTTTTATTTTTCTTTTTCTTTTCTTGATTAGGTTTAGATTTGCATTTTAGTTAGTATTTTTTTATTTTAGTTAGGGAAATCTATCAATTTAACCAATTTTTTGTTTAGTGAGGTGATTTTCAGGTATAACGGAGGAAATATACATGGAATCGAGAAAATGAGGCGAGGTATGAAAAATTATATTTATTGGTGAAATAGAGCACTGGCGCGTTGGCGCCGTGTCACGGAGGCAGTGCACCGCGTTGGCCTCCGTGACACGTTGAAGGCAAAATCTGGATTTTTCAAAAATCCAGTAAGCCAACGCGTTGGCTCCGTGTCACGGAGGAGGGGCTCTGCGTTACCCTCCGTGACACGTTGCCCCTTATCCAGTGCCGGGTCACACCGGGTTTCCTGGTGACCCGCGTGTTTTCTTTAAATATAACACCAATTTCGCCCCAATTTTTCCCATTCCCTCTTCCCTCCGCGACCAAACACCCATTTCCCCCTCCCCAAGCAACGTGCCACGTTAATAGGCAAGGAAAAACGTCAAGTTTCTTCGGTTCTTCAATTCTAAGGTATGTGTTCATCGTCTAACTCAATTTTTTGGCGATTTTTGTCAAATTTGGGCATGTAAGGTGAGATATATCACCCTAGGTAGAAATCAACCATGATATTGAATTATTCAGTGATTGATTATGTTCGGATTGTTGTAGTTAGCGTTTGAACTTGTCGATTATGTAAATAATTCAAAATTGATTGTCGAATTGCATTCTAGGGCTTGGGTTGTTAAATTTGACTTGGGCAACTTGATAGTTTGATGAATTCGATGCCGGAGTGTGTTTATTATTTGAGAGAAGTCGTGGTAAATATTGTATAAATGTTAAAAGACGACGAATTCTCGAATTTTTGTGGGAAAATGCATAAAGTGTGAATTGGTTAGATTGTTTAGATTAGCTTGTATATAAAATGTTTTTCTAGTTGTTTTTATTTTTGTTGTTGTTTTGTTGCGAAGTGCGATGGTTGAATTGTTAGCGATAGTAGGATTGGGAATTAGCTGTATGAAGTCGGAGTAGTACACTAACCGTTATGCTGTCGAATTTTTGTTGTGAACGCACTAAGCAAGAGGTGTATAGTTGTTTGTGTTTGGGGTTGTAAATAGAGCTATCCTTGCTGAAATTTTGTAAATATTGTTAAGGACTAAGTGTGGGGTAAATTTTGTGTAACCCGACCTTAGCCGAAGCTAACAAGTTTTTAGCTTAACGTTGTGCTGGTTTGTGTAAATTGACAGGTACAATGGCTAGCAGACAAGATAAAGGCAAGGGTGCTACTACCTCAGGCACCGGACGGAAAAGGATGAGACTGGGCACTGTAGTCCCAGCTGCACCCGCTGTTCCGTGCGGCCAACGCCGCCAATACGGAACACGATGGGTCACCGATGAAGGGAAGAAATGGTATGCGAAACACAAAGAAAACAAGTACTTCCCGAAGGAACATATTGCAAGGGAACCACTCGCACAGGTGTTCCCTCGCATTGTACAGAGGATCGAAGTAGCTGGGCTCAGCTTTATTTTTCAGGATCCCAAGGAGTGCAACCTTCACTTGGTCCGGGAATTTTATGCAAATTGGAACCCGGCCATCAGAAGCCACACTATTAAAATCAGAGGGCAGATTGTCACTCTGGAACCCCAGCAGCTGAATGCCATCGTTGGAGCGCGGGACACAGACGCCCACGTTCTCCGCCAGCTAAACATCACCCCACCGTACGCCGACATCAGACGTACGTTGTGTGGGGCTCGATCCACAGCCCGATGGAGTAGAAACAAAGAGAGGGGTTACCACCAGACTCTGCCTTATTCGCAGATGAATAGGGAGGCCAGAATCTGGCTGAAGATTGTATGTTCGTGCTTGATCCCGGGAGTCCATATGATAGATATGACCCGGGATCGTGTCTGCTTGGTGTATGCCCTTATGAAAGGGCTTGAGATTAATGTTGGGGCGGTCATAATATCCGCCATGAAGAGAGCCAGACTGCACCAGGGCCACAGATACGGGTTTGGTGGACTCATCACCACCTTCCTCCGAGGCCTCGACATTGAGGAAGAAGCCTTGGATTACATTCCGCAGTTGGAGCGGAGGGCCCTCGACGTGACAAAGACCAAGGCCCCTGACACTACACATGGACCGGTATTGACTTTGGGCGAGCGACATGCTCGTGACGATCAGTACATGGCCCGTATGTTTGGCATGCAGATGCTGCAGCTACGGATTGGTGGGAGACCAGCCACCGAGGAGGAATTATGGCAGTTGGAGCTGGACTACCCCTTTGGCGAGAACGCCAGAGCCTTATGTAAGGTGGGGCCAGCCTTTGTGGAGCCGACTGATGACGATGTCCCTACTGATGAGGAGACACGTCGTAAGGACTCTGATGTGGAGTCCGATGACGGCGATGTAGCTGATTCAGATATGGGCGATGAGGCCGCAACACCGGATGAGGAAGTCGAATATTTCGACTGAGCAGGGAGTTCCACAACCCAAATTTTTGTGCTTTGTATTTTTGTGAACACTGGGGACAGTGTTCGATTTAAGTGTGGGGTGGGGAGTAGTTAGGTGCTAGGTCAAGGCTCTAAATTGCTGTATATTTTTCCTTGATGTTTATGTATGTTTGTGCTTTCCCTGTTGTGAACTGTTTTGTGATATATGTGTATATATTTGTTTTGTGGCTAATGATGTGTGTTTTGAAAGTTATGGTTGCCATTGTAAATATTTTGTAAATTTTGTAAATAATTTTTTTCTCTATCGACATGATCGATATTTTTCAAAAATTTTTCCGAAAATATTTTGCACTTGTAAATATTTTCTTTCTATCGAAATGATCGATGTGTTGCAAAATTTTTTTCGATTTTTATTTTTTTTTGGGTTTCTCGGAGTTTGTTTTCGATTCTTTTACCGAGAATAGTCCCATTGAACCGATGTCATAGTTAGTGACCGTTCCCTATGATGGATGGATGATGACCGTCTTAAGGGAAATGTAGTCGGTAGGAGTAGGATTTTTAGTTGTTTTTAATTTTTCTTTGGTAGATTGGATCAATGAACTGTAGTTGCTTATGGTTGCTAAAATTTCGTTGCGTGTTGTAATTGATGTTCAAAATGTGAAAATGATTCGTTTGAAAGCATGCAATTCTGTAAATACGTTGAGTTACCTAGGCTATAGAATTTGGTTCATTATGATTGAGGCTTAATCTTGAATTCATGTAATTGACTAATTAAAGAGTCTGTGAATGCATCTTAATTCGAGCATGTGCATGAAGTGTGAAGTGAGGTTTTGCTATTCCATGTCATTGTGAATTGTCTAGAACTGGACTGGTATGTATACAAAACGAAATGAAGGAGGTGTAGTGTTGGAAAGGATGTAGGCATTTCTTTGTTTTAACCGATAGTTTTTTTTTCTTGTCAAATTCTACCTTTTTTATATGTTGTATACCCTAGTCAGCCCGTTGAGCCTTTAGCCGATTTCTTTCTTTTGTCCAAAATTGTATGAACTAAGCTTTATTCCTTCTTTTCATTAGCCTTAAAGTCTATAAGAAGCTCTTAAGCGCTTACAAAGAACAGAAAATGTTTCCCAAAGTGTTAAAGAGTGAAAAGAGTGAAAAGAAAAAGAAAAGAAAAGTGAGGAAAGAAAAGATGACGTTGAAGAGGCACTTGTTGTAATTCATTGAGAGTGAGGGTACATGAAAACCCTCTGTTTTGTGTCAAGTGCGTTTGATGAAATGGGTTGTATGAAAGTAAACCAGCATGAATGGGAGAAAAAGAGAAAAGAGAGGAACAATGTCCATGAGTCGATGGGAATGAGTTAAAAAGGCGCTTAAGGATGCTAGCGATTATTATTGGCTAATACAATATATATATACTAGATCCATAGCCCCGTTACAACCCATTAAAAGTCCTATTTGATCCTACATTGCATTTCTTTATATTAGTGGAGTAATACATTAAGGGCAAGCCTATGGGTCATGACATGAGGCATGTGAATTCTTTTGGGAGAGAGAGTGAAATTAATTTTTATATGCCCCTACTTGCATGTTTGTGTGTTGCATGAACATAAAGGGGAAATTTCTCTCGAGTTGTGAGGGCACATGCTTGATGAAAGATTGATTTTCGTGTCGGATTTCTTGATTAGCTGATTTGCATGAGTTTGCCGATATCAAGAATCAATTCTGAAAGTCTAGGAAGCCTTGATGTATTAAAGGTCATTGTATTGTATGACCAAGCATGTTTTCTTGATGATTTGCAAAAATTGAATAATCTGTATGACCGTAGTGTAAATTGTTGCACCATAGTGACGAAGGTTGGGATGTAATTTGCATGATTTGTGTATGTGTTGTTCGAGGACGAACAAGGATTTAAGTGTGGGGTAAGTGATCTTGGGCAGATTTATATGCTCAAGTGATACTCAAACGTATCATTTTTACCTTGTTTGTTGTGCAATGTGTATATAATATCATGTAATTGGTAATAAAATGTGAATTTATACTAACCAACATGATTAGCATTTGTTTTGCAGGTAAATGTGATTTTTAGGAGCTAAAATGCATGTTGGAACTATGTCGGAGTTGGACTGGGATGCGAGCGTGGTAAAGACCCTGGAATGCATGATTTATAGGGGCTCCGCGATGGAGCCGTGCCACGCTACCATCATGGTAGCACACTGCCTGGACATGAATTACAATGGCAATTTCCAGTGTGCCTGCGCGTCAGCTCCGTGGCACGGAGAGAGGCCTCCGCGATGGCCTCCGTGCCACGTTGAGGCTAATTTACCGGACCCTAGAAATTCCAGTGAAGGTCCGCGTCCACGCCGTGTCACGGAGGCAGTGCTCCGCATTGGCCTCCGTGACACGTTGCTTGTTATTCCGGGAAAAATTTCCCACTAGTATAAATAACACACTTAGGTTTATTTTAATGAGTTTTTGGAGTTTTTAGACTGAGTTCAGAAGTGGAGAGCAGGAACGTGGGTTAGCAGCAGTTGAAGATTGGAAAAGCTAAGGGATTTCTTCTCTTCCTTTCTTCTTTCTATCAATTGTACGTATGATTTACACTCATTTGAGGACGATCAATCCAAGAATGAGTGGCTAATTCTCTTCCTAGCTGCGGTTTTGAACATGTGTAATGAATTCTGATTTTAATTGATATGGTTTTATTCTTCTTCTTTAATGTTGTTCTATTAATTCTTGTTCTTACTGCATTAGTGATTGGCCAACATTAATGTATATCTAAAAAGTCCAATTTCACTCGAAAGAGCAAGAAATTGGAAAGTTGTGAATTAATAGGGTATTGTTCTTAACTTGATTTGGGAAAATTGGGTTTTGATGTGCTTTCCTGATAGAAATATACTTGAAAGCCGTATTAGTCAATTTAGGAACCGGAATTGTAGTGCTAGGTCATAAATTGCATTTGATCACAGAAATGTAGACGGATGGTTTATGATTCTAAAGTGAAATTAAATAAGAGAGTTTTAATTTCTAGGCGAATGTTCTTGGCTGGCAACATGAAGAAGAGATTAACCAAATTATCATGATTATCAAGTTCATTACTTGTTCTTAACCTTGGCATGTTCACATCCATTGTCTGAATTCAAAAGTAAATAGCTGTTATTAATTGTAGTATATAGCTTAGAAACAAAAACTCAATTAACTATTGGTTACATTGTTGTTAGGATAATTAGAAGTTAAATAGAAATATAGTAAATTAGGCAATTTTACATATCTTCAGCCTCCTTGGATCGATACTTGGCTACTTAGCCACTTTATTACTTGTTTGACCACGTGCACTTGCGTGTTGGTTTTTAATATAAATTACCAACGAGTAGAACAACCGCGAACACTCCCATATCACAGAGTGCCCTTGCGAACTCAACATTTCCTATCGTACATGGTATAGTGAAGACACCTGGGTCTTTCTTTTTCTGAGATAGGACCTTTGTAGCTATGGCACTACAGCGATGTATATTATAAACAGGCTTATAGCTCACAGATCTCTTCTTAGTCACTAGGTCCTTTAGAAACATTGTATATCCTAGCATCTGCTCGAACGCTTCAACCAGCGGTATGTTCACAGATAGTTGCTTAAGCATTGAAAGGAATTTCTAGAACTTACCATTCTCCACCTTTTTCTTCATCCTTTGATGGTATGGTGGCGGTGGTCATGGGACAACTTTATGCACTTGGGTTTCCCCTTGATCAATGTCAGGTTCCTTCGCACCACTCAGGGCCTCTTACAACTCATCATTATCTATCTCAGCACTTGTATCATCTTCCACAATTATGCTCTCTTTTGTATGTGCAACTTCAACTGGAAATGGGGGGTCAACTATGGCTTTACCACTCCTAGTCATCACTGCCATGCAATGTGCATCGTTCTTTGGATTTTGGATAGTGTTGATAGGTAGTGTACCCTTTTGTCTAGGGTTCATTGATGCTGACAGTTACCCAAGTTGATGTTCGATCTGGTTGATGGCGGTAGCATGAAATTCCACTTTCTGACCCATACTTGATAAGTCATTTAAAATGTCCTTCAGCTGATCATCATTTGACCTCCCCTTCTTCAACATCTCAACCATTATGCTTTCCAACTTTGATTGCCCAGCCTCCCCTTCCCGTGCGTTGGGAGGCACATTTACTACAGCCCTATCATTGAGGTATCCATCGTTTTGTCTCCAATCTCCTTCGCGCTCACGACCTCGGCTCCTGTGTCTGAACACGTTCCTATTGTAGTTTTCTCTATACTAGTTCCGACCTTGATTTCCAGAACCTTTGCGCCAATCGTCTTGTCCGGACGCTTGGGTGTTGGTTTGGAAACCCACCACTTGGCTATCCAGGAAGTTTTCCTCTTCCTCAGAATATGAGTGATAAACTGTTTGCTCCATTCCTTGAGTTCCCACTACATTTACCTTTTTGGCTCCAACTCCCATAATATGCTTTGTCAGCAAGTCTAGTGATGTGCACATATGAGCCAACTCCTGGTCGCGTTCTTCTACTTTTCTTTGGTGGTTTGCAGTCAAACCAATAGCATATGTGCCGACCACCGCATCAGCCTCCCTCGTATGTCAGGCCCTGTTTTTCTTAGTCATCCCATCTAGAATAGTGGCAGCTTGCTCCCAGGTGTGACTCATCAATGCTCCTCGAGCGATCGTGTCTGCTACCGCCTTGGTGCTATTATTCAAAGACTTGTAAAAATTTCCAACAAACTATCATCTAGGATTATTAGTGTACTTTGTCAACTTCTTTTTGAATCTCAACCAAGTTTCATGAAGTGCCTCAGTCCTAATTTGTCGAAAATTATAGATCTCATCCTTTAGCTGCAACATCGTAGTCTCAGGAAAGAATCTCTCCAAAAAGGCCTGTTTGAGATACCTACAGTTGGTTATGGAGTCAATAGGAAACTCCGATAACCATAGAGTGGCTTCCCCTAATAGAGAAAAAGGGAAGAGTCTGAGCCGTATGGCATCCTGGCTTACTTTGAGCAACCTGTACTCCTTGCATATTCCTATGAAGTTCATTAAGTGCAGTTTGGCGTCATCCACCGCGTGAGCACTAAAAACCCCCTTCATGTTTAACAATTGAATCATGATGCTCATTATGTCAAATTTGGCCCCAACGGGCAATGGTGGTGGCACAATTGCTCAAGTCGACCCAACTTCATCGATATCTGGGTCCTCATCATCGAAGAACTGAGGGGAAAATCTATGAGCTATATTGCCCCTCCTATGTCGACCAACATCTACTACCTCTTCTCTGTTATCTCCGCATGCTGTACTGCAGTTTACCGAGCTATCTCGGCTTGCCTAGCTTCTTCAGCTATGCGGGCTCTCTTTGCTCATGGTTCTCCATTTTGTGCATTGCTCTTTCAATTTCTAGATTTAGTGGAACAATGGGATCTCCTCTACTCCAAGTTCTTGGAATTCACCGGAGTACAGCCTTTGGGTATCAAAAACACAAAAATAAACGTAATTACTGAAATAACTACAAAAAAGTCAAATACAAGCAAATAACGTAGTCTTAGCCGAATTCCCCAGCTACGGCGCCACTTTTTGATAATGCTCAAACCACACCTCCTTCGGAAGTATGAAGCAGATGTTTTCAATAAAGAACCCAACTAGAGGTTGGGATTGATCCCTCAGGGAATATGAAAGAGCTAGATTATAGCCGGTAATTGAACTTGTGAGGTAGTTATTTCAAAATTGGGGGGCTCTAAAGAAAATCAATAATAAAAACAATTATCAAAATTATGGTTTTGAATAAATATGGGATCATAACTGCTTCGGGTATACACTCGTGATCATCACTAATGATTGCTTATAGAACTGATAATTTAGGTTCATTCAAATGACTGACCAGTCCCTATTGAATGACTATAGTCAATTACTCGACCAAGTCTAATGAGGGGTTCCAAATTATCCGTTATCACTAAGTTCCAGATTTAACTATCCTGCAACCATAACTCAAGTTATTACAATGATCATAAAGATCAAGGCTCCATTGCAATTCTATTTTCCTAATCCCTCCCTCTTAGACCTAAGCAAGTAAATAATTCGAGCATGTCCTAAGGTTACACACCATTAAGAAACATTTATGCATGAAGAGAATACAATATAAATGTTTGTATTGGTTTTAGAATCACTTTGTGCAATTCTAGCTTGTTAATCCACCATGGTTCCCATAACCCTAGCTGTGGAGGTTTTAGCCTCTCATAGTCGTAAGGTTGTGAAATGCATTCATGATTAAGAACATAACAATACTTACAAGTATGAACGAGAAAACACTTCCTTTAATTAACCAGCAAAATCTTGAATAACAAATAGCAAAAATAAGAAGAATTCAAGAAAAGGTTGATCACAAGTCAAATCAATTCAATTCCCTCTTTCTCTCAATTGTATAATTTTGTCCCCAATAATGTCTATGATATATTCTCTGATCAAATCTGATGAAATCTACTGAAAAATAAAACATAAAACATATTTATACAGACACAAGAATCCTTTTCCTAGGCTAATAGGGTGAATTTCCATATCTGGTTCCGCCCACGTCATGAGTCAACCAATTATCCATAGCGATATCCTACGGGCCGCAACATCCTTATGTACATTGCATGACTGGTTGATTTTAGCTAAGTATTGGATCCTCTTACGACTCATACCTCCATCTTACGACCCGGACTGAGATCCCATGGCTTGACTTAGAGATTTTGAAATACTTCTATAGTTCATGACGACCGCCATGGTACGACTCGTACTTGATTCCACAGTTTGTATTTCCTTTCCGTAGCAAGAGTCAACCTATTATGCAAATCTTCTGAATCTTTTCACGACTTCATCACCATGACTTGTACAATCTTGGTATGGCTCGTATTGAGACTCGTATACTGCCTTTTTTAAACCTCATCCTTCTACAACTTTTCACGACCATACGTACGACTCGTAGGAACTTCCTACATTTTGTATTATGGACTATAATTTGAGCCTATTTTTCACACATCAGGCTATCTTTTGCATTTTTAAGCTCCAACACCAATTTATCTTGTAGCCAAAAGAAAAGTTCCTCATATCCACATAAATACACCTAAGTCCGTGCTATTTTCTTAATTTTAAGCCTCGAAAGTGTTGTAAATCCACAACACATCAACGAGCATTAGACTCTAGAGGTCAGGGTAGCAGAGCCATGGAGACCAGCACTCCAAAGTGTCGCAAATGTGCCCAGAGACACATGGATCAGTGCTTATCATGTTTAGGTGCTTATTTTGAGTGTGGGAAGCCCGGACATATTCTTAGAGATTGCCTAGTAGCCAGACAATGTATGATAGGGGTTGAGGCCTAGCCTCCAGTTCAGTAGCTCCACCAGCACACCTAGCCCAGCAGGGGGCATCTACTAGTGCAGGTGGTGGTCAACGTCTAAACAAATTCTATGCCCTAGCTTTTTGGCAGGAGCGGGAGGTCTCCCTAGATGTAGTCACTGGTATTTTACGCGTATTCTACCTTGATGTATATGCATTGTTAGATCTAGGGGCTACTTTGTCTTTTGTGATGCCTTATGTTGCTATTAGTTTCAAAGTAAGTACTGAAATTTTATCGGAACCCTTCTCCGTCTCTATTCTAGTCGGTGATTCAGTTATAGCTCCACGGGTATATAGAAATTTCCCTGTCAGAGTCCTTTAGAAAGGCACCTCAACAGATTTAGTAGAGTTAGCAATGACCGACTTTGATGTTATCCTTGGCATGGATTGTTTATATGCATGTCATGCCTCTGTCAATTGTAGAATCTGTGCAGTAGAGTTCAGATTTCCGGGTGAGCCAGTCCTAGAATGGAAGTGTAGTTCAGATGCGCCTGTAGGTCGCTTCATTTCCTACCTTAAGGCAAGAAAGATAATTTCTAAAGGTTGCGTGTACCATCTAGTTAGGGTTAAGGATGCTACATCTGAAACCCCTACTATCCAGTCAGTTCCTATAGTGTGTGAGTATCCAAAAGTATTCCCAGATGATTTACCGGGGATCCCTTCTGAGCGAGAGATCGATTTTTCTATTAACCTTCTTCCCAATATGTAGCCTATATCTATTCCTCATTACAGAATGGATCTATCTGAGCTAAAGGAGTTGAAGGAGTAGTTGAAGGATATTCTAGACAAGGGTTTCACCAAACCTAGCAAATCCCTATGGGGTGCACCAGTCCACTTTGTCTGAAAGAAAAATGGTTCTCTTCGGATGTTTATTGATTATTGGTAATCGAACAAAGTTACGAAAAAAAAATAGGTATCCTCTCCCTAGGTTTGATGATTTGTTTGACTAGCTTTAGGGTGCCAACTGGGTATTACCAGACGTTTGTTGAGGGCTTTTCATCTATTGCAGCATTGTTGACCAAATTGACCCAAAAGAAAGTGAAGTTTCAACAGTTGGAGGCTTGTGAGAAGAGCTTCCAAGAGTTGAAGACTCGACTCACCTCAACACTAGGGGTTTGTGGTATATTGTGATGCTTCAAGGATCGGCCTTGGTGGTGTGCTCATGCAGTATGGTAAGGTCATAGCCTATGCTTCCACGCAGCTGAAGGTCCAAGAAAAGAACTACCCGACTCATGATCTCAAATTGGCGGCGATAGTATTTTCCTTAAAGATTTTGAGACACTATCTGTACGGGCTCTATGTATATGTGTTTATGGACCACATGCTGACTGATACTGAACTCGCATGCAACTAACTAAGAATTCTTATGATAATAATAAAATGGGAATTTCAACACTTTTAGAATTAGGAAACATCAATATCTAATCAATTATGCAAGACCCACATTACTGCATTCAAGAACTAGGGCTGCCTACAATACATGTTTACCCAAAAGTATTTGAATCTACATTAGAGAAGGTGGTTAGAGCTTTTGAAGGATTATGATATGAGTGTTCTCTATCATTCATGCAAGGCTAATGTGGTGGCAGACACTCTTAGAAGGTTTTCCATGGAGAGTGTGTCCCATATAGATGAGGAAAGGAACGAGTTAGTGAAGGATGTACATCAGCTTGCACGACTAGGGGTTCATCTTGTTGACTCAATAGATGGTGGTGTCATTGTTCAGAATGGGTCAGAATCATCCTTAGTGATTGAAGTTAAAGCTAGACAGGACGAGAATACTATTTTGGTAAAATGGAAGGAAGCCGTTCGGAATTAAAAGGTATAAGTCTTCTCCAAAGGGGGACATGGGGTGCTTTGATATTAGGGTCGCTTGTGTGTTCCAGATGTTGATGATTTGAGAGATCGGATGTTGCACGAGGCTCATGGTTCCAGATACTCTATACATTTAGGTGCCACCAAGATTACCATGACATACGGGATGTCTATTGGTGTAGTGGCATGAAGATGGACATATCAAAGTTTGTGGTTAAGTGTCTGAATTGTTAATAGGTGAACATTGAGCATCAAAGACCTAGAGTTGTTCTTCAAGACATTAGTATCCCTACTTGGAAGTGGGAGGAGATCAATATGGACTTCGTTATAGGGTTGCCTCGCACTCGGCGACAGTATGACTCTATTTGGGTGGTTGTGGACAGGTTTACTAAGGCAGCTCATTTCATACCAGTCAAAACTACCGATTCAGCGGAGGATTATGCTAAGTTATACATTCGGGAGTTAGTTCGATTGCATGGAGTGCCCTTGTCCATCATATCAGATAGAGGTACACAGTTTATCTCTCAGTTTTGGGGATCGTTTCAAAAGGGACATGGTACTAAGGTCAATCATAGTACAAAATTTCACCCGCAGATAGATGGTCAGGCCAAGTGGACCATTCAGACTCTCGAGGATATGTTGAGAGTTTGTGTGGTTTTTTTAAAGGTAGTTGGGATGATCATTTTCCTCTCATTGAGTTTGCATATAACAACAACTACCATTATAGCATTCAAATGACTCCATTTGAGGCTCTTTATAGGCGAAGGTGTAGATAATCGATTGTTTGGTTTAAGATCGGTGAAGCTACATTAATAGGTCCAGATTCAGTCCATGAGGCTATGAAGAAAGTTCAGCTTATAAGGGACAGGTTGAAAATAACTTAGAGTCACCAAAAGTCCTATGCAGATGTCATGAGGAGGGAGCTTGAGTTTGAAGTTGATGATTGGGTGTTTCTTAAGGTATCCCCCATAAAGGGAGTGATGGGATTCAAAAAGAAAGGAAAACTCAGCTCCCATTATGTTGGTCCATATCGGATTGTGAAATGGGTTGGCAAGGTAGCATATGAGTTGGAGTTGTCCTCAGAATTAGCTTAAGTCCATCCAGTTTTCCATGTATCGCTCTTAAAGAAGTGTTTGGGTGATCATGCTCTTGTTGTTCCGATGGACAGTGTCAGTGTGAAAGATACCCTTAGTTATGAGGAGGTTCCGGTAGAAATACTTGATCTTCAAGTTCGTAAGCTAAGAAACAAATAAGTAGCTTCAGTGAAGGTGTTGTAGAGGAACCAACATGCTGAAAGAGCTACATGGGAAGCCAAAGCAGATATGATAGCTAGATACCCACATCTATTCCCTTCCAACTCAGTTTCAGGTTGAGGTATCAGTTTCCTCCATACTACTCTATTAAGTTTCATGATCAGCTCATGTGCCCCAACATCTTTCATGTCGATAAATGTATGTGTGATTAATAAATTCAGTTTAGTCATGTAGTTCAGTTTGGAGTCAGTTACTCTGTAAGTTTCCATCTTGTATGTTCAGTATTTGAGTATGATGATTGCATTACTCTACGTTTTAGTATGTCTTCCCATATTCGAGGATGAATGTTCAATACCCCAAAAATCTTAAGATCGACCCAGGAGTTAAAATGGAGAAAATAGTATTTTCTGCACTAGGTCACAAGATGAGTCCTCTAGTGACCTGTGGGGTGCACCATGAGTCATTGAGTGACTCGTGGGGGAGAAGCCTGGACTATGTTGGAATTTTAGAGTTTTAAGGTGGCCATGGGTGTGGCCACGAGTCGTGGTCAACACCACAGTTCATTGAGTGGTCCGTGGTAAAGAGTTGATTGAAGATCAAATGTTTTTTGTAGTGTCCCCGATGGGTCATCACCATGATTCATAGGGTACACAACGAGTCATGGTGTCCCTCGTGGTGATCAGTGATGATGAATTTTCAGTGCAGGCAATGAGAGAAGACCATGAGTCGTGGTGATGGGGCACGAGTCGTCCAGTACCTTGTTAGGACTGGCAGTGTCTTTTTCTGTGCGGTTTTATTATGGACTTTTCCGTAATTCCTGTGTTCCTAAGGCTTAAACTACGTTGTTTTAAGATCAGAATAGAGTGGTTTAAGAGGGGCAAGTTCATTCTTGGCCTAATCACTTCCATGCATGCAATTCTAGAAGCTCCTAAGGGTGATCAAGCCTAATTCCTCAAGTTATTCCCCATATTTCCATTGGGCAATCAAGAAAGTTGTGAAATCCGATTTCTACAGGTATGTAAGGCTATGAATGGGTGTATCCATCCACACGCATTCCCAATCCCTCTCAAAATTCATGAAATTCTAGTTGATGAATTTATGGGGTTTTAACCCATCACGTGAATTTTCTAAGTATCAATCAAGCGTATAATCTAAGCATGTTTCTACTATTAAATTATGATTAATGGGCATATTTTACAATGTTTTCAATTATAAATTATTTTTTAAGTCTTATAAATTATGATGCCCGTCCATGAAAGTTCATAAAAGTTGAGATCTATGGAATATGTATTCAAGCATGATGAGATGTATATGAAGAAAGTATGATTTTAAGTTACCCATGTCTATGTTAATGTTTTTGAATGACCATGTCTATGTTAGGCATGTTTAAGTATTTGGAAATCCATCTGATCAAGTATGTTTCATGATTTATCTAAACTTCATGTGTTAGCTTACCACATGGATTTTGGAGTATAGACTCCCACTATTTTAAGCTTGTGGTATGGTTTGAGCTCGAGGCTCCTCCTGTTATGACATCAGATTTATGTATGTATGTTATGATTCAGCTTCGTTATTAGACGATGGTTCAGCTTCATTGAAAAACGATGGAGAGCATATGCATGTTTTGTGAGTAGTGTCTAGCACTGAGTAGGCTAAGCGCCAGTCAACCCTATGCATCAGAACTACGCGCCAACGTAGGTATCTTAAGGTTATTTGGGACCT
Organism: Datura wrightii; assembly: GCA_035772735.1. Lineage (NCBI taxonomy): Eukaryota > Viridiplantae > Streptophyta > Magnoliopsida > Solanales > Solanaceae > Datura > Datura wrightii. The sequence goes on along the minus strand of JASDFA010000018.1, from coordinate 163,461,315 downwards.
CCCTTATGAGATTCCCCATCCCTCAATGTGCCTTCAGCTTGATATCGATATCATGGTAGCGTGCTTAGGCCTGGCAAGGCTTTGGACGACTCTGCCCACTTGAGTGTGATAATCGGGACCACGTAAGCTCTACCGTGTTAATGTCGGTTATATGACGAGACTCCCATTGTTCCACATGATTTTAGTTTTGCATGTTCAGCAGTCAAGATATTATGTTTTCAACAGGTTTGACCCAATGTTCAATTTTAGTTATGATGTTATGCCCCGAGACTCAATGATCAAACTAGGAAGTTGAATCGGAGAAAAACTTGAAAATGGCCCTACAGTTGCAGAACGTGTCATTTGGCGATTCGTGAGGAGACCCCACGAGTCATCAAGTGACTCATGGGAAGACCTAGAGGTAACGAGGAATTGAGGTCTCCACGAGTGAAGTAATGACTCGTGGTCAGCCACCAAGAGTTGTCATGTCAATCGTGGGGTGGAGTTGGGGTATTATAGGAGGATTTTCCAATGTACTTAATGGATGGGACCCCATAGGTTGTGTCTGGTACCAACGACTCATGAGGTAAGTCGTGATCAAGAAAAATGAGTTTTCATTCATGTAAAGGTAGTGTACTTCACGAGAGGTGACAACGAGTCGTGGTCACGGGGGATGAGTCATTAAGTCATCCATTAGGTGCCCCGGCATACCAGCTATACCAGTGCACTTGACGAGCGACTCAATGAGTCATTGCCTATCCTGATGAGTCATTAGGTCACCCATTAGGGTCACCTGGCCGTAATTTACTGTGAATTCAGTAAGGGTCTTTTGGTAATTTCTAAGTTTCTAAGACCTATACTACGTCATTTAAGGCTCATTTTAGTGGGTTTTTAGCATGGGAAAACCTATTCTAATTCATTCTTCCCATGCATGGAAGTTTGAAGGTTTTAATAGGAGATTGAAGGCAAAATCTCAAGGTTTCAATTGGAATCTTAGCTTGGGGAATTAGATGGTGTTAGAATTCACCATTCCCAGGTATGTAAGGCTATGAGTGAGTCTCTTCTTCCACACCCATGCCCAATTCCTATCAAATTGAGAAAAATTGGTTATGATCAAGTATGGGGTTTTACACAATTGCATGATCCTTCAGTTTCTACGCATGGGTATGATTAGATTATATTTATATTAATGAATTGTGGCAGATTTTAAAATGTTTTCAAACCAAGTTGTGATTTCTAAATTATGATATTTAATGCCCATGGATGAGAAGTTCATGAAAGAAGAGAATGATGTTGAAAGTATGATGATAATGAGATTTAATGATGAAAAACATGTTTCTAAAACTACCCATGATAATGTTGTGGTTTTCAAAATGAATTTCCTACATCCAAATGTGATAAAGCTTTGGGTGATACCGACATGTTGATTTAAAGTGATGATTATCCAGACATAAGCTTACCACATTGTTTGAAATGAAATTTTCCAATTTTTATTATAAATACTAGTTTGTGGTATGTTGAGTAAATATTTCTACATGTAGCTTACCACATGATTTGGAGTAGATGCTCCCACCCATGATTGAGCTTACGGTATGTTTCGAAATAAAGCTCCTCATATGCATGAATTCATAATTGTTAAAAACTGTTTTTCAGGACTGCTATGCTCCTCTAGGATATGAATTTCCCTCGGATAGTCTTATATGCCTAACAAATTAATGAATTGTGGCAGATTTTAAAATGTTTTCAAACCAAGTTGTGATTTCTAAATTATGATGTTTAATGCCCATGGATGAGAAGTTCACGAAAGAAGAGAATGATGTTGAATGTATGATGATAATGAGATTTAATGATGAAAAACATGTTTCTAAAACTACCCATGATAATGTTGTGGTTTTCAAAATGAATTTCCTAGATCCAAATGTGATAAAGCTTTGGGTGATGCCGAAATGTTGATTTAAAGTGATGATTATCACGACATAAGCTTACCAAATTGTTTGAAATGAAATTTTCCAATTTTTATTATAAATACTAGTTTTTGGTATGTTGAGTAAATATTTCTACATGTAGCTTACCACATGATTTGGAGTAGATGCTCCCACCAATGATTGAGCTTATGGTATGTTTCGAAATAAAGCTCCTCATATGCATGAATTCATAATTGAGATGTATGTCATTATTGAGTTTTGTCAAAGGACGATGTTGAGCTTCATTTGTCATATGATGTCGAGTCTATGCATGATTTCGTTATCGAGATTTGTCACTAGACAATGTTGAGCTTCATTTCATACGATGTTGAGCTATGCATATTATTGAGCTTTGTCAAAGGACAATGTTGAGCTTCATTTCTCATGTGATGTCGATTCTATGCATGATTTTGTTATTGAGCTCTGTCACTAGACAATGTTGAGCTTCGTTATATACGATGTAGAGCATTGCATGTTTTGGGAGAAGAGTTTAGCACCGAGCGGGTTAAGGGTCGATCACCCTATTCCCCAGAACTACGTGCCAACATAGGTTGATACAACTATATTATTGGGACCTCCCTTGTGAGCTATCCCCAGCCCGGTTGGCCCTTCAACTTGATATCGATATCATGGTATCGCCCATCACCCTGGCAAGGTTATGGACAGCTCTGCCCACTTGAGTGTGAAAGTTAGGACCACGTAAGCTCTATCGTGGTATGTTGGTTAACTGAAGAGTCTCTCACTGTCTATATCTTTCGGATTTGTATATTCATTACTCATGATGACTTCTTATGCATGCATGTTCAAAAAGCAAGGCTTGACTCATTATTTAGCTTTTGATATAAATGTTACGTTCAACTTTGAGTCACTCGAGTTATTGATAATGTTGTAAAGCTAAGCATGGTCATGTCATCATAAGATTTTGATGTATATAAATTGCATTAGATGATTTATTTTATTTAAGCGATTTTACATACCTTGTATACTTGGTGCATTCCACGTACTGACCGCATACTTTCTATGCTGCATTATTTTATGATGCAGGATCTAGTTCTCAGTTTCAGCCCAATTCGTAGTCGCTTATCAGAGTTAGCATTTGCTTGATTGGTGAGTCCTTATCTTTTGAGAACTAGACTTTCAGTTATCTAGGATGTATTTTCAGTTTCAGTATTGTTGAGATAGTTGGGGGTGTTTTCCCATCAGCTCATCCAGATTAGAGGCTTATCAAACTTAGACATGTATTCAACTTCAGATATTTATTTTGTTTTTATGTTAAATTAGACTTCCGCTGAGTTTATAATTATGTTTCCTTCATGTTATTAAATCAGTTAGTTGAATGCTTATTCCATAGGTCAACTTGGGGTCTCTCGAGGTCTCTTATCCCGTGTCTACGATTCGGGTCTATGCTTAGGTCGTGAAAAACTTGGTATCAGAGCCATAGGTTTGATGTGTCCTCGGGAGTCTGAAAGCCTCGTTAGGTAGAGTCTTTTTCATGGGTGTGACGCGCACCACACCTATGATGAAGAGGCTACTATACATTTTAGGAAATGTTCCCTTCTTTCATGATCTATGTCGTGCAATGAAAAGCCTTTTTATCCTTCTAATTTGTGCTATTCGCGATTGCAGAATCATGGTACCTCGAAGAGTAAATTGAATGAGGAATGGAGGTGGGGAGGGCCATGAACATGGAAAAGCTCATGAGCATCAGCCAGCCCCACCAGTTTAGGAGCCTCAGGTACTGGAGCCAGCCGCTCATGCTGAGTTCCAAGCTTCCATTCAGATGTTTTTGCGGGCCCTGACTGCTCAGGTCAATTAGCAGGCCATTACGCATGTTCCATAAAATGGCAATGCGGCTGTGGCTCGAGTAAGGGACTTCTTGTGGATGAACCCACCGGAGTTTTTGGGGTCCAAGGTAGGTGAGGACCCACATGATTTCATTGATGAGATTGTCAAGATCACCCAGGTTATGGGGTTGAGCAGTGTTGAGTGCGCAGAGTTGACCTCCTACCAGTTGAAAGGGATTGCGCATATTTGGTTCCGCTAGTGGAAGAACAGTAGGGTTGCTAGAGCAGGTCTGGTCACATAGGACGAGTTTCAGGTTGCATTCCTCAATCAGTTTTTCCCTCGAGAGATGAGGGAGTTGAAAATGGCTAAATTTATGAATTGAAAGAAAGGAAGGATTAATGTTTAGGAATACACCCTTGAGTTCACCCGCCTATCTATGTACGTCCTAGAGTTAGTGACTGACCAGCGGGCGCGGGTGAGCAGATTTGTGCATGGTATAGTAGGATATTTTGACAAGGACTACAGGACAACTATACTTCACCAGGACATGGACTTCCCTCGCATAATGTTGTACGCCCAACAGATGGAGGCAGCATACTTGAGGGAAAGAAAGGCCAAGAGAATCAGGACCGAGGACCACAGATTCTCTCAATAGAGGTTCGGTGGTGGGCACTGACAGCAGACCCACCAGAGATCATCAGCACCAGCATCTTCTGCACTGAGTATGAAATCTATGCCCAGACATGATCAGAGAGGGCGATCATCAGGCTCTAGGGGTCATTGCTACAGACCCACAAATTCTAGCAGCCCAACTTCCCGCAGATATGGCCGAGGGCAACAGGCCAGTGCTTTGCAGGGTCAAGAGCTTGTTTTAGATTTGGGCAGCCTGTACATATGCTCAGAGAATGTCCCGCGGAGTGAAAGGATCAGGTTGGGGTCCGAGGCCCATCTTCTAGCTCAGCAGCCCCACCCCTATGCACAGCACATCCAGGGGCATCTAATAGAATAGTTGTCCGACAGTGCCAGAATAGATTCTATGCCTTAACCACTTGTCAGAAACAGGAGGCCTCGCCAGATGTAGTCATTGGTATGTTGAGTGTCTTTAAAGTTGATGTATATGTATTGCTAGATTCGGGGTCTACCCAATCTTTTGTGACACCATATATAGCCAGTAGCTTCGGAATCAGTCCCCATGTCTTGTCAGAGCCCTTCACAGTTTCTACTCCAGTAGGTGACTCAGTTATATCTAGACGGGTGTATAGAGATTGCCCGATCTCAGTCCTTCGTAAGGTTACCTCACCATATTTGATAGAGTTAGCCATGACCGATTTGGATATTATTCTTAACATGGATTGGCCATTCGCATGCTATGCATCAATTAATTGTAGGACATGAATAGTAGAATTCAGATTTCTGGGTGAGCCAATCTTAGAATGGGAGGGTAGTTTAGCTGTGCCTGTAGGTCGATTTATTTCCTACCTTAAGGCTAGGAAGATGATTTCTAAGGGTTGTATGTCCCATCTAGTTATGGCTAAGGATGTGGAGTCCGAGACCCCGACAATCCAGTCAGTTCCAGTAGTTCGTGAGTATCCGAAGGTCTTTCCTGATGATATGCCAGGTGTCCCTCCCGAGCAGGAGATTGATTTCGGTATTGATCTTCTTCCCAAAACGTAGCCTTTATCTATTCCGCCTTATAGAATGGCTCCAGCTGAGCTAAAAGAGTTGAAGGATCAGCTGAAGGACCCGTTAGATAAGGGCTTTATTAGCCAGAGTAACACTCCATGGGGTGCACCAGTGTTATTTGTCCCGAAGAAGGATGGTTCGCTTCGGATGTACATTCAATATCGATAGTGAAAAAAGTCACCATCAAGCACAGGTATCCTTTACCTAGGATCAATAATTTGTTTGACCAGCTTCAAGGTGCCAAGTGTTTCTCCAATCTTGATCTCAGGTCCGGGTATTACCAGCTCAGGGTTCGGGAGAGTGACTTCTTGAAAACTGCTTTCAGGACTCTATATGGTCACTACAAATTTGTTGTTATTTCTTTTGGACTAACCAATGACCCTGAAGCTTTATGGACCTAATGAATAGGGTGTTTGAGGTATATTTGGACATGTTCGTGATTGTGTTCATTGATGACATCCTTATATACTCTCAGAGTGAGGAGGAGCATGTCGCTCACTTGACAATAGTGCTTAAAACCTTCAAGGATTGTCAGTTGTATGCAAAGTTTAGAAAATGTGAGTTTTTGTTCGACTTGGTGGCATTTCTAGCCATGTAAATCAAGTGAGGGCATAAAAGTAGACTCTCAAAAGATAAAGGTAGTAAAGGATTGGCCCAGACTGGTGAAACCATCAGATATCAAGAGCTTTTTGGGCTTAGAGGGTTACTACCAGAGATTTGTAGAAGGTTTTTCATCTATTTTTGCACCATTGACTAAGTTGACTCAGAAGAAAGTGAAGTTTCAATGGTCGGAGGCTTGTGAGAAAAGCTTCCAAGAGTTGAAGACCCGACTCACTTCATCACTAGTGTTGACATTACCTGAGGGTGCGGATGGCCTTGTATTGAATTGTGATGATTTGCGAGTTGGACTCGGGTGTGTGTTGGTGCAACATAGGAAAGTAATAGCATATGGCTCGAGACAGTTGAAAGTTCATGAAAAGAACTACTTGACTCATGATCTTGAATTGGCTATGGTGGTGTTTGCATTGAAGATATGGCGGCATCACTTGTATGCGTTCCACGTGGATGTATTCACGGATCACAAGAGCTTGCAATGTATGTTCACGCAGAAAGATCTCAATCTTTGGCAAAGGAGGTGGTTAGAGTTACTAAAGGACTACGACATGAGTGTCCTTTACCACCTGGCTAAGGCTAATGTGGTAGCGGACACACCTAGTAGACTCTCTATGGAGAGTGTGTCCCACGTGGATGATGTAAAGTAAGAGTTGGTGAAGGATGTACATCGACTTGCGAGGTTTGGAGTTAGATTGGTCGACTCGACCGATGGCGGCGTTGTTGTGCAAAACGAATCAGAATAGTCCTTGGTGACGGATGTGAAGGCCAGTCAAGATGAGGACCCAATTCTAGTAAAGCTGAAGGAAGCCATTGGAAGTTAGAAGGTGGAGGTTTTCTCCCAAGGGAGAGATGGGGTACTGCGATACCAAGGTCGTTTATATGTTCCAGATGTTGATAATTTGATGGACTGGATATTGTATGAGGCATATGGGTCAAGGTATTCCATCCATCTGGGTGTCACCAAGATGTATCATTATTTGCGGGAAATATATTGGTGGAACGACATGAAGAAGAATATTGCAGAATTTGTGGCCAAGTGCCCCAATTGTCAGCAGTTGAAACTTGAGCATCAAAGACCGGGAGGCATATTATAGGATATTAACATTCCTACGTGGAAATGGAAGATATTAATACGGATTTCATTATAGGCCTACCTCATACTTTCCGACACAATGATTCCTTTTGGGTGGTGATCAATAGGTTGACCAAGGCTGCACACTTTCTACCGGTCAAAACCACAAATTCAGCGGATGATTATCCCAAATTATATATTTGGGAGTTGGTTAGACTTCATGGAGTGCCCTTGTCCATTATTTCAGAGCAATGTACTCAGTTTACCTCTAAATCTTGGCGTTCTTTTCGAAAGGTACTTGGGACTCAAGTTAAGCTCAGTACAACCTTTCATCCTCAAACAGACGGCTAGGCAGAACAAACAATCTAGACCCTCGAGGATATGTTGAGGCATGTGTTATGGATTTCAAAGGTAGTTGGTATGATCACTTGCCCTTGATCGAGTTTGCTTATAAACAAAGCTATCTCTCTAGCATCCAGATGGAACCTTTCAAGGATCTTTACGGGTGAAGATGTATATCGCCCATTGGATGGTTTGAGGTTTGCGAGGCAGCAATGATAGGACTTGAGTCAGTTCATGCGGCCATGGTAAAGGTCCAGTTGATAAGGGACCGGTTAAAAACTGCTCAGTCATCAGAAATCGTATGTTGATGTGAGGAAGAGGGATCTGGAGTTTGATGTGGATGACTAGGTATTTCTAAAGGTACCTCCCATGAAGGGAGTCATGCGATTCGGACAGAAAGGGAAACTCAGTCCCTGCTATGGTGGTCCCTACCGGGTTGTAAGAAGAGTTGGTAACTGGCGTATGAGTTGGACTTGCCATCAGAGTTCTCTTTAGTTGATCCCGTCTTTCATGTATCGCTCTTGAAAAAGTGTTTGGGTGATCAAGCCTTGGTATTCCAGTGGACAGCGTTGGGGTAAAAGACAACCTCAGTTTTGAAGAAATTCCCATTGAAAACTTAGATCGTCAGGTTCGGAAGTTGAGAAACAAAGAAGTATCTTCAGTTGAGGTTTTGTGGAGAAATCAGCATGTTAAGGGAGCTATGTGGGAAGCCGAATAAAATATAATGGCTAAATACCCACATTTATTCTCAACCGGCTCAATTCCGACTTGAGGTATCACTGTTTCCCTATGAATCTATTTAAATTCCTGTTCAGTTCATGTGTTCAAGTTTCTTTTATGTGTATAAATGTGTATGTGAGATCTGAATTTAGTTCATCTATGTGGTCTTATCAGAGGTAGTCATTCCGTGAAAATTTTGGTTAAAATAATCACTATTGGAGTAGGATAATTGTATGTTTCTGTGTTCTACTTGCTTTTATCATTTGATGATTATTGTTCCCAAGGGGGAGATATTGTTATACCCCGAGAATTAAAAGATCGGACCCAGAAGTTGAATCAGAGAAAAATTGGAAAATGGCCCTGTAGTTGCAGAACGAGGCATTGGACGACTCGTGAGGAGACCCCACGAGTCGTCATGTGACTTGTGGGAAGGCCTTGAGGGAATAAGGAATTGAGGTCTCCCCAAGAGAAGTAACAACTCGTGGTCAGCCACTACGAGTCGTCATGACAATCGTGAGATGGAGTTGGGGTATTATGGGAGGATTTTCCAGTGTACTTAACGGATTGGACCCCACGAGTCGTGGCTAGTCCCAACAACTCGTGAGGTGAGTCGTGATCAAGAAAAATGAGTTTTCATAGATGATAAGGCAATGTACTTGACGGGAGGTGACAATGAGTCATGGTCACAGGGGACGAGTCGTTAAATCATTCGTTAGGAGCCCCGGCAGACTAGCTATCCAGTGCACTTGACAAGCGGCTCGATGAGTCGTTGCCCATCCTGACGAGTCGTCAGGTCACCCGGCAGTAATTTCTGCGAATTCAGTAAGGGTCTTTTCATAATTCCTATGTTCCTAACACCTATACTATGTCGTTTAAGGCTCGTTTTAGTGGATTTTTAGCAGGGGAAAACCTATTCTAAATCATTCTTCCCAAGCATGCAAGTTTGAATGTTTGAAGAGGAGATTCAAAGGAAAATCTCAAGTTTACCATTGGAATCTTATCTCGGGCAATTAGAGTGTGTTAGAATTCACCATTCCCAGGTATCTAAGTCTATGAGTGGGTGTCTTCTTCCACACCCATGCCCGATTCCGATAAAATTGTGATAAATTGGTTATGATAAAGTATGGGGTTATACCAAATTGCATGATTCTTCAATTTCTACACATGCGTATGATTAAATTATATTTACATTGATGAATTGTGAAGCTTGGGCAGATTTTAAATTGTTTTCAAACCAAGTTGTGATTTCCTTATTATGAAATTTAATGTCCATGCATGAGAAGTTCATGAAAGAAGAGAATGATGTTGAATGTATGATGATAATGAGATTAATGATGAAAAGTATGTTTCTAAACTACCCATGATTATGTTGTGGTTTTAAAAATGAATTGCCTAGATCCAAGTATGATAAAGCTTTGGGTGATGCCCATATGTTGTTTTAAAGTGATGATTTTCTCGACATAAGCGTACCACATTGTTTGAAGTGAAATTTCCCAATTTTTATTATAAATACAAGTTTGTGGTATGTTGAGTAAATATTTCTACATGTAGCTTACCAAATGATTTGGAGTAGATGCTCCCACCAATGATTGAGCTTGTGGTATATTTTGAAATAAAGCTCCACATATGCATGAATTCATAACTGAGATGTATGCATTATTGAGCTTTGTTAAAGGACAATGTTGAGCTTCATTTTTCATATGATGTCGAGTCTATGCATGATTTCATTGTCAAGCTTTGTCACTAGGCAATGTTGAGCTTCGTTTCATATGATGTTCAGCTATACATGATTTCATATTGAGCTTCGTCACCAGATGATGTTGAGCTTCGCTATATACGATGTAGAGCATTGCATGTTTTGGGAGAAGAGCCTAGCACCGAGCGGGTTAAGGGTCGATCACCCTATGGCCCAAAATTACGTGCCACCGTAGGTTGATACAATTATATTATTGGGACCTCCCTTGTGATTTATCCCTGACCCGATTGGTCATTCAGCTTGATATCGATATCATGGTATCGTCCATCGCCCTAGAAAGGTTATGGACGGCTCTACCCACTTGAGTGTGATAGTTGGGACCACGTAAGCTCTATCATGGTATGTCGGTTAAGGGACGAGTCTCCCACTGTCTATATTATTGGGATTTGCGTATTCATTACTCATGATGACTACTTACGCATGCATGTTCAAAAAGAAAGGCTTAATTCATTATTTAGCTTTTTATGTAAATGTTATGTTCATCTTTGATCCATTCGAGTTAGTGATGATGTTATAAAGCTAAGCATGGTCATGTCATGATAAGATTTTGATATGTATAATTTTCTTTAGATGATTTATTTTATTTAAGTGGTTTTACTTACCTTGCATACTCGGTATATTCCACGTACTGATCGCATACTTTCTATGCTGCACTATTTCATGATGCAGGATATGGTTCTCAGTTTCAGCCCCATTTGTAGTCGCTTATCAGAGTTAGCACCTTCTTGATTGATGAGTACTCATCTTTTGAGGACTAGATTTTCAGTTATCTGTGATGTATATTCCGTTTAAGTATAGTTGAGTTAGTTGGGAGTGCTATCCCATCAGCTCGTCCAGATTAGAGGCTAATCAGAGTTAGACATGTATTCAACTTCGGAAATTTATTCTATTGTTATGTTAAATTTGACTTCCGCTGAATTTATAATTATGTTTCCTTCATGTTATTAAATGAGTTAGTTGAATGTTATGTCATGGGTCGACTTGGGGTCTATCGGGGTCCCTTGTCCCGTGTCTATGATCCGGGTCTACGCTCGGGTTGTGACATATGATTATTAGTCTTCATCTTTGGGTCATTTGATTCAGTTACGACATTTCTTTATGTTCAAATCATGATTTCAGGAAATAGCATGCAAGCCCTACTCTCAGAATCTTATCTTGATTATGTTTTATGATATTCATGGTTTATGATTTTACTTACTAAGTGGTTTTACTTACCTTACATACTTGATACATTCCACGTACTGACCGCATACTCTATGCTGTATCGTTTCATGATACAGGCTCAAATATTCAGGCTCAACCCCACCATTAGCCAGACTCGCAACATCAATATCTCTCGGTCTCAGATGGTGAGTCCTCATCCTTTGAGGGCCCTTCCTTTCAGTCGTATTTAGTATTGTTAGTTTCAGACTTTAATGAGTTAGTTGGGGTCTTTTCCCATCAACTCGTTAGTAGTTGAGCCTTTTTATATATAGCATGTAATCAGCTTCGGTCTTCAGTTAGGTATTCCAATGTTATGAGATTATCAGACTTTCGCTTTATTAATTATGTTGATCTTACGCTTTATTATGATTGAGGTAGATGTTATGTTCATGCCATGAGTCGACTTGGAGTCTCTCGGGGATCCTTGTCTCGTGACTCGATCTGGGCCAATGTTCGAGTCGTGATAGATATTGCATTGAGAAAAAGAAATCATGCCCCAAATGCTCAAGTTATGATGGACGGCATACATTGTTTTTTCTAGGGATGCTATTGCTTTTTAAAAAAAAAAAGAAATCATGTACAAAAGGCACAATATAGGTCACAAGTTGTGGCAGAAGGTGTAATTAATAGAATGTACACAATTATGCATGGAAAAATGCATAAAAAAATATTCCCAAAATCCACAAGTTGTGGTAGAAGGCGTAAGTTCTAGATTTTTTGAAAGATATTGTATTTAGAGAAAAGAAATCGTGCCCCAGATACTTAATTTATGACGAAAGGCATAAGATGTTTTTTCTATGGAAGCTATTGCAATTAAAAAAAGAAATCACGCCTAAAAGGCACAATATAGGTCACAACTTTTTGCAGAAGGCATAAGATATATAATGCACACAATTATGCATGGAAAAAGACATAAAAATCATGTACAAAAGCCATAAGTTGTGGTAGAAGCCGTAAGTTCTAGACTTTGTGAAATATATTGCATTGAGAGAAAAGAAATCGTGCCCCAAATGCTCAAGTTATTGACTAAAGGCACAAGTTATTGTTTCTAGGGAATCTATTGCATTTAAATAAAAGAAATAATTCCCAAAATGCATAATATAGGTCCCAAGGGCATAAGTTACAGACAATGCAAGTTATTGCATTACAAAACAAGAAATCATGCCCAAAAGGAACAATCTAGGTCACAAGTTATGACGTAAGACATAAGTTTTAAATTCACACAGTTATGCACGAAAAAAGGCATAAGAAATTATGGCACAAATACATAAGTGATGATGGAAGACATAAGTTATATAATGCATGCAGTTATGCATGCAAAATGACAGACAATTTAAATCAGATGTTATGCCACGAGGTACAAATTTAGTAGCAGAACTTACGGCACAAGGCACAATTTTAGTGGCTCAAATTGATCATCCAGGCAAATAAAATTATGTCAACAAAGGTCATCAACACCTAATTTTTATTCAACAATTTGTATTTTCAACTTGTAGGTAATGTTTATAACATTAGATCTGATCCTGTGTATAATAACTCTTATATTTTAACTGTGATCTATTTTTAAATACAAATTTTATATACCTTATTCTGACATAATTTCAGTAAGAACAGTCGGCAACAGTGATGTGGCAGTGATAAGTTAGCCGAAGAAGGTAGCTTGTTGTTGTTGATGAAGTGTAATACCCATAAATAATTAGTATTTAAGAATTTTTTTTATAAAAAAAAAAAAGAAAAGGGCATATGTGGGCCAAGCCCAAATCAATAGGAATAAAAACAAAACCAAGTGAATAGGAATGGGAATAGTATCCATCGGCAACAACACAAAAAAAGAAAGAAAAAACAGAGAAGAATGCAGAAGCAGTGAAGAATGGAGAAAAAAATTGCTTTGGAACCTATAAAGGATAAGAAATCTTAAGCACTTATTCAGGTATTATCTGAACTTAGACTTTGAATCTTCTGGTATGATTGTTTCCAGTGTTCATAAGATTTCTTTTAGGTATTAAAAGTCTTTTACCAATGAAAGTTTTAGGGCAACATGTCACGCCTCGAGTTATACCCTGGACGAAACACGGTACTTGAAGTCACAAGTGACCCCAAGTTAACCCCTGGTCTATCATACATTGGCATTCCGGGTAATGTAAAAATAAATACAGTGGAAGTTTAAAGCGAAGATGTACTTACATTAAAAAGTTAAAGCTGATTCCTGGTGTTTGAAAATATTAAAACAACACTACAAGTCAGAAATACAAATCTACGTCTAAAAGCCTCTATGACTTATGAACTATTGGGAAAGGCCCCCAGCTAACGCCAAATCTAAAATAGAAGGAAATTAAGATATAGTTGTATGAATGAATATTCGTCCTCAAAGGAAGAGGACTCACCAACTAGCAAAGCTGAGATCTTCGATGAGCGATCGGCTAACGAAGCTAAGACTGAGACCCCGCAACTTTATCACAAAATGATACAACATAAAAGTATGCATCAGTACCTTGAATGTACTGAGTAAGTGAGAGGAACGTAATACAATAGAATGAATAACAAAAGAAATGTTGAACTGAAAGACATGCAATGACCTACTAAAGCTACTGAACTGAATAACTGCAATACTGAGGTAGTCTAGGAGACCCTGTCTGATAGTCAAAGAACGTTCTGAGTCTGGATTACTGATAAGAACTGATCTGTACTAAGACTAGACTGAACTGACTAGTGGGAGAGTCTATAACCGACATGTATCCACGTGAGCTAGATGTGGAGTCTGATGTATACACCCCACCGATAGGACCCAATATACCTTTGAAGGGTATAAATGCATGCACTGGGTGATCACAAAAGTCTGGGGCCAATCAAGCTAATAAATACTGAAACCTATGCTACCAATGTAGTTTTGGAAACCTGGGTGCGCTGGAACCCTGGTCCGCTCGGTATTAAGTCCTACTTCCACTGGATAGCCTAACTGAATACTAAGCTGATAGCTAAAAATTGGGGCCCAAGACTAGTCAGGGATACCTAACTGTAGGTACCCTGAGAGTCTTATTACACCAGATTTTGAAACTGGGTTCTAGACTGGTTAGAGCTGCTTATCTAGATGCGTCGTAACCATCTAAGAACAAACTGTAATCTGAACTGGGGTCCTGAAGCAAGTTAAATCTATATATCTAAAGTGTCATGACCGCCTAGTGGCCAATAATTTGAATTTGAATCTTATTCTAATAACTGGGAGGTGATACTAGCACATCAGAAAGTTCTGTAGTCAAATTGATCAGCTGACATATCTGACTGACACTGAGATACATCATATTGTGACTAAGGCTAGACAATCATATAGATGACTGAGAATTTAGCATGTAAAATAGTAAGGGAACTCACTATACTAGTGAAATCAAGAGAATTCCAAGGTTTATTACTTCAAACTGAAATTCTAGTCTGTTCTACCCTCAAGAACTAGGGTTAAAGTTAAGGCATAGGGATAAGCGTCAATAATATCATTAGTTGGTGGGAAAATACCCTTAATTAACATACACGATGATTCCACAAGGATTAGGCAAGGCATTATCAGAGATTTCTCAACATTCAAAGATCTACTGGGTTAGAAATTACTTTTATGGGCATAACATCAATAAAGTCATGAATTGATGGAAATCATGTCTAAAATAATCATAAATACCATGCTATGTGGATTCCAAGAAAATTAACATTTATTCCCTTCACATTAAAAATTCAAGTCTAGGAATCACAAAGAGTTTAGAGAAGGGTTTTGGGGGACACAAGGGAAGAATTATTCCCTTGTCGAATTCCTAAATACCTAAAGAAGAAGCCCGACGAATATCCTTGAGAGTTGAAGTGAAAAGGTTTGCCATGGTTCTTTCTCTGAAATGCTCTGAGAGAAAATTTCTATGATCTACTTCTTTGAAGATTTGAGTGGGGAATGAGGAAAGAAACTATTTACTCCCACTAATAAGTTTGGAATTATGACTAAAATGACATAGTTTCAAGTTTAGGAAGGTCAGAAATTACTAAAAGACCCTAGGAAATTCATAGGGAAAATTGACTGCTAGTTCCCCCACGGAGGACCCTACGACTCGTGCCTAGTGACCATGACTCGTGGTCACGGTCGTTGGGTCCATTGCTGAGGATCCCCTATTGGACCCTACACGACTCGTGTAAAGTGACCCTACGAGTCATGCTGACCCACTCATCAACTACACTGCCAACACCCATACTCTCCCATCTACTTTGAACCAGGGGTCACCTAACGAATCGTGGATTGGACTATGACTCGTGGTGACTAATCCGTGAAGTTCACCGCCCGAATTCTATTTGCTTTCATACTATCCTTGACCATGGGTCATCTCATGACTCGTAGGGTGAAACACAACTCATGGTCACACCCATGGTCACCTCAACCACCAAAATTTCAAAATAAGCCCCCAGGTCTCACTACGAGTCACTTAACGATTCGTGGTCACTCCCCTACGGGTCACAGAATGACTCGTTCTGTGACCTGGAGCAGATTTCCTAGTTTTCTCAAATTTGAGTCCCGGTTCTAGTCCTTCAGTTTTTGGGGCATTACAATATCTCCCCTTTGGGAATATTCATCCTCGAATTTTAGAAAACACATAGAAAAGTAGAGAGATACAATGATGATATTCAAATGCTGATCATTAAACCAAAAACTGACGGAATGAATACCTTCGATTCCAACTACATAGCTAAATTGAATTCACTTTTCTTACATACATCCATAAACACAAAAGGAACTTAAACACATGAATTGAACATGAAAACTAAATTGAGCTCTAGGACGAGACTGATATATCAAGCTGTGACAGAGCCGGAAGAGAATAAGTGTGGGTAGCCATCATATCCGCTTCGACCTCCCACGTAGCTCCATCTACTTATTGATTTCTCCATAAGACCTTGAATAAAGCTACTTCCTTGTTCCTTAGCTTAAGAACTTGACGGTCAAGGATCTGGACTGGAACCTCCTCATATGAGAGACTATTCTTTATTTCTACACTGTCTAATGGTACAATTGAAGTTGGATCACCAATGCATTTCTTCAATAATGACACATTGAATACTGGGTGCACAAACGCCAACTTTGAAGGTAGTTATAGCTCATAGGCTACCTTGCCAATTTGCCTCAGAACTTTGTAGGGTCCCACATATCTCGGACTAATCTTTCCCTTCTTTCCAAACCTCATTACCCCTTTAAGGGTGAAATTTTCAGATAGACCTAGTCATTCACAAAAACCTCCAATTCTCTTCTCCTCACATCAGCATAAGATTTCTGACGGCTTTGCACTATTTTCAATCTTTCTCTGATGAGTTGTACCTTCTGCATAGCTTCATGAACAGAGTCTGGCCCGATTATAGTAGCTTCACCAACCTCAAACTATTCAACAGTAGACCTGCACTGTCTACCATACAATGCCTCAAACGGGGCCATCTGGATGCAGGAGTGACAACTATTATTGGATGAAAAATTGATAAGAGGAAAGTTGTAATCCCAACTGCCTTTGAAATCGATCGCGCATACCCTTAACATATCTTCTAGAGTCTGGATAGTCAGCTCAGCTTTCCCATCTATCTGCGGGTGAAAAGTTGTGCTGAACTTTACCTGGGTATCGAGTCTCTTCTGAAAGGACTTCTAGAAATGCGAGGTAAGCTACGTACCTCTGTCTAAGATGATGGAGAATGGCACCCCATGAAGCCTGAACAACTCTCGTATATTAAGTCTAGCATAGACCTCAGCTGAATCCATCATTTTAATTAGGAGGAAATATGCTGACTTAGTCATCCGGTCCACTACTACTCAGATGGAATCATGTTGACGGCGAGTTTAGGGTAGACCTGTAATAAAGTCCATATTCATTTCTTCCCACTTCCATAGGGGTATGCTTATATCTTGGATCATACCTCCCAACCTTTGATTCTCTACCTTGACCTGCTGGTAGTTCGGGCACTTGGCTACGAATTCGGCGATGTCTCTCTTCATGCCATTCCACCAGTATATACCCGCAAATCACGGTACATTTTAGTAGAACCTAGGTGGATGGAGTATCCCGAGCCGTGGGATTCAACCAATATTTTATGCCTCAAGTTACCAACGTCTGGTACACACAATCTGCCCTAATAACAAAGCACACCATCTCCCCTTTTTGAGAAAGCCTCAACCTTCTTTCTGAGAACCGCTTCCTTGAGTTTAAGAAGAATGGGATCTTCATCCTATTTGGACTTAACTTCAACAACCAAAGAGGATTCTTACCCACTTTGCATCACCACTCCACCCTCAGCTGAGTCAATGAACTGCACCCCTAACCGCGCTAGTCTATAAATATCCTTCCCCATCTCCTTCTTGCCATCCTCAATATGAGCCACACAACCCATAGACACTCTGCTTAGGGCATCCACCACTACATCACCTTTGCCTGGGTGATATAGCACACTCATGTCATAATCCTTCAGGAGCTCTAACCACCTTCTGTGATGGAGATTCAGGTCTTTCTAACTGAATATATATTGAAGGCCCCTGTGATCAGTGAAAACATCAACCTGAGCCCCGTATAGGTAATGCCTCCATATTTTCAATGCAAACACTACTGCTGCCAACTCTAAATCATGAGTTGGATAATTCTTCTCATAAAACTTGAGCTTTCTAGAGGCATAGATTATCACTTTGCCCCGATGCATCACAAAGCAATCGAGTCTCACTCTGGAAGCGTCACCATAAACTACAAATCTATCTGATCCTTCTGGTAGAGTCAATACAGGAGTAGTAGTGAGTCAAGGTTTTCACTCCTGAAAACTCTTCTCACACGCATCCGACCACCGGAAGTTCACCTTTTTCTGAGTCAGCCTAGTCAGTGGAGATGCTATAGAAGAAAAGCCCTCTATAAAGTGTCGGTAGTAACCGGACAAACCCAAGAAACTTCTAATTTCGGTTGGGGAGGTTGGTCTGGGCCATTCTTTCACTGCTGCTATCTTTTGAGGATTAACCTGAGTACCTTAACTCGAGATCACATTACCTAGTAAAGTCACAGACTTTAACAAAAATTCACACATGCTGAACTTGCTGAACAGATGGCAGTCTCTGAGTGTCCGAAGCACTATCCTCATTTGATTAGCATGCTCTTTCTCATTTCTGGAGTATACTCGTCGATGAATACGATGATGAACATATCCAGATACTGCTTAAAGACTCTGTTCATTAGGTCCATAAAGGTTGCAGGGGCATTTGTTAGTCCGAAGGACATAACCACAAACTTGAAGTGACCATGTCGAGTCTTGAAAGTTGTTTTTCTTATGTCACATTTTCTGAATCTTAGCTAATGATACCCCGACCTGAGATCTATTTTAGAGAAAAAGATGGCTCCTTGAAGTTGGTCGAATAGGTCATCAATTCTGGTAGGGGATACTTGTTCTTGACTGTGACCTTGTTCAACTGACGGTAATCGATGCACATTCTGAGGGAACCGTCTTTCTTTCGCATGAATAACACTGTAGCACCCTAGGGAGAGATGATGGGTTTGATAAAACCCTTATCAAGAAGATCCTTTAGCTGCTCCTTCAACTCTTAAATTTTTCTAGGGCCATTCTATAAGGAGGGATGGAGATGGGCTGAGTATCTTGAATTAGATCTATGCCGAAGTCAATTTCCCGTTCATTAGGGACTCTGAGAAGGTCTTCGAGGAACACATGTGGAAACTCTCTGACAATAGGGACTGACTGGATAGTTGGAGTCTTAGAATTGGTATCCTTGACTCAAACTAGATGATAAAAACATCCCTTAGAAATAAAATTCTTGGCCTTAAGGTAGGAAATAAACCTACTCTTCCACGCAGAACTACTGCCCAACCACTTTAGTGTTGGTTCATGAGGGAACTGAAACTTGACAACCCTAGTTCTGTAATCAACTGAGGCATAACCGGGGTGTAACCAATTCATGCCAAGAATGATGTCGAAATCGACCATGTATAACTCTACAAGGTCAGTTGGAATGACTTTATTGCAGACTGTAATTGGAGAGTCTGTATACACCCGACTGCTCTAACTAACTCGCAAACTAGAGTGGAGACTGAGAAAGGTTCTGATAATATTTCTGGAGTAATATCAAACTGAACTGCTACGTTAGGAGTCATGAATGATAATGTGGCCCCCGGATCAAGCAGGGCATATACATCTACGTGAAAAAGATGTAACATACCCGTGACTACATCTGGTGAGTTCTCCTGATCCTGATGAGTTGGTCGGCCTGCTAGATCTGCTGAGGTGGTGGATTGTGATCTTCCTCGTCCTGCTAATGGGCATTCCTTAAGCCGATGCCCAAGTTGTCCACAACCAAACCAACCCTCTCAACGCTGAAGACACTCTCCCGGGTG
Organism: Datura wrightii; assembly: GCA_035772735.1. Taxonomy (NCBI): domain Eukaryota; kingdom Viridiplantae; phylum Streptophyta; class Magnoliopsida; order Solanales; family Solanaceae; genus Datura; species Datura wrightii. The sequence continues at coordinate 163,441,812 of JASDFA010000018.1, read as the reverse complement.
GTTCATGCAGTACTTGGGGAAAGCTGGATATTTGTTCCTGGCACTGTAGCTTTGAGGATTAGAGCCAGATGCTCCACCCCTCTGGTCCTGTCAGGACCAAAAGGTAGGGGTGCTGGCTGAGCTGGGCATTGGAGCCCTCTGCTGCTACTGCTGCTACTACTGCTATGGGTGGTTGCTACCGCTTAACCTCTAATGACCATGATCTGACTGGCCAGTCCTTGCCCACTTATTCTTTCTCTCCATGTACTTCAGCGTTTCGGCCTCAATCTGCTAGGTATAAACAATCAAACTGGAGAGGTCGATATCCTTGATCAATATCGCTATTTTGCACTCTTTGAGGACCAGGTTTAACACCCTATTTATGAATTTCAGCAAGCGAGCCCTTGGCTCGACCACCATCTCTGGAGAGTATTTGGACAACCTGGTAAACTCCAGAGCATACTCTTCCACGGTTCTGCTTCCCTGTCTCAGGTTCATGAGCACCGCTACCTTGGCCTCCCTGAGCTCTCTAGGGAAAAATCTATCTACAAAAGCAGTGTTGTACTCCTCCCACTCCATGTGTCCTACTCTCACTGGTTGCCCCTCCTTCCACTGTTCATACCAAACCTTGGGCTACCCCTTTTAGCTGGTAGACAGCCAGTTCAACACTCTAAAAGGAGCTGACACCCATTATATGGGTAATCTTTCTGATCGCATCTACGAACTCTTGAGGTTCCTCCCCCACCTTGAATCCCTAAAAAGATGGAGGGTTAATTCGGGTGAAGTCCCGCACCCTAGAAACTGCTGCAGACCCATTGTTAATAACTGGAACCACCTGCTTGTTCACCTGGTTGGTCACAATTTAGGAGAGCAGATGAACTGCCGCCCTGAATTCTGCAGTTGATATCGAATCGTCCTGTGGGGCTATTCGGGCTGGTGGAGCATTCTGTTGGGAATTTTTGGCGCTTCTTCCATTTACGCATCATGGAGGCATAGTTCATTTAAATGAAGCAGAGCACAAGTTAGGAGAATGATTTTTGGGACTTAATTTCAACGCACAACAAGGAGTATGAAATGAAGAGAAGTTTCCTAATGACATCTCATAGCCTCCCCGTCATAAGTGTGGCGCGCTTCACACCCATGATGAGGATTCTACTCGATGCGGCTTTCAGACATCTGAAGATACTCTAAACCTAGTGCTCTGATACCACATTTTTCACGCCTCGACGTTACAACCAGGACGAAACACGGTACTTAAAGTCACAAGTGACCCCAAGTAAAGCCCTAGTTTATCATACACTGGCATTCTGGGTAATGTAAAAATACATACAGTGGAAGTTTAAAGTGAAGATGTAATTGCATGAAAAAAATAAAATTGATAGCTAGTGTTTTAAAATATTAAAACAACACAAAAAGTCTTAAATACCAATCTACGTCTAAAAGCCTCTATGACTGATAAGCTGCTGGGAGAAGATCCCAGCTAACTCAAATCTAAAATAGAAGGAAATTAAAATATAGCTAAATAAATAAATTTCTGTACTTGAAGGATAAGGACTCACCAACTAGAAAAGATGAGATCTTCAATGAGCGATTGGCTAACAAAGCTGAGACTGAGACCCTACAACTATATCATAAAATGATACAATATAAAAGTATGCATCAGTACATTGAATGTACTGAGTAAGTGAGACGAACATAATACAATAGAATGAATAATAAAAGAAATGTTGAACTGAATGACATGCAATGACCAACTAAAGCTACTGAACTGAATAACTGCAATACTGAGGTAGTCTAGGAGACCCTGTCTGATGGTCAAAGAACGTTCTAAGTCTGGATTACTTATAAGAATTGATCTGTACTAAGACTAGACTGAACTGACTAGTGGAAGAGTCTATAACCGTCATGTATCCACGTGAGCTAGATGTGGAGTCCGATGTATACACCCCACCGATAGGACCCAATATACCTTGGAAGGGTAAAAATGCATGCACTGGGTGATTACAAAAGTCTGGGGCTAATCAAGCCAATAAATACTGAAACCTATGCTACCAATGTAGTTTTGGGAACCTGGGTGCGCTGGAACCCTGGTCCGCTCGGTGCTAAGTCCTACTTCCACTGGATAGCCTAACTGAATACTATGCTGATAGCTCAAAATTAGGGACCAAGACTAGTCAGGGATACATAACTGTAGGTACCTTGAAACTCTTATTAGGCCAGATTTTGAAACTGGGTTCTGGACTGGTTAGAGCTGCTTATCTAGATGCGTCGTAACCATCTAAGAACAAACTATAATCTGAACTGGGGTCCTAAAGCTAGTTAGAGCTATATATCTAAAGTGTCATGACCTCCCAATGGCTAATAAACTGAATTTTGAATCTGATTCTGATAACTAGGAGGTGATACTGGCACCTCAGGAAGTTTTGTAGTCAAACTGATCAGCTGACATCTCTGACTGACACTGAGATATATCATATTGTGACTAAGTCTAGACAATCATGTAGCTGACTGAGAATTTAGCATTTAAAATAGTAAGGGAACTCACTATACTGGTAAATTAAGAGAATTCTAAGGTTTATTACTTCAAACTGAATTTCTAATATGTTCTACGCTCAAGAACTAGGGTTGAAGTTAAGGCATAGGAATAAGTGTCAATAATATCATTAGTTGGTGGGAAAATACCCTTAATTAACATACATGATGATTCCACATGGATTAGGCAAGGTATTATCAGAGATTTCTCAACATTCAAAGATCTGCTGGGTTAGAAATTACTTATATGGTCATAACATCAATAAAGTCATGAACTATTGGAAATCATGTCTAAAATAATCATAAATACCATGCTATGTGGATTCCAAGAAAATTAACATTTATTCCCTTCACATTTAAAACTCAAGGCTAGGAATCACAAAGTGTTTAGGGAAGGGTTTTAGGGGACACAAGAGAAGAATTATTCCCTTGTCGAATTCCCAAATACTTGAAGAAGAAGCACAAAGAATATCCTTGAGAGTCGAAGTGAAAAGGTCTGCCCCAGTTCTTTCTCTAAAATGCTCCGAGAGAAACTTTCTATGATCTGCTTTTTTGAAGATTTGAGTGGGGAATGAGGAAAGAAACTTTTTACCCCCACTAATAAGTTTGGAATTATGACTAAAACAACGTAGTTTCAAGTTTAGGAAGGTCGAAAATTACTAAAAGACCCTAGGAAATTCATAGGTAAAACTGACTACTAGTCCCCCCACGGAGGATCCTACGGCTCGTGCCTAGTGACCATGACTGATGATATTTTCTTATTATCTTAATAGAATTTTTTTTAACTTGTCCCCAATAAAAATGGTTGTGGTTAAGTGTTATTTACTCACTGAGCTAGCGACTCACTCCCCAGTATTTTTTTCAGAGACTATAGGGGACGTTGTTGAGGATTTCATTAACTAGAGCATACGAGTTGACAGTTTCTGGTGAGCTCTACATTGCTTCGCGTGGGCAAGAAGTTTAGTTATTTGTTATGCTCTCTTCTTTTGAACTCTTAGAGTCGCTCCATTGTAGTTCCATTAGCTTCATGAGTATTCTTTCGTTATTATAGACTCGAGACTAGTAATAGATTTATTTTCAAATTTGCAGATGAATTTAGTATTATTGCAGTTGAATAAACTGTGGGCGAATATTTTGGACTATTTTAGTGATATGACTTGTTGTGTTATTTATTTTTGAGACACAAAAATTTTTTGATAGGTTCAAAAATAGGGGAAACTATGCCTGATTTTCTATAAAATTTCCATTAGAATTGCTTTGGATTTCTATTTATTAGCGCCGGTCATAATGCTAAATTGGGTCATCACAAAGTTGGTATCAGAGACTTAGATTACGTTACTCATGTGACTAATGGAGCACATGTCAGTAGTAGAATCTCAACTATGGTTATGTAGACAGTCATTTCTATAATTGTGATTCTACGAGGGCATGATAAGAAAATCTTGTCTTTCTTTCTTATTCCTCCTTACATGTGCGAAGATTAGAACCAACTAGATGAATCTAAAAGTATTTATTTTGTTAACAAAATGGCTCAAACTCGAAAATATAATGGCAGAGCTACAACAACCTCACTATCACCTAATTCCACCACTAGGGGAAGAGGTGGAGCTCGTAGAAAAAGGCGAGGCATGGGTCATAGTTCCACAACAAGGGGTAGTAGTACCACCACTAGAGTTACAAGAGAGCCTATTCCTGAAAAGAGTGCTAATCGACCTCCACCATCACATGAAGTTGTTACTGCAGAGGCACTTATCTCCATGTTAAGATCCATAGAGAGCTTGGTTGACCGAATTGATAGGCAAGAGAGGATTTGACAGCAAAATGTTACACTAGCTCAGACACAGGCACCATCTCAAGCAACCCCATAGACTTATACTTTTGGGAATAAAGAGGTATCTTTGTAAGAATTCCTGAAGTTGAAGTTACCATGATTTACAAGTTCTAATAGTTCAGCTTATCCTCAAAGTTTCTTTTATAGGACACTTAAGGCATTACGACCACTAGGTTGTTCCAGTGAGAGAGCCATGGATCTTCCAGCATGCAAATGTTATACCCCGAAAGCTCAAAGATCAGACCCAGGAGTTGAAATAGAGAAAATTAAAAATCTGGCACCAGGTCACAGAACGACTTTTGTGACCCGTGGGGTAGACCATAAGTCGTGAGCAGACTCATGGTGAGGTTCAAGGCTTGGGTTGAAATTTTGGAATTTGAGGTCCCTACGGACCTGACCATGAGTCATGGTTAGTCACCATGATTCATGGGATGGGTCGTGGTTAGTAGGTTGGAATTAATTTGAATCTTAGTTAGTAAAGCTGACAAGTGGTGACCACGAGTCGTGGTAATCAGTAATTACTCATGAGGTCCCCTGTGACCAGCCCCAGATGATCTATTAGGCAGTGCACTCAACGATTGATGCTAGGAGTCGTGATCTTGGGTAATGAGTTATCTAGTCCCTCTTGGGGACTGACAGTCAGTTATTTTCTGCAAATTTAGTAAGGGGTTTTTCATTATTCCTATGACCCTAAGGCTAAACTACGTCGTTTTAAGCTATGAATAGTGTAGTTTAAGAGGGGAAAATCTATTCTAAGTCATTCCTATTCATGCATGCAAGAGTAAGTGTCTAGAGAGATGATCAAGACTAATCCTTCAAGGTTCTTCTTCAAACCTTCCTTGGGAAATAAGAGAAGTGGTAGAATCAAACCCTTTCAGGTATATAGGGTTATGAGTGGGTGAATCCCTTCACACCCATGCCCAATCTCTCTCTAAATCCCGATGTTGATTCTATGGGATTTTAACCCAATGCATGAAATTCCTAATTTACTATATGGGTATGATATAATAATGTTTCTATTATTGAATTATGATTCATGGGTAAGTTCTACAATATTTTCAATTAAAATCATGTTTCAAGTTTTATAAATTAAAATGCCCAATTATGAGAAGTTCATAAAAGTTGAGATTTATGATGAATGTTCAAGTATGATGAGATATTTGTGATGAAAAGCATGTTTTCAAGTTACCCATGTATATGATCATGTTTTCAAGTGAATTATGTATCTTTAAGCATGTTAAAGTATCGGGCAATTCCCATACGTTCAAGTATGATTATGATTGAATTTAAGCTTACCACATGGTTTTGGTGTGAAGTACTCCCATTTGTATTCAGCTTGGTGTATGGTTTGAGCAAGAGCTCCTCATATATAATTTCAGATTTTGTATGTATTTGATTATTAAGCGTCGTCAATAGACGATGGTAAGCTTCATTGAAAAACGATGAAGAGCATATGCATGTTTTTGGAAGTATTGTCAAGCACCGAGTAAGCTAAAGGTCAAGCACCCTATGCCTCAGAACTACGCGCCAACATAGGTTTATTCATATTATATATACTTTGGGACATCCATTGTAATCTATCCCCTGCCCGATTGGGCCACGAGCTTGATATCGATATCATGGTATCGTGCTTAGCCCTAGCAAGGCTTTGGACAGCTCTACCCACTTGAGAGTGATAGTTGGGACAACGTAAGCTCTATCGTGGTATGTCGGTTATAAGATGAGCCTCCCATTGTTTCTCATGATATCAGTTATGCATGTTGATCATTCTTGATATATATATATATAAATATATATGTTCTAAAAAAAGGTTTGACCTAATATTCAGTTTTACTTATGACTATAATATTTCAGCTTTGGGTGAATCTATTTAGTTATGATGTTATCATATGTTGAGATCACGATTTCATAAAAATAGCATGCAAGTCCTACTCTCATATTCTTATATTTGTTCGTGTTATATTACGCATGTTTAAATGATTTTACTTATCTAAGAGGTTTTACTTACCTTGCATACTTGGGGCATTCCACGTATTGACTGCATACTCTATGTTGTATTATTTCATGATACAAACCCTAGTACTCAGACTCAGCCTCATCCTTAGCCGACCTTTCAGAGTTAATATCCCACATCTATTGGTGAGTCCTTATACCCCGGGAGGACCATGTTTTATCAGTTTTCATTATGTATTCATTGTCAGACTTAAAGGGTTAGTTGGGGTCTTGTGGCATCAACTCATTAGTGTTAGAGGCTTTTCAGACATAAGATGAAATCAACTTCAGATTCATGTGTATTTATGATGTTATGCTTATGTCATACTTCTGCTAAGTTTATCGTGTTGATCCTCCACTTTTATGGTTGAGTTCGAAGTTATGCTCATGTCATGAGTCGACTTGGAGTCCATCCAGGTTCTTTGTCCCGTGTCTCGATTCGAGCCAATGTACGGGTAATGACAAACTTGGTATCAGAGCAATAGGTTTGAAGTGTCCTAGTGTGTCGAAAAGCTATTTTGAGTAGAGTCTTTTTCATGAGTGTGAGGCATGCCACACTTATGGCGAAGAGGCTACGAGATCTTTAGGAAATGTTCCCTTCTTTCATGATCTATGTCGTGTGATGGAATGTCTCCCTATCCTTCTAATTTATGTGATTTGCAATTGCAGAATCATGGCTCCCCGCAAAGTTAATGGTAGGATGAATAGGAATGGAAATGGCCATGAGGATGGAAACAGAGACTGGCACCAACAAGCCCCACCAGTCTAGGAGTACCATGTACCAGAGCCGGTTGCCCATGCTGAATTTAGGGCGGCTATTTAGATGCTAGTGCAGGCCTCGACCGCTTAGGTCAACCAGCATGCAGTGGTGCATGTCCCACAAAATAAAAATACGGTGGCACCTTGAGTCAGAGATTTCCTAAGAATGAACCCTCTAGAGTTCCTTGGGTCGAAGGTGGACGAGGATTCACATGAGTTTATTGACGAGATTGTAAAGATCACCCAGTTCATGGGGGTGAATGGAGTTGAGTGTGCTGAGTTGGCTTCATATCAGCTGAAAGGGGTCACACACATCTGGTTCTAATAGTGGAAGAATCGTAGGGCAGGTGGAGCAGGCCCTATCAGTTGGGAGGACTTCCATGCGGCCTTTCTGGATCAGTTCTTAAGATGAGAGAGTTGAAAGCAGCTGAGTTCGTGAATCTTAAGCAGGGGAAAATGACGGTGCAAGAGTATTCTCTTGAGTTCACTCGCCTATCAATGTACGCCCCAGAGTTAGCGGCTGATTAGATGGGCACGGGTGAGCATGTTTGTTCATGGGGTAGCGGGCGATTTGGACAAGGATTGCAGGACTGCTATGCTCCATCAGGATATGAATTTCCCTCGAATAGTCTTATATACCTAATAGATTGAGGCGGCGCATATGAGGGAGAGAGAGGCCAAGCGGGCCAGGACAAATAGCTATGGATTCTCTCAACCAAGGGTAGAGGGTGGGCACCGACAACAGAACCACCAGAGATCTTCAACCCCAGCATCTTCAGCGATGAGTGTGCTATCAATACCTACGCACGATCAGAGGGGGCGAGCATCAAGCTCTGGGGAGCAAGGCAGCAGGCCCACATATTCTAGAATCCCTGTTTGTGGAAGGTGTGGCCGGGGCCACATGGGTTAGTGTTTGGCAGGTACAGGTGCTTTCTTTGGGTGTGGGAAGCCCGGTCATATGCTCAGAGATTACCCAGCAGCTAGACAGGGCCATGTGGGGGTCGAGGCCGAGCTTCAAGTTCAATAGCTCCACCAGCACACTCAGCCCAACAGGGGGCATCTACTAGCACAGGTGGCGGCCAATGCCAAAATAGATCTATGCCTTAGTATCCCGCTAGGAGCAGGAGGTCTCCCAGAAAGTAGTCACTAGTATGTTACGAGTTTTCCACCTTGATGTTTATCTTTGTTAGAATAGGGAGCTACCTTGTCTTTTGTGACACCTTATGTGGCTAGTAGTTTCTGAGTCAGTCTTAAAATCTTGTCAAAACCCTTCTCAGTCTCTACTCCAGTGGGTGATTCAGTTGTAGTTAGATAAGTGTATAGGAGTTGCCCGGTCACAGTCCTTCAGAAAGTCAGTTTAACAGATCTAATAGAGTTAGACATGACTGATTTTGATGTTATCCTCGGCATGTATTGGCTATTTGCATGTTATGCCTTAGTTAATTGTAGAACTTGGGCAGTAGAATTCAAATTTCTGGGTGAGCTAGTCCTAGAGTGGAAGGATAGTTCAGTTGTGCCTGTAGGTCATTACAATTCCTACCTTAAGGCCAGAAAGATGATCTCCAGAGTTTGTGTATACCATCTAGTTAGCGTTAAGGATGCTAAATCCAAGATTTCGACTATTCAGTCAATCCCAGTAGTATATGAGTATCTAGAAGTCTTCCAAGATGATTTTCCAAGAGTTCCTCCCGTGTGAGAGATTGATTTTAGAATTGAAATTCTTCCTGATACGCAACCTATATCTATTCCTCCCTACATAATGGCTCCAGCCGAGCTAAAAGAGTTGAAGGAACAGTTGAAGGATTTTTTGGACAAGGGTTTCATTAGACCAAGCAACTCCTTATGGGTTGCACCAGTTCTCTTTGTCTGGATGAAGGATGATTCTCTTCATATGTGCATTGATTATTGCGAATTGAACAAGGTCACCATCAAGAACAGGTATCCTCTTCATAGGATTGATGATTTGTTCAACTAGCTTCAGGGTGCCAAGTGTTTTTCGAAGATAGATTTCAGATCCGGGTACAATCAGCTCAGAGTTCGGGAGAGCCACATTCTGAAGACAGTCTTTACAACTTGGTATGGTAACTACAAGTTTGTAGTTATGTCTTTTGGACTAATGAATGCTACTGCAACTTTTATGGACTTGATAAAAAGAGTATTCAAGACATATTTGGACATGTTCGTGATTGTGTTCATAGATAATATTCTTATATACTATCGGAGCAAGGAGGACCATGCCGCTTATTTGAGGGTGGTGTTGCAGACTTTGAAGGATCGTCAATTGTATGCAAAATTCAGCAAATGTGAGTTTTGGTTAAGTTCTGTGGCGTTCTTGGGTCATGTGGTGTCTAGTGAGGGTGTGCAGGTAGACTCACATAAGATAGAGGCGATGAATAATTGGCACAGACCAGTGAATCCTTTAAGATATCCGGAGCTTTTTGGGCTTAGCTGGCTACTATAGAAGTTTTCTTGGGGGCTTTTCATCCATTGCAGTGCCATTGACTAAATTGACCGAAAAGAAAGTGAAATTCCAATGGTCGGAGGATTGTGAGAGAAGCTTTCAAGAGTTGTAGACTCGACTTACCTCAGTACCGATGTTAACCCTTCCAGAGGGTACCGATGAGTTTGTGGTTTATTTCAATGCTTTGAGAATCAGACATGGTTATGTATTGATGCAACACGACAAAGTTATAGCATATGCTTCTAGACAGCTGAATGTTCATGAGAAGAATTACCAGACCCATGATCTTGAATTGGCGACGATGATATTCGCCTTGAAGATATGGAGGCATTATTTGTACGGGGTCCATGTAGATGTGTTTATGGACCATAAGAGTCTACAATATGTGTTTACCCAGAAGGATCTCAATCTTTGTCAAAGGAGGTAGCTGGAGTTACTCAAGGACTATGATATGAGTGTCCTTTACCATTCTGGCAAGGCTAATTTAGTAGCAGATGCACTTAGTATATTCTCTATGGAGAGTGTGTCCCATATGGATGAGGGAAGAAAGGAGATGGTGAAGGATGTCCATCGACTTGCAAGATTGGGAGTTCGGTTGGTTGACTCGACTGATGGCGGTGTTGTTGTTCAGAAGGGATCAGAATCATCCTTAGTGGCTAATCTAAAATCTAGACAAGACGAGGACCCTATTTTGGTAAAATTAAAAGAAGCCATTAAGAATTAGAAGGTAGAGGTCTTCTACAAAGGGGGAGATGGTGTGCTTCGATATCAAGGTCGCTTAGGTGTTCCGGATGTTGATGATTTGAGGAACCGAATGTTGTATGAGGCTCATACATCTAGGTATTCAATCCATCCAGGTGCAACCAAGATGTACCGTGACTTATGGGAAGTCTATTGGTGGAATGGTATAAAGAAAGACATCGCATAATTTGTAGGTAACTGTGCAAACTATCAGCAAGTGAAGGTCTAGCATCAGAGAACGGGAGGTGTGCTTTTCAGAATATCAGTATTCCTACATGGAATTGGGAAGAAATCAATAGGGACTTCATAATAGGTTTTCATCGCACTCGTCGATAATATGTCTCCATTTGGGTGGTTGTGGACAGATCGATCAATGCTGCTAATTTTCTACCAATCAAAACCACGGATCAGCGGAGGATTATTCCAAACTATACATCAGGGAGTTAGTTCAGTTGCATGGGGTTCCCTTTTCAATCATATCACATAGAGGCCCAATTTACCTCACAGTTTTGGAGGTTGTTTCAAAAAGGACTTGGTACTTAGGTTATGCTCAGTACAACATTTCACCCCCAAATGGATGGTCAACTGGAACGGACAATCCAGACTCTTGAGTACATGTTGATAGCATGTGTGATTGACTTTAAAGGTAGTTGGAATGACCATTTTCTGTTATTGAATTTGCATGCAATAATAGCTACCGTTCTAGCATTCAGATGCTCCGTTTGAGGCTCTCTATGGGTGGAGATGTAGATCACCTATTGTTTGGTTCGAAGTTGTTGAATCTGTGATGATAGGACTAGATTTAGTCCATGAGCCCATGGAGAAAGTTCAGCTTATACGGGATAGGTTGAAAATAGCTCAATGTTGCCAAAAGTCCTATGCCGATGTGAGAAGGAGAGAACTTGAGTTCAAAGTGGGTGATTGGCTATTTCTAAAAGTGTCTCCCATGAAAGGAGTGATGAGGTTTTGGAAGAAAGGTAAACTCAGTCCTCGTTATGTTGGCACCTATCGGATTGTGAAGCGGGTTGGTAAGGTGGAATATGAGTTGGAGTTGCCCTCGGAATTAGCTTCTGTCCATCCTGTTTTTCATGTGTCGCTCTTAAAGAACTGTTTGGGTGATCCAGATTTAATTGTCCTTGTGGACAGTGTCGGTGTGAAAGACAACCTTAGTTATGAAGAGGTTCCAGGGAAATACTAGATCGTTAGGTTCGAAGGTTAAGGAACAAGGAAGTATCTTAAGTTAAAGTCTTATGGAGGAATCGACATGTTGAGAGAGCTACATGAGAATCCAAAGAAGACATGATAGCTAGATACCCACCTTTATTATCTACAATTCCAGTTTGAGGTATCAATTTTTTCCCTAGTACCCTATTTAGTTTTCATGTTCAGTTCATGCACTCTAGTTTCTTTCATGTATATGGGTGTGTATGTGATTCATGAGTTCAGTTCAGCCATGTAGGATGAATTAGAGTTAGTCATTCCTTTAGTTTTCATATTATATGATCAGTATTTGAGTATGGTGATTGCATTTCTCTGCTTTTCTGTATGATTTTCAACATTCGAGGATGAATATTCCCAAGGGGGAGATATAGTTATACCCTGAAAGATCAAAGATCTGACCAGAGAGTTGAAATGGAGAAAACTGAAAATTTGGCACCAGATCATAAAACGAGTCATTTTGTGACCCGTGGGGTAGACCACGAGTAGTGAGGAGACTTGTGGTGAGGTTGAAGGCTTGGGTTGAAATTTTGGAATTTGAGTTTCCCAAGGACCTAACCACGAGTCGTGGTCAGTCACCACGATTTGTGGGATGGGTTGTGGTCAGCAGGTTGGAAATAATTTGAATCTTAGGTAGTGAAGGTGCAACAACTCGTGAGGTCCCCCGTGACATGGCCCAGATGATCTATAAGGCAATACACTCGACGACTGATGCAATGAATAGTTGTGTTGGGTACGAGTCGTCCAGTCCCTTGTGGGGACTAGTAGGTCAGTTATTTCCTACGAATTTTGTAAGGGTTTTTCCATTATTCCTATTATCATAAGGCCTAAACTACATCGTTTTAAGCTATGAATAGTGGGTTTTAAGAGGGGAAAATCCATTCTAAGTCATTCCTATTAATCCATGCAAGAGTAAGGGTCTAGAGTGGTGGTCAAGGCTAATCCTTCAGGGTTCTTCTTCAAACCATCCTTGGGCAATCATAGAAGTGGTAGAATAAAATCCTTTATGGTATTTAGGGTTATAAGTGGGTGAATCCGTTCACACCCATGTACAATCTCTCTCTAAATCATGAAAATCCGTATAATGATTCTATGGGGTTTTAACCCAACACATAAAATTCCTAATTTACTACATGGGTATGATTTAAAGATGATTCTACTATTGAATTATGATTCATGGGCAAGTTCTACAATGTTTTCAACCAAAGTCATGTTTCAAGTTTTATAAATTGAAATGCCCAATTATGGGAAATTGATGAAAGTTGAGGTTTATGATGAATGTTCATGTATGATGAGATATTTGTGATGAAAAGCATGTTTTCAAGTTACCCATGCGTATGTTCATGTTTTCAAGCTAATTATGTTTTTTCAAGCATGTTAAAGTATCGTGCAATGCCCATATGTTCAAGTATGATTATGATCTTATGAATTGAAGCTTACCACATGGTTTTGAAGCAAAGACTCCCATTTATATTCAACTTGTGGTATGGTTTGAGCAAGAGCTCCTCATATATGATTTAAAATTTGGTATGTATTTGATTATTGAGCTTCATTAATAGACGATGGTAAGCTTCATTAAAAGATAGAGAGCATATGCATGATTTTGGGAGTAGTGTCTAGCACCGAGTAGGCTAAGGGTCGATCACTCTATGCCTCAAAACTATGCACCAACATAGGTTGATTCATATTATATATACTTTGGGACCTCCATTGTGAGTTATCTCCTACCTGGTTAGGCCACAAGCTTGATATCGATATCACGGTATCATCCTTAGCCCTAGCAAGGCTTTGGACGACTCTACCCACTTGAGTGTGATAGTTGGGACCATGTACATTCTATCGTGGTATGTCGGTTATAAGATGAGTCTCCCATTATTTCTCATTATTTCAGTTATTTTACTTATGATTATCAATTTCAGCTTTGGGTCAATCTATTCAGTTATGATGTTATCTTATGTTGAGATCAGGATTTAAGAAAAATAGCATGCAAGCCCTACTCTCGGATTCTTATTTTTGTTCAGGTTTTTATATTATGAATGTTTTAAATGATTTTACTTATCTAAGAGGTTTTACTTACCTTGCATACTCGGTACATTCACGTACTGACCGCATACTCTATGCTGTATCATTTCATGATACAGGCCCCAATACTCAGACTCAGCCTCGTCCGTAACTAGCCTTTCAGAGTTAGTATCCCACATCTGTTGGTGAGTCCTCATCCCCCGAGGATCATGTTTTATCAGTTTTCATTATGTATTCAGTGTAAGACTTAGAGAGTTAGTTGTGGTCCTGTCCCATTAACTCATTAGTGTTAGAGGCTTTTCAAACATAAGATGTAATCAACTTTAGATTCATGTGTATTTCTGATGTTATGCTTATTTCATATTTTTGCTAAGTTTATTGTGTTGATCTTTTACTTTTGTAGTTGATTTAGATGTTATGTTCAAGCCATGGGTCGACTTGGAGTCTCTTAGGGTCCCTTGTATTGTGTCTCAATCCGGGCCTATGTTTGGGTCGTTACAACAAACTAGAGGACATGGCTAATACATGGTATGAAACCATATTACTAGGAAGGCATGCAGGAGCAGCACCTTTGACATGGGATGAGTTCACCAAGTTGTTCATGGATCACTTTCTTCCTGACAGTATGAGGCAAAAATATGCCAGGGAGTTCGAGAGATTAGTCCAGACTCTAGATATGGATGTATCAACATATAACACCAAATTCTGTAAGCTGGCTAGATATGCTCCTTGTTTAGTGGTTGATGAAGCAGCTCTGGTTCAGAGGTTTGTTAATGGATTGGTTGGTTGTCTATACAGTGCAGTAGCTCCACAGATGAAGACTTTGACCTACTCAGATGCAGTTGACCTTTCTAGAAAGATAGAAACTAAAGGATGTGAGGAACATGCAGGCAATGATGTACATAAGAAGGTCAAGACAGGGGGATCTTTCAGTGGCGGTTTTACTGCAAATCGCAGAGCAGAAGACCAAAGAAAGATGCGGCAGGGTACACAGTCTGGGAGAGATTCAGAATCGCAATCCCCAAATAGACCACACCATAGAAAAGGTAATAAGGGGCCATCATTATCAACTGAACATCGTAGTTTTTGATAGATGTATGCCACTACTCCAGCCTGCCAGACATGTAGCAGAGCACATTTGGGCCAGTGTCGTGTGTTGATCGGAGGGTGTTTTCATTGTGGCCAATTGGGACATCACCTGAGAGACTACCCTCAAACACTATAGAATTCCATCTAGGCTTTTATCCAGTGAGTTGTACCTACTCAGGCTACTCGAAACACTTCGGGTAAAGAAAATAGAGGTTGTTTGGAGATCATGCTATTGGAAATCAAGGACAGGGGAATGCTCATAAATGCTAGGCAAGAATTTTTGCACTTACTAGACAAGATGTGTTCAGGCCTCAAATGCAGTGGTAATAGGTATTCTTTCAGTTTGTGTCCTTGTACTTTTCTTTAATTTTTGATAGACAACCAAAGATGTTAAATTACCCTTTTCTTGTTACTACTCCTGAGGGAGATTCTCTGTTAGTTAAATATGTGTATCGAGAATGTCATATTCGAGTAGAGGGTAGAAACATGTTAGCTAACTTGATGGTAGTTGATATGATTGACTTTGATGTGTTATGGCCATGGATTGGTTTTCTCCTTTCTATGCTACAGTTTACTGCCATGCAAAAATTGTGAAGTTTGAGATATCCAATGAGCCTACTTTTTTATTAAAAGCAGGTCAAGTTCCAGAGGTTGGTAAGGTTATATCTCTGTTGAAGGCCCAATGATTACTGAAGAAAGGTTGCATGGTTCTCTTAGCTATGGTAAGAGACACTAGAGAGGAAACACTTAGCTCGGAGAAGGTACCAGTTGTAAAAGAATTTTAGAATGTATTTCCTGAGGATTTTCCATGGTTACCTCCGGTACGAGAGATAGATTTTGGTATTGATTTTACACCTGAGCCCCTACCAATATCTATACCTCCATCTCGTATGGCACCGACGGAGCTGAGGGAACTAAAACAATCATTGCAGGACTGGCTAGATAAGAATTATATTAGACCGAGTGTATCACCATGGGGTGCACCAGTACTATTCGTAAAGAAGAAAGACGGGTCTCAAAGAATGTGCATCGACTACAAGAAACCAAACAAGGTAAAAATATGTAACAAGTATCCTTTACCTGGTATAGATGACATATTTGATTAGTTGCAGGGAGCTGTCCACTTTTCGAAGATTGATCTTCAGTCTGGTTATCATCAGCTTAGGATAAGGGAAGAAGATATTTCCAAGACAACGTTCAGAACTAGGTAAGGACACTACGAGTTCCTCATGATGCCTTTCAGATTGACAAATGCTCTAGCTGCATTCATGGCCCTAATGAATAAGGTGTTCAAGTCGTTCCTAGACAAGTTTGTGATAGTATTTATTGATGACATCCTCATATATTCTCGTAACCAAGAAGAACATGAGAATCATCTGAAGACTATGTTGCAGACAGTGTGAGAACATAAGTTATATGCCAAGTTCTCAAAGTGTGAATTTTGGCTAGAGTCAGTAGTATTTAGGGGCATGTTGTATCCAAGGATGGAATTATGGTGGACCCTAAATAGACAGAAGCTATACAGAAATGGCCTAGACCTACTTCACCTATAGAAATTCTTAGCTTTTTAGGCTTGGGAAGCTACTACAGGCGTTTTGTGTATGATTTCTCCAAAATAGAAACCCCATTGACCAAGTTAACACAGAAAAACATGAAATTCCAATTGATAGAAGAATGTCAACAATGTTTTCAGAAATTTAAAACATATTTGACCACTGCACCGGTATTAGCCTTACCATCAGGTTCTAAAGGATTCACGATTTTCTGTGATACTTTGAGAGTGGAATTAGGATGTGTTGTTGTGCAAGGTGGTCGTGTTATAGAATATGCTTCGAGATAGTTGAAGAAGTACGAATGAAACTATCCCACACATGATTTAGAGATGGCTGTAGTGGTATTTTCTCTTAACATCTGAAGGCATTACCTATATGCCATAACTTGTGAGATTTATACTGATCATAAGAACTTGAAGTACAATTTTCAACAGAGAGATCTAAATCTTCTGCAGTTTCGGTGGATGGAACTACTTAAGGATTATGATTGTGCTATTTTGTATAATTCTTGAAAAGCTAACGTTGTGGCTGATGCATTCAGCAGAAAATCAATGGGCAGTTTGGCACATATAGCTGCTGAAAAGAGACTGTTGGCAAAGGAGATACATAAACTCAAAGGCACAAGTGTCAAATTTTGGGTGGAAAATTCAGAGAGATTGTTGGCTTATGTTCAAGCCAAATCTTCATTAGTACAGTGCATAAAGGCCACTCAATATGAGGATAGAAAACTGTGCAAATATCACGATAAGGTCTTAGCTGGGAAAAGTAAGAACATGACTATTGAGTGTGATGGTCCCTTCGACTAGGCAATCGATTATGTGTATTAGATGTAGATAGGTTGAGACGAGTTATAATTAAGGAAGCTCACAACTCTACATATACTATACACCCTGGTTCCACTAAGATGTATCATGACCTAAAGCAGTTGTACTGGTGGGAAGGTATGAAGAAAGATATTGCTAACTTTGTTTATATTTGCCTGACTTGTCAACAGGTAAAAGCTGAGCATCAGCGACCCGTTGGACTACTACAACAGATTTAAATTCTAGAATGGAAATGGGAAAGAGTTACCATGGATTTTGTGATTGGGTTACCATGAACCCATACAGGTTATGACATTGTATGGGTAATAGTAGACCGACTAATAAAATTAGCATACTTTCTACCAGTAAAGACAATATGTGGTAGAGTGAGATATGCACAAATATTTATAAATGAGATTGTTCGACTCCATGGAGTACCAATATCCATCATCTTTGATAGAGGATTAGAATTCAATTCACGCTTTTGGAAATCCTTTGAAGAAGCATTGGGTACACAAGTAGATCTTGGTACTGCATTTCATCCACAAATAGATTGGCAATTAGAACGTACTATACAAATCTTGGAGGATATGTTAAGATCTTATATTCTTGATTTTTGAGGTAGTTGGGACTCTTATCTACCTTTATGTTACACCTGAGAATTCAAAGATCAGACTGGGAGTTGAAAGGGGGAAAATTGAAAATCTGGGTTGCAGGCACAGGATGAGTCATTGGACGACTCGTGTGCAGAGCCCACGAGTCGTCAGGTGACTCGTGGGGAGGCCAGGGGGAATGGGAAAAATAATAGGGAAAAAGGAGTCCCCCCCAGGCTTGGGAACGACTCGTCGTCAGACACAACGAGTTGTTAGGTCATCCTTGGGCAGGAGATATAAGAAAAGTAGAAAAGGCAAGGCAGTAGACTTAACGGAAGGAGACTACGACTCGTCATGTCTGGCAATGAGTCATGGTATGAATCATTGGGTGAAATTTAAAGAAATAGCATAAGGAAGGCAGTGCACTATACAAGTGGTGGGACTGACTCGTAGCCACCCGTAATGAGTCATTGTGTCATCCGTTAGGACCCTCAGTGATCAGTTAAGACAATGTACTTGACAAGCTAGGTGACAGATCATTTGGCCATGTAATGAATCATCAGGTCACCCATTAGGGTCACCTGACAGTTACTTTTTGCGAAATAGTAAGGGTGTTTGATAACGCTCAAACCACATTTCAAACTGAAGTATGAAGCGGATGTTATCAATAAAGAACCCAACTAGAGGTTGGGGTCGTTCCCACAGGGAATAAGGAAGGATGTAAAAAAATGCTAGTGCTTAAGCTTTTTAGTGGATTATTACCGAAGATGGGGGATTTGTAAAAATAAGTAACAATATTGATAAGTTGGTGGTTGTTTCCAAATTTATGTAATTAACTAGGGTAAGTGTTCCCCATGGATCCTTAACTACTTCGGGTTTTACACTAATGATCTATTCTAATACTTTACTTATAGAACTGATAACTTAGGTTCATTCAAACGATCGACCAATCTCTATTCAATGACTATCCTCAATTACTCGACCAAGTCTCATGAGTTTTGCAAACTAACTGTTATCACTAAGTTCCAGATATAACTATCCTGCAACCATAGCTCAAGTTAATACAATGATCATCAAGATCAAGGTTCTATTGTAATTCTCTTTTCCTAATCTCTACCTCTTCAACCAAAGAAAGTAAAGAATTCAGGCACTTCCTAATGTTGCGCACCATTAATAATCGTTAAAGATGAAGAGAATACAATATAAGTGTTTAGTATTGGTTTAGAATCAATTCGTGCTAACCGTATATCATTAATTCACAATTGTTCCCACAACCCTAGTTGTGGTAGTTTTAGCCTATCATGTTCATAAGTAATTTTATAGAATTCATAGACAAAATATTAAAATAATACTTACAACGTTGATAGGAAGAACTTTCACTTGATTAATGCAAAATTTGGAAGAACAACTTTACAATCGTATCTCAAAATCAAACTAACTCTCAAAACTAGATTGTAATACTTTAAACTTGATGTAAAGCTTCAACACTTGAAGACATTCAAACATAAAACTTGATTCTAAAGTGTGATTCTATTACATGAAAATAAAGGGTATTTATAGTAGTTAGATACTTTCCTCATTCCTTGATGAATTCGGCTTGGGATTTAATTTTTCCTTTTTCTAGTTGAAGTAGGAATTGGATTATGCCCGTTGAAAAAGCCTCGCCACGTCTCCCTTGTCAATGTCGCGTCGCACACCTCATGGCATCTGAAGGAAGCTGCCTCATGCCTTCCATCGCACGGGACTTGCTGCCGCGTCGCGCGTGTCTCTTCGCCAACGTTGGGGCGCCTCGCGCCGGCCCCTGCCGAGAATTGCTGCTGCTTCGCGTGTGCCATGGAGCTTGGATGGAGCTACTGCACGCCTGCTGCAGTGCTGGGACAAGGATTCCTGGCGCAACTTGTGCCATCCTCGTGCGGTTGTTCACTTCAAGCTTTTGCTCTTCGCTTTGTTGATTCTAACTTCTTTACACTTGATCTATAAGTCTTAAATACCTTCAAATTCATCATTTTAAGCCCTAAAACATCTCATCACATGTGTGAGCCATTTTCCCAAATATGTAGCATAAAGACATGAAAACACACATAATTAGTTCTAAAAACATAGTAAAGTGTGGCCAAAATACACCTATGAAGTGTGTAAGTACACCCTTCATCAGTCTTTTCATAATTTCCTAAGATCCTAAGGCCTAAACTACATCATTTTGGGTTATGAATAGGGAAATTTAAAGGAGTTAAGTTCAGTTTTCTCTTCATTCATGCATGAAAGACAATCAAGGGAGATTCTAGGCTCTTTTATTCTATTCCTCCAATATCATTCTTGGTTAATCAATGGAAATTAAGAATCAGATATTCCTAGGTATGTAAGGTTAACAATAGGTGATTTCTTCCACACCCATGCCCCTCCTCTATGATTTTTACAAAGATTTCAACAAAAACTCATAGGCTTTTGAATTTGATTTTATTAAAATCTAATGATTTGATTATGGGTTTTGTGATTTTAAAATCTTGTCATAATCTATGGGTTTTAATAAGCTTTTGTGATTTATATTAATTATAATATTATTAATTTGGAAGTTCTATGTATTTAAGCCTAATTATGCATGCCCCATTATGAATCGATTTATGATCTACTTACCCATTGATGATATTTATAAACCCATCATTAATTATGATTTAAATCATGAACTTATTATGTTACCCATTATGATTTCATGATATTCAAGCTATATTCATGGTCTACAAGTATGTATGCATCTTATGAATCATGAATTATATTTTTAGCCGACTCATGGGCCTTATGTCATGGCTAGATCACATATGTACAAGCATGTTTACGATTATCATGATTTAACTAGCCCATGAATTCATGCATGTTATATTATGAGCACTATATATGTTTTGGGAGTAGTATAGAACACCGAGTAGGTTCAAGGCCTAGGTTCTGCCCCAAATCTCATAAACTACGTGTCACCGTAGGTATGTTGGTACCCCTTTCATGATTGTACCTAGACCAAATGGCCCTTTTCAAGGTGATATCACACTTTCATGGTTCTACTCTTTACATGGTATGAACACCCTCCCAACAAGGGTCACAAGTCGGGTTTCACGTGTTCTCATATGGAGTATATCGGTTAAGACAATCTCCCACTGTTCCTCATGATTTATGCATGTTATGATTATATATGTTGGCTCAAGTCTTGTTATGGCTCATGTAAAACCCTTTTATTATGATCACGATTATATTTATGTTATGAATGTTTTGAAAACCTTGAGCCTTTTGACATGTTATGATGATTTACGATACGAGCATGATTTACTACTCTCATAATCATTTATGAATTTTATATATGTTTCAAATATCAGTTTTACGTACCTTGCATACTTAGTACATTCCACGTACCGATCACATACTTTCTATATTGTATCATTTCATGGTATAGGCCCTAGCTCTCAGGTTCACCCTCACCCGTAGATTGTCTCGGAGTTGTTCTTAGCATACTTGGTGAGCCCTCTTGTTCCGAGGGCTATGTATTCAAACTCTATGCTGTTCGTTAAATTTCAGGATTGTTGGGTTAGTTGGAGAGTTGTCCCATCAACCCTTCTTTTCATGATTAGAGGCTTATCAGACTAAAAGTTGTAATCATCCATATTGTATGAGTCTAGTTTTTCTTTTCCTTTTATTATGTCATGATTACGTCCTTTTCATACTATGTCTTCCACTCATGTGATTGGGATTAGATGTTTTCTCAAGCCATGGGTTGACGTTGTGTCCCTCAGGGCTCCTTGTCCCGTGTCTATGATTCAGATGTACGTTTGGGTCATGACAAACATGGTATCAAAGCCATAGGTTTAAAGTGTCCTAGGGAGTCTAAAAGCCGCATTAAGTAGAATCTTTTCATGGTTGTGAAGCCTGCCACACTTATGATGAAGAGACTACTAGACATTTAGGAAATGTTCCCTTCTTTCATGATATATGACGTTTGATAAAAGTCCTTTACCCTTCTAATTCGAGCTATTCGCGTTTGAGGAATCATGCCTCCACGTAGAATGAATACTAGAAGAAATGGTAACAACAATGATCATGAGGATGTCCACAATGGTGAGCATCAACCAGCCCTACCCATTCACGGGGGGTATGCACCAGAGCCAGCTGCCCACACTGAGTTTAGACCAGCGATTCAGATGCTGGCACATCCATGACTACCCAGGTCCAGAATCAGATAGTGGCGTATTTCTATCAAAATGGGAATGAAATAGTAGAAGGGTGAGGGATTTCTTGTGGATGAGCCCTCCAGAGTTCACGGGGACGAAGGTCGACGAGGACCCACAGTATTTCATAGTGGAGATTCTGAAGGTCACCCTGGTTATGGGGGTGATAAATGAGAAATGTGTTGACTTGACCTCCTATCAGCTTAAGGGGGTGGTTCACATATGGTTCAAGTAGTGGAAAGATGCCAGGGTAGTGGGTGCAGGCCCGATAGGTTGGGAAGAGTTCCACGCGACATTTTTTGATCGATTTTTCCCTCGGGAGATGAGGGAGCTCAAGGCGGCCAAGTTTGTTAATTTGAAATAGGGTAACATGTTCGTTCAAGAATACACATTGGAATTTACTTGATTATCTAAGTATGCTCCAGAGTTGGAGGCGGACCAGAGGGCTCAGGTGAGTCGTTTTGTGCATGGGATGGCGGACTACTTGGACAAGGACTGCAGGATCACCATGCTCCATCGAGATATTGACTTCCCTCGTATTGTATTGTATGCACAGTAGATGGATTCAATCTACAGGAGGCAGAAGGAGGCCAAGAGGGCCAGGACCGACAATTATGGGGTTTCTCAAGATAAGTCAGGGGGTGGACAGTGTCAGCAGTCCCAGCACAGGTTCATCACTCCAGCTCCATCATCGGCCAGCACGCCATCTAGGTTCATAGGAGATTAGAGGAGTAGGGCTTCAGGCTCGAGGGATATGGCTAGCATGCAGGTGGAGCGCACTTTTCCAGCTTGTGCGAAGTGTGGCAAGAATCATCCCAGAAGATGCTTGATTGGCTCGAATGCATGTTTTGGGTATGGCCAACCCGGTCATAGACTTAGGGATTTCCCCTCAGCCAGATCAGGGGTCGATGGGACCCTTGTGACAGCAGCCAATTCTACGACTCCAGCAGGATGCCCTCCCCCAGTAGGGTGCCTCTACTAGTTCAGCAGGAGGTCAGCGCCAAAATAGGTTTTATGCTTTAGTACCCAGCTAGGAGCAAGAGGCTTCACCAGATGTGGTCACTGGTATGTTGCAAGTCTTCAGTACTGATGCTTATGACTTGATAGATCTAAGAGCTACTTTGTGTTTTTTGACCCCTTACATTTCTAGTAGTTTTGTATTTAGCCCTGAAATTTTGTCGGAACCGTTCTCGATCTCTACTCCAATTGGTCATCTGGTGGTAGCTAGGCGGGTGTGTAGAGGTTTCCCCATCACAGTGTTGCATAAGGTTACCTCTGAAGACTTAGTAGAGTTGGTATGACTGACTTTGACATTATTTTGGATATGGATTGGTTGTTTGCATGTTACACTTCAATATATTGTAGGACCCGTGCGGTGGAATCTCGATTTTTGGGAGAGTCAATTTTAGAGTGGAAGGGTAACTCAGTTGTACCAGCTGGTCGGTTTATTTTGTATCTTAAGGCCAGGAAAATGATCTCTAAGGGCTACATGTATCACCTAGTTAGGGTTAAGGGTGTTGAGTCTGATACCCCGACTATCCAATTAGTTTCACTAGTGTGTGCGTATCCGGGGGTTTTTCCCGATGATTTGCCAGGTGTCCCTTTAGAGAGGGAAATTGATTTTGGTATTTATCTTTTACCCAATACGCAGCCCATCTCTATTCCTCCCTACAAGATGGCCCCAGCCGAGCTAAAGGAATTAAAGGTTCAGCTGATGGACTTGTTAGATAAGGGCTTTATCAGGCTGAGTAATTCTCCATGGGGTGCACCAGTATTATTTATCCAAAAGAAGGACGGTTCGCTTCGGATGTGCATTGACCATCGACAGTTGAACAAGGTCATCATTAAGAACAGGTATCCTTTACCTAGGATTGATGATTTGTTCAATCATCATCAGGGTGCCAAGTGTTTCTCCAAGATTGATCTCAGGTCCGGGTATCACCAGCTCTGGGTTAGGGAGAGTGACATCCCAAAGACCACTTTTAGGACTCGGTATGGTCACTATGAATTTGTTGTCATGTCTTTTGGACTAACCAATGCCCCTGTAGCTTTTATGGACCTAATGAACAGGGTGTTCAAGGCATATTTGGACATGTGCATGATTGTATTCATTGATGACATCCTTATATGCTTTCGGAGCGATGAGGAGCATGCCGCTCATTTGAGAGAAGTGCTTCAGACCCTCAAGGATCGTTAGTTGTATGTAGAGTTCAGCAAATTTGAGTTTTGGTTGGACTCGGTGGCATTTATAGGACATGTGGTATCGATTTAGGGCATAAAAGTAGACTCTAAGAAGATCGAGGCGGTAAAGAATTGGCCCAGACTGGTGAACCCATCAGATATCTGGAGATTTTTGGCTTAGCGGGTTACTACCGGAGATTTATTGAGGGTTTCTCATCTATTGTGGCACCTTTAACCAAGTTGACTCAGAATAAGGTAAAGATTCAATGGTCAGAGGCTTGTGAAAAAGCTTCCAAGAGTTGAAGACCCAACTCACTTCAGCACCAGTATTTACCCTACCTAAGGGTACCGATGGATTTGAGGTATGTTGTGATGCTTCGAGAATGGACTTGGGTGTGTTAATGCAGCATGGTAAAGTGATATCTTATACCTCGAGACAGTTAAAGGTTCATGAAAGGAACTACCCGATCCATGATCTTGAGTTGCCTACGGTGGTGTTTTCATTGAAGATATGGCGGCATTACTTGTATGGGGTCCACGTGGATGTATTTATGGACCACAAGAGCTTGCAATATGTGTTCACGAAGAAGGATCTCAATCTTAGGTAAAGGAGGTGGTTGGAGTTACTATAGGACTATGACATGAGTGTTCTTTACCAGCCGGGCAAGGCTAATGTGGTTGCGGATGCACTTAGTAGACTCTCTATGGAGAACAGGTCCTACGTGGATGAGGGAAAGAAGGAGTTGGTGAAAACTTTTGATCGACTTGCGAGGTTGGGAGTTAGATTGGTCGACTATACTGAAGGAGACGTTGTTGTGCAAAATAGACCAAAATTGTCCTTGGCAGTGGATGTGAAAGCTAGGCAAGATGAGGATCCGATGTTGGTAAAGATAAAGGAAGCCATTCGGAGTCAAAAAGTGGAGGTTTTCTCCCAAGGGGGAGATGAGGTGTTGTCGTACCAGGGTCGAGTATGTGCTCCCGATGTTGATAATTTGCGGTTCCAGATATTGCATGAGGCACATGGGTCCAGGTATTCTATCCATCCGGGTGCCACTAAGATGTATCACGATTTGCAGGAAATATACTGATGGAACGGCATAAAGAAGGATATTGCAGAATTTGTAGCCAAGTGGCCAAACTATCAGCAAGTGAAAGTCGAGCATCAAAGGCCGGGAGGTGTACTTCTGGATATTAGCATTCCAAATTGGAAGTGGGAATAGATTAATATGGATTTCATTACAGGCCTACCTCATACACGCTGACAATATGACTCCATTTGGGTGGCCGTAGACAGGTTGACCAAAGCTGCACACTTTCTACTGGTCAAAACCACGGATTCTACGGATGATTATGCCAAATTGTATATACGGGAGTTGGTTCAACTTCACGGAGTTCCCTTTTCTATTATTTCAGACCGAGGTACCCAGTTTACCTCTCAGTTTCGGCAGTCTTTCCTAAAAGGGATTGGGACTCAGGTTAAGCTCAGCACAACATTTCATCCGCAAATGAATGGTCAAGCAGAACGGACAATCCATAGTCTCGAGGATATGTTGAGAGCCTATGTAATGGACTTTAAAGGTAGCTGGGATGATCACTTGACCTTGATCGAGTTTTCTTACAATAACAGCTATCACTCCAGCATCCAAATGGCACCGTTCGAGGCTCTTTATGGGAGGAGGTGTAGATCACCCATCAGATGGTTTGAGGTTGGTAAGGCAGCTATGATAGTACCCGATTTGGTTCATGAGGCCATGGTAAAGGATTAGTTGATAAGGGATAGGCTGAAGGCCGCTCAGAGTCGTCAGAAATCATATGCTGATGTGAGGAGAAGAGATTTGGAGTTTGAGGTAGACGATTGGGTATTTCTAAAGGTATATCCCATGAAGGGAGTCATGCGATTCAAAAAGAAAGGAAAAATCAGTCCTCGCTATGTTGGTCCCTATCGGGTTGTGAGAAGAGTTGGTGAGGTAGCGTATGAGTTGGACTTGCCATCGGAGTTATCTTCAATACACCCCATGTTTCGTGTGTCGCTCTTGAAAAAATGCTTGGGTGATCCATCTTTAGTTGTCTCGGTGAAAAGAATTGGTGTGGGAGATTGCCTCAATTATGAGAAAATTGTAGTTGCAATTTTGGATTGCCAGGTTCGAAGGCTGAGGAATAAAGAAGTAGCTTCGATGAAGGTGTTATGGAGAAACCAGCATGTTGAGGGAGCTACATAGGAAGCCGAAGTGGCCATGATGGCTAAATACCCTCACCTCTTCCCTACCCACTCAGTTTCAGTTTACGGTATCCGTTTTTGCCCTAATTCTTTAATCAGTTTCCACATTCAGTTCATGTGCACAAGATTGACTTATGTTATGATAGATGTATGTGATGTTTGAGTTCAGTTCAGCTATGTAGTTCTTTTTAAAGGTAGTCATTCCGTCAGTTTTTGGTTGAATAATCAGTAATTGCATATGATGATTGCTTGTTTATGAGTTTTCTATGTGTTTCTAACATTCAAGGACGAATGTTCCCAACGGGAGATATTGTTATACCCGAGAACTCAAATATCGGACACGAGAGTTGAAACAGGGAAAAACTAAAAATCTGGGTTGCAGGCACAGGACAAGTCATTGGACGACCCGTGAGGAGAGCCCACCAGTCGTCAGGTGACTCGTGGGGAGGCCTGGGAGAATGGGAAAAATAATAGGTAAAAAGGAGTCCCCATGGGCTTGGGAATGACTCGTGTTCAGACACCACGAGTCATTAGGTCATCCATGGGGAGGAGATATAAGAAAAGTAGAAAAGGCAAGGAAGTGGACTTAACGGAAGGAGACCACGACTCGTCATGTCTGGCAATGAGTCGTAATATGAGTCATTGGGTAAAATTTAAAGAATAGCATAAGAAAGGCAGTGTACTTGACGAGTGGTGGCGATGACTCGTGGCCACCCATAACGAGTCATTATGTCATATGTTAGGACCCCAAGTGATCAGTTAAGACAGTGTACCTGACGTGCAAGGTGACGGATCATTTGGCTATGTAACGAATTTTCATGTCACCCATTAGAGTCACCTGGCAGTTATTTTCTACGAAATAGTAAGGGTCTTTTCGTAATTTCCTAAGATCCTAAGGCCTAAACAACATAGTTTTGGGTTATGAATAGGAAATTTAAAGGGGTTAAGTTCAATTATTCTCTTCGTTCATGCATGCAAGTGTAGTGAGAGGCAATCAAGGGAGTTTTTAAGCTCTTCTCTTCAATTCCTCCAATTTCAATTTTTTGTAATAAAGAGAAGTTAAGAATCAGATATTCCCAGATATGTAAGGCCATCAATGGGTGATTTCTTCCATGATTTTTACAAAGGTTTCAACAAAAACTCATAGGGCTTTGAATTTTATTTAATTAAAATCTAATGATTTGATTTATGGGTTTTATGATTTTTGAATCTTATCATAATATATGGGTTTTAATCAGCTTTTGTGATTTAAATTAATTATAATATTATTGATTTGAAAATTCTATGTATTTAAGCCTAATTATGCATGCCCCATTATGAATCGATTTATGATCTACTTACCCATTGATGATATTTATAAGCCCAACATGAACTATGATTTAAATCATGAATTTATTATGTTACCCATTATGATTTTATGAAATTCAAGCTATATGCATGATCTACAAGTATATATGAACCTTATGAATCATGAATTATGTTTTTGGCCGACTCACGGGCCTTATTTCATGGCTAGATCACATATGTACAAGCACATTTATGATTATCATGATTTAACTAGCCCATGAATTCTTGCATATTATACTATGAGCATTATATATGTTTTGGGAGTAGTATCGAATACCCAGTAGGTTCGGAGCCTATGTTCTGCCCTGGATCTCATAAACTACGTGCCACTGTAGGTATGTTGGGACCCCTTTCATAACTATCCCCAGTAAAAATGGCACTTTTCATGGTGATATCAAACTTTCATGGTTCTATCCTTGGCATGGTATGAACACCCTCCCGACTAGGGTCACAAGTCGGGCTTCATGTGTGCTCATATGTCAGTTAAGAGAATCTCCCACTATTCCTCATGATTTATGCATGTTATGATTATATATGTTGGGTCAAGTCATGTTAAGTAAAACCCTTTTATTATGATCACGATTATATTTATATTACAAATGTTTTGAAACTCTTGAGCCTTATGACATGTTATGATAATTTATGATATGAGCATGATGTCCTACTCTTATAACCATTTATGAATTTTATATATGTTTTTAATGTCTATTTTATGTACCTTGCACACTCAGTACATTCCACGTACTTTCTATGTTCTATCGTTTCATGATACATGCCCCAGCTCTCAAGCTCACCCTCACCCGTAGATTGTCTCGGAGTTGTTCTCAGCATACATGGTGAGTCCTCATGTTCCGAGAGATATGTATTCAAACTCTACGTTGTTCCTTCAGTTTCAAGATTGTTGGGTTAGTTGGGGAGTTGCCCCATCAACCCGTCTTTTAATGATTAGAGGCTTATTAGACTATAAGTTGTAATCAACCATATTGTATGAATCTAGTTTTTCTTTTCCTTTTAATATGTCATCATGATGTCCTTTTCATGCTAAGTCTTCTGCTCATGTGATTGGGATTAGATATATGCTCAGGCCATGGGTTGATGTGGGGTCGCTCGAGGCTCTTTATCCCGTATCTACAATACGGGTATACATTCTGGTCGTGACCTTTAGCTTAGTTTGCCTACAACAACATCTTTAAGTCAAGAATTCGGATGGCCCCATATGATCTTTCTATGGTAGATGATGTCATTCTCCTATTAGATGATTCGAAGTTGGAGAGGCAAATGTGTTGGGATCAGACTTGGTGCAAGAAGCTGTTGACAAGGTCCAGTTAATTTGACAGAGGTTTCCCACAGCTCAAAGTAGACAAAAGTCTTATAGGGATAAGAGAAGGAGAGATTTAGCATTCACAGTTGGGGACAAGGTTTTTCTTCGAGTCTCCCTTACTAAAGGTGTGATGAGATTTGGGAAAAAGGGAAAATTGAGCCCGAGATTTATTGGACCATATGAAATACTTGATCGGGTAGGAGAAATAGCATATTGTTTGGCACTTCCTCATGAGATGTCTTGTATCCACCCGGTGTTTCATGTCTCTATGCTAAGGAAATGTCTATCTGACTCCTCTTGTGTGCTCGAAGCATCACCTTTATGACTTGATGATAAATTTATGTATGAGGAGGAGCCAATGAGTATTATTGACAGCCAAGTAAGGAAGTTGCGGTCCAAAGAAATCTTGTCTGTGAAAGTCTTATGGAGAAACGATACAGTTGAAGAAGCTACTTGGAACTCGGAAATTGATATGCGAGTGAAGTATCCTCACTTGTTTCAGTCTACAGGTATGTATTTGTATTAAATTCAGGGACCAAATTTTTTTAAGGTGGGGAGAATGTAATACCCATAAATAATTAGTATTTAAGATTTTTTTAAAATAAAAAAGAGAAAAGGGCATATGTGGCTAGGCTCAAATCAATAGGAATAAAAAAAAACAAAGTAAATAGGAAGGGGAGTAGTATCCATCGACAACAACACAAAAAAATAAGAAAAAATAGAGAAGAACGCAGAAGCAATGAACAACGGAGAAAAAAAACTTCTTTCGAACCTCTCAACGTTAAGAAATCTTAAACACTTATTCATGTATTATTTAAACTTAGACTTTGAATCTTCTGGTATGATTGTTTCCAGCATTCATAAGATTTCTTTTAGGTATTAAAAATATTTTACCAATGAAAATTTTAGCGCAGTAATGCTAGTAAGTTGAGTTTACATGTACAAAAAAAAAGTATTATAAATAATCCGGGGATAAACTATATGAATGCCCTTCCACATTAAAAGACTATGGAGTGGTTAGGTCATTCATATAGAAAATATATATATTTTTGGCTAATAGAGAGCCAAAAAGTGAATCTCGAGTGGTGAAAATTCTAATTTAGTAATAAGTTATCCTTAATAAAGAAATTAACACAAGATCGATATTATATGATTATAAATTAATAGAAGGAAGTGATACAAATTGCTCGAGGCGACAAGTTGAATATTTCGACAAGAGTACGGTGAGTAGTAACCTTACCACAGTTTTTGTTTTCATTGCTTGCATGATTTATACATGATTTGAAAATATAATGTTTACTAAATGCTTTGAAATTGCATGTGGGACAAGTCTTTTACTCGATATGGTACTGAAATATTTATTTGATATGTTTACCGTTATTTTAGATGTTCTTAGAATTACTAAATATGTTTTACTGTTACTTGAGTGGATTATCCTTACCGAAAAGAAAGTACATGATTTTATAAGAACTTAAGTGCCCTATACGATTGTGAGAATTCTTTCATATGAGTATTTACTATTTACAAATAAAAATAAGTGGGAGTATACCTTGATGGATCCCATAGCTAACGTCGGGTTCATTAGATCTGGTGCATCTTGTATTTCAGATAACCGTTACGACCCTCGATAGTGGGAAGGTAGAACTAGTGTATAGTTTTTGGCTATCTCTTAAGGTAGGGAGCCACACCGATTATATGATTCATCCTTGCAAACCTCCCAACACATCAGATTTGATATGATAGTATTTACGGATTTTATTAGCAAATGGTTAATTGATTTATGCTTACATGAAACAAACAAGAGCAATAATTCTTACCGTTTCTCAAAGGACATTTTATTTCATGATATTTTCTTATTATCTTACTGGCATGTTTTTTTAACTTGTCCCCAATAAAAATGATTGTGGTTAAGTGTTATTACTCACTGAGCTAGCGACTCACTCCTCGCTATGTTTTTTCAGAAACTGCAGGTGATGTTGGTAAGGATTTCATTAACTAGAGCATACGAGTTGACAGTTTCTAGTGAGCCCTACATTGCTTCACATGGGCAAGAAGTTTACTTATTTGTTATGGTCTCTTCTTTTGAACTCTTAGAGTCGCTCCATAGTCATTCCATTAGAGTCATGTGTATTCTTTCGTTATTATAGACTCGAGACTAGTGTTAGACTTATTGTCATATTTGGAGATGAATTTAGTATTATTGTTGTTGAATAGACTGTGGACGAATAATTTGGCCTATTTTGGTGATATGGATTGTCCTGTTATGTATTGTTGATACAGGAAAATTTTTTGATGGTCCAAAAATAGTGTAAACTCTGCTTGATTTTCTTTAACATTTCCGAAAGGCTTGCTTTGGGTTTCTGTCCCTTAGCACCGGTCATGATCCTAAATTGGGTCGTGACATGAAGAGCCGTCAGAGAAAAGAATATTTATTATGCAAAGTTTGTTATGAAAAATTAAGATGTATTTAGTTTATATATGTTTCTATATTAGGGTTATTATTTTCATTTAATTTTTAAGCAAAAGCTGTCAAGCGTAGAAATAAGAAGTAGTTATCTTAAGGGACAAAATTTAAAAATCAACCCTAAATAGGTACATTCGCGCGACTTTCCCATATCATTATGAGTTTATATGGGTTGTTGATCTACTATTGGATGATCTGGGCTAACACAAATCAACTCATCATCAAAATCACTCCAATTAAAATTTATTAAAACTTGAACAGGTCAAATGGATTCGGGCTAAATTTGCAACCCCTAATCTATATAATTATTAAAGTATTGATTATGTTTATATTGATAGTTTTAAGAATTAATTTAGTGTTCGAGCTAAGTGCTTATTTTATCTTGCAAATTTAATATCATTTATGGCTTAATTATAATATTTGGTCCACTTTTGCAAATAATTATTTTACTATGTTGAGTTAAGAAGTTTAATTGGTTAATTGATTTAATACTAAAAAGCTACGATTTAAATCCTACTTTAGCCACTTTATAACTGATATGTTTAGGGAAAGACAATATAGTTGTCCCATCGGAGCAAACTATTTACAGCCTGTTACCCTTTTACTTTCATACCCCTTAATTAGTTATAGAAAATAAACACATTTCATTAAAACATAATAAAATACTAGAGAACTAAGCAAAGTCCAACAAAGAGCATACCTTCCTTCCCCAATTCAAATAAACCCTAGCCGAGATTTGCGTCTTACTTCAGTTGTCATGATTTCCCTAATGGATCAAATCTTAGTGCAACACAATGGAAGTTGTGATTCAAACTAACAATATGCTAATTTCAACGCTAATACAATCCTAGTCGATGCTACTTGCAATTTCACATATTTGAGTGGACAATTATCAACATAACTGAAAAAGAATGCTACTACGAGCAACATTTAAATCAAGTATGTACTTTCCCTTGAATTTCCACCCATGAAAATATTCAATGATATGAGAGTGAAAGTGTATATTAAATTAAAGAAGAAAAATCCTACCATCACCGCATATCCATTTGCTATATCTTTCACCCACACATCTATCTCTGTAAGCACGCAAGGCCTTGGTTACCTAGAAAGCTCATAAAAAATACACCCCTAATCAGTTTTATAGGTACAGATAAGTGCAATCACATTGATGCTGCTAGAATTGATCACGAAGAGATGTGTTGGAAAAACTTCATTACTAACATATCCAAATAAGCAATTGAAGTTTACCAAATCTACACTGATAAAAGCACACTGTCCAAAGTTTTACGACAATATCTAGTCTAGGAATATTTTCATATTGAACTCATATGTTATGTAAAAGAAGGTATGATACCTATATAGCATATATGATACTACTAATGTAGCATGAAGTGATAAGAAGTCCTTCAGGGAGACATTCTTTAATCCTACATGATACCATCACAACATATCCATTTATTGGCATGGTATCATGAATGATTTCTCATAGCATTCAATGAGACATTCTTCAATCTTCAATGACCATCACAGTATATTCATATACTAGCATAGCATCATAAAGGACAGTGGTGTCGCCCAAGCGCATGCAAGCGAACGCAGTCGTCAAGTAATACTAAATGGTGAAGTCTCGATTATCGATCCCTCAGAGATTTATCAGACCAATCGTTTAAGGTTATTTCTTTATTTTACTATTCTAACAAAATAGATAATTGGGGAATGGTTTAATGAATTAAACTACTAAACTTGAAATGTAAAATTTAACTAAAGAAATAAGATTGTCGTAAACTCGTTTGTACTTCAAATAATGATGAAAATCTAGGAAACTGGCACTTTCATTTCAGGTTGAGTTTTCAAGACGTGATTAAGCTAGATTGATTCCTTCCAAGGTTGCTAGTTGTAAGTTTCTCTCTCATTTCTTGCAACTCTCCCGAGCATTCAAGAACTATCTCATGAACTCTAACACCTATATCCCTATGGTCGTTGGAGATACATTAAACGACGGTTATGCCTACTTGTATTTCAACAAAACAGGGATGAAGGATATCCATATCCTCAACAACAAATTCTAACCTTCAACCAATAGGTGAAAGGATCTCTGAATTCCTATTTTACATTTACTTTTAACCCTTTCAGTTCTCTTTCCCCCAAGTTCAACCAAAAGCCAATAGATTTACTCACAAGGTGATCAGTCTAGTGAATAAGCAATTAAAACAAGTCAATGTAAATAACCTTAATGAAGAATCAAACTAGCATTAATAAGTATTTCAAAAGTC
Source organism: Datura wrightii (assembly GCA_035772735.1). Lineage (NCBI taxonomy): Eukaryota > Viridiplantae > Streptophyta > Magnoliopsida > Solanales > Solanaceae > Datura > Datura wrightii. Next base: position 163,408,227 of record JASDFA010000018.1, on the reverse strand, counting down.
AACCATCAATTACTGCCAAAACACTAGCATGGATGCTTAGCCACTCATAGACAAGAAGAAAAACAAAGACATAATTATCATTCAAAATAAAACGGTAAAGAAAAGAAGAAACCTAAGTAGGAACTTGTCTCTTCCCCAAAAGATGCGTTTACAACCTTCTATGATCACACAAAATGATGAATGATATGCTAAAAATTCCTTAGATGTTGTATTTATAGGTGAACCTTCAAATGATGCTTTTACTCTCAAGTATTTAGCTTTATAATCAGCAAAAATCTATCTAGAAAGTATTTGGTATGCCACCCCATGCATAGCCCCAAGTCTGGCTCAATTTTCCTCTGAAGTGTAGCTCTAGACGCCCCACTGCAGCTATAGCACCAATTACTTAGCCAAATTATGCAATTCTGAGACCCTCTAGCGCCCCACTCCATCCGTAGCACTAGAGTGTTAGTCAAATTTCTTATCTTTAGAGACCCTCTAGCGCCCACTTCATCAGTTGTACTAGAATATTGGGAAAATTTCCTAATTATAGAATGCTTCTAGGGTTCCATGTCGTCCATCTCGCCAAGGTATTAGTCAAATTCTCATCTTCGAAGCTAGGGACCTGACACCCTACGCCATTCATAGCACCAACTATGGTGCACATTTTTCTAAAGAACAAGTGTTGGCGCGCCATGCCAACCATAGCTTCAAGCCAATTTTCTCGAACTATTCTTTCTTCACACATTAAGTCAATTTTGGATCCTTTTTCCTTGATTTCTTGCTCAAAAGATCTAGAAACATTCATTAGCTTACAAGACACATGAATACATGAATTTATGCAATTCACAAGGATTATAAACTCTAAACAAGGCTAAACATGGGTAAAAACATGCCAAATTAGTATAATAATATGCCCAACATCACCACCCCACACTTAAACTATTATTCGTCCTCAAACAATCCTCAATTCCAGGCACAAACTCATATTTTCTCCCTACTTGTCACCTCTATCAATAAGAACTCAAACAACTAGGAGAGATCATACGATTAAGTGGTTCATCAACTTCTAGCAATTCACATCAAGCATGTGCAGAGTTTTCAAATTCAAGACTATAACCGACTCATTTTTTAAAATAGGGCCAACATGATTAAATATGTTATATGCAACACATAGTACACTGACTTAGACATCTTATGCCCCTCACTTTTACTGATATTACTCTCTCAATTGTCAATGCAAAGCATGGAACATAATAAGTAAGGCACCCTCACACTCAAAAATGATGTATCAAACATATGCAACATACCATAGGCTTTCCCTTTATGTGCACTTAGACTACTTAGTCATTTCATGAGATTAAGATCATAAGGACTTTTCTTGGTTGTAATATTAGCTAAGGGATGGGAATGAATGATTTTTTTTATAGTGATTACCAAACCAAAGCACTTTTAAGGCATTCTTTTATCTTTCAATTCCACCACCTTTTCCTCATTGTTCACCCTTGACTTTACTCACCTTTTTTGTTTTCTTTTCGTGCCCCTTTTTCATTACTTGACTTCTATCCTTTCCTTATAGAGTTACTAAGAATTTTCACTCTTAACTCTCTTTCCTTCATTATCCTAGAAGCAAGTAAACAACATTTTTATGGGAACCCCTTCTTATTTTCTCTTCTTACTTTCCACACAACATTCTTTCTTTCCTTTCCCTTGTCATTTATGCATAGGTGGACCTTCACTTTCAAGTCTCAAAGTGCCTAATACTACTTTGGATCAATAATTCTGGAGGTCTCAAAATAAAAGAGAATAAGCTACTATTGTGGCTTATTAAAGAATAAGGCTCAAAGATCAAGGGGGTTAACTAAGGAAAATGGTCAGGAAGGTGCAACAACATGGGAAACATGTATTTTTCAAAGAAACGACTTAATCATCTCTTAACTCTCTACACAACTAGCCGTCCAATCATACAGTAAGTCAAGTTCTAGATGCTACAATATGTAAAAAATGAAACAATTAATCTCACCTCACATGGCATTAAGACTCTAGTCGGTTTCCTATAGCTACGCATTCATACAATCATATTGAATGATATTCCTCACTATTAAGCCCTACAGGTATTTTGAGTTAAATTAAAGAACTATGTGTGTCTCTCATAGAGTTCTCATAAAAGATGACCACTTCAGTGACTCAAGCTTAGCGTAGTGGAATGTCAAAGAGCACACAAGTGATTATGCCTGACTCAAACCAAATAAATAAAAAAAACATGACTAATTTCCCTTAAGAAGGTCGTCATCCACATATCATAGGGAAGGGTCACTACTCCTACAACAATAGAAAAAAAGAATTTTTTTTAAACTAAACAAACTCAACTAACAAAGATGAATAGATTATCTAACATCACGGGCATCATCCAGGTTATCAGTCACCATCAATACTATCTATTACAAAACATGATCTAATGAATCGCATAGCTACTACCACTGGGAATGATACTATGCTATGGCCTACTACATATATAGCAAACTAAGAGCATGTAGGAATTTTTCCTCCACCACCACTTAAATAGTGCACACACAATTATATCAAATAGGTAGTGAAAATGAACTTTCTAGGCCACTATGCATCATTACCAGGATTGTACTCTTGATCACCGTCGTCCTCCTCATCATCCTCGCCATAAATCTGCATGGCTCCGTGGTAGCATCATCCTCCTCCTCATTATTTTCCAAGTCATCAACTCCATCGGCAAGCACCATGGCCTCATCATCGTCCAGCGACTCCTCAAAGGAAGGTCCCGCTCTACACATCTCTATAGCACTCTCAGTGAGTGGGTATCTATCCTCTCGGGCCATCATCTTATCATCTGTGGTAGGTTGGCCTCCAATTCTCAACTGCAAATCAAGCATTCCAAATATACGGCCGCTGTAACTATCATCTTGGGCTTGGAGATCAGCTACAAAGAGAGGTGGAATTGTGGAAGTGATGGGCTCCTCAACCTTTGTGATGTCCATCATCTTGCCTGCTAGGTGCCCTACTCGAGGTAAGTGAAGATCTGCCACTTCCTCCTCAATGCCTGCCTCTCTCAAAAACTAGTCCAAGAGACTACCATAATAGCACTTCAACCTACAATTACCCCTCAATCTCCTCATGATGTCTTGGAGTACTACACCAAAGTTTATTTGTATCCCTTTCATTAGCATGTATACCAATACGACTCACTATCTAGGGATGTCTAGCATGTGAATCCCAAGGAGTAACACAAAACAAACCAACTTCACCCAGACTTTCGCCTCCTTATTCATGTAGGAGAACACAAGGGTGGAGTGAGTGCCATTATGATACCTTTCCAAACTGGATGATAAATACTCACTACAAAGAGTATGGAAAATGTCTCAATTAGAGTCCTTTCTAGCAGAATAAAGTACACAAATGGGTCTGCCGCAGGTGTCTCGGGGAATGTATTGAATCTCTTATAAGTAAAATGGACCACCTGACCCCATATTTTTACTTTGGTACTATCCCCAAAAGAAGTGTCCTAGTTTGCATAAAATTCCTTCAACAAAGTGAGGTTGTACTCTCCGATTCAACAAAAATGTAGCCTATTCCCAACTCACGGACCTTGTCCAGAATATTGGGAAACTAAAGTGCAAGATGACCTTCGTCAATCCAATTCTCAGGAGCATATTTGACCTCCTTTTGTGTGTTGAACCATGATAATCCATGAGGCTAGACTGCTCTTTGTCCAAACCTCCTAGCAGTGGATCCCTTAGCCGATGAACTTGATTCTTTTGTGCCTTTTCGGAGCCGCTTAAAACCACTGCCAGCTACCTGTATCTCCTTTCCTATGATAGCATTTGATTCCATGAAACTTTCCAAACAAAAATCAAAAGCTTCACAAGGTCAGTTCATGAACAAAACGACTAGCTATTTAGGTGTAATGGGTGCAAAATGACCCCACACTTAATTTAGTAGCATACTTGTGAGAATTTGTAAAACAAGGTACTAAAGACTTCCCCTATTATCATCCCAAATCTCAACCTCCAAATTATTTACTAATTCCACATTACAACAAAGTTCATGAATTTTTCAGTCTCTAATCTATTTTTTCAAGAATGCTTCACTTTGGACATTCCTTTCACCTTTCCTCCTTTAATTCATCATTCAAGTAACCCACACATGAAAGTATCTATATTCAGTTCATTCAAAAATAAAAATAAAATTTACTACAATCTACAATGAATTAACATGAATTTTCAATAACCCAATATTCTTCACATTCAAGACTTCAAGAACCAAGTACTTTCTCTCTCTACAATTAATATCCTACCCACCAAAATCATGAAATTCACATCATCAACCCCCTTCATCTCCACAACTTCAAATCACTGTATTCAACCAAAAATAAGCAAACCAACATGGATAACACATTATCATGGAAGAATTTAAGAAATTAAAGCTCATGAATCCCATATTATGAAACTCAAGGTTTTCACCAACAATGGTGATTTTGGGTCTTTAGCTTGGGGAAGAAGGGTATGGGGGCATGCTTGTCACACTAAATAACTATGAGAGAAGAGAATTAGTTACTTGAGTTGGAGATACAAGCTTCACCAAGATTCTTGGAGAAGACAACAATGGGGGACAAGGAGTGGGAAAAGTTACGGTGTACTAGAGAGAGAGCGAGAATTTTATTCGCTTTTTATTTTTACTTTTAGTGAGAGAGGATGAATGGGGATTTAAAATAAAGGTGTGGGGCATGGGTTTTTGGTAATTTTAAGGTTCTTGAGTCAACTTTGACCCATTGAACCAAAACGTTTTTGGACCACATCACCCTGGTGCGGCGCATCAGTCACCTCGCCACATACATAGAAATAAATTTTCTTTGTGGACAGTAACCTAAAAAAAATTTCTTTCTAGAGTTAACACCTAGTGCCCCATGCCAGGTATCTCACCCTAGTCTTAACTATTTTTTCAGCTCATTTTCCCTGCTCTTTTTGCCTCAAAAGCCTTGTTCATCTTTGGAAAAACAAAATATTAGAAAGGTAGGTTGCCTCCCACCAAGCACCTTAGTTATAGTCGTGGCACGACATTCATGGGTTTCCTCATATGTAGCGCCAGATTTAACATCAGGCATGATGAAAGTCACTCTCACTCTTTCGTCCTAGTGAGATCATCAATATCACCTATTGAACTTGCTAAATTCTCATGTAGCACATGCTGCTCAACTGCCCACTTAGACCCTCCAGGCTCTACCATTGACTTCACTATGAAATTCTTATAATGACGTGACCACCATGCCTCTCTAAAAACATCAAAGACTGCCTCCTAGGCATCCACAGTCATCGACATCTTTCTTGGCTTCACCTTTATAACAGTGTCTGCGGTGGCTAAGAATCCTCTTCCTAAAATGAGGGAAATTGCTGCATCTATTTCGTAATATAGGATTATGAAGTCCACCGGTAAAAAGAAAGGTCCAACCTTAATCAAGACGTCCTCTATGATTCCATCGGGATAAGAAAGAGACCGATCGACAAGTTGCAAGGTTATTATAGTTGGATGTGGTTTACCTAAGCCCAATGTTCTGAACAAGGATGTTGGCATAAAAATAATTCTTGCACCCAAGTCACACAATGTGGAACGTACTTCTCTATTTCCAATCACCACTGGAAGGGTGAAGCTCTCGGAGTCTTTCAACTTCTTAGGAATTTTATTTTGCACCAGAGAACTGCACTCTTCCGTGAGAGCCATAGTTTCAAACTCTGTCATCCTCCTCTTGTTGGCCACAATGTTATTAAGATACTTGGCATACTTTGGAACTTTCTTCAGAAGCTCCACCAACGATAAGTTAACATGTACCTGCTTCAACACATCAAGAAATTTCTGGCAGGTTGAGCCCTCTTTCTGAATCTTAAACCTCTTTGGAAATGGAAGGGGTGGTCTTGTCTCTATCAACTTTGTCTTTGAGTTGCCTGACTCACCAACCTCCTGTCTGTACATCACAACCTCCTCTTCATTAGCTTTCTTTTCTCTAGGGATCACCTCACCACTCTCTTTATCACCGAGCAAAGAAATTGCGCTCACATTTTCCTTGGGGTTCTTCTTGGTGTTACTCGGAAGTTTCCCTTGTGGTTTGTGATCTTGGGCAGAATTTCATGCCCATGTGATACTCAAATGCTTCATTTCTACTTGTTTATCTATTATTATGTGTATATTCTCATGTGATTCTTTGATAAATGTGAATTTATACTAACCAACATGATTAGTGTTATTTTGCAGGTAAAATGAAATTTTGGAAGCTAATATATATGTTGGTGAAGTTCAAGAATGGACTTGGAAGCAAGAAGCGGAAGTTGACAAGGGAAGTGGCAAAAATAAGGGCTCCGCGATGGTGCCGTGTCACGCTACCATCGCGGAGGCATTCTGCCTGGATGAATTATTTATGTCAAGTTCCAGTGAAGGTGTGCGATAGCACCATGGCATGGAGGCAAGGCCCCGCGATACAAGTCATGCCACGTTGAGGTGCAATTACCTGGGAGCTGATTTCCAGTGAGGGTCCGCGATATCCCCATGGCACGGAGGGAGTGCTCCGCGATACACTCCGTGCCACGTTGCTTGTTATTCCGGGAAAAATTCTCAATAGTGTAAATAGCACACTTAGGTTTTAATTTAAATATTCTTAATTGGTTGAGCAAGAACGTGGGTTGCAGGTAGTTGAGAGGACGAAAATTCTAGGGTTATTCTCTTCCTTTTTCTCTTTAATTTCAATTGCTTGTATGAATTCTACTTATTTGAAGATGTTTAATCGACAAATGAGTGGCAAATTCACCTCTTACTGAGGTTAAGGATAATTGTAGAGGAATGTAATTAATAATCAATTGAGTTTTCATCTTTTCTTCAATGGTTGTTCTATCAATTATTGTTTTACTGCATTAATGTTTGGCCAATGTTAATGTATATCTTAGAAATCCAATTTTGATTTTGTAAGAAAGAAATTGGACAGATGTGAATTGGTAGGATATGATCTTTTCTTAGTTGAGAAAATTGAGAATTGATTTACGTTCAGAATAGAAATATATCTGAAAGTCTTATTAGTCATTTATGGAATTGGTTATGTATGGCTAGAGCATGAGATTCTTATATCACAGAAATGTAGAATAAGGTTTCATGATTCTTTAATTGGATAGGAGTCGAAAGATCCAATCCATTGGCAATTAATTCCTGACTAGCAACCGAAGAGAAGATTGACTGAAGTGCATTAAGAAACTACATCCCTGCATGCCTTCCTTAACCTCAGCTTGTTCATTACTATTGTTCAGACTCAAATTATAATATTGACTTAGATTCTTATTACTTAGTGACCTTAACTCATAAAACATTATTTATTTGGTTGTCTGCATTCATAGAGATATTGTTCACTGACGCTAAAGTTAATTAATACCGTAGTTCAGTCCATGTGGGATTGATACTTGGCTTAAAATAAAGCCACTTTACTACTTGTATGACCATGTGCACTTCCATGTTGTTTTGGGTGGAACAAGTTTTTGGCGCCGTTGCCAAGGACTGGCAATTGGTGAATTTAATGTCTTAGTGTTAGTTTACAAATTCAATATAAGTGTTGACAACTTGATCTTAGCCTTTCTCTTACAATTATTGAATTTTTTTTTGAACGCTGGCAAGAGATAAGGGGTTGGTGGATTCATTTATAGAGCCGGAGAGACAATTTAATTGCCAAAGAAGGGAAGCTCTAGAGAAGAAGCTACAGTTGCTAAGACAGGAAATTCTTGAGTAGCAACAGAATCCACCACTTGTAAGGGCAGTTTTAGTGCCCGAGGAGATGGCAGAAAGGCCGGTCCGCAAAGTGGCAATCCCAAATGCAAATAATGTTACATCTAGTATTCGCAGACCAGATCCAGGAGGGAGGTTCGAGCTTAAACAGAACATGGTGCAGTTGTTGCACACTAGCAGGCAATTCATAGGTCTCCCTCATGAAGATCCACAACAACATCTCCAAAACTTTTTGGAGATAAGTGAGACTTACATTCCCGCTGGAGTATCATCCGACTATGTGAGGCTTACATTATTCCCGTTCTCATTATTGAGGGAAGAAAAGAGGTGGTTGAAAGTTGAACCACCTAATTCTATCACCACTTGGGATGATCCTTCCAGAAAGTTTTTGATATGATTCTTTCAATCTGGGAAGACAGCCAAACTTAGAAGTCAGATTCTAAGTTTTAAACAAAGAGAGGGTGAGAATTTGTATTAAGCTTGGGAGAGGTTCAAGTCAATGCTAAGGGATTGTCCTCATCATCACCAGTCTAATGATGTGTTGTTGCATATATTCATTGAGGGTTTGGAACCACATACTAAAATTCTGTTTGATTCCGCAGCTGGTGGGCAGGCATTGGAGAAGACTTATGAGGATCTCTACACTTTGTTAAACTGTATTTTACAGGAGTTTTTGAGGTGGATGGTTTTACAGCTATTGCTGCACAGATAGCTGCGTTGAAAAATCAAATCAACACCCACTTCAGCAGTATGAACTTGAATCAATCATAAGCACCAGTCAATGCAGTTCATCAGGTATGGTGTGAAGTATGTGGGAGTAGTGAACACTCAGCTGAGTGTTGTGGTGCAAATCTAGACTCGGTGAATTTTGTTGGGAATGTCCAGAGGAACAATAATCAACAGTATGGCAACAATTACAACTCAAATTGGAGGAATCATCCGAATTTCTCTTGGGGGAGTAATAGCCATCAAGGACAGAGTTCGAATCAGGGAGTGCAGAGAAATCAAGGGGGGCATCAGAATTTTCAGTGTCAAGACAGAGGAAACAGTGCACCTCCCCCACCACGGAACAACGTTGAGGATATGTTCAAAACAATTATAGCTAACAAAGCGCAAATGCAGGATGATTATGTGAAATTAGCGACTGACATGAAAAATTAGCAGTTAGCTACAAAGGCGTTGGAGTACCAGTTTGGACAGCTAGATGGAGCTCAAAACACCAGGCCCTGAGGAGGACTACCGAGTGACACTGACCCAAATCCCAAGCAGGTCAATGCAATTACAACAAGGAGTGGCATTCAACTTAAGGAGGTGAAACAAGAAAGACCACCTCAGCAATTTGGAGCAGTGGAAAAATATGGGGAACATGATGATGTGAGGGGGCAGGAAAAGGCAGCTAAGATAGAAAGACCACCACCCCCGTTCCCTTAGAGATTAAAGAAGCACAAGGAAGAAGCTTGCTTTAAGAAATTCATGGAAGTGCTGAAAAAGGTACATATTAACTTACCTCTAGTTAATGTTTTGCAAGGAGTGCCGAAATATGCAAAGTATATCAAGGACATCATAGCAAACAAAAGCAGATTGACGGAGTATGCTACGGTGGCACTTACTGAGGAGTGAACCTCCCGAATACAGAACATGTTGTCGACAAAGTTCAAGGATCCTGGGAGCTTTACCATTCAGATTACAATCGGGAAAAGTATTAGAACTCGCGGATTATGTGATTTGGGAGCATGGCATAAACTTGATGCTGACATCGGTGTTCAAGAAGTTGGGGCTTGGCAGCCCTAGACCAACTACTGTGATCTTGCAGCTAGCTGACCGTTCTTTGGCTAGACCAGATGGCATTGTAGAGGATGTGCTAGTGCAAGTGGGCTCCCTCATTTTCCCTATGGATTTTATTATCTTGGATTTCGAGCTGAATGCGGAAGTCCCATTTATTTTGGGACGTCCTTTCTTAGCAATAGAGCGAGCTTTGATTGATGTAACTGCTGGGCAGCTAACCATGCGAGCACATGATAAAGTAGGTTTTTGATGTGTACAAGGCCATGAAGCTTCCGGCCATTTATCAGGAGCTGTCAGCGATTAATGTGCTAAATAAGGAATCAATTCTGCAGATTGTTGATTCTCAGGACCCATTGGAGGGAGCCTTGATAGGCTCCGATCATTTTGGAGACAGTGCTACGTATAAGATGGTGCTGATGCTGAACAAGCCAAAATGGTTTCCCAGGAAGCAAGATTTCCAGGCATTGATGAGGTCCTTGGAACCATTGCCAAAACCATCAATTGAGGAAGCACCAAAATTGGAGTTGAAGACATTGCCTCCACATCTGAAGTATGTATTTTTAGGGGAAGATGACACCTTGCCAGTCATCATTTCCGCAGAACTGACAGAGGCACAAGTGAGAGATGCATTGGTGGTCCTCAAGAGGCAGAAGAAAGCAATGGGTTGGTGATCTTGGGCAGATTTATATGCCCAAGTGATACTCAAAAGTATCATTTTCGCCTTGTTTATCTAGCAATGTGTATACGTTTTCATGTAATTGGTAATAAAATGTGAATTTATACTAACCAACATGATTAGCATTGTTTTGTAGGTAAAATGTGATTTCGGGAAGCTAAAATACATGTTGGATGATATCGTAGTTGGACTTGATGCGAGCAAGGAAAAAGGCATAGGACTGCATGAATTAAAGGGGCTCCGCGATGGAGCCGTGTCCCCCTACCATCGTGGAGGCATTCTGCTTGGAGGGTGAAAATTCACAAATTTCCAGTGCAGGTTCATGTCTGCTCCGTGGCACGATGGTTAGCCTCCGCGTTGCACGCCGTGCCACGTTGGTGTTTGATTTCCCGGACCCCCAGTTCCAGTGAGGGTCCGCGTTCACGGCGTGTCACGGAGGCAGTGCTCCGCGATGCACTCCGTGACACGTTGCTCATTATTTCAAAAAAAATTTCCACTAGTATAAATAGAACACTTAAGTGTATTTTTCAGAATTCAGACTTGGTGGAGCAAGGACGTGGGTTACAGGTAGTTGAGGGACGAAAAGTTCAGGGTTTTTTCTCTCTTTCTTTCTTCTCTAATTCAATTGTTTGTATGATTAACATTTGTTTTAGGATGATTAATCCGCAAATGTGTGGCTAATTCCCTTCCTTGCTGAGGTTATGAACACTTGTGATGAATTTTGATTATTGATTATATGGTTTTTCATCTTTTTCTTCCATGTTGTTCTATTAATTTTTTTTCTTACTGCATTGCTGTGTGGCCTACATTAACGTACATCTAAAAAGTCTGATTTCACTCGAGAGAGCACGAAATTGGAAAGTTGTGAATTAATAGGATATTGTTCTTTACTTGATTTGGGAAAATTGAGTTTTGATGTGCTTTCCTGATAGAAATATACTTGAAAGTTGTATTAGTCAATTTAGGAACCGGAATTGTATGGCTAGAACATGAATTGCATTTGATCACAGAAATGTAGACGGATGGTTCATGATTCTTAAGTGAGATTAAATACGAGAGTTTTAATCTCTTGGCAATTGTTTTTGGCTAGCAACTGGAAGAAAAGATTAACCAATTTATGATGATAATCAGTTTCATTACATGTTCTTTAACCTCGGCATGCTCTTATTCATAGTCCAAATTCAAAGTAGATAATTGTTTGTAGTTTAGTATAAAATTTATAAAACAAAATATTCACTTTTTGGTTATTTAGTTGTCAGCATATTTAGAAGTAAAAATATAGTATACTTGAGAAAATTGCACTTAACCCAAGTCTCTAAGGGATCGATACTTGGCTTACTAAAGCCACTAACTACTTGTTCGACCACGTGCACTTGCGTGTCGGTTTTATAACCCCAACAACGCACCGAACAAGTTTTTGGCGCCGTTGCCAGGGACTTGGCAATTGGTGAATTTGTTTTAAGTGTTAATTTTACTGTATTTTTATTTTTTTTCTTAAGTGTTGACGACTTGGTCTTAGCCTGTATTTTGCAGACTTGATTGCTGTGAACACTGGCAAGAGACAAAAAGCTGGTGGAATCTTATATAGAGCCTGAACGTATATTTCACAATAAACGGAGAGAAGCTCTACAAAGGAAGCTGCAGTTGCTCAGGCAGACCATTAGGGAGCAACAAAATCCACCGGTTGTGAGGGCAGTGTTAGTGCCCGAAGAAGCAGCAGCAAGGCCGGTTCGTGAGGTGGAAATCCCACATGCCAATAATGTTACATCCAGTATTTGCAAACCAGAACCTGGAGGGAGATTTGAACTCAAGCAAAATATGGTGCAATTTTTGCACACAAGCGGGCAATTTACCGGTCTCCCTCATGAAGACCTAGAACAGCATCTCCAAAACTTTTTGGAGAAAAGTGACACTTACATACCCGTTGGAGTGTCACCTGATTATGTTCGGCTTACATTATTTCCGTTCTCATTACTCGGAGAAGCCAAGAGGTGGTTGAAAGCTGAGCCACAAAATTCTCTTTCAACGTGGGATGATCTTGCACGAAAGTTCTTGATAAGGTTTTTTCCCTCTGGTAAAACAGCAAGACTTAGAAGTCAAATTCTGAGTTTCAAACAGAGGGAGGGAGAAAATTTATATCAAGCCTGGGAGAGATTTAAATCCATGTTGCGGGACTGTCCTCATCATCATCAGTCCAATGAGGTGTTGGTGCACACATTTATTGAGGGTTTGGAACTCCACACCAAAATATTGCTAGATTCAGTAGCTGGAGGGCAAGCGCTGGAAAAGACTTATGAGGAGCTGTATACCTTGCTAAACCGAATTTCACAAGGCAATCCAGAATGGAATGTTGATTCATCACGAGGTGGGGCAAGGAAAGCAGCATGAGTGCTTGAAGTGGATGGGTTTACAGCTATCGCTGTACAGATAGATGCCTTGCAAAATCAATTGAACAACCACTTCAGCAACATGACTTTGAACTAGCCGTCAGCTCCAGTTAATGCAGTCCAGCAAGTGTGGTGTGAAGTGTGTGGAAGCAGTGAGCACTCAGCTGAGTGCTGTGGAGCAAATCCTGACTCAGTAAACTTTGTGGGTAATGCACAAAGAAATCACCAGCAGTATGGTAGTAGCTACAATTAAAATTGGAGGAATAATCCAAATTTCTCATGGGGTAGCAACAACCATCAAGGCCAAAGTTCGGGTTAGGGTATGCAAAGGAATCAAGGAGGGCAACAGAACTACCAATCTCAATTCAGAAATAACAATGCACTTCCTCCACCACCATCACCCAGCATTGAGGAGATGTTCAAGACCATGATAGCTAACCAAGCTCAATTGCAGGCTGACTATGTGAAATTGGCAGCCGAAGTGAAAAACTATCAGTTAGCTAGCAAGGCTCTTGAGTATCAATTTGGGAAATTTGCTAGTGCCCAAAATACAAGGCCTAGAGGAGGACTGCCAAGCGACACAGATCCAAATCCGAAGCAGGTAAATGAAGTGACCACAAGGAGTGGTTTGCAGCTGAAGGAGGTGGAACCAGAAAGACCACCTCAACACTCGGGAGCAACAGAAGTTGAGGGGGAGCAACATTCGGAAAGGGGGAAGACCAAAGAAGCTGAATCAGAAAGACTTCCACCCCTGTTCCCTCAACGACTCAAGAAACACAAAGAGGAGGCGTGTTTCAAGAAATTCATGGAGGTGCTTAAACAGGTACATGTTAACTTACCTCTTGTTGATGTCTTACAGGGAGTGCCTAAATATACCAAGTACATAAAGGACATCGTGGCCAACAAAAGTCGTTTGACTGAGTATGCTACGGTGGCTTTAACGGAGGAGTGCACTTCCCGGATCCAAAATATACTGCCCACAAAGCTAAAAGACCCTGGAAGTTTTACTATCCAGCTTACTATTAGGCAGAGCATCCGAGCTCGTGGATTGTGTGACTTGGGGTCAAGTATAAATCTAATGCCGTCTTCGGTATTCAGAAAGTTGGGTTTAGGGAGTCCTAGACCCACAATGGTAATATTGCAATTGGCAGATCGATGCTTAGCTACGCCGGATGGCATTGTTGAGGATGTTCTAGTGCAAGTTGGCTCCCTAATTTTCCCGGTAGATTTTGTTGTTTTGGATTTTGAACCAGATGCGGAAGTCCCATTTATTTTGGGACGACCCTTCTTGGCAACCGGGAAAGCATTAATCGACGTAGCTGCGGGGCAACTGACAATGCGAGCACACGACAAGGTAGAGGTGTTCGATGTGTATAAAGCACCCAAGCTCCCGATGGTGCATGAAGAACTCTCGGTGATCAATGTGATTGATCAGGGTAATGCTAAGCAGATGAAGCATTCCCAAGAGTTAATGGGAAGACCACCAGATAGGTGTAAGCACTACTGGGGGGAGGATAGTGATCGACAGAAATCGTCCATCACCCTAGCGGACAATTGAGCTTAAATAACGTCGAGCCACGACGGTAAACCAGGCGCTGCACGGGAGGCAACCCGTGAAAATTTTTTGTTTCATTTTGCAAAGTGTAAATAGATTTTTCTTTTTCTTGTTCTTGATTGATTATAAAATTTTTCGTTTTAGTTAGTATTTTTTATTTTTAGTTAGGTGAAACCTATTAGTCTAACCAATTTTATTTAGTGAGATGATTTTCAGGTCAAACGGAGAAAAATGTGCACGAAATCGTGAAGGAAAAGTCGAGGTATGAAAAATTAATAAAATGTAGAAGACAGTGAGCTGGGGCGATAGCTCCGCGGAGGAGGACCTCCGCGTTACCCTCCGTGACACGTTGAGGTGTAACCCAGAAATTTTAAAATTTCCAGTATGTTGTCGCGATGGCTCTGTGTCACGGAGGCAGTGCACCGCGATGCACTCCCTGACACGTTGCCTTGTATATCGCGACGGGTCACACCGGGTTGCCGGGTGACCCGCGTGTTTTTCTACCTTTTAAACCCCGAATTCTTCCCTTTTCCCCTCATTTTCAATTTCTTCCGTGACCAAACGTCCCAAAACCCTTCTCCCACCAACGTGCCACGGCTTAAGGCAACAATTTACCGAGTTTTCTTCGATTATTCAACTACAAGGTATGTTTTCCGATTCCCTCTCAAGTTTTTGTCGATTTTCTTTGATTTTAAGCATGGGAGGTGAACTAAATAGCCCTAAGTCGAAAATAAGCATGAATTCGAGTTATTTGTTGATTGATAAATGTTCGGAATGTAGTTATGATTGTTTGAACTTGTCGATTGCATAAAGTATTCGAATTTGATTGCGAAAATCAATTCTAGGGCTTGTTGTTGAATTTGAAGTTAGAAATGTATTGAAATCATGAATTGTATGCCGGGTTGTACGTGTTGAATGAGATGAGTCATTGTACAAAGTATTAGGATGTGAATAGACGATGAATTCTCGGGTTTGGGGGAAATGTTGAAAATTTTTTGTATTTGGTTGGTTGGATAGGTTAATGTCTATAAATTTTTGTTGTTATTTTTGTTTCTTTGTTTTTTCTTTGCTAAGTGCGAGGGTTAAAATGTTTGCGATGGTAGGAATTGTGATTAGCTGTACGAAGTCTGAGTATTACGCAGAAGTTATACCGTCGAATTTTCTTTTTAAACACACTAAGCATGATTGTATAGCTGGTTGTTTTGTGTAAATAAAGTTATTCTTGCCATAGGTTATAACTGTAACTAAGGACTAAGTATGGGGTAATTTAGTGTAACCCGACCTTAGCCGAAGTTAATATTTATTTAGCTTAACATGGCGATTGTTGACGTGTGTTGACAGGCAAAATGGCAAGCAGACAAGATAAAGGGAAGGATGCATCAACTTCAGGCACCGGAAGAAAGTGACTCAAATTGGGCACAGCAGTCCCAGCTGCATCAGCAGTTCCACGCGGCCAGCGCCGCCAATATGGAACAAGATGGGTGACGGACGAGGGGAAAAAGTGGTATGCGAAGCATAAAGAGAACAAATATTTCCCCAAAGAGCATATAGCATGGGAGCCATTGGCACAGGAGTTCCCCAGAATAGTTCAACAGATCAAGGCTGCTGGGCTAAATTTCATATTCGAGGAGCCCAAAGAATGCAACCTGCACCCGGTTCGGGAGTTCTATGCCAACTGGAACCCGTCAATCCGAAGCCACACCATCAAAATCAGAGGGCAGATAGTCACTCTGGAGCCCCACCAGCTAAATGCCATCATAGGAGCGCGGGACACAGACACCCACGTTCTCCGCCAGCTGAACATTACCCCACCATATGCTGACATCAGACGCACACTGTGTGGGGCCCGATCCATAGCTAGATGGAGCAGTCTCAAGGAAAGGGGCTACCATCAGACTCTGCCATATTCTCAGATGAACAGGGAAGCCGGAATCTGGCTGAAGATAGTCTGCTCGTGCCTAATCCCGGGGGTACATATGACTGATGTGACCCGGGACCGTGTTTGCCTGGTGTACGCCCTGATGAAAGGGCTGGAGATAAATGTTGGGGCGGTCATTATATCCGCCATGAAGATAGCCCGATTGCACCAGGGCCACAGGTCTTGTTTCGGTGGACTACTCACCACCTTTCTCAGGGGCCTCGATGTAGAGGAGGAGGCCCTCGATTATATCCCGCAGTTGGAGCGGCGGGCCTTGGATGTGACTAAAACTAAGGCTCCCGATACCACCCATGGGCCAGTGCTGACACTTGCCGAGCGACACGCTCGTGATGACCAGTACATGTCGCAGATGTATGGGATGCAAATGCTCCAGCTAAGGATCGGTGGGAGACCAGCGACGGAGGAGGAGCTATGGCAGCTCGAGCTAGATTACCCGTTTGGCGAAAATGCTAGGGCTCTATGCCGAGTAGGGCCAGCCTTTGTAGAGCCCACTGATGATGACGTCCCCACGGACGAGGAGACGCGTCGGGAGGACTCCGATGTGGAGTCCGATGATGACGACGGAGGCGACTCGGACATGGGAGATGAGGCAGCAGCACCTGATGAAGAAGTGGAATACTTTGACTGATCAGGGAGTTCCACCACCCGATTATGTGCTATTTAAATTTTGTGAACACTGGGGACAGTGTTCGGATTATGTGTGGGGTGGGAGTAGTTAGGTGCTAGGCTGGGCTGTGACGTGCCTGATTCGCGCGTCCGCAAGTGTACGGGTCGTGCAAGTAATATAGTGGCTGTTTTTAAGAACCGGATTGTTGAACCCACAGGGACTGGACCCATTCCTCTAACTATCCATTTCTATTGTGATCTTAAATACCTCAAGTGTTGGTTATAGACATTTTCTATTGAGATTAATTAATTCTAAGTTTGGGTCAACGAAATATTCTGAAATCACTCTAGGAGCAACATAGAGTTAAAACCAATTAATCATGCAATCCTATGATTTGCAATGGGTTAAGCATGGAACTATCAATTGTTATTTCACATAATTAGAATTGCATGTTTATGGTCTTTCGAGCCTCTAAACACGGCAATCTAGCCTCACTGCATCATTGTGAGCGAGGAGTTTAATTTTCTAGTCGCGGGCAATCAATTATGTTGTGGTTTCGGGGAAACGATTAGGGACTTTCGTACGTCTAACCATTTAACTCCACTTAGCCTCACAACTACATCTTCGAGTGGTGATGTGACATCCCAAGTTGGTCTTTCATAACCCCCGTGTGTCAACCAAGCACGGTGTGAGGTATATTTCTATCCTGACACAATATATCTCCCGAGATACAAACATGCTCCTTACATTCTCATGTCCTGACCTAGGTAATGCTTTCTCAAGCTATTACTCAAGCTAACAAATATGCTTTCATGGTGATCAATCATAAAAACAACCAACAATCCAGAATGCAAGACGAAAACAACAATCAATAACTTAATTCCAAAACAATTTCATAAAATCACAATCATAATTCATGGCTTCAACCCTAGAGGAAGGGTTCTTGCCATTCATGTTCGTAAAACTACAATTAACTAATACTAAACTAACATACTTACATGAATTTGGTAGATGAGAAGGGAATTTGATAAACCCTAGATGAGTTCTCCCACTTCTCCCTTCACTCCTAGGTGGTTTTTTCAGAATAAAATCGTGACCCCCTGATTTTAAGAGCTAAGAGTCCTATTTATAGTAAATGGAAAACGTGCATAATTTAGCCTGAAATGGAACGTCTCCATGTCACGAAGTGTATCGCGGAGCACTGCCTCCGTGACACGGAGGCAACGCGAAAGCTCTCTGGAAAGTGCCTCCGGAAACCAAGCTGCTGAGGGTCACCGCGTTGGCCAACGTGACACGCTGCTCATGCAGCGCGTTGGCATGCTGCTGGCGCGTAGCTGGCCTAGCGTGGCACGGCGCTGGCGCGTTGGTTCTCTGCCTACTGCTGCCTGCTGCTGCCTTTCCTCGTGCGCTTGGCAAGGGCGTGGCACGGCGCTGGGCGCGGCACCCGCACAGCGTGGCACGCTGCCTGGCGCGGCCAGCCTTGCCAAGGCATGCTCCTTGCCGACTTTCGCCACTTGCTTCCACTATATTCCTTCCTATTCACCAACTTGTGAATTAGTTCCTCAAAATCCTTGAAACCTACAAAACAAGGACTAATCATGTTGGTTAGCACATATATTCACATTTATATAAAATCACATGAAAGTATGTAAAATAACTTAGATAAACAAGACTACATTAAGGTATAAAGCGTATCTCGGGCATGCTATTTTGCCCGTGATCAGGCTGGTTTGTTTGTATGTTCTCCTCCGTTACTTTGTATGTTATGTTTCCCTGTGTTTGTGAATTTTCAAACTATTCTGTATTTGTAAATATTTGTGGAATTGATGTGTGTTGTTGAATGTTGCCAGCTGATTCTGTAAATATTTTTGTAAATATTTTTGCTTATCGAAATGATCGATATTTTTAAAAATTTTTTGAAAATATTTGTTCATATTTAAAATATTTTGTAAATAATTTTTCTATCGAAATGATCGATGGTTTGCAAAAATTTTCAACTTTTTAATTTTGGGTTTCTCGGCGTTTGTTTTCGATTCTTTTACCGAGAATGGTCCCATTGAACCAAAGTTATAGTTAGTGACTGTTCCCTATGATGGATGGATGACGACCATCTTAAGAGAAATGTAATCGTTAGGAGTAGTTTATTTTAATTTATTTTCAGTTTTTTCTTTGGTGGATTGCATCTCGGAACCTGTAGTTACTATATGGTTGTGAATTGTTGGTTGCGTGTTGTGCATGATATTCAAAATGCAAAGGTGACTCGTATGAAAAAATGCAATCTTGTAAATATGTTGAGATACCTAGGCTGTAGAGTTTGATTCGGTGTGATTGAGGCTTAATGTTTGAATTCATGTAATTAGCTGATTGAAGAGTTTGTGAATACATCTTGAATCGAGCATGTGCATAAAGTGTGAAGTGAGGTGTTGATATTCCATGCTATTGTGAAGTGTCTAGAACTTGCCTGGTGTGTGTAAAAAACGAAATGAAGGAGGTGTATTGTAGGAAAGGATGTAGGCATTTCTTTGTTTTAACCGAGAGTTTCTATTTTTCTGGTCATACTCCCCCTGTCTGTGATTGTATACCCTAGTCAGCCTGTTGAGCCTTTAGCCTATAATTTCTTTCTTTTGTCCAAAAAGATTAAACTGAGCTTAGTTCCTTCTTTTCATTAGCCGTAAAGTCTATACAAAACTCTTAAGCGCTTAAGAAGAGAAAATAATTTTCCCAAAGTGTCAAAGAGCGAAAATGGTGAAAAGAAAAAGAAAAGCAAAGTGAGGGAAGAAAAGAAAAAGTTGAAGGTGCACTGGTTATAAATAGACGATAATGAAGGTGCATGAATAACCTTTGTTATGGTGTCAAGTGTGCTTAATGAAATGGGCCATACTAAATTAAATCATCAAGAATGGGATGATGAAAAAAAAAAGAAAAGAGAGAAACAATGTCCATGAGTTGATGGGAATGTGTTGCAAAGGCGCTTAAGGATGCTACTGGTTATTATTGGCTAATTCAATATATACTAGTTCCATAGCTTCCATTACAACCCATTAAAGTCCTACGTGATCTTACATTGCATTTCTTTATATTAGTGGAGTAATACACTAAGGGCAAGCCTATGGGTCATGACATGATGCATGTGAATTCTTTTGGGAGAGAGTGTGAAATTGTTTTTACATGCCCCTACTTGAATGTTTGTGTGTCACATGAGCAAAAAGGGGAAGATTCTCTTGAGTTGTGAGGGCACATGCTTGATGAAAGATTGATTTTCGTGTCGGATATCTTGATTAGCTGATTTGCATGAGTTTGCCGATATCGAGAGTCGATTCTTGAAGTCTAGGAAGTCTTGATGTATTGAAGGTCATTGCATTGTTAAGACCATGCATGTTTTCTTGATGATTTGAAATATTGAATGATCGATATGACCGTAGCTTAAATTGTCGCACTATAGTAGCGAAGGTTGGGATGTAAATTGCAGGAATTGTATGTTTGTTGTTTGAGGATGAACAAGGATTTAAGTGTGGGGTAAATGATCTTGGGCAGATTTATATGCCCAAGTGATACTCAAAAGTATCATTTTCGCCTTGTTTATCTAGCAATGTGTATACGTTTTCATGTAATTGGTAATAAAATGTGAATTTATACTAACCAACATGATTAGCATTGTTTTGTAGGTAAAATGTGATTTCAGAAAGCTAAAATGTATGTTGGATAATATCGGAGTTGGACTTTGATGCGAGCAAGGAAAAAGGCATAGGACTGCACGAATTAAAGGGGCTTCGCGATGGAGCCGTGTCACGCTACCATCGCAGAGGCATTCTGCCTGGAGGGTGAAAATTCACAAATTTCTAGTGGAGGTTCGCGTCTGCTCCGTGGCACGGTGGCTAGCCTCCGCGTTGCACGCCGTGCCATGTTGGTGTTTGATTTCTCGGACCCCCAGTTCCTGTGAGGGTCCGCGTTCATGGTGTGTCACGGAGGCAGTGCTCCGCGATGCACTCCGTGACACGTTTCTCATTATTCCGGGAAAAATTCCCACTAGTATAAATAGAATACTTAAGTGTATTTTTCAGAATTCGGACTTGGTGGAGCAAGGACGTGGGTTACAGGCAGTTGAGGGACGAAAAGTTCAGGGTTTTTTCTCTCTTTCTTTCTTCTCTAATTCAATTGTTTGTATGATTAACACTTGTTTTAGGATGATTAATCCACAAATGAGTGGCTAATTCCCTTCCTTGCTGAGGTTACGAACACTTGTGATGAATTTTGATTATTGATTATATGGTTTTTCATCTTGTTTTTTCATGTTGTTCTATTAATTCTTGTTCTTACTGCATTGGTGTGTGGCATACATTAATGTACATCTAAAAAGTCCGATTTCACTCGAGAGAGCACGAAATTGGAAAGTTGTGAATTAATAGGATATTGTTCTTTACTTGATTTGGGAAAATTGAGTTTTGATGTGCTTTCCTGATAGAAATATACTTGAAAGTCGTATTAGTCAATTTAGGAACTGGAATTGTATGGCTAGAACATGAATTGCATTTGATCACAGAAATGTAGACGGATGGTTCATGATTCTTAAGTGAGATTAAATACGAGAGTTTTAATCTCTTGGCAATTGTTCTTGGCTAGCAACTGGAAGAAAAGATTAACCAATTTACGATGATAATCAGTTTCATTACATGTTCTTTAACCTCGGCATGCTCTTATTCATAGTCCAAATTCAAAGTAGATAATTATTTGTAGTTTAGTATAAAATTTATAAAACAAATTATTCACTTTTTGGTTATTTAGTTGTCAGCATATTTAGAAGTAAAAATATAGTATACTTGAGCAAATTGCACTTAACCCAAGTCTCTTAGGGATCGATACTTGGCTTACTAAAGCCACTTACTACTTGTTCGACCACGTGCACTTGCGTGTCGGTTTTATAACCCCAACAACGCATCGAACAGTTGCCAAATGGCAGACATCAGAGGAATTAATCTAGCTTTTTGCACACACAGGATTTTTATGGAAGAAGGATCCAAGCCAACTGTGCAACATCAGCGGAGGTTGAATCCGGTGATGAAGGATGTAGTTAGGAAGGAAGTGATCAAGTGGCTTGATGCAGGTGTGGTATATCCCATTTCATATAGTGAATGGGTTAGTCCAGTTCAGTGTGTTCCTAAAAAAGGAGGGATGACCATGGTCACCAACGAAAAAAATGAGCTGATTCCCACACGCACAGTCACAGGCTGGCGGATTTGCATAGATTATAGGAAGCTAAATGAGGCCACGAGGAAAGATCATTATCCTATTCCATTTATTGATCAGATATTGGACAGGTTGGCAGGTCAAGAGTATTATTATTTCCTTGATGGATATTCTGGCTATAATCAAATAGCCATAGCACCGGAGGATCAGGAGAAGACTACTTTTACATTTCCTTATGGGACATATGCTTTCAGGTGGATGTCATTTGGTCTTTGAAATGCACCAGCCACATTCCAGAGATGCATGATGGCGATCTTCCACGATATGGTGGAAGATTTTGTTGAGGTATTTATGGATGGCTTTTCTATTTTTGGTAATTCGTTTGCTACATGTTTGCAGAATCTTGATAGGGTGCTAGCTCGATGTGAAGACTCTAACCTTGTGCTCAACTGGGAGAAATGTCATCTTTTAGTCATGGAGGGTATCGTCCTTGGCCATAAGGTGTCAGGCAAGGGGTTGGAAGTCGATCGTGCAAAGATTGAAGTGACCGAAAAGCTACCACCACCGGTGTCAGTGAAGGGTGTTCGCAGTTTTCTTGGACATGCAGGATTCTACAGACAGTTCATCAAGAACTTCTCTAAAATTTCTAGACTGATATGCTGGTTGCTAGAAAAAGAGGTGAAGTTCGAGTTTGACGAGGATTGTGTTAAAGCATTCGAGAGTTAAAATAGAAGTTGGTAGAAGCGCCTATTCTCATTTCTCCGAATTGGGAGCAACCATTTGAATTAATGTGTGATGCAAGTGACGTGGCTGTAGGAGCTGTATTGGGGCAGCGGAGGAATAAAATTTTTCATTCCATTTATTATGCAAGAAAAACACTTGATGCAGCCCAGGTCAATTATACAGTCACGGAAAAGGAGATGCTAGCATTGGTGTTCGCATTTGATAAATTCAGGTCCTACTTGGTGGGTTCTAAAGTAGTGGTGTATACTGATCATGCAGCAATTCGGTATCTGTTTAACAAGAAGGATGAAAAGCCCAGACTAATCAGATGGATATTGTTGCTACAAGAGTTTGACCTAGAGATTCGAGACAGAAAGGGGAGCGAGAATCAAGTGGCAGATCACCTATCGCGATTGGAAAGTCGGTTGCATATAAAGGAAGGTGATATCATCAAAGAAGAGTTCCCAGATGAGCAGCTCTTGGCAATAAGGGAAGCTGAAATCCCTTGGTATGCAGACATTGTGAATTTGCTGGTATGTGGAGTCTAGCCACCGGAGGCTACTGCTCAGCAAAGAAAGAAGTTGAGATATGATTGCAAGTATTACATATGGGATGAGCTGTGTCTTTTTAAGTAGGGACCGGTTCAAGTGATGAGACGATGCATCCCAGAGAGCCAGATTGCAGAAGTATTGAGGAGTTGTCACTTATCATTGTATGGTGGGCACCACGGAGGCGAGCGGACAGCTCACAAGGTGTTACAGTTAGGTTTCTTTTGTCCTACACTGTTTAGAGATTCTATAGCATACGTAAAAATGTGCAATATATGTCAAAGAACAAGTACAATTGGTGGAAGAAAGGAAATGCCACTGCAGTAGATATTAGAAGTGGAGATTTTTGATGTATGGGGAATAGACTTCATGGGCCCGTTTCCACCATCATTTGGTAATCGTTACATCTTGGTAGCGGTTGACTATGTATCTAAGTGGGTCGAGGCAACAACTTGCTCCAAGAATGACAACAAGGTGGTGACGAAATTTGTGAAAAAGCAAATTTTCACTAGGTTTGCGACACCTCGAGCTATTATCAGTGATGGAGAGGCTCATTTTGTGAATGCGAGTTTCAAGAATTTTCTAGCTAAGAATGGGGTGCGACACAAGGTAGCAACAACGTATCATCCCCAAACTAGTGGACAAGTGGAGGTATCGAACAGAGAGATAAAGCAAATTCTACAGAAGACAGTGAATGCACAATGAATTGATTGGTCAAGAAAACTTGACGATGCATTGTGGGCTTATAGAACTGCATACAAGACACCCATTGGGACTTCTCCGTACAAATTGGTCTATGGAAAGGCATGTCATCTGCCTGTGGAGCTGGAACATCGAGCTTTTTGGGCCGTGAGAAAGTTGAACATGGATTCGGAGCTAGCAGGGAAGAAGAGGCTGATGCAACTCAGCGAACTAGATGAATTTCCATGGCATGCCTATGAAAGTGCCAAATGCTACAAGAAGAAAATGAAGCGGTGGCACGACAGGCATATGGTGCATCGGATCTTTGAGCCGGGGCAGAAAGTGTTATTATTTAATACAAGATTGAAGCTTTTTCCAGGTAAGTTGCGGTCCAAGTGGTCAGGGTCGTTTGAAGTGGTGAGAATGACCCCACACGGGGCAGTGGAGTTGTGGCAAGAAGATAGAAGTGCGACATTTGTGGTGAACGGGCAACGATGTAAGCATTATTAGGGTGAGGACGTTATTCGAGAGAAGACATCTATAACTCTAGAGGATGATTGAGAATGAGTAGTGTCAAGCTGCGACGGTAAATCAGGCATTACATGGGAGGCAACCCGTGAATGTGTTGTAATAGAAGAGTAGAATTATTTGGAAAAAAAAGGAAGAAAACAAAAAAAACAAAGAAAAAGAAAAATAAAAATAGTTGCGTTGCAACCTATGATTTCTAATTAATTTCTTGTGGTGAAATGATTTCAGGTGGAACGGAGGGAAAAAATACAAAAAGCGCAAAGGAAAAAAAATCAAGGTAAGAAAATAAATATTGGCACATGCCAGTGAGCCTGCGCGATGGCTTCGTGTCACGGAGGAGGGCCTCCGCGTTGCCCTCCGTGACACATTGAGGTGTATTCCGCATTTTAAAAAATTTCTAGAATACCTGCGTGATGGCTCCGTGTCACGGAGGCAGTGCTCCACGTTACCCTCCATGACATGTTGAGGGTTATTTCGCGCCGGGTCACCTCGGGTCACCGGGTAACCCGCGTGAAAAACCTCTTTTAAACCCCAATCTCCTTCATTTTTTCCTAGTTTCTCAATTCCTCCGCGACCCACGCCCAAAATCCCCTTCTCCCCCAACGTGACACGGACTTAGTGATCAACTTCCTCTGAATTTTCTTCCATTTCATCGAAGTAAAGGTATGTTCTTTAATTTTTCCTTATCATTGCTCAAATTTTCGATTCTTGAACATGTTTTGTGGTAAAACCTTGCCCTAAGTGAGAAATAAGCTTGAAATCAATTGAGTTATGATTGAATGATGTTCATAGTATCGTTGTGAGTAGATTAACGCAATGATTGCATGTTTTGTTGAAATTCTTGCGAAATTGATAGCTAGGGTTGAGGATTGAATAGGAAGAAGACTAAATGCTTTGAAATGTTGATAAATTGGGTTGTGCATGTTGGGTGAAGTGAAATGTAGTGTGATTGATGTTGAATATGCTGAGTTAGAAGAGGGATTTTCGGGAGAATGCAAATGGAGAATGACATAGGTTGTTGTGAAAAAAATTGCAAAGTGCTAATGATGATGTAATTGAATCGATGGAGAAATTTTTATTCATTGTACAAAGTCTGAGTAGTACAATGTAATTATCCCATCGACTTATATGAATGCACTAAGCATGTTGAAGGCTCAAAAGGGCAAAAGCAGGAATGTCTTGTCGAATTGTGTTGATTGTCGCTTAAGACTAAGTGTGGGTTAATCCAATTAAAACCAACCTTAGTTGTAGCTAATTATGAATTGAATAACATTGAGACTGTATGTTTGAATGTACAGGAACAACGTCAGGCCGACAGGACAAGGGCAAGGGCGCATCCACATCGGGCTCTAGTAGAAAGAGGGTAAGATTAGGAACAGCAATTCCAGCAGCACCAGCGGTTCCCAGAGGTCAACCCAGACAATACGGAACCAGATGGGTGAGTGATGAGGGGAAGAAGTGGTATGCCAAACATAAAGAAACCAAATACTTCCCGGAGTAGCAGATAGCACGGGAACCACTGGCATAGAAATTCCCTCGGATTGTACCCAGGATTGACACCGCTGGGCTTAACTTCATTTTTGAAGAACCCAGGGAGTGCAATCTCCATCTTATCCGGGAGTTCTATGCCAATTGGAACCCGACCTTACGCAGTCACACCATAAAAATCAGAGGACATGTAGTCACATTTGAGCCCCACCACTTGAATACAATCCTAGGGGCGCGGGACACAGACGCTCATGTCTTTCGTCAGCTGAAAATCACTCCACCCTATGCGGACATCAGACGCACCTTATGTGGAGCCCGATCGACAGCCAGGTGGGGTAGGCACAAGGAGAGGGGCTACCATCAGACATTGCCCTATTCTCAGATGAACAGGGAGGCCCGAATTTGGTTGAAGATTGTTTGTTCAGGCCTGATCCCGGGGGTGCACATGATAGATGTCACCCAGGATAGAGTTTGCTTGGTGTATGCCCTGATGAAGGGGTCCGAAATAAATGTTGGGGCGGTGATCATCTCCACCATGAAGAGAGCCTGACTGTATCAGGGGCATAGATACGGGTTCGGTGGTCTGCTTACCATGTTCCTGAGGGGCCACAATATTGAGGTGGAGGCCCTAGATTACATCCCTCAGATCGACAGACGTGCCTTGGATGTCACCAAAATCGAGGCACCTGACACTACTTATGGGCCGGTGCTAACACTAGCCGAGCGACATGCTCGGGATGATCAGTACATGGCCCGCTTGTACTAGATGTAGATGTTGCAGCTGCGCATCGGAGGACGGCCCACAACGGAGGATAAGCTATGGCAGCTTGAGTTGGATTACCCATTCAATGAGAATGCCCGAGCTTTATGTAGAGTGGGGCCCGCATTTGTGGATCCCATAGATGATGACGTACCTACTAATAAGGAGACACGCCGGGAGGACTCAAATGTTGAGTCGGACGAGGATAGTGGGGGCGATTCTGACATGGGGGACGAAGCACTAGCACCTGATGAAGAAGTTGAATACTTCGATTGATCAGAGAGTTTCACCACCCAACCTTTGTGATATTTTAAAATTATGTGAACACTTGGGACAGTGTTCGGCTTAAGTGTGGGGTGGGAGTAGTTAGGTGCTAGCTGTTTTGTTTATGTTTTGTTTATGTTTGTTGTGCTTGTGCTAAATGTGACCTTGACCTGTGTGTTTCATGTTCTGTAATTAATGTTGGTGTTGTAATGAATCTTGAGCTGTTGTTGTGTTACTGTTGTGTATGATGTGTAAATATTTTTCAAATTATATTTTTATCTTTTTCTATCGAAATTTTTTGTTGAAGTCGTAGAAAGCGACTGTTCCCTATGATGGATGGATGACGACCGTCTTAAGGGAAATGTAGTCGATAGGAGTAGTTTTTTTTCTTTTACTTCTTTCTTTTGTTTGTTTTCCAAACGTGTCGCTAATTAATGGTTTAGACTTCTTGTTACGTGTTGTACATTATATTAAGATGCAAAGGTGATTTGTATGAAAGCATGCAAATGTGTTAAACATGTTGAGATACCTAGGCCATAGAATTTGATTCGGTGTGATCTAGGCTTAATAGTGAATTCTTGTAATTAGCTGATTGAAGAGTCTGTGAATATGTCTTGAGTTGAGCATGTGCAATGAGTGTGAGGTGAGGTTTCGATTATTCCATGCTATTGTGAAGTGTCTAGAATTTGCCTGGTGTGTATACTAAATGAAATGAAGGATGTGGATTGTAGGAAAGGATGTAGGCATTTTTTGGAATAAACTGAAAGTTTCTCCCTTATCATACCTACCTTGACTGTTATATCCTAGTTAGCCCCATTGAGCCTTTAGCCTATTCTTTGAGAGGTACAAAACGAGCTTAATCCCTTCTTTTCATTAGCCGTGAATTTGATCCAAAACCCTTATGTACTTAAGAAAAACAATTTTTTCCAAAGTGTAAAGGAGTGAGAAGTGTAAACCAGAAGGAAAGCGGAAGTTGTGAAAGCTAAAGAAAAGGTCAAAGGTGCACTTGTTGAAAATGATCAATTAATAGTAGCGAGTAAGAAAATCCATGAATGAGAAAAAAATAAAGATGCATAACTACTCTTTGCTAGTAAGTCGAGTGTGCTTAAAGAAATGGGAACAAAAACAAAGAATAAAGCTCAAGAATGAGAAGGAGGAAGCAATGCCCGTACTAAAGGTGGGATGTATTGAAAAGCGCTTAGGGAAGCTAGTTGTTATTACTGGTTAGCCCAATATCTACTAGTTCCTTAGCTTACATTACAACCCATTAAGTCCTACTTGATCTTACATCACACGTCCTTATATTAGTGGAGTAAAACACTAGAGGCAAGCTTATGGTTCATGACATGATGCATGTGAATTCTTTGGGAGAGAGAGCAAAATCGTGTTCATTACCCCTACATGTAGTGCTCGAAAAATCTTTTGATGGCAAAAGGGGTAATCCTCTTGTGTTGTGAGGGCACATGCTTAACGAGAGATAAAATTTCGTGTCGGATGTCTTGATCAGTTGATTTGCATGAGTTTGCCAAGATTGAGAATCGATTCTTGAGGTTAGGAGGTCTTAATGTGGTGTACTTCATTTTATTGATGAAACCATGCATGTTTTCTTGATGATTTGCTATCTTAAATAATCTGTATAGTCGTAGCTTGAATGGTAGAGCTAAATTATCTATGCATGGGTTTCAATTGCATGAGATGTGAAAGTATTGTTCGAGGGCGAACAAGGTTTTAAGTGTGGGGTAAGTGATCTTGGGCAGAATTTCATGCCCAAGTGATACTCAAATGCTTCATTTTGACTTGTTTATCTATTATTATGTGTATATTCTCATGTGATTCTTTGATAAATGTGAATTTATACTAACCAACATGATTTGTGTTGTTTTGCAAGTAAAAGAAAATTTTGGAAGCTAATATATATATTGGTGAAGTGTGGGAATGGACTTGGAAGCAAGAAGTGGAAGTTGACAAGGGAAAGTGGCAAAAATAAGGGCTCCGCGATGGCTCCGTGTCACGCTACCATCGCGGAGGCATTGTGCCTGCATGAATTATTTATGTCAAGTTCCTGTGAAGGTGCGCGATAGCACCGTGGCACGGAGGCAAGGCTCCACGATACAAGTCATGCCACATTGAGGTGCAATTACCTGGGAGTCGATTTCCAGTAAGGGTCCACGATATCCCCGTGGCACGGAGGGAGAGCTCCGCGATACACTCCGTGCCACGTTGCTTGTTATTCTGGGAAAAATTCTCAATAGTGTAAATAGCGCACTTAGGTTTTAATTTAAACATTCTGACTTGGTTGAGCAAGAACGTGGGTTCCAGGCAGTTGAGAGGACAAAATTTCTAGGGTTATTCTCTTCCTTTTTCTTTTTAATTTCAATTGCTTGTATGAATTCTACTTATTTGAAGATGTTTAATCCACAAATGAGTGGCTAATTCACCTCTTGCTGAGGTTAAGGATAATTGTAGAGGAATGTAATAAATAATCAATTTAGTTTTCATCTTTTCTTCAATGGTTGTTCTATCAATTCTTGTTTTACTACATTAATGTTTGGCCAATGTTAATGTATATATTAGAAATCCAATTTTGATTTTGTAAGAAAGAAACTGGACAGATGTGAATTGGTAGGATATGATCTTTTCTTAGTTGGGAAAATTGAGAATTGATTTATGTTCAGAATAGAAATATATCTGAAAGTCTTATTAGTCATTATGGAATTGGTTATGTATGGCTAGAGCATGAGATTCTTATATGACAGAAATGTAGAATAAGTTTTCATGATTCTTTAATTGGATAGGATTCGAAATATCCAATCCATTGGCAATTAATTCCTGACTAGCAACCGAAGAGAAGATTGACTGAAGTGCATTAAGAAATTACATTCGTACATGCCTGCCTTGACCTCAGGTTGTTCATTGCTATTGTTCAGACTCAAATTATAATCTTGACTTGGATTCTTATTACTTAGTGACCTTAACTCATAAAACATTATTTATTTGGTTGTCTGCATTCATAGAGATATCGTTCACTGACGCTTAAGTTAATTAATACCGTAGTTCAGTCCTTGTGGGATCGATACTTGGCTTGAAATAAATCCACTTTACTACTTGTACGACCACGTGCACTTGCGTGTAGTTTTGGATCGAACAGTTTGTTAGTCTAATGAATGGAAAATTTCCCCATCTTTCTCTCCAGCTCGTGGATGGATTTCTGCATCTCAGTAACCACCTGAGTCTACTAAACCATCCACTACTTCTTTGTCTCCTAAAGTGAACTGCCAGGCTACTGGCCCTGAGGTCTTGGATAGGTGTTCTGGAGCCTTTAGAAATTCTGATTCCCTCCCTATAAGGGATTGACTTTATTCTTGTACCCCTAGTTATAGATGTTACCCGCAAAACCTCCACCATGACCTTGTTGTTCCACAAAAATGTAGATTCTAGGTTAAGTGGACAACCTGAATAAGCGTGGCCTTCTCCACACACCTCACATGATGGTGGTGGAGTCTAGAGCTGGTGGACCTGCTGAACCTAACTTCCTGCTAGTGTGATCACAAGTTTGCTAATCACATTCACCAGCTAACTTATATCTACTCTAACTGCCGCCATACAATCTACCTCGAGCTTTCCTGGCACCTTGGTTGCTGTAAATCCTTTGCTTATGTCCTGATAGTCCTGACTCCCCTCTAAAATGAGGTTCAAAAGAGTTTCTATATCATTATAGCTCTTGGACAGAATTTATCCTTGTGCGGTGGCGTCAAGCAAGATCTTTGACTCCAGCTTCAGTCTTTCTATAAAGTTGTGCTCAATAATCTCATTTGGCTACATGTGGTGTAGGAAATCTCTCAAGTAGCCCTTATATCATTCCCAAGCCTAAGCTAAGGTTTCACCATCTCTCTGGTCAAAACCAGAGATCTTCCCTCTTTACATTTTTGTCCTACTTGAAGAGAAGAACCTGTTGATCAACTTGTTGGAATGAACCTCCCAAGTAGTAATGGAACCTGCTGGTTCATTTTGAAGCTTCTCCTTGGCCTCACCAATTAACGAGAATGGAAACAACATGAGCTTTACCTACTTATCTGATACATTCTGATAGTGAAAGTTCTCACTCATCTCCACAAACGTCATCAAATGCTTGTGGGGATCCTAATGCGGCTTTCCATAATATTGGAAAGTATTTTGGACCAACCATACAGTCCCTTGCTTAACTTGAAGTTCCCAGTGACTGTCACCTTAATGATCACTTTAAAAGAGTTCTCCAAGTTCGGCCTAGAAAAAATTCAACACTAGAACCCTCTCCTGGTTGGTGCCCTGTGCCTGCTTGTTATTCTCCATAGTTAACCTTTGAAAGTTTCTCTCAATTTTAGGATCAAAAGAAGCCAAAAGTGGTTCTTGACTTCTCATATTTGGCATACATTGAGCACACAACCCGTGTAAACTTCAAAAACAAACAAAGAAAAATGTAAAATATAGAATAGCAGAATAAAACTTCTAAGCTATAGGCAATCAATCAATCGTTTAGTTCTCGACGATGGCGCCAAAAACTTGATGTCACCCAAGCGCACATGGTCGCCAAATAATTTAGGACGGTGAAGTCCCGAGTATCAATCCCTAAGAGACTTGTCAGATTAATCATTTAAGGTTATTTCTTTATTTTGCTATTCCAAAAAACAAGATAATTGAGGATTGGTTTGGTTAGTTAAACTACCAAACTTGAAATGTAATAATTAACTAAAGAACTAAGATTGTTGTAAACTTGTTTGCACTTCAAATGATGATGAAAATCTAGGTAATTGATACTTTTGTTTCAGGTTGTGTTTTCAATACGTGATTACGCTAGATTGATTGCTCCTAAGGTTGTTACATGCAAGTTACCATCCGATTTCTTTCCACTCTATCGAGCATCCAAGAACTATCTCATGAACCCTAATGCCTAAATCCCCACGATCGCTGGAGATACATGAAATGATGGTTATGCATACTTGTATTTCAATTAAATAGGGTTGAAGGGTATATTACTATCCTCAACAGCAACTTCTAACCTTCAACCAATGGGCCAATAGATCTTCAAATTCCTATTTTACATTTACTTTTAACCCTTTCGATTCTCTTTCCCAAGTTACAAAAAAGCAAACAGATTTACTCACAAGGTGATCAGTCTGGAGAATAAACAATTAAAATAAGTAAATATAAACAACCTTTAACGAATAATCAAAACTAGCATTAATTAGTCTTTCAAATGTCAACCATCAACTATGGCCAAAACCCTAGAATGGGCATTTAGCCACTCATAGACAAGCGGAAAAACAAAGACATAGTCATCACTCAACATAAAAAAATAAAGAAAAGCAGAAACCTAAGTATGAACTTGCCTCTCCTCCAAAAGCTACTTTTACGACCTTCTGTGATCAAACAAAATGATGAATAATATGTTAAAAATTTCCTGGATGTTGCATTTATAGGTGAAACTTCAAATGACACCTTTGCCCTCAAGTATTTAGCTCTAAAATCAGCACAAATCCATTCAGGAAGTGTATGGCTCACCACCCCATGTTTAGCCCCAAGTCTAGCTTAATTTTTCTGTGACGTCTAGCTCCGGGCGCCCCACTCCAACTATAGCACGAAGGACATAGCCAAATTTCTGCATTTTTGAGACCCTATGGCGCCGAAATCCATCTGTAGCACCAAATTGTTAGTCAACTTTCTAAGCCTTAGAGACCCTCTGGTGTCCCACTTCATCCATAGCACCAGAATATTGGGAAAATTTCCTAAGTCTAAAATGCTTCTGGGGCTCTGAAGTGTTGTGAGTTGACAGCACTTTCGATGATTAAAACTGAAAAAATAGCATGGAATTAGGTATATTTATACGGATATGAGGCACTTTTAATTTGATTTTAGGGAAAATAAGTGTTGGAGCAAAGATGTGCACAAGAAGCATTAAAATGCAGAAAATCAACCAAAGTACAAGTCTCAGTACGAGTCGTACCTTGATTTTATGAGCCGTACTAAGAACCTTGATGAAAGTTAGAAGGATAAAGTGCGAAGAAGGCAACACACGACTCTTTGTACAAGCCGTAACTGGAGTCGTGGAATTATCCAAAGGAAATTGCACAAAGGCATACTCTTGGTACGAATGGACTCACGAATCATAGCATCAATGTATAAACCATACCTGGAACCTTGGTGAAGTTCAAAAGATTCTTCAATACTTGGAAGAACTTCAGGCAGTACAGATAGTACGAGTCATAGGAAGAAGGTACAAGTCATACCATAACACTTGTGGAGAATTTCAAAAGATGTCAGAGTTCTCAAGGCCAAAACACAAAAGAATTGTACGACTCGTAGGACGAAGGTAGGAGTTGTACCTATCTGCCAACACTTAACCGAATCTGCAGCAGCTAAGGACTTAGGAGAAACAGGTATGACCTGCACAATCCTGCTACGGGTCATAGGTCCAGTCATGACACAGTCGACACCAGATATGGAATATTCCCTATTAGCTCAGGAAAATGTTTCTAATGTCTGTATAAAGAGATTTTATGTTTCATTATAGTTAGAGAAGGACAAAATCAAGTTTGTAGATGTGTGAAGAATTATTATTGTGAATTTTTATCAAGTTTTGAGGAGCAATTCTTCGGATCAAATTCTTGATTTCATCCATTGTTCTTGAGATTGTACTTTGATATTCAAATATGCTTTTCTTCTAATTGTTGTTGTAAGTATTCACTTATGTGTTTGTCTATGAATGCAAAGTGTAATCTTACAACCATGAGAGGCTAAAACCTCCACAACTAGGGGTTGTGGGAACCATGGTGGATTAACGAACTAGGGTTTCACAAAAGTGATTCGAAACCAATGTGAAAAGCTTGTATTGTATTCTCTTCATCTTTAAACGTTTCTTAATAGTGTAGAATGTTAGGACTTGCCCGAATTTTTTACTTGCTTGAACCTAGAGAAGTAGATATTAGGAAAAGAGAATTACAACAAAGCCTTGGTCTTTATAATCATTGCACTAACTTGAGCTATGGTCATAGGACAGTTAAACTTGAAACATATTGATAATGGTTAGTTTGAAATCGCTCATGAGACCTAACCCGGTTATTGAATAAAGTCATCTAATAGAGACGAACCAGTCGTTTGGATGAACCCTAGTTATAAGTTCTACACGTAAGCATTGGATTGATCACGTATATATACTCGACGTAGTTATGAACCTATGGGGAACTGTAACACCCCAAAACCATCCTAGTCCAAACTCAGACATTTCATGAAAAATCAAGGGAAACTAGAAAATTTTGTCCTAGAACGATCGAGACAATGAGTCATTCTCAACAACAACAACCCATTGTCTGGGTCATTGTCAGCCATGTCAGTTGTCCTTTAGGGACCAACAGGACATGGAATGACCCATTGTGAGGAACAACAAGTCATCCTGTCCCTCATTTCTTTCCCAAATAAGAAACTAGTGAACCCCTCTCCAGGAACCCATGAGTCAAATGACGAGTCGTTGTTTGATATAACAACTTGTGATGTGACTCGTTAGTTGGGGCTCCAAGGTGTTGTCAATAAACTCTTATAGTGACAAAGAGTGGCAACAACGATCCATTGTATCATACAACAAGTTGTTGTGTCCACCGATGGTGAAAAGTCCCAGAATCCTTCAGGATTCTAGTAGCCAGGATGAGAATAGACAAAAACTCGTTGGATCATCCAATGAGTCATGGTGTCACCCTTTAGAGAAGGGGGTTCATTATTTTGTTCAAGTCCCTGCTAGTGGCCACGAGAGGTACCACCGACCCTTTGGTTCGTCCAACGATTTGTGGTCCCCCTCATTGCCAATTTCCAGTGAACCAAATTCTAGTCCTGGAAAACGGTTGTTCCCAACGAGTCGCGGTGTCAACAAACGACTCGTTGTGTGACCCGTTGGGTCGTATCGGGTAGTTTTTCAGATTTTCTTTCAAGCGTATTTTAGTAACTTTCCATCTTTTAATCCCTAAACTGTGTCGTTTTGGCCACGTTTAGGAGAGAATTTAAGTAGTGATCAACGTATTCCTCTCATTCCTCTCTCAACAATTAGACGCAGTATGAAGAAATTACAGATAGACTTCTCAGGGCAAATCTAGGGCCTTCAATTCTTCCTCTCAAATTCTCTGGATCCTTTCCACGAAATTCGTCACCAGGTATGTGGAAATTCAACAAGGGGATTGTTCTTCCCTTGTGTCCCAAAAACCTTTCATAATTTCTTTGTAGTTCTAGCCTTGAAGTTCACTGTTAGGGTTCAATTGTCAGTAAATTATGAAATTCCTTACTGTTATAATTCTATTTAGTATTGAGGGTTGTTGTTAGTGATAATTTTGGTCATTATCTCCTTACATGGATTATTATGATTTTATCCCTAGTTCTTGAAGGCAGTAATTTTGGTCTTGCATAGTTGATTAGACAGTTGTTGCTTGACTCTATCAATGTATCTTCCAGCAATGTCAGTTGATCAGTTTGACTATAGTTAGTTCTTAAGGTGCTAGTAATACCTCCCAATTATCAGTTATCAATTAGTTCTTTAAAAAGTTACAATGCTTCCAGCTAAACAGCTCTAACCAGTCGGAGAACAAGCAGTATCAGTTTCAGTTTGTTCTCTAGACGGCTATGACGCTTCTACGTAAGAAGCTCTATCCAGTCTTAGCATACTAGTTATAGTTATCCGGTCTGATAAGACTCTCAAGATAGTTCGAGGTAAGTATTCTGACTTAGTCTTGGGCCCCAGCTTCAAGCTATCAGCTTAGTAGTCAGACTAGGACTATTCAGTGGGTATAGGACTAGCTCCGAGCGAACTGGGGTTCCAACACACCCAGGTTCCCAGAACTATATTACCACTGTAGTTTATTTAGCCCAAATAGGCCCAGACAGTGATCTCACATTTCATGCCTTTATACCTTGGCAAGGTATATATGTCTTATCGATGGGGCATAAACATTGAACTCCATGTTTAGCTCACATGTTTATATATTGTTTATAGACTCTCCTACTTCTCAGTAAAGTTTCAGTTCAGTTCAGATCAGTTTAGCTCAGCTCAGTATCTCAATTTCAGGACATGTGTATGACCATCAGCTAGGGTCATTTTCAATAATATCAGTTATAGTTCATTTTTACCAGATTATAGTATTTCAGTTTTCATTTCATGTTATTACAGTTCAGCTACTTATTCTTTCATGGTTATTGTATCTCTCACTTACTCAGTACGTTCGAAGTACTGACGCATACTTTCCATGTCGTATCATGTTATAATACAAGCGCAGGTTCTCAGTCCTAAAATCGTTCGTAGTTTTCCTCAGACATTATCAGCAACAGTGTTTGGTGAGTCCTCATCTTCCAATGACAATATTTGTTTTCAGGTAGTTCTTATTTAGACAGATTTTAGAGTTAGCTTTGGTCTTATCCCAGCAACTCATCAGTTAGTAGTGGGCTTTTAGATAATTATGCAGTATTGTTTCTTTGATATATTGACTCTTGTCAAAATAGTATTTTATTGAATGATTGTATTTTTAAAGTTTTCACTTATGTTTGCTCAGTTTACCAGTGTAATGATAGACCATGGGTTACCTTGGGGTTACTTGTGGCACCAAGTGCAATGTCTCGGCCAAGGTTTAGGCTCAGGTCGTGATAGGAACACTTACCCTAGTTGTTTCTGAATCTTGATTCAAATCACAAATATAATATTTCTTTAAAACCCCGCAATTTGGAGATTACTCACCAACAAGTTCAATTGTCGGCATCAGTCTAGATCTTACCGTATTCCCTGTGGGTTCAACCCCAACCTCTTCGTTGGGTTCTTTATTGTCAATGACTACTTCATACTTTGTCGGGAAGTGTGAGTTTGAGCATCAACAAAAAGTGGTGTCGTTGTGGGGGAATACAGCTAAGATTAGTTTTCTTGTTTGTATTTGACTTGTGGTTGTTATTTCCCCATTTACTTTTTCTTTGTTTTTCTTTTGTGATTCATTTAGGCCAACACCAAGGGAGCTACATTTGCAAACACCTAGATGGAACACAACAAGCTGCTAGTGCCCATGGAAGAGATGATGAATATTCACACACTAGCAGTTGTCTTGATGAACTATGACGGAGATGGGGTACCGGGGTATGCAGAGCTGGTGAATGCCCTAGAGGCAATGGGGTCATATAACTTCAGACCAAAGAAGTTAGACCTTGATTTGAAGAACCATTCAACACCACCAGCAAAACCATCAGTAAAGGTACCACCAGTCCTTAAACTGAAGGCACTGCCTCCCCATCTCAAATATGCATTCTTTGGTGAAGACAACACTTTGCCAGTGATTATTGCAACAGATTTGAAAGGATGGCAAGTAGAATATTTGGTCACAGTATTAAAAAGGCACAAATAGGCAATTTGTTGGACCATAGTTGATAACATCGGGATCCCTCCAGGAATATATACTCACAAGATACAACTTGAGCCAAACTGCAGACCGAGTATATAGCATCAGCGATGCCTGAACCCACCAATGCAAGAAGTAGTGAAAACGGAGATTATCAAATGGATAGATGCTAGTGTATTCTAGCCCATTACGGATAGCAAGTGGGTAAGTACGATATAGTGTGTTCCAAAGAAGGTGGGATTACAGTGATACCCAATGAGAAGAATGAGCTGACACCAACACGACTAGTCAGCGGATGGCATATATACATGGATTACAGAAATCTCAACCACTGGACCCAGAAGGACCACTAGCCAGTGCCATTCATGGATCAGATGCTTGACAGATTGGCAGGTATAGGCTAGTACTGTTTTCATGATGGCCACTCGAAGTATAATCAGATCACTATAGCCTCAGAAGATCAACAGAAGACTACCTTTACCTACCCGTATGGAACATTTGCTTCAGAGAATTCCATTTGGATTATCCAATGCACCGACCACATTCCAACACTGTATGATATCGATATTCTTAGATATGGTGGAGGACAACATCGAAGTATTCATGGACGACTTCTCAATTGTGGGTGACTTATTCGAATCTTCCCTCAAACACTTGGGAAAAGTTTTGAATTGATTTGAAGAAATTAATATAGTCCTAAATTGGGAAAAATGTCATTTTATGGTAAAGGAAGGATTATTTATGGGTCACAAAAACTCTAGAAAAGGGATTGAGGTGGACAAGGCAAAGATTGAAGTTATCGCAGGTTTTCCACCACCTACTGTCGTAAAAGGGGGTAAGAAGCTTTTTAGGGCTATGCAGGATTTTGTAGACGGTTTATCAATGACTTTTCAAAGATAGCACAACCATTGTGAAAATTGCTTGAGAAGGAGGTAAACTTCTTATTTGATGAGGCATGTTTAAAGGCTTTTGTGTGCTTGAAAGAGAAACTCACCACTGCTCCTATTATCATAGATCCAAATTGGTCTCTTCCACTTGAAGTGATTTGTGATGCTAGCACGGGCTCTCTCGGTGATTTCTTGGGCCAACAGAGAGCAATGATTTTCCATCCTATCTACTACGCTAGTAAAACACTCAACACAGCCCAAAAGAACTATATTGTAAGAGAATAGGAGCTGCTAGTAGTGGTCTTTACATTGGAGAAGTTTCAAGCATGCTTGCTTGTAACTAAGGTGATCGTCCATACTGCCCATGCCGTTTTGAGATACCTGATGTCTTAAAAGGATGCTAAACCCAGGTTGATTAGGTGGGTGTTGTTTCTTCAAGAATTGTACTTTGAGTTCAAAGATTAGAAAGGAACTGAAAATCAGGTAGTTGATCACTTATCTAGACTCGAGTTTTAGGCTAGGGAAAGAGAGGAGATTGATATTGATGATGCTTTCCCAGACAAGCAGGTACTAGTTGAATCTCAGGACTTGATTCCCTAGTTCGCTGACTTTGCAAATTATTTGGTTAGCGACATGATCCCAGTAGATATATCTCCCCAATAGGAGAAGAAGTTCTTATTTAATGCCCGAAGATACTATTGGGATGAACTATACTTATTTAGCATTTGTGCAGATGGGATCATTCAAAGGTGTGTGCCAGAGGTAGAAATGTTGAGCATTCTAGAGGGTTGTCACTCATCCCTAGTTGGGGGTCATCAAGTGGTATCCGAACTATACCCAAAATCCTGCAATGCAGGTATTACTGGCCCTCCATTCACCAAGATGCCTATGATTATGCCAAGGCATGTGATCAATGTCAAAGACAAGGTGGCATTACTCATAAGCATGAGTTACCATTGACCCTATTCTAGAAGTTGGGTTATTTGATGTATGGGGTATATATTTCATGGGCCCATTTTTTAGCTCATACGTAATGAAATACATCTAAGTGGCAATGGATTATGTATCCAAATGGGTGGAGGCTATTGAACTACCTAACAATGAAGGCAAAGGTGTGACAACATTTCTGCAGAAGCACATATTCGCTAGATTTGGACTCCTAGAGCAATCATCAGTGATGGTGGATGACACTTTTATAACCACATCTTTAGAACCCTGTTGGAGAAATATGGTGTCAAGCATAAGGTGTCAAAACCTTACCATCCTCATTCAAGTGGGTAGGTAGAAGTTTCAAACAGGGAGGTAAAGACCATTCTCGCCAAAAAAGTGAATACTAATTTGACAAATTGGTCTAGGAAGCTCGATGATGCGCTGTGGGCTTATCGAATATCTTATAAGACCCCCATTGGTTCATCTCCAATCAGCTGGTATATGGCAAATCATGTCATTTACAAGTCGAATTAGAGCATAAGGTTCTATGGCTCTGAAAAGCTGAATTTAAAGTGGAATAAAGGAACCAAGTTGAGACTTGATGTCACACCCCGCCTTGGGGGGTATGACTGGCACCTGGTGCCCTACAAGGAACTAAACTGCTGGACTGGTAAGCCTAGGCACATCTAGTGCCTGGCTGGCTCTAACTCACATTTCTGGAAACAAAGGGCTATATAATGGCTGTAAACACAGCCCCCGGCCCATTGGCCTATAGTCTCCTGCACCTGTAACAACAGCTGACCAGAACCTGCAACTATGGGGAAACCTATGCGGGCCGACAAGGCCACCATGCTGTCTAGTTATCTGCAACTCAGCAATAAAATACTAGAAGGCTACGTGACCGGCAAGGTCACCACTACTATCAAACTTATGGCCCCACACGGCCAACATGAAAGAAACACAAATACTAATAGCTAACAACTGCACGGCCTCACACGACCGGCTCATCTGACCACAGGGAAATATACAGACTGCAAGCCTCTAGTAATAGCAATAGGAATGATCGGGACAGGGCCCCGACCTACCCGTACTGTACAACAAAAGAAACTGAAATACACCTCTGGAATTCAGTCTCCGAATGACAGGAGATGAATACTCGATCGCTGACAGGAATCACGTGGTATCGCCTGCTCGTCTACGAGTACCTGCAGGCAAGTAATGCAGCGCCCCACCGGGCGTCAGTACCGCTGGTACTGAGTATGTAAAGCAACAACTGAAAGAAATATCTGAGAAATAATGATATAACTGATGAAACTGAAATAGAAAGGAATGAATTAACTGTCTGATAATGTATGCCATACCTTTTCTTAATTACATTGGAAGGAGTAGGAATCGTACCTGAGAATTTATCGTGCTACTGTCGATCTACTCGTATCTACTGTAACAGGGTGTAACACATCATAACATAACATAGCACACACAAACCTTACCCGGCCCCCATAAGCCGGGAGGTACAACCAGCACAGAATCTATACCCCTACCCCGGTCATCCCATCTCCTATAAACCCCGTAAGCATCCTGCCGGTCCCCTGGGTATGCACTTGGGCTCGCTGAGCCCCTGACTATAACTGCATCTAAGTCCGAAGGACTCCTGAATCAACACCCTGGGCATACCCGCTCGACGGGGGTATATAAAAGCCGACCAAGGCAAAATATGGGGAAACTGGCATCTCTTCTTCGTCCCCTGTGGGACGGCATGCCACTTCCGTAGAGCGACGTATCCTCGCCCTCTGGCGGACGAGTCGATACAGCTATCAACCCTGGGGCGGTCATGAATGCTAGGTAGTCCAACCCCAAACAATACAACGGTCTCAACTAATAATACTGTCTGTATATCTCACATACTGAGGCTAATAAGGTAAAGTATCATATATATTACATGCTGAACTGATGATAGTAATCTGTACGTAATTAATACGTACTGAGACTGGTAAATATGTATATATAAATATAGTCTCCTGTCAGGCTGTACTGGGGCACACGCTATACAAGATAGTGTTTCTGCTGCAACCTATGTTGTATACTGAGTTTCTGTATTAACATGATTTACTATTCCTAACATGCGTTCTAAACTTTATTTTGTCCTGCCATTCTATTCCTAAGGTGCTTTACAGATATTGCATCGCTTTACGGGGTTTCAACTGAATACAATAATGTCCTAACATTCTGTGTCACATCACCTACTGAGCATGCTGTGCAGTTCTTAACACTTATATTAGAATCTATATCGTGTTAGCAAATCTCACATTGATCATAACATAACGTTTCTAGTATCATACCATCATTCATAGTAAACATCATACATGGCCTCTGAATAGTCTACTGGCCTTTAAATTACTGTACTGTACCAAGATTATTAACTTGCCGAGGGAACTAGCTTTACATACCTCATTCTTGAACTATTCGTCCGTCGGACGAGGCTCGGCCGGTACTTCAACTATTTTCTCCCAACTGCATTCATAAATACATCAATTAATACTAAATACAGCTTTATTATAAAGAACAACGCTACTTTCGATATAGTTTATAGCCTAAACTTAGGCTTATCAAAAGATGGTCGAAAACTCGCTATTTTTCAGCGGTCCAGAAGGGAGAAATATTCACTTCTCAGCTAGGAACACATAGACACTAATTTAGAGCAATTCCACTTACCTTAGCTCGGTGGCTCGATGATTCGTCGGCCGTATTTCACGAAACTGAATCCGTAGGAATGCTCCCTATTGCTAAATACTCCCGTATCTGGAGTTAATTTGAGTTTGGGCAGCGTTTAGCAGCGTAACCGGTCGAAAATTATAATCCCTCCTTCGTCCCTTTTTCCTTTCCTGCGGGTATGCTCTGTTTTCTAGAAATTTTGTAAGTTAATAATGAATTAAAACCGAAGTGGGGCTTTATATACTTGGGCCTGGACAAGGCCAACGTGTCACGGAGCCAACGCGGAGGCTCCTCCTCTGTGACACGCTGCCATCGCGGAGGGGTTCTGCCTCGGCTCCTTCCGCGATGGTTCGATAGGTTTCTCGTCTGATCTTTTCCCGGGCATTTCTCCAGCACGTATGGCCTTCAAATATGCTTAACCAACGTGCGAATAGGTTATCTAGGTGCCGGGAATTCGACGGGGTACAACATTCTCCCCCCCTTAAGAACATTCGTCCTCGAATGTACATTGTTATCTAGAGGACTACTTTCTTACTTTCTAGAAAAATTTCGGCAGAGTTTCCCCTGTAATATGGACTATAGCAAAAACCTGAAATGCAGAAAAGTCCAACACCGGCACTGCACATAATATTCTAGGATCCACTGGATAACTAGATATCAATCTTTCTTTATCA
Source organism: Datura wrightii (assembly GCA_035772735.1). Lineage (NCBI taxonomy): Eukaryota > Viridiplantae > Streptophyta > Magnoliopsida > Solanales > Solanaceae > Datura > Datura wrightii. The sequence goes on along the minus strand of JASDFA010000018.1, from coordinate 163,365,747 downwards.
TTTACAGGCATACAACCATAAGGTACTGCATAAGTAATAACACGGACATACCTGTCGCTTGACTAGGCCTGAAATAGGTGAGGGTATCTGGTTTTCATATCTTCTTCAGCTTCCCAAGTCATTTCCTCACGGTTCCTGTTACACTACAATACTTTGACAGATGTAATATCTTTAGTCCTCAACCTGTGAATCTGTCTGTCTAAGATAGCTGCGGGAACTTCTTCATATGCTAACTCTTCTGTGACCTGGACATCCTGAACTGGAATTACTGTAGAAGGGTCTCCTATAAATTTCCTTAACATAGAGACATGAAATACTGGGTGAACAGATGCTAACTCTGGAGGCAAGTTTAATTCGTATGCAACTCGGCCTATTCTTCGCCGAATCTTGTTACCCCTTTCATCGAAGATACTTTCAGATATACCCAGTCATTTACCGCAAATTCTATATTTCTGCGCCGCATATCTGCATAGGACTTCTGGCGGCTTTGAGCAGTTAGTAGACGTTCTCGGATAAGCTTTATCTTTTCCTCTGACTGCCGAACAATGTCTGGGCCAACCAATGCTGATTCTCCTATTTCCAACCAACCCACCGGCGATCTACATTCTCGCTCATGTAATGCCTCGAAAGGTGCCATATGGATAGGCTCGCAACATGTCTTCGAGCGCCTGAATTGTGTGCTCGGCCTGCCTATCTGTCTGAGGATGGAATGCTGTGCTCAAATTAATCTGCGTTCCCAACCCTTTATGGAACGACTGCCAGAATCTGGCTGTAAACTGTGCTCCTCTGTCTGAAACAATGGATACTGGTATTCCATGTAATCTGACTATCTTTATGATATACAACTTAGCATAATCTTCGGCCGAGATAGTAGTTTTTACTGGAAAGAAATGAACTGATGATTTTGTCATCATCATCATCATCATCATCAATCGCTTCTCATTTCCGGAGAGGTACAGCTATGTCCTGGGTCAAACCGCCTGGTTTCTGATGTTCTGCTTTTACCTGTTGGCAGTTAGGACATTGGGCTACAAATTCAGCAATTTCTCTTTTCATACCTGGCCACCAATAGTTTTCTTTGATATCATGGCACATTTTTGTCGCGTCTGGGTGGAGAGAATAGTGGGCGTAATGCGCCTCGCTCATAAGCTGCTGGCGATGCCCCAAAATATCTGGAACACAATTGCGGCCTTTATATCGCAACACTTTATCCCCGGTTATCTGAAAATATGTCACCTCTCCTTACTGAACCTTATGTTCAAATTGAACCTGGCTAGGGTTTCTATACTGCCGTTCCTTTACTTCCACCACTAACGACAACACTGCGACATTCTGTATTATCGCTCTGTAATTTTTTTATTTCTGCTATGTGACCGGCTAAACCGGCTAACTAGTGTAATTCTCGGATCTATTCTCGTTGTTCAGGCTGCAAGTATGCCAACTCCCCATAGATTTACGGCTAAGGGCATCTGCTACCATATTAGCCTTTCCTGGGTGATACAAAATTTTCACTCTTTAAGGCATAAACTACTTGCAGCTAACTCCAGGTCATGGGTAAGATAATTCTTTTTCACGTTTCTTCAACTGCCTGAAAGCATAAGCTATTACTTTACCATGCTGCATCAACCCTCTGTATCTTCTGGCGATACTAACACTAGAGCTAATGTTAACCTGACTTTTAACTCTTGGAAGTTCTGCTCACACGCCTCAGCCTACTGGAACTTTACTGCCTTCTGTGTCAATTTAGTCAGAGGTACTGCTAAAGTGGAAAATCCTTCCACAAACCCTCCGCAGTACCCGGCTAACCGCCGGGATTGCGTACTTCGATCGGAGTGGTAGGTCTAGGCTATGTCTTCACTACTTCGATTTTCTGTGTGTCTATCTGTACACCAGCCTCCGACACAGTGTGACCAAAAGGCTACTAAACTCAACCAAAATTCACATTTACAAAAAACAAAAAAAAACAATTGACATATAACTGACGGTCATACTGGTTTATTATACCGGAGAATCTGACAAATAATCTACCGTTATAGCTAGAGCTTATCTGGCCTCCTGGCTGCATGCTAAGGCTACTTGTTGCTAAGGTAACCTTGAATGAATATCTGCACACCATGTGCCCGTATTTGATCAGGGGGTCCTGATATTGATCATGACCTCTAATGACCTAGCTGCATAACCTTTAAATAACTGAATAGTCGGGTTGAAAGACCCGAATGTGGCAGTAGTCTAACAATACTCTAACTGTTCTACTTGAGTGCTTATAGTTCGTGCGTAACCGCAGACTCGTGGGCATCTAATTGCTCTGTTATTTTACTTAAACCACTGTAAGACTGGGCTTAATCAACTTACTCCCAGGCGATCAATCTCTAGATCTTCACGGGGAGTCTACTGATCCCCTGGTCTTAATAAACACTGTGCTAGCATGGTACTATCAATTTCTTACACCTTGTGTGTATCCACTTGGATTTATACTGCTATTCTGGGGAATTCTCGGTCTTATGGGCTATTCTGTAAATACTGGCCTTCTGCTAGGGCTCTGTATCTGAATATCTTACGAAACTCAGCTGAAGTACTAGTCTGTCACTGACTACTGATGTGGACCCTTCCTTGGGGTACCCACGGGTATTCTGACTGGGACGGCCGGCTGACTTACGGGGTGTTCCACATAATAACTGCTAGGTTGGTTAAGGCCGACTCTCACCCACAAGGCTGGGGAAAATGACGTACGACCACTTAACATACTAGAACAATTCGGTATTGCTAATCTCTGAAATTTGCCTATTCGGCCTCTAATCCTGGTTCTAGCACATACACTACTGTTACCGATCTTCAAGGACGCCTCCCTGCTAATGCAGGCGCCAGCTGGTCGGTAGACCGTCTAACTGCGCCCTTTCTCTTCTTCTTTTCTTTCTTTCTTCTCCCTCTTTCCTCCCTTTTTTTTTGGCAAGGGGGGGGGGTGTCCTGTAATGCAATTTGTATATTCTTTCTATTACTAATTCGTATCGGTGATTATACCCCTTAGGCAACTACTCACAGCATACCTATTATCTGTATATGTATATATATCAATAGCTACGTACAATATGTACTGAGTTCTGCGATAATACATAATCTCTGACATGCTCTGCTGAATCTCATATCGTACATGATACATTGCTTCTTACGGCCTAATAATATCTCCTGCCCTGACTTATCTTTTCATTGCATTGTCACCCCATTCTGAAAGTAACAAACATAGACATCTTAGTTATCGTCTGCTGTTTGAAATTCGCCACTCTTGCGATATGGGGTCAACGTTCGAATCTTGTGGCCTTACTTGGCTTATATTAAGAGCCCATGACTGTCTGCTGGACCTCATCTCTAGGCCACACTAGAGTAAATTCGCTATATCGGCAATTTCTCAACTTCCCCATAAGTGAACATGCTGCAGTATTCTGGACTGCAATCTTACTGTCAGCCCGAGGCTTAATCCTTAATATGATATTGCATCAATCCGGGGGTAAATTCTAACTTCCCCACAAGATCTGACATTCCTGCTTCTACCTCTCATCTTGCTTAAGCTGAACTCTGGGGTTCAAGGTACCTGCTCTTCATTATTAATAAGATTACTGGTCAAGTATCAGTTCATAGTTTCCCTGGCTTACAATCAGACCTACCTGATTCACGTGACCTCTTACCCTTTCGATATCACAACTAAATCATAACTATAATCTTACAGGTATGTCTTGCTATCTGTTAGCATATATGGCGGACTTGGCCTTTTTCTGACTCAAACTTGACTATTATTAGGCATTCATCCCTAGCAGGTCTTTTACCCCTACTTCGAGTAAGCTAACAGTCTTGCTTGCTCTTCTGACTTATTACCGTGTGGGTCTGCACAACTTACATAATCATAAGGGCTCCTTATACTTCCTAATACTTACTAGAATCAATCAGCCCATCTTTACTTACTGCTTGATTTGGCAACCCCATCTCAAGTCTTATGCCCCTTTACTATATTGGCATCAAAATCAGGACGTAGGAATAGCCCTTTTCTTATTGCAACAAACAAAAGCATTTAACTGTACCATATCCGAAAAGATGTATTTGGGATTCCTGCATTTCCCTCTCTTTTTCATACTTACCTGGTGGTCTGACCTTGTCTATAATCTTAATCAGATCTTATATAACTAATAAGTAAATCAACTCATATGTACATTATACTTCTGACTTCCTATTCTGACGTTATCAACGTATACTGGGAATAATGCCTATAAAGGTATCACGCTGGGAGGTCTCTGATACCCCCTCCTGCTGCTGTAGTTATCATGTAACTGGCTGATGCTCTCTTCCGTTGCTATCTCTGATCTTCTGCCTGTGATAGGGTAATGCTGATCTGCCTTTGTATCTGTAATCAAAGAATACGGTAAGTTCTTAGGGACTCAACCCTATACTGTACCGCTCTAAAGCACGACTGACTGAGAAGGAAGGGTAACCATCATATCATGCCTCGCAGCCTCCTGCCTATAGTATGTGGTGCACAACACATCCATAGACAAGACTCTACTTAGCACGGCTTGCAGACTCCCTGGGATACGACCTGCTCTGATACCAAGTTTGTCACACCCCGCCTTGGGGGTATGACTGGCACCTGGTGCCCTACAAGGAACTAAACTGCTGGACTGGTAAGCCTGGGCACATCTAGTGCCTGGCTGGCTCTAACTCACATTTCTGGAAACAAAGGGCTATATAACGGTTGTAAACACAGCCCCCGGCCCATTGGCCTATAGTCTCCTGCACCTGTAACAACAGCTGACCAGAACCTGCAACTATAGGGAAACCTATGCGGGCCGACAAGGCCACCATGCTGTCTAGTTATCTGCAACTCAGCAATAAAATACTAGAAGGCTACGTGACCGGCAAGGTCACCACTACGGTCAAACTTATGGCCCCACACGGCCAACATGAAAGAAACAAAAATACTAATAGCTAACAACTGCATGGCCTCACACGACCGGCTCATCTGACCACAGGAAAATATACAGACTGCAAGCCTCTAGGAATAGCAATAGGAATGATCGGGACAGGGCCCCGACCTACCCGTACTGTACAACAAAAGAAACTGAAATACACCTCTGGAATTCAGTCTCCGAATGACAGGAGCTGAATACTCGATCGCTGACAGGAATCACGTTGTATCGCCTGCTCGTCTATGAGTACCTGCAAGCAAGTAATGCAGCGCCCCACCGGGCGTCAGTACCGCTGGTACTGAGTATGTAAAGCAACAACTGAAAGAAATATCTGAGAAATAATGATATAACTGATGAAACTGAAATAGAAAGGAATGAATTAACTGTCTGATAATGTAAGCCATACCTTTTCTTAATTATCTTGGAAGGAGTAGGAATCGTACCTGAGAATTTATCGTGCTACTGTCGATCTACTCATATCTACTGTAACAGGGTGTAACACATCATAACCTAACATAGCACACACAAACCTTACCCGGCCCCCATAAGCCGGGAGGTACAACCAGCACAGAATCTATACCCCTACCCCGGTCATCCCATCTCCTATAAACCCCGTAAGCATCCTGCCGGTCCCCTGGGTATGCACTTGGGCTCGCTGAGCCCCTGACTATAACTGCATCTGAGTCTGGAGGACTCGTGAATCAACACCCCGGGCGTACCCGCTCAACGGGGGTGTATAAAAGCCGACCAAGGCAAAATATGGGGAAACTGGCATCCCATCTTCGTCCCCTGTGGGACGGCATGCCACTCCGTAGAGCGACGTATCCTCGCCCGCTGGCGGACGAGTCGATATAGCTATCAACCCTGGGGCGGTCATGAATGCTAGGTAGTCCAACCCCAAACAATACAACGGTCTCAACTAGTAATACTGTCTGTATATCTCACATACTGAGGCTAATAAGGTAAAGTATCATATATATTACATGCTGAACTGATGATAGCAATCTGTACGTAATTAATACGTACTGAGACTGGTAAATATGTATATATAAATATAGTCTCCTGTCAGGCTGTACTGGGGCACACGCTATACAAGATAGTGTTTCTGCTGCAACCTATGCTGTATACTGAGTTTCTGTATTAGCATGATTTACTATTCCTAACATGCGTTCTAACTTTATTTTGGCCTGCCATTCTATTTCTAAGGTGCTTTACAGATATTGCATCGCTTTACGGGGTTTCAACTGAATACAATAATGTCCTAACATTCTGTGTCACATCACCTACTGAGCATGTTGTGCAGTTCTTAACACTTATATTAGAATCTATATCGTGTTAGCAAATCTCACACTGATCATAACATAACATTTCTAGTATCGTACCATCATTCATAGTAAACATCATACATGGCCTCTGAATAGTCTACTGGCCTTTAAATTACTGTACTGTACCAAGATTATTAACTTGCCGAGGGAACTAGCTTTACATACCTCATTCTTGAACTATTCGTCCGTCGGACGAGGCTCGGCCTGTACTTCAACTATTTTCTCCCAAATGCATTCATAAATACATCAATTAATACTAAATACAGCTTTATTATAAAGAACAACGCTACTTTCGATATAGTTTATAGCCTAAACTTAGGCTTATCAAAAGACGGTCGAAAACTCGCTATTTTTCAGCGGTCCAGAAGGGAGAAATATTCACTTCTCAGCTAGGAAGACATAGACACTAATTTAGAGCAATTCCACTTACCTTAGGTCGGTGGCTCGACGATTCGTCGGCCGTATTTCACGAAACTGAATCCGTAGGAATGCTCTCTGTTGCTAAATACTCCCGTATCTGGAGTTAATTTGAGTTTGGGCAGCGTTTAGCAGCGTAACCGGTCGAAAATTATAATCCCTCCTTCGTCCCTTTTTCCTTTCCTGCGGGTATGCTCTATTTTCTGGAAATTTTGTAAGTTAATAATGAATTAAAACCGAAGTGGGGCTTTATATACTTGGGCCTGGACAAGGCCAACGTGTCACGGAGCCAACGTGGAGGCTCCTCCTCCGTGACACGCTGCCATCGCGGAGGGGTTCTGCCTCGGCTCCTTCCGCGATGGTTCGACAGGTTTCTCGTCCGATCTTTTCCGGGCCTTTCTCCAGCACGTATGGCCTTCAAATATGCTTAACCAACGTGCGAATAGGTTATCTAGGTGCCGGGAATTCTACGGGATATAACACTTGACAATCTCAATGAGTTGGACAAATTCTGACTTAGAGCTTATGAGAGAGAGGCCATTTATAAAAAAAGAATGAAGATTTATCATGATAGGAGTATTGCGAAAAAGGAGTTCAACACGGGCAATCTGGTCATACTGTTCAACTCAAGGCTACGCTTGCACCCTAGAAAGTTGAAATCTAGATAGATGGGACCTTACAGAGTGGTGAATGTGTCCCCATACGGTACAGTGGATCTTGAGAACAAAGAGGGAAAAAAGTTCAAAGTGAATGGGGAAAGAATAAAGCTATATCTAGGAGATATGGAGGAAATAAGAGGAATTAAGGCGGTTTACCTTGATGATGCCTGAAGAATCACAAAACTTATGTCGTGCCGCGACATTAAATCAGGCGTTGCATGGGAGGAAACCCATGGATGGTGAAGTCTGAGTAGCCGCATGTATGTTCCCTTCCCTCTGTTTTTACATTCTATGCTTCAGGGACAATGAACGCTCTTTAAAAGGGGAGGGGGTGTACTTGTATTTTTGGGTTTTTAATTCATTCAAGGGTTTTTCTTGTCGTGTTTCTTTTCCCAAAGGCATGCTTTCTAGTAGAATCGGCATGTTTAGAATTAATTTTTGGTGATTTTTGTATAATTATAAAGTAGCTTAGGAGTATTGATAACGTCCAAACTATACTTTTCATTACAAAGAGCATAAATAGTCATTGTATCAAAAAAATTATCCCAATGGATGTTGGGGTCGAATCCTATAGAGACTAGTGAATGATATGTAGGAGTGTTTTTTGGGAGATTGAATTTAGTTTCCACCACTTGAAAAAAAAAGGAAATAAAAATTTTGGGGGAGATCGAGGTTAACAACAAAGTGTGAATTCTAATTTGGCTGATTAAAATAGAAAAATAACTAAGGTTGTCGACAAACATGAGAAAGACTAGAGGTGTGGTGTAGATGATGTGCTAACTAAATAGGGTCATGCTAGATCATCTCATAAGTTCATATTGTATAAACAAACCTCGGTCAGGTGAGCATTTGATGTTTTGGAACCTCATAAATGTCTCTTGCTAGAGTTCTTTCAAACCATTAGACATAATTAAATCAACCTGAACAGAATTGGATTAATAGCTGCACTAATTTCTAGCTATTAGCTACTAATTAGGAGTGAGAATGTGGTTTTGACTATTTCAAGCCCAATTCCACAACCTCACATCCAAGTCAACCATTAAATTCTCTCCCAATACTCAATTCTTCTCTTTCAAGAAAAAATCATGTAAGAACAAATAGACCCACATCTGCACCCATGGATCTTCAATTATAGATTGGAGAGAACTTAAAAGATTTACACTAATCAAAAAATATTGAGATGAATCTAGCAATACCCAATCTAATTAAGCATTAATCACCACACAACTCTAGTTAATGATTTAGCTACTCACAATTAAGAAATTGAAAAGCATATATAACAATAAACTCATTGAATTTCAATTATAGGAGTAGCAAAATCAAATTCAGCAATAAGTCTTCAACAATGTTAGTACCTTGCTATAGAGGAAGAAGAAGAAAAGGAAAAATAATCCTTTATAATTTCCACCAATAGAATTCTATTTCTTCTTCTACAAAGAGAATGTTCTCAAAAAGTCAAAAGTTAAGATTTGATAGGTACAAAGTACTTCTCTCTAGAATATATCCAAGGGTAGGATACTCAAACCCTCTCTTTTAGTGTTTGATAACGCTCAAACCACACCTCTTACTGAAGTATGAAGTGTACGTTATCAGTAAAGAACCCAAAAAAGAGGTTGGAGTCAAAGCCACAGGGAATATGAAAGATCTAAACTAATGTCGGTAAGTGAACTTGTTTCTTAATTACTCTAATGGGAGGGGTTTAAGAAAAATAATAATTCAAAACAAAGATCGATTTTGTGATGTACAATCAAGAATTAAGACTAACTAGGGTTTATGTTCCCTATGGGTTCCTGATTGCTTCAGGTATACAAATACCTGTGTAACTAATAACTAGGGTTCATCCAAATGACTGGTTCGTTCCTATTGGATGACTATACTCAATCATCGAGTCAGGTCTCTTGAGTGATTTCAAATTAACCGTTATCAATTTGGTCCAAATTTAACTATCCTACGACCACAATTCAAGTTAATACAATGGTCATCAAGATCAAGGCTTTGTTGTAATTCTCTTTTCCTAATCTCTAACTCTCTAGGCTTAAGAAAGTGAAGAATTCGGGCAAGTCCTAACGTTGTACACCGTTAAGAAACATTTAAGCATGAAGAGAATACAATACAAGCGGTTTGCATTGGTTTTGAATCACTTTTGTGTAACCCTAGCTCATTAATCCACCATGGTTCCCACAACCCTAGCTATGGAGGTTTTAGCCTCTCATAGTTGCAAGGTTGTGAAATGCATTCATAATTAAACACATAAATCAATACTTAAAATGGTAGATGAGAGAAAATTCTTTTTGATTATATCCAAAATAACTCAAGAACAATTCACAAAGATCAAGAAGAAATCAAGAAAAGGTTGATCACAAGCCAATCAACTCAATTCTATGTTGTCTCAATGTTCTCTAAAGTCCTCTCACGTCCTCTAACCTCTTCTCACAACTTATAATGAAAATTAAACATAAAAAGTATTTATATAGACATAAAAATCTTTTTCCTAAGCTAATAGGGTAAATTTCCATTACTGGTGCCGCCTGAGCTATGACAGATCCTTCAATCCATAGCAGGATTATACGGGTTGTACCTGCTATCTGTATGTCCTTGGCTTGATTAAATTTGGCTAAGTGTTGAGTCTTGGTATGGCTCATACATTCCTCCGACGATTCGTACTGTTCTTCTGTTTCTTGACTCTGAGAATTCTCAATTTTGCTGAAGTTTGTCACGAGTGTGATGGTATGACTCGTACCTTGACCCCACGACTCGTATTGTCTATCCATGTCAGGTGTCAGCCTCTTGTGCGATTCTTCTGAATATTTCCACGACTCGATGCTACGGCCCGTACAAGCGTTGTACGACTTGTACTGAGAGTCATAGGATGCACTCTTCATAACTTAGCATTAACCTATGGCTCATAATGAGACTTGTGACTTTAGCCCATTTTCTACACTTTCAGGCTATATTTTGCAGATTCTTTCTCCATCACCTATTTTTCCTATAATAAAAGAAAAAGTGTCTTATATCCATATAAACACACCTAAGTCCATGCCATTTTCATAGTTTTGAGCGTCGCAAGTGTTGTAAACTCACAACACATCAACACCCTCAACTTAAGACTTTTGCATGTCCTCAGGCAAAGAAAATAAAAAACTAAACATGACGCTCAACTAGAAAATAAACCTAGAGTACTACAACCAATACCAAACAAAACTTGCACTATACATTCTACAAGTTTTGATCTTTCTTCCATGAACCAATATCAGCTAATATACTAGAAGAAGCTGCAAAACATGCTAAGCAGGGATCAAGACATATCATCTAGCTATCAATAGGCAATCAAGTCATCACCGATGCTTTACACACAGACCAATGGAAAAAGTAAACATAATCCATGTACCCTAACAACAAATGAAGTCCCCACTCACAAATATAGTGTCAGATATTGCATGGGACTAAACAAGCGATATTCTGACTCTCACAAAGAAGTTTCAAGTACTGTGCATTAGATACCATGGTCTTACCCTTATTTTCTCTGCTTCGGTCTGTCATATGGTCAGATTAGGATAACTAAGTACTTGTTGTGGCTTGTAATGTACGATTTAGGGCTGTACATGTTAAATATGAGAGATTTTTAAGTGACTATCCTTCCTTCACACTACATAAATTAGCTTCACCATTCACCTATTTCACCTTCTTTTCTTTTTATTCCTTTTCCTCACTTTTCACCTCTTTTGTATACATTTGTATGGGTGTGGTGTATTTTCAGCCTTTTCAAACATTTATTTCTTTATATTTTGAATTTTTTATTTCAAGGTTTTCAAATTTTCAACTTTTTCATCTCTCTTTTTTTTTCTGTCACCCCACACCTCATTTTTAACCTTTTCTCTTTTCTTTCCCTTCTTCTCGTTTCCACCATTTATGCACCCCTACTCTAGCCACCCTCAACTTGGGCATTTTTCCTATGTTGAGGTTCACAATGAGAAAGGACCAGGGCCAAAACAGGTTCATTATAAAAAAATGGTACAATTCATCGGTTAGTCAAAGAAAAAAAGTTTATTAAAGGCTCAAAATTGAGATCAAGGGAATCATATGATTTTGGTAGGGTAATTTAGGCTAACAGTGATCTTAAAAAAATGGGCTATGATAATATCCTAACCAATCATCCATAGCCTATGCAAAGACCAACCAGGCAATTTCTAGATTTCACCACAGTATTGAACTAAGTATCCAACTTCACTCGCGCATGACTTATATTCACTTTACCTGTCTAGTTTACACATGGCTTAATAAGACTCCTCATCCTAATAAATTAAATGACATCAAAATATCCACATAAATCATGCACGCAGTCACAAATATATATCTAATGCATCAAAAATTTTAAACAGGGTCAATTTTTTTCAAGAATTCAAAACTAGTGCACTTTCATTGGCTGAGTACTCCTAAGTTATTTCCTAATTAAACAAAAATCACAAAATAAGAAAATAAAATCCTAAACATTCCGGTTCTACTACATAGAATGCCCAAAGGAAAAGAAACACGACAAAAAAACCCTCGAACAAATATCCAAAAATCCCAAAAATTACAGGCACACCCCCACCCCTTTTTGAAAATTGAGCTTCGTCCCCGAAGCATGAACTATAAGAATAGAGGGAAGGGAACATTCATGTGGCTACTCACACTTAGCCATTCATAGGTTGCCTCCCATGCAGTGCCTGATTTAACATCGTGGCACGACGTGACTTTTATGACTCTTCAGGCATCATCAAGGTATACTACCTATATTCTTCTTAGTTCCTCCACATCTCCCAGATAGAACTTGATTCTTTGCCCATTCACTCTGAACCTTTTTCCTTCCTTATTCTCAAGTTCCACTGCACTACATGGGGACACGTGTACAACTCTTTAGGGTCTCGTCCATCTAGATTTTAACTTTCTAGGGTGAAACCGGAGCCTTGAATTAAATAGTAGGACCAAATCACCTGGGCTAAACTCTCTTTCTGCAATCTTCTTATCATGGTAAATCTTCGTCCTTTCTTTATAAATGGCCGCAACCTCATAAACTCTAAGTCAGAAATCATCCTACTCATTGAGATTGTTAAGCCTTAGCTTGGCTGCCTTGTTCCAGTTCATATTAAGCTTTCTCCGAGCCCATAGTGCCTTATGCTCTAGTTTGACTGGTAAATGACATTCTTTTCCATAAACAAATTGGTGTGGAAATTAATCAATGGGGGTCTTATAAGCTGTTCGGTAAGACCACAACGCATCATCGAGCTTTCTAGACCAATATGTTCGGCTAGTATTCACTATTTTGGCCAGGATGGTCTTGATTTTGATGTTCTAAACTTCCACTTTTCCACTTGATTGAGGGTGGTAAGGTGTGGCCACCTTATGATTGACACAATATTTTTCCACAGGGTCCTGAGGAGGTGGTTATAGAAGTGAGATTGACCATCACTAATAATAGCTCTGGGAGTGCCAAACCAAGCGAAGATGTGTTTCCGCAAGAATGATGTAACACTTTTGCCTTCATTGTTTAGTAATACAATAGCCTCCACCCATTTGGATACATAATCCACTGCCACCAAGATGTATTTCATTCCATATGAGCTAACGAATGGGCCCATGAAATCGATGCCCTTCATATCAAAAAATTTAACTTCCAAGATGGGGGTTAATGTTAACTCATGTTTATGGGTGCTAACGCCCTGCCTTTGGCATTGATCGCAGGACTTGGCGTAATCATCTGCATCTTGGTGATAGAGGGCCGATAATATCCATATTGTAAAATTTTATGTGCAGTTCTGATTCCACTATGATGACCCCCAACTGGAGATGAATGACAGGCCTCCAGAATACACAGCATCTCTATTTCAGGCACACACCTATGAATGATCCCATCTACACAAATTCTATATAAGTATGGCTCATCCGGATAATATCTTCGGGCATCAAATAAGAACTTTTTCTTCTACTGAGGAGTCAGGTCTGCCTGTATCATAATGCTAACCAAGTAATTTTCAAAGTCGGCAAACCAGGGAATCAAATCTTGTGGTGCAACTAGTACCTGTTCGTCTGGGAAGGCATCATCAATATCAACCTCATCCTTTGCTCTAGCTTCAGACTCGAGCCTGGATAGATGATCTGCTACTTGATTTTTCATTCCCTTTCGATCTTTAAGCTCAAACTCAAATTCTTGGAGCAAGAGCACCCATCATATCAATCTGGGTTTAGCATCCTTTTTGACATCAGGTACCTCAAAGCGGCATGGTCTGTGATGATCACCTTGGTTCCAAGCAAGTATGCTCAAAAATTTTCGAATACAAAGACCACCTCCAATAGCTCATGTTCTATGACTGTGTAATTCATCTAGGTTGTATTTAGTGTTTTACTAGCGTTGTAGATCAGATGAAAAATCTTTTTTCTTCGTTGGCCCAAAACATCTCCAAGAGCAACACCGCTAGCATCGCACATTACCTTAAATGAAAGAAACAAGTCTGGAGCTAAGATGATAGGAGCAGTGGTGAATTTCACCTATAAGAACTCAAAATACCGTAGACATGCTTCATCAAACATGAACTTTACCTCCTTCTCAAGTAATTTGCACAATGGCTGTGCAATTTTGGAAAAGTCCTTGATGAATGTTCTGTAAAATCCTGCATGCCTTAGAAATCTTCAGACCCCTTTTATGGTAATAAGGGATGGCAAACTAGCTATAACATCAATTTTTTCCCTCTATACCTCAATCCCCTTTCTTGAGATTTTATGACCCAACACAATTCCATCCTTAACCATAAAGTGACATTTTTCCCAGTTTAGGACCAGATTAGTTTCTTCACATCTTTTCGATACTTTGCCCAAGTGGTTGAGGAAATATTTGAATGAGTCATCTACAATAGAGAAGTCGTCCATAAATACTTCAATGGTGTTCTCCATCATGTCTAAGAATATAGACATCATACAGCGCTGGAATGTGGCTAGTGCATTGCACAATCCGAATTGCATTCTTCTGAAAGCGAAAGTTCCAGACAGACAAGTGAAGGTCATCTTTTCCTGGTCTTATGGAGTGATGGTAACCTGATTATATCCCGAAAATCCTTCAAGAAAACAATACCAACCTCTACCTGCTAGTCTGTCAAGCATCTGAACTAAGAATGGCATCAGAAAGTGGTCCTTTTGGGTCCAGTTGTTGGGTTTCCTATAATCCATGAATACACTCCACCCTATTACTGGTCGTGTCGGTATCAGCTAATTCTTTTCATTCGGCACAACTATGATCCCACCTTTCTTCGGTACGCACTGTACTGGGCTTACCCACTTGCTATCTGTGATGGGATATATTACTCAAGCATCCAACCACTTGATGATCTCCTTCTCTACTACTTCTTGCATTGGGGGGGGGGGGTTCAGGCAGCGCTGATGTTCTATACTTGGTTTTCAATTTGACTCGAGTTGGATTTTGTGAGTACATATGCCTGGTGGGATTCCGATGATATCAGCTATGTTCTAGCCAATTACCTTTTTGTACATTTTTAATATGTTGACCAAAGCTTCCACCTAATCTTCTAGTAGATCTGCTATGATTATTACAGGTAAAGTACTTTCTTCACCGAGGAATCCATATTTGTGTTGGGAAGGTAGTGCTTTTAGCTCAAGGACTGGTGGTACCTCCACAAATGGCTTTGTCGGCGGTGTTGAACGATTCTTTAGATCTAGGTCTAACTTATTTGGGTTGAAGTTATATGACCCCATTCCCTTCAAAGTGTTCATTGTCTCCATGTATTTCGTTATCCCTTCTCCTTCATAATTCATCATCACAGCTGCTAATGTATCAATAGTAATCATATCCTTTAAAGACATTGGCAGCTTGTCACATTCCATCTGGGTGTTTGAACAAGGGATCGTTCCAATGATGTATCCTGAGAGAATCACAAAAGAAAAACAAAGAAAACGTGAACAGGGAAATAACTACCAAAAGTCAAATATAAGAAATTAATCTAGTCTTAGCCGTATTCCCCAAAAACGGTGCCACTTTTTGATAACGCTCAAACCATACCTCCTACTAAAGTATGAAGCAGACGTTGTCAATAAAGAACCAAACAAAGAGGTTGGGGTCAAACCCACAGGGAATATGGAAGATCTAGACTAATGCCAGTAAGTAGAGTTGTTGGTTAGTTACTCCAATCGAGAGGGGTTTAAGAAAAATAATAATTAAAAACAATAATTGAAGTTGTGATGTAAAATCAAGAATTAAGACTAACTAGGGTTTGTGTTCCATATGGGTCCATAACTGCTTCTGGTATACACACGTGATTAATACAAATTCTTACTTGTAGAACTGATAACTAGTGTTCATCCAAACGACAGGTTCGTCCTTATTGGATGACTATACTCAATCATCGGGTCAGGTCTTATGAGAAATTTCAAATTAACCGTTATCAATTTATTCCAAATTTAAATATCCTACGACTACTACTCAAGTTAATACAATGATCATTAAGATCAAGGCTTTATTATAATTCTATTTTCCAAATCTCTATCTCTCTAGGCTCAAGCAGGTGAAGAATTCGGGCAAGTCCTAACGGTGTATACCGTTAAGAAATGTTTAAGCATAAAGAGAAAAAGATACAAGCGTTTTGCACTGGTTTTGAATAACTTTGTGCAACCCTAGCTCATTAATCCACCATGGTTCCTACAACCCTAGCTATGGAGGTTTTAGCCTCTCAAAATTGCAAGGTTGTGATATGCATTCATAATTAAACACATAAATCAATACATACAATGGTATATGAGAGAAAAACTTCTTTGATTATATGAAAAATAACTCAAGAACAATTCACAAAGATCAATAAGAAATAAAGAAAAGGTTGATCACAAGCCAATCAACTCAATTTTATGTTGTCTCGATGTTCTCTAAAGCTCTCTCACGTCCTCTAACATCTTCTCACAACTTCTACTGAAAATAAAACAGAAAAAGTATTTATACAGACATGAGAATCCTTTTCCTAAGCAAATAGGGTAAATTTCCATAAAAATTGTTGTCGTCTGAGCCATGACAGATCCTACAACCCCTAGCAGGATTGTATGGGTCGTACCTGCTATCCGTATGTCCTTGGCTTGTTGAAATTTGACTAAGTGTTGGGCCTTGATATGACTCCTAAATGATTCCTACGAGTCGTACTGTTCTTTCGTGGCTTGACTCTGAGAATTCTTAATTTTGCTGAAGTTTGTCACGAGTGTGATGGTATGACTTGTACCTTGATGCCACAACTCATACTGTCTATCCATGTCAGGCGTCGGCCTCTTATGCAATTCTTCTAAATATTTCCATGACTCAATGCTACGAACTGTACAAGCGTTGTATGACTCATAGTTAGAGTAATAGGTTGCACTCCTCATAACTTAGCCATCTAAAACTTTACACGGTCTTTAGTATGACTCGTAGCATCAACCTATGGCTCGTATTGACACCTTTCACTTTAGCCCGTCTTCTGCACTTTTAGGCTATCTCTTGCACATTCTTGCTCCAACACCTCTTTTTTCCTATAATAAAAGAAAAAGTGCCTCATATCCATATAAACACACCTAAGTCCATGCTATTTTCTTTGTTTTGAGCGTCGAAATTCCTGTAAACTCACAACACATTAGTGTTGGAAACATTTGCCCCAGTTCAGGCATTCAGGTACTTGCGAGAGTACTGGCAGTTTTCTGGTTGCATTCCTCGAACTTTCGTTTATGAATTGATGCTCCTGCAATGAATTCTAGTGTTCTTCGGTGTTTCCTTCGGCGATTTGCCGGTCTCGGATCATACTCCGTCAATTTAACCTCTGTAATCCAACACTCTAAGGCGTCGGTAGGTGATTCATTGATCACTGTCTACGATTTCCGATTGCTTTAATTCCCTGGGGAAGTGGTCTTTGAAGTTTGTCCAACATTTTGCCGGTCTTCTCCGGTAAAGAATCGGTTTTCACCTGATTCCCTTCTTTTTTGTTTCTTTCTTGCTCTTTTCTAAAAATCATATATATGCACACAAAAAGGAAAAAAGGGCATAAAATCCATCTAAATGACTTTAAATCTATTCTAAAGCTCATTCTTAAGAGCCTAATGAGTTGGTAAATTACCAACTAATCAAACCCCCAAACTTGAACCATTGCTTGTCCTCAAGTAATGCAGTTATTATCAGTTGAAAACATGCCACTCTACACATGTTTATCATCAATGACTACTTGACTCAGGACAACTCAAAAAGTGCTCACCAACTCACCAAAAAAGAGAAGCCAATTCCCCTAAAACAAGAAAGACGGAAACATTTCTATAGGCCACCACCATTCAAAAGCATGATTCCCAAGAGATTTCATTTATCAAAATTAAGGCATAGTTTATCCACATAGTACACATAGCACCTCAATTCATGATCATTGCATATTCAAAACTTGCCTTACAGCTTGCATTTCTCATGCCATATGCACACATTTACCCTTAATGCAATTGTGTCCTCAAAAGGGATAATTCCACTCACACAAGAGAAAATCCCTATGTTTTTATCATGTAATCACTATATTCACACAAGGGATCGCGAAAAGAGAATATTGTGCTCACTCTCCTAAAAGAAATCTTCATGAAAAGTCGACCCATAGGATTTTCCTGGATGTAATCCGCCACTAATGTAGAACAACTACACTTAAAATCACTTAGGACTTTTGGGTCATAATGTGGGCTAGGGATAAGGATAGGATAAGTGTTTAGCTTTAGTGACTAATGCCTTCCTAATGCCTTTACAAACATGCAACATCCCATCATCTCGCTTAGATAACTCCCCTACATTTTTCTTTTCTCATCATCTTCATCTCTTGGTTGTAACACAAGCCACCCTTATAACATCTAGGAATTCACTCTTAGCCTTCTCTGTGCAAGAAGTAGCACCTATCAATAATTTTTTCTCTTTCTGATGATTCAATGTCTCTCGACTCATTAGTTCACTCATCTCATCACAATTTTTTGGTGCTACCTCAACTTTTAGGCTACTCATTTTTTTCCATCAATCTTTGCAAACGTCCAAACTTATGATTTTGCCTCATTTCGCATTCATTTCCTTATCTCTCCCTATTTCTTCGGCTTGAAGCCCCCATTTTTCATTGTTTCATTTCTAGCCATTAGGAAGGATGAGTGCCAACGAGAAGGGTTAAAGAAAATGGTCATTAGGCTTCTAATGTGGTTCCCAAGAAAGGGCTCAAGCCTCAAACTTTGTCTATCAAAGGTTAATGGTTAAGGAGGTCACTTTGGTTGAAGTGACATACAAAAGGGAGCATAAGATCATGTTCTACGTGTATCTACATCTAGGATTTCTCCTTGAGTCACACTTGGGGAAAGTTCTAAACCAAAAGTTGTGCATGAGATTCACAGAAGTCCTTACCACACAAGGAATCACACCTAAAGAGTCCACAAAAGTCATTATCCACAAAAGATCTTGATTTTAGACATTAGGACATGCAAATCATAATTCAAATGAGGAATCTACAAAGTATTGCAAAGAGTGCTACATTCTTATTTCAAACGCCTGTTCAGTATTTATCATTTTCATACCCCATTTTAAAATTTCATTTCAAAAATTTTTCTGGTGGTAACTCTCAAAACAACTCCACACAAGACACAAAAAAATGACATGACATTTTCCCTTAAGAAAGTCTCCACTCAATCTATCATCAGGAAGTACCAACCTGGTTCGACAACAAAAAGAAAGGAAACACAAAGAAATTCTCCTTGGAAAAGAACCGTGGTATGAAGTAAACTCTTGGAGTTTGATTATTTTTCTATTATTTACATGGGCAAGCAAACCAAGGACTTGGGTCATGAAGAAATAAACAATTCAAGACAAGGACTCCATTCTTATAGTTAGCACAATAGCATACATCCAAGAACTCAACCAATTCATTCATTTTTTCCAACATCACAAGCCCGACAAGGGAAATCATCAACTAGAATAAAAATTGAGCCTCACAAAGGTTCACGATTCGTCGTCAGATAATGTTAAAAAAACAAAAGCCCGACAAGGGCTACTTCACCTCATCTCAAAATAAAAACATCAATGACCCCCCAACAAACACTCATCCCCCCTAAAGCTAAGAGAATAATTGTCCCTAATGTATGCATGAAAAATAAAGGGGAAAAAAACTCCCTGAGTAGGTCAGTCCTCATCCTCATCATTAGCAACTTCATCTGCTGTTGTGGCACCATCAAAACCAACCTCTCCCAGATCCTCGATTACCAGCACTCATGTAAGGAACTTTGATAGGTGTCCGATTTTTCCACTCCCGCACTTCGGTTCAGAGAGAGGTGATAGCCCCTTCCTCAACATCCACCCATTTTCATAACATTGTAAGGCTCTCATACACTGATTTCAACTCCCATTTGACTGTTTGTGTAATGACTGTAGGGAGACACCTAGACAACTTTTGGAGTTGGCTCTCATGAGAGTTGGTCATTTCAACGAGTTTGTAGAGACCACTCTACTGGGAGGATATTGGAGGGGGGAATGCTCCCCTAACAGGTGTGTCACCGGAGGTTTGGCCTGTCGCTTCTTTGTAGGACACATTCAAATCTAGGGAATGTGGTGAATGCTCTGACCCATGGGATAGAGATCCCTCTGCCAACCCAACAGCTTTCAATCTCTTCCTTTTAACTGCGGGTGCCTCGGGATCTCTTTTCCTATCTAAGGTGATCATTCCTGAGGCAGGGACAGGGGTCTCATCAAGGAACAATGGCACTCCCACTTGTAAACACTGTTGGAAATGAGGATAGCATATGGCATTGAGGTGATGACCTGTCTTGCCTTCCGCTATATTTACTAGGCCACAATATCCTCAAAGATAATGGGGACTCTAGACATGATGCAGGCTATGAGAAGTGTTGTCTCCAAGCTGATCTGTTGCTCATTTTTGGAAGGAATGATGCCCCCACGGATAAAATCCAAATATAACTTAGCCTCGAACTTCATATCATGGCGAGAAATTTTGCCACCCATAGAGGCCCATAGCAGAGTGTCAACTGCGATGATGGAGGCTATCCAGGTGAATGGATTTTTCATGTCCGCTATCCTGTCCATGTACTCTTTACCCAGGTAAATTTTTTCTTCCCAAAATATATAATTGATCGCGGTCGGAGTTATGTATACCTCCACCCCACGTACCATGACTGATGGTAGGTAGGGGACTTCACCAATTTTGTCTTTATTCTTCATGATGACTTGTCTAGCCTTGTAGGAATCGTAGAAATCTGGCACCAAGTTGGGGTAGTAGTCTGGGAGAGGATTGGCGAAAACATGCCACTGCATTTCTGTGAACTGAGCGGTGATGGTAGGAAAGTCCCCGCACAGTGCCGCCAAATCGAACATCTTTTCCACTGTTACTGACTGGCCTTTGTGTTATACCCCGTAGAATTCCCGGCACCTAGACGATCTATTCGCACATTGGTTAAACGTATTTGAAGGCCATACGTGCTGGAGAAAGGCCCGGGAAAAGATCAGATGAGAAAGCTGTCGAACCATCGCGGAAGGAGCCGAGGCAGAGCCCCTCCGCGATGGCAGCGTGTCACGGAGGAGAGGCCTCCGCGTTGGCTCCGTGACACATTGGCCTTGTCCAGGCCCAAGTATATAAAGCCCCACTTCGGTTTTAAATGATAAAAACATTTAAAATTTCCAGAGAACAGAGAGCAAACGCAGAGGGAGAAAAAGGAACGAAGAAATTAGATAATTTTCGTCCGATTACGCTACTAAATGTTGCCCAAACTCAAATTAACTCCAGATACTGAGGTATTTAGCAGCAGAGAGCATTCCTATGGATTTAGTTTCGTAAAATACAGCCGACGAATCGTCGAGCCACCGAGCTAAGGTAAGTGGAATTGCTCTAAATTAGTGTCTATGTGTTCCTAGCTGTGAAGTGAATATTCCTCCCTTCTGGACCGCTGAAAAATAGCGAGTTTTCGACCGTCTTTCGATAAGCCTAAGTTTAGGCTATAAATTATATCGAAAGTGACGTTGCTCTTTACAATAAAGCTGTATTTAGTATTAATTGACATATTTATGAATGCAGTTGGGAGAAAATAGTTGAAGTACCGGCCGAGTCTCGTCCGACAGATGGATAGTTCGAGGATAAGGTATGTAAAGCTAGTTCCCTCGGCAAGTTAAGTAATATCGGTACAGTGTAGTAATTTAATGGCTAGTAGAATGTTCAGAAGCCAAGTGTTATGTTTATTGCGAATGTTGGTACGATGTTGGAAGCATCCAGTTGTAACTTGCGTGAAACTTACTAGTGTGACATAGATTTTAATATAAGTGTTAGAAACTGCCCAACATGTTTAGTATGTGGTGTAATATGAAATGTTAAGATATTATTGTATTCAGTTGAAACCCGGTAAAGTGATGCAATATCCGTAAAGCACTTCAGAAATAGAATGGCAGGCTAAAATAAAGTCTTGAACGCATGTTAGGAATAGTAAATCATGTTAATACAGAAACTTAGTATACAACATAGGTTGCAGCAGAAACACTATCTTGTATAGCATTTGCCCCAGTACAGTCTGGCAGGAGACTATATTCATATATGTATATTTACCAGTCTCAGCACGTATTAAATACGTACAGATTACTATCATTAGTTCAGCATGTAATATATATGATACTTTACCCCATTAGCATCAGTATATGAGATACGCGGACAGTATTACTAGTTGAGACCGTTGTATTATTCGGGGTTGGATTACCTAGCATCCATGACCACCCCAGGGTTAATAGCTGTATCGACTCGTCCGCCAGAGGACGAGGATACGTAGCTCTACGGAGTGGCATGCCGTCCCCCAGGGGACGAAGATGGGATGCCAGTTTTCCCCATATTTTGCCTTGGTCGGCTTTTATACACCCCCGTCGAGCGGATACGCCCGGGTGTTGATTCAGGAGTCCTTCGGACTTAGGTACAGTTATAGTCAGGGGCTCAGCGAGCCCAAGTGCATACCCAGGGGACCGGCAGGATGCTTACAGGGTTATAGGAGATGGGATGACCAGGGTAGGGTTATAGATTCTGTGCTGATTGTACCTTCCGGCTTATGGGGCCGGGTAAGGTTTGTGTGTGTTATACTATGTTATGTTATGTATGTCATGTCACGTTAGACACGAGTAGACCAGCAGTTGAGTGATAAGTCTCCAGGTGCGACCCCTATTTCCTTCCAGTATAAATGAGAAAAGGTATGAGTTACAGTATCAGGCAGTTAATCTAATTCTTCTTACTTCAGTTTCATCAGTTACATTGTTGTTTTCAGATTTTGCTTTCAGTTATTTCTTTACATACTCAGTACCAGTGGTACTGACACCCGGTGGGGCACTGCATTACTTGCCTGCAGGTACTCATAGACGAGCAGGCGATACTACGTGATTCCTGTCAGCGATCGAGTATTCAGCTCCTGTCATCCGGAGACTGAATATCAGAGGTGTATTTCAGTTCCTTTTTGTTATATAGTACGGGTAGGTCGGGGCCCTGTCCCGATCATTTTATTGCTATTCCTAGAGGCTTGCAGTCTGTATATATCTCCCTGTGGTCAGATGAGCCAGTCGTGTGAAGTCGTGCAGTTGTATAGCTGTTAGTACTCTTTCTTTCTGTTCTGATGGCCGTGTGGGGCCATAGGTTGCCAGTAGTGGTGACCTTGTCAGTCACGCAGCTTTCTAATATTCTATGATTAAGTTACAGATAACTAGACAGCATGGTGACCTTGTCGGCCCGCATAGGTTTCCCTATATTGACATGTTTCTGGTCAGCTGTTAGTACAGGTACAAGAGGCTATAGGCCAATGGGCCGGGGGCTGTGTTTACAGCCGTTATATAGCCCTTTGTTTCCAGAAATGTGAGTTAGAGCCAGCCAGGCACCAGATGTGCCAGGCTTAGCAGTTCAGCAGTTCAGGTCCCAGTAGGGCACCAGGTGCCAGTCATACCCCCCAAGGCGGGGTGTGACAAACTTGGTATCAGAGCAGGTCGTATCCTAGGAAGTCTGCAAGCCGTGCTAAGTAGAGTCCTGTCCATGGATGTGTTGTGCACCACATACTATGGATAGGAGGCTGCAAGGCATGATAGGATGGTTGTCTTTTATTCTTATTCAGTCGTGCTGTAGAGTGGTGCAATATAGGGTTGAGTCCCTGAAAGCTTACTATATTCTTTGGTTACAGATAATGTCAGACCAGCAACATCCTATCACAGGTCGGAGCTTAGATATTGCAGCAGGGGAAGGCACCAGCAGGATGCCTACCCCTCGTTTGGAAACAGCCCGATGAGAGGGCACTACAGAGGCATCGTCCCAGCCTCCTCAGCAGTCTCTACCACGTCAGGAGCCCCTTGGGGCGACATTACCTTCAGCAGTCCCTATACCGACACCTTCCGATCAGGAGGTTAGTAGTGCTGTAGTTATGTTAGCACAGATGATGGCTGCTCAGTGTCAGCCAATGTCGTCTACAGTTGCGAAGTCATCAGGAGGGCCCGGTAGTTCGAGGGTCCGAGAGTTCTTAGCCCTGAATCCCCCATAGTTTACAGATACGAATCGGACAGAGGACCCTCAGGATTTTCTGGATCAAATGCAGAGAATCTTCAGGGTTATGCATGCCACGCCTACAGAATCAGTTGAGTTGGCAGCATTCCGGTTACGGGATATTGCGATGTTATGGTATGAAAGCTGGGAAAGGTCCCGAGGGAGAAATGTTTCCCCTCCCACCTGGTCCAGTTTTTCAGGAGCCTTTCTGGATCACTATTTTCCACGGGAGATTTGACAGGATCGGGTAGATCAGTTCCTACATCTAGAGCAGGGGGCCATGAGTGTCCGGGAATATTCCTTGCGGTTTGATTATTTGGCTCGATATGCACCGGCCTTTGTTGATACCATGGCATCCAGAGTGCACCGTTTTATTATGGGGTTGAATTCAGAATATGTTGAGACTTGTATTATAGACACACTGCGAGAGGACATGGACATTGCTCGAGTTCAGGCATTTGCCCAGAATATTGAGGGCATTAGACAGCGACAACGGGAGATCAGAAGGGTCAGTCAGGAACAGCGTCGCCGGGACAGGCCAGTTGAGTTACAGAGGGAGGCCCGGGGAGGACCTAGGCCACGATTGTCAGACAGGCCACCCAGGCCCCCGCCCCCGCCACAGTCGCAGGGGGGTAGATTCAGCCGCAGGGAGCAGTCAGAGACTGGTAGAGGCTCGCAGATGGCAGATTCACCATTACAGAGGAGGGCGGAGCAGAGTAGGTATACCCTACCACTTTGCCCTATATGCAGTCGACGCCATCCTGGAGCATGCAGATATGGCTCCACCTCATGTTATATTTGTGGCCAAGAAGGCCATTTGATGAAAGATTGCCCAACCAGAGGTCGAGAGGATCGGGATAGACAGGATAGGGCATCAGCAGGATCACGAGCCACAGCATCCTCGACTGGGCGCAGGCCCTCAATTTCAGCAGGTAGGGGTCGGGGCAGATCAGGGGCCTCCAGTACAGGTGCGGGTCCAAGCCGCACATATGCCCTACCAGGGAGGCAAGATTCAGAAGCGTCGCCTGATGTTGTGACAGGTATGTTAACCATCTGCTCACACCCTGCTTATGTGTTGATTGATCTAGTGTCTACTTTGTCCTACATTACTCCATTTGTGGCACGAAAGTTTAGTATTGTACCAGAATCATTACAGCAGCCCTTCTTAGTATCTACGCCCATCGGTGACTCTATCACAGCTAGCCGAATCTACCGCGGGTGTACAGTAGAGGTTGTTGATCGTCCGACCACAGTAGATCTAGTCGAGTTAGAAATGATAGACTTCGATGCCATAATGGGTATGGATTGGTTAGTACCGTGCTTTGCCAATGTTGAATGTTGGACCAAAACGGTCCGATTCCACTTCCCAGGAGAAGCTGTGCATGAGTGGAAGGGCAGCACCATTACGCCGAAAGGTAGGTTTATTTCCTACCTTTAGGCGAGAAAGTTGATATCTAAAGGATGTATTTACCCTCTGGTCAAAGTTCAGGATGTCCAAGCAGAATCTCCGACACTCCAGTCTGTTCCAGTGGTGAATGAATTCCCTGATGTGTTTCCTGATGAGTTACCTGGTATTCCCCCAGAAAGGGAAATAGACTTTGCTATCGACTTGTTACCAGGCACTCAGCCAATATCAATACCTCCCTATCGTATGGCTCCTGCAGAACTCAGAGAATTAAAGGAGCAGTTGAAAGATTTATTGGATAAAGGTTTTATCAGGCCGAGTACTTCACCATGGGGTGCGCCAGTTTTATTCATAAGGAAGAAAGATGGCTCGCTCCGAATGTGCATAGATTATCGGCAGCTAAACAGAGTTACAGTAAAGAACAAGTACCCGCTCCCCAGAATTGACGACTTATTTGATCAGTTGTAGGGAGCCAGATACTTTTCTAAGATTGACTTGCGGTCCAGATATCACCAGGTCCGAGTACGTGAGAGAGATATTCTTAAGACAGCGTTCAGGACCCGATATGGACATTTTGAATTTCTAGTTATGTCCTTCGGGTTAACGAATTCCCCAGCAGTCTTCATGGACCTGATGAACAGTATTTTCAGACCTTTCCTAGACTTGTTCGTAATAGTATTCATTGATGACATTCTGGTGTATTCTTGCTCTAAAGCAGATCACCGGACTCATTTGCGGACAGTGCTCCAGATTCTCAGGGACCGTCAGCTGTATGCTAAATTTTTTAAGTGTGAATTCTGGCTTAACTCAGTGGCCTTTTTGGGGCATATCGTCTCAGAGGCTGGTATACAGGTAGACAAGCAGAAAATAGAAGCAGTTAAGTCATGGCCTAGGCCTACCACTCCGACTGAAGTTCGTAGCTTCCTGGGGTTGGCATGATATTATAGAAGATTCGTTGAAGGGTTCTCGACCATTGCGGCACCTCTAACAAAACTGACACAGAAAGCAGCAAAGTTTCAATGGACAGAGGCATGTGAGCAGAGCTTCCAGGAACTGAAAGACAGATTAACCTCCGCCCCAGTGTTGGCATTGCCGGAAGGCACAGAAGGTTATTCAGTCTATTATGACGCGTCAGGTATCGGGTTAGGTTGTGTGTTGATGCAGCATGGTAGAGTAATTGCATATGCTTCCAGGTAGCTGAGGAAACACGAAAAGAATTACCCCACCCACGACCTGGAATTGGCCGCAGTAGTCCACGCCTTAAAGATGTGGAGGCATTACCTGTACGGCGTCCATGTTGATATTTACACAGATCATAAGAGCTTACAATACATTTTCACTCAGAGGGAGTTGAATCTACAGCAACGCCGCTGGTTGGAGCTGTTAAAAGATTATGATGTGAATATTCTATACCACCCCGGAAAAGCTAATGTTGTAGCAGATGCCCTGAGCCGTAAGTCAATGGGGAGCTTGGCGTATTTGCGACCTGAGAAACAGAAGTTAGCCAAAGAAATTCATCAGTTAGTTGGTCTAGCCGTTCGGGTAATGGAAACAGAAAATAGTAGAGCAGTAATTCAGAATTTTGCTGTGTCATCATTAGTTACAGAGGTAAAAGAACGACAATACGAGGATCCCGATTTAGTCCAGCTCAGAGATAGAATTCAGAAAGGTAAGGAGCCATATTTTCAGATAACCGAGGATGACGTGCTACGTTGTAAGGGCCGCCTTTGTGTCCCGAATGTTTCAGGGCTTCGTGGGCGGATCATGCACGAGGTACACTACGCTCGCTATTCCCTTCATCCAGGAGCGACGAAAATGTACCACGACATCAGAGACATCTACTGGTGGCCAGGTATGAAAGCTGAGATAGCTGAATTTGTATCTAGATGTTCTAATTATCAGCAGGTGAAATCCAAGCACCAGAAACCAGGTGGTTTGACACAAGAGATAACGGTGCCTATGTGGAAATGGGAAGCGATAAACATGGATTTTGTAATAGGGTTACCCCGTACTAGACGCAGAAATGATTCCATTTGGGTAATAGTTGATAGGCTGAAAAATCAGCTCATTTCCTGCCAGTGAGGGCTACCTTCTCAGCTGAGGATTATACCGAGTTATATATCAGAGAAATAGTTAGATTGCATGGAGTGTCGGTATCCATCATTTCAGATAGGGGAGCACAATTCATAGCTAGATTCTGGCAGTCATTTCAGAAAGGTTTGGGAACACAGATTAACTTGAGCACAACATTCCATCCTCAAACAGATGGGCAGGCTGAACATACAATTCAGACGCTCGAGGATATGCTACGAGCGTGTGTGCTGGATTTTGGGGGTAGCTGGGATGAGCATCTTTCGTTAATTGAATTTGCTTATAATAACAATTATCATTCAGCCATCCAGATGGCGCCTTTCGAGGCATTATACGGGCGAAAATGTAGATCGGCGGTGGGCTGGTTTGAAATAGGATAATCAACATTGGTTGGCCCAGACATTGTTCGGCAGTCAGAGCAAAAGATAAAGCTTATCCGAGAATGTTTACTGACCGCTCAGAGCCGCCAGAAATCTTATGCAGATATGCGGTGCAGAAATCTAGAATTTGCGGTAAATAACTGGGTATATCTAAAGGTGTCTCCAATGAAAGGGGTGATGAGGTTTGGAAAGAAAGGTAAGCTTAGCCCGAGATTCATTGGGCCATATCAGATTCGGCGAAGAATAGGCCGAGTTGCATACAAATTGAACTTGCCTCCAGAGTTAGCATCTGTTCACCCAGTCTTCCATGTCTCTATGTTAAGGAAGTTCGTAGGGGACCCTTCTATAGTAGTTCCAGTTCAAGATGTCCAGGTCACAGAAGAGTTAGCATATGAAGAGGTTCCCATAGTTATCTTAGACAGATAGATTCGCAGGCTGAGGACTAAAGATGTTGCATCTGTCAAAGTATTGTGGCATAACAGGAACCGGGAAGGAATAACGTGGGAAGCTGAAGAAGATATGAAAACCAGATACCCTCACCTATTTCAGGCCTAGTCAGGCGACAAGTATGTCCGTATTATTACTTATGCAGTACCTTATGGTTGTATGTCTGTAAATGATAAAGAAAGATTTATATCTAGTTATCCAGTGGATCCTAGAATATTATGTGCAGTGCCTGTGTTGGACTTTTCTGCATTTCAGGTTTTTGCTATAGTCCATATTACAGAGGAAACTCTGCCGAAATTTTTCTAGAAAGTAAGTAAGTAGTCCTCTAGATAACAGTGTACATTCGAGGACGAATGTTCTTAAGGGGGGAAGAATGTTATACCCCGTAGAATTCCCAGCACCTAGACGACCTATTCGCACGTTGGTTAAACGTATTTGAAGGCCATACGTGCTGGAGAAAGGCCCGGGAAAAGATCGGACGAGAAAGCTGTCGAACCATCGCGGAAGGAGCCGAGGCAGAGCCCCTCCGCAATGGTAGCGTGTCACGGAGGAGAGGCCTCCGCGTTGGCTCCGTGACACGTTGGCCTTGTCCAGGCCCAAGTATATAAAGCCCCACTTCGGTTTTAAATGATAAAAACATTTAAAATTTCCAGAAAACAGAGAGCAAACGCAGAGGGAGAAAAAGGAACGAAGAAATTATATAATTTTCGTCCGATTACGCTGCTAAACGTTGCCCAAACTCAAATTAACTCCAGATACTGAGATATTTAGCAGCAGGGAGTATTCCTACGGATTCAGTATCGTAAAATACGACCGACGAATCGTCGAGCCACCGAGATAAGGTAAGTGGAATTGCTCTAAATTAGTGTCTATGTGTTCCTAGCTGTGAAGTGAATATTCCTCCCTTCTGGACCGCTGAAAAATAGCGAGTTTTCGACCGTCTTTCGATAAGCCTAAGTTTAGGCTATAAATTATATCGAAAATGACGTTGCTCTTTACAATAAAGTTGTATTTAGTATTAATTGACATATTTATGAATGCAGTTGGGAGAAAATAGTTGAAGTACCGGCCGAGTCTCGTCCGACAGACGGATAGTTCGAGGATAAGGTATGTAAAGCTAGTTCCCTCGGCAAGTTAAGTAATATCCGTACAGTGTAGTAATTTAATGGCTAGTAGAATGTTCAGAAGCCAAGTGTTACGTTTATTGCAAATGTTGGTACGATGTTGGAAGCATCCAGTTGTAACTTGCGTGAAACTTACTAGTGTGACATAGATTTTAATATAAGTGTTAGAAACTGCCCAGCATGTTTAGTATGTGGTGTAATATGAAATGTTAAGATATTATTGTATTCAGTTGAAACCCCGTAAAGCGATGTAATATCCGTAAAGCACTTCAGAAATAGAATGGAAGGCTAAAATAAAGTCTTGAACGCATGTTAGGAATAGTAAATCATGTTAATAAAAAAACTTAGTATACAGCATAGGTTGCAGCAGAAACACTATCTTGTATAGCATTTGCCCCAGTACAGTCTGGCAGGAGACTATATTCACATATGTATATTTACCAGTCTCAGCACGTATTAAATATGTACAGATTACTATCATTAGTTCAGCATGTAATATATGATACTTTACCCCATTAGCATCAGTATGTGAGATACGCGGACAGTATTACTAGTTGAGACCGTTGTATTGTTTGGGGTTGGATTACCTAGCATCCATGACCGCCCCAGGGTTAATAGCTGTATCGACTCGTCCGCCAGAGGACGAGGATACGTTGCTCTACGGAGCGGCATGCCGTCCCCCAGGGGACGAAGATGGGATGCCAAGTTTTCCCATATTTTGCCTTGGTCGGCTTTTATACACCCCCGTCGAGCGGATACGCCCGGGTGTTGATTCAGGAGTCCTTCGGACTCAGGTACAGTTATAGTCAGGGGCTCAGCGAGCCCAACTACATACCCAGGGGACCGGCAGGATGCTTACAGGGTTATAGGAGATTGGATGACCAGGGTAGGGTTATAGATTCTGTGCTGATTGTACCTCCCGGCTTATGGGGGCCGCGTAAGGTTTGTGTGTGTTATACTATGTTATGTTATGTATGTCATGTCATGTTAGACACGAGTAGACCAGCAGTTGAGTGATAAGTCTCCAGGTGCGACCCCTATTTCCTTCCAGTATAAATGAGAAAAGCTATGACTTACAGTATCAGGCAGTTAATCTAATTCTTCTTACTTCAGTTTCATTAGTTACATTGTTGTTTTCAGATTTTTCTTTCAGTTATTTCTTTACATACTCAGTACCAGCGGTATTGACGCCCGATGGGGCACTGCATTACTTGCCTGCAGATACTCATAGACGAGCAGGCGATACTACGTGATTCCTGTCAGCGATCGAGTATTCAGCTCCTGTCATCCAGAGACTGAATATCAGAGGTGTATTTCAGTTCCTTTTTGTTATACAGTATGGGTAGGTCGGGGCCCTGTCCTGATCATTCTATTGCTATTCCTAGAGGCTTGCAGTCTGTATATATCTCCCTTTGGTCAGATGAGCCGGTCGTGTGAGGCCGTGCAGTTGTATAGCTGTTAGTACTCTTTCTTTCGGTTCTGATGGCCGTGTGGGGCCATAGGTTGCCAGTAGTGGTGACCTTGTCGGTCACGTAGCTTTCTAATATTCTATGATTAAGTTACAGATAACTAGACAGCATGGTGGCCTTGTCGGCCCGCATAGGTTTTTGTATATTGACATGTTTCTGGTCAGCTGTTAGTACAGGTACAGGAGGCTATAGGCCAATGGGCCGAGGGCTGTGTTTACAGCCGTTATATAGCCCTTTGTTTCCATAAATGTGAGTTAGAGCCAGCCAGGCACCAGATGTGTCAGGCTTAGCAGTTCAGCAGTTTAGGTCCCACTAGGGCACCAGGTGCCAGTCATACCCCCCCAAGGCGGGGTGTGACACTTTGCATATGGTGTAGTGCCCTTTCATGTTGGGCACACAGAAGATGATGGTCTCCCTAGAGTCGGCGGGTGTTGTGGAGGATTTGTCCTTGTCTTTGCCTTTGGTGATTGAATAGGCTAGGGCCTTGCCTTTGCTGGTGTTCCTAGATGAAGAGATTTTCTACAAGCATGATGTTAGTGGAAGCTATGATGTATTGAAATAAAATAACTAAACATTATAAAATTGATATATGAATCAAGAGGCAAAATTATCTTTGAAAGGATAAGTAGCACAGGCGGAGCACTAACAAGACCCAGGATGGTATCCACGGACCGCCGCTGACCCGCCAGTGAAAACAGTATACTGGGCAATATGCCTTCCATCGGCGGCAAAGTGGCGAGTTGCCTATTATGATCTGTGAACCGCCGATGTAACGCGGGATCAAATCAGTGACCTGAAGCCACCATTATATTGAACCGGCATTCCAATGGTGTTTTGCCGGACCCAACCAGTGAATAGCCGATAGTCGTCATCCCAAAGCATTTTCAGGAGTTTCAATACCACCATTTCACACATACTTACTCACATTATACCAAACACCAATTCTACACACGAAAAAGGTCTGAAATGATGATTTACCCTTAAGAATGGCATCACCCAATCTATCATAGGGAAAAACATGACATTTTTGTCCATTTGGGTTACTCAGACTTCACCCCATTTAAGTCTACACAAAAATCACAAATCCCCACCCCCATTTCAGCAATGAACTGCTATCATCCCACAAACATCATATAACATCACATATAGCATCAATTATGGTACAAATTAGGGAAGGAATTCCTGTAAAAAGGGGTGGGGGGAATGTATGTTATCACTACATAGATACGCCACCAAATGCCATTGAAGAGAGAATCAGAGAGTCTACGAAACATTACAACTTGTGGGTGAAAGCTTAGCAGAGACTCACTGCAAAAGCTTGGAAATGCTCACAACGGCAATTCTTGAACTTGTTTAGTAGAGAGGAAGAATATGAGTATAGTGAGACACTGTGGAGAGAGTGAGGGATTTTATAGGTGAATAGATAGGAATGTGGTTGGTTGAGGAGGAGGTGGAAGATTAATCGTGAGTTAATGTTCTGGGAAGTGGAAGAGAGGGAGTTGTGGGAATATGGAAAGGTGGGGTGTTGGGAAGGTGAAAAGTAGTGTGGAATAGTGGTAAAAGAGTAAAAAAGGAATCCTAAGGCAAAATTTTGTCCAAACTAGGACGGCACAAACAATTATTGGGGCCAGGTAGGTCCACTTTTGATTGAGATTCTAAATTGGAACCCACATTCTTACGAGGCATTACATCGGCGATCATCGGTTTTATTAGGTGATATGCAGCCTTACCTTTTAACTCTTGAAATCATTCTCAGTTCATTGGTGTACAACCGGTGAATCAACGACAGTTTGCGACTCGATTCGGCGTTACGCCGAGTGTTCGCCGATTTGGCATCTATTGCTCATGTCTTCTGGGTTGCACAGGTGATCATATAGTGGTACACACTTTTAAATTGGTAGTCCGCCAGTTCATCCGCTGATCTAACATTTCTGCTCCCAGGTTTCTGTTTGCTATATCAAAGTGTTGTCGTTCGAAGGATCTAGATCGGTGATTCGCCAATCCAGTACGTCGCTTGTCTTATTTTTGTGCTTTCTCTCCCTTCTTCTCACCTAATTACCCCTACCAAAATAAGAAACAATCAAACTAAAACACTTGGGTTGCCTCCCATGAAGCACATTAATTTAAGTCATTCTTCAAAGGAACATCCTTAGATTCAGCCTCTTCATCTCCATTCCGCTCTCCTCGTTCTACTCATGCAACACTCCAATCACTTTGCATTCATTTGGAGTGTCAACTGATGGGCACACTTTAAAGGTGACCTCTTCACTTTCAACTTGGAACTTGAGCTCACCTAGCCATACATCTACCAATGCTCAGCCCGTGGTGAGCAATAGTCTCCCCAGAATGAATTGCTCTTCTGATTCCATTTCACAATCAAGCACCATAAAATTAGCTGGTAGAACGAATTTATCCACCCTTATCAATATATCCTATATCACACCCACGGGTTTCTTTATGGAGTGGTCAGCCATTAATAGCCTCATTGAAGTGTGTTTGGTGTTGCCGAGCCCCAATTTCTTGAAAATGATAAGAGGCATTAGTTTTATGCTTGCGCCAAGATCGCAAAGGGCTTCCTTAAACACACATAACCCGATAGTGCAAGGAATCGTAAAGGCTTCTGGATCTTCTCACTTTGGGGCGAGATCGCTCATCATTATCGTACTATAGTGATGTGTTGTCTCCCCAGTGCCAACATCTACCACCTTCTTCTTTTTGACTAGCTCCTTTATGAATTTGGCATATCCAGGCATTTAAAGTAGGGCATCCACCAATGGTATATCAATGGATAACTTGCTGAACATATCAATGAATTTGCTGAACAGATCATCCTTCTTTTTCTTGGCTAATCTTTGTGGATAAGGGAGTGGAGCTCTTGGTTCAAGTTTTTCATCATTTGAGGCATTTATGCCTGCCTCTTCTTCATCAACAAGTGAGGGAACTTCGTCATCCTTTCCCTTACTTTCATCATCATCCTTTTCACCTCTACTTGGTGTTTTTGGCACCTCATCAATTTTTTTTTCATCATTTGATTTACGGCAACAACCTATTTAATTTTCACTCTCGCATCTCCAACGAGTTTAGCACTCCTCTTAACAATAGCCATGCATTGACTATCTTTCTTCGGGTTTGGCATTGTATTACTTAGGAATGTTTCCTTCATGTGGGGGTTCATTTGAGTAGACAAGTGGTTAATTTGAGCTTCCAAATGCTTAATGGAGTCTGAATGGGAGCTCACCGTATGGGCAAGGTTAGACACCTCCCCTTTCAATTCCTTGACCCCTCTGTCTGTTGATTCCACTTTCTTGAGGACTCTTGATAACACCTTATCAATTTTTGAGCTACCTACACCCGGCTGACTTTGGGCATTTTGGCTTTAGGAGGTTGAACATATGGGTTTGAACTTTGGTGGTAACAGTCTCCCTCTTTATTTTTCTCTCTATTGCCCCATCTTTTATTTCTTTTGGGCCATCCCTGTGCATCAAAGTTTCTCCAACCTTGGTTCTCTTCCCTTGGGCACCAAGGACCTTGATTAGTCCCTTGAAACCCAGGTCGAGAACCCCCCATCAGATTTCCCATGTATTGGCATTCCTCATCGTACCTCGGTGGCGATTATTCTCCTTCAAAGTGTAATGGACCTTGCATACCTACAACAGTCACAACCTTGGGCCCTGCCCCTATCACATGTTTGGTCATTAGTTCCAGCTGCGTCATCATTTTAGTGAGATTTTCATCTTGCTCTTCATCTTTTTTCTTCAACTCAGCTGCCAATACACTAGAGCCAATGTCATGTGTCGATACATTAGTCCTCTCGTATGCCATGCCCGATTTGTCTTTGTCATTCTGTCCAAGAGGGCCTTAGCTAATCCATATGTTTGATCCATAATTTCTCCTCTAGCTAAATTATTGGCAATGATGGACTTGTTAATGGAGTCTAGGGCTTGATAGAAACTTCAAAAGAGCACTCCATCCGGGAGACCAAGGTTGGGGCAAAGGGACACCATCTTCTTGAACCTTAACCATGCTTCATGCAACGGTTCTCTTGGATCTTGTCTAAAGATTGTGATATCATCCTGTAGCTGTAACATTTTTGATAGAGGGGAGAAACGATCCAAGAATGCCTCAGTCAATTCTTGCCATGATGTAATACAGCCCGGAGGGAGTTCTTCCAACCACATGGTCACCTCTCTCGTTAGGGAAAATGGAAAGAGCCTCAAGTTTATAGAGTCTTGACTTATATTGGTTATGTTGAAAGGCTGGTAGATCTCTAATAAATTCCTCAAATGGCGATTTGCATCATCACATGGCTTGCCCCCAAATAGTGCTTTCATCTGTAGCAAAATATAGCATTGTACTTGTGACATGGAACACGACATTCCCTACCATAGGCGGTAGGAAAATGGCTCCCGCAACTTCAGACATCATCTGATTATGTTCCTCATGCTCCATATTACCCTCTACTAAGCTATCCCCTTCTTGTGAATGATGACTTATATGAATTTACCCTAACAAAAACAACAAAGTTAATATCAACACCTACAATGCAAAACTAATTCAAATTAACAATCAACACAAGAGGAGCAAGCACCAGTACCCAGCAACGACACCATTTTTGATAAAGTCAAAAAAATACTCTTCGTTAAAAAAGAGCATAAATGGTCATTTTGTCAAAATAAATATCTCGACAGATGTCGGGGTCGAATTCCACAGAGACTAGTGAATGAAATCCACGAGTATTGTTTAGGAAATTGAATTTAGTTCGCACCACTACAAAATAACGAGGAAATAAACATATTGGGGGAGATTGAGGTTAACAACAAGGTATGAATTCTAATTTAGCTGATTAAGATAGAAAAATAACCAAGGTTGTCGACAAAAAATGAGAAAGTCTAGAGGTGTGGTGTAGATGATATGCTAACTAAATAGGTTTATGATAGATCAACTCATAAGTTCATATTGTATAAATAACCTCGATCAAGTGGGCATTTGATGTTTTTCAACCTCATAAATGCCTCTTGCTAGAGTTCTTTCAAACCACTAGACACAATTAAATCAACTCAATCCGATTTGGATTAATAGCTGCACTAATTTCTAGCTATTAGCTACTAATGAGGAGTGAGAATGTGGTTTTGACTATTTCTAGCCCAATTCCACAACCTCAAATCCATGTCCACCATTAAATTCTCTCCCAATACCCAATTTTTCTCTTTAAAGCAAAAATCATGTAGGAACAAATAGATCCACATCTGCACCCATGGATCTTCAATTATAGATTAGAGAGAACTTAACTGATTTACACTAATTAAGTAATATTGAGATAAATTTAGCAATACCCAATCTAATTAAGTGTTCATCACCACACTCCTCTAGTTAATGATTTAGCTACTAATAGTTAAGAAACTCAAAATGATATTTAACAATAAACACATTGAATTTAATAAGAGGGGTAGCAAAATCAAATTTAGCAAAGTCTTCAACAATTGTAGTACCTTGCTATAGAGGAAGAAGAAGAAAAAGAAAAGCAATCCTTTACAATATCCACGAATAGAATTCTACTTTCTTCTTCTACAGAGAGAATGTTCTCAAAAAGCCAAAAGTTAAGATCTAATGGATACAAAGTACTTATCTCTAGAATATATTAGAAAGTAGGGCACTCAAACTCTCTTTTTCAGTGTTGGACACATTTTCCCCTGTTCAGGTGTTCTAGTAATTGCGAGAGTACCAGCGGTTCGCCGGTTGCATTCCGCGAACCGCTGACTATCAATGGATGCTCTTGCAGTGAATTCCAGTGTCCTTCAGTGTTTCCTTCGGTGATTCGCCGGCTCTAACCGTACACCATTGATCTTTTCTCTGTGATCCAGCACTCTTAGGTGTCAGTAGGTGATTAAACCGGAGATTCTCCGGTCAGTGTCCATGATCTCCGGTTGCTTTAATTCCCCAAGGAAGTGGTCTTCGGCGTTCGGCCGGCGGTTGGCTGGTCTTCTCCGGTGAAGCGCCTATTTTCACTTGATTCCCTTCTTTTTTTTTCCTTTCTTTCTCTTTTCTACAAATCAGATATCTGCATACAAAAAGGCAAAAAGGGCATAAAATCCATCTAAATGACTTGAAAACTAGACTAAAGCTCATGGTTAAGAGCCTAATGAGTTGATAAATTACCAACTCATCAAGTATTCAGCCAATAAATTGCACTAGTTTTGATATTTTGAAAAATTGACCTTGTTTAAAAATTTTCAAAGATTAGTTGTGTACTTCTAATTGCAGGCATGATTTCTGTGGATCTTTTTATGACATTTAGTATATTATCATGTATATTGTTGTTAAGCCATGAATAAACTGGACATGTAGAGCATACAACCCCCAGCTTATCATGTTAGGGATACAGTGACTATGATACGAGAATCGGCCCAAGTACAGGTCAAAACAATATTGCTGGGTAGACTTGGTCAGTCATATCCTTGGCAGTACATTGCAAGGGGCACGAACCACAGATTTCAGCCTATAGAAGTAAGTGGAAGGCATGAGTATCTAGCTCTGGAGGAAAACAGAATCACCTCCAGGCTGTAGCAGGTTCACAGAACATGGAGTCATCACTGAATGTTAAGAAATAAGCATCGGGATGACATTTAGAGGATAGTGAGGTTGTAACCTAGAATACTGCAATGTTACCACTAGTTGTGGAGGCAAAGGAGTGATGGTACGAAGACCCTAGCCTAGTGCAGCCAATGATGAGGCCCAAAAGAAAGAGTCACCGGCCTTCTAGATAGTAGGGGGCCAGAGTATTGAGACCTAGAGGTCGACTCTGCATTCAAAATCTGGCAGGGCTTCGTTAGCAGATTGTAGCAAAGGTATACCATGTCCATTATTCCCCACCAAGAGTATGATGAAAAAGCATCAGGTTATAAAAGAGACCTACTGATGGCATGGGAAGAATAAAGATATTTTCGAATGGTTTCACAGAGCTCTAATGACCAGCAAGGAAATCCTGGACAGGAGAAACTAGCAAGATGATTCAGGAGATAGTCATGCCTGAGTAGAAATAGGAATTAGCTAGTCTGAATATAGTTATAAGATTACTTTCTACCGGGGCATAAACATGACCCTATTGCATCATTGTTTAAAAGCTTATAAGTAAAGACTATGCTGAATTGAATATTAAACAAATATTTCGGCTATATGGTGTCTCAGTGTCTATTAACTTCTAATAGAAGGGCACAATTCACAGCTAGGTTTTTGAAAAGTTGTTAGAACATATTGCGGCGCAGATTAACTTGAGTACAGCTTCCCATCCCAGACAAAAAAACCAAGTAGATCACACGGCTCAGATGCCTGAAGATATGTTAAAGGTGGAAACATAGGTCCCCTATATGATGGTCTGAAGAAGGTAAGTCAGGGATAATTTAATCGAGCATACTGCATCAGTTAGAGGAAAATAATTAAACTAATTCAGAGTTATGTACCGACAGCCCAGGGTCACCGTAAGTCTTATTCTAGCGTATAGGGAAGTTAGAGATTGAAGAAACGACTGGATGTTCCTAAAAAAGTTCACCAAAAAAGGGCGTTATGAGATCTGACCAGCAGGGCAAGCCCAGCCCTAGATCATTAAGTTATACCGGATCCTCTGGGAGATTGGCCAAGTGATGTATGAGATAGAGTTGCCTTCGGGGACAGGACCCATTTAACAATACTATACAAGCGCATAGAATACCTTGTCTCAGACTAATCCAACTGGTGATACTCAAGGTACAGAAGCACTGTTCCATGGAGAGACTCCAACAGTTATGGGAGCCATCTTGAGAATAAAAGTTGTAGCTTATTAGAGTATCATAGGGAGACAGAAATATAGAACAAAAGAATTGAAAAACTATGAATGAGGCAAAGTTTGGATAGTTTTAGTTGTTCTAGGCTCTACGATGATGGTATACACATTTAGAAAATTCAAGTTAACGCAAGATAGTTTTAGATGTTGTACTTGGTGCTATTATTATCAGTTGGTTACATATATGTAGTACTACTAAGTTATTCAGCTGCAAATAGCGTCCTGTGAGACACCTGTGTTGGACTTTTCTGTGTTTTAGGTTTTTGGATAGTCCATAATACAGGAGAAACTTTACCAAAATTTCTCTGGAAATAATTAAAGGAGTTGAGTCTTTTAAGTCTAAAGATCACATTCGAGGGTGAATGTTCCTAAGGGAGGGATGATGTTACACCCCGTAAGTACCTATTGTTTAACTGATGCGTTCATACATATGTTGAGAGTTTTGGAGTATGATACATGTGAGGAAACGCTCGAGGAATGAACACACAAGCACGGTACTGAGCTAGCAGGTGGAAGAAGGCCGGAAGTAGGACGCTGTGGGCACAACATCACGAACCCCCTCCCCTGCGTTGGGTAGCGCGTCCCACCCATAAAGACGTGCGATGGGTGGTGCTCCATTGACCTCCACCATCACCTCCTATATATTTTTTTTAAGGGTTGGTATTATTTCATTTAAAAACATTTAATCCAAACATACCCGCGACCCTTACGGCTTCCTCTCTCAGTTTTCATTGGCTTTTGGTAGAATTACACCATTAAGCCCCGTCCAAATGCAAATTTATCTTGGATATTGAGTTCTAGGCTTATGTGGAGCATTCCTATGGAGTTATTTATTAAAAATTCGATCGGTGTACCGAAACCCCGCTGAGTAAAGATTGTCGGAATTACTTCAAATAGAGTCCTAAGCGGCCACCGGTGATAGGTATGTATTTCTACCTTCTAAACTCTCGATAAATTGTGAGTTTTTGGTCGAATTAAATGAAGTTGAAGTTATAGTTGACCCTATTGAAAGTTATTGTTGTTCACCGATTCCCTCCATTGAAATAACCTCATTTTCTCACCGTAGAAGCTGGTAGTAAGTGGAATTATTAGCTTCATGTTGGGAACTATTCGGGTGAGTGAAAGTCGACATTCGAGGTATGTTAAGGCTTATACCTTCCGCAAGTTATTCTCATCGTATAATGATAAGATTTACGTTCTTGAACGGAGATAACGATCCTATATTTTGTAATTAGCTGCTGCTAGTAAATAAGAATAATGTATGTTGTGATTAGCTGTTGTCAGTAGATTATGACTATAAAAATTTTGTGGTTAGCTGCTAGAAAACGTATTGAGAATATGTATCGCAGTATCCCTCATCAGGAAGAGTATGTTACGTGTGGCTCATGACTCCCCTGTTCTTTTGTTCATTGTGTTAGTAGAATCTGATGTTTTGATGTCATGCAAGGCCTTATAAGTTTGTCGATAACGGTTGGGCCTGAGTTGGTATGTTGAACAACATAGGGCGCAGTTGGGCAATATAACCTTCAATTTGACACCCAAATTTTCAGTAAAGCTTGCCAGAGGCCCTTGGCGTACGTTGACGCCTCCAGTGCCCGAATTTGGACAGGATGGTCACACCTTAGAGTCAGCGGCACCGGGGTCATCTAGTGAACTGAGTGACAGCCTTCCATCTAGTTAGCTACTGCCAGTGACTGGAAATTTCGGTCGACTTAGACCTTTCCATACAGGTCATCCAGGAAGTCATCCTAGTTGTACAAGTCAGATAGACTCATGGGTACCCTAAGAAGGGAACCTTATCAATAGCTGAATGCGAGGTCAACACCCCAGCATGCTCTTACAAGATACTTAGGTATAGGTTTCCGAGAATGGTTAAGTCTAGACAGATTTACCTACAAGCTTAGGAATCGCCTAGAGAAGACATATGAAATCCAAACAGACAAAGTTAAGGTGTAAGGATCTAAATCCATGTTAGCACGATATTACCTTTAGGCTAAGAATTATACTAAGCTGTCTGTGGATAGTTAGGACTGGTTGCTTAGGAGCATGCCCGATTAGTAGCAGCCCTACAATTGTTTTCAGTAGAGGAACTACATAGTTGGTCACCTGCACCTTTACATATAGCTTTTGAGTTATCCTTGCCTCAACACGACCTTCAGACTGTCGCTAGAGTAACCCAAACCTCGACCTTTTCCATCAAATTCGACAGAGGTTGTGGTCACTTCCAGGACCCTCTGGCTATGTTTAGGCACACAGACTGTGCCTATTGGTAGATATATAGACTAGTTCAGGGTGAGTAAGAGCAGTAGCCTCAAGGGCCGTATTGAGGTCTAGTCACCTCTAGACTCCTCTATGCCACTGTGGCATCACGACCCTCAATCGACCCAAGGCTCGGGATCCAGGTACAGGAGCCCAGATGGCTCAAATACAGTTATAGGAGCTTAGATGGCTCAGACACAGTTATAGGAGCCCAGACGGCTCAAATACAGTTACAGGAACCTTGATGGATCAGATACAGTTACAGGTGCCCAAACAACTCAGATACAGTTACAGGAGCCTAGATAGCTCAAATATAGTTATATGAGCCCAGATGGCTCAGATGTAGTTACAAGAGCCCAGACGGCTCAGACATAGTT
Organism: Datura wrightii; assembly: GCA_035772735.1. NCBI lineage: Eukaryota > Viridiplantae > Streptophyta > Magnoliopsida > Solanales > Solanaceae > Datura > Datura wrightii. The sequence goes on along the minus strand of JASDFA010000018.1, from coordinate 163,324,473 downwards.
ATAGGAGTCGAGACAGTTGAGATACAGTTACAGGAGTCCAGATAGCTTAGATATAGTTACAGGAGTCCAAACAACTCAGACATACACACAACTACAGGAGCCCAGACAGCTCATATTCAGTTATAGCAGCCCACATGGCTCAGACATGATTACAGGAGCCCAGATAGCTCATACATAGCTACAGGAGCCCAGGCGGCTCATATTAAACCCACGTGGCTCAGATACAATTATTTGCAGGGCAACAGGGGTATATAGACTGATTGGCACCTGCCGAGGCTTATGGGCTCCCAGGTAGGTTATCTTTGTGTTGATTGTAGCTTCCAGGCTTATGAGGGCCAAGTTAGGTTCTTGCTTGTATACTTGATTGTTAGCTATAGCTTATTAATGTATAGTCGTACAACTTCAGCTCATATATTTGTAGTGAGTTAGTAGATGTACGTTATGGATAAGAAAGCTTATAGGTTAACTTCTAGCCCTTCTTGCTACTCACTTTAAGTATTTATCAGCTTCTATTCAGCTTTATTTACTACCTTACATATTTGATACATATTGTACTGACACCCAACTATGGCGCGCTGAATACTTTCTTGCAGGTTTAGACAGACAGAATATGGGATCTCATAGAAACTATTTAGAGTCAGCAGTTTAGGCCAGCTTCTTTCATCTGAAGATGCCAGGTTGTAGAGGTTTATGTGTGTTTTATTTGTAGAGAATTTGGGTAGGCCGAAGCCCTGTCCCGACCAATATTTCACTCCTAGAGGCTTGCAAACTACAGTCTTAAGTTAGGTTGTTGTTCTTGGCCATGTGGACCTATGTTTATCTTATTTTTCATATTGGCCTTGTGGGGCCCAATTTATCTAATTAGTTAGCAACCTTGTCATCTATAGTATAGATATGACTGCTTGTTTATCATTCTGTTATAACTAGACAACATGGTGGTCTTGTCGGCCCGCATATGATCCCTTTTAGTGTGGTGTTGGTTGAGTCTGTTATTTTATTTTATAGGTGTTACCTTGCCTTTTTGGCCCGAGGTTGTACTTATAGCTGAGATATAGGAGTTTTTTTTCTTGATTTTGAGATGCTAAATAACACTAGAGGTGCATATGCCCAGCCAGGTCAGCCTAGATCCCAATGTGGCTTTAGGTTTCAGTCATGCCTCCCAAGGTGGAGAGTGATATATGGATTCCTTTTTCTCGAGCTCTTTCAAACCTCAAGACACAATTCAGTTAGCCCAATAGAGTTTGGGTTAATAGCTGAGCTATTTCTAGCCATCAACTACTAACTAGGATTATGAACATAGATTTAGGATATTTCTAGCCCAACTCTACACAATAACATCCATTCACCATAAAATTCTCTCCCAACACTTGAATTCTTCTTTTTCAAGCCTAAATCAAGTAAGAAACTATACGGCCCGCAAGTGTACGGGTCGTACAAGTAATATAGTGGCCTTTTTTAGGAGCCGGATGTCGAACCCATAGGGACTGGACCAATTAAGCTAACTATAAAGTTTAAGTGTGCTATTAAATGCAGCAAGTGTTGATTATAGACTTTTTCGAGAAAGGTTTAATTATGTCTAGGGGCTGTCAACGAAATACTATGAATTAATTCAAGGAGCAACTAGAATTAAAGCCGGATAATCGTGCGATACTACGCTTTGTAATGGTTTTAGTATGAAACTAACAATTATCGTCTCACATAATTAAAATTGCATGTTCATGGCCTTCCGAACCTCTAAACACGACAAACTAGCCTCACTACTACATCGTTGAGCGAGGATGTTATTTCTAGTTCTTGGGCAATTCAATTACACTGATGTGGTTTACGTGGATATAATTAGGGACTCTCGTACTTCTAATCATTCGACTCAACTTAGCTTCACAACTACTTCTTCGAGTGGTGATGTAATAATTCTAAGTTGGTGTCTAGCTCATCCTGTTTTATCAACCAAGCAAGGTAATAGGTATATTCCTATCCTAACACAAATCATATCGTGAGAACAATCTTGCTCCCTACATTCTCTTGTTCTTGCCTAGGTCATCTTTCTCAAGCATGTACCTAGGCTCAACCCACTTGTTTTCATGGTGATCAGTCAAAAAAACAACCATAATTAAGAATGCAAGACAAACAATTAATAACTTAAAACCAAAACAAAATCGCAAAATCTCGATCATATCTTGTGGCTTCAATCCTAGAGGGAGGGTTCTAGCCACTCATGTTCGTATAATTACAATAAAACATAATTAAAGTAACCTACTTACAAGAATTGGTACAAGAGAAGATGAAATTGACAAACCCTAGGTGAGTTCTCCCACTTCTCCCTCACTCCTTGGTAGTTTTTCAGAAATAAATCGTGACTCTTTGTTTTTAGGAGCTAAGGGACCTATTTATAGTAAATGATAATTGTGCAAAATTATGCCTGTCCTGGAATGGCTCCGTGACACAGAGGGTATCGCGGAGCACTGCCTCTGTGACACGGAGTGTATCGCGGAGCACTGCCTCCGTGACACGGTGTGTATCACGGAGCACTGCCTCCGTAACACGGTGTGTATCGTGGAGCACTGCCTCCGTGACACGGAGGTGTCGCGGAAGCACTCTGGAAATCGCCCAATTTATTCCAACTTTGGTGTTTCGCTCCCGATATCGTTCCTCCATTTCACCAAATCATAGATTTGGTCCTCCAATGCATTATTTACCTTCAAAAATAAGGACTAATAATGTGGGTTAATACATATTCACATTTACATAAAAACACATGAGAATGTATATAAATAAATAGATGAACAAGGAAAAACTAAGTTATAAAGTACCACTTGGGCATGCTATTTTTCCCACGATCACCTACCCCACACTTAAAGCCTTGTTCGTCCTCGAACAACCCTTTTTCATCTCATGTAAATGAAGAATCACACATAACTGATTTAGCAAGACAATTCAAGCTACGACTATAATGATTATTTAAGATAGCAAGTTAAAAATAGAGCATGCACGATTTAATCAATGAAATGATATACAACTCCGTTAAGACTTCCTAACCTCAAGAATCGACTCTCAATCTTAGAAAACTCATGCAAATCAACCAATCAAGAAATCCGACATTAATGTTATCTCTCATTAAACATGTTCCCTCACAACACAAGAGAGTTACCCATTTTTACTCACAAAATTTTCAAATCACAACATGTATGGGTATATGAATAAAATTACGCTCACTCTCTCGAAGAATCACATGCATCATGTAGTGAACCATAAGCTTGCCCTTAGTGTTTTACTCCACTAATCTCAGGATGTATGAACATAAGATCTAGTAGGACTTAATGAGTTGTAATGTAAGCTAAGGGACGGGTAGATACTATTATGGCCAATAATAGTGACTATCTTCCCCTAGCGCTTTTAATAACTTCACCCTTCATTAAGGACATCTCTTCTTTTACTTCACCCTCATTCTTTTCAATCTTGATTTTCTCTTCTTGTTCCCATTTCTTTAAGCACAATTAGCTTATTAGTAAGGAGTACTTAACAAATTTTTCATTCATTTATTTTTTTACTCCCTACTAATAATCAACCATTTTCACACAAGTGCACCTTTGTCCTTTTTTCAACTTTCACAACTTCTATTTTTCCTTCTTTTTCACGCTTCTCACTCCTCCACTCTTTGGAATTTTTCACTTAAGCGCTTCGGAGTTTTGGATCAAATTCAAGGCTCATGAAAGAAAAAGGTTTTAGCTTAAGTTGTAGCTATCAAAGAATAGGCTTAAGGCTCAATGGGACTAACTAGGATTAAATATTCAAGGTAGGTAAAGTGAGGGATAACATTTAGGTTCATTAAAAGAAATGCCTAAATCATCTCCTACAATTCACATCCTTCATTTCGTTTTATATACACACCAGGCAAGTTTTAGACATTCCACAATAGCACGGAGTATTCAAGAAAAACTTACACTTGCAGCACATGCTCAATTCAAGACACATTCCGCAGACTCTTAACTCAGCTAATCACAAGAATTCAAAATTAAGCTTCAATCACATTGAGTCAAATTCGAGAGTCTAAGTGTCTCACACAAAGTTATACACTTCATAAATGTTTCAACACTAACCACACTTGTATCTTACAGTCATGCATATCACATAATAAGAATATCAAGCCATCAGTTAGCTACGAGTTCAAAAAGCAAAACCTATTGACTAATTTTTCCTCAAGACGGTCGTCATCCATCCATCGTTGGAAATAATATCCATCTATGACTAAAAAAATTATATACAGACAAAGAAAATTTTTGTTCTTCAGTTCAGAGACCCCCCCTCGGAAAAGAACCGAAAAGAAAAACCAACGGGTGATGAAGTCATGCTTGACTCACAAAAATTTTTCAAATATTTCTCACAAGCATTACATTCACCAAAAATCGTTAAGCACAAAAAAATTAAAGTTTCCCTTGAAAATTCCCTCACCCCACACTTGAATCATGCTATGTCCTCATAGCATCAAATTAACATTTAAAGAGGGTGAGAAATACTCCCTGAGGCATTTAGGCCTAGCTAACAAATTTTTTATCTTTTACATCTGCACAAGTGTGTGTTTGACCCCACACTTTTTATCGTCCATGCTTCTTAACTTCCTCCTCCAATGGTACTTAGACTTCCCCTCTGTCTGTGCTTAACTTTCCACCAAAACAACACAAGATGAAAAATGAATAAAATCAACACAAATGCAAGAAATTAAAATGGTACCTGTGGTACCCTTGGGTTGCCTCAGAAGAAGCGCCTAATTTTACGTCGCGGCACGACGTATCAAGTTTCACCACTTTTTCCTCCACCTTGAGGATATGAATCTCACCCCTAATTTCTTCTCTAATTTTCTCTTATGCTCCCGGGGTGGTGGTGAAAAATCAAAGGTCCAAGCAGTAGATGTCGCCTTTGGCATTTATTGGCCCTTAAGTAACTGAAGTCATTCTTTCTTTTAGAATTAGAAAATTTCAGAATATATGGGGCTTGTTCCTCCTCTATATCTCTCTCCACAAGTTTGGAATACTCTAGTTCTAGATTGTCAAATGTCGAAAAATGATTCGAGTGTGGTACAATACACCTCAACTCTGAAACTGCATTTTGCTTGACTTTCATACTTGTATATACCTTCTCCACATTAACATCTAACTCCTCATGAATGTCAAACGATAGGTACTGTATCTCTTCTTTCAAGAACGGATCGGCTATACATGTGAGACAATCATGGATACCCTCGAGAGCTTCCAACAGTTGAGCTTGTTTCAAGAACTCACTCTTTTCTTCTCCTTGTAGTCCCTCCTGAGTATTGAATAAAACCGTCACTTGAAAATCTGAGCAAGCTTCAGCTTCAGCCCTCATCTCCATGAACTTGTTGCTTATCATTTCTAGGGCCTCTCCATTTTCCTCTTGCTGAATTCTCAATGCTTCCATCTCCTCCTTCATTCCTTCTGTTTGCTCAAGGATCTATTTTAGCATGTCTTCTATTCAAGCTTGGCATTCCAAGTCCTCATTTTCATCATGCCTATATTCAGCAAAAACAACAAAAGGATCATAGTAAGGGCTTGGGGGACGGGAGTATCCATTCGGACAGCCATCCCAATGGCAATCTTGACCTCCACATATATTGCAAGTGTATGCATTTGGGCAACCCTTCCAATATCCATTTTGAACAGCGCATATATTACAAGTATTACATCGTTGCCATAAGTGGGGTCCTCCGCAATTCAGACAAGATTCATCAAAATAAGAGTATCCACCATTTAACCCATTTATATTCCATGATGTCATGTTATGAAGGGTATTAGATTAAAAATTAAAAATAAAATAAATCTAAAACTAATAAAGAAGTTTTTTTTCCAACACTTAACGAAATTTAAAAATCACACAAAAACAGACAAATTCACTGAACTTCGCCGAGTCCCCGGCAACGGCGACAAAAACTTGTTGGGCCCGCAAGTGTACGGGTCGTACAAGTAATATAGTGGCCCTTTTAATGAGCCGGATGTCGAACCCACATGGACTGGACCAATTAAGCTAACTATCAAGTTCAAGTGTGCTATTAAATGCCGCAAGTGTTGATTATAGACTTTTTGAGAAAGGTTTAATTAAGTCTAGGGGCTGTCAACAAAATACTCTGAATTAACTCAAGGAGCAACTAGAGTTAAAGCCGGATAATCATGCGATACTATGCTTTGTAATGGTTTTAGTATGAAACTATAATTATCGTCTCACATAATTAAAATTTGCTTCTGAACCTCTAAACACGACAAACGAGCCACACTACTACATCGTTGAGCGAGGATGTTATTTCTAGTTCGTGGGCAATTAAATTACATGGATGTGGCTTACGTGGATATGATTAGGGACTCTCTTACATCTAATCATTCGAATCAACATAGCTTCCCAACTATTTCTTTGAGTGGTGATGTAATAATTCTAAGTTGGTGTCTAGCTCATCCCGTTTTATCAACCGAGCAAGGTATTAGGTATATTTCTCTCCTAACACAAATCATGTCGTAAGAAAAATCTTGCTCCCTACATTCTCTTGTTCTTGAGTAGGTCATCTTTCTCAAGCATGTACCTAGGCTCAACCCACTTTTTTTCATGGTGATCAGTCATAATAACAACCATAATTAAGAATGCAAGACAAAACAACAATCAATAACTTAAAACCAAAACAAAATCGCTAAATCACAATCATATCTTGTGGCTTCAACCCTATAGGGAGGGTTCTAGCCACTCATGTTCATATAATTACAAGAAAACATAATTAAAGTAACCTACTCACAAGAATTGGTAGAAGAGAAGATGAAATTGACAAACCCTAGGTGAGTTCTCCAACTTCTCCCTCACTCCTTTGCAGTTTTTCAGAAATAGATTGTGACTCTTTGTTTTTAGGGGCTAAGTGACCTATTTAGAGTAAATGAGAAATTTGAAAAATTATGCCTGTCGTGGAATGGCTCCGTGGCACGGAGTGTATTGTGGAGCACTACCTCCGTGACACGGATCGCGGAGCACTGCCTCCGTGACACGGAGGTATCGCGGAAGCACTCTGGAAATAGCCCAATTCATTCCAACTTTGGTGTTTCTCTCCCGATATCATTCATCCATTTCACCAAATCATAGATTGGGTCCTCCAATGCATTATTTACCTTCAAAAACAAGGACTAATAATGTGTGTTAATACATATTCACATTTACATAAAAACACATGAGAATGTATATAAATAAATAGATAAACAAGGCAAAACTAAGTTAGAAAGTATCACTTGGGCATGCTATTTTGCCCACGATCACCTACCCCACACTTAAAGCCTTGTTCGTCCTCGAACAACCCTAATTCATCTCATGTAAATGAATACTCACACATAACTAATTTAGCAAGACAATTCAAGCTACGGCTATAATTATTATTTAAGATAGAAAGTTAAAAATAGAGCATGCACGATTTAATCAACGAAATGATATACAACTCCGTAAAGACTTCCTAACCTCAAGAATCGACCTCAATCTGAGAAAATGATCTTGGGCAGATTTATATGCCCAAGTGATACTCAAAAGTATTATTTTCGCCTTGTTTGTGTGCAATATGTATATATTCTCATGTAATTGGTAATAAAATGTAAATTTATACTAACCAACATGATTAGCATTTGTTTTGCAGGAAAATATGATTTTTAGGAGCTAAAATGCATGTTGGAACTATATCGGAGTTGGACTTGGATATGAGCGTGGAAAAGATATTGGAATGCACAAATTATAGGGGCTCCGCGATGGAGCCGTTCCACGCTACCATCGCGGAGGCACACTGCCTGGAGAGGAAATTAAATGTCAAATTCCAGTGAGGCCTCGCGACAGCTCCGTGGCACAGAGATAGGCCTCCGCGTTGGCCTCCGTGCCACGTTGAGGCTAATTTACCGGACCCTGGATTTCCAGTGAAGGTCCGCGTCCACGCCGTGTCACGGAGGCAGTGCTCCGCGTTGACCTCCGTGACACGTTGCTTGTTATTCCGGGAAAAATTTCCCTCTAGTATAAATAGCACACTTAGGTTTATTTTAATTAGTTCAGACTTGGTGGAGCTAGGACGTGGGTTAGCAGCAGTTGAGGGACGAAAAAGCTAAGAGATTTCTTCTCTTCCTTTCTTCTTTCAATCAATTGTATGTATGATTTACACTTGTTTTAGGATGATCAATCCACAAATGAGTGGCTAATTCTCTTCCTTGCTAAGGTTTTGATCATGTGTAGTGAATTTTGATTGTAAATGATATGGTTTTCTTCTTCTTCTTTCATGTTGTTCTATTAATTCTTGTTCTTACTGCCTTAGTGCTTGGCCGACATTAATGCACATCTAAAAAGTCCAATTTCACTCGAGAGAGCAAGAAATTGGAAAGTTGTGAATTAATAGGGTATTGTTCTTAACTTGATTTGGGAAAATTGGGTTCTGATGTGCTTTCCTGATAAAAATATACTTGAAAGCCGTATTAGTCAATTTAGGAACCGGAATTGTATTGCTAGGTCGTAAATTGCATTTGATCACAGAAATGTAGATGAATGGTTTATGATTCTTAAGTGAAATTAAATACGAGAGTTTTAATTTCTAGGCTACTGTTCTTGGCTAGCAACATGAAGAAGAGATTAACCGAATTATTATTATAATCGAATTCATTACTTGTTCTTAACCTTGGCATGCTCATATCCATAGTCTAAATTCACAAGTAAATAATTGTTAATAGTTTTAGTATATATAGATTTTATAAACAAAAACTCATTTAACTGTTGGTTACGTTGTTGTTAGCATAATTAGAATTAAGATAAGAATATAGTATACTTAGGCAAATTTTACATATCCTGAGCCTCCTTGGATCGATACTTGGCTTACTTAGCCACTTTATTACTTGTTTGACCACGTGCACTTGCGTGTCGGTTTATAATATATAACCCCAACCGAACCAGCCGAACAGAAAACTCATGCAAATCAACCGATCAAAAAATCCGACATTAATGTTATCTCTCATTAAACATGTTCCCGCACAACACAAGAGAGTTACCAATTTTTACTCACAAAATTTTCAAAACACAACATGTATGGGTATATTAATAAAATTATGCTAACTCTCTCAAAGAATTCACATGCATCAGTAGTGAACCATAAGCTTGCCCTTAGTGTTTTACTCCAATAATTTCAGGATGTATGAACGTAAGATCAAGTAGGACTTAATGAGTTGTAATATAAGCAAAGGGACGGGTAGGTACTATTATGGCCAGTAATAGTGACTATCTTCCCCAAGCGCTTTTAATAACTTCACCCTTCATTAAGGACATCTCTTCTTTTACTGCACCCTCATTCTTTTCACTCTTGAATTTTCTCTTCTTGTTCCCATTTCTTTAAGCACAATTAGCTTATTAGTAAGGAGTACTTAAAAACTTTTTCATTCATTTATTTTTTTACTCCCTACTAATAATCAACCATTTTTACACAAGTGCACCTTTGTTCTTTTCTCAACTTTCAAAACTTCTACTTTTCCTTCTTGTTCACGCTTCTCACTCCTTCACTCTTTGGAATTTTTCACTTAAGCGCTTCGGAGTTTTGGATCAAATTCAAGGCTCATGAAAGAAAAAGGTTTTAGCTTATGTCGTAGCTATCAAAGAATAGGCTTAAGGCTCAATGGGGCTAACTAGGATTAAATAATCAAGGTAGGTAAAGTGAGGGATAACATTTAGGTTCATTAAAAGAAATGCCTAAATCATCTCCTACAATTAACATCCTTCATTTCGTTTTATATACACACCATACAAGTTCTAGATATTCCACAATAGCACGGAATATTCAAAAACCTTACACTCACAGCACATGCTCAATTCAAGACACATTCCGCAGACTCTTAACTCACCTAATCACAAGAATTCAAAATGATTCTTCAATCACATTGAGTCAAATTCAAGAGCCTAAGTGTCTCACACAAAGTTATAAAATTCTTACATGCTTCAACACTAACCACACTTGTATCTTACAATCATGTATAGCACATAACAAGAACATCAAGACATCAGTTAGCTACAGGTTCAAAAACAAAAACCTATTGACTAATTTTTCCTCAAGACGGTCGTCATCCATCCATCGTTGGAAATAGTATCTATCTATGACTAAAAACATTATATACAGACAAAGAAAATTTGTATTATTCGGTTCAAAGACTCCCCATCGGAAAAGAACCGAAAAGAAAAACCAACAGGTGATGAAGTCATGCTTGACTCACAAAAATTTTTCAAGTATTTCTCACAAGCATTACATTCACCAAAAATCGTTAAGCACAAAAAATTTGAAATTTCCCTTGAAATTTCCCTCACCCCACACTTGAATCATGCTATGTCCTCATAACATCAAATTAACATTTAAAGAGCGTGAGAAATACTCCCTACGGGCTTTAGGCCTAGCTAACAACATGTTTATCTTTTACATCTGCACAAGTGTGTGTTTGACCCCACACATTTTATCGTCCATGCTTCTTAGCTTCCTCCTCCAAGGGTGCTCAGGCTTCCCCTCTTTCTGTGCTTAACTTTCCACCAAAACAACAAAAGATGAAAAATAAATAAAATTAACACAAATGCAAGAAATTAAAATGGTACCTGTGGTACCCTTGGGTTGCATCCCAAGCAGCGCCTAATTTTATGTCGCGGCATGACGTATCAAGTTTCACCACTTTTTCCTCCACCTTGAGGATATGAATCTCACCCCTAATTTCTTCTCTAATTTTCTCTTATGCTCCCGAGGTGGTGGTGAAAAAATGAAAGGACCAAGCAGTAGATGTTGCCTTTGGCATTCATTGGTCCTTAAGTAAGTGAAGTCATTCTTTCTTTTAGAATCAGCAAATTTCAGAATATATGGGGTTTGTTCCCCCTCTATATCTTTCTCCACAAGTTTGGAAGACTTTAGTTCTAGATTGTCAACCAAACTCAATGTCGAAAAATGATTCCAGTGGGGAACAATACACCTCAACTCTGAAACTGCATTTTGCTTGACTTTCTTACTTGTATATACCTTCTCCACATTAACATCTAACTCCTCATGAATGTCAAATGGTAGGTTCTCTATCTCTTCTTTCAAGAATGGATTGGCTATATAGGTGAGACAATCATGGAGACTCTCAGGAGCTTCCAACAATTGAGCTTGTTTCAAGAACTCACTCTTTTCTTCTCCTTGTAGTCCCTCTTGAGTATTGCATAAAACCGTCACTTGCAAATCAGAGCAAGCTTCAGCGTCAGCCATCATCTCCATGAACTTGTTACTTATCATTTCTAGGGCCTCTCCATTTCCTCTTGCTGAATTCTCAATGCTTCCATCTCCTCCTTCATTGCTTCTATTTGCTCAAGGATCTGTTTTAGCATGTCTTCTATTCGATCTTGGCGTTCCAAGTCCTCATTTTCATCATGCCTATATTTAGCAAAAATAACAAAAGGATCATAGTAGGTGCTTGGGGGAGGGGAGTATGCATTCGGACAGCTATCCTAATGGAAATCTTAACCTCCATGTATATTGCAAGTGTATGCATTTGGGCAACCCTTCCAATGGCCATTTTAACCACCGCATATATTATAAGTATTACAATGTTGCCATAAGTCGGGTCCTCCGCAATTCAGACAAGATTCATCAAAATAAGAGTATCCACCATTTAACCCATTTATATTCCATGATGTCATGTTAAGAAGGGTATTAGATTAAAAATTAAAAATAAAATAAATCTAAAACTAATAAAGAAATATTTCTTTTCCAACACTTAAGGAAATTTAAAAATCACACAAAAACATACAAATTCAATGAACTTTGCGGAATCCCCGGCAAAGACCCCAAAAACTTCTTGGGCCCGCAAGTGTACGGATCGTACAAGTAATATAATGGCCCTTTTTAACGGCCGGATGTCGAACCCACAGGTACTGGACCAATTAAGCAAACTATCAAGTTCAAGTGTGCTATTAAATGCCACAAGTGATGATTATAGACTTTTTCGAGGAAGGTTAATTAAGTCTAGGGGCTGTCAATGAAATACTCTGAATTAATTCAAGGAGCAACTAGAGTTAAAGCCGGATAATCATGCGATACTATGCATTGTAATGGTTTTAGTATGAAACTATCAATTATCATCTGACATAATTAAAATTGCATGTTCATGGCCTTCCGAACCTCTAAACATGACAAACTAGCCTCACTACTACATCATTGAGCGAGGATGTTATTTCTAGTTCGTGGGAAATTCAATTACGTGGACGTGGTTTACGTGGATATTATTAGGGACTCTCTTACTTCTAATCATTTGACTCAACTTAGCTTCACAACTACTTATTTGAGTGGTGATCTAATACTTCTATGTTGGTGTCTATCTCATACCATTTTATCAACCAAGCAAGGTATTAGCTATATTTCTATCCTAACACAAATCATATCGTGAGAACAATCTTGCTCCTTACATTCTCTTGTTCTTTCCTAGGTCATCTTTCTCAAGCATGTACCTAGGCTCAAGCCACTTGTTTTCATGGTGATCAGTCATAAAAACAACCATAATTAAGAATGCAAGACAAAACAACAATCAATAACTTAAAACCAAAACAAAATCGCAAAATCACAATCATATCTTATGGCTTCAACCCTAGAGGGAGGGTTCTAGCCACTCATGTTCGTATAATTACAATAAAACATAATTAAAGTAACCTACTTACAAGAATTGGTACAAGAGAAGATGAAATTGACAAACCCTAGGTGAGTTCTCCCACTTCTCCCTCACTCCTTGGCTGTTTTTTAGAAATAAATCGTGACTCTTTGTTTTTAGGAGCTAAGGTATCTATTTATAGTAAATGAGAATTGTGCAAAATTATGCCTGCCGTAGAATGGCTCCGTGGCACGGAGTGTATCGCGGAGCACTGCCTTCGTGACACGGTGTGTATCAGGGAACACTGCCTTCGTGACACGGTGTGTATCGCAGAGAAATGCCTCCGTGACACGGAGGTATCGCGGAAGCACTCTGGAAATCACCCAATTTATTCAAACTTTGGTGTTTCTCTCCCGATATCATTCCTCCACTTCACCAAATCATAGATTGGGTCCTCCAATGCATTATTTACCTTCAAAAACGAGGACTAATAATGTGGGTTAATACATATTCACATTTACATAAAAACACATGAGAATGTATATAAATAAATAGCTAAACAAGGCAAAACTAAGTTATAAAGTATCACTTGGGCATGCTATTTTGCCCACGATCACCTACCCCATACTTAAAGCCTTGTTCGTCCTCGAAGAACCCTTTTTCATCTCATGTAAATGAAGACTCACACATAACTAATTTAGCAAGACAATGCAAGCTACGACTACAATGATTATTTAAGATAGCAAGTTAAAAATAGAGCATGCACGATTTAATCAATGAAATGATATACAACTACGTTAAGACTTCCTAACCTCAAGAATCTACTCTCAATCTTAGCAAACTCATGCAAATCAATCGATCGAGAAATCCGAAATTAATGTTATCTCTCGTTAAACATGTTCCCTCACAACACAAGAGAGTTACCCATTTTTACTCACAAAATTTTCAAATCACAACATGTATGGGTATATGATAAAATTACGCTCACTCTCTCAAAGAATTCACATGCATCAGGTAGTGAACCATAAGCTTGCCCTTAGTGTGTTACTCCACTAATTTCAGGATGAATGAACGTAAGATCTAGTAGGACTTAATGAGTTGTAATGTAAGCTAAGGGACGGGTAGGGACTATTATGGCCAGCAATAGTGACTATCTTCCCCAAGTGCTTTTAATAACTTCACCCTTTTCATTAAGGACATCTCTTCTTTTACTTCACCCTCATTCTTTTCACTCTTGAATTTTCTCTTCTTGTTCCCATTTCTTTAAGCACAATTAGCTTATTAGTAAGGAGTACTTAACAACTTTTTCATTCATTTATTTTTTTTACTCCCTACTAATAATCAACTATTTTCACACAAGCGCACCTTTGTCCTTTTCTCAACTTTCACAACTTCTACTTTTCCTTCTTTTTCACGCTTCTCACTCCTTCACTCTTTGGAATTTTTCACTTAAGCGCTTTGGAGTATTGGATCAAATTCGAGGCTCATGAAAAAAAAGGTTTTAGCTTATGCTGTAGCTATCAAAGAATAGGCTTAAGGCTCATTGGGGCTAACTAGGATTAAATATTAAAAGTAGGTAAAGTGAGGGATAACATTTAGGTTCATTAAAAGAAATGCCTAAATCATCTCCTACAATTCATATCCTTCATTTCATTTTATATACACACCATACAAGTTCTAGACATTCCACAATAGCACGGAATATTCGAAAAACTTACACTTACAGCACATGCTCAATTCAAGACACATTCTACAGACTCTTAACTCAGCTAATCACAAGAATTCAAAGTTAAGCTTCAATCACATTGAGTCAAATTCAAGAGCCTAAGTGTCTCACACAAAGTTATAAACTTCTTACATGCTTCAACACTAACCACACTTGTATCTTACAATCATGTATAGCACATAACAAGAACATCAAGCCATCAGTTAGCTACGAGTTCAAAAACCAAAACCTATTGACTATTTTTTTCCTCAAGATGGTCTTCATCCATCCATCGTTGCAAATAGTATCTATCGATGACTAAAAACATTATATACAGACAAAGAAAATTTTTATTCTTCGGTTCAAAGACCCCCCGTCGGAAAAGAATCAAAAAGAAAAACCAACGGGTGATGAAGTCATGCTTGACTCACAAAAATTTTTCAAATATTTCTCACAAGCATTACATTCACCAAAAATCGTTAAGCACAAAAAAATTGAAATTTCCCTTGAAATTTCCCTCACCCCACACTTGAATCATGCTATGTCCTCATAGCATCAAATTAACATTTAAAGAGGGTGAGAAATACTCCCTGAGGCATTTAGGCCTAGCTAACAACATGTTTATCTTTTGCATCTGGACAAGTGTGTGTTTGACCCCACACTTTTTATTGTCCATTCTTCTTAACTTCCTCCTCCAAGGGTACTCAGACTTCCCCTCTGTCTGTGCTTAACTTTCCACCAAAACAACACAAGATGAAAAATAAATAAAATCAACACAAATGTAAGAAATTAAAATTACCTGTGGTACCCTTGGGTTGCCTCCCAAGCAGCACCTAAGTTTACGCTGCGGTATGACGTATCAAGTTTCACAACTTTTTCCTCCACCTTGAGGATATGGATCTCACCCCTAATTTCTTCTCTAATTTTCTCTTATGCTCCCGGGGTGGTGGTGAAAAAATGAAAGGACCAAGCAGTAGATGTCGCCTTTGGCATTTATTGGCCCTTAAGTAAGTGAAGTCATTCTTTCTTTCAGAATCAACAAATTTCAGAATATATGGGGCTTTTCCCCCTCTATATATTTCTCCACAAGTTTGGAAGACTCTAGTTCTAGATTGTCAACCAAACTCAATGTTGAAAAATGATTCGAGTGGGGTACAATACACCTCAAATCTAAAACTGCATTTTGCTTGACTTTCTTACTTGTGTATACCTTCTCCATATTAAGATCTAACTCCTCATGAATGTCAAATGGTAGGTACTCTATCTCTTCTTTCAAGAATGGATCGGCTATACATGTGAGACAATCATGGAGACTCTCGGGAGCTTCCAACAGTTGAGCTTGTTTAAAGAACTCACTTTTTTCTTCTCCTTGTAGTCCTTCCTGAGTATTGCATAAAGCCGTCACTTGCAAATCAGAGCAAGCTTCAGCGTCAGCCCTGATCTCCATGAACTTGTTTCTTATCATTTCTAGGACCTCTCCATTTTCCTCTTGCTGAATTCTCAATGCTTCCATTTCCTCCTTCATTGCTTTTGTTTGCTCAAGGATCTGCTTTAGAATGTCTTCTATTCGAGCATGGCGTTCCAAGTCCTCATTTTCATCATGCCTATATTCAGCAAAAACAACAGAAGGATCATAGTAGGGGCTTGGGGGAGGGGAGTATGTATTCGGACAGCCATCCCAATGGCAATCTTGACCTCCACATATATTGAAAGTGTATGCATTCGGGCAACCATTCCAATGGCCATTTTGACCACCGCATATATTACAAGTATTACAATGTTGCCATAAGTGGGGTCCTTCGAAATTCAAACAAGATTCATCAAAATAAGAGTATCCACCATTTAACCCATTTATATTCCATGATGTCATGTTAAGAAGGGTATCTGATTAAAAATTAAAAATAAAATAAATCTAAAACTAATAAAGAAAAACAAAACTTCCAACACTTAAGGAAATTTAAAAATCAAACAAAAACAGACAAATTCATTGAACTTCACCGAGGGCCCGGCAGCGATGCCAAAAACTTGTTGGGCCCGCAAGTGTACGAGTCGTACAAGTAATATAGTCGCCCTTTTTAATAGCCGGATGTCGAACCCACAGGGACTGGGCAAATTAAGCTAACTATCAAGTTCAAGTGTGCTATTAAATGCCGCAAGTGTTGATTATAGACTTTCTCGAGAAAGGTTTAATTAAGGCTAGGGGCTGTCAATGAAATACTCTGAATTAATTCAAGGAGCAACTAGAGTTAAAGCCGGATAATCATGCGATACTACGATTTGTAATGGTTTTAGTATGAAACTATCATTATCGTCTCACATAATTAAAATTGCATGTTCATTGCCTTCCGAACCTCTAAACACGACAAACTAGCCTCACTACTACATCGTTGAGCGAGGATGTTATTTCTTATTCGTGGGCAATTCAATTATGTGGATTTGGTTTACGTGGATATGATTAGGGACTCTCGTACTTCTAATCATTCGACTCAACTTAGCTTCACAACTACTTCTTCGACTGGTGATGTAATAATTCTAAGTTGGTGTCTAGCTCATCCCGTTTTATCAACCATGCAAGGTATTTGGTATATTTCTACTGCTAACACAAATCATATTGTGAGAACAATCTTGCTCCCTACATTCTCTTGTTCTTGCCTAGGTCATCTTTCTCAAGCATGTACCTAGGCTCAACCCACTTGTTCTCATGGTGATCATTCATAAAAACAACCATAATTAAGAATGCAAGACAAAACAACAATCAATAACTTCAAACCAAAACAAAATCGCAAAATCACAATCATATCTTGTGGTTCAACCCTAGAGGGAGGGTTCTAGCCACTCATGTTTGTATAATTACAGGAAAACATAATTAAAGTTACCTACTTACAAGAATTGGTAGAAGAGAAGATGAAATTGACAAACCCTAGGTGAGTTCTCCCACTTCTCCCTCACTCCTTGGCAGTTTTTCAGAAATAAATCGTGACTCTTTGTTTTTAGGAGCTAAGGGACCTATTTATAGTAAATGAGAATTGTGCAAAATAATGCCTGTCATGGAATGGCTCCGTTGCACGGAGTGTATCGCGAAGCACTGCCTCCGTGACATGGAGTGTATCGCGGAGCACAGCCTCCGTGAAACAGAGTGTATCTGTCACGCCCCACCTTGGGGGGTATGACTGGCACCTGGTGCCTTAGTAGGACCTGGACTGCTAACTGGTGAGCCTAAGCACAGCTGGCGCCTGGTTAGCTCTAACTCAGATTTTTGGAAACAACGGGCTATATAATGGCTGTAAACACAGCCTCCGGCCAACCGGGCCTATAGCCACCTGTATAAAACTTCAGCTAACCAGAAACATACTTACAAAAGGGAAAACCTATGTGGGCCGACAAGGCCACCATGCTGTCTAGTTATCTGAAACCCAACAATAAAATGTTGAATAACTACGTGACAGGCAAGGTCACCACTACTGTCAAACTAAGGCCTCACACGGCCAACATAAACTGAAATGCCAAACAGCCATAACAAATTGCACGGCCTCACACGACCGGCTCAATTGACCACAGGGAAATATATACAGACTGCAAGCCTCTAGGAATACTGATAAGATGGTCGGGATAGGGCCCCGGCCTACCCATACTGTACAACAAAAGGAAATGATATAAATCTCTGAAATATGAAGCTCCGGATGGCAGGAGCTGATGACTCTGCGCTGGCTAGGATCACGAGGGATCGCCTCCTCGTCTATAAGTACCTGTAGGCAAGTAATGCAGTGCCCCACTGGGCATCAGTACCACTGGTACCGAGTATGCAAAGCAACTGAAATAATACAACTGAATAAAGATAACATAACTAACAAGTCTGTGAGCAGAAGATAACTGAATCTGAAGAGCTGATAGGTGATCTTGGGCAAATTTATATGCCCAAGTGATACTCAAAAGTGCCATTTTCGCCTTGTTTATCTATCAATGTGTATACATTCTCATGTAATTGGTAATAAAATGTGAATTTATACTAACCAACATGATTAGCATTGTTTTGCAGGTAAAATGTAATTTCGGGAAGCTAAAATGCATGTTGGAGGATATCGGGGATGGACTTGGATGCGAGTAAGGGATAAGACATTGGACACCATGAAATAAAGGGGCTCCGCGATGGAGCCGTGTCACGCTGCCATCACAGAGGCCTTCTGCCTGGATAGGGAAATTTTTCCCAAATTCCAGAGAGGGTACGCGATAGGTTCGTGGCACGGTGGCTTGGCTCCGCGTTACATGCCGTGCCACGTTGGGATTTATTTCCTGGACCCCCAGTTCCAGTGAAGCTCCGCGTCCGTAGCGTGTCACGGAGGCAGTGCTCTGCGATGCACTCCGTGACACGTTGCTTGTTATTCCAGGAAAAATCCCCACCAGTATAAATAGAACACTTAGGTTCATTTTTCAATATTCTGACTTGGTGGAGCAAGAACGTGGGTTACAGGCTGTTGAGGGGATGAAAATATCAGGGTTTTTCTCTCTTTCTTTCTTCTTTAATTCAATTGCTTGTATGTTTAACACTCATTTAACGATGTTTAAAGCACAAATGAGTGGCTAAATCCTCTTCTTGCTGAGGTTATGAACAATTGTAGTGAAATGGATTGTTGATCATAGTGGTTTTTCATCTTTTCTTCCATGTTGTTCTATTAATTCTTGTTCTTACTGCATTAATGTATGGCCTACGTTAATGTATATCTAAAAAGTCCGATTTCACTCGAGAGAGCAAGAAATTGGAAAGGTGTGAATTAATAGGATATGATCTTTACTTGATTTGGAAAAATTGGGAATTGATTTACTTTCAGGATAGAAATATACCTGAAAGTCGTATTAGTCAATTTAGGAACCGGGTTTGTATGGCTAGAACATGAATTGCATTTAATCACAGAAATGTAGGTGGATGGTTCATGATTCTTAAGTGAGGTTAAATACGAGAGTTTTAATCTCTTGGCAATAGTTCTTGGCTAGCAACTGGAGGAAAAGATTAACCAAATGATATCGATCATTAATTTCATTACATGTTCGTTTAACCTCAGCATGCTCTCATTCATAGTTCAGACTCACATTAGATAGTTATTTTAGATTTAGAATAAAAATTATAAAAAAAAATATCAAACTTTTGGTTACACTGTTGTCTGCATTTTTAGAATCGAAATATAGTACACTTGAGCAGATTGCACTTCATCCCAGTCCTTGTGGGATCGATACTTGGCTTACTTAAGCCACTTTACTACTTGTTCGACCACGTGCACTTGCGTGTAGCTTTATACCCATAGAAAAACTTACCGAACAAGTTTTTGGCACCGTTGCCGGGGACTTGGCAATTGGTTAATTTGTTTTAAGTGTTAATTTACTATATTTTATTTTTTTAGTGTTGACAACTTGGTCTTAGCCTGTATTTTGCAGACTTAATTTATGTTGAACACTGGCAAGAGACAAGGAGCTGGTGGAATCGTATATAGATCCAGAAAGAATATTTCACAGTAAACGGAGAGAAGCTCTACAAAGAAAGCTGCAGTTGCTCAGACAGACGATCATGGAGCAACAACAGAATCCACCGGTAGTACGGGCAGTGTTAGTGACCGAAGAAGTAGCAGCTCGACCGGTTTGTGAGGTGGCAATCCCACATGCTAATAATGTCATATCTAGTATTCGCAAACCTGAGCCAGGAGGGAGGTTTGAACTTAAGCAGAATATGGTGCAATTGCTGCACACTAGCGGGCAGTTTACCGGTCTCCCTCATCAGATTATGTCCGGCTTACATTGTTCCCATTTTCTCTATTGGGAGAAGCCAAGAGGTGGTTGAAAGCTGAGCCACCGAATTTTATTTCCACGTGGGATGATCTTGCAAGGAAATTTTTGATACGGTTTTTTCCCTCCGGTAAAACAGCAAGACTTAGAAGTCAAATTCTAAGTTTCAAACAAAGAGAGGGAGAGAATTTATATCAGGCCTGGGAGAGATTCAAGTCCATGTTGCGGGATTGTCCTCATCAACATCAGTCCAATGATGTGTTGGTGCACACTTTTATAGAGGGTTTGGAACCCCACACCAAAATATTTCTAGACTCGGCAGTTGGAGGACAAGCGCTGGAGAAAACTTATGAGGAGTTGTATACCTTGTTGAACCGTATTTCGCAGGGCAATCCGGAATGGAATGCTGATTCATCAAGAGGCAGGACAAGGAAAGAGCAGGAGTGCTAGAAGCGGATGGGTTTACAGCTATTGCTGCACAGATAGCTGCATTACAAAATTAACTTAACACCCACTTCAGCAACATGACAATGAACCAGCTTCAAGCCCCAGTTAATGCAGTGCAGAAGATGTGGTGTGAAGTGTGTGGAAGCCGTGAACACTCAACTGAGTGTTGTGGAGCCAATCCTGACTCGGTAAACTTTGTGGGTAATGTACAAAGGAACCACCAACAGTATGGTAATAGCTACAATCCCAATTGGAGGAATCACCCTAATTTCTCCTGGGGTAGCAACAACCATCTGGGGCAAAGTTCGAGTCAGGGTGTGCAAAGGAACCAAGGAGGGCAGCAGAATTATCAAGCACAATTCAGAAACAACAATGCACCTCCTCCACCACCATCACCCAGCATTGAGGAGATGTTCAAGACCATGATAGCTAACTAAGCTCAATTGCAGGCTGACTATGTGAAATTGGCAGACGAAGTGAAAAACAACAAGTTAGCTACCAAGGCACTTGAATATCAATTTGGGCAATTTGCTGGAGCCCAAAACACAAGGCCTAGAGGAGGACTTTCGAGCGACACAGATCCCAATCCCAAGCTGGTGAATGTAGTGACCACAAGGAGTGGTTTGCAGCTGAAAGAGGTGGAACCAGAAAGACCACCTCAACAATCGGGAGCAGCAGAAGTTGAGAGGGAGCAAAGTACTGAAAGGGGGAAGACTAAGGAAGCTGAATCAGAAAGACCACCACCCCCGTTCCCTCAACGCTTAAAGAAACACAAGGAGGAGGCATGTTTCAAGAAATTCATGGAGGTGCTGAAATAGGTACATATTAACTTACCTTTTGTTGATGTTTTGCAGGGAGTGCCGAAATATGCTAAGTATATAAAGGACATCGTGGCAAACAAAAGTCGGTTGACTGAGTATGCTACGGTGGCTATAAACGGAGGAGTGCACTTCCCGGATTCAAAATAGACTGCCCACAAATCTCAAAGACCCTGGGAGCTTACCTATCCAGATTACTATTAGGCAGAGCATCCGAGCTTGTGGATTGTGTGATTTGGGAGCGAGCATAAATTTGATGCCGTCATCGGTATTCATAAAGTTGGGTCTAGGGAGTCCTAAACCCACAACAGTAATCTTGAAATTGGCGGATCGATCCTTAGCCAGACCTAATGGCATTGTAGAGGACATTCTGGTGCAAGTTGGCTCCCTAATTTTCCTGGTAGATTTTGTCGTGCTGGATTTTGAACCAGACGCGGAAGTCGCATTTATTTTGGGACCTCCTTTCTTGGCAACCGGAAAAGCACTAATTGACGTAGCTGCGGGGCAGCTAACAATGCGAGCACACAACAAGGTGGAGGTGTTCGATGTGTACAAGGCACCCAAGCTCCCGATGGTGCACGAAGAACTCTCGGTGATCAATGTGATTGATCAAGGTGATGATGAGCAGATTAAGGATTCACGGGAGTTAATGGGAAAACCACCGGATCGGTGTAAGCACTACTGGGGGAAGGACGGTGATCGAGAGAAATCGTCCATCACCCTAGAGGACAACTGAGCTTAACGACGTCGAGCCGCGACGGTAAACCAGGCGCTGCACGGGAGGCAACCCGTGAAAATTTTTTCTTCCTTTTTGTAAAGTGTAAATAGATTTTTCTTTTTTTTTCTTGATTTACTACAAAATTTTTCGTTTTAGTTTTTGTTTTATTTTTATTTAGAGTGAAACCTATAATTCTAACCAAGTTTGTATAGTGAGATGAATTTCAGGTCAAACGGAGGAAAATATGCACAGAATCGCAAAGGAAAAGTCAAGGTATGAAAATTAACAAAAAGTGGCAAAACAGTGAGCTGGGGCGATAGCTCCGTGTCACGGAGGTGGACCTCCGCGTTACCCTCCGTGACACGTTGAGGTGTAATCCGGATTTTTTAAAATTTCCAGAACAGGCTCGCGATGGCTCCGTGTCATGGAGGCAGTGCACCGCGATGCACTCCATGACACATTGTCGTGTATATTGCGATGGGTCACACGGGGTCGCCGGGTGACCCGCGCGATTTTACTACTTTTTAACCCCGAAAAACCCTCCCTTTCCCTTATTTTTCAATTACTCCACGACCAAAACCCCCCAAAACCCATCCCCGTTCAACGTGACACGGAGTAGGCTAAGCAAATCATCAAATTTGCTTAAATTATTCAACTTCAAGGTATGTTCTTCGATTCCATCTCATTTCTTGTCGATTTTCTTCGATATTGAGCATGTGAGGTGAGCTAAATTGCCCTAAGTAGAAATTAATCATGAATTCAATTTAATTGTTGTTGATGAATGTTCAGAATGTCGTTATGATTGCTTGAACTCGTTAATTGCATAAATTAATTGAATTTGCTTGATAATATCATTTCTAGGGCTTGTTTTTGAATTTGAAGTTGAAAATGTAGTGAATTTGTAAATTTCATGCCGAGATGTACATGTTGAATGAGATGAGTCGATGTACTAATTGTTAGGATGTTAATAGAACGATGGATTCTCGGATTAGAGGAATATTGAAAGTTGTAAGAATTCGGTTGGTTGTATAGGTTCGTGTAGATAAATTTTTGTTGTTGTTTTTGTTTCTTTGTTTTTCCTTGCTAAGTACGATGGGTAAAATGTTAGCGATGGTAATGATTGTGATTAGCTGTACGAAGTCTGAGTAGTACGCAGAAGATATACCGTTGAATTTTTCGAACGCACCAAGCATGATTGTATAGTTGGTTATTGTGTGTAAATAAGTATGAACTAGCCGTATTGTTGTAACTGTAGCTAAGGACTAAGTGTGGGGTAACCTAGCTTAACCCAACCTTAGTCAAAGTTGATATCCATTAGCTGAACATTGATCTTGTCTACTTGGGTTGACAGGTAAAATGGCAAGCAGGCAAGAGAAAGGGAAAGGCGCATCAACTTCGGGCGCCAGAAGGAAGCGAATCAGACTGGGCACAGCAGTCCCAGCAACACCAACAGTTCCACGCGGCCAACACCGCCAATACGGAACAAGATGGGTGACGGGTGAGGGGAAGAAGTGGTACGCAAAGCACAAAGAAAACAAATATTTCCCCGAGGAGCATATAGCACGGGAACCATTGGCACAGGAGTTCCCTAGGATGGTACACCGAATCGAGGCAGCTGGGCTCAATTTCATCTTTGAAGAGCCCAAGGAATGTAACTTGCACTTGGTTCGGGAATTCTATGCCAACTGGAACCCGACGATCAGAAGTCACACCATCAAAATCAGAGGGCAAATAGTCACTTTGGAGCCCCACCACCTCAATGCCATCATAGGAGCGCAGGACACAGACGCCCACGTACTCCGACAGCTGAACATTACCCCACCATATGCGGACATCAGACGCACATTGTGTGGGACTCGATCGACAGCTAGATGGAGCAGACACAAAGAGAGGGGATACCACCAAACTTTGCCCTATTCACAAATGAACAGGGAAGCCAGAATATGGCTGAAGATTGTATGTTCCTGCCTCATCCCGGGGGTACATATGACAGATGTAACCCGGGATCGTGTACTCCTGGTGTACGCCCTGATGAAAGGGCTGGAGATCAACGTGGGGGCGGTGATTATCTCCACGATGAAGAGAGCCCGGTTGCATCAGGGGCACAGGTATGGCTTTGGTGGACTAGTCACCACCTTCCTCAGGGGCCTAGATGTTGAGGAGGAGGCCCTTGACTATATCCCACAGATGGAGCGGAGGGCCTTAGATGTTACTAAAAAGGCACTCGACACCACCCACGGGCCAGTGCTTACACTTGGCGAGTGACATGCTCGTGATAATCAGTATATGGCTCGAATGTATGGGATGCAGATGCTCCAGCTGAGGATAGGCGGGAGGCCGGCGACAGAGGAGGAGCTATGGCAGCTCGAGCTAGACTACCCCTTCGGCAAAAACGCCAGGGCTCTATGCCGAGTGGGGCCAGCATTTGTAGAGCCCACGGATGATGACATCCCCACATATGAGGAGACACGTCGGGAGGACTCCGATGTGGAGTCCGATGAAGACGACGGGGGTAATTCAGACATGGGAGATGAAGAAGCAGCACCCGACAAAGAAGTGGAATACTTTGACTGATCAGGGAGTTCCACCACCCGATTTTGTGCTATTTTAAATTTTGTGAACACTGGGGATAGTGTTAGAGCTAAGTGTGGGGTGGGAGTAGTTAGGTGCTAGGCTGTGCTGTTTTGTATGTATGCTCTAATTTGTTGTCGTGCATGTCAAATTTTGTTGTTCCCTGCGAGTTGTGAATTGTTTAGTGGTTGTTTTGTATTTGTAAATCTATGTGAAATTGATGTGTGTTGCTGAATGTTGCTAGCTGATTCTGTACATATTTTTGTTATCGAAATGATCGATATTTTTCAAATTTAAAATATTTTGTACATATTTTTTCTATCGAAATGATCGATATTTTTGACATTTTTTACTTCTTGGGTTTCTTGGCGTTTGTTTTCGGTTCTTTTACCGAGAATGGTCCCATTGAACCGAAGTCATAGTAGTGATCGTTCCCTATGATGGATGGATGACGACCGTCTTAAGGGAAATGTAGTCGTTAGGAGTAGTTTTTTTTTTTTAAATTTTCAATTTTTTTCCTTGGTGGGTTGCATCCCAAAACCTGTAGTTACTGTATGGTTGCGAAATTCTGGTTGCGTGTTGTACATGATATTTAAAATGCAAAGCTGATTCGTATGAAAGCATGCAACTTTGTAAATATGTTGAGATACCTAGGCCATAGAGTTCGATTCAGTGTGATTGAGGCTTAATGTTTGAATTCCTGTAATTAGCTGATTGAAGAGTCTGTGAATACATCTTGAATTGAGCATGTGCAAAAAGTGTGAAGTGAGGTGTTGTTACTCCATGCTATTGTGAAGTGTCTAGAACTTGCCTGGTATGTGTGCAAAACGAAATGAAGGAGGTGTATTGTAGGAAAGGATGTAGGCATTTCTTTGTTTTAACCGAGAGTTTCTATTTTTCCTTGTCGTACCCGACTTGATTGTATACCCTAGTCAGCCCGTGGAGCCTTTAGCCTATTATTTTTTCTTTTGCCAAAAAGTGTAAACCGAGCTTAATCCCTTCTTTTCATTAGCCGTAAAGTCTATACAAAACTCTTAAGCGCTTAAGAAGAGAAAATCATTCTCCCGAAGTGTCAAAGAGTGAGAATGGTGAAAAGAAAAAGAAAAGCAGAGTGATAGAAGATAAGAAAAGGTTGAAGGTGCACTTGCTATAAATATAATATAATGAAAGTGCATGAATAATCTTTTTTGTTGTGTCAAGTGTGCTTAATACGATGGGCCAAACTAAAGAAAAACATCAAGAATGGGATGATAAAAAAAAAAAAGAAACAATGTCCATGAGTTGATGGGATGTGTTGAAAAGGCGCTTAAGGATGCTAGTGGCTATTATTGGCTAACCCAATATTTACTAGTTCCGTAGCTTCCATTACAACTAGTTAAAGTCCTACGTGATCTTACATCGCACTTATTTACATTAGTGGAGTAATACACTAAGGGCAAGCTTATGGGTCATGACATGATGCATATGAATTCTTTTGGGAGAGAGAGTGAAATTGTGTTTACAACCCCTGCTTAAAATTTTGTGAGTCATATGAGCAAAAAGGGGAAGATTCTCTTGAGTTGTGAGGGCACATGCTTGATGAGAGATTAATTTTTGTGTCGGATATCTTGATCAGCTGATTTGAATGAGTTTGCCAATATCGAGGGTCGATTCTTGAAGTCTAGGAGGTCTTGATGTATTGAAGGTCATTGCATTGATAGGACCATGCATGTTTCTTGATGATTTGCTATATTGAACCAATGTAGCGAGTTTGGGATGTAAATTGCATGAAGTGTAGAATTGTTGTTCGAGGACGAACAAGGATTTAAGTGTGGGGTAAGTGATCTTGGGCAAATTTATATGCCCAAGTGATACTCAAAAGTACCATTTTTGCCTTGTTTGTCTATCAATGTGTATACATTCTCATGTAATTGGTAATAAAATGTTAATTTATACTAACCAACATGATTAGCATTGTTTTGCAGGTAAAATGTAATTTCGAGAAGCTAAAATGCATGTTGGAGGATATCGGGGATGGACTTGGATGCGAGCAAGGGACAAGACATTGGACAACATGAAATAAAGGGGCTCCGCGATGGAGCCATGTCACACTGCCATCGCGGAGGCCTTCTGCCTGGATAGGGAAATTTCGCCCAAATTCCAGAGAGGGTACGCGATAGGTCCGTGGAACGGTGGCTTGGCTCCGCGTTGCACGCCGTGCCATGTTGGGATTTATTTCTTGGACCCCTAGTTCTAGTGAAGGTCCGCATCCGTAGCGTGTCACGGAGGCAGTGCTCCGCGATGCACTCCATGACACGTTGCTTGTTATTCCGAGAAAAATTTCCACCAGTATAAATAGAACACTTAGGTTCATTTTTCAATATTCTGACTTGGTGGAGCAAGAACGTGGGTTACAGGCTGTTGAGGGGATGAAAATATCAGGGTTTTTCTCTCTTTCTTTCTTCTTTAATTCAATTTCTTGTATGTTTAACACTCATTTAACGATGTTCAATCCACAAATGAGTGGCTAAATCCTCTTCTTGCTGAGGTTACGAACAATTGTAGTGAAATGGATTGTTGGTCATAGTGGTTTTTCATCTTTTCTTCCATGTTGTTCTATTAATTCTTGTTCTTACTGCATTAATGTGTGGCCTACGTTAATATATATCTAAAAAGTCCGGTTTCACTAGAGAGAGCAAGAAATTGGAAAGTTGTGAATTAATAGGATATGATCTTTACTTGATTTGGGAAAATTGGGAATTGATTTACTTTCAGGATAGAAATATACCTGAAAGTCGTATTAGTCAATTTAGGAACCGGGTTTGTATGGCTAGAACATGAATTGCATTTAATCACAGAAACATAGGTGGATGGTTCATGATTCTTAAGTGAGGTTAAATACGAGAGTGTTAATCTCTTGGCAATAGTTCTTGGCTAGCAACTGGAGGGAAAGATTAACCAAATTATATCGATAATTAATTTCATTACATGTTCGTTTAACCTCAGCATGCTCTCATTCATAGTTCAGACTCACATTAGATAGTTATTTTAGATTTAGCATAAAAATTATAAAACAAAATATCAAACTTTTGGTTACACTGTTGCTGCATTTTTAGAATCGAAATATAGTACACTTGAGCAGATTGCACTTCATCCCAGTCCCTGTGGGATTGATACTTGGCTTACTTAAGCCACTTTACTACTTGTTCGACCACGTGCACTTGCGTGTAGCTTTATACCCATAGCAAAACCTACCGAACAATAGGAACTAGATCAAACCTTTCTGCACTGATAAGCAGGAGCATGTCTGTAGTCACGACGGCCTGCTGTCTATTAACTAATATATATAAAGCACATAAATACATATACATTTAGCAAGCAAGAGCCAATACCAACCCCCATAAGCCAGATGGCGCCAAGCAAGCAAACAATCTATATACCCCTACTCGGGTCTTAACCAACCAAAAATAAGTCACTCCACTCATTTGCTCACCTCGGAGCTCCTCTATCGGCCCCCTGGGTCTCCGGCTCGGGCCATAGCCTCCGATATAAGCAACCGTGTCTGGTTCCGGAGGACTCCTGTGTAGACAGTAATAGATAGGTTCTGGATCCCCGGACACAAACTCAATGGGGCTATCTGAAATCGGAGCTACACCTATAATAACTGAATGTACAGACAGTAACAGATAGGGTCTGGTTCCCTGGACACAAAACTCAACAGGGCTATCTGAAACCGGAGCTGCACCTGTAATGCTGATCAGACTGCTATGGGGAAAGCTTCATCCCATCTTCGTCCAAGTTGGGGACAGCATGCCACCCCTCGGAGTGACGTAAAACCCACCCGCTTAGTGGGCGACATGATTACCAACCCAGGGGCAGCGAGGACGCTCAATAAGGGGCCCTCACGCCACAACAAGTCTTAACAAATAAATAGCACATATAAATAGCAAGCATGTATAACTGAAAAAGGGTATCTGAAATCTGATTCCTTGTTCTGATCCCTTTCTATATCATATTGATTCTTTACTGATTATACTGATTCTGAAATCTTTACTTTAACTGTTTGGCTAATCTGTAGCTGGGATACTATCTGTCTGTATGGCTAATCTGTAGCCATAAAACTGTCTGTCTATCTGATTTTACTATATTCGCCTTTATTCTAAAAATTTGTATCCTTTTATTGAACAACATGCTTGCTAATCATACAATAAGCTATACTGAATCTGGAATGCTAACTCACCCTTTGGCGCATTCTTTACTAACTTTCCGACTGAAATACGATACGGCAACGCAAACCAGAATTTACTAAACTTATTCAATTCCCAACATTCAACTCCGAGATTTTCAAATACGGAGTTTACTATGATTCACAAAGCTAAGACTTTCTAACTTGCCGAAGAACAACTTCACATACCTTAACCTTGAGTTATCTGACTGTCGGATGAGGCTCGGTCAGTATTCCAGCTAAATGTCCCAACTGCATTCATAAACACGTCAATTAGTACTAAATACAACACTATTCTGAAGGACGGCGTCACTTTCGATATAATTATAGCCTAAACTTAGGCTTATCGAAAGACGGTCGAGAACTTGCTATTTTCCAGAAGTCCAGAAGTGAGAAGTATTCACTTAACAGTTAGGAGCCATAGACACTAGTTTGGAGCAATTCTACTTACCTTAGTTCGGTAGCTCGATGATTCGTTGACCGTATTTCACGAAACAAAATCCGTAGGAATGCTCCCTGCTGCTAAATACCTCGGTATCTGGAGTTAATTTAAGTTTGGACTAAGTTTGGCAGCGTAATCGAACGATAATATCTTCACCTTCTTCGTCTCTCTCTGTTTGCTAGAAATTTTCTGGAAATTATATTGAATGAATTGATTTAAAACCGAAGTGGGGCTTTATATACTTTGGCCTAGACAGGCCCAACGTGTCACGGAGCCAACGCGGAGGCTCCACCTCCGTGACATGTTGCTATCGCGGAGGGGCTCTACCCCGGCTCCTTCCGCGATGGTTCGACCGGTTACTCGTCCGATCCTTTCCCAGGCCTTTCTCTAGAACGTATGGCTTTCAAATATGCTCAACCAACGTACGAATAGGCCATCTAGTTGTCGGGAATCTTACGGGGTGTAACAGTATCGCTACGTACAGCCTCCGTGACACAGTGTGTATCACGGAGCACTGCCTCCGTAACATGGTTTGTATCGCGGAGCACTGCCTCCGTGACACGAAGGTATCGCGGAAGCACTCTGGAAATCGCCCAATTTATTCCAACTTTGGTGTTTCGCTCCCGATATCATTCCTCCACTTCACCAAATCATAGATTTGGTCCTCCAATGCATTATTTACCTTCAAAAATAAGGACTAATCATGTGGGTTAATACATATTCACATTTACATAAAAACACATAAGAATGTATATAAATAAATAGATAAACAAGGTAAAACTAAGTTATAAAGTATCACTTGGGCATGCTATTTTGCCCACGATCAGAAACGTAAACCCACATTTGCG
Organism: Datura wrightii; assembly: GCA_035772735.1. Taxonomy (NCBI): domain Eukaryota; kingdom Viridiplantae; phylum Streptophyta; class Magnoliopsida; order Solanales; family Solanaceae; genus Datura; species Datura wrightii. Next base: position 163,294,304 of record JASDFA010000018.1, on the reverse strand, counting down.
ATTATGGATCATCAATTAAAAATTTGAGGGAACTCAATAGATTTACTCTATCTAAGCAATATTAACAAGAATGTAGCAATACCAAATCTAATTAAGCACCCATCATCACACACCTATAGTTGATGATTAAACTACTCATGAATAACCAACTAAAGAGTATATTCATCAATAAACTCAATGACTTCTTTAGTAAGATCATGAAAAATCAAATTCAGAAATGTTTTCATCAATGGTTATGCTTGGCTAATGGAAGAAGAATTAAATAAGAAAAGCAATTCAACAATCTCCTCCAATGGAGTTCTTCTCTTTCCAAGGAAAAAGGAATGTTCAAAAAGCTAAAAAGTATAAAAGTTATGCACCGAGTACTTTCTTCTAGACTATATACAAAAACATGCTAACCAATCTCCTCTTTTTTTAGTACTGGATGTAATTGCCCCTGTTCAGGAGTTTTGTCACTTGCGAGGGAGCCGACGGTTTGCCAGTGGAATTGCGCAAAATGTCATCCATCATTTACTGCACATCCAGTGATTTTCCAGGACCATTTAGTGACACCTTTAGCGGTTTGCCAGCCTTCATCCGCAATCCACTATTTTATTTACTCCTCCATCCAGAAAACGCAAGCACCTATAGGCGATTTAACCAGAGAGTTGCCAATTTATGTTCGCAGTTGCCGGTTGCATATCATCCTCAAGTCAGTGGTCATTTGCGTTTGACCGTCGTTTCATCGGTGTCCTTCGGTATAGCACCGATTTTCACCTGATTTCGTTCCCTTTATTCCAGTTCTTGCTCTTTCTTTTCAACTCAGATACCTTCATATAAAAAGGAAAAAAGGGAATAAAATTCATCTAAATGACTTTAAAACTAAGGTAAAGCTCAAGCTCAAGAGCCTAATAAGTTGGTAAATTACCAACTCATCAAAACCCCAAAACTTGAACCATCCCTTCTCCTCAAGTAATGCAATTCTTATGAGTTAAATAAACATGCTGCTCTATAAGAGTTTAGACATCAATGACCACTTAATCTATGAAAATCCAAAAAATTCTCACTAACTCACCGAAAAAGAGAAGCAAATTCCCCAAAGAAGTCAAAGAAAAATATATGGAAACTTTTAAAGAGGCCACCATAATTCAATTGCATGATTCAAAAATGCTTTTATTTTGCAAAACAAGGGCATGACTTATCTAAAGAAATACACATAATATCTCAATTCATAACCACTGCACATTCAAAGCTTTCCTTAGAGCTCGCACTACTGATGCCCCAATCACACCTTTACCTTAATGCCAGTGTGTCCTCAAAAGGAATGTTCCACTCACCAAGGAGAGAATCCCTTTTTCTGTCATAAACTAATGCACATACAAGAGATTTTAGCAAAATATGGTCACACTCACTCTCCCAAAAGAAATCTTCATGCACACAACTCGACCAATAGGCTTGCCCTTCATATAATTCACCACTAATATAGACCAGCTACACTAAAAATCAATTAGGACTTAAGGGTCATGATGAAGGCCAGGGGTAATGGTAAGACGATTATAGCTCTAGTGACTAGATCCTCCCTAATGCCTTTATGTGAACACTTCAACCCTTCCCATGTAAGTTTTAATATTGATTCATGTTATTCCTCCGTTTGCAACCATTTGTCGCTTTTATAGTTCAATGATCTTCCTTCTAGCTCCTTTGGCTATCACATTAAGCCTTGTCTAATCGAGAGGTAACACCATTCCTTGGTATCTTAAGGTTTCTTAGCTCATCATTTCATTATTTTTCCATTATTTGAGGCTACCTGAGATTTATGTTTCTTATTTATCCCTCTTTCTTGGAAACTCCCAAACTTAGGCTCTTTGCCTCTTACTCACAGATTTGGTTATCTCTCCCTAGGCCTTTGAGCCCACTTTTTTTCTCATTCGCTCACAACTAGCAATTAGGGAGGATGGGTGCCAAAAAAAGGAAATCAAGAAGGGACATTGGCTTGTAATGCAGTTTTCAAAAATAAATAGTTCAAAAGGCTCAACATTGGCTAGCAACGGAAAATATTTTTGGAGGCCATTTTGGGTAGAATGACTGGTCAAATGAAAGCCTAAAATCATGTTCTAAGTGCATCTATATCTAGGATTTCTCCTTGAGTCAAACTTAGAGAATTTTCTAGACAAGAAGCTATGATTGAGATTCACAAAGATCCTTACCACACAAGGAATAACACCCAAATATTCCACAAAAGTCAGTATCATCACAAGATATTGATTCAAGAGACTAGAGAATGTGAATTCATAAGCCAAACAAGGAATCTACAATGTATGATAAAAGAGTGCTACATTTTCTCATTTCAAATGCCTTTTTTTCATTTCTTACTTCTATGCCACATTCAAATTTTTTTGTGGTACTTCTCAAAACAGCTCCACAAAAGACTCAAAAAAGACATGGCATTTTTCCTTAAGAGAGTCACCTCATAATCTATCATCGGGAAGTGTGAACCCGGTTCGACAATAATGAAAAAGAAAAAGAAAATGCTCCTTGGAAAAGAACCGTGGTATGAAGAAAGCCCTTGGAGTTTGATTATTTTTCTACTATTTACATAGGCAAAAAACAAAGTTTGGATCGCAAAAACATTTGACAATTAAAAGCAGGACCCATTTTTCCGCACTAACACACTAACAACATTCATTCAAAATTTTATCTACACAACCAGCCAGCAACGACAATCATCAACAATACTAAAAAAAATTTGAGTCCGACAAAGACTCACCACTCTTCATCAGATAACAAGAATAAAATCTCGACAAGGGCTACATCAAAATATCATTAAAATAAGACACGAATGACCCCCAAGATAAAACACTCATCCCACCCCCAACTCAAAGGCTACATTGTCCCCAATGTAGGCATGCAAAATAAAGGGGGCGAGAGACTCCCTGAGTGGGTCACTCCTCATCATCCACATCATCGTCTGCACCTACTCCTTCCTTACCATCAAAGCCTGCATCACCTGGATTTTTAGTGTCATCTCCCAAGCCCTAGAACAAATAATCTAGAGGGTCTCGAACTGTAGAAGGGGCGACCACTGCAACATCAAGAGCACTCAAATCAGGAACCTCTACGGATGTCTGACTTTTCCACTCCCTTACTTCAGTTTCGAGAGAGGTGACAGCCCCCTCCAAAACATGTACCCATTTGCACAATGTGGTAAGACTCTCATACATATATTTCATTTTCCTTTTTAGTGTTCCGGTGATGAGGGCAGGAAGGCTCCTAGCCAACTTTTGAAGCTGACTCTCATGAGAGATGGTCATTTACACAAACATGTGGAGACTACTTGATTGGGAAGATGTTGGAGGGGGTGATGCTCCCAGGATAGGTATGTCGCTAGAGGTATGGCCCGAAAATTCTGGGTAGGGCATAATTAAATCCATAGCTTGTGGAGTCTACTTAGAACTGTGATATAGAGAACCCTCTGGCAAATCAAAAGCCTGGATTCACTACTGCTTACCCATGGGTGCCTCAACATCTCTTTTTCAATCTAATGAGATTACACCCGAAGAAGGAATAGGGTTCTCATCTGGGAACAATGGAACTCCAACTTGCAAGGATAGTTTAGAAATTGGCACGGCATATCGCATGGAGATGCTGGCCTGTCTTGCTTTCCTCTTCATTTTCTTAGCCACAATCTCCCTAAAGTTTATGGGGACCTCTTTCATGATGAAAGATATAAGGATAACTGCTTTGAAGATGAACCGCTACTCATTTTTGGAAGGTATGATGCAGCCATAGATGAAATCTAGACACAAGTTTGCTTTAAATTTCAAATCATTGTGAGAAATTTTTCCGCCAATGTAGCCTATAAAGGTGTCTCTGCCGCAATGAGAGGAGCTATCCATGTGAATTGGTCCTTCATGTCAACAATCCTGGCTATGTATTCTGAGCCAGTGTCAATGTCGTCCTCCCAAAATAGATAGTTGATGGTTGCTGGAGTAATTTCCACCTCTACCCCTCACACCATGACTAAAGGTAGGCAGGGGAATTCATCAACTTTACCTCTGTGGTTCACGCTCTCCTGCCTAGCTTGGTAAGAAGTGTAGAACCCCCGCACCAAGTTTGGATTATAGTCTAGGAGAGGTTTGGAAAAAGTGTGTCATTGTCTATCCGCGAACTGAGTTGTGATGTTGGGAAGGTCACGCGCAGCCCCAAAAAATAAAACCTCTTTTATATGGTGATTGATCGGCCTTTGCAGATGGCATAGTGCCCCTTTATGTCGAGCACACAGAACATAATGGCCTCCCGAGAGTTGGCAGGTGCTACGGATTCTTTTGCATTTCCTTTGCCCTTTGTGGATGAGGAGGCTGGAGCATTGCCCTCACTCGGATTCTTGGATGAAGTCATTGTCTGCAAACACGATGTTAGTGGAAATTACAATGTATCTTTTTGTGTTTTTTATCAATGATAAAAGGAAACAACGAACAACTACTCTAAAATTTACCTGAGAAACAAAGAGGAAGATTTAGCAACCAAAGAACTGGAAGAACCGGCGAATCGCAGGAGGGTATCTGTGGACCATCAAGGAACTTCTGATGAGAAGTAGAGAACTGGGGAAGACATTCCAATGGCGATAGATCAGTGTATTGCTGGTCTGGATTTGTGAACCGCCAATGTAACGCGGGGTCAAGGAAGTGGCCTAAAGCCAATATTATCCTAAATCAGCATTCCATCGGTGTTTCTCCGGACCTGAACTATGAATAGATGATAGTCATCATCCCCAATGCTTCACCATGAACTCCAATATCAAAAATTCTCAAACATTCACTCACACCATATCAAAGTAGTACCTACACATATGAAAAGGGCTAAAACGATGTTTTGCCCTTAAGAATGGCATCACCCGATCTATCATAGGGCAAATTAGGTCTTTTTAATACATTGGGGTTACTCAAAATTCACCCCACTTAACTACACAATAACAACTATTTCCCCCTCACCTATTGAAGCATCAAGTCTCTATCACCCCAGTAATTTCACATCACAACATTGACTTCATTCAACAAGTATGGTATCAAAAATGAAAATGTTGGGGAGAATCATAGTAAAAAGAAGGGGGATGTATAACATAACAACATCTATATGAAACCAGATTACCATTGATGAGAACATAAGGAAGTTAAGAGTACATTACAACTATCAAGAGAATGCTTTGCAGAGACTAGCTGTGGAAGATGATGAATGCTCAACAATGGCAAAAGTTCGAGACTTGGCTAGTAGAGTGGGAGAGTAGGAGTGTGAGAGTTAGGTAGAAGGGTTGGGGGGATTTTATAGGTGAGAAGGTGTAAATTTGTTTGGTTCAGAAGGAGGTGGATGGTTAGTGGTGTTTCAATTGTATGGGAAGTGGAAGAGAGGGAGTTGTGGGAATATGGAAAGGTGGGATGTTAGAAAAATAAAAAGGAGTATGAGGAAGTTTTAAAAGGTGGAAAAAGGGAAGTCTAGGGGAATAAAAAGGGAATTGTAGCAGCTTAGGTAGGCTACAAAAAGATTCTGGATCGAGTATGTGCATGATTTGGTCATGATTTTTAAAACAAAACACGTACCTTCAACGGCGGTTCGCCGGCTTACCATCACATGCTTGATTTTATGCCTAGTTCACTATCTTGTACCCAAAATTGACCAGCGATTCACTAATTGGGTTCTACGTTTCGCCGGTAGTTAGCCATTTTTGCATCTACTACTCAGGTGTTCTGGGTTGCATTGGCATTCAAATGGCGGTTAGCAACTATATATCGACATTCCGCCGATGCCTTCACAGGTCTGACCATTTTGTTCCTAGGTTTCTTCTTTCATGATCAAACATGTGGCGGTTCGCGTAGCTTGATCAATTATTAGCCAATCTTAACGTAGTTCCTGCCTTGTTTTGTGCTTCTTCTTCTTTCTTCTCACCTACTTAATCCTACAAAAATAAAAACAACAATGACATTAAGAACATTCAAAAAAAAAACAATTGGGTTCCTACTAAGAAGCGCCTTAGTTAACATCGTGGCACTATGTATTTCTCATTTAACATTCAATCTTTGAAGGATCATCCTCCGACTCATCTTTCTCATGTAGCACTCCAACCACTTTACGTTCATCGGGAGGTTCAGCGGATTCGCACACCATAAAAATAACCTCTTCACATTTGACCCGGAACTTGAGCTTACCTAACTCCACATCTACCAATGCTCTACCCATGACGAGCAACAGTTTCCTGAAATTGATTGGAACTTCTACGTCCATCTCATAATTAAGGACTACAAAATCAGCTGGTAGAATAAAGTTATCTACCCTCACCAATACATCCTCTAAAAAACCCATAGGTTTCTTGATAGAGTGATCAACCATTAACAATCTCATTGATGTAGGTTTGGTGTTCCCAAGCCCTAATTTCTTGAAGATTATGAGAGGCATCAGATTTATACGAGCCCTAAGATCACAGAGAGCTTTCTTTAACACACACAACCCAATAGTGTACGAGATTGTGAAGGCACTAGGATCTTCCCTTTTTAGGGCAAGGTTGCTCATCATAGCACTACAATGATGGGTTGTCTCTCCAGTGCCTACGTTTATAGCATTCTTCTTATTCAAGAGCTCTTTCATGAACTTTACATATCCGAAAATTTGAAGTAAAGCATCCACCAACGGTATATTTATGGACAATTTACTGAACATGTTGAAAAACTTACTGAAATGATCATCCTTCTTTTTCTTAGCTAACTGCTGTGGATAAGGAGGTGGAACTCTTAGTTCTTGATTCTTTTTAACTTGAGGCCTTCACGTCTGCCTCTTCTTCATCAACATTTGAGGGAACTTCCTCAACATCTCCTTCATCTTCAGCCTCAACATTATCACAACCATTTGGTACTTTTGGCACCACCTCAGATTCTTTTTGATCATTTTCCTTAGGAGCAACCACTTCCTTAGGCTTAACATTTGCATCAACCAGCGTTTTACCACTCCTTGTGAAAATGGCCATGCATTGACTATCTTTCTTTGGGTTTTGGCATTGTGCCACTCGAAAGTTTTCCCTTCATTCAGGGATTCTTTTTAGAGGATAAGTGGTTCATTTGGGATTCCAGATGCTTGATGGAAGATGTGTGAACTTACGGTTTGGGTTAGGTTACATACCTCCCCTTTCAATTCCTTGACCCCTCTGTCGGTTGATTCAACTCTTTTAAGACCCTTGCCAACATCACTTAAACTTTCGAGCTCCCTTCATCACTCACACCTAGTTGAGCTTGGGCGTTCTCAATTTTAGTAGAGTGAACATATGAATTCGAACTTTGATGATATCGGTCCCCCTCATGAATTTGATATCTATTGCCCCATCTCTCATTTATCTCAGGCCATCCGTGTGTGCCACGGTTTCTCCAACCTTGTTTCTCTTCTCGTGGGTGCCAAGGGTGTTGATTAGCCCCTTGATACCGAGGTCGAGGACCAACCCCCCCCCCCCACCATCTGATTTCCTATGTATTGACACTCCTCCTTATAACTTGGTGCCAATGATTCTCCTTCAAACTTCATTGGACCTTGCATTCTTACAGCATTCACAACTTTAGGCTTGCTCCCCATTACATGTTTAGTCATTAAGTCTAGCTGAGTCGTCATTTTAGCAAGATTTTCATCTCGCTCTTCATCTCTTTTTTTCATTTCAGCTGCTAATGCACTTGAACCCACATCATGTGATGATACAGTAGTCTGCCTAGTATGCCATGCCCGATTTATCTTCACCATTCTATCCTAGAGAGACTTAGCTAACCCATACATTTGATCCGTAATTGATCCTCCAACTAAATTATTGGTTGTTGATGGAGTCTAGGGCTCGGTAAAAGCTTTGAAGGAGCACTCCATTGGGGAGACCATGGTTAGGGCAAAGGGACACCTTCGTCTGAAACCTTAGTCATGCTTCATGTAAAGGCTCCCCTCCCTCTTGCCTAAAGTTTTTAATGGAATCCCTCACCTATAACAACATTGAGAGAGGGAAGAAATGATCCAAAAATGCTTCAGTCAATTCTTGGCACGAAGTGGTACAACCCGAAGGGAGCTCCCCCAACCACATAGTCACCTCTCCCATTATGGATAATGGAAAGAGTGTTCACCTTATAGACTCTTGGTTGATATTTGTTATGTTAAAGGGTTGGCAAATCTCCAAGAAATTTCTCAAGTGGCGATTTGCATCCTCACTTAGTTTACCTCCGAAGAGCCCTTTAATCGGTAACAAGTGTTTCATTGTACTTGTAACATGAAACACTGCATTCCCTACTAATGCTGGTGGGCAAATGACTCCTGCAATTCCAGGCATAATCAGGTTATCCTCTTCATGCTCCATGTGACCTTCAAACGTACTATCTTCATCTTGCAAATGGTGACTCATATGAACTCACCCTAACAACCAACAACAAAATAAACGTCAATAACTAAGATGCAAGATTAACTCAAATTAATGAACAACATAAAGATATCAAGTGCTAGACCCCTGCAACGACGCTATTTTTGATAACACTCAAATACACTCATTTAGAGAAAGTGTAAGCGATCGTTGAATCAAAATAAATATTTCTGGTGGATGTCAAGGTCGAATCCCACAGGGACTAATGAATGATTTGAGCAAGCATTGTTTTAGGAAATTTGAATTAATTCCCACCAATTAATAAAACTAAACAGTAAATTTTTATGGAAAAATGAAGAGAATAATACTATGGATTTTAAACTAGCTTGCCAAAATAGAAAAATAACCAAAATGATAGACAATAATGAGAGAAGACTAGAAGTGTGGTGTAGATAAGGTGCTAATCATATAAGAATATGCTAGCTCATCAAATCATTACAAATAAGTGTAAATAACATGGAAAAGATGACACCCTATGTTTTTCAACCTCATGGATATGTTTTTCTCAAGTCCTTTCAAACATCGAGACACAATTCAATTAGCTCAATAGAGTTTGGGTTAATAGATGAGCTATTTCTAGCCATCAACTACTAATTAGGATTATGAAATGGGTTTTGGCTATTTTGAATTCTCTCAAAATAATTGAATTCATCTTTTTCAACCTAAAGTCAAGTAAGAAAAGTAAGCTCACATTTGCAACTATGGATCATCAATTATAAATTGGACAGAACTCAACAGATTTACATTATTTAAGCAATATTAAGAAGAATCTAGCAATACCCAATCTAATTAAGTACCCATCATCACACACCTCGAGTTGATAATTTAGCTACTCATGATTAAGAAAGTAAAGAGTATATTTATCAATAAACTCAATGATTTCATTAGTAAGAGCAAGCAAAATCAAATTCAATATATGTCTCCAACAATGGTTATACCTCGCTAATGGAAGAAGAAGAAATAAGAAAAAGCAATATTTAGCAATCTCCTCCAATGGAGTTCTTCTCTTTCCAAGGCAAAAGGAATGATCAAAAAGCTGAAAAGTATAACAGTTATGTACAGAGTACTTTCTTCTAGATTATATACAAAAATAGGGCAACCAATCTTGTCTTTTTCCAGTGCTATAAGTAATTTCCCCTACTCAAGAATTTTTTCACTGACGGGGGAGCCGGCGGTTTGCCGGTTGCATTTCGCGAACCGACGTCCATCATTTACTGCACATCCCGTGATTCTCCAAAAACATTAGGTGACACCTTTTGTGGTTCGTCGGCCTTCATCCGCGATACGCCGATTCATTTACTCCTCAGTCCAGAATATGCAAGCACCTGTAGGTGATTTAATTGGCGAGTTGCCGCTTTATATCCATGGCTGTCAGCTGCATTTCATCCTCAAATTAGTGGTCATCTGAATTTGGCTGGTGTTTGACCGGTATCCTCCGGTGTAGCTCTAGTTTTCACCTAATTCATCCTTTTTACTCCACTTTTTATCTTTCTCTTCAACTATGATACCTGCACATAAAAAGGAAAAAAGGGCATAAAATTAATCTAAATGACTTGAAAATTAAACTAAAGCTCATGCTCAAGAGCCTAATGAGTTGGTAAAATTACCAACTCATCAATGAAGGGTTCTGGAATTCATTTATCATCAGCAAAAATCAACTGGCGTATCACGAATGAGAACTGGCGAACCTCCAGTGAGTTGCAAGTGATGCCCATCTGAATAGGGGTAAAAATGTCCAGCTCCGAGAAAGAGGAGAAAGAATGTACCCTATTTCTGTACATCTTAAAAAGGAACTGAACATTTCATTATTCCATATAAATTTTTTATTATTCTATTAGACTTGTATTGAATTAGAGATAGAAAGAAAAGAGAGAAGTAGAGAGAGAAGCATTCATCTTCTTCTTCATTGAAAAGGTAGAAAACTCAATTGGAGATTAGACCTTTAATCTTGAAGTTTTCTTACTCATTTTTTTTAATGGATGTTGATTTTTTATTGAATGCAATGTCTTCTTCTACTTAGACGTGTAGCTAAATTCTTTGCTAGGGGTGTGTGAATAATTGGGGTTGATTTGAATTAGATGTTGTTCAATTGATCTTAGATTTACTCAATTAGTATAAATCTAATATTTCATCAAAGTATTAATCTAAATACTCATAGTTGCAAATGTGGGTATTTTTTACTTACTCTAATTTTGCTTGAAAATGAAATTTAGTGTATGGGTGATAAAACATTAATGGATAATTGGGTGTTGATCATGCGGGGTTTGCTAGAAATAGCCAAAACCCATTGTCAAACACCCATTGAGAATTAAAGCCAGAAATAGTTGATTCTCACTGAAGTTGATGTGGCTGTTATGAAAAAGGCTTTGGGTTTGAGAAAACCCAATGTATAAGGCATCTAATTGGTTGAGAACCATAATATTCCATCTTGTCCATAACTAACTATACAATTGATTAAGGCAGGGAGATGTTAACAATCCCAATCCGATAATGCCACGATAATTTCACACTCCTAGTAGTCCCTCCCTTGGAATTTTTTATACTTTGTCCCTGTTCTTGTGATAAAATTTTGTAGTTCAATTGTCAAGCAGTGACTCCCCAAGTTTTAATTTATTGTTGTTAAAACATTGTTGTGAATTACTTCAACTTGATAGACAACTATTGCATGATCAACTAATATTCCCTGTGGGATACGACCCCGACACCCATTGGGAATATTTGTTTTGTCAATGACCGTTTACACTCCATCCTAGCGAGGAGTGAATTAGGATGATATCTCCTAAATCTAGGGTCCAAGCTCAGGTCTTGACACATATCCATTAAGCAGTTAGAACATTAGATGGGACAAGTCTCTACATCACTTAATTAGATACAAAAAGGGACCTTTCTCATTGATACTGTCCCAAACACTAGGAATGAGGGTCATTGCATGGCCATTTTTACTAGGAGCAACATCATGTTAGATGAGGAGCCCACATAGATAGAGGCAGTAAAGCAGAAAGAAAGCCTGTTGACCTCGAGAGACTAGTACCCAACACTTGAAAGGAAAGGGAAGTGGAAGGACAAAAATAAGATGATCCCATTTCCAGGCCATCCCCTCCATTCCCTCATTAGTTTAAGAAGAAGGCCAAAAAGAGTAATTTACAAAAATTCATGGCTATTTTGAATTGGCTATCAGTGAATATCCTATTGATTGACGCATTTGAGGAATCTCCTAGCTATGCAACATGGATGAAAGTGTTAGCGATAAAGAAAAGGGAGGTAAGGTTTGAACCGATAAATGATGTGCACCATTATAGTGTAACAACCTGTCTGTTGTTACAGGAGGTAAGTCTAGAATACTCTATTTTGCCTAAGTGCATGACGAAAAGTGTCTGGTGAGGGATAATTGAACCTGGGATTGAGTAATGGAATGTGTGCAGTGAAATATGGGCTACTAGTTAACGGGGGACCATTGCATGTGATGGGAAGTCCGCTGCAGTGAGACCGACATGATGGTCAGAGGTCCACCATAGCGGGGTAGGAAAAATAACTATCGGGTACACCATGGTGTGGCTCTGGCCACCGTAGTAGGTTTGCTACAGTGGAAATCTGAATGCTACGGTGGATGACTGAAGGAAAAATGAGGGTTTAAGTTAGAATATTGAGGTTTTCACCCCATTAATCTAAGGTACGAATTCTAAGAGCAGAACGGCAATTTTTATAAAGCAAACCAGTTTCACCTTCCCAAAGTAAGATTCCTAGATAATATTCTTTCCATTCGATTCCCTAACACCCTAGAAACATGATGGTAGCCTCTAATGGTGGAATCCTAGCCAAGAACCCTAGGGTTATGAAAACTAGTGTCAAGATTAGATAAAGGACTAGGTAATGATTCCTAGGATTAAAATTGGGGAATGATCACTTCTTGGGGGAATCTAAAAGTAAGAATGTTTATTTTGGGGTAGTTTGAGACTCGGGTATTGACAAAATTGAGACTTTTATCATTGTTAACTGCCTAATAAAGAGTTAAGGTGTAGAAACTCCATGGAATAGGTGGAAATTGCCTATGTAGGGGATAGAACTTGATGAATTGATTCTTCAGATGTTGTCTTGATCATAATTTAGGGAGAATGGGGAAGAATCAAAATTCTAGGTCGAATAAAGTATTAGATAATTGAATTTAATTTGGTGGAGTGAACTTCGACATGATGTTGTTACCTGTACAATGTGTTCATGATATGGTCATTATGGAGTGTTATGTCTTAGTGATTTTCACTTGATTTGACGAGTGATAGCCCAAGGAAGGGTAACTAGTGAAAGTGAAAGGAAGGGGTGATGAGGGCCCACAAGTGTTAGGTGTACATCAACAAGTATGATACAATGAGCTTATATGGATTGGTATACATGTGAAAGTATACCGACAGGTATCATTTGAGGTTCATTTAGTTGGGTGTATAATACATGAATTTTTAGAGTTCCCTATAGGTCATGATTGGAAAATCCAAAATAAAACCCTCTAGCATGTCTTTATGGTGACGTTCGTGTGAGTGTGGAAGAAGATATGATGGAGGCGTATGCCTGACACATTATCGATGGCGTGGTATCAAAGGAAAGCTGAGGAGTAAGTGTTGGTTCAAAGATAGGAAAATCTTGTGAGACTGTGATGCTTGAATGAGTAGTTACTTCTGACTTCAATGTTGATGTATCTATTATGAACTTTTATATCAGTTCAAAATTATATATGAATCCGTGGATAGTCGATGAATTAAGTGTTGAGAATTCATGTGTGCATCTAATGCAATAAGTTGGTGAGTTAACTATGATGATTTAACTGTACATGTTGAGATGATTTATTGAATGACAAAAATTTCTAAGATTATTCCCCGGATGCCCAAAGATCAAACCTGGGAGTAGAAATGAAGAAAAGCTTAAAAACTGGCACCAGGCATAGAACGAGTCGTGGGATGACTCGTTGGTGCAGACCACGAGTCGTGAGGTTACTCGTGGGGAGGCCAGTGAGGAAGTTTTGGAAATTGCGGGAAAAGGATTCCCACGGACATGACCACGACTCGTGGTGAGACCCCACGAGTCGTTATGTCAGTCGTAGGGTGAGGGAAAAAGTAGAAGAGAAGAGTGGAGGCAGTGTACTTGATGAGTGGTGACCACGAGTCGTGGTCACCAGCAACAAGTCATGAGGTTGCCCGTTAAGGGCCCAAAAGACCTATTGAGCAGTGAACCTCACGAGCCAAGCCACGAGTCGTGACCTAGGACCACTAGTCATGAGGTCTCTCGTTGGGACCACCTGACAATTATTTTCTATGAATTTTGTAAGGGCTTTTTCGTAATTCAAAAGTTCCTAAGGCCTAAAAAATGACGTTTTGAGTTATGAATAGTGACTTTTAAAGGGGTTAAGTTCATTTTAAGCCTCATTCATTTATGCATGCAATGTAAAAGACTTGAGAGGAAGATCAAGCTTAGCATTCATCAATTTCTTATCAATTTCATATTGGCCATCTAAAGAATTGTTAGAATCAACTACCAACAGGTATGTAAGGTTATGAATGGGCGATTTCTTTCACAGCCATGCCCAATCTCTCTCTAATGTATGAAATTGTATGTCTAATGCATGGGGTTTTAACCCAAATGCATGAATCTTCTATTTCTATACATGGGTATGATTTGATTATGATTCTACTATTGAATTATGAAACATGGGAAAATTTTATAATGTTTTCAATTTAAAAATTATGAATCTAGTTTTATGAATTAAAATCCCATGGATGAGATGTTCATAAAAGATGAGATTTATGATGAGTACATGATGATGAATAGATATTATGATGAAAGACATGTTTTGAAGCTACCCATGTTTACAATTATGTTTTCGATAAGAATTGAGTATTTCTAAGTATAATAAAGCTTTGGGCAATGCCTACACGTTAAGTATGAACGATGATTTTTCCTGAATTAAGCTTATCACATTGTTTTGGAGAGAAGACTCCCAATTATAATTTCATCTTTTGGTATGTTTTGAGTTCATGTTTTTCTATTTATAGCTTACCATATGGTTTTGGAGTGAATGCTCCCAACTATGTTTTGACCTAAAGCTTCTCATATGCATGATTCCATATTTGAGATATATTTGATCTTTGAGCTTTGTCAATAGAAGATGTTGAGCTTCATTATAAAATAATGTAGAGCATATGCACGTTTTTGGGAGTAATGTCTACCACCGAGCATGCTAAGGGTCGATCACCCTGTGCCTCAAAACTACGCGCCAAGTAGGTTTATACATTATGAATATGGGACATCTCTTGTAAGCTTCCCCTCCCCGCATAGGCCTTTAGCTTGATATCGATCTCATGGTATTGTCCCTAGACCTAACAAGGCTTTGGACTGCTCTACCCACTTGAGTGTGATAGTTGGGACCACGTAAGCTCTATTGTGGTATATCGATTAAAAGACGAGTCTCCCATTGTTCCTCATGATTTCAAATATGCATGTTTGATTACTCATTAGATTTATGTAAATGCATGTTCTAGAGAAGGTTTGACTCAATTTTCAGCTTTACTTATAAATGTCAGGATTCAGCTTTAACTCAACTGATTCAGTTATGATGTTACGAAGCTATGTTTTGATATTTTATGAAGAGGTCATGATTTCAAAAAGAATGCATGCAAGCCCTACTCTCAGACTCTTGATGTTTATGTTATATTATGCTTTGTCTTTAAATGGTTTTATTTACTTTAGTGGTTTTGCTTACATTGCATACTCGGTACATTTCACTTACTGACTGCATACTCTATGTTGTATCGTTTCATGATAGAGGACCCAACTCTCAGGTTCTGCCTTGCTCGTAGTCAGCTTGTCAGAGTTAACATTCTTACTGTGGGTGAGTCCTCATTTTCCCGAGGACTAGACTATTTAGCTTTCCTTTCGGTATTTCAGTTTCAATTTTGATGAGTTTGTTGGGGTCTTGTCACATCAACTCATCATGTTTAGAGGTTTTTCAGACATATGTATGTATTCAGCTTTAGATTTGATATACTGATGTTATGTTCAAGCTACACTTCCGCTATGAGTATCTTATTAATTATTCAGTTTCTTGATTGAAATTAGATGCATGCTTATACCATGGGTCGACATGGGGTCTCTCGAGGCTCCTTGTCCCGTGTTATGATCTGGGCCCCAATTCGGGTCATGACACTATGTATGGAGCTTAAGATTGACAGCTTGGTCGAGCTACTAGCATTGCAATATCGCTGTAGCAAAACTATTACCGTTGCGGCGAGACTGCTACTGCGGCCATATTCTCGATGCAACGGGCCTAATCCAGTAAGCAGGGAAACTTAGATTTTATTCTGTATGATGGTAGAAATAGAATTATACAATGATTAACTGTATTTATGAAAGTGTGTTGCTGTTTCATTTGCATATTCATTATTATTTATGCTCGGTCAATGATGCCTACAAGTACAATGTGTTGTACTTATGTTACTCCTGCACTTCTTTTTTGAGTGTAGACTATGATCCAAGAAGTTCCTCTTGACCCCATTTCTAGTAGAAGTAGTGAGGCACCCGAGGGTGTGATGATTCTCCGTGTTGATACAGTTTCTTTCTGAAGAAATCTCTTTTGTTCAGACATGGATTCATTTTTCTCTTATTATTACTCTTAGATTTTCACTATGTAGATATCCTCGATACGATGACTTCCAGTTCTTGGGATATTTATGTAATATGTTGCTAGTAATTCTTTCATTTCTATGTTACTTCAATATTTTTATTTTTGAGCACTTATTAAATGGCTTTAATGTTGCAAATGTAGCCAAATTGGGATACGTTGGTTCGCCCACTAGGGGGAGGGAGAAGGAACAATGCGGCTACCAATCATGGCCACTTGGGTCATGACAAAGATGGTATTAGAGCCCTAGGTTCATTGATCTCATTGTATGAGGATGAGTCTAGTAGAGTCTTTTAGATCGATGCGGAGACATTTGTTACTTATCTTCAGGAGGCTACAGGAGTTTAGAAAACTCCTTTCTTTCTCTTTCTTTCATGTTATTACTTGATTCCAATTTGTATCTGGTGATCGAAATTGGTATATAATAACTTATTTCTTTCTCTCATAGATGGTGAGGACACACATATGAGGATTAAAAGATGAAGCCCTAGAGCCAGTGGTAGCAGCTGCAGCTCGGGGTAGAGGATGAGCTCGATATCACCGTTGAACACCTTTGGATGCTAGAGGATAGGCCCCGGATCCTTGTCTCACTTAGGAGAGGTCATAATCCCTAGTTCCATTAGTAGTTCTGGATAAAGTGGTAGTGGAAGTGGAGGTCCCGATGCAGGGAGAGGTGGCAGCTGCTCTGATTTCCACTGAGGTCCTAGCTCAGGTATTAAATCTTCTGAGCGACCTCGTGGATAACGAAATAGCACCAGCAAATCTAGCAGGCAGCACTCGGGGGTACAACATACAGTCATTATGGCTCTCCATATGGATGATATTTCTGAGGTTGTTATGTTTCCGAGACTGATGGCAAGGATGGTGATGAATGGGGATGAGCATGATTTGTTCTAGAGTTTCACAAAGATGAAGCTTCCTAACTTCTATGGCACTAAGGCAGAGGAGGCTTATGATTTCATCATTTACTGCCATGAGAGGCTCCATAAGATGGGGGCAGTGGAGAAGTACAGGGTGGAATATGTCACCTTTAAGCTGATGGGAGATGTCAAGCTCTGGTGGAGAGGGTTTTGGAGTGCAGACCGGCGAGGTCACTGCCAATAATCTAGACTTAGTTCTACTCCACTTTCTTGGAGAAGTATGTGCCACGTATCCTGCGATACTGGAGGCGAGATGAGTTCACTAACATTGAGATGGGAACATCCTCAATCACAACCTATGAGGCCCCATTTCACTCACTATCCTGTTATTATTTACCATTACTGCCCACCGAGTAGGAGAGGATCAGACAGTTTGTTAAGAGAATGAATATGGGACTTCAGTTGTCAGCTCTACAAATTATCTTAGCAAGTAAGACCCTCTAAGAAGTGATTGCGTTTTTGAAGAATGTGGAGGAGGTCAAGCAAGATAGTTACGTAAGGAATACCAAGACGAAAGCTCAGAAGGTGGGTAACTTTAGTAGTTCTTTTTCTAGGGCTCCAATTCCCTAGGAGTACTAGGGGCGCCCTATTCAGTCGACTGTGCAAGTATCAGTCGGGGGTCAGCCAGGGACTATTCAACGGCCTTCAAGTACAGTTGGGAGCACCCGGGTGGTTGGCTATGATTTTAGGGATCGGCTTATCTCCTCCGTTCTACCCTAGAAGCCAACACTTGATAAGGTATGTCATGAGTGTGGTGAGTATGGACACATTCGTAGATGGTGTCCCAGTTTGAACAAGGTGGGCAGATTGTTCCACATCCAGCTCCCTAAGCTCCAGCATATGCAGGAAGAGGAGGTATTGCATTCAGAAAGGACCATCCTCAGCTTGGGCAAGAATGTTATTCAACATGTGATAATGTCCAAAATACACTCTTCTTTTACAAAAGAGAGTAAACGGTCGTTGCTCCAAAAAAATATTTCCGACGGATGTCGGAGTCGAATCCCACAGAGAATTGAGTTGATAATTCAAGAGTTATAGACTAATTTAAACTCGAACGCATAGTTTTTCAACATTTGAAAAGTAAAATATGAGGGGGGGGGGATTAAAGGGAGATGACTATCTAATTCTAAACTAAGACTAATTGGGGGGAATTCTAATTGAATCAATCACAAGTGATATAGCTAGGGGCATTCTATATATAAGATCACAACTAAATTAGGAATTTCTTCAATGCCTTAGACTCATAATTGAATCAATCACAAGTGATATAGCTAGGGGCATAGATAGTAGTGGATAATTCACATTCTCTTTTAATGCCTTAGACTCATAACTAGCATAGATAGTAGTGGATAAATCACATTTTCTTGTTTTTCAATCATAAGAATGTTTATGCCTTTGGTTCTTTCAAACCCCAAAGTCAATTCAAGTAATCAACCACACAATCTTGAGGAAGGACTAGCTATTTCTACCCTTGACCTTTAATGGAGTGAACATGTGGGTTTTAAATGTCTCGAGCTTGATCCCACACAAAAACACTCCAATTCCTCACTCACCTTTCTCTCTCAAGAAAAAGCAAGAAAGGTAAATCACAATTCATGTTTGCAAACAATCAACTTTAGTAATTATAACTTGGGAGAAGATAATAGATCTACAATTTCAATAAGAATCCAAGAGAATTTTATCAAAACCCAATAATATTAATAAACCCACCATGAATAAACCTGTAGTTAGAAAATTAGTCAAGCATATTTAAAGGTAGAGAGAAGATACCAAGAGGATTCCCCTCACATTTATCACATTAGCTTCAAAAATTTGCTTCACAAGCTCTTACAACAAAGGTGGAATTCCCCCGATTTGGGTTAAAGAAAAGGAAGAAGAAAAATTCTCTCTAACTCTACAATTCTATGGTGAAAAGATTCTACCAAAAATTCTATGAAAGAGATGAAGTCTAGATAACTAAATGAGTGGTGTACAATGGAAGTTATGTAGATATCAATACTTTCTTGTGTACAAATTTTCCCAAATGCCCTTGAGGCTTTTAGATGCTTTGGAGATCTTTCTGGACCTTTTCACTCTTTATTGGATGGCTTCACATGCGAAGCACCAGCATTTAGCCGGTGCCAATCCGCAGAGCACCGGCTGTTCGTCGCACAAAATGGGCAAGGGGCAATGACCACTGGTGGTTCAATGCGCGTTTAGCCAGTACCTGACTGCCAATTCCCGGTTGAATAGCTGGTTTGGTTTCGCCCTTCAAGATCTTCGTTTAGCCGATTCAAAGCATGTCCTTGCACATCTTCTTGAGTTCAAATCTTTCATTACTTTAACTCCTCTCCTTCATATGCTAACTTATAATATTCCATTGAAACTTCATGTGTTTTGCTCGAATTCATGCTTTCTCCATTTACGTGAAGTACCTACAAAGAATTAAAGAGAAAGGGCATAAAATCCACATAAATGACTCGAAAACTAGGAAAAAGCTCATCCTTAGGAGTCTAATGAGTTGGTAAATTTCCAACTCATCAAACCCCCAAACTTGAACCTTTGCTTTTCCTCAAGTAATGCAATTATTTATAGTTGATCAAATGAACAACATGCTATATATGAGTTTTTCATTAAGGGCCAATCAAGACGTTCTTTAACAGGAGGACAATGATAAAGCTTAGAGCACTACAGTAGTTGCACACAAAATCATCAAGCCTCAAGACAACCCAAACATTGTACACCAGCTCAAGAAAAAGAAAAGGCTAACCATGTTGCACAAACTTCGATAGGTGACCACAATCATTAAACATATCTTCCCTGCATTCCTTCCATTCAAACAAGGGTCATAGTTCATCAAAACAAGTTCAAAGAGCATCTCAAATCATTAACAATTCACATTCAAAGCGTACCTTAGAGTTCTCTACACGCTTGCCTCAATCATACCTCTCTTTTGAAAACAATTTTAAGCATGTACCCCAAGGAAATGATGCCACTCACATGATGTGAGAATCCCACACATTTTTGAGCATTTCACACAAAGGGATTATTAGATAAGAGAAATGCACTCACTCTCACAAAGAAATTCAAGTGAATACAAATTGACCCATAGGCTTACCCTTCATGTATCGCGCCACTAATGTATTCGTCATAATGAAGGCTAGGGTAAGGATAGGATAAATGTTTTGCTATAGTGACTAAAGCCTCCCAAATGTCTTACAAATGCTTGCAACATCCCATCATCTTATTGAGATCACTCCACCTTATTTCTCCTTGTTCATCATCTTCATCTTTTGTGTAACACAATCCACCATTCACATTTAGCCTTATATATGCAAGAGATAACACCTTTTTACTATTCTTTCTCTTTTGATGATTCGAAGTCTTTCAACCCATCGATTCATTCATCTCATCACAATTTTGGTGCAACCTCACATTGAAGCTCTTATTTTTCCCCCTACTCCTGCAAAACCCCAAACTTAGCCTTTTGCCTCATTTCACATTCATTTCCTTATCACTCCCCATTTCATGGGCTTCAAGCCCCATTTTTCATTCTTTCATCACTAGAAACCAGGGATGATGGGTGCCAAAGAGAAGGTTTAAAAATCATCATTAGGCTTGTAATGTGGTTTCTCAAGAAAGGGTCCAAGGCTCAAATGTTGGATATCAAAGATTAATGTTCAAAGAGGTCATTTTGAGTGAAGTTACTAACAAAAGAGGGCCTAAGATCATGTTCTAAGTGCAGCCCTGTCTATCATTTTGCCTTGAATCACACTTAAGGAAAGTTCTAGACAATCATACACAAGAATTAAGCCAAAAGCTTCACCACACAAGGCATCACAATCCAAGGAGTTCACACACTTTCTTCATCACATTTAAGGGAATGACTTTCACCAAGCTGGTTATGAATCAAAAGCCAAGCAAAGAATGTATAATCCATGACAAGAGAGTGCTCATTTTCACATTTAAATACTCCTCTTTTCTTTTCAAAAATCATGCACAATGCCAAGCAAGAAATGTTGGTGGTACCTCATCAAGAAAGTGAACAAAAGACTCAACAAGACTCTAGACTTGAAATTTTCCCTTAAGAATGTTTTCTCTCAATCTATCATCGGGAAATGCCAACCCGGTTCACCAACAAAAAGAAAAGATGGAGAAATCGCTCCTTGGAAAAGAAATTTAGTATAAAGAAAACACTTAGAGTTTATTCAAAGTCTAATATCTAAAAAGACGATACTACTAACAAGTAATGACGATTTACCCTTAAGAAAGACATCACCCAATCCATCATAGGGCCATATCGTGCATCACTTAAAAAGTGGGTTACTCAGACTTCACCCCTAACAGAAACAATACATTGTCCTTGATGCCTAAGGTTAGACAAAATGAGGAAGGAATGGGAAAGAGAACTTCCTGATACGATGGAGGCATCCTTTTTACACTCATTTTTCATGCTCTCCTTTTTTTTTTGTTCTTTCACTGTTTGCCACGTTCCACACCTGTTCCACCCATAAACAATCAAATACAACACAAAAGTAAAGTAAAACAAAATAAAAGGAAAAAGTAAAAACAATAAGTAAAAGCACTTGGCTTTCCTCCCAAGAAGCGCCTTGGTTAACGTCGTGGCTCGACGACTTCAACTTTCACCACTTTTCTCTCCACTTTGAGCATTTGAATTTCACCCCTAGTTTCTTTTCCTTCTTCTACTCCGCTTAAGTGGTGGTGTAGGCATCAAGAGGCAAAACAAAAGATGTTGCATCTTTTATTTCTTGTCCCTTAGAGGAGGGATGTGCTTTGACCTTGTTGACATGGAATACTCTAAGATAAAGACACCTTGATCGTCCTCCTCAACTTCCTCCATTGACTTGGTCTCCTCAGTCTCCATTTTTTCAACCAAGTTCAATGTTGAGAACTTATAAGAGGGCGGTTTAAGTCGATCCCCCTTCAAGAATACTTCTTTCATGACATCCTCCTTTTCAAGTGCACTATAGTCCTTGAACATGATTTGTTGGATGTCATTTGGAGACTCTAGTGTCACTTCTTCAATCTTAGCATCCTGCATTTTTGCAATGTTGGTTGGTTGGCAAACCTCTATGACTTCTTCAAAGTTCACCTTGACTCCTTCTTCATCATCATTTTGAGCTTCTTCCCATGATTCAACTTGAGCTATGCCCTATTGTTCACTTCTTTTTGTCATGCTTCTCAATGTCTCCTCCATTTCTTCTTGTAGAGATTTACAGCTTTCTTCTTGAGGAGTTGATGATTCCATGGTCATGGAGAGGTTGACATTCTTTTCCACATTATACACCCGCTCCAAAAAGGCTTGGAGCATGGCTTCCATGCGCCCATATGTATTTCTCCTTCCCTCACTTTCCATGTCTTCATTCCTATTGAGCTTAGGAGCACAACTTCTATCATAACCATTATAGGGGGAAGTGAACCCATTTGGGAATCCATCTCAATGTCTCCCATGGCTACCATATAATGTGCATCTATGCCTATCATAGGAAAGAGAAGGTGCACGCATTTCCCATCTAGGGGCATATTTGCAATCTTGCCAATAGTATGGTCCTCCACAATAGGGACATGGGTCATCATAATAAGTGTTGCAACCAACAAACCTCCTTTCATTCCACGATGCCATCATATAACTATAAACAAACAAAAATAAAAACAAAACAAGATGTAAAACAAAAATGAAACAGTAATTCGAATCAATAAATAAATAATGGCTTATCACAACTCAATTCCTTGGCAACGGTTCCATTTTTGATAACATTCAAAATACACTCTTCTTTTATGAAAGAGAGTTAATGGTCATTGCTCAAAACAAATATTTTATCAATGGATGTCGGAGTCGAATCCCACAGAGAATTGAGTTAATAATTCAAGAGTTATAAACAAATTCAAACTAGAACGCATAGTTTTTAAACATTTGAAAAGTAAAATTTGGGAGGGGAGGGGGGAATTAAAAGGAAATAACTATCTCATTCTAAACTAATACTAATTAGGGGGAATTCCAATTCAATCTATCACAAATGATATAGCTAGGGGAATTCTATATATAAGATCACAACTAAATTGGGAATTTCTTCAATGCCTAAGACTCATAAGTAGCATAGATAGTAGTGGATAATTCACATTCTCTTATTTTTCAACCATAAGAATATTTATGCCTTGGGTTCTTTCAAACCCCAAAGCCAATTAAAGTAATCAACCACACAAGCTTGAGGAAGGACTAGCTATTTCTATCCTTGACCTTTAATGGAGTGAAAATGTGGGTTTTAAATGTATCGAGCTTAATCCCACACACAAACACTCCAATTCCTCACTATTATCTTCTCACCTAATTCTCACATTTCTCTCTCAAGCAAAAGCAAGAAAAGTAAAGCACAATTCATGTTTGCAAACCATCAATTTTAGCAATTATAACTTGGGAGAAGATAATAGATCTACAATTTCAATAAGAATACAAGTGAACTTTATCAAAACCCAATCAAATTAATAAACCCACCATGAATATACCTCTAGTTAGAAAATTAGTCAAGCATAGTCAAAGGTAGAGAGAAGATACCAAGAGGATTCCCTTCACATTCATCACATTAGCTTCATAAATTTGCTCCAAGAGCTCTTACAACAATGGAGGAATTCCCCAAATTTGGGTTAAAGAAATAAAAGAAGAAAAATTCTCTCTAACTCTACAATTCTATGGTGAAAAGATTATACCAAAAGTTCTATGAAAGAGATGAAGTCTAGATGAATGAATGTGTGGTGTAAAATGGAGGTTATGTAGATATCTGTACTTTCTTGTGTACAACTTTCCCCAAATTCCCTTGATGCTTTTAGATGCTTTGGAGATCTTTCTAGACCTTTTTACCCTTCATTAGACAGCCTTACTTGTGAATAACAGACGTTTAGCCGGTGCAAATCTGCGGAGCACCGGTTGTTCGCCGTGCAAAATGGGCAAGGGGCAGTGACCACCGGCGGTTCAATGGGAGTTTAGCCGCTACCCAACCACCAACCGCCAATTGAATAGCCAGTCTGGGTAGTCACTTTAGTGTTTCGCCCGTGTTTCATCCTTCTAGATCCGCGTTTAGCCGATTCAAAGCATGTCCTTGCACCTCTTTTTCAGCTCAAATCTTCCATTATCTTTGGATCCTCTCCTTCATATGATAACTCATCGAATTCCATCTCAAACTTCATGTGTTTTTCTTGATTTCGTGCTTCTACACTCACGTGAAGTACCTACAAAGAATTAAAGAGAAAGGGCATAAAATCCACCTAAACGACTCGAACACTAGGCAAAAACTCATGCTTAGTAGTCTAATGAGTTGGTAAATTTCCAACTCATCAGCATGCAGGGGTGGTATAAAACCACGTAAAGGGGTTGTTTAGATAGGTAGAAGAGGTACTCAATCCAACAGAGGGGGTACACAACCCCGCAGGGAAGGGTCTCAGGTAGGTAGTCAGGCTCACTTCTATGCATTTCCCGGTCGACCTGAGGTGGAGGCTTCAGATGCAGTTATTGCTGGTACTATTATTGTATGTGACAGAATGACTACTATTTTATTTTATCCTGACTCTACTTTTTCATGTGTCTGCGTACTTTTCCATGGGGTTAAATCTTGTTTATGATATTCTTGATGCCCCAATTCATGTTTCTACTCTTGTTAGTGATTCTATGGTTGTGGATAGAGTTTACCATGCTTGTCCTATGAGCTTTATGGGTTATTACACATGGGTAGATTTGGTGATCTTAGACATGGTAGATTTTGATGTTATCCTAGGAATGAGATAATTATCTCCTTCCCATGCCATTTTGGATTGTCATGCTAAGACAATCACCATAGTAATGCCAGCGGTGTCTGATTGGAGAGGGAGGGGGATTGTATCCCTTCTCGTAATTTGAGTAGAGGGGGGATTGTATCCCTGCTCCTAAGAAACTCATCTATTATATTTGCATCTGAAAATTGATGGGGCGAGGGTGTTCTATTTCTCTATCCAACGTTCGGCATATCAGTTTGGAGGGTTCATCCATAGAGTTTGTTCCAGTAGTTCTAAAGTTTTTTGAGGTGTTTTCCATGGTTTTGCTAGGCATGCTGCCAGACCGCGACATTGTGTCACGACCCAAGCATGGACCCCAAACCGAGACATGGGACCTAGAACATCAAATAGTTCCAAGCTAACCCATGGTACATACATAGCATTATTATAAGAATAGCTAAGTGAAAATAAACTTGAACACAACATAAGCGAAAGTCTGCATCATAAAACATAAGCGTAGATGCGAGCCAACAACGCTAAACCATCTATACATAATTTTCTGAAAAGCCTCTAGCCATACAATGGACTAATAGGACAACACCCCCAACAAACTAAAAGACATAGGAAAAAGAGACATGACCCAAAACTGCCGTCCTCAAATCATGAGGACGCACCAATACTGGGATGATACTGGACTAAAGAGGGAGCAAGCTAACGTAGGGACTAATACTAATCATTCAAACCGATATCTGAGATGATATAGATTAGAGTATGTGGTTAGTACGTTTAATGTACTGAGTATGTACAGAAAGTAAATCATGCTCGTAAAATAGTAAACCAAAGTCAAGAGTAAAGGATAGAATGAGCACGAGAGTACGCACATGCTGAAATCATAATCAAACAATAGTCATAAACATGAGTTATCCATCTTAAGATAAAATATAACAATCCAAGGTTTGAAAATAGAATTCATGTAATATACCATACTTGAAATCATAAGTGAAAACTCCTAAGTTGATCAATGGGTCAAATATGTTATGAAACATAATATCATAAGTCATGAACATGAGTAACTTAAAATATGAGGAAAAACAGGAGACTCATCCTAACCGACACCATCATGATAGAGCGTACATGACGCCCCACCTATCTTGCTCAAGTGGGCAGATCCATCCCAGGCTTACCAAGTGATGTGATATGAGTTTACAGCACTTTCGATGCTTAAAACTAAGAAAATTGCATGGGCTTGGATATGTTTATATGATGGATATAAGGCACTTTTACTTTGATTTCAGGCAAAATAAGTCTTGGAGAAAAGATGTGCAAAAGAAGCTTGAAAATGTAGAAAATTAGCCAAATAACCAGTCTCAGGCCTTGATCATACAAGCCATACTAAGAACCATGATGAAAGTCAGAAGGCTGAATTGGGAAGAAGGAAACCCACAACTCTCAGTATGAGTCGTACCACAATGGTATGAGCTGTAATTAGAGTCATGGAAATATCCAGAAGAAATTGCACAAAGGCAGACTCCTGGAACGGATGAACTCACTAACCGTGACATCAATATATGAATTGTACCAGGAGTCGTGGTGAACTTCAATGGATTTTTAGTACTTAGCAGAACATCAGACACTATAGATACTACAAGTCATGGCAAGAAGGTACAAGTCATACCACAACACATGTGATGAATTCCAGAAGATGTCAAAGTTCTTAGAGCCAAACCACGGAAGCAATGTATGACTCGTAGGAAGCATGTGTGAGTCATACCAGGACACCAACACTTAGCCAAATTTGCAGCAGCCAAGAACTTACTGATATCAGGTATGACCCGTACAATCATGCTATGGGTCATAGGACAAATCGTGGCACGATCGGCACAAGATATGGAAAACTACCTATTATCTTAGGAAAAGATTTTCGATGTATGTATAAATATTCTTTATGTTTTATTTTAGTGATGAGAGGATAGAACTGAGTTGTTAGACGTGTGAATAGTTAATTTTGTGAATTTTTATCGAGTTTTAAGGAGCAATTCTTGTGATCAAATTCATGATTTCTCTCATTGTTCATGAGGTTGTTCTTGAATAATCAAATGTGATTTTCTTCCTATCGTTCCTATAAGTATTTAAATTATGTGTGTGTTTATGAATGCAAATTATAATCTTACAACCATGAGAAGCAAAAACCTCCACAACTAGGGGTTGTAGGAACCATGGTGGTTCCAAATTAGGGTTGCACAAAGTGATTCAAAACCAAAGCAAAAATCTTGTATTATATTCTCTTCATGTTTAAACGTTTCTTAATGGTGTAAAACATTAGGACTTGCCCAAATTCTTTACTTTCTTGAAACTAGAGAGGTAGATATTAGAAAAAGATAATTACAACAAAGCCTTGATCTTTACGATCATTATATTAACTTAAGTTGTGGTCGCAAATGAGTTAAATTTGGAACATGTTGATAACGATTAGTTTGAAATCGCTCATTAGGCTTACCGGTGATTGAGTATAGTCATCCAATAGGGATGAACCAGTTATTTGGATGAACACTAGTTATTAGTCCTACAAGTAAGCATTGGGATTGATCACGTGTGTATATCCGAAGTAGTTATGAATCAACGGGGAACACTTACCCTAGTTGTTTTCATATATTGATTTAAACCACAATTTTAATCTTTGTTTTACCATTGTTTTCTTTGAAACCCCCCAAGTTTGAGATAACTCACCAACAAGTTCACTTACCGGCATTAGTCTAGATCTTCCATATTCCCTGTGGGTTTGACCCCAACCTCTTAGTTGGATTCTTTATTGATAACATCATCTTCATACTTCATCAGGAGGTATGATTTTGAGCGTTATCAAAAGTGGCGTCGTTGCCTAGGAATACGGCTAAGATTAGATTAATTGCTTGTATTGGACTTTTGGTTGTTATTTCCTAAATTATGTTTTCCTTTTATTTTTGGATATCCACAAGTTGTTGCTTTGTGAATGCCAAGTACTCGCAGGAGTAGAAACCCCCTGATTCCATTGGATCTTTAACTTGAATGAACACAGCGAAGGATGAAAAATCATGAGCAAAGAGATGCCCGCATAGCTGAGGAAGCTAGGCAAGCTGATATTGCTCGGCAAGCTGCACTTGAGGATGTGGAAGACGATCGAGATAAAGTTGTGAATGTTGGTCGACATGGGAGGGGCAACAGAGGCCAAATATATGCCCCTCAGTTATTCGATGAAGATGCCCAGACATCGATGAAGTCTAGTCAATCGGAGTAATTTTACCACCACCGCTGCCTGCTGGGGACAAATTTTACATCACGAGCACCATGATTCAATTGTTAAACATGAAAGGAGTGTTCACTGGTCACACATCTGACGATGCCAACCTGTACTTGATGAACTTCATGGGAATATGTAAGGCGTATAGGTTGCCCGGAGTCAGCCACGATGCCATCAGACTTAGACTTTTCCCCTTTTCTCTTTCAGGGGAAGCCATTTTATGGTTATCGGAGTTTCCCAACGACTCCATAACCAACTGGAGGGAGATAAAGAAAGCTTTCTTTGAGATATTCTTTCCACCCTCTAGGATGCTACAGCTCAAGGATGAAATTTATAACTTCTGACAACTTAAAACTGAGGCACTTAATGAAACCTGGATGAGGTTTAAGAAGAAGTTGACAAAGTGCTCGAACCATAAGATTCCAAATGACAGTTTGTTGAAAATCTTTCACCGGTCCTTAAACAACAACACCAAATTTGTAGCACACACTGTGGTGGGAGGAGCACTGATGAGTCACACCTACAAGCAAGCCGCTTCTATTCTTGACAAGTTGACAAAAACAAACAGGGCATGCCACACCCGAGAGGCAGATACAACTGTCGGTACATATGTTGTTGGTTTGACTGCAGACCAACATAGGAAAGAAGAAGAGCATGACTAGGAGTTGGCTCATATGTGCACATCATTGTATTTGCTTACTAAGCACATCATGGGAGCTGGAGCCAAAAAGGTGAATGTAGTTGGGAAACAAGGCCAGGAGCCGGGGCTAGAGCACTCAGATTCTGAGGAGGAGGTAAACATCTCAGACAACTAGGTGGCAGGTTTCCAAGCCAATGCCCAAGGGTCTGGAAAATACAACTGGCATCAAGATTTTGGAACCCAAGGTCGAAACCAATATAGAGACAACTATAACCTGAACGGTTATAGAGATAGAAGTCGATGTTAGGAGCGCAAAGGAGATTGGAGAAGGAATGATGGCTATCGCAGCGACCGAAGAGGAGTGTACGTGCCTCCTAATGCACGTGAGGGGGAGGATAGATAGTCAAAGTTAGAATGAATGATGGTTGAGATGCTGAAAAAGGTGAGGTCCACTAATGATCAGTTGAAGGAAATCCTTGGTGATATGTCAAGCATGGGTCAGAGAGTGGAGTCACATGTGACAACTGTCAAGTAGATTGAAACAGCATCTAGGGCAACTTTCAGCATCTATGAACCCTAGGTAAAAGGTTACACTACCTAGCAACACAGTCCAAAATCCACAGAATGATGGCTAAATGGATGTGATGACTAGGAGTGGAAAGACTATTGTTGACCCCCCTCTATCGGTTATAGATGAAAGGAAAAAAAGAGCGTGATATGAGGATTTTGAGTAGCCTGAGGTCCCAATCTATTAACATACCATTGGTCGAGGCATTGGAATAAATGTTTGGGATATGCTAAGTTTATGAAAGACCTTGTGATGAAGAAGAGGTTCATGAGTTATGAGCCCTTTGATAATGTACACCATTGTACTACCGTAGCTTCATGGGTCCGGGCCTACAAAAAGGAAGATCCAGGTGGTTTTACCATTCCATGCACAATTGGCGATGTTGAGGTTGCAAGGGCACTTTGTGATTTGGGATCAAGAATAAATCTATTGACAATGGTTGTGTTTAAGCAGTTTGGCTAGGGAGCTCCCACAGTGACTAGCATGCGGCTGCTAATGGTCGATAGAACTGTGAAGAAGCCTATGGGGATCGTGTTTGATGTGCTTGTCAAAGTTGACAGATTTATATTCCCAACAGACTTCATGATCCTTGATTGAAAGGTTGATTATAAGGTCCCCATAATTTTGGGGCGACCATTACTTGCTACTGGGAGAGTCTTAATAGATGTAGAGGTTGGCCAGTTGAAGTTCAGACTAAATAAAGAAGAGGTCACCTTCAACATCTGCAGTCAATAAAGAAACCGAAAGAATATAGAGTGGTCTCAGCGATAGAAGATGAATCCGAGTTCTTAGATAAAGTCAGAGTAGTCAAGAGACTTGCATCGTGTCGCGGCATTAAATCAGGCACTTCTTAGGAGGCAACCCAAGAGGTGGCTTGGTAAATTCTGAGTAATCGAGCCAGCTGTGTCGTGCCGCAATAATAATTCAATCCCTTCTTGGGAGGCAACCCAAGTGACTTAACTAATGTGTGTTTAGTGTGTAGCAAAAACAAAAAATAGGTGGTAGAAAAATTGCTGAAGAAGTAGATGCCACGGTTCTCAGTACGACCCATGAGAGGGTTGTACGAGTCATAACAAAAGTCGTGGTAAGAATCAAAGATGTAATTCAGTGCATGATTTCATGGTATGGTTAGTCCTACAATTCATAACATAATTGTACAAATCATAGTACTTATTGTGCCTATGAACTATGCAAGGTATGGACCACAATGAATAGAAAAGATCTACAAGTCATTGTACAAATCGTACCCTAGTTGTATGAGTCGTGAGATGCGCTCGTAGATCCACAGGTAAGTTTTTGAATCTCTCTATTATGGGTCAAAGAGATGAGTCGTAGGGCCTTACTACGACTCATGGTACAAGTCGTGATGGGTCAAAAAATCCTAAAAATACCCTACTCGGCCAAGATATTTCAAATCTGCACTATAACCTATTTAAACTCAAAACAAAGTGTACCCTTCTCCCACGCACTCAAAACCGCAGTCACGATCAAAACCCATGACTCCCTCACACCCGTAACTCAAAATTAAAGTTCAATTGAGAAACTTCTTGCTTAATAAATCTCGTCCAACGCTAATTTCTGACTACCAGTCGATGTAAGCATATATCAAGTAAGTATATTTTTTTGAATTTGATAAAACTTGTATGCTTGAGGTGACTGTGATAAACCCCCTCTGAGTCCTTGTTATTGCTTGAAAAATTCAAAAAGGATAGTTACCAGGGGTGTGACTAAGCCATGTATGACTGGGAATGAACTCGAAGTTGATGAAATTGTGCATTGAACCACAAAAAAAATGAGTTACGGGTAGTGATTAAGAAAGGGAGGGATGACTAGTTCTAGAATGGGTTAAAATGCATGCCTAGACCTGGGCAATTTTGAGTACCGAAAATGTAGAAAGAAATCCCTATAAACGGAACAAAAATTGAGGCAGGGACAGGCTTCATGAGCCTTCTTACGACTCATGGTTACGTACTACGACTCTTAGGATGGCTCATTGCGACTTCCCCAAGACTAATTTGAAAATACACAAGGTACAAATCCTAGTATGGCTCGTGGTTTACTAATACGAATCGTACTTGGCAATCGTACCAAAAACCTAGAAAGGGTCAAGTCCAGAAGTGACAGCACGATCCTTCCTACGATTCATGTAATAGACTTATGGGTCGTACCATGAGTCGTGGAAAAATACAGAAAAATTAAAGAACAGGGGTATCCTCATATGACTCGTGGTATGAATTATACCTGCATGGTACGAGTCGTACCTTAGAGGTGTAGCACTAACCTGAGAACATTATGGGTCTCAGTATGAATTGTACCTCCAAGGTACAACCCGTACTGTTGACTCGTGATAAACTTCAGAGGACTTAGTTCTTGCTTTCTTTTTCTCAATTATGGAATTCTAACCCTCTTTCTCTACAGGTACAATGTCACTAAGGTGTAAAGCATCAAAGGCAATTGCACGGAGGACACTACTTGATGAAACCTCTGAATCTAATCAAGCAGGTAGCTCCCCTATTAGTTCAATAAAGGAGTATAGGGTCGATACATCGGACACTGATAGGACTCGAACAACTAGGGTGAAGGCTAGAGCCTAAGTCGTGGAATCTACTGCCATATCTACCAGAGCTCCCTTTTTGAGGAGGGAGTTGAGCAAGGAGCTTAGGAGTTGGGAAGTGGCTTTAATGCAGCAGAAGGGTCCGAGAAGACCCAATTTGGAGAGGCAAGTAACGGTGCTGGGTCTAAGGAGGAGGCACCAAACGTTGAGCGGGAGCAGACTCCGTCTATGTAGAACCGAACTATCTGGTGGAGAGTGCCAGGAGCTTAGGAGATATATGAGGAGGGAATTTCTCTCACCGCCAAAAACAAACCTAGATGGAGCATTAAAGAAGATCCGCGGATCCTCACAAATTCATTGAATGAGGTGGAGGAGATGAAGTGGATATTCAATTTCTAATGGATGGCTAGGGTTCCAGACTAGTACACTCCAGAAATTGTCCGTGAGTTCTATGCCAACTATTTGGTGACCATGGAGCAGAAGACCAAAGAGGGGCAAAAATTGAACGATCAGCCCAAACTGGAGAGTGTTCTTGTCAGAGGCCAAGAGGTTGACATATCGAGCGCACTATTGCTTGAATACTATTTGGGCCCCAGTTCATACCTCCACATGCTACACTAGAATATGAGTACCAGATGGAGGCACTGAAACAAATCAAGTAACTGGGTTTTGAGGAAAGAAGGAGGCAAATATAGTGGTTGTATGGTGTTGTTGCTAAGGAAAAAGAGGAAGCAGAGTGGGTCACTAGCGGAATGAAGGTTATGAAGAATTCTCTCAACTTTATAGCAAAAGCCTTCTAGATGTTAGTACGCCATCGGTTGGCACCGACGATCAATGACAATACCCTTTGTACAGATGAGCAGCTCTAGTGGCATGTATCATGTCCAGATACCCCATCAACATTCCAAGGGTCATCACATAGGAGATGCGAGATCGAGCCATGGGATTGAGCACTACTATCCCATTCCCAAGACTCATATTCAAATTATACATGGAGGCCTTACAGTGCACCGGGGTGAGGAGCCCTTAATTGGAGAACAACGAATAGCTGATAATGGTGTGATCCAGAATGAAATTAACCCGTTGAGTCGGGATTGACTTTCCACCTCCAATCCATTGACTCGACCTATTGGGGATGCACAGCTGAATGCCCCCACCTCACAGGAGCAGGGTAAGACACCGGCTAAAGATGTTGATTATCCGATACATCTCCCAGCACTTCTGTTGTACCACATACCAGCCACCTGAGTCAGACACCAGTTGGATATGGCCTAGTGTCCAATGATTTTCTCCAGAAGTTGGCCAAATGTTTGACCATGGCCAAAAGAAAGATACAAGTAATGATGGAGAATGTCAAGCCCTAGGTGAAAGCCAAGATTGAGACAGTTGCACAGGCCTTGCATACCCGATATGACGGTTTGAGAGTCGATTAAATATGTGCATCACCGAGTAGAGAGATATAGGCATTCTCCGTGAGGAGTCGAGGGCTCTTCCAAGCCAAGTGGCTGAGCTATCATCACGACAGCTGGTAGTCATAGCAGCCTCCACTTTGCCAGACCTCGATGAGGACATAGATGGGGAGCTTGATCTGGTAGCCTACTAGAAGCCCATAGTAACAGAGAAAGAGAAAGGGAAGGAGAGGGTCTCTGAGGATGTTGGAGATAATACCCCGAGAAAGAAGGAAGAAAGAAGAGAATGAAAGCGGGCTTGAGTAGAGATCCTGCAGACTCATGACGCACACCTGTCAGAGCTGCAGGAATGAGCTAGAGGAGTAGGTAGCTCCACCATGGCCAATACTGAGCTTGCCAGTGGAAGGGACCCTATAAGCAAGCCACATTCATCCCCAACCATTAAAAAGGCCGTAGAGATGGCCGATACTACTGAGGGGGTAGCCACTCCCCCTATCGACCCACTAGTGAGTGCGCCGACCACCGTCAGCGCCACGATTGTCCGCAGGATGGCAGGAACGCTTAGAGCACCGCTGGTATGTTCCCTTCCCTATATTGTTACATTCTATGCTTCATGGACGAAGCATGATTTTTTAAAAAAGGAAGGGGTGTACTTGTATCTTTTTTTGGGGATTTTGATTCATCTGAGGGCTTTTCTTGTCGTGTTTATTTTACCTTGGCATGCTATCTAGTAGAGCTGACATGTTTAGGATTTTATTTTTGTATGATTTTTTAATTATAAAGTAGCTTAGGAGTACTCGGCCAATAAATTACACTAGTTTTTGGATTTGTAAAAAAATTAACCCTGCTAAAATTTTTGGTGAATTAGCTGTGTACTTGTGATTGCATGCATGATTTCTATGGAACTTTTTATGTTATTTAGTATATTAGCATGTGTAGTTTTGGTTAATCCATGAATAAACCAGATAGGTAGAGTGAATATAAATCATGTACCATGGGTGAGTGAGGTCTGACACCTAGTTCAATACTGTGTAGAGAATATAGAACATTCCCGGTTGGTC
This sequence comes from Datura wrightii, assembly GCA_035772735.1. Taxonomy (NCBI): domain Eukaryota; kingdom Viridiplantae; phylum Streptophyta; class Magnoliopsida; order Solanales; family Solanaceae; genus Datura; species Datura wrightii. The sequence continues at coordinate 163,260,065 of JASDFA010000018.1, read as the reverse complement.
TTTGCATAGGTTTTAGGATTTTTTGTTAAGAAAGGATCATAGGCCTTCTTGTTGAACTAATATTTATCCTAAAGAACCCTACCGAAATCATATGAATCCCTTTTCCAAAATTTTGAGCCTTAAATAGACCATTTTTCTTTGATTAACCAATTAATCGTACCCATTTTTATAATGAACTTGTTTTGGCCCTTCTCCCTCCTTGGACATTTTGAACCTCAACATAGGAAAAATGCCTAAGTTGAGGGTGACTAGAGTAGGGGTGCATAAAGATTGGGAAGGTGGAAAAGGGAGAGAAAAGAGATAAAAAAAGGTGAAAAATGAGGTGTGGTCTGACAAGAGAAAATAAATGAAAAGAAAATTTGAAAAAAGAATGCAAAAAGATAATAATGCATGAAAAAGTTTGAAAACACACCACACTCATTTAGGTATATAAATAGGGTGAAAACTGAGGAAAAAGAAGAAAGTGCAAAAAGGGTGAAAAAGTGAAGAATGGAGCCATATGTATGTAGTGCCAAGGAGGGGTTTTAGTCACTCAAAAATTTCCATATCTACCTTACCCAACCCAAAATCCTACATTACAAGTCAAAGCAAGTCCTATAGTGATCCTAACCTAACCATCTGACAGACCAAAGTAGAGAAAATAAGGGCAAGCCTATGGTATCTGATATGCAGTATTTGGAACTACTGTGAGAGTGAGAGTCTCTCTTGTTCAGTCCCATGTCATATATTTTGCTATATTTGTGAGTGGGGGACTTCGTTTGTTGTGAGGGTACATGGTTTGTGTTTAACTTTGCCAGTGGTCTGTGTAAAAAGCATTGGTGATGACTTGGTACCTGTTAATAGCTAGATGACATATCTTGATCCCTTTTTATCATATTTTGTGGTTGCTTGTAGTGCATGTGCTAATATTGGTTCACGGGAAAAGAATCAAAAGCTTTTGGAGTTATAGTGCAAATTTTGTTTGATATTGGTTGTAGTGTCCTAGGATTATTATCTAGTTAAGCGTCATGTTTAGTTTTACTTTTTCTTTGCTTCAGGACATGCAAAAGTATTAAGTTGAGGGTGTTGATATGCTGTGAGTTTACAACACTTTCAATGCTTAAAACTAAGAAAATAGCATGGACTTAGATATGTTTATATAGATATAAGGTACATTCACTTTGATTTCAAGGAAAATAAGTGTTGGAGCAAAGATGTGCAAAAGAAGCTTCAAAATGCAGAAAATTAGCCAATTACCAGTCTAAGTATGAGCCGTACCTTGATTATACAAGCCACACTGAGAACTTTGATGAAAGTTAGAATGCTGAATTGGGAAGAAGGCAACCTACGATTCTCAGTACAAGCTGTAACTAGAATCGTCGAAATATTCAGAAGAAATTGCGCAAAGGTAGACTCCTCGTACGGATGGACTCATGAAATGTGGCATCAATGTATGAAATGCACCAGGAGTCATGGTGAACTTCAGAGAATTTTTAGTACTTGGAAGAACTTCAGACACTATAGACAGCACGAGTCGTGGCAAGAAGGTACGAGTCATACTACAACACTCGCGAAGAATTTCAAAAGATGTCAAGGTTCTTAGAGCCAAACCACGGAAGGAATTTATGAATCGTAGGAATCATGTATGAGTCATACAAAAACACCAACACTTAGCCAAATCTACAGCAGCAAAGAACTTACAGACAGCAGGTACGACCCGTACAATCCTACTACGGGTCGTAGGACAAATCGTGACACAGTCGACACTAGATATGGAAAACTCCCTGTTAGCTTAGGAAAAGGTTTCCGATGTCTGTATAAATATCCTTTATATTTTACTTTAGTGAAGGAAAAGATAGAACTGAGTTCTTAGACGTGTTAATTGTTACTTTTGTGAATTTTTATCGAGTTTTGAGGAGCAATTCTTGGGATCACATTCTTGATTTCTCACATTGTTCTTGAGGTTGTTCTTGAATAATCAAATCTAATTTTCTTCCAATTGTTTTTGTAAGTATTTAAATTATGTTTTTGTTTATGAATACAAATTACAATCTTACAACCATGAGAGGCTAAAACCTCTATAACTAGGGGTTGTGGAAACCATGGTGAATTAACAAACTAGGGTTGCATAAAAGTGATTCAAAATCAATGAAAAAAGCTTGTATTTTATTCTCTTCATGTTTAAACATTTCTTAATGGTGTACAACGTTAGGACTTGCCCGAATTCTTTACTTGCTAAAACCTAGAGAGATAGAGATTAGAAAAAGAGAATTACAACAAAGCCTTGATCATTATGATCAATGTATTAATTGAGCTATGGTCGCAGGAGAGTTAAATTTGGAACATATTGATAATGGTTAGTTTGAAATCGCTCATGAGACCTGATTGAGTATACTCATCCAATAGGGAAGAACCAGTCATTTGGACGAACTCAGTTATACAAGTACGCATTGGGATTGATCACGTGTGTATACCCATAGTAGTTATGAATCCAGGGGGAACTCTTACCCTAGTTGTTTTCAAATCTTGATTTAAACCACAAATTTAATCTTTATTTTACCATTGTTTTCTTGAAACCCCCAAATTAGAGATAACTTACCAACAAGTTCACTTACTAGAATTAGTCTATATCTTCCCTATTCCCTATGGGTTCGAACCCAACCTCTTAGTTGGGTTCTTTATTGACAACGTCAACTTCATATTTCATCAGGAGGTGTGATTTTGAGCGTTATCACCACAACAAGGAATGATTAAGGTGTGATATCACTCATGAATCCCCATAGAGTTTAAAAATGAATATATACCTATGGTGACACATAGTTATAAGGCTTGAGGTTTACTTAAACCCCTAGCCTACTCAGTGCTAGACACTACTCCCAAAAACATGCACATGACTCATAATAAACATTGTGAAAACATACTTGATCTTGTATGGACTTTTCTAAACCATTAACTGATAATCATACTTGACATACATGAAATATTCTTGAGAATAATTCCATTGAGTTGTCCATGATAAATAACTTGACTGTCATGAAAATCATACATACTTGAATATTTAGTCATAATTGAAATTATAGGCCCATAAGCTTGATATTCAATAAATCACGCATAATTGGGTAAAATCACCATAAACTTGAATGTATAGATCCGTGAGAGATACTAATAGAAAAGGAGTCACCATAATCGTAAATAATATATTTAATCATAAGATACTTGAATTAATAAGAGATTATAAGAGATTTCATGAGAATTAGGTCAAACCCTAAAATTTCAATATGTCATGCTTGGGTACTTGAAATCATGAAATAGAGATGAAATTGGGCATGAGGGTGGAAGAATTTCCCCCAATCATAACCCTACACATCTGGGCTTGATGAATCCCTAGCTTGACTTAAAGACCCCAAGAGAAATTTAATGAACGAAGAACCCTAATGTTGGCTTGAGAGGATTTGATCTTTCAAATAGGGTGTTAGGAGTAGAATAAAGGTTTAGGCTAAATAAAACACGTAATTACTCCACTTAGGAAACCCAAAATGACATCATTTAGGGTTTAGAATCTTAGGAAGTTATGAAAATACCCGTGAGACATCGTATTTAAAAACTGTCCATGCAGAGGTACGATCCATACCACAAATTGTACCAAGGAGCTACGACTTGTTTTGAGTCCCGAAGTCATGAATCCTTCTCTAGTAAATCCTCTAAATCTCTAGCCTATTCCCCCTAGGTATGACTCATACCACCTTTGTACGACTCGTAGAATCAAGTTGTGGCTTCTTAGCCACTTTCAGCTAAACTCTATGAATCCATACCATGGTCCCTTGGTAAGACTCGTACTAACCAGGTATGAGCCGTGACATATAGTCATGTCTGCTTACTCAAAATCTGCTAAACATTTCAGACCTCTTAGTATGAATCATGATAAGGGTTGTACCATGCACCTATGACTCGTACTGAGGTAGTTTTCTAGTTTTCTCTTGATGATCATCTTCAAATCCTAGGGTCTAGCCTTAGGAACTTTTGGAATGTTACATTATCTCCCGCTTAGGAATATTTGTCCTTGAATGAAGACTAAATAAGCTGAGAAGATAGGGAAAGAGTTGCAACCCCAGAACTGAAAGCTATAGACTGAAAAACTGACGGAGTTACTGACTCCGGATTGAGATACATAATGGAACTAAATTCATGAATCATACATGTATACTATGACATGAAAGGAATTGAGAGACATGGACTTCACATGAAAAGAATAGAGTACAGAGGAGGAAATTGGTACCTCATTCTGGGAATAATTCGGAAGGAAAAATGGTATCTAGCCATCATATTGGCTTTGGCTTCCTACGTAGTTCCTTCACAAAGTTGATTTCTCCACAAAACTTTCACTGAAGCTATCTCTTTGTTCCTCAACTGAACCTGATGATCAAGGATCTTAATCAGAACCTCTTCATAGATAAGGCTATCCTTCACCCCAATGCACTTTAGCGGAACAACTAAATCTAGGTCACCAATGCACTTTTTCAACAAAGACACATGAAAAACTAGATGCACCGAAGCAATCTCTGCTGGTATCTCCTATTCATATGCCACCATTCCAACTTGCCTCAAAATCCTATAAAGACCAACATATCGAGTACTAAGCTTCCATTTCTTACAAGCCTCATAACTCCCTTCATAGGATACACCTTCAGGAACACCCATCCATCAACCTTGAACTCAAGCTCTCTCCTCCTAACATCCTCATAAGGTTTCTGATGACTGTGAACTATTTTCAGCCTCTCTCTAATAAGCTAAACCTTCTCCATAGCCTCATGAACTCAATTTGGCCCTATCAATGTGGAGTCTCCTACCTCAAACCATCCAATGGGTGATCTACACCTCCACCTATAAAGAACCTCAAATGGAGCCATCTCAATGCTGGAGTGATAACTGTTGTTATACGCAAATGCGATGAGAGGCAACTGATCATCTGAATTACCCTTGAAATCAATCACATACACTCTCAACATTTTCTCAAGAGTTTTAATGGTTCGCTTAGCCTGACCACCTGTTTACGGGTGAAAAGTTGTGCTAAGCTTCACTTGAGTGCCAAGGCCTATTTGAAATGATCTCTAGAACTGAGAGATTAAGTAAGTACCCCTATTTCAGATAATGGAAAAAGGAACTCCAAGCAACTAAACCAACTCCCAAATCTAGTGTCTAGCATAATCCTCAGCTGAATTTGTAGTTTTTAACATTAAGAAATGTGCTAACTTGGTCGACCTATCTACAACCACCCATATAGTCATGTTGTCGGTACCTACGAGGTAACCCTGTGCTGAAGTTCATGTTGACTTCTTCCCACTTTCAAGTAGGAATGCTGATCTCCTGAAGCATACCCTGAGTCTCTGATGCTCAACCTTTACATGTTGACAATTCAGACATTTAGCTACAAATTCTGCCATGTCCTTCTTCATGTCATTCCACTTGTATACTTCCTATAGATCATGGTATATATTGGTGGCACCAAGATTGATAGAGTACCGAGAGCTGTGAGCCTCACTTTACATCCGCTCCCTCAAGTGATCCACATCCAGTAAACATAAACGACCCTGATATTAGAGTATACCATCTCCCCCTTGGGAGAAAACCTCTTCTTTCTAATTTTGAACAACCTTATTTAATTTTACCAAGATAGGATCCTCATCTTGCGTTGCTTTAATTTCTGTCACCAATGACGAGTCCAACCCATTCTGAATAATAACACCACCATCCATTGAATCTATAAGGAGAACTCCTAAATGATCCAGTCTATGGACATCCTTCACCAACTCCTTCCTCCCATTCTCGACATTGCACACACTCTCCATGGACTGCCTACTAAGAGCATCCACCACTACATTAGCCTTGTCTAGATGATAAGGACACTCATGTCATAGTCCTTGAGAAACTCTAGCCATTTTCATTGCTGCAAATTCAGCTTCTTCTGAGTAAGCACATACTAAAGGCTCTTGTGGTCTGTGAACACATCCATATACACCCCATATAGATAGTGCCTCCAAATCTTCAAGGGAAACACCATCGCTGCTAACTCTAGGTCATGTGTTGTATAATTCTTCTTATGAGTTTTAAGTTGTATAGAAGCATAAGTAATGACCTCATCATGCTGCATCAACACACAACCAAGGCCAACTCTTGAAGAATCATAATACATAATAAAGCCATCCGTGCCTCTCGGTAGGGTCAATACCGATGCTGAAGTGAGTCTAGTCTTTAACTCTTGAAAACTCTTCTCACAAGCATCAGACTATTGAAACTTGACCTTCTTCTGGGTCAACTTAGTCAAAGGTGCTCCAATGGATGAAAATCCCTCTATGAACCTCCTGTAGTAACTAGATAAACCCAAAAATCTCCTAATATTCGTAGGACTGATAGATCTAGGCCAGTTCTTCATGGAATCTATTTTTTGAGAGTCTACCTGCACACCCTTACTAGACACCACATCACCCAAGAATGCTACTGATTTCAGCCAAAATCACATTTGCTAAATTTAGCGAACAGTTGATGATCCTTGAGAGTTTGCGACACTATCCTCAAATGAGCGGCATGATCATCGTCGCTCTGAGAATATATTAGGATATCATCTATGAAGATGATAACGAACATATCCAAATACTGCTTGAACACCTTTTTCATCAAATCCATGAAAGCTATGGGAATATTCTCTTGCCCAAAAGACATAACTACAAACTCATAGTGATCATACCGAGTCCTAAAAGCTGTCTTCAGAATGTTACGCTGCTTAAGTCTACGCTAATGATAGCTGGATATGAGGTATATCTTTGAAAAACACCTAGCACCTTGAAGTTGGTCAAACAAGTCATCAATCCTGGGGAGGGAATACTTATCCTTGATTGTGACCTCATTCGACTATCGATAATCAATGCACATCCTAAAGGAACCATCCTTATTTTGAACAAAGAGAACTAGAGCACCCCATAGGGACTTACTAGGCATGATGAAACCCTTGTCTAAGATATCTTTCAACTACTCCTTCAAATCCTTTATCTCGGCTAAAACCATTCTATAAGGAGGAATAGATATGGGCTGCATACTAGGGGTCCAAAGTCAATCTCCTATTGCGGAGGGACTCCTGGTAGATCATCTGGGAACACGACCGCATACTCACATATCACATAAACTGACTGAAGAGTCGGGGTCTCAAATGTAAAATCCTTGACCCAAACCAGATGGTATACACAACCCTTGGAGATCATCTTCTCGGCCATAAGATAGGAAAAAAATCAACCTATATGCATAATTAAGCTACCCTTCCACTCTAGGACTGGTTCACTCAGAATTCAAAACTCTACAAAATAGGTTCTATAGTTTCTCAAAGAATAACAAGCATTCAACCAATCCATACTGAAGATAACATCAAAATCAGTCATATCTAACTCCACTAAGTTGGATGATCTAAAGTTTTGAAGAATCATCACAGTTCACTTTTTGTATACCCGTCGAGCTAAAATTGATACACTGATAGGAGTAGAGACTGAGAAGGGTTTTGACAGGACTTCAAGATTGACACCGAAACTAATAGCAACTTAAGGAGTCATGAAACATAATGTGGCCCCTAGGAAAAACAATGCATAAACATCAATACGGAAGACTCTCAACATACTAGTGACTATATCAGGTGAGCACTCTTGCTTTTGATGGGATAAAGGTGAATAGACCAATTCTGGCGTTGTTAGCCAGTGGGACTAGAAGAGGTGCCCTGTTGAAATAGGAGAGTTGTTAGAGCTGCTGAAGTGGTGGTTGGGGCACAACCTCTACTTGTAATACCCTAAAGAATCCTAAGACTAGACTCGAGATTTGAAATATGATCAGCCAGAAAGTTGGGGAATCACCTCAGATGACTCAACGTATGAGTTGTAGGCTAGTAGTATGGGTCTTAGGAAGTACCATGGTTTAGATCAGAGATTTTTGTGCCTTGGACCATGAGTCCCCACTATGAGTCATAGTATGTGGGCATGACCTATGATTAGGAGTCGTAGTAAGCCCTTGGGGTTATCAGATGATTGATTGCACGGGTGATGGTATGAATCACAGTATGGAGTTGCAGGTTGTAGTAGGATTCGTGGAAATATCTGAGGATTTGAAGTTTTGGACTTGGTCAGTATGGGAGAATACCATGAGTTGTAGTAGGATTGTATGACTTGTGGTACGAGTCATAACAACTTACAGAACAGTTTTTCTGCGAATTTATTAGAGGCATTTTCATAAATCCTAAGCTCATAACTTCCTAATGATGTCGTTTCAAGTTCTAAAAAGAGGGTTTTAAGGGAGTTTAACGTATTCTAATTCATTCAACTCCCATGCATGCAAGTTTAGAGATTTTTCCTTGATGATCAAGGTTGAAATTCCTCAATTCATCCCCAAATCTCTTGGGCTTTCAAAGTCAAGTTTGGATTTAGGTTACCCAGGTACGTAGGGCTTCGAATGAGAATTTCCTTTCACTATCATGTCCAAATTCCTTCTCGAGTTCATGAATTCAAGTTTCAATTCAAGTTGATGATATTATGGGGTTTTAGCCCAAATTCTATTAAATTCTCCATGATCAGTTTATGGGTCAATTCCCTTCATATTACAAAGTATTTTTTAGGATTTGTGTACATATTTTATACCTATTTTTATCATAAATTCATGGCTTCAAATCTTAGAAAATTATGCCCAATTGTGCAAGTTTCATGAAAAGTCAAGTTTATGATTTTTGATTTCAAGTATGATTAGATATCTAGTATGAAAGAGTGTTTACAAATTACCCGTGTATGAATTTATGATTTTGACTTATGAAGTCAATTTCAAGTATGTATCATCTTATGATTTGTTCAACCCCGCACAAGTTAAGTATGTTTTTATGATTTAGCCAAGGCTAATAATATCAGATTATCTTATGTTTTGGAGTCAAGACTCCTAATGTAGCTTTTGATATGTTTTCGAGTCAGGACACCCCATGTTTAGATTTCAGACTATGCATGTGATTATGATTTCAACGTTATTGACAAATGATGGAAGCACTATGCATGTTTTTGGGAGTAGTGTCTAGCATCGAGTAGGCTTAAGGTTCTAGGGTTCTTCGGTCTTAGAATTACGCACCAATATAGGTATACTTATATTTGAAACCTCTCAAGAGAGTTTTCCATGCCCACTAGAGGGCCTTCAGCTTGATATCAATATCATGGAGCGTCCTTAGCCCTGACAAGGTTTTGGACGGCTCTACTCACTTGAGTGTGATAGTTGGGGCATCACGTAAGCTCTATCATGATAGTGTCAGTTACTATGAGTCTCCCATTGTTTCTCATGATTTAAGTTATGCATGTTCATAACTTATGATATTATGTTTTACAACAGGTTTTACCCAATAATCAATTTGTAATCTTTTAAATATGATTTTAGTTATGGCAAGCCATATGATCTCTTTTTTAGCTTTTGGTCATTCTATTCAGATATAATATTCAGCTTATGACTATTCATGTTTTCAGATATCAGTATATAGTCCTTAATTATATGATCTTGTGATTTATGTTTATATGCATGATTCTAGTTAATGTTTGATCAACATGTCTTACTTACCTTGCATACTTAGTACATTCGAAGTACTAACCGTATACTCTATGATGTATCATTTTATGATATAGGTTCAGACGATCAGACTCAGTTCCGCCGCTAGCCAGTTTCCCCCAGCTTAATTCTGTTTCCAATCATTGGTGAGTCCTTATCCATAGAGGACCTTTACATAGTGCGAGTCATGTTATTTTCAATTTCAAACATTAGAGAGCTAGTTGGGGATGTTGTCCCATTAGCTCTTCAGACATGATATAGGCTTATCAAACAGTATGTAGAATTTCAGTTTTGTTAGTGTTGACTCTGTTATGATTGATATGTATTCGGACATCCACTTATTCATGATTAGCTTATCAATTTCTGCTTGATACTTGCTCTTTAGCCTCTATGTTCATGCCATGGGTCGACTTGGAGCCATTCGTGGTTCTAGGTTCTGTTTCTCAATTCGAGGCCTCAGCTCGGATCGTGAAAAACTTAGTATTGGAGTAAATGTTTAGAGTGTCCTAGGGTGTTTGAAATCCACACAGAGTAGAGTCTTTTCCATGGGTGTGAAGTGCGCCACACCTATGGAGGAGGGGCTATAAGATGTTTTAGGAAATTTCCATTCTTCCATGATCTATGTCGTGAGATAAAGTATCTCCCTATCCTTCTAACTGATTCTATATGCGATTGCAGAAATATGCCCCCGCATCGAGTGAATGGAAGAAGGAATGGTAATGGGAATGGCCATGACAATGACAGTGGAGACGGGCATTAGCAAGCCCCGCCAACACCAACGGATCCTATGCCCGAGCAGGACACGCATGCCAAGTTTAGAGTGGCATTTTAGATGTTGGCATAGGTGATGACCACTCAAGTCAACCAGCAGGCAGTGGCTCATGTTCCTCAGAATGGGAAAGCAGCGGAAGCAAGAGTTTGATACTTTTCTCGGATGAATTCACTGGAGTGTCTAGGGTCAAAAATGGTTGAGGACCTTCATGAGTTCATATTGAAGAGGTGCAGAAGATCACCCAGATTATGGGGGTGACTAGAGAGGAGAGTGCGTATTTAGCCTCCTTTCAACTAAATGGGGTTTCTTACATATGGTATCATCAGTGGAAGGATGGTAGGGTAGTGGTTGCAGCTCCTGTGCATTGGGATGAGTTTGTCACTACCTTCTTGGATAGGTTCTTTCCTAGGGAGTTGAGGGAGGCGAAGGCGGCGGAGTTCGTCAACTTAAAGAGGTAACATAGGACTGTTCAAGTATACTTTGGAGTTTACTCGTCTAAGTATGCACCGAAGATGGTTGCAGATCAGAGAGCTCGTTTGAGTTGGTTTGTGAATGGAATATCAGACTCACTGGTCAAGGAGTGCAAGATCACTATGCTAAAAAGTTATCTAGGCTTCACACGATTGGTCATATATGGCCAGCAAATAGAGGCAGATTCGATGAAGGAGAAGGAGAGAGAGGACAAGAGGGCTAGTACAAGGAGTTTTAGATAGTTCCAGCAGTGATCTGGCGGAGGACATAGCCATTAGTCCCATCAGAGATCGTTAGCCCCTGAGTTATCATCAACCAGTGCTCCGTCTAGATCTACGCATGATCAATGAGGTAGAGCATCAGGCTCCAGAGGTCAGGGGAGCATGTCAGTAGAGCCCAACGTTCCATTTTGCGGCAGGTGTGGTAGAAGGCACACCAGAGAGTACTTAGAAGATTCAGGTGCATGTTTTTTGTGAGGGAAGCCCGGACACCGGCTCAAAAACTTCCCTTCAGCCAGACATGACCATAGTAGAGGTCGTGACCCAGCCACCAATTCAATAGCTCCACCAGCATGCTCAGCTCAGCAGGGTGCATCCACTAGTGCAGGTGGTAGTCAGCGTCAGAACAGATTCTATGCCACCTCATCTCATCAGGAGCAGGAGGTCTCTCAAGATATGATCACTAGTATGTTACGAGTATTTCATCTTGATGTATATGCATTGTTAAACCCAAGGGCTACCTCATATTTTGTGACTCCTTATGTTGCTATTAGTTTCGGAGTTATTCTTGAAATCCTATCAGAACATTTTATGGTCTCTACTCTAGTCGGTGACTTAGTTATAGCTCAACAGGTATACAAAATTGTGTTATCATAAAGTCCTTCAGAAAGTCACCTCAGCCGATCTAGTAGAGTTAGATATAATTGATTTTTATGTCATTTTCGGTATGGATTTGTTGCATGAATGTTACACCTCAATGAATTGTAGAACCCGTCGGTAGAGTTTTGATTTCCGAGTGAGCCAGTCCTAGAATATAAGGGTATTTTAGTTGTGTCTGTAGGTCCTTTTGATTTCCAAATGTTGTTTGCACCATCTAGTTCACGTTAAGGATAAGGTGTTTGAGACCCTGACTCTTCAATCAGTTCCTATAGTGTGCGAGTATGTGGAAGTGTTTCCAGATGATCTACTAGGAGTCCCTCCCAAGCGAGAGATAGACTTTGGTATCTACCTTCTTCCTAATACACAATATATATCCTTTCCTCCTTACAGAATGGCTCCAACCAAGCTAATGAACTTGAAAGAGCAGTTGAAAGATCTCCTAAATAAGGGTTTCATCAGTCCTAGAAGTCCCATGGGGTGCACCAGTTCTCTTTGCTCGAAAGAAGGATGGTTCTCATAGAATGTGCATTGATATCAACAGGTGAACAAGGTCACAATCAAGAATAAATATCCTCTCCCTAGGATTGATGACTTGTTTGAACAACTTCAGGGTACTAAGTGCTTCTCAAAGATATACCTCAGGTCCGGATATCAACTCATACTTAGAGAGATTGATATCCTAAAAACAACTTTTAGGACTCGGTATGGTCACTATGAGTTCGTAGCTATGTCTTTTGGACTAATGAATGCTTCTGTAACTTTTATGGATCAGATGAACAAGGTGTTCAAGCCGTATTTGGATATGTTCGTCATTGTCTTCATTGATGATATTCTCATATACTCTTAGAGCAAGGAGGAGCACGCCGCTCATTGAGGATCATGCTGCAGACTCTAAAGGATCGCCAGCTATTTGCTAAATTCAGCAAGTGTGAGTTTTGGTTAGCCTCTGAAGAATGTTTTGTTCATGTGGTATCTAGTGAGGGTGTACAGGTGGACTCTAAAATAATAGAGGCAGTCAAGAATTGGCCTAGACCAGTTAGCCCTTTTAGATATCAGGAGCTTCTTCGACTTAGCTGGCTACTATAAGAGGTTTGTTGAAGGATTTTCATCAATAGTAGCACTATTGACTAAGTTGAACTAGAATAAAGTCAAATTTCAGTGGTCCGACACCTGTGGGAAGAGTTTTCAGGAGTTAAAAAATCGACTCACTTAAGCCCCAGTATTGACCCTACTAGAGGGCACAAATTTATTCGTTGTGTATTGTGATGCCTCTAGGGTTGGTGTTGGTTGTGTGTTGATGCAAAATGGTAAGTTCATTTTGTATAACTCTAGACAACTTATGACTTATGAGAAGAATTACTCGACGCATGACCTAGAGTTGGCAGCGGTGGTGTTCGCATCGAAGATTTAAAGACACTACTTGTATGGGGTGCATGTTCGGGCTGTTTGGAATAACTACACGCAACTGCACGTGGTCGAACAAGTAGTAAAGTGGCTCAAGTAAGCCAAGTATCGATCCCACAGGGACTGGACTAAGGTATCAATCTAATCAAGTGTCAATAAACTTTAACTCTAAACTGCAGACAACAGTGTGAAGAAGATTTTGATATTTTATTTCCTAATTTTATACTAAGTCTAAAACGAATATACAAATTGATTCTGAACTATAAGTATGAGCATGCTGAGGTTAAAATGAACATGTAGAGAAATAAATTATCGATACAATTTGATTAATCTTTCCTCCGGTTTCTAGTCAAGAATTATTGCCTATGGATTAAAACTCTCGTATTTAACCCAACTTAAGAATCATGAACCTTCCACCTACATCTCTGTGATTAAAAGAAATTCATGTTCTAGCCATACAAAACCGATTCCTTAATTGACTAATACAACTTGTAGGTATATCTATATCCCGAAGGTAAATCGATTCTCAATTTTCCCAAACTAAGAAAAGATCATATCCTATCAATTCACAACTTTCCAATTTCTTGCTCTCAAGAGTGAAACCGGAATTTTTAGATATACACTAACATTGGCCACACATTAATGCAGTAAGAACAAGAATCAATAGAACAACCATGGAAGACAAGATGAAAAAACAATTGATTAATAATTATATTTCAATACAAATGTTCTTAACCTCAACAAGAAGTGAATTTAGCCACTCATTTGTGGATTAAACATCGTTAAATTAGTGTAAATCATACAAATAATTGAAATAAGGAAGAAAGAGATAGAGAAGAACCCTAAGAATTTCGTCCCCTCAACTGCCTGTAAACCACGTTCTTGCTCCACCAAGTCAGTAAAATTAAAAATAAACCTAAGTGTGCTATTTATACTAGAAGGAATTTTTTCCGGAATAACAAGCAACGTGTCAGGGAGTGCATCGCGGAGCACTGCCTCCATGACATGCCACCAACGCGGACCCTTACTGGAATCCGGTCGTCTAGGTATTTAAGCTCAACGCGCACCTTCACTGGAATTTGGCTCATCTTCAGCATCCGGGCAGAATGCATCCGCGATGGCAGCGTGACACAACTCCATCGCGGATCCCCTTTAATTCCTGCTTTCCTTGGCCTTTTCCTTGCTCGCTTTCGAGTCCAATCCCGATTTCTCCCAACATGCATCTTATCTTCATAAAATTATATTTTTCCTACAAAACAACGCTAATCATGTTGGTTAGTATAAATTTACATTTGACTACAATTCACATGAGAATGCACAAACATCGATAGATAAACAAGACAAAATGACGGATTTGAGTATCACTTGGGCATATAAATCTGCCCAAGATCACTTACCCCACACTTAAAGCCTTGTTCGTCCCCGAACAATAATCTTACACCTCATGCAATTGACACCCAATCATGGCTACTTTGGCTCAACACTTTGAGCTACGGTTATACCGATTATTTAATATAGCAAATCATCAAGAAAACATGCATAGTCTTATCAACGCAATGACCTTCAACACATTAAGACCTCCTAGACTCACGAGTCGACTCTCGATCTTGGCAAACTCATGCAAATCAGCTGATCAAGACATCCGACATGAAATTAAATCTCTCGTCAAGCATGTGCCCTCACAACACAAGAGAATTTTCCCCTTTTTAATCACATGAACTCAAAGACATTACATGCAGGGGCATATAAACACGATTTCGCTCTCTCTCCCAAAAGAATTCACATGCATCATGTCATGAACCATAGGCTTGCCTCTAGTGTATTACTCCACTAATATAAGGACGCGTGATGTAAGATCACGTAGAACTTAACGTGTTGTAATTTAAGCTACGGAACTAGTAAGTACTGGGCTAACCAATAATTGCAACTAGCATCGTTAAGTGCTTTTTCAATACATCCCTTCAACCTTATGGGCATTGTTTCTTCCTTCATCCTCCCATTCTTGAAGTCTGTCTTTATTTTTGTTCCCATATCTTTAAGCACACTCAACTTAATAACAAAGATTAGTTATACGTCTTCATTATATTTAATTTATAGCAAGTGCACCTTTGACTTTCTCTTTCCTTTTATCACTTTGCTTTTTCTTTTCTTTTCTCAATTCTCACTCCTTGACACTGTGGGAAAATTATTTCTCTTGAGCGCTTAAGAGTTTTGGATCAAATTCACGTATAATGAAAAGAAGGGGTTAATCTAGGTTTACACCTTTTTGACAAAAGAAAAAAATAGGCTTAAGGCTCAATGGGCTAACTAGGATGTACATTCAAGGTAGGTACGATAATGGAAAAAAAACTTTCGGTTAAAGCAAAGAAAAGCCTACATCCTTTCCTATAATACACATCCTTCATTTCGTTTTGTACACACATATCAAGCAAGTGCTAGACACTTCACAATAGCATTGAAGAAATGAAACCTCTCCACACACTCTTTGCACATGCTCAACTCAAGACATATTCACAGACTCTTCAATCAGCCAATTACAAGAATTCAAACATTAAGCCTCAATCATACCGAATTGAACTCTATGGCCTAGGTATCTCAACATATTTACAAAGTTTCATGCTTTCATACAAATCACCTTTGCATTCTAAACATCATGTACAACACACAACCTGAATTCCGAACCATAAAGTAACGACACGTTTGGGATACAAACAAACAAAAGAAAAAAATTATTTAAAAAGAGCAAAAGAAATCTACTCCTATCGACTACATTTCCCTTAAGACGGTCGTCATCCATCCATCATAGGGAACGGTCACTAATTACGACTTTGGTTCAATGGGACTATTCTCGGTAAAAGAACCGAAAACAAACGCTGAGAAACCCAAAAATAAAAAAATAAACAAAATTTCACGAAAAATTTTAAAAATATCGATAATTTTGATAAAACAACAATATTTACACAACCAGCTAACAATATTCAACAACACACAACAGCTTCACATTAATTTCAATACAGACACACACATAAAAATCAAAGGGTCACAATTTTTTCCAAGCACAACAACAGAACAAAGACATTAATAACAACAACAACCAGCACCTAACTACTCCCACTACACACTTAAATCAAACACTATCACCAGTGTTCACGAAATTCAGCATAGCACAAAAGTGGGTGGTAAAACTCCCTGATCAATCGAAGTATTCCACTTCTTTGTCAGGTGCCGCTGCCTCGTCTCCCATGTCTGAATCTCCCCCGTCATCATCATCTAACTCAATATCTGATTCTTCACGGCGTGTCTCCTCATCGGTGGGGACATCATCATCAGTGGGCTCCACAAAAGCTGCCCCCACTCGGCATAGAGCCCTGGCATTTCCTCCAAAAGGGTAGTCTAGCTAGAGCTGCCACAGCTCATCTTCTGTTGGCGGACTCCCGCATATGCGTAGCTGGAGCATCTGCATCTCGAACATGCGGGCCATGTACTGATCATCCCGAGCATGTCGCTCGGCTAGTGTAAGAACTGGCCCATGGGTGGTGTCAGGTGCCTTAGTTTTGGTGACGTCTAAGGCCCCTTAGGAACGTGGTCAGTAAGCCACCAAACCCGTACCTGTGCCCTTGATGCAAACAAGCTCTCTTCATGGCGGAGATAATCACTGCCCCAACATTGATCTCCAGCCCTTTCATCAAGGCATAGACCAAGCACACATGAACCCGGGTGACATCTGTCATATGCACCCCCGGGATCAGGCAGGAACAAACAGTTTTAAGCCATATCCTGGCTTCCCTGTTCATCTGTGAGTAGGGCAATGTCTGATGGTAGCCCCTCTCCTTATGCCTGCTCCACCGTGTTGTAGGCCGGGCTCCACACAGAGTACGTTTGATGTCCGCATATGGTGGAGCGATGTTCAGCTGTCGTAGTACATGGGTGTCTGTGTCCCGCGCCCCCAAGATGGCATTAAGGTGATGGGGCTCAAAAGTGACTACCTGCCCCCTTATTTTGACAGTGTGACTTTGGAGTGTCGGGTTCCAATTGGCATAGAAATCTCGAAACAGGTGAATATTGCACTCCTTGGGCTCTTCAAAAATGAAGTTCAGCCCGGCTGCATCAATCCTGTGGACAATTCTGGGGAATTCTTGTGCCAACGGTTCCCTTGCAATACGCTCCTCGGGGAAGTATTTGCTTTCCTTATGCTTTGTGTACCATTTCTTCCCTTCCTTTGTCACCCATCGGGTTCCGTATTGACGGCGTTGGCCACACGAAATCGCTGGTGCTGCTGAGACTGCTATTCCCAGTCTAATCCTTTTCCTTTCGGCGCCCGATGTAGACGCACCTTTTCCCTTATCTTGCCTGCTTGCCATTGTTCCTGTCAAATCACGCAGATAGTCCCAATGTTATTCAAATTAAAATTAGCTTCGACTAAGGTTGGGTTAAGCTAGGCCACCCCTCACTTAGACTTTAGCCACAGTCACCATAATACGGCAAGACAAGTCTCACTTCCCAATTTACAACAAGAAACAACAACATGCCTTGTGCATTCAGAGAATCCGATGGAATATTTTTTACGTACTACTCAGACTTCATACAGCTAATCCACTATTACCATCGATAACATTTCATCACATAGCACTTAGCGAAAATTTCTATCAACAAAACCCGATGCAATTCTCCCAATATCTATGCAATTTCAACAATTTCATTATCCCAAAAATCCATCGCGCCTTTAGCATATTAACGTTAAACACAGTGTAATTTACCTCACCCAACATGCACAAACCAACAAGAATTTCACATTTCAACTCAATTTTAACTTCTTCATATTCAAATTCTAACCCTAGCTACAATTTCACAAGAATTTCAATCACCCATGTATTTATCGAGTTCATATAATCACAACGATACTACAAACATCAATTAATAATAGCTTACATCAATTCAAGCTCAATTTACAATTAGGGCAAGTTTTCCACACCTCCCATGCTCAAAATCGGAAAAATAAGTGAAGAAATTAGATGAAGTTAACGAACATACCTTCAATTCGATGATATTGAAGAAAAGTTGAAGAATTTTAGCTCCTAGGTCCGCGTCATGTTGGGGAAGGGGGGATTCTTGGGTGTTTGTAGCGGAGGAGATGAGGAATGGGAAAAAAGAGGGAAAAAGAGGTTAAAAAGAGGAATTTTCGCGCGGGTCACCCGGCAACCCGGTGTGACCCGACAGAAATTGCCTTCAACTTGTCACGGAGGGTAACGCGGAGCATGCCCTCCGTGACATGGAGCCATCACGCCAGTACTCAGGAATTTTTCAAAAATTCTAGGTTACACTTCAATGTGTCACGGAGGGTAACGCGGAGCATGCCCTCCGTGACACGGAGCCATCGCGCAGGCTCACTATTTTGCCACTTTTTATTATTTTTCTCACCTTGATTTTTCCTTCACGATCTTTTGCATTTTTGCCCTCCGTTCAACCTGAAATTCAGCTCACCACAAGAAATTTGTTAGAATTCAAAGGTTTCAAACACAACATGATAAATTTTTTTTGTTTATATATATATATATAAATATATATATATATATTTGTTTTCTTTTTCTTTTTTTTCTTTTTATTTAGCTAACTACTTCTAATTATCTCTTCCAACAAATTCACGGGTTGCCTGCCGTGCAGCGCCTGATTTACCATCGCGGCTCGACGTCATTAAGCTCAGTCATCCTCTAGGGTGACGGATGTCTTCTCTCGACTACCGTCCTCACCCTTTTCATGCTTACACTTCTCCGGTGGTTTTCCCAATGGCTCCCGTGACTCAACACTCTGAGAAATATCCGCTCGATCAAGCACGTTGATCACTGAGAGTTCCTCGTACACTACCGGAAGCTTTGTAGCCTTGTACACTTCAAACACCTCCACCTTGTCGTGCGCCCGCATAGTTAGTTGTCCTGCTACTACATCAATAAGTGCTTTCCCAGTTGCCAAGAAAGGACGTCCTAAAATAAATGGGACTTCCGCGTCTGGCTGAAAATCCAGCACGACGAAGTCTACCCGGAAGATATGGGAGCCCACTTGCACCAGCACGTCCTCCACAATGCCATCAGGTTTGGCTTTCGCTAGTTGCAAGATCACTGTTGTTGGTCTAGGACTGCCTAACTCCAACTTCTTGAATACCGATGTCGGCATCAAGTTAATGCTCGCTCCTAAATCACATAATCCGCGAGCTCGGATACTCTGCCCAATTGTAATTTAAATTGTAAAGCTCCCAGGGTCCTTGAGCTTTGTGGGCAACCTATTTTGTATCCGTGAAGTGCACACCTCCGTAAGCGCCACCATTGCGTACTCAATCAACCTGCTTTTGTTCGCCACGATGTCCTTGATATATTTTGCGTACTTCGGCACTCCCTGCAAAACATCAACAAGAGGTAAATTAATGTGTACCTGTTTAAGCACCTCCATGAACTTTTTGAAACACGCTTCCTCCTTGTGTTTCCTTAGACTTTGAGGGAACGGGGGTGGTGGTCTTTCTGGTTCAGCTTCCTTCTCCTTCCCCCTATCATCATTGTAATCCCTCTCATTATCACCTGCTTCCGACTGTTGTGGTGGTCGTTCTGGTTCCACCTCCTTGAGTTGCAAACCACTCCTCATGGTCACTGCATTAACTTGCTTGGGGTTCGGATCAGTGTCACTCAAAAGTCCTTCTCTAGGCCTGGTGTTTTGAGCTCCAGCAAATTGCCCAAACTGGTACTCCAGCTCCTTTGTAGCTAACTGATTGTTCTTTACATCGGCTGCCAATTTCACGTAGTCAGCCTGCAATTGAGCTTGGTTAGCTATCATTGTCTTGAACATCTCCTCAATGCTGGGTGATGGTGGTGGAGGAGGTGCATTGTTGCTTCTGTATTGTGACTGATAGTTCTGTTGCCCTCCTTGATTTCTCTGCGCCCCCTAACTCCAACTCTACCCTTGATGGTTATTGCTACCCTAAGAGAAATTCGGGTGATTCCTCCAGTTGGATTTGTAGCTGTTACCATACTGTAGGTGGTTATTTCTCTATACATTACCAACAAAGTTCACCGAATCAGGATTTGCTCCACAACACTCAGCTGAGTGTTCATTACTCCCGCATACTTCACACCAAATCTGCTGCAGTACATTCACTGGGGCTTGAGACTGGTTCATGCTCATGTTACTAAAGTGGGTGTTGAGTTGATTCTGTAACGTAGCTATCTGTGCAGCGATAGCTGTAAAACCATCCACTTCTAAGACCCCTGCCACTTTCCTTGTTCCTCCTCTATAAGAGTCCGCATTCCACTCTGGATTCCCCTGCGAAATATGATTTAACAAAGTATACAACTCCTCATAAGTCTTCTCTAATGCATGTCCCCCAACTGGTGAGTCTAGCAAGATTTTTGTGTGGGGTTCCAAACCCTCTATGAAAGTATGCACCAGCACATCATTGGATTGGTGATGATGAGGACAATCCCGCAACATAGATTTGAATCTCTCCCAAGCTTGATACAGATTCTCTCCCTCTCTCTGTTTAAAACTTAGAATTTGAATTTTATGTCTTGCTGTTTTACCGGATGGAAAGAACCGTATCAAGAATTTATCTGCAAGATCATCCCACGTGGTGATGGAATTAGGTGGGTCAGCTTTCAACCACCTCTTAGCTTCTCCCAAAAGTGAAAATGGGAACAATGTAAGCCTGACATAATCTGATGACACTCCAACGGGGATGTAAGTGTCACTTATCTCCAAAATATTTTGGAGATGTTGTTGTGGATCCTCGTGAGGGAGACTTGTGAACTACCCGCTGGTGTGCAACAATTGCACCAGTTCTATTTAACCTCAAACCTCCCTCCTGCCTCAGGTTTGCGGATGCAAGATGTGACATTGTTAGCATGTGGGATTGCCACTTCGCGAACCGGCCTAGCTACCATTTCCTCGGGCACTAACACTGCCCTTACAATTGGTAGATTCTGTTGTTGCTCCAGGATTGTTTGTCTGACAACTGCAGCTTTTTCTCTAGAGCTTCTCTCCTTTGACAATGGAATTGTCTTTTCGGCTCTAAATATGAGTCCACCAGCTCCTTGTCTCTTGCCAGTGTTCAATAGAAATTAATATCTGCAAAATACAGGCTAAGACCAAGTTGTCAACACAAAGAGGAAATAGTTAACTAACACTTAAGAAAAATTTCACCAATTGCCAGTCCCCAGCAACGGCACCAAAAACTTGTTCGGGCTATTTGGAATAACTACACGCAAGTGCACGTGGTCGAACAAGTGGTAAAGTGGCTCAAGTAAGCCAAGTATTTACCCCACAAGGACTGGACTAAGGTATCAATCTAATCAAGTGTTAATAAACTTTAACTCTAAACTGCAGACAACAGTGTGAAGAAGATTTTGATATTTTGTTTCCTAATTTTATACTAAGTTTAAAACGAATATACAAATTGAGTCTAAACTATAAGTATGAGCATGCTGAGGTTAAAATGAACATGAAGAGAAATAAATTATCGATACAATTTGATTAATCTTTCCTCCGGTTGCTAGTCAAGAATTATTGCCTATGGATTAAAACTCTCGTATTTAACCCAACTTAAGAATCATGAACCTTCCACCTACATCTCTGTGATAAAAAGAAATTTATGTTCTAGCCATACAAAACTGATTCCTTAATTGACTAATACGACTTTCAGGTATATCTCTATCCTGAAGGTAAATCGATTCTCAATTTTCCCAAACTAAGAAAAGATCATATCCTATCAATTCACAACTTTCCCATTTCATGCTCTCTCGAGTGAAACCGGACTTTTTAGATATACATTAAAATTGGCCACACATTAATGCAGTAAGAACAAGAATTAATAGAACAACCATGGAAGACAAGATGAAAAAACAATTGATCAACAATTACATTTCAATGCAAATGTTCTTAACCTCAGCAAGAAGTGAATTTAGCCACTCATTTGTGGATTAAACATCATTAAATAAGTGTAAATCATACAAATAATTGAAATAAGGAAGAAAGAGATAGAGAAGAACCCTAAGAATTTCGTCCGCTCAACTACCTATAACCCACGTTCTTGCTCCACCAAGTCAGTAAAATTAAAAATAAACCTAAGTGTGTCATTTATACAAGTGGTAATTTTTCCCGGAATAACAAGTAACGTGTCACGGAGTGCATCACGGAGCACTGCCTCCGTGACATGCCACCAACGCGGACCCTTACTGGAATCCGGTCGTCCAGGTATTTAAGCCCAACGTGGCATGGCGTGCAACGCGGGGCTAGGCCAAGGTGCCACGACCCCAATGCTCACCTTCACTGGAATTTGGCTCAGCTTCAGCGTCTGGGAAGAATGCATCCGCGATGGCAGCGTGACACGGCTCCATCGCGGAGCCCCTTAAATTCTTGCTTTCCTTGTCCTTTTCCTTGCTCGCTTCTGAGTCCAATCCCGATTTCTCCCAACATGCATCTTAGCTTTATAAAATTATATTTTTCCTGCAAAACAACGCTAATCATGTTGGTTAGTATAAATTCACATTTGACTATAATTCACATGAGAATGCACAAACATCGATAGATAAACAAGACAAAATGACGCATTTGAGTATCACTTGGGCATATAAATCTGCCCAAGATCAGTGCATGTGGATGTGTTCACTGAGCACAAGTGCCTTCAGTATGTGTTCACTCAAAAGGACCTGAACTTGTGACAATGGAGGTGGTTAGAGCTTCTCAAAAACTATGTCAGAAGTGTTCTTTATCATGCGGGCAAGGTCAATATAGTGGTAGATGCCCATAGCAGGTTATCCATGGAGAGTGTGTCTCTTGTGGAAGATGGAAGGAAGGAGTTGGTGAAGGATATGCATTGGCTTGCTCGTTTAGGGGTTCGCCTCACAGATTCGAGAAACGGTGGTGTCATTATTCAAAATTGTTTAGAATATTCATTGATGACCAGTTCAAGGCTAGGCAAGATGAGGATCCTATCATAGTAAAGCTAAAGGAAGCAGCCCAAAATTAGAAGGTGGAGGTCTTGTCCCAAGGGGGAGATGGTGCACTTCGTTATTAGGGTCGTTTAAGAGTTTTGAGTGTTGGTGAATTGAGGGAGGGGATGTTGCATGAGGATCATGGTTCCTAATATTCTATCAACCCAGGTGCCACCAAGATGTACCGAGACATACAAGAAATTTATTGGTGGAATGGCATGAAGAAAGACATAGTAGAGTTTGTGGCTAAGTGTCCGAACTATCAACAAGTGAAAGTTAAGCATCAGAGACCTGGAGGCATGCTATAAGACATTAGTAACCCTACTTAGAAATGGGAAGAAATCAATATGGACTTCATCACAGGGTTGCCTCGTACACATTGACAGTCTCTAGTTGGGTGGTTGTAGATAAATTGACCAAGGCAGCACATTTCCTACTGGTCAAAACTACCAATTAAGTTAAGGACTGTGTTAGATTATACATTCGAGAGTTGGTTAGGTTGCAAAAAATTCCTTTATCCATTATTTCAGATAGAGGTACTAAGTTTAGCTCTCAGTTTTGGAGATTAGTTATAAAGGTACTTTGTACTCATGTCAAGCTTTGCACGAAATTTCATCCGCAAATAGATGGTTAGGCCGAGTATACCATTCAAACTCTTGAGGATATGTTGAGAGTGTGTATGATTGACTTCAAGGGTAGTTGGGATAATCATTTTCCTCTTATCGAGTTTTCTTACAACTACAGTTACCGCTCCAGCATTTAAATGGCTCTGTTTGAGGCTCTCTATGGGTGGAAATGTAGATCACTTGTTGGTTGGTTCAAAGTAGGTGAAGCTACGCTGATAAGGTTAGATTCAATTTATAAGGCCATGGAGAAAGTTCAGCTTATTAAACAAAGGCTGAAAATAGCTCAGAGTCGTTAGAAGTCATATGCAAATGTTAGGCGGAGAGAACTTGAGTTTTAAGTTGATGATTGGGTGTTCTTGAAGGTGTCTCCCATGAAAGGAGTGATGAGGTTCGGGAAGAAAGAAAAGCTTACTCCCAGATATGTTGGTCCTGATAGAATTCTAAGGTGAGTTGGAAAGGTGGCATATGAGTTGGAGTTAACAGCAGAGTTAGCCTCGGTATGCCCAATTGAAGAAGTGCATTGGTAACCCAGCCTTGATTATTCCAGTGGAGAGAATAGGTATAAAATATAACATTTTCTATGAGGAGGTTCCAATTGAGATTCTTTATCATCAGTTCGAAAGTTGAGAAATAAAGAAGTAGCTTCAGTGAAAGTCTTGTGGAGGAATCGGCTTGTTGAGGGGGCTATATGGGAAGCCAAAGTAGATATGATGGCTAGATACCCGCATCTTTTCCCTACCGGTTGAATTTCAACATGAGGTATCAGTTCCCTCTCTAATAGTCTATCCACTTTCATGTATAGTTTATGCCTCTCAGTTCCTTTCATGTTTTAGCATGTATGTATGATTCATGAATTCATTTCAGTCATGGGCATCAATCCAGAGTTAGTCACTTCGTCAGTTTTCAACTTCAGATGTTGAGTATTTGGGATTGCAGTTCCTTTGCCCAGCATTTCAATATGTTTAAACCACATTCAAGAATGAATGTTCCCAATAGGGAGATATTGTAATACTCTAAAAGTTCCTAAGACCAGACTCGAGATTTGAAATTGGATCAGCCGGAAAAATTAGGGAATTGCCTCAATACGACTCAACCAATGACTCATAGGTTGGTAGTACGGGTCATACGAAGACCCATGATTCAGATCAGAGATTTTTGTTCCTCGGACCATGAGTCTCCACTATGAGTCGTAGTATGTGGGTATGTGATCTTGGGCAGATTTATATGCCCAAGTGATACTCAAAAGTACCATTTTCGCCTTGTTTATCTAGCAATGCGTATACATTTTCATGTAATCGGTAATAAAATGTGAATTTATACTAACCAACATGATTAGCATTGTTTTGTAGGTAAAATGTGATTTCGAGGAGCTAAAATGCATGTTGGATGATATCGGAGTTGGACTTGGAATCGAGCAAGGAAAAAGGCATTGGACTGCACAAATTAAAGGGGCTCCGTGATGGAGCCGTGTCACGCTGCCATCGCGGAGGCATTCTGCCTGGAGGGTGAAAATTCACCAATTTCCAGTGGAGGTTCGCGTCTGCTCCGTGGCACGGTGGCTAGCCTCCACGTTGCATGCAGTGCCACGTTGGTGTTTGATTTCCCGGACCCCCAGTTCCAGTAAGGGTCCGCGTTCACGGCGTGTCACGGAGGCAGTGCTCCGCGATGCACTCCGTGACACGTTGCTCATTATTTCGGGAAAAATTCCCACTAGTATAAATAGAACACTTAAGTGTATTTTTCATAATTCAGACTTGGTGGAGCAAGGACGTGGGTTACAGGCAGTTGAGGGACGAAAAGTTCAGGGTTTTTTCTCTCTTTCTTTCTTCTCTAATTCAATGGTTTGTATGATTAACACTTGTTTTAGGATGATTAATCCACAAATGAGTGGCTAATTCCCTTCCTTGCTGAGGTTATGAACACTTGTGATGAATTTTGATTATTGATTATATGGTTTTTCATCTTTTTCTTCCATGTTGTTCTATTAATTCTTGTTTTTACTGCATTGGTGTGTGGCCTACATTAATGTACATCTAAAAAATACAATTTCACTCGAGAGAGCACGAATTTGGAAAGTTGTGAATTAATAGGATATTGTTCTTTACTTGATTTGGGAAATTTGAGTTTTGATGTGCTTTCTTGATAGAAATATACTTGAACGTCGTATTAGTCAATTTAGGAACCGGAATTGTATGGCTAGAACATGAATTGCATTTGATCACAGAAATGTAGACGGATGGTTCATGATTCTTAAGTGAGATTAAATACGAGAGTTTTAATCTCTTGGCAATTGTTCTTGGCTAGCAACTGGAAGAAAAGATTAACCAATTTATGATGATAATCAGTTTCATTGCATGTTCTTTAACCTCGGCATGCTTTTATCCATAGTCCAAATTCAAAGTAGATAATTGTTTGTAGTTTAGTATAAAATTTATAAACACAAATTATTCAATTTTAGGTTATTTAGTTGTCAGCATATTTAGAAGTAAAAATATAGTATACTTGAGCAAATTGCACTTATCCCAAGTCTCTGAGGGATCGATACTTGGCTTACTAAAGCCACTTACTACTTGTTCGACCACGTGCACTTGCGTGTTGGTTTTATAATACCCATACTACGCACCGAACAAATTTTTGGCGCCGTTGCCGGGGACTTGGCAATTGGTGAACTTGTATCAAGTGTTAATTTTACTGTATTTTTATTTTCTTTTCTTAAGTGTTGACAACTTGGTCTTAGCCTGTATTTTGCAGACTTAATTGCTGTGAACACTGGCAAGAGATAGAGAGCTGGTGGAATCTTATATAGAGCCTGAACGTATATTTCACATTAAACGGAGAGAAGCTCTACAAAGAAAGCTGCAGTTGCTCAGACAGACCATTATGGAGCAACAAAATCCACCGGTAGTAAGGGCAGTGTTAGTGCCCGAAGAAGCAGCAGCAAGGCCGGTTCGCGAAGTGGCAATCCCACATGCCAACAATGTTACATCCAGTATCTGCAAACCAGAGCCTGGAGGGAGATTTGAACTCAACCAAAATATGGTGCAACTGTTGCACACAAGCGGGTAATTTACCGGTCTCCCTCATGAAGACCCACAACAGCATCTCCAAAACTTTTTGGAGATAAGTGACACTTATATACCCGCTGGAGTGTCACCTGATTATGTTCGGCTTACATTATTTCCATTCTCATTACTCGGAGAAGCCAAGAGGTGGTTGAAAGCTGAGCCACCAAATTCTATTTCAACGTGGGATGATCTTGCACGAAAGTTCTTGATAAGGTTTTTTCCCTCTGGCAAAACAGCAAGACTTAGAAGTCAAATTCTAAGTTTCAAATAGAGGGAGGGAGAAAATTTATATCAAGCCTGGGAGAGAGTTAAATCCATGTTGCGGGACTGTCCTCATCATCATCAGTCCAATGACGTGTTGGTGCACACATTTATTGAGGGTTTGGAACCCCATACCAAAATATTGCTAGATTCAGCAGCTGGAGGGCAAGCGCTGGAAAAGACTTATGAGGAGCTGTACACCTTGCTAAACCGGATTTCACAGGGCAATCCAGAATGGAATGTCGATTCATCACGAGGTGGAATAAGGAAAGTAGTAGGAGTGCTTGAAGTGGATGGATTTACAGCTATCGCTGCACAGATAACTGCCTTGCAAAATCAATTGAAGAACCACTTCAGCAACATGGCACTGAACCAGCCTTCAGCTCCAGTTAATGCAGTCCAGCAATTGTGGTGTGAAGTGTGTGGAAGCAGTGAGCACTCAGCTGAGTGCTGTGGAGCCAATCCTGATTCAGTAAACTTTGTGGGGAATGCACAAAGAAATCATCAGCAGTATGGGAGAAGCTACAATTCATATTGGAGGAACCATCCAAATTTTTCATGGTGTAGCAACAACCATGAAGGCCAAAGTTCGGGTCAGGGTGTGCAAAGGAACCAAGGAGGGCAACAGAACTACCAATCTCAATTCAGAAATAACAATGCACCTCCTCCACCACCATCACCCAGCATTGAGGATATGTTCAAGACCATGATCGCTAACCAAGCGCAATTGCAGGCTGACTATGTTAAATTGGCAGCCGAAGTGAAAAATAACCAGTTAGCGACCAAGGCTCTTGAGTATCAATTTGGGCAATTTGCAAGTGCCCAAAATACAAGGCCTAGAGGAGGACTGCCAAGCGACACGGATCCGAATCCCAAGCAGGTAAATGCAGTGACCACAAGGAGTGGTTTCCAGCTGAAGGAGGTGGAACCAGAAAGACCACCTCAAAATTCGGGAGCAGCAGAAGTTGAGGGGGAGCAAAGTTCGGAAAGGGGGAAGACCAAAGAAGCTGAATCAGAAAGACCTCCACCCCCGTTCCCTCAGCGACTCAAGAAACACAAAGAGGAGGCGTGTTTCAAGAAATTCATGGAGGTGCTTAAATAGGTACATGTTAACTTACCTCTTGTTGATGTCTTGCAGGGAGTGCCTAAATATGCCAAATACATAAAGGACATCGTGGCAAACAATAGTCGTTTGACTGAGTATGCCACGGTGGCTTTAACT
Organism: Datura wrightii; assembly: GCA_035772735.1. NCBI lineage: Eukaryota > Viridiplantae > Streptophyta > Magnoliopsida > Solanales > Solanaceae > Datura > Datura wrightii. Next base: position 163,231,813 of record JASDFA010000018.1, on the reverse strand, counting down.
GAGGAGTGCACTTCCCGGATCCAAAACAGACTGCCCACAAAGCTAAAAGACCCTGGGGTTTTACTATCCCGCTTACTATTGGGCAGAGCATCCGAGCTCGTGGATTGTGTGACCTGGGAGCGAGCATAAATCTGATGCCATCTTCGGTATTCAGAAAGTTGGGTCTAGGGAGTCCTAGACCTACAATCGTAATCTTGCAGTTGGCGGACCGATCCTTAGCTAGGCCGGATGGCATTGTTGAGGATGTTCTAGTGCAAGTTGGCTCCCTAATTTTCCCGATAGATATTATTGTTTTGGATTTTGAAACAGACGCGGAAGTCCCATTTATTTTGGGATGACCCTTCTTGGCAACCGGGAAAGCGTTAATTGACGTATCTGCGGGGCAACTGACAGTGCGAGCACACGACAAGCTAGAAGTGTTCGATGTGTACAAAGCACCCAAGCTCCCAATGGTGCATGAAGAACTCTCGATGATCAATGTAATTGATAATGGTAATGCTAAGCAGCTGAAGCATTCCCGAGAGTTAATGGCAAGACCACCGGATAGGTGTATGCACTATTGGGGGGAGGACAATGATCGAGAGAAATCGTCCATCACCCTAGCGGACAATTGAGCTTAAATGACGTCGAGTCGAGACGGTAAACCAGGCGCTGCACGGGAGGCAACCCGTGAAATTTTTTTTTTCTTTTTTCTTTCATCTTGTAAAGTGTAAATAGATTTTACTTTTTCTTTTTCTTGATTTAGTCTTTTTTATTGTTAGTTAGGTGAAACCTATTATTCTAACCAATTTCGTTTGGTGAGATGATTTTCAGGTCAAACGGAGAAAAATGTGCACGGAATCGTGAAGGAAAAGACGAGGTATGAAAAATTAATAAAATGTAGAAGACAGTGAGCTGGGGCGATAGCTCCGTGTCACGGAGGAGGACCTCCGCGTTACCCTCCGTGACACGTTGAGGTATAACCCGGAAATTTTAAAATTTCCAGAAAGCTATCGCGATGGCTCCGTGTCACAGAGGCAGTGCACCGCGATGCACTCCATGACACGTTGCCGTGTAAATTGTGATGGGTCACACCGGTTTGCCGGGTGACCCGCGTGTTTTTCTACTTTTTTAAACCCCGAATTCTCCCCTTTTCCCCTCATTTTCATTTTCCTCCGTGACCAAACATCCCAAAACCCCTCTCCCATCAACGTGCCACGGCTTAAGGCAACAAATTACCAAGTTTTCTTCGCTTATTCAACTACAAGGTATGTTTTCTGATTCTCTCTCAAGTTTTTGTCGATTTTATTCGAAATTAAGCATGGGAGGTGAGATAAATCACCCTAAGTCAAAATTAAGCATGAATTCGAGTTATTTGTTGATTGATAAATGTTCGGAATATCGTTTTGATTGTTTGAACTTGTCGATTGCATGAATTATTCGAATTTGATGGAAGAAATCAATTCTAGGGCTTGTTGTTGAATTTGAAGTTGGTAATGTGTTGAAATCATGAATTGTATGCCGGGGTGTACTTGTGAAATGAGATGAGTCGTTGTAAAAAAAAAATTATTTGAATGTTAATTGAAGACGAATTCTCAGGTTTGGGAAAATGTTGAAATTTGTTCAAACTTGGTTGGTTGTATAGGTTCATTTGTATAGAATTTTTGTTGTTGTTTTTGTTTCGTTGTTTTTCTTTGCTAAGTGCGATGGTTAAAATGCTAGCGATGGTAGTGATTGGGATTAGCTGTACGAAGTCTGAGTAGTACGCACAAGTTATACCGTCGAATTTTCGTTTGAACGCACTAAGCATGATTGTATAGTTGGTTGTTTGGTGTAAATAAAGTTATTCTTGCCGTAGTATCGTAACTGTAGCTAAGGAATAAGTGTGGGGTAAATTTAGCGTAACCCGACCTTAGCCGAAGTTAATATCTATTTAGCTTAACATTGAGCATGTTTACTTGTGTTGACAGGCAAAATGGCAAGCAGGCAAGATAAAGGGAAGGGTGCATCAACTTCAGGCACCGGAAGGAAAAGACTCAGACTGGGCACAGCAGTCCCAGCTGCACCAGCAGTTCCACGCGGCCAGCGCCGCCAATACGGAACGAGATGGGTGACTGACGAGGGGACAAAGTGGTATGCCAAGCACAAAGAGAACAAATATTTCCCCGAGGAGCATATAGCACGGGAGCGATTAGCACAGGAGTTCCCCAGAATGGTTCACCAGATCAAGGCAGCTGGGCTCGGTTTCATATTTCAGGAGCCCAAAGAATGCAACCTGCACCTGGTCCGGGAGTTTTATGCTAATTGGAACCCGTCAATCAGAAGCCACACCATCAAGATCAGAGGGCAGATAGTCACTCTGGAACCCCACCAGCTCAATGACATCATAGGAGCGCGGGACACAGACGCCCACGTCCTTAGACAGCTGAACATTACCCCACCGTATGCCGACATCAGACGCACACTGTGTGGGGCTCGATCTACAGCTAGATGGAGTAGGCAAAAGGAAAGGGGCTACCACCAGACTCTGCCATATTCTCAAATGAACAGGGAAGCCTGAATCTGGCTGAAGATAGTCTGCTCGTGCCTAATCCCGGGGGTACACATGACTGATGTGACCCGGAACCGTGTTTGCCTGGTGTATGCCCTGATGAAAGGGCTGGAGATTAATGTCGGGGCGGTCATTATATCTGCCATGAAGAGAGCCCGATTGCACCAGGGCCACAGGTTTGGTTTCGGTTGACTACTCACCACCTTTCTTAGAGGCCTCGACGTCGAGGAGGAGGCTTTGGATTATATCCTGCAGTTGGAGCAGCGGCCCTTGGATGTGACCAAAACTAAGGCTCCCGACACCACCCACGGGCCAGTGCTGACACTTGGCGAGCGACATGCTCGTGATGACCAGTACATGGCGCGGATGTATGGGACGCAAATGCTCCAGCTAAGGATCGGTGGGAGACCAGCCACGGAGGAGGAGCTATGGCAGCTTGAGCTAGATTACCCATTTGGTGAAAACGCCTGGGCTTTATGCCGAGTGGGGCCAGCCTTTGTAGAGCCCACAAACGATGATGTCCCCACGGATGAGGAGACACATCGGGAGGACTCCGATGTGGAGTCTGATGACAACGACGGAGGCGACTCAGACATGGGAGATGAGGCAGCAGCACCTGATGAAGAAGTGGAATACTTTGACTGATCAGGGAGTTCCACCACCCGATTTTGTGCTATTTAATTTTTTGAACACTGGGGACTGTGTTCGGTTTAAGTGTGGGGTGGGAGTAGTTAGGTGCTGGGCTGGGCTGGTTTGCTTGTATGTTTTCCTCTATATTTTTGTATGTTATGCTTCCCTGTGTTTGTGAATTTTTAAATTGTTCTGTATCTGTACATATTTGTGGAATTGATGTGTGTTGTGGAATGTTGCCAGCTGATTCGGTAAAAATTTTTTGTAAATATTTTTGGCTTATCGAAATGACCGATATTTTTAAAATTTTGTGAAAATATTTTGTACATATTTAAAATATTTTGTAAATATTTTGTACATAAATTATTCTTTTGCTATCGAAATGATCGATGTTTTGCAAAAATTTTCAATTTTTTTAATTTTGGGTTTCTCGGCGTTTGTTTTCGGTTCTTTTATCGAGAAGGGTCCCATTGAACTGACGTCTTAGTTAGTGACCGTTCCCTATGATGGATGGATGACGACCGTCTTAAAGGAAATGTAGTCGGTAGGAGTAGTTTTTTTCTCCAATTATTTTTTTTTTCTTTGGTGGATTGCATCCTAGAACTTGTAGTTACTATATGGTTGCGAAATTTTGGTTGCGTGTTGTACCTGATATTCAAAATGCAAAAGTGATTCGTATGAAAGCATGCAATTTTGTAATTATGTTGAGATACCTAGGTTGTTGAGTTCGATTCGGTGTGATTGAGGCTTAATGTTTGAATTCATGTAATTAGCTGATTGAAGACTCTGTGAATGCATCTTGAATCGAGCATGTGCATAAAGTGTGAAGTGAGGTATTGTGATTCCATGCTATTGTGAAGTGTCTAGAACTTGCCTGGTGTGTGTACGAAACGAAATGAAGGAGGTGTATTGTAGGAAAGGATGTAGGCATTTCTTTGTTTTACCCGAGAGTTTCTAATTTTTTCTTGTTATACTCCCCCTTTATGTAATTGTATACCCTAGTCAGCCCTTTGAGCCTTTAGCCGATTATTTCTTTCTTTTGTCCAAAAAGTATAAACCGAGCTTAATTCTTTATTTTCATTAGCCGTAAAGTCTATACAAAACTCTTAAGCGCTTAAGAAGAGAAAATAATTTTCCCAAAGTGTCAAAGAGTGAGAATGGTGAAAAGAAAAAGAAAAGCAGAGTGAGGAAAGAAAAGAAAAGGTTGAAGGTGCACTGGTTATAAATAAACGAGAATGAAGGTGCATGAATAACCTTTGTTATTGTGTCAAGTGTGCTGAATGAAATGGGCCATACTAAAGTAAATCATCAAGAAGGGGATGATGAAAAAAGAAAAAAGAGAAACAATGTCCATGAGTTGATGGGAATGTGTTGCAAAGGCGCTTAAGGATGCTAGTGGCTATTATTGGCTAATTCAATATATACTAGTTCCATAGCTTCCATTACAACCCATTAAAGTCCTACGTGATCTTACATTGCATTTCTTTATATTAGTGGAGTAATACACTAAGGGCAAGCTTATGGGTCATGACATGATGCATGTGAATTCTTTTGGGAGAGAGAGTGAAATTGTTTTTACATGCCCCTACTTGAATGTTTGTGTGTCACATGAGCAAAAAGGGGGAAGATTCTCTTGAGTTGTGAGGGCACATGCTTGAGGAAAGACTGATTTTCGTGTCGGATATCTTGATTAGCTGATTTGCATGAGTTTGCCGATATCGAGAGTCGATTCTTAAACTCTAGGAAGTCTTAATGTATTGAAGGTCATTGCATTGTTAAGACCATGCATGTTTTCTTGATGATTTGCAATATTGAATGATCGGTATGACCGTAGCTCAAATTGTCGCACCATAGTAGCTAAGGTTGGGATGTAAATTGCATGATTTATATGTTTGTTGTTCGAGGACGAACAAGGATTTAAGTGTGGGGTAAGTGATCTTGGGCAGATTTATATGCCCAAGTGATACTCAAAAGTACCATTTTCGCCTTGTTTATCTAGCAATGCGTATACATTTTCATGTAATTGGTAATAAAATGTGAATTTATACTAACCAACATGATTAGCATTGTTTTGTAGGTAAAATGTGATTTCGAGGAGCTAAAATGCATGTTGGATGATATCGGAGTTGGACTTGGAATCGAGCAAGGAAAAAGGCATTGGACTGCACAAATTAAAGGGGCTCCGCGATGGAGCCGTGTCACGCTGCCATCGCGGAGGCATTCTGCCTGGAGGGTGAAAATTCACCAATTTCCAGTGGAGGTTCGCGTCTGCTCCGTGGCACGGTGGCTAGCCTCCGCGTTGCACGCCGTTCCACATTGGTGTTTGATTTCCCGGACCCCCAGTTCCAGTAAGGGTCTGCGTTCACAGCGTGTCACGAAGGCAGTGCTCCTCGATGCACTCCGTGACACGTTGCTTGTTATTCCGCGAAAGAGTCCTACTACTATAAATAGCACACTTAGGTTTATTTTTCGTTATTCAAACTTGGTGGAGCAAGGACGTGGGTTACAGGCAGTTGAGGGACGAAAAGTTCAGGGTTTTTTCTCTCTTTATTTCTTCTCTAATTCAATGGTTTGTATGATTAACACTTGTTTTAGGATGATTAATCCACAAATGAGTGGCTAATTCCCTTCCTTGATGAGGTTATGAACACTTGTGATGAATTTTGATTATTGATTATATGGTTTTTCATCTTTTTCTTCCATGTTGTTCTATTAATTCTTGGTTTTACTGCATTGGTGTGTGACCTACATTAATGTTACATCTAAAAAGTCCGATTTCACTCGAGAGAGCACGAAATTGGAAAGTTGTGAATTAATAGGATATTGTTCTTTACTTGATTTGGGAAAATTGAGTTTTGATGTGCTTTCCTGATAGAAATATACTTGAAAGCCGTATTAGTCAATTTAGGAACCGGAATTGTATGGCTAGAACATGAATTGCATTTGATCACAGAAATGTAGACGGATGGTTAATGATTCTTAAGTGAGATTAAATACGAGAGTTTTAATCTCTTGGAAATTGTTCTTGGCTAGCAACTGGAAGAAAAGATTAACCAATTTATGATGATAATCAGCTTCATTGCATGTTCTTTAACCTCGGCGTGCTTTTATCCATAGTCCAAATTCAAAGTAGATAATTGTTTGTAGTTTAGTATAAAATTTATAAAACAAATTATTCAATTTTTGGTTATTTAGTTGTCAGCATATTTAGAAGTAAAAATATAGTATACTTGAGCAAATTGCACTTATCCCAAGTCTCTGAGGGATCGATACTTGGCTTACTAAAGCCACTTACTACTTGTTCGACCACGTGCACTTGCGTGTCGGTTTTATAATACCCATACTACGCACCGAACAGTATGACCTATGGTCAGGAGTCGTAATAAGTCCTTGGGTTATCAAGTGATTGATTATACAGGTGATGGTACGACTCGTAGTATGGAGTTACCAGTCATAGTAGGAGTCATGGAAATATTCAGAGGATTTAAAGCTTTGGACTTGGTCAGTATGGGATGATACCATGAGTCGTAGGAGGATTTTATGACTAGCGGTATGAGTCGTACCAACTGACATAACATTTTTCCTACCAATTCATTGAGGGCATTTTCATAAATCCTAAGCTCTTAACTCCCTAATGATGTCGTTTAAAGCTCTAAAAAGAGTGTTTTAAGGGAGTTTAACCTATTCTAATTTATTCAACTCCCATGCATGTAGTTTTAGAGGTTTTCCCTTGAAGATCAAGCTTGAAATTCTGCAATTCTTCCCCAATTCTCTTGGGCTTTCAATGTAAAGTTTAGATTCAACTTATCCAAGTATATAGGGCTTCGAATGAGAGTTTAGTTGATGATCTTATGGGATTTTAACCCAAATTTTATGAAAATCTCTATGATTTATTTATGGGTCAATTCCCTTCATGTTTCAAAGTATTTTTAAAGATTTATGGGCAGATTTTATACCTATATTGATCATAAATTCATGACTTCAAATCTTAGAAAATTAGGCCCAATTACGCAAGTTCCATGAAAAGCCTAGTTTATGATTTATGATCTCAAGTATGATGGCATATCTATCATCAATTAATGTTTACAAATTACCCATGTATGATTTATGAAGTCTATTTCAAGTATGCATGATTTTCTCATTTGGGCAAGTGCACACAAGTTAAATATATTTTCATGATTTAGCCAAGTCTAATAATATCAGCTTATCATATATTTTGGAGTCAAGGCTCCCCATGTTAAGATTTCAGAATATGCATGTGATTATGATTTTAGCTTTGTTAAAAACGATGCGAGCACTATGCATATTTTGGGGAGTAGTGTCTACTACTGAGTAGACTTGAGGTTCCAAGGTTCCACGGTCTCAGAACTACACGCCAACATAGGTATCTTATATTTGGGACCTCTCAAGAGAGTTTTCCCTACCGGCTAGAGGGCCTTCAACTTGATATCGATATCATGGTAGCGTCCTTAGCCCTGACAAGGTTTTGGACGACTCTACTCACATGAGTGTGATAGTTGGGGCATCACGTAAGCTCTATCATGATAGTGTCAGTTACGATGAGACTCCAATTGTTTCTCATGATTTAAGTTATGCATGTTCATAACATATGATATTATGTTTTACAGCAGGTTTGACCCAATAATCAATTTGTAGTTGATCACGGGCAAAAATATATGCCCGAGATACGCTTTACGACTTAAATTAGTCTTGTTTATCTAAGATTATTGTATACATTTTCATGTAATTTTAGATGAAGTAAAGATATGTGCTAACCAACATGATTAGCCTTTGTTTTGTAGGTTTTGATGACGTTTGAGTAACTAATTCATGAGTTGGTGAAGTAGATGCTTGGAGACGGAATTAACACGCGAACGTCGGCGAAGAGGAGGCACAAAACAGCCCACCTGCGCGTTGGCAACGTGCCACGGCAGGTGGCCTCCGCAACCAAGGGCTTCCAACGCGCTGCCCAAGCAGCGTGACACGCTGCCAACGCTGCAGGGTGCTGCCCGGGCCAAGTTCGGGTGATTTCCAGAGAGCCTCCGCGTCCGTAGCGTGTCACAGAGGTAGTGCTCCGCGATGCACTCCGTGACACGTTGCTTGTTATTCCGCGAAAGAGTCCCACTACTATAAATAGCACACTTAGGTTTATTTTTCGTTATTCAAACTTGGTGGAGCAAGGACGTGGGTTACAAGCAGTTGAGGGACGAAAAGTTCAGTGTTTTTTCTCTCTTTCTTTCTTCTCTAATTCAATTGTTTGTATGATTAACACTTGTTTTAGGATGATTAATCCACAAATGAGTGGCTAATTCCCTTCCTTGCTGAGGTTATGAACACTTGTGATGAATTTTGATTATTGAATTATATGGTTTTTCATCTTTTTCTTCCATGTTGTTCTATTAATTCTTGTTTCTACTGCATTGGTGTGTGGCCAACATTAATGCACATCTAAAAAGTCCGATTTTACTCGAGAGAGCATGAAATTGGAAAGTTGTGAATTAATAGGATATTGTTCTTTACTTGATTTGGGAAAATTGAGTTTTGATGTGCTTTCCTGATAGAAATATACTTGAAAGCCGTATTAGTCAATTTAGGAACCGGAATTGTATTGCTAGGTCATGAATTGCATTTGATCACAGAAATGTAGACGGATGGTTTATGATTCTTAAGTGAGATTAAATAAGAGAGTTTTAATCTCTTGGCTAATGTTCTTGGCTAGCAACTGGAAGAAAAGATTAACCAATTTATGATTATAATCAGTTTCATTACATGTTCTTAACCTTGGCATGCTCATATGCATAGTTTAGATTCAAAGTAGATATTTGTTAGTAGTTAAAGAATAAAATTTACAAAACAAATTATTCACTTTTTGGTTACGTTGTTGTCAGCATATTTAGAAGTGAGATATAGTATAGTATACTTAAGCAAATTTCACTTATCCAGAGTCTCCGTGGATCGATACTTGGCTTACTAAAGCCACTTACTACTTGTTTGACCACGTGCACTTGCGTGTCAGTTTTTAACCCCTACGAACCATCGAACAGTAGTCTTTTAAATATGATTTTAGTTATGGCAATAAATATGATGTCTTTTTTAGCTTTGGGTCATTCTATTCAGATATAATATTCAGCTTATGATTATTCATGTTTTCAGATATCAGCATGCAACCCTTGCTCTTGTGATTTATGTTTATATGCATGATTTAAGTTTATGCTTACTCAGCAAGTTTTCCTTACCTTGCATACTTAGTACATTTCAAGTATTGACTGCATACTCTATGATGTATCATTTTATGATACAGGTTCAGACGATCAAACTTAGTTCTGCCGCTAGCTAGTTTCCCGCAACTTAGTTCAGTTTTCCATCACTGGAGAGTCCTTATCGATCGAGGAACTTTAGTTAGTGTTGAGTCATGTTGTTTTCAATTTCAGACTTTTGTTAGCTAGTAGGGGATGTTGTCCCATCAGCTCTTCAGACATCTTATAGGCTTAACAGACAGTATGTAGAATTTCAGCTTTGTTAGTGTTTGCTCTAGTATTATTGATATGTAGTCAGACTTCTGCTTATTTATGATTAGCTTAAAAGTTTCCTCTTTATACATGCTCTTTAACCACTATGTTCATGTCATGGGTCGACTTGGAGCCATTCGTGGCTCTAGGTTTTATTTCTCAATCTGGGGCCTCAACTCAGGTCATGAAAAACTTGGCATCATGCAAAGGTTTAGAGTGTCCAAGGTTGTATGAAAGCCGCGTAGAGTAGAGTCTTTTACATGAGTGTGAAGCACACCACACATATGCGAGAGAGGCTACAAGACATTATAGGAAATTCCCTTCTTTCATGATCTATTTAATGCGATGAAGTATCTCTCCATCCTTCAAAGTCATGCTATACGCAATTGCAGAAATATGCCCCCACGTTGAGTGAATAGAAGAAGGAATGGCAATGATAATGGAAATAGAGACGGGCATCAGCAAGCCCCTCCAGATGGATCTTTGGCTGATGATGGAGTTGGGGCTGATGACCTATGATGAGACTGAGGGCGATGTCCACCACTGGATCACTGCTGAGAGTGCCCATAGCTCCCTATCCTGGCCCTCTTGGCCTCTCTCTCCCTTTCATATATCTGCTCTGCTTCTATCTGCTGGGGATATATCATTAGTCGAGAGATATCTATATCACTAATCAGCATGGAGGTCCTGCACTCCTTGACTAATGAATCCGTAACCCAATTCATGAGCTTGCTCATATGAGCCTTTGGATCAGCAATCATCTCTGGAGCATACTTGGACAGTTGGGTAAACTTTAGGGCATACTCCTAAATAGTCATGTCGTTTGCTTCAAGTTGACGAACTCTTCTGCCTTTGGTTCCATTTACTCTCGAGGGAAGAATCTGTTCAAGAGAGCTGTAAAAAGCTCATCCCAACCAATGGGGACTGCACCAACTCCTCTGCTTTCCTTCCATTGTCAAGCCATATATGAGCAACCCCTTTCAGCTGATAGGAGGCCGAGTCAGCACTTTCCTCTCCTTAAACACCTATAACCTAGGTAATCTTTTGAACCTCCTTAATAAACTCCTATGGGTCCTCATCCACCTTTGACCCATGAAACTCAGGTAGGTTAATCCTAATGAAGTCTCAAACCCTAACCGCCGCCACATTCCCAATTTGGTTCACATGAGCCACAGCATGCTGGTTGACCTAGGTTGTCATGGCCTATGCTGACATCTGAAATGCCACGCTGAACTCAGCATGAGTCACCTGCTCATACAAAGGACCACTTGGAGCTGGTGGGGCTAGCTGATGCCCGTAGCCATTAGCAATCTCATGGCCATTGACATTACCATTTCTTCTTCCATTGACTCGGCGGGGAAGCATATTTCTATAAATCCATATAGAACGAGTTATAGGAACATAGAGAGGTGTACTAACTCATACGACATATAATCATGAAAGAAGAAAAATTTCCTAAAATGTCTCGTATCCTCTTCCCCTTAAGTGTAGCACACGCCACACCCATGGAAAATACTCTGCTTAACGCGTCTTTTATACACCCTAGGACACACTTGAACCTAATGCTTTGATACCAAGTTTTTCACGACCCGAGCATAGGCCCTGGACCAAGACACGGGACCTAGAACCATAAATCACCCGAAGCTAACCCATGGTTTATGCATTGCATGATTATAAGAATAGCTAAGCAAAAATAAACATGAACACAACATAAGCGGAACTCTACATATCATAAACACATAAGCATAGATGCGAGTCAACAACGTTGAACTATCTATACATAGTTGTCTAAAAGGTCCCTATCCATACAATGAGCTAATGGAACAACACCCCCAACTAGCTCACTAAGTCTGAACCTAAATGACATAACAAAAAGAGACATGACCCAAAACCGTCATACTTGGATCATGAGGTCTCACCAAAACTGGGATTGTACTGAACTGGAGCAGGAGCGAGCTAACGTTGGGACTGATACTGATAACTCAAACCTATATGAAAAGATCATATATCTAGAGTATGTGGTCAGTAATTTGAATGTACTGAGTATGTTGAGAAAGTAAAACATGCTCGTAAAATAGTAAGCCAAAGCCGTGAGTAAAGGCTAGAATGAACATGAGAGTAGGGAATATGCTGAAATTATAATCGAACAATAGTCATAAACATGAGTTATCCATCATAAGCTGAAATGTAATTACCAAAGGTTTGAAAATAGAAATCATGTAATGTACCATACTAGAAATCTAAGTGAAAACTCATAAACTGATCAATAGGTCAAATACGCTATAAAATATAATATCAAAAGTGATAAACATGAATAACTTAAAACATAAGGAATAATGGGAGACTCTTCATAACCGACACCATCATGAGAGAGCTTATATGATACCCCAACTATCTCTCTTAAGTAGGCAGAGCCGGGCAAGGAATGCTTAAGAAGTGATATCACTCGTGAATCCTCGTAGGGTTTGAACATGAATATACATCGATGGTGTAATGTAGTTATGAGGCTCGGGGTTTGCTCGAACCCCTAGCCTGCTCGATGCTAGACACTATTCCCAAAAATATTCACATGGTCATAATCAACATTGTGAACACATACTTGATCTTGTGTGGACTTATCTAAACCTGAAATCATATTCATACCTGACATACATGAAATATTCATGAGAATAATGCAATTGAGTTGGCCATGATAAATAAATTGAGTGTCATGAAAATCATACATACTTGAATATTTCGTCACTATTGAAATCATAGGCTCATAAGCTTGAAATTAATAAAATCATCTGTAATTGGGTAAAATCACCATAAACATGAAAGTTTAGATCCATGAGATATTCTAGTACAAAATGAGTAACCATAATAATAAATTATGAGTTTAATCATAAGAGACTTGAATTGATAGGAGATCATAAGAGATTTCATGAGAATTGGGTCTAACCCTAGAATTTCAACATGTCATGCTTGGGGACTTGAAATCCTGAAATAGGGATGAAATTGGGCATGAGGGTGGAAGAATTTCCCCCATTAATAGTCTTACATACCTTTGATTGATGAATCCCTAGCTTGACTTAAAGACCCAAGAAAAATTGAATGAACTAAGAACCCTAATGTTGGTTTAAGAGGATTTTGTCTTTCAAATGGGATTTTAGGAATAGAGTGAGGATTTAGGCTAAACAAAACCCTTAAATACTCCCCTTAGAAAACAAAAAACAATCTCAGTTAGAGTTTAAAAGCTTAGGAAGTTATAAAAATACCCCTGAGACTTCACATTTAAAAATTGTTCGCCCAATGGTATGATCCACATCACGAATCATACCAAGGACCTACGACTCATTCTGAGTCCCATAGTCATGAATCCTTCTCTGGTCAATCCTTTAAACTCCATCCTATGCCGTAAGTACGACTCGTACAACCTCTGTATGGCTCATAGAATCAAGCTGTGGCTTTTTGGCCACTTCCAGTTAAACTCTCTAAATCTATACCACAGTCCCTTGGTACGAATCATACTGACCTGGTATGAGCCCTCACATCCGTTCATGAATGCTCACTCAGAATTTTCTGAACTTTTCAAACCTCGTAGCACAAATCCTGGTATGGGTCGTACAATGGACCTACTACTTTTATCGAGACTCGTACTGAGGCAGTTTTCAAATTTTCTTTGCATGATCATCTTCCAATCCTCGAGTCTAGCCTTATAAACTTTTGGGATGTTATATTATTTCTCCCTTGGGAACATTTGTCCTTGAATGGAAACAAAATAAGCTTAGAATATGCTAAAAGAGCTGCGACACTAAAACTTAAACATATAGACTAAAAAACTGATGGAGTGACTGACTCCGGACTGAGATACATGAAGAAACTGAATTCATAGACCATACATGCATACTATGACATGAAAGGAACTAAGAGACATGGGCTTGATGTTAAACTGAATAGAGTAATTAGGAGGAAACTGGTACCTCATGCTGGGATTGAGTAGGAAGGAAAAAGATCTGGATATCTAGCCATCATATCTGCTTTGGCTTCCCACTTAGCTCCTTTAACATGCTTATTTCTCTACAAAACCATTAGTAAAGCTACCTCCTTGTTCCTCAACTTTTGAACCTAAAAATCAAGGATCTCAACAGTAACCTCCTCATAGATAAAGCTATCCTTCACCCTGGTGCTCTCTACTGGAACAACTAAAGCTAGGTCGCCAATACACTTTTTCAACAAAGACATATGGAAAACTGGACGCACCTAAGCTAACTCTGTCGGTGCTCCAACTCATATGCCACCTTGCAAACTCGCCTTAGAATCCTATAAGGGACAACATATCAGGGACAAAGCTTTCTTTCTTACCAGACCTTGTAACTTCCTTCATGGAAGACACCTTCAAGAACACCCAACCATATACCTCGAACTAAGGCTCTCTCCTCCTAGAATCCGCATAAGGTTTCTAATGACTCTGAGCTATTTTCAGCCTCTCTCTAATAAGCTGAACCTTCTCCATAGTCTCATGAACTGAATCTGGCCCTATCAATGTAGCCTCTCCTACCTCGAACCATCCAATAGTTGATCTACGCCTCTGCCCATAAAGAGCCTCAAATGGAGCTATCTGAATGTTGGAGAGATAATTGTTGTTGTAGGCAAACTCAATGAGAGACAAGTGATCATCCCAAATACCCTTGAAATCAATCAGTCATGCTCTCAATATGTCCTCAAGAGTTTGAATGGTCCGCTCGACCTGACCATCTGTCTACGGGTGGAAAGCTATGCTAACTTCACCTGAGTACCATGGCCTCTCTGAAATGATCTCAAAAACAGAGAGGTGAACTGAGTGCCCCTACTTGAGATAATGGTCAAAGGAAATCCATGCAACTGAGCCAACTCCCAAATGTAAAGTCTAGAATAAATCTAGACAGAATTTGTAGTTTTGACTGATAAGAAATGTGTTGATTTAGTCAACCTGTCTACAATAACCTACATAGAGTCATACTGTCATAACGTACGAGGTAACGCTGTGATGAAACCATATTGACCTCTTCCCTCTTCCAAAAAGCAATGTTAATGTCCTGAAGGAGACCATCGGGTCTCCGATGCTCAACCTTCACGTGTTTTCGTTCTTCATGCCATTCCACCTGTAGACTTCCTATACATCACGGTATATCTTGTGGCACCTAGACGTATAGAGTATCAAGAGTCGTGAGCCTCTCTCAATATTCTGTACCTCAAGTGATCCACATCTAGAACACACAATCGGCCTTGATATCGGAGTACACCATTTCCCCCTTTGGAGATAATCTCTACTTTCTAATTGGGACAACCTCCTTTAATTTCATTATGATATGCTCCTCATCTTGCCTTACTTTAACTTATATCACCAATCAAGATTCCGACCCATTCTGAAACACCACCATCCATCGAATATGTAAGGAGAACTCCTAAATAATAAAGCCTATTGACATCCTTGACCAACTCTTTTCTCCCATTCTCGACATGGGACACACTCTCCATGGAAAGCTACTAAGAGCATCCGCCACTATATTGGCTTTGCCCGGTTGATAAAAGAAACTCATGTCATAGTCCTTGAGAAGCTATAGCTATTTCCTTTGCCACAAACTTAGGTCCTTTTGAGTAAACACATACTGAAGGCTATTGTGGTTCATGAACATATCGACATGCACCCCATATAAATAGTACCTCCAAATCATCAAGGCAAACACCACTGCTGCCAACTCTAGGTCATTCTTCAGATAATTCTTCTCATGAGTCTTAAGTTGTCTAGAGGCATAGTTAATGACCTTACCATGTTGCATCGACACACAACTAAGGCAAACTCTTAAAGCATCGCCAATACACAACGAAGCTATCCGTGCCTTCTGATAGGTTTAATACCTAGGCTGAAGTGAGTTGATTCTTTAACTACTGAAAACTTTTCTACAAGCATCAGATCACTAAAACTTGACCTTCTTTTGGTCTACTTAGTCAAAGGTGCTCCAATGGATGAAAATCCCTCTATGAACATCTTGTGGTAACCAGCTAAATCTAAAAAGCTCCTAATATTCGTAGGACTTATAGGTCTAGGCCAGTTCTTCACTGCGTATATTTTGTCATAGTCTACCCGCACACCCTCACTAAACACCACATGACCTAAGAAAGCTACTAAGTTCAGCCAAAATTCACCCTTGCTGAATTTAGCAAACAACTGACGATCCTTGAGAGTCTGCAACACTATCCTCAAATGAGTGGCATGATCCTCCTCGCTCCGAGAAGATATGAGGATATCATCTATGAAGACGATAATGAACATATCCAAATACTGCTTGAACACCCTTTTCATCAAATCCATGAAAGTTGCGGGAGAATTCGTTAGCCCAAAAGACATAACTACAAGCTCATAGTGACCATATCGTGTCCTGAAAGTTGTCTTTGGAATGTTACTCTTCCTAACTCTGAGCTAATGATAGCCGAAACTAAAGTTTATCTTTTAAAAGAACCTAGCACCTTGAAGCTGGTCAAATAGGTCATCAATCCTAGGAAGGGATACTTACTTTTTATTGTGACCTTGTTCAACTTTCAATGATCAATGCATATCCTAGGGGAACCATCATTCTTTTGAACAAAGACAACTAGAGCACCTCAAGGGGACTTACTAGTCCTGATGAAACCCTTGTCTAAGACATCTTTCAACTGCTCCTTCAACTCCGTTAGCTCGGCCGGAACCATTCTATAAGGAGTAATGGATATTGGTCGTGTATCAGTGAGAAGGTCAATACCAAAGTCAATTTCCCACTCTTGATGGACTTCTAGTAGATTATCTAGGAACACCTTAGGATACTCACATATCACAAGAACTAACTGAAGAGTCGGGGTCTCGGATATCGAATCCCTGTCAAGAAATAGATGCTATACACAACCCCTATTGATCATCTTCTTGGCCTTAAGATAGAAAAAAAAAAGCAACCTACAGACATAATTGAACAACCCTTCCACTCTAGGACTAGTTCTCTTGAAAATCGAAACTCTACCGAAAGTGTTCTATAGTTGACTAAAGCATAACAAGCATGCAACCAATCCATATTGAAGATAACATTGATATCGATCATATCTAACTCCACATAGTCGGTTGAGGTGACTTTCTGAAGAATCATAACAGGGCAATTTATGTATACCTATCGAGCTAAAATTTATTCACCAATAGGAGTAGAGATTGAGAAGGTTTTTGACAGAATTTTCGAACTAACATCGAAACTAACAACAACATAAGGAGTCACAGAAGATATCATGCCCCTTGGTTCTAATAATTCATAAGAATCAATATGGAAGACTCGTAACATACCAGTGACCACATCGGATGAACACTCTTTCTCCTGAAGGGATGAAAATGCATAGAATCTATTGTAGCATTGTCCGCCAGTTGGACTACAAGTGGCACCCTGCTGAGATGGTGAGATGCTAGTGTTGCTGAAGTGGTGGATAGTGCAGGACCTCTACCATCTCCCTTTCTAGCTAAAGGATAATCCCTGTGCATGAACCCGTGATTCCCACACACGAATCAAATATCTAAGCTAACCAAGAACTTTTATGGGTGGTTCTTATCATATTTCCTGCAAGTTGTGAAAGTGTGCTCCCCTATCATACTCCTCTCACCCCTAGAGCCTGATGTTTAGCTTCCCTGATCACCTCGACGTATGGATGGAACACTGGCATATGATAGAGCTGGGGCTGACGACCTCTTATGGGATGGAGGGCGATGTCCATAACCGAATCTCTACAGGGAGTACCCATAGCTCCCTTCCCTGGCCCTCTTAGCCTCTCTCTCCGTTTCCTTCATATGCTCTGCCTCTATCTGCTGGGCGTATATCATTAGTTGCGAGATATCTATATCACTAATCAGCATGGAGATCCTTCCCTCATTGACTAATGAATCCATAACCCCATTCATGAACTTGCTCATACGAGCCCTCAGATCAGCAACCATCTCCGGAGCATACTTGGACAATTGGGTAAACTTCAAGCATACTCTTTAACAGTCATTTCATTTTCCTTCAAGTTGACAAACTCTTCTGCCTTTGCTTCCCTTTACACTCGAGGGAAGAATCTGTCCAACAAAGTCGTAACAAACTCATCCCAACCAACGATGACTGCATCAACTCCCCTGCTCTCCTTCCACTGTAAGAACCATATATGAGCAACTCCTTTCAGTCGATAGGAGGAGAAGTCTACACTTCCTATCCTGAAACACCCATAACCTGGGTAATCTTCTGAACCTCCTTAATAAACTCCTGTGGGTCCTCATCCAGCTTTGACCCATGAAACTCAAGTAGGTTAATCCAAATGAAGTCTCGCACCCTAGCCACCGCTGCATTCCCATTTTCATTCACATGATCCACAACTTGCGAGTTGTCCTTGGCTTCCATGGCCTCTGCTAACATCTAAAATGTTGCCCTGAACTCAGTATGACTCACCTGTTTATGCAAAAGATTAGTTGGAGCTTGTGGGGCTGGCTGATGCCTGTCGTATAGACATTTTCTTGGCTATTACCATTTCCATTTCTTCTTCCATTGACTTGGTGGGGAGGCATATTTATGCAAAAGCATATAACACAAGTTAGTGGATCATAGAGAGGTGTACTTCCTCATACGACATAGATCATGAATGAAGGAAAATTTCCTAAAATATCTCCTACCCTCTTCCCCATAAGTGCGGCGCCCTTTACAACCATGGAAAAGACTCTACTTAAGATTGCTTTTAGACACCCTAGGACACACTTAAATCTAATGCTCTGATATCAAGTTTGTCACGAGTTGAGCATGGACCCCGGACCGAGACATGGGACCTAGAACCACAAATGGCTCCAAGCTAACCCATGGAACATACATAACATGATCATAAGAATAGCTAAGTGGAAATAAAATTGAACACAACATAATCGGGAGTTTGCATAACATAAAAACATATGCACAGGCGCTAGTCTACAACACTGAACCATCTATACATAGTTGTCGAAAAGCCTCTATTCATACGATGAGCTAATGGGACAACACCCCTAACTAACTCACTAAGTCTGAAACTAAAGATATAAGAATAAGAGAAATGACCCAAAACTTCCATCCTCGGATCATGAGGATTCACCAAAACTAGGATGGTACTGGACTGAACCAAGAACGAGCTAACGTCGACACTGAGAATTATCACTCGAACCTATATCAAAAGACAATATAGAATAGAATTTGCGGTCAGTACTTTGAATGTACTAAGTATGTAGAGATAGTAAAACATGCTCATAAAACAATAAACCAAAGTCGAGAGTAAAGGCTAGAATGAGCATGAGATTAGGGCACATGCTGAAATCATAATCGAATGATAGTCATAAATATGAGTTATTCATCATAAGCTGAAACGTAATGACCCAAAATTGGAAAATAGAAATCATGTAATGTACCATACTTGAAATCATAAGTGAAAACTCATAAGCTGACCGATGGGTCAAATACCCTATGTAACATAGTATCATAAATCATAAACATGAGTAATATTAAATATGACGAATAATGGGAGAATCGTCATAACCAAAACCATCATGATAGATCTTACATGATGTCCCAACTATCTCGCTCAAGTGGGCAGAGCTGTCCTATGCTTGCCAAGGCAAGGAATGATTGAGCAGTGATATCACTCGTGAATCATAGGGTTTGAACATGAATATATACCTATGATGATACATAGTTATGAAGCTCTATGTTTTCTTAAAGTCTTAGCCTACTCGCTGCAAGACACTACTCCCAAAAATATGCACATGGCTGATAATCAACATCATGAAAACATACTTGATCTTGCATGGACTTGTCTTAACCAAGAAATCATAATCATACTTGACATACATGAAATATTTATTATAAAAATTCCATTGAGTTGTCTATGATAAATAAATTGATTGTCATGAAAATCATAAAAGAATATTTAGTCATTATTGAAATCATAGGCTCATAAGCTTGAAATTCATAATATCATCTGTAATTGGGAAAAATCACCATAAACTTGAAAGTATATATCCATGAGAGATTCTAGTAGAAAATGAGTAACCATAGTCATAAATCATGAGTTTAATCATATGAGACTTGAATTTATAAGAGATCATAAGAGATTTCATGAGAATTGGATCTAACCCTAGAATTCAACATGTCATGCTTGGGGGCTTGAAATCATGAAATAGGGATGAAATTGGGCATAAGGGTGAAAGATTTTCCCCTATTCCTAACCCTACATACCTGGGTTGATGAATCCCTAGCTTGACTGTAAGGCCGAAGAGAAATTGAATGAACTTGATGAAGAACTCTAATCTTGCCTTGAGAGATTTGATCTTTCAAATGGGGTGTTAGGAGTAGAAAGAGTGTTTAGGCTAATAAAACCCTTAAATTCTCCCCTTAGGAAACCCAAAATGACCTTATTTTGAAGTTAAAAACTTAAGAAGTTACAAAAATACCCCTGAGACTTCACATTTAGAACCTATCCATCTAGTGGTATGATCCATACCAGGAATCATACCAAAGACCTATGACTCATTCTCGAGTCCCATAGTCATGAATCCTTCTCTCGTCAATCCTCTGAATTTACAACCTACTCCCCTCAGGTACGACTCATACCACCTTTATACGACTCGTAGAATCAAGTTATGGATTCGTTTCCACTTCTTGTTAAACTCTCTATATCCATACCATGGTCCCTTGGTATGACTCATACGATCTTGTACGAGCCATGACATCCAGTTGTGACTGCTATTTAGAATTTGCTGAACTCTTTGAACCTATTAATATGGATCCTGGTAGGGGACGTACCATGCACCTACGACTAGTATCGAGACTTGTACTGAGGCAATTTTCAAATTTTCTCTGCATGATCATCTTCCGATTCTCGGCTCTAGCCTTAGAAACTTTTTGAATGTTGCACATTCACTTTTTCATAGACTTAGAGCTAGGGACCTGACCTATTTCTATAGCACCACACAAATGGCAGCAGCTAAGTTGGGAGTACTGAAGGAGCAGTTGCAGGAGTTGCTTAGTAAGGTGTTCATTCGGT
Source organism: Datura wrightii (assembly GCA_035772735.1). Lineage (NCBI taxonomy): Eukaryota > Viridiplantae > Streptophyta > Magnoliopsida > Solanales > Solanaceae > Datura > Datura wrightii. The sequence goes on along the minus strand of JASDFA010000018.1, from coordinate 163,211,080 downwards.
CTAATGTCTCACCCATAGGGTGCCCCTATGTTATTTGTGAAGATGAAAGATGGTAGCATGCAGATGTGCATTGATTACCCTCAAATGAATAAGGTAACCATCCGGAACAAATATCCCTTTACTCAAATAGATGATTTGTTCGATCACCTATAGGGTACATTAGTGTTCTCAAATATTGATTTGAAATTGGGTTATCATCAGCTAAAAATCCGTGCTGAGGATATTTTGAAGACAACCTTTCGGACTAGGTATGGGCATTATGAGTTCTTGATCATGTCATTTGGACTCACCAATTCTCCAGCAGTGTTCATGAGACTGATTACCACAATCCAAAAATAGGCCCGGATCGAGACACGGGATAAGAAACCTTGAGAGGCTCCAAATCGACCCATGGCATGAACATACATATAACTCAATCATAGATAAGTAGCAGATCATCATAAATAACGTAGAGGAAGTCTAAACAAAACTTAACATTTGAATACATAGATGAGTCCAATGCTAAATACACACTATGTTTCTAAAGCCTCTAAACTGATGAGCTGATGGGACAAGACCCCAACTAACTTACTATAGTCTGAAAACTGAAATTACAGAATATAAATGAATAAAAGGGCCCTCGCAAGATGAGGACTCACCAACTGTAAGCTGGAAGTACTAAAGCTGAGAATCTGGCTATCAACGAGACCGAGTTTGGATGTTGGAGCCTGTATCATAAAATGATACAACATCGAGTATGCGGTCAGTGCGTGGAATGTACCGAGCATGCAAGGTAAGTAAAGCCACTAAGTAAATAAAATCATTAAATCATGCATATAATAAAACATAATCAAGATAAGATTTTGAGAGTGGGGCTTGCATAATATTTCTGAAATCATGATCTGGACATAACTGAACATCATAACTGAATCGAATGACCTAAAGATGAAAGCTGATAATCATAAATAAAACTGAACATTGGGTCAAACCTGTTGAAAACGTAATATCATGACTGATGTACATGCATAACTAAAATCATGAGGAACAATGGGAGAATCATCATATAACTGACATTACCACGATAGAGCTTACGTGGTCCCGACTATCACACTCAAGTGGGCAGAGTCGTCCAAAGCTTTGCCATGGCTAAGGATGCTACCATGATATCGATATCAAGATCTAAGACCATTGGTGGAAGGGGAAAGCTCCAAGGAGGTTCCAAAAATATATAAGTAAACCTGCATTGGTGTGTAGTTCTGAGGCACAAGGTTGACTGATCCTTAACCTACTCGGTGCTAGACTGTAATACCCCGGGAATCCAAGAATCAGACCCAGGAGTCAAAACACGGAAAATGCAAAATGTGTTGCAGGCACAGAACGAGTCATTGGAAGACTTGTGAGGACAACCTATGAGTCGTTAAAGAGTTGGGATGTTTGGAGGAAGGGGTCCCCATGAGCGTGGGAACGACTTATGGTCAGACACCACGAGTCATTATGTCACACCCCGCCTTGGGGGGTATGAATGGCACCTGGTGCCCTACTAGGACCTGAACTGCTAGACTACTGAGCCTAAGCACATGTGGTGCCTGGCTGGCTCTAACTCAGATTTCCGAAAACAAAGGGCTATATAACGGCTTTAAATACAGCCTCCAGCCAACTGGGCCTATAGCCACCTGTACCTGTAATAACAGCTAACCAGAAACATCTCAATATGAGGGAGCCTATACGGGCCGACAAGGCCACCATGTTGTCTAGTCATTTGTAACTCAATAATGAAATACTGGAAAGCTACGTGACCGGAAAGGTCACCACTACTGACTGGATAAGGCCTCACATGGCCAACATAAACTAAAATGCTAAACAGTTATAACAATCTGCACGGCCTCACACGACCAGCTCAACTGACCACTGGGAAATGTATAAAGACTGCAAGCCTCTAGGAATACCGATAAGATGGTCGGGACAGGGCCCCGGCCTACCCATGCTGTATAACAAAAGAAAAGGGATAAACCTCTAGTTATCTAGCTCCGGATTACTGGAGCTGATGACCTTGTGAGCTGGCTGGAATCACGAGGTATCGGCCCCTCGTCTATGAGTACCTGCAGGCAAGTAATGCAGCGCCCCACTGGGCATCAGTACCACTGGTACTGAGTATGTAATACAATAACTGAAAGAAATATCTGAAAACAACAATACAACTGATGGAACTGAAATAGGAAGGAATAGACTAACTGGCTGGAAATGTAAAGCTATGCTTACTCTCAACTATGCTGGAAGGAGTAGGAGTCATACCTGGAGATGTATCGCTTTACTGTCGATCTACTCATATCTAGTGTAACATGGCATAACACAACATAACATAGCATAGCACACACAAACCTTACCCGGCCCCCATAAGCCGGGAGGTACAACCAACACACAATCTATACCCCTACCCAGGTCGTCCCATCTCCTATAATAACTATAAGCATCCTGCCGGTCCCCTGGGTATGCACTTGGGCTCGCTGAGCCCCTGACTATAACTGTACCTGAGTCTGGAGGACTCCTGAATCAACACCCCGGGCGTATCCGCTCGACGGGGGTGTATAAGGGCCGACCAAGGCACAATATGGGGAAAACTGGCATCCCGTCTTCGTCCCCTGTGGGATGGCATGCCACTCCGTAGAGCGACGTATCCTCGTCCTCTGGTAGACGATTCGATACAGCTATTAACCCTAGGGCGGTCATGGATGCTAGGTAATCCAACCCCAAGACAATACAGTGGTCTCAACTAGTAATACTATCTGCATATACCACATACTGAAGCTAATGATAATAAAGTGTTTGTACATACTGTATGTTGAACTAGTGATAGTGATATGTACGTGTTTAATACATGCTGAGACTGATAATAGTATATATATATAAATATAATCTTCTGCCAAACTGTACTGAGTCTAATGTTGAACAAGATATAGTTTTTCTGCTGGAAACCATGCTGTATAACTGAGTTTCTATGGTAACATGATTTACTATTTCTAACATGCTTTCTAAACTTCATTTTAACCTATCATTCTACTTCTGAGATACCTTACAGGTATTTTCATTGCTTTACTGGGTTTCAACTGAATACAATAATATCCTAACATTCTTTGCTAAATGACATACTGAACATGCTGTACCGTTTCTAACACTTGTATCAGAATTTATATCGTGCTAGCAAGTTTCACGCTATACATAACATGATGCTTCTAATATCGTACCAACATTCGTAATAAACATAACACACGACTTTTGAACATTCTACTAGACTTTAAACTACTTTACTATACTAAGATTACTTAACTTGCCGAGGAAACTAGCTTTACATACCTTCACTTCTGATTTCCCGACTAACCGGCATAGCTTGGTTAGTATTTCAGCTATTCCTCCCAACTGCATTCATATATAAGTCAATCAGTACTAAATGCAACTTTATTCTGAAGGACGACATTACTTTCGATATAATTATAGCCTAAACATAGGCCTATCGAAAGACGGTCGAAAACTTGCTATTTTCCAGAAGTCCAGAAGAGAGAAGTACTCACTTTACAGCTAGGAACATATAGACACTAGTTTGGAGCAATTCCACTTACCTTAGTCCGGTAGCCCGACGATTTGTCGGCCGAATTTTGCGAAAATAAATCCGTAGGAATGCTCCCTGCTGCTAAATACCTCGGTATCTGAGGTTAATTTGAGTTTAGACTATATTTGACAGCGTAATCGAGCGATAATATATTACCTCTCTTCGCCTCACTCTGTTTCTCTGAAGTTTCTGGAAATTAAATAAGAGATATGACCTCACAAACCGAAGTGGGGGCTTTATATACTTGGTCCTGGACAGGCCCAACGTGTCACAGAGCCAATGCGGAGGCTCCACCTTCGTGACACGTTGCCATCGCGGAGGGGCTCTGCCTCGGCTCCTTCCGTGATGGTTCGACAGGCTATCCGTCCGATCCTTTTCCGGGCCTTTCTTTAGCACGTATGGCTTTCAAATATGTTTAATCACCATGCGAATAGGCCATCTAGGTGTCGGAAATCTTACGGGGTATAACACATTAGGTCATCCATTGGGTAAGGGAGAAGGAAATAGAAGAGGTCAAACCAGTGTACTTGACGAAAGCTGACCATGATTCGTTGGGTCAGGTAACGAGTCGTGGTGTGGATCGTGGGATAATTATATGTGAAGGGATAGGATTGAGGCAGTAAACTTTATGACTAGTGACCACGAGTCATGGACACCCCTAACGAGTCGTATTTTAGTCATTACGAGCCCAGGAGCCCAGGCAGGTAGTGTACTCAACGAGCAACATGACGAGTTGTTCCCCCCAATAACGATCCATCATGTAGTCCGTTAGGACCACCTGGCAGTGTTTTCCTGCGAATTCAGTAAGGGTCTTCTATAATTGCTAAGTTCTTATGACCTATACTACGTCAAGTCTCATTTTACAGGGTTTTAATAGGAAAAACCTATTCTAAGCTAATTCATTCCATGCATGCAAACTTGAGAGTTTGAAGAGAGGATTTAGAGAAAGTTTTTAAGGTTTCCATTGGAATCTCATCTTGGGAAATTAGAGAAGCGGTAAAATCATCCCTTGAAGGTATGTAAGGTTATGTTTGGGTGTTTCCTTCCTCACCCATGCCCAAATCTCTAGTTAAGTATGAGAAATTTTTATGATCAAGTTATGGGGTTTTAACCCAATTGCATAATTCTTCAATTTCTATACATGAGTATGATTAGATTATATTTGTATAGATGAATTGTGATGCTTGGGAAGATTTTAAATTGTTTTCAATCAAAATTGTGTTTTCTAAATTATGAGATTAAATGCCTATGGATGAGAAGTTAATGAAAGAAGAGAATGATGATGAACGTATGATGATGATGAGATTTGATGATGAAAAGCATGTTTCTAAAGCTACCCATGATTATGATATTATTTTCCAAATGAATTGAGTAGATCCAATCATGATAAAATTTTGAGCAAGGCCCTTATATCAAGTATGATGACGTAGTATCTCTAAAGTAAGCTTACCACATGGTTTTGGAGTAGATGCTACCACTTATATTTGAGCTTATGGTATGTTTCGAAATAAAGTTCCTCATATTCATGAATTCATAATTGAGATGTATACTATTATTGAGCTTCATTCTCATATGATGTCGGTTCTACGCATGATTTCATTATTGAGCTTTGTCAAATGACAATGTTGAGCTTCATTTCATATGATGTTGAGCTTGTGCAGGATATCATTGTTGAGCTTCGTCAATAGAGAATGTTGAGCTTCGTTATATATGATGTAGAGCATTGCATATTCTCGGAGAAGAGTCTAGCACCGATCGGGCTAAGAGGCAATCACCTCTTCCTCAGAACTACGCGCCAACGTAGGTTTATACTATTATGTTAGTGGGACCTCCCTTGTGAGCTATTCCCGGCCCTAATGGACCATGATTTTGATATCAATATCATGGTAGTGTCCTTAGCCCTGGCAAGGTTTTGGACAGCTCTGCGCACTTGAGTGTGATAGTTGGGACCACGTAAGCTCTATGGTGATATGTCGGTTAAGTGACGAGTCTCCCATTGTCTATATGATTCAGATTTGCATATTCATTACTCATGATTATTATTTTAAACATGCATGTATTAAAAGCAAGATTTGACTCATTGTTCAACTTTTCCATAAATGTCATGTTTCAGCTTTGAGTCATTCGAGTCAGTTATGATGTTATAAAGCTATGCATGGTCTTATTATGAAAAGATTACAATTTCAGAATGAATATATGTAGTCAATACTCTCAGATTCAAAAGCTTATGATATGTTATGAAATGTTCTAAATGATTTACTTTACTTAAGCGGTTTTACTTACCTTGCATACTCGGTACATTGCACGTACTGACCACATACTTTCTATCCTAGATTATTTCATGATATAGGACCTATCTCCCAGGCTCAGCCCCGCTCGTAGTCAGTTGTCAAAGTTATCTCCTACTTGGTTGGTGAGTCCTCATCCTTCGAGGGCTAGACTTTCAGTTTCCTTATGTATTTTCAGTTTAAGTATTGTTGAGTTAGTTGGGGTCTTGTCCCATCAACTCATCCGGATTAGAGGCTTTTCAAACTTATGTATGTGTTAGCTTCGGATGCTTATTCTGATGATATGTTGAGTTAGACTTTCATTGAGTTATGTTGATGATTTCTTAAGTTTATCGAATGAGTTAGATGTATGCAAATGCCATGGGTCGACTTGGGGTCTCTCAGGGTCCCCTGTCCCATGTCTACCATCCGGGCCTCCATTCGGGTCGTGACATACACACTTCTCCCAAAACCATGTATATGATCTCCATCGTTTTTCAACGAAGCTGACCATCGTCTAGTGATGAAGCTGAATAATAACATATATTCATAATCTAAAATCATACCATGAGGAGCCTTGGCTCAACCCATACCACAAGCTGAAAATAGTGGGAGTCTTGACCCGAAACCATATGGTAAGCGAATTCTTGAAATCATAAGACATACTTGACCATATGGGTTTGCACAATACTTAACATGCTTGAAATCAACTTGATTCACTTTGAAAACAAGAACATAAACATTGGTATTTGAAATCACACTTTCTTCATAAACATCTCATCATGCTTGTACAAATACTTCATAGATCTCATCTTTCATGAACTTTCATGGATGGGCATCATAGTTTGGAAAACTTGAATACATAATTTATAATTTCAAACATTGTAAAATCTTCCCATTATTCATAAATCATCATTTAAAATGTGCTTAGATCATACCCATGATTGAAACTTAGGAATTCACATATTGGGTAAAAGCCCCATGGAATCATCAATTAGAACATCATGAATTGAGAGGGAATTGGGAATGGATGTGGAAAATTGAACCTATTCATAGCCTTACATACCTGAAGAGATCTGATTTTACCACTTCCTTGATTCTCCAAAGAGAATTGAAGAACCTTGAAGAACTAGGCCTGATCACCTCTCAAACTTCCAAACTAGCATGCATGAATTAGGATAGACATGAAATGACTTAACACCTCTAAAAACACTCTATTCTGAGCTTAAAAACGACGTAGTTTAGGCCTTAGGAAGTTAGGAATTATGAAAAAGCCCTTAATAAACTCGCAAAGAAAAATAGACTACCAGTACAAATGATGGGCTGGATGAGACGTTGCCAGTGACCATGAATCATGGTCACCATTGTCATGAACACTGCCCATTCTTCGTTTGATGGTCACCACGAGGTACACCATGACTTGTGGTGTACCCAACGACTTGTGGAGACCAGTCTCTGCCAACACTGCCGAAGTTCTCCAACCTTTCCCAACCTTTGACCACGGACCACCCAACGAATCGTGGTGTTGACCATGACTTGTGGTCACACCTGTGGCTAGCATTGAACTCAAACTTTCAACCATGGCCAGACCCTTCCCCATGAGTCACTTAATGACTCGTGGTGTTCCTGACAGGTTACTGGATGACTCATCCTGTGACCTGGTGTAGGGAATTCTATTTTCTCTGTTTCAACTCCCGAGTTTGATATTAGGGTTTTTGGGGTATTACAATATCTCCCCCTTGGAAACATTCATCTTCGAATGTTGAAAATCATACAGGAAAGTAGAGAAATGCAATCATCATACTCAAACATTGAACATACATGTTGAAAACTGACAGAGTGACTGACACTGAATTGAACTACATGACTTAACTAAATTCGTGTATCAGACATACATCCATTTACATGAAAGAAACTGGATTACATAAGCTGAACATGAAACCGGATAGAGTAATAAAGAGAAAACTGATACCTCAAGCTGAAACTGAGCAGGAAGAGAATAAATGTGAGTATTTAGCCATCATGTCTACCTCGGCTTCCCATGTAGCTCCCTCAACATGTTGATTCCACCATAAAATCTTGACTGATGATACATCTTTATTCCTTAGCTTACGAACCTAACAATCTAGTATCTCCATCAGAACCTCTTCATAACTAAGGCTGTCCTTCACACCGACACTCTCCACCGGGACAACTAGAGTTGGATCACCCAAACACTTCTTTAAGAGTGATACATGGAAAACTGGATGGACTAAAGCTAATTCTGAGGGACACTTCAACTAATATCCACTTTGCCAACCCGTTTCACAAACCGGTATGGGCCAACATAACAGGGACTGAGTTTCCCTTTCTTTCTGAACCTCATCACTCCCTTCATGGGAGACACCCTTAGAAATACCCAATCATCGACTTCAAACTCAAGTTCTCTCCTCCTCACTTCTGCCTAAGACTTTTGGTGACTCTGAGAGGTTTTCAACCTATTCCTTATAAGCTGAACTTTCTCCATAGCCTCATAGACTATTATACCCCAAGAATTCAAAGATCGGACCCGGGAGTTGAAATGATGAAAAACTGGAAATGGGTGCTTCAGTTGCAGGACGAGTCATTGGACGACTCGTGAGGAGACCCTATGAGTCGTCCGATGACTCGTGGGGAGCCCTAGAGAAAATGAAGATTAGAGGTCCCCACGAGTTTTCAAGTTAGCCTTGGGGTGAGGTTGAGAAATAAATAGATGAATTGACCAGTGTACCTAACGGAAGGAACCCCACGAGTCGTGGTCAGTCCCCACGAGTTATGGTCAGTCCCCACGAGTCGTGGCAGTCCCCACGATTCGTAGGTTGAGGCATGAGCTAGCAGGGTGAACTTTATTTGAGAATGAGACAGTGTGCATGACGAGAGGTGACCATGAGTCGTGATCTCAAGTAATGAATTGTTAAGTCACACATTACGAGCCGTAAGATATCTAATAACCAGTGCATTTGATGAATGACTCGACGAGTCATTGCCTCTTTTGACAAATCGTTAGGTCCCTCATTGGGATCCCCTGGCAGTTATTCTCAGCGAGTTTAGTAAGGGCTTTTCCATAATTTCTAAATCCTAGGAGATTATACTACATTGTTTAAGGCTCGTTTTAGTGGGTTTTTAGTAGGGGAAAACCTATTCTAAGTCATTCTTCCCATGAATGCAAATTTGAAGGTTTGAAGAGGTGATTCAAGGTAAGATCTCAAGGTTGCCATTGGAATCTCAGCTTGGGCAATAAAAAGGTTCTAGAATTCACCATTCTTAGGTATGTATAGTCATGAATGGTTGTCTACTTCCACACCCATTCCCAATCTCTATCTAGTGTAAGAAATTATCATGATCAAGTTATGGGATTTTACACAATTGCATGATTCTTCAATTTTTATACATGGGTATGATTAGATTATGTTTATATTGGTGAATTGTGAAGCTTGGGCAGATTTTAAATCATTTTCAATCCAAATTGTGATTTACAAATTATGAAATTGAATGCCCACGTATGAGGAGTTCATGAAAGAAGAGAATGATGTTGAATGTACGATGATGGTGAGATTTGATGATGAAAAAACATATTTCTAAAGATACCGATGATTATGATGTTGTTTCCAAAAAGAATTAAATAGATCTAAGTTTGATAAAGCTTTGGGCAATGCCCACATGTTGATTTAAAATGATGATTTTCTCGAAATAAGCTTACCACATTGTTCAGAGCGAAGTCTCCTAAATTTCATAATTTGTAGCTTGTGGTATGTTGAGTTTAATATTCCTACATATAGCTTACCACATGATTTGGAGTAGATTCCCATTTGTACTGGATCTTGTGGTATGTTTTGAAATAAAGCTTCTCATATGCATGAATTCATAATTGAGATGTATGCCATTATTCAGCTTTTTCAAAGGACAATGTTGAGCTTCATTTTTATATGATGTCGAGTCTATGCATGATTTCATTAACGAGCTTTCTCAATAGCCAATGCTGAGCTTCCTTTCATACTATGTTAAGTTATGCATGATTTCATATTGAGCCTCTTCATTAGATGATTTTGAGTTTCGCCAATACACAATGTTGAGCTTTGTTATATATGATATAGAGCATTGTATGTTTTGCGAGAAGAATCTAGCACCGAGTAGGTTAAGGGTGAATCACCCTCTGCCCCAGAACTACGCACCAATGTAGGTTAATACTATTATATTATTGGGACCTCCCTTGTGAGCTATCCCTGGCCCGATTGGCCCTTTAAGCTTGATATCGATATCATGGTAGCGTCCTTATCCCTGGAAAGGCTTTGAATGGCTCTGCCCACTTGAGTGATATAATCGGGACCATGTAAGCTCTATCGTGGTATGTTGGTTATGTGACGAGTCTCTCACTGTCTATACTATTTAAATTTTCATATTCACTACTCATGGTGATTACTTTACTCATGCATGTTCTAAAAGTAAGGTTTGACTCATTTTTCAGCTTTCAAAATAAATGATATGTTTCATCTTTGAGTCATTCAATTCAGTCATGATGCTATAAAGTTTTGCATGGTCATGTATTGATGAGATTATGATTTCAGAAAGAATGCACGTATGCCTTTCCTCTCATATTTGAAAGCTTATGATATCTATGAAATATTCTAAATGATTTACTTTTCTAAAGTGGTTTTACTTACCTTGTATACGCGGTACATTCCACGTACTAGACGCATACTTTCTATGTTGTACCTTTTCATGATACAGGACCCAGCTCCCAGGTTCAGCCCTACGCGTAGTCGGTTGTCAGAGTTAGCTTCTACTTGATTAGTGAGTCCTCATCCTTCAAGTGCTAGATATTTAGTTCCTTATCTATCTTTCTGTTTCAGCATTGTTGACTTAGTTGGGGTCTTTTTCCATCAACTTGTCCAAATTAGTGGCTTTACAGAATTACGTATGTGTAGCTTCAGATGTTATTCTAATATGATGTTGTTTTAGACTTCCGCTAAGATTATATTTATGCTTTCTTCGATTTATTAAATGAGTTAGTTGTATGCTTATGCCATAGGTCGACTTGGGGTCTCTCGGGGTCCCTTGTCCTGTGTCCATGATTCGAGCCTCCGTTCGGACTGTGACAAACTTGGTTTCAGAGCCATAGGTGATAAGAGTCCTAGGGAGTCTGAAAGTCGCATTAAGTAGAGTCTTTTCATGGGTGTGAAGCATGCCACACTTATGACGAAGAGGATACTAGACATTTAGGAAATGTTCCCTTCTTTCATGATCTATGTCGTGCGATGAAAAGTCTTTCTATCCTTTTAATTCGTGTTGTTCACGATTGTAGAATCATGGAACCTCGAAGAACGAATGGACGGAGGAATAGAGGTGGTGAAAGCCATGAGGATGGAAATGGTTATGGGCATCAGCTAGCCCCACCAGTTTAGGAGCCTCAGGCACTAGAGCAAGTAGCTCATGCTTAATTCTGAGCCGCTATTCAGATGCTCATGTAGGCCTTGACTGCTCATGTCAATAATCAGGTCGTTGTGCATGTTCCTCAAAATAATAATCCAGTGGAGGCCAGAGTTCGAAACTTTTTGAGAATGAACCCGATGGAGTTTCTGTGGTCCAAGGTAGATGAAGACCTGCATGATTTCATTGATGAGATTGTCAAGATCACCCAGGTTATGGGGGTGAGTAGTGTTGAGTGCGTAGAGTTGGCCTCCTACCAGTTGAAGGGGGTTGTGCATATTTGGTTCTTGCAATGGAAGGATAGCAGGGTCGCAGGAGCAGGTCTAATCACATGGGAGGAGTTTCAAATTGCATTCCTAGATCGGTTTTTCCCTCTAGAGATGAGGGAGCTCAAGGCAGTTGAGTTTGTCAACATGAAGCAGGGAGGATGATTGTGCTAGAGTATTCCCATGAGTTCACTCGCCTATTGAAATATTCCCCCGAGTTAATGACTGACTAGAGGGCGTAGGTGAGCAGATTTGTGCATGGTATAACAGGGTATTTGGACAAGGAGTCCCAGATTGCTATGCTTTACCATGCTGTCGATTTCCCTCGCATGGTATTATATGCACAGCAGATAGAGGCGGCACATTTGAGGGAGAGGGAGCAAAGAGGGCCAGGATCGAGGATCACAGATTCTCTCAGTAGAGGTCCGGTGGTAGGCATCGACAACAGACTCACCAGAGGTCATCATCCCAGGCATCCTCGACATTGCGTGTGCCATCTAGGCCAAGACATGATTAGAGTGAGCGAGCGTCAAGCTCAAAGGGTCAAAGTAGCAGACTCGCAGATTCCAGCATCCCAGCTTGTCGCAAGTGTTGTCGGGGGCACACAGGCCAGTGTTTGGCAGGTTCAAGAGCTTGTTATGGTTGTGGCTAGCCCGAACATATGCTCAGAGATTGTCCAACTGTGAGACAGGATCAAGTTGGGGGCTGAGGCCCAACATCTAGTTCAACAGCCCCTCCTCCACGCTCAACACACCAGGGGGCATCTACTAGCACAACTGCCAGTCAGCGCCAAAACAAATTTTATGCCTTAGCCACTAGTCAGGAGCAAGAGGCCTCTCTAAATGTAATCACCGGTATGTTGAGAGCTTTTCATGTTGATGTATATGCATTGCTAGATCCGGGGGCTACCTTGTATTTTGTGACACCATATGTAGCCAGGAGCTACGGAGTCAGTCCCAAAGTCATGTATGAGCCCTTCTTAGTTTCTACTCCAATAGGTGACTTAGTTATATCTAGACGGGTGTATAGAGGTTTCCCAGTCTCAGTCCTTTATAAGGTCACCTCAGCAGACTTGATAGAGTTATCCATGACCAATTTCAATGTTATTCTCTGCATGGATTGGCTATTTGCATGCTATGCTTCAGCTAACTGTAGAACCCGGTCAATAGAGCTCAGATTTCTAGGCCAGCCAGTGTTTGAATGGAAGGGTAGTTCATTTGTGCCTGTAGGTCGCTTCATTTCCTACCTCAAGGCCAGGAAGATGATTTTAAGGGTTGCATGTACCATCTAGTTAGGGTTAAGGATGTTGAGTCCGAAACCCCAACCGTCCAGTCTGTGCCAGCAGTACGTGAGTATCTAGAGGTCTTTCCTGATGATTTGCCAGGTGTCCCTCCCGAGCGGGAGATTGATTTCGGCATAAATCTTCTTCCCAAAATGCATCCTATATCTATTCCACCTTACACAATGGCTCCAGCCGAGCTAAAAGAGTTGAAGGATCAGTTGAAGGACCTATTAGATAAGGGCTTTATTAGGTTGAGTAAGTCTCCATGTGGTGCACCAGTATTATTTGTCCGAAAGAAGGACGGTTCCCTTCACATGTGTATTGACTATTAATAATTGAATAAGGTTACCGTCAAGAATAGGTACCCCTTACCTAGGATTGATGTTTTGTTCGATAATCTTCAAGGTGCCATGTGTTTCTCTAAGATTGATCTCAGGTCCGGGTATCACCAGCTTAGGGTTCAGGAGGGTGAAATCCCGAAGAGCGCTTTCAGGACTCGGTATGGTCAGTACAAATTTGTTGTTATGTCGTTTGGACTAACCAATGCCCCTGCAGCTTTTATGGATCTAATGAATAGGATGTTCAAGGCATATTTGTACATGTTCGTGATTGTGTTCAATGATGATATCCTCATATACTCTCGGAGCAAGGAGGAGCATGTCGCTCAGTTGAGAGTAGTGCTTTAGACCCTCAAGGATCGTCAGTTGTATGCAAACTTCAACAAATGTGAGTTTTGGTTGGACTGGGTGGCATTTCTAGTCCACGTGGTATCAAGTGGGGGCATAAAGGTAGATTCTCAGAAGATCGAGGCAGTAAAGAACTAGCCCAGACCGGTGAACCCATCTGATATCAGGAGCTTTTTGGGCTTAGCAGGTTACTATCGGAGATTTGTGGAGGGCTTTTGATCTATTGCAGCACCTTTTACCAAGCCGATTCAGAAGAATGTGAAGTTTCAATGGTCGGAGGCTTGTGAGAAAAGCTTCCAAGAGTTGAAGACCCGACTCAGTTCAGCACTAGTGTTTACCCTACCTGAGCGTACTGATGGTTTTATGGTGTATTGTGATTCTTCAAGAATTTGACTTGGGTCTGTGTTGATGCAGCATGGGAAAGTGATAGCTTATGCCTCGAGACAGTTGAAGGTTCATGAAAAGAATTACCCGACCTATGATCTTGAGCTAGCCGCGGTGGTGTTTGCATTGATTATATCATTGCATTACTTGAATGGGGTCCATGTGGATGTATTCACGGATCACAAGAGCTTGCAATATGTGTTCATGCAGAAGGAAAACAATTTTCAGCAAAGGAGGTGGTTGGAGTTACTAAAGGACTACGACATAAGTGTTCTTTACAGCCCGGGCAAGGCTAATGTGGTTGCGAATGCACTTAGTAGACTCTCTATGGAAAGTGTGTCCCACGTGGATGAGGGAAAGAAGGAGTTGGTGAGAGATGTCCATTGACTTGTGAGGTTGGGAGTTAGATTGGTCGACTCGACCGATGGTGGCATTGTTATGCAAAAAGGTTCAGAATTGTCCTTGATAGTGGATGTAAAAGCTAGGCCAGATGAGGATCTGATATTGGTAAATCTAAAGGAAGTTGTTGGAGTCAAAAGGTGGAAGTTTTCTCCCAAGAGGGAGATGGGGTTCTACGGTACCAAGGTCGCCTATGTGTTCCAGATGTTGATAATTTGAGGGATCAGATATTGCATGAGGCACATGGGTCCAAGTATTCCATTCATTTGGGTGCCACCAAGATGTATCATGACTTGCGAGAAATATATTGGTGGAATGGCATGAAGAAGGATATTGAAGAATTTGTAGCCAAGTGCCCAAACTGTCAACAAGTTAAGGTCGAACATCAAAGGCCGGGAGGCATACTTCAGGATATTAGCATTCCCACTTGGAAGTGGGAAGAGATTAATATGGATTTCATTACAGGACTACGACGTACTCGCCGACACTATGATTCTATTTGAGTGGTGGTAGACAGGTTTACCAAGGCTGCAAACTTTCTACCAGTCAAAACCGCAGATTCAACAGATGATCATGCCAAATTGTATATTCGGGAGTTGGTTCGACTTCATGGAGTGCCCTTGTCTATTATATTAGATCCAGGTACTCAGTTTACCTCAAAATTTTGGCTATCTTTCCAAAAAGGGCTTGGGACTCAAGTTAAGCTCAGCACAACATTTCATTCGTAAATGGATGGTCAGGCGGAACGGACAATCCAGACTCTCGAGGATATTTTTAGAGCCTGTGTGATGGACTTTTAAGGTATTTGGGATAATCACTTGCACTTAATCGAGTTTGCTTACAATAATAGCTACCACTCCAACATCCAAATGACACCATTCGAGGCTCTTTACGGGCGGAGGTGTAGATCACCCATCGGATGGTTTGAGGCTGGTGAGGCGGCTATGATAGGGCCAGATTCAATTAACAAGGCTATGGTGAAGATTTAGTTGATAAGGAATAGGCTAAAAACTACTCAGAGTCGTCAAAAGTCATATGCGGATGTGAGAAGATGAGATTTGGAGTGTGAGGTAGATGTTGGTATTTCTAAAGGTATCTGCCGTGAAGGGAATCATACGGTTTCGAAAGAAAGGAAAACTCAATCCCCTCTATATTGGTCCCTATCGGGTTATGAGAAGAGTTGGTAAGGTAGCATATGAGTTGGACTTTCCATCGGAGTTATCTTCTGTTCATCCTGTCTTTCATGTATCGCTCCTGAAAAAGTGCTTGGTGATCCATCTTTGGTTGTCCCAGTGGAAAGCATTGGTGTGGGAGATAGCCTCAATTATGAGGAAATTCCAATTGCAATTTTGGATCGCCAGGTTCGGAGGTTGAGGAACAAAGAAGTAGCTTCAGTGAAGGTGTTATGGAGGAACTATCATGTTGAGGGAGCTATGATGGAAGTCGAAGCGGCTATGATGGCTAAATACCCTCACCTGTTCCCTACCGGCTCAGTTTCAGTTTGAGGTATCCATTTTTACCCTAATTCTCTAATCATTTTACACGGTTAGTTCATGTTCACAAGTTTGAATTATGTTATGATAGATGTATGTGATGTCTGAATTTAGTTCAGCTCTGTAGTTCTTTTCGGAGGTAGTCATTTCGTCAATATTTGCATATGATAGTTGCATGTTTCTGTTTTATGTGTGTTTCTAATATTCGAGGACAAATGTTCCCAATGGGGAGATATTGTTATACCCCGAGAATTCAAAGATCGGACCCGGGAGTTGAAATGGGGAAAAACTTGAAATGGGTGCTTCTGTTGCAGGACGAGTCGTTGCCCAACTCTTGAGGAGACGCTACGAGTCGTCAGGTGACTTGTGGGGAGACCTGGAGAAAATGAAGGTTAGAGATCCCCACGAGCATAGGAACGACTTGTGGTCAGCCACCACGAGTCCACAAGTTAGCCGTGGGGTGAGGTTGAGAAATAAATAGAAAAATCGACTAGTGTACATAACGGAAGGGACCCCATGAGTTGTGGTCATTCCCCACGATTCATGAGGTGAGGCGTGAGCTAGCAGGGTGAAGTTTAATTGAGAATGAGACAGTATGCATGATGGGAGATGACCACGAGTTGTGATATCGAGAAACGAATTGTTAAGTCACCCATTACGACCCCTAAGAGATCTGATAACCAGTGTACTTGACGAACAACTCGATGAGTCGTTGCCTCTCTTGACGAATCGTTAGGTCCCTCGTTGGGACCCCCTTGAAGTTATTTTCATTGATCTTAGAAAGGGATTTTCCATAATTTCTAAATCCTAGGGGCCTATACTACATCGTTTAAGGCTCATTTTTGTGGGTTTTTAGAAGCGAAAAACCTATTCTATGTCATTCTTCCCATGCATGCAATTTTAAAGGTCTGAAGAGGCGATACAAGGAAAGATGTCAAGGTTTCCATTGGAATCTCAGCTTGGGCAATTAGAAGGTGTTAGAATTGACCATTCCCAGGTATGTAGGGTCATTAGTGGGTGTCTTCTTCCACACCCATGCCCAATCTCTATCTAGTGTACGAAATTCTCGTGATCAAGTTATGGGGTTTTACCCAATTGCATGATTCTTCAATTTTTATACATGGGTATGATTAGATTATGTTTATATTGGTGAATTGTGAAGCTTGGGCAGATTTTAAATTGTTTTCAATCCAAATTGTGATTTCTAAATTATGAAATTGAATGCCCATGGATGAGGAGTTCATGAAAGAAGAGAATGATGTTGAATGTATGATGATGATAAGATTTGATGATGAAAAACATATTTCTAAAGCTACCCATGGTTATGATGTTGTTTTAAAAATGAATTGAGTAGATCTGAGTTTGATAAAGCTTTGGGCAATGCCCACATGTTGATTTAAAATGATGATTTTCCTGAAATAAGCTTACCACATTGTTTGGAGCAAAGCTCCAAAATTTCATAATTTATAGCTTGTGGTATGTTGAGTTTAATATTCCTACAAATAGCTTACCACATGATTTGGAGTAAATGCTCCCATTTGTACTTTAGCTTGTGGTACTTTTGAAATAAAGCTTCTCACATGCATGTATTCTTAATTGTGATGTATGTCATTATTTAGCTTTGTAAAAAGACAATGTTGAGTTTCATTTTCATATGATATCGGTCTATGCATGATTTCATGAACTAGCTTTGTCAATATACAATGTTGAGCTTCGTTTCATATGATGTTGAATTATGCATGATTTCATATTGAGCTTCTTCATTAGACAATGTTGAGCTTCGTCAATAGACGATGTTGAGCCTCGTTGTATACAATGTAGAGAATTGCATGTCTTGGGAGAAGAGTCTAGCACCGATCGGGTTAAGGGTCGATCACCCTATGCCCCAGAACTATGCGCCAATGTAGGTTTATACTATTATATTATTGGGACCTCCTTTGTGATCTATCCCCAGTGCGATTGGTCCTTTGAACTTGATATCAATATCATGGTAGCGTCTTAGCCCTAGCAAGGCTTTGGATGGCTCTGCCCACTTGATTGTGCTGGTCGGGACCACGTAAGCTCTATTATGGTATATCGGTTAAGTGACGAGTCTCTCACTGTCTATACTATTCAAATTTGCATATTCATTACTCATGGTGATTACTTTACTCATTCATGTTCTAAAAGTAAGGTTTGACTCATTGTTCGGCTTTCAAAATAAATGGTATGGTTCAGCTTTGAGTCATTCGAGTCAGTCATGATGCTATAAAGCTATGCATGGTCATGTTATGATGAGATTATGATTTCATAAAGAATGCATTTATGCCTTTCCTCTCATATTTGAAAGCTTATGATATGTATTAAATGTTTTAAATGATTTACTTTGCTAAAGCGGTTTTACTTACGTTGTATACTTGGTATATTCCATGTACGGATCACATACTTTCTATGTTGTATCGTTTCATGATACAGGACCCAGCTCCCAGGCTCAGCCCCATGCGTATTCGGTTGTCAGAGTTTGCTTCTACTTGATTGGTGAGTCCTCATCCTTCGAGGGATAGATATTCAGTTCCTTATGTATCGTTCCGTTTCAGAATTGTTGAGTTAGTTGGGGTCTCGTCCCATCAACTCATCCAGATTGGAGGCTTTTCAGACTTGCATATGTGTAGCTTCAGAGGTTATTCTGATACGATGTTGTTTTAGACTTCCGCTGAGATTATATTTATGTTTTCTTCGGTTTATTGAATGAGTTAGTTATATGCTTATGCCATTGGTCAACTTGGGGTCTCTCAAGATCCCTGTCCTGTGTCTATGATCCGGGACTCCGTTGGGGTCGTGACATGGACTAAATCTGGTCCTATCATCGCAGTTTCACCAACTTCAAACCAACCAATAGGCGATCTATATCTCCGCCCACAGAGAGCCTTAAACGAAGCCATCTGAATACTGGAATGGTAGATTTTGTTTTACGAAAACTCAATGAGAGGAAAATGATCATCCTAACTTCTCTTGAAGGCAATCACACACGCTCTCAACATTTCCTCGAGAGTCTCAATAGTTCGCTCCGCCTAACCATCAGTTTGCGGGTGAAATGTAATGCTGAGCTTGACCTGAGTACCAAGTCCCTTTTGAAACGATCTCCAAATATGGGAGGTAAACTGAGTACCTCTATCTGATGTGATGGACAAGGGCACTCCATGCAACCGAACTAATACCCAAATGTATAATTTAGCATAATTCTCTACAGAGTCAGTAGTTTTGACTGGTAAGAAATGAGTTGCTTTGGTGAACCTGTCCACAACCACCCAAATGGAGTCATACTGTCGATGAGTGCGAGGCAATCCTGTGATGAATTCCATATTGATCTCCTCCCACTTCTAAATAGGAATACTGATGTCTTGAATCACACCTCCCGGTCTTTGATGCTCCACTTTCACCTGTTGACAATTCGAACACTTAACCAGAAATTTTGCAATGTCCTTCATCATGCCATTCCACTAATAGACTTCCCGTAGGTCACGGTACATCTTGGTGGCACCTGGATGTACAGAGTATCGGGAACAATGAGCCTCGTGCAACATCCGATCTCTCAATTCATCAACATCTAGAACACACAAACGACCCTGATACCGAAGTACTCCATCTCGTTTTTTGGAGAAGACCTCTACCTTCTGATTCTGAATGGCTTCCTTCAACTTTACCTAAATAGGGTCCTCATCTTGTCTAGCTTTTACATCAGCCACCAAGGATGATTCTGATCTGCTTTGAACAATGACATCACCATCGGTCGAGTCAACCAAAAAAACTCCCAACCATGCAAGCCGATGCATATCCTTCACTAACTCCTTCCTCCCCTCATCTACATGGGACACACACTCCATAGAAAGCCTACTAAGAGCATCTGCTACCACATTAGCCTTGCCCGGATGGTAAAGGACACTCATATCGAACTGCTTGAGTAACTCCAACCACCTCGTTTGGTGTAGATTTAGATCCTTCTAGGTAAACACATATTGTATGCTTTTGTGGTCCGTAAACATACCTACATGGACCCCGTACAAATAGTGTCTCCACATCTTCAAGGCAAATACTACTGCCGCCAATTCGAGATCATGAGTAGGATAATTCTTTTCATGAACCTTCAGCTACCTGGAAGCATATGCTATAACCTTACCATGCAACATCAATACACAACCAAGGCCAACCCTCGAAGCATCAAAATATACCATAAACCTATCGGTACCCTCAGGTAGGGTTAACACCGGTGCTGAGGTGAGTCGAGTCTTCAACTCTTGGAAGATCCTATCACAAGCCTCCAACCATTGGAACTTCACTTTCTTTTGGGTCAATTTGGTCAATGGTGCTGCAACAGATGAAAACCCCTCGACAAAAATCCAATAATACCCAGCTAAACCCAAGAAGCTCCAGATATCCGAAGGATTCACTGGTCTAGGCCAATTCTTCACTGCTTCTATCTTACGAGAGTCTACCAGTACACCCTCACATGACACCACATGACCAAAAAATTCCATCAAGTTCAACCAAAACTCGCATTTACTGAATTTAACATAAAACTGGAGATCCTTGAGAGTCTGTAGAACCACCCACAAATGAGAGGCATGCTCGTCCTCGCTCCAAAAGTATATCAGGATGTCATCTATGAATACAATCATGAACGTATCGAAGTATATCTTGAACACCCTGTTCATCAACTCAATAAAAGTTGTAGGAGCTTTTGTTAGTCCAAAAGACATAACTACAAACTCATAGTGACCATACCGAGTCCTGAAGGCTGTCTTCGGGATGTCACTCTCCCGAACCCTGAGCTGATGGTATCAAGATCTAATATCTATATTCAAAAAGCACTTAGAACCCTGAAGCTGGTCAAACAAATCATCAATCTTGGGAAGAGGATACTTGTTCTTGATGGTGAACTTGTTCAATTGCCGATAATCAATGTACATATGAAGAGAACCATCTATCTTCCGGACAAAGAAAACTGGGCGCTCCCCATGGGTATTTGCTAGGTATGATTAAACCCTTGTCCAAGAGGTCTTTCAATTGCTCCTTCAACTCCTGTAACTCTGCTAGGGCCATTCTGTAAGGAGAAATAGATATAGGCTGCGTATTTGGAGGAAGATTGATATGTTGTGAGATTACAAAACTTTCAATGCTCAAAACTAAGAAAATAGCATGGACATAGGCATATTTATATGGATATAAGGCACTTTTTCTTTGGTTACAGGACAAATAGGTGTTGGAGCATGAATGTGGAAAAGATAACATGAAAGTGCAGAAAATGGGCTAGGGTTGTGGGAACCATGGTGGATTAATGAGCTAAGGACGCCAAAAAGTGATTCAAAACTAATGCAATACGCTTGTATTATATTATCTTCATGCATAAATGTTTATTAATGGTGTACAACGTTAGACTTTCCCAAATTCTTTACTTGCATGAGACTAGAGAAGTAGAGATTAGGAAAAGAGAATTATAACAAAGCCTTGATCTTGATGGTTGTAGTCGCAGGATAGTTAACTTTGGAACAAATTGATAATGGATAGTTTGAAACCGCTCATGAGACCTGACCCGATGATTGAGTATAGTCATCCAATGGGAATGAACCAGTCATTTGGATGAACCCCAGTTATCAGTTCTACAAGTAGGGATTGGTATTGGTCACGTGTGTATACCCGAAGCAGTTACGAACCCATGGGGAACACAAACCCTAGTTAGTCTTAACTCTTTATTTTACATCACAACCTCAATCATTGGTTTTTAAATTTTTATTTTTCTTAAACCTCCCAATTGGAGTAATAGCTAACAAGTTCCTTTACCAGAATTAGTCCAGATCTTCCATATTGTTACACCCCGTAAATTCTTGACATTTAGGTGACCTATTCGCATGTTGGTTAAGAGTTTTAGAATGCCATAAATGCTAGAAAAAGGCCCGGGGGAAGACCAGACGAGCGCCATGTTGAACCATCGCAAGAGGAGGCTGGGCAGACCCCCTCCGCAATGGCCAACGTGTCATAAAGGGTTCACCTCGGCGATGGACAACGTGCCATGGAGGTGAGGTTCAACCTCAACTATATAAAGCCCCCACTTCGGGTTTTCAATGATAATCACCATAATTTCCAGAAAACAAACCAGAAAATAGAGGGTACGAAGAGTTCCTTCAATATTACTTCCGTTTACACTATTAAACGCGGTCCAAACTCAAATTAATATTGGGTAGTTAAGTATTAAGCAGTGGGGACCATTCCTGCGGAGTTAGTTTCGTGAAATTCAGCCGGCGAACCGTCGTCCTACCGAGCTAAGGTAAGTGGAATTGCTCCAAATTAGTTTCAATATACTCCTAGCCCTAAAGTGAGTATTTCTGCCTTCTGGACAAACGAGAAATAGTGAGTTTTCGGCTATTTCCCGATAAGTAAAAAGTTTGGGATATATATATATTCAAAGTACCATTTTCTTCCGGAATATTGGTGAATTTAGTTCTAATTGCTATGAATGTGAATACAGTTGGAAGAAATAGCTTAATATTGGCCGAGTTACGCCAGTTAGCCGGAAAGCCAACAACTGAGGTAAGTAAAGCCAGTTTCTTCAGCAAGCTAGTAATTCTAGTATAGTAAAATAGAATAAATTCCAGAAGAAAGTTCCAGAAGCCGAGTATTAAGTATGTTTGTATTATTATGCCATATTCAGAATAAAAGTTAGTAAACTAGTATTGAACAGCGAGACATTATTTCAGACTCAGTACCAGATTCAGTTTAATTCAGCTAAAGAATCAGAATTGAATATCAAAACGTGAACAGTATTATCAGATTTATTATACATGTTATATATGATTATTGTTGTTTGTTGAGACTTGGTTGTTTTATGTGGGCACCCTTAGAGCTTCCTTGCCGCCCCAGGGTTAATAGCTGTGTCGACTCACCTGCCATAGGATGAGGATATGTCATTCCAAGGAGTGGCATGTCGTCCGCAGGAGGACGAAAATGGGATGCAGCATTCCAAATAGCAGGATGATAAGCATTATAGCATACCCTGTCGAGCGCTTGCGCCCAAGGCACAGATTGCAAATTACATATACAGATCTTAGATTACAGTAACAAGAGTCCTCCGGACACAGATACAGTTATAGTTAGGGGCCCAGAGAGCCGAAGCTGCATACCCAGGGGGGGCGGCGGGGTGCTCGTAGTTATTAGATGAGTGGAGTGAATTTTTTTTTGGATGGCTTGACCCAGGAAGGGGTATATAGATTGCGTGTTAATTAGCACCTTTCGGCTTATGGGGGTTGGTATAGGTTCTTGTATGCTATATATATATATATATTATATGTTACTTATTAAGTTGATAAATAGTAGGACGCCGCATCGACAGGTATGATTCTTATCTTCTTTCTAGTACAGTTAAGCTTGATACATATTCTGCTATTCCAGAAAGTTTTAGCTATCCACTGTCATTTCAGTAACTACCAGTTTACTGTCTACTTTCAGTTATGTTCAGTTTTTCTTTGCATACTTGGTACCAGTGGTACTGACGCCCATTATGGGGCACTGCATTATATGCCTGCAGGTACTCATAGACAAGGAGCCCATCCCTCGTAATTTCAGCCAGCACACAGAGTAATCAGCTCTTGTCATCCGGAGCTTGACAGATAGAGGTTTTTTTCTCTTTTTTTGTATAGTACGGGTAGGCCAGGGCCCTGTCCCGACCATCTTATTAGTATTCTTAGAGGTTTGCAGATTGTATATTCCCTATGGTTAGCTGTACCAGTCGTGTGAGGTCGTGTGTATGTTTTGGTTTGTTTATGATGGTTGTGTGGGGCCTTATTCAGTTGGTAGTGGTGATCTTGTCGGTCACATAGCAGTTTAGCACTTGTTTTCTTGATTCAGAACAACTAGACAGCATGGTGGCCTTATCAGCCCGCAAAGGTTTCCTATTGATTCAGTTGTTTTGGGTATCTGTTGTTTTCTTATAGGTGGCTATAGGCCTAGTCTACTGGAGGCTGTATTTACATCCGTTATATAGCCCGTCGTTATCTTGAATCTAGAATTAGAGCCAGCCTGGCACCAGAAGTGCCTAGGCTCTGCCAGACCAGCAGTCCAGGTCCTCGTAGGGCACCAGGTACCAGTCATGCCTCCCAAGGCGGGGCGTGATAAACTTGGTAACAGAGTAGGTTGTGTCCCAGGGAGTCTGCAAGCCGTGCTAAGTAGAGTCTGGTCTATGGAGGTGTTGTGCACCACATACCATTGGTAGGAGGCTGCAAGGCATGATAAGATGGTTACTCTTTCTTCATATTTAGTCGTGCCATAGAGCAGTACAGTATAGGGTTGAATTCCTAAAACTTATCATACTCTTTGTTTACATATTAAACTGGCAGACCAGCGACACCCTGCTATAGGTAGAAGACTAGATACCGCAGCAAGAGAAGGCACCAGTAGAATGCCTCAGCTTCGTTTAGAATCATCCCAATCTGAGAGCGATACAGAGGCATCATCCCGACCTTCTCAGTAGTCTCCACTTCATCAAGAGCCACTCGGGATAGCACCACCTCCGACAGTCCCTATACTTAAACCATCTAATCAGGAGATTTGAAGTGCAGTAGTTATGTTGGTGCAAAATGATGGCTACCCAGCGCCAGTCCCCGGCAACGGCGCCAAAAACATGTTCGGGAGTTTAGCAACTACACGCAAGTGCACGTGGTCGAACAAGTAGTAAAATGGCTTAAGTAAGCCAAGTATCGATCCCAGAGCGACTGAACTAAGGTAATAATCAACTTAAGTGTTGATGAACTCTAACTTTAAAAATGCAGAAAACAATTTAAATAGGATTTTGAGAGTTTAGTTTCCCAATTTATACGAATCTAAGACAAAATTATAAAGTGAGTATGAACTATAGTAATGAGCATGCTGAGGCTAAAATAAACAATCAGGGAAGTAATTTGTCAATATAATTCAATTAATCTTTCCTTCGGTTGCTAGTCAAGAATTATTGCCTATGGGTTGAAACTTTTGTATCCTACCCAACTTAAGAATCATGAACCTTTAACCTACATTTCTGTGATAAAAGAATTTCATGTTCTAGCCATACAAAACCGATTCCTTAATTGACTAATACGACTTTCAGATATATTTCTATTCTTAATGTAAATCAATTCTCAATTTTCCCAATCTAAGAAGAGATCATATCCTACCAATTCACAACTTTCCAATTTCTTTTATTTTCAAAATCAAAATTGAATTTTTTAGATATACATTAACATTGGCAAGACATTAATGCAGTAAGAACAAGAATTGATAGAACAACCATTGAAGAAAAGATGAAAACTAAATTGATCAACAATTACATTCCACAACAATTGTTCTTAACCTCAGCAAGAAGTGAATTTAGACACTCATTTATGGATTAAACACCATCAAATGAGTATAATTTATACAAACAATTAAAATAAAGGAGAAAGAGAAAGAGAAGAACCCTAGAATTTTCATCCCCTCAACTGCCTGTAACCCATGTTCTTGCTCAACCAAGCCAGCCTAATTAAAAATAAACCTAAGTGTGCTATTTATACTGGTGGAAATTTTTCCCGGAATAACAAGCAACGTGGAATGGAGTGTACCGCGGAGCACTCCCTCCGTGCCACGGTGCAAACGCGGACCCTCACTGGAAATTGATGTTCCAGGTAAATATACGCAACATGCCATGGCTTGTATCGTATGGCATTGCCTCCGTGTCACGGAGGCAATGTGGATATTCACTGGAATGGGCCAAAATAACTCATCCGAGGCAGAATGCCTCCGCTATGGCAGCGTGACACGGCTCCATTGCAGCCCCTATATTTGTTGCTTTTCCTTGACCTTTTCCACCGCTCGCTTCCAAGTCCATTCCCGATATTTACCAATATGTATCTTAGCTTCCTAACATAACATTTTTCCTGCAAAACAACACTAATCATGTTGGTTAGTATAAATTCACCTTTTAACTACAAATCATATGAGAATGCACATATAACGATAGATAAACAAGACGAAATGAAGCATTTGAGCATCATTTGGGCATATAATTCTGCCCAAGATCACACATATAAAGGTTTCACAATCAAGACTACACAACCTCTATAATTGACTCATCTTTTCAAAACACAGGGCCGACATGATTAAGTGCGGTGCATGAAAAAAATAGTACACCAACTTAGAAATCTTGTGCCCCTCACTTTAATAATGTTCCTCTTTCAAATTATCAATGTAAAAACGTGGAACATAACAACCAAGCCACCCTCACGCTCACAAATGATGTAATGCACATATGTCACATACCATAAGCTTGCCCTTCATTTACATTTAGACCACTTAGTGGTTTCAATAGATTTGGATCACAAGGAATTTTCTTGGTTGTAATATCGTATAAGGGATGGATAAGAATGATTTTTCTTTTATAATGACTACCACCCTAAGAACTTTTAAGACATTTTTTATTTTTTCTTGTCCACCACCTTTTTCCTGTTTGTTCAGCCTTCAACTAACTCGCCCTTTTTCATTTTCTTCTCATGCCCCTATTTCACTACTTGACTGCTAGTATCTACTCATAGAATCAATAAGGATTTTGAAAATAAAGCTCTATAATTCATTGTTCTAGCAACAAGTAAACAACACAATTTTTTGGGCACACCCTTTTCCCATTTTCTTTTCTTACCACAATTTTTCTTTTCCCTTAACATTATACTTTGGTGGACCTTCACTTTCAAGTATTAAAGTTCCTAAGACTACTTTGGATCAATAAATCCGAGGTCTCACAAAAAAAGGATTAAGCTACTTTTATGGTTAAGAAAGAATAAGGCTTATGGATCAAACGGGGTTAACTAAGGAGAGTGTATCAGGAAGATAAAACAACTTGCAAAATTATGGATCTTTCAAAGAAATGTCTTGATCATTTCCTGACTCCCTAACAGCTAGCTATCCTACATACACTAAGGCAAGTTCTAGGAGACACAATATGTATAAACAAGACAATTTAACTCACCTCTCATGCCAATTAAGAATCTAGTCCGTTTCCTACAGCTACTTTCACACAATCATGTTAAATGACATTTTTCATTATTAAGACGTTAAAATCATCTTGAGTCAAATTAAAGAGATATGTGTGTCTCTCATGGATAACTCACTTATGCATTCAAGATGAACACTTTACTAACTCTAGCATAGCCGCGAAGTAGAATGTCAACAAGAACACAAGTGAATGATCTACGACTAAAAAAAAGCTGACTAAGATGGTCATTATCCATCTATCATAGAGAAAGGTCACTACTCTAAGATGACAAAAACGAAATAAAATTGACTCTAAAATAGAGCAACCGACATAGTACTCAAGACGAACAATAGTCACTACATCACAAGGCATCATCCAGTCATCATCATAAATAGTAGCTATTACAAAACATGCCTAACAAATCGTAGATCTACTACCACAGGGACTGACAACACATGCTACAACTATGAATTTATCAAAGATAGAATAAATAAGAACTCTTTCCTCCACCCCACACTTAAACAATGTACTGCCCCCAGTGCACAAGAAAATATAACAAGTAGGTAGAGAGAATGAACTACCTTGCTGCTAAGAACAATCCTCGTCATCATCAAGATTGTAATTCTGATCCTCATCCTCATCATCCTCACCATCAATCTGCATGGAGCCCATAGTAGCATCCTCCTCCTTATCCATGTCCAAATCATTAACTCTGTCAGTCAGCACCGTGGCCTCATCATCATCAAAGGGCTCCTCAAAGGATGGGCTCAATCGGTTATATCAACATAGCACTCTCCGCGAGTGGGTATCTTGCCTTGAGGGTTGATATGTACTTTTTTGTTGCAGGTCGACCTCCTAACCTCAGCTGCAAATCTAGCATCCCAAATATGCAACCTCACCAGCTTTCACCATGAACCTGATGATAATCTATAGTAAGGAGTGGAGCTATAGAAGTGATGGTATCCTTCACCTTCATAACATCCATCATCTTTCCCGTCAGATGCCCTACTAGAGGTAGATGAAGGTCTACCTCTTCCTCTTCAACGCTTGCTTCTCACAAAAGCTTGGTCAAGAGATTGTCATAGCAATATTTCCACATCGAATTGTCCCTTGATCTCCTCATATTGTCTCTAAGAACCACACCAATTTGTTTGGTATCCCTTTCATAAGCATGTATACCATCACAACCGCTCTCCGGTGACGTCTAACATGTGTTTCCCAGGGAGAAACATGACACAAACCAACTTCAGCCAAACTTTTGCCTCGTTCAAGTAGGATAACACAATTGTGGAGTGAGTGCCCTTCTAGTCCCTTACCCAACGAGCGGATGAGTGCTCACCATATAGAGTGTGACGAATGTCATGGTAAGGAGGCTTCTCAAGAAAGATAAAGTACTCTAAAGGGTCTACCTCAGGTGAGCCAAGGAAACCATTAAACCTCTTGTAAGTGAAACGCACCACCTACCCTCTCAACTTAACCTTTGTGCTTTCTCCAAATGACATGTCCCAGTTTGCATAGAACTCCCTCACCAATGTGAGGTTGAACTCCTATGGTTCAGCAAAGATGTATGCAACTCCCAAATCACCAACCTTGTCCCTGATGGTCAAAAACTCAAGCACAAGGCGGTCCTCGTTAATGCAATTTTTAGGAGCATACTTGGCCTCCTTTTGTGTGTTGAACCATGTAAGTCCATGAGGCTCTACAGACTTTGCTCTGAATCATCTAGTAGGGCCAACCTTAGCTGCTAATAAACTAGCTCCCTTTTTTCCTTTTCAGAGGCTCTTGAGGCTTGGGTTAGAGATCACCACTTCCTTTCCCTTCGATACTATAACACCTGCCAATAAAAAATCAAAACTTTACAAGATTAGTTCGTGAATAACAAGGCTGACTAATTAAGTGTTAAAGGTGCAAAATTGACCCCACACTTAATTCGCTAGATACTGGTGAGACTTTTTCCAATAGGGTACTCAAGACTTCCCCTATCATCATCCAATCTCCACAATCCTAATTCATTTACTAACACTACACTACAACCAAGTTAATGATTTTTTTCAACTCTCCTTTAACTTTTATATTTTAAAGAATGTCTCACTTTTGCCATCCCTCTCACTTTCCCTACTTCATTTCATAATTCAAGTAACTCATACATGGAAGTAGCTACATTTCAATTAATTCAACAACCAACAACTAATTTGCTACCATCCATAATGGATTAACATGAACTTTCAACTACTCAAGATTCTTCCAATTCAAGAATTTAAAAACTATGTACTTTCTATCTCTTTAATCAATGCATCTACCAACAAAATTTATGAATTTCAATTCACTATCCCCATTCATCCCCACAACTTTAAATCACCATATTCAACTAAAAATAATTAACCCAATAAGGATAACACATTATCATGGAAGAGCTGAAGACATTAAACCTCATTAAACCTAGAATATGAAACTTAAGCTTTTCACCGACAATGGTGATTTGGGTATTTAATCTTGGGGAGGAAGGGTGTGGGGGCATGCTTTTAACATTACCTAAACAAGAGAAAAGAGTAATGTGTTTTGAGTTTACAGCACTTTCGACGCTCAAAACAAAGAAAATAGCATGAACTTAGGTATGTTTATATCGATATAAGGAACTTTTTCTTTGATTATAGGAAAAATAAGTGTTGGAGCAAGAATGTGCAAAAGAAGCCTAAAAGTGCAGAAAATGAGCTTTAAGTCATAGTCTCAGTATGAGACATATGTTGATTGTACAAGCGGTACTGAGAACCGTGAAAAGTTTCAAATGGCTGGATTATGAAGAATGCAATCTACGACTCTTAGTTCTAGCCATACGACACTGGTACGAGCCGTAACTTGGAGTGGTGGAAATATTTAGAAGAATTGCAAAAAGGCAAACTCCTGCTATGGATGGAACTATGAATCGTGGCAAGAAGGTCCGAATTGTACTAGGAGTAGTGGTGAGCTTCAGAGAATTCTCAATGCTAAGCAGAACTTCAGACAGTATGAGTTATGGTCGGAAGGTACGAGTCGTACTACAACACTCGTGAATAAATTCAGAAAAAGTCAGATTCTCAGAGCCATATCATTAAAGCAACTCACAACTCATAGGATACATGTACTAGTCGTACAAGGCCCAAAACTTATCCATATTTCAGCTTGCCAAGGACTTATGGACAGCAGGTACGACCCGTACAAACTTGCTACGGGTCGTTGGGTCAGTCGTGGCTCAAGAGGCGCCAGTTATGAAAAATCACCCCGTTAGCTTAGGAAAAGGATTATTATGTCTATATAAATACGTTTTATGTTTTATTTTCAGAAAAAAAAGCGTTAGGGAACATTACAGAGAAGGGAGATAGGTGTGAAAACATAGAGTTGATTGACTTGTGATCAACCTTTTCTTGGATTCTTTCTTGATCATTATCAATTATTCTTGAGGTTTTTCTGATATAATCAAAGAAGCTTTTCTCTCATCTATGATAGTAAGTATTGAATTATGTGTTTAATGATGAATTCATATCACAACTTGAAACTATGAGAGGCTAAAACCTCCATAGCTAGGGTTGTGGGAACTATGGTGGATTAACGAGCCAGGGATAGACAAAAGTGATTCAAAACCAATGCAAAACACTTGCATTGTATTCTCTTCATGCTTAAATGTTTCTTAACTATGTACAACATTAGGACTTGCCTGAATTATTTGATTATTTGAGCCTAGTGAGGTAGAGATTAGGAAAACAAAATTACAATAAAAGACTTGATCTTGATGATCACTGTATTAACTTAAGTTGTGGTCGCAGTATAGTTAAATTTGGAACATATTGATGACGAATAGTTTGAAACCGCTTATGATACCTGATTCGGTGATTGAGTATAGTCATCCAATAAGGACGAACCAATTGTTTGGATGAACCCTAGTTATTTGTTCTACAAGTAAGCATTGGTATTCATCATGTGTGTATACCCGAAGTAGTTATGAACCCATGAGGAACACAAACCCTAGTTATTCTTCAATCTTGATTTACATCATAATTTTAGTTGTTGTTTTAATTAATATTTTCTTGAAACCCCCAAATTGGAGTAACTAACCAACACATTCACTTACAAGCATTAGTCTAGATCTTCCATATTCCCTATGGGTTCGACCCCAACCTCTTTGTTGGGTTCTTTATTGACAACGTCCGCTCCATACTTCAGCAGAAGGTGTGAGTTTGAGCATTATCAAAAAGTGGCACCGTCGCCGGGGAATATGGCTAAGAATAGATTAATTGCTTGTATTTGACTTTTGGTTGTTATTTCCCTATTTACATTTTCTTTGTTTTTATTTTGTGATTCTGTTAGGAAACATCAAGGGAACGATCCCTTTTTAAAACACCCAGCTGGAATATGAGAAGTTGCCAATGCCTGTGGAGGAGATGATGACTATTGACACATTAGCAGTTGTCATGATGAATTATTAGGGAGAAGGGATATCGAAATACACAGAGATGGTAAATACCTTAAATGGAATGAGGTCATATAACTTCAGCCCAAAGAAGTTAGACCTGGATCTAAAGAATTGTTCAACACCACCGGCTAAGCCATTTGTGGAGGTACCACCAGTCCTTGAATTGAAAGCACTACCTCCCATCTCAAGTATGTATTCCTCGATGAAGAGAATACTCTACCAGTATTAACCATAGCAGATCTGTTTGACGAGCAAGTAGGAGCTTTGGTCAACATACTAAAAAGGTACAAAAATGCAATTGGATGGACCATAGAAGATATCATTGGAATCCCTCCAAGTATATGTACTAACTTGTTATACCCAGGGAATTCAATAATTGGACCCGAAAGTGAATCAAGAGAAAAACTGGAAAATGTTGCAACTCTTGCGAAATGGGTTACTTAATGACTCATGAGGAGGCCTAATGAGTCATTAGGTGGCTCATGGGGAAGGCCTGAGATGTTGAAGGACTCGAGGTCCTCTCGGGTGATGTAATGACTCGTGGTCAGTCACCACGAGTCATCATGTCAGTCGTGGGGTGGTCTTAGAGAGAGACAGTGTAGCTTATCCAGCATACTTGACGGATGGCACCCAACGAATCGTCGTCAGTCCTAACGACCCATTAGGTGGGCCATTACCAAGCCATTGGAGTTTTCATGAATGACGAGGTAGTGCACTTGACGGGTGAACCAACGAATCATGTGCCCTAATAACAAATCATCAGGTCATCTATTAGGACCCCATGACAGTTATTTTCAGCGATTTCAGTAAGGGCTTTTCTGTGATTCCTAAGTCCTAAGGGCCTATACTATGCTGTTTTAAGCTCGTAATATAGGGTTTTAAGCTAAGAAAGATCCATTGAGTCCATTTTAATCATGCATGCAAGGGTGAGAGCTTGAAGGGAAGAAAGTGAGGAGAATTTCAAGGTTTTCAAGGGCTATCTCAGCTGGGCAATTAGGAAGAGTTAGGATTCTTCTTTCCCAGGTATGTAAGGCTATGAGTGGGTGCTTCCTTCCACACCCTTGCCCATTCCATATCAATTTGTGATTTGTTTGTGATGATCAAGTATGGGTCTTCAATTGATTGCATGATTCTTACATTTCTACTCATAGATATGATTAAATTGAGTTGATATTGGTGATTTACTGAGCTTGGACAGATTCTATCTTAATTTCTTTTACAAAATTGTTTTTCTAAAACTGAATCTAAAACGTCCATGTGTGGGTAGTTCATGATAGAATGTGATGATGATGGAGAAGATGATGAAAAGCATGTTTTAAACCATATCATGATTTTGATGATGTTTTCAAAGAAGGTTAAATAGACCCATGTATGGTGAAGCTTTAGGTAGTACCCAATGTTGAGTATGAATGTTGATTTTCGTGAATTGACTATATTATTTCGTTTTGAAGTGAAATCTCCCAAATTATAATGTTTTCAAATGATTTGAATGGGTTCAAGAAGGATAAGGTTTTGGGCAAGGCCCTTACGTTGATGATGATAAAGTGATTTTTCTAAAGTAGTCCTACCACAAGATTTTAGAGTAAAGCCTCCCCCTATTCTTGAGCTTGTGGTTTGTGTCATAATAAAGCTTCTCACATGTATGAAGTTCATAATTGAGATGTATGTTGTCATTAAGCTTCATTTCACATGATGTTGAGTCTATGCATGATTATATTCTAAGCTTTGTCGAGATGACATTGTGGAGATTCATATTCATATGATGTCTAATGCATTCATGATATCATAATAAGCTTTGTCAATAGATAATGTTGAGCTTCGTTTCATATGATGTTGAGTTTATGCATGATTGCTGAGCTTCGTCATTAGACAATGTTGAGCATTGCATGTTTTGGGAGAAGAGTCTAGCACTGAGTGGGCTAAGGGTCGATAACCCTACGCCCCAGAACTATGCGCCAATGTAGATTTACTCTATTATATTGTTGGGACCTCCCTTGTGAGCTATCCCCAGCCCGATTGGCCCTTTCAGCTTGATATCGATATCATGGTAGCGTCCCTAGTCCTAGAAAGGTTTTGGACGGCTCTGCCCACTTGAGTGTAATAGTCGGGACCGCGTAAGCTCTATCATGGTATGTTGGTTAACTGACGAGTCTCCCATGGTCTATATCATTTGAATTTGCATATCCATTACTCATGAGGATTATCTTATGCATGCATGTTTGAAAATCAAGGTTTTACTCACTGTTCAGTTTTTTATATAAATGTTATGATTTAGCTTTGAGTCATTCGAGTCAGTCATGATGTTCCAAAGCCATGCATGAACACGTTATGATAAAGTTCGATTTCGAAATTAATGCATGTGGTCTTCTACTTACTCTCGAAGTTTATTATATATATGAATGGGTTTAAATGATTTATATTATCAAAGAGGTTTTACTTACCTTGCATACTCAGTACATTCCACATATTGACTGCATACTTTCTATGCTGCATCGTTTCATGATGCAGGATCCGGTTCTCAAGTTCAGCCCCGTTCGTAGCCGCTTATCAGAGTTAGCACCTTCCTGTTGGTGAGTCCTCATCTTCCGAGGACTAGATTTTTTGTTTTCATGAGCATATTTTTAGTTTCAGTATTTCTAAGGTAGTTGGAGGTGTTGTCCCATCAGCTCATCCAGATTAGAGGCTTATCAGACTTAGACATGTATTCAGCTCAGATGTTTATTCTGTTGTTATGCTAAGTTAGTCTTCCGCTAAGTTATAATTGTGTTTCCTTTATGTTTATTGAATGAGTTAGTTGTATGCTTATGTCATGGGTTTACTTGGGGTATCTCGGGGTCCCTTGTACCGTGACTACAATCTGGCTATACTCTCGGGCCGTGACATGACAGGATCCAACTCGAGACAAATTGCAAACCAAGGATAGAACATCAGCATCGCTTGAACCCCCCAGTGTAAGAAGTAGTAAAGAAGGAGATAATCAAGTGGCTGGATGCTGGTGTAGTTTATCCCATCACAGAAAGCAAGTGGGTGAGTCCAGTACAGTGTGTACCAAAGAAAGGTGGGATAACAATGGTACCCAACGAGAAGAATGAGCTAATACCGACATGAGCAGTCACAAGGTGGCGTGTATGCATGGATTATAAGAAACTCAGCCACTAGACCTAAAAGGACTACTTTCCAATGCCACTATTGGATCAGATGCTTGATAGATTGGCAGGTAGAGGTTGAAACTATTTTCTTGATGGATATTTGGGATATAATCAGATTGCCATCGCTCCAGAAGACCAAGAAAAGACAACCTTCACTTGTCCATATGGAACGTTCACTTTAATGTCACGACCCCAACGTACGCCCGGATCGTAAACACGGGACAAGGAGCCCCCGGAGACCCCTCGACCCATGGAATGAGCATACATCTAATTCATTCACATAAGCGGAAGACTTAACATAAGGAAATGAAATCATGACATATTAACGGAGAGAAGACAATACATGATCCATACATGATGGCTGAATACAACTCATAGTCGGAAAAACCTCTAATCATGAAAGAAGGGTTGATGGGACAATACCAAACTAACCCTACAATACTTAAACTGAAAAAGAACCATAGAGTTTGAACATATGGCCCTCAGAACATGATGATTCACCAAATAAGCTGATAGCAAACTCTGAAGAACTACTGAGGAGGATGAGCCTGAGAGCCGGGTCCTGTATCATAAGATGATACAATATAGAAAGTATGTGGGTCAGTACGTGGAATGTACCGAGTATGCAAAGTAAGTAAAACAAACATTTAAAAACATAAAGTTCATAAGAGTAGGACGACATGACCATAAATGTTGAAATCATAAATATACCGTACAACTCAGGTTTTAAAAACATTCATAACTCGTTGTAATTATACATATGAGAGAACATTTCATAAACATTAGTTGAGCCCAAAGAACATAATCGTGACATGTATAACTAATGAGGAATAGTGGGAGATTCTTATAACCGACATACCCCATATGAGCACATATGGAGCCTGACCTATAAACCTAGTCGAGAGGTCGTTCATACCTTTCGAAGGGTAGAACCAGGAAAGGCGTGATATCACTCATGAAATCCCCTTAGGGCATAGGGGACAACCACAAAGGAGGTCCCAAACATAACCTACGGTGGCATGTAGTTTTGAGATTCGGGCCATAGCCTGGGCCCCCAACCTACTCGGTGTTAAATACTACTCCCAAAACATGCAATGTGCTCATAAAGTAAGATACATGACAAACATGGGCCATTTAAATCATGAAAATCATAGACATTCTTGAGATACATTAACTATCCATGAAATAAGGTCCATTAGTCGGCCAATGTCATAAATCATGAAACACACTTGACAAGTGGGTATTTCCCAATATTTAAACATACTTGAACTCCTTGAATTTATGGAAAACATGATCATAAAGACATGGGTGATTGAAAACATCATTCTAGATCAAAAGTTCTAATCGAATTTGATAATCCATCACAATCGAACTACCATTTCTCATAATTGGGCACCTTAAGTTTAAAACAATGACACACAAGATAAGAATTTAAAACTATCAAAAATTATCCCATTAATCTAAACCCATCAATTTTGACATGCTAAAACATAATCATATTGATTTCATGAAGATTCATAGAATACAGAGAAAAATTGGGCATGGGTGTGGATTAAACCGCCCATTTAAGGCCCTACATACCTGAGAGAAGATTATTCTACAATCCCCTAGATTGCCCAAGAGACAATTGATGAAGAACACCTTGAAATCACCTAGATCACCCTTCTATCACCTTCCTAAACCTTTGCATGCATGAATGAGGACTTAGGCTAGTCTATTCCCTCTTAAACCACCCTTTCTGATGTTAAAACGTCGTAGTATAGGCCTATAGGACTTAGAAATTACAGAAAAGCCCTTAATAAAATCACAGAATTTTTAAGACTGCCAGTCCCCACGAGGGACTGGATGACTCGTGACCAGGGCTAACGACTCATGGCCTTGAGTCGTGAGGTACATTGCCAAAATTTCACCCTGGGACCTCATAGAGGACACCACAAATCGTGGTGAGTGACCATGACTTGTGGTCATGCCTATGATGACCGCCAGAACAATCCACCTCGCTGCTTGAGCACGAGTCACTTCACGACTGTGGTCACTCCTCATGAGCCACTTCACGGATCATTCTGTGATCTGGTACGAAATGTCAGCTTTACTCCGTTTCGACTCGCAGGTCTGATCCTTGTGCTCCCGGGTTATATCAATGCACCACCTCAGGAACATTCGTCCTCGAATTTTAGAAACACACAGAAAACTTAGAAACGCGCACTCATCATATGCAAATACTGATCATTTAAATTGAAAACTAAAGGAATGAATACCTCCGAAAAAAGCTACATAGCTGAACCGAATTCAGAAATCACATACATCTATCACAACATAAATCAAACTTACGCACATCAACTGAAAACGAAAACTAATTATAGAATTAGGGAAAAAAATGATACCTCAAATTAAAACTGAGCCGGTAGGGAACAAGTGAGGGTATTTAGCCATCATACCCGTTTCATCTTCCCACGTGCTCCCTCAACATGCTGATTAATCCATAACACCTTTACTGAAGATACTTCTTTGTTCCTCAGGCTCCAAACCTGATGATCCAAGATTGCAACTGGAATTTCCTCTTAAATGAGGCTATCTCTCGCACCAACACATTCCACCAGGACAACCAAAGCGGGATTACCTAAGCACTTTTTCAAGAGTGATACAGGAAAGATGAGATGAATCAAAGATAACTCTGATGGAAAGTCCAACTCATACGCTACCTTACCAACTCTTCTCATAACCCGATGGGGACCAACATAGTGGGGGCTGAGTTTTTCTTTCTTTCCGAACCGCATGACTCCCTTCATGGGAGACACCTTCAGAAATACCCAATCATCCATCTCGAACTCCAACTCTCTCCTCCTCACATCAGCATATGACTTTTGACGACTCTGTGAAGTTTTCAGCCTGTCCCTTATCAACTGTACCTTCACCATAGCCTCATGAACCGAATCTAGCCCTATCATGGCTGCCTCACCAACCTCAAACCATCCTATGGGTGATCTATATCTCCGCCCATAAAGAGCCTCAAATGGTGCTGTTTGGATACTAGAGTGATAGTTGTTATTGTAAGAAAACTAGATCAAGGAGTGATCATCCCAACTACCTTTGAAGTCCATCACACAAGCTCTCAACATATGCTCAAGAGTTTGAATTCTCCACTCCGCCTGACCATCCATTTGTGGATGAATTGCTATGCTCAGTTTAACTTGAGTCCCAAGCCCTTTTTGAAAAGACCGCCAAAACTGAGAGGTAAATTGAGTACCTCGGTCTGAGATAATAGACAAGGGCACTCCATGTAATCACACCAACTCCCGAATATACAGTTTGGCAGAATCATCCACTGAATATATGGTTATGACCAGTAGAAAGTGTGTAGCCTTAGTCAACCTGTCTACCTCCACCCAAATAGAATCGTACGGTCGGCAAGTAGGAGGTAGACCTATAATGAAATCCATAGTAATCTCTTCCCACTTCCAAGTGGGAATTCTAATATCCTAAAGTACGCCTCCTGTCCTTTGATGTTCGACCTTAACTTGCTTATAGTTCGGGCACCTGGCTACAAATTCCACAATATTCTTCTTCATGTTGTTCAACCAATATATTTCTCACAAATCATGATACATCTTGGTGGCATCTGGATGGATAGAGTACCAAGACCTATGTGCCTCATGCAATATACGGCCCCTAAAATCATCAATGTCTGGAATAATAGATGACCCTAGTACCGCAACACACCATCTCCCCCTTGGGAGAAGACCTCCACCTTCTGACTCCGAACGACTTCTTACAGCTTCAAAATCGAATCCTCATCTTGTCTAGCATTCACATCAGTCACCAAGGACGATTCAGATCTGTTTTGCACAACAACGCAGCCATCAATCGAGTTGACCAATCTAACTCCCAACCTTGCAAGTCGATGGACATCTTTTACCAACTCCTTCTTTCCCTCATCCACATGGGACATACTCTCCATAGAGAGCCTACTAAGTGCGTCCGCCACCACATTAGCCTTACTTGGGTGGTAAAGAGCACTCATATCATATTCCTTGAGTAGCTCCAACCACCTCCTTTGCCAAAGATTGATATCTTTCTGCGTAAACACATATTGCAAGCTCTTGTGGCCCGTAAGCACATCCATGTGGACCCCATACAAGTAATGTCTCCATATCTTCAATGCGAACACCACCGCGGCCAACTCAAGATCATGGGTCGGGTAATTCTTCTAATGGACTTTCAACTGTCTTCAGGCATATGCTATCACTTTCCCATGCGGCATAAACACACATCCAAGTGCGATTCTCGAAGCATCACAATACACCATAAAACCATCGGTACCCTAGGGTAGGGTCAACACCGGTGCTGAAGTGAGTCGAGGCTTCAACTCTTGGAAGCTTTAATCACAAGCCTCCGACCATTAAAACTTTAGCTTCTTCTGAGTCCACTTGGTCAAAGGTGCTACAATAGATGAAAACCCCTCAACAAATCTCCAATAGTAACCCGCTAAGCCCAAAAAGCTCCTGATATATGATGGGTTCACCGGTCTGGGCCAATTCTTCACCGCCTCGATTTTCTGAGAGTCTACCTTATGACTTCACTTGATACCACATGGCCTAAAAATGTCACGGAGTCTAGCCAAAACTCAGACTTACTAAACTTTGCATACAAGTGATGATCCTTGAGGGTTTGAAGCACTACTCTCAAGTGAGCGGCATGCTCTTCCTCGCTCCAAGAGTATATGAGGATGTCATTAACGAACACAATCACGAACATGTCCAAATATTCCTTGAACACCCTGTTCATTAGATCCATAAAAGTTTCAAGGGCATTGGATAGCCCAAAAGACATAACAACAAATTTGTATTGACCATTCCGAGTCCTGAAAGTGGTTTTCGGGAAGTCATTCTCCCAAACCCTGAGCTGGTGATACCCGGGCCTGAGATCAATCTTGGTGAAACACTTGGCACCCTGAAGCTAAACAAACAAATCATCGATCTTGGGTAAGGATACCTGTTCTTAACGGTTACCTTATTCAACTACCGATAGTCAATGCACATCCGAAGCGAACCATTCTTTTTCGGAACGAATAACACTAGTGCACCCTATGGAGACTTGCTCAGTATGATAAAGCCCTTATCTAACAGGTCCTTGAACTCATCCTTCAACTCCTTTAGCTCGGCTAGAGCCATCCTGTAGGGAGGAATAGAGATAGGATGCGTATCAGGTAAGACATCAATGCCGAAATCAATTTCCCTCTTAGGAGGAACACCTGGTAAATCATCGGGAAAAACCTCTAGATACTCACACACCACCAAAACTGACTGGATAGTCAGGGTCTCAGACTCAACATCCTTAACCCTAACTAGGTGATACATACAACAGATGGAGATAATTTTCCTAGCCTTGAGATAGGAGTTGTACCGACCTACAAGCATGGTGGAACTACCCTTCCATACTAAGGTTGGCTCACCCGGAAAACGAAACTCCACTGCACGGGTTTTATGGTTAACAAAAGCATAACATGTGAAAAACCAATCCATACTTAAAATAATGTCAAAGTTAGTCATAACTAACTCTTCTAAGTCTACAAAGGGACCTTATGCAACACTGTGATGGGGCAACCTCTATATACCCGCCTAGCTACAACCGAATCACCAACCTGAGTAGAAACCGAGAATGGTTTTGACAAAATTTCAAGACTGGCTCCAA
The DNA here is from genome assembly GCA_035772735.1 of Datura wrightii. Classification (NCBI taxonomy): domain Eukaryota; kingdom Viridiplantae; phylum Streptophyta; class Magnoliopsida; order Solanales; family Solanaceae; genus Datura; species Datura wrightii. The sequence goes on along the minus strand of JASDFA010000018.1, from coordinate 163,170,980 downwards.
AGAAACTAAGGGGTCACAAAAGACAAGAACGCTCCTGGATATAACAAGGAATAAGAATCAATATGAAAGACTCGCAACATGCCCATAACCACATCATTAGAAGTCTCCTGCTCCTGTCAAGAGGCAAGTGCATAAAACCTATTCTGGAGCTGACTGCCAGCTGAACTAGTCGAAGCGCCCTACTGAGAAGGGTGTGCCACAGTAGCTGCTGAGATAGCAGATGGGGTACGGACTCCAACACCCCCTAACCTGGCTGAAGGACAGTTCCTGAGTCAGTGTCCAGGTTTGCCACACCCGAAACAAGCACTCGAGCCCACTAAACACCTTCCTGCATGGTTTTTACCACAACTTGCACAAGATGGAAAGGTACGCTCTATTCGCGTACTACCCTGACCCCTGGAACCTGAATCCCTACTCCTCTGATCATCTCATGGTCTAGATGGGGTGCTAGCTGAGGATGGTGCTGGTGCAATAGATCTGTGCTGAGGCTTTTGTGATGGCCACTTCCTGGCCTCGGCTAGAGAACCTGTAGCTATCATTCCTGGCCCTCTTGGCCTCTCTCTCTCTCATATGAGCTGCCTCCATCTGCTGGGCATAAAGGACTATCAATGGGAACTCCATGTCCTAGTGAAGCATAGTTGTCCTGCAGTCTTTGTCTAGATACTCAGCCACCTCATGCACGAACCTGCTCACTCGTGCCCTCAGATCGACCACCAACTCTAGGGCGTATTTTGACAAGCGAGTGAACTCAAGAGAATACTCCAACAGCGTCATCTTTCCCTGCTTGAGATTTTCGAACTCTGCTTCCTTCAACTCCTTCATTTCCCAAGGGAAAAAACTGATTAATGAAGGCCATGTGGAACTCATCCCAACTAATAGGGCCCGCTTCCACTACCCTGTTGTCCTTCCACTGCTTGTACCAGATATGGGCAACCCCCTTGAGCTGATAGGAGGCCAAATCAACACACTTCCTATTTGTCACCCCCATGACCTGGGTGATCTTCAAAAAATCCTCGATAAACTCATTTGGATCCTCGTCCACCTTAAAACCTGTGAACTTATGAGGGTTCATCCTCAAGAAATACCTCACCCTAGCTTCCACTGCATTCCCATTCATAGGGTAATGAGCCACTTTCTAGTTATGGACCTATGCAACCATGGCTTGTGCCAGCAGCTGAATCGCTGCCCTAAACTCAGCGTGGGCAGCTCGCTTTGGTGCGCGCTCCTCGAGAATGGGTGAGGCTGGTTGTTTTCCATCACTATTTTCACCCTCTTGACTGTTGCCATTGCCCTTTCTTCGGAAGTTCACTAGGCATGGAGGCATGATTCTTCAAACGTGAATAGCATGAATTAGAAGGATAGAAAGACTTTTCATCGCATGACATAGATCATGAAAGAAGGGAACATTTCCTAAATGTCTAATAGCCTCTTCATCATATGTCTGGCATGCCACACACCCATGAAGAAGACTCTACTTAACGCATCTTCCAAACACCATAGGACATCTCAAACCTATAGCTCGGATACGAAGTTTGTCACGACCCGAATGTATATCCGGATTGTAAACATGGGACAAGGAGCCCTGAGAGACCTAAGTCGACCCATGGCACGAGCATACATCTAATTCGTTCACATAAGTTGAAGACTTAACATAAGGAAACAAAATCATGACATATAAAAGGAGAAAAGACAATAAATGATCCATACATGACGACTGAATACAACTCATAGTCTGAAAAGCCTCTAATCATGAAAGACGGTTTGACGGGACAATACCCAACTAACCCTATAATATTGAAACTGAAAGAGAACAATAGAGTCTGAAAATATGGCCCTCAGAACATGAGGACTGACCAAATAAGCTAATAGCAAACTCTGAAGAGCTATTGGGGAGGATCAGCCTAAGAGTCAGGTCCTGTATCATCAGACGATACAACATAGAAAGTATGCGGGTCAGTATGTGGAATGAACTTAGTATGCAAGGTAAGTAAAACAGACATTTAAAAACATAAAGTTCATAAGAGTAGGACGACATGACCATGAATGCTGAAATCATAAATATACCATACGGTTCAAGGTTTTCAAAATATTCATAACTCATTTTAATTATACACATGAGAGAAAACATTTCATAAACATTACTTGAGCCCGAAGAACGTATTCATGGCATGCATAACTAACGAGGAACAATGGGAGATTCTTATAACCGACATACCCCGTATCAGCACATATGGAGCCCGACCTGCAAACATAGCCGGGAAGTCATTCATACCCTTCCAAGGGTAGAACCATGAAAGGCGTGTTATCACTCATGAAGTCCCCTTAGAGGATAGGGGACAGTCACAAAGGAGGTCCCAAACATAACCTACGGTGGCACGTAGGTTTGAGATTCAGGGTGTAACCTGGGCCCCAAACCTACTAGGTGTTAAATACTACTCCCAAAACATACAAGGTGCTCATAAGGTAACATACATGACATACATGGGCTAGTTAAATCATGAAAATTATAGACATGATTGAGATATGTGAACTAGCCATGAAATAAGGCTCGTGGGTCAGCCAAAGTCATAAATCATGAATCATACTTGACGTGTAGGCATTTCCCAATATCTAAACATACTTGAACTCCTTGAATTTATAAAACATGATCATTAAGATATGGGTGATTAAAAACATGATTCTAGATCAAAAGTTCTCATCGGATTTGTTAAACCATCATAATCGAACTCCTATTGATTTCTCATAATTGGGCACCTTAAGTTAAAACAATGATACACAAGATAAGAATTTAAAACTATGAAAAATTATCCCATTAATCAAAACCCATCAATTTTGACTTGCTAAAACATAATCATATCGCTTTCATGAAGATTCATGCATTGGGATAAAACCCCATACGAGTTAAGTGATAAAATTCATAGATTTGGGAGAAATTGGGCATGAGTGTGTATTAAACCATCCATTGAAGGCCCTATGTACCTGACAAAAGATGATTCTACAAACCCATAGATTTCCCAAGAGAAAATTCATGAAGAACACCTTGAAATCACCTAGATCGCCCTTCTATCACCTTCCCAAACCTTTGCATGCATGAACGAGGACTTAGGCTAGTCTATTCCCTCTTAAACCACCCTTTCTGATGTTAAAACGCCGTTGTATAGGTCCCTAGTACTTAGGAATTACAGAAAATCCTTTACTAAAATTGCAGAATTTTGCTTACTGCCAGTCCCGACGTGGGACTGGACGACTCATGACCAGGGCTAATGACTCATGGCCTTGATTCGTGAGGTACACTACAAAATTTTCACCCTAGGACCCCACGGAGGACACCATGAATCGTGGTGAGTGGTCACGACTCGTGGTCACCATTCACGACCTACACTACCCAACTATCCTTGCCCAGCATCCAGTCTAGGCCATGGTTGACCTCACAAGTCGTGTGGCCTGACCAAGACTCTTGGTAATGCCCGTAGTGACCCCCAGACCAATCCACCTCCCTTGTTGACCACAAGTCACTTTATGACTTGTGGTCACTTTTCACGAGCCACTTCACTGATCATTCTGTGATCTGGTACAAAATTTTAGGTTTTCAATGTTTCAATTCTAGGGTCTAATCCTTGGGTTCCCACGGTATAACATTTAAGAGGAATGCCATTTGGGTTTTGCAATGCACCGGCCACATTCCAGCAATGCATGATGTCTATATTCTCAAATATAGTGGAAGGCACCATTAAAGTATTTATGGATGACTTCTTTATTGTAGGTGACTCATTCGAATCTTGCCTCAACCACTTGGGCAAAGTATTGAAAAGATGTGAAGAAACTAATCTGATCCTAAATTGGGAAAAAAGTCATTTTATGGCCAAGGAAGGAATAGTATTGGGTCATAAAATCTCGGGAAAAGGGATCGAGGTGGAGAAGCAAAAAATTGAGGTTATAGCTGGTTTGCCACCCCCTATTTCCATAAAAGGGGTCAGAAGCTTTCTAGGACATGTAGGATTCTACAGAAGATTTATCAAGGACTTTTCAAAAATTGCACAACCATTATGCAAATTGCTTGAGAAGAGGGTAAAGTTCATGTTTCATGAGGCATGTCTGAGGGCTTTTGAGTGCTTGAAAGAAAAACTCACCACCGCTCCTATCATCATATCTCCAGAGTGGTCTCTTCCATTTGAGGTAATGTGCGATGCTAGCGGGGATGCTCTAGGTGTTTTTTTAGGCTAACGAGGAGAAAAGATTTTTTATCCTATCTACTATGCTAGTAAAACACTCAACACAGCCCAGAAGAATTAAACGGTCACAGAACAGCAGCTATTAGCGGTGGTTTTTGCATTCGAAATATTTTGAGCATACTTGCTTGGAACTGAGGTGATCATTCATACAGACCATGCCTCTTTGAGGTACCTGATGTCCAAAAACGATGCTAAACCCAAATTGATTCGGTGGGTGCTCTTGCTCCAAGAATTTGAGTTTGAGGTAAAGATCAAAAGGGAACAAAAAACCAGGTAGCTGATAATCTATCTAGGATAGAGTATAAAGCTAGGGAAAGAGAGGAAATTGATATTGAGGATTCTTTCCTAGACAAACAGGTGCTATCTGCATCTCACGATTTGATTCCTTGGTTTTCCTACTTTGAATTTTACTTGGCTAGCGATATGATACCAGCAGACCTGTCTCCTCAGCAGAAGAAAAAGTTCTTATTCGATGCCTGAAGATATTACTAGGATGAGCCACACTTAATTTTGTATTTCTTCAAATTGGATCATTCATAGGTGTGTGCCTGAAATAGAGATATTGAGCATTCTGAAGGCCTGTCATTCATCCCTAGTTGGGGGTCATCATAGTGGTATCGGAACTGAACATAAAATCTTACAATGTAGATATTACTGACCCTCTATTCACCAAGATGCATATGATTACTCCAAGTCTTGTGATCAATACCACAGGTAGGGCAGTATTACCTATAAACATGAAGTGCCATTGGCCCCTATCCTGGAAGTTGAGTTGTTTAATATGTGGTGTATAGACTTCATGGACCCATTTGTTAGCTCATATGGGATGAGATACATCTTGGTGGCAGTGGACTATGTCTCCAAATGGGTGGAGGCTATTGCACTACCAAACAATGAAGGCAAAAATGTTACAGCACTTCTGCAGAAGCACATCTTCGCGAGGTTTGGCACTCTCAGAGTTATTATTAGTGATGGTGGATCCCACTTTTTGAACCGCCTCTTTAGAACACTGTTGGAAAAATATGGTGTCAAGCATAAGGTGGCCACACCTTACCATCCAGTCAAGTGGACAAGTGAAAGTTTCAAATAGGGAGATCAACACCATCGTGTCCAAAACAGTGAAAACTAGTCGGACAGATTGGTCTAGGAAGGTTGATGATGCGTTGTGGGATTATCGAACAACTTATAAGACCCACAATAGTTCATCTCTGTACCAACTGATTTATGGAAAATCATGTCATTTACCAAACCAATTAGGGCATAAAGTGCTATGGACCCTGAAAAAGCTAAATATGAACTGGAACGAAGCAGCCAAGCTAAGAATTAATTAACTCAATGAGTTAGATGAGTTCTAAATTAGAGCTTATGAGAGTGCATCCATTCATAAAGAAAGGATAAAGATTTACCATGATAAGAGATTTCAAAAAGGGAGTTTAGCACAGGCGATTTGGTCCTACTGTTCAACTCAAGGCTCAGGTTGCACCCTGAAAAATTGAAATCTGGATGGATGGGACCCTACAGAGTGGTACATGTGTCCCCACACGGTGCAGTGGAAATGGACAATAAAGAAGGAAAAAGGTTCAAAGTGAATGGGCAATGAATAAAGTTGTATATGGGAGATGTGGAGGAATTAAGAGGAATAGAGGTAGTATACCATGATGTTGCCCGAAGAGTCAAAAGAGTCACGCCGTGCCGCAATGTTAAATTAGACGCTGCATGGGAGGCAACCCATGAATGGTGAAATCTGAGTAGCCACAGGTATGTCTCTATTCTTGTAGTTCATGCTTCGGGGACAAAGCATAATTTTTAAAAAGGGGTGGGGGTGTACTTTTATTTTTTAGGTTTTTGGATTTGTTTGAGGGTTTTTCTTGTCGTGTTTCTTTTTCCTTAGGCATGCTATTTAGTAGAACTGGCTTTTTTAGGATTTTATTTTCTTATTTTGTGATATTTGTTTAATTAGAAAGTAGTTTAGGAGTACTCAGCCAATGAAAGTGCACTTGTTTTGAATTTCTTAAAAAAATTGACCCTGTTTAAAAATTTTTTTTATGCATTAGCTGTGTACTTGTGACAACATGCATGATTTCGGTGGATCTTTTGATGTCATTTAGTGTATTAGCATGAATAGTCTTGTTAAGCCATGTATAAACTAGACAGGTAAAGTGAATATAAGTCATGTGCCATGAGTGAGTAAGGTTTGATACTTAGTCCTGTACTATGTTGAAGATTTAGAACTTTCCAAGTTGGTCTTTGCATAGGTCAAGGATGGTTGATTATTATATGATCACAGGCCATTTTTGTTGAGCCCACTTTTAGCCTAAATGACCCTACCAAAAGAATATGATTCCCTTGATCCCAATTTTGAGCCTTTAATAAACCATTTTTATTTTATTAATGGTGAACCGTACCCATTTTTTTATAATGAACCTGTTTTGTCTTGGTCCTTCCTTGGACATTATAGGCAAAATGCCTAAGTTGAGGGTGGCTAGAGTAGGGGTTCATAAATAGTGGGAAAGAGGAAAAGGGAGAGAAAACAGAAAAGGTGAAAAATGAGTTGTGCTATGACAAATAAAGAAAAAGAGAGATGGAAAAGTTGAAAACTTTGAAAAAGAAAATTCAAAAGGAAAAATAATACTTGAAAAGGTTTAAAACACACCACACTTATACAAATGCATACAAAAGAGGTGAAAAAAGAGGAAATGGAAGGAAAAGCAAAAAAAAGGGTGAAGTAGGTGATCGGTGAAGCCAATGTATGTAGTGTCTTGGAAGGGTTAGTCACTTAAAAATATCCTATATTTATCATGTCCAGCCCTAAAGCTTACATTACAAGCCGCATCAAGTCCTATAGTGATCCTTATCTTACCATCTAACAGACCGAAGCAAAGAAAATAAGGGCAGGCCTATGGTATGTGATACATAGTACTTGAAACTTCTTTGTGAGAGTGAGAGTCTCTTGTTCAGTCCCATGCCATATCTGTTACTATATTTGTGAGAGGGGACTTCATTTGTTGTGAGGGTACATGGTTTATGTTTTATTTTACTAGTGGTCTGTGTGAAAAGCATTGATGATGACTTGATTGCCTGTTAATAGCTAGCTGACAATTCTTGATCCCTGCTTATCATGTTTTGTGGTTGTTTGTAGTACATTACCTGATGTTGGTTCATGGAAGAAGGGTCAAAAGTCGTTGGATTTATAGTGCAAATTTTTGTTTGGTACTGACTGTAGTATCCTAGGTTTATTTTCTAGTTGAGCGCCGTGTTTAGTTTTTTTTTCTGTTCTTTTCCTGAGGACATGCAAAATTCTTAAGTTGAGGGTGTTGATGTGTTGTGAGTTTACCACACTTTCGATGCTCAAAACTAAGAAAATAGCTTGAACTTAGGTGTGTTTATATGGATATAATGCACTTTTTCTTTGATTACAGGACAAATAAGTATTGGAGCAAGAATGTGCAAAAGAAGCTTGAAAGTGCAGAAAATGAGCTTAAGTCACAGTCTCAGTATGAGCCGTATGTTGATGGTAAGAGTCGTATTGAGAACCGTGAAAAGTTTCATATGGTTGGATTGTGAAGAATGCAATCTACGACTCTTAGTTCGAGCCATATGACACCGGTACGAGCCGTAACTTGGAGTCGTGGAAATATTCAGAAGAATTGCACAAAGGGAGACTCCTGATAGGATAGAACTATGAACCATGGAAAGAAGGTACGAATCATAATAGGAGTTGTGGTGAGCTTCAGAGAATTTTCAATGCTAACTAGAACTTGAGACAGTACAAGTCGTGGCTGGAATGTACGAGTCGTACCATAACACTCGTGAATAAATTCAGAAAAAGTCAGAGTTCTCAGAGCTAGATCACGGAAGCAACTCACAACTCGTAGAATGCATGTATGAGTCGTACCAAGACCTAATACTTAGCCAAATTTCAGCAACCCAAGGACTTATGGACAGTAGGTACGACCTGTAGAAACCTGCTACGGGTCGTAGGATCAGTTGTGGCTTAGGCAGCGCCAGTTATGGAAATTCACCCTATTAGCTTAGGAAAAGGATTCTTATGCCTATATAAATACTTTTTATGTTTTATTTTAAAACAATTACAGTAGGGAACATTAGAGAGAAGGGAGATAGGTGTGAAAACAATAGCGATTGAAGGGCAAACATGGAATAAGTAGATTGACTTGTGATCAACCTTTTCTTGAATTCTTTCTTGATCTTTATCAATTGTTCTTGAGGTTTTTCTGATATAATCAAAGAATCTTTTCTCTAATCTACAATTGTAAGTATTGAAATATGTGTTTAATGATGAATGCATATCACAACCTTGCAACTATGAGAGGCTAAAACCTCCATAGCTAGGGTTCTGATAACCATGATGGATTAACAAGCTAGGGATACACAAAAGTGATTCAAAACCAATGCAAAATGATTGTACTGTATTCTCTTCATTCTTAAACATTTCTTAACAGTGTACAACATTAGGACTTGCCCAATTCTTTACTTTCTTGAGCCTAGAGAGGTAGAGATTAGGAAAAGAGAATTACAACAAAGTGTTGATCTTGATGATAATTGTATTAACTTGAGCTGTGGTCGAAGGACAGTTATATTTGGAACATATTGATAACAGATAGTTTGAAACTGCTCATGAGACCTGATCCGGTGATTGAGTATAGTCATCATTAGGGACGAACCAGTCGTTTGGATAAACCCTAGTTATCAGTTCTACAAGTAAGCATTGGTATTGATCATGTGTGTATACTCGAAGCAGTTATGAACCCATGGGGAACACAAACCCTAGTCATTCTTCAATCTTGATTTACATCATAATTTTAATTTTTCTTTTAATTACTTGAGTTATTTTGGTTAGTTTCTGTGTTTATTCATCTGGGGGGAACATGAAGCATGAAATTGTAGTAAGACTGTGTTGTGTTTGTGTTTGTGTGGTTGAATGTGAAATTGAGTTTCTGTTGTGGAGGTAATGATTTGTTGTGGAATTATTGTTGTGGAATTATTTGTGCAGGTGATGTGATGAAAATTTTTAAAATATATTTGCTTTTCCTATTTTTAATTTTTCGTTTTGGGTTTCTCAGTTTTTGTTTTTGGTGCTTTTTCCGAGAATAGTCCCTTTGAATCGAAGTAATATATAGAGAATGTTCCCTATGATGGATGGGTGATGACCGTCTTAAGGGAAATTTAGTCAGTAGGGTTTGATTTTTTGAACCCGTAGCTAATTAATCGTTTGATATTCTTGTTATGTGTTGTACATGATTGTAAGATGCAGGTATGGTTAGTGTTGAAGCATGCAAGTATTCTATATAGGTTTGAGACACCTAGGCTCTTGAATTTGACTCGATGTGATTAAAGCTTAATTTTTGAATTCTTGTGATTAGCTGAGTTAAGAGTCTGTTGAAAATGTCTTGAATTGAGCATGTGCAGTGAGTGTAAGTTATTCGAATATTCCGTGCCATTGCGGAGGTCTACAATTTGCCTGGTGTGTATATAAAATGAAATGAAGGATGTAGAGTGTAGGAGATGATTTAGGCATTTCTTTGAATAAGCCAAATATCTAATCATTGCCTTACCTACCTTGAATGTTGAATCCTAGTGAGCCCCATTGAGCCTTAAGCCTATTTTTTTTTGATAGCTACAACATAAGTCAAATCCTTTTTCTTTCATTAGCCTTGTATTTGATCAAAACTCCTAAGCGCTTAAGTGAAAATTCAAAAGAGTGAAGGAGTGAGAATCGAGAAAAAGAATGAAAAATAGCAGTTGTGGAAGTTAAGAAATAAATTAGAGGTGCACTTGTTTGAAAATTCTTGAATATTAGTAGGGAGTAAGAAAATAAATGAATGAAAATTTGCTTAAGTACTCCTTACCAATAAGATAAGTGTGCCTAAGGAAATGGGAACAAGAAGAGGATAAGCGAAAAGGAGGGTAAAGTGAGAGAAGAGATATTCCTAATAAAGGTGTGATGTTTTAAAAGCGCTTGGAGAAGAATGTTTTGATTATTGAAGAATACCTATCTATCCTTAGCTTACATTACAACCTAAAAAGTCCTACTTGATCTTACATTCAAACATCCTTAAATTAGTGGAGTACAACACTAAGTGCAAGCTTATGGTTCACCACGTGATGCATGCGAATTTTTTGAGAGAGCGAGCGTAATTCTATTCATATACCCATACATATTGTTATTTGGAAATTCGTGAGTAAAAATGAGTAACTCTCTTGTTGTGAGGGCACATGTTTAATGAGGGATAACGTTCATGTCGGATTTCTTGATCAGTCGATTGGCATGAGTTTGCTGAGATTGAGAGTAAAATCTTGAGGCTAGGAAGTCTTAACATAGTTAAATTTGATTTTAGTGGTTAAATCTTGCATGCACTAAGTTTTACTTGCTATCTTAAACAGTCATTGTAGTCGTAGCTCGAATTGTCTTGCTAAATTAGCTATATGTGAGTCTTCATTTTCATGAGATGTAAAAGGGTTGTTCGAGGACGAACAAGGCTTTAAGTGTGGGGTAGGTGATCTTGGGAAGAATTGCATGCCCAAGTGGTACTTTATTACTTAGTTTTGTCTTGTTTATCTACTTATATGTATACATTCTCATGTGATTTTATGTAAATATGGATATATACTAACCAACATGATTAGTTCTTGTTTTTGAAGTTTTACAATGAATTTGGGGAACTAATCTACTAGTTGGTGAAGTGAAGGAATGGACTCAGAAGTAAAACGCGGAAGTCGACATGAAAATATGTAACAACTGGCCCTGCGCGACAGGGGCCGTGTCACGCTGCCATCGCGGTAGCATTCTGCCGAGATTGAAGATTTTGAGCAAATTCCAGTGAAGGTGCGCGAAAGGTCTGTGGCACGGAGCCTAGGCTCCGTGATGGCCTCTGTGCCACGTTGGGAAGAAGTTTCTGTGCACCCAAATTCTAGTGAGGGTCCGCGACCACGGCTTGAGCTCTGCGATGGCCTCCGTGCCACGTTGCTAGTTTATTCCTAGAAATTACTCACTTGTATAAATAGCACACTTAGGTTTTTATGTTGAAGGAAGACATTTTTATGCACGAACGTGAGAGGAGGAAATTTAGCTGAAGAAAATCCTAGTGTTATTTCTCTTCTCTTTTCTTCCAAATTTCAATTGTTTGTATGCTTAATACTTGTTTGAAGATGATTAATCAACAAATGAGTGGCTAAATTACCTCCATCTGAGGTTGACGCAAATTGCAAAAGTGTGTAATGCATTATTAATTCAGCTTAATTCTCTTCTCTTAAGAAAGGTTATTCTGTTATTCTTTCTTTTCATTGTGTTAATGTTTGGCCATCAGTAACGAACAACTTAGAATCCTAATTTTGTTTTTGAAAGGAAAATCTTTAGGATAGATGTGGAGTAGGAGAATATGTTCTTATCTTTGATGTGGATTAAAGGTAAGATTCGCGTGCAGGATAGAAATATACTTGTAACGTCATATTCGGTTACATAGGGAAACTATTGTGATTCATTAGAATATGAGCTCTTGCTTCATAGAAATGTGTTGTGTAAGGCTCGTCATTCTAAAGTTGGCTAGAGGTTAGAAAAACCCGAGCCATGGGTCCGTCATCCCTGATCATCAATATAAGAGTACGCATACCTGCATGTTTTGCCTTAACCTTAGATAACTCGTGCTATTTCTTAACTCACATTTTTTTATTTCAACTAGCGTGACATTAACTATTAATTTTTAACAAATTCTCATTCAGTGTTCTCCATATACTTGTATAAAGACATTGTGACTACTTAAGTAAGAAATTTATTGCCACGCTACAGTCCTTGTCGGTTCGACATCCGGTTTGAAAAAAAAAGCCACTATATTACTTGTACAACCATGTGCACTTGCGTGCATTGGAGCGCAACAGGTTCACCGAGGTAGAAAAAGTTAAGGGAAAATAAAGAAAGAAAAAATAAATGTTTGTATGACAAGAAGAGAAAATAAAATAGGGGTGCCCACAAAAGAAGTCATCTACTTGCTGCTAGAGCGTTCATAAAAGATTTTAATGATTGACTATGTTTGTTGAGCTTATAAGTAGACACTAGCAATCAAGTAGTAAAAACGGGCATGAGAAAAGGAAGGGAATTAGTGAAAGAAAAGGTGAGCAGTGAGACAAAGTGGTGGACAATAAAGATGAAAAAATGTCATAAAGTGCTTAGGACTGGTAGCCACTACTAAAGAAAAATCATTCCTACTCGTCCCTTAGATGACATTACAACTAGAAAAAGTCCTTATGATCTTACTTTTGTTGAAGCCACTAAGTAGTCCAAATGTACATGAGGGGCAACCTTATGGCATGTGTCATGTGTATGATACCTTGTTTCTGAGAATGAGCTGCTTATTATGTTGCAAGATCTGATCGATAACATGAGAAAAGGAACATCACTAAATAAGAAAGGTCATAAGATTATCAAAGTAAGTGTATTATGTGTTGCATTTTTCGTACTTAATCATGTTGGCCCTGTTCTGAAAAGATGAGTTAGTTATAGAGGCTATGTAGTCATGAATGTGAAAACCTTTGTGTCTGCTTGATATGAGTTTCTATGAATTGATGAACCACTGAAGCATGTGCTCTATGCTAGCTTCTTGAGTGAGGAAAGGGGTAATAAATGGTGAGAAAATATGTTCATGCATGTAAGTAAAGATTGTTCGATGACGAACAATGGCTTAAGTGTGGAATGGTAATGTTGGACATATTCTTGTGCCCATTTACCATATATTTACCCGTATTTTAGCTTGTTTTGAGATCATAATCCTAATGAATGCATAAATTCATGTTTACGTGTGTCTTCTGAGGCAACAAGTATTTTTAGATGTTTTGAGCAAGAAATCAAGGAAAAAGGACTCAAAAATGACCCAAGGTGAAGAACAGTTCACAAAAATTGGTCTACTGTCTTAATTGGCGTTCCGCGCAAGACCCCAAACTTTAGAGAAAATTATCCTTAGTTTGGTTCAATTGGTGGTGTGGCGCACCAGCTCCTCAACTCTAGGAGAAAATTTGATCAACACCTTGGTGAAATTAGTGGAGTAGTGCACCAGGTTCAAGACTCCAGAAAATTTGACTGACACCTTGGTGCATTGGCTAGCGTGGCGTGCCAGAGGCAAAACTTAAGAGGAAATGCAAGTCACAGTATGGTGTGTTGGATGGAATAGCGTGGTAGGGACTATCCAGGATGAATTTTCAAGTTTAAAAGTTGTCCTTTTCAAGGGCAAAAGAGGCATTTGAGACCTTTCTTATAAATATAACATCTAAGGGGTCTTCAGTCAGAAAGATTGATATTGTATGTAGTTCTTTGGAGGAAGAGAAAAAGTTCATTTTCTATTTTTCTTCTTTACTTTACTTCGTTAATTCAAATGATGAATGCTTTAGTTTCGCTTGAACATGAGTGGCTAAACTCTTGTTCTAGGATTTTGGCAATAGCTGATGGTTGAAATTTAAATGTTTGCTTATGCTAGTTCTTAATTCTTTAGTTAAGGTTGTTTATGCTTTCTTGTTTTCATTTCTTATTCATTAGAATGATCACCTCATGAATATATCTGTTGGCTTTTGGTTGAACTTGGGAGAGAGAGCCAAAAGGGTTAAAAGAAAGAATAGAACATGTTTCAATGACTCTTGTCCGATGGGTTTAAGATAGATTTGATTATCGAGGATAGGAATATACCCTTCAACCCTGTTTAGTTGAATACAAGTAGCCACAACCATCATCTTATGTTTCTCCCATGACATAGGGATATAGGCATTAGGTTTCATGAGATAGTTCTGGATGTTCGGGAGAATGGCAAGAAATGGGATAGTAACTGGCAACTAGCAACCTTATGAAGAATTAGTCTAGCATATTCAATCCTAAAACTCAACCTGAAAGCAACAGTGCCAATACCCTAGATTCTCATCATCTTTTAAATTACAATATTTATGAAAAAGCATTCAATTCATTAGTTAGTTTACTTTTCAAGTTTCAGTAGTATAATCTCCAAACCATTCCTTATTTTTATTTGTGTTTATTAGAATAGTGAAATACAATGTTAACCTTAAGAAATTAATTTGATAAGTCTCTGAGAGATCAATATTGGAAATTCACTGTCCTATATTACTTTACAACCACATGAGCTTACGTGCACTTGGGAGACATCAACATCTAATGGCCAGAGAAGTTCAGACCCTAGCCAACAATCTGGTGAGACTTACGCTGGCAGAGTCATGTGGGATATTAGCCAGTGTGGGAGGTAGATCATTTTTGTTAGAGGAAGTTAAATCTAGGAAGTTTGAGGATGAAAGGTTGACTATGATTCATGACTAGGTCCTGCAAGGGGAGGCGAAGGAGGTGACAATAGATCATAAAGGGGTTCTGAGGATAAGAAGGTGTATATGTGTTCCGTGGGTTGCTGAGATGATCAAGACTATCTTGTCAAAAGCTCACAATTCAAGGTACTCTATACATCCCGAAGTCACCAAGATGTATCGTGACCTGAAGTGCCACTATTGGTAGAATAGAATGAAGAGGGACATTATTGAGAATATTGTCCAATGGATAAACTATCAGCAGGTGAAATATGAGCATAAAAAACCTAGAGGAGTAATCTAGAGAATGCCCATTCCAGAGTGGAAGTGGGAGCAAATAACAATATATTTCGTGGTTGGCCTTCCAAAGACATTGGGGAAGTTTGACTCCAATTGGGTAATTATTGATAGAATGAATAAATCGGCCCATTTCTTTCTTGTTCAGGTGAGTTACAATGCATAGAGACTAGCCATACTGTATGTGAAGGAGGTGATCTGGTTGCATGAGGTGCCAGTATCGATCATTTTAGACCAAGGTACGCAGTTCACTTCCTATTTTTGGAGGACCTTGCAAGCTGAACTAGATACTAGGTTAGATTTGAGCACGACCTTTCACCCGTAGATGGATGGATAGTCGGAGAGGAAGATCCAGGTGTTAGAGGACATGCTTCGGGCTTGTGTAATTGTTTTCGGGGCTTATTGGGATATGTTCTTACCCTTGGCTGAGTTTGCATACAATAACAATTATCACTCAAGAATTAGCATGACACTATTTGAGGCTGTATAAGGGAGGAAAAGTAGATCCCCTATCGGCTGGTTCGACGCATTCGAAGTGAGACCATGGGGCACTGATTTGTTAAAGGAGTCCTTGGAGAAAGTCAGAGTGATTCATAAAAGACTGGTGCCCACTCAAAGCATGTTGAAGTAGTATGCAGATAGAAAGGTAAGGGATATGGAATTCATGGTTGGAGAACAAGTTTTGCTCAAGGTTTCTCCAATGAAGGGACTAATGCAATTTGAAAAATAGATCAAGAATAGCCCAAGGTATATTGGGCCATTCGAAATTCTTTGGTGGGTGGGAGAATTAGCTTATGAATAAGCTCTACCGCTAGGTTTGTTCAAAGTACATCCGATCGTTCATGTCTCCATGCTGAAGAAATACCACAGGGATGGATCTTATATTATTAGATGGGATTCAGTGCTTCTTGATGAGAACCTATATTATAAGGAAGAGCCTGCAACTATACTAGACAGGTAGGTCGGCAAGTTAAGGTTGAAGGAGATCGTGACAGTGAAGATCAAGTTGAAGAACCACTCGATAGAGGAGGCCACTTAGGAGACTGAAGCAGATATGCAAGTCAAATACCCCCAGTTGTGGAATTAGGTATTTTCCTTTCCTTTCTTCCTCAGTCGTTTAGAGATGAATTGTATTTTAATTGGTATCTGATGTAATGATACATCCATCATTACAGGAAAGAAAGTCTAGAATACCCTATTTTGACTAAGTGCATAGCGGAAAATGTTAGGTAAGAGATAATTGAACCTGGGGTTGAGTAATTGAACATGTGCAGTGAAATGTGGGCTCTGGTTAATGGGGACCACTACAGCGGTGGGA
This sequence comes from Datura wrightii, assembly GCA_035772735.1. Classification (NCBI taxonomy): domain Eukaryota; kingdom Viridiplantae; phylum Streptophyta; class Magnoliopsida; order Solanales; family Solanaceae; genus Datura; species Datura wrightii. Next base: position 163,154,828 of record JASDFA010000018.1, on the reverse strand, counting down.
ATTCTGCTATAGCAAGACCATCATGATGGTCGAGGTCCACCATAGCAAGGTAGGAAAGATAACCGTCACGTCTGGCATGGCGTGGCTCTAGCTGCTATAGCGGGTCCGCTGCAGTGGACGACAGAAGACAAATTGAGGGTTTACCTCAGAATTTCTGGGTTTTCATCCCATTACTCTAAGGTACGAACTCTGAGACTAGAAGGGCGATTTCATAAGGTAAACTAATTTCTCCTTCCGAAGGTAATATTCCTAACTAACTTTCTTTCCATTTGATTCCCTAACACCCTAAAAGCACAAGGCTAGCCTCTAATGGTGGAATCCTAGCTAAGAACCTTAGGAATGTGAAAATTAGGGTCAAGGTTAGAAGAAGGACTAATTAATGATACCTAGTCTTAAATGTGGGGAATGATCACTTCTTGGGGGAATGTAAAAGTAAGTATGTTGATTTTGGGGTAGTTCGAGAGCCGGGTAATGACAAAATTGAGACTTCTGCCATTGTTAACATCCTAATAAAGGGTTTAGGAGTAGAAACTCCATGGAATAGGTAGAAATTTCTTATGTAGGGGATAGAACTCGATGAATTGACTCTTGAGATATTGTCTTGATCATAATTTAGGGGAGAATGGGGTAGAATCGAAATTCTAGGCCGAATGAAGTGTTAGATGATTGAATATGGATTCTTTTCTTGTACTTAGATTTTGAATGTTCGTATGCGTTATGGAAAGGCAAGGCTCTTGCGAAGTAGGTGAATTCTTTATCCCGGCAATCGAGGTAGTTTATGGTTTTATAAGGAGTTAGACCCTATATAATGGTTTGTATGTGAGGAATGCTAACGTGCTTGGTTGGTCCTCGGACACTAATTGTTGTTAACATTACCCATGTTAAATTTAATTTGGAGTAAAATTTGACATGATGTTGTTACCTGTACATTGTGTGCATGATATGGTCGTTATGAAGTTTATGTCTTTGTGTATTGCCACTTGAGTTGACGAAGTGATAGCTTGAGAAAGGGTAACTAGTGAGAGTGAAATAAATGGGTGATAAAGTCCCACAAGTGGTAGGAGTACACCGACAGGTATAATACGATGAGTTGATATGGCTAGGTATATAGGTGAGAGTACACCGACAGGTATGATTTGATGAGTTAAATATGGATGGGTATACATTACAAGGATTTCTAGAGTCCCCTGCAGATAATAATTGAAAGGGCAGAACTAAGACACCCTGTCACGTTTGTACGGTGATATTCCACGTAAGTGTGTAGGAAGATGTGATGGAGGTGTATGCTCGGCACATGATCAATGGCATGTTATTAAAGGAAAGCTGAGGAGTGAGGGTTGGGTTTTAAGATAGGAGAACTGTGTTAGACTTTGATGCTTGAATAAGTAGTTACTTGTGACTTCAATATTGATGTATCTGTTATGAACAGTCGTATCTTTGCAAAATTATACATTAATCCGTGGAGAGTCAATGAATTAAGTTTTGAGAATTAATGTGTGCATTTAAAGTGATAAGTTGATGAGTTGATTGTAATGTTTTAACAATACATATTTTCATTTGGAGCTGATGGATTGGATAAGAAAAATTGCTAAGTATGGAGATTAAGATTGACAGCTTGGTCGAGCTACTGCCTCGCAATACCGTTGCAGCAAGACCGCCGTTATGGCCATATTCCCGCTGCAGTGGGGCTCAGCTGATGATGCCTACCTGTATAATGTGACGTACTTATGCTTTTCCCACACTTCTTTTTTGAGTGCAGACAGCAGTCCAGGAAGTTCCTCTTGACCCCATTTGTACTAGAAGTTGCGAGGCACCCGAGGGTGAGATGATTCTCTGAGTTGATGCAGTTTCCTTCTGAAGAAATGTCTTTTGTTTGGATATGGATTTAGTTATCTCTTGTTATTCCTCTTATATTTGACTAAGTAGATAACCTCGATGCGATAACTTTCAGTTCTTGGGATATTTTTGTAATATGTTGCTAGTAATTCTTTCATTTTTATGTTACTTCCACCTTTTATTTTATGAGCGCTTATTAAATGGATTTAATGTAGCAAATATATGAGCCATTTTGGGAATCGTATGGATACTAGTCACGCACACTTGGGTCATGACATATAGTGCTATAATCACACACTCCTTAGCACAAAAAAGGAGGATCTTGGGGCTTTTACTACTCCATATACTGTGGGGTCCTTTAATTTTAAAAAGGCACTGTGTGACTTAGGTGCGAGCATATATTTTATGTCGCTCATAATTTTTAAGAAGATGGGCTTGGGAGTACCCAAACGGACAATGATGCAGCTCCTCATGGCCGACGCAAAGTAAGACACCTGTAAGCATATTAATTGATGTCCTTGTGAAGGTCGATGACTTTATCTTTTTAGCGGACATTTTTATTCTGGATTGTAATGTCGACTTTAATGTCCTCATCATTCTGGGGCGTCCATTCGTAGACACCAGAAGGGCACTAGTTGATATGGAATGCGTGAGCTTAAGTTCTAGCTGAATAATGAGGAGGTCGTGTTCAAAGTTTGTAGATATTCAAAATAATCGATTGATTTAAGGGTCTATCTGTGATCACTACGACAGAAGAGGAGTGCCATTGTTCGGGCTTCTGTGGTAACTACACGCAAGTGCACGTGGTCGAACAAATAGTAAAGTGGCTTAAGTAAATCCAAGTATCAAACCCACAGGGACTAAGCTATAGTAATAATTAACTTAAGTGTTAATGAACTATATCTTTAAGAATGCAGAGAACCAAACAACTAATATTTTGAGAATTTGAGTTACTAATTCATAAGAATCTAAGGCAAAATTATAAAGTGAGTTTGAACAATAGTAATGAGCAAGTTGAGGTTAAAACGAACATGCAGGGAATTAATTTATCAATACAATTCAGTTAATCTTTCCTTCGGTTGCTAGTCAAGAATTATTGCCTATGGATCAGAAATTTCGAATCCTATCCAACTTAAGAATCATGAGTCTTAATCTACATTTCTGTGATAAAAGAATTTCATGTTCTAGCCATACATTCCCAATTCCTTAATTGTCTAATAAGACTATCAGATATATTTCTATTCTGAATGTAAATCAATTCTCAATTCTCCAAACTAAGAAGAGATCATATCCTACCAATTCACATCTTTCCAATTTCTTTTCTTTCAAAATCAAAATTGAATTTTTTAGATATACATTAATATTGGCCAAACATTAATGCAGTAAGAACAAGAATTGATAGAACAACCATTGAAGAAAAGATGAAAACTTAAATGATTAACAATTACATTCCACTACAATTGTTCTTAACCTCAGCAACAAGTGAATCTAGCCACTCATTTGTGGATTTAACATCATCAAATAAGTGTAATTCATACAAACAATTGAGATAAAAGAGAAAGAGATAGAGAAGAACCCTAGAATTTTCATCCCCTCAACTGCCTGTAACCCACATTCTTGCTCAACCAAGTCAGAATGTTTAAAATAAAACCTAAGTGTGCTATTTATACTATTGAGAATTTTTCCCAGAATAACAAGCAATGTGGAACGGAGTGTATCGCGGAGCACTCCCTCTGTGCCACGGAGGTATCGCGGACCTTCACTGGAAGTCGGCCCCCAGGCAATTTAACCTCAACGTGCCACGGCCTGCATCGCGGAGCCTGGCCAACGTGACATGGTGCTATCGTGCACCTTCACTGGAAATTGCCAAATTTATTTCCTCTGAGGCAGAGTGCCTCCACGATGGCAACGTAACACGGCTCCATCGCGGAGCACTTGTTTTTGCTGATCTTCCATGTCCTTTTTCACTCCTTGTTTCCAAGTCCATTCCCGATTTACCAACATGTATCTTAGCCTCCCAAAATTCCATTTTACCTACAAACTAGCACTAATCATGTTGGTTAGTATAAATTCACATTTAACTACAAATCACATGAGAATGTACACAATAATGATATACAAACAAGTCGAAATGAAGCTTTTGAGTATCACTTGGGCATGAAATTCTGCCCAAGATCACTTACCCCACACTTAAACTCTTGTTCGTCCTCGAACAACATTCTCACATCTCATGCAATTGACACTCACGCATAGCTACTTTGACTCAACAATTCAAGCTACGGCTATACCGGTTATTTAATATAGCAAATCATCAAGAAAACATGCATAGTCTCATCAACACAACGAAGTACATCACATTAACACCTCCTAAGCTCAAGAATCAATTCTCGATCTTGGAAAACTCATGCAAATCAACTGATCAAGACATCCGACACGAAATTAATCTTTAGTCAAGCATGTGCCCTCACACAACAAGAAAATTACCCCCTTTGCTATCATATGATTTCCAAAGCACTACATGTCGGGGTATATGAATACAATTTCTCTCTCCCCCAAGGAATTCACATGCATCATGTCATGAACCATAGGCTTGCCTCTAGTGTATTACTCCACTAATATAAGGACGAGTGATGTAAGATCACGTAGGACTTAATGGGTTGTAATGTAAGCTAAGGAACTAGCAAATACTGGGCTAACCAATAATAGCAACTAGCTTCCTTAAGCGCTTTTCAATACATCCCACCATCATTACGGTCATTTTTTTTCTTCCTTCATCCTCCCATTCTTGAAGAATTTTTTCTTTGTTCTTGTTCCCATTCACACTCAACTTACTAGCAAAGATTAGTTATACATCTTTAGTTTATTTAATTTCAGCATGTGCACCTTTGACCTTTTCTTTTACTTTCACCACTTCCGCTTTTCTTTCCTTTTCACAATTCTCACTCCTTTACTTTGTGGGAAAATTATTGTTCTTGAGCGCTCAAGAGTTTTGGATTAAATTCACGGCTAATGGAAAGAAGGGATTAAGCTCGGTTTTTACCTCTTCAAAGAAAGAAAAGAATATGATAATGGAGAAACTTTCGGTTTAATCAAAGAAATGCCTACATCCTTTCCTACAATACACATCCTTCATTTCGTTTCGTACACACACCAGGCATCGTTCTAGACACTTCACAATAGCATGGAATAATCGAACCCTCACCTCACACATAATGCACATGCTCAACTAAAGACATATTCATAGACTCTTCAATCAACTAATTACAAGAATTAACATTAAGCCTCGATCACACTGAATCGAACTCTATGGCCCAGGTATCTCAACATGTTTACACATTTGCATGGTTTCACACGAATTACCTTTGCAACTTAATATCATATACAACACGTAGCAAGAATTCCGAACCATGAAGGAGCGACATGTTTATGACACTAACAAAAGAAAGAACAAAAGAAAAAAAACTACTCTTATCGACTACATTTCCCTTAAGACGATCGTCATCCATCCATCATAGGGAATAGTCACTATCTACGACTTCGGTTCAATGGGACTATTTCGGTAAAAGCACCGAAACAAAGGTTGAGAAACCCAACATAAAAGAAATTTAACAAAAAATTTTAAAAATTTTGATAATTTCGATAGAAAACAAAAATATTTACACAACAACCATTCAACAATAGCTCAACACAACACACAACAACTTAACATTCATTACAATACCAACTTAATTACAGACACACCACACAAAGTCATAGGGTCACATTTTTCACAAGCACAACAACACAACACATAAACATAAACAAAAACAACAATGAAATAGTTGGCACCTAACTACTCCCACCCCACACTTAAACCGAACACTGTCCCCAGTGTTCATAAAATTCAACATATCACAAAGGTGGGTGGTGAAACTCCCTGATCAATCGAAGTATTCAACTTCTTCATCAGGTGTCGTTGCCTCTCTCCCATATCAGAATCGCCCCCGCTGTCCTCATCTGACTCAACATCTGAGTCCTCCCGTCATGTCTCCTCATCGGTGGGGACGTCATCATCTACAGGCTCCACAAATGCAGGCCCCACTCTGCATAGATCTCCGGCATTCTCGCCGAATGGATAATCCAGCTCGAGCTGCCATAGCTCATCCTCCATTATAGGCCTCCCGCCAATGTGCAGCTGTAACATCTGCATCCCGTACATGCAGGCCATATACTGATCATCCCGAGCATGTAGCTCGGCTAGTGTGAGCACCGGCCCATGAGAAGTGTCAGGTGCCTTGGTTTTGGTAACATCCAAGGCACGCCTGTCAATCGTGGCCCCTTAGGAACATGGTAAGCAAACCACCGAACCCATATCTGTGCCCCTGATGTAGTCGGGCTCTCTTTATCACGGAGATGATCACCGCCCCAATATTTATTTCAAGCCCCTTCATCAGGGCATACACCAAGCAGACTCGGTCCTGGGTGACATCTGTCATGTGCACCCCTGGGATCAAGCATGAGCATACAATTTTAAGCCAGATCTTTGCTTCCCTGTTCATCTACGAGTAGGGCAGTGTCTGATGGTAGCCCCTCTCCTTGTGCCTGCTCCACCTTACTGTCGAACGGGCTCCGCATAGAGTGTGTCTGATGTCCGCATAAGGTGGAGTGATGTTCAGCTACCGAAGGACATGGGCGTCTGCGTCCCGTGCCCCCAAGATGGCATTTAGGTGATGGGGCTCAAAAGTAACAACCTGCCCCCTGATCTTGACTGTGTGACTGCGGAGGGTCGGGTTCCAGTTGGCATAGAACTCTCGAATGAGATGGAGATTGCACTCCTTGGGCTCTTCAAAGATGAAGTTCAGCCCAGCGGTGTCAATCCGGTGTACAATCCGCGGGAATTCCTGTGCCAGCGATTCCCTTGATATATGCTCTTTCGGGAAGTATTTGGTTTCTTTGTGTTTTGCATACCATTTGTTCCCTTCATTAGTCACCCATCGGGTTCCGTATTATCGGCATTGGCCTCTCGGAACCGTTGGTGCTGCTGGAACTGTTGTTCCCAATCTTATTCTTTTTCTACCGGCGCCCGATGTGGATGCGCCGTTTCCCTTGTCTTGCCTGCCTAACATTGTTCCTGTACAATCGAACATACAATCCCAATGTTATTCAAGTCACAATTAGCTTCAACTAGGGTTGGGTTTAATTAGGTCACCCCACACTTAGTCTTTAGCCACAATCAAAACAATTTCGACAAGATATTCATGATTTTTCTCATTCTTAACATTCACCCGGCTTATTGCATTCATATAAATCGATGGAACAATTATTATGTACTACTCAGACTTTGTACAATGAATAAAATTATCGCTAACAATTCACTTCCACCATCATAGCACTTAGCCAAATTTTTGTTCTCAACACCCTATGCAATTCACCAATTTCATTCTCCCGAAAACCCCTTATCTACGTAGCATATTCAATATTAATCACAACATAATTCAATTCACCCAACATGCACAACCCAATTTTGTGCAACATTTCAAACAATTTTAGTCTTCTTCATATTCAAATTCCAACCCTAGCTAGCAATTTCGCAAAAATTCAATAACACATGCATTCATCGAGTTCATATACTCACAACAATACTATGAACATCAATCAATCATAACTTGAATGAATTCAAGCTTAATTTTCACTTAGGGCAAGTTTTGATCATTACACATGTTCAAGAATCGAAAATTCAAGCAAAAATGAGGTGAAGTTCAAGAACATACATTTAATCCGATGAAATTGAAGAAAACTTGAAGAAAACTTGTGCCTAGGTCCGTGTCACGTTGGGGAGAAGGGAATTTGGGGTTTTGGTCGCGGAGGGAATGGAAAATAAGGAAGAAATGGGGGAAAATCAGGGTTTTAAAAGTGTTTTTCACGCGGGTTACCTGGCGACCCAGTGTGACCCGACGCGAAAAGACACTCAACGTGTCACGGAGGGTAACGCAGAGCACCCCCTCCGTGACACGGATCCATCGCGCCCCTGTTCTGGAATTTTTGTTTTTTAAAAAAAAATTGGAATAGGCTGCAACGTGTCACTGAGGGTAACGCGGAGCACCTCCTCCGTGACACGGAGCCAACGCGTAGGCTCACTGTAATGCCAATTTTTATTCAACTCACCTTGATTTTTTTTCTTTGCTTCTTTGCATTTTCGCCCTCCGTTCCACCTGAAAATCATTTCACCACAATAAATTGTTTCGAATTCATAGGTTTCAACGCAACAATAATTTTTTTCTATTATTTTTTTCTTTTTCTCTTTGTTTTTTGTTGTTTTTATTATTATTATTATTTTCAAATATTTCTACTCATCTATTACAACAATTTCACGGGTTGCCTCCCGTGCAGCGCCTGGTTTACCGTCACGGCTCAACGTCATTCACGTTCAATCATCCTCTAGAGTGATGGACGTCTTCTCTCGAATAACATCCTTACCCCAATAATGCTTACACCGGTGCCCATTTACCAAGAACGTGGCACTTCTATCTTCTTGCCACAACTCCACTGCCCCATGCGGGGTCATTCTTACCACCTCAAACGACCTTGACCATTTGGACCGCAATTTTCTTGAAAAAAGCCTCAATCTTGAATTGAATAGCAATACTTTCTGCCCCGGCTCAAATATCCGATGCACCATATGCTTATTGTGCCACCACTTTGTAGCACTTGGCACTTTCATAAGCATGCCAACGAAACTCATCAAGTTCGCTGAGTTGCATCAGCCTCTTCTTACCAGATAGCTCTAGCTCCATGTTCAATTTCCTCACGGCCCAGAAAGCTCAGAGTTCTAGCTCTACAGGTAGATGACACGCCTTTCCATAGACCAATCTATACGGAGAAGTCCCAATTGGTGTCTTGTATGCAGTTCTATAAGCCCACAACGCATCATCAAGTTTGCTTGACCAATCACTACGTTGTGCATTCACTGTCTTCTGTAGAATCTGCTTTACTTCTCTATTCAACACCTCCACTTGCCCACTAGTTTTGGGATGATACGCTACTACTACCTTATGGAACACCGCATACTTAGCTAGCAAATTCTTGAAACTTGCATTTACAAAATGAGCCCCTCCGTCACTAATAATGGCTCGGGGTGTCCCGAACCTGGTGAAAATGTGCTTTTTCACAAATTTTGTTACCACCTTGTTGTCATTCCCGGGGCAAGCTGTTGCTTCAACCCACTTTGATACATAATCAACGGCCAACAAGATGTAATGATTACCAAATGATGGTGGGAACGGTCCCATGAAATCTATACCCCATACATCAAAGATCTCCACTTCTAATATCTGTTGCAGCGGCATTTCTTGCCTTATCCCAATTGTGCCTGTTCTATGACATTTATCACACATTTTACGTACGCCATAGAGTCTCTAAACAGTGTAGGCCAAAAGAAACCTGACTGTAGCACCTTGTGCGTTGTCCGCTCGCCTCCGTGGTGCCCTCCATACAATTAAGAGTGACAACTCCTCAACACTTCTGCAATCTAGCTCTCCGGAATGCATCTTCTCATCACCTGATCCGGTCCTTGCTTAAACAAGTACGGCTCATCCCAAATATAATGCCTGCAATCATGTCTTAACTTCTTTCTCTGCTGAGCCGTAGCCTCTGGTGGATAGACTCCACTCACTAGCAAATTCACAATGTCTGCATACCAAGGGATTTAAGCTTCCCTTATTGCCAAGAGCTACTCATCTAGGAACTCTTCTTTGATGTTGTCACCTTCCTTCACATTTGACCGGCTTTCCAATCGTGATAGGTGATCTGTCACTTGATTCTCGCTCCCTTTTCTATCTCGAATCTCTAAGTCAAACTCTTGTAACAACAAGATCTATCTGATCAACCTGGGCTTTGCATCCTTCTTGTTAAACAGATACCGAATCGCTGCATGATCGGTATACACCACTACTCTAGAACCCACCAAATAGGACCTGAATTTATCAAACGCGAACACCAATGCTAACATCTCCTTTTCCGTGACTGTATAATTGACTTGGGTTGCGTCCAGTGTTTTGCTTGCATAATGAATAGAATTAAAAATTCTATTTCTCCGCTACCCCAATACAGCTCCTACCGCCACATCTCTTGTGTCACACATTAATTCAAACGGTTGCTCCCAATCCGGAGAAATGAGGATAGGTGCTTCTATCAACTTCTGTTTCAACTCCTATAATGCTTTGACACAATCCTCATCAAACTCAAACTTCACCTCTTTTTCTAGCAACCTGCATATTGGTCTAGAAATTTTAGAGAAGTTCTTGATGAACCATCTGTAGAACCCTGCATGTCCGAGAAAACTGCGAACACCCTTCACTGACACAGGTGGTGGTAGCTTTTCAATAACCTCGATCTTTGCATGATCGACTTCCAACACCTTGCAAGACACTTTATGGCCAAGGAAGATACCCTCCTTGACTAAGAAATGACATTTCTCCCAGTTGTGTACAAGGTTGGATTCTTCACAATGAGCTAGCACCCTGTCAAGATTCTGCAAACAAGTAGCAAATGAATTACCAAAAATAGAAAAATCATCCATAAATACCTCGATGAAATATTCCACCATATTGTGGAAGATCGCTATCATGCATCTCTGAAATGTGGTGGGTGCATTCCATAAACCAAATGGCATCCGCCTGAAAGCATATGTCCCATAAGGACATGTGAAAGTAGTCTTCTCCTGGTCCTCCGGTGCTATGGCTATCTGATTATAGCCAGAATAGACATCAAGGAAACAATAATATTCTTGACCAGCCAATCTGTCTAATATTTGATCAATAAACGGGATAGGATAGTGAACTTTCCTTGTGGCTTCATTGAGATTTCTGTAGTCCATGCAAATCCGTTAGCCTGTGACTGTGCGTGTAGGGATCAGCTCATTTTTCTCATTGGTGACCACGGTCATCCCTACTTTCTTTGGAACACACTGAACGGGGCTGACCCATTCGCTTTCTGAAATAGGATAGACCACACCTGCATCAAGCCATTTAATCACTTCCTTACTAACCACATCCTTCATCATTGAATTCAACCTCCGCTGATGTTGTATAGTTGGCTTTGCTCCTTCCTCCATGAAAATTCTGTGTGTGCAAAAAGCTGGATTGATACCCCGAATGTCTGACATTTGCCAGCCCATTGCGTTCTTCCTCCTCTTGAGAACCACCAATGCATCCTTTACCTGTGCCTTCGTCAATTCTGTAGAGATGATGACTAGCAAGGTGTCATCTTCCCCAAAAAGACATATTTCAAATGTGGAGGCAATATCTTCAACTCCAGTTTTGGTGCTTCCTCAATAGATGGTTTTGGCAATGGTTCCAGGGACTTCATCAACGGCTAAAAGCCTTGCTTCCTGAGATACCATTTTGATTCATTCAACATTTGCACCATTTCATAAGTATCTCTATCTCCGAAATGATCTTAGCTCATAGACGCTCTCTCCAGTGGATCTTAAGAAACAACAATCTGAAGAATTTCTTCTTGGTTTAGCACATTGATTGCTGAAAGATCCTCATAGATGGACGGAAGCTTCATGGCCTTATACACATCAAATACCTCCACTTTGTCATGCACTCGCATGGTTAGCTGGCCTGCAGCTACATCAATCAAAGCTCTCCCGGTTGCCAAGAAAGGACGTCCCAAAATAAATGGGACTTCCGCATCCGACTCAAAATCTAAGACTACAAAATCTACCGGGAAGATGAGGGAGCCCACTTGCACCAGCACGTCCTCCACAATGCCATCTGGTCTAGACAAAGAACGATCCGCTAAATGCAAGATCACTGTAGTTGGTCTAGGACTGCCCAGCCCCAACTTCTTGAACACTGAGGTCGGCATCAAGTTTATGCTTGCTCCCAAATCACATAGTGCACGAGCTCGGATACTTTGCCCGATTGTGTTCTATTGTAAAGCTCTCAGGGTCCTTGAGCTTTGTTGGCAACCTTTTCTGAATCCGGGAAGTGCACTCCTCAGTAAGCGCCACCGTAGCATACTCCGTCAATCTGCTTTTGTTAGCTACGATGTCCTTGATATACTTTGCATATTTAGGCACTCCCTGCAAAACATCAACCAAAGGTAAATTAATGTGTACCTGTTAAGCACCTCCATGAACTTTTTAAAACAAGCTTCCTCCTTGTGTTTCTTTAATCTTTGAGGGAACGGGGGTGGTGGTCTTTCTGCTTCAGCTGCCTTCTCCTTCCCCCTCTCATCATCATGTTCCCTATCTTTTTCCACTGCTCCTGATTGCTGAAGTGATCTTTATGGTTCCACTTCCTTGAGTTGTAAACCACTCCTTGTGGTCACTACATTGACCTTCTTGGGATTCGGGTCAGTGTCACTCGGTAGTCCTCCTCTAGGCCTGGTGTTTTGAGCTCCAACTAGTTGTCCAAACTGGTACTCCAATGCCTTTGCAGCTAACTGGTTTTTTTTTAAGTCTGCCGCTAATTTCACATAATCAGCATGCAATTGAGCTTGGTTAGCTATCATTGTTTTGAACATTTCCTCAATGATGTTGGTTGGTGGAGGAGGTGCATTATTTCCTCTGTACTGAGACTGATAATTCTGTTGCCCCCTTGATTTCTCTGCATACCCTGATTCGAACCCTGCCCTTGATGGTTGTTACTACCCCAAGAGAAATTCAGATGATTCCTCCAATTTGAGTTGTAATTATTGCCATACTGTTGCTGGTGATTATTTCTCTGGATGTTCCCAACAAAGTTCACTAAATCTGGATTTGCACCACAACACTCAGCTAAGTGTTCATTACTACCGCATACTTCACACCAAACCTGCTGCACTACATTAACTTGGGCTTGTGGTTGATTCATGCTCATACTACTGAAATGGGTGTTGAGTTGATTTTGCAATGCAGCTATTTGTGCAGCGATACCTATAAAACCATCCACCTCAAAGACTCCTGCCGCTTTCCTTGTTCCTCCTCTTGAACAATCCATATTCCACTCTGGATTTCCCTGTGAAATACCATTTAACAAAGTATACAGCTCCTCATAAGTCTTTTCAAAAGCTTGTCCCCTAGCTGCTGAGTCTAGCAAAATTTTTGTGTGGGGTTCCAAACCCTCTATGAAAGTATGCACCAGCACATCATTGGACTGGTGATGGTGAGGACAATCCCTTAGCAATGATTTGAACCTTTCCCAAGTTTGATACAAATTCTCCCCCTCTCTTTGTTTAAAACTTAGAATCTGACTTCTAAGTCTTGCTGTTTTTCGGGATGGAAAGAATCGTATCAAAAACTTTCTTGCAAGATCATCCCAAGTGGTGATAGAGTTAGGTGGTTCAGCTTTCAACCACCTCTTTTCTTCCCCCAATAATGAAAATGGGAATAATGTAAGCCTCACGTAGTCGGATGATACTCCAGCGGGAATGTAAGTGTCACTCATCTCCAAAAGGTTTTGGAGATATTGTTGTGGATCTTCATGAGGGAGACCTGTTAGTTGCCCGCTTGTGTGCAACAATTGCGCCATATTCTATTTAAGCTCAAACTTCCCTCCTGGCTCTGGTCTGCGAATACTTGATGTAACATTGTTAGCATGTGGGATTGCCACTTCGCGAACCGGCCTAGCTGCCATTTCCTCGGGCACTAACACTTCCCTCACAAGTGGTGGATTCTGTTGTTGCTCCAGAATTACTTGTCTGAGCAACTATAGCTTTTTCTCTAGATCTTCCCCTCTTTGACGATGAAATTGTCTTTTCGGCTCTATGTATGAATCCACTAACTCCTTGTCTCTTGCCAGTGTTCAGAAGAATTCAATATCTGCAAGAGAAAGGCTAAGATCAAGTTGTCAACACTTAAATAGAATTTGTAAACTAACATTAAGAAAATAATTTTACCAATTGCCAGTCCCCGGCAACGGCGCCAAAAATTTGTTCGGGCTTCTATGGTAACTACACGCAAGTGCACGTGGTCGAACAAGTAGTAAAGTGGCTTAAGTAAAGCCAAGTATTGATCCAATAGGGACTAAGCTACGGTAATAATTAACTTAAGTGTTAATGAACTATATCTTTAAGAATGCAGACAACCAAACAACTAATATTTTGAGAATTTGAGTTACTAATTTATAAGAATCTAAGGCAAAATTATAAAGTGAGTCTGAACAATAGTAATGAGCAAAATGAGGTTAAAACGAACATGCAGGGAATTAATTTATCAATACAATTCTGTTAATGTTTCCTTCGGTTGCTAGTCAACAATTATTGCCTATGGATTGGAACTTTCGAATCCTATCCAACTTAAGAATCATGAGTATTAATCTACATTTCTATGATAAAAGAATTTCATGTTCTAGCCATACATTCCCAATTCCTTAATTGACTAATAAGACTTTTAGATATATTTCCATTCTGAATGTAAATCAATTCTCAATTTTCCAAACTAAGAAGAGATCATATCCTACCAATTCACATCTTTCCAGTTTCTTTTCTTTTCAAAATCAAAATTGGAGTTTTTAGATATACATTAACATTGGCTAAACATTAATGCAGTAAGAACAAGAATTGATAGAACAACCATTGAAGAAAAGACGAAAACTGAAATGATTAACAATTACATTCCACTACAATTGTTCTTAACCTCAGCAAGAAGTGAATTTAGCCACTCATTTGTGGATTTAACATCATCAAATAAGTGTAGTTCATACAAACAATTGAGATAAAATAGAAAGAGATAGAGAAGAACCCTAGAATTTTCGTCCCCTCAACTGCCTGTAACCCACGTTCTTGCTCAACCAAGTCAGAATGTTTAAAATAAAACCTAAGTGTGCTATTTATACTATTGAGAATTTTTTCCGGAATAACAAGCAACGTGGCACGGAGTATATCGTGGAGCACTCCCTCCGTGCCATGGAGGTATCGTGGACCTTCACTGGAAGTCGACCCCAGGCAATTTAACCTCAACGTGCCATGGCCTGCATCGCGAAGCCTGGCCAACATGACACGGTGCTATCGCGCACCTTCACTGGAAATTGCCAAATTTATTTCCTCTGAGGAAGAGTGCCTCCGCGATGGCAACGTGACACGGCTCCATCCGGAGCACTTGTTTTTGCTGATCTTCCATGTTCTTTTTCACTCTTTGTTTCCAAGTCCATTCCCGATTTTACCAACAGGTATCTTAGCCTCCCAAAATTCCATTTTACTTGCAAAACAACACTAATCATGTTGGTTAGTATAAATTCACATTTAACTACAAATCACATGAGAATGTACACAATAATGATATACAAACAAGTCGAAATGAAGCATTTGAGTATCATTTGGGCATGAAATTCTGCCCAAGATCATCCACCCCAGTAAAATTGAGTATCTTTATGAAGTTTGAGTAATTAATATACCTGCACTGTGTCGTGACGTTAAATCAGGCACTGCTTGGGAGGCAATCCAAGGTATTTTAGTTTTAATTTTTCATTATTTTAGAGTTGATTTATTTATTCAACTGTGCAGGAAATAATTCATAATCATCGGAGAAAAATGAAGTATAATAGAATGGATTTTTAGCCTTAAAGGGAGATCAGGGGAGGTTCACGACACGAGGCAGTACCTTCACTGGGAGATTCGCAAAGCAAACTGGTCATCTAGGCAAAAATTATGTAAAATTTCAAGTGGACCCAAAACCAAGGGAGACATTTAAATTGCAAAACCTAAAAATTCTCCCTTATACTTTAAAGCTTTGCAGTGCACACCCCTATTCTCTCTCAAATTTCTCTCCAAAAGTTCATCTTCTTCACATAATCCTTCCAATTCCTCCACCCAAACAATAATAGACTTACCTTTTTCTTCAAATTCACCAAAAATGGCTCCTACTTCTAGCAAAGGAAAGGTGGTGGCTTCTTCAAGATAAAGAACAAAGAGGGCAAGGGTGGGTCAAAAGGCACCAATGGAGGATGATAGCATGCCGCAACCACCACAGTGCTTTGGACTCCGTTGGATCATGTAGCGAGAAGGCAAGAGTGGTTTAAAGAGCATAAAGAATCTAAATATTCTCATGAATTGTGCATTGATACAGATAGTATAGCTTTCTAATTCCCTCATATGATTGAAAGTCTACATGATCTGGAAATAGATTTTGTATTCAGTGATCTCGGAGAATGTAATCTTAATTTAGTTAGGGAGTTTATGTATAATTGGGAGCCAAAGGTGTAGAGTAACCAAGTAAAAATAAGAGGCCAATTATTAATTTCACTCCTGCCGCATTGAATATATTTATTGGTGCTCCGACCGTTGATCCACAATTGATGAAAGATCTTCTCTTGTTTCCCCCATATAGAGAAATGTGCCGTTGTTACACCCCATAAGATTCTATCGCTTAACGGTCGTGTGAGTACGCATGCTGAGATTTTTAAAGTACAGCGCATGTGGAAAAAGGGCCCGGGGGTTGAGTATATGAACATGATAGCGAGCGAGTAGGAGGCTGGGATCGGAGGCCTAGCGCATTGGGCATTGCGCCGCTCCAGGTAGCCTGGCACTACGACGGCGCGTCGTGCCTCTGCCTCAGTGCAATGGATAGTGCATCGCGCCCATGTTTCGGTTCTACAGGCGGCGCGCCGCGCCACCCCTGCCACTGGCTTTAAGTTATATATATACCCCTTCACTGGTAAGAGATATCCACGGCCAGAACTAAAGAAGCACGCAACTTTAATGTATAGTTCCTCCAATTATGCTACCAAACGCCGTCTAAATTTAAATTAACTTCAGGTATAAAGTTTTAAGCCTGCACGGAGAATTTCTACGGAGTTATATTCTCAAAATACGCCACAAATTGAAACTTCACCGAGTAGAAGTTATTAGAATTGCCCCAAATTGATTGCTAAATGGTCACAGCCATTAGGTAAGCACTTCTCCCTTCTGAACTCTAGGAAAATTATAGGTTTCTGGCTGAGTTATTCAAAGTTGAGTTATAATTGATATAGTTATCGAAAGTCATTATTGTTTGCCAAATTTTATATTAAAATTAGTCCTATTCTCTCAGCCTAAAGGTTACAGTTGGAAAGAGCTGCTGATTACAAATTGAACCTTGCCAGTTAAATTAGAAATCAGTATTCGAGGATTGTTAACGCTTATTTCTTTGGCAAGTTATTCTCGTTGTATAGTGATACAATTTACGTTCTTCAATGGAAATAATGGTCCCATATGTTGCAAATAGTTTCTATCAGCAGATTGCGATTAGATATGTTGTGGTCAGCTATTGTTTGTAGACTATGAATATATATATGTTGTGATTAGATGCTAGGAAATGTATATGGATTATACCCGTAGTATCCCTTATTTGAAAGGAGCATGTTCAGTATGACATATGCTAGAAGCATCATAGAAATTCCATTATTCTCCAGTTCATTGTGTTAGTAGAGTGGGATGTTTTATTGTCAGGCCTAGACCTTAGAATCTTGTGGATAGCTATTGGGCCTGAGTTAGTAAGTTGAATAGCATAGGCGCAAATAGGCGATATAGCTACCAATGGGGCACCTGTTTTGTAAGTAAAGCACGCCCAGAGGCCATTGGCATACCCTCACGCCCCAGGGCCAGAAATTCAGATAGCAGGGCCATACTTTAAAGTCAGTGGCACTAGGGTTATCTAGTGAACTGAATGATAGCCTACCATTTAGTTAGCTACTACCAGTGACAATCAGCTCCAGTTGATTTATTATTCATCATGTAGGTCGCCCAGGAAGCCATCCCAATCATTCGGGTCAAATAGACCTGTGGGTACCCTGAGGAAGGGGACCTTACTAGTAGTTAGAGGCTGGGGCTCATATAAGATACTTAGGGACCAATTTCCATGAGTTTCTAAATTAATATAAACTTATCTATAAGGTTAAGGTTTGCCCAGGAAAGTAATATAAGATCTAAATAGACCACGTTAAGGTCTAAAGGACTAGAACCATGTTAGCACAGTATTACCCTCAAGCTAAGAATGTCAGTAAGCTTCCTATGGAGGATTAGGGTCCGACCGCTCAAAAGAATGTTCGGTCAGTAGCAGCCCTACAGTCGTTCTAAGCAAAAGAACTAGGTAATTGGTCATCTATGACCCTTCAGTCTCTTATGAGTTATAGTTGCCCGAGCACGAAATTCAGAGTACTGTTAGGCCACTCCAGATCTCTCCCTATCCGATCTAGACCATTAGGGATTATGATCACTACCAAGATCCTCTAAGCAGATACAGGTGCATGGGGTGTGCCTGCTAGCAGCCATAAAGATTATTCTAGGGGCGAGCAATGGTCGTGTTAGGCCTAGAAGGCCAGATATGCCTTTTGAGTGGCTAGAGTAAGATTTCAGTATAGCACCTCAGGTGGGGTTTCCCTCACTTAGGAGCCTTCCATGACCACCCCAGGTTTAGTTGTGTCGTCACCCTCCAAGGGCTATATGATGTCACTCCAAGGAGCAATATGCCGTCTCCAGAGATGATGCAGAGGCCCAAGGGCCATATTACGTTCCATTACATAGCTAGACTACTAGCTCTATGTCGTATTAGCATCACACCCTCGTCGAGCCTAGTGCCCAGGGTGCAGTTATCAGGAGTCCATCAGACTCAAACACAACTATAGATCAGGAGCCAAGCGGGTTCAGTTGTAGACCCAGGGGGACAGGTAGGTTGGCTATAGCACCAGTAGAGTCAGAGAAACCTGGATAGGGGTATACAGATTGAAGTGTACTTTCCAGTGCTTTTGGGGGTCCTGGTAGGTTATTTATGTGTTGCTTGTACCTTCTAGGCTTATAGGGGCTAGGTTAAGTTCTTGTTTGTATTCTTTCCTACTAATTATAGCTTATGGATGTGTAATTATAAAGTGATAGCTCATGTACGTGTAGTGTTTTGTTAAATGCAGATTATGAATAAGCCAATTTACAGGTTAATATTTCTACCCCTCCTTTCTACTTACTTTTAGTCTTTAACAGCTTATTTATTGCCTTACATATTTGGTACATGTTGTACTAACGCCCATCCCTAGGCACTGCATTACTTGCCTAAAGTTTTAGACAGACAGAGTTTAGGATCTTCAGTAGCAGCTGTCCAGAGTCAACAGTTTGGCCAGCTCCTTTCATTTGGAGTTTCCAAGTTGTAGAGATTATAGTCTTTCATTTGTATAGCATTTGGGTAGGCCGGGACCCTATCCTAACCACTATTTGTATTCGTAGAGTCTTGCAGACTACAATATCCAGTTGGTTGTGTTTATAGCCGAGATATAGCTCATTGTTTTCTAAATTGAGTTGCAGGCATGCACCAAACGTGCATAAGCCTAGACAAGTTAGTAAGATCCCAGTGTGGCACTAGGTGCCAGTCATGCCTCCCAAGGTGGGGCATGATAGCCATGCTCTTAGTGGTCTAGGTCCGTGCTAAGGTAGAAGCTACACAAACAGTTGGGGTATCATATGAATTTTTCTTATGCACACATGAGTAGAAGACGAGAGTGTGGTTGAAAATTTTTTGTAGTTTCTTGGTTCCAGGAAAGCATGTGATACGTGTGACCAGAGAGAGAGCTTGTTTAGTGTTTGCTTTGATGATTTGGAGGCCGGTGAATGTTGGAGTGATCATTAGTGATGTCTTGAGGCGAGCTAGAGTGAAAAAGGGATAGAGGTTCAGTTTTGGGGGTCTCTTGACCCGATTTCTGAGAGCTCAATAGGTTGGGGAGGAGAAGGTCAATTATAGACCGTGGTATGACCCAAAAGGGCTAGATGTGATGACAAAAAAGAGCCCGAGGATCAGCACATCCTATGTTTTCTATCAGTGAGCATAGTGTGTGCATTGATAATGTTCTAAGTAGCTTGTATGGCATGTAAATGCTTCATCTGAGATGAGCGGAGTGACAGAGAAGCAGCTGCAGCAGATGAACATTGTCTATCCTTTGAGTGAGCACTCTAGAGCTCTATCCAGAGTTGGGCCAGGCATTGTGGAGCCCTTTGATGATGATGATCCCATTGGTGATGAACAGGCACATGTTGACTTAGACTTGGAATCTGATACAAATGAAGGAGAGGAATTGGATATGGGGGAGGCTGCTTATTCCCCCGCGGACGATGAGGACTAGGACCAAGGAGTTCTTCTTTCACTCTTTTTACTTATGCTTTATTATTTTAGCACTAAGGACAGTGCTATTGATTAAATATGGTGTGGCAGAAAGTGAATTTGTTTGTATGCTTTAATTTCTAAATTTATACATGGTGGTCCTAAAATCTTTGTGATGTATGACTTGATTCCTGCTAGCTTATAGTATTTTATTATGTTTTTGTTTTGTTTTTATTTGGGTTATCCTAATTTTTATTTTCGGTACTTTTTTCGGTGGATAATCCCTTAGAACCTACTAGAGTGTTTTTGGATTTTTTGTAGCCATAGTCATGATTGTTCCCAATGATGGATGGATGATGTCCTTCTTAAAGGAAAATTAGTCATTGGTAGGAGATCAAGAACTTGTAGCCTTATCAACTCTAGGTGTTTCACTCAAGATGTCATTGAGACTATGTATAATTCACTCAAAAATGCATGAAAAGGTAGAAAAACTTAGAATTTTGGAACTTGACTCCTATGCTTGAAAAATGGGCTTAAGAATGTGAGACATTCAATATCAATATGTGTGTTTATGTAATCTTAATTGTCATTATCAAACCATTTGTGCACATTATATTAGAGAGATTTTGCATACACTCCATGCTTACAATTGGATGTTTAGAACATGCCCGGTGTGTGTGCTAAGTGAAATAAGAATGTTGGATTTAGGAAGTGATATAGGCATTTCTTTGGTAGCCTATTTGTATCGAGATTTTACCTACCTTGATATGATTGTCCTAGTTAGACATTTTGAGCCTTAGACTATTTTTTGTAGCCATATTATGAGCTCAATATCTTTTGTTCTATTGACCTTTATTTTATCCAAATGACTCCTAAGGCATTTTGATTGAAAATTTTTCATAAAAGGAGCACAAGCAAAGAAAAAGGGAAAAAAAGCTAATAAGTAGAAATTAGAATAAAAGAAAGTGTGAAAAATGCAAAACAAGGAGGATGATGTTAGTGGCGAAATGAAAAGAGAAAACGTTTGATAATGAATGAATGAACAAGAATGAAAAGAATGAAAAGAAAAAAAATAAAAGTGAATGAGCTTAATGTCAAGGATTTCCTACTAGCCAACTAAAGTTGTAAAGTGAAAATAAAAGGGAGGTATAAGGAGAAAAATATGTAGATTGAAGAATATGCTAAAAAGTGAAAGAGTTGTGAAGTATTAAAGTGCTTAGGAAGATTAGTCATTATCCTGGCCAGATAGTTCCTACCCGTCCCTTAGCCTACATTACAACCATCTTAAGTTCTAGCTTATCCTAGATTCGATGTTCTATATTAGTGGAGCATTTACACTAAGGGAAATCCTATGGGTAGTATTTTGCATGCATGTAGAGTTCTTTGGGAGAGTTAGTTATATTGTTCTATCTATTCCCAAGCCAAAAATGTTATATATCATGTGAGTGAAAGGACATTTCTCCAAATAATAAGGGGCACATAATGGTAAGATTTTGATGTATCTTTGATTCTAAATTACATATGTTCATATTGGCCCAAATATATCTTGATAAGTTAGTTCTAGAAGCTAAGTGATTTCGACATATGACCTTTGAATATTGATTTTATATGCATATTGAGTGGATTGTTGTGATAATGCTCAAACCACACCTCTTACTAAAGTATGAAGCAGACGTCAATAAAGAACCCAAGTAGAGATTGGGGTCGAACCCACAGGAAATACATCTAGTTGCAGGAAACAACGAGTTGTGGCCTACACCTGTGAGAAGGAAATGAGGATCTTGGAAACAGTTATCACAAGTGGATCTAACAACTCATAGGTTGGTGGTACAAGTCGTGATTTGACCCATCAAAAACTTCAAAAAGTCAGGGAAGAGAAGTGGTGACCATGGATGGTAACCATGAGTCGTGGTATTAAGATATGACTCGTGGTGTGAGTCGTGACACCTGGCAGAGTAAAATTTTCTGTGATTTAGGTAAGGGTATTTCCATAATTCCTAAGCTCCTAATCCCTAAACTATGTTGTCTTAAGCTCTGTTAGGAGGATTTTAAGAGGGTTAAACCTATTCTAAACCATTCCCCTCCCATGTATGCAAGTCTATACCTCTCTATTGAAGATCAAGCCTAGAAACCATCAAGTTCTTCTCCAAATCCTTTGGGCTTTCTAGGGACAGTTTAAATTTAGTTCTTCTATGTATCTGAGGCCATGAATGAGTGTTCCTTTCACTCTCATGCTTATAATTCTCCTCAATTTCATGAATCAAGTCTCAATTCAAATTATGATCAAAAAGGGATTTCAATCTAATTTCATAGAATTCTTACAATTTGTTTATAGGACGATTCCCTCTATGTTTTAAAGTATGTTTGATGATTAACGAGAAGATTCTATACATGTTTTGATTATAAATTCATGAGTTCAAGTTTTAGAAAAGTTATGCCCAAATATGCAAGTTCATGAAAATATTTTTTTATGATTAATGATTTTAAGTATGATGAAGTATCTAGCATGTATGTATGTTTACAAATTAACCATATATGAATCTATGATTTTTTTTACTAAAGTCTATTTAAAGTATGCATGATCTTCAGATTTTAGGTAATCCCTCTCAGATTAAGTATGTTTTCATGATTCAGTTTAGCATTATAAATCATCTTACCATATGCTTTTGGACTCTATACTCCCACTTTCAGCTTATAGTATGGTTTCAGTTTGATTGAAAAATGATGGTGAGCACTTTTCATGTTTTGGGGAGGAGTGTCTAGCACCGAGTGTGCTAGGGGTTCATGAAACTCCCAGTTCTGAAAACTATGCGCCAACATAGGATTTCATATTTACTTTGGGACCTCCCTGCTGAGCTTCCCCTACCCTGAATGGAGCTTCAACTTGATATCGATATCATGGTAGCACCCTTAGCCCTGGAAAGGCTTTGTACGGCTCTACCCACTTGAGTGTAATAGTTGGGATCATGTAAGCTCTATCGTGATAGTGTCGGTTATGTGATGAGTCTCCAATTGTTTATCATAATCTCAGTTATGCATGTTTATCAGTTATGATATTATATTTTTAGCAGGTTTGACCCAATGATTAGGTTATCAATTTTACTTATGAATATCAGTTTCATCTTTGGTTCATTCAATTCAGTTGTGAGATTGATGAGTTGGTAATCTACCAACTCATTAGGATCTTAAGCATGAGCTTTAGCTTAGTTTTCAAGTCACTTAGATGGATTTCATGTCCTTTTTGCCTTTTCATGTGCAGATATTAGATTTGAATAAAAGAGCAAGAAGTAGAGAAAAAAGAAGGGAATCTAGTGAAAACTAGCACTTCACTGCGGAAAATCGGCGAAACGCTGGCCAAACGCAGAAGATCACTGCCTTAGGGAACTAAAGCAACCGACTGCCGCGGATATCAACCGTCTAATCACCGGTTAACTCACCTACTGACACGTGAACATGGTTTATCAAAGTGAAAGAAATTGGTGTAGCATGGTTGGAGGCGGGCAAATCATTGAAGGACACTAGAAATCATTGAAGGAGCATTCAATTATAGACGGCGATTTGCGGAATATAACTGGAAAACCTATCGGTACTCTGGCAAGTGCCAGAACACCTAAGCAGGGGCAAATGTGTCTAACACTGAAAAAGAAAGTCTTGGGTACCCTACTTTTAGATATATTCTAGAGAGAAGTACTCTGTACCTATCATATCTTAACTTTTAGCTTTTTGGAGGAACATTCATTTTGTAGAAGAAGAAAGCAGAATTCTATTGGTGGAAATTGTAAAAGATTGTTTTTCTTTTTCTTCTTCTTCCTTTATTGCAAGATACCACCATTATTGAAGACTTATTGCTGAATTTGATTTTTCTACTCTTATTATTGAAATCAATGAGTTTATTGTTAAATATGCTCTTTAGTTTCTTAATCATGAGTAGCTAAATCATTAACTAGAGGTGTGTGGTGATGAGTGCTTAATTAGATTGGGTACTGCTAGATTCATCTCAATATTATTTAATTACTGTAAATATGTTAAGTTCTTCGCAATTTATAATTGAAGATCCATAGTTGAAGATGTGGGTCTACTTTTCTTACTTGATTTTTGCTTGAAAGAGAAGAATTGAGTATTGGGAGAGAATTTAATGGTGGAAATGGATGTAATGTTCTGGAGTTGGGTGAGATATAGCCAAACCCACATTCTCATTCCTAATTAATAGCTAATAGATAGAGATTAGTGCAACTATTAATCCAAACTTTACTGGGTTGATTTAAATGTGTCTAGTGCTTCGAAAGAGCTCTAGCAAGAGGCATTTATGAGGTTGAAAAATATAGGATGTCCACCTCCCCAAGGTTATTTACATAATTTAAACTAATGAGATAATCTAGCATAGCCTTGTTTAATTAGCACATCATCTACACCACACCTCTAGTCCTTCTCATTATTGTCGACAACTTTGGTTATTTTTCCATTCAATTTATCCAAGTCAGAATCTATACATTTTTTTAACATTAAGTCTCCCCCAAAATATTATTTGCTTTGTTACTTTTGAGTGGTGCAAACTAATCTCATTTTTCCAAGCAACACTTGTGCATATCATGTGTGAGTCTCTATGGGATTCGACCCTGACATCTGTCAGGGTATTTATTTTGGTAAAACAACCATTTACGCTCTCTTGTAATGAAGAGTATATTTTGGACGTTACAAAAAATTACGTTGTTGCCATGGACTAGGACTTGATATTCTTTTGTTGATCGTTAATGTAAATTAGTCTTGCATCGTAAGTGTTGACATTAATCTTGTTGTGCTTGTTTGGGTAAAGTCATATGAGTCATCACTCACAAGTAGCGGATAGCTTAGTTGAGTGTAATATGGAGCATGAAGAAGATAATTCGATGATGCCCGAAATTGCAGGAGCCATTTGCCTACCGCCTGCAGCAGGGAATGTCGTGTTCCATGTCACAAGTACAATACTACATTTGCTACAGTTCAAAGGGCTCTTTGGGGGAAAACTGAGTGAGGATGCAAATCGCCATTGGAGGAATTTCTTAGAGATTTGTCAGCCTTTCAACATAACTAATATAAGTCAAGAGTTTATCAGGTTAAGGCTTTTTCCATTCTCCCTAACGGGAGGGCGACTATGTGGTTGGAGGAACTCCCTCCTGGTTGCATTACATCGTGGCAAGAATTGACTAAAGGATTCTTGGATCATTTCTTCCCTCCTTAAAAAATGTTACAGCTGAGGGATGATATCACGAACTTTAGACAAGAGCCAGGAGAACCATTGAATGAAGCATGGATAAGGTTCAAGAAGAAGGTTTCCCTTTGCCCCAACCATGGTCTCCCTAATGGAGTGCTCCTTCAAAGTTTTTAGCGAGCCCTAGACCCATTAACAAATCCATTGCCAATAATATAGCCAAAGGATCGATCATGGATCAGGCATACAGATTAGCTAAGGCCCTCTTCGACAGAATGACAAAGACAAATCAGGCATGGCATATAAGAGAGACCAATGTATCAACACATGATATTGGTTCTAGTGCGTTAGAAGCTGAGTTGCGAAAAAGAGATGAAGAGAAAGATAAAAATCTTGCTAAAATAATGACACAGCTGGAATTAATGACAAAACATCTTATAGGTCCAGGGCCCAAAGTTGTAAATGTTGTAGGTATGCAGGGTCCATTGCACTTTGAGGGAGAATCATCACCACCGAGATACGATGAGGAGTGCCAATACATGGTAAATTAGATGTGGGGTTCTCGACCTAAGTTTCAAGGGACAAATCAAGACCTTTGGAACCCACGAGAAAAGAATCAATGTTGGAGAAATTGCGAAGCACAAGGATGGTCTGACAGAAATGAAAGATGGGGCACTAGAGAGCATAATCGAGAGGGAGATTGTTATCATCGAAGTTCAAACCCATATGTTCCCCCTCCTAGAGCTGAAAACGTCCAAAATCAGTCGAGTGTGAGCGATGCAGCTAACTCAAAAAATGAGTAGATGTTAGCGCGAGTCCTCAAGAAAGTGGAATCAACCGAGAGCGGAGTCAATGAATTGAAAGGGGATGTTTTTAACCTTGCCCAAACTGTGAGTTCCCATTCAGCCTCAATTAAGCATTTGGAAGCTCAAATGAATCACTTATCCTCTCAAATGAACCCCCGAATGAAAGGAACACTCCCAAGTGATACAATTCCAAACCCGAAGAAAGACAATCAATGCATGGCTATCATCACGAGGAGAGGTAAGATGGTTGGAGATGCAGGTGGGAAGCCTAAGGGAGTTGTCGCTCCTCTCCTAAAACAATAGATGAAAATGAATTCGAAGCTGTGCCAAAAGCACCAAGCAGTGATGAAAATGTGGAAGAAGAAGGTGAGAGAGAGGCTAATGAAGTTCCTCAAATGTTGATGAAGAAGAAGCAGGCATGAAGGCCTCAAATGATAAGGAACAAGAACCAAGAACTCCTACCCCTTATCCATAACGGTTAGCCAAGAAAAAGAAGGATGATCAATTTAGTAAATTTATTGACATGTTCAGTAAACTATCCATTAATATACTGTTACTGGATGCCCTACTTTAAATGTCCAGATATGCCAAATTCATGAAGGAGTTGTTGAAAAAGAAGAAGGTGGTAGACGTGGGCACCGGGGAGACAATGCATCACTATAGTGCGATGATGATGAGAAATCTTGCCCCAAAGCGGGAAGATCCAGAAGCCTTCACAATTCCTTACACTATTGGGTCATATGTGTTTAAGAAAGCCCTTTGCGATCTTGGCGCAAGTATAAATATAATGCCCTTTATCATTTTCAAGAAATTGAGATCGGGAACACCAAACTCACATCAATGAGGGTGTTAATGGCGGACCGCTCCATAAAGAAACCCATGGGTGTGCTAGAGGATGGATTGGTGAGGGTGAATAAATTCATTATACTAGTTGATTTGTGGTTCTTGATTGTGAAATGGACTTAGAAGTGCCAATCATTATAGGGAGACCATTGCTCGCCATGGGTTGAGCTTTGGTAGATGTGGACCTAGGTGACCTCAAGTTCTGGGTTGGAAGTGAAGAGGTCAACTTTAAGGTGTGTCAATCTGCTGAACCTCCAGATAAATACAAAGGATTAGAGTATTGGATGAAAAGAGAGAGTGCAGCGGAGTGGAGATGAAGGAGGTTGAGTCGGAGGATGAGCCTTCGAAGAACCAATGCTAATTGAGTAATACGTCGAGACACGACGTCAACGAAGGCGCTTCTTGGGAGGCAACCTAAGTGTCTTATTTTGAGTATTTTCATGTCATTTGTTGTTGTTGATTTTGTAGGACTAGTTGAGGTGAGAAACAAGCAGAGGAAGCAAAAAAAAAAGGAAGGCAACACAGTGGATCGGGGAATCACCAATACAGGTGCGGGAACCACCACACCCTTAAGCATGCAAGCAGAAACCTAGGAACACGACTGTTAGACGGGTAGATGAGCCAACGGATGACCGATTCAAAAGCGGGTACGCCGTTGAATCACCTGTGCAACTCAGAATACCTGAGCAATGGGTGCCCAAGCAGTGATCCACCAATGGAACACAGAACCTAGTTCCCAAACTGCCAGTCAATTGCCGGTTGCAAGATAGTGAATTGGGCATGAATTCAAGCATAAAAAGGTAAGGTGGTGAATCGCCGAATCGAAACGGCAATCGTCGGTGTAATGCCGATACATGTACGGGTTGTATTTTAAAAATCTTAACCAAATGTGGACCCACCTGACTTAGAAAAATCGGCTAGAGCTGCCCTAATATGAAAATACTACCCCTTATACTTCCCTTTTTCTTCTTTTTACCACTTTCCCACACACCTTTTTCTTCTCCCAACACCCCACCTTTTCATATTTCCACAACTCCCTATCTTCCACTTCCCATACAATTAACTCACCTTTAACACTCCACCTTCTTCTCAACCAACCACACTCTCACTTGTCCACCTATAAAATCCCTCACCCTTTCCACAAAATTTCCACTGCACTCCTAATTTCCTTCTCTACTAAACATAGATTCTCAAAAGTTTGCCTTTGTTGAGCATCACCAAGCTCTCACAATCCCAGCTCGTTTTTGTTAAATACTCTCTAAAAAATAGCAGTAGCATACCTCTAACTTTCTGATTTTTTCTTGTCTTCAATGGAATTTAGTTGTATATGCATTTGGTTATGGCCTACATTCCCCTCCTTATCACTGCCATCCCCCCTCCCTAATATTTTCATGATTGTTTCTCTATTTTTGGTTATATGAAGTTTGTGGGATGATAGATGCTTGTTGTTGAAATGTGTGTGGGAGTAGTTGCTAATTTCTTTTATAGAATTCAGTGGGGTGAAGTATGAGTAACCCTAAAGGGATTAAAAAGGCATGCTTTGCCCTATAATAAATTGGGTGACACCATTCTTAAGGGTAAATCGTCGTTTCGGTCTTTTTATGGGTAAAGATAGTGTTTTGATGTGATAAGAGTACATGTATGTGAAATGGTGGCATTGAAATTCATGGGAAGATATTAGGGACAACAATAATCAGCTATTCACCAGTGGGGTCCGGTGTCTCACCGATAGAGCACCGGTTCAATCTACAATTAACCTCTGGCCACTGCTATGATCCCGCGTTACATCGGCGACTCGCTGATCTATCGCCGGTGGAAAATCTACTAACCTAGTTTACTGTTTTCACTGACAGTTCACGGATACAATCCTACAGCTCGCCAAAGTTGTCAGTTCTTGAAATGATAATTTTTCATCTTTTCTTCTCATCTCAATTTTAGAGTAGTGTAGTTATTCCATTTGAATGTATTGCGACTGTTACTAACATCATGTTTGCAGATCATGTCTTCATCTAGGAACACTGGTAAGGGCAAGGCCCTAGCATCATCAACCACCAAAGGCAAGGGTAAATCCAAGACCCCCGCAACACCCGTAAATTCTAGGAGGCCATTATATTTTGTGTGCCCGATACGAAGGGGCACTATTCTATATGCAAGGGCCGATTGATAATGGTTGAAAAGAGGTTCGTCTTAGTGGGATTGCACAGTGACCTTCCCAAAATCACCGCCTAATTTTCAGACAAGCAGTGGCACACTTTCTCCAACTGTCTCCCAAACTACTATCCTAGCTTGGTGTCGGATTTCTATGCTACCTACCAGGAAAGGTAGGATAGCATGAACCATAGAGGCAAAGTCGATGAGTTCCCCTACCTACCATCAGTCATGGTACGAGGGGTGGAGGTAGACATAACTCCGGTAGCTATCAACTATCTATTCTGGAAAGATGAAATTGACACTAGCTCAAAATACATTGCCAGGATTGCAGCCATGAAGAACCAGTTCACTTGGCTAGCCCCTGTCATTTTAGTTGACACTCCTATATGGGCTTCTATGGGTGGCGAAATTTCTCGCTATGATCTGAAGTTTGAGGACAAGTTATGGCTGGATTTCATCTGTGGCCACGTCATTCCCTCTAAAAATGAACAACAGGTCAGCTTAGAGACGGCGATGCTCATAGCCTGCATCATGTCCGGAGTCCCCATAAACTTTATGGAGATTGTGGCCCAGCAAATGAAGCAAAAGGCAAGATAGGCCAGCACCTCCATGCCATATGTTGTCCTCATTTCTCAGTTGTGTTTGCAAGCGGGAGTGCCATTGTTCCGTAATTAGATCCCTGTCCCTACTTCAAAAGAGATCTCCTTAGATAGGAAAAGAGATGTCGAGGCACCCACAGTTAAGAGGAAGCGAATGCAAGATTTTGGGTTGGCAGAGGAATCACTATCCCATGGGTTAGACCAGTTGCCACAAGCCCCAGATTTGAACGTGTCTCACCAAGAAGCTACGAGCAAAAGCTTCGGTGACACACCTCTTAGGGGAGCATCACCCCCTCCAACATCCTCCCAATCGAGTGGTCTCCACAAACTCGTGGAAATGACCAACTCTCATGAGAGACAACTCCAAAAGTTGGCTAGGAGCCTCCCTACACTCATCGCTCAAATAGTAAAAAGAGAGATAAAATCTATGTATGAAAGCCTTACAACTTTGTGCAAACGGGTGGAGCAGTGAAGGGGGTTGTCACCTCTCTTCGGACTAAGGTGAGGGATTGGAAAAGTCGGACATCTATGGAAGTGCCTGACATGAGCGCTCTTGGTGAATAAATGGCTGCCCCTTCCACAGATCGAGGCCCCATTAATGATCTTTTTGAGGTCTTGGGGGATGACACTGATGATCTAGGCGAGGCAGGCTTTGATGGCGCAACAAGAGCAGATGAAGCTGATGATGCTAATAATGAATAATGACCCAGTCAGGGAGTCTCTAGCCCCTTTATTTTTCATGCATACATTGGGCAATATTAATGTACTCTTTAAGTTTGGGGGTAGGATGAGTGTTTTTTGGGGGGTGATTTGTGTTTCTTTTTTGTAATGGTGTGGTCTAGCCCTTTTCAAGCTTCTGTTTTTAGTTTTGATGAATAATTGTGAGCCTTTGTTGGGTTCATTTTTCCTGTTATTGATATTTGCCCTTGTCGGCCTAGTTGGGTGGATAAAAATTGAATGAATGAAATGGATGAGTTTTTAGACGTTAGCGTGCTAGTGATGAAAATTGGGTCCTTTTTTGAATTGTTAAATACTTCTTTATGACCCAAGTCTTTTGTTTTGTTCGCCTGTGTAAATAGTCGATAATAATCAAACTCCAAGGGTTTTCTTCATACAATGGTTCTTTCCCGAGGAGCATTTATCTTTTTCCTTTCATTTTGTTGTTGAACCGGGTTGGCATTTCCTGATGATAGATTGTGAGGTGACTTTCTTATGGGAAAATGCCATGTCGTTTTTGAGTCTTGTGTGGAGCTGTTTTGAGAGGTACCACCAGAAAAAAATTTTGAAATGAAATTTTGAAATGTGCCATGGAATGAGAAAGAATGAATGGGCGTTTGAAATGAGAATGTAGCACTCATTGTCATACCTTGTAGATTCCTCATTTGACTTATGAATTTGCATGTCCTAATGTCTTAAATCAAGATCTTGTATGGATAATGACTTTTGTGGACTCTTTATGTGTAATCCCTTGTGTGGTAAGGATTTTTGTGAATCTCATGCATAGCTTCATGTCTAGAACTTACCCAATGTGTGACTCAAGGAGAAATCCGAGATGTTGCGGTACTTAAAACATGATCATAGGCTCTCCTTTGTTAAGTCACTTCACCCAAAATGACTACCTTAAACATTAACCGTTGATATCCAAAGTTTGAGCCTTGGACCCATTCTTTGAAAACACATTACAAGTGTAAACACCATTTTTAATCCTTCTCTTTCCCATCCATCCTCCCTAATTGCTAGTGATGAAGTAATAAAGAAAAATGGGGTTTGAAGCCCAAGATATGAGGAGCAAGAAGGGAATGAATATGAAAAGAGGCAGAAGCCTAAGTTTGGGGGGTCAGCAAGAGTAGGGGAAAATGAGAGGTCTACGATTGAGGTAGCACCAAAATTGTGATGAGATGAGTGACTCAATGTCACGACCCAAACGGAGGCCCGATTCGTAACACAGGACAAGGAGCCTTGAGAGACCCCAAGTCGACCCATGGCATAAGCATATATCTAAATCAATCAAGAACTGAACAACCATCAATACATCATAGCGGAAGTCTAACTTAAACATAACATACGAATATAAAATCGAAAGTTGAATACATACAAATGCCTGAATAGCCTCTAAACATGACGAGTTGACGGGACAAGACTCCAACTAACTCAACAAGATGAAAACTGAAATACATAAAGAAAAGATAGATAGTCTAGTCCTCAAAAGATGAGGACTCATCAACAAGCAAACGCTAACTCTGATGAACTGTCTAAGAGTGGGGCTGAACCTGAGAGCCGGGTTCTGTATCATGAATCGATACAACATAGAAAGTATGCAGTCAGTACATGGAATGTACCGAGTACGCAAGGTGTGTAAACCGCTAAAGTAAGTAATATCTTTTAAAACAATGCGATAGTCAAAACATAAGCATCATAAAATAAGAGTAGGGCTTGCATGCATTCTTTCTGAAATCATGATATTTTCATAACATATGACACATAGCTTTATAACATCAAACTGACTCGAATGACTCGAAGCTGAAATACAACCTTTATAGAAAAGCTGAACATTGAGTGAAACCTTGCTTTTAGAACATGCATGTATAAAATAATAATCATGAGTAATGAATATGCAAATCTGAATCAAATAGAAAATGGGAGACTCGTCACTTAAACGACATACCACAGTAGAGCTTACGTGGTCCCGTCTATTACACTCAAGTGGGCAGAGCCGTCCAAAACCTTTCCAGGGCTAAGGATGATACCATGATATCGATATCCAGCTCATGGGCCATTAGGTCCGGGGATAGCTCACAAGGGAGGTCCCAATAATATAATGGTATTAACCTACATTAGCGCGTAGTTCTGGAGCATAGGGTAATCGATCCTTAGCTCGCTCGGTGCTAGACTCTTCTCCCAAAAACATGCAATGCTATACATTGTATATAATGAATCTCAACATCATCTACTAATGAATCTCAATAATCAATACATCTCAAATACGAAATCATGCATAAGAGAAGCTTTAGTTCAAAACATACCACAAGCCGAAATATACTTGGGAGTGTTTTCTCCAAATCCATGTGGTAAGCTATGCATAGTAAGACTTAACTCAAAACATACCACAAGTTAGAATTTAAAAATTTGGGAGTCTTCGCTCCAAAACAATGTGGTAAGCTTAGATCGGAAAAATCATCATTTAAATTTAACATGTGGGCATTGCCCAAAGCTTTATCATGCTTGGATCTACTCAATTTATTTGGAAACAATATCATAATCATGGGTTTGTTTAGAAACATGCTTTTCATCATCAAATCTCATCATCATACATTCATCATAATTCTCTTCTTTCATGAACTTCTCATCCATGGGCCCTTGATTTCATAAAACTAGAAAACACAATTTTGATTGAAAACAATTTAAAATCTACCAAAGCTTCATAATTCATCAATAGAAACATAATCTAATCGTACCCATGTATAGAAATTGAAGAATTATGCAATTTGGTGAAAACCCCATAACTTGATCATAGGAATTTCTCATAGTTAGATAGAGGTTGGTAATGGGTGTGAAAAGAAAAACCCACTCATAACCCGACATACCTGCAAGGGATTGATTCCACCAAATCTTTGATTATCCTATAGGAAATTGGATGGGAACCTTGAATACTAGCCTTGAATCACCTCTTCAACCCCTCAAGCTTGCATGCATGGAATGAATAACTTAGAATAGGTTTTCCCCTCCTTAAACCCACTAAAATGAGCCTTAAACAATGTAGTATAGGGCCTTAGGATGTAAGAAAGACAGAAATACCTTTACTGATCACGCAGAAAAACTACTCACTAGACCTAACACCGGACAACCCAACGGGTCGTTGGAGGATACCACGACCTGTGGTATCTGACCGTGCTATGAACTGTCCAAGCTTAGGCCTTGGATCAAACAACGACTGAAACAATGATTCATCCTAACCTTCAACAGGTCATTCATTCGACTGTGGTTTCCTTCTGCCAACTTTATACTTCCTCAAACCACGAGCCTTACCATGACTCGTTACTAGAACCCACGAGTCGTGGTCTCGTTTCTTCACATACACTAGCCATCTAACTATCCTAACAATGACTTCTCACTACAATTTGTGGTACCTCATGGCGGATCATGGATGGCCCATTACTTCCCTGAATCTCAAGTCCACATCTTACCATGGCTACCAACAATTGCTCATTGTTTCCCACAATGAGTCGTTATGTTGGTCATTGTCTCCACTTCCCCAAAACTATACACCTTCCATATCTCACTCCAACGGGTCATTGGTTGAACCAATGATCCGTAGGACCTCTCATTCTACATCAATTTCCCCAGTTTCAACAGTTTTAAATTTTTAACTCACAGGTCTAATCTTAGGCACTTCCGAGGTATTACACTGAATGGGGGCAAAAAACCTTGAATCATCTAAAGAGGAAAAATAATTAATGGGTGCTATCTCTTGAATAGTGAGGCTAAATGTTAAATCCATAGATGTTATAAGGGTGGCTCGTGTTACACAAAAGATGAAGATGATGAATAAGGAGAAATAAGGTGGAGTGACCTAAACAAGATGTTGGGAGATTACTGGCTTTTGTAAAGACATTAGGGAGGAATTAGTCACTAAAGCTAAACATGTATTTGATAACGCTCAAACCACACCTCTTACTAAAGTGAGAAGCGGACGTTGTGAATAAATATCCAACAAGAGGTTGGGGTCGATCCCACAGGGAATAGGTAGATTAGATTATAGATGGTAACTAAACTTGTAAGGTAGTTACTTCAAAATAGGGGGATTATAAAGAAAATCAACAATAAAAACAAATATTAAAATTTTGATATTAAGTCAATATCAAAGGATAACTAGGGTTTATGTTCCCCATGGGTTAATAACGACTTCGAGTATACACGTGTGATTATCACCAGTACTTACTTATAGAACTAATAACTTAGGTTCATTCAAATGACCGACCAGTCCCTATTGAATGATTATACTCAATCACTCAACCAAGTCTCATGAGAGGTTTCAAAACTATCCATTATCACTAAGTTCCAGATTTAACTATCCTGAGACCACATAGCTCAAGTTAATACAATGATTATCAAGATCAAGGCTCTGTTGTAATTCTCTTTTCTTAATCTCTACCTCTTCGACCAAAGCTAGTAAAGAATTCGGGCATGTCCTAACGTTGCGCACTGTTAAGAAACGTTTAAGCATGAAGATAATACAATATAAGTGTCTGTATTGGTTTTAAAATCACTTTGTGGAACACTAGCTTGTTAATCCACCATGGTTCCCATAACCCTAGCTATCGAGGTTTTAGCCTTTCATAGTTGCAAGGTTGTGAATTGCATTCATGATTAAAGACATAAAACGATACTTACAACAATGATTGAGAAAAACACTTCCTCCGATTACTGCACAAAATCTTGAAAATCAAGTAGTAAGAACAAGAAGAATTCAAGAACAGGTTGATCACAAGTTGAGACCAACTCAATCCTCTCTTTCTAAAGGTTTCACCCCCCTAAAACAATCAAAACTGACGTCCCTATAAAAAGAAAACCTAAAACATATTTATACAGTCACAAGAATCCTTTTCCTAAGCTAGTAGGGTGAATTTCCATATCTGTCACCGCCAGTGCCATGACTCGACCTACGATCCATAGCATGCTTCTACGATCTGAAGCTTCCTCTCGTACAATCTCAGCTGGCTAAATTCTGGCTAAGTGTTGGGTCTGGGTATGACTCGTACCATCGAGTCACGACTCATACTAAGCTCACGTACATTGAATCAGAGATTTCAAAGTTTTTCTGAAGTTCATCACGACCAGAATGGTATGACTCGTACCTTCGTCTCACGGGTCGTACTTGCTTCTCATAGAAGGAGTCAAACTCAAATGCAATTCTTCTGGATTTCACCACGACTTCCTCATCATGACTCGTGCAAGCCTGCTACTAATCTTATTGGGACTCGTGGGTCACATCTGCTCAACCTTAACTTTCAACAACTTCTCACGGCCACCAGTACGACTCATAGGTCCTTCCTACGATCCATACTATGGTTTGCACATTTTGCGCATTTTTCACTTTTTAGGATATCTTTTGAAATCTTTAGTTCCAACACCTGTTTATCTTGTAACAAACGGAAAAGTACTTCATATCCACATAAATACAACTAATTCCATGCTATTTTCTTAGTTTTGAGCGTTGAATGTGTGGTAAACCTACAGCTCATCAACATCTTCAACTTAAGACTTTTGCATGTCCTCAGGCAAAGAAAAGAAAAACTAAAACACGATGATCAACTAGAAAATAGACTTAAGATACTATAGCCAATACTCAAACAAACCTGCACTTCCTATACAAACTCTATTGACCCTTTCTCATGGAACCACATCAGCTAATGTATTACAAGCAACCTCAATACAGATCAAAACATGTCATCTAGCTATCAACAGGTAGTCAAGTCATCACCAATGTTTTTCACACAGACCAACGGTAAAAGAAAACATAATCCATGTACCCTCACACAATTGAAGTCCCCACTCAGATGGGAAATGTCAAACATGATATTGGACTAAGCAAGTAAGGCGCTCACTCTCTCAAAGAATTTACGAGTATTATGTGTCAAATACCATAGGCTTGCCCTTATTTTCTCTACTTTGGTTCATCAGATGGTCGAGTTAAGATCACTATAGGACTTGGTATGACTTGTAATGTAGGATCAAGGTTGGACATCATAAAGATGGAAGATTTTATAAGTGACTATTCCTTCCTTGGCCCTATATACATTGGCTACACCATTCACCTATTTCACCCTTTTTTTCTTTCATTGCCCTCCTTTTTCTCCCTTTTATGCACTTTTGCATGGGTGTGGTGAGTTTTCACTTTTCATCTTTTTTCAAAATTTCTTTGAGTTTTATTTTTCAACATTTACAACATAAATTTTTTTCTCTTTTCATCTCACTACACCTCATATTCCACCTTTTATGCACCTCTACTATAGCCACCTTCAACTTAAGCATTTTGCTTATGTTGAGGTTCACAATATCCAAGGAAGGACTAGGGCCAAAACATGTTCATTACAAAAACTGGGTACGGTAAATTAGTAAATCAAAGAAACATGGTCTATTAAGGCTCAAACTTGGGATCAAGGTATTCATGAAACTTTTGGTAGGGAAATATAGGCCAAAAGTGAGCTAAACAAAACAATTTCCTATGATCATATCCTAACCAACCATCCTTAGCCTATGCAGAGACCAACAAGGAAAGTTCTAGATCTACACCACAATACCGAACTGACTAATATCCCTCACTCACACATGGTACATGAACTATTTTCACCTCACCTGTCTGGTTTATACATGGCTTAAAAAAACTATTCATGTTGACAAAATAAATGACATCCAAAGATCCACAACAATCATGCATGTTGTCACAAATACATAGCTACTGTTTCAGAAAATTTTTAAATAGGGTCAATTTTTTTACAAAAAACAAAACTAGTGCAATTTTCTTGGCTGAGTACTCCTAAGCTACCTTCTAATTAAACAAAAATAACAACCTAAAGAGAAAAATCCTACACATGTCGGTTCTACTAGATAGGATGTCTGAGGGAAAAGAATCACGGCAAGAAAAACCCTCAAATGGAGCAAAAATTGAAAAATCACAGGTACACCCCCTCACCTTTTTTGAAAAGTTAGCTTTGTCCCCGAAGCATCATCTAGAAGATCATAGGGAAGAGAACATACCTGTGGCGCACTAGGCGCTCCTGTCACCTCACAGAGGTGGTATCTCCGCTGCAATAGTGGTGCTAGCGGTGGCTGGCGCACTCAATTGTGTGTTAATAGGGGGAGTGGTTCCCCCCTCAGCAGTCGTGGCTTCTTGGACGACCTCTGAAAATGTCTGGACTGAATGTGGCTCTCCCAAAGGGTCATGGCCAAGGGCAAGGTCAGGCTGGGGTGCGGTGGAGTTGCCTGCTCCTCTAGCTCTCTCATGTAGCTCAGTCATTGGGTGTCATGAGTCTGCATGCTCGCTGCTCTAACCCGCTTGCACTCTTTCCTCTCCTTCTTTCTTCTTTTTCTCAAACTCTCCTTACTAGCATCTTCAGTAGCTCTCTTCTTTCCTCTATCACCCGCTGCAGTCGGCTCCCAGTATGCTGCCAAATCAATGTCCTCATCAAGCTCGACATCTAGGTCTAAAAGAGTGGGGGCTGCTAAAACTGTTGGTTTTCTTGTTGACAACTCAACTACTTGGCTCCGAAGAGCCCCCAACTCCACAGGAAGACTGTTGGTATTGGTCTGGTCTGCCATTCTCTCATTGAAATGGCTCTCAAAACTATCTAGGTAGGCATGCAGAGCCTGAGCTGCTTCCTCTATCTCTGACTTGACCCATGGTTTTACATTATCTATCATGGCCTGAATCTTACGCTCTACCATGGTCAATCTCTTAGCTATCTTTTGGAGGAAGTCCTGTGGTACCAAGATGTACCCTGCTTTTGTTTGAGCCTGCATGCTGGTTAGTGGTGTAGATGAGGTGCTGGGGAGATGACTCTGAATGACCGGCTTCTGTAGCCAGTGTCTTGCTTTGCTCCTGTGTTATAGGGACATTCACCAATATGTCCCCTGCTGGCTGGGCTGCTGGGATAGCTGTAGGAATCCTGGATCTTCTTACCGGGTTCATCTCATCCCGAATAAGGCCTTTGTCCGTAATCCTTTGGCTTCCAATGAACCGCTCATCCCCCCGTGGAACTTCTGCCTCCATGCATAATCTAAATACCAGACTCGGGAATGGGATAGTAGTGCTTACTCCCACTGCCCGGTCTCGTATCTCATCAGCTATGATCCTCAGAATATTAATGGGGTAACTAGACATAAGGCATGCAACCAAAGCTGCTCTGTCAGCACTTAGTGTGTTGTCGTTGACCGTAGGTGATAATCAATGGCGCACTAGTGTCCAGCAGGCTTTTGCAATAAAGTTCAGTGAATTCTTTGTCACCTTCTTTCCTCTTGTAACCCATTCAGCCTCATCCTTGTTCTCATCAATCACCTCAGCTAGCCATTGCAGCTGCCTCTGTCGCTCCTGCATACTCAAGGATCTGATCTACTTCATCGCCTCCACCCTGTAATCATACTCTGGCATCATCCTGGTAGGCAAGAACTGTGGTTCGTACAATAATCAAGTAATGGTCTGCTCGGATATATCAACTTCTCAACCTTAGACCATAACACTCTCCAGATGAGGCTGGTCTTTTATTTTCTGCCCTTCTTTTTCCTTTACCTCCATTGTGGCCAAGTAGTTGGCATAGAACTCCCAAACTATATTTTCTGTGTACTGTGTTGGAGTCTTTTCCATCCACTTAAAACCATAAAAGCTAAAAGTTTGCTTCATCTCCTCAACTTCATTCAATGCAATTGTGAGGATCCGTGGTTCTTATTGAATACTCCTCTGTGGCTTATTTTTTGCAGTGAGAGAGATGCCTTGTTCATAGATTTCTTTGTCTCCCCACACTCTCCACACAGATTGCGGTTTTCCCTGGGTGGGATCTTCTCTTGTTCAACAGCAAGAGCCTCTTCCTCCGACTCATCACTACCACTATCCTCTTCACTCTATCTGTCACCTGACCCTTCCTCAACATTGGAGTCTCTCCCTGACTTTTGATGTTCCTCTCTAACTCCCTCTTCAGACTGGGGAGCTTGAGCGGATGTGGCAGTGGTTGCTTCATGTTGGGCCTTTTCTCTCTCCCTAGTGGTTCTGGTTCCGTCGGCGTCCGAGGTGTCTATTTGATATTCCTCAAACGAACCACTAGGTGAGTCTCTAGCCTTGTCAGACTTCGAGTCAGCCGGTTCATCAATAAATGTCTTTTGGGCTGCTAGTTTTATTTGCCTTGGGTTTATATGTCATTGTACCTCTAGAGAAAGAAGTTAGCATTTCGCTTTTGAAAAAGAGAAGTTAGAAAATAAAGTTGCAGCTTTTCACCACAGATCAACAGTACGAATCATACCATGAAGGTACGACCTGTGCATAGTCCCAAAATTGCATTAGTTTTTAGTACGACTCGTACCATAAGTGTACAATCCGTACTACGAGTCGTCTGATGAAGCCCAACTTTTATGTTGTTCTAAATTTTTCCACGACTCATGGTATGACCCATAGGTCGATTTCATGAGTCGTAGGAAGGACATTTTTACACCACTGGCATGAGTGCTCAGTACGACTTGTAGTGGCATTCTACGGTCCGTACTGTTCCTTGTACCACTACAAATTTTCTTTTCTCAGTTTTTTCAAGGACTTTTTTTTTCAATTTTTAGGGT
This sequence comes from Datura wrightii, assembly GCA_035772735.1. Taxonomy (NCBI): domain Eukaryota; kingdom Viridiplantae; phylum Streptophyta; class Magnoliopsida; order Solanales; family Solanaceae; genus Datura; species Datura wrightii. Next base: position 163,115,060 of record JASDFA010000018.1, on the reverse strand, counting down.
ACTCAGACTTCCCCCCAAGTATAGGCACATTTTGAACTTATTTCAACAATGCTCAACCCTCTCCTTATTCTTTTAGCCATATCCCGTAGCCCAGAACCCCTAAGAATTTTTTTTTGAAGTTTCAACTTAAATCAACAATCAACATTCATTCAAGTTTTCATGAGTATCACAGTTTTAACCCGATAAAATCGTATTTCCTTGTGGACCTATTTTTTTACAATTGACTGCACAAAAGCTTGAGTTTCGACCCCTTCCACTTTTATTCATGAGTGAATGAAGAAATTCAAAATGGAATACTTGTTTGTTGTTTCATGGACCAAAAACTAACTTATACAGATTTGCAATCTTAGTGGGAGCAAGGATTTTACTCGATTCCCTTGTGATGAGAAGCTACGGGTGTGGGGGAGGTTACTTTGTTCATGGGTTTGTTTTGTTTGCGTGGGAGAAGGGTGTAGTTTGAAGTTTAAATAAGGTAGGGACAAATTAAAAATATCTGGGCTGAATCAGGTATTTTGACCCGTCACGAGTCATGCCATGAGTTGTAGGCAGATCCCATGACTCATCCCATGGACTCGTAGACAACTTTTTAAAGGAAACTTACCTGACGACCTACGAAGACATCATACGACCCGTACCACTGAGGTACAATCACTAGGATGACTCGTAGGTTGGGGCTTGGGTTTTTTTTGTTATGAACCTCACCAAGACTACTGCTACGGCTCATAGGATCTTATTACGGGTCGTACTGAGAGCCATAGCTGCTGATTTTTTAGCCTCATGTTTTCAATTCTCCCTACTCACTGAGCACACATTAGTTCATTAACTTGGGTTGCCTCCCAAGAAACGCTTGATTTAACGTCGCGGCATGATGTAAGTAGGCTGGTTACTCAGACTTCACCAATTCACCACTTGGGTTGCCTCCCAAGAAGCACCTGATTTAACGTCATGGCACGACACAAATCTCTTGAGTACTCAGAATTTGTCAACTGATTCATACTGATTATCCAGTGCTAATATCACACTAAATTCCTTGGGTTGCTTCATTGTCTTGCATATGTTGAATGTGACCTCCTCTTGATTTAGACTAAACATCAACAGGTCAGCTTCTACATCTACTAGAGCTCTCCCGATCGCAAGGAATGGTTGCCCCAAAATGATGGGGACCTTATAATCAACCTCGCAATCCAAAATCACGAAGTCTGTTGGGAATATAAATTTATCTACCTTGAAAAGCACATCGATCAGGATCCCTGCTAGTTTCTTAACTGTTCTATCGGCCATCAGTAGCCACATGTTGGTTGGTGTAGGAGTTCCCAACCCGAACTTCTTGAATACAGCCAAGGGAATCAAATTAATTCTAGCTCCCAGATCATAGAGTTCCCTTGCGAACTCAACATTACCAATCATGCATGGGATAGTGAAGGCACATGGGTCCTCCTTTTTCTATGCTAAGACCCTTGTATATATGGCACTGTAGTGATGCACATTGTCAATAGGCTCATAACTCACAAATCTTTCTTTTTCACCAGGTCCTTCATAAACTTTGCATATCCTGGCATCTGCTCTAAAGCTTCGACCAATGGTTTGTTCACAGACGGCTTCTTAAGCATTGAAAGGAATTTCTTGAACTTACCATTCTCCACCTTCTTCTTCATCCTTTGGGGGAATGGTGGTGGTGCCCGTTGGATAGCTTTTTGCAGTTGCGTTGCCCCTTGATCCTTGGTGGGTTCCATCTCACCTCTCGGGGCCTCTTGCAACTGACCGGTCTCTTCCTCAGCACTTGTGTCATCATCCTCCATTATGCTCTCTTTCTTCCGTTCAACTTCAACTGGAAATAGGGGGTCAATTGTGGTTTTATCACTCCTAGTCATTACTGCCATACAATGTGCATCATTCTTTGGATTTTGGATAGTGTTGCTAGGCAGTGTACCCTTTTGTCTAGGGTTCATTGATGCTGACAGTTGCCCAAGTTGGTGTTCAATTAGCTTGATGGAAATAGCATGTGATTCGACCTTTTAACCCATACTTGACAAATCTCCTTGAATCTACTTCAGCTGATCATCGATGGACCTCACCTTTTTCAACATCTCAGGCATCATGCTTTCCAACTTTGATTGACCAGCCTCCCCTTCTCGTGCTTTGGGAGACACATAGAATCCAGCTCGGTCATTGTGATAGCCATCATTGCGCCTCCAATCAACTTCGCTCTCATGACCTCGGCTCCTATCTCTGAACTCATTTCTATTGTAGTTGTCTCTATACTAGTTCCAACCTTGATTTCAAGAACCTTGGCGCTAATTGTATTGTCTAGAGGCTTGGGCGTTGGTTCGAAAACCCGTCACCTGGGTATCGAAAAAGTTTGCCTCCTCCTCAGAATCAGAGTGATCAACTCCTTGCTCCCTGCCTTGAGTACCCACTATATTAACCTACTTGGCTCCAACTCCCATAATATGCTTTGTCATCAAGTCCAATGATGTGCGCATGTGAGCCAACTCCTGATCACGCTCTTCTTCTTTTCTTCATTGGTCTGCAGTTAGACCAACAACATATGTGCCTACCACTGCATCAGCCTCCCTGGTATGCCTGGCCCTGTTTGTCTTAGTCACCCTGTCAAGAATGGTGGCTCAAACCACACCTCTTACTGAAGTGAGAAGCGGATGTTGTCAATAAAGAACCCAACTAGAGGTTGGGGTCGATCCCACAGAGAATAGGGAGACTGGATTATAGCCGGTAACTGAACTTGTAAGGTAGTTACTTCAAAATAGGGGGATTCTAAAGAAAATCAATAATAAAAAAAATTAAAATTCTGATGTTAACTAAATATGAAAGGATAACTAGGGTTTGTGTTCCCCATGGGTACATAACTACTTCAGGTATACACTAGTTATTATCACCAATACTTACTTCTAGAACTGATAACTTAGGTTCATTCAAACGACCGACCAGTCCCTATAAAACGACTAAACTCAATCACTCGACCAAGTCTCATTAGCGGTTTCAAAACTATATTTTATCACTAAGTTCCATATTTAACTATCCTACAATTGATAACCCTCAAACCACACCTCCTTACAAAGTATAAGCAGACGTTGTCAATAAAAAACCCAACTAGAGGTTGGGGTCGATGCCACAGAGAATAAAAAAGGATGTAGAAGAACACTAGTGCTTAAGCTTTTTAGTTAATTATTTCCTAAGAGGGGGGATTTGTAAAAGTAATAAATAATTATTTTGAGAAATTGATTGTTGTATCCAAATTATTTCAATTAAATAGGTAAGTGTTTCCCATGACTTCATAACCACAAGGTGTTTTATACTAGTGATCTATTCCGGTGCTTTAGCATGCAATATTGGTAAGTTAAGTTCACCTAAATGGTTGGTCCCCTATCTAGGTGATTTTCACTACGCAACTTGGTCCGTCTATGGGTGTACTTTAATTGACCCTTACCCTTAGTATCGTATTAGCTATCCCCGGACAAGTTCAAGCTATTAGATGAGGGTTGGTAGCCTCAAATCTCTGTTGTTAATCCCTTTTCCCATTATTTACCTCCTTGATCTGGTAAGTAAGAATAAGGCAAGTCCTAATGTTTGCAACCATCAAGAATCAATCAAAATGAAGGAATAAATAATACATGCATAAACTTCATTTAAGAATCACTAAGTATTTGACCTATGTGTGTTAATTTGTCATGGTTCCCACAACCCTAGTTGTGGTGATTTTATCCTATCATGTTTATAAGTGAATTAATAGAATTAATAAATAAAAAATAAAATTAATACTTACAACGATGATAGGAATAACTCACTTGATTATTGCAAAAGTCAAAATCACAACGTTACAATCTTATCTCAAAGAATGCCTTCTAAAATTTCAAAAACTTCCGAACTTAAAGCTTGATTCTAAAAGCCTTATTCGAAACTTGATTTCAAACATGGTTTAAAACTTGATACTTATTACATGAAAATAAGGGGTATTTATAGTAGTTAGATGCTTTGCTCTTTCCTTGATGAATTTGACTTGGGATTTAATTTTTCTTTTCTTTGTTGAAGTAGGAAATCCACATTTTTCCCGTTTTTGAAGCCTTGTCGTGTCGCACCTTCCTTTGACGCGTCGCCTTCCATATAGTGCTGAAAGTGTGCTGTTGTGAGTGCCTCAATCGTGTTTGGAAGAGTGCCTCATCCAACTTTTCTCCTTATACCTCCTTTTATTTCTCAATTCTTCAACTTAGGTGACTAGTGGGAATTTTTCTTTTAACATTGAGCTCATTCACACACATTTTTTTCTCTTTTCTTTTCCTTTCTTCCATTCACACCCTTTATGCACCCCTACTCTAGCCACCCTCAACTTAAACATTTTGCTTATGCTGAGGTTCACAATATCCAAGGAAGGACCAGGGCCAAAATAGGTTTATTGTAAACAAATGGGTACAGTTAATCGGTAAATCTTCAATATTTTCAAAGCTCTTTCTTCTTTTTGTTTTCCCATTTCAAAGCTCTTTCTTCTTTTTGTTTTCCCACTAAAAATAACCCTTGTTGTTTAGCAAAATTTCACCTTTTTCTTTTCTTCCAATTTACCACACTTTTTAGCTTTTCCCTTCACTTATCCAATTATGCTACTTTCCTATAAAAAAATTTCATTAAAGTGCTCTAGGAGTCATTTGGGTCAAACATAAGTCTATAGAACAAAAATGGATTCAAGCTTATAATATGGATATCAAAAGAATAGGCTAAGGCTCAACATGGCAAACTAGGATAATTACAATCAAGGTAGGTAAAATAGGATAAAAATAAGGTTATCAAGGAAATGCCTATATCACTTCCTAAATCCATCATTCTTATTTCTCTTTGCACACACATCGGGCAAGTTCTAGTCGTCAATTTACAAGCATGTAGTATAAGAAAATAATTCCTCACACATTGGCACCAGATGGTTTAACAATGGAAATCAAAATCACATAAACACATATATTCATATTGCATGCATAACATAATTAAGCCCAATTTTTCAAGTACACGAGTCCAATTCCAAGAGACTAAGTATTTCTACCTTTTTCATGCATTTTTGAGTGAATTTAATATAGTCTCAATGATACCTAAAGTGAAGCACCTAGTATTCATAGGATCCAAGTTTTAGTTCTTCCTAATGACTAATTTACCCTTAAGACAATCTTCATCCATTTCATCGTGCAAAGTCCTGACTCAATGACTAAAATAAAAAAAATCTAGACTCTCTAGTCGGTTCTAAGGGACTATCCGCCGGAAAAGTACCGAAAATAAAAATCGGAGGAACCCAAAATAAAATAAAATAAAATAATTACTACATACAAGCAAGCATGCAATATAGATCATAAATCCACCAAAGAAACTAGGCCTACCATGTGCAAGTTTAGCAATAAAAAAATGCATGGTAATATGAAGTTCACTTACTCCACCCCACACTTAATTGGTTACACTGTCCCTAGTGCTAAAACAAATAAAGTAATAGAATGTAAGAAGAACTCCCTTGGCCTCTACTCCTCGTTTTCAATGTTTAAGCTCAATTTTTGTTGAAACTCATGACCTATCACATGCACACTTGAACAAATACATAAAAAAGAAAAAATTTATCTTAGGTTGCCTCCTAAGTAGCGCCCGATTTAATGTCTCAAAACGACACAAGTATATTCATTACTCAGACTTCATCAAGATACATGTTGAGACCGTGGTCACATCTTGGCCATTTGTTTTACCATGCCGCCTTGTGACACATCAGAAAACTAAAAGAAAAACAAAAATAGAAAAGAAAAACTAAAAATTAAAACACAAGCAATTAATCTAATCCTAAACAATATTCCCCCGCAACGGCGCCACTTTTTGATAATGCTCAAACCACACCTCCTTATGAAGTCTGAAGCGGACATTTTCAATAAAGAAACAAACTAGAGGTTGGGGTCGATCCCACAGAGAATACGGAAGGATGTAGAAGAATGCTAGTACTTAAGCTTTTTAGTTAATTATTTCCTAAGAAGGGGGATTTGTAAAAGTAATAAATAATTATTTTGACAAATTGATTGTTGTATCCAAATTATTGCAATTAACTAGGGTAAGTTTTCCCCATGACATCATAACCATAAGGCGTTTTATACTAGTGATCTATTCCGATGCTTAGCATTCAATATTGGTAAGTTAAGTTCACCTAAATGGTTGGTCCCCTATCTAGGTGATTTTCACTACGCAACTTGGTCCATCTACTAGTGTACTTTAATTGACCCTTATCCTTAATATCAGATTAGCTATCCCCGGATAATTTCAAGCTATTAGATGAGGGTTGGTAGCCTCAAATCTCTGTTGTTAATCCCTTTTCCTATTCTTTACCTCCTTGATCCGGTAAGTACGAATAAGGCAATTCCTAACGTTTGCAACCGTCAAGAATAAATCAAAACGAAGGAATAAATAATACATGCATAAACTCCGTTGAAGAATCACTAAGTATATTACCTATGTGTGTCAATTTTTCATGGTTCCCACAACCCTAATTGTGGTGGTTTTAGCCTATCATGTTTATAAGTGTATTAATAGAATTCATAAATAAAAACTAAAATTAATACTTACAATGATGATAGGAAGAACTCACCTGATTATTACAAAAGTCGAAATCACAACGTTACAATTGTATCTCAAAGAATGCCTTCTAATGCATCTTAAAACTTCAAAAACTTCCAAACTTAAAGCTTGATTCTAAAAGCTTGATTCGAAACTTGATTTCAAACTTTGTTTAAAACTTGATACTTATTACATGAAAATAAGGGGTATTTATAGTAGTTAGATGCTTTACTCTTTCCTTGATGAATTTGACTTGGGATTTAATTTTCCTTTTCTTTGTTGAAGTAGGAAATCCACATTTTTCCCGTATTTGAAGCCTTTCCGTGTCGCACCTTCCTTTGTCGCGTCGCCTGCCATATCGTGCTGAAAGTGTGCTGCTGTGCGTGCCTCATCGCGTTTGGAAGAGTGCTACCTTGCGCATACCATAGCGTCGAGAAAGGGTTGTTGCGCGCCAGGCATAGTGCCAGATAGAGGGCTTCTGCGCGCCAGGCATAGCACTGGAAAGAAGGCTGCCTTGCGCCTGCCCATGCGCTGAAGGAGGGCTGCCTCGCGCCTGCCCTTGCGCTGGGACAAGGCTGCCTCGCGTGTCTTGTGTCATCCTAATGCGGTTGGTCACTTCATGCTTTGATCTTGGCATTGTTCATTGCCACTTCCTTGCATGTATTCCAAAGGCCTCAATCATTTTCAAATTCATCATTTTAATCCCGAAAGACATCTCATCACGTGTGTTAGCTTATTTCAAAAATATATAACATAATCACATGCAAACACACATAATTTATTCTCAAAACATAGTAAAGTACGGGTAAAAATATGTCTATGAAGTGCGTGAATACTCCCTTCATCAGCGACCATAGCTCAAGTTAATACAATGATCATTAAGATCAAGGCTCTATTGTAATTCTCTTTTCCTAAGATCTACCTCTTCGACCAATGCTAGTAAAGAATTCGGGCATGTCCTAACATTTCGCACCATTAAGAAACGTTTAAGCATGAAGATAATACAATATAAGTGTTTATATTTGTTTTAAGATCACTTTGTGTAACCCTAGCTTGTTAATCCACCATGGTTCCCACAACCCCAGATATGGAGGTTTTAGCCTCTCATAGTTTCAAGATTGTGAATTTCATCATGATTAAAGACATAAAACAATACTTACAACAATGATTGAGAAAAACACTTCCTTCTATTAATCAACAAAATCTTGAAAAACAAGTAGTAAGAACAAGAAGAACTCAAGAACAGGTTGATCACAAGTTAAGACCAACTCAATCCTCTCTTTATCAAAGTTTCTCCCCCCTAAAACTATCAAAATTGACATCCGTATAAAAATAAAACCTAAAACATATTTATATAGACACAAGAATCCTTTTCCTAAGACAATGGGGTCAATTTCCATACCTGTTGCTTCCAGTGCCACGACTCGACCTACGATCCGTAGCATGCTCCTATAATCCATATCTTCCTCTCATACAATCTCAGTTGGCTAAATTCTAGCTAAGTGTTGGATCTGGGTATGACTTGTACCATCAACTCACGACTCGTACTAAGATCCCATACTTTGAATCAGAGATTTTTAATTTTTTCTAAAGTTCATCTCGACCAGAATGGTACAACTCGTACCTTCGTCTCGCGGGTTGTACTTTCTTCTCATAGCAGGAGTCAAACTCGAATGCAATTCTTCTAGATTTTACCACGACATCCTCATCACGACTCGTACAAGCCTGCAACTAATCATACTGGGACTCGTGGGTCATATCTACTCAACCTTAACTTTCAGCAACTTCTCACGGCCACCAGTACGACTCGTACTATGGTTTGCACTTTTTCCCATTTTGCACTTTTTAAGCTATCTTTTGAAATTTTCATTTCCAACACGTGTTTATCCTATAACAAAAAGGAAAATTACCTCATATCCACACAAATAAACCTAATTCCATGCCATTTTCTTACTTTTGAGCATCGAATATGCTATAAACCTACAACACATCAGTATCCTACCCAGCCCTAGACTTCATTATTACCCACAAGTCCTAAGTGATTTTGAGTGCATTTGATCTACATTAGTGGCGAATTACACTAAGGGAAAGCCTATGGGTTGAGTTATTTGCATGAAGATTTTTTTGGGAAAGCGAGTGTGATCATCCCTTTTTATAATCCCTTGTGTGAATGCATTGACTCATGATAAAGAATAGGGACTTTCTCTTCTATGAGTGGAATCATCCCTTTTGAGGACACAATTGCATTAAGGGTAAATGCGTGCATAGGACATAACAAGTGTAAGCTCCAATGCAAGCTTTGAATGTGAAGTAATTATGAATTGAAATGTTATATATACTTCATGTCTAAGCTATGCCCTTGTTTTGAAAAATGAAAACTCTTGTGAATCATGTTTTTGAATGGTGGTGGCCTCTCGAAATTTTTCCATTTTTCTTGTTTTTAGGGAATTTGCTTCTCTTTTTCGATGAGTCGGTGAGCATTTTTGGGTTGTCTTGAGTCAAATGATCATTCATGTATAAACTTGTGTGGAGTGGCATGTCTTTCTACTGATAAGAACTGCATACTTTAGAAACAAGCAATGGTTTAAGTTTGGGGGTTTGATGAGTTGGTAATTTGCCAACTCATTAGGCTCTTAAGCATGGGCTTTAGCTTAGGTATCAAGTCATCTAAATGAATTTTATCTACTTTTTGCCTTTTTGTGTGAAGATATTTTATTTGAATAAAAGAGCAAGAAGTGGAGAAAAAAGAATGGATCAGTTGAAAACTGGCACTTCATAGGAGAAAACTAGCGAAACGCTAGCCAAACGCATAAGATCACTGCCTTGAGGAACTAAAGCAACCAGCGGTCGCGGATATCAACCGGCGAATCACCGGTTAACTCACCTACAGACACCTGAAGATGCTGGATCAAAGAGAAAGAAATCAGCAGAGCATGGTTGGAGGCCGACGAATCACCAAAGGAATCACCGAAGGAACCATCAAAGGACACTAGAAATCACTGAAGGAGCATTCAATTATAGCCGACAATTCGTGGAATGTAACTGGTGAACCGCCTGTACTCTCGCAAGTGCCAGAACGCCTGAGCAGGGGCAAATGTGCCTAAAACTGAAAAACAGAGTCTTGGGTACCCTACTTTTAGATATATTCCAGAGAGAAGTACTCTGTACTAATCAGATTTTAACTTTTATCTTTTTGGGGGAACATTCTTTTTGTAGAAGAAGAAAGTAGAATTATATTGGTGGAAATTGTAAAAGATTGTTTTTCTTTTTCTTCTTCTTCCTTTATAGAAGGTACCACCATTCTTGAGGTCTTCTTGCTAAATTTGATTTTGCTACTCTTATTATTGAAATCAATGAGTTTATTATTGAATATGCTCTTTAGTTTCTTAACCATGAGTAGCTAAATCATTAACTAGAGGTGTGTGGTGATGAGTGCTTACTTAGATTGGGTATTGCTAGATTCATTTCAATATTATTTAATTAGTGTAAATCTATTAAGTTCTTTCCAATTTATAATTGAAGATCCATAGTTATAGATGTGGGTCTACTTTTCTTGCTTGATTTTTGCTTGAAAGAGAAGAATTAAGTACTGGGAGAGAATTTAATGGTGGAAATGGATGTAATGTTGTGGAGTTGGGCTAGACATAGGCAAACCTACATTCTCACTCCTTATTAATAGCTAATATCTATAGATTAGTGAAGTTGTTAATCCAAACTTGATTGGGTTTATTTAATTGTGTCTAGTGGTTTGAAAGAGCTCTAGCAAGAGGTATTTATGAGGTTGAAAAGTATGAAATATCCACCTGCCCAAGGTTATTTACACAATTTAAACTAATGAGATGATCTAGCATAGCCTTGTTTAATTAGCACATCATCTAAACCACACCTCTAGTCCTTCTCATTATTATCGAAACAACTTTGGTTATTTTGCCATTCTATCTAGCCAAGTTAGAATCTATACCATTTTGTTAACATTAAGTCTCCCCCGAAATATTATTTTCTTTGTTACTTTTGAATGGTGCGAACTAATTTTAATTTTCCAAATAACACTTGTGCATATCATTTGTTAGTCTCTGTGGGATTCGACCCCAACATACGTTGGGATATTTATTTTGATACAACGATCGTTTACGCTCTCTCATAACGAAGAGTGTATTTTGGACGTTATCAGAGATCCAATTTATGACTATTCATGTTCAAATATCAACATGTTGTCCCTACTTTTATGATGTTATGACTTATGTTAATATACATGATTTTAGTTTATAGTTATTCAGCATGCTTTATTTACCTTGCAGACTCAGTATATTCCAAGTACTCACTGCATACTCTTTGTTGTATCGTTTCAAGATACAGGTCCTAGCAATCAAACTCAGACCTGTCGTTAGTCCTGCTCTCATTCCTGTTTAGACCCTGCCTTGGGTGAGTCCTCATCCTCCGAGAAAATCTATCTTTCAATATCATCCCATCAATTTGTTTCATACTTAGAGATAGCTAGGGGCTTGTCCAAGCATCTCATCAGTTTGTTGAGGCTTTTTATCCTTAGACTTGAATATTCAGCTTCTGACTCAGTGTTTTGATATTACCATTTGCTAGACATTTTGTTATTCAGACTTTAGCTATTTCAGAATTTAGTTATCAGTTTTCTATGTTGATCTTTAGTTATCATGTTTGTGCCATAGGTCGACTTGGAGCCATTTCATGGTTCTAGGTTCCATGTCTATATCCGAGCCAATGTTTAGATTGTGACAAACTTTGTATTAGAGCAAAGGTTTAGAGTGTCCTAGGGTGTCTACAAGTCGTGTTAAGTAGAGTCGTTTCCATGGGTGTGAAGCGTGCCATAGTTATGGGGGATAGGCTACAAAACATTTTAGGATATTTCCCTTCTTTCATGATTTATATCATGTGATGAAGTATTTCTCTATCCTTCTAACTCGTTCTATACACGTTTGTAGAGTCATGCCTCCACACCGTATAAATGGAAGAAAGAATGGAAATGAAAATGGCAAAGGAGATGGGCACCAGCAAGCCCCGCCACCACCAGCAGGTCCTTTGCCTGAGCAAGTCTCTCATGCTGAGTTTAGGGAAGCTTTCTAAATGTTGGCTTAAGCTTTGACCTCTCGTGTCAACCAGTAGGCAGTGGCCCATGTCCCTCAGAATGGGAGCGGAGCGACAGCTCGAATTCAGGATTTCCTCATGATGAATCCCCCTGAGTACCTTGGGTCAAGAATGGATGAGGACCCACATGAGTTTCTGGAAGAGGTATAAAAGATCACCCAAATTATGGGGGTGACGAGAGAAGAGAGTGCAGACTTAGCCTCATATAAGCTAAAGGGGGTTGCTTATATTTGGTACCATCAGTGGAGAGACGGTAGAGTAGTGGGCGCAATTCCCATGAGTTGGGATGATTTCATCACTGCCTTCTTATACAGATTCTTCCCTATGGAGTTGAGGAACGCAAAGGCGGCGGAGTTCATCAATTTGAGGCAAAATGATATGACTGTCCAGGAGTACACCTTGGAGTTCATCCGGCTGTCCAAGTATGCACCAGAGATGGTGGCAGACCAGAGGGCCCGTATGAAAAGATTTGTGTATGGAGTTTCTGACTCGTTGGTCAAGGAGTGTAGGACTGCGATGCTGAATAGTTATCTTGATTTCTCCCAATTAGTGATATACGCCCAACAGATAGAGGCGGATCAGAAAAAGGAAAGGGAGAGAGATGCCAAGAGGGCCAGGACAGGCAGCTTTGGGTTTTCCCAACAGAGGTTTGGTGGTAGAAATTGTTAGCAGTTCCACCAGAGATCATCAGCCTTAACACCGTCATCAGCACGTGTGCCATACAGGTCTAGGCGTTATAAGAGAGGAAAGACATCAAGCTCTCGAGGTAAATAGAGCCCACCATTCCAGTTTGTGTCAAGTGTAGCAAGAGGCACACCGAACAGTGCTTAGCAGGTTTAGGTGCATGTTTTGGGTGCGAGAAGCTCGTTCACATGCTCAGAGATTGTCCAACGGCCATACAGGGCCATAGTAGAGACCGTGACCCAGCTATCAGTTCAGCAACTCCACCAGCACACTTAGCTCAGCTGGGCGCATCCACTAGTGTAGGTGGTGGTCAACATCAGAACAGGTTTTATGCCCTATCATCACATCAGGAGCAGGAGGTCTCCTCGAATGTGGTCACTGGTATGTTGCGAGTATTCCATCTTGATGTATATGCATTATTAGATCCAGGGGTGCCACGATCCAAACGTACACCTGGATCGTAGACACGGGACAAGGAGCCCCTAGATACCCCACGTCGACCCATGGCATGAGCATACATCTAATACAATCACATGAGTGGAAGACTTAACATAAAGAACGTAATCATACATAGCATAAGGGAAAATTAGTACAAGACTTATACAATACGACAGAATACAACTTGTAGTTTGATAAGCCTCTAAATGTGAAGGACGGATTTATGGGACAACTCCCCAACTAATCCAACATCCAGGAACTGAAAGAAACAACATAGAGTATGAGTATACAGCCCTCGAAACATGAGGACTCACCAAGAGCGCTGACAGGGAATCTAAAACTATCTACGGGTGAGGATGAGCCTAAAAACTGGGACCTATATCATGAAACGATACAACATAGAAAGTATGTGGTCAGTACGTGGAATGTACTGAATATGCAAGGTAAGTAAAATGGACATTTAAAACATATATGAAATTTATAAATGATCATAAGAGTAGGACATCATGCTCGTGTCGTAAATCATAATAACATATCGTATGGCTCAAGGTTTTAAAAACAATTGTAACATAACATAATCATAATCATAATAAAAGAGATTTTACTTAGCATGACTTGAGCCAACATACCTAAGCATAACATGCATAATTCATGAGGAACAATGGGAGATTCTCTTAACTGACATACCCCATATGAGTACAAATGAAGCCCAACTTGTAACCCTAGTCGGGAGGGTGTTCGTGCCTTTCCAAGGAAAGAACCATGAAAGTGTGATATCACCATGAAAATGGCCATTTGGGCTAGGGACTAACATGAAAAAGGGTCCCAACATACCTACAATGTCATGTAGTTCATGAGATCTGGTGCTTAACCTGAGCGCGGAACCTACTCGGTGTTCGTTACTACTCCCAAAACATATATAGAACTCATAATAATACATACATGAGTTCATGGACTAGTAAAATCATGATAATCGTAAACATGCTTTAACATATGTGATCTAGCCATGACATGAGGCCAATGAGTCGGCCAAGAACATAATTCATGAATAATAAGATTCATACATACTTGTAGGTCATGTACATAGCTTGAATTTCATAAAATCATAATGGGTAACATAATAAATTCATAATTTAGAACATAATTCATGATGGGCTCGTAAGAACATCGATGGGATAATAGGTCACAAATATATTCATTATGGGGCATGCATAATTAAGCTTAACTGATTAGAAAATCAAAATCAGCAATATTATAATCAATTTAAATATCAAAAATATGATCAAAATCCATAGATTATGATAATGTTTCAAAATCACAAAACCCATAATTAAATCATTAGAATTTGTATAATCAAATAAAAAAACCCCATGAGTTTTTGATAAATTTTAAGTAAAATCATAGAGTACGAGCATGGGTGTGGAAGAATTCACCTATTGATGACCTTACATACTTGGGATTATCTGGTTCTTAACTTCCCTTGCTAGCCCAAGATGGAATTGAGAGAAATTGGGGAAGAACACCTTGAATCACCTTCTAGACTCCTCTCTATACTCTTGCACGGATGAATGAGGCTTAACATGGACTAATCCCACTGAAAAGACCCTATTCATACCTTAAAACAAAATAGTTTAGGCCTTAGGAGTTTAGGAATTATGAAAACACCCTTACTAAAAACGCAGAAATTTCTGGTTGCCAGGCCCCACGAGGGACCTTGTGAGTCGTTGCCAAGGGGCACGACTCGTGGTCAGGATCTGTGATGTCTACTTCCAAAACAAGCTCAGGGGACCCCATGAGGGACCCCACAAATCATGGTGGCTGACCACGACTTGTGGTCACCACTCGTGGTCCCTACTGCCTCAAATCCCAAGCCATGCATTCCATCCTCGCCATGAGTAACCTAACGAGTTGTGAGGTTTGACCGCGACTTGTGGTCACCCCAGTAACTTTCTAATTCTCTGCCAAGCCCAGCCTTACCACGAGTCACTTCACGACTTGTGGTCCCACCTCAAGAACCATCCTATGACCTGGTGCGAGTTTTTAGTTTTTCTCCATTTTGACTCCCGGGTCTGATCCTTGGGTTCCCGGGGTAGAACAAGGGGCTACTTTATCTGTTGTGACTCCCTAAGTCTCTATTAATTTTGGAGTCGATCCCAAATTCCTATCAGAACCTTTCTTAGTCTCTACTCCAGTCGGTGACTCAATTATAACTTGACGGGTATCCAAAAATTGCCCTGTCACAGTCCTTCAGAAGTCACCTCAACTAATTTAGTAGAGTTATACATAACTGATTTTGATGTTATCTTTGGTATGGATTGTTTTCATGCATATTATGCCTCAGTAAATTGTAGAACCCATATAATAGAGTTTTGATTTCCGGGTGAGCCAGTCCTAGAATGGAAGGGTAGTTCAGTTGTGCTTATAGGTCATTTTATTTCCTACCTTAAGGCCAGAAAAATATTTCTAAGGGTTGTGTTTACCCTCTAGTTTGGGTTAAGGGTGCAACGGCTAAAACCCTGACTCTCCAAACAGTTCCTATAGTATGTGAGTGTCCAGAGGTTTTCCCATATGATCTACCAGGAGTCCCTCCTGAGCGGGAGATTGACTTTGGTGTACACCTTCTTCTCGATATGCAGCCTATATCTATTCCTCCATATAGAATGGCTCCATCTAAGATAAAGTAGTTCAAAGAACAGTTGAAGGATCTCTTGGATAAGGGATTCATCAGACCTAGCATGTCCCCATGGGGTGCACCAGTTCTCTTTGTTTGAAAGAAGGATGGGTCTCTTTGTATGTCTATTGACTATTGACAATTGAACAAGGTTACAATCAAGAACAAGTATCCCCTCCCCAGAATTTATGACTTGTTTGACCAACTTCAGGATGCTAAGCTAAGTTCTTATCAAAGATAGACCATAGATCTGGGTATCATCAGCTCAGAGTTAGGAAGAGTAACATCTCGAAGACAGCTTTTTGAACTCGGTATGGTCACTACGAGTTTGTAGTTATGTCTTTTAGACTAACGAATTCTCCTACAACTTTATGGATTTGATGAACAGGGTATTCAGCCATATTTGGACATGTTCATGATTGTCTTTATAGATGACATTCTAATATACTCTCGGAGTAAGGAAGAGTGTACTGATCATTTGAGGATTGTGCCATAGACCCTCAAGGATCGCTAGTTGTTTGCTAAATTCAGCAAGAGTGAGTTTTGGGTGGACTCAATAGCATTTTTGGGCCATGTGGTGTCAAGTGAGGATGTGCGGGTGGACTCTCAAAAGATAAAAGTTGTAAAGAATTGGCCTAGACCAGTTAATCCTTTGAATATCAGGAGTTTCTTAGGTTTCGCTTGCTATTATAGGAGATTTTTTGAAGGATTTTCATCCATTGCAGCATCGTTGTCTAATTTAACTTAAAAGAAATTCAAATTTTAATGGTCGGATTCTTGTGAGAAGAGCTTTCAGGAGTTAAAGACTCGACTCATTTCAGCCCCAGTGTTGACCCTATCTAAGGGTACGGATGGATTTGTTGTATATTGTGATGCCTCTAGGGTTAGACTTGGATGTGTATTGATGCAGTATGGTAAGGTCATCGCTTATGCCTTTAGAAAGCTCAAGACTCATCAGAAGAATTACCCGAAATATGACCTGGAATTGGCAGCAGTGGTGTTCACATAGAACATTTGAAGGCACTACTTGTATGGGATCCATGTGGATATGTTTACGAACTACAAGAGCCTACAGTATGTGTTCACTCAGAAGGATTTGAATTTGCAGCAAAGAAGATAATTAGAGCTGCTCAAGGACTACGACATGAGTGTCCTTTATCATCCAGGCAAGGTAATGTAGTTGCGGATGCCCTTATCAAGCTGACCATGGAGAGTGCTTCTCATGTGGAGGATGGAAGGAGGGAGTTAGTAAAGGATGTGCATCGGCTTGCACAGTTAGGGGTTTGCCTGGTTGACTCGTCAGATTATGGTGTCATTGTTCAGAACGGGTCAGAATCTTCTTTAGTGACGAGGTCAAGGCTAGGCAAGATGAGGATCCTATTTTGGTGAAGTTGAAAGAAGCGGTTCAACATCAGAAAGTAGAGGTCTTCTTCCAAGGGGGAGATAGTGTGCTTCGATACCAAGGCCTTTTATGTATTTTGGATGTTGATGATTTGAGAGAGCGGATGTTGTGTGAGGCTCATGGTTTTCGATATTCTATACATCCATGTGCCACCAATATGTACTGTGACCTGCGGGAAGTCTATTGGTGGAATGGAATGTAGAAGGACATAGTAGAGTTTGTGGCGAAGTGCCTGAATTATCAATAAGTGAAAGTGGAGCATCAAAGACTAGAAGTTGTGCTACAAGACATCAGTATCCCCGCTTCGAAGTGATAAGAGTTAAATGTAGACTTAATCACAGGGTTACCTCGCACTCGTCAATGACTCTATATGGGTGGTGGTAGAAACGTTGACCAAGGCAGCTCATTTTCTTCCGATCAAAACTACTGATTCATTGGAGGACTATGTTAAACTATACATTCGAGAGTTAATTTGATTGCGAGGGAGTGCTTTTATCCATTATTTCAAACAAAGGTACTCAGTTTACCTTACAGTTTTGGAGATCATTTCAGAAAGGACTTCGTACTCATGTCAAGCTTAGCACGACTTTTCACCCACAGACAGATGGTCAGGTTGAGCAGACCATTTAAACTCTCGAGGATATATTGAAAGCATGTGTGATTGACTTCAAAGGTAGTTGGGATGATCATTTACCTCTTATCAATTTTGCTTACAACAATAGCTACCACTCTAGCATTTAGATGGCGCCATTTGAGGCTTTTTATGAGAGGAGATGTAGATCGCCTATTTGCTAGTTTAAGTAGGTGAATCTATGTTGATAGGGCCAAATTCAATTCATGAGGCTATGGAGAAAGTTCAGCTTATAAGGGAAAGGCTGAAAATAGCTTAGAGTCATCAAAACTCATATGCAGATGTTAGGTAGAGAGAACTCGAGTAGGGCCAAATTCAGTTCATGAGGCTATGAAGAAAGTTCATCTTATAAGGGAAAGGATGAAAAAAGCTCAGAGTCATCAAAAGTCATATGCAGATGTTAGGCGGAGAGAACTCGAGTTTGAAGTTGATGATTGGCTGTTCTTGAAAGTGTCTCCCATGAAGGGAGTAATGAGGTTCATAAAGAAAGGGAAGCTTAGTCCCCGATATGTTGGCTCAAACAAGATTGTGAGATGTGTTGGAAAGGTGGCCTATGAGTTGGAGCTACCATGTGTCAGTGTTAAAAAAATGCATAGGTGACCCGAATTCGGTGGTCCCGGTTAAGAGAATAGGTGTGAAGGATAACATTAACTATGAGGAGGTTCCTATTGAAGTCCTTGATCGTCAGACTCGGAAGCTGAGGAACAAAGAAGTAGCTTCAATGAAGGTTCTATGGAGAAATTAGCTTGTTGAGGGAGCCACGTGGGAAACCGAAGCAAATATAATGGCTAAATTCCAATACCCTTTCCTTATCGACTCAGTTCCAACATGAGGTATCAGTTTCCTCTCTAATACTCTATTTAGTTTCATGTCAACTTCATGTCTCTCAGTTTCTTTTATGTCAATGCATGTTTGTTTGATTCATAAATTCAGTTCAGTTATGTATATATATCCGGAGTCAGTCACTCCTTTAGTTTTTAGCTTAGATGTTTAGTATTTGAGATTTTAGTTTCTTCCCCAGATTTTCAGTATGTTTACCCCACATTCAAGGAAGACTGTTCCCAAGGGGGAGATATTGTAATACCCCGAAAGTTCCTAAGACTAGACCCAAGATTTGGAATGTGTTAAGCTGAGAAAAAGGAAAATTTTTCACAGAACGACTCATGGTACGAGTTGTGATGAGAAGGTATGACTCGTAGGAAGTGTTCGTAGTTTGAATCTATAGGAGGAGTCCAGTGACAATGAGTCAAGCTACGACTCGTGGGATCATGTTACCAGTCATAGGTTGAACCGTGGTTTAAGGAATGATTTACCCTGGTTGGAAGGTACGAACCATTATAGGACACATTTTAGGAAACGAGTCGTGGGCTGCACCCGTGAGAAGGAAATGAGGTTCTTGGAAATAATGATCAGAAGTGGATCTAATGACTCGTAGGTTGATGGTAGGAGTCGTGGTTTGACCCATGGAAAACTTCAGTCAGGGAAGAGTAGTGGTGACTATGGATGGTAACCACGAGTCATGGTATCGAGGTATGACTCGTGTGAGTCATGACACTTGGGAGAATGAAATTTTCTGCAATTTAAGTAAAGGCATTTCCAATATTCATAAGCTCCTAAGCCCTAAACTACGTCGTTATAAGCACTTTTAGGAGAGTTTTAAGATGGTTAAACCTATTCTAAAATATTCCTCTCTCATTCATGCAAGTCTAGACCTCTCCATTTAAGATCAAGCCTAGAACCCTTCAAGTTCTTCTCCTAATCCTTTGGGCTTTCTAGGGCCAATGTATATTTAGTTCTTCTAAGTATTTTAGGTCATGAATGAGGGTTTCTTTCACTCTCACGCTCATAATTCTTCTCAATTTCATGAATCAAGTCTCAATTCAAATTATGATCAAAAAGGGATTTCAATCTAATTTCATAGAATTCTTACAAATTATTTATGAGTCGATTCCCTCTATGTTTTAAAGTATGTTTGATGATTAATGGAAGAATCTATGCATGTTTTGATTATAAATTCATGAGTTCAAGTTTTAGAAAAATTATGCCCAGTTATGCAAGTTCATGAAAAAGTTAGTTTATGATTGATGATTTTGAGTATGATGAGGTATCTAGCATGTATATGTTTACAAATTACCCATATATGAATCTATGATTTTGACTAGTGAAGTCTATTTCAAGTATGCATGATATTCATATTTTGGGTAATCCCACTCAGATTAAGCATGTTTCATGATTCAGTTTAGTTCTATAAATCTGCTTACCCTACGGTTTTGGAGTCTATGCTCCCATGTTCAGCTTATGGTATGGTTTCAAAATCATTTGAAAATTGATGGTGATCACTTTGCATGTTTTTTGGAGTAGTGTCTAGCACCGAGTAGGCCAGGGGTTCATAAAAACCCGAGTCTCAGAACTATGTGCCCATGTAGGATTTCACATTTACTTTGGGAGCTCCCTAGTGAGCTTCCACTGCCCCGAATGGGCCTTCATCTTGATATGGATATCATCGTAGTGCCTTTATCCTTGGCAAGGCTTTAGATGGCTCTACTTATTTGAGTGTAATAGCTGGGATCACGTAAGTTCTATCATCATAGTGTTTGTTAAATGAAGAGTCTCCCGTTGTTCCTAATGATCTAAGTTATGCATGTTTATCATTTAGGATATTATATTTTCAACAGGCTTGACCCAATGATTAGGTTATCGGTTTTACATATGAATTTCAGTTTCAACTTTGGGTCACTCTATTCAGTTATAAGATCCAGTTTATGATTATTCATATACAAATATCAGCATGTAGTCCCTACTCTTATGATGTTATGACTTATGTTAATATACATAATTTCAATTTATACTTATTCAGCCTGTTTTACTTACCTTGCATACTTAGTACATTCCAATTATTGACCGCATACTTTGTGTTGTATAGTTTCATGATACAGGTCCTAGCTATCATACTCATACGCGTTGTTAGTCCGGCTCTCGTTCCAGTTCTGACCCTTACTTGGGTGAGTCCCTATCCTCCGAGGATATCTATCTTTTAGTATCATTATGTCAGTTTGTTTTTGTTACACCCTATAAGTTCTTATCATTTAACTGACGCATGCGTATGTATGTTGAGAGTTTTGGAATAAGACACATGCGAGAAGGGCCTCGGGGGTTGAGTATAGAAGCATGGCAGCGAGCGAGCAGGAGATTGGGGCCGGAGACCAGGTGCACTAGGCGCCGCGCCGTGCCTTCTAGCCCAACGCCATGGCCGGCGCGTCGCGCCTCCTGCCTAAAACGATGGGCGGCATGTTGTGCCCCCTAAGACACCACCCTACCTATATATATGAGTTAAGTTCAAGTTTAGGTCATAAAATATTTCCCCAATGTCAGAACGTGGCCCTACCACAAATTCTCTCTACTCTTCTTCCATTTCTTGTCAAATTACGCTGCTAAACTCCGTCCAAACGCAAATTCATCTTAGATAATGAGTTCTAAGCCTATGAGGAACATCCCTGCGGAGTTATTTCTTGAAAGTTCACTCGGAGTACCAAAACCCCATCGAGTAAAAGTTGCCAAAATCACTTCTAATCGTATCCTAAGAGGCTACAGGTGATAGGTAAGCATTTCTACCTTCTAAACTCTCGGAAATTCGTAAGTTCTTAGTGAAATTGATCGAAGTTGAGTTATAGATTATTGTTATGGAAAGGTATTATTAATTGCCGAGTTTTAGTATTGAAAATAGTCTTATTCTCTCAGCGTGGGGCTGTAATTAAGTGGGATTATCAGTTGCAGGTTGGAACTGTTTGGATTAGAAAACGTCAGCATTCGTGGTATGTTAAGGCTAATCTCTTCGGCAAGTTATTCCTATCGTACAGTAATACGACCTATGTCCTTGCAAGAAAGTCGTAAGTATGTATATTGTGATTCGCTGCTGCAGATAATTTTGATATTAAAGCTGATTATTTTGATTGGGATGGACTCCACCTAATTTAGCCTTTCATTGACCAACCTCAGGGTTATTAGTTGTGTCATGCCTACGAGGATATAGATTGCTCAGAGGAGCTATATGATGTCTGACAGGACTATATTTCGGCCTATAAGGCCATATTACAATCAATCCACGAATGGACTTCTAATTTTATGTCGTATCGGCATCACTAACCCTCTATCGAGCCTTTTGTGCCTAAGGTGAAGTTACAGGAGCCTAGAGGGCTCAGACACAGCTACAGGAGCCCAACGGGCTCAGTTGTAGACCCATAGGCTAGGTAGGTTGGCTATAGTTACCCTTTGACTCATATTTGCCATGCTAGGGGTATATAAATTGAATTGTACTTGCCAGGGCTTATGGGGGCCCAGGTGGGTTGTTCTGTGCTGATTGTATCTTCCAAGCTTATGGGGGTCAGGTAAGGTTCTTGTTTGTATTACTTATTTGTTAGCAATTCTTCAGGTTCTGAGGCTATTCAGGTTACAACTCCTATCCTTTGTATTAATTTTCAATCCTTTTATCAGTTCTGTTTAGTCATTTTCATTACCGCCTTACATATTCGGTACATATTGTACTGATGCACAATTATGGGGCACTGCATACTTGCCTACAGGTGTAGATAGACATAGTTCAGGACCTTCTTAGCTATAAGCCAGGTTTAGCATCTCAGTCAGCTCCTTTCCTCCGGAGTTGATAGTTATAAAGTTTTGCTCTTTCTGTTGTACAGTTTTAGGTAGGTTGAGGCCTTGTCCCGATCATTATTCCACTCTTAGAGGCTTGCGCACTACAACTTTAGTTAGTTGTTTGTTATTGGCCGTGTGGGGCCCATTTATATTCAGTTTTCTTTCGTATGTTACCATGTGAGGCCTAGCGTAGCTTCCAATTAGCAGCCTTGTCGGTTGCAATATATATATGACTGCCTGTTTTCCTTTTGCTATGACTAGACAGCATGGTGGTCTTATCGGCCCGCATAGGATCCCTTCATTGTCTTGTTGGTTGGGTTAGCTATTTTCTTTTACAGGTTGCTATGTGGCCTTGTCGGCCCTAGGATGTGTTTAAAACTGAGATATAGCTCGTTGCTTTCTTGATTTTGAATGCTGGTAAGCACCAGAGGTGCATATGCCCAGCCAGGTCAGCCTAGGTCCTTGTGTGGCACTACATGCCAGTCATGCCTCCAAAGGTGGGGCGTGACAAACTAGGTATCAGAGCAACATCGTATCCTAGTGAGTTTGCAAGTCATGCCTAGTAGAGTCTTGTTATGGGTGTATTGTGCACCACATTCTATAGGCAGGAGGCTTCGAGGTATGATAGCGTAGTTACCCTCCTATCTTCTCCAGTCATGCTATAGAGTTATGTTATATAGGGTGAATCTCTAAGCTTACGTTATTCTTCTTATCTATAGACAAAATATCCAACACACGATAGGCTACGGCCGGTCAGGAATTGGACACTACGCTAGGAGAGGGCACTAGCAAGGTGCCCCAGTCAGAGCCGGCCTGATCTGAGGGTGATAGGGAGACATCACCTCGATCTCCCCAACATTCTCCGCCACGCTAGGAGCCCCCCAGGATAGCAGATATGTCAGCACTACCCCAAGCAATCCCTATACCTATACCATCGGATCAAGAGGTTAGGAGTGTTGTTTATATGTTGGCTCAGATGATGGCCGCTCAATGCCAGCCAGTGGTACCAGTTGTCACTGAATCGATGGGAGGACCTGGAAGTTCGAGGGTCCGAGAGTTTCTTGCCATGAGCCCTCCACAATTCACGGGGACCGACCATGGAGAGGATCCTCAGGACTTTCTGGACCAGTTATAGAGAATATTTAGGGTGATGCATGCTACACCCACAGAGTAAGTCGAGTTGGCAGTATTTCAGCTATGAGACATAGCGGTGTTGTGGTACGTGATTTGGGAAAGGTCCCGAGGAAGAGACGTACCCCCTCTAACTTGGTCTAGTTTTTCAGAGGCTTTCATAGATCACTATCTGCAGCGAGAAATCTGATAGGCTCGGGTGGATCTGTTCCTACACCTGGAATAGGGTACGATAAGCGTTAGAGAGTATGCAATATGGTTTGACCAGATATGCGCCAGTATTTGTAGATACCATGCCAGCCAGGGTACATCAGTTCATCATGGGGATGCTTCTAGAGTATGTGGAAACCTGTGTTACAGATACCTTACAGGAGGATATGGACATTGCCCACATTCAGGCTTTTGCTTAAAATATCGAAGGGATTAGGTGGCGTCAGCATGAGTTAGAATGAGCGAACTAGGAGCAACACCAAAAGGCCAGGTCCACTGATATATAGACAGAATTTTAGGTTGGACCTAGGCCACGAATGTCAGGTAGGCCACCC
Organism: Datura wrightii; assembly: GCA_035772735.1. Classification (NCBI taxonomy): domain Eukaryota; kingdom Viridiplantae; phylum Streptophyta; class Magnoliopsida; order Solanales; family Solanaceae; genus Datura; species Datura wrightii. The sequence goes on along the minus strand of JASDFA010000018.1, from coordinate 163,091,211 downwards.
AAACCTCCATCCCGGCAGAAGCAAGGTGACAAATTAGATCGTCGTGGATAGTCAGGTCCTAGTGATTGCTCGCGAGTGTTAGGTTCCCAGTAGCGGAGGGGATCAAATCAGAGCAGGCCCATTATACCACGTTGTAGCATTTTTGATCGACGGTATTTTGGGAGGTGTAGATACACCTCCGCTGCTTGTTATACTTGTGGACAAGAGGTTCACTTGATGAGAGACTATCCAGCCAGGGATCAGGGTGGTCGGGACCAGCCGAACAGGTCTTCAACAAGGTCGCATGCTCCAGCATCTTCAACAGGGCACAGGTCCTCAGCTACAGTCGGCAGAGGCAGAGGTAGATCAGGGGCATCTAGTTCCAGTAGTGGTCCGAATTGCACTTATGCTTTACCAGGGCGACAGGAGTTAGAGTCATCACCAGATGTTGTGATAGGTATGGTGGATGTTTGCTCTCACTCAGTTTATGCTTTAATAGACCCAGGCTCCCTTTTGTCCTATGTTACTCCGTTAGTGGCCTGAAAGTTTGGTATAACACCAGAAATGCTTCAGCGACCCTTCTCAGTGTCTACACCCATCGATGACTCTGTTATTTCTAAGAGAATTAACTGGGGTTATACATTAGAGATTTTTGGTCGCCAGACCTTAGTAGATTTAGTAGAGCAAGAAATGATTGACTTTGATGTAATTGTGGGTATGGATTGGCTAGCGCCATGTTATGCCAATGTGGAGTGTTAGACCAGGACCGTCCGATTTCACTTTCTAGGGGAGGTAGCACGAGAATGGAAAGGCAATATAGGTACACCAAAAGGTGGGTTCATATCCTATCTTTGGGCGAGAAAGTTGATAGCGAAGGGTTGTATTTACCATATTGTTAGGGTTCGAGATATGCAAGCAGAATCCCCGACTCTTCAGTCCATTCCTATGGTTAGTGAAATTTCGAATGTGTTTCCAGATGAGCTTCCTGGTATTCCCCCAGAGCGTGATATCGATTTCTCTATCGACCTTCCACCAGGCACCCAACCTACATCCATCCCTCCGTATCGAATGGCTCCTGCTGAACTGAGGGAATTGAAAGAACGGTTGAAAGATTTGCTAGATAACGCCTTTATCAGGTTGAGTGCTTCACCGTAGGGTATGCCCGTTCTGTTTGCATGAGGAAGAAAGATGGCTCCCTACGAATATGTATAGATTATCAGCAGTCGAATAAAGTTACTATTAAGAATAAATATCCACTTCCAAGGATAGATGATTTGTTTGACCAGCTGCAGAGGGAGAAATATTTCTCCAAGATAGACTTTAGGTTAAGGTATCATCAAGTGCGGGTCCAGGAGATAGATATTTCGAAGACAGCCTTCAGGACCAGGTATGGCCATTTTTAATTCTTGGTCATGTCTTTCGGATTGACGAATGTCCCAGCAGTGTTTATGGATTTAATAAATAGCATCTTCAGGACGTATTTAGATCTATTTGTGATGGTGTTTATTGAAGATATTCTGGTATATTACCACTCAGAAGCTGAACACAGAGATCATTTACGAATAGTACTTCAGATCCTCAGAGAGCTCCAGTTATATGCGAAGTTCTTGAAATGTGAGTTCTGGTTGAATTTCATAACTTCCTTAGGCCATATTGTATCAGATGTAGGTATTGAAGTTGACTCACAAAAAATCAAGGCAGTAAAGACATGGCCTAGACCCATGACTCCAACTAAGGTTCACAGTTTCCTGGGGTTAGCTGAGTATTACAGAAGGTTTGTGGAAGGATTTTCTGCCTTATCAGCACCATTGACAAGGTTGACTTAGAAGGCAGCTAAATTTTACTAGATCGAGGCTTGTGAGCGAGTTTCCAAGAGTTGAAAAACAAGTTAACATCAGCGCCAGTACTAGCCTTACCGGAAGGTTCATATGGCTATGTTGTATATTGTGATGCTTCATCCGTTGGGTTAGGGTGTGTTCTAATGCAACACTGCAAGGTAATTGCCTATGCTTTGAGGTAGCTAAGGAAGCACGAAAAGAACTACCCCACCCATGATTTAGAGTTAGCTGCAATGGTTCATTCTTTGAAGATATGGAAGCGTTACTTGTATAGTGTTCATGTAGATATATTTACTGATCATAAAATCCTCCAGTATATCTTCACGCAGAAAGAGTTGAATTTGTGGTAGCATCATTTCGCTAGAATTGCTGAAGGACTACGACATGAACATCCTATATCACCCAGGGAAGGCTAATACTATAGCTGATGTCCTTAGCCGCAGATCCATGGGCAGTATAGCATATTTGAGGAAAGAATAGATGTAAATGGCTCGAGAACTGCACCAGTTAGCCAATCTAGTAGTCCCGATAATGGATTCAGAGGATAATGGGGTTGTAATTCAGAATATAGCAGTATCATCTCTAGTTGTACAGGTGAAGGTGTGGAAGTACGAGGACCCTAGTCTAGTACAGCTTAGAGACAAGGTTCAGTAGGGTAAACTATCGTCCTTTGAGTTAACAGAAGATGGTGTCTCGAGGTTCAGAGGTCGACTCTACGTCCCTGATGTAGCAGGCTTTGCTAGCAGATCATGGTAGAGGTACATTGTTCTCATTACTCACTTCATCCAGGTTCGACAAAGATGTACCATGATATAAAGGAGATATATTGGTGCCATGGGATGAAGAATTGTGTAGCTAAGTTCATACCACAGTGTCCAAATTGCCAGCAGGTAAAGGCGGAACATTAGAAACCTAGCAGACTGACTCAGGAGATAGTTGTACCTATGTGGAAATGGGAAGTAATTAACATGGACTTTTTGATAGGGCTACCTTGCACCAGGCGTAAATTCGACTCCATTTGGGTCATTATTGACAGATTAACGAAAATCAGCCCATTTCTTGCCACTCAGGACTATGTTTTTAGCTGAAGATTATGCTGAGTTGTATATTAAAGAAATAGTCCGACTGGACGGTGTCCCAACATCTATTATCTCTAACAGAGGGGCATAGTTTACAGCTAGATTTTGGCAGTCATTTTAGAAAGGTTTGGGGACACAGTTTAACTTGAGTATAGCTTTTCATCTCCAGATAGATGGTCAGGTAGAGCGCACCTTTCAAACGCTCAAGGACATGCTATAGGCGTGTGTGCTAGACTTTGGAGGGAGTTGGGATGAGCATCTACCCCTTAATGAATTTTCTTATAATAATAGTTATCATCACTATTCAGATGGCGCCTTATGAGGCTTTATATGGGCTGAATATAGGTCCCTCATAGGATGGTCTGAAGTAGGGGAGGCAAGGTTGATCGAACTTGATATGATCTATCAGTGAGAAGAAAAGGTGAAACTTATCAAAGAGCATTTGCTGACAGCCCAGAGTCTTCGGAAATCCTATTATGATGTTCGGCATAGAGACATTGAGTTTGATGTTGATGATTGGGTATTTCTCAAGGTTTTTCCTATGAAGGACATGATAATATTTGGCAAGAATGGCAAGCTTAGCCCTAGGTTCATTGGCCCGTATCGAATCCTTCAAAGGATAGGTCGAGTGGCATATGAGTTAGAACTGCCTTCAGGGCTAGAATCCATTCATCTAGTCTTCCACGTTTCAATGCTACGAAAATGCATAGCAGACCCGTCTCGGGTTGTTCCAGTTGAGGACGTTCAAGTTAATGAAGAATTGTCCTACGAAAAGACTCCAATTTCTATACTAGATCGACAGGTTCGTAGACTGAGAACTAAAGATGTAGCCTCCATTAAAGTCTTATGGAGGAACAGAAACATAGAAGATGACCTGAGAAGTTGAGGACGACATGAGGTCTAGATACCCTCACTTATTTTAGACTTGACTCATATTATTCAATTGAGGTGAGATGGTCGTTTAATTATTTTCATGTGCTTATATTATAAGTATTGTTTAGTTATTCGCTTGTATGATATAGAGCTATGTTGTATCGTTGCTTGTAGCATCCTTTAAGGAGCCTATGTTGGACTTTTCTGTGTTTTAGGTTTTTGGATAGTCCATATTATAGGGGAGACTCTATCGAAAATTTTCAATCTATGATCAAAGAAGTTAAGCCTCTTGAGTTAAGATTTCATTTGAGGACGAAGGTTCCTAAGGAGAGGATGATGTTGCACCCCGTATGTTCTTATCATTTAAGTGATGCGTGCATACGTATGTTGAAATTTTGGGAATACGACGCATACAAGGAGGGGCTCGGGAGGTGATATACGAGCACGTAAGAGAGCAAGCAGGAGATCGGGGCCAGAGTCCAGGTGCACTGGGCGCCGCGCCGCGCCGCGCCTGCCTGTCCAACGCCATAGCTGGCGCGTCGTGCCTCCTGTCTGGCGCAATGGGCAGTGTGCTGCACCCCCTAGGAAACTTTCCCACCTATATATATGAGTTAAGCTCAAGTTCAGGTCATAAAATATTTCCCCAAAGTCAGAACGCGACACTACGATGAATTCTCTCTACTCTTCTTCCAATTTTCGTCAAATTATGCCGCTAAAATCCATACAAATGCAAATACGTCTTGGATAACGAGTTATAGGCCTACAAGGAACATCCCTACAAAGTTATTTCTTGAAAATTCTTAGTAACAGAACTCCACCGAGTAAACATTGTCAAAATCACTTCTAATCAAATCTTAAGCGGCTACAGGTGATAGGTAAGCATTTATATCTTCTAAGCTATTGGGAATTTGTAAGTTCTTAGATAAATTGATAAAGGTTGAGTTATAGATTAATGTTATTAAAAGGTATTGACAATTTCTGAGTTTTAGTATTGAAAATAGCCTTATTCTCTCAGTGTGGGGCTGCCATTGAATGGGATTATCAACTGCAGGTTGGAACTATTTGGATTAGCGAAAGTCGACATTTGAGGCATGTTATGGCTAATATCTTTGGCAAGTTATTCCTGTCGTATAGTAATACGACCTATGTCCTTGTAAGCAAGTCATAAGTATGTATATTGTGATTAGCTGATGCAGATAGTTCTGAGATCAAAGTTGATTATTTTTGTTGGGACTGACCCCACCTAATATAGCCTTATGATCTCGGGCAAAATAGCATGCCCGAGTGATGCTTGATAACTTAATTTAGTCTTGTTTAGCTAAGTAATTGTATACATTTTCATGTGATTTCATATAAATGTGAATATACGTGCTAACCAACATGATTAGTCCTTGTTTTGTAGGTTTCAATGATTTTGAGGAACTAATTTATAAGTTGGTGAAGTAGCTGAATGGAGTTGGGAGCAATGGGCTAGAGTCAGCAAGGAGTAGGCCATGGCAAGGCTGGCCGCGCCAGGCAGCATGCCACGTTGTGCGTGTGCCGCACCCAGCGCCGTGCCAATCCTACGCCAGGCACGCGAGCAGATGCGGCAAGAAGGCAGCACCAGCGTGCCAGCAACGTGCCACGCCATGCCAGCTGCGCGACAGGGGTGTGCCAACGCGCTGCCCAAGCCAATGCGGTGACACTCGACAGTTTTGGCATCCGGAGGCAATTTCCAGAGAGCTTTTGCGTTACCTCCATGTCACGGAGATAGTGCTCCCTGATACACTCCGTGACACGAAGCCGTTCCACAGGTGCACGGCTAAAGGCAATGTCAAGTCTTCAGCCCAAGTCTGATAGAGGGCTTCAAATTGAGAAGAAGTTGGAGAAAGATAGGAACAGAGTGGAGGTTATTTCCTCTAAACAGCAAAATAAAAGGAGATGGTTCTCGAAAGAGAACCCAGGTATGAGGATGTCCTGAAAAGGACAGTCCACTTTGGTCCACGACGTAAAATAAGGCGCTGCTTGGGAGGCAACCCAAGGGTACCTCGGGTACACTTTGTTAATTTTGATTTTGTGTTGGTTTTGTTATTTTCATTTTGTTTGTGTTTTTGGTGGAAGTTAAGCACAGACGGAAGGGAAGTCTGAGTACCGAGAAGGTGGAAGCTAAAGAGCATGGAATAGAAGAAGTGGGGGGTCGAACACCCATCTCTCGAACTTGAAAGGGCAGCATGCTTTTAGCTTGGCATAGAGGCTCCGGGAGTATTTCTCATCCCTTAAATGTTAATTTAATACTATGAGGACATAGCATTATTTAAGTGTGGGGTGAGAAAAATTTCAATTTTTTTGTGCTTAACAATTTTTTGGTGAATGTGATGCTTGTGTGAAATTTGGGAGAAATTTGAAAATTTTTGGGAGTCAAGCATGAATTCATCACCCGTTGGTTTTTCTTTTCGATTCTTTTCCGAAGGGGGGTCTTTGAAACGAAGAATAAAAATAATTTTCTTCATTTGTATATAATGTTTTTAGTCATAGTTATGGACTGTTTCTGATGATGGATGGATGACGACCATCTTGAGGAAAATTAGTCAATAGGTGTTGGGTTTTTGAAACCATAATTAATTGATGTTTGATGTTCTTGTTAGGTGTTATACATGATCGTAAGATGCAAGTATGTTCAGTGTGAAGCATGCAAGTGTATAACTTTGTTTTGAGACACGTAGGCTCTTGAATTTGACTCAATATGATTGAAGATTAATGCTCAAATTCTTGTGATTAGCTGAGTAAGAGTCTGCGGAATGTGTCTTGAATTGAGCATGTGCCATGAGTGTAAGGTTTTTGAGTATTCTGTGCTACTGTGGATTGTCTAGAACTTGCCTGGTGTGTTTATAAAACGAAATGAAGGATATGAATTTTAGGAGATGATTTAGGCATTTCTTTGAATGAACCTAATTTCTATCCCTCATTTTACCTACCTAAAAAAAAAATAATCCTAGTTAGCCTCATTGAGCCTTGAGCATATTCTTTGATAGCTGCAACGCAAACTGAATCCTTTTTCTTTCATTAGCCTTGAGTTTGATCCAAAACTCCTAACCGCTTGAGTGAAAAAATCCGAAGGAGTAATGGAGTGAGAAGAATGAAAAGAAAGGAAAAGTAGAAGGTTGTAGAAGTGAGAAAAGGACAAAGGTGCACTTGTGTGAAAATGGTTGATTATTAGTAAGGAATAAGAAAATAAATTAATGAAAAATTATTTATAGAACTCCTTACTAATAAGCTAAAAATGCCTAAATAAAGGGGGGAACATAAGAGGAAGAAGAAAGCTGAAAGGAGAAAAAGGTGAAGTAAGGGAAGGGAAGTTCGTAATGAGGGCATGATGTATTAAAAGCTCTTAGGAAAGATAGTCACTATTACTGGCCATAATAGTACCTACCCGCACCTGAGTTACATTACAACCTAAAAAGTCCAACTTGATCTTACATTCGTACATCCTTAAATTAGTGGAATAAAACACTAAGGGCAAGCTTATGGGTCATTACATGATGTATGTGAATTCTTTGTGAGAGTGAGCGTAATTCTATTCATGTACCCACATATGTTGTGATTTAAAAATTGTTTTTGCATGTGAAATTGGGTAACTATCTTTCCGTGAGGGCACATGTTGAATGAAGGATATAATTCATGTGGGATTTCTTAATCAGTTGATTTGCATGAGTTTGCCAAGATTGAGAGTCGATTCTTGAGGTTAAGAAGTCTTAACATAGTTATACTTCATTTCGATGATCAAATCGTGCATGCTATATTTTTAGCTTGTTATCTTACGTAATCATTATAGTCGTAGCTTGAATAATCCTACTAAATGAATTATGGGTGACTATCCATATGCATGAGCTGTAAAAGGTTGTTCGAGGACGAACAAGACTTTAAGTGTGGGGTTGTGATCTCGGGCAAAATAGCATGCCCGAGTGACGCTTGATAACTTAATTTAGTCTTGTTTAGCTATGTATTTGTATACATTTTCATGTGATTTTATATAAATGTGAATATATGTGCTAACCAACTTGATTAATCCTTGTTTTGTAGGTTTCAATGATTTTGAGGAACTAGTTTATAAGTTGGTGAAGTAGAGGAATGGAGTCGGGAGCAATGGGCGAGAGTCGGCAAGGAGTAGGCCATGGCAAGGTTGGTCGCGCCAGGCAGCGTACCACGCTGCCGCGCCCAGCACCGTGCCACGCCTATGCCAGGCGCGCGAGCAGATGCGGCAGGCAGGCAGCACCAGTGCGCCAGCAACGTGCCACGCCATGCCAGCTGCGCGACAGGGGTGTGTCAATGCGCTGCCCAAGCAGCGTGACACGCTGCCAATGCGGTGACACTTGGCAGTTTTGGCGTCCGGAGGCAATTTCAAGAGAGCTTTCGCGTTACCTCCATGTCACGGAAGTAGTGCTCCGTGATACACTCCGTGACATGGAGCCGTTCCACAACAGGCTAAATTATGCACGTTTTCCATTTACTATAAATAGGTCCCTTAGCTCCTAAATCCAATTGGTCATGATTTTATTCTGGAAAACTACCTAGGAGTGAAGGGAGAACTGGGAGAACTCATCTAGGGTTTGGCAAATTCCCTTCTCATCTACCAAATTCTTGTATGTATATTAGTTTAGTTGTAGTTTCTTGTAGTTTTACGAACATGAATGACTAGAACCCTTCCTCTAGGGTTGAAGCCATGAATTATGATTGTGATTATATGAAATTGTTTTGGAATTAAGTTATTGATTGTTGTTTTCGTCTTGCATTCTGGATTGTTGGGTGTTTTTATGATTGATCACCATGAAAGTATATATGTTAGCTTGGGCATTGGCTTGAGAAAGCATTACCTTGGTCAGGACATGAGAATGTGAGGAGCATGTTTGTATCTCACGATATAATTTCGTATTAGGATAGAAATATACCTAACACCTTGCTTGGTTAATAAAACGGGGGTTATTAAAGACCAACTTAGGATTATCGCATCACCACTCGATGAAGTAGTTGTGAGACTAAGTTGAGTTAAATGGTTAGACGCACGAAAGTCCCTAATCATTTCCACGTAAACCACAACATAATTAATTGCCCACGAACTAGAAGTAGCATCCTCACTGACAATGATGCAGTGAGGCTAGTTTGTCGTGTTTAGAGGCTCGAAAGGCCATGAACATGCAATTGTAATTATGTGAAACGACAAACGATAGTTTCATGCTTAACCCATTGCAAATCGTAGTATCGCATGAATATCTAGTTTTAACTCTATGTTGCTCCTAGAGTAAATTCAGGATATTTCGTTGACCAAAACTAGACTTAGTTAAATCTCCCTCGAAAACTTCTATAACCAACATTTTCGGTATTTAAGATCACACTTGTAATGGATAGTTAGAGGAATGGGTCCAGTCCCTGTGGGTTCGACATTCCGGTTCTTAAAAGAGGCACTATATTACTTGCACGACCCGTACACTTGCGGACGCGCGAATAAGGGCACGTCAAGTTTTTGGCGCCGTTGTTAGGGAATCAGTGAAGTTTTGATAATTTATCTGTTTTTGTGTGATTTTTGAAATTTCCTTAAATGTTGAGAAACTTGGTCTTAGTCTGTTTATTTGCAGGTGACAGGTTTTCCTGCCGAGCTGGCTAGAAGTAGAGAGCTTGTGGAACCGTTGTTGGAACCTGAACGTCAAATCCATTTGCGAAGGAGAGTAGCTCTAGAGCAAAAGCTTAAGAGACTTAAAGAAAAGGTACAACAACAACCACCCGCGGGACAAGCACAGTTGTCATCAGAAGCAATGGCAGCAAGACCAGTTCACAAAGTGGCAATCCCACTAGCGACGAATGTGACCTCTAGCATCCGTAAATCGGAGCCTAGAGGGCACTTTGAGATTAAACAAGACATGGTGCAGCTGTTACATTCTAGTGTTCAATTCACTGGGATTGCACATGAGGACCCGCAGCAGCACCTAAAGAGCTTTTTAGAGATTAGTGACACATTCATCCCCACCGGCGTGTCCACAGATTATGTCCGACTGACCCTCTTACCATTTTCACTGTTGGGAGAGGCGAAAAAGTGGCTGAAGGCTGAGCCACCGAACTCCATAACTTCATGGAATGACTTGGCTAAGAAGTTCCTTATCAGATTCTTCCCTTCAAGCAAAACTGCAAAGTTGAGAAGTGAAATACTCAGTTTCAAGCAGAGGCCTGATAAGAACTTATATATGGCTTGGGAAAGATTCAAGTCATTGTTGAGAGACTGCCCCTATCACCAACAATCAAATGAAGTGCTGGCTCATACCTTTGTAGAAAGTCTAGACCCACACACAAAAATATTACTAGACTCTGCATCGAGTGGGAAAGCCTTGGAGAAGACATATGATGAGTTGTACACTTTGTTGAACAGAATTGCACAAGGAAATCCAGAGTGGCACAGCGAGTCATCGAAGGGGGCAGGAAAGAGATCGGGGTTGATAGAAGTAGATGGTTTGAATGCCTTGGCAGCACAATTAGCTTCGTTCCAACATCAAATGATGACTCAGTTCAATAAATTGAGTATGAACCAACACCAGGGCCAGCTTAATGCAGTTCAGCAAGCTCCGAGTTGGTGTGAAATTTGTGGTAATAATGGGCACAATGCCGAATCCTATGGAGCCAATACAGAATCAGTCAATTTTGTTGGTAATGTGCATAGGAATCAGAATTTTGGGAACAACTCCAACAGAAATTGGCAGGGCCACCCGAATTTTTCTTGGGGTGGAAACCAAAAGCAGAATTATATGCAACCTCAACAGCAGCAGTATCAGCAAAATAGGCAGAATGATGGGCAATGGAGTAGAAGCATTGAGGAAACACTACAAAAAATTATGGAGACCCAGAATTAGTTAGCGAAAAATTAGGCGAGGATGGCAACAGACTTAATGAATCAGCAAGTAGCCACCCGCTATCTTGAAAAACAAGTGGGTCAGATAGCAGTTGCTCAGATCATGAGGTCACAAGGGGAATTACCAAGCGATGCAGATCCTAACCCCCGGTAAATCAATGCCATCAATCTTAGAAGCGGAAAGCAATTAGCTGATGCAGTGCCTAAAGAGTTGAGAAAGGAGGTGCATCCGGAGTTGGTTAGACCAGGACCATCCACCGACACTAGAGCAAATCAGAGTGCTGGGCAACAAAATGCACAACCTGCATTGCAGCCAGCACAAAGACCACCACCACCATTCCCTCAGAAAGTCAGAAAGAGCAAGGAGGAGGAATGCTTCAAAGAGTTCTTTGAAAGTTTCAAAGAACTTCACATAAATTTGCCTCTTATTGATGTCTTGCAGGGAATGCCCAAGTATGCTAAATACTTGAAGGACGTTATGGCGAACAAAGTTAGATTGGTGGATTTCCAGACTGTAGCACTGACTGAGGAGTACAGTCACAGGGTATTGAGAAAAATGCCGAAGAAGCTCGAAGACCCAGGGAGTTTTACCCTCCCCATACAAATTGGTAAAGCTGAGGTGCTACGAGCTTTGTGTGATCTAGGGGTAGCAGTTAATCTAATGCCCCTATCCTTATTCAACACCCTGGGGTTGGGAAAACCGAGGCCGCCAAGGTTGATGTTGCAGCTGGCTGACAAGTCGCGAGTGACACCTGATGGAATAATAGAGGACCTTCTCATCAAAGTAGGTAAGTTCATTATACCTGCTGATTTTATTGTCTTAGATTTTCAGGCTGATGACCAGGTACCCCTGATCTTGGGACGACCATTCTTGGCCACCGGAGGAGCGGTGATTGACTTGAAAGCAGGGACCCTGAAAATGAGGGTTGAGGATGAAGAAGAAATCTTTCATGTTTACCAAGAAATGAACCCATCTGCACACTACAGAAACTTTTGTCAGGTTAGTGTGTTGGCAGAGGATAAGTGTGGGGTGGAGGATTCCACAGGTGCACGGCTAAACGCAATGTCAAGTCTTCAGCCCAAGTCTGATAGAGGGCTTCAAATTGAGAAGAAGTTGGAGAAAGAGAGGAACAGAGTGGAGGTTGTTTCCTCTAAACAACAAAAGAAAAGGAGATGGTTCTCGAAAAAGAACCTAGGTATGAGGATGTCCTGAAAAGGACAGTCCACGTCGGGCCACGACGTAAAATAAGGCGCTTCTTGGGAGGCAACCCAAGGGTACCTCGGCTACACTTTGTTAATTTTGATTTTGTGTTGGTTTTGTTATTTTCTTTTTGTTTGTGTTTTTGGTGGAAAGTTAAGCACAGACGGAAGGGAAGTCTGAGTACCGAGAAAGTGGAAGCTAAAGAGCATGGAATAGAAGAAGTGTGGGGTCGAACACCCATCTCTGGAACTTGAAAGGGCAACATGCTTTTAGCTTGGCATAGAGGCTCCGGGAGTATTTCTCATCCCTTAAATGTTAATTTAATGCTATGAGGACATAGCATGATTTAAGTGTGGGGTGAGAAAATTTTCAAAATTTTTGTGCTTAACAAGTTTTTGGTGAATGTGATGCTTGTGTTAAATTTGGGAGAAATTTGAAAATTTTTGGGAGTCAAGCATGAATTCATCACCCGTTGGTTTTTCTTTTCGATTCTTTTCTGACGGGGGGTCTTTGAACGAAAGAATAAAAATAATTTTCTTTGTCTGTATATAATGTTTTTAGTCATAGTTATGGATTGTTTCCGACGATGGATGGAAGACGACCATCTTGAGGAAAATTAGTCGATAGGTGTTGGGTTTTTTAAACCATAAGTAATTGATGCTTGATGTTCTTGTTAGGTGTTATACATGATCGTAAGATGCAAGTACGTTCAGTGTGAAGCATGCAAGTGTATAACTTTGTTTGAGACACGTAGGCTCTTGAATTTGACTCAATATGATTGAAGCTTAGTGCTCAAATTATTGTGATTAGCTGAGTAAGAGTCTGCGGAATGTGTCTTGAATTGAGCATGTGCAATGAGTGTAAGGTTTTTGAGTATTCTATGCTATTGTGGATTGTCTAGAACTTGCCTAGTGTGTTTATAAAACAAAATGAAGGATGTGAATTGTAGGAGATGATTTAGGCATTTCTTTGTATGAACCTAATTCTTATCCCTCATTTTACCTACCTGAAAAAAAATATAATAATCCTAGTTAGCCCCATTGAGCCTTGAGCCTATTCTTTGATAGCTGCAACACAAGATGAATCCTTTTTCTTTCATTAGCCTTGAGTTTGATCCAAAACTCCTAAGCGCTTGAATGAAAAAATCTGAAGGAGTAAAGGAGTGAGAAGAATGAAAAGAAAGGAAAAGTTGAAGGTTGTAGAAGTGAGAAAGGACAAAGGTGCACTTGTGTGAAAATGGTTGATTATTAGTAAGGAATAAGAAAACAAATTAATGAAAAATTATTTATAGAACTCCTTACTAATAATCTAAAAATGCCTAAATAAAGGGGGGAACATAAGAGGAAGAAGAAAGCTGAAAGGAGAAAAAGGTGAACTAAGGGAAGGGAAGTTCGTAATGAGGGCGTGATGTATTAAAAGCTCTTAGGAAAGATAGTCGCTATTACTGGCCATAATAGTACCTACCCGCACCTGAGTTACATTACAACCTAAAAAGTCCTACTTGATCTTACATTCATACATCCTTAAATTAGTGGAGTAAAACACTAAGGGCAAGCTTATGGGTCATTACATGATGTATGTGAATTCTTTGTGAGAGTGAGCGTAATTCTATTCATGTACCCACACATGTTGTGATTTAAAAATTGTTTTTGCGTGTGAAATTGGGTAACTCTCTTTCCGTGAGGGCACATGTTGAATGAAGGATATAATTCATGTGGGATTTCTTAATCAGTTGATTTGCATGAGTTTTCTAAGATTGAGAGTCAATTATTGAGGTTAAGAAGTCTTAACATAGTTGTACTTCATTTCGATGATCAAATCGTGCATGCTCTATTTTTAGCTTGTCATCTTACGTAATCATTATAGTCGTAGCTTGAATAATCTTGCTAAATCAGTTATGGGTGAGTCTCCATATGCATGAGCTGTAAAAGGTCGTTCGAGGACGAACAAGAATTTAAGTGTGGGGTTGTGATCTCGGGCAAAATAGCATGCCCGAGTGACGCTTGATAACTTAAGTTAGTCTTGTTTAGCTAAGTAATTGTATACATTTTCATGTAATTTTATATAAATGTGAATATATGTGCTAACAAACATGATTAGTCCTTGTTTTGTAGGTTTCAATGATTTTGAGGAACTAGTTTATAAGTTGGTGAAGTAGCAGAATGGAGACGGGAGCAATGGGCGAGAGTCAGCAAGGAGTAGGCCATGGCAAGGCTGGCCGCGCCAGGCAGCGTACTATGCTGCCGCGCCAAGCACCGTGCCATGCTTATGCCAGGCACTCGAGCAGATACGGTAGGCAGGCAGCACCAGCGTGCCAGCAACGTGCCACGCCATGCCAGCTGCGCGACAGGGGGGTGCCAACGCGCTGCCCAAGCAGCGTGACACGCTGCCAATGCGGTGACACTCGGCAGTTTTGGCGTCCGGAGGCAATATCCAGAGAGCTTTCGCGTTACCTCCGTGTCACGGAGGTAGTGCTCCGCGATACACTCCGTGACATGGAGCCGTTCCGCGACAGGATAAATTATGCACGTTTTCCATTTACTATAAATAGGTCCCTTAGCTCCTAAATCCAATTGGTCACGATTTTATTCTGGATAACTACCTAGGAGTGAAAGGGAGAAGTGGGAGAACTCATCTAGGGTTTGGCAAATTCCCTTCTCATCTACCAAATTCTTGTAAGTATATTAGTTTAGTTGTAGTTTTTTGTAGTTTTACGAATCCTCTAGGGTTGAAGCCATGAATTATGATTGTGATTTTATGAAATTATTTTGGAATTAAGTTATTGATTGTTGTTTTCGTCTTGCATTCTGGATTGTTGGGTGTTTTTATGATTGACCACCATGAAAGCATATATGTTAGCTTGGGCATTGGCTTGAGAAAGCATTACCTAGGTCAAGACATGAGAATGTGAGGAGCATGTTCGTATCTCATGATATAATTTCCTATTAGGATAGAAATATACTTAACACCTTGCTTGGTTGATAAAACGGGGGTTATTAGAGACCAACTTAGGATTATCGCATCACCACTCGAAGAAGTAGTTGTGAGGCTAAGTTGAGTTAAATGGTTAGATGCACGAAAGTCCCCAATCATTTCCACGTAAACCACAACATAATTAATTGCCCACAAACTAGAAGTAGCATCCTCACTGACAATGATGCAGTGAGGCTAGTTTGTCGTGTTTAGAGGATCGAAAGACCACGAACATGCAATTGTAATTATGTGAAATGACAATCAATAGTTTCATGCTTAACCCATTGCAAATCGTAGTATCGCATGATTATCTGGTTTTAACTCTATGTTGCTCCTAGAGTAAATTCAGGATATTTCGTTGACCAAAACTAGACTTAGTTAAATCTCAATCGAAAACTTCTATAACCAATATTTTCGGTATTTAAGATCAGACTTGTAATGGATAGTTATAAGAATGGGTCCAGTCCTTGTGGGTTCGACATTTCGGTTCTTAAAAAGAGCCACTCTATTACTTGCACGACCCGTACACTTGCGGACGCGCGAATAAGGGCACGTCACCTTACGTCGACCAACCTCAGGGTTAGGGCTTTGTCATCACCTACGGGGCTATAGATCATTCAGAGAAGCTATATGATGTCTGAAAGGACTATATTTATACCTATAAGGCCATATTACAATCCATATATGAATGGACTTCTACTTTTATGTCGTATCGGCATCACCAACCCTCTGTCGAGCCTTATGTGCCCAGGGTGCAGTTACAAGAGCCCAGAGGGCTCAGACACAGCTATAGGAGCCCAGCAGGCTCAGTTGCAGACCTAGAGGACAGGTAGGTTGTCTATAGTTACCCATTGACTCACATTGACCATGCTAGGGGTATATAGATTGAATGGTACTTGCTAGGGCTTATGGGGGGCCAGGTGGGTTATTCTGTGCTGATTGTACCTTCCAGGCTTATAGCGGCCAGGAAAGGTTCTTATTTGTATTATTTACTTGTTGGCGATACTTCAGGTTCTAAGGCTATTCAGGTTATAACTCCTATCCTTTGCATTTATTACTTTTAGTCCTTTTATCAGTTCTATTCAGTCATTTTCATTATTGTCATACATATTCTGTACATATTATACTAACGAGCAACTATGGGGCGATGCATATTTGCCTGTAGGTGTGGATAGACGTGGTTTAGAACCTTCTTAGCTATCAGCCAGGTTTAGCAGTTTAGTCAGCTCCTTTCCTCTATAGTTAATAGTTAGAAAGGTTTGATCTTTTTATTGTACAGTTCTGGGTAGGTTGGGGCCCCATCTCGACCATTATTCCACTCTTAGAGGCTTACGAACTACAGTTTTAGTTGGTTGATTGTTGCTAGCCGTGTGGGGCCCATATATATTTAGTTTCATTTCGTATGTTGGCCATGTGGGGCCTAGCATAACTTCCAGTTAGCAGCCTTGTCAGTTGCAGTATATATATATATATGACCGCCTGGTCTCCTTCTGTTATGACTAGACAGCATGGTGGTCTTGTCAGCCCGCATAGGATCCCGTCATTGTCTTGTTGGTTGGGTTAGTTGTTTTCTTTTATAGGTTGCTATGTGGCCTTGTCGGTCTGAGGCTGTGTTTACAGCTGAGATATAGCTTGTTCTTTTCTTGATTTTGAATTACTTGCAAGCACCAGAGGTGCATATGCCCAGCCAGGTCAGCTCAAGTGCCATTCATGCCTCCCAATGTGGAGCATGACAGTTTCAGACTTAGAGATAGTTGGGGGCTTGTCCCAATATCTCATCAATTATTAGAGGCTTTTCAGACTAGACTTGTATATTCATCTTTGGACTTAATGGTTTGATATTACCGTTGGCTAGACGTTTTGTTATTCATATTTCCACTATTTCAAAATTAAGCTATCAGTTTTTCTTGTGTTGATCTTTATTTATCATGTTCATACCATTGGACAACTTAGAGCTATTCATGGTTCTAGGTTTCGTATCTAGATCCTGGCCTATGTTCAGGTCGTGACAGTTAATCCAAGACATATGATGATGGCAAAATATAAACACCTAAAGTTCGAGAGGATTTAGAGTGAAATTTATCTATGTAGGTCGAGAGATGTTATATGAACTTAATAATTAGTCTTACCCAAAATTCACCAGGATAGATCACTAATAAAATAATCCTACTACAATATGAAATCATAGGGAACACAATACAGTTTCTTCTCATAAATTTGATACAAACAAACTCTTAGCTAACATACTTTTTCTTTTATTGCTACCTCCCTCCAAAAGACTGACTACCGATTGATTTATTCACTGTTAACATATTATTTTTGACCTATTTCCTATGTGTTCGATACCAACCTAGTTGGATTACTATATCTTACAGTGACCGCTTTATATTTCATATTACGAGGTATAATTTGGATGTGATCAGCAGACAAAGGAAAGAGCAGTTAAAATATTAAGAGGCAACCCAACAGATTCATACACAAAATTATCAACATACATATATATGTTAGAATATTCAAACCTAGGGACAGTTACAAGACTAGACACCAAAAAAGATGACTCTTTCTTGTATCTTTTCATAGCATTTAATGTACCAATTCAGGGGTGGAAGTATTACAAAGCTACATTAATGATGGATAGACCTTCCTAAAGGTAACATACAAAGGTACAATGCTCACAACTGCCACACAAGATATGCAAGGTAAATATACTCATACCTTGACTGATTTCGTGCTTCAAGACTCTATGATATCCATAGGGTATATAATTATATTAATAGAGTATCATAGAATATTACTTCCACTTTTTACTACTATTATTTTTTTAATTTATTTTGATCTTCTTTCTCACATTACCACACATTTTCATATTGGACAAATTATACCCCTTGCTTATGGTATTATTGATTCAGAAAATGATGCTTGGGAATGGTTCTTCAAACGTTTAAAAAGATACACATGCAGAAAGAAATGGAATATTCATAGTCCCAGATAGACATGAGGTATAGCTAAGGAAGCTGCAACTAATTATCCATCAGTTCATCACATGATAATATGTTTTATTTGTGAAAAAGCGTGAAGGATAAGTTTAAGAAGAATGAAAAATTTAACAACATATATTACACGTTGTCAAGAGTATACACTATTTAGGAATTCAACACTCTTATGAAAGTATTAGATGTTATTGATCCTAGAGTAAACCTTACTTGCAAGAACATGGATACCACAAATGGATCTGGTCATATTACACATCCAATCAAACAACAACATTGATATCAAACATAGTAGAATTAATAAATATAGCAAACAAGCATGCAAGGGATCTTTCAGTTGTAGCTTTTCTTTATTTTATGACAAACATGGTACAGAGATGGAATTACACAAATGGTGTTGCTTCAAAATTTGAAAATACCGTACTAACCAACAAGTATGAGGCCTTATTAAATGATACACTCAAAGCATCACAAAAGATGTTAGTGAGATACTTTATCAAATCTACTTCTACTTTCAGATCTGTTCATCGCTATAATTTCAGTCAACTACTAATTCACATTTATTAATAAATACAACTATAGGTCGTCCCTTCAACTCAATTTGTCTATTCAGTAAAAAATGATCATTTGAAACACATCATGTGCCTGCAGAAAAACATGCACATGTCAAAAGTTTCAAGTAGATAAATTCCCATGTCCACATGCAATGGCAGTTTTGATAAAATTCTATCGCTGGAAATACACATATTGATCCTTACTATACCAGAGATTTCTTAACCAAAACACATGAGACATCAATGCATCCTCTACTGAACCACAGTATGTGTCACATTTCTGATCATGTATCTTCACGTAGCGTACTTCCACCAAATGCCAGAATCCCACAAGGAAGGCTTAAAAATAGAGACTAAAGGGAGGATTTGAGCCATATATTGTTGGGACAAAATTTTCATGCAAGTGGTATGGATGTTAAGGAGACAACCAATGAAACATGTAAAAGAAGTCCAAAGAAAAATTGATATATTGCTCTTATTATTTTAGTCAAAAGCTACCAAGACATTCTTATGTAGTACTCATGTTTTAGCACATCAAAATAAAAACACAAGTTTTATATTGTTAGTATAAAATGTTTGTTTTTATCATTTACATAATAGCTCAAAATTTCATCATAATATATTTATATAATGTGCTCGTATCATTAAAGAATAATCAATCCTTCAGTGAGACACTATTCAAAATCGGCAAATAATACCACGTAGTATATCCATATACTGTGCTAGTATCATTAAGATTTCCTTCAATCTTTCATTGAGAAACTCCCCGTTCCTTAATGATACCAACACATTATATATACATACATCTATATATACATACATACATACACACATATATATATATGCACACACACACATATTAGCATGGTATTATTGAAGAATGAGCAGTCCTTCAGCAAGACACTTCTCATTCCTCAATGATACCATCACAATATATCTATATACTGGCATAGTATCATTAAGGTTTGTTTTAGTCCTTTAGTGAGATAATCTTCAAATCCTTTATAATACTATCATGGTATATCTATATACTTGCATGGTATTACTAAGTAATGAGCGTTCCTTCACTAACACATTCCTCAATCCTGCATAATACCATGGTATATGTAACACACTATATAATTTAAGCATTAAACGTGTTCTTTAGAGGTAGGACTAAGAGTACTTAATATGATGAAAAGGACATGTTATGAAGTATTCAAATTACTCTATGATCATATGTTAAGATTTGATATTAATCAAGTTGTAAAATAAAAGTTGGCAAAAGTTATTGCAAATTTCTTTCCTATATTCTCTGAAATTTGAGACAGATGTTTCGGAGCTTTTCTCCTAATCTATAAGGAGTTACGGTGGAATACTACCTATCAAATTGAAGGTCTATAATTCCAGTTTCTAATGCGTTAAACTATTCACCAATATGACTTCACAACAGAGAGATATTCATGGTTTTGCAAGACTGTGTAAGTAGGCACGTCAAAGCGGATCAAGTCGGTGAAGGACTATATAAAGCCTGTTGGTTGATTCTAGTACTCATAATTCATTTTCAAGATTTGGGGATGGTGAAAATCTCTCCCTATTAGTTCCTCATAGGTTCTAAGCTAGTTTGAAGATCCAAATCTATTTTCGATCTTAGATCATCGAGTATGTTGTGTGGTATGTGTTGTAGCGGTGTTTTTGTGCCATATTGGTGGCTTCTCATGCTAAACAGATTTATAAGCTTCTATTCTTCTTATGTTTTAGTTATATAGTGTAGTAGTGAATCCATGGAGCTTGGTAGATTGTTGTTTTGGAATTGCTATAGTTAAATCCATAGAAACCTCGTTGTTTAAGCCGTATTTGCGTTGTCTTCTTATAGGTTCTTGTAACAACTTTTTTAGTGGTATTGAGGGCTTATACTAGGCATTATTTCATGGTATTGTGGGCGTGGGCATCGCCTACATTTGATTTGACATTGTTGAGGTATGTTAAGGCTTTTCTTTTTTCCTTTTCAGCATAATTTTTATTGAATCCAAATACTTGTTGTTGTCATGCAAAGTTTCTATTTTTGTGACTAAAATTTCATCACCAAAATAGAAATCCACAAAAAAAATTGGTCATGTATTTGGGTGTTAGATTGGTCGATTATCATAAGTAGGTGGGGTGATAGAACATGTTGAAGTTGGCTTATATAGTGGTGTTAGTCGTGATCCTTCTAGATAGAGTTAAGGGCTGTATTGGTTTTGTTGGTGGGATATTTTGGTGTGATTGTAGGTTGTGTGTATGGATGGCACATGGATTCATGAAGAGATAAGTTAGTGAGCTCATAGTGACTTTGGTGGTCCTCGGGTAGTCGTGTTTGAATATTGTGAAATTAAGGATAGTATGGGCTAGGTTTGACAAAATATTATGTTGAATATGGTAGTTCTTGGATTTCTTGTGAAGCTTGGGAATAGATTCATTAGGTTGTGATCCTTTTATTGCGTTGTAATATGTTAGCAGAGCGATAAGGAATATAGAACATAAGTCGAGTCATATGTCGATTGGTGGCTTGGATTGGCTGTGTTGTGTGTTGTTTTATATATTGATTTTCTATTGTTGTGTACTTGTTGTTCAAATTGCCTTCGGAGCTCATCAATGACCCGTAAGTCCATGGCTATTTCTAGTAAGGTTGAGCTT
Source organism: Datura wrightii (assembly GCA_035772735.1). Lineage (NCBI taxonomy): Eukaryota > Viridiplantae > Streptophyta > Magnoliopsida > Solanales > Solanaceae > Datura > Datura wrightii. The sequence continues at coordinate 163,070,198 of JASDFA010000018.1, read as the reverse complement.
GAGACACTATGAAGTCCTACAGGTCTGTGACTATTTTTGGCAAAGTTATACCAATGTATTGAGATAACCCTCCGTCCGTGAAGGTTTTCGGCAAGTTTCACTTTTGTGCAAATGATAACCCCAGTCTATGATGATTTTCGGCAGGTTGTGCTTGTCTATTGTGATTATTGTATTGCTCTATATTGTTGCATATTCTGGTTAGATGTGAAGTAAAAATGAGAATTGATAATGATTGTGGTTGTTGAGGGGCCTAGAGTTAGGCCTGGTAAGATGGTATCAGTGGATCCTGTAGTGGTACAAGTTGTGACTGGTGAATTTTATCGATTAGATGTCGTTTGATTATTGTTTGGACTTGCCAAACTTATGGTAGCCAGGTTGGTTCTATTTGCCTTACTTGAATCTTAATTTCCCTTTGTCGATATCCTCTATATATCTTTTTGTTGTGCTGCATAGTTGTGGATTTGAAATCTATATCATATTATCCTTTTTTCCTTACATACTCGGTACATTTTTGTACTGACGCCCGAGTTGAGGCATTGCATTCATGCTTGTAGGTGCTTATCAATAGGTAAATTGAGTTCATGATCGTTTAGTCGAGTTCCAACTGGGTCTGTAAAACTCCAAGTCTTTCAGAGTGGCCAGTTGTTTGTTTTATGGATAGTTCGAGGCCCTATCCCGATCATTTAATTACTGTTGTACTCATAAAGGCTTGTAGACTTTTGCTACGATTATATCATTGTTGTAAGCCAAGAAAGCCCTATTTTACAGGTTGTTATTCCATGTTGTGGTCTTGTTGGCCTATGGTATATATATCTGTTGGTTGGTCTGTGAGCCAGCTTCCATTATAGTCTGTTATACTCTGATTTAGATTGTTATTGTGATGTTGAACCTCATCAATTCTAGCTTGTGGTAGTTTCGCAACTCAAATGGTCATTATTGGCACCTACATTAACCCCCTGGTGGGCGAACCAACACGTCCCAACTAGTTCATTCATTTCTCAACGTTCATACTATAAAATAAGCATCTTTTAAAAAACTAAAAGTTGAAGTCTTGTAATAATGAAAAGGCACTACTTGCATCGTCTATTTATTACATCCCCAAATACTGAAAGTCATTGTACATTGAGAAAATCTACCTAAAACATAGTCTACGAACAAGTAATTAAATGAAATGAGGTCTATGTATGAATAAAAGACACCTACTTCAGGCGGAATTGTAGCAGCACGATAGAATTAACTCAGCCTCAGCTTATCACACCACAGTTTTATAAATGAGGTCATGAAGATCTTTTTGGATCACAGTCTGCACTCAGAAAAGAAGTGCATGAGTAGCATCGGTATGACACCATATACTGGTAGACATCATCGGCCAATCTTAAATAATAACGTATATACGAGTGAAATAAACAACATACATTTACTAAAACACATATTCATCAGATAACACTAATTCTAGAACCATTCAGGAAAAGGTGTTAAGCTGGCCTGTTTACTCGATTAGGCCTCGTTGTAGCTGATCTTGGGCAAATTTATATGCCCAAGTGATACTCAAATGTGTCATTTTAGCCTTGTTTATCTATTGATGTTTATACATTCTCATATGATTGATAATAAAATGTGAATTTATACTAACCAACATGATTAGCGTTGTTTTGCAGGTGAAATACAATTTTGGGAAGCTAAAATGTGTGTTTGGGAGAGATCGGGGTTGGACTCGGATGCGAGCAAGGGAAAAAGCACTTGAAGGCACAAATTAAAGGGGCTCCGCGATGGAGCCCTGTCACGCTGCCATCGCGGATGCCTTCTGCCTGGATATGGAATTTTTGCCTAATTCCAGTGAAGGTGCGCGTTGGGGCCGTGGCACGTTGGCCTAGCCCCGAGTTGCACGTCGTGCCACGTTGGGACTTAATACCTGGACAACCAAATTCCAGTAAGGGTCCACGGCAGTGGCGTGTCACGGAGGCAGTGCTCCGCGTTGCACGCCGTGACACGTTGGTTGTTATTCCGGGAAAAATTCCCACTAGTATAAATAGCACACTTAGGTTTTATTTTAGAAAGGCTGACTTGGTGGAGCAAGAATGTGGGTTACAGGCAGTTGAGGGGACGAAAATCTCAGGGTTTTTCTCTATCTTCTTCTTCTTTAATTCAATTGCTTGTATGTTTAACACTCATTTAACGATGTTTAATCCACAAATGAGTGGCTAAATCCTCTTCTTGCTGAGGTTAAGAACAATTGTATTGAAATGTGATTATTGATTATTTGGTTTTTGATCTTTTCTTCCATGGTTGTTCTATTGATTCTTGTTCTTACTGCATTAATGTGTGGCCAATATTAATGTATATCTAAAAAGTTCGGTTTCACTCGAGAGAGCAAGAAATTGGAAAGTTGTGAATTAATAGGATATGATCTTATCTTAGTTTGGGAAAATTGAGAATTGATTTACCTTCAGGATAGAAATATACCTGAAAGTCGTATTAGTCAATTAAGGAATCGGTTTTGTAAGGCTAGAACATGAATTTCGTTTTATCATAGAAATGTAGGTGGACGGTTCATGATTCTTAAGTTGGGTTAAATATGAGAGTTTTAATCCATTGGCAATAATTCTTGACTAGCAACCGAAGGAAAAATTAACCAAATTGAATCAATAATTTGTTTCTTTACATGTTCATTTAATCTCAGCATGCTTATATTCATAGTTCAGACTCAAATTGTGTATTCGTTTTATAATTAGCATAAAATTAGAAACCAAAGTACCAAACTCTTCTTCACACTGTTGTCTGCATTTTTAGAGTTAAAGAATAGTGACACTTGAGTAGATTGTTACCCTAGCCTAGTCCCTGTGGGATCGATACTTGGCTTACTTAAGCCACTTTACTACTTGTTCGACCACGTGCACTTGCGTGTATCTATATACCCAAAAGCACCCGAACAAGTTTTTGGCGCCGTTGCCGGAGACTGGCAATTGGTGAATTTTTCTTAAGTGTTAATTTACTATATTTTTTTCTTAGTGTTGACAACTTGGTCTTAGCCTGTATTTTGCAGATACTAATTTCTGTTGAACACTGGCAAGAAACAAGGAGCTGGTGGACTCATATTTAGAGCCTGAAGGACAATTTCATCATCAAAGGAGAGAAGCTCTATAGAAAAAGCTGCAGTTGCTCAGACAAACAATCATGGAGCAACAACAGAATCCACCAGTTGTAAAGGCAATGTTAGTGCCCGAGGAAATGGCAGCTAGGCCGGTTCGCGAGGTGGCAATCCCACATGCTAACAATGTCATATCTAGCATCCGCAAAGCTGAACCAGGAGGGAGGTTCGAGCTCAAACAAAAGATGGTGCAATTGCTGCACACCAACGGGCAGTTCACAGGTCTCCCTCATGAGGATCCACAGCAGCATCTCCAAAATTTTTTGGAGATAAGTGACACTTACATCCCCACTGGAGTGTCATCAGATTATGTTAGGCTTACATTGTTCCCATTTTCACTGTTGGGAGAAGCCAAGAGGTGGTTGAAAGCTGAGCCACCTAATTCTATTACTACGTGGGATGATCTTGCAAGGAAATTCTTGATACGATTTTTTCCATCCGGTAAAATAGCAAGACTTAGAAGTCAAATTCTAAGTTTTAAACAGAGAGAGGGAGAGAATCTATATCAGGCTTGGGAGAGATTCAAGTCTATGTTGCGGGATTGTCCTCATCATCATCAATCCAATGATGTGCTGGTGCACACTTTTATAGAGGGTTTGGAACCCCATACAAAGATCATGCTAGACTCAGCAGTTGGGGGACAAGCATTGGAGAAAAATTATGAGGAGTTGTATACCTTGTTAAATCGTATTTCGCAGGGAAATCCGAAGTGGAATGCTGATTCGTCAAGAGGAAGAACAAGGAAAGCAGCAGGAGTCCTAGAAGTGGATGGTTTTACAACTATTGCTGCACAGATAGCTGCTTTACAGAATCAACTCAACACCCACTTCAGTAACATGACAATGAACCAAACTCAAGCCCCAGTGAATGTAGTGCAGCAGATTTGGTGTAAAGTGTGCGGGAGTAGTGAGCACTCAGCTGAGTGTTGTGGAGCAAATCCTAATTCGGTGAACTTTGTGGGAAATGTACAGAGGAACACCACCAACAGTATGGCAACAGCTACAAATCCAACTGGAGGAATCACCCGAATTTCTCTTGGGGTAGCAACAACCATCAAGGGCAAAGTTCGAGTCAGGGGGCGCAGAGGAATCAAGGAGGGCAGCAGAACTATCAGGCACAATATAGAAACAACAATGCACCTCCTCCGCCACCATCACCCAGCATTGAGGAGATGTTCAAGATAATGATAGCTAACCAAGCGCAGTTGCAGGCTGACTATGTGAAATTGGCAGCCGAGGTGAAGAACAACCAGTTAGCTACTAAGGCACTTGAATATCAATTTGGGCAATTTGCTGGAGCCCAAAACACCAGGCCTAGAGGAGGACTCCCGAGCGACACAGATCCCAATCCCAAACAAGTGAATACAGTGACCACAAGGAGTGGTTTGCAGCTTAAAGAGGTGGAACCAGAGAGACCACCTCAACAATCGGGAGAAGCAGAAGTTGAGAGGGAGCAATTTGATGAGAGTGGGAAGAAAAAGGAGGCTGAATCAGAAAGACCACCACCCCTGTTCCCTCAAAGATTAAAGAAACACAGGGAGGAGGTGTGTTTCAAGAAATTCATGGAGGTGCTGAAATAGGTACATATTAACTTACCTCTTGTTGATGTTTTGCAGGGAGTGCCGAAGTACGCAAAGTACATTAAGGACATCGTGGCGAACAAAAGTCGGTTGACTGAGTATGCTAAGTGGCTCTCACGGAGGAGTGCACTTCCCAGATACAAAATCGGTTGCCCACAAAGCTCAAGGATTTTGGGAGCTTTACTATACAAATTACCATTAGGCAGAGTATCCGAGCTCGCGGATTATGTGATTTGGGAGCGAGCATTAATTTGATGCCATCATCGGTATTCAAGAAGTTGGGTCTAGGGAGTCCTAGACCAACAACAGTGATCTTGCAACTAGCGGATCACTCCTTAGCCAGACCTGATGTCATTGTGGAGGATGTGCTGGTGCAAGTTGGATCCCTTATCTTCCCGATAGATTTCGTCGTGCTGGATTTTGAACCAGACGCGGAAGTCCCATTTATTTTGGGACGTCCTTTCTTGGCAACTGGGAAAGAACTGATTGATGTAGCTGCAGGGCAGCTAACCATGCGAGCACACGACAAGGTGGAAGTTTTTGATGTATACAAGGCCACCAAGATCCCGACTGTGTACGAGGAACTCTCGGTGATCAACGTGATTGATCGAGCTGATGATGCGCAGATAGTTGAATCACCAGAGTTATTGGGAAAACCACCGGAGCGATGTAAGCACTACTGGGTGAGGACGGCGGTTGAGAGAAAAAACGTCTGTCACCCTAGAAGATGACTGAGTAGAATGACGTCGAGCCGCGACGGTAAACCAGGCGCTGCACGGGAGGCAACCAGTGAAATGTTTTCTTTGTTAAATGTGAATAGATTTCATAGAAAAAAAGAAAAAAAAGAAAATTTTTTTTTTATTAACAACAAAATTTTTAGTTTTTATTTTTATTTTTATTTTGAGTGAAACCTATAATTCTAACCAATTTCTTGTCGTGAGATGAATTGCAGGTTAAACGGAGGATAAATATGCAAAGGATCGCAAAGGAAAATCCGAGGTATGAAAAATAATAAAAGTGGCAAAAACAGTGAGCCAGGGCGATGGCTTCGTGTCACGGAGGAGGGCCTCAGCGTTACCCTCCGTGACACGTTGAAGGTAATTCTAGAATTTTTACAAATTCCAGAACACCTGCGCGATGGCTCCGTGTCACGGAGGGCATGCTTCGCGTTACCCTCCGTGACACGTTGAGGTGTATATCGCGACGGGTCACACCAAGTCGCCGGGTGACCCACGCGAAATTTCCACTTTTTAACCCCGATTTCCCCTCTTTTTTCCTCATTTTTCATACCCCCGCGACCAACATCCCAAAAACCCCTTCCCCCTCAACGTGACACGGACCTAGGCACATAATTTCATCAAGTTTCCGTCATTTCATCGAATTCAAGGTATGTTCTTCAACTCTATCTTAATTCTTGTTGAATTTTTGCGATGTTGAACATGTGATATGAGCAAAACTTGCCCTAAGTAGAAATTAAGCTTAAATTCAATTGAATTATTGTTGATTGACGTTCGGAGTATCATTGTGATTTCTTGAACTCGATAATTACATAGCTTAATCAAATTTTTGATAAAATCATAGCTAGGGCACTTTGAGTTTGAAAGGGAAAAATTGAGTTGAACTATTGAAATTCTTGCTGGGTTGTGTATGTTGGGTGAGATGAGTCGGGTGTGCTAACTGTTAATATGCTTAAAGATCGATGGATTTTCGGGTTAAGGAAATTGTGGAAATTGCAAGAAATGGGTGAATCGTATGGGATCATATAGTTAAATTTTTCTTTTGTTTCTCCTTGCTAAGTGCTATGGGATAAAATGTTATCGATGGTAATGATTGTGGTAGTTGTACGAAGTCTGAGTAGTACATAGAATATAAACCGTCGAATTCTCTGAATGCACTAAACATATTTGTTATGTTTTGTTGTTTGTTAGTGGAAATAAGTAAGATCTTGCCGTAATGTTGTGATTTTGGCTAAAGACTAAGTGTGGGGTAGCCTAGCTTAACCCAACCTTAGTCGAAGCTAATTTTAATTAGAATGACATTGGGACTGTCTGTTTGGTTTGACAGGAACAATGGCAAGCAGGCAAGACAAGGGAAAAGGCGCATCAACATCCGGCGCCGGAAGAAAAAGAATCAGACTGGGCCCAGCAGTCCCAGCAGCACCAGCGGTTCCACGCGGCCAACGCCGTCAATACGGAACCAGATGGGTGACAGAGGAGGGGAAGAAATGGTACGCGAAGCACAAGGAAAGCAAATACTTCCCCGAGGAACACATAGCAAGGGAACCGTTGGCATAGGAGTTCCCTAGGATTGTCCAAAGGATCGAGGCAGCCGGGATGAATTTCATCTTTGAAGAGCCCAAGGAATGCAACTTGCACTTGATTCAGGAATTCTACGCCAACTGGAACCCGACTCTCAGAAGTCACACCATCAAAATAAGGGGGCAAATATTCACTTTTAAGCCCCATCATCTTAATGGTTTCCTAGGGGCGCGGGACACAGATGCCCATGTGCTTCGACATCTGAATATCACTCCACCATATGCAGACATCAGACGCACTTTGTGTGGAACTCGATCGACATCTCGGTGGAGCAGGCATAACGAGAGGGGCTACCATCAGACCTTGCCCTACTCACAGATGAACAGGGAAGCCAGGATATGGCTTAAGATTATGTGTTCCTGCCTAATCCCGGGGGTGCATATGACGGATGTAACCCGGGATCGTGTATGCTTGGTATACGCCCTGATGAAAGGGCTGGAGATCAATGTGGGGGCGGTGATTATCTCCGCCATGAAGAGAGCCCGGTTGCATCAAGGACACAGGTACGGGTTTGGTAGATTAATCACCACATTCCTGAGGGGCCTGGATATTGAAGAAGAGGCCCTTGACTACATCCCGCAGATGGAGCGGCGGGCCTTAGATGTCACCAAAACTAAGGCACCCGACACCACCCACGGGCCAGTTCTTACACTAGCCGAGCGACATGCTCGGGATGATCAGTACATGGCTCGCATGTACGGGATGCAGATGCTCCAGCTGCGAATAGGCGGGAGACCGGCAACAGAAGAGGAGTTGTGGCAGCTCGAGCTAGATTACCCTTTTGGCGAAAATGCCAGGGCTCTATGCCTAGTGGGGCCAGATTTTATGGAGCCCACGGATGATGATGTACCCACAGATGAGGAGACACGTCGTGAGGACTCCGATGTGGAGTTCGATGATGACGATGGGGGTGATTCAGACATGGGAGACGAGGCAGCAGCACCTGATAAAGAAGTGGAGTATTTTGATTGATCAGGGAGTTTCACCACCTACTCTTGTGCTATGATAATGTTTGTGAACACTGGGAACAGTGTTTGATCTAAGTGTGGGGTGGGAGTAGTTAGGTGTTGGTTGCTGTTTTTTTTTATGTATGTTTCTGTTCTGTTGTTGTGCCTGTGGAAAAATTGTGACCCTGTGATTGTGATGTTTATGTTGTGTATTGTAATTAATGTGAAGCTGTTGTGTCCTGCTGAATGTGCTAGCTGGTTTTGTACATATTTTTGTTTTATCGAAATGATCGATATTTTAAAAAAAAATTCAATTTTTGGGTTTTCTTGTCGTTTGTTTTCGGTTCTTTTACCGAGAATGGTCCCATTGAACCTGTCACACCCCACCTTGGGGCGTACGACTGGCACCTAGTGCCCTACTGGGACCTGAACTGCTGAACTGCTAAGCCTGGGCACATCTGGTGCCTGGCTGGCTCTAACTCATATTTATTGACACAAAGGGATATATAACGGCTGTAAACACAGCCCCCGGCCCATTGGCCTATAGCCTCCTGTACCTGTAATAACAGCTGACCAGAACATGCAACTATAGGGAAACCTATGTAGGCCGACAAGGCCACCATACTGTCTAGTTATCTACAACTCAGCAATGAAATACTAGAAAGCTACGTGACCGGCAAGGTCACCACTACCGTCAAACTTATGGCCCCACACGGCCAACATAAAGAAGCAAAAGTACTAACAGTTAACAACTACACGGCCCCACACGACCGGCTCAACTGACCACAGGGAAATATACAGACTGCAAGCCTCTAGGAATAGCAATAGAAATGATCGGGACAGGGCCCTGACCTACCCATATTGTACAACAAAAGAAAACAAAATACACCTCTGGAATTCAGACTCCGGATGACAGGAGCTGAATACTCAATAGTTGGCTGGAATCACGAGGGATCGCCTCCTCGTCTATGAGTACCTGCAGGCAAGTAATGCAGCGCCCCTCTGGGCGTTAGTACCACTGGTACTGAGTATGCAAAGCAACTGAAGTAATACAACTAAAAACAACTGAATATAGATAGCATAACTAGCATTTCTGTATAGCAGGAGATAGCTGAATCTGAAGAAGCTGATATAAGCTGACTCAAGCTTTCTGTACTGATAAGGCAGAGGCGTACCTGTAGACGCGACGGCCTGCTGTCTAGTGGCTAGTATACAATATATATAGCACATAAATAGATATACAAGTAGCAAGCAAGAGCCAATACCAACCCCCATAAGCCGGATGGCGCCAAGCAAGCAAACAATCTATATACCCCTACCCGTGTCAAAACCAACCAAAAATAAGTCACTCCACTCATCTACTCACTTCGGAGCTCCTCTACCGGCCCCCTGGGTCTCCGGTTCGGGCCATAGCCTCCGATATAAGCAACCGTGTCTGGGTCCAGACGACTCCTGTGTAGACAGTAACAGATAGGGTCTGGATCCCCGGACACACTCTACGGGGCTATCTGGAACTGGAGCTACACCTGTAATAACTGAATGTACAGACAGTAACAGATAGGGTCTGATTCCCTGGACACTGCTCAACAGGGCTATCTGATACAGGAGCTGTACCTGTAATGCTGATCAGACTGCTATGGGGAAAGCTTCATCCCATCTTCGTCCAAGCTGGGGACGGCATGCCACTCCTTGGAGTGACGTGAACCCACCCGCTCAGTGGGCGACATGATCACCAACCCAGGGGCGGCGAGGACACTCAATAAGGTGCCCTCACGCCACAACAAGTCTCAATAAAAAATAGCAAGCGTGGATAACTGAAAAGACTATCTGAACTCTAACTTCTTATTCTGATCTGTTTCTATACTGAACTGATTCTTTACTAATGATACTGATTCTGTAATCTCTATTTAACTGTATGGCTAATCTGTAGCCAAGATCTTATCTGTCTATCTGACCTTTCTTTACTGACTTTTATTATGAAAATCTGTTCCTTTTTATTCTACAACATGCTTTCCATTCACATAATAGGCTATACTGAATCTGAAATACTAAGTTGCCCTTGGGCACATGCTTTTCTAACTTTCAGACTGAATACGATATAACAACGCAAACTAGGTTTACTGAACTTTGCACAATACTTAACATTCAACTCCGGGAATTCTACTACGGAGTTTATTGAACTATACGAGGCTAAATCTACTAACTTGCCGAAGAAACTGACTTTACATACCTTATCCTTGAATTATTCGTCCGTCGGACGAGGCTCGGCCGGTACTTTAACTGTCCTCTCCCAACTGCATTCATAAATATGTCAATCAATACTAAATACAACTTTATTTCAAAAGGCAACATCACTTTCGATATAGTTTATAGCCTAAACTTAGGCTTATCGAAAAACGGCCAGAAACTCGCTATTTTTCAGAAGTCCGGAAGGGAGAAATATTCACTTCACAACTAGGAACACATAGACACTAGTTTAGAGCAATTCCACTTAACTTAGCTCGGTGGCTCGACGATTCATCGGCCGTATTTTACGAAACTGAATCCGTAGGAATGCTCTCTGCTGCTAAATACCTCCGTATCTGGAGTTAATTTGAGTTTGGGCAGCGTTTGGCAGCGTAATCGAATGATAATTTATATTCCCTCTTCGGCTTCCTCTGTTTTGCTGCGCTTTATGGAAATTATATGAATGATTAATGAATTTCAACCGAAGTGGGGCTTATATACTTGGGCCTGAACCTGGGCAACGTGTCACGGAGCCATCGCGGAGGCCTCACCTCCGTGACACGCTGCCATCGCGGAGGGGCTCTGCCTCGGCTCCTTCCGCGATGGTTCGATGGGTTTCTCATCCGATCTTTTTCCCCGGGCCTTTCTCTAGCATGTATGGCCTTCAAATATGCTTAACCAACGTACAAATAGGTCATCTAGGTGCCGGAAATTCTACGGGGTATAACATTCTCCCCCCCTTAAGAACATTCGTCCTTGAATGTATACTGCCATCTAGAGGACTTACTTAGCTTACTTGTTTAAAAAAAAAATTTCGGCAGAGTTTCCCCTGTAATATGGACTATAGCAAAAACCTGAAATGCAGAAAAGTCCAACACAGGCACTGCACATAATATTCTAGGATCCACTGGATAACTAAATATCAATCTTTCTCATTCACAAACACACAACCATAAGGTAATGCATAAGTAATAATACGGACATACCTGTCGCCTAACTGGGCCTGAAATAGGTGAGGATATCTGGTCCTCATATCTTCCTCCGCTTCCCAAGTCATCTCCTCTCGGTTCTTCTTACGCCTTAATACCTTGATAGACGTAATATCTTTAGTCCTCAATCTGCGAATCTTTCTGTTTAAGATAGTTATTGGAACCTCTTCATAGGCCAGCTTTTTCGTAACCAGGATATTCTGGACTGGGACTGCTCTGGACGGGTCCCCTATGCATTTCCTCAGCATAGATACATGAAAGACCGGACGAACGGATTCTAATTCTGGAGGCAAATTTAATTAACGGTAAATGCTCACTTTGGCTACTACCGAAATCTAGTACACACGCTCGCAACATACTTTCGAGCGTCTGAATTATGCGCTCAGCCTGCTCATCTGTCTGAGGATAGAATACTGTGCTTAAATTAATCTGTGTTTCCAGACCCCTCTGGAACGACTGCCAGAATCTAGCTGTAACCTGTGCTCCCTTATCAGAAATGATAGATACCAGCACTCCATGCAATATAACTATTTTTCTGATGGATAATTTGGCATGATCCTCAGCCGAGAAGGTAGCTTCCACTGGCAGGAAATGAGCTGATTTCGTCAGCCTGTCAACTATTACCCATATAGAATCATTTCCGCATCCGGTACGGGGCAACCCTGCCACAAAATCCATATTCCCTGCTTCTCATCTCCAGAGAGGCATAGCTATGTCCTAAGTTAACCCGCCTGGTCTCTGATGTTCTGCTTTCGCCTGTTGGCAGTTAGGACACTGGGCTACAAATTCAGCAATTTCTCTTTTCATACTTGGCCACCAGTAGTTTTCTTTGATATCATGGCACATTTTCGTTGCGCCTGGGTGGAGAGAATAGCGGGCGTAATGCGCCTCGCTTATAAGCTGCTGGCGATGCCCCCAAAATATCTGGAACACAATGCGGCCTTTATATCGTAACACTTCATCCTCGGTTATCTGAAAATATGTCACCTCTCCTTACTGAACCTTATGTTCAAATTGGACCTGGCTAGGGTTTCTATACTGTCGTTCCTTTACTTCCACCATTAACGATAACACTGCGACATTCTATATTATCGTTCTGTTATCCTTTATTTCTGCTATGTGAACGGCTAAACCGGCTAACTAGTGAAATTCTCAGGTCTATTCTCGCTATTCAGGCGGCAAGTATGCCAACTCCCCATAGATTTACGGCTAAGGGCATCTGCTACCATGTTAGCCCTTCCTGGGTGATACAAAATTTTCACTCTTTAAGGCATAAACTACTTGAAGCTAACTCCAGGTCATGGGTAAGATAATTCTCTTCACGTTTCATCAACTGCCTGAAAGCATAAGCCATTACCTTACCACGCTGTATCAACCCTCTGTACCTCTTGGCGATACTAACACTGGAGCTGATGTTAATCTGGCTTTTAACTTTTGGAAGTTCTGCTCACACGCCTCAGCCTACTGGAACTTTACTGCCTCCTGTGTCAATTTAGTCAGAGGTGCTGCTAAAGTGGAAAAATCCTTCCACAAACCCTCTGCAGTACCCGGCTAACCGCAGGGACTGCGTACTTTGATCGGAGTGGTAGGTCCATGCTAGATCTTCATTACTTTGATTTTCTGTGTATTTATCTGTACACCAGCCTCCGACACAATGTGACCAAAAAGGCTACTGAACTCAACCAAAATCCACATTTACAAAAATTGACATATAACTGACAGTCATACTGGTTTATTATACCGGAGAATCTGACAAGTAGACTACCGGTATAACCAGAGCTTATCTGGCCTTCTGGCCGCATGCTAAGGCTACTTGTTGCTAAAGTAACCTTGAACGACTATCTGCACACCATGCGCCCGTATCTGATCAGGGGGTCCTGATATTGACCATGACCTCTAATGATCTGGCTGCATAACCTTAAATAACTAAATAGTCGAGTTGAATGACCCGAATGTGGCAGTAGTCTAACAATGCTCTAATCGTTCTACTTGAGTGCTTATAGTTCGTGCATAACCACAGACTTGTGGGCATCTAATTGCTCTGTTATTTTACTTAAGCCACTATAAGGCTGGGCTTAATCAAACTTGCTCCCAGGTGATTGATCTCTGGATCTTCACGGGGAGTCTACTGATCCCCTAGTCTTAATAAACACTGTGCTAGCAGGGTACTATCAATTTCTTACGCCTTGTGTGTATCCACTTGGATTTATACTGCTATTCTGGGGAATTCTCGGTCTTATGGGCTATTCTGTAAATACTGGCCTTCTGCTAGGGCTCTGTATCTAAATATCTTACGAAACCCAGCTGAAGTACTAATCTGTCACTGACTACTGATGTGAACCCTTCCTTGGGGTACCCACGAGTATTCTGACCGGGACGGCCGGCTAACTTATGGGGTATTCCACATAATGACTGCTAGGTTAGCTAAGGCCGACTCTCACCTACAAGGCTAGGAAAATGACGTACAACCACTTAACATACTAGAACAATTCTGGTATTGCTAATCTCTGAAATTTGCCTATTCGGCCTCTAATCCTGGTTCTAGCATATACACTACTGTTACCGATCTTCAGGGACGCCTCCCTGCTAATGCAGGCGTCAGCTGGTCGGTAGACCGTCTACTGCGCCCTTATCATCTAGCCATCTGTTTTAGGCCATTAACTCTGATAAGCTCCTAGGGCCTAGATCTGGCAACAACCCATAAATCTATTAACTTAATAACTGAGAACTGAGATAGTTTCTATGATTTCATACATAATTCATCCCCTTCCCTTCTCCTTTTCTTTCTTTCTTCTCCCTCTTTCTTATATTTTTTTTTGGCAAGGGGGTGTCCTGCAATGCAATTTGTATATGCTTTCTATTACTAATCAGCATCTGTGATTGTAGCCCTTATAGGCAGCCACTTACAACATATCTATTATCTGTATACATATATATCGCTAGCTACGTACCATATGTACTGAATTCTGCGGTAATTCATAATCTCTGACATGTTCTGCTGAGTCTCATACCGTACATGATACACTGCTTCTACAGCCTAATACTATCTCTTGCCCTGACTTATCATTTCATTGTATTGCCACCCCATTCTGAGAGTAACAAATATAAACACCTTAGTTATTGTCTGCTATTTGAAATTCCGCCACTCTTGCGATGTGGGGTCAACGTTCGAATCTTGTAGCCTTACGTAGGCATATATTAAGAGCCCATGACTGTCTGCTGGGCCTTAGCTCTAGGCTACACTAGATTAGAATTGTTGTATCGGTAACTTTTTAACTTTTCCATAGCGGACATACTGCGGTATTCTGAACCGCAGTCCTACTGTCAGCCCGAAGCTTAATCCTTAAAACGATACTCCATTAATCTGGGGTGGGGGGGGGGGTAACCCTGATTTCCCCATCAAATCTGGCATTCCTGCTTCTTCCCCTCATCTTACTTAAACTGAACTCTGGGGTTCAAGGTACCTGCCTTTCGTTGCTAATGAGATCACTGATCAAGCCTCGGCCTATACTTCTTCTGGCATATATTCAAGCCCATCTGATTCACAGGACCTTTATATCTTTCGATGTCACAACTAGATCATAACTATAATCTTACCGGTATATCTTGCTATCTGTTAGCATATATGGCGGACTTGGCCCTCTTCTGACTCAAACTCGACTATTATTAGGCATTTATAACTAGCAGGTCTGTTACCCCTACTTCAGGTAGGCTAACAGTCTTACTTTTTCTACTGGCTTAAAGGCTTATTGTCATAAGGGTCTGCACAACTTACGTAATCATAAGGGCTCTTTATACCTGCTAATACTTACTAGGATCAATCAGCCCATCTTTACTTACTGCTTGATTTGGCAACCCCATCTCAAGTCTTATGCCCCTTTACTATACTGGCATCAAAACCAAGGGGTGGTAATAGCCCTTTTCTTATTGCAACAAGCAAAAGCATTTGAATGTACCATATCCAAAAAGAGGTATTTGGGATTCCTGCATTTCCCTCTCTTTTTCATACTTACCTGGTGGTCTGACCTTGTCTATAATCTTAATCAGATCTTATATAACTAATAAGTAAATCAACTCATATGTACATTATACTTCTGACTTCCTATTCTAGCGTTATCAACGTACACTGGGAATAGTGCCAATAAAGTTATCACGCTGGGAGGTCTCTAATACCTCCTCCTGCTGCTGTAGCTATCATGTAACTGACTAATGCTCTCTTCCGTTGCTATCTCTGATCTTCTGCCTGTGATAGGGTAATGCTGATCTGCCTTTGTATCTGTAATCAAAGAATACGGTAAGTTCTCAGGGACTCAACCCTATACTGTACCGCTCTAAAGCACGACTGACTGAGAAGGAAGGGTAACCATCATATCATGCCTCGCAGCCTCCTGCCTATAGTATGTGGTGCACAACACATCCATAGACAAGACTCTACTTAGCACGGCTTGCAGACTCCCTGGACACGACCTGCTCTGATACCAAGTTTGTCACACCCCACCTTGGGGGGTACGACTGGCACCTAGTGCCCTACTGGGACCTGAACTGCTGAACTGCTAAGCCTGGGCACATCTGGTGCCTGGCTGGCTCTAACTCATATTTATGGACACAAAGGGATATATAACGGCTGTAAACACAGCCCCCGTCCCATTGGCCTATAGCCTCCTGTACCTGTAATAACAGCTGACCAGAACATGCAACTATAGGGAAACCTATGTAGGCCGACAAGGCCACCATACTGTCTAGTTATCTGCAACTCAGCAATGAAATACTAGAAAGCTACGTGACCGGCAAGGTCACCACTACCGTCAAATTTATGGCCCCACACGGCCAACATAAAGAAGCAAAAGTACTAACAGCTAACAACTGCACGGCCCCACACGACCGGCTCAACTGACCACAGGAAAATATACAGACTGCAAGCCTCTAGGAATAGCAATAGAAATGATCAGGATAGGGCCCCGACCTACCCATACTGTACAACAAAAGAAAACAAAATACACCTCTGGAATTCAGACTCCGGATGACAGGAGATGAATACTCAATAGCTGGCTGGAATCACGAGGGATCGCCACCTCGTCTATGAGTACCTGCAGGCAAGTAATGCAGCGCCCCTCTGGGCGTCAGTACCACTGGTACTGAGTATGCAAAGCAACTGAAGTAATACAACTAAAAACAACTGAATATAGATAGCATAACTAGCATTTCTGTATAGCAGGAGATAGCTGAATCTGAAGAAGCTGATATAAACTAACTCAAGCTTTCTGTACTGATAAGGCAGAGGCGTACCTGTAGACGCGACGACCTGCTGTCTAGTGGCTAGTATATAATATATATAGAACATAAATAGATATACAAGTAGCAAGCAAGAGCCAATACCAACCCCCATAAGCCGGATGGTGCCAAGCAAGCAAACAATCTATATACCCCTACCCGGGTCAAAACCAACCAAAAATAAGTCACTCCACTCATCTACTCACTTCGGAGCTCCTCTACCGGCCCCCTGGGTCTCCGGCTCGGGCCATAGCCTCTGATATAAGCAATCGTGTCTGGGTCCGGAGGACTCCTGTGTAGACAGTAACAGATAGGGTCTAGATCCCCGGACACACTCTACGGGGCTATCTGGAACCGGAGCTACACCTGTAATAACTGAATGTACAGACAGTAACAGATAGGGTCTGATTCCCTGGACACTGCTCAACAGGGCTATCTGATACCGGAGTTGTACCTGTAATGCTGATCAGACTGCTATGGGGAAAGCTTCATCCCATCTTCGTCCAAGTTGGGGACGGCATGCCACTCCTTGGAGTGACGTGAACCCACCCGCTCAGTGGGCGACACGATCACCAACCCAGGGGCGGCGAGGACGCTCAATAAGGTGCCCTCACGCCACAACAAGTCTCAATAAACAAATAGCATATACAAATAGCAAGCATGGATAACTGAAAAGACTATCTGAACTCTAACTTTTTATTCTGATCTGTTTCTATACTGAACTGATTCTTTACTAATTATACTGATTCTGTAATCTCTGTTTAACTGTATGGCTAATCTGTAGCCAAGATATTATCTGTCTATCTGATCTTTCTTTACTGACTTTTATTATGAAAATCTGTTCCTTTTTTTTCTACAACATGCTTGCCATTCACATAATAGGCTATACTGAATCTGAAATACTAACTTGCCCTTGGGCACATGCTTTTCTAACTTTCAGACTGAATACGATATAACAACGCAAACTAGGTTTACTGAACTTTGCACAATACTTAACATTCAACTCCAAGAATTCTACTACGGAGTTTATTGAACTATACAAGGCTAAAGCTACTAACTTGCCAAAGAAACTGACTTTACATACCTTATCCTTGAATTATTCGTCCGTCGGACGAGGCTCGGCCGGTACTTTAACTGTCCTCTCCCAACTGCATTCATAAATATGTCAATCAATACTAAATACAACTTTATTTCAAAAGGCAACGTCACTTTCGATATAGTTTATAGCCTAAACATAGGCTTATCGAAAAACGGCCAGAAACTCGCTATTTTTGAGAAGTCTGGAAGGGAGAAATATTCACTTCACACAAGTGATACTCAAACGTATCATTTTTACCTTGTTTGTTGTGCAATGTGTATATAATATCATGTAATTGGTAATAAAATGTGAATCTATACTAACCAACATGATTAGCATTTGTTTTGCAGGAAAATGTGAATTTTATGAGCTAAAATGCATTTTGGAACTATGTCGGAGTTGGACTTGGATGCGAGCGTGGAAAAGACCCGGGAATGCAGGATTTACAGGGGCTCCGCGATGGCTCCGTGCCATGCTACCATCGCGGTAGCACACTGCCTGAGCAGGAATTAAATTTGCAATTTCCAGTGTGCCTGCGCGTCAGCTCCGTGGCACGGAGATAGGCCTCCGCGATGGCCTCCGTGCCACGTTGAGGTTAAATTACTGGACCCTGGAAATTCCACTGAGGGTCCGCGTCCACGCCGTGTCACGGAGGCATTGCTCCGCGTTGGCCTCCGTGACACGTTACTTGTTATTCCGGGAAAAATTTCCCACTAGTATAAATAGCACACTTAGGTTTATTTTAAGTAGTTTTTTTTTCAGTTTTTAGACGGAGTTCAGAAGTGGAGAGCAGGAACGTGGGTTAGTAGCAGTTGAAGATTGGAAAAGCTAAGGGATTTCTTCTCTTCCTTTCTTCTTTCTATCAATTGTAAGTATAATTTACACTCATTTTAGGATGATCAATCCAAGAATGAGTGGCTAAGTCTCTTTCTTGCTGAGGTTTTGAACATGTGTAATGAATTCTGATTTTCATTGATATGGTTTATTCTTCTTCTTTAATGTTGTTCAATTAATTCTTGTTCTTTACTGCATTAGTGATTGGCCAACATTAATGTATATCTAAAAAGTCCAATTTCATTCGAGAGAGTAAGAGATTGGAAAGTTGTGAATTAACTGGGTATTGTTCTTAACTTGATTTGGGAAAATTGGGTTTTGATGTGCTTTCCTGATAGAAATATACTTGGAAGCCGTATTTGTCAAATTAGGAACTGGAATTGTAGTGCTAGGTCATAAATTGCATTTGATCACAGAAATGTAGACGGATGGTTTATGATTCTAAAGTGAAATTAAATACGAGAGTTTTAATTTCTAGGCAAATGTTCTTGGCTAGCAACATGAAGAAGAGAATTAACCAAAATTATCATGATTATCAAGTTCATTACTTGTTCTTAACCTTGGCATGTTCATATCCATTGTCTGAATTCAAAAGTAAATAGTTTGTATTAATTGTAGTATATAGTTTAGAAACAAAAATTCAATTACTCTTGGGTACGTTGTTGTTAGCATAATTAGAAGTTAAATAGAAATATAGTAAATTAGGCAATTTTACATATCTTGAGCCTCCTTGGATCGATACTTGGCTACTTAGCCACTTTATTACTTGTTTGACCACGTGCACTTGCGTGTCGGTTTTTACCCGTACCCCAAAGCACCGAGCAAGTTTTTGGCGCCGTTGCCGGGGAGGCTAGGCGATTTGTAAAATTATGTTTAGTGTAAATTTACTGTATTTGTATTTTTATTTTCTTAAGTGTTAACAACTTGGTCTTAGCCTGTATTTTGCAGATTTTGTTTCTGTGAACACTAGCAAGGGACAAAGATCTGGTGGAATCTTACTTAGAGCCCGAGCGTGAATTTCATAGCCAACGTAGAGAAGCTCTTCGAAAGAAGCTGCAGTTGCTTCAACAGACTATGATGGAGCAACCAAATCCACCAGTTGTTTGGGCAGTTTTAGTGCCCAATGAATCAGCAGCAAGGCCGGTTCGCGAGGTGGCAATCCCACACGCTAATAATGTCCATTCTAGCATCCGCAAACCAGAGCCTGGAGGGAGGTTTGAATTAAAGCAGAATATGGTGCAACTTTTGCACACAAGCGGGCAATTTACCGGTCTCCCTCACGAAGATCCACAACAACATCTCCAGAAATTTTTGGAGATAAGTGACACTTATATACCCACTGGAGTGTCACCTGATTATGTTCGGCTCACCTTATTTCCATTTTCCTTACTTGGTGAAGCCAAGAGGTGGTTAAAAGCTGAACCACCCAACTCTATATCAACGTGGGATGATCTTGCACGGAAGTTTCTTATTAGATTTTTCCCTTCTGGTAAAACAGTCAGGCTTAGGAGTCAAATCCTAAGTTTTAAACAGAGGTAAGGGGAAAGTCTATATCAAGCCTGGGAAAGATTCAAATCCATGTTGCGGGACTGTCCTCACCATCATCAGTCCAACGAGGTGTTGGTACACACGTTTATTGAGGGTTTGGAACCCCACACTAAAATTCTGTTAGATTCAGCAGCTGGAGGGCAAGCGCTGGAGAAGACTTATGAGGAGTTGTACACTTTGCTCAACCGAATTTCACAAGGCAATCCAGAATGGAATGCAGATTCTTCAAGAGGTGGAGCAAGGAAAGCAGCGGGAGTGCTTGAAGTGGATGGATTCACAGCTATCGCTGCACAGATAGCTGCTTTGCAAAATCAGTTAAACACTCACTTCAGCAATATCAATTTGAACCAGCCTTCGGCTTCAGTCAATGCAGTTCAACAGATGTGGTGTGAAGTGTGTGGTAGTAGTGAGCATTCAGCTGAATGCTGTGGTGCAAATCCTGATTCTGTTAACTTTGTGGGCAATGCACAGAGAAATCAACAGCAGTTTGGTGGTGGCTACAACTCAAATTTGAGGAACCATCTGAATTTTTCGTGGGGTAGCAACAATCAACAAGGTCAGAGTTCAGGGCAGGGTATGCACAGAAACCAAGGAGGGCAACAAAATTATCAAGCTCAATTCAGAAATCACAATGCCCCTCCTCCACCACCATCACCGACTATTGAGGAGATGTTCAAAACCATGATCGCTAATCAGGCACAATTGCAGGCTGACTATGTCAAATTGGCAGCCAAAGTGAAGAACAATCAATTGGCGACCAAGGCTCTTGAATATCAGTTTGGGCAGTTTGCTAGTGCCCAAAATACTAGACCCAGAGGAGGACTACCTAGAGACACGGATCCAAATCCGAAGCAGGTTAATGCAGTGACCACGAGGAGTGGTTTACAATTGAAGGAGGTGGAACCGGAAAGACCGCCTCAAAAGTCAGGAGCAGCAGATGTTGAGGGAGAGCAAAGTTCTGATAAGGGGAAGACTAAAGAAGCTGAACCAGAAAGGCCTCCACCCCCGTTCCCTCAACGACTTAAGAAACACAAGGAGGAGGCGTGTTTCCAGAAATTCATGGAGGTACTTAAACAGGTACATGTTAACTTACCTCTTGTTGATGTCTTGCAGGGAGTGCCAAAATATGCGAAGTATATTAAAGACATCGTGGCTAACAAAAGTCGTTTGACTGAGTATGCCACGGTAGCTTTAACGGAGGAATGCACTTCCCGTATTCAGAATAGGTTGCCCACAAAACTGAAAGACCCTGGAAGTTTCACTATCCAGCTGACTATTGGGAAAAGTATCCGAGCGCGTGGATTATGCGACTTGGGGGCAAGTATAAATCTGATGCCTTCTTCGATATTCAGAAAGTTATGTCTAGGGAGTCCTAGACCTACAACGGTAATCTTGCAGCTAGCAGACAGGTCTTTGGCTAAGCCGGATGGCATTGTTGAGGATGTGTTGGTGCAAGTAGGCTCCCTCATTTTACCGGTCGATTTTATTGTTCTGGACTTTGAACCAGATGCTGAAGTCCCATTTACTTTGGGATGACCCTTTTTGGCAACCGGAAAAGCATTAATCGATGTAGCTGCGGGTCAACTCACGATGCGAGCACATGACAAGGTCGAAGTGTTCGACGTGTACAAGGTACCTAAGCTCCGGACTGTTTATAAGGATCCCTCGGTGATCAACGTAATTGATCATGGGAAGGCTAACAGATTGAGTGATTCCCGAGAGTTACTAGGTAGGCCACCGGATAAGGTAGAGCACTACTGGGGGGATGATCATGATCGGGACAAATCGTCCATCTCCCAAGTAGATAAATGAGCTTAAAGGACGTCGAGCCGCGACGGTAAACCAGGCGCTGCACGGGAGGCAACCCGTGAAAATTATTTTCTTTCTTTCTTTTTAGTGTAAATAATTTTTACTTTTCTTTTCTTTTTCTTGACTAGGTTTAGATTTGCATTTTAGTTAGTATCTTTTATTTTTAGTTAGGGAAATCTATTAATTTAACCAATTTTTGTTTAGTGAGGTGATTTTCAGGTATAACGGAGGAAATATACATGGAATCGAGAAAATGAGGCGAGGTATGAAAATTAAATTTATTGGTGAAACAGAGCACTGGTGCGTTGGCGCCGTGTCACGGAGGCAATGCTCCGCGTTGGCCTCCGTGACACGTTGAAGGCAAATCTGGAATTTTCAAAATTCCAGTAAGCCAACGCGTTGGCTCCGTGTCACGGAGGAGGGGCTCCGCGTTACCCTCCGTGACACGTTGCCCTTTATCCAGTGCCGGGTCACACCGGGTTTCCAGGTGACCTGCGTGTTTCCTTTAAATAATAACCCCGATTTTGCCCCAAATTCCCCCATTCCCTCTTCCCTCCGCGACCAAACACCCATTTCCCCCTCCCCAAGCAACGTGCCACGTTGATAGGCAAAGAAAAACGTCAAGTTTCTTCGATTCTTCAATTCTAAGGTATGTTTTCATCGTCTAACTCAATTTTTTGGCGATTTTTGTCAAATTTGGGCATATAAGGTGAGAAATATCACCCTAGGTAGAAATTGAACATGATATTGAATTATTCTGTGATTGATTTTTGTTCGGATTGTTGTATTTGGCGTTTGAACTTGTCGATTATGTAAATAATTTGAAATTGATTGTCGAATTCTATTCTAGGGCTTGGGTTATTGAATTTAACTTGGGCAACTTGATAGTTTGGTGAAATTGATGCCGGGGTGTGTTTATTATTTGAGATAAGTCGTGGTAAATCTTGTATAACTGTTAAAAGACGACTAATTCTCGAATTTTTGTGGGAAAATGCATAATGTGTGAATTGGTTAGATGGTTAGATTAGCTTGTATATAAAATATTTTTCTAGTTATTTTTAGTTTGTGGTTGTTTTGTTGCTTGTGCGATGGTTGAATTGCTAGCGATAGTAGGATTGGGAATTCGCTGTATGAAGTCTGAGTAGTACGCTAACCGTTATGCTGTCGAAATTTTGTTACGAACGCACTAAGCAATATGTGTATAGTTGTTTGTGTTTGGGGTTGTAAATAGAGCTATCCTTGCTGAAATTTTGTAAATATTGTTAAGGACTAAATGTGGGGTAAATTTTGTGTAACCCAACCTTAGCCGAAGCTAACAACTATTTAGCTTAATGTTGTGCTTGTTTGTGTAAATTGACAGGTACAATGGCTAGCAGGCAAGACAAAGGCAAGGGTGCTTCTACCTCAGGCACCGGAAGAAAACGGATGAGACTGGGCACTGCAGTCCCAGCTGCACCCGCTGTTCCGCGCGGCCAACACCGCCGATACGGAACACGATGGGTCACCGATGAAGGGAAGAAATGGTACGCAAAGCATAAGGAGAACAAGTACTTCCCCGAGGAACATATTGCTAGGGAACCACTTGCACAGGAGTTCCCTCGCATTGTACAGAGGATTGAGGCAGCTGGGCTCAGCTTTATTTTTCAGGAGCCCAAGGAGTGCAACCTTCATTTGGTCTGGGAATTTTATGCCAACTGGAACCCGGCCATCAGAAGCCACACTATTAAAATCATAGGGCAGATTGTCACTCTGGAACCCCAGCAGCTGAATGCCATCGTTGGAGCGCGGGATAGAGACGCCCACGTTCTCCGCCAGCTAAACATCACCCCACCGTATGCCGACATCAAACGTACGTTGTGTGGGGCTCGATCCACAGCCCGATGGAGTAGACACAAGGAGAGGGGTTACCACCAGACTCTGCCCTATTCGCAGATGAACAGGGAGGCCAGAATATGGCTAAAAATAGTTTGTTCGTGCTTGATCCCGGGAGTTCATATGACAGACGTGACCCAGGACCGTGTCTGCTTGGTGTATGCCCTTATGAAAGGGCTTGAGATTAATGTTGGGGCGGTCATAATATCCGCCATGAAGAGAGCCAGACTGCACCAGGGTCACAGATACGGGTTTGGCGGACTCATCACCACCTTCCTCTGAGGCCTCGACATTGAGGAAGAAGCCTTGGATTACATTCCGCAGCTGGAGCGGAGGGCCCTTGATGTGACAAAGACTAAGGCCCCCAACACTACACACGGACCCGTGCTGACTTTGGGCGAGCGACATGCTCGTGACGATCAGTACATGGCCCGTATGTTCGGCATGCAAATGCTGCAGCTACGGATAGGTGGGAGACCAGCCACTGAGGAGGAGTTATGGCAGCTCGAGCTGGACTACCCCTTTGGCGAGAACGCCAGAGCCTTATGTAAGGTGGGGCCAGCCTTTGTGGAGCCGACAGACGATGATGTCCCTACTGATGAGGAGACACGTTGTGAGGACTCTGATGTGGAGTCCGATGATGACGATGGAGCTGATTCAGACATGGGCGACGAGGCCGCAGCACCGGATGAAGAAGTCGAATATTTCGACTAAGCAGGGAGTTCCACCACCCAAATTTTGTGCTTTGTATTTTTGTGAACACTGGGGACAGTGTTCGATTTAAGTGTGGGGTGGGGAGTAGTTAGGTGCTAGGTCAAGGCTCTAAATTGCTGTATAATTTTTCCTTGTTGTTTATGTATGTTGTGCCTTCCCTGTTGTGAACTGATTTGTGATGTACGTATATATTTGTTTTGTGGCTAATGATGTGTGTTTTTGAAAGTTATGGTTGCAATGGTAAATATTTTGTAAATTTTGTAAATAATTTTTTTTCTCTATCGACATGATCGATATTTTTCAAAATTTTTGCGAAAATATATTGCACTTGTAAATATTTTCTTTCTATCGAAATGATCGATGTGTTGCAAAAAAATTTTCGATTTTTATTTTTTTGGGTTTCTCGGATTTTGTTTTCGGTTCTTTTACCGAGAATAGTCCCATTGAACCGATGTCATAGTTAGTGACCGTTCCCTATGATGGATGGATGACGACCGTCTTAAGGGAAATGTAGTCGGTAGGAGTAGGATTTTTAGTTGTTGTTTTTTTTTTAGTTTTCTTTGGTGGATTGCATCAATGAACTGTAGTTGCTTATGGTTGCTAAAATTTCGTTGCGTGTTGTAATTGATGTTCAAATTGTGAAAATGATTCGTTTGAAAGCATGAAATTCTGTAAATATGTTGAGTTACCTAGGCTATAGAATTTGGTTCATTATGATTGATGCTTAATCTTGAATTCATGGAATTGACTAATTAAAGAGTCTGTGAATGCATCTTGATTCGAGCATGTGCATGAAGTGTGAAGTGAGGATTTGCTATTCCATGTCATTGTGAATTGTCTAGAACTTGCCTGGTGTGTATACGAAGCGAAATGAAGGAGGTGTAGTGTTGGAAAGGATGTAGGCATTTCTTTGTTTTAACCGATAGTTTCCATATTTTTTTTTCTTGTCAAATTCTACCTTTTTATATGTTGTATACCCTAGTCAGCCCGTTGAGCCTCTAGCCGATTTCTTTCTTTTGACCAAAATTGTATAAACTAAGCTTTATTCCTTCTTTTCATTGGCCTTAAAGTCTAAAAGAAGCTCTTAAGCGCTTACAAAGAACAAAAGATGTTTCCCAAAGTGTTAAAGAGTGAAAAGAGTGAAAAGAAAAAGAAAAGCAAAGTGAAGAAAGAAAGGATGATGTTGAAGAGGCACTTGTTGTAATTAATTGATAGTGAGGGTACATGAAAACCCTCTGTTTTGTGTCAAGTGTGGTTGATGAAATGGGTTGTATGAAAGTAAACCAGCATGAATGGGAGAAAAAGAGAAAAGAGAGGAACAATGTCCATGAGTCGATGGGAATGAGTTGAAAAGGCGCTTAAGGATGCTAGCGATTATTATTGGCTAATCCAATATATGCATACTAGATCCATAGCCCCGTTACAACCCATTAAAAGTCCTATTTGATCCTACATTGCATTTCTTTATATTAGTGGAGTAATACACTAAGGGCAAGCCTATGGGTCATGACATGATGCATGTGAATTCTTTTCGGAGAGAGAGTGAAATTAATATTTATATGCCCCTACTTGCATGTTTGTGTGTTGCATGAACATAAAGGGGAAGTTTCTCTCGAGTTGTGAGGGCACATGCTTGATGAAAGATTGATTTTCGTGTCGGATTTCTTGATTAGTTGATTTGCATGAGTTTGCCGATATCAAGAATCAATTCTTAAAAGTGTAGGAAGCCTTGATGTATTAAGGTCATTGTCTTGTACGACCAAGCATGTTTTCTTGATGATTTGCAAAAATTGAATAATCGGTATGACCGTAGCGTAAATAGTTGCACCATAGTGACGAAAGTTGGGATGTAATTTGCATGAGTTGTGTATGTGTTGTTCGAGGACGAACAAGGATTTAAGTGTGGGGTAAGTGATCTTGGGCAGATTTATATGCCCAAGTGATACTCAAACGTATCATTTTTACCTTGTTTGTTGTGCAATGTGTATATAATATCATGTAATTGGTAATAAAATGCGAATTTATACTAACCAACATGATTAGCATTTGTTTTGCAGGAAAATGTGATTTTTAGGAGCTAAAATGCATGTTGGAACTATGTCGGAGTTGGACTTGGATGCGAGCGTGGAAAAGACCCGGGAATGCAGGATTTACAGGGGCTCCGCGATGGCTCCGTGCCACGCTACCATCGCGGTAGCACACTGCCTGAGCAGGAATTAAATTTGTAATTTCCAGTGTGCCTGCGCGTCAGCTCCGTGGCACGGAGATAGGCCTCCGCGATGGCCTCCGTGCCACGTTGAGGTTAAATTACTGGACCCTGGAAATTCCAGTGAGGGTCCGCGTCCACGCCATGTCACGGAGGCATTGCTCCGCGTTGGCCTCCGTGACACGTTGCTTTTTATTCCGGGAAAAATTTTCCACTATTATAAATAGCACACTTAGGTTTATTTTAAGTAGTTTTTTTTCAGTTTTTAGACGGAGTTCAGAAGTGGAGAGCAGGAACGTGGGTTAGTAGCAGTTGAAGATTGGAAAAGCTAAGGGATTTCTTCTCTTCCTTTCTTCTTTCTATCAATTGTAAGTATAATTTACACTCATTTTAGGATGATCAATCCAAGAATGAGTGGCTAATTCTCTTTCTTGCTGAGGTTTTGAACATGTGTAATGAATTCTGATTTTCATTGATATGGTTTATTCTTCTTCTTTAATGTTTTTCTATTAATTCTTGTTCTTTACTGCATTAGTGATTGGCCAACATTAATGTATATCTAAAAAGTCCAATTTCACTCGAGAGAGCAAGAAATTGGAAAGTTGTGAATTAATAGGGTATTGTTCTTAACTTGATTTGGGAAAATTGGGTTTTGATGTGCTTTCCTGATAGAAATATACTTGGAAGCCGTATTAGTCAAATTAGGAACCGGAATTGTAGTGCTAGGTCATAAATTGCATTTGATCACAGAAATGTAGACGGATGGTTTATGATTCTAAAGTGAAATTAAATACGAGAGTTTTAATTTCTAGGCAAATGTTCTTGGCTAGCAACATGAAGAAGAGAATTAACTAAAATTATCATGATTATCAAGTTCATTACTTGTTCTTAACCTTGGCATGTTCATATCCATTGTCTGAATTCAAAAGTAAATAGTTTGTATTAATTGTAGTATATAGTTTAGAAACAAAAATTCAATTACTCTTGGGTACGTTGTTGTTAGCATAATTAGAAGTTAAATAGAAATATAGTAAATTAGGCAATTTTACATATCTTGAGCCTCCTTGGATCGATACTTGGCTACTTAGCCACTTTATTACTTGTTTGACCACGTGCACTTGCGTGTCGGTTTTTACCCGTACCCCAAAGCACCGAGCAACCACGAGGAGTG
The DNA here is from genome assembly GCA_035772735.1 of Datura wrightii. Lineage (NCBI taxonomy): Eukaryota > Viridiplantae > Streptophyta > Magnoliopsida > Solanales > Solanaceae > Datura > Datura wrightii. The sequence goes on along the minus strand of JASDFA010000018.1, from coordinate 163,042,488 downwards.
GTTTGCAGTTGAAGGAGGTGGAACCGGAAAGACCGCCTCAGAAGTCAGGAGCAGCAGAAGTTGAGGAGGAACAAAGTTCTGATAGGGGGAAGATCACAGAAGCTGAATCAGAAAGGCCTCCACCCCCGTTCCCTCAACGACTCAAGAAACACAAGGAGGAGGCGTGCTTCAAGAAATTTATGGAGGTGCTTAAACAGGTACATGTTAATTTACCTCTTGTTGATGTCTTGCAGGGAGTGCCAAAATATGCCAAATATATTAAAGACATCGTGGTCAACAAAAGTCATTTGACTGAGTATGCCACGGTAGCTTTGACAGAGGAATGCACTTCCCGAATTCAAAATAGACTGCCCACGAAGCTGAAAGATCCTGGAAGTTTTACTATCCAGCTGACTATTGGGCAGAGTATCCGAGCTCGTGGATTATGTGACTTGGGGGCGAGCATAAATCTGATGCCATCTTCGGTATTCAGAAAGTTAGGTCCTGGGAGTCCTAGACCTACAACCGTAATCTTGCAGCTAGCAGACAGATCCTTAGCGAGGCCGGATGGCATTGTTGAGGATGTGCTTGTAAAAGTGGGCTCCCTCATTTTTCCGGTCGATTTTATTGTTCTGGATTTTGAACCAGACGCTGAAGCCCCATTTATTTTGGGACGACCCTTTTTGGCAACCGGAAAAGCATTAATCGACGTGGCTGCGGGTCAACTTACAATGCGAGCACATGACAAGGTAGAAGTGTTCGATGTGTACAAAGCACCCAAGCTCCCGATTGTAAATAAGGAACTCTCGGTGATCAATGTGATTGATCATGGGCATACTAAACAAATGAATGAATCCCGAGAGTTGATAGGAAGGCCACCTGATAAGGTTGAGCACTACTGGGGGGAGGACAATGATCGTGAAAAATCGTCCATCACCCTAGTGGATAATTGAGCATAAAGGACGTCGAGCCGCGACGGTAAACCAGGCGCTGCACGGGAGGCAACCCGTGAAAAATATTTCTTTTTCTTTTTTCTTTTGTTTAGTAAAGTGTAAATAGTTTTTATTTTATTTTTCTTTTTCTTGATTTAGTACAAATTTTTCGTTTTAGTAGTATTTTTCATTTTAGTTAGGGAAATCTATTAATCTAATCAATTTTGCTTAGTGAGGTGATTTTCAGGTCAAACGGAGAAAAATATGCATGGAGTAGGGAAGGAAAAGGGAAGGTATGAAAAAATGAATAAAATGAAGAGACAGTGCACTGGGGCGATGGCTCCGTGTCACGGAGGAAGGGCTTCGTGTTACCCTCCGTGACACGTTGCCCTATATTTAGTGCCGGGTCACACCGGGTTGCTGGGTGACCCGCGTGTTTTTCTTCTTTTTAACCTCGATTTTTGCCCTTTTTTGCTTCATTTTCTCTCTTCTCTGCGACCAAACACCTAAATTCCCTCTCCCAACCAACGTGCCAAGCTACTAAGCTAACAATTTGTCAAGTTTCTTCGGTTATTCACGTAAAGGTATGTTTTCCTCGTTTCTCTCAAGTTTTTGTCGATTTTAATCGAATTTGAGCATGTGAGGTGAGATATATCACCCTAAGTAGCAATTTAGCATGATATTGAATTATTCTTTGATTGATAGATGTTCGGAATGTTGTAACTAGCGTTTGAACTTGTCGATTGCGTGAATGATTCTAATTTGATTGTAAAATTGAATTATAGGGCTTGGGTTGTTGAAATCGAATTGGGTAACTCGATAAACTGGTGAATTATATGTCGGGGTGTGTTTGTGAATTGAGATAAGTCGTTGTAAATATTGTTTGAGTGTAATAGACGACGAATTCTCGAATTTTTGGGAAAAGGTGAAAATTGTTCAAATTGGTTTGATTATTTGGATTCGTATGTATATATAGAATTTTTGTCGTTGTTTTTGGTTGTTATTTTCGTTGCTAAGTGCGATGGTTGAATTGCTAGCGATAGTAGGATTGGGATTAGCTGTATGAAGTCTGAGTAGTACGCTAAAAGTTATACTGTCGAAAATTTTTTGGTGAACGCACTAAGCAATAAATTGTATAGTTGTTTGTGTTTGGGTTGTAAATAAAGTAATCCTTGCCGTAGTATCGTAAAAGTAGCTAAGGACTAAGTGTGGGGTAAACTTAGTTTAACCCGACCTTAGCCGAAGCTAATATGCATTTACCTTGACATTGTGCTTGTTTATTGATGTTGACAGGTACAATGGCTAGTAGGCAGGATAAGGGTAAAGGTGCTTCTACTTCAGGCACCGGGAGAAAACGAATGAGATTAGGCACTGCAGTCCCAGCTGCACCAGCTGTTCCGCGCGGCCACAGCCGCCAATACGGAACGAGGTGGGTGACCGATGAAGGGAAGAAGTGGTACGCTAAACATAAGGAGAATAAGTACTTCCCTGAGGAGCATATTGCACGGGAACCACTAGCACAGGAGTTCCCCCGTATTGTGCAAAGGATCGAGGCAGCTGGGCTCAGCTTTATATTTCAGGAGCCCAAGGAGTGCAACCTACACTTAGTCCGGGAGTTCTATGCAAATTGGAACCCGGCCATCAGAAGCCACACAATAAAAATCAGAGGGCAGATTGTCACTCTGGAACCCCAGCAATTTAATGCCATCATTAGAGCGCGGGACACAGACGCCCACGTTCTCCGCTAGCTGAACATCACCCCACCATACGCTGATATCAGACGCACCTTGTGTGGGGCTCGATCCACAGCCCGATGGAGCAGACATAAGGAGAGGGGTTACCACCAGACTCTGCCTTATTCGCAGATGAACAGGGAGGCCAGAATATGGCTGAAAATAGTGTGTTCGTGTCTGATCCCGGGGGTTCACATGACGGATGTGACTCGGGACCGTGTCTGCCTGGTGTATACCCTTATGAAAGGGCTGGAGATTAATGTTGGGGCGGTCATCATATCCGCCATGAAGAGAGCCCAACTACACCAGGGCCACAGATATGGGTTCGGCGGACTCATCACCACCTTTCTCCGGGGCCTCGACGTTGAGGAAGAGGCTTTGGACTACATCCCGCAGTTGGAGCGGAGGGCCCTTGATGTGACAAAAACTAAGGCCCCCGACACCACACACGGGCCAGTGCTGACACTGGGCGAGCGACATGCTCGTGACGATCAGTACATGGCATGAATGTTTGGTATGCAGATGCTTCAGCTCCGGATTGGTGGGAGGCCAGCCACGGAGGATGAGTTATGGTAGCTGGAGCTGGATTACCCATTTGGCGAGAACGCTAGAGCTTTGTGCCGAGTGGGGCCAGCCTTCATTGAGCCCACTGACGATGATGTCCCCACGGACGAGGAGACACGTCGGGAGGACTCCGACGTGGAGTCCGATGACGATGATGGAGGTGAATCGGACATGGGCGATGAGGCAGCAGCACCGGATGAAGAAGTCGAATATTTCGACTGACCAGGGAGTTCCACCACCCGACAATTTTGTGATTTCAATTTTTGTGAACACTGGGGACAGTGTTCGATTTAAGTGTGGGGTGGGAAGTAGTTAGGTGCTGGGGCTGGGCTAATCTATTGTATGTTCTTCCTCTGTTTTGCATGTATGTTGTTATGTTTCCCTGTGGTTGTGAACTGATTTGTGTTGTATCTGTATAGGTACAAATTTTTGTGGTAAATGATGTGTGTTGTGAAAGGTTGTGGTTGCTAGTGTAAATATTTTATAAATTTTGTAAATATTTTTTTTTCTATCGAAATGATCGATGTTTTTCAAAATTTTTGCGAAAATATTTTGCACATATAAAGAAAATATTTTGTAAATAGTTTTCCATCGACATGATCGATGTTTTGCAAAAAAATTTCGATTTTTATTTTTGGGTTTCTCGGAGTTTGTTTTCGGTTCTTTTACCGAGAATAGTCCCATTGAACCGATGTCATAGTTAGTGACCGTTCCCTATGATGGATGGATGACGACCGTCTTAAGGGAAATGTAGTCGGTAGGAGTAGGATTTTAATTTGTTTTTATTTTTTTCTTTGGTGGATTGCATCACTGAACCTGTAGTTACTAAATGGTTGTGAAATTTTGGTTGCGTGTTGTAACTGATATTCAAAATGTAAAAGTGATTCGTTTGAAAGCATGCAATTTTGTAAATATGTTGAGTTACCTAGGCTGTAGAATTCGATTCGGTGTGATTGAGGCTTAATTTTGAATTCATGTAATTGGTTAATTAAAGAGTCTGTGAATGCATCTTGAATCGAGCATGTGCATAAAGTGTGAAGTGAGGTATAGTTATTCCATGCTATTGTCAAATGTCTAGAACTTGCCTGGTGTGTGTACAAAACGAAATGAAGGAAGTGTAGTGTTGGAAAGGATGTAGGCATTTCTTTGTTTTAACCGAGAGTTTCTATTTTTTTTTATCATACGCTACCTTTTTATGTGACTGTATACCCTAGTCAGCCCGTTGAGCCTTTAGCCGATTATTTCTTTCTTTTGTCCAAAATTGTATAAACTAAGCTTTATTCCTTCTTTTCATTAGCCGTAAAGTCTATACAAAACTCTTAAGCGCTTAAGAAAAGAAAAATTTCCCCGAAGTGTCAAAGAGTGAGAAGAGTGGAAAGAAAAGAAAAGCAGAGTGAAGAAAGAAAAGAAGAGGTTGAAGAGGCACTTGGTATAATGAAATGATAATGAAGGTGCATGAAAACCCTTTGTTGTTGTGTCAAGTGTGTTTGATGAAATGGGCCATACGAAAGTAAACAAGCATAAATGGGATGAGAGGAAAAAGAAAAGAGAGAAACAATGTTCATGAGTTGATGGGAATGTGTTGAAAAGGCGCTTAAGGATGCTAGTGACTGTTATTGGCTAATCCAATATATACTAGTTCCATAGCTTCCATTACAACCCATTAAAGTCCTACTTGATCTTACATTGCATTTCTTTATATTAGTGGAGTAATACACTAAGGGAAAGCCTATGGGTCATGACATGATGCATGTGAATTCATTTGGGAGAGAGAGTGAAATTCATTTTTACATGCCCCTACTTGAATGTTTGTGTGTTGCATGAACATAAAGGGGAAGATTCTCTTGAGTTGTGAGGGCACATGCTTGATGAAAGATTGATTTTCGTGTCGGATATCTTGATTGTCTGATTTGCATGAGTTTGCCAATATCGAGAGTCGATTCTTAAAGCCTAGAAAGTCTTGATGTATTAAAGGTCATTGCATTGTTAAAACCATGCATGTTTTCTTGATGATTTGCAAAAATTGAATAATCGGGATGACCGTAGCATAAATTGTCGCACCATAGTGGCAAGGGTTGGGATGTAATTTGCATGAGTTGTGTATGTGTTGTTCGAGGACGAACAAGGATTTAAGTGTGGGGTAAGTGATCTTGGGCAGATTTATATGCCCAAGTGATACTCAAACGTATCATTTTCGCCTTGTTTGTTATGCAATGTGTATACATTTTCATGTAATTGGTAATAAAATGTGAATTTATACTAACCAACATGATTAGCATTGTTTTGCAGGTAAAATATGATTTTTCGGAGCTAAAATGCATGTTGGGACAATATCGGAGTTGGACTTGGATGCGAGCATGGAAAAGACATTGGAATGCGCAATGTAAAGAGGCTCCGTGATGGAGCCGTGCCACGCTACCATCGCGGAGGCACACTGCCTGGAGGGTGATTTAATTGGCAATTTCCAGTGAAGCCTCGCGACAGCTCCGTGGCACTGAGATAAGCCTCCGCATTGGCCTCCGTGCCACATTGAGGCTATATTCCCGGACCCTGGGTTTCCAGTAAGGGTCCGCGTCTACGCCGTGTCACGGAGGCAGTGCTCCGCGTTGGCCTCCGTGACACGTTGCTTGTTATTCCGGGAAATATTTACAATAGTATAAATAGAACACTTAGGCTTATTTTTAATAAATTCTGACTTGGTGGAGCAAGGACGTGGGTTAGAGGCAGTTGAGGGACGAAAAAGCTAAGGGATTTCTTCTCTTCCTTTCTTCTTTCAATCAATTGTATGTATGATTTACACTCGTTTTAGGATGATTAATCCACAAATGAGTGGCTAATTCTCTTCCTTGCTGAGGTTTTGAATAATGGTGATGAATTTTGATTGTTAATTATAGGGTTTTTCATCTTCTTCTTCCATGTTGTTCTATTAATTCTTGTTCTTACTGCATTAGTGTGTGGCCAACATTAATGTACATCTAAAAAGTCCAATTTCACTCGAGAGAGGAAGAAATTGGAAAGTTGTGAATTAATAGGGTATTGTTCTTAACTTGATTTGGGAAAATTGGGTTTTGATGTGCTTTCCTGATAGAAATATACTTGAAATCCGTATTAGTCAATTTAGGAACCGGAATTGTAGTGCTAGGTCATAAATTGCATTTGATCACAGAAATGTAGACGAATGGTTTATAATTCTAAAGTGAGATTAAATACGAGAGTTTTAATCTCTAGGCTAATGTTCTTGGCTAGCAACATGAAGAGAAGAATAACCGAATTATGATTATAATCAAGTTCATTACTTGTTCTTAACCTTGGCATGCTCATATCCATAGTTTCAATTCACAGTAGATATTTGTTAATAGTTTAGTATATAGTTTAGTATATAGTATATAAACAAAATTATTTAACTTTTGGTTACATTGTTGTCAGCATAATTAGAAGTAAAGCTAGAATATAGTATAGTTAAGCAATTTTACTTATCCAGAGTCTCCTTGGTTCGATACTTGGCTTACTTAGCCACTTTATTACTTGTTTGACCACGTGCACTTGCGTGTCGGTTTTTACCCATATACCGAACCAGCCGGACAATACCTAGGCCATAGAGTCGATTCAGTGTGATTGAGGCTTAATATTTGAATTCTTGTAATTAGCTGATTGAAGAGTCTGTGAATGCATCTTGAATTGAGCATGTGCAATGAGTGTACGGTGAGGTTTTATTTATTCCATGCTATTGTGAAATATCTAGAACTTGCCTGGTATGTGTACGAAACAAAATGAAGGACGTGTATTGTAGGAAAGGATGTAGGTATTTCTTTGTTTTAACCGAAAGTTTCTCTTATTCATTATCGTACCCCCCTTGAATGTACACCCTAGTTAGCCCGTTGAGCCTTTAGCCTATTATTTTTCTTTTGTCAAAAATGTGTAAACCGAGCTTAACCCTTTCTTTTCATTATCCGTGAATTTGATCCAAAACTCTTAAGCGCTTAAGAAGAGAAAATAATTTTCCCAAAGTGTCAAAGAGTGAGAATGGTGAAAAAAAAAGAAAAGCAGAGTGATGAAAGGAAAGAAAAGGTTGAAGGTGCACTCGTTATAAATTAAATATAATGAAGATGTATGAATAATCTTTGTTATTGAGTCAAGTGTGCTTAAAGATATGGGTCAAAATGGCAGGCTTCAAGAATGGGAGGATGAAGGAAGAAACAATGCCCATGAGTTTGATGGGATGTATTGAAAAAGCGCTTAAGGATGCTAGTGGCTATTATTGGCTAGCCCAATATTTACTAGTTCCGTTGCTTACATTACAACCTGTTAAGTCCTACATGATCTTACATTACGCTTCCTTATATTAGCGGAGTAATACATTAAGGGCAAGCCTATGGTTCATGACATGATGCATGTGAATTCTTTTGGGAGAGGGAGTGAAATTGTGTTTATATGCCCCTGTGTGTAATCTGTTGAGTTCATGTGATTACAAAAAGGGGAAAATTCTCTTGTGTTGTGAGAGCACATGCTTGATGAGAGATTAAATTTCGTGTCGGATATCTTGATCAGCTGATTTACATGAGTTTGCCAATATCAAGAGTCGATTCTTGAGTCTAGGAGGTCTTAATGTGTTGAAGGTCATTGTATTAATAGGACCATGCGTGTTTTCTTGATGATTTGCTGTATTAAATAATCGGTATGACCGTAGCCTGAATTGTCGAACCAAAGTAGCCAGGATGGGGTGTAAAGTACATGAGGTGTAAGATTGTTGTTCGGGGACGAACAAGGATTTAAGTGTGGGGTAAGTGATCTTGGGCAAATTTATATGCCCAAGTGATACTCAAATGTGTCATTTTAGCCTTGTTTATCTATTCATGTTTATACATTCTCATGTGATTGATAACAAAATGTGAATTTATACTAACCAACATGATTAGCATTGTTTTGCAGGTGAAATACAATTTTGGGAAGCTAAAATGTGTGTTGGGAGAGATCGGGGTTGGACTCGGATGCGAGCAAGGGAAAAAGCACTTGAAGGCACAAATTAAAGGGGCTCCGTGATGGAGCCATATCACGCTGCCATCGCGGATGCCTTCTGCCTGGATATGGAATTTTTCCCTAATTCCAGTGAAGGTGAGCGTTGGGGCCGTGGCACGTTGGCCTAGCCCCACATTACACGTCGTGCCATGTTGGGACTTAATACCTGGACAACCAAATTCCAGTAAGGGTTCGTGTCAGTGGCGTGTCACGGAGGCAGTGCTCCGCGATGCACGCCGTGACACGTTGCTTGTTATTTCGGGAAAAATTTCCACTAGTATAAATAGCACACTTAGGTTTTATTTTAGAAAGGCTGACTTGGTGGAGCAAGAACGTGGGTTACAGGGAGTTGAGGGGACGAAAATCTCAGGGTTTTTCTCTATCTCCTTCATCTTTAATTCAATTGCTTGTATGTTTAACACTCATTTAACGATGTTTAATCCACAAATGAGTGGCTAAATCCTATTCTTGCTGAGGTTAAGAACAATTATATTTAAATGTGATTATTGATTATTTGGTTTTTCATCTTTTCTTCCATGGTTGTTCTATTGATTCTTGTTCTTACTGCATTAATGTGTGGCCAATATTAATGTATATCTAAAAAGTCCGGTTTCACTCGAGAGAGCAAGAAGTTGGAAAGTTGTGAATTAATAGGATATGATCTTTTCTTAGTTTGGGAAAATTGAGAATTGATTTACCTTCAGGATAGAAATATACCTGAAAGTCGTATTAGTCAATTAAGGAATCGGTTTTGTAAGGCTAGAACATGAATTTCGTTTTATCACAGAAATGTAGGTGGACAGTTCATGATTCTTAAGTTGGGTTAAATACGAGAGTTTTAATCCATTGGCAATAATTCTTGACTAGCAACCAGAGGAAAGATTAACCAAATTGAATCGATAATTTGTTTCTTTACATGTTCATTTAATCTCAGCATGCTCATATTCATAGTTCAGACTCAAATTGTATATTCGTTTTATAATTAGCATAAAATTAGAAACCAAAGTACTAAACTCTTCTTCACACTGTTGTCTACATTTTTAGAGTTAAAGTATAGTGACACTTGAGTATATTGTTACCCTAGCCTAGTCCCTGTGGGATCGATACTTGGCTTACTTAAGCCACTTTACTACTTGTTCGACCACGTGCACTTGCGTGTAGCTATATACCCAAAAGCACCCGAACAGTAGCAATGGTGAGACCACGGCAGTGATCTTACCACGGTAGAAACGGGACAGCTGCAGCAGTACTGCATCGTAGTAACTCGACTGAACTGACCACCTTCAGTTTTCCCTTAGCAATTCTCAACAACCAATTCATAAATCCGTACAATTATACGTAGCCACAAATTCCACAATTAATGCACTACTAACTCCATGGAATATCCAATAGACTCCTCAGAACAATCCATCAACTCATCGCAGGCTCATATGTGAGTTTACAAGCAATAACTAGTCATAATAAGCACATCAACATTGCTAACACATAAACTATGCAGGCAAGAATTTTGGTTTCACTAGAATCTCATACTCTTGAACCGATCTTTACTCATTGAGTTCTATCTTGGTATCATACCATTTGTGATGTGTCGGGAACACGCCTCCATCACATCACCATAATCACTCAATACTGAACATCACTATACACGCATGTCAGAGTGTTTTTATTTTTGTCTTTCCAGTCATGGCCTGTAGGGGACTCTAGAAAGCCATGTACTGTACTGGCATGGTACCCGCTCCCACTCATCTGCTTGTTCGGATGCTCCCCTCGTACATGATCCACTCAACCATAACCACTCACCTGGATGCTCCCCTCGGGCATGAGCCACTTATCACAAGATAAAGCATGTTATCCACTTCCATTCTCATAATCGGTATGTTATTACAAGGACAATGATATGACTTTTAGGAGGCCTCATCTTACCTCCATCAACTCGGTTATACTTATCAATCATCGATCACTTCCATTGCCATACAAAAGAACACATATAACATATCAAAACACCCAATTTTACACAACATAAGTAACAACATCATATCAAATTCACTTCACCAACAGAATTTAACATATATATTATTAACAACAATTAGTTTTTGACGACTAACCAAGCACGTTATCATTCCACAAATATAAAGTCTAACTCCCTGTGAAACCATAACCTACCGACTGGAGGATTTGAATGCTAATTACTTTGCTGGAGCCTTGCCTTTCCTCAAAACCTCGGAACGCTCAAAATCTATGAACAACAGTCACAAGAGTGCTTCATTAACTACTCTTCAAATAAGGGCCTTAAAAAGTTCAACCCACCCAATTCTACCCTGGTTTACAGTCTAATTCTGTGCTCAAGGAGTAATTTATGAAAACATAGTCTTGTAATGGTCATTTCATTCTAGTTCCTGCAGTTTTCTACCCTTCCAACCCCCTTAAAGCAATTTTTAAGGTTCAAGGTTCCAACTTCACCGAGTTCTATGTCTCGAAGTCTAGAATACACAAGGTCCTACAACCACATTTGCTCTAGTTAGTGTTCATTACTCATTCCTAGGTCTGTAGAACCATATTAGATCTAGTTAGTGTTAACTACTCATTCCTAGGTCTAGTAATCAATACTCAGCCCTTCTCCTTCAATTAGCCCTAGTTTCTATCAACCTAGGGTTCTTTGTTTTAAAAGTTCCACCATTAGAGGTCCCCCCCTGATTCAATAGTGTTAGGGAATTGAATGTAGAAGGAATAAGTCGTAACCTTACCTTGGGAAGAAGAACTGTTCTGCCCTTGGAAAGATCTCCCTTAACTTTTAAAAGTTCGTGCCTTAGAGTAACGGGGTGAAAAACCCTGAAATCCCCTCTTAAACCATCTTACTGCCTCCTATCGTCTGCTATAGCAGTCGTATTTTGATTGCAGAAGACCCACTATTGAAACTAGGACCCCGCCACAGCATACCCAATGGCTATTCATCCCCTTCCATCATGGCGAACCACCCATTGTCATGACGGTCTCGCTGCAGTGGCACTCCCACCGCTGCAACGGTCTGCGTTAATTAGTAGCTAAAAATTTTGTTGCACCTTTTCCATTCCTCAAACCCAAGTCTAATTACCACTCCCCCAACACTTTTCATTGTGCACCTAAGCAAAAATAGGGTGTTTTGGGCTTAGTTCCCCATAACGATAGATGGGTCGTTACATTAGATACTAATTAAAATACCGTTCATCCTAAACGGCCAAAGAAAGCAAGAAAAGAAAGACTTGATTCTACAAATAATTGGGGGTATTTGTCTCACAAGTCTACTTCGGTCTCTCAAGTGGCTTACTCTACTAGACGATTCTTCCACTAGACCTTTACTATTGTGATCTTTTTTGATCTTAACTTGTGCACCTCTCTGTCTAATATAACCATAGGCTCTTCCTCGTAAGATAGGTTCTAGTCAAGCAACACCAAATCCCATTGAATGATGTAAAACCCATCCCCGTGGTATTTCTTCAGCATGGAGATATAAGATATTGGATGTACTCCAGACAAACCTAGAGGCACGGCCTGTTCATAAGCTACCTCTCCCATACACCGAAGAATTTTGAATGGCCCAATGTACCTTGGGTTAAGCTTTCCCTGTTTCCCAAACTGTATCACTCTGTTCATGGGGGAAACCTTGAGAAAGACTTGTTCTCCTACCATGACATCCGTATCCCTCACCTTCTGATATGTATACTACTTTTGCCTGTTTTGAGATGCCACAAGCCTTTCTTGAATCACCCTAACTTTCTACAAGGACTCTTTTAGAAAATCAGTGTCTGATGGTCTCACCTCAAATGCATTGAACCAGCTGATACGGAATCTACATTTCCTCCGATATAAAATCAACCATACCAATACTTAAGTGATAGCTGATGTTGTGTGCAAACTCCGCCAAAGGTAAGAACTTATTCTAATGGACCCTAAAGTCGATCATACAGGCCCGAAGCATGTCCTCTAACACCTGGATCATTCTATCTAATTGTCCATCCATCTGCGGGTGAAATGCCATGCTCAAATCCAACCTGGTACATAGTTCAACTTGCAAGGTCCTCCAAAACTAGCAAATGAACTGCGTACCTCTATTTGAGATGATCGATACTGGCACCCTGTGCAACTAAACTACCTCTTTCACATACTGTTTGGGCAGCATCTCTGCATTGTAAGTCACCTAAACAGGCAAGAAATGGGAAGACTTAGTCAGTCTGTCAACAATGACCAAGATGGAGTCAAACTTCCCCAATGTCTTCAGAAGGCCAACCACTAAGTCCATAGCTATCTGCTCCCATTTCCACTCGAGGATGGGCATTCTCTACAATACTCCCCCAGGTTTCTAATGCTCATATTTCACTTTCTGGAAATTTAGGCATTAGGCAACATGCTCAACGATATTTCTTTTCATCCCACTCCACCAATAGTATAGCTTCAATCATGATACATCTTGGTGACTCTGAGATATATAGAGTACTGATGTAGGGTATTTACGCATTTATTAACCATATTTTTCCCATGCTTAGCTATGTTTTGAGAATAATTGTGCGTATTTTCTTGTGTTTTATGTGATTTATGTGAAAAAGAGCTAGCACACATGATTAGATATTTTCAGGTATTAAAGTGATGGATTTGGACTTAGTTGTGGTTAAAAAGAGAAAGTATGGCAAAACGGGGTTGAGGAAATGAATATAGTAAAAGATGGCACCGCACAGGCATAGCAGTGCTATGGCCTGCACGATGCACAGGCAGGGTTGGTGCATGGAGCAGTGCGATACACCAAGAATGTGGCACTATGGCCTACGCAGCGTGCAGACAGTGTCCAGGTGTGGCCAGATTTCAATCCCAATTCAAGTAGGAATGGGAGCTGTAAAATCCAATTCCAATCCCAGAAGGAACAATGAAGGCTTAATCTACTACTATAATACCCTTGTTTAGTATGCTTTACGCATGCACTTTTTTGGAAATAGTCCAATTATAGTCCGACAACGAATTTGTGATTGCTTAGTCGAATATTTGTTAGAGAATTCATCAAGTTCTTGTGATTCAATATAGCTTTGGAGATTTGTTAAACAATTTCATTTTATAGTAAGTGTTTCATTATCATTTCTTCTATATTCTATGTTATTATTTTTATAAACATAAGTGGCTAAATCTCTTAAGCTAGAGTTATGGGAACCATAATGGATTAATGAAAGAAGGAAAAATAAAAGAGTGATTCTTGAATGGTGCATTGGGTGGATTATTATTCTCTTCATTTTAATATATAATCGCATGTATCTTCAACTTGCTCGACCAAAGAGATTGATGTTAGGAAAGAGAATAAAAGTGGTAATTTGAGGCTACCTACCCTCATCTAATTAACTTGAGCTCTAACCTAGGATAGTTAAACCAAGACTTATAGAAAGGGAAAAATATACACACCTAAAGTTCAAGAAGATTTAGGTGAAATTCATCTATGTAGGTCGAGAGACATTAGGCGAAGTTTATTATCAGTCTTAGACAAAATTCACTAGGATAGATAACTTATAAAATAATCCTACTACATTATAGAATCATGGGAATGCAATCCTAGTTTTTTCTCAATAATTTTATAACAACCCAATCATTGTTAGAATTATTTTCTTCTTTTTATTTGCAAACCCTTTTTCCGAAATATTGGATACAGGTTAATTTAATCATCGTTAACATATTATTTCTTTCATATTCCCTATGGGATCGATCCCAAATTAAATTGGGTTATTATATTTGAAAACAACCACTTTATACTTTAATTACAAGGTGCAATTTGGGCGTGATCAAATTTTGGTGCCGTTGTCAGGGGATACGGTGTTGAAATAGTTAATTGGTTTTTAAATTTGAGTTGTAATCTTTATTTCGTGATTTATGTTTTTTTTCTTTTTGTTTTTTTCACAAAGTTAGCATGGCAACCCCTATGGCATAGATTAATCTCTCACTGGAGGAGATGACTGAGGCGCAAAGAGCCGAAGCTGCGCGCCTAGTTGAGGAGGCCCGACTAGCTGAAGTAGCTAGGAGAGTTGAGGCTGAGAATTTTACTACTGCTTTGGCAGAAAGGAATTGACAAAATCACCCTTGTCATCATGGACGAAATGATGTATGAAATGTGCTCTTCAAGGGGGATTTGAGAAAAAGGAAGTTGGTTATATGAGAGCCATTATTCCAGCCCTACTATCAGCGAATGCTAAGTTCAATGTGACTAGTACAATGATGTAGTTGTTGAGCATGAAAGGGTTGTTCAATGGTTTGCTTGACGAAGATCCAAACCAGCATCTGATAAATTTTACCGGTATCTATAATGCCTACAGACAGCCTAGAGTTTCTCAAGAAGCTATTAGACCCCAATTATTTTTGTTCTTACTAGCGGTGGAAGCTACTTTGTGGTTGAATGAGCTTCCAGACAAGTCTATTACTACTTGGATAGAGCTGACTGCAGCTTTCTTAGAGAGGTTCTTCCCACCCTCATAGATGATTCAGTTGAGAGATGAAATTAATAACTTTAGACCATTTCCCAGGAAGCTCTACATGAGGCATTGTTAAGATTCAAGAAGAAATTGAAGCAACATCCTAATCATAAGCTTCCTGAGGAGGTCCTTTTGGAAGTATTATATAGGTCACTGAGTGCCTCAAACAAAGCTGTAGTAGATCGGATAGCTGAGGGGTCCATAATGACCCACACTTTTGCAAAAGCCAGTGAAATACTAGATAACATAACAACCAAAAGGACATCGCACACCAGAGAATCTGAGGCTACTACAGTAAACTATTCAAGAGTGATGACAACAGAGTAGCGGAAAAAGGAAGAAGAATGGGACCAAGACATGACTCATCTCAAGACCCAGTTGGAAGTGATCACTAAGCACCTAACCACACTGAATACATAGAGGGTGCATATGGCTAATTCACAAGACAAGGGACCTAGGTATGAGGATCATTACCATGATGTAGAAGAGGAAGCAAACGTTGTGAACAATCAGGAGGATTTTCGGGCTAACACCCATGGGTCTAACTAATATTCTTAGCATCAAGGCCAAGGAAGTCAAGGTTGAAACTACTATGGGAACAATTACGATCGGTCTTGGCTAGAGATAAGGACCAAGGTGAATGGAAGTATAGAGAGGCCTCAAAGAATGATAGAAATAGAGTGTATGTTCCTCCAAGAGCAAGAGATCCTACTGTGAATGACTTTGGAACCGCAAGATTAGAGGACATGATGATTTACTGATAAAAAAGGTGGATTCCACTAATGTAGGAGTCAAAGAGATGAGGGGTGAGCCTTCAAAATTGAATTAATTGGTGGACTCACATTCGACCTCCATTAAGCAGTTAGAGCAGTAGGTGGGCAAATCTCGATAGCACTAAATAAGATGCAAAAGAGCACTTTGCCTAGTGACACTGTTCCCAACCCTCGAATAAGGGTCATTGCATGTGACCATGAGCCCAACAGGTATCTTGATGAATACTGAGTAATCAAGATACCTGCATCGTGTCGCGATGTTAAATCAAGCGCTATTTGGGAGCAACCCAAGGTCATTTCATTTTTGATTTTTTTGAGTTGATATGTGTGTTCAAACATGCCGGAGTTATTTCATAAACCATGAAGGAATTTTTACGTATAGCAGCTGAAAATGGGGTGTGAGAAAAAGCTGGCACTGCAGCATACCTGGCATCACGGCACACGGGCACTGCAGTGTATAGACAAGTGTAATGCGCCGGCCAACCTGCACAAGTAGTGTCGTGATGCAGCACCAGTCCAACATTCTTGGCGGTGCGACCCGCAGGTGGGTATTTTGGGCAAAACATTTTCGATCAAAGATAGTCAAACTTGAAAAGGTAGGTTCTTTAAAAGTGTAAAACGTAATATTTTTCTCCCACTTCTTTTCTAAGGCGCGTCGCACACAACATTTTTCTATCAAAATTTTCTCTAGAAACTTCATCTTTCTAACAAATTCTCCAAATTTCCTCACCCAAATCATAAAAGACATCATTTTTCTTAAAATTTCACCAGCAATGGATCCAAAAGATAGCAAGGGGAAGGGTGTGGCTTCTTGATGCCATAGAAACAACAGATCTAGGATTGTTCAAGAAGCTCCCAATGAGGACGCAAGCATGCCACCACAACCACCAAGGCATTACGGGCTCCGTTGGGTCAAAGAGTTGTTATACCCCGTAGAATTCCCGGCACTTAGATGACCTATTCCCACGTTGGTTAAGCATATTTGAAGGCCATACGTGTTGGAGAAAGGCCCGGGAAAAGATCGGACGAGAAGCCCGTCGAATCATCGCGGAAGGAGCCGAGGCAGAGCCCCTCCGCGATGGCAGCGTGTCACGGAGGAGAGGCCTCCGCGATGGCTCCGTGACACGTTGGCCTTGTCCAGGCCCAAGTATATAAAGCCCCACTTCAGTTTTAAATGATAAAATCCTTAAAAATTTCCAGAGAAACAGAGGCAAACGCAGAGGTAAAAGAAAGGAACGAAGAAAATTATATATTTTCGTCCGATTACGCTGCCAAACGCTGCCCAAACTCAAATTAATCCTAGATACCAAAGTATTTAGCAGCAGAGAGCATTTCTACTGATTTAGTTTCGTGAAATACGGCCGACGAATCGACGAGCCACCGAACTAAGGTAAGTAGAATTGCTCTAAATTAATGTCTATGTGTTCCTAGCTGAGAAGTGAATACTTCTCCCTTCTAGGCCGCTGAAAAAGAGCGAGTTTTCGATCGTCTTTCGATAAGCCTAAGTTTAGGCTATAAACTATATCGAAAGTGACGTTGCTCTTTACAATAAAGCTGTATTTAGTATTAATTGACGTATTTATGAATGCAATAGGGGGAAAACAGTTGAAGTACCGGCCGAGCCTCGTCCAACGGACGAATAATTCAAAGATAAGGTATGTAAAGTTAGTTTCCTCGGCAAGTTAAGTAATATTGAGATAATATAGCAATTTTCAGACCAGTAGAATGTTCAGAAGTCGAGTATTGCGTTATTATGAATATTGGTACAATGTGAGAAGCATTGGGTTGTAATGTGTATGAAACCTATTAGTATGATATAGATTCTAACGCAAGTGTTAGAGATTGCCCAGTATACTCAGTATGTGATGTGATATGCCATGTTAAGATATTGTTGTGTTCAGTTGAAACCCCGTGAAGTAGTACAGTATCTGTAAAGCATTTCAGAAATAGAATAACAGAATAGAATAAAGTTTAGAAAGCATGTTAGAAATAGGAGATCATGTTGACACAGAAACTCAGTAGACAGTATAGTTTTCAGCAGAAATACTATCTTGTATAGCATCTGCCTCAGTACATTCTGGCAGGGGATTATATTCATATTTATATATATTTACCTGCCTCAGCACGTATTAAATACGTACAGCTTACTATCATTAGCTCAGCATGTAATATATACGATACCTTACCCCTATTAGCCTCAGTATGTGAGATATACAGACAGTATTACTAGTTGAGACCGTTGTATTGTTTGGGTTTGGACTACCTAGCATCCATGACCGCCCAGGGTTAATAGTTGTATCGACTCGTCCGCCAGAGGACGAGGATACGTCGCTCCACGGAGTGGCATGCCGTCCCACAGGGGACGAAGATGGGATGCCAGTTTTCCCCATATTTGTGCCTTGATCGGCCTTATACACCCCAGTTGAGCGGATACGCCCGGGTGCAGATTCAGGAGTCCTCCGGACTCAGATGCAGTTATAGTCAGGGGCTCAGTGAGCCCAAGTGAATACCCAGGGGACCGGCGGGATTCTTACAGCCAGTATAGGAGATGGGATGACCGGGGTAGGGGTATAGATTCTGTGTTGGTTGTACCTCCCGGCTTATGGGGGTCGGGTAAGGTTTGTGCATGCCATGTTATGTTATGTATGTTATGCCATATTACATTAGATACGAGCAGATTAGTAGTAGAATGATACGTCTCCAGGTATGATTCCTACTCCCTCCAGTATGATTAAGAACAGGTACGATCTACACCCTCAGATAGTTAATCTAGTTCTTCCTATTTCAGTTTCGTCAGTTATGTTATTGATTTCAGATGTCTCTTTCAGTTATTGCTTTACATACTCAGTACCAGCGGTACTGACGCCCAGTGGGGAGCTGCATTACTTGCCTGCAGGTACCCATAGACGAGCAGGCGATACCACGTGATCCCCACCAGCGGTTGAGTATTCAGCTCCTAGCATCCGGAGACTGAATTTCTAGAGGTGTAGTTCAGTTCCTTTTGTTGTACAGTACGGGTAGGTCGGGGCCCTGTCCCAATCATTTCTATTATTCTTCCTAGAGGCTTGCAGTCTGTATATATTCCCTGTGGTCAGATGAGCCGGTCGTGAGAGGCCGTGCAGTTGTATAGCTGTTAGTATTCCTTCTTTCTATTATGTTGGTCGTGTGGGGCCATAGCTTGCCAGTAGTGGTGACCTTGCCGGTCACGTAGTTTCTTTTTGTGCTTTATGATTGAGTTACAGATAACTAGACAGCATGGTGGCCTTGTCGGCCCGCATAGGTTTCCCTGAATTGATATGTTTCTGGTCAGCTGTTAGTACAGGTACAGAAGGCTATAGGCCAATGGGCCGGGGGCTGTATTTACAGCCGTTATATAGCCCTTTGTTTCCAGAAATGTGAGTTAGAGCCAGCCAGGCACCAGATGTGCCCAGGCTAAACAGTCCAGCAGGTCAGGTCCTAGTAGGGCACCAGGTGCCAGTCATACCCCCCAAGGCGGGGTGTGACAAACTTGGTATCAGAGCAGGTCGTATCCCAGGGAGTCTGCAAGCCGTGCTAAGCAGAGTCTTGTCCATGGATGTGTTGTGCACCACATACTATGGATAGGAGGCTGCAAGGCATGTTAGGATGGTTGTCTTTTATTCTTATTCAGTCGTGCTGTAGAGCGGTACAGTATAGGGTTGAGTCCCTAAAAATCTTACCATATTCTTTTGTTATAGATAATGTCAGACCAGCGCCATCCTATCACAGGTCGGAACTTAGATGTTGCAGCAGGGGAAGGCACCAGCAGGATGCCTCACCCTCGTTTAGAGACAGCCCGATCAGAGGGCACTACAGAGGTATCGTCCCAGCCTCCTCAGCAATCTCCACCACATCAGGAGCCGCTTGGGACGACACCACCTTCAGCAGCCCCTATACCGACCCCTTCTGACCAGGAGGTTAGGAGTGCTGTAGTTATGTTAGCACAGATGATGGCGGCTCAGCGTTAGCCAATGCCATCCACAGTTGCAGAATCATCAGAGGGGCCCAGTAGTTCGAGGGTCCGAGGGTTCTTAGCTTTGAATCCCCCAGAATTTACAGGCACGGACCGAACAGAGGACCCCCAAGATTTTCTGGACCAAATGTAGAGGATCTTCAGGGTTATGCATGCCACGTCTACCGAGTCAGTTGAGTTGGCAGCATTCCGATTACGGGATATTGCGGTGTTATGGTATGAAAGCTGGGAGAGGTCCCGAGGGAGAGATGTTTCCCCTCCCACCTGGTCCAGCTTTTCAGGAGCCTTTCTGGATCATTATTTGCCACGGGAGATTCGACAGGCTCGGGTAGACCAGTTCATACATCTAGAACAGGGGGCCATGAGTGTTCGGGAATATTCCTTGCAGTTTGATTCCTTAGCCCGATATGCACCGGCCTTCGTTGATACCATGGCATCCAGAGTGCATCGCTTTATTATGGGGTTGAATCCAGAATATGTTGAGATTTGCACTACGGCCACACTGCGAGAGGACATGGACATTTCTCAAATTCAGGCATTTGCCCAGAATATTGAGGGCATCAGACAGCGACAACAAGAGGTCAGAAGGGTTAATCAGGAACAGCGTCGCCGGGACAGGCCAGTTGAGTTACAGAGAGAGGCCCGGGGAGGACCCAGGCCCCGATTGTCAGACAGGCCGCCCAGGCCCCCACCTCTGCCACAGTCACAGGGGGGTAGATTCAGCCGCAGGGGGCAGTCAGGGACTGGTAGAGGCTCGCAGATGGCAGATTCACCATCACAGAGGAGGGCGGAGCAGAGTAGGTATACCCTACCACTTTGCCCTATATGCAATCGACACCATCCTGGAGCATGCAGATATGGCTCCACCGCATGTTATATTTGTGGCCAAGAAGGCCATTTGATGAAAGATTGCCCAGCCAGAGGTCGAGAGGACCGCGATAGACAGGATAGGACATCAGCAGGGTCACGAGCCACAGCATCCTCGACTGGGCGCAGGCCCTCAGTTTCAGCAGGTAGGGGTCGGGGCAGATCAGGGGCCTCCAACACAGGTGCGGGCCCAAGCCGCACATATGCCTTACCAGGGAGGCAAGATTCAGAAGCGTCGCCTGATGTTGTGACAGGTATGCTAACTATCTGCTCACACCCTGCTTATGTGTTAATTGATCCAGGGTCTACTTTGTCCTATATTACTCCATTTGTGGCACGGAAGTTTAGTATTGTACCAGAATCATTACAGCAGCCCTTCTTAGTATCTACGCCCGTCGGTGACTCTATCACAGCTAGCCGAATCTACCGCGGGTGTACAGTAGAGATTGTTGACCGTCAGACCACAGTAGATCTGGTCGAGTTAGAAATGATAGACTTCGATGCCATAATGGGTATGGACTGGTTAGTGCCATGTTTTGCCAATGTTGAATGTTGGACCAAGACGGTCCGATTCCACTTCCCAGGAGAAGCAGTACGGGAGTGGAAGGGCAGCACCGCTACGCCAAAAGGTAGGTTTATTTCCTACCTTCAGGCGAGAAAGTTGATATCTAAGGGGTGTATTTACCATCTGGTCAGAGTTCAGGATATCCAAGCAGAATCTCCGACACTCCAGTCTGTCCCAGTGGTAAATGAATTTCCAGATGTATTTCCTGATGAGTTACCTGGTATTCCTCCAGAAAGGGAAATAGACTTTGCTATCGACTTGTTACCAGGCACGCAGCCAATATCAATACCTCCTTATCATATGGCTCCTGCAGAACTCAGAGAATTAAAGGAGCAGTTGAAAGATTTGTTAGATAAAGGTTTTATCAGGCCGAGTACTTCACCATGGGGTGTGCCAGTTTTATTCGTAAGGAAGAAAGATGGCTCGCTCCGAATGTGCATAGATTATCGGCAACTAAATAAAGTTACAGTGAAGAACAAGTACCCGCTTCCCAGAATTGATGACTTATTCGATCAGTTGTAGGGAGCCAGATACTTTTCTAAAATTGACTTGCGGTCCGGATATCACCAGGTCCGAGTACGTGAGAGAGATATTCCTAAGACAGCGTTCAAGACCCGATATGGACATTTTGAATTTCTAGTTATGTCCTTCGGGTTAACGAACGCCCCAGCAGTCTTTATGGACCTGATGAACAGTATTTTCAGACCTTTCCTGGACTTGTTCGTGATAGTATTCATTGATGACATTCTGGTGTATTCCCGTTCTGAAACAGATCACCGAACTCATTTGCGGACAGTGCTCCAGATTCTCAGGGACCGCCAGTTGTACGTTAAATTTTCGAAGTGTGAATTCTGGCTTAACTCAGTGGCCTTTTTAGGGCATATTGTCTCAGACGCTGGTATACAGGTAGACAAGCAGAAGATAGAAGCAGTTAAGTCATGGCCTAGGCCTACCACTCCGACGGAAGTTCGTAGCTTTCTGGGGTTGGCAGGATATTACAGGAGATTCGTTGAAGGGTTCTCGACCATTGGAGCACCTCTAACTAAATTGACACAGAAAGCAGCAAAGTTTCAGTGGACGGAGGCATGCGAGCAAAGCTTCCAGGAACTGAAAGACAGATTAACCTCCGCCTCAGTATTAGCATTGCCGGAAGGCACAGGAGGCTACTCAATCTATTGTGATGCGTCAGGTGTTGGGTTAGGTTGTGTGTTGATGCATCATGGTAGAGTAATTGCATATGCTTCCAGACAGCTGAGGAAACACGAAAAGAATTATCCTACCCATGACCTGGAATTGGCCGCAGTAATCCACGCCTTAAAAATGTGGAGGCATTACCTGTATGGCGTCCATGTTGATATTTACACAGATCATAAGAGCTTACAGGACATTTTCACTCAGAGGGAGTTGAATCTACGACAACACCGCTGGTTGGAGCTGCTAAAAGATTACGATGTGAATCTTCTATACCACCCCGGAAAAGCTAATGTTGTAGCAGATGCCCTGAGCCGTAAATCAATGGGGAGTTTAGTGTATTTGCGACCTGAGAAACAGAAGTTAGCCAAAGAAATTCATCAGTTAGCTGGCCTAGACGTTCGAGTAATGGAAACAAAAAATAATGGAGCAGTAATTCAGAATTCTGCAGTGTCATCATTAGTTGCATAGGTAAAAGGACGACAGTACGAGGATCCCGATTTAGTCCAGCTCAGAGATAGAGTTCAGAAGGGTAAGGAGCCAGATTTTCAGATAACCGGGGATGACGTGCTATATTGTAAGGGCCGCCTCTGTGTCCCGAATGTCTCAGGACTTCGCGGGCAGATCATGCATGAGGTACACTACGCTTGCTATTCCCTTCACCCAGGGGCGACGAAAATGTACCACGACATCAGAGACATCTACTGGTGGCCAGGTATGAAAACTGAGATAGCTGAATTTGTATCTAGATGTGCTAATTGTCAGCAGGTGAAAGCAGAGCACCAGAAACCGGGTGGTTTGACTCAAGAGAAAATGATACCTATGTGGAAATGGGAAGTGATAAACATGGATTTTGTAATAGGGTTACCACGTACTAAACGCAGATATGATTCCATTTGGGTAATAGTTGATAGGCTGACAAAATCAGCTCATTTCCTGCCAGTGAGGGCTACCTTCTCAGTTGAGGATTATGCCGAATTATATATTAGAGAAATAGTTAGATTGCATGGAGTGCCAGTATCTATTATTTCAGATAGGGGAGCACAATTTACAGCTAGATTCTGGCAGTCGTTTAAGAAAGGTTTGGGGATGCAGATTAACTTGAGCACAGCATTCCATCCTCAAACAGATGGGCAGGCGGAACGTACAATTCAGACGCTCGAAGATATGCTACGAGCGTGTGTGTTAGATTTTGGGGGTAGCTGGGATGAACATCTCTCGTTAATTGAATTTGCTTATAATAACAGCTACCATTCAGCTATTCAGATGGCGCCTTTCGAGGCATTATACGGGCGAAAGTATAGATCGCCGGTGGGCTGGTTTGAAATAGGAGAATCAGCATTAGTTGGCCCAGACATTGTTCGGCAGTCCGAGGAAAAGATAAAGCTTATCCGAGAACGTTTACTGACTGCTCAGAGCCGCCAGAAGTCCTATGCAGATATGCGGCGCAGAAATCTAGAATTTGCAGTAAATGACTGGGTATACCTGAAAGTGTCCCCGATGAAAGGGGTAATGAGGTTTGGCAAGAAAGGCAAGCTTAGCCCAAGATTCATTGGGCCATACCAGATTCGGCGAAGAATAGGCCGAGTTGCATACGAGTTGAACTTGCCTCCAGAGCTAGCATCTGTTCACCCAGTGTTCCACGTCTCTATGTTAAGGAAGTTCGTAGGGGACCCTTCTACAGTAGTTCCAGTTCAGGATGTTCAGGTCACAAAAGAGTTAGCCTATGAAGAGGTTCCCGTAGCCATTTTAGATAGACAGATTCGCAGACTGAGAACTAAAGATGTGGCATCTGTCAAAGTATTGTGGCGTAACAGAAATCGGGAGGAAATGACGTGGGAGGCTGAAGAAGATATGAAAACCAGATACCCTCACCTATTTCATGCCTAATCAGGCGACAGGTATGTCCGTATTATTATTTATGCCGTACCTTATGGTTGTATGTTGTAAATGATAAAGAAAGAAGTGATATTTAGTTGTCCAGTGGATCTTAGGATATTGTGTGCAGTGCTTGTGTTGGACTTTTCTGCATTTCATGTTTTTGCGATAGTCCATATTACAGGGGAAACTCTGCCGAAATGTTTCTAGAAAGTAAAGTAAGTAGTCCTCTAGATGACAGTATACATTCGAGGACGAATGTTCTTAAGGGGGGGAGAATGTTATACCCCATAGAATTCCCGGCACTTAGATGACCTATTCCCATGTTGGTTAAGCATATTTGAAGGCCATACGTGTTGGAGAAAGGCCCGGGAAAAGATCGGACGAGAAGCCCGTCGAATCATCGTGGAAGGAGCCGAGGCAGAGCCCCTCCGCGATGGCAGCGTGTCACGGAGGAGAGGCCTCCGCGATGGCTCCGTGACACGTTGGCCTTGTCCAGGCCCAAGTATATAAAGCCCCACTTCGGTTTTAAATGATAAAATCCTTAAAAATTTCCAGAGAAACAGAGGCAAACGCAGAGGTAAAAAAAAGGAACGAAGGAAATTATATATTTTCGTCCGATTACGCTGCCAAACGCTGCCCAATCTCAAATTAATCCTAGATACCAAAGTATTTAGCAGCAGAGAGCATTTCTACGGATTTAGTTTCGTGAAATACGGCTGACGAATCGGCGAGCCACCGAACTAAGGTAAGTAGAATTGCTCTAAATTAATGTCTATGTGTTCCTAGCTGAGAAGTGAATACTTCTCCCTTCTGGGCCGCTGAAAAAGAGCGAGTTTTCTATCGTCTTTCGATACGCCTAAGTTTAGGCTATAAACTATATCGAAAGTGACGTTGCTCTTTACAATAAAGCTGTATTTAGTATTAATTGACGTATTTATGAATGCAGTTGGGGGAAAACAGTTGAAGTACCGGCCGAGCCTCGTCCAACGGACGAATAATTCAAAGATAAGGTATGTAAAGTTAGTTTCCTCGGCAAGTTAAGTAATATTGAGATAATATAGCAATTTTTAGACCAGTAGAATGTTCAAAAGTCGAGTATTGTGTTATTATGAATATTGGTACAATGTGAGAAGCATTGGGTTGTAATGTGTATGAAACCTATTAGTATGATATAGATTCTAATGCAAGTGTTAGAGATTGCCCAGTATACTCAGTATGTGATGTGATATGCCATGTTAAGATATTGTTGTGTTCAGTTAAAACCTCGTGAAGTAGTACAGTATCTGTAAAGCATTTCAGAAATAGAATAACAGAATAGAATAAAGTTTAAAAAGCATGTTAGAAATAGGAGATCATGTTGACACAGAAACTCAGTAGACAGTATAGTTTTCAGCAGAAACACTATCTTGTATAGCATCTGCCTCAGTACATTCTGGCAGGGGATTATATTCATATTTATATATATTTACCTGCCTTAGCACGTAATAAATACGTACATCTTACTATCATTAGCTCAGCATGTAATATATACGATACCTTACCCCTATTAGCCTCAGTATGTGAGATATACAAACAGTATTACTAGTTGAGACCGTTGTATTGTTTGGGGTTGGACTACCTAGCATCCATGACCGCCCAGGGTTAATAGTTGTATCGACTCGTCCGCCAGAGGACGAGGATATGTCGCTCCATGGAGTGGCATGCCGTCCCACAGGGGACGAAGATGGGATGCCAGTTTTCCCCATATTTGTGCCTTGATCGGCCTTATACACCCCAATCGAGCGGATACGCCCGGGTGCAGATTCAGGAGTCCTCCGGACTCAGATGCAGTTATAGTCAGGGGCTCAGCGAGCACAAGTGCATACCCAGGGGACCGGCGGGATGCTTACAGCCAGTATAGGAGATGGGATGACCGGGGTAGGGGTATAGATTCTGTGTTGGTTGTACCTCCCGGCTTATGGGGGCCGGGTAAGGTTTGTGCATGCCATGTTATGTTATGTATGTTATGCCATATTACATTAGATATGAGCAGATTAGTAGTAGAATGATACGTCTCCAGGTATGATTCCTACTCCCTCCAGTATGATTAAGAACAGGTACGATCTACACCCTCAGATAGTTAATCTAGTTCTTCCTATTTCAGTTTCGTCAGTTATGTTATTGATTTCAGATGTCTCTTTCAGTTATTGCTTTACATACTCAGTACCAGCGGTACTGACGCCCAGTGGGGCGCTGCATTACTTGCCTGCAGGTACCCATAGACGAGCAGGCGATACCACGTGATCCCCACCAGCGGTTGAGTATTCAGCTCCTGGCATCCGGAGACTGAATTTGTAGAGGTGTAGTTCAGTTCCTTTTGTTGTACAGTACGGGTAGGTCGGGGCCCTGTCCCGATCATTTCTATTATTCTTCCTAGAGGCTTGCAGTCTGTATATATTCCCTATGGTCAGATGAGCCGGTCGTGAGAGGCCGTGCAGTTGTATAGCTGTTAGTATTCCTTCTTTCTATTATGCTGGTCGTGTGGGGCCATAGCTTACCAGTAGTGGTGACCTTGCCGGTCACGTAGTTTCTTTTTGTGCTTTATGATTGAGTTACAGATAACTAGACAGCATGGTGGCCTTGTCGGCCCGCATAGGTTTCCCTGAATTGATATGTTTCTGGTCAGCTGTTAGTACAGGTACAGAAGGCTATAGGCCAATGGGCCGAGGGCAGTATTTACAGCCGTTATATAGCCCTTTGTTTCCAGAAATGTGAGTTAGAGCCAGCCAGGCACCAGATGTGCCCAGGCTTAACAGTCCAGCAGGTCAGGTCCTAGTAGGGCACCAGGTGCCAGTCATACCCCCCAAGGCGGGGTGTGACAAGAGTATGAAGGTAAGAAGTGGTTTAAAGAGCACAAAGAGTCAAACCCCCCGAATTTTCGCATATTGTTGAAAGATTGCATACTCTTAGGTTAGAATTTGTGTCTAATGATCTGGGTGAATGTAGTTTGAATATGGTGAGGGAATTCCTAGCAAATTGGGATCCTAAGGACACGTCAAACCAACTTAAAATTAGAGGTCAAATTGTGAAATTTTCGCCTACTGTTTTGAATACATTGCTTGGTTTTCCTAGTATTAACCCACAGCCATTCAAAGACCTAATTTTGAGACCCTCCTATAGAGAAACTAGACATACTCTCAGTGGACCAAATTCGATTACAAGGTGGACCCACCACCGACAGTATGGGTATCATGTGTCTTTCCCTTATGCACATATGAGTAGGGAAGTTAGAATTTGGTTATAAAAATTTTGTGCTTATTTGGTGCCCGTGAAGCACATGACTCATGTTAAGAGGGAGAGGGTATGTCCTGTATATGCATTGAGTACTGGGAGGCCAGTTAATGTTGGTGTGATAATTAAGAATATGTTGAAAAGGACAAGGGTGAAGAAAGGGAAAAGATTTAGTTTTAGGGGTCTCTTGACCCGATTTTTGAGGGAGCAGCAAATTGATGAGGACGAGGTTGATTATAGACCAAGGTATGACCTGAAGGGGCTTGATGTGAAGAAGAATAAGGAGCCTAAAGGCATACATAGTCTGGTGCTGTCTGTAATACCCCGAAAGCTCAAAATCAATATTCAGTACTTAATTCAAAAAATCTAGAAAACTGCAGAAAAGTAGAAGAACGACCAACCTGATGGGTAGTTAAGGGACCCAACGACTCGTCAGGTCAGCCTTGAGAAGGATTCCAAGATGATGAGTTAGTGTTTCCCAAAAGACGACCCCACGAGTCATTATTGGGCCGCATGACTCGTTAAGTTGCCCATTGCCAAGCTGGAGTTTTAGAATTTGAAAAGTAGACAGTGTGCTTGATAGAAGGTCACCATGAGTGGTCATTAGCAGTAACGACTAGTCAGGTCCTTCGTCTCAAGTCCTTTCCAGCTTTCTTACCAGTGTACCTGACAGGCGATACGACGAGTCTTTCCCAGTCATGATGACTCTTCATGTGCCCGTCAGGAGTTAGTAGAGATTTTCCAGTGAACTTAACGAGAGGATTCAATGGCTCGTTGGACCTGGTAACGAGTCGTTAGGTCATCCGTTAGGGACACCTGATAGTTTTTCGCAGCAAATTTCTAAGGGCTATTTAGTAATTTTCTATTCTCCAAAGCCTTAAACCACGTCGTTTTGACTTCGGTTTCAGACATTTTAGTGGGTGTAATGGGTCCTTTTCCTCATTCCCCACTCAAGCACTCAAAAAAATAGACCACAAGTTCTCTCAGGAATTCACAGAGCAAGAACTAGGGCAGCTTTCTTCTCCTCAAGTTCTCAAGATTTTCATGGGTTCTTCATCAGGTATGTGCAGTTTTAGCAAGGGGATTGTCCTTCACTTTCATCCCTAAAGCCCTCCTCAATTTCTTCTATCAATTTTAAGCCCTGAGCTTTCGAGTATGAGAAGTATTCATGGTTATTTTCATTGATTTCCCTCAGAGCGATGTTTATACTTATTGCTAATATGGTCTTCATTAGTTCCTTGTCAAATTGTCAGTATTATTACAAAAGTGAAATCGAGCTCTAAATTTTGAGTAATGGTTTTTACTTGTTAAATTCCCTCTAGTGGATGAAATATGCTTTGGGTTGATTTCCTAGAATTTTCTTGTTATTCATATGTGTTGGGTAAATATCTTAGGAATGAGAATGACTTTTGCTCTATTGAATGGAACTCCTAGATTCTTGAAATTGCCTTATAGTATGAATTTGTCCATGTTTTCGGCATGAATGAGCTCTCTATTAGCTGCGTAGAAATTTAGTTAGTTAGAACACAAAATTCTATCAGTCTAGTCTTAGTCAGAATCATATCATCCTAGCTTCAATTAGATTTTAGCAACCTTATTATTGTCCAGAAATATGTCAACTGATCAGTTTGACTCCAGTTTATTTTGAGGGGTTAGTGGTGCCTCCCATTTCTTCAAACTCACATTCAGATTCCAATTATTTGGTCCACTAGGTGGTCATGACATTCAGTTATAGCTTTGACGAGCCCCAAGACCCAGTTCAATTATTAGTTGTTCTGTAGACAGTTACGACGCTTCTAGATAAGCAGCTCTGACCATTCTTAGCGCCCAGTTTCAAAATCTGGTCTGATAAGGCTCTCAGGGTACATGAAGTGATTCGTCCCTGACTAGTCTTGTACCCCAGTTTTGAGCTATCAGCTTAGTAGTTCAGTTTAGGTTTTCCAGTGGGAGCTGAACTTAGCACCGAGCGGGCCAGGGTTCCAACGCACCCAAGTTCCAAAACAACGTTGCTAGTGTAGGTTTCAGTATTACTTGACTTGATTGGCCCCAAATATATATTTGTGATCACTCAGTTCATGACTTTATACCCTAGTAAGGTATATTGGGTCCTACTGGTGGGGTGTATACATTGGACTCCACATCTAGCTCACGTGGTTAAATGTCAGTTATAGACTCCCACTAGTCAGTCCAGTCCTGTATCATAATAAGCAACTCAATTCAGAACAGTATCTCAGATTCAGTGTTCCAGACTTAGGGCATGTCCTTCACCATTAGACAAGGTCGTCTTGACCATTTCAGATTATATCTGTAGTTTAGTTCAATTTACTTGTTGGTCATGGCGTGTCATTTTCAGTGCAGACTTTATATTCAGTATGTTTCTCCCACTTACTTAGTACATTCAAAGTACTGACGCATGTTTTTCATGTTGTATCATTTCATGATACAGTTGCAGGTTCTCAGATCCAGCACAAATAGTTACGTCAATTTCAGAGCATTCCATTTCTGCAGATCAGAGTGTGAGTCCTCATCATTCGAGGGCCTTGTTTATTTACTTCTGTTGGTTATTGGTTTTTATAGACTTAGAGTTAGCTAGGGGCCTATCCCAGAAACTCCTCAGTAGTTGGCTTTCAGACCAGACTTGTCTTTTAGAGTTGAATTTCAGATATATTACTTTCAGTCATTACATTTTCCTAAACTGGTAAATTTGTTATTTAAAACTTCTGTTGTGCATGTTTACTCAAAATGTTAGTGTATGATAGACCAGGGGTTGACTTGGGGTAACTTGTAGCTTCAAGTATCGTGTTACGCCCAAGGTGTAGGCTCGGGGCATGACAAACTTTGTATCAGAGCAAAAGGTTTAGAGTATCCTCAGACAGTCTGAAAGCTGCATCGAGTAGAGTCCTTTTCATAGGTGTAAAGCGCGCCAAACTTATGACGAGGAGGCTACGAGATGTTATTAGGAAAAGTCCCTTTTTGTTCATGCTCTTTATCGTGCGTTAAAGTCCAATTCCAAAGGCGTCCTTCTAAATCGTGTTCTATTTCCTTTCAGTGAACAATGTCTCCTCGACGTGGAAATGGACGAAGAGCTAGAAATTCCAACAGACCCGTTCCACCAACTCCGACCATTCCTCAGGATGACTTTGTGTCTGCCGCCAAATTCGGGAGGCCATTCAGTTGCTTGCTCAGACAGTCACCAATCAAGTGAACTAGAAGGTGGTTCCAATAGCCATAAATGGGTCTGCAGTTGCTGCCAGGGTGCAGGATTTCACCCGGATGAACCCTCCAGACTTTCACAGAACAAAGGTGAGAGAGGACCCAGAAGGCTTTGTAGACGAGATCAGAAAGATCACCCAGATCATAGGTGTCAACTTCTCCGAGAGTACTGACCTGGCTGCCTACCAGCTCAAAGGGGTAGCGCAGGTTTGGTACGAGTAGTGGAAGGAGGGGCGATCAGCAGAAGTAGGACCGGTTGAGTGGGAGGAGTTTCATACAACTTTTCTGGATAGGTTCTTTCCCCGAGAGCTGAGGGAGGCTAAGATGGGAGAGTTTATGAACCTATGGCAAGGCAACCGGACAATGGAGGAGTATGCTATGGAGTTTACTAGACTATCAATGTATGCTCCAGAGATGGTGGCCGAGCTAAGGGATCGCATGCTGAAGTTCATAAATGGAGTATCCAATTTGGTCCTCAAGGAGGACATCAATGCTAATAAAGGACATAGACCTTTCTATCTTAATTATGTATGCCCAGCAGATTGAGGTAGAGAAGTTGAAAGATAAGGAATATAACAACAAGCGGGCAAGAACTGGTCAAACAGATTTTGGCCACTAGAGATCTGGCGGTGGTAGCCGCCCACAGCAGCAACAACAGAGAGCCCCAACACCTAGCTTAACCAGCACCCCAACCTTTCGGTCCTGCCAAGATTGGAGAGGTGGGTCTTCTGTAACTCAATCTCAAGACCACTGTCAGGAAACAAGTATTCAGCTTGTCCCAAGTGTGGTAGGAATCATCCAGGAGAATGCCTTCAAGGATGAGAGGGCTGCTTTGGGTGTGGAAAGCTTGGACACAGGCTGAGGGAGTGCCCATCAGCAGGGCGAGGGAGATCACAATCCACTACTTCGCTCCAACAGGCTGACTAGCTCAGCAGGCCAACCCATCAGGTACAAATGGCGGTCAACGCCAGAATAGTTTTTATGCTCTCTCTTCTCGTAAGGATCAAGAAAGCTCACCTGACGTAGATACTGGTATGTTATGTCTCTTTCACCTAGACGTGTATGCCCTCCTAGATCAAGGAGCTACTCTTTCGTTTGTAACTCCACATGTAGAAGTTTAGTTTGACATCAGTCCAAAGGTCTTATCAGAATCCTTCTTGGTCTCCACCCCAGTTGGCGAGTCAGTTAGAGCCAGTCGGGTGTATAGAAACTGCGTAGTCTCAGTCTTGAGTAAAGTCATACCAACTGATCTTGTAAAGCTAGACATGGTCGACTTCGACCTTATCCTCGGCATGGATTGGTTACACTCTTGCTATCCCTCAGTTGATTACAGAACTAGAGTTGTCAAATTCCAGTTTCCTAATGAGCCAGTTTTAGAATGGTCGGTCAACAATTCAGCGCCTAAGGTTAGGTTTATTTCCTACCTTAAGGCCCAGAAACGCATTTCCAAAGGATGTCTATATCATCTGGTTCGGGTCAAGGATTCCAAATCTAAGACCCCAACCATTCAGTCAGTTCTAATTGTCAGCGAATTCCCAGATATATTTCCTGAAGATCTCAAGGGAGTTCCCCCTGAGCGGGAAATAGAATTCGGAATAAATCTCCTTCCTGACACTCAGCCCATCTCCATCCCTCCTTATAGAATGGCTCCAACTGAGCTTAAGAAGTTGAAAGAGCAGCTAAAAGATCTTCTTGACCAGGATTTCATCATACCCAGCATCTCTCCCTGGGGTGATCCAGTGTTATTTATGCGTAAGAAAGACGGTACCCTCAGAATGTGCATAGATTACCGTCAGTTGAACAAAGTCACAATCAAGAACAGATATCCCCTACCTAGAATTGATGACCTATTTGACCAGTTTCAGGGATCCCATTGTTTCTCCAAGATCGATCTCAGGTTGGGATACCATCAATTAAGGGTCAGAGAGAGTGACATACCGAAGACATCATTCAAAACTCAGTATGGTCATTATGAGTTTGTGGTGATGTCCTTTGGGTTAACAAATACCCCAGCAGCCTTCATGGACCTAATGAACTGGGTTTTCAAGTCGTACCTAGATATGTTCATCATCGTATTTATCGATGACATTCTGTGTACTCCAGAAATGAGGAAGAGCATGCTAATCACCTAAGGTTAGCATTACAGGCTCTTAGAGATCGCCAGTTATTCGCCAAGTTCAGCAAGTGCGAATTCTGGTTGAAGTCTATGACTTTCTTGGGTCATGTGGTCTCAGGTGAGGGGATACAAGTAGATCCTCACAAGATTTCATCAGTGAAGAATTTCCCAGACCTACCTCTCCTACTGATATAAGGAGTTTCTTGGGATTAGCAGGCTATTGCTGATGGTTTGTTGAAGGTTTCTCCTCCATCCATCCCCTCTGACCAAATTAACCCAAGAAGAAGGTAAAATTTCAGTGGTCGGATGAGTGTGAGAAGAGTTTTCAGGAGTTAAAGACTCGACTCACTATTGCTACAGTTTTGACCCTGTCATAAGGAACAAATGGAATTGTAGTATATTGTGACACCTCCAGAGTTGGACTTGGTTGCATTTTAATGCAACAGGGCAAAGTGATAGCCTATGCCTCCAGATATCTTAAATTCCATGAGAAGAATTATCCAACTCATGACTTGGAGTTGGCAGCGGTGGTATTCGGATTAAAAATATGGAGGCACTACTTGAATGAAGCTCACGTGGATGTGTTCACAAATCACAAGATTCTTCAGTACGTGGTCAGCCAGAAGGACCTAAACCTCCGACAGAGGAGGTGGTTAGAGCTCCTGAAAGATTATGACATGAGTTTGTTGTATCACCCGGGTAAGGCCAACGTGGTGGCTGACGCCCTAAGTAGGCAATCTATGGGATTAGCTCACATTGAGGAAAGCAAGAGGGTGCTAGCGAAAGAAGTTCACAGGCTAGCCCGGTTAGGGGTGCAGCTGGTGGATTCAGTTGAAGGTGGCTTGGTAAGGAAAAGCGGGTCGGATCCATCCTTAGTAATAGAAGTTAAGTCCAGACAAGATGAAGACCCCGTTCTACTTAAACTCAAGGAAGCGGTTCTCAGAAAAGAGGTTGAGGCTTTCTCCCAAGGGGGAGATGGAGTGCTTCGTTACCAAGGAAGGTGGTGCATGCCAGATATTAGTGAGTTAAGATAGTAGATTTTGGCTGAGGCACATAGCTCAAAATATTCTATTCACCTAGATGTGTATGCCCTCCTAGATTCAGGAGCTACACTTTTATTTGTAACTCCATTTGTAGCAGTTCAGTTCAGCATCAGTCCAGAGGTCCTATCAGAACCCTTCTTAGTTTCCACCCCAGTTGGTGAGTCAGTTAGAGCCAGTCAGGTGTATAGAAGCTGCCCAGTCTCAGTCTTGAATAAAATCATTCCAACTGATCATGTAGAGCTAGACATGGTCGACTTCGACCTTATTCTAGGCATGGATTGGTTACACTCCTGCTATGCCTCAGTTGACTGCAGGACTAGAGTTGTCAAGTTTAGTTTCCAGATGAGCCCGTTTTAGAATGGTTGGGCAGCAGTTCAGCGCCTAAGGGTAGGTTTATTTCCTTCCTTAAGGCCCATAAACTCATTTCCAAGGGATATTTATATCATTTGGTTCGGTTCAAATATTCCAACTCTGAGGCCCCAACCATTCAATCAGTTCCATTAGTTAGCGAGTTCCCAGATGTATTTCCTGAAAATCTTCCTGAAGTTCCCCCTGAACGGGAAATAGACTTTGGAATAGATCTCCTTCCAGACACTCAGCCTATCTCCATCCCTCCTTACAGAATGGCTCCAGCTGAGCTTAAGGAGCTGAAGGAGCAGTTAAAGGACCTCCTTGTAAGGGTTTCATCAGACCCAGCATCTCTCCCTAGGGTGCTCCAGTGCTATTCGTGCGTAAAAAGGACGGTACCCTCAGAATTTGTATAGATTACCATCAACTGAACAATGTCACAATGAAGAAAAGCTACCCTTTGCCCAGAATTGACGATCTATTCAACCAACTTCAGAGAGCTAGTTGCTTTTCCAAGATCGACCTCAGGTCGGGGTACCATCAGTTAAGGGTTAGAGAGAGTGACATACCGAAAATAACATTCAGAACTCGATATGGTCACTATGAGTTTGTGGTGATGTCATTTGGGTTAACAAATGCCCCAGCACGTTTCATGGACCTAATGAATAGGGTTTTCAAGCCGTACCTAGATATTTCATCATCATATTTATTGATGACATTCTGGTGTACTCTAGAAATGAGGAAGAGCATGCCAATCATCTAAGGTTAGCATTACAGACCCTCCGAGATAGCCAGCTATTTTCCAAATTTAGCAAGTGTGAATTCTAGTTGAAGTCTATGTCATTCTTGGGTCATGTGGTAAAAGGCGAAGGGATACAAGTAGATCCTCATAACATTATAGCAGTAAAGGATACACAGGAGCTCCTATAAGTGTTCCGGTCGGGGGAGCGACTCTGGGACGAATTTTTAACGTGCTCGGAGAGCCTGTTGATAATTTAGGGCCTGTAGATACTAGTACAACGTCTCCTATTCATAGATCTGCGCCCGCCTTTATACAGTTGGATACAAAATTATCTATTTTTGAAACAGGAATTAAAGTAATGGATCTTTTAGCCCCTTATCGTCGTGGAGGAAAAATCGGACTATACCTACCTCTCCTACCGAGATCAAGAGTTTCTTCGGCATAGCAGGCTATTACCAACGATTTGTTGAAGGTTTCTCCTCCATAGCATCCCCTCTGACCAAGTTAACCCAGAAGAAGGTAAAATTTCAGTAGTCGGATAAGTGTGAGAAGAGTTTTCAGGAGTTGAAGACTCGACTCACTACCGCTCTAGTTTTGACCCTGCCATAAGGAACAGATGGGTGTGTAGTATATTGTGACACCTCCAGAGTTGGACTTGGTTGCATTCTAATGTAGCGGGGCAAAGTGATAGCCTATGCCTCTAGGAAACTCAAAGTTCATAAGAAGAATTATCCAACTCATGACTTGGAGTTGGTAGCGGTGGTATTCGCATTAAAAATATGAAGACACTACTTGTACGGAGCTTATGTAGATGTATTTATAGATCAAAAGAGTCTTCAGTACGTGTTAAGCCAGAAGGACCTAAACCTCCGATAGAGAAGGTGGTTAGAGCTCCTGAAAGATTATGACATGAGTGTGTTGTATCACCTAGGCAAGGCCAATGTGGTGGCTAACGCCCTAAGAAAGTGATCTATAGGAAGTGTAGCTCACTTTGATGGAGGAAAAAGGGAGTTAGCAAAGGATGTTTACAGACTAGCCTGGTTAGGGGTGCAGCGGGTAGACTCAGCTGAAGGTGGAGTAGTATAAAGCGGGTCAGATTTATCTTTGGTAGTTGAGGCTAAGTCAAGACAAGATGAAGATCCAGTTCTACTTAAACTCAAGGAAGAGGTTCTCAGAAAAGAGGTTGAGGCTTTCTCCCAAGGGGGAGATGGGGTGCTTCGTTACCAGGGCAGATTGTGCATGCCAGATGTTGGTGAGTTAAGACAATAGATTTTGGCTGAGGCACACAGCTCAAGGTATTCCATTCACCTTGGTTCTACTAAAATATACCGTGATTTGAGGGACATTTACTGATGGAATGACATGAAAAGAGACATTGTCGAATTTGTGGCTAAGTGTCTGAACTGTCAGCAGGTCAAGGTAGAACACCAGAGACCAGGAGGTATGACTCAGGATATCAGCATACCCACCTGGAAGTGGGAAGAGGTAAATATGGACTTCATTACAGGTCTACCACTGACTCGTCGACAGCATGACTCAATCTGGATAATAGTAGACCGAATGACTAAGTCAGCACATTTCCTCCCAGTCAAAACCACAGATTCAGTTGAGGATTACACAAAACTCTATATACGGGAGTTAGTCAGACTTCATGGGGTGCCCCTATCAATCATTTCAAATAGGGGAGCATAGTTCAAGTCACACTTCTGGAAGTCTTTTCAAAAGGGACTTGGCACTCAGATCAAGCTCAGTACAACTTTTCACCTGCAGATAGATGGACAAGCTGAGTGAACTATTCAAACTCTAGAGGATATGCTAAGAGCATGTGCA
Source organism: Datura wrightii (assembly GCA_035772735.1). Taxonomy (NCBI): domain Eukaryota; kingdom Viridiplantae; phylum Streptophyta; class Magnoliopsida; order Solanales; family Solanaceae; genus Datura; species Datura wrightii. The sequence goes on along the minus strand of JASDFA010000018.1, from coordinate 163,005,958 downwards.
ATAGATTTTAGGGTAATTGGGATTACCATTTTCCTATTATCAAATTCGCGTACAACAACAGCTACCATTCCAGCATTCTGATGGCCCCGTTTGAGGCATTGTACGGTAGGAGGTTTAGATCTCCTGTAGGATGGTTTAAAGTCGGCGAAGCTACTTTGATAGGGCTAGACTGGGTTCATGAGGTGATGCAAAACGTTTAGCTTATCCAAGAAAGGTTAAAAACAGCTTAGAGCCGCCAGAAATCTTATGTCAATATGCAGAGAAGAGAGTTGGAGTTTGTAGTTGATGATTGGGTGTACCTGAAAATTTCACCCATGAAAGGGGTGATGAGGTTTGGAAAGAAGAAGAAGCTCAGTCCAAGGTATGTGGGACCTTATAGAATTATGAGGTGTATCAGCAATGTGGCCTATGAGCTGGAGTTACCTTCATAACTGGCAGTTGTACATCCAGTTTTCCATGTATCACTTTTGAAAAAGTGTATCGGAGATCCAACCTTTGTGGTGCCATTGGATAATGTGGCAGTCAAGGATAGCCTCACCTATAAGGAGGTACCAGTCCAAATCCTAAACAAATAGGTTCATAGATTGAGGAATAAGGAAATAGCTTCAGTCGAGGTTTTGTGGAGGAATCAGCAAGTTGAAGGAGCTACGTGGGAGACCGAAGCAGATATGAGTGCCAAATACCCACACTTTTTCTCTGCCGACTCTGTTGCAGTTTGATATGTGAATTTTGTTTTAAGACCTGAACTAGTTGTTGAATTCGATTCATGTAACTAAATTTTCTTTTTGACTTTGGTTGTGTTATGAAAAGAAAATTTTAGTTAAGTTATATTCTCTAAAATGGAGGTAATCACTTCGGTCGTTTTGAAGTTGAATGAGAAGTATTTACATGTTTTGATTTTTATATTTCTGGTTGCTATGAGTTTTCTAACATTTGAGGATGAATGTTCTCAAGGGGGAGATATTGTAATACCTAGAAAGCTCAAAATCAATATCCGGGACTTAATTCAGAAAATCTGAAAAACTGTAGAAAAGTTGCAAAACGACCAACCTGACAGGTTGTTAAGGGACCCAACGACTCTTCAGGTCAACTATGAGAAGAATGCCAAGATGATGAGTTAGTGTTTCCCAACGGACGACCCCACGAGTCGTTATCGGGCCGAACGACCCGTTAAGTCGCCCGTTGCCAAGCAAGAGTTTTAGAATTTGAGAAGTAGACAGTGTACTTGATGGAAGGTCACCACGAGTTGTCACTAGCAGTAACGACTAGTCAGGTCCTTCATCTCAAGTCCTTTCCAACTTTATTACCAGTGTACCTAACAGGCGATACGACGAGTTGTTCCCAGTCATGACGACTCTTCATGTGCCCGTCAAGAGTTAGTAGAGATTTTCTAGTGAACATAACGAGAGGATCCAATGGCTCATTGGACCAGGTAACAAGTCATTAGGTCACCCGTTAGGGACACCTGACAGTTTTTCTAAGTGAATTTCTAAGGGTTATTTAGTAATTTCCTATTCTCCAAAGCCTTAAACCACATCATTTTGACTTTTGTTTTAGACGTTTTAGTGGCGGTAATGGGTCATTTTCCTAATTCCCCACTCAAGCACTCAGAAAAAATAGACCGCAAGTTCTCTTAGGAATTCTCAGAGAAAGAACTAGGGCAGCTTTCTTCTCCTCAAGTTCTCAAGATTTTCGTGGGTTTCTTCATCAGGTATGTGGGGTTTTAGCAAGGGGATTGTCCTTCCCTTGCGTCCCCAAAGCCCTCCTCAATTTCTTCTATCAATTTTAAGCCCTGAGCTTTCAAGTATGAGAAGTATTCATGGTTATTTTCGTTGATTTCTTCAGAGCAATGTTTATACTTATTGCTAATATTATCTTCATCAGTTCCTTGTCAAATTGTCAGTATTATTACAAAAGTGAAATCGAGCCCTAAATTTTGAGTAATGGTTTTTACTTGTTAAATTCCCTCTAGTGAACGAAAAATGCTTTGAGTTGAATTCCTAGAATTTTCTTGCTATTCGTATGTGTTGGGAAAATATCCCAAGAATGAGAATGACTTTTGCTCTATTGAATGAAACTCCCAGATTCTTAAAATTGCCTTACAGTATGAATTTGTCCGTGTTGTCGGCATGAATGAGCTCTCTATTAGCTGCTTAGAAATTCAGTTAGTTAGAACACAGAACTCTATTAGTCTAGTCTCAGTCAGAATCATATCAGCCTAGCTTCAGTCAGATTTTAGCAACCTCAGTGTTGTCCAGAAATATGTCAACTGATCAGTTTGACTCCAGTTTATTTTGGAGGGGTTAATGGTGCCTCCCAGTTTTTCACGCTTAGATTCAAATTCTAGTTATTTTGGCTATTAGGCAGTCATGACATTCATTTATAGGTCTGACTAGCCCTAGGACCCCAGTTCAATTATTAGTTGTTCTGTAGACGGTCATGACGCTTCTAGATAAGCAGCTCTGACCAGTCTTAGAGCCCAGTTTCAGAATCTGGTCCGATAAGGCTCTCAGGCTACATTCAGTGATTCGTCCCTGACTAGTCCTGGGCCCTAGTTTTGAGCTATCACCTTAGTAGTTCAATTTAGGTTTTCCAGTGGAAACAGAACTTAGCACCAAGATGGCTGGGGTTCCAATGCACCCAGGTTCCAGAACTATGTTGCCAGCGTAGGTTTCAGTATTACTTGGCCTGATTGGCCCCAGATATATTTTTGTGATCACTCAGTTCATGCCTTATACCCTAGCAAGGTATATTGGGTCCTACTGTAGGGTGTATACATCGGACTCCACGTCTAGTTCACGTGGTCAAATGTCGGTTATAGACTCTCCTACTAGTCAGTCCAGTCCAGTATTAGAATAAGCAGCTCCATTCAGAACAATATCTCAGATTCAATGTTCCAGACATAGGGAATGCCCTTGACCATCAGACAGGGTCATCTTGATCATTTCAGATTAGATCAGTAGTTCAGTTCGGTTTACTTGTTGGTCATGACGTGTCATTTTCAGTTTAGACTTTATATTCAATATGTTTCTCCCACTTACTTAGTACATTCAAAGTACTGACGCATGTTTTTCATGTTGTATCATTTCATGATACAGCTGTAGGTTCTTAGATCCAGCACAGATAGTTACTTTAGTTTCAAAGCATTCCATTTCTGCAGATCAAAGTGTGAGTCCTCATCATTTGAGGGCCTTTTTATTTACTTCTGTCAATTATTGTTTTATATAGACTTAGAGTTAGCTGGGAACCTATCCCAGCAACTCCTCAGTAGTTGGCTTTCAGACCCGACTTGTCTTTCAGAGTTGAATTTTAGATATATTACTTTCAATCTTTACATTTTCTTAAACTGGTAAATTTGTTATTTAAAACTTCCGTTGTGCATGTTTACTCAGAATGTTAGTGTATGATAGACCAGGGTTGACTTAGGGTCACTTGTGGCTTCAAGTACCGTGTTACGCCTAGGGTGTATGCTCGGGGCGTGACACTGTCTATTAGTGAGCGCAATGCATGCCTTGATAATGTTCTGAGTCACTTGTATGGCAAGCAAATGTTGTAGCCAAAACTGAGTTGAGTGATAGAGAAGCAGCTACAATAGCTAATCATAGACTACCCATTGAGCGAGCATTCGAGAGATCCTTTCAAAGTTGGGCTAGGATTTGAGGAGCCCTTTGATGATGATGATGATGCCACGGATGAGGAGCAGGCTAGAGTCGACTCTTATTTAGAAGATGGTGATGAAATAGATGATTCTGAGCTAGGGGAAGCTGATTTTTCCCCCACGGATGATGAGGATTAGAGGCCTAGGGAGTTATTACTTCACTCTTTTACTTATGCTTTATTGTTTTAGCACTGGTGACAGTGCTACTGATTAAGTGTGGGGTGGGAGAAGTAAACTTCATTAAAATCATGCATGCTTTCATTGCTAAATTTTTTCATGGCGGGCCTAGTTTTTTTTTGTATTTTTGACTTATCTTGCTAGCTTGTAGTAATTTTTTAACTTCGTGTGATGTTTTATTTTTATTTGGGTTCCCTAGATTTTTATTTTTTGCACTTTCTGGTGGATAGTCCCTTAGAACCGAGTAGAGAGTTTAGATTTTTTTTAAAGTAATAGAGTCAAGACTTGTCCTGGTGATGGATGGATGACGACCGTCTTAAGAAAAACAAGAAATTAGGAGAGCAAGAACTTGGGACCTTACGAATTCTAGGTGCTTCACTTAGGGTATCATTAAGACTTGGTATAATTCACTCAGAAATGCATGAAAAGGTAGAAACACTTAGACTTTTGGAACTTGACTCCTATGCTTGAAAAATTATGCTTAATAATATTGATGCATTTAATATGGATATCTGTGTTTATGTAATCTTGATTGTCATTATTGAACCATTTGTGCCATTGTGTGAGTGAGATATGTTTTAGTATACTCCATGCTTGTAATTTGATGTCTAGAACATGCCCGGTGTGTGTGCAAAGCGAAATGAGAATATTGAATCTAGGAAATGATATAGGCATTTCTTTGGTAGCCTATTTCTATCCTACTTTACCTACCATGACGCAATTATCCTAGTTAGTCATTTTGAGTTTTAGCCTATTCTTTTGATAGTCATATTACAAGCTTAATCCCTTTTTCATGACCAGAGCATGGTACCCTGGATCGAGTAATGGGACTTGGAACCACGAATGGTTCCAAGTTAATCCATGGCATAAACGTAGCATAAACAAGACCATTACTAAGTGGAAATTAAAAGAATGAACACGATATAAGCGGAAGACTGTGTAACATATAGACATAAGCATAAACTGATAAATGTCCTCGGAAGATGAGGACTCACCAAGACTGGGAAAGAGATGGACTTACCGAGAGCGAGCTAGCAATGGGACTAAGATGGATAACCGAACCTATATCATGAGACGATATAGCATAGAGTATGCAGTTAATACTTTAAATGTACTGAGTATGTAGAGAAGGCAAAAAATGCTAGTAAAACGATAGTATGAAATCATGAATATAATTCAAAATAGATCATGAGAGTAAGGGCAACATGTTGAAAACCATATATCTAAAGTATACATAATCATAAGTTATTTTTCGTAATCTGAACATAACGACCCAAGGTTTAGAAATAGAAATCTCATAGCATGTCATACTTGAAAACATAAGTGAAAACTCATAAACTGATCAACGGGTCAAATATGCTATAAAACATAACATCATAAGACAAGAACATGAGTATCTGAAAGCATGAGGAATAATGGGAGGCTTCATCTTAACCTACACTATCATGATAGAGCTTACATGATGGCCCAACTATCTCTCTAAAGTGGGCAGAGCCAACCCAAGCTTGCCAAGGCTAGGAACGTTTAAGGCATGATATCACTTGTGAGTCCCCGGAGGGTTTGAACATGAATATATACCACAGTGGCAAGTTCTAAGACTCGGGGTTTGCTTGAACCCCTAGCCTACTCGGTGCTAGACACTACTCCCAAAAACATGCACATGGCTCATAATCATTATGGTTAAAAATACTTGAACTTGCATGGGCTAGCCGAATCATGAAATCATAATCATATTTGACATGTGGGAAATATTCATGGAAGGGTGCCATAGAGTTGGCCATGATACTTGAACTTGAATTTCAAGGAAATAATACATGCTTGAATAAAACTTCATAACTTCAAATTCATGAAATCATAAGTTAAGAATTCATAAGCATTCATGCATACTTGATAAATCATCATACTTGAAATCATTGACTCATAAGCTTGAAATTCATAAATCATGTATAATAGGGCATTTATAAACTCGAAATCATGTATTAGGAAGTAAATTGAGGGTTAAATCTGCCCTATTGTCCATAGAACATCAATTGAAACATGAGAGGATTAAACTCATAGAGATAGCATGAAACATTTCATGAAAATTGAGTAGAATCCTAGAATTTTACTTGGCATGCTTAGAGACTTGAAATCATAGAATTGGGATGAAATTGGGTATGGGTGGAATATTTTCCCCATTTATAACCCTACATACCTAGGCTTGAAGAATCCTCAACTTTATTGGAGACCCAAAGGAAATTGAGGAGAAGATTTGATGAAAAACCCTAGCTTCTCTTGAGGGGATATGATCGTCACTTAGGGCTGTTAGGAGTAGAATGAGGGTTTAGGATAATTAAAACCCTTTAACACACCTTTTAGAAAGCTTAAAATGACTTAGTATAGGAATTAGGAACTTAGGAATTATGAAAACATCTTTAATGACCCGACAGGAAAATACTCACTGCCAGACCCAACGAGTGACTAGACTTGATTGGTCGACCCCTGACCCGTTGTCACTGGAAACTTCTTCTCAAATTTTTTGATCTTCTCTTGATACTTCACTTGATGATTCGTCGCATGACTTAAACATGTCACTTAACCAGTCATCAAGACTCTCTGAAACTCCTCTTTTTCACCAACTTGCACACTTAACAGGTCACATCACGACCCGTCGGATCACTTGACTAGTCACACTACGACTCGTTCTGTGACCTGGTGCAGGTTTTTCTATTTTTTTCATTTTAGTCCTCGGTTCTGATCTTAGGGAATTTTGGGGTGTTACATTATCTCCCCCTTGGGAACATTCATCCTCGAATGGAGACTAATTAAGTTGGAAAGATAGGGAAGAGTTGCAATCCCAAAACTGAAAGTTGTAGACTGAAAAACTGACGTAGTGACTGACTCTGGACTGAGATACATGACTGAACTGAATTCATTAAACATGTGTGCATGCTATAACATGAAAAAAACCAAGAGACATGATCTTGACATGATACTAAATAGAGTACTAAGGAGGAAACTGGTACCTCATGCTGGAACTAAGCCGGAAGGGAAAAGATGCGGGTATTTAGCCATCATATCTACTTCGGTTTCCCACGTAGCTCCCTCAACATGCTAATTTCTCCATAAAACCTTCACCGAAACTACTTCTTTGTTCCTCAACTTCTGAACCTGACATTCAAGGATCTCAACTGAAACCTCCTCACAGGTAAGGCTACCGTTTACCCTAATGCTCTCTACCGGAACAACTAAGGATGGGTCACCAATGCACTTCTTCAATAGAGATACATGGAACACTGGTTTCACCAAAGCTAACTCTGCTGGTAGCTCCAACTCATATTCCACCTTGCCAACTCGCCTTAAAATCCTATAGGGGCTAACATATCGAGGACAAAGATTCACTTTCTTAACGAACCTCATGACTCCCTTCATGGGAGACACCTTTAGAAACACTCAATCGTCAACCTCAAACTCAAGCTCTCTCTTCCTAACATCCGCATAAGATTTCTGATTACTCTAAGTTATTTTCAGTCTTCCTCTAATAAGTTGAACTTTATCCATCACCTTATGAATTGAATCTGGCCTTATCAATGTAGTCTCACCTACCCCAAATCATCCAATAGGTGACCTACACCTCTGCTCGTAAAGATCCTTAAAGGGAGCCACCTGAATGCTGGAGCGTTAACTGTTATTGTAAGAAAACTTGATGAGAGGCAAGTGATCATCCCAACTACCCTTAAAATCAATCGCATGCTCTCAACATGTCCTCAAGAGTATAAATGGTCCACTCGGCCTGACCATCTATCTATGGATGAAAAGTTATGCTAAGCTTCACCTGAGTACCAAGTCCTTTTTGAAATGATCTCCAAAACTGAGAGGTGAACTAAGTACCCCTATTTGAGATGATGGACAAAAGGACTCCATGCAACCGAACCAATGCCCAAATGTAAAGACTAGCATAATCCTCGGTTGAATCTACAGTTTTGACTAGTAGAAAATGAGCTGATTGGTCAACCTATCCACGATCAACCATATACATTCATACTGTCAGCATGTACGAGGCAAGCCTATAATAAAAGTCCACATTGATCTCTCCCACTTACAAGTAGGAATGATGACACTCTGAAGCATACCTCCAGGTCTTTGATGCTCAACCCACACTTGTCGGCAATTCAGGCACTTAGTCCCAAATTCTTCTATGTCCTTCTTCATTCCATTCCACCAATAGACTTCACGCAGGTCATGGTACATCTTGGTGGCACCTAGATGGATAGAGTACCGAGATCCATGAGCCTTACTCAATATCTTCTCTCTCAAGTCATCTACCGCTGGAACACACAATCGACCATAATATCGAAGTACACCATTTCCTCTTTGGGATAAAACCTCTACCTTCTGATTTCGGACAGCTTCCTTCAACTTCACCAAGATAGGATCCTCATCTTGCCCTGCTTTAACCTCCGTTACCAATGAAAATTCCATCTCATTTTGAGCAACAACACCACCATCCATCGAATCTGTTAGGTGAACCCTTAAACCAGCAAGCCTATGGACATCCTTCACCAACTCCTTTCTCCCATTTTTGACATGATACACACTCTCCATGGACAGCTTACTAAGGCCATCCACTACTACTTTGGCCTTGCCCGGATTATAAAGGACACTCATGTCATAGTCCTTGAGAAGCCCTAGCCACCTCCTTTGCCGCAATTTCAGGTCCTTCTGAGTAAACACATACTGAAGGCTCTTGTGGTCCGTGAACATATCCACATGTACCCCTATACAAATAATTCCTCCAAAACTTCATAGAAAACACCACAGCTGCCAACTCTAGGTCATGCGTCGGATAATTCTTCTCATGAGTCTTAAGCTATTTAGAGGCATATGCAATGACCTTACCATGCTACATCAAAACACAACCAAGACCAACCCTAGAAGCATTACAATACACAACAAAGCCATCCGTGCCCTCTGGTAGAATCAATATAGGGGCTTAAGTGAGTTGAGTCTTTAACTCCTAAAAACTCTTCTCACAAGCATTCGACCATTGAAATTTGACGTTCTTCTAGGTCAACTTAGTCAATAGTGCTACAATGGATGAAAATTCCTTTATGAACCTCATGTAGTAGCCAGCTAAACCCAAAAAGATCCTAATATCTATAGTACTGACAGGTCTAGGACAATTCTTCACTACTTCTATCTTTTGAGAGTCCACTTGTACACCCTCACTAGACACCACATGACCCAAAAATTCTATTGAGTTCAGCCAAAACTCACACTTGCTGAATTTAGCAAATAACTAGCGATCCTTGAGAGTAGAGGCCGACAGTAGAGTCCATGCCCCAGCCACCACTTCAGCAGATTGGGAAGGTGCGCTCTACTGTGGTGATCCTCTGGCCCCCCAAAATTGCCTTGCTCCTCCAATCACCTCGAGATCTGGATGGAATGCTAGCTAATGATGGGGCTGGGGCTAACGACCTCTGGTGGGACTAAGAGTGATGTCCACCACCAGATCCTTGCTGGAAATGCCCATAGCTCCCTGTCCTGGCCTTCTTGGCCTCTCTCTCCTTCTCCTCCATCTGCTCTGTCTCTATATGCTAGGCATATATGATCAGTCGGGAGATATATATATCATTAATCAGCATGGAGATTCTGCACTCCTTGACTAATGAATCTTCCACCCCATTCATGAACCTACTCATATGAGCCCATGAATTAGTCATCGTCTCTGGTGCATATTTGTACAACCAAGTAAACTCTAAGGCGTGCTCCTAAATAGTCATGTTGTTCTGCTTCAGATTGATGAACTCGATTGCCTTTGCCTCCCTCAACTCTCAAGGAAAGAATCTATCCAAGAAAGCGATAACAAACTCAACCAACCAACGGGAATCGCACCAACTCCCCTGCTCTCCTTCCACAATCAGAACCATATATGAGCAACCCCCTTCAGTTGATAGGAGGCTATGTCTGTACTCTCCTCTCCAGTCACCCCCATAATTTGGGTGATCTTTTGAACCTCCTCTATAAACTTATGTGGGTCCTCATTCACCTTTGACCCAAGAAACTCAGGTGGGTTCATCTTGAGAAAGCCTCGCACCCTAGTCGTTGCCGCATTCCCATTTTTGTGGACATGGGCTACTACTTTCTAGTTGATCTGGGTTATCATATCCTGAGCCAACATCTGAAAAGCAGCCCTAAACTCGACATGAGTAACTTGCTTGAGCAAAGGATCCACTAGAGCTGGTGGGGTTGGCTAATGCCCGTCTCTATTGCAATTGTTGTTTCGATTTCTTCTTCCATTGATTTAGTGTGGAGGCTTTTTTATGCAAACAAATAATAGCATGAGTTAGGGAGTAGAAATATGTACTTCATCGCAGGACATAGATCATGAAAAAAGGAAAATTTCCTAAAACGTCTTGTAGTGTCTTCCCTATAAGTGTAGCGCACTTCACACCTATGGAAAAGACTTTACTTAATGAGACTTTCAGACAATGTAGGACACACCTAAACCTTGGCTCTGATACCATGTTTGTCATGACCCGAGAATGGGACCTCAGACCGAGACACGGTACCTAGAACCATCAATCGCTCCAAGCTAACCCATGGCATAAACATAGCATAAATAAGAACATTACTAAGCGGAAATTAAAGAATGAACATGATATAAGAGGAATTCTATGTAACATAAATACATAAGCATAGACATGAGTCAACAATGTTGATCATCAAGTACACAACTGTCTAAAATCCTCTATACATAAGATAAGCTGATGGGACAACACCCCCAACTAGCTCGCTAAGTCTGAAACTACTAGCCATAGACATAAAGCATAAATTAATAAAACTCCTTGGAAGATGAGGACTCACTAAGACTGGGAAAGACCTGGACTGATCGGGAGTGAGCTAGCAATGGGACTGAGATGGATCACCCGAACCTATATCATGAGACGATATAGCATAGAATATATGGTCATTACTTGGAATGTACTAAGTATGTAGAGAAGGAAAAACATGCTAGTAAAATGATAGTATGAAATTGTGAAAATAATTCAGAATAGATCATGAGAGTAAGGGAAACATACTAAAAGTCATATATCTCAAATATACATAATCATAAGTTATTCATCGTAATCTAAACATAGCGTGTCATACTTGAAAACATAAGTGGAAACTTATAAACTGATCAACGGGTCAAATATGCTATAAAACATAATATCATAAGACATGAACATGAGTATCTGAAAACATGAGTAACAATGGGAGGCTTCATCATAATTGACATCATCATGATAGAGCTTACATGATGCCCCAACTATCTCACTCAAGTGTGGCAAAGACATCCCAAGTTTGCCAAGGCTAGGAACGATTTAAGGCGTGATATCACTTGTGAGTCCCTGTAGGGTTTGAACATGAATATATACCTACAATGACACGTAGTTCTAAGACTCGGGGTTTTCCTGAATCCCTAGCTTACTCGGTGCTAGAAACTACTCCAAAAAACATGCACATGGATCATAATCATTATGGTGAAAACATACTTGAACTTGCATGGGCTAGCCTAATCATTAAATCATAATCATAATCACAATCGTATTTGACATGTGGGAAATATTCATGGAAGGGTGTCATGGAGTTGGCTATGATACTTGAACTTGAATTTCATAGAAAATAAAAATGCTTGAATCAAAATTCATAACTTAAAATTCATGGAATCATAAGTTAAGAATTCACAAACATTCATGCATACTTGATAATTCATCATATTTGAAATCATAAACTCATAAGCTTGAAATTCATGAATCATGCATAATAGGGCATAATCGTTATAAACTTGAGATCATGTATTAGGAAGTAAATTGAGGGTTAAATCTTCCCTAATATCCATAAAACATCAATTGAAACATGAGAAGATTAAAAACCATTGAGATAGCATGGAAGATTTCATGAAAATTGGGCAGAACCCTAGAATTTAACTTTGCATGCTTAGAAACTTGAAATCATAGAGGGTGAAAGAATTTCCACCATTCATAACCCTACATACTTGGGCTTAAAGAATCCTCAACTTGATTGGAGACCCAAATAAAATTGAGGAGAAGATTTGGTGAAATACGCTAGCTTCTTTTGATGGGATTTGATCTTCATTTAGGGTTGTTGAGAGTAGAATGAGTGTTTAGGATAATTAAAACCCTTTAAAACACCCTTTAGAAGGTTTAGAATGACTTACTTAGGAGTTAGGAATGTAGAAATTATGAAAACACCCTTAATGATCCAACAGGAAAATACTCACTACCAGACCCAACAAGTGACTGGACGACCCATTGGGAGACTTGCGGGTCATCCCCTGACCGTTGTCACTGGCAAATTCTTCTCAAATTTTCCGATCTTCTCTTGACACCTCACTTGATGATTCGTCGTGTCGCTTAACGGGTCACTTAACCAGTCGTCAAGACTCTCTGAAACTCCCCTTTTTCACCAACCTGCACATTTAATGAGTCACACTATGACCTGCCGGGTCATTTGACAAGTCACACCATGACTTGTTCTGTGACCTGGTGCAGGTTTTCCTATTTTCTCTATTTCAGTCCTTGGTCTGATCTTAGTGACTTTTGGGGTGTTACACTTTTTGTTCTATTGACTTTTATTTTATCCATCTGACACTTAAAGAACTTTAATGAAAAAAATTTTCATAAAAGGAGCATAAGTGAAGAAAAGAAGGGGAAAAACTAAAAGCGTGGAAATTAGAAGAAAAGAAAATTTTAAAAAAAAAATAAATGTCAAGGAAGGTGATATTAGTGGGGAGAGAAAAAGAAAAGAAGCTTTGAAGTTTGAATGAAAAAATTCTAGATGAGTGTAAAGTTGAAAATTCCCTACCAGTCACCTAAGTAAAATAAAGTGAAAAATAAAAAGAGGTATAAGGAGAAAATAGGATATTGAAGAATGTGTTAAAAAGTCAAAGAGTTGTAAAGTATTAAAGTACTTAGGGAGATTAGTTATTATCCTAGCCAAATAGTTCATACCCGTCCCTCAGCCTACATTAACCATCTTAAGTCCTAATTTATCTTAGATTCAATATTCTATATTAATGGAGTATTACACTAAGCGCAAGCTTATAGGTCATCTTTTGCGTGCATGTTGAGTTCTTCGGGAGAGAGTTATTTTGTTCTATCTATGCCCAAATCAAAATTGTTATATATGTTGTATCAAAGGAAATCTCTCCAAATGGTGAGGGAACATAATGGTAAGATTTTGTTGTATCTTTATTGTTAAATTATATATGATTCATGTTGGCCCAAATATATATTTCTGAGTTAGTTCCAGAAGCTAAGTGATTTCAAACTTGACCTTTGAATGTTGATCTTATATGCATATTGAGTGAGTTGTTGGAGTTTGATTGATTTGTCTAATGATCCTAAGTATAAGTAGACCTATTCGTAGGGTTAATTTTGTGATTGAAATTGAGAAGGGAGGTAGTAGATTGTTCGAGGACGAACAATAGTGTAAGTGTGGGGTGATGATGTAGGGAATATTTACACACTTACTAACCATATTTTGTCCATACTTAGCTATGTTTGAGAATAAATTGTATGTTTTTTCTTGTATTTTATGTGATTTATGTGAAAAAGAGCTAACGCACATGATTAGATATTTTTAGGTATTAAGTGATGGATTTGGACATATTTATGGTTACAAAGAGGAAGTATGGAAAAACGGGATTGAGGAAACGAGTATAGTAAAAGATGGCATCGCACAAGCATATCAGTGTTATGGCCTGCGGACGCATAGGCAGAATTAGCAAACAGAGTCGCGCGACGCATCAAAGATGTGACACTATGGCCTGCGCGATGAGCAGGTACTGTCTAGGCATGGCCAGATTTCAATCCCAATTCAAGAAGGAACAAGAACTGCAAAACCCAATTCCAATCCAAGAAGGAACAATGAAGGCTTAATCTACCACTATAAACCTTGTTTAGTATGCTTAAGCCATGCACTTTTTTTGGGGATAGTCAATTATTGTTCAACAATGAATTTATGTAATTGCTTAGTCAAATATTTGTTGGAGAAGTCATCAAGTTCTTGTGATTCAATATAGCTTTGGAGATTTTTTAAAGTAAGTATTTCATTATGATTTCTTCCACATCTTATGTTATTGTTTCATAAACATGAGCGGCTAAATCTCTTAAGTTAGGGTTATAGGAAAAATGATAGATTAATAGAAGTAGGCAAAATATAAGAGTGATTCTTGAATGGTGAATTAAGTGAATTATTATTCTCTTCGTTTTAACATTTAATCATTTGTATCTTCAACTTGCTCCACCAAAGAATTTGAAATTACAAAAAGAGAATAATAGTGGTAATTTGAGGCTACCAACCCTCATATAATTAACTTGAGCTCTAACCGAGGATAGTTAAACCAAGACATATGGCGAGGGAAAAATATACACACCTTAAGTCCGAGAGCATTTAGGTGAAATTCAACTGTGTAGGTCGAGAGACGTTGGGTGAATTTAATCATCAGTCTTACACAAAATTCACCAGGATAGATCACTAATAAAATAAGCCTACTATGTTATGAAATCATGGGGAACACAATCCTAGTTTTGTCTCAATAATTTGATAACAACCCAATCATTGTTAGAATTATTTTCCTCTTTTTATTTGCAAACCACCCTTTTGAAATATTGACTACAGGTTAACTTAATCATCATTAACATATTATTTCTTCCTTATTTCCTATGGGATAGACCCCAACCTAAGTTGGGTTACTATATTTGATAGCGACCGCTTTATACTTCAATTACAAGGTGTAATATGGGTATGATCAAGTAATTCGAGTTGTTGGCTAATGACAAGATAGTTTTAATCAGCTCACCAACCTAGGGAACACTTTCATGCCCCTTATCCTCAAGACCCCTTCATCATCTATCATCCCCTCCTTTGCCTCCGCTTGCCAGACCTAGTCACGAATCTTACTCAGCATTGCTTCCTCAAACTACCTGGATTTTACTTCCCCTAGCAGCGATGATCTAGCCTCCACACTGGCCAATATTCCACCCAACCCACCAATGTTAGTCTCATAAGACTGTTAGCTAATGTCTGAACTTCTCAAGCCATCGAGTGTCGAGCAGCTTCCAAGCAAGCCAAACTACCCATACTTACTGCTTTCCAGCTCAAAGCATCTGCCACCATATTATCCTTCCCTGAATGATACAAAATCGTGACATTATATTCCTTAATCAGTTCCATCCATCTTCTCTGGGAGAACACATATTGTAAACTGCGATTGTCTGTGAACACCTCACAATAGGCCCCATATAGGTAATGCCTCTAGATTTTTAGGGAGAATATGGTCGTTGCCAATTCCAAGTCATGTGTAGAGTAGTTCTTCTCATGTACTTTCAACTGTCTTAAAGCATAGGCAATGACCTGTCTTTCCTGCATTACCACAACACCCAAGCTAGACTGGGAGGCATCAGCATAAACTACAAAATCTTGACCTTCCACTGGTAGCACCAAAATAGGTGTTATGGTTAACAAGGTTTTGAGCTTTTAAAATCTCTCTTCATACTCTCTGACCACTGGAACGGCACATCCTTCTGGGTCAGCCTTGTCAACCGGCCTCTAAGCCTTTTACAAATCGGCGGTAATAACTGGCTAGACCTATAAAGCTACGACCTCTTTCACTATAGTGGGCCTAGCCCAATTTTGGACCGTTTCCGCCTTTTGTGTATCCACCTTTATAAACTCACAAACTACCAAAATAAACTTTATGGAGGGACCCTCTAAACTGCTATCCTGAATATGGACTAGATAAGCCAAAATCCCTTACCCTATTAATTTTTGGGCGCAAATATATTAGATGAGTTTCTTAGGAGCAGGGCTACACTCCTTCTTCCACTCTAATCGATACATCCCTAGAATTGCTATGGTGACTATCTTAGCATGGCAATCCAAAATGGTATGGTAAGAAGACAACCATCTTATTCCTAGGATAACATCAAACTATACCATGTCTAAGAACACCAAGTCTACCCGTATGTCATAACCCATAAACTCACTGAACAAGCACGGTAAACTCTATCCACAACCATAGAATCGCCAACAGGAGTAGAGACATGAATCGGGGCATCAAGAATATCACAAACAAGATTTAACCCCACAAAAAAATAAGCAGATACATACGAGAAAGTAGAGTCGGGATCAAATAAAGCAGTATCTATTCTGTCACATATAAGGATAGTACCTGTGATGACTGCAATTGAAGCCTCTACCTCAGGTCGACCAAAAAATGCATAGAAGTGAGCCTAGGACCTGCCCCTATTGAACTGTGTACCCTCTTTGCTGAACTGAGCACCACCCTTTCCTGTCTAAACACCCATTTTACTAGGCTGGATACCATCCCTACCTGCTAAATAACTGCCTTACCCAAGGTGAGGGCGATCCCTACTGAGTGCACTACCTCTCTTCCCTACTATGGATGGATCTCGAGGAGCTGGGTGGAACAATCTTCCCACCATTTCCAAACCTAGGAAACCATCTATAAATGTGTCTATACTCACCACACTCATGAAATACCTTGTCGAGAACTATCTACTGGGCCGGAACAGGAGGAGATAGCGAACCTTGAATTCTGAGCGAACCACTTGGGTGCTCCCAACTGTACCTAAAGGGCAGTGACTAGTCCCTGATGGACCTTCGTCTAATGCCTGCATAGCTGACTAAACTGGGTACCTAGAGTACCCCAGGAGAACTGAAACCCTAGCAAAAGAACCATTGTAGTTACCCACCTTTCAAGCTTTCTTATCGACATTCTTTACATACCCATCTTGTTTGACCCTCTCCACATTCTTCACAAACTCCACCACTTCCTGGAATGTATTACCTGCTGAGACCATCTACAGAGCTGGCAGTTAGAGTCCCACATTCAGGTCCTTCACAAACCACCCGATCCTCTCCTCCTCTGTGGGTAGTTGGGATAGGGCATATCTGGACAATGAATTAAAACGGTTCTCATAGGCTACAACTAAGGAAGCTCCCTACTAAATGTTGGTGAACTCATCTCGCCTCCAATCTCATAGGTTATGGGGTAAATAATTCTCCTGAAAAGTGGAGTAGAATTGAGTCTATATCAGTATTGGTGATTCCACCGATCTTCACTCCACAAATGCTCTCACCAGAGCTTGGCATCCCCCATCAGCTGAAATGTGACAAATTCCACCTCATACTTCTCTATTGTCCCCATCTTATGGAGTCTCTCATGGCAATCAATGATGAACTCATAGGCATCCTCCGCCTCTATGCCATAGAAAGTCGAAGACTTCATCTTTGTGAACCTCCAGAATAAATCACACTCATCACCGATCCAGCCACCGGTCTCGGGAACATAACAACCTTAAAAAGGTCATCCATCTGGGAAGCTACAACTGCTGCATGTTGTACCCCAAATGTTGTTCTTCTGGAGTTCTTGGTGTTACTCAGTTACCCATGAGGCCGCTCAGAAGACTCAGTACCTGAGCCAAGACCTCGGAGGAAGCCGAAGCAGCTGCTGCCTTTCTCTGCTTCGGTACCTCTACCTCTACTGCCACTTCATCCTGAAGTGGGTACCTCTATCTGTACTGCCACTTCGTCCTGAACTACTGGAGGTATTGGAGATTCTGACCTCTCTCGAGTGGGACCTGGAGCATGGGCCCTGCCTCGGACAGAAGCAAGCCTTTGCTTACAACCTCGGCCTCGCCCCCTGTCACGAGCGGTGACTTCTATCACTGGATCTAGTGCCTCATTCCTAACACTTCCTATGTATGTCCTCACCGTTTATGATAGAATGTAGTTATTAGATACCAATTTGTATCACCAGATAAAAATTGGAATCAAGTAATAGCATGAAAGAGAGAAAAGGAAGGGAGTTTTCTTAAAGTCCTATAGCCTCCTGAAGATAAGAATGGACGTCTCCGCACCAATCCATGAGACTCTACTAGACTCGTCCTCGTACAATGAGATTAAAGAACCTAGGGCTCTGATACCATCTTTCACGACCCAAGTAACCATGATTGGCATCCACACTAATCTCCCCGATGGATAAACCAACACGTCCCAACTAGTTCATTTATTTCTCAAAGTTCATACTATAAAATAAGAATCCTTTTTAAAAAAAAAGCAAAAGTCTTATAACAATGAAAAGCCAATACATGCATCATCTATTTATTACATCCTCAGAAACTGAAAGTCATTGTACATTCAGGACATCTACCTAAAACATAGTCTGCGAGGAAATAAACAAGTAAATGAAATGAGTCCATGTTTGAACAAAAGAAATCAACTTTAGGTGGAATTGTAGCAGCACGACAGAATTATCTCACCCTTGGCTTATCACGCCATTGATTTATAAATGAGGTCATGAAAAGCTTCGTGGATCACAGTCTGTACTCAGAAAAGAAGTACAGGAGTAGCATTAGTACGACATCATGTGTTGGTAGGAATCATAGGTCGACCTTAATAATAACATATATACGGGTGAATGTTCGGGTCTGTTATATGGGTATATAACTACACGCAAGTGCACGTGGTCGAACAAGTAGTAAGCGGCTTTAGTAAGCCAAGTATCGATCCCACAGAGACTTGGATGAAGTGCAATCTGCTCAAGTGTACTATATTTTACTTCTAAAAATGCAGACAACAGTGTAACCAAGAGTTTGATAGTTTGTTTTATAATTTTTATACTAAAGCTAAAACAATTATCTACTTTGAGTCTGAACTATGAATGAGAGCATGCTGAGGTTAAACCAACATGTAATGAAATTAATTATCATCATAATTTGGTTAATCTTTTCCTCCAGTTGCTAGCCAAGAACTATTGCTAAGAGATTAAAACTCTCGTGTTTAACCTCACTTAAGAATCATGAACCATCCACGTACATTTCTGTGATCAAATGCAATTCATGTTCTATTCATACAAATCCAGTTCCTAAATTGACTAATACGACTTTCAAGTATATTTCTATCCTGAAAGTAAATCAATTCCCAATTTTCCCAAATCAAGTAAAGATCATATCCTATTAATTCACAACTTTCCAATTTCTTGCTCTCTCGAGTGAAACCGGACTTTTTAGATGTACATTAACGTAGGCCACACATTAATGCAGTAAGAACAAGAATTAATAGAACAACATGGAAGAAAAGATGAAAAACCAAAGAATCAATGATCACATTTCAACACAATTGTTCATAACCTCAACAAGAAGAGGAATTAGCCACTCATTTGTGGATTAAATATATTTAAATGAGTGTTAATCATACAAGCAATTGAATTAAAGAAGAAAGAAAGAGAGAAAAAACCCTGATATTTTCGTCCCTCAACTGCCTGTAACCCACGTTCTTGCTCCACCAAGTCAGAATATTAAAAAATGAACCTAAGTGTTCTATTTATACTGCTGGGAATTTTTCCCGGAATAACGAGCAACGTGTCACGGAGTGCATCGCGGAGCACTGCCTCCGTGACACGCTATGGACGCGGACCCTCACTGGAACTGGGGGTCCAGGAATTAAAGCTCAACGTGGCACAGCGTGCAACGCAGAGCCAAGCCACCGTGCCACGGACGGGACGCGGACCCTCTCTGGAATTTGGGCGAATTTTCCCTATCCAGGCAGAAGGCCTCCGCGATGGCAGCGTGACACGGCTCCATCGCGGAGCCCCTTTAATTCATGCTGTCCAATGCTTTATCCCTTGCTCGCATCCAAGTCCAACTCCGATATCCTCCAACATGCATTTTAGCTTCCCGAAATTACATTTTACCTGCAAAACACTACTAATCATGTTGGTTAGTATAAATTCACATTTTATTACCAATTACATGAGAATGTATACACATTGGTAGATAAACAAGGCTAAAATGGTACTTTTGAGTATCACTTGGGCATATAAATTTTCCCAAGATCAGTGAAATAAATAGTATGCATTTACTAAAACTCGTATTCTTCAGATAACACTAATTCTAGAACCATTCAGGACAAGGTGTTAAGCTGGCTTGCTCAATAGATTGGGTCTTGTTGCAGTGGGATGCATCAACAGTAACTTGACTCAACTGACCACCTTCAGTTTCCCCTTAGCAATTCTCAATAACTAGTAATTCGACTCAGTTTCCCCTTACAGCGGTAAGGCGACCACCGCAGCAGTTTGCATCGGCAGTAACTCGACTCAGCTGACACTTTAGTTTCCCCTTATCAATTCTCAACAACCAATTCATAAATTCGTATAAATTGTACATAGGCACAAATTCCATAGTTAATGCACCACTGAATGCATGGAATATATAATTGAATCCTCACAACAATCCATCAACTCATCACGGGCTCATACATGACTTTGCAAGAAATAATAAGCATAATAAGCACATCAACATTGTTAACACATAGAAACTACGCAAGAAAGAGTTTCAATTTCACTAGGTTCTCATACTCTCGGATCGATTATTACTCTTCGAGTTCTATCTTGGTACTGTACCATCTATGATGTTCCAGGCACATGCCTCCGTCACATCACCATAATCACTCATTACTAGACATCACTGTACATATATACCAGAGGGTCTTATTTCTACCCATTCAGTCATGAACTGCAAGGGACTCTAGAAATTCATATGCTTTACTGGCATGGTACCTACCCCCACTCATCTGCTCATTCGGATGCTCCCTTGGACATGAGCTACTCAACCATAACCTCTCTCCCAGATGCTCCCCTCAAGCATGAGCGACTCATCTCAAGATAAAGCATGTTATCCACTTTCATTCTCATAGTTAGTAGGTTATCACGAGGCCTATGATATGACTTTTGGGAGGCCTGATCTTACCTCTACCAACTCAATTATACTTACTAATCATTGATCACTTCCACGGAAATACGAAAGAACACATATAACATCTCAAAACACCCAATTTCATACAACATAAGTAACAATATCATATCAAGTTCACTTCACCAAAAGAATTTAACATGTGTATTATTAACAATAGTTAGTGTCGGAGGACCAACCAAGCACGTTATCATTCCACACACATACACACTATTATATAAAGGCTAACTCTTTATAAAACCATAACCTACATCCACTGGAGGATTCGAATGCCAATTACTCTCCTGGAGCCTTGCCTTTCCTCAAAGCCTTGGAATGGTCGAAATCTATGAACAACGATCACAAGAGTGTTTCATTAACTACTCTTCAAATAAGGGTCTTAGGAAATTAAATTGTTACACCCCGTAAGTTTCTATCATTTAAGTCGGCATATTCAAATGTTAGTCAAGAATTTTAGAGTATGATGCATAGGAGAAAGGTCCCGGAGAAAGGTCAAATGAGTGCGGAATTGAGGTTGCAAGGGAGAAGGCCGGACAAGCTTCCAAAAGGGGCAACATGTCATGGACCCTCCCCCTCCGTGATGGGCTCTGTGACACGCCCGTAATGTGGTGCGATAGGGTACGTGTCACGGACCCCCTGTCCATCGCCCCAAATATTACATAAGTTCATGTTTTCATTTGCTTTCATTTCATATCAAAATATCCTCGGCCAGAGAGAGAGAGAGGTATGCCATTTATATTTAAATTTCATTTGATTACGCTACTAAACGCTATCCAAATTCAAGTTAACTTCAGATATTGAGTTCTAAGCCTACAGGGAGCATTACTACGGAGTTATTTTCTTGAAATTCGCTTGGAAAATCGTAATCTGCTGAGTAGAAGTTGTCAGAATTGCTCCAAATTGATTCCTATACAGTCATAGGCTTTAAGTAAGCATTTCTGCCTTCTAAACTCTCGGGAAATTATACGTTTTCGATCTTATTTTATTAAGTTAAAGTATAGTTAATATTAGTATTATAAGTTATCATTTCTGCCGAATTTACTACTGAAACTAGTCTCATTCTCCCAGTAATATAATTACAGTTTGAAAGGGCTATTGAACACAAATTAAAACTCGCCAGTTAATCAAAAATCGACAATCGAGGTATGTTAAGGTGAATTCCTTCAGCAAGTTAGTCTCTTTAGTATTGTACTACAGTTTGAATCCTAGTAAGAGAGCCAGAAGTATATCTATTATGATCAGCTATTGCTATTAGTTGAAACCAGTACTTATGTTTAGTTTGGGATTGACTTTTCCCTATATAGCCTTCTATAACCAACCCCAGGGTTACAAGCTGTGTCGACGCCCACTAGGGACTAGATAATGTCGCTCCAAGGAGTGGTATGCCATTCACGAGGGACGAAGATGGGATCTGAGGGCCTCATATGGTCCATTCCATGGCTGGACTATTATATGTCGTATTGGAACCACGCCTCCATCGAGCCTGGTGTCTGGGGTGCAGATATCAAGAGTCCACTGGACTTGGACACAGCTACAGTTCAGGGGTCGAGCGGGCTCAGTTACAGACCCAGGGGACTAGTAGGACGACTATAGTTATTAGATAACTCAGTATGACCTTGTTAGAAGTATATAGGTTGAGGTGTATTCGCCAAGGCTTATGGGGGCCCCGAGTGGGTTTTTCTGTGTCGGTTGTACCTTCTGATTTATAGGGGCCAGTTAAGGTTCTTATTTGCATTAGTACTGATAGATTAGATAGCAGGAAGTTTAACTATTCAGGTAGTATCTCTATTCTTTTTGTTCAGTTACTTTCAGTTCCCTTTTAGTTCATTCAGTTATTTACAGTTACTGCCTTATATATTCGATACAAATTATACTGAAGCCCTTCTTAGGGCGCTGCATTACTTGCCTGCAAGTATGGATAGACGCGATTTAGGACCTTCCTAGTATCCATCCAAGATTAGCAGTGCAGTCGGCTCCTTTACACCAGAGCTAATAGTTAGAAGGTTGACTCTTTTGATTGTACAGTTTATGGGTAGGTCGGGGCCCTGTCTCGACCATTATATTACTCCTAGAGGCTTGCAGATTGTTTCATATTCTCAATGGTTAGTTGTTGTTGCCCGTGTGGGGCCCGTGTATGCTTTATTTTATGTGTTGGCCATATAGGGCCTTGTTTAGCTGTTAGTTAGCATCCTTGTCGGCCATAGCTTAGTTTAGTGTTGGATTTACTTTATAGTTATAACTAGACATCATGGTGATCTTGTCGGCCCGCATAGGATTCCCTGCTATTAACTATTTCTGGTTAGCTGTTTTCTTTTACAGGTGGTTATAAGGCCTTGTCGGCGAGGGGAGGCTGTGTTTACAGCCGAGATATAGCCCTTTGTTTTCTTGAATTGGGTTGTAGGCTTGCACCAAACGTACATAAGCCTAGCTAGGTCAGTTAGGTTCTAGTATGGCACTAGGTGTCAGTCATGCCTCCCAAGGTGGGGCGTGACAAATTTGGTATCAGAGCAGGTCGTATCCCAGGGAGTCTATAAGATGTGCTAAGTATAGTTTGTCTATGGATGTGTTGTGCACCACATTCTATAGACAGGAGACTGCGAGGCATGATAGGATGGTTACTCTTCTTTCTCTTGAAGTCATGCTATAGAGCTGTACAATATAGTATTGAGTCCCTAAGCTTACCATATTTTTCTTGTCTATAGAGAAATGTCAGACATACGATAGACCACGACTGGCAGAAAGTTGGACGTCACAGCATGAGAGGGCACTAGCCGAGTACCCAGTCAGAGTCAGCCCGATCTGAGGGTGACAGGGAGGCTCCATCTCGATCTCTGCCCCGTCAGGAGCCGCCCAAAGCAGCAGATGCGTCGGCACCACCTCCAGTAGTCTCTATACTGATGACATTAGATCAAGAGGTTAGGAGTGCTATTTTTATAATAGCTTAGATGATGGCTACACAGTGTTAACCAGTGGCACCTGTAGTGGTAGAGTCTTCGGGAAGACTTGGTAGTTCGAGGGTCTGAGAGTTTCTCGCACTGAGTCCCCCGCAGTTCACATGGACGGACTGAGATGAGGACCCTTAGGACTTTTTGGACCAGCTACAGTGGATCTTCAAGGTAATGCATGCCACACCTACGGAGTCGGTTGAGTTAGCAATATTTCGATTGCGGGATACAGCAGTATTATGGTACGAGAGTTGGGAGAGGTCCCGAGGTAGAGATGCTCACTCTTCGACTTGGTCCAGCTTTTCAGAGGCTTTCTTGGAACATTATTTGCCACGAGAAATCTGACAGACCCAGGTAGATCAGTTTCTGCATCTGGAGCGGGGTTCAATGAGTGTTCGGGAGTACGCTATGAGATTTGACTCCTTAGCCTGATATGCACCAGCTTTTATAGATACCATGCCAGCTAGAGTGCACCGATTGATCATGGGGTTGCTTCCAAAGTACGTAGAAACTTGTATTATGGCTACGCTGTGAGAGGACATGGACATTGCCCATGTTCAGGCATTTGCTCAAAATATTGAGGGGATCAGGTAGCGGCAGCGAGAGATAAAGAGGACAAATTAGGAGCAGCGCCGCAGGGCTAGACCTAGTGGCACTCAAGAAGAGTTTTAGGGTGGACCCAGGCCACGACTATCAAGTAGGTCACCCAGACCCCCACCTCCACAACAGCAGCAGGGTGGTAGACCTGGCCGTCGGGGGCAGTGAGGACCCTGCAGATTGACACAGGAGATAGCAGTGCCTTTGTGTAAATGGGACGCAATTAACATGGATTTTGTGGCAGGATTACCCCGGACCAGATGCAGATTTGATTCCATCTGGGTAATTATTGATATATTGACAAAGTCAGCTCATTTTCTACCAGTCAGGACTACCTTCTCAGCTGAGGACTATGCTGAATTGTATATTAGAGAAACAGTTTGATTACATGGTGTCCCAGTATTTATTATTTCTAACAGAGGAGCACAATTCATAGCTAGATTCTGGAAATCATTCCAGAAAGGCTTGGGAACATAGGTTAACCTGAGTACAACCTTCCATCCTCAAATAGACAGGTAGGCAAAACGTATAATTCAGACGTTCAAGGATATGTTGTGAGCATCTGTGTTAGACTTCGGGGGTAGTTGGGATGAACATTTACCCCTTATTGAATTTTCTTACAATAACAATTATCATTCGGCAATCCAGATGGTGTCTTATGAGGCCTTATATGGGCGGAAATGCAAGTCCCCAGTTGGTTGGTTCGAGGTCGGAGAATCAGGGTTAATTGGACCAGACATAATCCATCAGTCAGAGGAGAAAGTGAAGCTTATCAAAGAGCATTTGTTGACAGCTCAAAGCCTCCAGAAATCTTACTCTAATGTACAGCGCAGAAACTTGGAATTCAATGTAGACGATTGGGGATTTCTGAAAGTTTTGCCAATGAAGGGCGTGATGATGTTTGGTAAAAAGAGCAAGCTTATCCCGAGGTTTATTGTGCCGTATTGGATCCTCCGAAGAATAGGCCAAGTGGCATACGAGTTGGATTTTCCTTCAGAGTTAGAGTCTGTTCACCCAGTCTTTCATATATCGATGCTATGGAAGTGTATAGGGGATCCATCCCGAGTTGTGCCTGTTGAGGATGTCCAGATTACTGAGGAGTTGGCCTACGGAGAAGTTCCAGTGGCCATAATAGATTAGCAAGTTCGTAGGTTGAGAACTAAAGATGTGGCCTCTGTTAAGGTACTATGGAGAAACAAGAATAAAGAAGAGATGACTTGGGAAGATGAGGATGATGTGAAGTCTAGATATCCTCACCTATTCCGGGATTATTCCGAACTATGCGGTTAAGGTAAAGTTGTCGTTCAGCTGTTACTTTATGATTTATGTTGTTTACACTATTTAGTTGACTACCATTTTGCTTTGAAATAGTTGTTATAGTGTTATGTGAAGTGCCTGTACTGGACTTTTCTGCATTTCAGGATTTTTAGATAGTCCATATTACAAGGGAGACACTACCGAAATTTTTCCAGAATAATAGTTAAAAGAGTTAAACTTCTGTAAGCTGAAGTTGATATTCGAGGACGAATGTTCCTAAGGAGGGAAAGACGTTATACCCCGTAAGTTTCTATCATTTAAGTCGGCGTATTCGTACGTTAGTCAAGAATTTTAGAGTATGATGCATACGAGAAAGGGCCTGTGGAAAGGTCGAATGAGCATGGAATCGAGGTTGCAAGGGAGAAGGCCGGACAAGCTACCAAAAGAGGCAACGTGTCATGGACCCCCACCCTTTGTGATGGGCTCCATGACATGCCCATAATGTGGCACAACAGGGTCCATGTGATGGATCCCCTATCCACTGCCCCAAATATTATGAAAGTTCATGTTCTCATTTGCTTTAATTTCATATCAAAATATCCTAGGTCAGAGAGAGAGAGGTATTCCATTTTTATTTAAATTTTATCTGATTACGCTGCTAAACGTTGTCCAAATTCAAGTTAACTTCAGTTATTGAGTTCTAAACCTGCAGGGAGCATTACAACAGAGTTATTTTCTTGAAATTCGCTCGGCAAATCTTAACCCGCTGAGTAGAAGTTTTCAAAATTGCTCAAAATTGATTCCTATATAGTCACAGGCTTTAAGTAAGCATTTCTCCCTTCTGAACTCTCGGGAAATTATACGTTTTCAGTCGTATTTTGTTAAGTTGAAGTATAGTTAATATTAGTATTATAAGTTATCATTTTTGTCGAATTTACTACTGAAATTAGTCTCATTGTCCCAGTAATAAAATTACAGTTGGAAAGGTCTATAGAACACAAATTGAAACTCGCCAGTTAATCAGAAATCAGCAATCGAGGTATGTTGAGGCGAATTCCTTCGGCAAGTTAGTTTCTTTAGTATTATAATTAAGTTTGAATCCCAGTAAGAGATCCAGAAGTATATCTATTATGATCAGCTATTGCTATTAGTTGAAACCAGTACTTATGTTTAGTTTGGGATTGACTTTGCCCTGTATAGCCTTCCATAACCAACCCCAGGGTTACTAGCTGCATCGACCCCCGCAAGGAGCTAGATGACTTCTCTTCAAGGAGTGGTATGTCA
The DNA here is from genome assembly GCA_035772735.1 of Datura wrightii. Taxonomy (NCBI): domain Eukaryota; kingdom Viridiplantae; phylum Streptophyta; class Magnoliopsida; order Solanales; family Solanaceae; genus Datura; species Datura wrightii. Next base: position 162,979,217 of record JASDFA010000018.1, on the reverse strand, counting down.
TTCGTGAGGGACGAAGATGGGGTCCAAGGGCCTCATATGGTCCATTCCATGTCTGGACTATTATAAGCCATATCGGCACCACACCCCTGTTGAGCCTGGTGCCCGGGGTGCAGATATCAGGAGTCCACTAGACTTAGACACAGCTACAGTTCAGGGGTCGAACAAGCTCAGTTGTAGACCCAGGGGACTGGTAGGACAGCTATAGTTATTATATGACTCTATGTGATCTTGTTAGAGCTATATAGATTGAGGTATATGTTCGGGTTTCTGTGGTGACTACACACAAGTGCACGTGGTCGAACAAGTAGTAAAGTGGCTTAAGTAAGCCAAGTATCGATCCCACAGGGACTGAACTACGATACCAATTAACTTAAGTGTTAATGAACTATATCTTTAAGAATGCAGACAACCAAATAAATAATACTTTGAGAATTTGAGTTACTAATTTATAAGAATCTAAGGAAAAATTATAAAGTGAATCTGAACTATAGTAATGAGCATGCTGAGGTTAAAACAAACATGAAGGGAATTAATTTATCGATACAATTCAGTTAATCTTTCCTTCGGTTGCTAGTCAAGAATTATTGCAAATAGATTGGGACTTTCAACTCCTATCCAACTTAAGAATCATGAACCTTCAATCTACATTTCTATGATAAAAGAATTTCATGTTCTAGCCATACAAAACCGATTCCTTAATTAACTAATAAGACTTTCAGATATATTTCTATTCTGAATGTAAATCAATTCTCAATTTTCCCAAACTAAGAAGAGATCATATCCTACCAATTCACAACTTTCCAATTTCTTTCCTTCTCAAAATCAAAATTGGATTTTTTAGATATACATTAACATTGGCCAAACATTAATGAAGTAAGAACAAGAATTGATAGAACAACCATTGAAGAAAAGATGAAAACTAAAATGATCAACAATTACATTCCACTACAATTGTTCTTAACCTCAGCAAGAAGTGAATTTAGCCACTCATTTGTGGATTAAACATCATCAAATGAGTATAAATCATACAAACAATTGAGATAAAAGAGAAAGAGATAGAGAAGAACCCTAGAATTTTCGTCCCCTCAACTGCCTGTAACCCACGTTCTTGCTCAACCAAGTCAGAATCGTTTAAAATAAAACCTAAGTGTGCTATTTATACTAGTGGGAATTTTTCCCAGAATAATAAGCAACGTGGCACGGAGTGTATCTCGGAGCACTCCCTCCATGCCACGGGGGTATCGCGGACCCTCTCTGGAATTAGGCTCCTCAGAAATTTCACCTTGGAGTGCCACAGCTTGAATCGCGGAGCCTGGCCAACGTGCCACGGTGCTATCACGCACCTACACTAGAAATTGATGTCCCAAGTAAGTGTACTCAACGTGCCATGGCTTGCATCGCGTGGCATTGCCTCCGTGTCACGGAGGTAACGCGAGGCTTCACTGGAAATGGCCAAAATTAAATCACCCGAGGCAGAATGCCTCCGCGATGGCAGTGTGACACGGCTCCATCGCGGAGCCCTTATTTTTGCTGCTCTTCCTTGACCTTTTCCACTCCTTTCTTCCAAGTCCATTCCCGATTTTTACCAACATGTATCTTAGCTTCCCAAAATTCCATTTTACCTGCAAAAAAAACACTAATCATGTTGGTTAGTATAAATTCACATTTTAACTACAAATCACATGAGAATGCATAAATAACAATAGATAACAAAGATGAAATGAAGCATTTGAGTATCACTTGGGCAGATAATTCTGCCCAAGATCACTTAAAACCTTGTTCTTCCTCGAACAATACTCTCACATCTCATGCAATTGACACCCATGCATAGCTACTTTGGCTCGACAATTCAAGCTATGGCTATAGCGATTATTTAATCTAGCAAATCGTCAAGAAAACATGCATGGTCTCATCAATACAATGACATACCCCATATTAAGACCTCCTAGACTCAAGAATCAACTCTTGATCTCGGCAAACTCATTCAAATCAACTGATCAAGACATCCGACACGAAATTCAATCTCTCATCAAGCATGTGCCCTCACAACACAAGAGAATCTCCCCATTTGCAATCATACGATTTCCAAAGCATTACATGTAGGGGTATATGAACACGATTTCGCTCTCTCTCCCAAAGAATTCACATGAATCATGTCATGAACCATAGGCTTGCCTCTAGTGTATTACTCCACTAATATAAGGACGCGTGATGTAAGATCACATAGGACTTAACGGGTTGTAATGTAAGCTAAGGAACTAGTAAATACTGGGCTGACCAATAATAGCAACTAGCTTCCTTAAGCGCTTTTCAATACATCCCACCATCATTATGAGCATTGTTTCTTCCTTCATCCTCTCATTCTTGAAATTTTTCTTTGTTTTTGTTCCCATTTCTTTAAGCACACTCGACTTAATAACCAAGATTAGTTATACATCTTTATTTTATTTAATTTTAGCAAGTGCACCTTTGACCTTTTCTTTAACTTTCACCACTTTTGCTTTTCCTTTCTTTTCACAATTCTCACTCCTTTACACTGTGGGAAAATTGTTTTTCTTGAGCGCTTAAGAGTTTTGGATCAAATTCAAGGCTAATGAAAAGAAGGGATTAAGCTCGGTTTGTACCTCTTCAAAGAAAGAAAAAAATAGGCTAAAGGCTCAATGGGGCTAACTAGGATGTACATTCAAGGTAGGTATGATAATGGAAAAATTTTCGGTTTAATCAAAGAAATGCCTACATCTTTTCCTACAATACACATCCTTCATTTCATTTCGTACACACACCAGGCAAGTTCTAGACACTTCACAATAGCATGGAATAATCAAAACCTCACCTCACACTCATTGCACATGCTCAACTCAAGACATATTCACAGACTCTTCAATCAGCTAATTACAAGAATTCACTATTAAGCCTCGATCACACCTAATCGAACTTTATGGCTAGGTATCTCAACGTGTTTATACATTTGCATGCTTTCATATGAATCACCTTTGCAACATAATATCATGTACAACACGTAACGAGAATTCCAAACCATGAAGTAGCGACACGTTCGGGAAACAAACAAAAGAAAGAAAATAAAGAGAAACTACTCCCATCGACTACATTTCCCTTAAGACGGTCGTCATCCATCCATCATAGGGAACGGTCACTAATTACGACTTTGGTTCAATGGGACTATTCTCGGTAAAAGAACCGAAAACAAAGGCCGAGAAATCCAAAATAAAAGAAATTTAATGAAAAATTTTAAAAATTTCGATAATTTCGATAGAAAACAAAAATATTTACATAACAACCATTCATCAACAGCTGACACAACTCACAACAGCTTAACATTCATTACAACACCACTTAATTACAGAACACATCACAAAGAGTCACAGGGTCACATTTTTCACAGGCACAACAACACGACACATCCACATAAACAAAAACAACAACGAAACAACTAGCACCTAAATACTCCCACCCCACACTTAAACCCAACACTGTCTCCAGTGTTCACAAAATTCAACATATCACAAAGGTGGGTGGTGAAACTCCCTGATCAATCGAAGTATTCAACTTCTTCATCAGGTGTCGTTGCCTCGTCTCCCATATCCGAATCGCCACCGCTGTCCTCATCTGACTCAACATCTGAGTCCTCATGGTGGGTCTCCTCATCAGTGGGGATATTATCATCTACAGGCTCCACAAATGCTGGCCCCACTCTGCATAGAGCCCAGGAATTCTTGCCAAAGGGGTAATCTAAGTCGAGCTGCCACAGCTCATCTTTTGTTGCTGGCCTCCCGCCTATGTGCAACTGCAGCATCTGCATCCCGTACATACGGGCCATATACTGATCATCCCGAGCATGTCGCTCGGCTAGTGTGAGAACAGGCCCATGAGTAGTGTCAGGTGCCTTGGTTTTGGTAACATCCAAGGCACGCCTATCAATCTGTGAGATGTAATCTAGGGCCTCCTCCTCGATATCATGGACCCTCAGGAACGTGGTAAGCAAACCACCGTACCCATACCTGTGCCCTTGATGCAAGCAGGCTCTCTTCATGGCGGAGATGATCACCACCCAACATTTATCTCAAGCCCTTTCATCAGGGCATACACCAAGCACACTCGATCCCGGGTGACATCTTTCATGTGCACCCCTGGGATCAGGAAGGAACACACAACTTTTAGCCAAATCCTGGCTTCCCTGTTCATTTGAGAGTAAGGCAGTGTCTGATGGTAGCCCCTATCTTTGTGCCTGCTCCATCGTGCTGTTGAACGAGTTCCACATAGAGTGTGTCTGATGTCCACATAAGGTGGAGTTATGTTCAGCTGCTGGAGTACATGGGCGTCTGTGTCCCACGCCCCCAATATAGCATTCAAGTGATGGGGCTCAAACGTGACAACCTGCCTTCTTATCTTGACGGTATGACTACGGAGGGTTGGGTTCCAGTTCGCATAGAACTCCCAAATCAGATGGAGATTGAACTTCTTAGGCTCTTCAAAGATGAAGTTCAGCCCGGCAGTGTCAATCCGGTGTATGATTCTTGGGAATTCCTGTGCCAGCGGCTCCCTTGATATATGCTCTTCTAGGAAGTATTTGGTTTCTTTGTGTTTTGCATACCATTTATTCCCTTCATCAGTCACCCATCGGGTTCCGTATTGTCGGCGTTGGCCTCGCGGAACCGCTGGTGCTGCTGGAACTGTTGTTCCCAACCTTATTCTTTTTCTGCCGGCGCCCGATGTGGATGTGCCCTTTCCCTTGTCTTGTCTGCCCGACATTGTTCCTGCACATATAACCATACAATCCCAATGTTATTCAAATAATAACTAGCTACGACTAAGGTTGGGTTTAATTGAATCACCCTACACTTAGTCTTTAGCCGCAGTTAAAACAATTCTTCAAGACATTCATGATTTCACAATCTTTACATTCAACATTCTTAGTGCCTTCATATAATTCGATGTAATAATTACTATGTACTACTTAGACTTCGTACAATGAATAACAATATCGCCATCGATTCCATTATATCATCATAGCACTTAGCCAAATTTTTGTTTTCAACAACCTATGCAATTCACCAATTTCATTTTTTCGAAATTCCCTTGTCTACTTAGCATATTCAACATTAATCACAACATAATTCACATCACCCAACATGAACAACCCAATCTTGTTCAACATTTCAAACAATTTTAGTTTTCTTCCTATTCAACTTCCAACCGTAGCTACCAATTTCGCAAAAATTCATTAAAACATGCATTCATCGAGCTCATATACTCACAACGATACTATGAACATCAATCAACCATAACTTAAATGAATTCAAGCTTAATTTTCACTTAAGGCAAGTTTCAATCACTACCCATGCTCAAGAATTGAAATTTCAAGAAAAAATGAGGTAAAGTTCAAGAACATACCTTTAATCTGATAAAATTGAAGAAAACTTGATGAAAACTTGTGCCTAGGTCCGTGTCATGTCGGGGGAGGAGGGAATTTGTGGTTTTGGTTGCGGAGGGAATGAAAAATGAGGAAAAAATTGAGGGGATTTGGGGCTTTAAAAGTGTTTTTCGCACGGGTTACCCGGCGACCCGGTGTGACCCGACGCGAAAAAACCCTCAACGTGTCACGGAGAGTAACACGGAGCATACCCTCCATGACACGGAGCCATCGCGCCCCTGTTCTGGAATTTTTAAAAATTTCGAAATAGGCTTCAACGTGTCACGGAGGGTAACGCGGAGCACCTCCTCCGTGACACGGAGCCAATGCATAGGCTCATTGTCATGCCATTTTTATTTTTCTCACCTCGATTTTTTTCCTTTGCGCTTTTTTTTTGCATTTTTGCCCTCCGTTCCACCTGAAAATCATTTCACAACAAGAAATTGGTTAGAATTCACAGGTTTCAACGCAACACTAATTTTTTTTCTATTTATTTTTTTCTTTTTCTCTTTTTTTTCTCTCTTTTTTTTCGACTAATTCTACTCATCTATTACAACAATTTCACTGGTTGCCTCCCATGCAGCGCCTGGTTTACCGTCACAGCTCGACGTCATTTACGCTCAATCATCCTCTAGAGTGATGGACGTCTTCTCTCGAATAACATCCTCACCCCAGTAATGCTTACAACGCTGCCCATTAACCAAGAACGTGGCACTTCGATCTTCTTGCCACAACTCCATTGCCCCGTGCAGGGTCATTCTCACTACCTCAAATATCCCTGACCATTGGGACTGCAATTCTCCTGGAAACAGCCTCAATCTTGAATTGAAAAGCAACACTTTCTACCCCGTCTCGAATATTCGATGCACCATATGCTTATCGTGCCACCTCTTTGCTTTCTCTTTGTCGCACTTGGCACTTTCATAAGTATGCCAACGAAACTCATCAAGTTCGCTGAGTTGCATCAGCCTCTTCTTACCCGCTAGCTCTAGATCCATGTTCAATTTCCTCACAGCCCAGAAAGCTCGGTGTTCTAGCTCCACCGGCAGATGACACGCCTTTCCATAGACCAATCTATACGGAGAAGTTCCAATTGGTGTCTTGTAAGTAGTTCAATAAGCCCACAACGCATCGTCGAGTTTGCTTGACCAATCACTACGTTGTGCATTCACTGTTTTTCAGAGAATCTGCTTCACTTCTTTGTTCGACACCTCCACTTTCCCACTAGTTTGGGGATGATATGTTGTTGCCACCTTGTGGTGCACCCCATACTTAGCTAGCAAGTTCTTGAAACTTGCATTTACAAAATGAGCCCCTCCATCACTGATAATGGCTCGGGGTGTCCCGAACCTGGTGAAAATGTGCTTTTTCACAAATTTCGTTACCACCTTGTTGTCATTCCTGGGGCAAGCTGTTGCTTCAACCCACTTTGAGACATAATCAACTGCCACCAAGATGTAACGATTACCAAATGACGGTGGAAATGGGCCCATGAAATCAATACCCCATACATCAAAGATCTCCACTTCTAATATACGCTGCAGCGGCATCTCTTGCCTCCTAGCAATTGTGCCTGTCCTTTGACATCTACCACACATTTTTACATATGCCATAGAGTCTCTAAACAGTGTAGGCCAAAAGAAATCTAAATGTAGCACCTTCTGCGCTGTCCGCTCGCCTCTGTGGTTCCCTCCATACAATGAAGAGTGACAACTCCTCAAAACTTCTACAATCTGGATCTCCGGGATGCATCTTCTCATAACCTGATTCGGTCCCTGCTTAAACAAGTACGGCTCATTCCAAATAAAATACCAGTAATCATGCCTCAATTTTTTTCTCTACTAAGTCGTAGCCTCAGGTGGATAGACTCCACTAACTAGAAAATTCACTATGTCTGCATACCAAGGAATCTCAGCTTCCCTTATTGCCAAGAGCTGCTCATCCGAGAACTCCTCTTTGATGTTGACACCTTCCTTCATATGCGACCGTCTTTCCAATCGCGATAGGTGATCTGCCACTTGATTCTCGCTCCCCTTTCTGTCCTTAATCTCTAGGTCAAACTCTTGCAACAACAAGATCCATCTGATCATCCTGGGCTTTGCATCCTTCTTGTTAAACAGATACTGAATCATTGCATGATCGGTATACACCACTACTCTAGAACCCACCAAATAGGACCTGAATTTGTCAAATGCAAATACCAATGCTAGCATCTCCTTTTTTTTGACTGTATAATTAACTTGGGTAGCATCCAGTGTTTTGCTTTCATAATGAATAGAATGAAAAATTCTATTCCTCCGCTGCCCCAATACAGCTCCCACAGCCACATCACTTGCATCACACATCAGTTCAAACGGTTGTTCCTAATCTGGAGAAATAAGGATAGGTGCTTCTATCAATTTTTGCTTCAACTCCTCGAATTCTTTGACACAATCTTCATCAAACTCGAACTTCACCTCTTTTTCTAGCAACCTGCATATTGGTCTAGAAATTTGAGAGAAGTTCTTAATGAACCGTCTGTAGAACCCTGCATGCCCAAGAAAACTGTGAACACCCTTCACTGACACAGGTGGTGGTAGCTTTTCAATAACTTCGATCTTAGCACGATCGACCTCCAACCCCTTGCAAGACACTTTATGGACAAGGACGATACCCTCCTTGACTAAGAAATGACATTTCTCCCAGTTGAGTACAAGGTTGGATTCTTCACAGCGAGCTAGCACCCTGTCAAGATTCTGCAAACAAGTAGCAAACGAATTACCGAAAACAGAAAAATCATCCATAAATACCTCGACGAAATCTTCCACCATGTCGTGAAAGATCGCTATCATGCATCTCTGGAATGTGGCGGATGCATTGCATAAACCAAATGGCATCCTCCTAAAAGCATATGTCCCATAAGGACATGTGAAAGTAGTCTTCTCCTGGTCCTCCGGTGCTATGGCTATTTGGTTATAGCCAGAGTACCCATCAAGGAAACAATAATATTCTTGTCCAGCCAATCTGTCCAATATCTGATCAATGAATGGGATAGGATAGTGATCTTTCCTTCTGGTTTCATTGAGCTTTCTGTAGTCCATGCAAATCTGCCAGCCTGTGACGGTGCGTGTAGGGATCAGCTCATTTTTCTCATTGGTGACCACGGTCATCCCTCCTTTCTTTGGAACACACTGAATGGGACTGACCCATTCGCTGTCCGAAATAGGATAGACCACACCTGCATCAAGCCACTTAATTACTTCTTTCCTAACCACATCCTTCATCATCGGATCCAACCTCCGCTGAGGCTGTATAGTTGGCTTTGCTCCTTCCTCCATGAAAATTCTGTGTGTGCAAAAAAGCTAGATTGATACCCCGAATATCTAACATTTTCCAGCCCATCGCTTTTTTCCTTCTTTTGAGAACCACCAATGCTTCCTTTACCTGTGCCTCCGTCAATTCTGAGGAGATGATGACTGGCAAAGTGTCATCTTCCCCCAAAAAGATATATTTTAAATAGGGAGGCAATGTTTTCAACTCCATTTTGGTGCTTCCTCAATAGATGGTTTCGGCAATGGTTCCAGGGACCTCATTAATGGCTGAAAGTCATGCTTCCTGAGATACCACTTTGGTTCATTCAACATTTGCACCATCTCATAAGTATCTCTATCTCCAAAATGATCGGAGCTCATTAACGCTCTTTCCCATGGATCTCGAGAATTGACAATCTAAAGAATTTCTGCTTGGTCTAGCACATTGATTGCTGAAAGCTCCTCATATATGGTCAGAAGCTTCATGGCCTTATATACATCAAATACCTCCACTTTGTCATGCGCTCGCATAGTTAGCTGCCCTGCATCTACATCAATCAAAGCTCTCCCGGTTGCCAAGAAAGGACGTCCAAAATAAATGGGACTTCTGCATCCGGCTCAAAATCTAAGACAATGAAATCTACTGGAAAGATAAGGGAGCCCACTTGCACCAGCACATCCTCCACAATGCCATCTGGTCTGGCCAAGGAATGATCCGCTAACTGCAAGATTACTGTAGTTGGTCTAGGACTGCCCAGCCCTAACTTCTTGAACTCCGATGTCGGCATCAAATTAATGCTCGCTCCCGAATCGCATAATCCACAAGCTCGGATACTTTGCCCAATTGTGATTTGAATTGTAAAGCTCCCAGGGTCCTTGAGCTTTGTTGGCAACCTGTTCTGTATCCGGGAAGTGCACTCCTTAGTAAGCGCCACCGTAGCATACTCCGTCAATCTGCTTTTGTTAGCTACAATGTCCTTGATATACTTTGCATATTTCGGCACTCCCTGCAAAACATCAACCAAAGGTAAATTAATGTGTACCTGTTTAAGCACCTCCATGAACTTTTTGAAACAAGCTTCCTCCTTGTGTTTCTTTAATCTTTGAGGGAACGGGGGTGGTGGTCTTTCTGCTTCAGCTGCCTTCTCCTTCCCCCTCTCATCATCATGTTCCCTATCTTTCTCCACTGCTCCTGACTGCTAAGGTGGTCTTTCTGGTTCCACCTCCTTGAGTTGTAAACCACTCCTTGTGGTCACTGCATTGACCTGCTTGGGATTCGGGTCAGTGTCACTTAGTAGTCCTCCTCTTGGCCTGGTGTTTTGAGCTCCAGCTAGTTGTCCAAACTGGTACTCCAACGCCTTTGTAGCTAACTGGTTGTTTTTTATTTCTGCTGCCAATTTCACATAATCAGCCTGTATTTGAGCTTGGTTAGCTAACATTGTTTTAAACATTTCCTCAATGCTGGTGGGTGGTGGAGGAGGTGCGTTGTTGCCTTTTTATTGAGACTGATAGTTCTGCTGCCCCCCTTGATTTCTCTGCACACCCTGATTCAAACTCTGGCCTTGATGGTTGTTACTACCCCAAGAGAAATTCGGATTATTCCTCCAATTCGAGTTGTAATTACTGCCATACTGCTGCTGGTGATTATTTCTCTGTACATTCCCAACAAAGTTCACTGAATCTGGATTTGCACCATAACACTCAGCTGAGTGTTTATTACTACCGCATACTTAACACCAAATCTGCTGCACTACATTAACTGGGGCTTGAAGTTTATTTAAGCTCATATTGCTAAAGTGGGTGTTGAGTTGATTTTGCAATGCAGTTATCTGTGCAGCGATAGCTGTAAAACCATCCACTTCAAAGACTCATGCCGCTTTCCTTGTTCCTCCTCTAGAAGAGTCTGCATTCCACTCTAGATTTCCCTGCGAAATATGATTTAACAAAGTATACAGCTCCTCATAAGTCTTTTCTAATGCTTGTCCCCCAGCTGTTGAGTGTAGCAAAATTTTTGTGTGGGGTTCCAAACCCTCTATGAAAGTATGCACCAGCACATCATTGGACTGGTGATGGTAAGGACAATCCCTTAGCAATGATTTGAACCTTTCCCAAGCATGATACAGATTCTCCCCCTCTCTTTGTTTAAAACTTAGAATCTGAGTTCTAAGTCTTGCTGTTTTCCCGGATAGAAAGAATCTTATCAAAAACTTTCTTGCAAGATCATCCCACGTTGTGATAGAGTTAGGTGGTTCAGCTTTCAAACTCCTCTTTGCTTTCCCCAATAATGAAAATGGGAATAATGTAAGCCTTACATAATCGGATGATACTCCAGCGGGGATGTAAGTGTCACTTATCTCCAAAAAGTTTTGGAGATGTTGTTGTGGATCTTCATGAGGGATACCTGTGAATTGCCCGCTGGTGTGCGGCAATTGCACCATGTTCTGTTTAAGCTCAAACCTCCCTCCTGGCTCTGGTCTGCGAATACTTGATGTAACATTGTTAGCATATGGGATTGCCACTTCGCGAACCGGCCTAGCTGCCATTTCCTCGGGCACTAACACTGCCCTCACAAGTGGTGGATTTTGTTGTTGCTCCAGGATTGTCTATCTGAGCAACTGTAGCTTTTTCTCGAGAGCTTCTCTTCTTTGACGATGAAATTGTCTTTCCGGCTCTATGTATGAATCCACCAACTCCTTGTCTCTTGCCAGTGTTCAACAGAATTCAATATCCGCAAAAGAGAGGCTAAGATCAAGTTGTCAGCACTTATATAGAAATTGTAAACTAACACTAATAAAACAATTTTACCAATTTCCAGTCCCCGGCAACGGCGCCAAAAACTTGTTCGGGCTTCTATGGTGACTACACGCAAGTGCACATGGTCGAATAAGTAGTAAAGTGGCTTAAGTAAGCCGAGTATCGATCCCACAGGGACTGAACTACGGTACTAATTAACTTAAGTTTTAATGAACTATATCTTTAAGAATGCAGACAACCAAATAAATAATACTTTGAGAATTTGAGTTACTAATTTATAAGAATCTAAGGCAAAATTTTAAAGTGAGTCTGAACTATAGTAATGAGCATGATGAGGTTAAAACAAACATGCAGGGAATTAATTTATCGATACAATTCAGTTAATCTTTCCTTCGGTTGCTAGTCAAGAATTATTGCCAATGGATTGGAACTTTCGTCTCCTATCCAACTTAAGAATCATGAACCTTCAATCTACATTTCTATGATAAAAGAATTTCATGTTCTAGCCATACAAAACCGATTCCTTAATTGACTAATAAGACTTTCAGATATATTTCTATTCTGAATGTAAATCAATTCTCAATTTCCCAAACTAAGAAGAGATCATATCCTACCAATTCACAACTTTCCAATTTCTTTCCTTCTCAAAATCAAAATTGGATTTTTTAGATATACATTAACATTGGCCAAACATTAATGCAGTAAGAAGAAGAATTGATAGAACAGCCATTGAAGAAAAGATGAAAACTAAAATGATCAACAATTACATTCCACTACAATTGTTCTTAACCTCAGCAAGAAGTGAATTTAGCCACTCATTTGTGGATTAAACATCATCAAATGAGTATAAATCATACAAACAATTGAGATAAAAGAGAAAGAGATAGAGAAGAACCCTAGAATTTTCGTCCCCTCAACTGCCTGTAACCCGCTTTCTTGCTCAACCAAGTTAGAATTGTTTAAAATAAAACCTAAGTGTGCTATTTATACTAGTGGGAGTTTTTCCCAGAATAACAAGCAACGTGGCACAGAGTGTATCGCGGAGCACTCCCTCCGTGCCATGGGGGTATCGCGGACCCTCTCTGGAATTAGGCTCCTCAGAATATTCACCTTGGAGTGCCACGGCTTGCATCGGGGAGCCTGGCCAACGTGCCACGGTGCTATCATGCACCTACACTGGAAATTGATGTAACAGGTAATTGTACTCAACGTGCCATGGCTTGCATCGCGTGGCATTGCCTCTGTGTCACGGAGGTAACGCGAGGCTTCACTGGAATGTCCAAAATTAAATCACCCGAGGCAGAATGCCTCCGCGATGGCAGCGTGACATGGCTCCATCGCGGAGCCCTTATTTTTGCTGCTCTTCCTTGACCTTTTCCACTCCTTGCTTCCAAGTCCATTCCTGATTTTTACCAACATGTGTCTTAGCTTCCCAAAATTCCATTTTACCTGGAAAAAAACACTAATCATGTTGGTTAGTATAAATTCACATTTTAACTACAAATCATATGAGAATGCACAAATAACGATAGATAATAAAGACGAAATGAAGCATTTGAGTATCACTTTGGCATATAAGTCTGCCCAAGATCAGTATACTCACCAAGGCTTATGGGGGGCCCGGGTGGGTTATTTTGTGCTGGTTGTACCTTCCGGCTTATGGGGGCCAGGTAAGCTTCTTGTTTGCATTAGTATTGATAGATTAGACAACAGGAAGTTCAGCTATTCAGGTAGTATCTCTATTCTTTTCGTTCAGTTATTTCAGTTTCCTTTTAGTTCATTTAGTTATTTATAGTTACTGCCTTACGTATTTGGTATAAATGGTACTGACGCCCTTCTTGAGGCGCTGCATTACTTGCCTGCAGGTGTAGATAGACATGCTTCATGACCTTCCTAGTAGCTAGCCAGGATTAGCAGTGCAGCCGGCTCCTTTCCTTTGGAGCTAATAATTAGAAGGTTTACTCTTTTGATTGTAGAGTTTATGGGTAGGTCGAGGCACTGTCTCGACCATTATATCACTCCTAGAGGCTTGCAGATTGTTTCACATTTCCTGTGGTTAGTTGTTGTTGGCCTTGTGGGTCCCGTGTATGCTTTATTTTACTTGTTGGCCGTGTGGGGTCTTGTTTAGCTGTTAATTAGCGGCCTTGTCGGCCATAGCTTAGTTTAGTGCTGGATTTACTTTATAGTTATAACTAGACATCATGGTGGTTTTGTCGGCTCGCATAGGATTACCTGTTATTACCTGTTTCTGTTTAGTTATTTTCTTTCACAGGTGGTTATAAGGCCTTGTCAGCTGGGGGAGGCTATGTTTACAGTTGAGATATAGCCCGTTGTTTTCTTGAATTGGGTTGCAGGCTTGCACCAAACATGCATAGGCCTAGCCAAGTTAGTCAGGTTCCAGTATGACATTAGGTGCCAGTCATGCCTCCCAAGGTGGGGTGTGACATCAACCCACCCAATTCTACCTGGGTTTACCGTCTAATTCCATACTCAAGGAGTAATTTATGAAAACCTAGTCCTACAATGGTTATTCTACTCTAGTTCATGGAGTTTTCTACCCTTCCAAGCACCTCAAAGTAATTTTTTAAGGGTGAAGGTTCCAACTTCACCGAGTTCAAAATCTCGAAGTCTTGAATACATAGGGTTCTATAACCGCATTAGCTCTAGCATTCATTACTCATTCCTAGGTCTAGTAATTAACACCCAGCCTTTTTTCTTCAATTAAACCTAGTTTCTACCAACCTTGCGTTCTTTGTTTTAAAAGTTCCACTATTAGAGGCCCCCCTGATTAAATGGTGTTAGGGAATCGAAAGTAGAAAGAATAAGCCATAAACCTTACTTTGGGAATAAGAATTGCTCTACCCTTGGAAGAAATGGTCCTTAGCTTCTAAAAGTTTGTGCCTTAGAGTAACGGGATGAAAAAACCCAAAATCCCCTCTTAAACCGTCTGACTGCCTCCCGTCATCCATTGCAGCGGTCGTATTTCTACTGCAGCAGACCCGCTATGGTGACCGAAACTCTGCCACGACGAACCAAACTGCTAATCATCCACTTCCATTACGATGGAACACCCACTGTCATGACAGTCCCGCTGCAGTGGCACTCCCACCGCTTTAGTGGTCCGCGTTAATCAGTAGCTTGAAATTTTGTTGCACTTTTTCCATTCCTCAAACCCAAGTCTAATTACCACTACCCTAACACTTTTCACTATGCACCTCGGCAAAAATAGGATGTTCTGGACTTACTTCCCCATAATGACAGATGGATCGTTACATGTAATTATATTGTGGCAGAGTTCGCTCGATCAAGTATGACACTGGGTGCTGGTCACGCCTCCCTAGGTTTGGGGTGTGATAGTATCATGTAGGACTATTCTAGTCGTTCAATAAGAAAATCCTTAATCCTTTATGGTACCATCATATTATATATCATATACTAAAATAGTATCATGAACAACTACTTTCAAAAAATATTCAATGCTAGGCAAGAAAATGATAAGAAGAATATTAGAAGACATTGAAAATTGTATCGCATTTATATCGCATAAAAAGCAATAACATATACTCATACACATAATTCAAAAATATAAATATGCAAAAACTACATATCACCACTTCAGTGTTCAACTCTATTACTACAATTCGAAAAGCATTTTAATTTTATTTGTTCACTACTACAATCCAACATTACAAATACAAAAGACAATCCTAATTCTTGTGCTTTCTTCCTTGATTTGATTTTTTCACCATCCAGGATTCTCAGAATTACTGCATTCACCATCCAACTATTTCTTTCTTCCATAATGCCACAACAATGTTCCATATCTCGATCGAATAATATGCACACAGAACTTTCAACAGGGATTTGGATGTTCTCAATAAAGTATTCAGCAAAGCAGGTAGTAAAGATGCCATAGTTGTTGCATAAAAAATATACATAACATGAAGAATATGAAACAAAATAGAAATAATAAATAAAATAAAAAATAAAAAATACATGTTTTTCTATTTTAGAAAATTCTCAACCTTTATAACATCAAGTTCGATGAATACCATTTATCAATACAATGTCATCCCTCACTATAGAATTTTTCAAAGAACAACTATAACAACACATAATATGACTTTATTACACTCCGAACAGTTGTCACGTATTGTGGACTATGTAGAGAATTATACATATAAAAATACCTACCATTGAATGATAAATACCCCTTGCCTCTTAAGTGAATAGGGAAGAGCACATGGTCAACCTTGCTCCATGTGGTGTTGCAAAACAGTCAATACTCATACATATACTCTATGATATCAGTTGTCTTCGTAATAAAATTATCCTGATTCTCCCTAAATAGAAACTTGGCATACAATTTGGTAATACTATTATTAAAGAAATTATTTGTTGTTGTCACCCGAACTAGCATCTACCTATAGTTTGTCTTCTTCCTTAGGTGATGGAGAACTAACGCCCAAGTGCTACAAAAAATAAAAAGGAAAAATGACTAACTAACCACTAATTAAAGTTGATAGCAAAAAAATAACTCCTAAGTCCTCAGTAATGATACTAACACAGTATATCTATATACTGACATGGTATCATTAAGAAATGACTAGTCCTTTAATAACACACTCCTCATCCTTAAATGATACCATTACAGTATATTCATATATTGTCATGGTATCATGAATAACTATTCAATGCTTTATTAAGATACTCCTCAAATATTTTATGATTCTATCGCAGTATATAAAAATATACTAATATGGTATCATTGAGGAATGACCAGTCATTCACTAAGAAATCTCTCACTTCTGCATGATACCATCATAGTATATACCATATACTAAAATATTATCATGATGGACTGCTTTCAACAACCATTCACAACTAACACACAAAAATTTAAAAGGAAAAATCTTAAAAGACATTGAAAATTATATCAAATTGATATCTCATACAAATCAAAAACATATATACATATATAGAAGTCAACAAAAACTAAAAAAAGTAGACATTCAATATACATACATAACAAGCTATTGGACTACCAGGATAGTTTAATATATGGAACTGCATCTTTGATGAAACTGAAGACACTTCAAATTCATAAGCTGGCTTCAGATAGTCATCATTCCCTTACAACATAACAAAAAGCAAAAAAAAAGCAAAAAAAAAAGGACATCGAATACATATATTTTTGTGACCATCCCTTCATAACCAAAACCTAAGAATGCATATATAGGTATGTATTCCATAGGGACTATAATGCTTGGCATCAGTGAGGACCTACCTTTAACACGCTTAACCGATATTGAACCCAACTCACTAAGGCCAGATCTGGCAACAGATGGTGACTGTGATGTCATACCAGGATGTTTATTCTTCAACCTCTAATAAACTGTAGGTGTTTTATCAACATCACCTATATCCACTACTGTATTACCTGGTGGAATGAAACACCCGGGAGATTATGTTCAAACTCAATAAGCGCTGCTCTTTTTGTACACAGATCAACTTTTGGCTTAGTAATAATATATATTTCCCCAATAGGAATCTCTAATGTAACCTGACCAACCTGAGGCTCACAAGTGACATATCTTGAAGGCAGAGTAGCAGCATACACATTCACATCAACACCTTTCGCAAACACACCACCTGCAGGCCATTACCAACATTTGCAACCCTTCCAATAATGTCTTATGCTTCAACAACAACACATGTTGTTGGGAGTGCGGTATCTTATCTAGGTGGACCACCATCTTCTAGGCCTTGATCATTTACATCTAAATTCACATTAATTCTTTCCAGACTAATAGCAGCTTATGTGATGGATGTTATTTCAAACTCACTCATATCCATAAGAAAATCATCACCCACTGGCTTTCCAAAATTCAACTTCAAATAATGTTCCTGTCTTTCCCATCTACTTTTTTGTTCTTATAATAATCTTGTGTAATGGCAACAATAGAAGACTCATACTTAGAAACAAAATCAAACTCAGGCTGAGAATTCTGTTCTTTCCCTTTAACATTCCTACTGCTTTATCCAGCATCTACACCATCTTTCACTATATCAGTTCTCTCATCACTCATACCAACTTCACAAGCTTTAGAGGAGTTATCTAGAACAACTTTATATTCATCTTCATTGCCATCCTTGCACAAATCTTCAAAACATGTATCGACACCCCCAAAGTAAGCACACTCATCCTTCTTTTTCTCCTAAAATAGTTGTGTGATGTGTTGTGGGTTTACAGCACTTTCGATGCTTAAAACTTAGTAAAAATGCTTGGTCTTAGGTATTTTTATTTATATATGAGGTGCTTTTACATTATTTTTAGGGAAATCATATTTTAGAGTTGAATTCTAGAAAAGAAGGGGAAAAGTACAGAAAATGGGGCCAAGTACAGTCCTCAGTACAAGTCGTACCTTATAGTCGTGATGAAATCCAAAGTACATGCAAAAGTGTTGGGTACAATTAAGACACTTTATATGATCCATACAATCTTGGTACGAGCCACACCAAGGAGTCATAGGAGAGTCAGAAACTTTCACTTGCCTGAGTTCCTGGTATGAATGGAATGCACGAGTCATGAGAACATCATACGACCCATACCAGGAAACCATGGTGAATTCCAGTGAGTGTGTTAAGTTGGCAGGTCCCAAAGTACGAATAGAGACTATGATTCATGACAACAATTACAAACTATACCATGGACTCGTGACAAACTTCAAAGGATGCCAGACTTTACTAGATCAGACCATGACAGGCAATATATGACTCGTAGCATCATTGTACGAGTCATACCTTCTCCCAGGATTTAACCAATTTTCAAGACTACAGTGCATGTTACGGATGGATACCACGGCTCGTAGCTTCATGCTATGACTCGTAGGTTAGGTTGGCAGCAGCTCCCTGTTAATTTAGGAAAGGTTTTTAATTATTTGTATAAATACTTTATAGGTTATTTTCTTTAGGGAACGGATTCATTATTATTGTGATCATGATTTTTTATTTTCCTAACAATACGTGGAGATCAAATACACGAATTGCTTTGAGGTTTCTTTCATGTTCTTGACTTTATCATACTTTGATTGTGCAATAATCAATTGGGTTTTTCTTCACTCATAATTGTAACTTGTTAAGTATATTTTGTACCATGAAATCTAATTCTTTTCTTTCAATCGTGAATAGCTAAAACCTCCACAACTAGGATTGTGTGAACCATGGTGAATTAACTAATTAGGATTAACATAAGATGATTCTAAACCAATACGCATGATTGTATTGTTCATCTCTTAATCATAAACATTTTTTAATAATGTGCAACATTAGGACTTGCCCGAATTCCCTACTTACTTAGACCTAGAGAAGTAGAGATTAGGAAAAGAGAAGAATAACAAATCCTTGAACTTTAAGTTTCACTGAATAACTTGAGCTGCGATCGTAGGATAATTAATTTGAAATAATTGATAACGGTTAAATTGAAAATACTTAAGAGACCTAATTTAGTGATTCAGTATTGTCATCCAATAGGGACGAATTAGTCATTTGGATGAATCTGTGTTATTAGTTCTATGTAATACCTCGAAAACTCAAAGACTATACTCGG
The DNA here is from genome assembly GCA_035772735.1 of Datura wrightii. Taxonomy (NCBI): domain Eukaryota; kingdom Viridiplantae; phylum Streptophyta; class Magnoliopsida; order Solanales; family Solanaceae; genus Datura; species Datura wrightii. The sequence goes on along the minus strand of JASDFA010000018.1, from coordinate 162,960,133 downwards.
GACTCAAAACAGAGAAATCTGGAAAAAATCTGTACTAGGTCACAGAATGACTCGTTTCGTGACCCACGGAAAGAGATCACGAGTCATTAAGTGCCTCGTGGTGAGGCTTGGGAGCTTAAGTGAAAATTTGGGGAAAAGGGGGAGCACGGGTGTGACCATGAGTCGTGGTCAACCCCACTGAGTCGTGATATGACCTGTAGTCAAGAATAATTTAAAATCGAAAAGGGTTAGGCAGTGCACCTAACGACTTATCACAACGAGTCGTGGTCCATGCCACAACCCGTTAGGTCAGGGCTTGTTCAAGAGTTAGTGAGGGTTGGTAGTGTACCCAACGGGTCTTCACCACGACTCATTTGGGACACCACGAGTCGTGGTGTCACCCGTGGGGACTCAATGGAGTTTAAGGCAGTGTAGTCCATGAGAGGTAACCACGAGAGGTGACCACGAGTCGTGGTCACTAACCATGACTCATTAGGTCCCTCATGGTGACCAACAGTGTGTACTAGTTAGTGCACCTCACGAGTGTGACAACGAGTCATGGTCACTGACCACGACCCGTTAGGTCACCCGTGAAGACTGACAATCAATTTTCCCCTGCGAGTTTTCAAGGGTATTTCAGTAATTTACTACCCTTCTAAACTTTAATCTACGTCATTTTAAGCATATTTTCATACTTATTAGAGGGTTTAAATGGTTTCTTTCTTCATTCCCCACTCAGGCCTTCAAAGAACATATCGTAGAACTTCTCTCAGAGTTTTTCACAGCAAGAGCTAGGGCAACCGTTTCTCCTCAGTTTCTCAAGGAATTCTTTGGGATTTTTCACCAAGTATGTGGGAACTCAACAAGGAATAGTTCTTCTCTTGTGTCCACAAATTCCATCCTATTTTACTCTATTGGTTGTAGCCCTAAAATTACTGAATGTCAAGAAATTTCTAGTCATACTTTGTTTAAATCATGTGAATTACTATACCATGGTAATTATAGATATTTCCCAGCAGTTTGTGACTGAAATGATGCTAAATCTTGTGAAGGGAAATTTAGCCGTATTTCTTGAACTAGAAAACCTTAAAATCTGCATTAGTGCTTGAATATCGAATTTTCATTTGATTTTATCAGTATTGGGAACTCCCATGTTGTTAGTAGCACTGAATTTCAATCAGAATTCAAGTTTAGTAAGAATGTTAGAATTCCCAACGTCAGTCAGAAAATGTCAGCTGATCAGTTTGACTACAAAATTTCCTGAGGTGTCAGCAGTACCTCCCAATTATCAAAATGAGATTCAAAATTCAGATTGTTGGTCCACTAGGCTGTCATGAAACTTTAGATAAATAGCTCTGACTAGCCTTAGGACCTTAGTTTCAGATTTCAGTGTGTTATGTAGATATTACGACGCTTCTAGAAAAGCATCTCTGACCAGTCATAGAAACCAGTTTTAGAATCTGGTCCTATAAGACTCTCAAGGTGCTTTCAATTATGTATCCCTGACTAGTCTCGGGCCCTCACTTCAAGCTATCAGCCTAGTGTTCAATCTAGGACTATCCAGTAGGAGTAGGACTTAGCACCGAGCAAATCGGGGTTTCAGCGCACCCAAGTTCTCAGAACTACATTGCCACTGTAGGTTACAATATTTATTGGCCTAATTGGTCCAACCGATAGGGTGTATACATCAGACTCCACGTCTAGCTTATGTGGTTATATGTCAGTTATAGACTCTCCCACTAGTCAGTTCAGTCTAGTTTCAGTTTAGTTTAGATCAGTATTCCAAAATTTAGAACATGCTTTGACCATCAGACAGGGTCTTTTAGACCTTCTCAGTATTTCAGTTATTTAGTTCAGTAGCTTTAGCTGGTCATTCCATGTCTTTTTAGTTCAGAATTTTCCTTTTTACTTACTCCATTGTGTTTTTTCTCTCACTTACTCAGTACATTCAAAGTAATGATACATACTTTTATGCTGTGTCATTTTATGATACAGCTGCAGGATCTCATTCTCAACCTCGCTAGCCGATCACTCAATGAAGACTTTAGATGTTCTAGTTGGTGAATCCTTATTCTTCGAGGATAGAGATTTAATGCTTTAGTTATATTTCCCTTTCTTTTCATTTAGATTTGGAGTTAGCTGGGGGCTTGTCCCAGCAGCTCATCAATCATAGTGGCTTTCAGACGCAGATTTTTTTCAGACTTAGATTGGTTTATTAGACTTTTAGCTTTGTTCTAATATTTTCAAATGTTATGAACCATCTTTACTTCTTTCAAGTATTTATATTTTTGCTTTAAATTTCCACTGTATGTATTTTTCTTATGTTACTCAGAATGTCAATGTATGATAGACCAGGAGTTGACTTGGGGTCACTTGTGACTCCAAGTACCGTGTTCCGTCCAGGGTGTAAACTTGGGGTGTGACAAACTTTGTATCAGAGAACTAGGTTTAGATTAGCCTCGAATATATGAAAGTTGCATCGACTAGAGTGCTCTTCATGGGTGTGAAGCACGCCACACTTATGATGGGGAGGCTACGAGATGTTATTAGGAAAAATTCCGTTTATTTCATACTCCTTATCGTGCATTGAAATTCAGTCTGATAATCATTCTCCTAACTCGTGCTCTATTTCATTTCAGTGAATCATGCCTCTGCGACATGGTAATAGAAGAAGGGTCGGTAATGCTCATCGACCTGCCCCAGCAGCCCCTCAGGAAGATTCGGTGTCTACCGCAGAATTCAAGGCGGCCATTCAGCTGCTCGCCCAAACTGTTACCAACCAGGTGAACCAGTAGGTGGTTCCAATCAACAACAATGGTTCCGCAGCAACTGTCTGGGTGTGGGACTTCACCTGAATGAACCCTACAGATTTTCATGGATCTATGGTGGGAGAGGACCCACAAGGATTTGTGGACGAAATTAAAAGATCACCCGAATTCTGGGTGTCAATAGCTCAAAGAGTGCCGACTTGGCTGCCTACAAGCTGAAAGGGGTAGCCCAAGTCTGGTACGAGCAGTGGAAGGAGGGGAGGCTAGCGGAAGTAGGATCGGTGGAATGGGAGGAGTTGACTACAGCCTTCTTGGGCAGATTCTTCCCTCGGGAGCTCAGGGAGGCAAAGGTAGCGGAGTTCATGAATCTCAGACAAGGAAACTGGATAGTAGAAGAGTACGCTCTAGAGTTCACCACGTTGTCCAAATAAGCTCCAGAGATGGTGGCCGAGCCAAGGGATCGTATGCTAAAATTTTTAAATAGGGTGTCAAACCTGGTCCTCAAAGAGTGTAGGACAGCAATGCTGATTAAGGATATCGACCTCTCCAACCTGATTTTCTAGGCCCAGCATATTGAGGCCGAAAAACTAAGGGACATGGAGAAGAACAAGCTGTAAAGGACTGGCCAATCAGATTATGGTCACCAGAGGTCTGGCGGTAGCAGCCTCCCACAACAGCAGCAGCAGCAGAGGGATCCAACGCCCAGCTCAGCCAGCGCCTTACCTTTCAGTCTGCCAGGATTAGAGGGATGGAGCATTTGGCTCTTAGTCTCAGAGTTATAGTGTCATTAACAGGTATGTAGTTTGCCCCAAGTGCGGTAAGAACCACCTAGGAGAGTATCTTCAGGGTCGAGGGCTATTTTGGTTGTGGAAAGCTTAGGCATCGGCTTAAGGAATGCCTGTCAGCGAGACTGGGGAGATCACAATCCACTACCTCAGCAGCTCTAGCAGGCCAACCAACTCAGTAGGCTAACACATCAGCTATAGATGGCGGTCAACGCCAAAATCATTTTTATGCATTATCATCTCGTTAGGATCAGGAGAACTCATCGGATGTGGTCACGGGTATGTAATGTCTTTTCCACCTAGATATATATGCCCTACTTGATCTAGGGGCCACACTATCATTCATGACTCCCTATGTAGTAGTCCATTTCGATATCAGTCCAGAGATCCTCTCAGAACCACTTTCAGTCTCCACCCTGGTTGGTGAGTCAGTTAGAGCCAGTGGGGTTTATAGAAACTGCCCAATCTCAGTATTCAATAAAGTCATTCCAGCTGACCTTGTAGAGTTATACATGGTCGATTTTGACCTCATTCTTTGCTTGGATTGGTTACACTCCGGTTATGCCTTAGTCGACTACAGAACTAGGGTCATCAAGTTTTAGTTCCCTAATGAGCCAGCTCTAGAATGGATGGGCAATAGTTCAGCACCTAAGGGTAGGTTTATTTCCTACCTTAAGGCCAGTAAGCTTATTTCTAAGGGTTGTATTTACCATCTAGTTCGGTTCAAGGATTCTGACTATAGGACCCCAACTATTCAGTCAGTCACTGTTATCAGTGAATTTGCAGATGTATTCCCTGAAGATCTTCGCAGAGTTCCTCCTGAACAGGAAATTGACTTCGGCATAGATCTTATTCCAGATGCTTATCCCATCTCCATCCCTCCTTGTAGAATGGATATGGATAAACTTAAGGAGTTGAAGGAGAAGCTAAAAGATCTCCTTGATAAGGGTTTTATCAGACCTAGCATCTCTCCATAGGGTGCTCCAGTGCTATTCATGCTACATAAAGATGGTACCCTTAGAATGTGCATAGATTACCGTCAGTTGAACAAGGTAACAGTTAAGAATAGGTATCCCCTTCCCAGAATTGATGACTTGTTCAACCAACTTCAGGAAGCCAGTTGTTTCTCCATAATAGATCTCAGGTTGGGGTATAGCCAGCTAAGAGTCAGAGAGTGTGACATACCGAAAACCTCTTTCAGGACTCAGTATGGCCACTATGAGTTTGTGGTTATGTCCTTCGGACTAACAAATTCCCCTACAGCCTTTATGGACCTAATGAACAAAATCTTCAAGCAATATCTGTATATGTTCGTCATTATATTTGTCGACGACATCCTGGTATACTCCAGAAATGAGGAAGAGCATGCTAATCACTAGAGGATAGTACTTCAGACACTTAGAGACCGCCAGTTGATCGCCAAGTTTAGCAACTGCAAATTCTAGTTGAAGTTCGTGACTTTCCTGGGTCATGTGGTCTCGGGTGAGGGTATTCAGGTTGTTCCTCAAAAGATAGCAGTAGTGAAAGACTGGCCCAGACCCACCTCTCCAACTAAAATCAGAAGTTTCTTGGGTTTGGCTGGTTATTACCGACGCTTTGTGGAAGGCTTTTCTTCTACAGCATCTCCTCTAACTAGACTGACTCAGAAGAAGGTGAAATTTCAGTGGTCAGATGCGTGTGAGAAGAGTTTCCAGGAATTAAAAACTCGACTCACTATCGCTCCAGTGTTGACCCTATTGGAAGGATCAGATGGGTTTGTAGTATATTGCGACGCTTCCAGAGTTGGACTCGATTGTGTTCTGAAGCAGCAAGGTAAAGTGATAGCCTACGCCTCCAGACAACTCAAAGTTCATGAGAAGAATTATTCAATTCATGACTTGGAGTTGGCGGCGGTATTTGCGTTCTAAATATGGAGACACTATCTATATAGAGCTCACATGGATGTTTTCACCGATCATAAGAGCCCTTAGTATGTATTCAATCAGAAGGACCTAAATCTTCGTCAGAGAAGGTGGTTAGAGCTCCTGAAGGATTATGACATGAGCATACTATATCACTCAAGAAAATCCAATATGGTGGTTGATGCCCTAAGCAGAGTGTCTATGGGTAGTGTGGCTCATGTTCAGGAAGGCAAAAAGGAATTGGCGAAGGATATTCACAGAATAGCTCGGCTAGGGGTGCAGTTGGTTGAGTCAACTGAGGGAGGAGTGGTGATGCAATCCTCTTTGGTCGTTGAAGTTAAGTCCAAATAGGATAAGGATCCCATATTACTTAAAGTTAAGGAAGCGGTTCTCAGGAAATAGGTTGAGGCTTTCTCTAAAGCGGAAGATGGTGTGCTCCGTTACCAGGACAGGTTGTGTGTACCGAACGTCGGTGACCTGAGATAACAGATATTAGTTGAAGCACATGGCTTGAGATACTCCATCCACCTTAGTGCTACTAAAATGTATCGATATTTGTGGGATATTTACTAGTGGAACGGCATGAAGAGCGACCTATTCATAGCTAAGTGCCCGAACTGCCAGCAAGTCAAGGTAGAGCACCAAAGACCAGGAGGTATGACCCAAGATATCAGCATACCCACGTGGAAGTGGGAAGAAGTAAATATGGACTTTATTACGGGTCTACCTCGAACTCGTCGACAACATGATTCCATTTGGGTAGTAGTAGACTGGATAATGAAGTCAGCACATTTCTTCCCAGTTAAAACTACAGATTCAGCTGAGGATTATGCTAGACTTTATATCCGGGAGTTGGTCAGGCTTCATAGGGTACCATTATCCATCATCTCAGATAGAGTTACCCAGTTCACCTCATATTTTTGGAAGTCTTTTCAGAAGGGGCTTGGTACCTAGGTCAAGCTCAGCACAGCTTTTCACCCGCAGACAAATGGGCAAGTTGAGCGGACTATTCAGACCCTAGAAGATATGTTGAGAGCGTGCGCGATCGATTTCAAGGTCAGTTGGGATGACCACTTTCCTCTTATTGAGTTTGCATACAACAATAGCTATGACTCCAGTATCTAAATGGCCTCGTTTGAGGCATTGTATGGTAGGAGGTGCAGGTCTTCTATTGGGTGTTTGAGGTTGGTGAAGCTGCTATAATCGGGCCAGACTCGCTTCATGAAGCTATGCAGAAGGTACAACTCATCAGAGAAAGATTGAAAACAACTCAGATTTGTCAGAAATCTTGTGCTGATGTGAGGAGAAGAGAATTGGAGTTTGTTGTGGATGATTGGGTTTACCTGAAAATTTCACCCATGAAAGGGGTGATGAGATTTGGGAAGAAAGAAAAGCTTAGCCCGAGATATGTGGGACCATACAGAATTTTAAGGCGAATTGGCAAAGTAGCTTATGAGCTGGAATTACCTTTAGAGTTGGCGTTTGTGCACCTAGTATTCCATGTGTCACTATTGAAGAAGTGCATTGGTGATCCAACTACAATTGTGTCATTAGACAGTGTGGGAGTGAAAGATAGTCTCTCATACGGGGAAGTCCCAGTCCAGATCCTTGACCGTTAGGTTCGTAAGCTAAGGAATAAAGAGGTAGCTTTAGTCAAGGTCTTATGGAGGAATCAGCATGTTGAGGGAGCTACCTGGGAGGCTGAAGTGGATATGATGGCTAGATACCCCCATTTGTTCCCTTCCGACCCAGTTTCAGTTCAAGGTATCAACTCCTTTCCCAAAACTGCTTTTAGTTCGTATGTCTCAATTTCTTTCATGTGCTTGATTAGTAAATTTAGTTCAGACTTGTGATTCAGTGCAGAGATAATCATTCCACTAGTTTTCAGCTTTAATGATCAGTATTCGTATATAAAAGTTTCCATTCTCTGCTTTCTTATGTGTTTTCCAACATTCGAGGATGAATGTTCCCAAGGGGGAGATATTGTAATGCCCTGGAAACTCAAGACTAGACTTGGAACTCAAAACAGAGAAATCTAGAAAAATTATGCACCAGATCACAAAATGAGCCGTTTTGTGACCTGTGGGGAGAGACCACGAGTGGTTAAGTGAGTCGTAGTGAGGCCTGGGAGCTTAAGTGGAAATTTGGGGAAAAGAGTGACCAAGGGTGTGACCACGAGTCATGGTCAACCCCCACGAGTCATGATATGACCTGTGGTCAAGAATAATTTAAAATCGAAAAGGGTTAGGCAGTGCACCTAACGACTTGTCACAATGAGTCGTGGTCTATGCCACAACCCGTTAGGTGAACCGTGGTCAGGGCTTGTTCAAGAGTTAGTGAGGGTTGGTAGTGTACCCAACGGGTCCTCACCACAAGTCATGGTGTCACCTGTGGGGACTCCATGGAGTTTAATGTAGTGTAGTCCATGAGAGGTGACCATGAATCGTGGTCACTAACCACGACTGGTTAGGTCCCTCGTGGTGACCAACAGTGTGTTCCAAGCAGTGCACCTCACGAGTTTGACCACGAGTCGTGGTCACTGACCACGAGTCGTGGTCACTGACCACGACCCGTTAGGTCACCCGTGAGGACTGACGATCAGTTTTCCCCTGTGAGTTTTCAAGGGTCTTTCAGTAATTTATTACCCTCCTAAACTTTAAGCTATGTCATTTTAAGCATATTTTCTGACTTATTAGAGGGGTTAAATGGTTTCTTTCTTCATTACCCACTCATACCTTCAGAAAACATATCGTAGAACTTCTCTCAGAGTTTTTCAGAGCAAGAGCTAGGCCAACCATTTCTCCTCAGTTTCTCAAGAAATTCTTTGGGATTTTTCACCAGGTTTGTGGTAATTCAACAAGGGAATAGTTCTTCCCTTGTGTCCCCAAATTCCTCCTTATTTTTCTCTATCGGTTGTAGCCCTGAAATTACTGAATATCAAGAAATTTCCAGTGATAATTTGTCTAAATCATGTGAATTATTACACCATGGTAATTATAGATATTTCCCACCAGTTTGTGATTGAAATAATGCTAAATCTTGTGAAGTGAAATTTAGCCCTATTTCTTGAACTAATCTTGAAATCTGCATTAGTGCTTTAATATCAAATTTTTGCTTGATTTTATCAGTGTTGGGAACTCTCATGTTGTTAGTAGCACTAAATATCAATCAGAATATTGTCAATTCAGTTTTAGTAAGAATGTTAGAATTCTCAATGTCAGTTAGAAAATGTCAGCTGATCAGTTTGACTACAGAATTTCTCGAGGTATCAGTAGTACCTCCCAGTTATCAGAATCAGATTCAGAATTTAAATTATTGGTACATTAGACGGTAATGACACTTTAGATAAATAGGTCTGATATCCTTAGGACCTCAGTTTCAGATTTTAGTGTGTTCTGTAGACGGTTACGACGCTTCCAGACAAGCAACTCTGACTAGTCTTAGAACTCAGTTTCAGAATCTGTTCCGATAAGACTCTCAGGGTGCTTTCAGTTATGTATCCCTGACTAGTCTAGAGCCCCAGTTTTGAGCTATCAGCTTAGTATTCAGTCTGGGACTATCCAGTAGGGGTAGGACTTAGCACTGAGCGAAGCGGGGTCCCAGCGCACCCAGGTTCCCAGATCTATGTTGCCACCGTAGGTTACAGTATTTATTGGTCTGATTGACCCCAGACTCTTTTGATCACCCAGTTCATGCCTTTATACCCTGGCAAGGTATATTGGGGTCTTGGGTCCTACCGATGAGGTGTATACATCGAACTCCACGTCTAGCTCATGTGGTTATATGTCAGTTATGGACTCTTCCACTAGTCAGTTTAGTCCAGTTTCAATTCAGTTTATATCAGTTTTCTAGATTTAGAACATGTTTTAACCATTATACAGGGCCTTTTAGAACATCTCAGTATTTCAGTTATTCAGTTCAGTAGCTTCAGCTGGTCATTGCATGTCTTTTTAGTTCAGCATTTTCCTTTTTACTTACTCCATTGTGTTTTGTTTCTCACTTACTCAGCACATTTAAAGTATTGATTCATACTTTTATGTTGTACCATTTTATGATACAGTTACAGGATCTCATTCTCAGCCTTGCTAGCCGATCACTCACCGAAGACTTCAGCTGTTCTAGTTGGTGAGTCCTCATTCTTCAAGGACGGAGATTTATTGCTTCAGTTATATTTCCCTTCCTTTTCATTTAGATTTGGAGTTAGTTGGGGGCTTCCCAGCAGCTCATCAGTCATAGTGGCTTTTAGACGCAGATTTATTTTTCAGACTCAAATTGGTTTATTAGATATGTAGCTTTGTTCTAATATTTTCAAATATTATGAACCATCTTTACTTCTTTCAAGTATTTATATTTTTTCTTTAAACTTCCATTGTATGTATTTTTTATGTTACTCAGAATGCCAGTGTATGATAGACCAGGGTTGATTTAGGGTCACTTGTGACTCCAAATACCGTGTTCCATCCAGGGTGTAAACTCAGGGCGTGACATTCTGCAGGCTAAGTATTGGGATAGATCACTAGTTTAATAACCCGAATCTGTTATGAATCCAGGGGAAACACTTCCCTAGTTAATTGTATAAACTTGATCACAACAATAATTTGCTACTTTCTTACTTGATTCTTTCTTTAAAAACCCCCATTAGAAAATAACTGTACTAAAAGCATAAATACTAGTGTTATTCTACATCCTGACCATATTCCCTATGGGATCGACCTCAACCTAGTTGTATTCTTTATTGACAATGTCCGTGTTATACTTTTACAAGGCTGTAATTTGAGCATTATCATTGTGTACAAAATAAAGAGTAGAAAATGCATGAACACACAATATGTTACATATCAAAAACAAAAAACTTCTCAAAATCATACATGATACTCTCATAGTATATAAATATACTGTCAATATATCAATAAGGATGAAGGATACCCACAGGGTATATCTCATATACTTACAGGATATCATAGAAAATCAGACTTTATTACTTCTCACAAACCTCTATGATACTCAGGTGGTATATCGTAGATACTAACAGAATGTGATTTTTTTGCCTCTAGTTTCTTTGTCGAAGCACCAAAAGCTTGGAGAATCTCTCCAAACTTTACATCAACATGAAGTTGAAAATCATTGAGTTCTTTCTTCAAGTCCACATTGTTAGGTGCTCCATTACCTCAACTACTCTAACCAATATCTACCTTTGGCGCTTGTGTGCAAAAAATTCCATCACTGCAAATGTTGACTTTGAGAAGCCGCAGGAGGGGGGCTTTCAAATATTAAATCATCCAACTCTAATAAAACTCTCTTGTTATCACTTGGGAAAATGTTCTTCACCTGTAAGTACAATTATCAAACTATAAAAATTATAAATTCACCATAAGTTATAACATACAAAACTAAAATAGAGATACCTAATTAGGTTGTAAGCCGAATGTCTGCAAACAAACATACTCATGGCTTAACTGTTCCTCTATGCTCCAGTTCAAAATACACAGCACTTGGAGACCAAATTTGTAAAGCCAACATTCCACCACTCCTATAAAACCCAGACCCAAGCTTTGTCTTAGACTTGTTGGAGCATGATTCGAATGTCGCATGAAAAACATCTATGATCTATAGATAAAAATTGAAATCACCAAATGAAAGAACGACATATCAATAACTCTAGTCTTCGACATAAAAAATAGGAAGGTGTTTGCAAAATACATAATTGTAATCTTCATTGCATCAACATCCGTCTTGAATTTTTTGTCAAGGAAGTAAGATTCTAGTTGAGACCATATAACATTAGATGAACCTTTAAAGTATTTTCACTAACTGATTGACCTCTGATGGAACCTTAATAGATGTACTATCCTTACATCTTAAACCAGCAATAAGGGCAAACCTACCCATCCCAAATCGAAGTTTTACTCCACTAACCAAAAAAATGCAAAACTGTATCCTTGTCATCATGCACCTGCCTCATTAATAAGTGGGGAAAAACACGCCCTTGCAACAAAATTTGGGGTAAATCTAGAAAGTAACCAAAGTAGTTTTTCTAAACAAACCAATATGCTTCTTCAATAACTTCGAATGCAAATTTATAATTACAGAGTAATTGGTGGAGTATTCCATCTTTGATTTATATTCAATATCCATTTTAATATAAAAAAATTCCTCGCTGCAAACATAATGAGTATACAAATAATTTATCAAGACAAGACCCAAACAAAATAAAACTAAATTTCACTAAAGGACTTGCTACACATTCCTCTACGATTACCCTATGGTGTATAAAATATACTGTCAGCATATCACAGAGAATCAAACAATCCATTACTAAATTCTATATGACACTCAATTAGTATATTTCATATACTATTAAAGTATCATACAAAGATAAAGGTTACATTCGTATCACCTGCATCACCAACAAACTCATTGGCGGTTTAATGAATTGTTTCAGTTGTTGTTTGAGGAATCGATTCACATGGAGAATCTGATATATCGACAACAATTTTTCTTTTCTTACTCAAATTCTCATCACTTGAACAGTGTCTACCATTTTTTTCTCTTTCCTTTTGACATTCTCATTAACACCTTTGTCAAACAAATTCCCAATGTTTGGTACAATATTTGCATGACTAGGGTTTGATTGACCTCAACTAAGATTAGGACCGTCTGCAGGAACAGCCAGCGATTCATCCTAAAGGACCCAACATCACTGACACAATAGACATTCTTCACCTAAACCATCATCTAACAAAATGTCAAAATTAGTAAAATCTAAAGGATGATGACCCCACCATCGAACACCCAACAAAAGCAGGGCTTTAAATATTCGATAAACTACAAAATCCAAGTTTTTACTCGTACATGCAACAAAAACTTAAAACAATAGAAAATAAGTGCTAATAGAGGTTATTTGATTGAGGAGGAAGAACTATCAAACCTGCGATTTTTTTTTTCAATTTGAAACCACCATGAATGAAGGATTTAAAGAAAATCGTGGAAAAATACGTGTACAAGAGGACCCACGCCTTAGCTTCCTAATGGGCCTCTACCAAAAGAGACACTTATATGCAAAAGGCATTCAACCTCATAGTTGGACACGAATGATAATTACTTTGGACCGATTGGGCATTTCACAATTTAGTTTGAGAAGGTCTAATTTTGATGTAATTAATTTAGTTTTATGGTCTATTTTTTGTACTTTTTTCATAATTTTAAGAGGAAAAAATTTAAAAACCATCCCTACATTTATGCGAATGACCCCAAGAAATATCAAGAAAAACATATTTGACAGGCAGAGGCGAACCCAGGATTTAAAAATAAGGGGTGCACTATTATCTTTAACATAGTCGTGTCACTTACTAGTTTTAAAATTTGGCATACAATTCTCTTAAAACATACAATTATTAAATTATGAGCATAATATAAACTTCAAAAATGATCAAGTCATTAAGTTAGTACTAATATAACAAAAGTAGATCATCCATTCATACTAGACATCGACGCGCTTTCATATTTTAAATGTTCAATGGTAGCATCGTTGATTATATTTACAAATATGTCTTTCTCGATGTAACAAATTAAATAATTATTTAAAAATTCATCACCAATATTACTACGCAGTTCATTCTAGATATGCTTCATGGATGAGAATTCTCTTTCTACCGTTGTAGTAGCAACAAGTAAAATCAACATCAACTTCACAAGTAAGTACACAAGAGATTAAGTCTCCATAAGATTTGCATTAACCAATGCTTCTTCCAAATCACTAATTCCTTTTAAATCGGAGAATGCAAGATCACCACGCTGCATGTGTATTATAAAAGTATCAAGTTGGTAATTGAGATCTCGAAGCTTTGATTCACCAAACTCATCTGGATAATGCTTGGCTAATGTCATTATTTCCTTATCAAAATTAGCAAAAGCATTAGCTGGATACAAGCTTGCCATACTAAGAAGTAAGTTACCACTCACAACATCAAGACAATTGTTAAGCTCTTGAAGTTGCAAGTCAATTAAAGTATAAAAGAGCTCGACTCATAAGTGATGTGAATAAGTAACACCATAAGATTTACGCTTGGACTTTTTAGGAATATAATATTCGTCCATCTTAGGTACCAAAATATCATGTTTATCACAAAATGAAGAAACTTCATTCATCAAAGATTCCCATTCATCATCTCTCAACAATTGCGATATTTCCTTAGTAATGTCAAGAAATACCATGACATTGACAATATCTTTCTCTTTCCTTTGTAATGATGCGCTCAACTCATTTGACATGATCAATATTTTCAACATCGAGTGAAGCAAGAACACAAATTCAAATTTATTGATCATACTTAAAAAAGCTGCTCCTTGCAATCTATCATTGAGGTTAGAACCTCCATATTTAATCACATCAAATACATGAGCTATAGATGAACATAAAACAACAAATTTATCAAATGTTCTAAAATGAGATCCCTAACTAGTGTCACCTGGCCTTTGAAGCCGTCATTCTTGATTTAAACCTTTTTCACTTTGAACTTCACCGCTCTCTAGTAGTTGCTCCAATATTTCTGCTAGATGGTCCCAAATTGATCTTTACGCTTAAATGATGATCCTACCACATTCAACACATTAGAAATAGAAGCAAAGAAATTTTCCACAAGCAAATTGTTTTTGGCAACAGCTACAAGAATCAATTGTAATTGATGAGAAACCTAGTGAATACAATATACTAATGGAGTTTCCTACAAAATCAAAGCTTTAAAATCATTTATCACTCCTTCCATATTACTAGCTCCATCATAACCCTGTCCACGTATTTTTGATGTACTTAAAGAGTGTCTCAAAAGCAAAGAGCATATTGTTTCCTTCAATGATTTTTCCAATGTATCGCTAACACGAACAATAGTAATAACTCGCTCATTCACTTTGTCTTTTTTGTTAACACACCGCAAAGCAAGTGCCATTTATTCATGGTGTGATATGTCCTTGGATTCATCACTAATATCCCAAAATAATCTCCATCCAAGTCATCAATTATAGCTTTTATGGTTTCTTGTGCACAAGAACTCACGATCTCCTTTTGAATCTTTGGAGAAGTCATCGTAGAATTTTTTTAAGAGCATACTTTAATATAATACTATCCACATTCGGAAGCATTTTTTTCAAGTCATTCGAAAAATTCAAGAAAAAGGCATTTATTTTTTGAAGATTCACTTTCATCATGACCTCGGAAAGACAATCCGAATTTCAAGAAGAAACCTTACCACATTAGTTGAAGCATTTAAACGAATCTGATGCTCACGTCTTATTTTCTCATATTACTTATCAAAAACAGCTTAAATTAATTGAGATTGATTTGTCAAATCTAGCATCTTGGAAACACCTATTGTGGATGCTATTTACTTCACCAACATGTAAAGCAAATCGTTCCAAACTTCTGTACCATGCCTTAAAATCGATTTTTGTGAAAAAATTACATGTGCTTCTTTTTACGTAGTCTTTTTGAATAACTATCAATATAAGCAAAATACAGCATGTTCCTTCATACTGTGATCCACCTAGAATATGAACTCTTAAACCATGTCAAATTAAATTGACGCATTTTATTCCCGAATTTAGTTTGAGGAAATTTAAGAACAACTGGTTGACAAGGACATTGTTGAATATAGTTGATGTCACCCAAATTACACCTCGCAATTGAGATATAAGCGGTCAAATTTCAAATATACAACCCAACAAAGATTGAGGTCGATCCCACAAGGAATATGATAAGAATATAAGTTAATGCGAATAGCTATTTCTATTGAGTTACTTATTTCTGAAGGGGGAAACAAATAGAATAATAAGCAAAAGTAAAACTATTGAATGCTTGGATCAAGTTTGGTTTGTATTCAATTAACAACTTGACTAGGATTGTGTTCCCCAAGACTTCATAACCACAAGGCTTATATACTAGTGATCTATTTCGGTGTTTAACATGCAATATTGGTAAGTTAGGTTCACCTAAATGGTTGGTCCCCTATTTAAATGATTATCACCACGCTACTTGGTCCGTATATGGGTCTACTTTAATTGACCCTTATCCTTAATATCGGATTAGCTATCCCCAAACAAGTTCAAGATATTAGATGAGGATTGATAGCCTCAAATATCCATTGTTAATCCCTTTTCCCATTCATTACCTCTTTGGTCCAATAAGTAAGAATAAGGCAAGTCCTAACATTTGCAACCGTCAAGAATCAATCAAAACGAAGGGAAAAACAATACATGCATTAAACCCCGTTCAAAAATCACTAAAGTGTTTTACCTATGTGTGTTAATTCATCTTGATTCCCACAAACCTAGTTATGGGTTTAGCTACTCATGTTTGTATAATCACAATCATAAAATAGTGAATAAATCATAATTGCAACTTATAAATTATCGTAGAAGAAAAACCAAGTAGATTGAATAAAACTCCAAAATTGATGAATAAATTCCAATGTTGCTTTTGATCCTCAAATTCAAGAATAATCGTACAACACCAAAATCCTACTTGAAAACTAAAAATAATCGGCTTCTCTGAATTATTCTCTAACTTTCCTACAAAAATAAACCTAAACTGTGTATTTATAGTTCCAAGAAATCCTTTTCCTAACTAAAACTAGAAACCAGGTCGGCCGTGTCAACGAGCTTGGTGACGATTCGTTGGGCCTTCTAACGAGTCGTCCTTTGCTTAAAAGAGTGATCCTTAGCATTGTACCCAGTTGTGGCAACGAGTCACCTAATGACTCGTCGTGCCTGAGAACGAGTCGTTAGGTCCCTCGTGGGCTGACTACTTCAAAATTCTAGTGCACCTTACAGATGGTTCTAGTAATATGCCAACGAGTCATTTCATCACGTGATGACTCGTTATGTCTGTCGTCAACTCCACTGGTCACTTTGTTAAGATTTTCTCTCTCAGCCCTTACGACTAACTTCACGACTCGTTACCAGATGTAATGAGTCGTTCCCTCAACTCGTTAGGTACACTGTCTCAGCATCTTCAAACTTCATCTTTTGCCCACGGATTCAGCAACGAGTCGTGCCTCCTGCCAACAACTCATGAAGTGCCTGGCAGTCAACCTTTCAGTTATTTTCAGCATACATTTTCCCAGTTCACTTCAGGACCTGTTTTCCTGCAACATTAAGCACAAAACACATCATACCTACATAAACATACCCGAAATGTGCATAACTTCTTGGTTTTAAGCGTCAAAAGTGCCGCAAAATCACAGCACATCAACACCCTCAACTGAGATCTTTTACATGTCCTCAGGAAAAGATAAAATAAAATAAAATAAAATAAACTACTTCAACGCTTCAATAGAAAAAACTCTAGGAAACTTACGGCAGTCACAATCATTCAACACATCAAAATTTTCTAACCCCTCCCTCATCGCATCAACTCAAATCACTATTCATATGCAAAATTTCCAACTATAACACAGAGGAATCAAAACATGGCAAAACACTGTCACTTGCAACCACGCACATAAATCTATAACACTGTCTTAGACAATTTGTAGACGATTTTGTTGACCAAATGCTCTCACCTCGAAGAAGTCCCATACTCACATATGTGTATTTGATTATTTCAATAAATTCCTCTTGGGACTAGGTAAGATTCTCTCGCTCCCACAAAGAAATTCAAATTGTGTGCATACAATACCATAGGCTTGCCTTTACTTTCAATACCTCGACTTTTGGACAAGTAACCAAGATCATTATGGGACTTTCTAGGATTATAATGTAGGCTCCGGCTCGGGTATGATACATATGGAATTAGTAACTCAACCCTCATTGGCACGACACACCTCTTGGCTCCACTTTTCACCTTTTTTCCTATTTTCTGCCTTTTTTCCTTTAACTGCGTTTTCTTTTCTTTGATTTTAGCAACTATGGATGTGGTTTCTCTTTATTCAAGCTTTCATTGATGTCACATTTTTCTTTTCTTTTCTTTTCTTGCTTCTTGAAAACAATTTTTATTTCTTTCTTTTCTTTTCATTATGCATACCACACCCGCTCTTTTTCTTTTTCATTATCCAATTTTTTATTTCTCCTAACTCTTCTTAATCACCCCTATAGTAGCCACCCTCAACTTAGGCGATTTGCCTGAGTTGAGGTTCATAATGTCCAAGGAGGGACCAGGGCCAAAACAGGTTCATTGTTAATAAAAGCAGGACGCTGAATTGGTGTAAACAAAAAGAAAGGTCAATTTAAGCTCAAACATTTGGATCAAGAGATTTTTATTCTCTTTTGGTAGGTCTTTTAAGGCTAAAGTGGGATCATAAATCAAAAACAACCTATGATCCTTCCCTAGTTTCCTATCCTCTATCTCGGTACGACTGACCAGGCAAGTTATAGATTGACACACACAACCGAATTCAGCTATTAAACCTCACTCACACATAGCACAGATCAACATCATCACTTCTACTAATTGTTAGTTCAGGTACAGCCATACAATGGTAAACATGTTCACAGTTTCAATGCCATGCAAAGATTCACAAAGGTTATACTCGTCAACTTTCACATACACATATAAAAAATTTTCGGAGGGGTATCAAATTATCAATCAACAAAAAATAAAAAATTTAAGATCTTGACTACCTTCAGTTCTCCTAACTTTCTTCCGACTGACACAAAAAATATAAAATAAAATCCTAAACATGCTGGTTCTACTAGATATGGAACACCTGAGGAAAAAGATATCCGGCAAGAAAAACCCTCGGGTTATGTTCAACAAAAAAAATGCGCAGGTATCCCTCCCCACCCCCATCAAGAAAAGCATGTGTCTTCCTCGATGTATATATATATATATATATATATATCAGATAAAGCTAAAGAAATAGGGAACATACCTGTGTGACCTAGCTGTCAGCTACCTGGTCGGTGGAGGGTGTAAATATGCCTCTAATGTTATCTCCAGCTTCATTGGCTTGACCTGGTGCATTCTCAGATCCAACAGAGCTCGTGCCTTCACCACGAGCTCTCTCTACCTCAGTATGGGCTCTCTGTCGAGCCTCTTCTCTCGATTCATGTAACACTCTCTCCATCTCACCCCGCTCTCATTTTTGCTGACGGAGTAGAGAATCATCATCATCAAAACTTTCCTCCTCACGAGGCCTCTTCCCCTTATCATGTGCCACTAGCTCCTCCGTGATAAAGTCAAAAATCAGTGGTAATTCTTCTTCAAACTCATCATCTATCAAGGGAAGTACTAGTGGAGCTACTGTAGCTACCTGTCGTGCGGCCAAGTCCTGCACCTCGAATCTAATTGCTCCTAGCTCTTAGTACCATCTTGTCAACTCAGGTGCCTGTAAATGTGCAAGGCGCTCATCCATTCTCTTCTCAAACGCATCCAATCGTCCATACACCGAACTGGATAATCTCTCCAACTCCTTTGACACCTATGGCTTTACCTGCTCATCAGCACTTTAACCTGTAGAGTTGTATGTGTCTACTGCTTTTCAGCCTTAGCCAGCCGCCTAGACATATCAACCAAGAACTCCTGTGAAATTGTAACTAGGCTGGCTATAGTGGCTCATGGAGGACCAACTGGTGGTCTGGGAGCTTCTGCTCTAGATGATGACTCGGGAAGATCGGCAGGTGTGGAGGTATCCGCTGCATCTGTAGCCTCAGGCTGGCTACCTGTCTCTCTTCCCTTAATGGGTTCAGCCACCAACTCAGCAAATTGTTCTGCATCCCGCTGCCAAATCCCTCTACTAATATAGTCGCTCCAGTGGATGCAACTGCCTGAGTCCTTGCCCTTGATACCGGGTTTATGTCATCTCGAATCAACCCGATATCAGTAATCTTTTGGACCACTACTCTCTGGTCAACTGATGGAAATTCCGGCACCTTTGACTCCTGAAAGAGTCTATCAATCAAACATGGGAAAGGAATTGTAGTGCCGTCATTGATTGCCCGCTCTCTAATCTCCTCAGCAATGTACCACGGGAAATTAATGGCATACACCTCCATTATACTTGCTACCAAAGCTGCCCTGTCAGGTGAGAGAATATTATCATTACTGGTTAGTTCCAGCCTGTGCTGCGCCAGTGACCACCAAAAATTTTCCTGAAAGTTCAATGTGGCCTTCTTTATCTGAGACTCTGTACTATGCATCCGTTCAATTAGCGGACCTCTCGTGGACATGATTCGAGATAGCCAAGTATATTGCTAGATGCACTCCTGGCTATTCAACTTTATGGTTCTGACTCTCTTCTGCTCATATAGCCTGTGGTCGAACTCTGCCGTGTTCATCGGAGCATGATACTCCAGCCCATACAGCATTCTGGAAATTGTCCGCTCAGATATGTCTACAGGTGTCTCAGCACCAACACCTGATTTAAGGCGGGCCTCTTCTTCCAATTCTGTCCCCTTATTGCCAACCTCTGCAATGTGGCCGCATATGCTGCTAAAACTCTTAGACTACACGGGCTATAGCTACCTGATGGCTTGGTCAACCACCTGAACCTGTATTTATCGAACACCGCTTGTAGCTCAGGAAGGTCTTTCAGCCCTATAGTGATCAGCCTTTGGCTCCTTGTATATGCTCCTCTTTGGATTGCCTTTCCCATTAGGAGCAATATCTCTGTTATATATAGCCCGCATGCCATGAACACACCATCTCCTTACGTTTCTTGGTTGCTTATTTGATGTGTCCGAGGTCTCAGTAAGCTCATTATTAGAGTCCCCTCACTGATCATGTGATTCATCAACTATCTTTGTGTTTTGCACAGCTGTGGGAGCCTCGGGAACAAGTGCAGCTGTAGCCCTAGCATTCTCATCAGTGTGGCTGGGCGGATCTCTTGCCAGTGGAGTGGGAGCATCAAACAAGGCTGTCGGATTTGAAATCTTTTGATCCCTACCCTAGTGGACTCCTCACTAACTGCTCCTCTGATATGTCATACTCTTTCTCAAATCCACTTGACTCTTCAGAGGAGGACGGATCATCATGCAGTCTACGGTATGAGAGTTGACTGCGCTCAAGTGTTTGTTTCTTTGTTGGGCCCTTCTTCGGTGTACCTCTTAGAGCCATTGTACTTGTGGAAACATTGTTAGTATGCAGTATGAGATGAAGCAAAAAACATTTTTTTTGGCTGGTGGCTAGTTGTCCTTACTAGTGACTAAATGAGTCGTTGCCACTAGCAACAACTCGTGAGGTCGCTCATTGTCACAAACTGGACTTCCTTCAAGTTGAGAAAGTGTACTTGATGAATGGACCCAACGAGTCGTTACCAAAGGCAACGAGTTGTTAGGTCAGTCGTTAGGTACACTGCCTCATTGGTTTAATTTTTCCACTCAGGACGAGCTATATAACAAGTCATTTGCTGATCGAATGACTCATGATGTAGCTCGTGCTCAAGAGTTCCAGTTCACGCGTTCATCTTCATCTTCTTCCTATTATTCAATTCCACAAAACACAGAGCTTCACATTCTCAAATCAACCCAAGTGTACATACAATCAAAATCCATTTATTTACACCTTACTATTGTTCGTTAATATCAAGAGGCACAGATTTGCACTAGCACAATATTACCTGAAGTAAATTCAATTTTATTCACAACATGGGTCCTCAAGTATTCTTGTTTAAATGCAATGATATTCAAAATTTAATGGGAAAGAGTACTCACAAAATGCTTGATCAAAGATGGAGTACAATTGTGTGTGTGTTTGAGTGACTTGGCGTGCAAGATCGAGGATTTCATTCAATGGGGTTTGAGTAGAAGAAGAAGAAGAAGAGGGAAATTCAAAGTCGTTGGCGTGTTGGGTTTACTAGTGAGACTTTGGAAAAGAGAAAAGAATCAAGTTTTTAGGTGCAGTAAATTAAAAATTACCCCAATTTCAATCCTGGTTTGGGTTGGATAGCAATTACATGAAATACCTAACTACTAACAAAACGAGTCGTTAACTGATGAGACGACTCGTTTTGACCCTTCATTCTTTTACCTGAGTTCAACAAACTTACCTGGGACCTAACGAGTCACGTAATTACTCGTGGTTTCACCCAACGAGTCGTGGCTTGAGTCATGGTCCTTGGACTGGTGTAGCTTCAAGACGAGGCACTTAACGAATCATTTGGTCTCTCAACGATTCGGTTGAGTGAGTCGTTCTCACCCTTTTCCTTTAGATTCTGAATTTTATCCAGTGTACATGATGGGGGGCATGAAGATTCGTTTCTTATAGAAACAACTCATTAATTCACCCGTTGCTCCCCTATTTTCTGCAGTTCTCTTCATGGTTTGACTGGACGAGTCGTCAGGTCAGATAACGACTCGTTCTATGATAATTTGCACCATAATGTAAGTTCCAGTTTTTGGTTCCAACTTCAAATTTTCCATGTTAATCACCTACACCCATCAACAAATATAAACACTAGATTTTTCTTACATTTACAACTTGCGTTGCCTCCCAAGAAGCGCTTGATTTAACGTCGTGGCACAACATGGGTGTTTTGGCTACTCAGACATTACCAAAACACCTCCATGGGTTGCCTCCCATGCAGCGCCTAATTTAACATCACGGTACGACTCAATTCCCCCCAAGTTACTCAGACTTACTCAGGGTCCACAGGTCCAGTTTGAGTTCTTCACTTCTCCCCAAATAAGCTTTCACCCGCTGACCATTTACTTTGAATCGCTTTCCTTCATGGTTTTCCAATTCGATTGCCCCATGGGAGAATACTTAGACCACTTGAAAAGGTCCCAGCCACTTAGACTTCAACTTTTCAGGAAACAAACGAAGTCTAGAATTAAATAGTAACACCATATCACCTGGACTGAATTCTCTTTTCTCAATCTTCCGATCATGTTGAATTTCATCCTTAATTTGTAAATCTCAGAACTCTCATAGGCTTTCAACCGAAATTCATCAAGCTTATTTAACTGATCAACCCTCATGTTTGCAGCTCCATTCCAGTTTAAATTCAGCTTCTTGAGCGCCTACATTGCTTTGTGCTCAAGTTCGACTGGAAGATGACATGCTTTACCATAAACAAGATGATATGGAGACATACCTATAGGAGTCTTGAAGGCGGTCCGATAGGCCCATAAAGCATCATCTAGCTTTATTTCCCGATCTGTCTGGTTTGCATTCATAGTCTTTGCCAAAATAGTCTTTATTTCACTATTGGTGACTTCAACCTGCCCACTAGACTACGGATGATAGGGTGTGGCCACCCTGTGTTTAACCTCATATTTTTCCAATAAAGAGAGAAACAACCGGTCACAGAAGTGCGAACCCCCATCGCTAAAGATGGCTCTGGGAGTCCCGAAACTAGCAAATATATTCCACTTCAAGAACGTTGTGACACTCTTCCCTTCATTGTTTGGCAGAGCAACTACTTCTACCCATTTTGAGATGTAGTCTACAGCAAAAATTATGTACTTCATCCCATTTGAGCTCACAAATGAACCCATGAAATCAATTCCCCATACATCAAATAGCTCAACAACGAGGATGGGAGTAAGAGGAAGCTCATGCCTCCGTGATATGCCTCCTTGTATTTGACATTCATCACATGCCTTAGAAAAATCATGCGCATCCTAGTGAATGTTTATACCACGAGAATCCAAGGATCAGGTCCGAAAGTGAATCAGGAGAAAAACTGGAAAGTGTTGCAGCAGTTGTAGAACGGGTCACTTAACGACCCGTGAGGAGGCCAAATGAGTCATCAAGTGACTCGTGGGGAAGGCCTTGGATGATGAGGGACTCAGGGTCCCCACGGGTGATGTAACGACTCATGGTCATACACCACGAGTTTTCATGTCAGTCGTGGGGCGCTCCGAGAGTAAGATAGTAAGGCTTATTCAGTGTACTTAACGGATGGTACCGAATGAGTCGCCGTCAGTCTTAACGACCCGTTAGGAGGTCCTTTACCAAGCCAATTGAATTTTCATGAATAATGTGGCAGTGTACTTGAAGGGTGAACCAACAAATCGTGTGCCCTGGCAATGAGTCGTCAGGTCATCCGTTATGACCCTCTGACAGTTATTTTCTACGAATAAGTAACGGCCTTTTCATAAATTCCTACACTCCTAAGACCTAAACTATGTCATTTTGAGGTCGGGACAGGGTCTTTTAAAGGGAAATCAACCATGATAAGCCTCATTTGGATATTGTAAGTGTAGAGAGGAAGGAGGAAAGGGAAATTCAAGTGTCTTCTTCAAGAATTCTTCAAGAACCTACCTAGGGTTTTCAAGGGGGCTCAGGTATGTGGGGTTTTGAATGGGTAGTTTAGTCCCTACCCATGCCCAATTTCTCCCTAATTCTATGTTTAAAGTTACCAAAACATTATGGGTCTTTATCAAATTGCATGAATCCTTGAAATTTGAAATGAGCTTGTTGTAGTATGTCTAACTTATGAATTTCAAATTTCTTTGGGCTAATTTCACTTGTTTACCCATTATTTCATGATTTCAATCTCTAAAAGTATGGATGCCCAATCATGGGGAAATATTTAGTGAATTCTCATGGTCAAGACGACTCCGGAAGCATGAACAAGTTTCTCTTACATTTTTAAGCATGTCTTCAAGTTTCAATTTCCCATGCTAGCATGATCGTTTTCTTATGATTTTAACATGTCAAGTATGTTTGAAACTATGGGAAATGCCCACATGTCGCTTATGAATTATACTACGATTTTGGCCGACTCATGGGCCCAATTCCATGGCTAGTAATATAAATTCCCAAGTATGTCATGATTTCCATGTTTTCACTAGCCATGCATGTCATGTTATGAATGTTATGAGCACATTGCATGTTTTGGGAGTAGTACTTAACACCGAGTAGGTTCGAGGCCTAGGTTACGCCCCGAATCTCAGAACTACATGCCACCGTAGGACTATGTTTGGGACCTCCTCAGTGATTGTCCCCTATGACCTACGGGGCCCTCATGACTAATATCATGCCTTTCATGGTTTATACCCTTGGCAAGGTGTGAACGGCCTCCCGATTAGGCGTATAAGTCAGACTTCATGTGTGCTCATGTGGAGTATGTCGGTTATAAAAATCTCCCATTGTTCCTCATGATTTTGAAATATGCATGATTATGTTCTTTTGGCTCAAGTTATGACTTATGAAATGTTCTCCCCGCATGTTATGACTTTGATGGGTTTATGAATATTTTGGAAATATTGTGCCTTACGATATACTTACGATTATTGTTTCATGATCATATGTCCCCACTCCTATAACTTTTATGTTTGTAAGCATTGTTTTGCATATCTTACATACTCAGTACTTTTTGAGTATTGACCCATATATTTTCAGGATCTGGTGCGCAGGCTCAGCATCGTCCCTAGTTTGTGCTTAGTTTCACTAAATCTCCAGTGGTGAGTCCTCGTGATCCAAGGGATTCATGTTCAGACCTTGTTTATCTTATGTTTTCACACTATTTGGGTTAGTTGGGGTCTTGTCCCTTCAACCCGTCTTTTATGATTAGAGGTTTTCAGACTTATGTGTAGTATTTTGTCACTGATGAATGTTATTTCGGTTATTGTTCCTTACAATTTATGATACGAATTCCAGTTGGTTTATGATTGTTAAGTTAAGTTTTCCGCTGTGTATGAATGAATTAGTGATATGCTGCCATGAGTTGACTTGGGGTCTCTTGGGACTCCTTGTCCTATGTCTACGATTCTGGTGTACTCTCGGGTCGTGACAAACTTGGTATTAGAGCCATAGGTTCAGATGTGTCATAGGGAGTCTGAAAGCTACGATAGGTAGAGTCTTTTTCATGAGTCTGAAGTGCGTCACACTTATGATGAAGAGGCTACTGAACATTTTAGGAAATATTCCCTTCTTTCATGATCTATGTCGTGTGGTAAAAATCTCTCCCTCTTTCTAATTTGTGCATTTCACGATTGCAGAAACTTATGGCTCCCAGAAGGATAATCAGAAGGAGGAACAAAAATGATGAAGGCCACGGGGGTGACAATGATGATGGGCGTCAGCAAGCCCCACCTGTTCAAGAACCCCAAGCACCCTAGCCAGCTGCAAATGCCGAGTTTCGGGCAGCTATTCAAATGTTGGCGCATGCCTTGACCGCTCAGGTCAACCAGCAGGCTGTTGCGCCTGTTCCTCAGAACGGCAATGCAGCGGCATCCCGGATCAGAGACTTTCTAAGGATGAACCCTCCCGATTCACAGGGGCAAAGGTGGACGAGGATCCACACGAGTTCATCGAAGGGATTTTGAAGGTCACTCAAGTCATGGGAGTGACAAGTGAGGAATGTGTTGATTTGGCCTCTTATCAGTTGAAGGAGGTTGCTTACATTTGGTTCAAGCAATTGAGGGATAGCAGGGCAGCGGGAGCAGGCCCTATCAGCTGGGATGAGTTCCGCATAGCCTTTCTCGATAAGTTCTTCCCTCGGGAGATGAGGGAACTGAAAGCAACTGAGTTTGTCAACTTTAAGCAAGGAAAGATGAAGGTGCTGGAATATTCACTTGAGTTCACTCGTCTATCAATATATGCCTCCGATTTAGTGATGGACCAAAGGGCGCTGCTGAGTAGGTTTGTGCAAGGAGTAGCTGAGTATCTGTACAAAGACTGCAAAACAGCCATGCTACATCAGGATATGGACTACCCACGGATAGTCCTCTATGTCCAGTAGATGGAAGCAGCTCATATGAGGCAGAGAGAGGCCAAGAGGGCCAGAATTGATAGCCATAGATTCTCCCAGCCTAAGCCAAGGGGTGAATTTCACTAGCAGTCCCAGCATAGGCCCACTGCACCAGCACTATCTTTAGCCAGTACTCCATCCAGGCCACAGGACGGTCAGAGAAGCAGGGCCTCAGGTTCGAGGAGTCAAAATAGCATGCGCATAAAGCGCACATTCCCATCTTGTGCTACTTGTGGCAAGAACCACCCGGGGAAATGTTTGGTGGGCTCAAACGCTTGGTTTCGGGTGTGGCAAACCCAAACACAGACTTAGGGATTGCCCTGCAGCTAAGTCAGAGGGTGGTGGAGCCCGCACTTCAGTAGCCTGTTTAGCCGTCCTAGTAGCACGTCAGACTCAGCAGGGTACTCGGACTGGCTCAGCTGGCGGCCAGCGCCAGAACCGGTTTTATGCACTTGGCTCTCGACAGGAGCAAGACTTCTCCCGACGTGGTTACGGATATGTTATGAGTTTTTCACATTGATGCTTATGCTTTATTAGATCCAAGATCCACGTTATCTTTTGTGACACCTTACTTTGCTAGTCACTTTGGAGTCAATCCTGAAATCTTGTCCGAACCATTTTCTGTCTCTACCCTGGTTGGTGATTCAATCGTAGCGAGGTGGGTATATAGAGGTTGCCCTATTACAGTATTACATAAGGATACCTCCGCAGACTTAGTAGAATTAGCTATGACTGATTTTAACATCATCTTAGGCATGGATTGGTTGTTTGCAGGTTATGCTTCTTCTAACTGTAGAACTCGGTAGTGGAGTTTTGATTCCCAGGTGAATTGGTTTTAGAATGGAGGAGTGGTTCAGCGATACCTGTAGATCGCTTTATCTCCTATGTCAAGGCCAGAAAAATGATTTCTAAGGGTT
Organism: Datura wrightii; assembly: GCA_035772735.1. Lineage (NCBI taxonomy): Eukaryota > Viridiplantae > Streptophyta > Magnoliopsida > Solanales > Solanaceae > Datura > Datura wrightii. The sequence goes on along the minus strand of JASDFA010000018.1, from coordinate 162,933,153 downwards.
GTATTAACCACTTGGTTAGGGTTAAGGATGTCACGTCCGAGGCCCCGACCATTCAGTCAGTCCTTGTGGTACGTGAATATCCTGAGGTATTTCCAGATGATCTACCAGGTGTTCCTCTCGAGAGGGAGATTGATTTTGATATTGATCTTCTATCCGACACGTAACCCATATCAATTCCTCCTTACCGTATGGCCCCAGCCGAACAGAAAGAGTTAAAGGAGCAGTTGAAGGATTTGCTGGATAAGGGTTTCATTAGACCGAGTTAGTCCCAATGGGGTGCCCCAGTGTTGTTCGTCCGTAAGAAAGATGGTTCCCTGTAGATGTGTATTGACTATAGACAGTTGAACAAGGTCACCGTCAAGAATAGATATCCCTTACATAGGATTGGTGACTTATTCGATTAGCTTCAGGGTACCAAATACTTCTCTAAGATAGATCTCAGGTCCAGGTATCACCATCTTAGAGTTTGGGAGAGCGACATCCCAAAGACTGCGTTCAAAACCCGATATGGCCACTATGAATTTGTTGTTATGTCTTTTGGACTAACCAATGCCCCTAAAGATTTTATGGATTTGACGAACAGGATATTCAAGGCATATTTAGATATTTTCGTGATCGTGTTCATTGACGACATAGTAATATACTCCCGGAGCAAGGAGGAACATGTCACACACCTGAGGGTAGGCACTCCAAACCCTCAAGGACAACCAGCTATACGCCAAGTTCAGCAAATGTGAATTCTGGCTGAAATCAGTTGCATTCTTAGGACATGTAGTGTCAAGCAAAGATATGAGGGTGGACTCCCAAAAGATAGAAGCAGTAAAGAATTTGCCCAGACCAGTAAACCCTTCGGAGATTATGAGCTTTTTGGGCTTGGCAGGTTACTATCATAGGTTTGTGGAAGGTTTCTCATCCATTGCAGCCCCACTGACGAGATTGACTCAGAAAAAGGTGAAGTTCCAATGGTTAGAGGCTTCTGAGAAGAGCTTCTAGGAATTGAAGGCCAGACTCACTTCAGCACCGGTGTTGACTCTACCAGAGGGTGCCGATGGCTTCGTTGTATATTTTGATTCTTCAAGGGTTGGACTGGGATGTGTATTAATGCAGCATGGTAAAGTCGTAGCATATGCTTCCAGACAGTTAAAAACTTACGAGAAGAATTACCTGACCCGTGATCTTGAGTTGGCCGCGGTGGTATTTTCTTTAAAGATATGGAGACACTACTTGTATGGGGTTCATGTAGATGTATTCACAGAACACAAGAGTTTACAATATGTGTTCACACATAAGGAACTAAATCTTCGGCAATGGAGATGGTTGGAGCTACTTAAGGACTTCGACATGAGTGTCCTTTACCACTGGGTAAGGCCAACGTGGTAGCAGACACCCTTAGTATACTTTCTTTGGGAAGTGTGTCACATATGAGTGAAGACAGGAAGGAGCTGGTAAAGGAGGTACATCGACTTGCACGGCTGGGAGTTAGACTAGTCGGGTCGACCGATGGTGGGGTAGTAGTTCAGAACGGGTCAGAGTCATCCTTGGTAGAGGAGGTGAAGGCTAAACAAGTCGAAGATTCAACATTGGTAAAGTTGAAGGAAGTTGTTCAAGGTCAGAAAGTAGAAGTCTTCTCCAAAGGGGGAGATGGGGTACTTTAGTACCAGGGTCACTTATGTGTTCCGAACATGGGTGATTTAAGGAGCCGAATGTCGCATGAGGCTCATGGATCCAGATATTCTATCCATCAAGTGCCACCAAGATGTATCATGCCTTGCGGGAAATCTACTGGTGGAATGGCATGAAGAGGGATATTGCAGAATTTGTAGTCAAATGCCCGAATTGCCAACAGGTGAAAGTCAAGCATCAGAGACCGAGGGGTGTACTTCAAGACATCAGCATTCCTACTTGGAAGTGGGAAGAGATCAATATGGACTTTGTAACAGGTTTGCCCCGCACATGTAGACAGTATGACTCCATCTGGGTTGTGGTGGACAGGTTGACCAAGGCTGCTCATTTCCTACCGGTCAAAACCACCGATTCCGCAAAAGATTATGCAAAGTTGTACATCTGAGAGTTGGTTAGGTTGCATGGAGTGCCCTTGTCCATTATATCAGATAGAGGTACGCAGTTCACCTCTCAGTTCTAGAGGTCTTCTCAAAAGGATTTGGTACTCAAGTCAAGCTTAGTACGGTGTTTCATCTGCAAACTGATGGTCAAGTAGAGCGGACTATCCAAACTCTTGAGGACAAATTGAGATCTTGTACTATCGACTTCAAGGGAAGTTGGGATGAGCATTTGCCTCTTATTGAGTTCTCCTACAACAACAGCTACCACTCCAGCATATAAATGGCACCGTTCGAGGCTCTTTACGGGCGATGGTGTAGATCGCCCATTGGGTGGTTTGAAGCGGTGAGGCTTCATTAGTGGGTACAGACACAGTTCATGAGGCCATAGAGAAAGTTCAGTTAATAAGAGAAAGGCTGAAAATGGCTCAAAGTCGCCAAAAGTCTTATGCAAATGTGAGGAGAAGGGACCTTGAGTTTGAAGTCGATGACTGGGTGTTTCTGAAGGTATCTCCCATGAAGGGAGTGATGAGATTTGGAAATAAAGGAAAACTCAGCCCCGCTATGTTGGCCCATATTAAATTGTGAGGCGAGTGGGTAAAGTAGCCTATGAGTTAGAGTTACATTCAAAGTTGGCTTCGGTTCATCCCGTATTTATCGTATCGCTCTCGAAAAAGTGCTTGGGAGACCCAGCCTTAGTGGTTCCAGTGGAAAGTGTTGGTGTGAAGGATAGTCTCAGTTATGAGAAAATTCCTGTTGAAATCTTGGATCTTCAGGTTCGGAGAATGAGTAACAAGGAATTAGCCTCAGTAAAGGTGTTATGGAGGAACCAGCATGTTGAGGGAGCTACATGGGAGGACGAAGCGGATGTGATGGCTAAATACCCCCATTTGTTCCCTACCAGCTCAGCTTCAGTTTAAGGTACCAATTTTTTCCCTAAACTTCTATTCAGTTTTTCATGTTTTGTTCATGCGTATAAGTTTGTTTTATGATATGATGTATGCAAGTGATTTCTGAACTCAAACTAGCTATGTAGTTCTTTTTTTGGGGATAATTGTTCTGTCAGTTTTCGATTTAAATGTCAATGATTAGCATCTATATATAGTGATTCTTGGTTTCTGAGTTTTCTCCTTGCTTAGAACATTCGAGGACGAATGTTCCCAAGGGGGATATATTGTTATACCCCGGGAATCCAAGGATCAGGTCCGGAAGTGAATCAGGAGAAAAATTGGAAAGTGTTGCAGCAGTTGCAGAATGGGTCACTTAACGACTCGTGAGGAGGCCAAATGAGTCGTCAAATGACTCGTGGGGAGCCTGGGATGATGAGGGACTCGGGGTCCCCACGGGTGATGTAACGAGTCGTGGTCAGACACCACAAGTCGTCATGTCAATCGTGGGGCAGTCCTAGAGTAAGACAATAAGGCTTATCTAGTGTACTTAACGGATGATACCTAACGAGTTGTCGTCAGCCCTAATGACCCATTAGGAGGATCGTTACCAAGCCAATTGAATTTTCATGAACAATGAGGCAGTGTACTTGACGGGTGAACCAACGAATCATGTACCCTGGCAACGAGTCATCAGGTTGTCCATTAGGACCCCCTGACAGTTATTTCCTGCGAATTAGTACAGGCCTTCTCGTATATTCCTACAGTCTTAAGAGCTAAACTACGTAGTTTTGAGGTCGGTACAGGGTCTTTTAAAGGGAAATCAACCATGATAAGCCTCATTTGGATATTGTAAGTGTAGAGAGGAAGGAGGAAAGGGAAATTCAAGTGTCTTCTTCAAGAATTATTCAAGAACCTACCTAGGGTTTTCAAGGGGGTTAATAGTCTCGAAATTACCAGGTATTTGGGGTTTTAAATGGGTAGTTTAGTCCCTACCCATGCCCAATTTCTCCCTAATTCTATGTTTAAAGTTACCAAAACTTTATGGGTCTTTATCAAATTGCATGAATCCTTGAAATTTGGAATGAGCATGTTGTAGTATGTCTAACTTATGAATTTCAAATTTCTTTGGGCTGATTTCACTTGTTTACCCATTATTTCATGATTTAAATCTCTAAAAGTACGGATGCCCAATCATGGGGAAATATTTAGTGAATTCTCATGGTCAAGACGACTCCGGAAGCATAACAAGTTTCTCTTACATTTTTAAGCATGTCTTCAAGTTTCAATTCCCATGCTAGCATGATCATTTTCTTATGATTTTAACATGTCAAGTATGTTTGAAACTATGGGAAATGCCCACATATCGCTTATGAATTATACTACGATTTTGGCCGACTCATGGGCCCAATTCCATGGCTAGTAATATAAATTCCCAAGTATGTCATGATTTCCATGTTTTCACTAGCCATGCATGTCATGTTATGAATGTTATGAGCACATTGCATGTTTTGGGAGTAGTACTTAACACCGAGTAGGTTCGAGGCCTAGGTTACGCCCCGAATCTCAGAACTACATGCCACCGTAGGACTATGTTTGGGACCTCCTCAGTGATTGTCCCCTATGACCTACGGGGCCCTCATGACTAATATCATGCCTTTCATGGTTTATACCCTTGGCAAGGTGTGAACGGCCTCCCGATTAGGCGTATAAGTCAGACTTCATGTGTGCTCATGTGGAGTATGTCGGTTATAAAAATCTCCCATTGTTCCTCATGGTTTTGAAATATGCATGATAATGTTCTTTTGGCTCAAGTTATGACTTATGAAATGTTTTCCCCGCATGTTATGACTTTGATGGATTTATGAATATTTTGGAAATATTGAGCCTTACGATATACTTACGATTACAGTTTCATGATCATATGTCCCCACTCCTATAACTTTTATGTTTTTAAGCATTGTTTTGCATACCTTACATACTCAGTACTTTCTGGGTACTAACCCATATATTTTTAGGATCTAGTTCACAGGCTCAGCATCGTCCCTAGTTTATGCTTAGTTTCGCTAAATCTCCAGTGGTGAGTCCTCATGATCTGAGGGCTTCATGTTCAGACCTTGTTTATCTTATGTTTTCACACTGTTTGGGTTAGTTGGGGTCTTGTCCCTTCAACCCGTCTTTTATGATTAGAGGCTTTCAAACTTATGTGTAGTATTTTCTCACTAATGAATGTTATTTCCGTTTGTTGTTCCTTACAATTTATGATACGACTTCCAGTTGGTTTATGATTGTTAAGTTAAGTTTTCTGCTGTGTATGAATGAATTAGTGATATGCTCACACCATGGGTTGATTTGGGGTCTCTCGGGATTCCTTGTCCCGTGTCTACGATCCAGGTGTACTCTCGGGTCGTGACAGAATGGTTGGACAATAGTACCCACATTGTAAAATTTTGTGGGCGGTGCGAATCCCGCTGTGGTGGCCTCCAACAGGGGATGAGTGGCAGGCCTCCAATATACTCAACATCTCTACCTCAGGTATCTCCGAATCACCCCATCAACACATATGCGAAATAAATAGGGCTCATGCCAGAAAAATTTCTGCATATAGGACATAAACTTCCTCCTCTAGTGTAAAGATAAGTGCTCTGGTACAACATCACTCACCAGATAATTTGCAAAGTCTGCAAACCATGGGATGAGATCTTGTGACGCCGCTAGAACCTGCTCGTCTGGGAATGCATCATCTATGTCATGCTTGGCAACCTGATTTTCCGTCCCATTCCGTTCCAATCTGGCTTGGCATCCTTCTTTGCCATCAGATATCTCAACGTTGCATGGTCTATGTGGACTATCACCTTAGTTCCGAGCAAGTATGCCCGAAACTTCTCAAATGCAAAAACTACAGCCAATAGCTCATGTTCTGTCACAGTATAATACTTCTGAGCTGCATTAAGAGCCTTGCTAGCATAATTTCACACCTCTGACCCAACACAGCTCCTAGGGCCACACCGCTAGCATCACACATAACCTCAAAAGGCAAAGACTAGTCAGGTGCCACTATAATGGGGGCAATGGTCAATCTCTCTTTAAGACATTCAAATGCCTTCAGACATGCCTCGTCAAAAATAAACTTCACCTCCTTCTTGAGTAGTTTACACAATGGATGTGCAATTTCGGAGAAGTCCTTGATGAATCTTCTGTAAAAACCTGCATGACCCAAAAAGTTTTGAACACCTTTCATAGAAATTGGAGGTGGTAGACTAGCAATTACCTCAATCTTGGCCCAATCTACCTCCATACCCTTACCAGAAATCTTGTGGCCTAGCACTATTCCTTCCTTGACTATGAAATGGCACTTTTCCCAGTTAAGCACTAAGTTTGTTTCTTCGCATCTCTAGAGCACCTTATTCAAATGAGCCAAATATGATGTGAAGATTGTATATTACCCAGGAAGGGCCAATGTTGTAGCAGATGCCCTTAGTCGCAAATCCATGGGAAGCCTGGCATATTTACAGCTCGAGCGGCAGGAATTGGCCCGAGAATTGTATCAACTAGTTAGTTTAGCCGTTCATATAGTAGAATCAGGAAATAATGGAGCGGTAATCCAGAATATCGCAGTGTCATCATTAGTGGTGGAAGTGAAAGAACGGCAGTATGAAGATCCTTGCCTAGTTCAGCTCAGAAATAGGGTCCAGCAAGGGGAAGTGACAGATTTTCAGGTAACCAAGGACGGAGTTTTGAGATATAGGGATCGCCTCTGTGTTCCAGATGTGGTAGGGCTTCGCCAGCAAATTATGAGCGAAGTACACTATGCCCGTTACTCTCTCCATCGAGGTTCGACAAAAATGTACCATGACGTAAAAGAGATTTACTGGTGGCCGGGAATGAAAAAGGAGATAGCAGAATTCATAGCTCAATGTCCCAATTGCCAACAGGTGAAAGCTGAACATCAGAAACCAAGCGGACTGATACAGGATATAGTCATGCCTTTATGGAAATGGGAGGCAGTTAATATGGATTTCGTAGTAGGGTTACCTCGTACCAGGCGTAAATATGATTCTATCTGGGTAATTATTGATAGGTTGACAAAATCAGCTCACTTTTTGGCAGTGAGGGCTACCTTTTCAACCGAAGATTATGCTGAGATGTATATTAGAGAAATACTTTGATTGCATGGTGTTCCGTTGTCAATTATCTCTGACATAGGGGCGCAGTTTACAGCTAAATTTTGGCAGTCTTTCTAGAGGGGGCTGGGAACGGCACAGCCTTCCATCCTCAGATAGACGGGCAGGCAGAACGTACAATCCAGACGCTCGAGGATATGTTGCGGGCGTGTGTGTTAGATATTGGAGGCAGGTGGGATGAACATCTGCCGCTTATTGAGTTTGCCTAAAATAACAGTTATCATTTAGCAATTCATATGGCGCCTTATGAAGCGTTATATAGGCGGAAGTGTAGGTCTCCAGCTGGTTGGCTTGAGGTGGGAGAATCAGCATTGATTGGGCCAGATATTATTCATCAGTCAGAAGAGAAAGTAAAGCTTATTAGGGAACGTCTGCTGATGGCTCAGAGCCGCCAGAAATCTTATGCTGATGTGCGGCGGAGAAACCTAGAGTTTAATATGGGTGACTGAGTATTCCTAAAGGTTTCACTGATGAAGGGTGTGACGAGATTTGGTAAGAAAGGCAACTCAGCCCGAGGTTTATTGGGCCTTATCAGATTCGCCGAAGGATAGGCCATGTGGCTTATGAATTAGATTTACCTCCAAAATTAGAATCCGTTCACCCAATTTTTCATGTATCAATGTTGAGCAAGTGCATAGGAGATCCCTCCCGGATTGTCCCAGTCAAAGACGTCCAAATCACTGAGGAGTTAGCTTATAAAGAGGCTCCAGTAGCCATACTGGATCGGCAGATCTACAGACTAAGAACTAAAGATGTTGCTTCCGTTAAAGTGTTATGGCGGAATAAGAACTGAGAGGAGATGACCTGGGAGGCAGGAGACAATATGAAAACCAGATATCCTCAGTTATTTCAGACTTAGTCAGATTGTGCAGCTAGAGGTATATTTTTGTTGTTGTTTCATAAGTTACATTAAATACATGTATATGTGAGATGATTGACTTCAGTCTATTGTGAAGTGAATGTTATAGTATTGTGTGAAGTACCTGTATTGGACTTTCTACATTTCAGGGTTTTGGATAGTCCATATTACAGGGGAGACTCTGCCGAAATTTTTCCAAAATAAGTAATTGCAAAGCTAAGGTTCTTGCAAGTAGAAGTTAACATTCGAGGATGAATGTTCTAAAGGGGGGAGGATGTTACACCCCGTAAGTTTCTAACATTTAGTCGGCCTATTCGTATGTTGGTTGAGAGTTTTAGAGTGTCATACGTACAAGGAAAGGGCTCGGGGAAAGGTCGAACAGGTGCCAAGTCGGGATTTCACGGGAGGAGGCTGACTCAAGTTGCCCAGAGGGGCAAAGTGGCATGGAGCGGCCCCTCCGTGTTACCCAAAGTGGCACAGAGCAGAATTGGCATGACCGTCAGAGTGCCACGTTGCCTTGTATGCCGCCTCAAGTATATAAAGGTCTCACACTTAGATGTTATTTCATTATTCATATATCCTCGGCTAGCAGAGGTAAGAACGAAGGGAAACTATTGAAAATCATCTGATTACGCCGCTAAATGCCATCCAAATCTAAATTAACTCCGGGTAGTGAAGTATAAGGCTGCAGAGAGCATCGCTGCGGAGTTATTTTCATGAAATACGCCCGGCAAATCGTCGTCCCGCCGAGTCTAACTTGGTGAAATTATTTCAAACTAGTGTCAATACGATCACGTGCCTAAAGTAAGTATTTCTCCCTTCTAGATTCTCGAGAAATTACGAGTTTTTGATTGTCTTTCGATAAGTTGAAGTATAGTCAGTATATATATATATATATATATATATATATATAAGTTATCATTTTCTTCAAATATAGTAATAAAGTAGCCCTATTCTTCCGTTAATACGATTACATTTGAGAAGGGCAGTTGAACACAAGCCGAAACTCGCCAATTAATTGGTAAACAACAAACGAGGTATGTTAAGGCATTTTTTTCGGCAAGTTAGTTTCGTCAGCATGGTAGTCCAGTATGAATCCCAGTAAAGCATGTTAGGAGTATGCTATCATGTCTAGTTGTTTTTGTCAGTTGAGGCTCGTAATTTGTATTGCTTTGGGCTGGATTACACCTATATGACTTCCGTAACCAGCCCAGGGTTAATAGATGTGTTGCCGCCCGCCAGGGCCGAGGATACGTCGCTCTACGGAGCGGCATGCCGTCTTGAAGGGACGAAGATGGGGATCCATATCCTCATATGTCGTGGTTGGCCTTATACACACCCCCGCCGAGCGGTTACGCCCGGGGTGTAGATATCAGGAGTCCTCCGAACTCAGACACAGCTACAGTCAGGGGTCGAGCGAGCCCAGTTGGAGACCCAAGGGATCGGCAGGACGCTTATAGCTAGTAGTTGACTCAGTATGACCTGGATAGGGGTATATAGATTGAGGTGTACTCACTAGGGCTAATTGGGGCCCAGGTGGGTTACTCTGTGCTGATTGTACCTTCCGGCTTATGGGAGCCAGGTAAGGTTTATGTTTGCTTTAGTTACTGATAGTTCGACAGTAAGACGCCTCGTTTGTCAGGTATGACCCCTACCTTCTCTTATTATAGTTATGTTTAGCCGTGATTTCACTACTTCAGTCATCTTCGGTCCGTTTTCTTTACTTCAGTTATTGTCAATTCTATTTCCTTACTTTTAGTTATTTAAAGTTACTGCCTTACATATTCAGTACCGGTGGTACTGATGCCCTCTTATAGGGTGCTGCATTACTTGTCTGCAGGTGCAGATAGACGAGGAGCAGGTCCTTCGTAGTTTGTCAACCGTACAGAACCGTCACCTTCCTTTTCGGAGCTTGTGTGATAGAGGTTTATTCCTTTTGTTTGTACAATATGGGTAGGTCGGGGCCCTGTCCCGACCATCTTATTACTCCTAGAGGCTTGCTTGTGTTACTTCCCTGTGGTTAGATGATATCGGTCGTGTGGGGCCCATATGTATTTTAGATTATGTGTGTTGGTCGTGTGATATGTGTTTTAGATTATGTGTGTTGGCTGTGTGGGGCCCTATTTAGCTGTTGATTGGTAGCCTTGTCGGTCATAGTTCGATTTAGCATCTGATTTTACTTCCAGTTATAACTAGATATCATGGTGGCCTTGTCGGCCCGCATAGGACTCCCTATGATTGTTTGTCTCAGGTTAGCTGTTTATTTTCACAGGTGGCTATAGCCTTGTCGGCCGGGGGTTGTATTTACAGCCGCTATATAGCTCGTGGTTTTCTTGATTCTAGAGTTAGAGTCAGCCCTGCACCAGAGGTGCTAAGGCTCAGTCAGCTCAATAGTCCAGGTTTTAGTAGGGCATCAGGTGTCAATCATGCCTCCCAAGGAGGGGCGTGACAATCACACCCCTTGTAAAAGCAATATAAGGAAACACAAAATTTTTATTAGAGGAATCACACCCTTCTTTCATAGCACAAGAAAAAAAACGCAATATTGGAATCACATCTTTTAGAAGAAATACTTACTAATTTATGAGCAAAAAGATAACCTTAAAATAAAGAGTTGTTTAGCCCAAGAAAATTGAAAATAGTATGATCATGTCTTGTAATATTGGAATCCTGTAAATTCATTTTAAAAAATAAAAGAAAAAGTTAATGTCATGTTCTTCATTGACAAATCACAATATATTGAAATCCTCAACTAAAACTATTAAAAGTAGTTTTTAAATGAACATCGATACTCAATAGTACTATTTTATCAATCTCCATTATTTAATGTAAAATTTCAATATTGACATTATAATATAAATTATTTATAAAAACAAACTAGAAAGTTATACTTTTTAAATTTTCATTTATTTAATATCAATAAATATATATTGATATTGATATTGATATATTGTGGTTAGTGAAACACATTGTATATTGCATAAAATAGGTTAAAAGTAAAGCTAAAAATATAGATGAATAGAAATCATGAAATACAAAAAAAAAGTAAAATTTATGTTAGTTGATAAAAATAGAAAAAGGTGAGAATTGGATTTGAGATGCAGAGTAGAAACCTGTGATTGTTTGGTGGGCGGTGCCCGGTGGTGGTGGGCGTGGGTCTCGCCGAACGCGGGATGCCAATCATTAGTGAAGCCGTTTGTTGTTTGCACTGAAGTTTGAAAAAATATTTTGTTCTCTGTTATAGGTAGTAGGGTTTTTAACTTTAGTTTTTATTTTTTAATTAAGTAAAAGATAAAAATGGGGCCGGATGAGGTGGATAAAATAAAATTTTAAAGTAAAAATTTATTATTGTTATTTGCTGATTGCTGAGCGTGAGCTTGGAAGTTGAATTTTATGAAAAAAGGGTGGGTCGACTTATGATATGATAAAAATAAAAAAAGTGTATTCTTGTGTGTGTTCAAACCCACATAGTCCCGCACCCAAGCCAATTAAAACTACTTGACTGACCAATGTACCCCAACAAGCTTTGTGTTTGGGAGTGCACAATTAAATATATAACTATTTTTTAAGGTGTATATGTGTGTGTATATATATATATATATATATATATAATAAATTAAAGTTAACGGGTGCACCCGTTCAATGTTTCATGTGGGTCCGCCACTGTTGACAGGCTTGTGTATGGGTAGATATAGCCCAACAATAATAGGTACATAACAGAAGCCCATCAGTTTCCCGGTCCATGACATAAACCCATTTCGATCGTCCAATTTCCCGCGCATCCTTCGCAATCGGCACCGAGTTTGCCAGTTGGATATGCTCAACAATTCTCCTACAATGGAGGATCTCGACGGAGGAATGGCAAGTGAAGTAGAGAGAGAAGAGGAAGAAGAGGTGACGGACTTACTCCGAGATCGATTCCGATTATGCACGATCTCCATTGCCGAAGCCGAGGGTAGGTTTCGAGGTTTTCTAATTCTTGCTGGAAATTGATTTTCGAAATAGATGTATTTCAAATTATTCATTTTTCAATGCGGTCTTTAAATTGCTGATTTTGGTATATTATTGTTTAAGAACAGCGAAACAATGCGGTATGGAGGTTTCTCAACCGATCATCTCCTGTATATCCGACTTAGCCTTCAAGTTTGCAGGTACTAATCCATCTTTTCTACATATATAACATGCATTTAATTAGGAGCGAATGCAGAATTCCGGGGCACTGGGGTGCACCACTTAATCAACAAGACAGTGAATACAGGTGCACCCACTATCACCTTAGATTCTTGATGATGGTCATAATTCGCTCATTTTTCTCCAATTAGACACAGTTAGCAAGATAAAATTCTATTTTCCATAGCAAGATGAAACACATAGCTGTGGATTTTTAACTTATTTCCCAATAAGTGAACATAATCAAGTCATTGTAAAAGACACTCTTTTGTCTGAGCAAGTAGCGAATGCACTAACAAAGCCGCTGCCCTAACTAGCCTTTCTCCACTGTGTGAACAAGTTAGGTGTTGTTGCACCACACCTAATTTGGGTGGGTGTATTAAGATAACTTTAAGTTTGTCATATAGTTAGGATTACTTTTATTTAATCTTATCTATTACATTTAGTTTGTTATAATTTGATTTTATTTATTTAAATTATTTTGAACACCTTATCTAATCTTTATCTAGAAGATTAGAGTATTAGATTTGGTTGTTAGTTAGTTACGATTTCATGCATTTGAAGGAGATTCACTCAATTGCTCTACTTCTCAAACACTGTAGTTTTAAGTATAGAATTGTTTTAGTAGCAGTGAGGTTCCATTCCATCTTGGTTTATTCCTATTCTTACTAGAGGCTTGAGGGATAAATTAAAATACGTATGGACTTTAAGTGAATGTGATGTGATTTAGGTATAGAAAACCTGTCTAGAAAAGAAAAACGCCTTGAATTATAGAGATATTGGTGATTGTTTCATAGGATATTCAACATTCACTTTCTTTTGATTGAGGATGGCACTTCCAATCTGTCTCACGGAGTGATATGCTGATCCTCATATTGATATCTGCATTTTCCATGAAAAAATGGACAATATATTTCAAAATTTCATTTGCGACCAAAAGAAAGCCTGTTTCATTTTCAATGTGTACTGTTAGTCACTAACAATACAAACACCGAAGGGCCACCAAAAAGTGTCACCACTTTTAGTAGGCAACTTAAAGGCTGTTCTATGTGTGTATACATGTTTGCACCGAATGTTATTGATCTCGTATTTTACTGGTCATCTGTTTTGTACAAAATCCCATACCCTACAATCTCCATGCAATCGTCAAAATTGTCACCTGACCCACTGCACCTGCTACTTTGAGAACTATAATTTCATGCAAATTCTGCAAGTTTGTTAAAAGTTTTGCAATAGCTTCTGTTGGAACTGAAGAATTGATTTCTCAACAAATGAAACACAGTGAACTTAGACTAGAATTCCATCTCACCCAAGGAACAAGAAAATAGTAACAAAAAGAGAATGACGACTTGGGGCTCTTGACGTGTGAGATGGCTGCATCAAGGAGCAGTAGTGGCTGACGGTAGGTAGTAGTGGTGATTGTGTGTTGGAGGGCTGGTGATAGTGGTAAAATTTCAAATTTACAGGAATATTTTAATAAACATCTTCATTATGATTTTAAAACTTTGTACAAGTTTTTTGAATGAACCAGATCTAATAAGAGCTAATAAGTGGTCGCAAAAGAAAAAATGGACATAATGTGCTGAGATGCTAATGATACAGATTCCCCTCTATTAAATGGAAACAAATGAAGCCTTTGTTGTCTTGCTCCCATCTAACTGAATTTCATATTCAGGCATGCCTCTAACTATATATCGTGATTGGTGAAGTAATTAACTTACGGAGCACTTTTTATTGAGAGCAGAACAGCTAGCAAAGGACCTTGAATTATTTGCACAGCATGCTGGTCGTAAGTCTGTGAACATGGAAGATGTTATTCTTTCCGGTGAGTTCATACTATCAATATCTGTAAATGTAATAAGTACAGCAGATTGCAGACATCAGTCCTTATTAGCACAACTTAGCTTTATCTACTTGGCCTTGTCTATACTCACAATCTAGCTTTATCTGCTTTCAATTAAATTTACTGTCACTTCTCCAGATGCTAAGAGTATTGTATAAGTTTTACTTAGCAATTCGCTTGACGAACAATGCTGCTTCATGTATATGGACCACGTGTGTTTCATCTGACCAGTTTGCCAATAAGTATTGTGTGCAATTTTTTTCCCACCCTGTCCATAAGAAAGATTTATAATCATTTGCTAGTACTGTCAATTAATACAAAATTGATAGATTTGCTGTTTGCATAACTCATTTTTGGTTCATTCAAGATAGACAGCGTTCAATTTTCCATAATGTCTTGTCAGAGCACTTCATTTTCAAAGTTAGTTTAACATTGCTCCTTTTTATGAACCTATGATCTACTAATGTTTTTTAATACATACTTGCTAGCACATCGGAATGATCACCTGGCTGCCTCATTGAGGTCCTTCTGCAATGACCTAAAAGCAAAAGAGCCCACTTTGGAGAGAAAGAGGAAGAAGAATTCCAGAAGGGAAGATAGAGTTGCTCGAGATTTACTTCGTACTGCGGGCACTTAGATTAGAGGCGTGCCCAATTTCACCATGTGTCCAGTAGCCTAATAGGTTGGTGAAAGCAGCATCTCTGCAGCAACCACAAGTTTTTAAAGTAAACGGGTTGACAGCATTACTGAAAAGCTACCTCAAAGTGGTAGTACCTCAAGTGGAAGGATAGGAAAAACTTTTGGATTTGAAATTCCATGCCTCATTAGTCTGGGACAAGCTCACAAATTGTAGCTTGGAATAGTATCGGATATCATGCTAGGCACATAATGTAGCTGCTGAGAAGCATTCTCTGTACATGAATGTAGCACTTGTCTGTAAAAGTAATCAGTTGATAAAAGGATTATTATACTTTTTCTTTTAGCGGTGATCAAAATTGTAACCAGGCAATCTGTTCAGAAATGAGGCATAATCGTTGGTAAAAGCATTCATCAGTTAGTTTGGCCCTTTTTAATCATGTCTTTTGTTGCCTATGATTTGATAATATGATCTTCGTAATTCGTATCAGCAGCAACACAAGAAGCAATGACAAGGATTCTGACACCCCTATTTAGGTAGGAAGAGCAGTATTATTCGAGAAAATCTCTTTTCCTTTTTCTACTTCAGAAAATGAAAGGTGAATGTGCCACAAAGAAAATAATTTTGTGAATGTTACAGTAGGATGGTTGTATTTTCTTTATTTTTCATTATAGTTCTCGAGTTTGAGCTATGAGAATGGAGAATTTCTGCTAGGATAACTTTACCCCATTAGTGAACCTGCTTGAAAGAATCTGGATTAATCAGACCGCTTTTAGCAAGTAAGCTCTGATGAATCCTAATTAATCAGACTAATGAAGTTAGGATACTAGATGCTTGAAGGAAAAAAAACACAAGAAAAGGAGGGGGGGAAAAAAGCCCATGAAAGGTGCAAATCCATCTATTTATTTTGAGATCGCTTCTTTTTCAGGTTTTTGTGTGGAATGCTACTGAAATGTAGTGGCCTCTAATTTACGTGTAGTTTTTAGTTTTTGCCATTAATATTCATTAAATAATAATTTATGGATAATATTATCCTTATCTTCTCATTTATTTTCTCATTCTTTTAATTCAATTCATTCTTTTCAATGAAAAAATTGTGCCTTGAGGCATAATTTTCTTTTTTCCTGAGGCATAGTTTTTTTTTTCTTGAGACATAATTCTTTTTTTTTTTAGGCATAATACTTTTTTTCTTGAGGCATAATTTTTTTTCCTTGAGACATAATTTCTTTTTTCTTGAGGCATAATTTTCTTTTTTCTTGAGACATAAATTTTTTTTTTGAGGAATAATTTTTTTTTCTTGTGGCATAATTTTTTTCCTTAAGGAATAATTTCTTTTTTCTGGAGGCATAATTTCTTTTTCCTTGAGTCATAATTTCTTTTTCCTTGAGATATAATTTTTTTTCTTGAGTAATAATTTCTTTTTTCTTATGGCATAAAATTTTTTCCTTAAGGAATAATTTCTTTTTCTGGATGCATAATTTCTTTTTTCTTGAGGCATAATTTTTTTTCTTGAGCCATAATTTTTTTCTTGAGGCATAATTTCTTTATTCTTGAGACATAATTTTTTTTTTTGAGAAATTTACCTCCACAACTACTTAATATTTTAAATTACTAAACATAACTATATTTTTCCTTATCTACAAAATATGAACAATTATATTACAAAACATAACATATTTTTTTTAAAACAAACTATTTCCTTCTCCTTCTCCTTCTTCTCCTCCTTTTTTCTACCTTCTTTATTTTTTCTTCTTTAACTTTCCAATTTACTAAATTTTTCTTTATAAATTAAAATCTCGAATTCCACCATTAATTTAAAAAAAACTATTTTCCTTCTCCTCCTCCTTTATTTCTTCCTTCTTCTTTATTTCTTCTTTTTTATTTCTCCAATTTATCAAAATTTTCTTCGTAAATTAAAATCTCGAATTTCACCATTGATGAATTTTTCAAGCTTCAAAGTTGAAATTTAATTTTTAAAAATTAAAATAATTTCAGTTTGGGTGTGAATTCAAAAATTTGAGAACATCTTAGGGAGTTTATACCTCAAATTTAGGATTATTTGGTGTAGATTTGATGTGGTTTTAAATAAATTTTCAGATTCAATCTCGAATTCCACCATGGATGATGCTTGAAGCTTCAAAGTTGAAACTTGGATTTGAAAAATTAAAATTATTTTGAAATGGATGCGGTTTCAAAAAATAGAGAACACCTTGGGGAGCTTATATCTCAAATTTAGGATGATTTAATGTAGATTTAATGTGGTTTAAATAAAATTATATTAAAGTAGTATGAATTTATGTTTTTGTCGTTGTGGTCGTATCAAATTTGTATGAAAGTTGTATATAATGTTTTGTTATAGATATATTAAATTTTTAAAAATGTAATAAGTTTTTATATAAATTTTATATTATTAGATACACATTTTATACTGATTTGAGCGGATTTTTTAAGTCTTGGGCAGGATATACACATTTTATACTAATTTTATATAGTTTTCATACTCAAAATTTTGAGCGAGATATGCACATTTTATACCATTTTTATACACAAAATTTTAAGCGAAAATTTGAGTGAATTTTTTTAAAACAACTGTTGTTATGTTTCGTAAACTGAAAAGTCATGGTATATTTTGTAATATTTAGTCTATTTATGTATATATGAAATTTGCTCTTTTTTTCTTGAGGCATAATTTTTTTTCTTGAGGCATAATTTTTTTTTCCTTGAGGCGTAATTTCTTTTTTCTTGAGGCATAATTTCTTTTCTCTTGAGGCATAATTTCTTTTCTCTTGAGGCATAATTTTTTTCTTGAGGCATAATTTCTTTTTCCTTGAGATATAATTCATTTTTTCCTGAGGCATAATTTTTTTCTTGATAATTTTTGCCCTTCGGGCATAATTTGTGTAATATTTCTATAATATTAAAATTGTTCGTATAGGGTTAATAGTCAATTTTGGAAGTTTATTAGTTGAAAAAAAAATTATACCCCAAAGGCACAAGCCATGGCATAATGCACAAATGTAAAAAGTTAATTGGATGAAAAAAAATGAAATTATACCCCAAAAGCACAAGTCATGGCATAAGTGCAAAACGTTAATTGGATGGAAAAAAATCATGCACCAAACACACAAGTCATGACATAAGGCATAAGCGCAAAAAGTTAATTGGATGGAAAAAAAATGATCATACTCCAAAGCCACAAGTCATGGCATAAGGCATAAATGCAAAAAGTTAATTGGATGAAAAAAAATAAAATCAAGCCCCAAAAACACAAGTCATGGCATAAGGAATAAGTGCAAAAAGTTAATTGGATGGAAAAAATAAAATAAAATCATGCCCAAAAATACAAGTCATGGCATAAGGCATAAGTGTAAAAAGTTTATTAGATGGAAAAGAAAAATGAAATTATGTCCCAAAAGGCACAAGTCATGGCATAAGGCATAAGTGTAAAAAGTTTATTAGATGAAAAAAGATGAAACTATGCCCCAAAAGGCACAAGTCATGACATAAGGCATAAGTGTAAAAAGTTTATTAGGTGAAAAAAAAATTATACTCTAAAAGACACGTCATGGCATAAGGCATAAGTGTAAAAAGATTATTAGATAGGAAAAAAATGAAATTATGCCCCAAAAGGCATAACGCATAAGTGTAAAAAGTTTATTAAATGAAAAAAAATAAAATTATGCCCCAAAAGGCATAACGCATAAGTGTAGAAAGTTTATTTGATGGAAAAAATGAAATTATGCCCCAAAAGAGTCATGGCATAAAACATAAGTGTAAAAAGTTTATTAGCTGAAAAAAAATTATTGTTACACCCTGTAAGTTCCTAACATTTAGTCGGCTTACTCGTACGTTAGTCAAGGGTTTTAGAGTACGACTCAAACGAGTAAGGGCCTGGGGAAAGGTCGAATGAGCGTGGAATCGGGACCATGTAGGAGAAGGCCAGAGCACGCCGCAACAGGGGCGACGTGTCACGGAAACCCTCCCTGCGCGTTGGGCGTCGTGGCACGCCCGTAAATCGGCGCGATGGGTTCCGTGCCACGGACCCCGTGTCCACTGCCCAAGTTTTATATAAGTTCAATATTTTCATTTGGTTTCATTTCAATTTAACAGATTTGCAACCAGAGAAGAGGAGCACGCCATTTTCAGGTAATTCTCGTCCGTTTATGCTACCAAATGCTGCCCAAACTCAAATTAACTTAGAGGTATATAAGTTTAAGCCTGTGGGGAACATTTCTACAGAGTTATTTTCGTGAAATTCGCCCAAAAAAATCATAACTTCTCCTAGTCAAAGTTGTCGAAATTGCTTCAAACTAGTTTCTATACGATCACAGGCTTCAAGTAAGTATTTCTCCCTTCTGAGCTCTTGGGAAATAATACGTTTTTTACCGTGTTTCGCTAAGTTGAAGTATAGTCAATATTAATATCGAAAATTATCAATTTCCGCCGAATTTGGTATTGAAATTCATCTTTTTCTCCCAGTATAACGGTTACAGTTGAAGAGAGCTGGTGAATACAAGAGGAAACTCAGAGGTTATTCAGGAAATGACAATCGAGGTATGTAAGGCTTAACCCTCAGCAAGTATTCTCATCGTACAACATTACAACTTATATTTTCGAATAGAAGTAACGATTCCATATGTTGTAGATAGTTGCAACCATTAGATTGTGATTGGGCATGTTGTAATTAACTGTTGCTGGTACATAAAGAGTAGATATGCTGTGATTAGCTACTATCAAGTAGATTACGGTTATATAAGCTCTGGTTAGCTGCTAGAAAACGTCTATAGATTATACCATAGTATTCCTCGTCGGGAAAGACAGGATAAGTATGATACGCGCTAGAAGCATCATAGAAACTCTTCTATTCTCTAGTTCATCATGTTAGTAGAATTGTATGTTTTATTTCCAGGTCTAAACCTTAGGAGCTCGTGAGAGTTATCGAGCTTGAGTTAGTAAGTTAACTAGTATAGGCGCAATTAGGCGATATAACTACTAGTTTTGCGCCTGTGTAGCTAGAAAAGCACGCCCAAAGGCCATTGGCATACTTTTACGCCCCTGGGTCAGAAATCCAAAAAGAAAGGCCATACCGGAGAGTCAGCAGCCGAAGGTTGTCTAGTGAGCTGAGTGACAGCCTGTCATCTAGTTACCTACTAGCAGTAATTGTCAGTTCTAGTTGACTTAGCATTCACCCGGAAGATCACCCAGGAAGCAGTCCAATCATTCAGGTTAAATAGACTTGTGGGTACCCTAAGGAAGGGAACCTTATTCGCAGACAACGGCAGAGCCAGCTACCCAGCTTGTTCTTAGAAGCTACTTAGGTACAGATTGCCGTGAACGACAAAGTCTAGGTAGACTTGTCCTTAAAGCTAGAAATCGCCCAAAAATGTCATATAAGATTGGACCAGACCAGGATAGGGTCTAAAGTACCAGCACTATGTAGTACAGCACTACCCTCAGACTAAGAATGTCAGTAAGCTTCCTGTGGAGGATTAGGGGTCGATCGCTCATGAGCATATTCGGCCAGTATCAACCCTACAGTTGTCCTAAACAAAGGAACTGAGTAGTCAGTCATTCGCGACCCCGTAGTTATTATGAGTTATAGATGTCCGGGTAGGACATACAGAGAGCTGTGTTGAACCACTCCAAATCTCTCCCTATTCAGTCCAGACTATTAGAGATCATGATCACTATCAGGATCCTTTGATCAGAGACAAGCACACGGCATGCCTACTAGCAGCCTTATAGACTATCCTAGGGGGCGAGCAGCGGTGGCGTTAGGCCCAGAAGGACAATTACGCCTTTTGAGTGGCTAGATTGAGATGTTGGTATAGCACCTTGGTTGGGGTTTCCCTCACTTAGGAGACATCCATGACCACCCCAGGGTTATTAGTTGTGTCGACGTCCGCCAGGGGCGAGATGACGTTGCTCCAGAAGAGCAGCATGCCGTCCGCGAGGGACGAAGATGGGGTCCCAGGTCCTCATACAGTCCATTCCATGGCTGGACTATTATATGTCGTATCGGCACCACACCCCCGTCGAGCCTGATGCCCAGGGTGCAAATATCAGGAGTCCATCAGACTCAGATACAACTATAGATCAGGGGCCGAGTGGGCTCAGTTGCAGACCCAGGGGACTGGTAGGTTGTCTATAGCACCAGTAGAGTCATAGAAACCTGGTTAGGGGTATATGGATTGAAGTGCAGTCACCAGGGCTTATGACGGCCCCGAGTGGATTATTCCGTCCTGGTTGTACCTTCCAGGCTTATGGGGGCCAGGTTAGGTTCTTGTTTGCATTCTTGTCTGCTAGTTATAGCTTATGAATATATGATTATGCGGTCATCGCTTATGTATGTGTAGTGTTTGCTAGACGCAGGTTACAAATAAGCTAGCTTACAGGTTAATCTTTCTTCCTCTCCTTTCTACTTACCTTCAGTATTTCACCGCTTTTATTCAACTCATTTACTACCTTGTATATTCGGTACATATTGTACTGACGCCCAGATATGGGGCACTACATTACTTGCCTGCAGGTTTAGAAAGACAGGGTTCAAGATCTTAGTAGCAGCTGTTCAGAATCCGCAGTTGGGTCAACTCCTTTCATTCGGAGTTTCCAGGTTGTAGAGATTTCTGTATTTCAGTTATATAGCATTGTGGATAGGCTAGGGCCCTATCCCAACCACTATTTGTACTCTCAGAGGTTTGCAGACTATAGTCGTCAGTTAATTAGTTGTATGCTGGCCGTGTGGGGCCTTAATCAGTTATGCTTCGTGTGTTGGCCGTGTGAGGCCTAGTATAGTAGCTCATCTTCATTTATGTTATAACTATACAATATGGTGGCCTTGTCAGCCCGCATAGATCCCTTCTATTGCCTGTTGTTGGTTAGCTGTTTTCTTTTACAGGTGGTTATACCGCCTTGTCGGCCGAAGACTGCATTTACAGCAGAGATATAGCCCGTTGTTTTCTTGAATTGAATCGCAGTCTAGCATTAGACGTGCATAAGCCTAGCCAGGTCAGTTAGTTTCCAGTGTGGCACTAGGTGTCAGTCATGCTTCCCAAGGTGGAGCGTCGCTATCGATTAGTAGGCATAAGTGTGGATTATGACAAGGAAAGGAAGTTTGACGCGTGTGAGAAAAATCTCATAAGTTGGATCAAGCGAGGCCAGGCCGCAAGGGCTAGTGGGACACGCCAGCACCTTGGCGCCTTGGGCAGCGCGGCACGCCAGCCCCTTGGCGCGTTGAGGGGCGCGATGCAAGGGTGGTTTGGCGTGATGGGCAGTGCGGGGGGCCCCCCTGCCACCACCCTAATATATATTATATATATATATAGCCCAAGTTTAAATCATTTCCCAATTGTTCATTCGGCCAGAGAGAGTAAAAGTCGAGGGAATTGATAGTTTTTCGTCTAATTACGCTATCAAACATGGTTCAAATTAAAATTAACTTTGGGTATCGAGTTCTAAGCCTACAGGGAGCATTACTACGGAGTTATATTCTCGAAATATGCCCGGCAAATTGGAACCCCACCGAGCAAAATTTGTTAGAATTGCTCCAAATGGATTCTTATACTGCCACAGGCTTCAGGTAAGCATTTCTCCCTTCTGAACTCTCAGGAAATTATAAGTTTTCAGTCGTATTTTACATAGTTGAATTATAGTTGCTATTAATATCAAAAGTTATCATTTTACGCCAAATTTGGTATTGAAATTAGTCTTTTTCTCCCAGTATAACGGTTACAGCTGAAAAGAGCTGATGAATCCAAGTTGAAACTTGTCGGTTATTTGGGAAAAAACAGTCAAGGTATGTAAGGCTTAACCCTCGATAAGTTATTCTCGTCGTACAGTGCCAACACTTATGTTCCTGAATGGAAATAACGATCCTATATGCTGCAGATAGTCACTACCGATAGATTGAGATTAGACATATTGTAATTAGTTGATAGTGGTATATAAAGATCAGATATGCTGTGATTAGTTTCTATTAGTAGATTACGGGTATATTTGTTGTAGTTAGCTTCTAGAAAACGTATATAGATCATACCACAGTATCGCTCATCGGGAAAGAACATGTTAAGTGTGATACGCGCTAGAAGTGTCATAGAAACTCTTCTATTCTCTAGTTCATTGTATTTGTAGAATTGTATATTTTATTGCCAGGCCTAGAACCTAGAAGATTGTGAATAGTTATCGAGCCTGAGCTAGTTAGTTGAATAGTATAGGCGCAGCTAGGTAGTTTAACTACCAGTTTGGCGCCTGTATTGTCAGGAAAGCATGCCTAGAGACCATTGGCGTACCCTCACGCCCCAAGGCCAGAAATTTAGATAGGAAGGCCATACTTTAGAGTCAGTAGCCTAGGGCTACCTAGTGAATTGAGTGACAGCCTACCATCTAGTTAGCTACTACCAGGGATTGTCAGACTTAGTTTACTTAGCATTCATCATATAGGTCGCCCAGGAAGCCAGCCTAGTCATCCAGGTCAAATAGACCCATAGGTACCCTAAGGAAGGAGGTCTTATTAGCAGTTAAAGGCAGGGCTAGTGCCCCAGCTGGTTCTTATAAAATACTCATGTACAGATTGCTGAGAGTGGCTAAGTCTATGTAAACTTGTCTATAAGTTTAGGAATCGCCCTGAAAAGTCATATAAGATCTGAGAAGACTAAGATAAGGTCTAAGGGACTAGCACCATGTTATTACAGTACTACCCACAGGCTAATAATGTCGGTAAGCTGCCTGTGGAGGATTAGGGGCCGATCACTCAAAAGCATGTTCGGTCAGTAACATCCCTACAGTCATTCTAAGCAGAGGAACTAAGTAATTAGTCATCCGCGACCCCACAGTTGTTTATGAGTTATAGTTGTCTGGGCAGGATATTTAGAGTATTGTTAGGCCACTCCAGATCTCACCCTATCCAGTCTAGACCATTAGAGATCATGATCACTATCAAGATCCTCTGATCAGGTACAAGTGCATGGGGTGTACCTGCTAGCAGCCTTACAGACTATCCTAGGGGGCGAGAAGTCCAGATACGCCTTTTGAGTGGCTAGATTGAGATTTCAGTACTACATCTTGGTTGGGGTCGCCCTCACTCAGGAGCCTTTCATAAGCACCCCAGGGTTACTATCTGTGTCGTCGCCCGTAAGGGGCTAGATGACGTCGCTCCAAGGAGTGGTATGTCGCCCGCGAGGGACGAAGATGAGGTCCGAGGCCTTATACAGTAAAATTCATGGCTGGACTATTTTTATGCCATTTCGGCACCACACCCCCGTAGAGATTGATGCCCGAGGTGCAGATATCAGGAGTCCATTGGACTAAACCACAGCTACAGTTCAGGGGCCGAGCTGGCTCAGTTGCAGACCCAGGAGGACAGGTAGGTTGGCTATAGCACCAGTAGATTCATAGAAACCTGGATAGGGGTATATAGATTGAGGTGTACTTGTCAAGGCTTATGGGTGTCCCGGTAGGTTATTTCTGTGTTGCTTGTACCTTCCAGGTTTATGGGGGCCAGGTTAGGTTCTTGTTTGTATTCTTGTTTGCTATTTATAGATTATGAATATATGATTGTATAGTTGTAGCTTACATACATGTAGTGCCTTGCTAGGCGCATATTACGAATGAGCCAGCTTACAGGTTAATCTTTCTGCCCTTCTCTCTATTTACTGTCTTTAACAACTTACATATTGCCTTACATATTCAGTACATATTGTACTAACGCCCACTCCCGGGTGTTGCATTACTTGCTTGCAGGTTTAGATAGGCAAATTTCAGGCTTTTCAGTAGCAGCTGTTTAGAGTCAGAAGTTTGGTCAGCTCCCTTCGTTCAGAGTTTTCAAGTTGTAGAGGGTACAGTCCTTCAGTTGTATAGCATTTGGGGGTAGGTCGGGGCCCTGTCCCGACCACTATTTGTATTCTTAGAGGCTTGCAGACTACAGTCGTTAGTTAGTTTGTTATTGTTGGTCGTGTGGGGCCTAAATTAGTTATGTTTTGTATGTTGGCCATGTGGGGCCTAGTGTAGTGGCCTGATCTAATTTCTGTTATAACTAGACAGCACGGTGGTCTTGTCGGCCCGCATAGGATCCCTTTTGTTGCTTGCTATGGGTTAGCTATTTTTATTTACTGGTGGCTATACGGCCTTGTCGGCCGGGGTCTGTGTTTACACCCGAGATATAGCTCGTTGTTTTCTTGAATAGAGTTGCAGGCAGACATTAGACATGCATCTGGCCAGCCAGGTCAATCAGATCCCAGTATGGCACTAGGTGCCAGTCATGCCTCCCAAGGTGGGGCATGACAAACTTGGTATCAGAGCAGTTCGTATTCTAGGGAGTCTACAAGTCGTGTATAGTAGATTCTTGCTTATAAATGTGTTGTGCACCATATTCTATAAGCAGGAGGCTACGAGCCATGATAGTATGGCTACTCCTCCTTCTTCTCAGATCGTGCTATAGAGTAGAGTTGTATAGGGTTGAGCCCCTAAGCTTTCATTGTTATTTCTGTCTAGAATAACGTTTGATATAAGACAGACTCTAGCCAGTCGCAAGATGACTACAGTAGCAGGAGGAGGTACCAGTGAAGTACCACAATTGGGGGACGGTTAGCCTAAGGGCGGAAGCAGACGTCTTTTACATTTTCCCATCATTCTCCTGAGGAACCAGGAACTTCCTAAGGCAACAGATATGTCAGCATCGTCCCCAATTCCTTTTTCGGCTTCGAAATAGTACCTCAGAATAGTATACATATGAGTTGGCTTATCTACTAGATATGTAGAATTAGACAGGGGCAAGAGTTAAGGTTGGACCACCTGAAACATATAAAGGATCGTGCAAGGTTTGCACCCCCAGCCTTTAAAGTTGTTGAAATTCGCGCCCTAGCCCTGGGATAGAATGATAGGGTTACATCCCACCTCCCAGCTTATTCTTTCAGTATAATAGAAATCGTGGGTAGCACTGCCATGTCGCCCAGAATAAAGAGTAAAGGAGGGAGAGAATTGTTGACTTTGAGAGAGGTTAGAAAGTGATTAAAACCCTAGTATTTACAAAGTTACCTAGACCCTCACGGTAGTAAACCAGGAGGGAGGACCAGATTGCCAGTAGCACTCAACAGTATGTGAAAGAGTCCATCGGCGATAAACCCCCAGCAATAGTAAAGCTTTGGTCAGAAATTGGCTGATTCCGATGTAGTGTGATAATGACGGTACAACATACCTACAAGATAATGGTACGGGCCTAGCTTGTCATATGGAAGGACAGAAAGATCATATGAATGAGATAGGCCCGAGTGTAGGTCAGAAGGATACAGGTCGATAGACTTGGTTAATAATATCTATGACGGTATGAGGCAGAAGCCACGAACCCTAGAGCTCAGTCCAATGGAAGCAAGGGGAAAGCCACGAGTATCTAACTTTGGGGGAAACCAGAATCACCTCTAGGTTGAAGCAGGTTGACAGAGCATAGGACCACTGCCAAATATCGAGAACTAAGCATCGGGCTGACCTCTAAGGGATAGTAAGGTTGTAACCCAAGATACTGCAATGTTACCACCAATTGTAGAAGTATGTAGAGATTCTAACCTAGTAGAGCATAAAGATAATTGGCCTTAAGATAAAAAAGGAATGGAGTCATGAGACCTAGAGGTCGACTCTGCGTTCCAGAGGTGGCAGGACTTCGTTAGCAGACCATGGCCAAGGTGCACCATGTCTATTGCCCCCTCCACCCAGAATTTAATGAAAATATATTAGGTCATAAAGAGAGACCTACTGATGGCATGGGAAGAGGGAAGATATCGTTGAGTTGTAGTGTAGAGCTCCAATGAACAGCCAGGAAAGGCTGGACAGCAGGGACCGAGAAGACTAATTCAGGAGATAGCCGTGCCTGCAGAGAAGTGGAAAGAGTCAACATGAATATAGTTATAAGATTATCTCGTACCAGGTGTAAATTGACCTCAATTGAGTCGGTATAGGAAGGCTGACGAGATCAACTCATGTCTCACCGGATGGGATTATGTTTTAGCTAAAGCTTATGCCGACTTAAATATTTAAGAAGTAGTCTAGTTACGTGGAGACCTAGTGTCTAATAAACTCTGATAGAGAGGCACAACTCCTAGTTACACATTAATGTGAGTATAGCTTCTTGTCTCCAAGCAAACAGCCAAGCAGAGCAGACGGGTCAAATGCTTGGAGACCTGTTATGGGTAGAAATGTAGGTCCCCTATATGATGACCTGAAGCCGATAAATTAAGGGTAGTTGAGCTGGTATACTAATACATCAGTTGAACGAAGGAAGTTAAACATTTTAGGAAGGATATATCGGCAGCTCAGGGTTATCGTATAGCATAGAGAGTTAAAGATTGAAGCGGCAACATGGTATTCCTGGAAACTCCACTAAGGAAGGGCGTCATGGAATCTGAAAGAAAAGCAAGCCCAGTCCTAGACTCACTAAACCGTACCAGACCCTCCGAGAGCTTGGCCAAGTGGCCTATGAGATAGAGTTACCTTCGGGTTAGGATATGTTCATTAATATTATGCAAGTGCATAGGATATTTTCTCTCAAGTTGACGCAGTTGGAAGTATTCAGGCTGTCGCGCCTCATTTTTCTCGCGAAAAGAGGGATACAACATGTGACGTGTTTTAAGGGTTTGTTGTGAAAGAAGAGTCACCACCTAACAATTTGAGGTGCGTTAGGACACCGTTCTAAGCTAAAAGTCTGTTTGATTACCTAAATTACCATAGTCGGGCAAGGGCTTAAATTACCTCGAAAGAAAGGTGTTAGGCACCTTTTGAGGTCCACAAATGTGGTTCCCGGCCGGATTCATTAATACGTGGGGAATTAACTAGGCGAGCAAATAAGATTGATTTTAACTTATAATATTACGATTTTAACTAGATCGATAGGCGTAAAATAAAAGATTATAGACAAGCGAGAAGAAAGAAATCAAGAAAGAATGAATTTTAAAAGTAATTTATTTTTTGTCACAATATATATAATAAATATTGCAAATAAAATAAAAATAATGTAACGCATAAAGGAATAAAGCAGAATAGTTTATAAAGTTCCACACAAGATACAACCAAATAAACATTTTAAATATGGGGCCGAACCTCGGTGAGGCGCCTACGTATCCCTAAAGAGAATCAGGCCAAACATAGTTCTACATTTTAAGGGGGGGGAGGATATTTATCATAATGGGATCAGCTCGTGCAACTTAAATAATACTTCACAACCATTTAGATTGCTCGTATTATTCAGCGAGCACGGACTATCATATCCCACTACCCGCCTAATTAATTGATTATTAACTAAAGCGTTTCTATGTGAATAAACTAACCCCCTAAAATTTGCCTACCCGTCCCGAGCCTAAAATCCAAGAGGCATTGGACAACTAGTTTGGGTTTGGATCTAACAAATATCTTAGGGTTTTAACAGTGATTAATCGTCAAACAACACAAATAATCAATAAATACATGACGGTCTCACATAGCCTCAAATTTTATAAGCATGCTTTATAAATATGTGAATAAATCCTACATACATGATTTCTAATGCAAAAACCAAATCTAAGTGCACGACATATAATATAACCTATTAGACAAGATCTCTAAAATGCATGGACAATCCATGAGAACAGGATTTCGGATTTAAAGATGTTAGGAAAAATGTAGCACTTTGACAGAACTATATGAGTTAGGAATGTTCTTTAGGCAGAGTTTTCATGATTAAGTAAAAGGTTTTTTAAAGACAGGTTTTCTATGTGCTGAAGATAATTCTAAGAGTTTGAACAAATGTCCCTATGCTTCTTTAATATATCCAGACGTAAACATGCAAAAAAAATAGTCAATAACTAGTGATTTTATAAATGCAAATCTTAATATATGTCTATACGTACATTCCTTTATCAAGACAGAATAAATTCCACGTTAATGCACTGATTATAGATTAGTTTATGACATGTTACTGTATAACAGATTATTATTATGATAACTATTGCAATGAACAGATTTAATAAATTAATGACAAACTGATGAGGAATTTTATGAATTAAGTTAATATTATTTCGATAATGAGTTCCAATTCCTCCAGTTCCTAAGGCAGCGATTCAATAGAGATGACTGTATTATAACTTGGTTTCGAGTTATATCATATTATCGATCCTACAGGCATGATTTCTAGGTATTGATATCCTACAGACATGATATCTAATGAACATGTATACGTTAGTCCTATAGACATGCTTTCTAGGTGAATTTCGCAATTAAAAAAGTAAAGAAGAAACATGCAATCCCCGCCCCCATACCCCTTTTCACTATTTATTATCGTTTTTACAATTACTACAAACTGAAAAAAAATTAATACAAATATTAAATAAATAAAAATATATTAAAGAACAAATCCATATTCCTTCGTGTCCCGGGCGACTCTTCATCCCAAAAGGAATAACTTGTTAAACAAGTAAATAACACCGATACACACATACAAGAATACATTCGGGAGTTCCAAACTTAAACCTTATTTAATTAAATATTTTACAAAATATTTACACTGTCACGCCCCATTTTTCCTCGCGGAAAAATGAGACCCAACATGTGACGTCTCTTAGGGGTTAAAAAGAGAAGAGTCGCCACCTAACGGATTAAGGTGCGTTAGGGCACCGTTCTAAGCGAAGCTTTATTTTCTAAGTCACCAGAGTTGGGCAAGGGCTTAAATTACCTTGAAAGGAAGGTGTTAGGCGCCTTTCGAGGTCCACAAATGTGGTACCCAGCCGGATTCATTAATGGGGAATTAACTAAGTGAACAAATAAAATTTATTTTTAACCTATATTGTTTGCATTTAAAATGATTGATAAAAGAAGCAAATAATGAAGAATTCAATTCTGTTTAAATGAGCGAGAAGAAAGAATTTTTGACGTAATGAAACTTAAAAGTTAATTTATCTTATTTTATAATTTTTTTTTTAAAACCATAAATACAAAATATGTGGCAAATGAGGTAAATAAACTAATAAAACAAAACAATTCAATAGAATAAACAACCAAACAACTAAAGATTTATTTAATTATGGGGCCGAGCCTCGATGAGGCGCCTACGTATCCCTTAGGGAATCAGGCCAAACGTAGTTCTCATTTAGAAATGTTTGACCTAATGGGATCACCCCGTGCAACTTAAATAATACTTCGCAATCTTTTGAATTGCTCGTATTATTCAGCGAGCACGGACTATCATTTCCCATCTACCCCCTAATTGATTATTAACCTAAAACGTTCTATGTGATAGACTATCGTTACTTGCCTACCCGTCCCGATCTTAAAGTCCAAGAGGCATTGGACAGCTACTTTGGATTTGAGATCTAGAATTCCTAAGGCTTTATTAAAGATGATTAACGCCAAACAAATTTGCAAATAGTAATCAAAACACTTAGCATACAAAGGTTTCAATTAAGCCTCTATATTAAACCTATGAACATGATTTCTAAATGAGTGCAAGCAGAACCTATAAACATTATCTCTAATGCAGGAATACCAGACTTCACATATGAAACCAAAATTAAAAGGGTGCCGATTTGAAATAAATGAGCATTGTGAATATTTAAATAAATTACCGACTTGAACCATAAGCATAATTTCTGGGTTTGAAAAGGGACAACAAATAAGCTAAAACAGCGAGACTTATTAAATATGTTAGTAAATATGAGCACAATAGGATTTATTAGATATGTTAAAAATATGCAGAAACGTGAACACCTTTATGCCTTTAAATCAATTGATTTTGGTCCTAAACATACTTCAAAATTATTCCAGATTTCGCAATGCTTAATACTATGAAACAAGATAGTAATCAAATAACAGCAAGATATAGCAAATAAAAAAATATCGTTGGTACTTTTGTTAAAGAAAATAAATAAATAAATAAATCTCATTTATACAAAAAAATAAATAAATTCCTACGGGATTAGGATGTCAAGAAAAGAAGCTTGATTTGTTTGAATTAGTTACCTCATTTCTTACAAATCATTCAAATCTGTTAATTCTATGGGCAAGATATCTAGTATATTATCAATATTCAAAATCTCCTTGCAAAAGATAAATAAAAAACCGTTCTTAAACCATTTTAACATAACGACATTTACCAAAATAGCTCCTATAGGCAGGTTTACTAATAATGCTTCAATTAATTCATTACGGTACCTATAGGCGTGATTTATATTTGTTGTGTATGTTATGAAAATCCTATAGGCATGCTTTCTAGGTGAATTTAATAATTAGATGAAATAAAGTATAAAAAAAAACACAAATCTCCACCGCCAGAACCCATTCCACTATTAATTAGTGTTTGATTTACAAGTTACAACAATAATAATGAATCAAATAAAACAAATACATAAATGAACACAAAAATTTAAACTACTTCAAACAGTCGCTTCTGACTATTTTTATTCCAAACTCGAAGTGACTCTTCGATATTTTCCTCCATAACAAGAACCTGTTAAATGATGGAACAAACAACGACAAACATATATATACAACCTAGTCCTAAAACAGATTATATTTTGACGTTGCCTCAAACAAAAAAAATAAATAAATAAATTCAAAAGGACCAAATCATTCGACAATACACGTAGTAGATTTAAAGCACATTATTACAAAGTATAATATAAAAGATGCACTAACCGGTTGAAGAAAAGTCGAAGCGAATTCTTGAAAATCTACTCGTTTTAAATTAATTGCTAAAAGAGAAGTCTTCTTTTTTTTCTTTCTTCTCTCGGAGGAAAAAGTTGTTAGAACACAATTGCTAGAAAATTCTAAAAGTGTTCGAATAATCATAATAGAGGACAAAGGGTTGCTTTTATAGCCATAAAGTCAGAAAAATTAAAGGAAAGAGACAAACATGGGAAACTCAATTAAAGAAATATTTTTTCCTTAATTAACAAAGCCAAAACAGATTTTAAGGAGCTAAATATATTTTTCATAATAAACAGATAATAAATCAACGCAAAAGGAAGGAAATAAAATCTGTCATACAGATTTCCTTAAACATGAACAATAAAATATATTATTCATAAATGCCCTTCTATCAAATATATCTTATCCTTAATTAATACCCTGAAACTACATGGAATATTTATTGTAAATTAATAAATAAATAAATCAAATATGGCAAATCAAATCAGTCATTATTCTACATATTATTTTTCTTAATTAACCAGGAACTAAAACATTAGGAATATCTATTATTAATAAATAATACCAAATAGGAAAGATTAAATAAGAAATTATTCTAAATATTTTTCTTAATTAATCAGGAACTAAAACTGCATGAAATATTTATCATTAATAAATAGTACCAAATAGGGCAAATTAAATCAAAGATTACTCTAAATTAAACGAATAACATAAAATATGTCTAAATGAGTAAAGAATGTTATTTTCTTAATTAACAAAAATTAGAGCTTCATTTACCATAATTAATGGAAGGAAAGGGAATCAGATCATGAAATATTTACCTTAAAAATTAGCTAAATTAAATGGAAAGATAACAAGCTATTATTTAATAGTTTAAGGAAAAGGTGAATACAAAATTACCCTAATAGATTGCATATGCCAAAATAATAGAAGAATGTCTTTTAATTAGAGTGATTAGTGATACGAAACATTTCAAACAATACTAGAATCAAACAGTAACAATTTCCATAATTTAATCAATACTAAATTGTCATGCAAATTAATCTAACTACCAAATAAATATTATCAACTAATACAGAATTTTTTCAGACATAGATTAAGTAACTAATAGACATTTATTATATAAATACACAAATGAAACAAAGAGAAAAACAATATATGTTACTTATATATATACATACAGATATATTATATATCTATTATATATATAAATGAACAGAAAGAAACAACAGTATATAGCTATATATATATATATTTTTTTATACATCTATCATATACATATATATATATATATATATATATATTATTATATATAAAAAAAATGAAACGAGAAACAGTATATCATATATATATCTAATATATATTTTATATATTTATATATTATTTATGTATACATTATTCATATATATATATATATATCATCTATAGATATATATTTATTATATACATATATACATAACCACAAACAACAAAAATAAATAAATAAATAATTTACAGACAGATCTGTGATCTGTCCAATCCATCGGCTGGAAGGTAACCGGAGCGACGGGATGCTTGTTCACGGTTGCTCGTCGGAGTTTAGGTGGGGAAGGTAGAGGGAGGTCAGGCGGTCGGCGGGCTGTTGGTAGTGGTGTGCGGCGGAAGGGAGGTAGGAAGAGGGAGAGTGGGAGGTGGTGGCTGTCACTGCTTATCTTGACGCAGCAGCGGTGGTGTTCGGGTGAGGGGTTGGTGTGGTGATGGAGTTTCGCCGGAGAGGAGAGAGGAAGAGGGAAGGCTGCTCTCGCCGAGCCTGGTGGCGGCAAGAAGAGGAAGGTGAGGGGAGGAGGGAAATAGAGAGGAGGCCGGCCGGCTATTGTTTGGCCAGAGGGAAGAAAGAGAGAAGAGAGAAATAGAGGAGATGAGGTCGGCGGAGATGTGTTGCCACTGCCGTTGCCGGCAGTGGAGAGGAAAAGAGAGGAAAAGAAGAGGAAGGCTGGCGGCGAAGAGAGGGAGGAAAGGGAGGTGCGGCGGCTGAGGTTAAGAGAAGGGATGAGGGAAAATGAAAAGTGAATAGGGTTTGGGGGTAATGGGAATATTTAAGGAAATTAGGTGGGATTTATTTGTAGTCGTAGGATCAAAATAAGTTAACGGTTAGGATCAAATCATAAATTTGGGGCGGATCATGGGTCAAAACGGGTAGCGGGTCGGTCAATTGGGTAGATTTAACTAGGAGTTGAATTTAAATAATAGCCAAATTGATTCAAAGTGGCTAAAATTGACATAAATTGAACAGAAAATGGCCAGATTTGAAACAAATTGGATGAAATTGAATAGAAAATGGCTATAATTTAAATAAATTGAATGAAATTGGATTTAGCTGCTATTAAATTAATAAATACACTACACTTTTTAAATAATTTAATAAGTAGATAATGAAGTAACATAAATTATCACATAAATATTATTATTAATATAAATAAATTCTAAATTTAAGTATACTTATGTAAATATAATATAATTAAATTATTATATTTATAAATAATTTAATGACTAGAAAAATAGAATTAAGTTAAAATAATATTATTAACATAAATAATTTATAAATCAATTAATAATATTAGTCAAATATATTTGAAAAGTTTAGTAGAATTAGGTAAATAGTTTATTAAGTAAAGAATATATTTCAAAATAAGGACGCATATTAATACGAAATATATTATATACAACATAATTATTTAATATCAAAAATTAAGATTAATATGAGTCATGTATATGTAACTTGGAATAATTTTCACAATATGATAATAAATTATTTTATAAATATAAAAGTAAGTCGAATATTTGCGTTAAATAAATAAATAAATATATATATATATAAGCAGCAGATTAAGGTGTAGGGAGGTCAAAATTGGGTGTCAACAGCTGCCCCTTCTTTGCTCGGGAATGAAGGATGAATTGTTGAGCAAAGAACGTTGACTTAGTAGCCAATTTTGTCCGACCGAAGGAAAAATTTCGGTGAGGCCAAATAAAAGGAAATAAAGTCATGAAGATATTGAAACCGAGACTTCAGTTTCAAGTCGCCTACATATCTCGGATTTCACGAGAATCAAGCCGCGTGTAGTTTTGGATTTAGGAACGAACGAGATCCCTAAAAATTTATAACATGAGGTTTGAATAAGGATGGGTAGCACGAATCGACACGATTTAGAATGCATTGCAAAAATAAACAGGTAGGAATACGGTTCGAAAGAAAATAGTAGGGAGGCACTATCATTCGTAGCTTGCGATTTCTTCGGTGTTCGCGTAAATACTAAAGCATATGCATCAAATATTTTCGTAAAATAAACGGATGCAAAGAATTTAAACATGATGCAAGTTCCCTTTAGACAATGAAAGTTTGTTTAGAGATAACAGATGATGTCTCTAAACCATGATGTCTTGGGCCATGATACACAAAATAAATTCCTTAGGCCATGAAATGATGTCTGCAGGCCATGAAAAATGACGCCTTTAGACTATGACGCCTTAGGAGCATGATACGCAGAAAATAAATTCCCTAGGCCATGAAATGATATCTGCAGGCTATGAAAAATGACGCATTTAGACTATGACGCCTTAGGGCATGATAAACTGGAAAGTAAAATTCCTTGGGCCATGACATGATGTCTGTCGGCCATGAAAAATGACGCCTTTAGACTATGACGCCTTCGGATGAGTTGAAGAAATGCTTATTCAAAGAAAGTAAATTGTTCGAGAGCCTCAATAATTCAATCGAGAGCTCAGTTTATTCGGGCTCAATGCAAATAAATCACGGGGCTTAGAATGCAACAACGGGCTCGAAATGCGAATAACAGGCTTAAGATGGAAATAATGGGCTCGGAATGCATAAATGGGCTTGAAATGCAAATAACGGGCTCGAAATGCATAAATGGGCTTCAAGTGTAAATAACGGGCTTAAGATGCAAATAAA
This sequence comes from Datura wrightii, assembly GCA_035772735.1. Taxonomy (NCBI): domain Eukaryota; kingdom Viridiplantae; phylum Streptophyta; class Magnoliopsida; order Solanales; family Solanaceae; genus Datura; species Datura wrightii. The sequence continues at coordinate 162,897,905 of JASDFA010000018.1, read as the reverse complement.
CGGGCTCAAAATGCAAGTACGGGCTCAATTGTACGTGTATATCATATGCATTACGGGTTCAATATGCAAATAAAGACTCAAATGCATGTTATAAAATATATCACGGGCTCAATATGGTAATACGGGCTAAAAATGCATACCACGGGCTAAAAATGAACATAAATGTATACCACGGGCTCGAATGCATATACAAATGTATATCTCGGGCTCAGAATGCATATGTAAATGTATATCTAGGCTCAAATGTAGATTCGGGCTTAAATGCAAATAGGGCTCAGATGCATACATCAGAATGTATACCACAGACTCGTATGCATATATAAATGTATATCAAGGGCTCAAAATGTATATATAAGTCTATAGCAGTGGCTTAAATGCTTATATGAATGTATATCAAGGGCTCAAAATGCATATGTAAATATTATATCAGGGCTCAAATGCATATATAAAGTTATACCAAGGGCTCAAATGCATATATAAAACGTATATCAAGGGCTCGAGTGCAATACGGGGCTCGAACACGCAATTATGCATACATTAAAGTGTATATCATGGGTTTGATATGCAACTGAGTGCTCCGATGATGGAATAGCAAGATAATGAATAGGGGCATAAGAAAGAATGACTTAGCTCTATGTCGCCTTGTGACATGACATTTTCTATCTCTGCCTTTTGCTTTTTTGTTATTTCTGCATTCAAAGAAAATTTGTTAGTTCGGAAAGGGGAGGTTGATCTGTGTGTCTATCCCGTAGCCTTCTTCTACTCGCTGGACGTTTGTTGTTGCACTCCGTCTAGGCATACGCTCGGGCACAAAGTTTAGACAAAAGGTGAATAACTTAGTAAAAGTAAAGTAAAACATAGAAAAATTGAGTTAAATCACGGGCCATGACATATTTTAAAACCGTACGATGTCCTTTGGTAAATCGGTACCTTGTCTTGACCTAGTTTGACGAAATTTTGAGATCCTTCTCAAAATTTCTGCCCCAGTGTAGAAGATGACGTAGACTTCCTCGTAAGTGACAGAGATTTGAGAATTTTTGAGACCTCAAAAATTCTGCCCCAGTTACAGCTTGTTAACTGAAATACCATGAAAATGTGACAGAAGCAACGAGAACCTTTGAAGGGGAGAAGAAAATTTTATAAAGATATAGACCGAGTCCCACAGGGACGCCTACGTATCTCTCTTAAAAGGGAATCAGGTCCAACGTAGTTCAGGTTACAAAGCAGAGCAAAAGAAACAAAAAACTCCAATCTAAATGTAGTATCTCTTAACCGTGTCTGAGTTGATGGGTTTAGGCCAGATTTCACCATCCATCTCTGCTAGGATAAGTGCTCCTCCTATCAGCACTCGGTGAACTATGTAGGGACCTTGCCAGTTAGGTGAGAACTTGCCTTTAGCTTCATCTTGGTTTGGAAAAATCCGCTTCAAAACTAGTTGCCCAGGCATGAAAAGTCTTGGCCTAACTTTCTTGTTAAAGGCCTTGGTCATCCTGTTTTGATAAAGTTGACCGTGACAGATTGCATTTATCCTTTTCCCATCAACGAGTGTGAGTTGCTCAAATCTACTTTGCACTCATTCTGCATCGTTCAATTCTGCTTCTTGAATGATTCTCAAAGAAGGAATTTCCACTTCAGGTGGTATCACTGCTTCATTACCATATACCAACATATAAGGTGTAGCACCAGTAGACGTTCGGAGAGTGGTGTGGTATCCCAACAAAGCAAAGGGCAGCTTCTCATTCCAATATCTATAGTTGTCAATCATCTTGCGCAAGATCCTCTTGATATTCTTGTTTGCAGCCTCCACGACTCCATTTATTTGCGGCCTATATGCAGTAGAATGGCGGTGCTTGATCTTGAAATTTTCACACGTTGCTCTCATCAAGTCACTATTCATATTAGCACCATTGTCGGTAATGATTGATTCGGGTACCCCAAACCGACAAATGAGATGGTCGCGGACAAAATCTATCACCACCTTCTTCGTGATAGACTTGTGAGCGATAGCTTCAACCCACTTAGTGAAGTAATCAATTGCAACCAGAATGAATCTATGTCCATTGGACGCTGCAGGCTCTATGGGGCCAATTACATCCATTCCCCAAGCTGCGAATGGCCAAGGCGAACTTGTAGCCCGAAGCTCATTAGGAGGAGCTCGAATCACATCGACGTGGGTTTGACAACGATGACATCTTTGCACGTACTTGATACAGTCCGTTTCCATAGTCAACCAAAAATAGCCACCTCTCAAGATCTTCTTTGCCAACATGAAACCGTTCATGTGGGGTCCACAAGTCCCAGCGTGAACTTCCTCAATCAAAGTTGTAGCCTCTTTAGCATCCACACATCTTAGCAATCCCAGTCGGGGGTCCTCCTATAAATGATTTCCCCGTTTAGGAAAAACTGATTGGCTAGCCTCCGAATCGTGCGCTTTTGGACACTTGTAGCATGCTCAGGATAACCCCCGTTTTTCAGATACCTTTTGATGTCGGCATACCATGGTTCACCGTCTGGTTCTTCCTCAAAATGAAAGCAATAAGCCGGTTGCTTATGTATGTAAACAGGAATGGGATCAATGTAATTCTTATCAGGGTGCTGGATCATCGACGACAAAGTGGCTAGAGCATCCGCAAATTCATTTTGTATTCTGGGAACATGATGGAACTCAATCTTGATAAACCTCTTGCACAATTCTTGCACACAATGTAGATAGGGAAGAATCTTCATGTTCTTCGTGGCTCATTCTCCCCTTACTTGGTGCATCAGCAAATTTGAGTCCCCAATTACCAGTAACGATTGCACGTTCATGTCAATTGCCAGTCGAATACCCAAAATGTAGGCTTCATACTCATCCATGTTGTTGGTACAAGGAAATCGAAGCTTAGCTGATACAGGGTAATGTTGCCCAGTTTCTGATACTAACACTGCTCCGATGCCCACTCCTTTGAAGTTTGCTGCTCCATCGAAGAATAACCTCCAACCGTCGTATTCTTCGGCAATATCTTCTCCTATGAAGGCTACTTCCTCATCAGGAAAATATGTCTTCAGTGGCTCATACTCCTCATCTACAGTATTTTCTGCCAAATGGTCTGCAAGAGCCTGTCCTTTTACAGCTTTCTGCGTAACGTAGACAATGTCAAACTCACTTAGCAATATCTGCCACTTGGCCAGCTTCCCCGTAGGCATGGGCTTTTGAAAGATATACTTCAATGGATCCATCCTTGAAATCAAATAAGTTGTGTGGGCAGACAAATAGTGCCTCAACTTATGAGCGACGCAGGTCAAAGCGCAACATGTCCTTTCCAACAATGTATACCGAGCCTCATACGGTGTGAACTTCTTGCTCAAATAGTATATGGCTTGCTCCTTTCTCCCTGTCTCATCATGTTGTCCCAAAACACAGCCAAAGTCATTCTCTAGCACGGACAAATACAGGAGCAAAGGTCTTCCTTGTTCTGGTGGCACTAAAACTGGAGGCTTCGATAGATAATCTTTGATTCTATCGAAAGCTTGTTGACACTCAAGAGTCCATTCTGTAGCAGCATCCTTTTTCAGCAGTTTGAAAATAGGTTCACAAATAACCGTTGACTGAGCAATGAAACGGCTAATGTAGTTGAGTCGTCCTAAAAAGCTCATAACCTCTTTCTTGCTTTTCGGTGGTGGGAGCTCTTGGATGGCCTTAATCTTGCTTGGATCCAATTCAATACCCCGACGGCTGACGATAAATCCCAATAATTTCCCTGACGGAACCCCAAATGCACACTTTGCCGGATTTAGCTTCAGATTATACTTCCTCAATCTGTCAAAGAACTTTCTGAGGTCTGCCAGATGATCTGAGCTTCTCTTTGACTTGATGATGACATCATCCACATAAACTTCAATTTCCTTGTGAATCATGTTGTGGAAGATGGTGGTCATGGCCCGCATGTAGGTGGCTCCAGCATTTTTCAACCCGAATGGCATTACCTTGTAACAGTATACCCCCCATGGGGAAAGAAATATGGTTTTCTCAGCATCCTCCTCATGCATTCTGTTCTGATGATACCCAGCGAAACAATCCATGAACGACTGTGTCTCATGCTTTGCACAGTTGTCAATAAGGATATGGATGTTTGGTAATGGAAAATCATCTTTAGGGCTAGCCTTGTTGAGATCCCTGTAATCCACACAGACTCTGACCTTTCCGTCCTTTTTTGGTACAGGCACGATGTTAGCCAACCAAGTGGGGTATTCTACTACTTTGAGGATTCCGGCGTCGATCTGCTTGGCTACCTTTTCTTTGATTTTCAAACTCATATCTGGCTTGTATTTCCTCGAATTTTGCTTCACAGGGGGATACGCTGGATCAGTAGGCAACCTATGCGCTACTATAGAGTGGCTGAGTCCTGTCATGTCAGCATAAGACCAGGCGAAGATGTCTTTATACTCCTTCAGAAACTCTATGTACTCCTCAATCTCTTCTTTCGGCAAGTGAGTGCTGACTTGAGTCTCTTTGGGTATTTCTGAATCTTCCAAAATTACTACATCGGTATCTGTAAGATTGGCTTTGGGCTTGTCCTCGAACTCTTCTATTTCCCTGACAATTTCAGCAGGTAACTCATCTTCTTCAGCTTTTAAAGAGTTGCCTGTGTTATGTCGCACAGTTTCATTACAAGCCATGGCCTTAGATTCAACTCGTTCGATATTAGAAATGCTGAAAATAAATAAAATTAAATTAAATATGTGAAAGAGAAATAATTTTATTAAAATCAATCAGAATTTGTCATCATACTCAAAAGAAAATTCACAAATTTTAAAACAAATATTTATTTTGAACAAAAAATGGAAAACTGGTCCTTTGGTCTACCCAGATGCCCGACGAGCTCTGGATGGTGTGGCTGTCCAATTTGTAGTTCTTTGAACTCCGAATTCCTGTTGTGCGGCCCCTCCTTCCTCCCCGTTGCCAATGGTGTTACAGCTTTTATCATCCTGAAACAGATCCCTTACATTGAGCAACACGGCATCTTCTTCGGCCCGTTTAATATCAAAGATACCATCAGAGACAAAGGTTTATTGAAGCGAAGGCAATGGGTTTGGCAACAGAAAATTTCTCTTTCCCAAGGGATATTTCCAATTGTCCAGCTCTTCCTCAGTAGGTTGATATCCCAATCTAAAAGTGGTCTTTTGCGTTGCCACTTGTAACGGCTCATAGATTCCTTGTAATTCGGCTCCTAGACCCCGGGCTGGCTCGAACTCCAACCAAAGTAGCATACTCAGGATCTTATCACTCCACCATCTACCTTCCTCGATGACACCGACAAGCTCTACGGTGTGGAAACTTTCCTCGTCCAGCCCTCCCGTTCCTTCAATGACAGGGATAACAGGAGCAGTATAAATTGAACAGCTTTCATCCCCGTGGACCACGACTTCTTGATGGTCCCACTCAAATTTCAGGCATTGGTGCAGAGTTGAAGGCACCGCCCCGGCAGCATGAATCCATGGACGTCCCAATAACAGATTGTAAGAGGCTGGGATGTCCATTACCTGAAATGCCATGGTGAATGTGGCAGGGCCAACTAGCACATCAAGATCTATTTCTCCCATAGTGTCCCTTTGTGAACCGTCAAACGCTTTGACGTTCATCTTCCATTGCTTAATCCGGGCAAGGTCAACTTCCAATTGGGTCAAAGTATTCAGCGGACAAATATTCAGACCGGAGCCTGGGTCAATCAGTACCTTGGTGATGAATTTGTCCGAGTGATGCACTGTGATATGCAGCACTTTATTATGGGCCACGCCTTCCACAGGCAACTCATCTTCGTGGAAAGATATTTTCTGAGCCTCAAATACCTGACCGACCATATTGGCCACCTCACTACTAGATATGCTCGCAGGGACATAGGCTTCTCCTAGCACCTTCATCAAAGCCTTTTGGTGTTGCTCAGAGCTCTACAGAAGTGATAAGATAGAAATTTGAGCCTGGGTCTTGCCCAATTGTTCTACAACCGAATACTCCTTCGCCTGCACCTTTTTCCAGATCCCATTTTATGCTTCCACCGCTGGCTGCTTCCCTTTATCGGCTCCTTGAACCAAGATTTCAGGAGTGTATACTCTTCCAGACCGTGTCACTCCTTGTGCCGCATCTGCCTCCAACACCTTTGTTTTATGCGAGGCATTTTCCTTGTAGCTCCAAGGGACTGTCTTGTATGAAACTGGAGCAGCTCTTACCACCGTGAAGGGAGGCCTTGGTGCAGCTACCTCAACCTCGAACGGAGGGTGCACCTGTACTCTCCTAGATGAATCTGAAGAAGAATCTACTCTGTGTTCAATCATCCCAATAACATCCACCAAGTCCTCAACCTCATTACAAGAAATCATGTTCGCATGGTGATTCGGCAGAGGATTACTTGTCACATTTGGTGTCGGATCCTTGAGGTGAATAACCTTGGTGTCAATCAACTTCTGTATTTTATCCTTCAAAGACCTGCAGGACTCTGTGGTGTGCCCCCTCATTCCCGAGTGGTACATGCATATTTTGTTGTGGTCGTACCACTTAGCTTGGGTTTCGACCGGCAGTGCAGGAATAGGCTCAATGTAACCAGCTTCTTTCAACCTTACATACAGCTGGTCAATAGGTTCGGCTAGAGGAGTGTAAGTATTTGTTGGCCTAAACTGAGCCCTTGGCCTTTGATTTGGTGAGAAAGAAGGTCGTGAGTGAGAAGGTCGTGGATGAGAGGGCTGTGGATAAGAGGGATGTGGATGAGAGGGCTGTGTATTATAAACGGGGTAAGCGGGGGCTTGATAATGTGATGGAGGTGTTTGGAAGTGGGTTGGAGGGGGAGTTTGATATGGAGTTTGATAGGGATGGAGATTTTGATATGGTGATGGAGCTTGATAAGGTGATGACGGAGTGTGATATGGTGGAGGTGGAGTTTGGTATGGTGAAGTTTGGTAGTGTGGGTTGGCATTTGATAGTGTGGGGTTGGAGTCTGTGGTCTATAAACATAACTTTTCGGCCCTTGGGCCATCATAACTGTTCCAATTTCTTTCTTCTTGCGGCTTTCCGAAGCAGTTCCGGACTGCAAGGCTTTGTTAGCCGCCTGTAGTGCATTCAAGTTGATAATGGTACCATCCTTGATACCGTCCTCGATCCTCTCTCCAAGCTTGATAATTTCTGCAAAGCTTTTTTCGCTAACCAGCATCAACCTATCATAAACTTGCGGGTCTAAAGTCCACATAAAAATATCCTTCATTTGAGACTCTTCCATTGGGGGTCGCACTCTTGCGGCTTCAGTCCTCCATCGAGTTGCGAATTTCCTGAAAGTCTCAGTGGGCTTCCTCTTCAAGTTTTGGATGTAATGCAAGTCAGGTGCATTTTCCGTGTTGAATCCAAAACGTTCTACAAAGGCTGATGCCATTTCTGCCCAAGTAAACCATTTTCTTAGATCTTGCTCTACATACCAGCTAAGAGCTTCTCCGGTCAGACTTCGCATAAACAACTTCATCCTTATCTTCTCATTCCGCCCTACTCCTACCAATTTGTCTCAATACAACCTCAGATGGGCCCTTGGATCACCGGTTCCATTGAAGAGCTCGAACTTAGGAGGTTTGTACCCCTCCGGTAATTCAACATCCGGATGTATACACAAATCTTCATAATCCAGACTCGTGATTCCCTTGTTGCCTTCAACATTTTGCAACCTGCTATTTATTTTCTTCAACTCTTCTGCTAGAGTCTGAATCAGTCTATCTTTTTCCGAAGGTTCAGATTCCTCACAATGATGAGTTACAAGTGCAGTCTTCACATAGATCAGGTTGGTATGGGTGTGGGCGTAGGCTATATTTATATGGGTTGGAGGAGGTATTTCTTGAGGTGGTGATGGGTAATGTGCGGCAGCTGGAGCTGGCGGATGTGGACAAGTATATGGAGGGTATTGGTAATGTTGGGGTGGAGCGTCTTGTGGTGGAGCTGCGGGTTGTGAGGACATGGGAAGACTGGCTGGTACTTTTGAAGTCGAGGCATCAACTTGTGTCCCAAATAGTGTTGCCTGAGTATTTGCGTTTCGAACCTGTGCTAACTCTTCTTGCAGCTCAAAAATTTTCTGTTCCAGCCTCATAATAATCTCATTGTAACCCAGAGGACCGGCCCCTTCAAAGTTGTCTCGCTCATTTCTGGGTGTGTCGCTACCGCTGCTATTATGCTCATCCATTCTGTCCTTTGTTGTGGTTAGGGATGGGAGGAGGAGAAGGAGGAGCCCCTTTTGATCTTGTGTAGTAAGCCAGGTTTGCACAGATCAACCTCTGGGAATGGGAAAAAAATAAGAACAACAAACGAGCCATAATTAGTAATAGAAGTTAGAAATAATATTGATTAAAAGAAAGATCAAATAAGAATAGAGACGTATTTCCTAATTTTGGGGCCTCTTTTATGCCTGAGGTAGGCCTAACGAGTTTGAGAGAAATTTGTTATCAAGTATTTTTCATTTTTCTCCCAAAATAAACCTAAAATAAAATTTTATTATAATAAAAATTGAGAGAATTACAACAAACTAAAAAACAATTAGATCTTGAAAATGTCTTCATTGACGTCCCACTTCTTTGGGTCTTCTAGTACTTTGTCGAAACGGCGACGACTGGACAGAAGGTAGGCCAATGCTAGATATTTCCCTATAGCTCCCTTATTCAGGCATTCTTCTCCTTGTTTGCTGAATTCATCATGCAAATCTTGTATTCTCAAATCCAGACCTAAAGCCCGATCTTTCCAATATTCCAATTCCTTTCCCATCTCAGCAATTTCTTTAGCATTATCGTCGTGTAGCTGCTGATGACAAGCCTCAGAATCTTGGACCTTTCTTTGTAAACGGCGATAGAGGGTTTGTGCTTGAGCCTCCTTATCCTCTACATGTTTGCCTCGTTTGACGCTTGCTATTGCAGTACCAGCCCAATCATCATGCAACCACTCAATATACCCGGTTACGTAGCCTGCCCGATATTGGTCAACCTCTATGCTCTTTTCATCAAGATAAATCTTTTTGTTCCATGCTTTTGCAATGTCTAAAGCATGTGGAACAAAATCATCCTTGTAATCCACTTGGTATGCGTCCATGTTGGCAACCTGGGGTATTATTTGCATTCTTCCAGCCTGCCGCATTGTTCCCATTGGAGAGTACGGTTGAAGACCTCGTAGTCCTATCATAACCAAGTAGTATCTAGACTTGGTATATACCACGAAGTTGGGTCTTGGAAACCAGTCAAACATCCACTGTACCGAGTCTTCAGTCAAATTACCCAACATTTGACCCCATTTCTCCACCTCTTCGGGCCGTTTTATTGGTTTAACTCCCATGGTGACCCTGTAATGGTGAGCGGCAATATGATCGGTTTCTGTAGGCCGAGGCATGGTTGGATTGCCATGCACCTTTTGGAGATGTTCAAGGAGCCAAAGCTGAAGCAATAAATTACATCCCTCGAAGTGCTTAAACCCCTTTTTGCACTTCCCCAAAGATCGGTAAATGTCGGCCATGATCATTGGAACAATAGTGCAATGTCCTTTATCAATACCATTGCATAAGGCGTGGACGACTGAAATAAGGCGGATATCAATGTCTTCCTCAGCCCCTCGTGGGAAGACCACCAGCCCTAAAAAGTATACCATGAAAGCGAAAATTCGTCTACTCATCCATGAGTCTAGATCGGAACTGTCTTCTTTGTAAATTTCCCAAGAAGAACTGTGACCGAATCGGTTGAGCAGATATCTCCCCGGCATCCATCCCTTTATCACAAAGGACACCATGTCGCTACCTTGTAACCCCAATTTGTTACGTGCATCTTCTAGGGTGACGCGTTTGGGAATGATCATTTCCGCTTTTTCCTACTTCCTATTTCTCCATAATAAACACACATTTTCCACGTACCCCCCGATTTCTTCCAGTAATGGGGTCATTTCAATCTCACCAAATCTGAATACCACTCTCTTTTAGTCCCAGAAGGCTGTGGTCGCTTCGATGAGTTCTCGGCAGGGAGTGACTTGCATAAGCGAAAGTAAGTGTCCTAATACTTTCCTTACTTCGTTCTGTCCGTATTCTCCCAAATCTAACCACCACACTTTCATGCCTACAGGCATGCACCAAACCATACCAAATCTTGGGTAAGAGGTTGGAAGACTCATTATGCCTGCAGCAAAAAGAGAGTTAGACTAACCTACCCACCCGGGAGCAAAATGATGTTACTTTAAACAAAATTTCTCTCAAAAATGCACATAATTTATGAATCGTCTTTTTTTTCGGGATTTTAAAAATCCCTTAAGACTGAGGGCAAGTCTTAAAAATCCCCATTTAAATGGGGATTAAGGTACGTTAGGGCACCGTTCTAAGCGAAGTTTTATTTCCTAAGTCACCAGAGTTGGGCAAGGGCTTAAATTACCTCGAAAGAAAGGTGTTAGGCACCTTTCGAGGTCCACAAATGTGGTACCCGACCGGATTCATTAATGGGGAATTAACTAAGTGAACAAATAAAATTTATTTTTAACCTATATTGTTTGCATTTAAAATGATTGATAAAAGAAACAAATAATGAAGAATTCAATTCTGTTTAAATGAGCGAGAAGAAAGAATTTTTGACGTAATGAAACTTAAAAGTTAATTTATCTTATTTTATTATTTTCTTTTAAACCATAAAAACAAAATCTGTGGCAAATGAGGTAAATAAACTAATAAAACAAACAATTCAATAGAATAAACAACCAAACAACTAAAGATTTATTTAATTATGGGGCCGAGCCTCGATGAGGCGCCTACGTATCCCTTAGGAAATCAGGCCAAATGTAGTTCTCATTTAGAAATATTTGACCTAATGGGATCACCCCGTGCAACTTAAATAATACTTCCCAATCTTTTGAATTTCTCGTATTATTCAGTGAGCACGGACTATCATTTCCCATCTACCCCCTAATTGATTATTAACCTAAAACGTTCTATGTGATAGACTATCGTCCTAGTACTTGCCTAGACGTCCCGATCTTAAAGTCCAAGAGGCATTGGACAGCTACTTTGGATTTGGGATCTAGAATTCCTAAGTCTTTATTAAAGATAATTAACGCCAAACAAATTTGCAAATAGTAATCAAAACACTTAGCATAATAAGGTTTCAATTAAGCCTTTATATTAAATCTATGAACATGATTTCTAAATGAGTGCAAGCAGAACCTATAAACATTATCTCTAATGCAGGAATACCAGACTTCACATATGAAACCAAAATTAAAAGGGTGCCGATTTGAAATAAATGAGCATTGTGAATATTTAAACAAATTACCGACTTGAACCATAAGCATAATTTCTGGGTTTGGAAAGGGACAACAAATAAGCTAAAACAGTGGGACTTATTAAATATGTTAGTAAATATGAGCACAATAGGATTTATTAGATATGTTAAAAATATGCAGAAACGTGAACACCTTTATGCCTTTAAATCAATTGATTTTGGTCCTAAACATACTTCAAAATTATTCCAGATTTCGCAATGCTTAATACTATGAAACAAGATAGTAATCAAATAACAGCAAGATATAGCAAATAAAAAAAATCGTTGGTACTTTTGTTAAAGAAAATAAATAAATAAATAAATCTCATTTATACAAAAAAATAAATTCCTATATGATTAGGATGTCAAGAAAAGAAGCCTGATTTGTTTGAATTAGTTACCTCATTTCTTACAAATCATTCAAATTTGTTAATTCTATGGGCAAGATATCTAGTATATTATCAATATTCAAAATCTCCTTGCAAAAGATAAATAAAAAACCGTTCTTTAAACCATTTTAACATACCGACATTTACCAAAATAGCTCCTATAGGCAGGTTTACTAATAATGCTTCAATTAATTCATTACGGTACCTATAGGCGTGATTTATATTTGCTGTGTATGTTATGAAAATCCTATAGGCATGCTTTCTAGGTGAATTTAATAATTAGATGAAATAAAGTAAAAAAAAACACACATAAATCCCCACCCCCAGACCCCATTCCACTATTAATCAGTGTTTGATTTACAAGTTACAACAACAATAATGAATCAAATAAAACAAATACTTAAATGAACACAAAAATTTAAACTACTCCAAACAGTCGCTTCTGACTGTTTTTATTCCAAACCCGAAGTGACTCTTCGATATTTCCCTCCATAACAAGAACCTGTTAAATGATGGAACAAACATCGACAAACATATATATACAACCTAGTCCTAAAACAGATTATATTTTGACCTTGCCTCAAACAGAAAAAATAAATAAATAAATTCAAAAGGACCAAATCATTCGACAATACACGTAGTAGATTTAAAGCACATTATTACAAAGTATAATTGAAAAGATGCACTAACCGGTTGAAGAAAAGTCGAAGAGAATTTTTGAAAATCTACTCGTTTTTAATTAATTGCTAAAAGAGAAGTCTTCTTTTTTTTTTCTTTTCTTGGAGGAAAAAGTTGTTAGAACACAATTGCTAGAAAATTCTAAAAGTGTTCGAATAATCATAATAGAGGACAAAGGGTTGCTTTTATAGCCATAAAGTCAGAAAAATTAAAGGAAAGAGACAAAAATGGGAAACTCAATTAAAGGAATAATTTTTTCTTAATTAACAAAGCCAAAACAGATTTTAAGGAGCTTAATGTATTTTCCATAATAAACAGATAATAAATCAACGCAAAAGGAATGAAATAAAATCTGTCATACGGATTTCCTTAAACATGAACAATAAAATATATTATTCATAAATGCCCTTCTATCAAATATATCTTATCCTTAATTAATACCCTGAAACTCATGGAATATTTATTGTAAATTAATAAATAAATAAATCAAATATGGAAAATCAAATCAGTCATTATTCTACATATTATTTTCCTTAATTAACCGGGAACTAAAACAATATGGAATATCTATTATTAATAAATAATACCAAATAGGACAGATTAAATCAGAAATTATTCTAAATATTTTCCTTAGTTAATCAGGAACTAAAACTGCATGAAATATTTATCATTAATAAATAGTACCAAATAGGGCAAATTAAATCAAAGATTACTCTAAATTAAACGAATAACATAAAATATGTCTAAATGAGTAAAGAATGTTGTTTTCTTAATTAACAAAAATTAGAGCTTCATTTACCATAATTAATGGAAGGAAAGAGAATCAGATCATGAAATATTTACCTTAAAAATTAGCCAAATTAAATGGAAAGATAACAAGCTATTATTTAATAGTTTAAGGAAAAGGTGAATACAAAATTACCCTAATAGATTGCATATGCCAAAATAATAGAAGAATGTCTTTTAATTAGAGTGATTAGTGATATGAAACATTTCAAACAATACTAGAATCAAACAGTAACAATTTTCATAATTTAATCAATACTAAATTGTCATGCAAATTAATCTAACTACCAAATAAATATTATCAACTAATACAGAATTTTTTCAGACATAGATTAAGTAACTAATAGACATTTATTATATAAATACACAAATGAAACAAAGAGAAAAACGATATATGTTACTTATATATATACATACAGATATATTATATATCTATTATATATATAAATGAACAGAAAGGAACAACAGTATATAGCTATATATATATATATATATATGTGTGTGTGTGTGTGTGTGTGTTACCATAATTGCAAGTATCAAAAGAGGGAAGGAATTAGTCAAATATATGCAATGAAAAAATTATTTTAAAAGACAACCAATAAATAAGTTAAAAAAAATAATGCTGAATTTCAATAAGGAAATAATTCAAATAAGGTGTAAATATATCACAATTTATCAAATAATAGAAACCCGTAAAGCATATATTTCATATTAAGGAAGTGAAAGAATCGACAAAATCAATAAAGAATCAATTCAACTTATGTAAGAATTAATCTAATTTCACCGTATTCAAACAGACACTTAGAATTGACTAAAAAGGAAAGAACCAATTGATGAACATTTTCTCTTAAATTAAGACAAATTAATAACTGTCATTCAAATAAGTAAATAAATAAATAAATAATGAATTAATCTAGCACAAAAGTATGAAAATAATCAAATGGTTAAACTAGGAATGGAACAAATCAAGGAAAGGTATTCAGTAATAAGTTATAAACATCTGTCAATGAATCCTAAACTACCTTATTTAAGGTATTTACCTTCACAGCATCCTTGACACAGGGAAAAGCAAATAAATTTATCGAATAATATTATTTAACACTTAATTACGGGATTGCATCATGGTATAAATCACGACTTGAGTAAATTAAACCTAAAAGCAGCAACAAGACAATAAAGTATCAAGTGAGCAATCAATTGTGTATATTAAAATTTTAACAGAGTATAGAAAAATGAACCAAACATGTATTCGTGTATGTCAAGAATATGGGATAATGTGTCATACAAACCTCTATGCCAAACATTAAAATTAAATAAACAACAATTTTCACCAGTTAGATCAAGACAGAGATAAAATTTTGCAACCTTTAGAGTTTCATGACTTTTAAAGGTGAACTCCAATGCTAATGAAACATAAATAAAATATATGCCTATATATTTATATAACTAAATTCAACTATATTTGTCAAACACATGCACAAAATGGAGTAGAAAAGAATTAAATATCAAGCGTCCAGATTCAAAAAGATTCAAACAAATTCGTCCTAAACCTGATAAAATCGTCAAGAAAAGGGGAAGATCTGGTGGCGGGGTTCTGGGTGATTTGGGGGTGTTTCAGGTGGTCTGGTGCTAATGGTGGTCGTGAGGTTCTGGAGTATGGGAGTTTGCTGGAGGACGGCGAGACAGGCGGAGATCTGATCGGCAGTTGTTGGTAGGTTTGGTGGCGCTGTTATTTTAGGGTGGTGCGCCGGCAAGAAGGGAAAAGAGAGGAAAATAGAGGAGAGGGTGGTGTCGGCTAGTTTTCTGGTTCGCCGGAAAATGGCGTGTGGTGGAAGGAGAAGAAGGGGAGGGGAAGAGGAAAGTGAGGTCTGGCTGTGTTCGACGGAGAGGGAGAGTTCGCGGCTGGTGGTTATGGCGTTTTCCAGTCGAAGAGTTTGACCGGAGGAGGGGGAAGGCGACCGGCGTTCGGGTTGGTGGCGGTTTGGATCTGGCCGAAGGTGGGAGGGTGCTGGTTTGGTTGACAATAGGAGGGAGAAGGAGAGGGAGACGGCGCCACTGGCCGGAGGGGAAAAGAGAGAAGAGAGGAGGCGTTTGTGCTTGCCGGAGAGGAAGAGGGGAAGAAGAAAAGGGGAGAGGGTGCGACGGTATAGAGGCTTAGGAAGAGGGAAAATGAAAATGTTAATTAGGGTTTTGGGGGAAGAGGGAATATTAAAGGAAGGTTGGTAGGTTTTTTATTTGAATCGTAGGATCAGAATAAATGGATTGTTAGGATTAAATCCTAAATTTTGGGGCGGATCATGGATCAAAAGCGGGTAGCCGGTCGGGTGAATTGAGTTAGGGGATTAATGGGATTTAATAAATGGTGGGAATTAATATAGGCTAGATCTGAATTTAAATAATAGCCAAAATTAATCAAAAGTGGCTAAAATTGGCATAAATTGAATAGGAAGTGGCCAGATTTTAAATAAATTGGATGAAATTGGATTTTAGCTGCTATTAAATTAATAAATATACTACACTTGTAGATAATTTAATAAATAGATAATAAAATAGTTTAAATTATAGGAAAATCATATAAACATTATTATTAATATAAATAATTCCTAAATTTGAGTAGACTCATGTAAATATTATATAATTAATAAATTATTATATTTTATAAATAACTCAATGACTACAAAATATAATTAATTTATCCAAAATTATACAAACTTTATTATCAACATAAATAATTTATAAATTCAAGTAGTATTGTTATAAAAATAAATTTGTAAAATTAGTAAAATTATGTAAATAGTTTATAAAGATTAAGTAAAATATACATTTCACGATAAGAGCGTATATTAATACTAAATATATATTATATATGACATAATTATTTAATATCAAAAAATTAAAATTAATACAAATTATATGTACATATATATGTAATTTGAAATAATTTTCGCAATATTACGATAATTAATTATTTTATAAATATAAATGCAAGTTGAATATTTGCGTAAAAAAGGTAAATAAATAAAATATATATATATATATAAGCAGCATATAAGGGTGTATGGAAGTCAAAATTGGGTGTCAACACAGGCTACCGAAGAGTTACCTTAAGGGGACTACAATGATTGTACTAGATGGACAAGTCCGTAAAGGGCCATTTTTAAGAATAACAGTTGCAGTCTAGTAAGATTTTATGGAGGAACAGAAATAAAGAAGAGATGACCTCGGAAGCTGAAGATGATATGAAATATAGATATCCTCACCTGTTCCAGGATTGATCCAGATTATGCAATTAAGGTGAGGCTGTTGTTTAGTTATTATCTTACTGCTTATGCTATCAGCACTGCTATTTAGCTACCCCTTATTATCATGTAATGGTTGTTGTAGCATCCTGCAAGGCGCCTATGTTGGACATTTCTGCATTTCAGGTATCTAGATAGTCCATGTTACAAAGGAGACTCTACCAAAATTTTTCTAAACCTTGATTAAGAGAGTTAACTCCTTTAAGTCTGAAGATGACATTCGAGGACGAATGTTCCTAGGGGAGAGGATGTTACACCCCGTAGAACTCTATCGATTAGTAGGCATATGCGTGGATTGTGACAAGGAAACGAAGCTTGACACGTGTGATAAAAACCTCGAAAGTCAGGTCGAGCGAGGCCAGGCCACAAGGGCCAGCCGACACACCAGCACCCTAGCGCCTTGGGCAGCGGGGCACACCAGCACCCTGGCACCTTGGGCAGCGCAGCGCACCAGCCCCTTGGCGCATTGGGGGGTGCGACGCGGGGGGTGGTTTGGAGCGATGGGCGGCACGGGGCGTCCCCCTGCTACCGCCCTATATATATATATATAGCCCTTTTAGTTCAAGTTTAAATCATTTCCCAATTGTTCATTCGGCTAGAGAGAGTAAAAGTCGAGGGAATTGATAGTTTTTTGTCCGATTACGCTATCAAACACGGTCCAAATTTAAATTAACTTCGAGTATCGATTTCTAAGCCTACAGGGAGCATTACTACGAAGTTATTTTCTCGAAATACGCTTGGTAAATTGGAACCCCGCCAAACAAAATTTGTTAGAATTGCTCTAAATTGATTTCTATATGGCCACAGGCTTTAGGTAAGCATTTCTCCCTTCTGAACTCTCAGGAAATTATAAGTTTTTGGCTGTATTTTACTTAGTTGATTATAGTTGCTATTAATATCAAAAGTATTTGGTATTGAAATTCATGTCTTTCGCCCAATATAAGGGTTACGGTTGAAAAGAGCTATAAATCCAAATTGAAACTCGTCGGTTATTCGAAAAATGATAGTCAAGGTATGTAAGGCTTAACCCTCGATAAGTTATTCTCGTCGTACAGTGCCAAGACTTATGTTCTCTAATGGAAATAACAATCCTATATGCGCAGATAGTCGCTACCAGTAGATTGTGATTAAACATGTTGTAATTAGCTGTTACTGGTATATAAAAATCAGATATGCTGTGATTAGTTGCTATCAATAGATTACGGGTATATTTTTTGTGGTTAGCTTCTAAAAAACATATATAGATAATACCACAATATCCCTCATCGGAAAAGAACATGTTAAGTGTGATACGCGCTAGAAGCGTCATAGAAACTCTTCTATTCTCCAATCCATTGTATTAGTAGAATTGTATATTTTATTGCCAGGCCTAGACCCTAGAAGCTCATGAATAGTTATCGGGCCTGAGCTAGTAAGTTGAACAGCATAGGCGCAGCTAGGTGGTTTAACTACCAGTTTGGCGTCTGTATTGTCAGGAAAGCACGCCTAGAGGCCATTGGCGTATCCTCATGCCCCAGGGCCAGAAATTTAGATAGGAAGTCCATACTTTAGAGTCAGCAGCCTAGGACTGCCTAGTGAACTGAATGACAACCTACCATCTAGTTAGCTACTACCAGTGATTTTCAGTCTCAGTTAACTTAGCATTCGTCATACAGGTCGCCCAGGAAGCCAGCCCAGTCATCCAAGTCAAATAGACCCGTGGGTACCCTAAGGAAGGAGGTCATATTAGCAGTTAGAGGCAGGGCTAGTGCCCTAGTCGGTTCTTATAAAATACTCAGGGACAGATTGCCGAGAGTGGCTAAGTCTATGTAAACTTGTCTATAAGATTAGGAATCGCCCAGAAAAGTCATATAAGATCTAAGAAGACCGAGATGAGGTCTAAGGTACTAGAACCATGTAAGTACAGACCCACAGGCTAAGAATGTCGATAATATGCCTATGGAGGATTAGGGGCCGATCGCTCAAAAGCATGTTCAGTCAGTAACAGCCCTACAGTCATTCTAAGCATAGGAACTAAGTAATCAGTCATCCACGACCCCACAGTTGTTTATGAGTTATAGTTGTCTGGGCAGGACATTCAGAGTATTGTTAGGCCAGTCCAAATCTCGCCCTATCCAATCTAGACGATTAGAGATCATGATCACTATCAGGATCCTCTAATCAGGTACAGGTGTACGGGGTGTGCCTGCTAGCAGCCTTACAGACTATCCTAGGGGACGAGCAGCGGTAGCGTTAGGCCCAGAAGGCCAGATACGCCTTTTAAGTGGCTAGATTGAGATTTCAATACAGCACCTTGGTTGGGGTTGCCCTCACTCAGGAGCCTTCCATGACCATCCCAGGGTTACTAGCTGCATCGTCGCCCGTGAGGGGCTAGATGATGTTGTTCCAAGGAGCGGTATGCCATCCGTGAGGGACGAAGATAAGGTCCGAGGGTCTTATACAATCCATTCCATTGCTGGGTGCCGTATCGGCACCACACCCCCATAGAGCTTGGTGCCTAGGGTGCAGATATCAGGAATCCACTAGACTCAGACACAGCTACAGTTCAGGGGCCGAACGGGCTCAATTGCAGACCCAGGAGGATAGGTAGGTTGGCTATAGCACCAGTAGAGTCATAGAAACCTGGATAGGAGTATATAGATTGAGGTGTACTTTCCAGGGCTTATGGGGGTCCCGGTAGGTTATTTCTGTATTGCTTGTACATTCTAGGTTTATGGGGGCCAGGTCAGGTTCTTGTTTGTATTCTTGTCTGCTAGCTATAGCTTATGAATATATGATTGTACAGTCGTAGCTTACATACGTGTAGTGCCTTGCTAGACGCAAATTACGAATGAGCTAGCTTACAGGTTAATCTTTCTGCCCTTCTCTCTATTTACTTTTAGTCTTTAACAACTTACGTATTCCCTTACGTATTCGGTATATATTGTACTGACGCTCACTCCCGGGCACTGTATTACTTGCCTGCAGGTTTAGATAGAAAGAGTTCAGGCTTTTCAGTAACAGTTGTTCAGAGTTAGAAGTTTGGCCAGCTCCCTTCGTTCGGAGTTTCCAGGTTGTAGAGGTTATAGTCCTTCAGTTGTATAGCATTTGGGGTTAGGTCGGGGCCCTGTCCCGACCACTATTTGTATTCTTAGAGGCTTGCAGACTATAGTCGTCATTTAGTTAGTTATTATTGGTCGTGTGGGGCCTAAATTAGTTATATTTTGTATGTTGGTCGTGTGGGACCTAAATTAGTTATGTTTTGTATGTTGGCCGTGTGGGACCTAGTGTAATGGCCTGATCTCATTTCTGTTATAACTAGACAGCATAGAGTGGTCTTCTCGGCCCGCATAGAATTCCTTTTTGTTGCCTGTTGTGGGTTAGCTATTTTTATTTACAAGTGGCTATACGGCCTTATCGATCGGAAGCTGTGTTTACAATCGAGATATAGCTCGTTGTTTTTTGAATAGAGTTGCAGGCAGTCACTAGACGTGCATCAGCCCAGCCAGGTCAGTCAGATCTCAGTATGGCACTAGGTGCCAGTCATGCCTCCCAAGGTGGGGCGTGACAATTATACCCCAAAAGGCACAAGTCATGGCATAAGGCATAAGTGTAAAAAATTTATTAGATGGAAAAAAATGAAATTATTCCCTAAATGGCACAAATCTTAGCATAATACATAAGTGTAAAAAATTTATTCAATAGAAAACAATATGAAATTATGCCCCAAACAAGTCATGGCATAAGGTATAAGTTAAAGATGCAGGTAGTTATGCATAGAAAAGGTAGAAGATCTTAAACATAGACACAATTTAAGTAGCAAACTTTATGTCTCAGGTATAACTTGGGCAAAACTCATGCCCTGCGAATTCTTTTTTTGTTTTTTCTATTAAGGGCATTTTTGACCAATTTTTATTCACCTAAAATGTTGAAGGATAATAATTAAAGACCACAAATTTAAGGGGTAAAAATTAAAGACCACACCAAAGGGGCATTTATGCGGATGACCCCTTCTTTTTCTCTCGAGTTATAGAAGGCTTAAATATTGGTTACTACTGTAAATGTTATTATTTAAGAGTGGATGTCCATAATTTTTATTAGGAAAAAGTACATAAAATAAATCAAAAGCTAAACTAATTGTATAAAAATGAGCCATTTCATATTAATTATCTGTAATACCCAATTGACACAAAATAATTATAATTCATGCCCCACTGTAAGATATCATGGCATTATGAATATACTGCGATGGTATCATGCATGATTAAGGAGTGTATCATTGAAGGACTGCTCATTGCTCAGTGATACCATGACAGTATATGAATATGCTTTGACGGTAGGATTGAGGAGCCTAGCCCGCCTAAAGGATTGTTTATCCTTAGTGATATCATGACAGTATATGGATATACTATGACGGTATCATGAAGGATTGTAAGATGAGGTATTTTCTGTAAATAACTAGGAGGGGTATGAAAGTAAAAGGGTAGGGCCATGTAAATATTTTGCTTCAATGGAGCAATTATGTAAGTTTCCCTTTTTATTATTGCTTTAGTAATATCCTCATCTTTATTACCTTTTCATCTCTATCTTTCCACATTCTCAAGAGTTAATGTCATGTTTAACGCAATTCTACAAGTTACAATTTTCATACTATATTATAAGTGGGAAGACCTTAAGTTAGAAGTTGGATTACGAAAATGCCCTTCGCTCATAATTTTTTTATTATTAAAAAAGTAATTTTACTATACTAAATCATATAACATGATTAAGAGGCTCTAAGCTTTAATTGTTGCACATTTCCAACTTCCACACCAAATATTCAGTGAATATTTTCATCTTGATATTTTTTATGCATTAAATATGTGAATAAAGGATAATATAATTTATACTTTAAAAAATAAATTTAATTCATATTATCATATTAATTCTACCTATTCAAATTTCTCATATTACTAATGAAAAGAAGACTTAATATCACATCTTGTTATTTTTTTCTTGCCAAAGTTAAAGAACTTTTGATATTTTTCAACTACCTTATTTAATTGATAATGAATTACCTTATCTATTCTATTAAGTTCTGTTCAATAGGTTATATAGATATGATTTATAAATCTAGAATATTGTTTATCACTCACTGTTAGAAGAAATACTAAAGGGAAACTGCAAAATTATCAGGTAAGTTTACTTTTTTTAAAATTACTTTTTGTATATGAATATTCATAAAACGTAATTTTTTATGACGTCAGATTTTGCTGAAAAGCTTGATGTTGTAAATATATTCATAAAAATATATTTTTTTAATATTATTTTTCATGAGTTTAAATTTTATACATTATTTTTTTCATTAGCGGGTGATCAAGATTAATACCTATAAATAAATCTTTTAAAATGTGAGATTTGAAATCTTAAAATAAGACATATTCCAACAAGTACATATAATGTGAAGATGTAAAAACTCTTATTGTCCATTACAATAGAGACAATGAGATTTGGCCACACTTATATTATTTTTGTAATAATTATTAACACAAGCACACGATTCAAAGTTCAAGTTAAATTGATGTATTTATAAAGAAGTATATATTAATTTTTAATCCTCTTATATGTCATGCCTCATCATTTTGCTTGATTCTTTTCTTGAAATTGTTCAAAATGTTAATGTTTGATGTATTAAATTTGCTGAAGTTAGTAAGAATAATGAATAAATGAAAAAAATAATATAAGTATTTATATATTATATTTTAGTGATTTGTGCTAATGTTTTCCTAATTATAGAATTATAAGTAGTGGATATATAAAACAAATAGTTGAAGACATAACCAAACATCAAAGTGAACATACAACAAGGATATTTATAAAAATGTATCAGGTAACATATCAATATATTACATGTGTGCACCTAATAACATTAAAATGTAACTAATTATACATTTTATCAATCTAACTAAATTTGGTTGTTCAAATTTACAAGTTCAGATAATATTTAATCATTTGTGGTTCAACAAAAAAGTTATTTGAACATGCTGATTATTCCTATTTCAACTTGTACTTTTTCACTTTAAATTTTATGTTATCCATTATACTATAGTCTTAATATGATACATACCATATGTACAATTTGCATGAAACACACGTGTAATGCACGAGTTCGAAACTAGTCCTTTTATAATAATACAAATAGAATATGATAGGTGATAGATGAAATAGTTGTATATATTTAGAAGAAATAAAAGAAACTCTTACTCTTTACATTTCTTGTTTACTCTTTTATTTCATATTATTACTTTTAGCTTCATTTTACAATACTTTACCAAAGCAAATAGTTAATCCCTCCAACTCTTCAATGTTTGAGGCAATTTATATGAAGAACCTATGGCATTGAGAAATTAGCAAAGTTTGTTTCCTCAACTCAAGGTAATATATATTTTTCCATTATTCAGATTTTTAACTTCTCTTTAGAGGAATATTCTACTATGTATACTAAATTTGATAGTTTATTAATAATCTGTTGATATTACGTGATAAAAATAATATCCAGTAGGCATAGTTATATACTATTATATCAGCCAATTATTGGTAATAAAAGCGCTCAAGTATTTTGATCTTCCATCTCACAATTCATCACATCTTAGTAGTATTTTTATTGTTCAAGTATTTGGTAGTACTAATTTCTCAACACGTGTTTATATGTATATATCAAGTTAAATAATTTATAATTTAGTAGAATAATATCAATATTATCTAAACAATTTTAATATTATCTAGTCTCTTTTTTATTGTCAATTGATATTCCTCCTAAAATTACAACATAAAAGCTGGAGTATGTTTCTTATGCAATCCTGCATCTTTTTAGCTTTGATTAAATGTCACTGCTAGTACTTCAAATATTTTCATCACACCTAAAATTGTTTTCCAAATGTATCAAATTTATCTTTCAGAGTAAAAAAATATTATATAGTACATACTACACTGAGAAAGAAAACTTGGACTATAGTATTTAATAATAATATTGAAAAATTTACCATTCACAGCTATCTAACACCTTAAATTACTAAATATAAAAATATATTTTCTTATTTATAAAATATAACAAATATATTACAAAATATAAATATTTTTTAAAAAAAAGAAAAAAAAATGCTTCCCTTCTCATCCTCCTCCTTTTTTTTTCCTTCCTTCTTCTTTATTTCTTCTTCTTTATTTTTTCAATTTACTCAATTTTTCTTTGTAAATTAAAATCTCAAATTACGCCATGGATTTTTTTTTTTAAAAAAAAAACTATTTCGCTTCTCCTTCTCCTCCTCCTCCTCCTTTATTTCTTCCTTCTTCATTATTTCTCCAATTTATCAAATGCTCTGTAAATTAAAATCTCGAATTGCATCATTGATGAATTTTTGAAGCTTCAAAATTAAAATTTAATTTTAAAAAATTAAAATAATTTTGAATTTGGTGTGGTTTCAAAAATTTGAGAATGTTAACGTCTTAGGGAGTTTATATCTCAAATTTAGAATGATTTGGTGTGGATTTGATGTAGTTTTGAATAAAATTTCGTATTCAATCTCGCATTCCACTATGAATGATGCTTGAAACTTCAAAGTTGAAACTTAAATTTGGAAAATTAAAATAATTTCAAAATGGGTGTGGTTTCAAAAATTAGAAAACACCTTGAGGAGCTTATATCTCAAAATTTTAGGATGATTTAATGTAGATTTGATGTGGTTTTGGATAAAATTATATGAATTGAAGTTTATGTTATTGTGGTAGTATTAAAATTGTGTGAAAGTTGTATACGATATTTGTTGTAGATGTATTAATAATTTTCAAAAAAATGTAATATGAATTTTTATATAAATTTTATATTACTAGTCTATGAGTACGCGCCTCGCGCGTGTCCCTGATATTAATAAGAGCAAATTCATAAAAATAGCATTAATAATATTTAAAAGATGTGTTTATATAACTGTATAAGCATTTAAAAAATATTATGAATTTCACATTTATAAATAATTATGTTTTAAGAGTTTGATCAAATCTAGTAATTATTTCTTCGGTTTGTTCTAATATTTATTTCAATGCACAAAACCGTCGTAGAAATAGTGTTTGATTGAAATGTAAAAAAAATTGTTCGTTTTTATACAAGCACTTAAATGCATGCATTATATTTATATATAAATATTACTATTTTCTATATATTTCAAAAGGAAGAATTTTAATACATAAAATTTAGTTAATTTTAAAATCCCAAATATTATAAAAAAAATTAAATAACTATTTTGTCAAGTGTGAACTCTATTTTTAAAAAGGTAAAAAGGTGAATGATATTTTTCTACGAGGCTTCGTACTTTAAATATTTAATATTAACTTAATTGTAAATTTTTTTTTATCCTTTATGAGATGATTTCAGCTCAATTTTTTCCCTCTTTCTCTTAATCTAAGTGTTTAGTCAAACACTTCACATAAATTGAAACGAAAAAAATAGTGTAGATTTAACAAAAAAGAGTGAATAACAAGAGTACTCGATTAATTGAAACAACTTAAAGTATGTTATATTTCTATAATTGTTTTTGATTATACAATTTTTTAAAAGAAGAAGAAGAAAATCACGTATTAATACATAATAAAATTACACTCTTTAATTTATTTTTTTCGTATTGAAATATTGTGATGGTTAATAAGTTAGTTTAATAAATAATGAATTGATATATAAGTTAACAGAATTGTAATTGAAAGTCTTAAATGTTAGGACTTTTAATATAGTTCAAATAAGGAAAAATTTAAGAAAAAATATTATTCAATTTTAAAATACTAAATATTAGGAGTTTTACATTTTACAAATTAGTAAAAATTTATAATAATTAAATAACAACTAATTGAGGAAAATAGTAAATGACAATTTTATCAATTGTAGAATCTTTTCATGAAGGGCAAAAAGTTCAATGAACATTATAAGGATCTTCGTGCTTATATCTACAAAAAATATTTTGTTAAGTAAATAGAAGTAAAATATTATGCATATATTGAATGTTAAATTAATTTATGAAATCTAAAGAAATTATCAAAGATTGTTCCATCGAAAGATTGTATTACATCTTTAAACGAAATAAAATTGTTTGAAAAAGTAACGGTAGAAAAGTGATTGTTGCATTCCTAAACTATAGTGTTGTCATTGAACCCAACATCAATCTCCTTGTTTACTAATACAAAATTAGGATTAACACTATTAATGCGTTCGTTTATGATGTAACAGATCTTGTCTTGATATAAATATTATTTTTGCTTTTTAATATATGATTATTGAAAATTATAACATCAACTTTTGTGCCCTGCAAAAAATTAAACTTTAATGGTATATATATATATATATATATATATATAAGAACTCAAACATATATGTAAAAATATAAAATATAATACAGACAAGAATTATTATCGCTTCGTCAACTAATGTTATAATCATTCATATGTATTTCTTTGTTTCTTTTTGTACTATTATACTAATTCAACTCTAATTACCAAGAATTTTATCATCCAATGAGAAACATATCGACTTAAGTTGTTCATTGTCACAATTTTGTTCATGAAATCCTTTTCAGATTCTATTACAATATTATCTAAGGTAAATTGTGCATAAGAATTATAATTATAATTTCTATACTTTTATAAAAAAAAAAGTATTTTATGAGAAAGATTACTTTATCTGAATAGATGAAACTTGTGAATATATGGGTACATGAAGAATATCAGTTATAAATAATCAAATCACATAATATCAATATAAGTCTCAGTTATAGTATCAATATTAGACTCAACTAAAGGAGACAATCTAAGTTAAATTATGTTGAATACAAACAACTTAAATTGGCATAACAATTACTATTGTATTTTTTAAACCCATAGCACAAAAACAAATTCATAACATGAAAAGAAAAAAAGAGAATAGATTAACACGAAAATATATAATGTTGGAGATTGAATCAAAGGTGTTGATGTAGAAGAGTTGATAAATTAAATTATGTAATTATAAATCCTTTTATAGAAGTGAAAATATTTATAAATTAAAAAGAATTTAAAAATATAAAAATATTAGGACATTACTATTAAAAAAGAAAGAAAAAAAACTTTATCAAAGAGAGAAAAAAAAGAAAGAACTTTCGTAAAAATTCCCTATAATCAAAAAGGGAAAACAAAAATTTCCAAATCAAAAGAGAAAAACACTTTCCTAGAAGTGTAATGTTCTTTTATTTTATTCCTATATATTTTTATATTTTTTAAAATTTATATTATAAATAGAGTTATGTCAAAAGTAGAAAATCTAATATAATAAAATAAGGTTAAAAAATTGTGACTATCAAAAAGGAAAAAAGAACTAGGTAGAAATATTTTATTTTTAAAAAAAATTTACACCACAAATGGAGTTATACCATAAATATTTATAACCTAATATGATAAAATGGAGTGATGGAAATAATTAAAAATAATAATTTTAAATAATTATATAAAAATAGCAAATGATAATTTTGTCTATTATAATATTTTTTAATGAAGGGCAAAAAGTTCAATCAACATTTCTAAATCTCTTCACACTTTTAATATAATATAGATTAGATACACAGTTCATACCGAATTTGAGAAAATTTTTAAGTCTTGAGTGAGATTGTCATGCCCCGAGTTTACACCCTGGACGAAACACGGTACTTGAAGTCATAAGTGACCCAAGCCAACCCCTGGTCTATCATATACTGGCATTTTGAGTAATATAAAATACATACAATGGAAGTTTAAAGAAAAGATGTAATTATATGAAAGAAATAAAGTTGATTCATAGTATTTAAAAATATTAAAAACAACACTACAAGTCTGAAATACCAATCTGAGTCTGAAAGCTAGTATGACTGATGAGTTGCCGGGACAAGCCCCCAGCTAACTCCAAATCTAAATAGAAGGAAATGAAATATAACTTAAATGAATAAATCTCTTTCCTCGAAGAATGAGGACTCACCAAATGGTAAAGCTGAGGTCTTCGATGAGTGGTCGGCTAACGAAGCTGAGACTGAGATCTTGCAGCTGTATCATAAAATGATACAACATAAAGTATGCGTCAGTACTTTGAATGTACCGAGTAAGTGAGAGGAACATAACATAATGGAATAACTAAAAGAAAATGTTGAACTGAAAAGACATGCGATGACCAAATAAAACTACTGAACTGAATAACTGAAATAACTAAGGCGGTCAAATAAACCCTGTCTGATGGTCAAAGCATGTTCTAAGTCTGAAATACTGATTTGAACTGAACTGGACTAAGACTAGACTGAACTGACTAGTGGGAGCGTCTATAACCGACATGTAATCACGTGAGCTAGACGTGGAGTCCGATGTATACACCCCACCGGTAGGACCCAACATACCTTGCAAGTGTATAATGGCATGAATTGGGTGATCATAAAAGTTTGAGGCCAATCAGGCCAATAAATATTGGAACATACGCTGGCAACGTAGTTCTGGGAACCTGGGTGCACTGGAATCTCGGTCCGCTCGATGCTAAGTCCTACTCCCACTAGATAATCCTAGACTGAATACTAAGCTGATAGCTTGAAACTGGGGCCCAAGACTAGTCAGGGATACATATCTGAGAGTACCCTGAGAGTCTTATCAGACCAGATTTTGAAACTGGGTTCTAGACTGGTCAGAGCTGCTTGTCTAGAAGCGTTACAACCGTCTAAGAATAAACTGTAATCTGAAATGGGGTACTAAGGCTAGTCAGAGCTATATATCTAAGTGTCATGACCGTCTAGTGGACCAATAAACTAAATTTTGAATCCGATTCTGATTACTGGTAGGTAATACTGACACCTCAAGAAAATTCTGTAGTCAAACTGATCAGCTGACATTTCTGATAGACACTGAGTATTTTTCACACTTTTAACTAAAGCTAGGAAACCATGTATCTGACTGAGAATTTAGCATATAAAATAATTTGGGAATTCACCACACTGATATAATCAAGGAAATTTTAAGATTTAAACATTTTAGCAAGATTCTAGTCTTTTCTACTCTTAAGGACTAGGGCTAAATTCAATGTATAGGGATAAGCATCAATACTGTCACTAATTGGTGAAAAAATATTCATAATTAATAGAACATAATAATTCCACATGGATTAAACAAAATATTATCCAGAATTTCTTAACATTCAAAAGTTTTCAGGGTTAGAATTCACTTTTACGGGAATAACATCAATTTAAACATGAACTGATGGAAATTATATCTGAAATAATCATGGATATCATTCTATGTGAATTCAAAGAAAATTGACATATATTCTCTTTACATACGAAAGCTCAGGGTTAGGATTTTATAGAGAAACTAGAAAAGGGTTTTGAGGGACACAAGGGAAGAACTATCCCCTTGTTGAATTCCCATATACCTGATAAAGAAATCTGATAAAATTGCCTTGAGAATCTGAGGAAAAGTAGACTGCCCTAGTTCTTGTTCTAAGAGTCCCTGAGAGAATTCTACGATTTATTTTCTTAAGGTCTGAGTGGGGAATGAAGAAAGAAATCGTTTAACCCCACTAACAAGTATAAAATTATGACTAAAACGACGTAGTTTAAAGTTTAGGAGGGTAAAAAATTACTGAAAGACCCTTAAAAACTCGCAGGGAAAAATTGAGTGTCAGTCCTCACGGGTAACCTAATGGGTCGTGGTCAGTGACCACGACTCGTGGTCACACTCGTGGACTACACTGCCTAGAGCACACTGAAGGTCACCACGAAGGACCTAACGAGTCATGGTTAGTAACCACGACTCGTGGACCATACTGTCTAAGAGCCCTGGAGTCCCCACGGGTGACACCACGATCCGTTCCTGGTGATCACGACTCGTGGTCACCATCCGTTATGTAAACTGCCTCATCCTTCTCTTTTCTCACTCATCACTCCCTACAACTGACCTAACGAGCCGTGGGTCCTGACCACGACTCGTGGTCACGTCCGTGGGAATCCCATTTTCCAAACTTCAACTCATTAACTAGGCCTCACCACGAGTCACTTAAAAACTCGTGGTCACTCCCCATGGGTTACAGAACGATTCATTTTGTGACCTAGTGTAAATTTTCCAGTTTTCTCTGATTTAAGTTCCGGGTCTAGCCTTTGAGGCTCCAAGGCATTACAGATATATACATATTTTATATTAATTTTATATAATTTTCATACATAGAGTTTCGAGCGAGATATACACATTTTATACCATTTTTATACATGAAATTTTGAGCGAAAATTTGAGCGTATCTTTTTTAAAAGAAAACTCAATGTGATATTTTGTAAACTAAAAATCTTTGTATATTTTTTAAATTGACACTACCCAAATGGCAGGCCGTGCAGACACCTACATCGATTCTAGTTTGATAGGACAACCCCTTTTTAATCAACATATAAAAATATCAAAAATTTCTCCGTACTTTACCTAATTCAATCAATGTTTAAATTTACAAATAATCCCGCCAAAACCATGACTCTCCCAAGATCTAGTCTAGATAGGTACAAGAGCTCTACTTAGAATACCGATAAAATAAAATGACACAACTTCGAGTGTGAAGAGAATATGGAAGCTGATGCAGAGTGTCGCCCTGTCAACCATGAAACTGTAAATTACCTGCCACAACCTGCACCCCAGAAAAAAGGTGTAGCAAGATAGTATCAGTACATCACATGTACTAGTAGGTATCATCGGCCAACTACGATTAGTTCATGCAACAATATATAATCAACACGAAATTGTGTAACCTTTACTAGTCACAACAAACATACACAAAGCCTAATCTAAATTTCGATTAGATCCTCATTTAAGTATACAATTACACCTATACGTAGACAGCTATGAACATGCACTAAAATTTCCCTCACTTAAACTTAACAATCAATTCAGAAACTTCCCAATTCCTGCAGTGGTATCGTCGTCTCGTAGCGGCAGAGACTTGACTGCTACCAAGATCTCGCAGCAGCGAAGACACAGTCCCTGCAGCAGTAACCCACTTAAACAATGTCTTGACATTCATGACTCTTCTCTTCTTCAACTTCCCATTACCCATCACCTGCTTCAATTTTCATTAATTAAACCCATTTCAATTACTTCTTATTCATTCAACTACTCTGTGATATTATACTTCCACCAATTATCTTTTATTTTAGCCATCATTAACCTTCAATAAATCATCTTATCCTCTGCAATATCTCAGCTCTACACCTATTAGTGGAACTATGCTCCTATTTAGGATTAACCCAACATGAGTGTCATAGACTCAAATACCCCTTATGGAACTAATAACCAAAATCAACCTAGCTCAATTTTATTAGACTCAACCCAATTTGGACGATCACCACACATTACGTGTAACAACATTAAGATACATTTATAAACAATCATCAAGTAACAAATTAAAGTATCATATATAAAACAATTAATCATATTAGTGGAGTCATGTCCACATAAGAATACAGATGCAGGTATATATCTGCACCTCTATGATCTCACTCTGTATCTCTCATATCATGTTCGAATCACAATGGTATATCACGTATCACATATGTATATATGAACGTTTGTCACACATCTCTATATCTGTAGTCTGTACACACATGCTAGAAGGTCTTATTTTTTTCCTTCCAGTCATGAACTGCAGGTCACTCTAGAAATTCAAGTACTGTACCGGCGTGGTATGCGCTCCCACTTATCTTCTTGTCCGGATGCTCACTTCGGACACGAGCCACTCATATTATAACTGCTCGCCAGGATGCTCACCTCAGGAATGAGCCACTCATATCATAACTGCTCGCCCAGATGCTCACCTAGGGCACAAGCCACTCATATTCAAGTATGTGTACACATGTTCAGTCACACTCAACTGCTCATCCGGATGCTCACCTCGGCATAAGCCTCTTAACCTAGGGTAAGGATATGTTACCTGTTCATCTTAAGCATTTTTCATCATATTCTCAATCAATCATCACATAAGGAGGATCACTAGTTTACCCCAATTGTCACAATTTCACTTACAGTTCAAAAATAATATTCACATCTCAATCAATTCAGAGTTCATTCAAATAACATGATTAAATCACTATAATATTCATCACAATCATTGAAATACATCAATCAAATCATCAATACCCAAAACATTAGTCACAGTTCCTTTCCTCACATTTTTAACTACATCTAAGCTAGATATGTAAAGTTAGACATACATCTACAAGTACACTAAGGTGTTAAAAATACTTATGCTCCTATTTATGAAACCCTACGTTGTATTCCGTTTTTCATTATTTATTAGTCCACCCTCACGAATTCTCGCTATTCAAGAAAAATATTCATTATGAGACTCCCATCTGTCAAGTCACCCTAATTCAAGACACAACCACTCATGATACTTCTCTGCATCTAGTGTAGTTATTAACTTGTTATCAACTCATAGTTACACCACAACTAAGTTCTCCCAATTTCGTCCTTAACTCGGCAATTCTATCAAAATTCCATATTAATACACATTTTAATACTTACAACAATCTGTAATATCCCATTAAGAAATACCCTACTCGAGTATATAGTTAAAACAACCATCTAGAATTTGCTATGTAGGACATGCAATCAAAAGCTAACATCAACATTCTATCAAAACTTAATAATTTCGATGCACTATATGTACCCTCTTTCCTTCCTTGTTATTCAAGCTATTTCTCTCACCCTTAATAATCATTAGCTATGGTCTGTACCAATTGTTCTCATTATTAAAATCTTTTATTCTACTTATCAATAACATATCAATCATACACATATACGAGTTACTAATCAAAGTCTAACACAAAGGTAAGTCATAACCTACCTGGACGCCAAGCTACTACCAAGAAAGCGATGAAGTTTTGTTTCTTGCACCGAGTCTAATATTTCTTGAAGAATCCATTGGGGAAGATGGCAGAGTCTTTCCCTTCTCTAGTCATCCTATTTTATTTTCTTGCTAGAATGACTAAAATTTATTTTCAAGGCATCTTTAATGGCTAATCCCTATTACAATAGGATCTGGATTTTTAAAAGTGAAAAAAATATGAAGTTCTAGTTCGTGTCTTCTGTTGTAGCGATGCTTGCTCCACTGCAGTAGTCCTATTATGGCGATGTAGTGTCTGTCGTAGCAGTCATGTTGCTTGGCTCACAAAATTTTTTAACTCCATCCCCTTTCGTTAACCTACAATAATTACTTCTATTATTAACAGAAAATAAACCAGACTTGAAAAAATATTTCAATTTTTTCCATCAATATTGTCAAAGTGCTATAATGATTGGACGGATCATTACATTAGATACCAATTAAAAATTAGTTCATCTCCGAGCGTTCCTACGGAACAAGCCAGGATTTTTAGATCACCCCTCACTAGACCCTTTGTTTGAGGTCCTAAGACACCAAGGGGCATATCACATGGTGCACGAATATTTCTACAATTCCATTTCCCCTTATATTATATCCTGGAGAAATTTTCACGCACTTTAGTCCCATTTGCTAATTTCATATTGGCTCGGCCAACCTAATCCCGGGTCTCCCAAGTTTCTCACTTATGACTAACATCATTACTCGTGGCCTATGCAACCCCTACACAGTACCGCCTCTTGTAGCACTTCTTTTAATCGAGACTTAAAATATGGTTGAGCCAATGATGATGGGCATATTTCTATGCCCATTTACCGTAGTTTTGCCCATATTTTACCATATTTTGAGTTAATAATACTTATAAAATGCATGAATTCATTGTGTTTATGTGTTTTGTATGCTAAAAAATAATTGAGGTGATTTGAATAGGAAAACAGAGAAAAAGCACACAAAATGAACCAAGATTGGAGGTTTGAGAAGCTAAGTGGAGAATCTGGTGAAATAGTTGGCACCCCGCACCAAGTGCCAAACTTTAGAGAATTATTTCCATCACTTTGATGAGATGGTTGGCGCTCCGCACTAGGTCCAAAACTTCAGAAGAAAATCTACTCAACACTTTCGCGAGATGATAGGCGTGGAGCACCATTTATAGCACCAAAAATTCTGGTGCTATGGTGGGCGTGGAGCCCCATCCATAGCACCATAGCATTCCATACTTAGAAAAATTTCATAAAATCTGATGAGATAGAGGGATAGGCGCACCAAGTACTAAACTCTAGAGAAACTTGAGCCAAACTTGGTGAGATAGATGGGGCTGCGCGCCAGAGAGCTTCTAGAGCAAGGAACATTGGCTAAGTCCTTGGTGAGATAGGTGGGGTGGTGCACCAGACCTACTCCGGAGCTGAAATTGCTGAAAATTTGACTAACT
The DNA here is from genome assembly GCA_035772735.1 of Datura wrightii. NCBI lineage: Eukaryota > Viridiplantae > Streptophyta > Magnoliopsida > Solanales > Solanaceae > Datura > Datura wrightii. The sequence continues at coordinate 162,864,152 of JASDFA010000018.1, read as the reverse complement.
CTGTGGTGAGATAGGTGGGGCAGCACGCCAGACCTATTCCTGATTGAAATTGCTAATTTTAAAGCCAAGTATTTGAGGGTAGAAGCATTATTTTGAAGGATCAACTATAAATACATCCTCTAGGGCATTTGTCACGACCTGAGAGTACACCCGGATCATAGACACGGGATAAGGAGTCCCGAGAGACCCCAAGTCAATCTATGGCGTGAGCATAACACTAATTCATTCATATACAGCGGAAAGACTTAACTTATCAATCATAAACTAACTTAAAATCATATCATGAATTGTAAGGAATGTCAAACCGAAATACATCCATCAATGACAAAATACTACACATAAGTTCGAAAGCTTCTAATCATAAAAGACAGGTTGAAGGGACAAGATCCCAACTAACCCAAACATTTTGAAAACATAAGATAATTAAACAAGTCTGAACATGAAGCCCTCGGATCATGAGGACTCACCGCTGGAGATTTAGCAGAATTGAGCACAAACTAGGAACGATGCTGAGCCTGCAAACCAGATCCTGAAAATATGTGGATCAGCACTCGGAAAGTACTGAGTATGTAAGCTATGCAAAACAATGCTTAAAAACATAAAAGTGATAAGAGTGGGGGCATCATGATCATAAAACTGAAACAGTAAGTATATCGTAAGACTCAATATTTTCAATAATATTCATAAACCCGTCAAAGTCATAACATGCGGGGAAAATATTTCATAAATCATAACTTGAGCCAAAATAACATAATCATGCATATTTCTAAACCATGAGGAACAATGGGAGATTTCTATAACCGACATACTCTACATGAGAACACATGAAGTCCGACTTGTACGCCTAGTCGGGAGGCCGTTCATACTTTGCCAAAGGTATGAACCATGAAAGGCGTGATATCACTCATGAAGGCCCCGTAGGGCATAAGGGACAGTCACTAAGGAGGTCCCAAACATAATCCTATGGTGGCACGTAGTTCTGAGGTTCGAGGTGTAACCTGGGCCCTAAATCTACTCGGTGTTAGGTACTACTCCCAAAACATGCAACATGCTCATAGAAATTCATACATGACATGTATGACTAGTTAAATCATGATAGTCATATCATGCTTGAGAAGTCGTAATACTATCCATGGAATTAGGCCAGTGAATCGGCCAAAATCATAGTTCATAAATCATAAGCAACATGTGGGGATTGCCCATAATCTCAACCATACTTGAATTGCTTAAATTTATGGAAAACATGATCATAATAACATGAGTAATTGAAAACATTCTTGATTTCAAGAGTTCATATCATACTTGAGAAATCACCATAACCATTAATTTCACTAAAAACACCATGATTTGGGCACATGTGCTTTTAGGGATTAAATCATCAAATAATGAATAAAATAAGTGAAAACAGCCCAATCATTCAAACCCGCGATTTTAGACATACTACAACATGCTCATATCGATTTTTGAGGAAACATGCATTTGGGTTATGACCCATCAAAAGTTGGTAACTTAAACATAGAAATAGGGAGAAATTGAGCATGGGTAGGGACTAAACTACCCATTCAAAACCCCACATACCTGGAAATTTTGAGACTCTTAATTCCCTTGAAAACCCTAGGTAGAATCTTGAAGAATCTTGAAGAAGACACTTGAATCCCTTTCCCCTTTCCTCTCTAATCTTACAAGTATCAAATGAGGTTCATCATGGATGATTTCCCTTTAAAAGACCTGCCCCGACCTCAAAATGCTGTAGTTTAGGTCTTAGGGGCGTAGGAAATTATGAGAAGGCCCTTACTAATTCGCAGGAAATAACTGTCAGGGGGTCCTAAAGGACAACCTGACGACTCGTTGGCAGGGCACACGATTCGTTGGTTCACCCGTCAAGTACACTGCCTCATTGTTCATGAAAATTCAATTGGCTTGATAACGGCCCTCCTAACGGGTCGTTAGGACTGACAACGACTCGTTAGGTACCATTCGTTAAGTACACAAGATAAGCCTTACTATCTTACTCTAGGACCACCCCAGGACTGACATGACGACTCGTGGTGTCTGACTATGAGTCGTTACGTCGCCCATGGGGACCTCGAGTCCCTCATCATCCCAGGCCTTCCCCATGAGTCACTTGACAACTCGTTTGGCCTCCCCACGAGTCATTAAGTGACCCGTTCTGCAACTGCTGCAATATTTTCTAGTTTTTCTCCTGATTCACTTCTGGACCTGATCCTTGGGTTCCAGGGGTATAACAATATCTCCCCATTGGGAAAATTCGTCCTCAAATTTTATAAACAAGTAGAAAACTCAGAAACAAACAATCGCTGTATCTAGATGCTAATCATTGACATTCAAGTCGAAAACTGACGGAACAACTACCCCCGAAGAGGACCACATAGCTGGTCTGAGTTTTGATATCACTTGCATACATCATATCATAAAACAAACTTATACGCATGAATAGAACATGAAAAACTGAATAGAGGTTTAGGGAAAAAATTAATACCTCAAACTGAAGCTGAGCCAGTAAGGAACAAATAGGGGTATTTAGCCATCATATCCGCTTTGGCCTCCCACGTGGCTCAATCGACATGCTGATTCCTCCATAAAACCTTTACTGAGGCTACTTTCTTGTTCCTCAGTCTCCGAACCTGACGATCCAAGATTTCAATAGGGATTTTCTCATAACTAAGACTATCCTTCACACCAACACTTTCCACCGGAACTTCTAAGGCTAGGTATCGCAAGCACTTTTTCAAGAGCGATACGTGAAAAACAGGATGAACTGAAGCCAACTCTAAGGGTAAATCTAACTCATAGGCTACTTTACCCACTCACCTCATAATCCTGTATGGGCCACTATAACGGGAACTAAGTTCCCTTTCTTTCCGAATCTCATTACTCCCTTCATGGGTGATGCCTTCAGAAATACCTAATCATCGACCTCGAACTCAAGCTCTCTCCTCCTTACATCCGCATAAGACTTTTGGAAACTTTGAGCAATTTTCAACCTTTCCCTTATCAACTGAACTTTCTCCATGGCCTCATGGACTGAGTTTGGACCCACTAACGAAGCCTTGTGGACCTCAAACTAACCAATGGGCGATCTACACGTCGCCCATAAAGAGCTTCGAACGGTGCCATTTGTATTCTAAAGTGGTAGCTGTTGTTGTAAGCGAACTCGATAAGGGGCAAATGCTCATCCTAACTACCCTTGAAGTCAATAACGCAAACTCTTAACATGTCCTCAAGAGTCTGGATAGTCCGTGCCGCCTGACCATCGGTTTGCGGATGAAACGCCATGCTAAGCTTGACTTGAGTACCAAGTCCCTTTTGATATGACCTACAGAACTGGGAGGTGAATTGAGTACCTCTATCTAATATAATGGATAAGGGCACACCATGCAACCTAACCAACTCTCGGATGTATAACTTTGCATAATCTTCTGTTGAATCGGTGGTTTTGACCGGTAGGAAATGAGCAACCTTGGTCAACTTGTCCACCACAACACAAATGGAGTCATACTATCTACATGTGAGGAGCAAACCTGTTACAAAGTCCATGTTGACCTCTTCCCACTTCCAATTAGTAATATTGATGTCTTGAAGTACACCCCCGGTCTTTCATGCTCGACTTTCACCCGTTGGCAATTCGGGCACTTGGCTACAAATTCTGCAATATCCCTCTTCATGTCATTCTACCAGTAGATTTCCCGTAAGGCATGATACATTTTGGTGGCACCTGGATGGATAGAGTATCTGGATCCGTGAGCCTCTTGCAACATCTGACTCCTCAGATCCCCCACGTTCGGAACGCATAAGCGACCCTTGTACCGAAGCATACCATCTCCCACTTTGGAGAAGACTTCTACCTTCTAATTTTGAACAACTTCTTTCAACTTTACCAATATTGGGTCTTTATGTTGCTTAGCCTTCACCTCTGTTACCAAGGACGACTCTGACCCGTTCTAAACTACTACTCCACCAGCGGTTGAACCGATTAACCTAACTCCCAACCGTGCAAGTCGATGTACCTCCTTTACTAGGTCCTTCTTGTATTCACTCACATGTGACACACTTCCCATAGAAAGTCTACTAAGGGCGTCTGCTACCACGTTGGCGTTACCTGGGTGATAAAGGACACTTATGTCATAGTCCTTAAGTAGCTCCAACCATCTCCATTGCCGAAGATTTATCTCCTTCTGTGTGAACACATATTGTAAACTCTTGTGGTCTGTGAATACATCTACATGAACCCCATACAAGTAGTGTCGCCATATCTTCAAAGCAAATATCACTGCGGCCAACTCAAGATCATGGGTCGGGTAATTCTTCTCGTGAGTTTTCAACTGTCTAGATACATATGCTACGACTTTACCATGCTGCATCAATACACATCCTAGTCCGACCCTCGAAGCATCACAATATACAATGAATCCATCGGTACCCTCCGGTAAAGTCAACACCAGTGCTGAAGTGAGTCTGGCCTTCAATTCCTGGAAGCTCTTCTCACAAGCCTCCGACCATTGGAACTTCACCTTTTTTTGAGTCAACCTAGTCAGTGGGGATGAAATGGATGAGAAACCTTCTACAAACCTCCAATAGTAACCCGCTAAGCCCAAAAAGATTCTGATCTCCAAAGGGTTTACCGGTCTGGGCCAGTTCTTTACTGCCTCTATTTTCTGGGAGTCCACCGTTATCCCTTTGCTAGACACTACATGTCCCAAGAATGCAACTGATTTTAGCTAGAATTCACACTTGCTGAACTTGGCATATAGCTGGTTATCCTTGAGAGTCTGGACTTCTACCCTCAGGTGTGCAGCATGTTCCTCCTCGCTCCCGGAGTATATTAATATTTCGTCAATGAATACGATCACAAACATATCCAAATACTCCTTGAATATCGTGTTCATCAAATCCATAAAAGCTGCGGGGGCATTGGTTAGTCCAAAAGACATAACAACAAATTTAAAATGGCCATATCAGGTCCTGAAAGCAGTCTTTGGGATGTCCTCTCCCGAACCCTAAGCTAGTGATACCCGGACCTGAGATCTATCTTATAAAAGTATTTGGCACCCTGAAGTTGATCGAGTAAGTCATAAATCCTAGATAAGAGATATCTATTCTTGATGGTGACCTTGTTCAACTGTCTGTAGTCAATACACATCTGCAGGGAACCATATTTCTTTCGGAAGAACAACACTGGAGCACCCCATGAGGACTTACTCGGTCTAATGAAACCCTTATCCAGCAAATTTTTCAACTGCTCCTTTAACTCTTTTAGTTCAGCTGGGGCCATACTGTAAAGAGGGATTGATATGGGTTGCGTGTCAGGTAAAAGATCAACTTAAAAATCAATCTCCCTCTCAGGAGGAACACCTGGTAGGTCATCCAAAAATACCCCAGGATATTTACATACCATAGGGACTGACTGAATGGTCGGGGTCTCAGACATGACATCCTTAACCCTAACCAAGTGGTAAATACAACCCTTGGAGATCATTTTTCTAGCCTTGATATAGGAGATAAAGTGACCTACAGGTAGCGCTGAATCACCCCTCAATTCTAAAATCGGTTCACCAGGAAACCAAAACTCCACTGCCTGAGTTCTATAGTTAACAGAAGCATAACATGCAAACAACCAATCTATGCCTAAGATGATGTCAAAATCAGTCCTAGAAAATTCTACTTAAGTCTTCGGAGGTAACCTTATGTAATACTGTAATAGGGCAACCTCTATATACCCGCCTCACTACGACTGAATCACCAACTGGGGTAGAGACAGAAAATGGTTCGGACAAGATTTTAGGGCTGACTCCAAAGTAACTAGCAATGTAAGGTGTCACAAAAGATAGTGTGTCCCCCGGATCTAACAAAGCATAAGCATCAATGTGAAAAACTCACAACATACCCGTAACCACATTTGGGGAAGTCTCTTGCTCCTGCCGAGAGCCGAGTGCATAAAATCGGTTCTGGCACTGGCCGCTAGCCAAGCCAGTCGGAGCACCCTGCTGAGTCTGATGTGCTACTGGGACGACTGAACTGGCTGCTGAAGTGCGGGCTCCACTACCCCCTGACCTAGCTGCAGGGCAATCCCTGAGCTTGTGTCCGGGTTTTCCACTCCCGAAACAAGTGTCTGAGCCCACCAAACATTTCCCTGGGTGGATCTTGCCACAAGTAGCACAAGATGGGAATGTGCGCTCTGTGTGCATGCTGTTCTGGCTCGTCGAACCTGAGGCCCTACTCCTCTGACTGTCCTGTGGCCTGGATGGAGTACTGGCTGAAGATGGTACTGGTGCAATAGACCTGTGCTAGGACTGCTGGTGAAATTCACCCTTTGGCTTAGGCTGGCAGAACCTGTAGCTATCAGTTCTGGCCCTCTTGGCCTCTCTCTGCCTCATATGATCTGCTTCCATCTGGTAAGCACAGAGGAATATCCATAGGTAGTCCATATCCTGATGAAGCATGGCGGTCCTGTACTCTTTGTACAGATACTCAGCTACTCCCTGCATGAACCTGCTCACCCGCGCCCTTTGGTCTATCACTAACTTCGAGGCATATTTTAATAGGCGACTGAACTCAAGTGAATATTCCAGCACCGTCATCTTCCCTTGCTTAATATTGACAAACTCAGTTGCTTTCAGTTCCCTCATCTCCCGAGGGAAGAACCTATCGAGAAAGGCTACGCGATACTCATCCCAGCTGATAGGGCCTTCTCCCTTTGCCCTGCTATCCCTCCATTGCTTGAACCAAATGTAAGCAACCTCCTTCAGCTGATAGGCAACCAAGTCCACACACTCCTCATTTGTCACCCCCATCACCTGAGTGACCTTCAAGATTCCCTCAATGAACCCGTGTGCATCCTCGTCCACCTTTGCCCCTGTGAATTCGGGAGGGTTCATCCTCAAAAAGTCTCTGGTCCGGGCCGCCGCTACATTGTTGTTCTAAGGAATAGGTGCAATAGCCTGCTGGTTTACCTGAGCAGTCAAGGCATGCGCCAGCATTTGAATAGCTGCCTGAAACTCGGCATGGGAAGCTCGTTCGGGTGCTTGGGGCTCTTGAACAGGTGGGACTTGCTGACGCCCATCATCATTGCCACCCCCGTGGCCTTCATCATTTCTGTTCCTCCTTCTGATTATCCTTCTGGGAGCCATAAATTTTCTGCAATCGCGAAACGCATGAATTAGAAGGATGGAGAGATTTTGACCGCACGACGTAGATCATGAAAGAAGGGAACATTTCCTAAAACGTTTAGTAGTCTCTTCATCATAAGTGTGGCCCGCTTCATACCCATGAAAAATACTCTACCTAATGCAGCTTTCAGACTCCCTACGACACCTCTGAACTTATTGCTCTAATACCAAGTTTGTCACGACCCGAGAGTACACCCGGATCGTAGACACGGAACAAGGAGTCCAAAGAGACCCCAAGTCAACCCATGGCATGAGCATAACCCTAATTCATTCATATACAACAGAAAGGCTTAACTTATCAATTATAAACTAATTGAAAATCATATCATGAATTGTAAGGAACGTCAAATCGAAATACATCCATCAATGACAAAATACTACACATAAGTCTGAAAGCCTCTAATCATAAAAGACGGGTTAAAGGGACAAGACCCCAACTAACCCAAACATTTTGAAAACATAAGACAATTAAACAATTCTGAACATGAAGCCCTCGGATCATGAGGACTCACCACTGGAGATTTAGCAGAACTGAGCATAAACTAGGAACGGTGCTAAGCCGGTGAACCAGATCCTAAAAATATGTGGTTCAACACTCGAAAAGTACTAAGTATGCAAGGTATGCAAAACAATGCTTAAAAAACATAAAAGTCATAAGAGTGGGGATATCATGATCATAAAACTGAAATCGTAAGTATATTGTAAGGCTCAATATTTTCAAAAATATTCATAAACCCGTCAAAGTCATAACACGCGGGGAAAATATTTCATAAATCATAACTTGAGCCAAAATAACATAATCATGCATATTTCTAAACCATGAGGAACAATGGGAGATTTCTATAATCGACATACTCTACATGAGCACACATGAAGTCTGACTTGTACACCTAGTCGGGAGGTCGTTCATACCTTGACAAGGGTATGAACCATGAAAGGCATGATACCACTCATGAAGGCCCTGTAGGGCGTAGGGAACAGTCACTGAGGAGGTCCTAAACATAATCCTACGGTGGCACGTAGTTTTGAGGTTCGGGGCGTAACCTGGGCCCCAAACCTACTCGGTGTTAAGTACTACTCCTAAAACATGCAACGTGCTCATAGAAATTCATATATGACATGCATGACTAGTTAAATCATGAAAATCATATCATGCTTGAGAATTCGTAATACTAGCCATGGAATTTGGCCCGTGAATCGGCCAAAATCGTAGTTCATAAATTATAAGCGACATGTGGGGATTGCCCATAATCTCAACCTCAAAACGACGTAGTTTAGGTCTTAGGGGCATAGGAAATTATGAGAAGGCCCTTACTAATTCGTAGGAAATAACTATCAGGGGTGGACGACCTGACGACTCGTTGGTAGGGCACACGATTCGTTGGTTCACCCGTCAAGTACACTGCCTCATTGTTCATAAAAATTCAATTGGCTTGGTAATGGCCCTCCTAACGGGTCGTTAGGACTGTTGACGACTCGTTAGGTACCATTCGTTAAGTACACTGGATAAGCCTTACTATCTTACTCTAGGACCACCCCACGACTAACATGACGACTCGTGGTGTCTGACCATGATTCGTTACATCGCCCGTGGGGACCCCCAGTCCCTCATCATCCCAGGCCTTCCCCACGAGTCACTTGATGACTCGTTTGGCCTCCTCACGAGTCGTTAAGTGACCCGTTCTGCAACTGCTGCAACATTTTCTAGTTTTTCTCCTGATTCACTTTTGGATCTGATCCTTGGGTTCCCGGGGTATAACAACATTTGTTAGACATCTTTTGACATCTTTTTCATCTTTGATCATTTTTTACATTCCGCAGTTCATTTGTGGAGGCTTGTAAGCCGTTTGGAAGGAAGACAAAATCCTACACTAGGTTTTTCTCGTTTTTACTTGTATTTTCATATAATGATGACTAAGTATTCATTTTTCTACTTGTATATGAGTGGCTAAACTTATTTTCTAGGGTTATGGTCATGGTAAATGGTTGAATATTTGAAAGACTAATTTAATCTAGTTTCCATTCTTCAAGTATGATTGTTTGTATTTATTTGTGTTAATTTATTATTTATGAGATTGATCACCTTGTAAGTAATCCGTTGGCTTTTGATTGAACTTAGAAAATAAAATCGAAAGGGTTAAAAATAAATACAGAACGGGAATTCAAAGACCTTTGAACCCATTGGTGATAGGGTAGAAGTTGTTGTTGAGGATAAGGATATACCCTTCAACCCCGTTTAGTTGAAATACAAGTTGACATAATCATTGTTTCATTATTCTCATGCGACCATAGGGATATAGGCGTTAGAGTTCATGAAATAGTTCTTGGATGTTAGGGATAGTGGTAGGGAATGTGATAGTAACTTGCAACTAACAATCATAGGAAGAATCATACTATTCTAATTATGGTCTTGAAAACTCAGTTTGAAACCGACCAAGCGCCATTACCCTAGACTCTCATCATCATCGAAATACAATCAAGATCAAATAACTTTTAGTTAATTTTATATTTAAAGTTTTAATAGTTTAATTTCTCAAGCCAATCTTTATTTTAACTATTTTGTAGAATAGTGAAATTAAAGTGACACCTTATGACAATTAAATTGACAAATCCTTTTGGGTGATATATGGACTTAACAATCCTATATTACTCGATAACCACGTGCACTTGAGTGCGCATGGGCGACATCAAGTTTTTGGTGTCGTAACTAGGGACTTGAATATTGTTTGATCATTTGTAGGGTAGGATTTTATTCCATAATTCTGTCTATATTGTATAGATCTTTTTTTTAGTATTATACCACTCTTCTTAACATGACATCTTGGTATATAAGTGAATTGAATGTTGGGTATTCATATTTTGATGATTCATGTCTGAATTGTGGAGGATCTTACTTGTGGCAATACTGTCATACTTGTGTTGTATGTGGTGGTTTGGATGGCCATTGGAGCCATTTCCCAAATTCTTATTCCCCTTTCTCAAGCCCCTATTTTTCCCCTTCTGTTGTTTTTGATGCTTACAGAAATAATGAAGATGAGGAACATCATGCTCAAATAAGCAATATGAAAAAGCTAACCCTAGAGCATATGGAAGTAATGAGGGAGCAACTTACTAAACAGGGAGGAGCCTTAAAAAGGATGAGTGCTAAGATCACAGAGATGATGGCTAAGACTACAACTTGTAATGATTTGCAAGTCACTGTCTTAGCTGATACCCAAGGGGAACCTCAAGTGGAAGGGAGAATAGAGCTCAGACAAGAGATAGACCAATCTGGCGCAAGTATCAATAACTTGCAATTCCTTTTGAATGAAAAAGTTGAGGCGTCTTAGGCCCAACGATAAAGTATTGTGGATACTAGCCTATGCGGGAAACAGGAAGAATCCCAACCATTAGATAAGTCTTTAGTGGTTGATGTCAATGTTGAGGAGGTGGATAAAAGTGAGGATGTCAATCATAATGCAATCTTGGAGTTAGGACATATTGGTCCTCATTCTAAACACTTTTTAACATTGTGTTTGGTTGGCAACCTAGAAATAGAGCCTTCCAAGCCTATGAAGAGATATGTAGATGAGGAACAATACCCCTATATTCTAAAATTCATTATGCCAAATACACATAACAACATCCCTCACTTAAGGGCCAAGAAGTATAAAATGCAATATCTATACTTGGTCCCTTCATGTTTACACCACCGCCCCTTGAGCATAGCATAAAATTGGAAAAGAAACTACGGGTGAAATTTGTAAGCTCAAAGTGGAAGAAAAAGTGGTGAAACTTGATGGTGTTATGCCGCGACGTTAAATCAGGCGCTTGTTGGAAGGCAACCCAATTTTGTAATAGTGTACCTTTTCTTGTTTTTCTGTATAGTGTCACTTTTGTTTTTTTGTTTTATGTTCAAAGAAGGGGAAGTTTGAGTACTCAAAATTAAAGCGAAGGATCACGTCTTGAGCTTAAGCGTGGGGTTGTGCGACCAGTGTATCAAAGAGACATGCTGCTAGTTAGGCCCTAAAAGGTCTCAAGGAGTATTTCTCACCCATGTCTTGTTTTATTTTATAGATGCTCTGAGGATAGAGCATGATTTTAAGTGTGGGGTGAGGGGATATCTCCCAAATTCTAAGGTTAAGGGTGAACATGCCAGCATGTTTAGTTGAAGTTTTTTGAAAATGGCATGTCTCATCCATCCATCGATTTTTCTTATGGCCTCGATTCTTTTCTGAAGGAGGGACATTTGAACCGAGTAAATTTTTAATTTTTAGGAGTCTTTTTCATCATAGAGTATTGATCCTTTCCTGTAATAGATGGATGATGACCGTCTTAAGGAAAATTAGTCACGGTTTTGTTTTATTTTTAGGATTGAGTCATAGATCATTCACTTGTATGCTTGTTGACATTCTACTTAGCTGTTATTCTAGAGTTAGTAATGTGGTCATCTTGAATGCATAAGTAAGGAATCAATGAGAGAGACACATATCTCTTTAATTTGACTCAAAATGAATCTAAGAGCTTCATAATGAAAAGGTCATTCAATGTGATTGTGTGAATGTGTGTTATACTTCGAAAGCTCAAATATCGGACCCGAGAGTCGAAATAGGAAAAAATGGGGAATTGATGTTGCGGGCACAGGACAAGTCATGGGACGACCCGTGAGGAGACCTCATGAGTCGTCAAGTGACTCGTGGGCAGGCCTGAAGCAAGTGAAGAATCGAGGTCCCTATGAAGGAAAGAACAACTTGTGGTTAGCCACCACGAGTCATCATGACACTCGTGGGGTGATGTTGGAATTAAGTTGGATGAAGTAACCAGTGCACCTAACGGATGGGACCCCACGAGTCGTGGCCAATCCCAACGACTCGTGAGGTGAGTCGTGAGCAGACAGGTTGAAAAGTATGGCAGTGTACATGACGGTAGGTGACCATGAGTTGTGGTCTCGAGGAGCGAGTCGTTATGTCCCTCGTTACGAGCCCTAGCAGTTCAGCTAACCAGTGCACTTGACGAGCGACTCGACGAGTCATTGCCCGTCCTGACGAATTATCAGGTCACCCATTAAGGTCATCTGGCAGTGTTTTCGTGCGAATTTAGTAAGGGTATTTTTGTAATTCCTAAGTTCCTAAGACCTATACTACGTCTTTAAAGCTCGTTTTAGTGGGCTTTTAGCAGGGGGAAATCTATCCTAAGCCATTATTCTCATGCATGCAAACTTGAGAGGTTGAAGGGGAGATTCAAGGCAAAATCTTAAGGTTTCCATTGGAATCTTAGCTTGGGCAACTAGAGGGTGTTAGAATTCACCATTCCCAGGTATGTAAGGCTATGAGTGGGTGTCTTCTTCCACATCCATGCCCAATTCCTATCAAAATGCGATAATTGTTATGATCAAGTATGGGTTTTACCTAATTGCATGATTCTTCAATATCTAAACATGGGTATGATTAGATTGAGTTTATATTGATGATTTATAAAGCTTGGGCAGATTCTAACTTGTTTTCCCTTATAAAAATTATTTTCCAAAAATTTGAATCTAAAACGCCCGTGGGTGAAGAGTTCATAAAGAAAGAGATTTATGATAAATGTGTGATGATGATGAAGTTGATGATGAAAAACATGTTTCTGAAATGATCCATGAGTATGTTGATGTTTTCAAAATGAATTGATTAGATCCAAGTATGATAAAGCTTTGGGTGATGCCCACATGTTGATCTAAAGTGATGATTTTCCCGACATAAGCTTACCACATAGTTTGAAGTGAATTTTCCTCAATTTTATTATAAATTCTAGCTTGTGGTATGTTGAGAAAATATTTCTACGTGTAGCTTACCATATAATTTGGAGTAGATCCTCCCACCTATGATTGAGCTTGTGATATGTTTCGAAATAAAGTCTCCTATATGCATGAATTCATAATTGATATGTATGTCAATGTTGAGCTTCATATTCATATGATGTCTAGTCTATGCATGATTTCATTATGAGCTTTGTCAATAGACAATGTTGAGCTAAGTTTCATACGATGTTGAGTTATTCATGATTTCATCTTGAGCTTCGTCAAAGGACGATGTTGAGCTTTGTCGATAGACAATGTTGAGCTTCGTCAATAGGAGATGTTGAGCTTCGTTATATATGATGTAGAGCATTGCCTTTTTTGGGAGAAGAGTCTAGCACCGAGCGGGTTAAGGGTCGATCACCCTATGACCCAGAACTACGCACCAATGTAGGTTGATACTATTATATTATTGGGACCTCCCTTGTGAGCTATCCCCGGCCCAATTGGCCCTTCAGGTTGATATCGATATCATGGTATCGTCCATTGCCCTGGCAAGGTTATGGACGACTCTACCCACTTGAGTGTGATAGTTGGAACCACGTCAGCTCTATCGTGGTATGCCGGTTAAGTGACAAGTCTCCCACTATCTATATCATTCGGTTTTGCATATTTATTACACATGATGATTACTTATGCATGAAGGTTCATAAAGCAAGGTTTGACTCATTGTTCAGCTTTTGATATAAATTTTATGTTTCAGCTTTGAGTCATTCAAGTCAGTCATGATGTTCTAAAGCTATGCATGAACACGTTATGATAAGAGTACTATTTCAGAATGAATGCATGTAGCCTTCTACTTATACTTAAAAGCTTATGATATGTATGAGTTGCTTTAAATGATTTATTTTACTTAAGCGGTTCTACTTACCTTGCATACTCGGTACATTCCACGTACTGACCATATACTTTCTATGCTGCATCATCTCATGATGCAAGATCTGGTTCTCAGGTTCAGCCTCCTTCGTAGTCACTGTTCAGAGTTAGCACCTGCTTATTTGGTGAGTCCTCATCTCTCAAGGACTAGACCTTCAGTTGTTTTAGATGTCCTTTCAGTTTCAGTATTATTGAGCTAGTTGGGGGTGTTTTCCCATTAGCTCGTCCAGATTAGAGCCTTATCAGACTTAGTCGTGTATTTAGCTTCAAATATTTATTTTGTTGTTATATTAAGTTTGACTTCCCCTGAGTTTATAATTATGTTCCCTTTTTGTTATTGAATGAGGTAGTTGAATGCTTATGCCGTGGGTCGACTTGGGGTCTCACGGGGTCCCTTGTCCCGTGTCTATGATCTGGGCCTCCATTCGGGTCGTGACAATGTGTAGCTGTAGAAATTGACTAGACTCTTGAATGCCATGAGAGGTGAGTTAAATTGTCTTGTTTGTACATACTGTAGCATCTAGAAATTGCCTTAGTGTACATAATATAGCTAGTTGTTAGGGAGTTAGGATATGATCAAGGAATTTCTTTGAAAAATCCATGTTTTTCCCATGTTTGTTTTACCTTCCTGAACATTCTCTATAGTTAACCCCTTTAAGCCATAAGATTTATTCTTTATTAGCCTCAATAGTAGCTTAATCCCTCTTTTTATGAGAGCTCAGACTTATTGATTCAAAGTAGTCTTAGGCACGTTAAGACTTGAAAGCAAAGGTCCACCGAAGTATAATGTTAAGGGAAAAAGAAAAAGTTGTGGTAAGAAAAGAAAATAGGAAGAAGGGGTGCCCAAATAATTGTGTTGTCTACTTACTACTAGGAAATTGAAAAAGAGAGCTTTAGTTACAAAAATCTTTAGTGATTCTGTGATTAGAAAACTAGCAATCAAGTAGTGAAGAATGGAGCATGAAAAGAAAAGAAAAAGGGTGAGTTAGGTGAAGGGTGAACAACAAGAAAAGTGGTGGACAAGAAAAGTGAAATATGTCTTAAAAGTGCTTATGGTGGTAGTTACTATAAAAGAAATATTATTTTTACCCATCCCTTAGCCAACATTACAACTAAGAAGAGTCTTTGTGATCTTAATCTCTTGAAGCAATTAGGTAGTCTAAACGTACATGAAGGGTAAGCTTATGGTGTGTTACATATGTACATTACTTCATTTGTGAGTGTGAGTGTGCCTTACTTATTGTGTTCCATGTCATTACATTGATAAATTAAGAGAGGAAATCACTAAAAGTGAGGGGAATAAGATGTCTAAGTCGGTGTACTACTTGTTGCATGTGGCACACTTAATCATGTTGGCCCTACGTTTTGAAAAGATGAGTCAATTATAGAGGTAGTGTGTTCTTGATTGTGAAATCTTTCTATATGCTTGTTGAGATTGTTGTATGTTGATGAACTACTTGATCTATGCTCTATGCTAGTTGGTTGAGTATGAATTAATGGAGGAGCCTAGTGTGATGGTAAAAGATGAGTTTATGTCTGTAGTAAGGATTTTCCGAGGGCAAACAATGGTTTAAGTGTGGGGCGGTGATGATGGACATATTTCTATGCCCACTTACCATATTTTTACCCATCTTTCACCATGTTTTGAGTTAATAATCCTTATGAAATGCATGAATTTATTGTGTTTATGTGTTTTGTATGCTAATAAATAATTTGAGGTGATTTGAGCAGGAAAACATGGAAAAAGGATCCAAAATGATCCAAAGTTGGAGGTTTGAGAAGCTAAGTGAAGAATCTAGTGAGATAGCTGGCGCCCCGCACCAAGTGCCAAACTTCAGAGAATTATTTTCATCACTTTGGTGAGATGACGGAGGAATCCCCACCAGGTCCAAAACTTTAGAAGAAAATCTAAACACCTTGGCGAGATGAGAGGCGTGGAGCTCCATCCACAACACGAGAGCATTCCAGACTTAGAAAAATTTCACAAAATCTAGTGAGATAAAGGGGGTGGCGCAGCAAGTCCTAAACCTCAGAGAAACTTGAGCTAAACTTGGTGAGATAGATGGGGCTGGGTGCTAGAGAGCCTCTAGAGCAAGGAAAATTGGCTAAGCCCTTGGTAAGATAGGTGGGGTGGCACAACAGACCCATTTCGATGCTGAAATTGCTGAAAATTTGACTAACTCTGAGGTGAGATAGGTGGGGTGCCATGCCAGACCTATTCCGGGTTGACATTGCTGATTTTAAAGCCAAGTATTGGAGGGCAGAAGCATCATTTTGAAGGCTCAACTATAAATACTTCCTCTAGGGCATTTGTTAGACATCTTTTTCATCTTTGATCATTTTTTACATTTCGTAGTTCATTTGTGGAGTCTTGTAAGCTGTTTGGAAGGAAGACAAAGTTCTGCACAAGTTTTTTCTCTTCTTTACTTATATCTTCGTATGATGATAAATAAATATTCATTTTTTTGCTTGTCTATGAGTGGCTAAACTTATATTCTAGGGTTATTGCCATGGTGGATGTTTCAATATTTGAAAGACTAATTTAATCTAGTTTTGATTCTTCAATTATGGTTGTTTGTATTTATTTGTGTTAATTTATTATTTATGAGATTTATCACCTTATAAGTAATCTGTAGGCTTTCGATTGAACTTGAGAAAGGGAATTAAAAGGGTTAAAAATAAATACAAAACGAGAATTCAAAGACCCTTGAACCCATTGGTAATAGGATAGAAATTGTTGTTGAGGATAGAGATATACCTTCAATCCCGTTTAGTTGAAATACAAGTAGGCATAATCGTCGTTTCATTGTTCCTCCTGTGATCATAGGGATACAGGCGTTAGGATTCATGAAATAGTTCTTAGATGCTAGGGATAGTGGCAAGGAATGAGATAGTAACTTGCAACTAACAACCATAGGAAGAATCATACTAGTGTAATTATGTCTTGAAAACTCAGCTTGAAACTGACTAAGTGCCATTGCCCTAGATTCTCATCATCATCGAAATACAATCAACCTCACAATCATTTTTTTGGTTAATTTTATATTTAAAGTTTTGATAGTTTAATTTCTCAAACCAATCTTCATTTTAACTATTTTGTAGAATAGTGAAATTAAAGTGACAATCTTATAACGATTAAATTGACAAGTCCCTGTGGGTACGATATCTGAACTTAACAATCATATATTACTTGATAACCATGTGCACTTGCATGAGCTTGGACTACATCAGCCATGGGGAAATTTAAAACGTCACAATTTTAGATTTGTCCGCTGTAGCAATTCATATACCGTTGTTGCGGTCTCACCGCAGTGGAAATCGGTTCGCTGTAATGGATCCAAAAATCAGATTTAAGGGGAGCCTGGACGATTTTTGGAGTTCATTCTCCACTTTCAAACTTCAAAAATCTCAAAGACTCTCTCAACTCTGGGCGATTTCTACTCCTTTTTGTTAGGTAATCTTTGCTCTCATCACTTCATGGTGTCGTTTATACTACGTGATTGCTAAATCTATGTCTACATGCTTGGATTTTAGGTTGATAATAGGATGACAGGGTGGTATTTTTCTTTTTCAGATAATGGGGTAGATTCTCGAAGCATGCCTCTTGCATTTACGTATCTAAGTGTTTTATATTATTTTCCGCATGCCGCCTGATTTCATGGAGTTTTTGCTTGAGGAATGGAGGGGGGGGTAAGGTAATGGTTTAGTTTCTTCGAGTCTTTTATGATCGAATCCGAATAATATTAGGGTGGAAAGTGGTGGGTAGGGCGTGGATAAGTCTACCCCTTTAACCGATCTGTGTCTTAAATTAAGAAGAATTGCTGTTGAAAATCCAACCATGACTCATGGGATGACACGATGACTTGTCGCCCCACCCGTCAAGTCCCAAAACAAATCTGATTCTTCCAACTTAGCCCACACCTAACGGATACTGGATGATCCGTCCAGTGGCTTAACGAGTTGCCTGATGAGTCGTTCTATGACCTGGGGCGAATTTTTCTATTTTCTCAGCTTCAACTCCCGGATCTAATCTTAGGGACTTTTTGGGGTATTACAAACATCTTGGTGCTACAGAGGGCGCTGCACGCCAGATCCATTCTAGGATTGGATTTGCTAATTTTTAAAGATAAATACTTGAGGGCAAAAGCATAATTTGAGGGCTCACCTATAAATATGACATCTAGGTCATTTGTTAGCTATCTTACATCATTTTGATCGTGGAAAGGTTGTATACAGCTTTTGGAGTAGAGACAAGTTCCTACTTAGGTTTCTTCTTCTTTTTTTTATCGTTTTACTTTATGATAATGATATCTTTATTTTTTCGCTTGTCTATGAGTGGCTAAATGCCCATTCTA
This sequence comes from Datura wrightii, assembly GCA_035772735.1. Classification (NCBI taxonomy): domain Eukaryota; kingdom Viridiplantae; phylum Streptophyta; class Magnoliopsida; order Solanales; family Solanaceae; genus Datura; species Datura wrightii. The sequence continues at coordinate 162,845,919 of JASDFA010000018.1, read as the reverse complement.
GGGTTTTGGCCATAGTTTATGGTTGAAGTTTAATAGAATGATTATTCTAGTGTTGATTCTCTTCATTAAAGGTTATTTATATTTACTTATTTTAATTGTTTATTAGTTAGACGGATCACCTTGTGAATAAATTTATTGACTTTTAATTGAACTCCGGAGAGAAAAATGAAAGGATTAAAAGTAAATATAAAATAGGAATTCGAAGATCCTTTGGTCCATTGGTTGGAGGTTAGAAGTTGTTGATGAGGATAGAGATATACATTTCAACCCTGTTTAGTTGATATACAAGTAGGCATAACCGTCGTTTCATGTTTTTCTTGCGAGCATAGGGATATAAGTGTTAGGGTTCATGAGATAGTTCTTGGATGCTCAGGAGAGTGACAAGAAATGAGATAGTAACTTGCAACTACCAACCTTAGGAAGAATTAATCTAGCGTAATCACGTCTTGAAAACTCAACCTAAAGTGAAAAGTGCCAATTCCCAAGATTTTCATCATCATTTGAAGTACAAATAAGTTTGCAACAATCTTAGCTGTTAGTTAATTTTACATTTCAAGTTTAGTAGTTTAAATCTTCAAACTGTTTCCCATTTTTACCTGTATTGTTAGAATAGCGAAATAAAAAAAGTAACCTTAAACGATTGATCTGACAAGTCTCTGAGGGATCGATAAATGGGACTTCACCATCCTATATTACTTAACGACAATGTGCGCTTGTGAGCGCTTGGGCGATATCAAGTTTTTTGGCACCGTTGCCGGGGATTTGAAGATTGAATAATCATTTGTAGGTTAGGATTTTTATTACACTATTCTGTAATTAATTTTTGTATGTATATTAAATAGAATTTTACTTTTCTTTTTTTAGTATTCTACCACTCTTCTTAACATGATATCTTGGTATATAAATGGGTCTAATGATAGGTATTCATATTTTGGTGATCTTTGTCTGAATTATGGAGGACCCCACTTATGGAAACACTGTCATACTTGTAGTGTATGTAGTGGTCTGGATGGCCGTTGGAGTAGTTGCTCAAATTTTTATTCCCCTTCCCCAAGCCCCTATTATGCTTCTCTTATTGTTTTTGATGCTTACAGGAATAATGAAAAGGAGGAACATCATGCTCAAATGAGAGACATGGAAAAACTGATCCTCGAGCATATGGAAGTAATGAGGGAGCAGCTTACCGAACAAGGAAAATCCTTAAAAGGAATGAGTTCCAAGTTCACAGAGATGATGGCTGAGGCTGCAACTTGTAATGATTTTTGCAGGTCACGATCTTAGCCAATACTCAATAGGAACCTCAAGTGGAAGGGAGAATAGAATTCAGACAAGAGATAGGCTAATTTGGCTCAAGTATCCATGACCTGCAGGGTCTTTTGAATGAAAAAGTTGAGGCATCTGAGGCCCAACTACAAAGTGTTGTGGATACTAGCCAATTTATAGAACACAAAAAAGAAGCCCAACCATTAGACTATTCTTTGTTGGCTGATATTAATGTTGAAGAGGTGGATAAAAGTGAGGATGTCAAGCATAATGTAGTCTTGGAGTTAGGGCGTATTGGTCCTCATTCTAAACACTTTTCAACATTGTGTTAGGTGGGCAACCTAGAAATAGAGCCTTCCAAGCCTATGGAGAGATGTGTAAATGAGGAACAATACCTCTATATTCTAAATTTATTATTACAAAGACACACACCGATATCCTCACTTAAGGGCCAATAAGTACAAGATGCAACATCTATTACTTGGTCCCTTCATGTTTATACCACTGATAACGCTCAAACCATACCTCCTATCAAAATATGAAAGGGACATTGTCAATAAAGAACCCAACAAAGAGGTTGGAGTTGAACCCACAGGGAATATGGAAAAGCTAGACTAAAGCCAGTAAGTGAACTTGTTGAGTAGTTACTCCAAAAGTGGGGGTTCTAAAGAAAACAATAGTTAAAAACAATTGTTAAAACTTTGGTTGAAATCAAGGATGAAAGATAACTAGGGTTTGTGTTCCCCATGGGTTCATAACTGCTTCGGATATACATATGTGATCATCACCAATATTTACTTGTAGAACTGATAACTTAGGTTCATTCAAACAACTAGTTCGTCCCTATTGAATGACTATACTCAATCACTGAGTCAGGTCTCATGAGTGATTACAAACTAACCGTTATCAATATGTCCCAAATTTAACTATCCCGCGACCACAACTCAAGTTAATACAATGATCATCAAGATCAAGGTTTTGTTGCAATTTTCTTTTCTTAATCTCTACCTCTCTAGGCTCAAGAAAGTAAAGAATTCGGGCAAGTTCTAATGTTGTACACCGTTAAGAAACGTTTAAGCATGAAGAGAATACAATACAAGTGCTCTGCATTGGTTTTGAATCACTTTTATGCAACCCTAGCTTGTTAATCCATCATGGTTCCCACAACCCCATCTACAGAGGTTTTAGCCTCTCATAGTTGCAAGATTGTAATTTACATTCATAATTAAATACATAAATCAATACTTACAATTATGGATGAGAGAAAAACTTCTTTAAATAAATCATCAAAATCTTCAAGAACAAAGTATGAATATTAAGAGAAAATCAAGAAAAGGTTGATCACAAGCCAATCGACTCAATTTTATGTTCTCCCCCTCAATTTTCACGTCCTCTAATATTAACTAACTATTGTCTAATCATCTCTAATGAAATAAAACATAAAATGTATTTATATAGACATAAAAATCCTTTTCCTAGGCTAACAGGGTGAATTTCCATAACTGATGTCTCCTGTGTCACGACCAATCCTACGACCCGTAGCAGGTTTGTAGGGGTCGTACCTGCTTCCCATATGTCATTGGATGACTAAAATTTGGCTAAGTGTTGGTCTTGGTACGACTCATACATGCTTCCTACGAGTCGTACTGTGCTTCCGTGGTCTGACTCTGAGACTTTTTAATTTTTCTGAAGTTCTTCACGAGTACTATGCTACGACTCGTACCTTGATGCCACAACTTGTACTGTTTATCCGTATCAGGAGTCAGCCTCTTATGCAAATCTTCTGAATCTTTCCACGACTTCTACACTATGGCCTGTACCAGCAATGTACGACTCATACTAAGAGTCATTGGATGCACTCTTCATACTTAGCCTTCTGAAACTTTGCACGATCTTCAGTACGACTCATAGCAACAGCCTACGACTTGTACCGAGAACTGTGACTTAAGCCTATTTTCTGCACTTTCAGGATATCTTTTGCACATTCTTGCTCCAACACCTATTTGTCGTGTAACCAAAAAAAAGTGTCTTATATCCATATAAACATACCTAAGTCCATATTATTTTCTTAGTTTTGAGCGTTGAAAGTGCTGTAAACTCACAGCACATCAACCACCGTCCCTTGAGCATAATAGAAAATTGAAAAAGAAACTAGGGGTGGAATTTATAAGCTCAAAGTGGAAATAAAGGTGGTGAACTTGATGACGTTGTGTCGCAATGTTGAATCAGACGCTTTTTGGGAGGCAACCCAATTTGTAATAGTGTAGTTTTTATTATTTTTTATATAGTGTCACTTTTAATTTTTGTTTAGTGTGCAGGAAAGGGTAAGTTTGAGTACCCAAAGTTAAAGCTAAGGAGCACGTCTTGAGCTTAAGTGTGGAGTCGTGCAACTTGTGAATCAAAGAGATATGCTGCTAGCTAGGCCTTAGAGGGTCTTAGGGAGTATTTCTCACCCTTATATGATTTTTACTCTATAGATGCTCTGAGGACAGAGCATAACTTTAAGTATGAGGTGAGGGGATATCTTTCAAAATTTTGAGGTTAAGGATGAGTATGCAATCATATTTTTATTTGAATTTTTTTTATAATGGCATACCTCATCCGTCCTTCGATTTTTCTTATGGCCTCAGTTCTTTTCCGAAGGAAAGACCTTTGAACTGAATAATTTTTTATTTTTAGGAGTTGTTATCGTCATGGAGTAGTGACCTTTCCCTATGATAGATGGATGATGACCCATCTTAGGGGAAATTAGTCACGTATTTTTTAGGATTGAGTCAGACATAAATCACTTGTGTGCTCTTTGACATTTCACTTAGAGGCTAAGATAGAGGCAAAGAAATCGTCATCTTAAGTGAGAAGTCTGTGAGAGACACATAAAGTTCTTTAACTCAACTCAACACACCTTTAGGGATTAATAATGAAAAAAATGTCATTCAATGTGATTGTATGAATGTGTAGCTATAGGAAACCGACTAGATTCTTAATGCCATGTGAGGTGAGATTATTTATTTTGTTTTGTATATATGTATCTAGAACTTGCCTTAGTGTATGTTGTATGGATAGTGTTAAAGAGTTAAGAGATGATTAAGGCGTTTCTTTGACAAATCCATGTTTCTCATGTTGTTTTACCTTCCTGAACATTTTTCCTAGTTAACCGCCTTGAGCCATAAGCCTTATTCTTTTCTTAGCCACAAAAGTAGCTTATTCCTTTTTGTTGTGTGACATCTAGAATTGTTGATTCAAAGAATTGTCTTAGGCACTTTGAGACTCGAAAGTGAAGGTCCACCAATGCATGAATAGAAGGGGAAAGAAAGAAAGAAAGAAAATTGTGTGAAAAGTAAGAAGAGAAAGTAAGAAGAAGGGGTGCCCAAAATATGTTGTTTACTTGCTTCTAGATCAATGAAAGAAAGAGTTTTAAGAGTAAATTTTCTTATTGATTCTATAAGACTAACAGTCAAGTAGTGATAAAAGAGACATGAAAAGAATAGCAAAAGGGTGAATACTGTGAAGGGTGAACAATAAGGAGAAAGTGGTGGACTTGAAAGAAGAAAAATGTCTTAAAAGTGCTTAGGATTGATAGTCACTTTCAAAGAAAAATCATTCTTACCTGTCCTTTAGCTGACATTACAACCAAGAAAAGTCCTTGTAATCTTTATCTCTTGAAATAACTAAGTAGTCTAAGTGTACATAAAGGGAAAACTTATGAATGTGACATATGTATGATACATCTTTTCTGAGTGTGAGTTTGCCTTACTTATTATGTTTCATGCTTTGTATTGATAATTTGAGAAAGGAACATCATTAAAAGTGAGGTACATAAGATGTCTAAGTCGGTGTACTATGTGTTGCATATTTCGTATTTAATCATATTGGTCTATTTTAAAAGAATGAGTAGGTTATAGAAGTTGTGTAGTCTTGAATGTGAAAACTCTACATGTGCTTGATGTGAATTATTATAAGTTGATGAACCACTTAATCGTATGCTCTATGCTAGTTGTTTGAGTGCGAAATTGATAGAGGTAACAAATGGTGAGAAAATATGAGTTTGTGCATGGAATTGAGGATTATTCGAGGACGAACAATGGTTTAAGTGTTGGCTGGTGATGTTGGGCATATTCTTATGCTCATTTTCCATGTTTTCCCCCATATTTAGCCTTGTTTTGAGTTAATAATCCTTATAAAATGCATGAATTCATGTTTTTGTGTGTCTTGTGAGATAACAAATGTTTCTAGATATTTTGAGCAGGAAACCAAGAAAAAAGGACCCAAAAATGACCCGAGGTGTGAAGAAAGAAGAGTTCGCGAAAGTTGGTCTAGGGCTATGGGTGGCATGGGGCGCCAGGTTCCGAATTTCAAAGGAGAATTTGACCAACACCTTTGCGAGATGAGAGGTGTGGATCCCCAGAAGCATCTGAGACTTGTGAAAAATTTTCCAACATTCTGGTGCTATGGATAGAGTGGGGTGCCAGAAGGGTCCAAATTCCAAGAAATTTGACTAACACTCTAGTGCTATGAGTGGCGTGGGGCGTCCGGAGCAAAACTTCAGCAGAAAAATATTCTAATACTCTAGCAAGATGGCTGGCATAGGGGCCCATAGCCTAAATTGTAGAATTTTTTCTAACATCTTGGTACTACGGAAGGCACGGTGCACCAGACACATTCCGGGACATAATTCGCTGATTTTTAAAGATAAATACTTGAGGGCAAAAGCATCATTTGAGGGCTCACCTATAAATATAACATCTAGGTCGTTTGTTAGCTATCTTAAATCCTTTAGTTTGATCGTGTAAAGGTTGTAACACAACTTTTGGAGGAGAAACAAATTCCTACTTTAGTTTCTTCTTTTCTTTATTGTTTTACTTTGAATAATTATGATATCTTTATTTTTCCGCTAGTCTATGAGTGGCTAAACGCCCATTCTAGGGTTTTGGCCATAGTTGATGGTTGAAGTTTGATAGACTGATTATGCTAGTGTTGATTCTTTATCAAAGGTTGTTTATATTTACTTATTTTAATTGCTTATTGCTAGACTAAGCACCTTATGAATAAATCTGTTGGCTTTTGGTTGAACTCGGGAGAGGAAACTGAAAGGTTTAAAAGTAAATATAAAATAGGAATTCGAAGATCCTTTGGCCCATTTGTTGGAGGTTAGAAGTTGTTGATAAGGATAGGGATATACCTTTCAATCCTATTTACTTGATATACAAGTAGGTATAACCGTCGTTTCATTTTTCTCCTGCGACCATAGGAATATAGGCGTTAAGGTTCATGAGATAGTTCTTGGATGCTATGGAGAGTGGCAAGAAATGAGATAGTAACTTGCAACTAGCAACCTTAGGAAGAATTAATCTAGCGTAATCACATCTTGAAAATCAACCTGAAGCGAAAGTGTCAATTCCCTATCATCATCATTTGAAGTACAAACAAGTTTGCAACAATCTTAGCTATTAGTTAATTTTATATTTCAAGTTAAACCATTCCCTATTTTTACCCGTGTTGTTAGAATAGAGAAATAAAGAAGTAATCTTAAACGATTGATCTAACAAGTCTATGAGAGATCGATAATCAGGACTTCACCATCCTATATTACTTGACGATCACGTACGCTTGCGTGTGCTTGGGCGACATAATGTAGACATATTAGGAGAGAAAAGATAAGAAACGAAGCTATTTTGGATAAGGTAGGAGTGGTCCCCATGGTAAACAACATGAGGAAGGCGAGACTGAGATGGTTCAGACATGTAAAGAGAAGAGGCTCAGATGCCCCGGTGAGGAGGTGTGAGAGGTTGACTATAGTGGGCATAAGGAGATGTAGAGGTAGACCGAAAATTCTTGGGGAAATGTGATTAGACCATACATGACGCACCTGTGGCTTACCAAGGACATAACCCTAGATAGAAAGATATGAAGATCAAAGATTAGGGTAAAAGGTTAGTAGGTAATCAAGTGTTGTCTAGTTCCCTTATTAGTATTGTTATTATCGCGCTCTTACTATCCTTCGTCAATTCTAGTAGTACCTATTATTTTCTTTACTTCAATTATCATGTTATTTGTTATTGCTATTTATTCTTTTTTTAATTATTTTTAGCATGACTTCTTTGCTATTATAATTACTTTAAATACTTAATTTTTAATATGCTTACTCGAGTGGATGATCTATTGAAAATAATTTCTATCTGAGCATATATCAGGCTTCTCAAACCTAAACTGTGGAATTATGATGTTGTTATTGGTCTTTTAATTTCTTTATTAGCGTTAAAACCATTTCCACCTACACTGATTAAATGAAAAGACGCAGCAAGCACGTGGATAAACACCAATATCCCCTCCTTGAAGTTAGTCGAACCGGAAGGCGGTCGGGCGACGGTGGAAGGAAGAGGAAGACGGCAGTATCGTCACCGGCTCAATAAGAGTTTTGAAAATGAATACACCTCCGGTTCAGAAGAAGCCCAAAATTGAAAACAAAGAAGAAAAAGAAAAAGTCAATTCCAATGGAATGGAAGAGCAGAACAGAATGGAGCAAGAAGAAGCACTTGTGGCTCTCATTGAACACCGCACCAAGGAAGTCGAACATCTTCGCCAACGCATCACCTATTACAAATCTCAGGTTTTCTACTTCTCCTGTTTACTGATTCTTACGTTTTGCCTGTTATTATACGCTTTCGTTAGCTTTATGTGTAGTTCATTGATCCCCAGTGATACTGGAGATCCAGAATTTTAACACGGTATTCGAGCCAGCTAATCCACCGACCAGCAGGAACTTTACCTATCAAGGTTTAGACAGGTGTAGAAATTCATTGGAGCTTTGGTTTCCAAGGTTGTCGTTCCAGCTTTTCAACCGTTAGGCCACTCCCTTGGAAACACACACATGTTTGAAATTAACTAGTTTGAAATTATAGTCGAATCAAGAGCAGTGCAATCCCTAGCACCCGCTGCAGCAATACTACATCCAGCCCTGTTGGTCGGTGCAAAACATTCAAGAGAGAGGGTGTAAAACATGTACCTTTTACTGTTTCTTGAAGTTAAATACTCCCCATAGTGGCCTATTGTATTTTCATTAAGTGTTCTGATTTGCAAATAAGTGTGTGTCAATGACGGACCTTGATCGCAAGAAAGTTGCCTTTTTCTATTTAAGTGCTAGTATTGGGAATGCTATGAGTTGGATAATGAGAGTGTTGGTCCATTTAAGTTTCTTGATTCCTACTAATTTCTGGAATATGAGTTAGTGTACTATTCATGGGATTGCATTTGTGATATGATATTAAGCTCTCGTTTGGCCATAAATTTTGAAGTTGAAATTTGAAACAAATTTAAGTTTTTGAAGTTGTGATTTTAGAATTTGAAGTTGTGCATGGACATGCATTTTACTTAGAAAAAATTTGATGTTTTGTGAGTGGAAGTCCCGTAAACTAGTCTGAACCAGTTTTCCTAAACTTGAAAATATTTGAAGTTCAGTTTTTCAAAATATGATCGTCAAATAGATATTTAAAAATAAATTTTCAAAATCTACTCCCAAGATTTATGGCCAAATGCTAGCTAAGAATCCATGCTTAACAGGGTTTTGAATTTATTGTAGTGCGCAACATGACAATTTTGATAAGGTGGAGAGCATATATTTGATAAGGACGATAATTAGGGTAAAATCCTAGTTGTTGTTTTTGCTTGTGTCTTCTCCTTTTGGAGTTAATGGACATGCTAATGCACTCATATTTGGACTTTTTGTCTTCCCCTTGGTAACAAGTGGTTCAATAAAATACGTCCAATAGAGAGATACTATATTTGCAAAATCTGCAAACTTTCCCGACATTTTTATCTTAGTTTCTCGTTAAGGACTTTTGAGGATAAAGAATCAAGGTAATGTTTAGTAATAACGATAGGTAACAGTCTCTATGACACTTAATCAGAAGAAATGGAGAACAGTTCATGTAGGTGATATTATGTGAACTGATGCACCTTTAAGGCAAACAATGACATTTTGAGGACGTAAACTGGAAAATGAGCTGGCTGTTATTTTGGATACTTTAGTCATTAATCGATGCAGTAATGGTGCCGGCACATCCTACAGTCTTGCTGACAAATTTCCATGAATGTGAATTGTGGAATCTTTTTTCTTTCTTTCTCCATTTTTGGGAGTTGCAAGTCTCCCTCTTGCTGAGAAGGATCCACGATACCTTTTCATACTGGTACATTTTATGCATTGAGATACATGTAAACATTCAATTAGATGATTAATGAGTAAAAGACTTTAATTTATCTTGTGCCTGTGTGAGACCCATCTTGGAGCTTAAGTTATTGGACCTCAGAATTGCTTTTAGAGCGACATATGCACCTTTATTCTCTCTTATAATTACCTCTCAGCTTACACTAGCTAGCATTTAATTCACCAAAGGCTGTGCGTTGAATTTGGACTGCAACTGGGAGAAGGTTTACCTTTTTATCCATGCATGGATTACATGTTTGTTTTATTAAAAAGTTTTTCTCTTTATTTCGGAGCATGACATTCCCCATCTTTACCTCCTTTTAATTTTTTCTGTTTCTTGAAGCTCAAAGAGAAATTTTAAAGCTCGTACCTTTTAGTTTTCCGTCTAGCTACCTACTTCCCACCAGCCTATAGATTATCATTATGGGATAATTTCCAGATAAATTCGTTGTGACAAATCCTGTCAATTAAGTCCAGAGCTATCTTTAATTCGTTGTTACTATTTTTTTTCCTTGGGCGCTGATTTAGGGAAAGTTATTTTTGGACTGTTGCAAAACTTGTCCATTTGGCTTGATTGTATTCCCCACAAATTTCTCATATCTGTTTGCATTGAATGTCTAAATTTAAGAATCCCTTCGTACCATATTTTTCAAGTGGACAAGTTAACCTTGTGAAAAAGATCGTGTTTGTTTTTGTCCTTTCCCTTTGGGGTTAATATGGCATTTAGATACACTTGTTAGCTGGATGTTTCACAGGGAAGGGTTTATACAACATATTATTACACTCATTAGTTGATTGTTTTGTCTTCCCATTGGTACAAGTGTTCTAGTAAAGATAGGTGCAATTGGTAGATACTATATTTAGAAAACCTAAAAACTGTCCGTATACTTTTTGTAGTCCCAAGTTCAAGTATATATTAGAAGAGAATTGAGGCAAAAGTTAGTGGTTATTAGATATATTAGTGTCCTCAACTTTGTTAAGAATGTCAATATTAGGAACTAATCAGTATAGCAAGAATCTGTACTTTGTAAATATGGGAAAGGTTTACAATCCCTGCAGGCATTAATTGTGTAATTAGGAATAGGAACTAGGAAATACTTTCTTTTCCTTTTTCTGAATTTCTTGTAAACACATTTAAATCTCAGTGTGCTCGACGGAATAATCAAGCAATTCATTCCCAAACCGCTTCTTTCTTCTATCTTTACAAACTTCTTGATTAAGTAAAAAACAGATTTTTCAACCTTATGTTGATGTCAGTTGTAAACATGAGACCTGATGCAACCTTTGAGGCAAATGGTGACATTATGAGGATTTTTGATGGACTATGAGCTGGCCGTTTTGAATATTATAGTCGTTTATGTGTCTGGTAACTGCGGAGGCATGTCTAACAACTGTGTTGAATTTTTATACATGAATGTCACATTCTGAGGTGTTTGTCTTTCACTCCTGTTTTTGGCAGTTGCATGCTTCCTTCTTGCGTGGTACCTTTTTGGTGCTGTTTCTTTACACGCATTGACCCTCATATGTAAGCATAAATTGGATGAAAAAAAGATTTCATTTATCTTTGCCTTCCGCAAGAGACCCAAATAGGAGCTAAACTTATTATAGTGCTGCAAAATTGCTTGTAAATTAGCAGTTCATTTCCTATTTAATTTGCAGTTCACTGAAGCATTAAATTCAGCAGGATGTATGGAATGTTAGCTGCAACTTGGAGGATGATTTACTTTTCATATTTACATGGAATACATTTTTGTTTCTTTAGCGAGTCATTCTTGTACTTTTCTGGAGCATAGTTGACATCCCCATTTTCTCCCTTTTTGGATGAGTTGTGCAGTTTGATCAAGCAGAGAGTAGGCTAGAGGAGACACAGCTGAAATTAGCTCGTCTTCGAGGCCGAGACAACATAGCAGCATCCACAAGCTCCCGTGCAAATGGGGCAAGTCCAGTGACAGCCAAAAGAAGATCCACAAGTCCCATTCAGAAAAGTGAGGGCTCTTCTCATAGCTTGTCTGAATCTAGACCACTACGTAGACAAGACAGCAATCCACCACTTAAGAAATCTCCAGTTCCAGATCGGAAACTGGCAAGCCCTTTCCAGAAAAATGAATATAATTCTCGCAGTGTGCCCCAGGGAAAACCACCACTTGTCATTCCCGATGTGAAACCAAGAGTATCTCAACCTTTGAAGATGATAGAATCTGGTCCTAAAATCTCAACTGCTTCTGATTCCCAGGCTGGTGGATCAGGGTTTGCTCATGTTACTAGTATGACAAGGTTAAAAGCAGATAAAAGTCACAGAATACCTGAGAAGGAAGCTTCTGAAATTCAGCCTAAAGGAACAAAAAGGAAGTTTGGTAATATTGTAGTTATATCGTGAAATATTCTGGTAGTTTTATTTGATCACCGGTAGTAGCATGTAGGGTGAAAGCCTTTTGGATATGAGAGTTACCAACTGACGCATATATCTATCATGTTTGCTTTCTAAATACAGAGCAGAAAGAGCATAGAGAGCTGATACCATTGATAGGTAGTTACTCTTCAGCAAGCATGATACGCTGCCAGACGTCTTGTGTCATATCTAGTCAACACAAGAGAAAGCTGAGAACAATTATTTCGTGTCCTACAAATGATCAACTTTTTGCAAGCAGGTAATTTTTTTTAATTAAGACTTACACAGTGCTTAAGAGTCTGTGAGATGGTCATCCGCTCAGGCTAAATGACTATTTTGATTATTGATGCATTCATTCCTTGCTTCTAGAGTTGTCAATGATTTGGCAATGGACACACCTAGTGAAAAAGCTTGTCCCCTCTCTATGAGGAATTGTGCTTGAGCTTAACTGCAGTTCTCGACATAGCATTTTTAGTAAAGCAAGATGTTATCATGTATTTTGATTGATGATTGCAGCTTTATCCTACTATCCTAGTAGAGCTTCCACTTTTAAGGTGCACGATTTAAATCCTGCAGCCAATCTGAAGTGCTCATCCCGAAGCTATTGTTTGAGTTCCTCATTTGCGTTCTGCAGTCTGCAGTCTTGTCTTTCCTGCTGATAGTATCTCTTAATTTGTTAAGACACTAGCTGATTTGATTTCTTTTCCTTGACGTAATACCCATTGCACTTCATTTTCTCTTGACTAAGGCCCAGTTAAGTCGTCTTTTTGGCTCTTTCCTTGGCATTTTTTAGCATCTGGCATAGAATGAAGCAAATGCGTTTTGCATATAGCTTTTATTTTGTCCAGAATGCTAATTTAGGTTACCCTTGAATATGCAGTGCGTTGGACGGGGTTGTCAACTTATGGCAGGTACATGGCAGAGGGTATGTTAGAGCTTCTAAAGTAATTTCCTTAGCCATATCAGTATCTCTTTCCTTTCCGAGACTATATTTGGAAGGCGATCCTGCATCAGGCAGCAATAACTGTTAAATGTAATTTTATTATTTTACCATGTGTTTGTGTTGTGATGATTTTGAGTTGCCTATTCTTTTTGGATAATCAGGTCAACTGCTAATCTTCTTAGTTCCACTGATTGCCTTTCATCCAAGCATAGGAGATGGCCAGAAGATGTAGCCTGGCATCCAGAAGGCAATAGTCTTTTTTCGGTTTATAGTGCTGATGGCGGGGATTCTCAAGTTTCAGTCTTGAATCTTAACAAAGGAAAAGAGGTAAAGGCTTAAGTCTGAGATTAACTCCCCCGAAATTATATGACAAAGCTTATACAACTGTAAAACCTACTCGTATGAGACAGCATGTATACATTGTGTGGCATGTACCAAGTTCTCTGCATTGAATTGCATTATGATTTCATTATAGACAGAACAGTATATTAGTCCGCTTTCACCTTAATTTGGGCATAGTAAGATATGCAAAGCTTTGTCGTAGTGGTTTAATGGACATGCGAGATCCAGATAATATGTCTTTCTGATGGATTCTATCCTAGTATAGGATGAGGAACTCCTCTGTCCTTAACCTGATGACTTGAAGAAGCGATCCTCTATCTTAGAAAGCCATTGCGCGCTAGCCCCTTGTAGTGGGTTGCAATTGAAGTACTTATATTGTTTTTCACTTGAGCATAAAAGAGGATTGAAGTACTTATATTGTTACTTGTTCATTAAAGAAGATGAAAGTACTTATGTTGTTAGTTGTTCTCTTATTATGTTCTTGTCCACAAGATACTGTACACATAGAAATACCTTTTATGACAATTAACTTGTAAATTAATATGTTTTCATGATCATGATCCTATGAGGTTCAATATTTTTTTTCCCTTTTTCATTTTCTTCAGATAACCGTCATATTAGAGACTTGAGATAATCCTCGTTCTCATAGTTTCCCCCCTGACTAAACTAAACTAAGGTCTATTAACTACAATTGCATTGTTTTCCTGTCATCTCACCAACAACATATCCAGTGTGATCCCACAAGTAGGGTTGGTATGGTACACTATTGAAAACTTTAGTTCGGTAAGTTCTGTTTTAGGTTTATAAAAATATTATACCATTGCCATACCAAATTAATTTAGTATGGTTCGGTATTTTGCGGTGCGGTAAATCAGTAACCATAGTTTTTTGACTTTGACTTTAAGTATACTCATATATTAGAGAATTATAACTTCGGTTTTCAAAAAACGTCTCAATTATATCATACTAACACCTTACATATGTAAAAATATTCAAAAGAAAGTACAAGCATGCTATACCCTTCGTGAGCCAATTGCACAAAAAGGACACTTCAATCAAGATAGGATAGTCAAAGTTCCAACGTCTAAATAATTAGTTTTGTACTAAGACTATCTTATACATTTTTCCAGTATTATTAATAATATATATGAATTGTATATGTAACTATGTACTTCGATATTCTTCTTATAAATACCGATTACCATACCGAATATCAAAAAATTTTAAAATGTATATCAAATTCCATACGAAGTACGGTAATACCGAAACCACGGTTTCGGTATGGTATTTGGTATCTACCATACCATGTCCATCCCTACCCACAAGTGGGGTCTGGGGAAGGTGGGTGTACGCAGACCTTACCCCTACCATCGTGGAATAGAGATACTATTTCCAATAGACCCTCGACTCAAGGAAATCGTATTTCAGAACATGTATGAGGAAAAAGAAGGAATAACAATAATAATAAAAAATCCAAGAGTAAATAAGCTATGATTAAAATGTTGAAAAAAGAAAAGTAATGACAGCCAAAATTAGTAAAGATAGTCAAAGTAAAATTAACAACAGTAGTAATAAAAGTGAAGAATAAGATAATGCTAGCATATTTTCTTGTCGTCGCTACTATAAAAAACACTCTCTCTCATAAAGAAGATTTCTGTCCAGCTTCTGAAGTTGTTGAGGCTTAGGTATATATTATCTCAAAGCGAATCAGGTGTCCTATCACATCAAATATTACTTTGATTTTATCCTGTTATGTTCTCATGTGCTTTTTATCAACAGAAGATGCGTGTAAGTTTCTTAGAGGAGAAGCCTCATGTTAAAGGGATAATCAACAATATAATCTTCATGCCATGGGAAGATATCCAGTTTGTTACTGGTGGTAGTGATCATGCAGTTATCATGTGGAGCAATAAAGATGGAGAAAATTCATGGAAACCTAAAGCATTGCATAGAAGTTTTCATTCTTCTGCGGTGATGGGAGTTGCCGGTTTGCAGCATAAGAAAGTTGTGATGTCTGCTGGAGCTGACAAGCGGATCATTGGATTTGATTTGCTAGCTCAAAGAGCAGAATACAAGCATCAAATAGAAAATAAATGCATGAGTGTTCTACCTAATCCGTGCGACTTCAATCTCTTTATGGTGCAGACAGGGTAAAGTTTACGATGCAATCTTTCTATGATCTTTAGGTGCACTTTTTATATTCCTAGCTATGTTCCCAGTCCTTTCTCCTGCAAAAGTCCCTCTTTCTTGTAATATTGTAATTACTTTTATTTAGAATAATGTGCGCTCTGCCAAAATATTTATTCTTGTGAAGTATACAGTATCAAAAGACTTCCCCAGAATCTGTTGTAAAGTCTATTGAATTATTCCTTATGTACTTAAAAAAGATATGGCACTTATGAACAACAATGATTTGGTTTATACTTCCTCTGTCCCAATTTATGTGGCACATGTTTCTTTTTAGTCTGTCCCCACAAAAAAATGTCACCTTTCTATAATTAGAAACAATTCAACTTTATTCCCTTTTTACCCTTATTGAAATGATTTATAGCCACCAAATATTTAAAAAATTTTTTAGACCATAAATTTCAGGAGTCTTTTTTTTTTTTTTCTTAAACTTTGTGCCAAGTCAAACGGGGTCACATAAATTGGGAGGAGGGAGTAATTTATAGGAGTATCTAATACCGTAGTGTGTTTAGTTGTTTAGAGTACCAACTCCAACTTGCTTGGGATTGAGGTATAATAGTAGTAGTAGTAGTTGTTGTACTGTATTTGGTTGTTTTGAGTGATTGCATAAATGTGTAATTTGAGATCCTCACTGCAGTGTGCCTGAAATTGTTGAAGGAAAATATGTTCCTATGCCAAAGCGCTATATGTCTCTGAATTGTAGAGTAAAATCTTTTCATCGAATGCCAATGCTGACACTTGAAATAGATACAAGAACCAGGAGTTCTCTGTTTGCTGCAAAGCTATTCTATTAAGCATAGAAATAGGACATGCTTCTGGCTTTAATGTAGACACATGAATGAGCATGCTCATATTTAAACGTTTGAATCTATGGCAGAGCCAAACTCAATAGCAATATTGTTTTCCTTATCTGTTTTTTGACGCTTCCCCAATTTATAATGAATAATAAGGACCAATCCAGAATAAAACTCATCATATAGTAGCCTTGACTATGATAAGATCTTCAACCTCGGGTTGAAGGGATCAGTTGGTAGAATGAGGGCGGCCATAGTAATCTATGTGGATGGTTCTATCATCTTACTGGCTGAGTTGTGGTCTTTTAGTTGAAGCAGGATCAAAAGTCTAAACCATCATTTAAATGGATTCTAAGCAATGCAAGGGAAGAATGAGATGCTATGAACTAAATCAATATTCAGATTCTTCTGGAATGAAAGTGGTTTGACGAGAATTTGGTGTAATTAAGATGGAGAAGGAAGATATATTTCTTTATGTGTGAGTCTTCAATCATTTAGACAAGCCTTTTATCTTAGACCTATTGGTGCAGAGGCATTTCTTAAGTACTGTGAATGCTGGCTTTTAATATGGATCCACACTTGGTCTAGAGAAACAGGACAAATTGATCAAAACCGTAATCGTCCTGGATTGCTTTAGGAATGCTAGGAAGCCTCCGAAAATCAGGGGCTTTTCTGGCCTTCTATGGAGAAAACATGGTGACATTAGTGCAGATTCTCATGGTTCATTCTTTTTGAAACAGATTTTGTTTTTCTGAAACTGATTCTCAAGGTTCATTCTTGTATTGTGATGATATCTTTCTCGTCTTATTTTTATTTTTAGTTTTTTCTAAATAAAAAAATACAAGCACCAATTTGAATGCTTGATTAGTTCTGTTTGTGATATTTGTACAGTTGGAAACATCATCTTGCACTAGGTAGAATCCAAGCAGAAATGTCTCTTTTGAGGCGGATATATTTGCAGTCTCATTTTGCTTTAATCTAATTCTCTGACTGCATGTTTTTAATGCAGGACTATAGAGAGGCAGCTTCGCTTATTTGATTTTAGATTGAGGCAGACAGAGCTTCATGCCTTTGGGTGGAAGCAAGAAAGTAGTGACTCGCAGTCGGCTCTTATAAACCAGGCTTGGTCGCCTGATGGTTTGTACATAACATCCGGGTCAGTTGATCCAGTCATTCACATTTTTGATATAAGGTATAATTCACACAAACCTTCTCAGTCCATTAAAGCCCATCAAAAGCGAGTCTTCAAAGCTGTTTGGCATCATGCTGTCCCGCTCCTCATTTCTATATCTTCTGATTTGAACATTGGGTTGCACAAAATCATTTGAGGTGCTGAGAGAAGCATTACTCTTCCCAAGTCATTTTCCCCATATGTCTGGGGAATTTTGTCATGGAGAAGCTTATGTCTTGATGCCTTAGACCAAAAGAAACTTATGGGCGTGTCGTGTGGTACTGAAAGATGATTCTGAAAGGAAATCAGAAGGGAAATGCTGATGAGTATAAGGTTTGCGCCTGACATAATTCTGCATTCAGGCAGCTGAAACAGTTTTTGAGTTTGATTGGATCTAGAAGCTATTGAAGCCCCGGACAATTCCCCACACCATGTAAAGGTTGTCTTTGATGAATCTTGGAGACATCCAACTTTCTCTTAGCACATAGGATTGTCTTTAATAGACTCCAAAGTTTTGAACTTCAGTGTCTCTAGTGCAACATTTCCTATGTCAGTCTGTGTGATGTTCTAGCATGCACAAACCGTTCATTCCTCAGTTGCTTCTGAATTGAGGGAGGTTTGGGTAGTCAAGTTTTTATGCTTTCATGGCTCGAGGGAAATTGCTCCCTATTTTATTTTCTTCTGTACGAAAAAGAAAGTGAATGACAAACTGACTGTGTTACACATCAAGTTCAAACAAAACTGTCGTCGCTTTGTATTTGCAAAGTTTGGCCTAAACAATGTTTAACGTCTGTTATCACATGTATGTTAGGTTGCTGATGATTTAAATACACTTGCATACATTATCAGTGTCAGCGTGTATCCCATGATTGAAACGGCCCAAACTCCGATTGGGAGTGTTCTGTACATAAATGTAGTGAGTAGTATGGTTCACTAACGCATAGGCCTAAATCCGAATGCTCAGGTAAACCATTGTGTCCTCAGGCATGGATGCAAAGGACGGCAATATATTTATCTATACTATATTAAAAATACGAAAGACCTTTAGAAATGTTAACTGAATTTTTTGTTTTTCATTAACAGACCTTATAATAGATAAAATTATTATTTAACTACTTTTTAAAAATAATTATTATTTAATTATTATCTTAATATTTAGACTTTAAAATTAATTAAAAGTATAACTATTAAATCTTTACTTATTTGTAAGATATAATAATTTCTAATATTTAGTACTTTAAAATTGATTAAAATTTTGCTTCTTAAATTTTTCCTTATTTGAACTGTATTAAAAATTCTAATATTTAAGACTTTAAAATTAATATCAATTTTATTAACTTATAACAATCATTTCTTTATTAAAGTAATTAATTATCTATCACAAATTTTCAACTCACAATATGAGAAATAAATTAAAGAGTGTAACTTCATTTTGCATTAATATATTCAATTCCTTCCTCCTCCTCCTCCTCCTCCTCCTCTTCTTTTACTTTTATTTTTCTTTTAAAAAAATTGTATAATCAAAAAAAAAGAAAACAAAATATATAGAAATACAACATACTTTAAGTTGTTTCAATTAATCGAGTGATCTTGTTATTTACTCTTTTAGAGTTTACACTATTTCTCTGTTTTAATTTGTGTGAGGGTGTTTAGTTAGACACACATTAAGAGAAAAGTAATCTTTTTATTTAACTGAAATCATCTCATAAATGGGTAAAATGAAAAATTTAAAATTAAGTTATTACTAAATATTTAAAGTATGAAACCCCATAAAAATGTTGTTCTCCTTTTTATTCTTTTAAATGGAGTTAACACTTGAAAAAAATAGTCATTTAATTACTTTTAAAATTTTTTAAATTAATTATTTTTTATGTATTAAATCCTTTCTCATCTGAAATATATAGAAAATTTAAAAGCGATTAAGATTTATCTTTTAATAAATAATTACACGTTGAGTAAAGTTGTACTTATAATGCAACAACTCTATAGTTAGGACTTCTAAAAATACAACAAAAAAGAAAAGTTCGGTGCACAAAATATCCTGCGTAAGCAGGATCAGAGAAGGGTCGCACCCCAAGAAATGTGATATAGACAACCTACAATAATGCAAGTACTAATAGTTATTTTCACTAATTTTGATGAGTTTTTTTAGTTAGTGGCATAACAATTTCTTAATGGCCAATTACAAATAAATAATGTGTTTGTGATATGATATCAATTTATTAGCGCCAAAACAAGACAATAATAAATCATAATATGATTTCATAAGTGCTAATTATTTAAATGAATAACTAATATATAACTTTGTATATAATAAATATTCGTAATGCTAATATTTGTATTAAATATTAATATGTTAATAGTGTAATAATACAAATTTTGTAGTAATTAACATGAAATATACAAATAATGCATGTATTTAAGTACTCATGTAATTAAAACAAATCAATCAAACGATATTCCTATGATGCTTTTGTTCAATGAAACAAGTATTAGAATAAACTGAAGAAAGAACTACTGGATTATATCAAATTCTTAAATATAATTATATATCAATTTAAAATTTAAAATTTTCTTTTTAAATTCTTATAT
Organism: Datura wrightii; assembly: GCA_035772735.1. NCBI lineage: Eukaryota > Viridiplantae > Streptophyta > Magnoliopsida > Solanales > Solanaceae > Datura > Datura wrightii. The sequence goes on along the minus strand of JASDFA010000018.1, from coordinate 162,826,038 downwards.
TCCTATGCTAATACATCTTTTAAATACTATCTTTGTTATATTTAAACATCTTTCTGATTAATATAAGAATATGCATAAAACGTCTACGCTAAAACCAATTTAATAAAAAAAAGGTGGAGTTGTTATGTGTTCAACAATATACGACATAAGGTTCAATCCATTTGAATTCAAAGAGGTTGTTAGCCGCTAGCTATAAATAATTGAATTGCATTTAATTTAATTTTTGTGAATCGACAATCAATATATATATATATATATATCATGTAAAGATTGACCCTCAAGAGATAATAATTTAGGAAAAATTTTGAGGGGTGTTTGTTGGGGCAAAATTGGGTCAAGTTCAGAAATGACTTTAAGATGGATTGGTCTTGATATTTTATTCTGCATAAGAAAAATAATCTTCATAAAGGGTGGTCTTGATTTTTAGGCCTCAATTAATAATTTTTTTGAAAAATAGCTCCTGCTTCACAAAATGCTAACTTTTGCCCATAAGCCAGATATTTAGAATATTTTAAGAAAACACTCAATTGACCAGAAGTTCTGCTAACTTTTGATCATCTTAGGAAAAAAGATAAGTCTTTTTTTTAATTGAATCATCAACGATTAACATTTTTTTCATGAGATGGAGGCAAAAGTAAGAACTTAGGTATGTTGCCCATCAGACATAAGTTCTAGCATTTGCCCATAAGAAAGACGTTCAAGATATTTTAAGATAGTGAACATATTCAATTATTTAGAAGTTATTCTTATAGGTAAGTTTAGAACTTAGATATGTTGCCCCATTAGTCATAGATTCTAACTTTTTCCCATAAAGCCGATGCTCGGGATGTTTCAAAAAAAGTAAACATGTTCAATTGATCACAAATTTTGCCTTATGGGCAGATGAGAGCTTATGCCTAATGGAAAACATAAATTTTTTCAAGTTAAAGTCATTTTAAAAGATATTATTAAGCGAGAAAAAAAATTCAAGATCGGACACTTTGGGGATACTAGGCATAATTTCAGCAAAATTATTATCTACTTTGGTCCATGTTTCCTATTCTTACTCGAAGAGGTCTAATTTGTACACAGTTAGAAAATTTTAACTTTTCATTCAGTACCCATTCCACCCTTTTCTTCAAACGACTTCTTCAAAAGTTCATCTTCTTCGAAATTTCAGTCAGTCATTAATGCTCTTTTTATGTGCTTTATTTTTCATTTGAAGTAAGCTTCTTGTTCTCTTTTATCAGAGCCTACAATGATAATTTTATTTTTAATTTTGAGATTTGTGATTTTTTCATTTGAATAAGTTTCTTCTTCTCTTTTATTAGGATTTTCACAATGGAGATTTTGTATTTGTTTTTTAGTTAAGACATCTGATTATGCTTTTGAAGTATTTTTAGTTTAGGTCAGGATTTAATGTGGATCTTATTTAGGGTACGTTGATTTTGATTTTTTTTAAGTCAGTAGGAGTATGTATACCATATTTGCATGCACTACTATAGTTGCTCTTTTGTGTTGATTTCAGATGGTGAAGACATCTTTGTGGGATTACTCTAATTCCTTATTAATTAATTAGTCTATTTCAAATGATTTCCGTAAAATTTTTGGGCATCCTTCTTTATGATCTTCATCTCATATTTTATCTGTTGTTTGAGAAAGTTTAACGCAAGTTCCTAAAGTTGGTTATCTTTTTTGTCTACTATTAACTCTTTCCCTTTGTTTTTCAGCAGGTGTGCTAAAATATGTCTCAATTAATCATTGTGGAACTATGACGATGTTCTTCCTTCTAACATGAAAGCACTAGAACGATCTGCTCGTAGGCAAAACAAGTTGTTAAGCATTGTTAAGGTCGGTAAGAGAAATGATAAAGGTGATCAACGTGACAAATATAAAGAGAAGGGGAAATTTATCGTCAAATTAAAGAGAAAGCTCGACAATGATAGTGAAAGCAGTAAAGAAAAAGGTTCCATTCTAGCCGAAAAGAAGGTACTTTTGAATTTTGTGTGATGAGTCTTTGATTCACATATTTTATTCTAGATTTATCTTATGTCCTTCATCTCTGTATTGGTGATGTTCATCAATCAAGTGAGCATATATCTGCACTGATACTATTTTAATGAGTTTATTCTGTTTTTGTGGGGCTTATATTTGTATCAATTGGTATAAATATGACCTTGTGTTATTTGAATGAGTTGCTTCTGTTCTCGTGGGACTTATACTTCTATAAATGGTATAAATATATATATTTGAAATGTTATTATTTGAATGAGTTTCTTTTATACTTGCGGGATTTACACTTGTATAAATTGGTATAAATATAAAATGAAACAGTTTAAAAGACCAAAAACTAATCTAAAGAAGCATGTTAGTTACTACACTTATTGTATTACTACTGCTAGTGTTTAACATGTTTATTTGAAATATCATTCTATTAGTTTATTTTTCACTGATTTCTTCTTTTTTCATGTCGAGGTTGGTGAATTTTATCTAGAAGCAGATGAACATTTCAAAATCATAACTAGTTTCATACAAACACAGAGATTGTCAGCATTCTAAAGCAATGCTTGGCTGATATGCAACTATAAATGCACCAAGATAGTTATTTTAGCTACTTCCTGATTTGCTTTCATTCAACAAAAAGAACCAGCTAATATACACTTTGTTATTGAGCGAAATTTTCTCTGGTTGTTAAAAAGACCTATGAGTTAGAGAAGTGTTATGAAGATGATAACATTGTGTATAACGAGTCACAAGTCAATAGGTTATTGAAAGAGTATTTTTCGGAGATGAAAAAAATCAATAGTTGAGGAAAAGTTTGCTTGATTTCTTCAAGCAAAAATGCTGAAAGTCGAAAAAAGGATATGCTCAAGATGACCATACTCGTATCCGTCACCATTTTCTCTTCTCTGATGCTAATAATAATAGCATATTAAAAAAATTAATATAATTGAGTTTATGCATGGGACACAAACATTTGAAGACATGCTCAGAATAATGAGGGATAAACTACGTGCAAGTTGACGTTGACGATGTACAGGCTCCGGATTTGTCACTTGCATTTCAAGTTTAATTTTATGAGTATTGCTCCACGATTCATAAAAATATTGTTTCTCGTGTTGGTAATATTATACCATGCATTCTTAACTGGCAAGTAAAAGAAGGTCCGACGTTTATGGATTTGACTAATGAAATGGTCATTACTAGTGTTTACTAGGTAAAGTTTTTTTTCCCTATCCAAGCTATTTATTTAATATTTTTATTTGTTGTCTTATTTTTCTATTGATATATTTATAATTGTAGGTTGAGACAAGAAATTCTAATTTATTCACAGGAGTACTTTATTCATATAAAGCAAATGCTTATAAAGTTTCACTTTCTAAATGAAATGTTCTAGCTTGTTGTTATTTAAATGACATGTATAATTATGTATAATCTCTATAGGCCATGTGTAATCATCCACACAGTAAAATCAAAATTTATCTTTTAATATAAATTATGTAAAATATATATATAAATTTGTGTATTATTGTAATTTTGTAATTGTTAAAGTTGAAGTATCAAAACATTACCCTTACTAACAAAGAAATTGTTGCGCCAGTGCACATGGTCGTACAAGTAATATAGTGATTATTTCAAGCAGGATTCAAACCCACAAGGACTAAGGACTTAGTGATTTTTTTTTAATTTACTGTATTCGATTATTTCATACAAGTCTGTAAGTAACCCAAGAGTTTACAAGTTTGTAAGTGTAAAAGTGATTAAAGTAAAAGGAAATGAATTAAAGGACGTAGATTTAACTAATACTCAAGAATATTCTAATATTAAGGCTTGGAATGCAACCATGTATAACACATATTTTCTTTGGGCTAAGTTCTCTATCTGGTTCATGGTTTACAGGATTTAAGAACTGACTGTGGTCTTTCGAACCTCTAATCATTCACCTAAAATAATTTCTGCAATTACATTCTTTGAGCGGTGATGCAAGAGCCCCCCAGGTATTACAACATTTATTACCTTTTTCAAACAAATGAGGTGTTTTAAGTATATTTCTATCCTAAACACGAATCATATCTTTAATTTATATCAAAGGGATGAACTCCTTCTCCTATTCTTCGTCCTACTGTAGTAATTCTGCTTTTGGATTCACACTAAGATTATAAATTTATCTTAATATTGGCCAAATATTAAAATACGAAAAACAAGAATACAAGAATAACCATTGATGATAGAAAAACTTAAGCTGAATTAAAACCATATTATATATTCATGCAAGTAGCCTCAACCCCAGAATGAGGAAATTTGGCCACTCATTATTTGAATAAATATCTCCAAACAATTGTTAGTCATAGACGAAAATAAAAATAGAAGAAAAGAGAAGAGAAAGAACCCTAAAATATTCTTCAGCTTAACTGCCACTTTTACCACGTCTCCGTAAAAAATATAATATGTATGATAAGAATAACCAAGTATTCTATTTATACAAAGGTTAAATAACACTACGGATGACCATCAACATGTCGCAGAGGCTAACGTGCTAATTCACCTCCGTGACACGAGCCGACGCAGACCCTCACTGGTTAAGCCTTTGGAGTTAGCCACCATGCAACGTGCCATCTCCGTGACACAGAGTTGTTACGATCTTCACTGGTTAAGACATCATCATTTTAATTCCACCAACGTGGAACGTGGGCCATAGCCTTGATCCAGCAACGTGGCAGTCATTGTGGCCCTTTACAGTTTTAGAACTTTCTTATTTTCAGTTTTGCTTTTTTTCTATCTGGGTAGTTCACCTTTTAGCATCTGACATCCCAATTAAGCTCATTCCATTGCTTTTCATCCTGCAAATAGCCTAATCATATTTATTAGTCCACAAGCATAAATCATTCAAAACGTGCATGAATATATATGTATTATCCTTAAACTAAGTTATAATATGGGTGAAAATACGACATTCTATCGTATAAATATTCCCAAGAACACCATCCCACACTTATAACCTTGTTCGTCCCTGGACAATCCTTTTACACCCCTGACATGATTTGAACCTTACCATCATTGATTGAACTAGACCATTCACACCGAGTTATGCTAAACGCTTTAATCATGGCATACAATTCATTCCATCAAGAATGATTTTCACTCACAAAATTCATAGTAGAATCACACACCCTAATGAATAACTCTTTAACAAAAAAAATTAGGCCAACATGGTGGCATATTAGTAGCACGGTCATTAACTTAACCAAATTCTTACCATTACTTGCCCTCACTTTTAAGTAGTGATCCGTCCCTCACACTCCAAAGACTATTCCAAGCGTACCTAATACACTATAGGTTTGCCTGTATGTACTATTCAACCAAGCATGATATCAGCTTGTAGGATCAAAAGGGCTTTTCATGGTTGTGTAGGCTTAGGGAGGTATAGGACTATTTGGCTTATAGTGACTCTTATCTCTATGCACTTTAAGACAATTATACATTTCAGTTTTCATCAACTCACTTCTTTATCTCTTCCTTGATGCATTGAGTGTGTACCTGTTCCTTTTTTCTCACAATTATCACTTCTCTCTCTCCTTTTCTTTCTTTTTTTTTCGAACTTCTAATATGTAAATATTGGACAACAATTTAGGTATACACCTTAATCTTTTTCCTACCTTACTATTTACTTTTTTCTTTGATCATTTTTCTTGACATGCTGTCTCAATAAAGTGCATTAGGCCTATTTGGATCAAATTAATATTGAGGCCATTTGAACAAAAAAGGGTAAGGCTACTTAGTGCGATGGTTCCAAAGAATAGGATTAAAGGCTCAAACGGGGTTCACTAGGACAATATCTGGGTGGGCAAAATGAGTGATATAGTAGAACAATTTAGGTTCACAAAGAAGTGTCTTAATCATCTCCGATAATTTTAATGTCAAATTCCATTTTTCATACGCACAAGGCAAATTCTAAATACTAATACGCTAGGAAATTTAACAAGTTCTCACTACTCATGGCACCATGGTTCGAACTTGGTTAGCCTATACTTCTACTACTATTACATCCATGTTGAATGGCCAGCACAACTAATCCCACAATTTTATAGTATAGAGTTAAACACCAAGGCCTTATGTGATCCTATCATTATTCTCATTGTTATTGCTTTTTCGAATGAATGTATCATAAAGTCTAGCATTTAACCAAGTAGAGAACTCTAGCTCGCTAGCGATGGTTTTATTTCCTAAGTATGACTAATTTTCCTTAAGACGATTGTTATCCATTCATCATAGGAAAAAATCCCTAACTATGACTTAAAGAAATAATTTTACTCGATTCAAAGGGGCTATCCTCGGGAAAAACATTAAAAAAAAAGCTGAGAAACTCAAAAATAAAAAATAATCAAAATCACAAGATTTTAGGAAATAATATTTACTAGCTATTACATACCAAGTCTTGTTTAGAGTTGCAAATACATACCACACATTGTCTAGCTATCACAATTTATTACATACCACAGATAGAGACAAGACAACATAGTACCCCACCCCACACTTAAAATGAGAACTGCCTATAATACTTGTAAAAGATCAATTGAAAAGCAAAGTTAGGGTGGTAAGAACTCCCTGATCAAAGTGCAGTATCCTCCTCCTCATCAGGTGCCAGCGCCTCCTCTATGAGGTTAGAGTCAGCTGTCACCTTATCCTCTAACTTAATGTCTGAGTCTGCTCCTTGTCTATCCTTATCAGTCGGCACCATCATCGTCCAGAGGATCCACAAAGGCTGGCCCTATCCGGCACATGGTCATGGCATGGGCATTTAGCAAATAGTCAATGTCAACTTGCTACAGATCTTCCTCAGTCGCTGGCCTCACCCCGATACGAAGCTGTAACATCTGCAACCCAAACATCCTGGCAGCATAGGAATCATTGCGAGCATGTCACTCGGCTAGTGTGCGTATAGGACCATATGTAGTATACCACGCTTTTGTTTTGGTCACATCTACTGCGTGCCAATTTTCTCGTGGCCGATAGTCCAAAACCTCCTCCTCAATATCATGGCCACTCAGAAATGTGGTGAGTAAACCACCAAAGCCATACCTGTGCCCCAGATGCATTCTAGCCTTTTTCATGGCCGATTTGATCACTACACCTACATTGATCTCCACGTTATGCATCAGTGTGTAAACCAAGAAAACTTTGTCTCTGATGACATCTGTCATATGCACCCATGGGATGAGGCAATTGCACACAATCTTAAGCCAGACACGTGCCTCTCTGTTCATCTGGGCATAAGGCAAGGTATAGTGGTATCCTCGCTCCTTGTGGTGAGTCCATGTCGTCGTAGATCGTCGCCCATAGACTATATGGAATATCTCTTGCCACATCCCAAAGACGGAGGGGCATGAATGGAACCCTATTCTATATCTGATCGAGCATACCCTACCGCCAAACTAACCACAACAAGCTAGAACCGATGAGGTTTGGCATAAAATAACTGTCACATCCCAAAGCCGGAGGGTTGCGACTGGCACCCTACGCCATACTTGATCGAGCACACCCAACCACCAAACTAACCACAACAAGCCAGAACCGATGAGATTTGGCATAAAATAACATGCCAACAATAGTAATAAAAAAAACATGGCGAGTAGGTATTATGCTACTGGGGTCATCAAGACTACATACAACCAAAAGGCATATACAAGGACTTGCATGACCTACTACAATAGTTACAACCCAACAGGTACTGTCTACGAGCCTCTAAAGAGTTTAACAAGTTAATACTGATTAGGACTGGGCCCCGACCTGTCTAATATATACACAAAATCACAAAAAGGTATCTCCAAACAAGATGGAGCTTACCACACAAGTTTGGAACTCAACTCAACTTTGGGGACCTCGATCAACCTGACAGTCAGCACCTGCAGGCATGAATGCAACACCCACTAGGGTGTCAATACATAATGTACTGAGGATGAAAGGCGACAATAAGACAAGGGTTCAGAGATGATAGATAGCTGACAGGAGATAGAGCGGCAACCTCAAAAACATAACCTAGCAACCCACATACCTGGGAAATATAGGAAGCTCCAACCAACAATATAACATCACCAATCAATACAAAGATAATACAAGTTAACTATATCATCAATTAGGCACCGCTGGACCATCTCTTGACTGTGCAGTTAGCTAGCTCAATCCATCTGGGAGAACCAATGCAATTCCAGGAAGGCTCAGACATATCAGACCACTCTCAAATCATGTCTTGATTTTACATTACGAAGGACATCATCCTCAACCCTGTAGGAAGTTCAATCCTTGGGCTCAACCCCTTGGCCAGAAATACTCTCGTGCATCGGTTATCCACGAGCCCCAAGGTCTCAATTAGAACATCCAACCATAATCACAAACATTCACAATCAATGTTCACAAGTAAAGACCCTAAATAGCCCCTAATAGGCTCACGATGGCGTCAATCGATACTCATGACACAAAGTAATTCTAAGGGTTGCTTGACTCGAAGATATGCCCATCGGCACACGAGTCTAACCCAACTTTATGACAACAACAACAAAAAAAACCACACAACCAGTAGCTCAACCAAGGGTACACCTATCACGAATTCAAGGCTTCATGAGACAGCCCATACACACGATAATAACACTAGCACAGGTCTATAAAAATCATGCCAAAAAAGGGAAGAAATGACCTACACATACCTCGAACATCGATGAACCCAAGCTAGACAAACCTCCACTCCCCAAGTACACCAAGATACTGCCTAAAAGCAGCAAAAAAACCACCAACACGCTTCTAGAAGATCCGACAAGAGAAACAACACAAAAAACCGACTAGTTCTTTATGAATTCGGTGGTAAGAAATCTAAAGTAACAATCTACCAACATCAACAACTCCTTAAGCATCATAAACACACTAAATAACCAAAAAAGAACAAGAAATTACCAATCAGCAACATGAAGCAGCCACCAAACTACCGGAAATACAACTCAACAACATAATCTATTCGAAGAATCCAATTCCCTAACACTAAAATAACTTGGACTTATGACTTCCAGCCCCAAAACCCAAAAAAATCCATTGAGAGACCTTGGGAGAGGTTTACTACAATGTGAATTTATGAAAATGGATTTAGATGACCAACAATCGACTAAACGGGATTAAATAGACTGCCTTAGTTATTTTTGATGTGCCTGCTTGTGTGGTCTCACAAAAATGTGAATGTCTCTCTATTCCGAAGTCAGATTCATGAACGGTTTAATGTGTTGTAAAATAGAATCATAGAGCTTTAACTTGATAAATTTTAATCCCCATAACTCCTTATAGATTAAGAAAAAAGTCTCGATATATTTGACCTAAAATTCAGAGAGTCTCAAGAAGGAAATTTGCAATAACTTTTGCCGAATTTCGTTCTACAACTTGATCGATGTTCAATCTTAAATATGATCATAGTGTGACTTAAATACCTCATAAAAATTTCTTCTTAGACTATTAAGTGCTCTTAGTCCTACCTCAAAAGCACGAGTTTATTGCTTAAACTATACAGGGTGTTACATCCTCCCCCCCAGAAACATTCGGCCTCGAATGTTGGACAACACACACGATTCATGCTTGGGGATTTGATATGACACAACTAACCCATGAACTTATAGAACATAGGGCCTGACATAAACAATACCAATAGTACCATATATATACTGACAGGTTGCCCGTTGGAGGCTCTGTGACCCGCTGGCTATCCAATGCGAAGATACGTGGATGAGGATAAGCATAATCCGACATGGCAGCTCCACCTCTTCCTTTCCCTTGGCCCAACTGTGCCCCTGGTCCACTCGGCCCTGATGGTGCAGATGACCCTACCATAGACCTGGTCGGTTGTGTTGTGCCACTCTATCCTCGAATAGGACACTCCATGAACTTGTGACCCGCACCACCATAAGTAAAACAAATAATCGGCACCCTTATACACCTACCTATGTGCCTCCTACCACATACTCTGCAAAATGGTATTGCCGACTCCCTAGACTGCCGTTGTCCTGCCTCTATTAGGGTACCATGACTAGGTTCTACACCTGATGCTGCCGGTGTTGGATATCGAGATGGCTCCCCCTGATACCGTGGCCTAAAGCCACCTCGTGATCCACTCTGGAAGTTTGCAGGCCTCGTTCTCTATCGTTGCTCCCTCTCAGCCCACTCCTACTCTAGTCGCTTTAAATTGTCATCCTCCAATCTGCCTGTATATGTGCTATGCTCGCACCTACCTACATAGTAGCGATCCTACAATATTGCACATATTCTGGAAGCAACCTATTTACACACCGATGTATCCTGGCTCCCATGGTGCTAACAAAAGAAGGAGCATATCAGGACAGCGAATCAAATCAAAGTCCATACTCCTGCACGCTCATATCTCCCTATTCCAAGGGTAAAAACTGATCCGCCCTATCATCCCAAACCTCTAAAGGCAGATACTGATCTAGAAATGCGTCAGTAAGATCAGTCCACTTGATTTGAGGTGAATCTCAACCCCTCAAGTGCTCCCAACCTTCATATTATAACATCACCACCTCGCGTAATCTAAATGCCTCCAACTCTATAGACTCAATAGGAGTGGCGTGTATAACTCGAAGATGTGATACAACTAATCCACGAAGTCCTATGGGTCCTTATTTACCTATATCTCAGAGAACTCTGGAGGATTCAAAGCTATGAACTCTTAAGTCTTGGAACTCCCAGCATGTTGTCCAAACCCTGCACCTGGTTGTTCCTCAACCTCCAGCTGTCTCGCCACCACTTTGGCTAGCAACTGTACTGCAACCCTCAACTCCTATCTGTTGCAACTGGGGCATGTGCTAGAGGTGCTGCAACCCTCGGGGCCTACTTAGATCTTGGAACATCTCTAGCTGGGGGTACTGGTTCTGGTGGTGGAGTGACGACCTCATCTTGGGCCTTAGACTGGCCTGTCTCTATAGGGTGTACCCTACTAGTACCCTCACCTATTGCAATATCTAGCTGCTGTTCAACTGCTGTTCTTCGAGTTACAGGCATCCTTGTATAATTTAACAAACATAAGTCTAGACCCGACTCCTACAACTTCAGACTTAGCGCATGATTTGATTAAGAAAAAAGAGTAACCATCCTAAATGCTGTGTATCTTTTTGTCTATAAGTACGCTGTGCAACACATACATAAGCAAGACTCTACTAGACACGGCTCATAGACTCGCTAGAACACAAACTGCTCTGATACCAAGTCTGTCACATCCCAAAGTTGGAGGGGCATGACTGGCACCCATGCCATACCTGATCTAGCACACCCTACCACCAAACTAACCACAACAATCCAGAACCAATGAGGTTTGGCATAAAATAACTATCACATCCTAAAGTCGGAGGGGAGCGATTGGCACCCTATGCCATACCTGATCAGCACACCTTGCCACCAAACTAACCATAACTAGACAAAACCGATGAGGTTTGACATAAAATAACATACCGACAATAGTAATCAACAAAACATGGCGAGTAGGTATTATACTGCTGCGGCCTTCAAGACCACATACAACCAAAAGGCATATACAAGGACTCGCATGACCTATTACAACATTTACAACCCAAAAGTTACTATCTACGAGCCTATAAAGAGTTTAACAAGTTAATACTGATCGAGACAGGGTCCCGACCTACCCAATATCTACACAAAATTACAAAAAGGAATCTCCCAACAAGCTGAAGCTTACCACACTAGTCTAGAACTTAACTCAACTTTGGGGACCTCGATTAACCTGACGGTCAAGACCTGTAGGCATGAATGCAATGCCGACTAGGGCATCAATACACAATGTACCGAGCATGAAAGGCGACAATAAGACAAGGGTTCAGAGACAATAGATATCTGAAAGGAGATAGAGCGGTAACCTCAAAAACATAACCTAGAAACCCACGTACATGGGATATATAGGAATCTCCAACCAACAATATAACATCACCAATCAATACAAAGATAATACAAGTTAACTATATCATCAATTAGGCACTGCCGGACCATATCTCGGCTGTGTAGTTAGCTAGCTCAATCCATCTGGGAGAACCAATGCAATTCCAGAAAAGCTCAGACATGTTGGACCACTCTCAAATCATGTCTTGATTTGACACTACGAAGGACATCATCCTCAATTGTAATACCCCAAAAATTCTAAGATCAGACTTGGGAGTAAACAATTCGATTAGGGGTCAGTACACTAAGATTTAAGGTCATTTATTCAAATTTCTCTCCATTTATAAGTTCATAGCCTTCACGGTAGCTTCATAGATATTACCTAACCAGGTCACAGGACAAGTCTTCCAGTGACCTGTCAGAAACACGACGAGTCGTTAAGTGACTCGTGGGGAAAGGCTGGGACTTGGTTGAAAATTTCAAGTTTGGGGTGACCACAAGTCGTGGTCAGCCCTATGATCCATTAGATCACCCGTGGTCAAAGGAGGTTGAATGATGAATGAAATTTGGACAGTGTACCTAAAGAATAGTCACCATGAGTCGTGGTCAATGCCACGATTCATCGAGTGGTTCGTGGTCAGCAGTTGGTTAAAGGTTGAACATTTTTTTGGAAATGTCCCTAACGGGTGATCACTACAATTCGTTGGGTACACCATGAGTCATGGTGTCTCTAGTGGTGACCACCAGAAGAAAGTTGGCAGTGAAGGTGATGACTGGTGACCACGAGTCGTGGTCACTGGTAACGATCCGTCCAGTCTCTCGTTGGGACTGGCAGTATGTTTTTCCCTTCGAATTTATTAAGAGATTTTCCATAATTCCTAAGTTCATAAGGTCTAAACTACATTGTTTTAATCTTAGAATGGAGTGTTTTAAGAAGGATTAAGTCATTCTAAGCCTATCCTAATTCATGCATGCAAGTTTAGAAGTTTGAGAGGTAATGAAGTCTAGTTCTACAAAGCTCTTCCTCAATTCTCTTTGGGCAATCAAGTAAGTGTGAAAAATCAGATCTTTTCAGGTATGTAAGGCTATGAATGGGTGCAATATTCCATACCCATGCCCAATTTCCTCTCAATTCATGATTTTCTAATTGATGATTCCATGGAGTTTTTACCCAATGCATGCATTCCTAAGTTTTAATCATGGGTATGATCTAAACATGTTTTAAATAATGAATTATTATTAATGGGAATATTTTACAATGTTTAAATTATAAATTATGATTTCAAGTTTTCTAAATTATGATGCCCATCCATGAATGTTCATGAAAGTTTAGATCTATGAGATATGTGTTCAAGTGTGATGAGATGTTTATGAAGAAAGTATGATTTCGAAATACTTATGTTTATGTTTTCAAAGTGAATCAAGTTTATTTCAAGCATGTTTAAGTATTGGGCAAGCCCATATGATCAAGTATGTCTTATGATTTCATGAATTAGCTTACCACATGGTGTTGGAGTCAACACTCCCATTTTTTCCAGCTTGTGGTATGGTTTGAGCCAAGTCTCCTCATGTTATGATTTCAGATTATGCATATATGTTATTATCCAACTTCTTCACTAGATGATGGTCAGCTTCGTTGAAAAACACTGGAGAGCATATGCATGTTTTTGGGAGTAGTGTCTAGCATCGAGTAGGCTAAGGATTAGTCAACCCTATGCCTCAAAACTATGTGCCAACATAGGTATGATCAGATTATTTGGGACATCCCTTGTGAGCTTCCCCTGCCCCCAAGGGGCCTTCAGCTTGATATCGATATCATGGTAGCATCCTTAGCCCTGATAAAAGCTTTGGACAGCTCTGCCCACTTGAGTGTGATAGTTGGGACCACGTAAGCTCCATCTTTGTAATGTCGGTTATATGACGAGTCTCCCATTGTTCCTCATGATTTTAGTTATGCATGTACATCAGTCATGATATTATGTTTTTAGTAAGTTTGACCCAATGTTCAATTTTATTTATGATTATCAATTTTCAACTTTAGGTCATTCGATTCAGTTATGATGTTTCATTATATTCAGATCTTGGTTTCAGAAAAAGGCATGCAAGCCCTACTCTCAGAATCTTATCTTGATTATATTTTATATTATGCATGATTTATGATTTTACTTAGCAGTTTTACTTATCTTGCATACTCGGTACATTTCACTTACTGACCACATACTCTATGCTGTATCATTTTATGAAACATGTTTCGATATCCAGGCTCATTCCTACCGCTAGTCAGATTCCCAGAGTTACCTTTCCTCGGCCCATTTGGTGAGTCCTAATCTTTCGAGGGCCCTTCTCATAAGTTGTATGTCGTATTTTCAGTTTTCAAATTATAGTGAGTTAGTTGGGATCTTGTCCTATCAACTTGTCAGTATTAGAGGCTTCTATGACATAGTTTGTATTCATGTAATGCCCCGGAAACTCAAAGACTAGACCCGAGACTCAAAATAGAGAAAACTGAAAATCTTGCACCAGGTCATAGAAGGAGTCGTTCTGTGACCCATGGGTGGTGACCGCGATTTCGTTAAGTGACTCATGGTGATACCTTTAGACTTAGTGAAAATTTTTGGAGAATGGGTAACCACGAGTGTGACCACGAGTCGTGGTCAACACTATGAGTCGTGATATGACCCGTGGTCTAGGATAAATTTTAGGCCAGAAAATGGTAGCAGTGTACCCAACGGGTCCTCACCACTACTCGTTTGGGACACCACGAGTTGTGGTGTCACCTGTGGGGACTCTAGGGTTTTTGAGGTAATGTAGTCCATGGGAGGTGACAACGAATCGTGGTCACTAACCACGACTCATTAGGTCCCTCGTGGTGACCAACAGTGGGTTTCAGGCAGTGAACCTCACGAGTGTGACCACAAGTCATGGTCACTGATTACGACCCATTAGGTCACCCGTGATGATTGAAGATTAGTTTTCCCCTGTGAGTTTTCAAGGGTCTTTCAGTAATTTTCTACCCTCCTAGACTCTAAACTATGTTGTTTCAAGCATAATTTTAGACTTATTAGAGGGGTTAAATAGTTTCTTTCCTCATTCTCCCCGTCCAGACTCTCAGAATTCGTCATAGAACTTCTCTCAAAACTTTTTAGAGCAAGAGCTAGGGCAACCTTTTCTCCTCAGTTTCTCAAGGAAATTCTTTGGGCTTCTTCACCAGGTATGTGGGAATTCAACAAGGGAATAGTTCTTCCCTTGTGTCCCTAAATTTCCCCCTATTTCTCTCCATCTGTTGTAGTCCTGAAACTACTGAATGTCAATAATTGCTAGCCATACTTCATCTAAATCATGTGGAATATTATACCATGCTAAATTTAGGTATTTTCCACTAGTTCATGACTGAAATGATGTTAAATCTTGTGAAGTGAAATTTAGCCCTATTGCTTGGACTAGAAAATCTTGAAATTTGCATTAGTGCTTGAATATCAAAATTTTACTTGTATTATCAGTGTTGTGGACTCCCATGTTGTTAGGAGCATTGAAACGAAATCATACTATTGTCAGTTTAGTTTTAGTAAGAATGCTAGAATTCTCAGTGTCAATTAGAAAATGTCAGCTGATCAGTTTGACTACAGAAATTTTCAAGGTGTCAGTAGTACCTCCCAGTCAGAATTAGACTCAGAATTCAGTTTTATTGGTCCACTAGGCGGTCATGAATTTTAGATAAACAACTCTAACTAGCCTTAGGACCCCAATTTCAAATTTTAGTTTGTTCTTTAGACGGTTATACGCTCTAGATAAGCAGCTTTGACCAGTCTTAAAACCTAGTTTTAGAATCTGGTTAGATAAGACACTCGAGATGCTTTTAGATATGTATCCTTGACTAGTCTTGGGCCCCAGTTTTGAGCTATCATCTTAGTATTCAGTCTAGGACTATCCAGTGGGAGTAGAAGCTAGCACCGAGTGGACTAGGGTTCTAGCGAACCCAGGTTCCCAGAACTACGTTTCCACCGTAAGTTACAGTATTTATTGGCCTGATTGGCCCCAGAATCTTGTGATCACCCAGTTCATGCCTTTATACCCTAGCAAGGTATATTGGGTCCTACCG
Source organism: Datura wrightii (assembly GCA_035772735.1). NCBI lineage: Eukaryota > Viridiplantae > Streptophyta > Magnoliopsida > Solanales > Solanaceae > Datura > Datura wrightii. The sequence continues at coordinate 162,810,023 of JASDFA010000018.1, read as the reverse complement.
ATGGGGTGTATACATGTTACACCCTGTAAGCTTCTAACATTTAGTCGGCCTATTTGTATGTTTGTTGAGAGTTTTAGAGTGCCATACGTACGAGGAAAGGGCCCAGGGAAAGGCCGAACAGGTGAAAAGTCAGTATTTCATAGGAGGAGGCCGAACCAAATTGCCCAGAGGGGCAAAGTGGCATGGAGCAGCCCCTCCGCGTTAGCCAACATGGCATGCCCGTAAATTGGTGCGACCGGTAGAGTGCTATGTTGCCCTGTCTGCCGCCTCAAGTATATAAAGGCCTCACACATAGATGTTATGTTATTTCCATAGAAATCTCGTCCAGAACATAGGTAGAAGCGAAGGGAGATCATAATAATCATCCGATTATGCCGCTAAACGCCTTCCAAATCTAAATTAACTCTGGGTAGTGAAGTATAAAGTTGCAGAGAGCATCGCTGCGGAGTTATTTTCGTAAAATACACCCGGCGAATCGTCATTCCGCCGAGCCTAAGTTGGTGGAATTATTTCAAACTAGTGTCAATATGATCACGTGCTTAAAGTAAGTATTTCTCTCTTCTAGATTCCCGAGAAATTATGAGTTTTTGATCGTCTTTCGATAAGTTGAAGTATAGTTAGTATATATATATATATATAAGTTATTGTTTTATTCGAATATAGTAATAAAGAAGCCCTATTCTTCCATTAAATATGATTATAGTTGAGAAGGGAAGTTGAACACGAGTCGAAACTCGCCAGTTAATTAGTAAATAGCGAATGAGGTATGTTAAGGCATTTTCTTTCGGCAAGTTAGTCTCTTCAGCATAGTAGTCCAGTATGAATCCCAGTAAAGCATGTTTGGAGTATGCTATCATGTCTAGTTGTTGTTGTCAGTTGAGGCTCATAATTTGTATTGCTTTAGGCTGGATTACACCTGTATAGCTTCCGTGACCACCCCAGGGTAAATAACTGTGTCGCCGCCCGCCAGAGGCGAGGATACGTCACACTACGGAGCGGCATGCCATCCGCAAGGGACGAAGATGGGGATCCATATCCTCATATGTCGTGGTTGGCCTTATACATTACACCCGGGGTGAGATATCAGGAGTCCTCTGGACTCAGAAACAGCTACAGTCAGGGGCCGAGTAGGCCTAGTTGCAGACCCAGGGGATCGGTAAGATGCTTATAGCTGGTATTGACTCAGTATGACTTGGATAGGGGTATATAGATTAAGGTGTACTCACTAGGGCTAATGGGGGCCCAGGTGGGTTATTCTATTCTGATTGTACCTTCCAACTTATGGGAGCCAGGTAAGGTTTATGCTTGCTTTAGTTACTGATAGTTAGACAGTAAGACGCCTCGCTTGTCAGGTTTGACCCCTACCCTCCTTATTACAGTTATGTTTATCCTTGAGTTCACTACTTCAGTCATCTTCAGTCCATTTTCTTTACTTCAATCATTGTTAGTTCTATTTCTTACTTTCAGTCATTTAAAGTTACTGCCTTACATATTCAGTACTTGTGGTACTGACACCCTCTTCTGGGGCGCTACATTACTTGCCTACAGGTGCAGATAGATGAGGAGAAGGTCCCTCGTAGTTCCAGTCAACCGTACAGAGCCGTCAGCTCCCTTCTTTCGGAGCTTGTGTGATAGAGGTTTACTTTTTTTGTTTGTACAGTATGGGTAGGTCGGCGCCCTGTCCTAACCATCTTATTACTCCTAGAAGCTTGCAGATTGTGTTACTTCCCTGTGGTTAGATAATGTCGGTTGTGTGGGGCCTATATGTGTTTTAGATTATGTGTGTTGGTCGTGTGGGGCCCTGTTTAGCTGTTGATTAGTGGCCTTGTCGGTCATAGTTCAGTTTATTGATCTTGGGCAGATTTATATGCCCAAGTGATACTCAAACGTATCATTTTTGCCTTATTTATCTAGCAATGTGTATACATTTTCATGCAATTGGTAATAAAATGTGAATTTATACTAACCAACATGATTAGCATTGTTTTGTAGGTAAAATGTGATTTTGAGGAGCTAAAATGCATGTTGGAACAATATCGGAGTTGGACTTGGATTCGAGCACGAAAAAGGCAGTGGACTGCACCAATTAAAGGGAGCTGTGCCACGCTACCATCGCGGAGGCACTCTGCCTGGAGGGTGAAATATTAGTCAAATTCCAGTGGAGCCTCGCGACAGCTCCATGGCACGGAGGCAAGCCTCCGCGTTGCATGCCGTGCCACGTTGAAGCTTTATTCCCGGACCCCAAATTTCCAGAGAGGGTCCGCGTCCACGCCGTGTCACGGAGGCAGTGCTCCGCGATGCACTCCGTGACACGTTGCTTGTTATTCCGGGAAAAATTCCCACTAGTATAAATAGAACACTTAGGCTTATTTTAAAGAAATTCAGACTTGGTGGAGCAAGGACGTGGGTTACAGGCAGTTGAGGGACGAAAAAGTTCAGGGTTTTTCTCTCTTTCTTTCTTCTTTCAATCAATTGTTTGTATGATTAACACTTGTTTTAGGATGATTAATCCACAAATGAGTGGCTAATTCCCTTCCTTGCTGAGGTTATGAACATTTGTGATGAATTTTGATTATTGAATTCTAAGGTTTTTCATCTTCTTCTTCCATGTTGTTCTATTAATTCTTGTTTCTACTGCATTGGTATGTGGCCGACATTAATGTACATCTAAAAAGTCTGATTTCACTCGAGAGAGCACGAAATTGGAAAGTTGTGAATTAATAGGGTATTGTTCTTAACTTGATTTGGGAAAATTGGGTTTTGATGTGCTTTCCTGATAGAAATATACTTGAAAGTCGTATTAGTCAATTTAGGAACCGGAATTGTATTGCTAGGTCATAAATTGCATTTGATCACAGAAATGTAGACGGATGGTTTATGATTCTTAAGTGAGATTAAATACGAGAGTTTTAATCTCTAGGCTAATGTTCTTGGCTAGAAACTGGAAGAGAAGATTAACCAATGTATGTTGATAATCATGTTCATTACATGTTCTTAACCTTGGCATGCTCATATCCATAGTTTCAATTCAAAGTAGATATTTGTTAATAGTTTTAGTATATAATTTATAAACAAATTATTTAACTTTTGGTTACTTTGTTGTCAGCATATATAGAAGTAAGATAGAATATAGTATACTTGAGCAATTTTTACTTATCCAGAGTCTCCTTGGATCGATACTTGGCTTACTTAAGCCACTTACTACATGTTTGACCACGTGCACTTGCGTGTCGGTTTTATATACCCATATAGCAAACGCCCGAACAAGTTTTTGGCGCCGTTGCCGGGGAGACTAGGCAATTGGTGAAATTGTATTAAGTTTAAATTTACTGTATTTTTATTTTATTTTCTTAAGTGTTGACAACTTGGTCTTAGCCTGTATTTTGCAGACTTGATTTCTGTGAACACTGGCAAGACACAAAGAGCTGGTGGAATCTTATATAGAGCCTGAACGTATATTTCATAGTCAACGCAGAGAATCTCTACAAAAGAAGCTGCAGTTGCTCAGACAGACTATTATGGAGCAACAAAATCCACCGGTTGTGAGGGCAGTGTTAGTGCCCGAAGAAGCAGCAGCAAGACCGGTTCGCGAGGTGGCAATCCCACATGCCAAAAATGTAACATCAAGTATCCGCAAACCAGAGCCTGGAGGGAGATTTGAACTCAAGCAGAATATGGTGCAACTGTTGCACACAAGCGGGCAATTTACCGGTCTCCCTCATGAAGACCCACAACAGCATCTCCAAAACTTTTTGGAGATAAGTGACACTTATATACCCGCTGGAGTGTCACCTGATTATGTTCGGCTCACACTATTTCCGTTCTCATTACTTGGTGAAGCTAAGAGGTGGTTAAAAGCTGAGCCACCAAATTCTATCTCAATGTGGGATGATCTAGCACGGAAGTTCTTGATAAGATTTTTTCCCTCCGGTAAAACAGCCAGACTTAGAAGTCAAATTCTAAGTTTCAAATAGAGGGAGGGAGAAAATTTATATCAAGCCTGGGAAAGATTTAAATCCATGTTGCTGGACTGTCCTCATCATCATCAGTCCAATGAGGTGTTGGTGCACACATTTATTGAGGGTTTGGAACCCCATACTAAAATTTTGCTAGACTCAGCAGCTCGAGGGCAAGCGCTGGAAAAAACTTATGAGGAGCTGTACACTTTGCTAAACCGGATTTCACAGGGCAATCTAGAATGGAATGCTGATTCATCACGAGGTGGAGCAAGGAAAGCAACAGGAGTGCTTGAAGTGGATGGATTTACGGCCATCGCTGCACAGATAGCTGCCTTGCAGAATCAATTGAACAACCACTTCAGCAACATGAATTTGAACCAGCCTTCAGCTTCAGTCAATGCGGTCCAGCAAATGTGGTGTGAAGTGTGTGGTAGCAGTGAGCACTCAGCTGAGTGCTGTGGAGCAAATCCTGATTCTGTTAACTTTGTGGGAAATGCACAAAGAAATCAGCAGTAGTTTGGTAGCGGCTACAACTCAAATTGGAGGAACCATCCAAATTTTTCACGGGGTAGCAACAACCAACAAGGCCAAAGTTCGGGTCAGGGTATGCAAAGGAATCAAGGAGGGCAACAGAACTACCAATCTCAATTCAGAAATCACAATGCCCCTCCTCCACCACCATCACCTAGCATTGAGGAAATGTTCAAGACCATGATCGCTAATCAGGCACAATTGCAGGCTGACTATGTTAAATTGGCAGCCGAAGTGAAAAATAATCAATTAGCGACCAAGGCTCTTTAGTATCAATTTGGGCAATTTGCTAGTGCCCAAAACACAAGGCCCAGAGGAGGACTGCCTAGCGACACGGATCCTAATCCGAAGCAGGTAAATGCAGTGACCACAAGGAGTGGTTTGCAGCTGAAGGAGGTGGAACCAGAAAGACCACCTCAAAAGTCAGGAGCAGCAGAAGTTGAGGGGGAACAAAGTTCAGAAAGGGGGAAAACCAAAGAAGCTGAATCAGAAAGACCTCCACCCCCGTTCCCTCAACGACTCAAGAAACACAAGGAGGAGGCGTGTTTCAAGAAATTCATGGAGGTGCTTAAACAGGTACATGTTAATTTACCTGTTGTTGATGTCTTGCAGGGAGTGCCTAAATATGCCAAATACATTAAAGACATCGTGGCCAACAAAAGTCGTTTGACCGAGTATGCCACGGTGGCTTTGACGGAGAAATGCACTTCCCGGATCCAAAATAGACTGCCCACGAAGCTAAAAGACCATGGAAGTTTTACTATCCATCTTACTATTGGGCAGAGCATCCGAGCTCGTGGATTGTGTGACTTGGGGGCGAGCAAAAATCTGATGCCATCTTCGGTATTCAGAAAGTTGGGTCTAGGGAGTCCTAGACCTACAACCGTAATCTTGCAGTTGGCAGACAGATCCTTAGCTAGGCCGGATGGCATTGTTGAGTATGTGCTTGTGCAAGTAGGCTCCCTAATTTTTCCGGTAGATTTTATTGTTCTGGATTTTGAACCAGACTCGGAAGTCCCATTTATATTGGGACGACCCTTCTTGGCAACCGGGAAAGCATTAATCGACGTAGCTGCGGGTCAACTTACAATGCGAGCACATGACAAGGTAGAGGTGTTCGATGTGTACAAAGCACCCAGCTCCCGATGGTGAATGAAGAACTCTCGGTGATCAATGTAATTGATCATGGGAATGCTAAACAAATGAATGATTCCCGGGAGTTGATGGGAAGACCACCGGATAAGGGTGAGCACTACTGGGGGGAGGACAATGATCATGAGAAATCATCCATCACCCTAGCGGACAATTTAGCATAAAGGACGTCGAGCCGCGACGGTAAACCAGGTGCTGCACGGGAGGCAACCCGTGAAAATTTTTTTCTTTTCATTTTATAAAGTGTAAATAGATTTTATTTTATTTTCCTTTTTCTTGACTTAGTACAAATTTTTTGTTTTAGTTAGTATTATTGTATTTTAGTTTTTGAAATCTATTAATCTAACCAAGTTTGTTTAGTGAATTGATTTTCAGGTGAAACGGAGAAAAATGTGCACGGAATCGTGAAGGAAAAGGCGAGGTATGAAAAAATTAATAAAATGCAGAGATAGTGAGCTGGGGCGATAGCTCCGTGTCACGGAGGAGGACCTCTGCGTTACCCTCCGTGAAATGTTGAAGTGTAAACTGGAATTTTCAAAAATTCCATAGGGCTATCGCGATGGCTCCGTGTCACGGAGGCAGTGCACCGCGATGCACTTCGTGACACGTTGCCCTATAATGTGTGACGGGTCACACCGGGTTGCCGGGTGACCCGCGTGTCTTCTTCATTTTAAACCCCCGATTTCTCCCTTTTCCCCTCATTTTTTACACTTCTCCGCGACCAAACACCAAAAATTCCCTTCCCCATCAACGTGCCACGGTATAAAGCAAAGAATTATCAAGTTTTCTTCGGTTCTTCAACTATGAGGTATGTTTTCCGATTCTCTCTCAAGTTTTTGTCGATTTCATTCGAATTTAAGCATGGGAGGTGAACTAAATCACCCCAAGTCGAAATTTAGCATGAAATTGTGTTATTCCTTGATTGATAAATGTTCGGAATGTTGTAATGAATGTTTGAACTTGTCGATTACGTGAATGATTCGAATTTGATTGCGAACTTCAATTCTAGGGCTTGGTTGTTGAAATCGAAATGGGTAACTTGTTAAATTTGTGAATTATATGCCGGGTTGTATGTATTGAATGAGATAAGTCGTTGTAGAATATTGTTTGAATGTTAATAGACGACGAATTCTCGGGTTTTTGGGAAAATGCTGAAAATTGTTCAAATTGGGTTGATTATATAGGTTCATGTGTATATAGAATTTTTGTTGTTGTTTTTGTTTTGTTGTTGTCTTTGCTAAGTGCGATGGTTGAATTTCTAGCGATGGTAGTGATTGGGATTAGCTGTATGAAGTCTGAGTAGTACGCTAAAGTTATACCGTCGAATTTTTCTTTGCGAACGCACTAAGCATGAATTGTATAGTTGTTAGTTTTTGGTGTAAATAAAGTTATTCTTGCCATAGTATCGTAACCGTAGCTAAGGACTAAGTGTGGGGTAAACTTGGTTAACCCGACCTTAGCCGAAGTTAATATTCATTTAGCTTGACATTGCGCTTGTTTATTTGTGTTGACAGGTAAAATGACAAGTAGGCAGGATAAGGGTAAAGGTGCATCAACTTCAGGCACCGGGAGAAAAAGACTTAGGTTGGGCACAGCAGTCCCAGCTGCACCAGCAGTTCCGCGCGGCCAACGCCGCCAATACGGAATGAGGTGGGTAACCGATGAGGGGAAGAAGTGGTACACCAAACACAAGGAGAATAAATACTTCCCCGAGGAGCATATTGCATGGGAACCACTAGCACAGGAGTTCCCCCGCATAGTGCAAAGGATCGAGGCAGCTGGGCTCAGCTTCATATTTCAGGAGCCCAAGGAATGCAACCTACATCTAGTCCGGGAGTTCTATGCAAATTGGAACCCGACAATCAGAAGCCACACAATAAAGATCAGAGGGCAGATTGTCACTCTGGAACCCCAGTAGCTAAATGCCATCATCGGAGCGCGGGACACAGACACCCACGTTCTCCGCCAGCTGAACATCACCCCACCATATGCCGATATCAGACGCACATTGTGTGGGGCTCGATCCACAGCCAGATGGAGCAGACATAAGGAGAGGGGTTACCACCAGACTCTGCCGTATTCTCAAATGAACAGGGAGGCCAGAATATGGCTGAAGATAGTCTGCTCGTGCCTAATCCCGGGGGTGCACATGACTGATGTGACCCAGGACCGTGTCTGCCTGGTGTATGCCCTGATGAAAGGGCTGGAGATTAATGTTGGGGCGGTCATCATATCCGCCATGAAGAGAGCCCGACTACACCAGGGCCACAGGTATGGGTTCGGTGGACTTATCACCACCTTTCTCCGGGGCCTCGACGTCGAGGAAGAGGCTTTGGATTACATCCCGCAGTTGGAGCGGAGGGCCCTTGACGTGACCAAAACTAAGGCCCCCGACACCACACACGGGCCAGTGCTAACGCTTGGCGAGTGACATGCTCGTGACGACCAGTACATGGCACGGATGTTTGGAATGCAAATGCTCCAGCTTAGGATCGGTGGGAGACCAGCCACGGAGGAGGAGCTATGGCAGCTCGAGCTGGATTACCCGTTTGGCGAAAACGCCAGGGCTCTATGCCGAGTGGGGCCAGCCTTTGTAGAGCCCACTGACGATGATGTCCCCACGGACGAGGAGACACGTCGGGAGGACTCCGATGTGGAGTCCGATGACGACGATGGAGGTGACTCGGACATGGGCGATGAGGCAGCAGCGCCTGATGAAGAAGTTGAATATTTTGACTAATCAGGGAGTTCCACCACCCAATTTTGTGATTTTTAATTTTTGTGAACACTGGGGACAGTGTTCGATTTAAGTGTGGGGTGGGGAGTAGTTAGGTGCTGGGGCTGGGCTGGTGTGCTTGTATGCTTTCCTCTGTTTTGTTTTGTATGTATGTTTCCCTTTTTTTGTGAATTGCAAACTGGTCTGTATCTGTACATATTTGTGGTAATTGATGTGTGTTGTGAAATGTTGTGGTTGCCAGCTAAGTCTGTAAAAATTTTTGTAAATATTTTCTTCATTAAATTTTTTCTTTATCGAAATGATCGATATTTTTAAAATTTTGCGAAAATATTTTGTACATATTAAAATATTTTGTAAATATTTTTCCATCGAAATGATCGATGTTTTGCAAAATTTTTCAATTTTTATTTTTTGGGTTTCTCGGAATTAGTTTTCGGTTCTTTTACCGAGAATAGTCCCATTGAACCGAAGTCATAGTTAGTGACCGTTCCCTATGATGGATGGATGACGACCGTCTTAAGGGAAATGTAGTCGGTAGGAGTAGTGATTTCAATTTATTTTCAGTTTTTTTCTTTGGTGGATTGCATCACGGAACCTGTAGTTACTATATGGTTGTGAAATGTTGGTTGCGTGTTATACTTGATATTCAAAATGCAAAGGTGATTCATATGAAAGCATGCGGTTTTGTAAATATGTTGAGATACCTAGGCTGTAGAGTTCGATTCGGTGTGATTGAGGCTTAATTTTTGAATTCATGTAATTGGCTAATTAAAGAGTCTGTGAATGCATCTTGAATCGAGCATGTGCATAAAGTGTGAAGTGAGGTATTGTTGTTCCATGCTATTGTGAAGTGTCTAGAACTTGCCTGGTGTGTGTACAAAACGAAATGAAGGAGGTGTAGTGTTGGAAAGGATGTAGGCATTTTTTTGTTTTAACCGAGAGTTTCTATTTTTTTCTTGTCATACTCTCCTTTTTATGTGACTGTATACCCTAGTCAGCCCGTTGAGCCTTTAGCCTATTATTTCTTTCTTTTGTCCAAAAAATGTATAAACTGAGCTTAATTCTTTCTTTTCATTAGCTGTAAAGTCTATACAAAGCTCTTAAGCGCTTAAGAATAACAAAAATTTTCCCAAAGTGTCAAAGAGTGAGAATGGTGAAAAGAAAAAGAAAAGCAGAGTGAGGAAAGAAAAGAAAAAGGTTGAAGGTGCACTTACTATAATTAAATGATAATGAAGGTGCATGAAAAACCTTTGTTTTTGAGTCAAGTGTGCTTGATGAAATGGGCCAGACGAAGGTAAATCATCATGAATGGGATGATGAAAAAAAAAAAAGAAAAGAGAGAAACAATGTCCATACGTTGATGGGAATGTGTTGAAAAGGCGCTTAATGATGCTAGTGGCTATTATTGGCTAATCCAATATGTACTAGTTCCATAGCTTTCATTACAACCCATTAAAGTCCTACGTGATCTTACATTGCATTTCTTTATATTAGTGGAGTAACACACTAAGGGCAAGCTTATGGGTCATGACATGATGCATGTGAATTCTTTTGGGAGAGAGAGTGAAATTAATTTCTACATGCCCCTACTTGAAGGTTTGTGTGTCACATGAGCATAAAGGGGAAGATTCTCTTGAGTTGTGAGGGCACATGCTTGATGAAAGATTGATTTTCGTGTCAGATATCTTGATTAGCTGATTTGCATGAGTTTGCCGATGTCGAGAGTCGATTCTTAAAGTCTAGGAAGTCTTGATGTATTAAAGGTCATTGCATTGTAAGACCATGCATGTTTTCTTGATGATTTGCAATATTGAATGATTGGTATGACCGTAGCTCAAATTATCGCACCATAGTGGCGAAGGTTGGGATGTAATTTGCATGAATTGTGTGTTTGTTGTTCGAGGACGAACAAGGATTTAAGTGTGGGGTAACTGATCTTGGGCAAATTTATATGCCCAAGTGATACTCAAACGTATCATTTTCGCCTTGTTTATCTAGCAATGTGTATACATTTTCATGCAATTGGTAATAAAATGTTAATTTATACTAACCAACATGATTAGCATTGTTTTGTAGGTAAAATGCGATCTTGAGGAGCTAAAATGCATGTTGGAACAATATCGGAGTCGGACTTGGATTCGAGCACGAAAAAGGCAGTGGACTGCACCAATTAAAGGGGCTCCGCGATGGAGCTGTGCCACGCTACCATCGCGGAGGCACTCTGCCTGGAGGGTGAAATATTAGTCAAATTCCAGTGGAGCCTCGCGACAGCTCCATGGCACGGAGGCAAGCCTCCGCGTTGCATGCCGTGCCACGTTGAAGCTTTATTCCCGGACCCCAAATTTCCAGAGAGGGTCCCCGTCCACGCCGTGTCACGGAGGCAGTGCTCCGCGATGCACTCCGTGACACGTTGCTTGTTATTCCGGGAAAAATTCCCACTAGTATAAATAGAACACTTAAGGCTTATTTTAAAGAAATTCAGACTTGGTGGAGCAAGGACGTGGGTTACAGGCAGTTGAGGGACGAAAAAGTTCAGGGTTTTTCTCTCTTTCTTTCTTCTTTCAATCAATTGTTTGTATGATTAACACTTGTTTTAGGATGATTAATCCACAAATGAGTGGCTAATTCCCTTCCTTGCTGAGGTTATGAACATTTGTGATGAATTTTGATTATTGAATTCTATGGTTTTTCATCTTCTTCTTCCATGTTGTTCTATTAATTCTTGTTTCTACTGCATTGGTGTGTGGCCGACATTAATGTACATCCAAAAAGTCCGATTTCACTCGAGAGAGCACGAAATTGGAAAGTTGTGAATTAATAGGGTATTGTTCTTAACTTGATTTGGGAAAATTGGGTTTTGATGTGCTTTCCTGATAGAAATATACTTGAAAGCCGTATTAGTCAATTTAGGAACCGGAATTGTATTGCTAGGTCATAAATTGCATTTGATCACAGAAATGTAGACGGATGGTTTATGATTCTTAAGTGAGATTAAATACGAGAGTTTTAATCTCTAGGCTAATGTTCTTGGCTAGAAACTGGAAGAGAAGATTAACCAATGTATGTTGATAATCATGTTCATTACATGTTCTTAACCTTGGCATGCTCATATCCATAGTTTCAATTCAAAGTAGATATTTGTTAATAGTTTTAGTATATAATTTATAAACAAATTATTTAACTTTTGATTACTTTGTTGTCAGCATATATAGAAGTAAGATAGAATATAGTATACTTGAGCAATTTTTACTTATCCAGAGTCTCCTTGGATCGATACTTGGCTTACTTAAGCCACTTACTACTTGTTTGACCACGTGCACTTGCGTGTCGATTTTATATACCCATATAGCAAACACCCGAACATTTATCATCTGGTTTTACTTTCCAGTTATAACTAGATATCATGGTGGCCATGTCGGCCCGCATAGGACTCCCTATGATTGTTTGTCTCTGGTTAGCTATTTATTTTTCACAGGTGGCTATAGGCCTTGTCGACTGGGGGTTTTATTTACAGCCGCTATATAGCCCATTATTTTCTTGATTCTAGAGTTAGAGTCAGCCCTGCACCAGAGGTGCTTAGGCTCAGTCAGCTCAGCAGCTCAGGTCCTAGTAGGGCACTAGGTGCCAGTCATGCCTCCCAAGATGGGGCATGACAAACTTGGTATCAGAGTCGGTCGTATTCCAAGGAGTCTGCAAGCCGTGCTAAGTAGAGTCTTGTCTATGGATGTGTTGTGCACCACATACTATAGGCAGGAGGCTGCAAGGCATGATAGGATGGTTACTCTTTCTTCTTATTCAGTCGTGCTATAGAGCGGTATAGTATAGTGTTGAGTCCCTAAGCTCATTATACTCTTTTTCTTATAGAGAAATGTCGGACCAGCGATACCCTACGACAGGCAGGAGGCTAGATGTAGCAGCAGGAGAGGGCACTAGCAGGGTGCCTCAGCCTCGGTCAGAATCGGCCCGATCTGAGGATGATACGGAGGTATAATCTCGACCTCCCCAGCAGTCTCCACCACGTCAGGAGCCGCTTGGGATGGCCAGTATGGCGGCATCGCCTCCGTCCGTTTTCTATTCCCGTGCCATCCGTCCGGAGGTCAGGAGCGCAGTGGTTATGCTAGCCCAGATGATGGCTGGTCAACGCTAGCCAGTGCCACCTACAGTTGCAGAATCCTTAGGAGGGCCTGGTAGCTCGAGGGTCTGAGAGCTCCTAGCACTAAGTCCCCCGCAATTCACAGGGACAGATCGGACCGAGGACCCTCAAGACTTTCTAGACCATATGGAGAGGATTTTCTGGGTGATGCATGCTACACCTATAGAGTCGGTTGAGTTGGCGGTATTCCGGCTATGGGACATCGTCGTGCTGTGGTATGAAAGTTTGGAAAGGTCTCGGGGGAGAGATGTTTCCCCTCCGACCTGGCCCAACTTCTCAGAGGCTTTCTTGGATCATTACCTACCGCGGGAGATTCGACTGGCCTGGGTTGATCAGTTCCTACACTTGGAGCAGGGGTCGATGAGTGTTTGGGAATATGCCATGTGGCTTGATTCCTTGGCTCGATATGCGCTAGCTTTTGTGCACACAATGCTAGCCAGGGTACACCACTTTATTATGGGGCTGAACCCGGAATATGTTGAGACTTGCATCACAGCCACACTGTGAGAGGATATGGATATCTCCCGTGTGCAGGCTTTTGCTCAGAATATTGAGGGTATCAGGCAGTGGCAACGGGAAATTAGGAGGACAAGTCAGGAGCAGTGCCGCAGGGACAGACCGAGTGAATTACAGGAGGAGTCCCGGGGAGGACTTAGGCCACGGTTATTAGATAGGTCGCCTAGACCCCCGCCTCCACCGCAGCGGCAGAGGAGCAGGTCTAGTCACCAAGGGCAACTAGAGCACGGCGAAGGTTCGTGAGCAGTAGGTTCATAACAGTAGAGGGTAGTGGAGTAGAATGGGTTTACAATACTACTTTGCCCTATTTGCAGTCGACGCCACTCTGGAGCATGCAGGTATCGTTCCACCGCATGCTACATTTGTGGACAGGAGGGTGACGTGCCCGATTCGCGCGTCCGCAAGTGTACGGGTCGTGCAAGTAATATAGTGGCTCTTTTTAAGAACCGGATTGTCGAACCCACAGGGACTGGACCCATTCCTCTAACTATCCGTTTCTATTGTGATCTTAAATACCTCAAGTGTTGGTTATAGACATTTTCGATTGAGATTAATTAAGTCTAAGTTTGGGTCAACGAAATATTCTGAAATCACTCTAGGAGCAACATAGAGTTAAAACCAATTAATCATGCGATCCTACGAATTGCAATGGGTTAAGCATGGAACTATCAATTGTTATTTCACATAATTGGCATTTCATGTTTATGGTCTTTCGAGCCTCTAAACACGACAATCTAGCCTCACTGCATCATTGTGAGCGAGGAGTTTAATTTTCTAGTCGCGGGCAATCAATTATGTTGTGGTTTACAGGGAAACGATTAGGGACTTTCGTACGTCTAACCATTTAACTCAACTTAGCCTCACAACTACTTCTTCGAGTGGTGATGTGACATCCCAAGTTGGTCTTTCATAACCCCTGTGTGTCAACCAAGCAAGGTGTGAGGTATATTTCTATCCTAACACAATATCTCTCCCTAGAGACAAACATGCTCCTTACATTCTCATGTCCTGACCTAGGTAATGCTTTCTCAAGCTATTACTCAAGCTAACAAATATGCTTTCATGGTGATCAATCATAAAAACAACCAACAATCCAGAATGCAAGACGAAAACAACAATCAATAACTTAATTCCAAAACAAATTCATAAAAGCACAATCATAATTCATGGCTTCAACCCTAGAGGAAGGGTTCTTGCCATTCATGTTCGTAAAACTACAATTAACTAATACTAAACTAACATACTTACATGAATTTGGTAGATGAGAAGGGAATTTGATAAACCCTAGATGAGTTCTCCCACTTCTCCCTTCACTCCTAGGTGGTTTTTCAGAATAAAATCGTGACCAAATGATTTTAGGAGCTAAGGGTCCTATTTATAGTAAATGGAAAACGTGCATAATTTAGCCTGTAATGGAACGGCTCCGTGTCACGGAGTGTATCGCGGAGCACTGCCTCCATGACACAGAGGCAACGCGAAAGCTCTCTGGAAAGTGCCTCCTAAAACCAAGCTGCCGAGGGTCACCGCGCTGGCCAACGTGGCACGCTGCTCATGCAGCGCGTTGGCAAGCTGCTGTCGCGCAGATGGCCTACCGTGGCATGGCGCTGGCGTGCTAGTTCACTGCCTGCTGCTGCCGTTTGCTGCCTTCTCTCGTGCGCTTGGCAAGGGCGTGGCACGGCACTGGGCGCGGCACACGCACAGCGTGGCACGCTGCCTGGCGCGGCCAACCTTGCCAAGGCATGCTCCTTGCCGACTTTCGCCACTTGCTTCCACTCCATTCCTTGCTATTCATCAACTTGTGAATTAGTTCCTCAAATGCATTATTAACCTACAAAACAAGGACTAATCATGTTGGTTAGCACATATATTCACATTTATATAAAATCACATGAAAGTATGTAAAATAACTTAGATAAACAAGACTACATTAAGGTATAAAGCGTATCTCGGGCATGCTATTTTGCCCGTGATCACAACCCCACACTTTAAAGCCTTGTTCGTCCTCGAACAACCTTTTACATATCATACAGATGGAGACTCCCACATAACTAATTTGGCCAGATAATTCAAGCTACGGCTATAATGATTCCGTAAGATATCAAGCTAAAGATAGAGCATACACAATTTAATCACCGAGAAGAAATACAACGATGCTAAGACTTCTTAACCTCAAGAATCGACTCTCGATCTTAGCAAACTCATGCAAATCAACTGAGTAAGAAATCCCACATGAATTATATCCTTCATTCAACATGTGCCCTCACGGAAGGAGAGTTACCCAATCACACGCAAAAATCATTTTTACATCACAACATGTGTGGGTAAATAAATAGAATTACACTCACTCTCACAAAGAATTCACATGCATCATGTAATGACCCATAAGCTTGCCCTTAGTGTTTTATTCCACTAATTTAAGGATGTGTGAATGTAAGATCAAGTAGGACTTAATGGGTTGTACTGTAGGCTAAGGGACAGGTAGGTACTATTATGTCCAGTAATAGTGACTATCTTTCCTAAGCGCTTCTAATACATTACGCCCTCCTTACGAACTTCCCTTCCCTTACTTTACCTTTTTCTCCTTTCATCTTTCTTGTTCCTCTTATGTTCCCCAATTTCTTTAGGCACTTTTAACTTATTAGTAAGGAGCTCTATAAATAATTTTTCATTAATTTGTTTTCTTGCTCCTTACAAATAATCAACCATTTTCACACAAGTGCACCTTTGTCCTTTTCTCACTTCTACAACTTGCTACTTTTCCTTTCTTTTCATTCTTCTCACTCCTTTACTCCTTCGGATTTTTTCACTCAAGCGCTTAGGAGTTTTGGATCAAGTTCAAGGCTACTGAAAGAAAAAGGATTAAGTTTATGTTGCAGCTGTCAAAGAATAGGCTCAAGGCTCAATGGGGCTAACCAGGATTAATCTTTCCAAGGTAGGTAAAATGAGGGATAAGAATTGGTTCATTCGAAAAAATTGCCTAAATCATCTCCTACAATTCACATCCTTCATTTCGTTTTATAAACACACCAGGCAAGTTCTAGACAATGCACAATAGCACAGAATACTCAAAAACCTTACACTCATGGCACATGCTCAATTCGAGACACATTCATCAGACTCGTACTCAGCTAATTACAAGAATTCAGAATTAAGCTTCAATCATATTGAGTCAAATTCAAGAGCTTAAGTGTCTCAAACAAAGTTATACAATTGCATGCTTCACACCGAACATACTTGCATCTTACAATCACGTATAGCACATACAAGAGCATCAAGCACCACTTAGTTATGGTTTCAAACAAAACCAAACACCTACCGACTAATTTTTCCTCAAGACGGTCGTCATCCATCCATCGTCGGAAACAGTCCCTAACTATGACTAGAAACACTATATACAGACAAAGGAAAGAAAGAAAAAGAAAATTTTTATTCTTCGGTTCAAATACCCCCCGTCGGAAAAGAACCGAAAAGAAAAACCAACGGGTGATGAAGTCATGCTTACTTCACAAATATTTTCAAATTTTCAAATTTCTCAAATTTCTCAAGCATTAGCATTACATTCACCACAAACTTGTTAAGCACAAAATTTTTTGAAATTTCCCTTAAAATTTCCCGCACCCCACACTTAAATAAGGCTATGTCCTCATAGCATCAAATTAAAATTTAAAAAGGGTGAGAAATACTCCCTGAGGCCTTTAGCCTAGCAAATAGCATGATTTTCTTCACTTTACACAAGTTTTTGTCGACCCCACACTTTTTATCGTCCATGCTTTTTAGCTTCCTCCTCCACGGGTACTCAGACTTCCCCTCCATCTGTGCTTAACTTTCCACCAAAAACAACACAAGATGAAAAATAAATAAAATCAACACAAATGCAAGAAATGAAAATGGTACCTGTGGTACCCTTGGGTTGCCTCCCAACTAGCGCCTTATTTTACGTCGTGGCCCGACGTGGACTATCCTTTTCAGGACATCCTCATACCTGGGTTCTCTTTCGAGAACCATCTCCTTTTCTTTTGCTGTTTAGAGGAAACAGCCTCCACTCTGTTCCTCTCTTTCTCCAACTTCCTCTCAATTTGAAGCCCTTTATCAGACTCGGGCTGAACACTTGTAATTTCCTTTGGCCCTGCACCTGTGGATTCCTCCACCCCACACTTATCCTCTGCCAACACACTAACCTGACAAAGGTTTCTATAGTGTGCAGATGGGTTCATTTCTTGGTAAACGAGGAAGATTTCTTCTTCATCCTCGACCCTCATTTTTAGGGTCCCTGCTTTCAAATCAATCACCGCTCCTCCAGTGGCCAAGAATGGCCGTCCCAAGATCAGGGGTACCTGGTCATCAACCTGAAAATCCAAGACAATAAAATCAG
The DNA here is from genome assembly GCA_035772735.1 of Datura wrightii. Lineage (NCBI taxonomy): Eukaryota > Viridiplantae > Streptophyta > Magnoliopsida > Solanales > Solanaceae > Datura > Datura wrightii. The sequence goes on along the minus strand of JASDFA010000018.1, from coordinate 162,792,603 downwards.
CAAGTATAATGAACTTACCTACTTTGATGAGAAGGTCCTCTATTATTCCATCAGGTGTCACTCGCGACTTGTCAGCCAGCTGCAGCATCAACCTTGTTGGCCTCGGTTGTCCCAACCCCAAGGTGTTGAATAAGGATAGGGGCATTAGATTGACTGCTGCCCCTAAGTCACACAAAGCTCGTAGCACCTCAGCTTTACCAATTTGTATGGGGAGGGTAAAACTCCCTGGGTCTTTGAGTTTCTTTGGCATTTTGCTCAATACCCTGTGACTGCACTCCTCAATTAGTGCTACAGTCTGGACATCCACCAATCTCACTTTGTTCGCCATCACGTCCTTCAAGTATTTAGCATACTTGGGCATTCCCTGCAAAACATCAAGAAGAGGCAAATTTATGTGAAGTTCTTTGAAGCTCTCAAAGAACTTTTTGAAGCATTCCTCTTCCTTGCTCTTTCTGAATTTCTGAGGGAATGGTGGTGGTGGTCTTTGTGCTGGCTGCAATGGAAGTTGTGCATTTTATTTCCCAGCACTCTGATTATCTCCCATGTTGATGGATGTTCCTGGTCTAACCAACTCCGGCTGCACCTCCTTGCTCAGCTCTTCTGACACTGCATCAGCTAATTGCTTACCACTTCTCAGACTGATGGCATTGATCTGCCGGGGGTTAGGATCTGTGTCGCTTGGTAATCCCCCCTGCGATCTCATGTTTTGAGTAGCTGCTATCTGACCCACTTGTTTTTCAAGATTTCGGGTGGCTACTTGCTGATTCATTAAGTCTGTTGCCATCCTCGCCTTATTTTCCATTAATTGAGTCTGGGTCTCCATGATTTTCTGCAGTGTTTCCTCAATGCTGCTACTCAATTGCCCATCATTCTGCCTATTCTGCTGATACTGCTGTTGTTGAGGTTGCATAAAATTCTGCTTTTGGTTTCCACCCCAAGAAAAATTCGGGTGGCCCTGCCAATTTCTGTTGTAACTGGTTTCAAAATTCTGATTGTTGCGCTGCACATTACTAACAAAATTGACTGACTCCGGATTGGCTCCACAAGATTCTGCATGGTGCCCATTATTACCACAAATTTCACACCAACTCGGAGCTTGCTGAACTTCATTAACATGGCCCTGGCATTGGTTCATACTCAGTTTATTGAACTGAGTCATCATTTGATGCTGGAACGAAGCTAACTGTGCTGCCAAGGCATTCAAACCATCTACTTCTATCAACCCCGATCTGTTTCCTGCCCTTCTCGATGACTCTCTGTGCCACTCTGGATTTCCTTGTGCAATTCTGTTCAACAAAGTGTACAACTCATCATACGTCTTATCCAAGGCTTGCCCACCCGATGCAGAGTCTAGTAATATTTTTGTATGTGGGTCTAGACTTTCTACAAAGGTATGGGCCAGCACTTCATTTGATTGCTGGTGATGGGGGCAATCTCTTAACAATGACTTGAATCTTTCCCAAGCCATATATAAGTTCTCATCAGGCCTCTGCTTGAAACTGAGTATTTCACTTCTCAACCTTGCAGTTTTGCCTGGAGGGAAGAATCTGATAAGGAACTTCTTAGCCAAGTCATTCCATGAAGTTATGGAGTTCGGTGGCTCAGCCTTCAGCCACTTTTTCGCCTCTCCCAACAGTGAAAATGGGAAGAGGGTCATTCGGACATAATCTGTGGACACGCCGGTGGGGACGAACGTGTCACTAATCTCTAAAAAGCTCTGTAAGTGCTGCTGCGGGTCCTCATGTGCCATCTCAGTGAATTGACCACTAGAATGTAACAGCTGCACCATGTTCCGTTTAAGCTCAAATTGCCCTCCAGGCTCCGATTTAAGAATGCTTGAGGTCACATTTGTCGCTAGTGGGATAGCCACTTCGCGAACTGGTCTTGCTTCCATTGCTTCGGATGACAATTGTGCTTGTCCCGCGGGTGGTTGTTGTTGTACCTTTTCTTGAAGTCTCTTCAGCTTATGCTCTAGAGCTATTCTCCTTTGCAAATGGATTTGACGTTCAGGTTCAAGCAACGGTTCCACAAGCTCTCTATTTCTAGCCAGCTCGGCAGGACAACCTGTCACCTACAATAATCAGACTAAGACCAAGTTTCTCAACACTTAAGAGAATTTAAAAATCACACAAAAATAGATAAATTATCAAAACTTCGCCGAGTCCCCGGCAACGACGCCAAAAACTTGACGTGCCCGATTCGCGCGTCCGCAAGTGTACGGGTCGTGCAAGTAATATAGTGGCTCTTTTTAAGAACTGGATTGTCGAACCCATAGGGACTGGACCCATTCCTCTAACTATCCATTTCTATTGTGATCTTAAATACCTCAAGTGTTGGTTATAGACATTTTCGATTGAGATTAATTAAGTCTAAGTTTGGGTCAATGAAATATTCTGAAATCACTCTAGGAGCAACATAGAGTTAAAACCAATTTATCATGCGATCCTACGAATTGCAATGGGTTAAGCATGGAACTATCAGTTGTTATTTCACATAATTGGCATTGCATGTTTATGGTCTTTCGAGCCTCTAAACATGGCAATCTAGCCTCACTGCATCATTGTGAGCGAGGAGTTTAATTTTCTAGTCGCGGGCAATCAATTATGTTGTGGTTTACAGGGAAACGATTAGGGACTTTCGTATGTCTAACCATTTAACTCAACTTAGCCTCACAACTACTTCTTCGAGTGGTGATGTGACATCCCAAGTTGGTCTTTCATAACCCCTGTGTGTCAACCAAGCAAGGTGTGAGGTATATTTCTATCCTAACACAATATCTCTCCCTAGAGACAAACATGCTCCTTACATTCTCATGTCCTGACCTAGGTAATGCTTTCTCAAGCTATTACTCAAGCTAACAAATATGCTTTCATGGTGATCAATCATAATAACAACCAACAATCCATAATGCAAGACGAAAACAACAATCAATAACTTAATTCCAAAACAAATTCATAAAAGCACAATCATAATTCATGGCTTCAACCCTAGAGGAAGGGTTCTTGCCATTCATGTTCGTAAAACTACAATTAACTAATACTAAACTAACATACTTACATGAATTTGGTAGATGAGAAGGGAATTTGATAAACCCTAGATGAGTTCTCCCACTTCTCCCTTCACTCCTAGGTGGTTTTTTCAGAATAAAATCGTGACCAAATGATTTTAGGAGCTAAGGGTCCTATTTATAGTAAATGGAAAACGTGCATAATTTAGCCTGTAATGGAACGGCTCCGTGTCACGGAGTGTATCGCGGAGCACTGCCTCTGTGACATGGAGGCAACGCGAAAGCTCTCTGGAAAGTGCCTCCTGAAACCAAGCTGCCGAGGGTCACCGCGCTGGCCAACGTGGCACGCTGCTCATGCAGCGCGTTGGCAAGCTGCTGTCGTGCAGATGGCCTACCGTGGCATGGCGCTGCCGCGCTAGTTCACTGCCTGCTGCTGCCGTTTGCTTCCTTCTCTCGTGCGCTTGGCAAGGGTGTGGCACGGCGCTGGGGGCGGCACACGCATAGCGTGGCACGCTGCCTGGCGCGGCCAACCTTGCTAAGGCATGCTCCTTGCCGACTTTCTCCACTTGCTTCCACTCCATTCCTTGCTATTCATCAACTTGTGAATTAGTTCCTCAAATGCATTATTAACCTACAAAACAAGGACTAATCATGTTGGTTAGCACATATATTCACGTTTATATAAAATCACATGAAAGTATGTAAAATAACTTAGATAAACAAGACTACATTAAGGTATAAAGCGTATCTCGGGCATGCTATTTTGCCCGTGATTAGAGGGTCACCAGATAAGGAATTGTCATGCTAGGGGTCAGGGTGATCGGGATCGACAGGATAGGTCCTCGGCAGGATCACGAGCTCCAATATCCCCGACAGGGCGTAGGCCCTCAGTTTCAGAAGGCAGAGGCCGAGGAAGATCAGGGGCCTCCAGTTCAGGTGCCGGCCTAGATCGTACTTATGCACTACCGGGGTGACAGGAGTCAGAGTCGTCACCAGATGTCGTGACAGGTATGCTGAACATTTGCTCTCATCCTGCTTATGTGTTGATAGATCCAGGATCCACCTTGTCCTATGTTACACGTTAGTGGCTCGAAAGTTTAGTATTATTTTGGAATTGCTTCGGCGACCTTTCTCAGTTTCTACACCCATTGGTGACTCTATAATAGCCATAAGGGTCTATTGGGGGTGTACAGTAGAGGTTGCCAGTCGTCAAACTAAGACAGACTTGATAGAACTAGAAATGGTTGATTTTGATGCCATTATGGGTATGGATTGGCTGGCTCCATGCTATGCCAATGTCGAATGTTGCACCAAGATTGTCCAATTCCACTTTCCAAGGGAGGCATTACCGTAGTGGAAAGGTAGTACAACAACGCCAAAAGGTAGGTTTATTTCCTATCTTTGGGCGAGAAAATTGCTAGCAAAAGGGTGCATTTATCATATTGTCACAGTTCAGGATGTTCGGGCAGAGCCTCTGAACCTTCAGTCCATTCCAGTGGTTAATGAATTTCCCGACGTATTTCCAGATGAGCTTCCCGGTATTCCCCTAGAAAGGGAAATTAATTTTGCAATCGATCTATTACCAGACATTCAACCTATATCTATTCCTCCATATCGGATGGCTCCTGCTGAACTCAGAGAACTAAACGAACAATTGAAGGATTTGCTAGACAAGGGCTTTATCCGGCCGAGTACCTCATCATGGGGTGCGCCAGTTCTGTTCGTGAGGAAGAAGGACGGCTCCCTCCGTATGTATGTAGATTATCGACAGCTGAATAAAGTCATTATCAAGAATAAGTACCCACTTCCCAGAATAGATGACCTCTTTGATCAGCTACAGGGAGCGAGGTATTTTTCAAAGATTGACTTAAGGTCAGGATATCATCAGGTCCAGGTTCGTGAAAAAGATATTCCAAAGACTGCCTTCAAGACCAGATATGACCACTTTGAATTTCTAATCATGTCCTTCAGACTGACAAATGCCCCAGCAATGTTCATGGGCCTGACAAACAACGTTTTTAGACCATATTTGGACTTGTTCGTGATAGTATTTATCGATGATATTCCGGTGTATTCCCACTCAGAGGCATATCACCAGGGTCATCTACGGATAGTGCTCCAAATTCTCAGAGATTGCCAGCTATATGAAAAATTTTCTAAATGTGAATTTTGGCTGAATTCAATAGCCTTTTTGGGCTATATTGTGTCAGATGCTAGTATACAAGTAGATACGTAGAAGATAGAGGCAGTGAACACATGGCCTAGACCTACCACTCTGACCGAGGTACGTAGTTTCCTAGGGTTAGTCGGGTATTACAGAAGGTTCGTAGAAGGATTTTCCACTTTAGCAGCACCTTTAACCAAACTGACACAAAAGGCAACAAAATTCTATTGGACTGAGGCATGTGAGCAGAGCTTTCAGGAACTGAAAGATAGATTGACATCAGCACCGGTGCTAGCATTGCTAGAAGGAACAGAGGGTTATGCAGTCTATTGTGATGCTTCGGGTGTTGGGTTAGGATGTATTTTGATGCAGCATGGTAAGGTGATTGCCTATGCTTCCAGGCAGTTGAGGAAGCATGAGAAGAACTACCCTACCCATGACCTGGAGTTAGCCGCGGTGATTCATGCCTTGAAAATATAGAGACATTACCTGTATGGCGTCCACATAGATATTTTCACTGATCACAAAAGCCTGCAGTGTATTTTCACCCAGAAAGAGTTGAATCTGCGGCAGCATCGCTGGTTGGAGCTATTAAAGGATTATGATGTGAATATTTTATATCACCTAGGAAGGGCCAATGTTGTAGCAGATGCCCTTAGCCGCAAATCCATGGGAAGCCTGGCATTTTTACAGCCCGAGCAGCAGGAATTGGCCTGAGAATTGCATCAGCTAGCTAGTGTAGCCATTTGTATAGTAGAGTCAGGAGACAATGGAGCGGTATCAGAATACCGCAGTGTCATCATTGGTGGTGGAAATGAAAGAACGGAAGTATGAAGATCCTAGCCTGGTTCAGCTCAGAAATAGGGTCCAGCGAGGGGAAGTGATAGATTTCTAAGTAACCGAGGATGGAGCTTTGAAATATAGGGATCGGCTCTGCATTCCAGACGTGGTAGGGCTTCGCCAGCAGATTATGGGTGAGGTACACCATGCCTATTACTCTTTTCATCCAGGTTCGACAAAAATGTACCATGACGTAAAAGAGATTTACTGGTGGCCAGGAATGAAAAAGGGGATAGCAGAATTCGTAGCTCAATGTCCCAATTGCTAACAGGTGAAAGCTGAACATCAAAAACCTGGCAGGGCAGACTTACACAGGATATAGCTATGCCTTTATGGAAATGGGAGGCAGTTAATATGGATTTCGGTAGGGTTACCTCAGGCGTAAATATAATTCTATCTAGGTAATTGTTGATAGGTTGACAAAATCAGCTCACTTTCTGCCAGTCAAGGCTACTTTCTCAGCCGAGGACTACGCTAAATTGTATACTAGAGAAATAGTAAGATTGCATAGTGTTTCGTTGTCAATTATCTCTGACCGAGGGGCGCAATTTACAACTAAATTTTGGCAATCTTTTCAGAGGGGCCTAGGGACGCAGGTTAACCTGAGCACAACCTTCCATCCTCAGACAGACGGGCAGGCAGAACGTACAATCCAGACGCTCGAGGATATGTTACGGGCGTGTGTGCTAGATTTTGGAGACAGTTGGGATGAACATCTACCGCTTATTGAATTTGACTATAATAACAGTTATCATTCAACAATTTAGATGGCGCATTATGAAGCGTTATATGGGTGGAAGTGCAGATCTCCAGTTGGTTGGTTTGCGGTAGGAGAATCGACATTGATTAGGCCAGATATTATTCATCAGTCAGAAAAAAAAGTAAAGCTTATTAAGGAATGTCTGCTGACTGCTCAGAGCTGCCAGAAATCTTATGCTGATGTGCGGCAAAAAAACCTAGAGTTTTATGTGGGTGAATGGGTATTCTTGAAGGTTTCACCGATGAAGGGTGTGACGAGATTTGGTAATAAAGGCAAGCTTAGATCGAGGTTTATTAGGCCTTATTAGATTCGCCGAAGGGTAGGCCAGGTGGCTTATGAATTGGATTTACCTCCAGAATTAGAATTTGTTCACCCAGTTTTTCATCTATCAATGCTGAGGAAGTGTATAGAAGATCCCTCCCGGATTGTCCCAGTCAAAGACGTCCAAATACTGAGGAGTTAGCTTATGAAGAAGCTCCAGTAGCCATATTAGATCGGCAGATCCGCAGACTAAGAACTAAAGATGTTGCTTCAGTTAAAGCATTATGGCGGAATAAGAACCGAGAGGAGATGACCTGGGGGCAGAGGCGATATAAAAACCAGATATCCTCAGTTATTTTAGATTTAGTCAGATTGTGCACCTAGAGGTATGTTGTTGTTGTTTCATAAGTTGCATTATATACATGTATATGTGAGATAATTGACTTCAGTCTATTGTGAAGTGAACGCTATAGTATTATGTGAAGTACTTGTATTGGACTTTTCTGTGTTTCAGGTTTTTGGATAGTCCATATTACAGGGGAGACTCTGCCGAAATTTTTCCAGAATAAGTAATTGCATGGTTAAGGTTCTTGCAAGCAGAAGTTAACATTCGAGGATGAATGTTCTTAAGGGGGGGAGGATGTTACATCTCATAAGCTTCTAACATTTAGTCGGCCTATTCGTATGTTGGTTGAGAGTTTTAGAGTGCCATATGTACGAGGAAAGGGCCCGGGGAAAGGCCGAACAGGTGCCAAGTCGGGATTTCACGGGAGGAGGCCGAACAAAATTTCCTAGAGGGGTAAAGTGGCACGGAGCAGCCCCTACGCGTTAGCCAACATGGCACGCCCGGAAATTGACGTGACCTGCAGAGTGCCACGTTGCGCTATCTGCCGCCTCAAGTATATAAAGGCCTCATACTTAGATGTTATGTTATTTCCATACAAATCTCAGCTAGAACAGAGGTAGAAGCGAAGGGAGATCATAATAATCATCCGATTACGCCGCTAAACGCCGTCCAAATCTAAATTAACTCTGGGTAGTGATGTATAAGGCTGTGGAGAGCATCGGTGCAGAGTTATTTTCGTAAACTACGCTCGGCGAATCATCATCCCGCCGAGCCTAAGTTGGTGGAATTATTTCAAACTAGTGTCAATATGATCTCGTGCCTAAAGTAAGTATTTCTCCCTATTAGATTCCTGAGAAATTACGAGTTTTTGATCGTCTTTTGATAAGTTGAAGTATAGTCGGTATATATATATAAGTTATTGTTTTCTTTGAATATAGTGATAAAGCAACCCTATTCTTCTGTTAAATATAATTACAGTTGAGAAGGGCAGTTGAACACGAGCCGAAACTCGCCAGTTAATCAGTAAACAACGAACGAGGTATGTTAAGTGTTCGGTCATTTGTTGGGTAAAAAACTCACACGCAAGTGCACGTGGTCGAACAAGTAGTAAAGTGGCTTAAGTAAGCCAAGTATCGATCCCACAGGGACTGGGATGAAGTGCAATCTGCTCAAGTGTACTATATTTTAATTCTAAAAATGCAGACAACAGCGTAACCAAAAAGTTGATATTTTGATTTATAATTTTTATGCTAAATCTAAAACAACTATCTAATTTGAGTCTGAACTATGAATGAGAGCATGCTGAGGTTAAACGAACATGTAATGAAATTAATTATCAATGTAATTTGGTTAGTCTTTTCCTCCGGTTGCTAGCCAAGAACATTTTCCAAGAGATTAAAACTCTCGTATTTAACCTCACTTAAGAATCATGAACCATCCACCTACATTTCTGTGATTAAATGCAATTCATGTTCTAGCCATACAAACCCGGTTCCTAAATTGACTAACACGACTTTCAGGTATATTTCTATCCTGAAAGTAAATCAATTCCCAATTTTCCCAAACCAAGAAAAGATCATATCCTATTAATTCACAACTTTCCAATTTCTTGCTCTCTCGAGTGAAACCAGACTTTTTGGATATACATTAACATAGGCCACACATTAATGCGGTAAGAACAAGAATTAATAGAACAACCATGGAAGAAAAGATGAAAAACCAGAGAATCAATGATCACATTTCATTACAAGTGTTCATAACCTCAGCAAGAAGATGAATTAGCCACTCATGTGTGGATTAAACATCGTTAAATGAGTGTAAAACATACAAGCAATTGAATACAAGGAGAAGGAAAGAGAGAAAAACCCTGATAATTTCGTCCCCTCAACTGCCTGTAACCCACGTTCTTGCTCCACCAAGTCAGAATATTGAAAAATGAACCTAAGTGTTCTATTTATACTAGTGGGAATTTTTCCCAGAATAACAAGCAACGTGTCACGGAGTGCATCGCAGAGCACTGCCTCCGTGACACGCTACGAACGCGGACCTTCACTAGAACTGGGGGTCCAGGAAATAGCGCCCAACGTGGCACGACGTGCAACGCGGAGCCAAGCCACCATGCCACGGACCCATCGCGAACCCACACTGGAATTGGGCTGAAAATTCCCATCCAGGCAGAAGGCCTCCGCGATGGCAGCGTGACACGACTCCATCGCGGAGCCCCTTTATTTTATGCTGTCCAATGTCTTGTCCCTTGCTCGCATCCAAGTACAACCCCAATATCCTCCAACATGCATTTTAGCTTCTCGAAATTACATTTTACCTGCAAAACAATGCTAATCATGTTGGTTAGTATAAATTCACATTTTATTACCAATTACATGAGAATGTATACACATTGATAGATAAACAAGGCTAAAATGACACTTTTGAGTATCACTTGGGCATATAAATTTGCCCAAGATCACTTACCCCACACTTAAATCCTTGTTCGTCCTCGAACAACAATCCTACACTTCATGCAATTTACATCCCAACCTCGGTACTTTGGTTCGACAATTTAGGCTACGGTCATACCGATTATTCAATACAGCAAATCATCAAGAAAACATGCATGGTCCTATCAATGCAATGACCTTCAATACATCAAGACCTCCTAGACTTAAGAATCGACTCTCGATATTGGCAAACTCATGCAAATCAGCTGATCAAGATATCCGACACGAAAATTAATCTCTCATCAAGCATGTGCCCTCACAACACAAGAGAATCTTCCCCTTTTTGCTCATATGACTCACAAAATTTTAAGCAGGGGCATGTAAACACAATTTCGCTCTCTCTCCCAAAAGAATTCACATGTATCATGTCATGATCCATAAGCTTGCCCTTAGTGTATTACTCCACTAATATAAAGAAGTGCGATGTAAGATCACGTAGGACTTTAACTGGTTGTACTGGAAGCTACGGAACTAGTAAATGTTGGGTTAGCCAATAATAGCCACTAGCATCCTTAAGCGCCTTTTCAACACATCCCATCAACTCATGGACATTGTTTCTTCTTTCATCCTCCCATTCTTAATGTTTTTCTTTAGTTTGGCCTATCTTATTAAGCACACTTGACACAACAACAAAGATTATTCATGCACCTTCGTTATAGTTTATTTATAACAAGTGCACCTTCAACCTTTTCTTTTCTTCTATCACTCTGCTTTTCTTTTTCTTTTCACCATTCTCACTCTTTGACACTTTGGGAAAATGATTTTCTCTTCTTAAGCGCTTAAGAGTTTTGTATCGACTTTACGGCTAATGAAAAGAAAAGGATTAAGCTCGGTTTACACTTTTTGACAAAAGAAAAAATAATAGGCTAAAGGCTCAACGGGCTGACTAGGGTATACAATCAAGGTGGGTACGATAATGAAAAATAGAAACTTTCGGTTAAAACAAAGAAATGCCTACATCCTTTCCTACAATACACCTCCTTCATTTCGTTTTGCACACCAGGCAAGTTCTAGACATTTCACAACAGCATGGAATAACAACACCTCACTTCACACTTATTGCACATGCTCAACTCAAGATGTATTCACAGACTCTTCAATCAGCTAATTATAGGAATTCAAACATTAAGCCTCAATCACACTGAATCGAACTCTATGGCCTAGGTATCTCAACATATTTACAAAGTTGCATGCTTTCATACGAATCACCTTTGCATTTTAAATATCATGTACAACACGCAACCACAATTTCGCAACCATACAGTAACTACAGGTTTTGGGATGCAACCCACCAAAGAAAAAAACTGAAAAATAATAAAAAAAACTACTCCTAACGACTACATTTCCCTTAAGACGGTCGTCATCCATCCATCATAGGGAACGGTCACTACTATGACTTCGGTTCAATGGGACCATTCTCGGTAAAAGAACCGAAAACAAACGCCGAGAAACCCAAGAAGTAAAAAAATGTTGAAAATATCAATCATTTTGATAACAAAAATATGTAAAAAATCAGCTAGCAACATTTAGCAACACACGTCAATTTCACATAAATTTACAATACAGAACAACAACTTAACAATTCATAAATCACAGGGAACAACAAAATTTCACATGCACGACAATAGATTAGAGCATACATACATACAGCACAGCCCAACACCTAACTACTCCCACCCCACACTTAGCTCGAACACTGTCCCCAGTGTTCACAAAAATTAAAATAGCACAAAATCGGGTGGTGGAACTCCCTGATCAATCAAAGTACTCCACTTCTTCTTCGGGTGTTGCTGCTTTATCTCCCATGTCTGAATCGCCCCCGTCATCATCATCGAACTCCACATCGGAGTCCTCCCGACGTGTCTCCTCGTCTATGGGGACATCATCATCCGTGGGCTCTACAAATGCTGGCCCCACTCGGCATAGAGCCCTGGCGTTCTCGCCGAAGGGGTAGTCTAGCTCGAGCTGCCATAGCTCCTCCTCTGTCGCCGGCCTCCCGCCTATCCTCAGCTGGAGCATTTGCATCCCATACATGCGAGCCATATACTGATCATAACGAGCGTGTCGCTCGCCAAATGTAAGCACTGGCCCGTGGGTGGTGTCGGGTGCCTTAGTTTTAGTAACATCTAAGGTCCGCCGCTCCATCTGCGGGATATAGTCAAGGGCCTCTTCCTCGACATCTAGGCCCCTGAGGAAGGTGGTGAGTAGTCCACCAAAGCCGTACCTGTGCCCCTGATGCAACCGGGCTCTCTTCATGGCAGAGATAATCACCACCCCCACGTTGATCTCCAGCCCTTTCATCAGGGCGTACACCAGGCATACACGATCCCGGGTTACATCTGTCATATGTACCCCCGGGATTAGGCAGGAACAGACAATCTTTAGCCATATTCTGGCTTCCCTGTTCATCTGTGAATACGGCAAAGTCTGATGGTAGCCCCTCTCCTTGTGTCTGCTCCATCTAGCTATCGATCGGGTCCCACACAGGGTGCGTCTGATGTCTGCATACGTTGGGGTAATTTTCAGCTATCGGAGCACATGGGCGTCTGTGTCTCACGCCCCTATGATAGCATTGAGGTGGTGGGGCTGCAATGTGACTATTTGCCCTCTGATTTTGATGGTGTGACTTCTGATAGTCGGGTTCCAGTTGGCATAAAATTCCCGAATCAGGTGCAAGTTACATTCCTTGGGCTCTTCAAAGATGAACTTGAGCCCAACTGCCTTGATCCGGTGTACAATCCTAGGGAACTCCTGTGCCAACTGTTCCCGTGCTATATGCTCCTCGGGGAAGTATTTGTTTTCTTTGTGCTTTGCGTACCACTTCTTCCCTTCATCCGTCACCCATCTTGTTCCGTATTGGCGGCGTTGGCCGCGTGGAACTGCTGGTGCTGCTAGGACTGCTGTGCCCAGTCTGATTCGCTTCCTTCCGGCGCCAGAAGTTGAAGCGCCTTTCCCTTTTTCTTGCCTGCTTTCCATTTTACCTGTCAACCCAAGTAGACAAGATCAATGTTAAGCCAATGGATATTAACTTCGACTAAGGTCGGGTTAAGCTAGGCTACCCCACACTTAGTCCTTAGCTACAGTTATAACATACCGGCAAGATTATCTTTATTTACACAAATAAACAACCAACTATCAGACATGCTTAGTGCATACGAAGAATTCGACGGTATATATTCTATGTACTACTCAGACTTCGTACAGCTAATTACAATCATTACCATCGATAACCTTTTAATCCATCGCACTTAGCAAGGAAAAACAAAGAAACGAAAACAACAACAAGAATTTATCTACACTAACCTATACAACCAACCCAATTCTTGCAAATTTCAATATTCCTCTAACCCGAGAATCCGTCGTTCTTTCAACATCCTAACAATTAGTACATCGACTCATCTCATTCAACATGTACATCCCGGCATGAATTTCACAAGTTCACTACATTTTCCACTTCAAATTAAAAAACAAGCCCTAGAATTGATGTTATCAAGAAAATTCAATTGAATTATGCAATTAACAAGTTCAAGCAATCATAATGACATTCCGAACATTCATCAACAACAATTTCAATTGAATTCATGATTAATTTCTACTTAGGGCAAACTTAGCTCACCTCACATGCTCAATATCGAAGAAATCGACAAGAAATGAGATGGAATCGAAGAACATACCTTGAAGTTGAAGAATTTAAGCAAACTTGATGATTTTCTTAGCCTACTCCGTGTCACGTTGAAGGGGGATGGGTTTTGGGGAGTTTGGTCGCAGAGTGATTGAAAAATAAGGGAAAGGGAGGGGTTTTCGGGGTTAAAAAGTAGTAAAATCGTGCGGGTCACCCGGCACCTGGTGTGACCCGTCGCGATATACATGGCAACGTGTCACGGAGGGCATCGCGGTGCACTGCCTCCGTGACACGGAGCCGTCGCGAGCTTGTTCTGGAATTTTTTAAAAAAATCCGGATTATACCTCAACGTGTCACGGAGGGTAACGCGGAGGATTAAATGCAATTCATGTTCTAGCCATACAAACCCGGTTCCTAAATTGACTAATATGACTTTCAGGTATATTTCTATCCTGAAAGTAAATCAATTCCCAATTTTCCCAAACCAAGAAAAGATCATATCCTATTATTTCACAACTTTCCAATTTCTTGCTCTCTCGAGTGAAACCAGACTTTTTGGATGTACATTAACATAGGCCACACATTAATGCAGTAAGAACAAGAATTAATAGAACAACCATGGAAGAAAATATGAAAATCCTGAGAATCAATGATCTCATTTCATTACAAGTGTTCATAACCTCAGCAAGAAGATGAATTAGCCACTCATGTGTGGATTAAAGATCGTTAAACGAGTGTAAAACATACAAGCAATTGAATACAAGGAGAAGGAAAGAGAGAAAAACCCTGATAATTTCGTCCCCTCAACTGCCTGTAACCCACGTTCTTGCTCCACCAAGTCAGAATATTGAAAAATGAACCTAAGTGTTCTATTTATACTAGTGGGAATTTTTCCCGGAATAACAAGCAACATGTCACGGAGTGCATCGCGGAGCACTGCCTCCGTGACACGCTACGGACGCGGACCTTCACCGGAACTGGGGGTCCAGGAAATAGAGCCTAACGTGGCACGGCGTGCAATGCAGAAACAAGCCACCGTGCCACGGACCCATTGCGAACCCACACTGGAATTAGGCTGAAAATTCCCATCCAGGCAGAAGGCCTCCGCGATGGCAGCGTGACACGGCTCCATCGCGGAGCCCCTTTATTTTATGCTGTCCAATGTCTTGTCCCTTGCTCGCATCCAAGTCCAACCCCGATATCCTCCAACATGCATTTTAGCTTCCCGAAATTACATTTTACCTGCAAAACAATGCTAATCATGTTGGTTAGTATAAATTTACATTTTATTACCAATTACATGAGAATGTATACACATTGATAGATAAACAAGGCTAAAATGACACTTTTGAGTATCACTTGGGCATATAAATTTGCCCAAGATCATTAAGGCATTTTGTTTCGGCAAGTTAGTTTCTTCATCATAGTAGTCCAATATGAATCCCAGTAAAGCGTGTTAGGAGTATGCTATCATGCCTAGTTGTTATTAGTTGAGGCTTGTAATTTGTATTGTTTTGGGCTGGATTACACCTGTATAGCTTCCGTGATCACCCTAGGGTTAATAACTATGTCGCCGCCCGCCAGGGGCAAGGATACGTCCCTCTATGGAGCGGCATGCCATCCGCAAGGGATGAAGATGGGGATCCAGATCCTCATATGCCATGGTTGGCCTTATACACACCCCCGCCAAGCGTTTACGCCCGGGGTGTAGATATCAGGAGTCCTCCGGACTCAAACACAACTACAGTCAGGGGCCGAGCAAGCCCAGTTGTAGACCCAGGGGATCGGCAAGACGCTTATAGCTGGTGGTTGACTCAGTATGACCTGGATAGGGGTATATAGTTTGAGGTGTACTCACTAGGGCTAATGGGGGCCCAGGTGGGTTATTCTGTGCTGATTGCACCTTCCGGCTTATGGGAGCCAGGTAAGGTTTATGCTTTCTTTAGTTACTAATAGTTAGACAGTAAGACGCCTCGCTTGTCAGGTATGACCCCTACCCTCCTTAATACAGTTATGTTTATCCCTGAGTTCACTACTTCAGTCTTCTTCAGTCCGTTTTCTTTACTTCAGTCATTGTCAGTTCTATTTCTTACTTTTAGTCACTTAAAGTTACTGCCTTACATATTTAGTACTTGTGGTACTGACGCCCTCTTCTGGGACGCTGCATTACTTGCCTGGAGGTGAAGATAGACGAGGAGCAGGTCCCTCGTAGTTCCAGTCAGCCGTACAGAGCCATCAGCTCCCTTCTTCCGGATCTTGTGTGATAGAGGTTTACTTTTTTTGTTTGTACAGTATGGGTAGGTCGAGGCCCTGTCCTGACCATCTTATTACTCCTAGAGCCTTGCAGATTGTGTTACTTCCCTGTGTTTAGATAATGTCGGCCGTGTGGGGCCCATATGTGTTTTAGGTTATGTGTGTTGGTCGTGTAGGGCCCTGTTTAGCTGTTGATTAGTGGCCTTGTCGGTCATAGTTCAGTTTAGCATCTGGTTTTACTTTCCAGTTATAATCAGATATCATGGTGGCCTTGTCGGCCCGCATAGGACTCCCTATGATTATTTGTCTTTGGTTAGCTGTTTATTTTTCACAGGTGGCTATAGGCCTTGTCGGTCGGGGGTTGTATTTACAGCCGCTATATAGCCCATTGTTTTCTTGATTCTAGAGTTAGAGTCAGCCCTTCACCAGAGGTGCTTAGGCTCAGTCAGCTCAGCAGTTCAGGTCCTAGTAGCGCTCTAGGTGCCAGTCATGCCTCCCAAGGTGGGGCGTGACAATACATCGGACTCCACGTCTAGCTCACGTGGTTATATGTCGGTTATAGACTCTTCCACTAGTCAGCTCAGTCCATATTTAGATCAGTTCAGATTAGTATTCCAGATTTAGAACATGTTTGACCATCAAACAGGGTCTTTTAGACCATTTCAGTTATTTCAGTTATTCAGTTCAGTAGCTTCAGTGGGTCATTGCATGTCTTTCTAGTTCAGCTATTTCATTTCTTGTGTTATGTTTCTCTCACTTACTCAGTACATTCAAAGTATTGATGCATGCTTTTATGTTGTATTGTTTTATGATATAGCTGCAGGATATCAATCTCAGCCTCGGTAATGGATCACTCACTGCAGACTTCAGCTGTTCTAGTTGGTAAGTCCTCATTCTTCGAGGACGGAGATTTAGTGCTTCAACTATACTTTATTTCCTTTTGTTTATATTTGGAGTTAGCCGGGGGCTTGTCCCAGCAACTCATCAGTCATAGTGTCTTTCAAACGTAGCTTGTTTTTTTCAAACTTGTAGCTTTGTTCTAATATGTTCAAATATTATGAACCAACTTTATTTCTTTCAACTATTTATATTTTTTTTGCCTTAGACTTTCGTTGTATATATTTTCATGCTACTAAGAATGTTAATGTATGATAGACCAGGGGTTGACTTGGGATTACTTGTGAATCCAAGTACCGTGTCCCATCTAGGTGTAAGCTCGGGGTGTGACAAACTTGGTGTCAGAGCCCTAGGTTTAGAGTATCCTCGGATGTTTGAAAGCCGCATTGAGCAGAGTCCTCTTCATGGGTGTGAAGCGCTCCACACTTATGATCGGGAGGCTGCGAGATGTTATTAGAAAAATTCCCTTTATTTCATACTCCTTGTCGTGTGTTGAAATTCAGTTCCAGAATCATTCTCCTAACTCATGCTTTGTTTCGTTTCAACGAATCATGCCTCCGCGATATGGTAATGGAACAAGGGCCGGTAATGCTCACCGACCTGCCCCACCAGCCGTGCCATCCCCTCAGGATGACTCGGTGTCTACCACATAATTTAGGGTGGCCATTCAACTATTCACCCAAACTATTACCAACCAGGTGAACCAGCAGGTAGTTCCAATCAACAACAATGGTTCCGCTACAACTGTCTGGGTGCGGGATTTCACCCGGATGAACCCTATAGATTTTCATGGATCTAAAGTGGGAGAGGACCCATAAGAATTTGTGGATGAAATTATAAATATCACCTGAATTATCAATGTCAGTCCCTCAGAGAGTGCCGACTTGGCTGCCTACCAGCTGAAAGGGGTAGCCCAATTATGGTACGAACAGTGGAAGGAGGGGAGGCCAGCGGAAGCAGGATAGGTGGAATGGGAGGAGTTCATTATAGCCTTCCTGGATAGATTCTTCCCTCGGGAGCTCATTGAGGCAAAGATAGCAAAGTTCATGAATTTGAGATAGGGAAACCAGACAGTAGAAGAGTATGCTCTGTAGTTCACCAGGTTGTCCAAATATGCTCCAGAGATGATGGCCGAGCCAAGGGCTTGCACGCTGAAATTTGTAAATGGGGTGTCGAACCTGGTCCTCAAAGAGTTCAGGACAGCGATGTTGATTAAGGATATCGACCTCTCCAGCCTGATTTTCTATGCCTAGCAAATTGAGGTAGAAAAATTGAGGTACATGGAGCAAAAGAAAAAACAGGCAAGGACTGGCCAATTAGATTATGGCCACCAGAGGTCTGGCGGTAGCAGTCGCCATAGCAGCAACATCAGCAGTAGAGGGCTCCAACACCCAGCTCAGCCAGCGCCCCTACCTTTTGGTCCCGCCAGGATCGGAGGGGTGGAGCATCTAGTTCTCAGTCCCAGAGTTACAGTGCCAGTTACAGGTATCCTGCTTGCCCCAAGTGTGGCAAGAACCATCCAAGAGAGTGTATTCAGGTTCGAGAGGGCTGTTTTGGTTGTGGACAGCTTGGTCATCGGCTTAAGGAATTCCTGTCAGCAGGACGGGGAAGGTCACAATCCACTACCTCAGCAACTCTAGCAAGCCAACCAGCTCAGTAGGCTAATACATCAAGTACGAAGGGCGGTCAACGCCAAAACCATTTTTATGCATTATCATCTCATCAGGATCAGGAGAACTCACCGAATGTGGTCACGGGTATGTTACATCTTTTCCACCTAGATGTATATGCCCTACTAGATTCAGGGGCCACATTATCATTCATGACTCCCTACGTAGCAATCTAGTTCGATATCAGTCCAGAGGTCCTCTCAGAACCATTTTCAGTCTCCACCCCAATTGGCGAGTTAGTTAGAGCCAGCCAGGTGTATAGAAACTGTCCAATCTCAGTCTTCAATAAAGTCATTCCATCTGACCTTGTAGAGTTAGGCATGGTCGACATTAACCTTATTCTTGGCATGGATTGGTTACACTCTAGTTATGCCTCAGTCGACTGCAGAACTAGGGTCGTCAGGTTTCAGTTCCCTAATGAGCTCTAGAATGGACGGGAAGTAGTTTAGTGCCTAAGGGTAGGTTTATTTCCTACCTTAAGGCTAGGAAGCTTATTTCCAAGGGATGTATTTACCATCTAGTTCGGGTCAAGGATTCCGACTCTAAGACCCCAACTATTCAGTCAGTCTCTATTGTTAGCAAATTTCCAAATGTTTTCCTCGAAGATCTTCCCGGAGTTCCTCCTAAACGAAAATCAATTCGGTATATACCTTATCCCAGATACTCAGTCCATCTCCATCCTTCCTTAGAGAATGGCTCTGGCTGAACTTAAGGAGTTGAAGGAGCAGTTAAAAGATCTTCTTGATAAGGGTTTTGTCAACCCAACATCTCTCCCTGGGGTGCTCTAGTGCTTTTTGTGCGAAATAAAGATGGTACCCTCAAAATGTGCATCGATTACCATCAGTTGAACAAGGTCACACTCAAGAACAGGTATCCCCTACCTAGAATTGACGACCTGTTCGACCAACTTCAGGGAGCTAGCTGTTTCTCCAAAATAGATCTCAGGTCGGGGTATCACTAGCTAAGAGTCAGAGAGTATGACATACCAAAAATAGCTTTCAGGACTCGGTATGGTCTCTACGAGTTTGTAGTTATGTCCTTGGGACTAACTAATGCCCCTGCAGCCTTTATGGACCTAATGAACAGAGTCTTCAAGAAGTATCTGGACATGTTCATCATTGTGTTTATCAACGACATTCTGGTATACTCCAGAAATGAGGAAGAGCATGCTACCCACCTGAGGATAGTGCTTCAGACATGTAGAGACCGCCAGATATTCGCCAAGTTCAGCAAGTGCGAATTTTGGTTGAAGTTCGTGACTTTCTTGGGTCATGTGGTCTTGGGTGAGGGTATACAGGTTGATCCTCAAAATATAGCAGCAGTGAAAGACTGGCCCAGACCTACCTCCCTAATCGAAATCAAAAGTTTCTTGGGTTTGGCCGATTATTACCGACGCTTTGTGAAAGCTTTTCTTCTATTGAATCTCCTCTGACTAGGCTGACTAAGAAGAAGGTGAAATTCCAGTGGTTAGATGCATGTGAGAAAAGTTTCCAGGAGTTAAAAACTCGACTCACTACCATTCCAGTGTTGACTCTACCGGAAGGATTAGATTGGTTTGTAGTATATTGTGATGCTTCCAAAGTTGGATTCGGTTGCATTCTGATGCAGTGGGGCAAGGTGATAGCCTACGCCTCCAAACAACTCAAAGTTCAAGAGAAGAATTATCCAACTCATGACTTAGAGCTGGAAGCGGTGGTGTTTGCGTTGAAAATATGGAGGCACTATCTGTACGGGGCTCACGTGGATGTTTTCATCGATCATAAGAGCCTCCAATATGTATTCAGTTAGAAGGACCTAAATCTTTGTCAGAGAAGATGGTTAGAGCTCCTGAGGATTATGAGATGAGTGTGCTATATCACCCGGGAAAAGCCAATGTAGTGGCTGATGCCCTAAGAAGAGTGTCTATAGGTAGCATGGCTCATGTTGAGGAAGGAAAAAAAGAGTTGGCGAAGGATGTTCACAAACTAGCTTGGTTAGGGGTGCAGTTGGTTGATCAGCTGAGGGTGGAGTGGTGATGCAAAGCGGGTCAGATTCCTCTTTGGTTGTTGAAGTTAAGTCCAAACAGGATGAGTATTCCAATTTACTTAAACTTAAGAAAGCGGTTCTCAGGAAAGAGGTTGAGACTTTCTCCAAAGGGGGAGATGGTATGCTCTGTTACCAGGGCAGATTGTGTGTACCGGACGTCGGTGACTTGAGACAGCATATATTGGCTGAAGAACACAGCTCGAGATACTCCATCCACCCCAGTGCTTCTAAAATGTGCCGCGATTTGCAGGATATTTACTGGTGGAACAGCATGAAAAGTGACATCGCTGAATTCGTAGCTAAGTTCCCGAACTGCCAACAAGTCAAGGTAGAGTACAAGAGGTCGGGAGGTATGAGCCAGAATATCAGCATGCCCACATGGAAGTGGGAATAAGTGAATATGGAATTTATTACGGGTCTACTTCGAATTCGTCAGCAACATGATTCTTTCTGGGTATTAGTAGACCGGATTACTAAGTCAACACATTTCCTCCCAATTAAAACTATAGATTCAGCTGAGGACTATGCTAGGCTCTATATTCGAGAGTTGGTCAGACTTCATGGGGTGCCATTATCCAGTATTTTAGATAGAGGTACCCAGTTCACCTCGCATTTTTGGAAGTCTTTTCAGAAGGGACTTGGCACCCAGGTCAAGCCCAGCACAACTTTTCACCTGCAAATAGATGGGCAAGCTGAGAGGACTATTCAGACCCTAGAAGATATGTTGAGAGCGTGAACGACTGATTTCAAGGGCAGTTGGGATGACCACATTCCTTTTATCGAGTTTGCGTACAACAAAAACTACCACACTAGTATCCAGATGGCCCTGTTTGAGACATTACATGGTAGGAGGTGCAAATCTCCTATTGGGTGGTTTGAAGTTGGTGAAGCTACTATAATTTGGCCAGACTCGGTTAATGAAGCTATGCAGAAGGTACAACTCATAAAGGAAACGTTGAGAACAACTCAGAGCCGTTAGATTGCCATTCTCTGGTTTCCTGAGTGTTTTCCAACATTCAAGGATGAATGTTCCCAAGGGAGAGATATTATAATGCCTCGAAAACTTAAAGACTAGACCCAAGACTGAAAATAGAGAAAATAGGAAATTTTGCATTAGGTCACAGAATGAGTCATTTTGTGACTCGTGGGTGGTGACCACGAGTCGTTAAGTGACTCGTGGTGAGACCTGTAGACTTAGTGAAATTTTTTAGAGAATGGGGTGACCATGGGTGTGACCACGAGTTGTGATATGAACCATGGTCTAGGATAAATTTTAGGCCGGAAAATGTTAGGCAGTGTACCCAATGGGTCCTCACCACAACTCATTTGGGACACCATGAGTCGTGGTGTCACTCATGGGGACTTCAGGGTTTTTGAGGCAGTGTAGTCCATGAGAGGTGACCATGAGTCGTGGTCACTAACCACGACTCATTAGGTCCTTAGTTGTGACCAACAGTGGGTTTCAGGCAGTGAATCTCATGAGTGTGACCACGAGTCATGGTCACTGATCAGGACCAGTTAGGTCACCTGTGAAGACGGACGATCAGTTTTCCCCTGCACGTTTTTAAGGGTCTTTCAGTAATTTTCTACCTTTCTAGACTCTAAACTACATTGTTTTAAGCATATTTTCAGACTTATTAGAGGGGTTAAATGGTATCTTTCCTCATTCTCCCCATCTAGACTCTTAGAATTCATCGTAGAATTTCTCTAAGAACTTTTCAGAGCAAGAGCTAGGGAAACCTTTCTCCTCAGTTTCTCATGGAAATTCTTCGGGCTTGTTCACCAGGTATGTAGGAATTCAACATGGGAATATTTCTTCCCTTGTATCTCCAAATTCCCCCCCATTTCTCTCTATCTATTGTAGCCCTAAAACTACTGAAGGTCAAGAATTGCTAGCCATACTTCGTCTAAATCATGTGGAATATTATACCATGTTAGCTATAGGTATTTTCCACCAGTTCGTGACTGAAATGATGTTAAATCTTGTGAAGTGAAATTTAGCCCTATTGCTTGAACTAGAAAATCTTGAAATCTGCATTAGTGCTTGAATATTGAAATTTTTCTTGTATTTATTAGTGTTGTGGACTCCCATGTTGTTAGGAGAATTGAAAAAAAATCAGACTATTGTTAGTTCAGTTTTAGTAAGAATGCTAGAATTCTCAGTGTCAGTCAGAAAATGTCAGTTGATCAGTTTGACTACAGAAATTTCGGAGGTGTTAGTAGTACCTCCTAGTTATCAGAATCAGACTCAGAATTCAGTTTTATTGGTCCACTAGGCGGTCATGACATTTTAAATAAATAGCTCTGACTAGCCTTAGGATCCATTTTTAGATTTTAGTTTGCTCTTTACACGGTTACGACGCTTCTAGATAAGCAGCTCTGAACAGTCTTAGAATCCAGTTTTAGAATTTGGTCTGATAAGACTCTCAAGATGATTTCAGATATATATCCCTGACTAGTCTTGGGCCCCAATTTAGAGCTATCAACTTAGTATTCAGTCTAGGACTATCTAGTGGGAGTAGGACTTAGCACTGAGTAGACTGGGTTCCAGCGCACCGAGGTTCCTAGAACTATGTTGCCACCGTAGGTTACAGTATTTATTGGCCTGATTGGCCCCAGACTCTTTTGATCACCCAGTTCATGCCTTTATACCTTGGAAAGGTATATTGGGTCCTACCGATAGGGTGTATACATCAGACTCCACATCTAGCTCACGTGGTTATATGTCAGTTATAGACTTTCCCAGTAGTAAGCTCAGTCCAGTTTTAGATTAGTTTAGATTGGTATTCCAGATTTAGAACAAGTTTGACCATT
This sequence comes from Datura wrightii, assembly GCA_035772735.1. NCBI lineage: Eukaryota > Viridiplantae > Streptophyta > Magnoliopsida > Solanales > Solanaceae > Datura > Datura wrightii. The sequence continues at coordinate 162,769,446 of JASDFA010000018.1, read as the reverse complement.
AGAAAGGTTCTTTTAGACCGTTTCAGTTATTTTAGTTATTCAGTTAAGTAGCTTTAGTGACTATTGCATGTCTTTCCAGTTCAGCTATTTCATTTCTTGTGTTATGTTTCTCTCACTTACTCAGTACATTCAAATTACTACGCATGCTTTTATGCTATATCTTTTTATGATACAACTGCAGGATCTCAGTCTCAGCCTCGCTAGCTGATCACTCACCGCAGACTTCAGCTGTTCTAGTTGGCGAGTCCTCATTCTTCGAGGATAGAGATTTATTGCTTTAGTTATACTTTCTTTCCTTTTATTTATATTTGGAGTTAGCTGAAGACTTGTCCCAACAACTTTATCAGCCATAGTGGCTTTCAGATGTAGTTTGGTTTTTTTCAGCCTTGTTGCTTTGTTCTAATATGGTCAAATATTATGAACCAACTTTATTTCTTTCATGTATTTATATTTTTTTGTCTTAGACTTCCGCTGTATATGTTTTCATGCTACTCAGAATGTTAATGTATGATAGACTAGGGGTTGACTTGGGGTTACTTGTGACTCCAAGTACCGTGTCCCGTCTAGGTTGTAAACTCGGGGCGTGACAATTTAGCTTTAGTGTTATACCCCGTAAAATTTCCGGCACATAGATGGCCTATTCACGTGTTGGTTAAGAATATTTGAAAGCCATGCATGCTAGAAAAAGGCCCGGGGAAAGATCGGACAAGCGCCAAGTCGGCGCGTCGCAAGGCAAAATGCGATTTATAGTGTCCAAGTATATAAAGCTCAGTTTGTGATGATAATTTCCTTTAATTAATGATAATTTCCTTTAATTAATAATAATTTCCTTTAATTAATGATAATTTCCTTTAATTAATGACAACCTCCTTTACTAAGGATAAGTTTCCCTTTGATTAATCATAATTTTCCTTGGAAATTCCATGAAAACGCAGAGAGGAGAGAAGACGAAGAAATTGGAAAATAATCGTTCGATTATGCTACCAAACGAAGTCTAAACTCAAATTAACCTCAGGTACTGAGGTATTTAGCAGTAGGGAGCATTCCTATGATTTTTGTTTCGCGAAATACGGCCGACGAATCGTCGAGCTACCGAACCAAAGTAAGTAGAATTACTCCAAACTAGTGTCTATGTGCTCCTAGCTGTGAAGTGAATACTTCTCCCTTCTGGACTTCTGAAAAATAGCGAGTTTTCGACCGTCTTTCGATAAGCCTAAGTTTAGGCTATAATTATATCGAAAGTGACGTTGTTCTTCAGAATAAAGCTATATTTAGTATTAATTGACGTATATATGAATGCAGTTGGGAGAAATAGCTGGAGTACTGACCGAGCCTCGTCCGACAGTCGGATAACTCGAGGTTAAGGTATGTAAAGCTAGTTTCTTTGGCAAGTTAGTAATTCTAGCATAGTAAAATAGAGTAAGTTCCAGAAGAAAGTTTCATAAGTCGAGTATTATGCCCAGTGTGAATTCAGTAAGCATGACCGAGTTATTATACCATATGCATAATAAAAGTCAGTAAACTAGTATCAAACAGCGAGATATTATTCCAGACATAGTATAACTCAGTATCAGATTCAGTATAGCCTATTATGTGATTAGCAAGCATGTTGTAGAATAAAAAGAAACAGATTTTCATAATAAAAGTCAATAAAGAAAGATCAGATAGACAGACAGTTATGGCTACAGATTAGCCATTCAGACAGACAGTATCCTGGCTACAGGTTAGCCATACAGTTAAATACAGACTTCAGAATCAGTATAATCAGTAAAGAGTCAGTGTAATACAGAAAGAGATCAGAATAAGAAATCAGATTTCAGATAGTCTTTTCAGTTATACATGCTTGCTATTTATATGTGCTATTGTTTGTTGAGACTTGATATGCCGTGAGGGCACCTTATTGAGCGTCTTCGCCGCCCCTAGGTTGGTAATTGTGTCGCCCACTGAGCGGGTGGGTTTTACGTCACTCCAAGGAGTGGCATGTCGTCCCTAGCTTGGACGAAGATGGAATGAAGCTTTCCCCATAGCAGTCTGATCATCATTACAGGTGCAGCTCCGGTATCAGATAGCCCTGTTGAGCAGTGTCCAGGGAATCAGACCCTATCTGTTACTGTCTGTACATTCAGTTATTACAGGTGTAGCTCCGGTTTCAGATAGCCCCGTAGAGTTTGTGTCCGGGGATCCAGACCCTATCTGTTACTGTCTACACAGGAGTCCTCCGGACCCAGACACGGTTACTTATATCGGAGGCTATGGCCCGAGCCGGAGACCCAGGGGGCCGGTAGAGGAGCTCCGAAGTGAGTAGATGAGTGGAGTGACTTATTTTTGGTTAGTTTTGACCCGGGTAGGGGTATATAGATTGTTTGCTTGCTTGGCGCCATCCGGCTTATGGGGGTTGGTATTGGCTCTTGCTTGCTACTTGTATATCTATTTATGTGCTATATACTAGCTACTAGACAGCAGGCCGCCGCGTCTACAGGTACGCCTCTACCTTATCAGTACAGAAAGCTTGATTCAGTTCATATCAGCTTCTTCAGATTCAGCTATCTCCTTCTATACAGAAATGCTAGTTATGCTATCTATATTCAGTTGTTTTCAGTTGTATTATTTCAGCTGCTTTGCAAACTCAGTACCAGTGGTACTGACGCCCAGTGGGGCGCTACATTACTTGCCTGCAGGTTCTCATAGACGAGGAGGCGATCCCTCGTGATTCCAGCCAGCTATTGAGTATTCAGCTCCTATCATCCGGAGTCTAATTTCCAGAGGTGTAGCTCTTTTCCTTTTTGTACAATATGGGTAGGTCGGGGCCTTGTCCCGATCATTTCTACTGTTATTCCTAGAGGCTTGCAGTCTGTATATATTTCCCTGTGGTCAGTTGAGCCGGTCGCGTGAGGCCGTGTAGTTAGTTATAACTGTTTAGCATTTCAGTTTATGTTGGCTGTGTGAGGCCTCAATTTGACAGTAGTGGTGACCTTGCCGATCACGTAGTCTTACAGCAGTTTTGTGTTGATATTACAGATGACTAGACAGCATGGTGGCCTTGTCGACCCGCATAGGTTCCTTGTTACGAGTGTATTTCTGGTTAGCTGTTATTACAGGTATAGATGGCTATAAGTCCAGTTGGCCGGAGGCTATGTTTACAGCCGTTATATAGCCGGTTTATTTCTTGGAGTAGAGCCAGAGCCAGCCAAAGCACCAGATGTGCTCAGGCTGGACCATTTAGCAGTCCAGAGTCTAGTAGGCACCAGGTGCCAGTCATACCCCCCAAGGTGGGGTGTGACAAACTTGGTATCAGAGCAGGTCGTGTCCCAAGGAGTCTGCAAGCCGTGCTAAGTAGAGTCTTGTCTATGGATGTGTTGTGCACCACATACTATAGGCAGAAGGCTGCAAGGCATGATAGGATGGTTACTCTTCTTTCTCAGTCAGTCGTGCTATAGAATGGTACAGTGTAGGGTTGAGTCCCTAAAACTTATCGTATTCTTTGTCTACAGATAAGAATGGCAGATCAGCAACACCCTGCCACAGGCAGGAGATTAGACACAGCAGCAGGAGAAGGCACCAGCGGGATGCCTCAGTTTTAGATAGAGTCAGCCCGATCTGAGGGCGACATAGAGGCTTCATCACAACCCTCTCAACCGTTCCCCTCTCACTAGGAGCTGTTCGGAACGACAACACCCTCGATAGCTCCTGTGCCTTCGCCATCAGATCAGGAGGTTCGTAGCACTGTATTTATGTTGGCACAGATAATGGCCACACAGCGCCAGTCAGTGCCATCTATAGCAGCAGAGCCTTCAGGTGGGTCAGGTAGTTCCAGGGTCAGGGAGTTTTTGGCACTGGGTCCCCCGCAGTTTACTTGGTCAAATCCGGCAGAGGACCCCCAGGACTTCCTAGATCAGATGCAGAGGATATTCCGAGTTATGCATGTGACCCCTTCTGAGTCTGTTGAGCTAGCAGTGTTTCGGTTACGGGATATAGCTATATTGTGGTACGAGAGTTGGGAAAGGTCCCGAGGGAGAGATGTTACCCCTCTGACCTGGACCAGCTTCTCAGAGGCCTTCCTAGATCATTATTTGCCGCGAGAGATCCGGGAGGCCCGGATGGACCAGTTTCTGCATCTAGAGCAGGGGGCGAGGAGTGTACGTGAGTATGCTTTACAGTTTGACTCCTTAGCCCGTTATGCTCCAGCATTTGTTGATACTATGCCAGCGAGAGTTCACAGATTTATCATGGGTCTGAATCCGGAGTATACTGAGGCATGTATGACAGCGACGTTGCGAGAGGATATGGACATTTCCTGAGTACATGCTTTTGCTCAGACCATAGAGGGTCTTAGACAGCGGCAGCAGAGTAGTAGACAGACCAGTCAGGAACAGCGCCGCAGAGATAGACCAGATGAGATACAAAGGGAAATTCAGAGAGGACCCAGGCCTCGACTATCAGATAGACCCCCTAGACCCCCACCTCCACCACAGCAGCAGCAGCGAGGTAGACATGTTCGTAGAGGGCAGTCAGGGTCCAGTGGCAGTTCCAGAATGGTAGATTCCCCGCAGCAGAGAAGGGGAGAACAGAGTAGATTTGCACCCTCACCCTGCCCCTATTGTAATCGACCACACTCTGGAGCTTGTAGATATGGCTCCACTGGGTGTTATATTTGCGGACAGGAGGGGCACCAGATGAGAGACTGTCCGACCAAAGGTCAGGGGAGTGGAGGCAGTCAGGATAGGGGATCCGCAGGGCCACGAGCCCCAGCAGCCTCAGCGGGGCATGGGCCTTCAGGTTCAGTACGCAGAGGCCGAGGTAGACCAGGAGCTTCCAGTTCAGGTACGGGTTCAAGCCGTACTTATGCATTGCCAGGGAGACAGGATTTAGAGGCGTCTCCAGATGTAGTGACAGGTATGCCGACTATCTGTTCATGCCCTGCTTATGTACTGATTGATCTAGGATCCACTCTGTCATATATTACCCCGTTTGTGGCACAAAAGATCAATATTGCACCAGAATTATTACAACAGCCCTTTTCGGTATCCACACCCGTCGGTGACTCGATCGTTGCTAGCAGAATTTACCGAGGGTGTACAGTAGAGGTTGCTGACCGTCAGACCACAGTAGATCTGGTAGAGCTAGAAATGATAGACTTCGATGCCATAATGGGTATGGATTGGCTAGTGCCGTGCTTTGCCAATGTTGAATGTTGGACCAAGACGGTCCGATTCCACTTTCCAGGAGAAGCAGTGCGGGAGTGGAAAGGCAGCACCGCTACGCCAAAAGGTAGGTTTATTTCCTACCTTCAGGCGAGGAAATTGACATCTAAGGGATGTATTTACCATCTGGTCAGAGTTCAGGATGTCCGGGCAGAATCTCCGACACTCCAGTCTGTTCCGGTGGTGAATGAGTTCCCTGATGTGTTTCCCGATGAGTTACCTGGTATTCCCCCAGAAAGGGAAATAGATTTTTCTATTGACTTGTTACCAGGCACTCAACCGATATCAATTCCTCCCTATCGTATGGCTCCTGCAGAACTCAGAGAATTAAAGGAGCAGCTAAAAGACTTGTTGGATAAAGGTTTTATTAGGCCGAGTACTTCACCATGGGGTGCGCCAGTTCTGTTTGTGAGAAAGAAAGATGGCTCACTCCGTATGTGCATAGATTATCGGCAATTGAACAAAGTTACAATAAAGAACAAGTACCCGCTTCCCAGAATTGATGACTTATTTGATCAGTTGCAGGGAGCCAGATACTTTTCTAAGATTGACTTGCGGTCCGGATATCACCAGGTTCGAGTACGTGATAGAGATATTCCCAAAATGCCATTCAGGACCCGATATGGACACTTTGAATTTCTAGTTATGTCCTTTGGGCTAACGAATGCCCCGACAATATTCATGGACCTGATGAACAGTATTTTCAGACCTTTCCTGGACTTGTTCGTAATAGTATTTATTGATGACATTCTGGTGTATTCTCGCTCTGAAGCAGATCACCGGACTCATTTACGGACAGTACTCCAGATCCTCAGGGACCGCCAGTTATATGCTAAATTTTCTAAGTGTGAATTTTGGCTTAATTCAGTATCCTTTTTAGGGCATATTGTGTCGGATGTTGGTATAAAGGTTGACACGCAGAAGATAGAAGCAGTCAAATCATGGCCTAGGCCTACCACTCCGACCGAAGTCCGCAGTTTTCTGGGATTAGTGGGATATTACAGGAGGTTTGTTGAGGGATTCTCTACCATAGCAGCACCTCTGACTAAACTGATGCAGAAAGCAGCAAAGTTTCAGTGGATAGAGGCATGCGAGCAGAGCTTCCAAGAGTTGAAAGATAGATTAACCTCCGCCCCAGTGCTAGCCTTGCCGGAAGGTACAAAAGGTTATTCAGTATATTGCGATGCATCAAGCGTTGGGTTGGGTTGTGTATTGATGCAGCATGGTAAGGTGATTGCATATGCTTCCAGACAGCTGAGGAAACACGAGAAGAATTATCCTACCCACGATCTGGAGTTAGCCGCAGTGATCCACGCCTTGAAAATGTGGAGACATTACCTGTATGGCGTCCATGTTGATATTTTCACAGATCACAAGAGCCTACAGTGTATCTTCACTCAAAAGGAGCTGAATCTGTGGCAACGTCGCTGGTTGGAGTTGTTAAAAGATTATGATGTGAACATTCTGTACCACCTGGGAAAAGCTAATGTTGTAGCAGATGCTCTCAGTCGAAAGTCCATGGGGAGCTTGGCGTATTTGCAGCCCGAGAAGCGGGAATTGGTCAGGGAGATACATCACTTAGCCAGCCTAGCCGTTCGTGTAGCAGAAATAGAGGACGGTCGAGCGGTAATTCAGAACACCGCCGTGTCATTATTACTTGTGGAAGTGAAAGGACGGAAATTTGAGGATCCTGACCTAGTTCATCTTAAAGATTATATTCCGCTAGGTAAAGCGCCAGAATTCCAGGTAACAAAGGATGGAGTGCTGCGTTGTAAAGATCGTTTATGTGTTCCCAATGTTTCAGGCCTCCGCCAGCAGATCATGAACGAGGTACATTGCACCCGCTATTCTCTCCACCCTGGCGCGACAAAAATGTACCATGATATCAAAGAAAACTACTGGTGGCCAGGTATGAAAGGGGAAATTGCTGAATTTGTAGCCCAGTGTCCTAACTGCCAACAGGTGAAAGCAGAACATCAGAAACCAGGCGGTTTGACGCAGGACATAGCTGTGCCTCTCTGGAAATGGGAAGCAGTAAATATGGATTTTGTAACAGGATTACCCCGTACTAAACATAGACATGATTCTATATGGGTGATAGTTGACAGATTGACCAAATCAGCTCATTTCCTGCCAATAAGAACTACTTTCTCGGCCGAAGATTATGCGGAGTTGTATATCCGAGAGATAGTCAGATTGCACGGAGTGCCAGTATCCATTATTTCAGACAGAGGAGCGCAGTTCACGACTAGATTTTGGCAATCATTCCAGAAGGGACTGGGAACGCAGATTAATCTGAGCACTGCTTTCCACCCTCAGACAGACGGACAGGCTGAGCGCACTATTCAGATGCTCGAGGATATGCTGCGAGCGTGTGTGCTAGACTTTGGTGGTAGTTGGGACAAGCATTTGCCGCTGATAGAATTTGCTTACAATAATAGCTATCACTCGGCTATTCAGATGATGCCTTTCGAGGCTTTATACGGGCAAAAGTGCAGATCGCTGGTTGGCTGGTTCGAAATAGGGGAATCAGCGATAATTGGGCTAGACATTGTTCAGCAGTCAGAAGAGAAAGTAAAGCTTATCAGAGTCGCCAGAAATCATATGTTGATGTACGGCGCAGAGACCTGGAGTTTAATGTGAATGACTGGGTATTTCTGAAAGTATCTCCGATGAAAGGGGTGATGAGATTCGGCAAGAAGGGTAAGCTCAGTCCGAGATTTGTCGGGCCATATCAGATTCGTAGAAGAATAGGCCAAGTGGCGTATGAGTTGAACTTGCCACCAGAATTAGAATCTGTTCATCCAGTCTTTCATGTAAGGAAATGCTTAGGAGACTCGTCAAGAGCAGTTCTAGTCCAGGATATCCAGGTTACAGAAGAGCTGGCCTACGAAGAGGTTCCAGTAGCTATCCTAGACAGACAGATTCGCAGATTGAGAACTAAGGATATTGCATCTGTCAAAGTATTATGGCATAACAGGAACCAAGAGGAAATGACGTGGGAGGCTGAGGAAGATATGAAAGCTAGATATCCTCACTTGTTCCAGGCTTAGTCGGGCGACAGGTATGTCCGTATTATTATTTATGCAGTACCTTACAGTTGTATATGTATGAAATGAGAAAGATTGATGTTTAGCTATCAAGTGAACTTTATAGTATTGTGTGGAGTACTGGTATTGGACTTTTCTGCGTTTCAGGATTTTTGGGATAGTCCATATTACAGGGGAAACTCTGCCGAAATATTTCTAAGTAATAAGTTGGGTAAGTTGAGAAGTCCTCAAGATAGCAGATTTCATTCGAGGACGAATGTTCTTAAGGGGGGAGAATGTTATACCCCGTAAAATTTCCGGCACATAGATGGCCTATTCACGTGTTGGTTAAGAATATTTGAAAGCCATGCATGCTAGAAAAAGGCCCGGGGAAAGATCGGACAAGCGCCAAGTCGGCGCGTTGCAAGGCAAAATGCGATTTATAGTGTCCAAGTATATAAAGCTCAGTTTGTGATGATAATTTCCTTTAATTAATGATAATTTCCTTTAATTAATAATAATTTCCTTTAATTAATGATAATTTCCTTTAATTAATGACAACCTCCTTTACTAAGGATAAGTTTCCCTTTGATTAGTCATAATTTCCCTTGGAAATTCCATGAAAATGCAGAGAGGAGAGAAGACGAAGAAATTGGAAAATAATCGTTCGATTACGCTGTCAAACGAAGTTTAAACTCAAATTAACCCCAGGTACTGAGGTATTTAGCAGCAGGGAGCATTCCTACGGTTTTTGTTTCGCGAAATACGACCGGCGAATCGTCGAGCTACCGAACCAAAGTAAGTAGAATTACTCCAAACTAGTGTCTATGTGCTCCTAGCTGTGAAGTGAATACTTCTCCCTTCTGGACTTCTGAAAAATAGCGAGTTTTTGACCGTCTTTCGATAAGCCTAAGTTTAGGCTATAATTATATCGAACGTGACGTTGTTCTTCAGAATAAAGCTATATTTAGTATTAATTGACGTATATATGAATGCAGTTGGGAGAAATAGCTGGAGTACTGACCGAGCCTCGTCCGACAGTCGGATAACTCGAGGTTAAGGTATGTAAAGCTAGTTTCTTCGGCAAGTTAGTAATTCTAGCATAGTAAAATAGAGTAAGTTCCAGAAGAAAGTTTCAGAAGTCGAGTATTATGCCCAGTGTGAATTCAGTAAGCATGACCAAGTTATTATACCATATGCAGAATAAAAGTCAGTAAACTAGTATCAGACAGCGAGATATTATTCCAGACTTAGTATAACTCAGTATCAGATTCAATATAGCCTATTATGTGATTAGCAAGCATGTTGTAGAATAAAAAGAAACAGATTTTCATAATAAAAGTCAGTAAAGAAAGATCAGATAGACAGACAGTTATGGCTACAGATTAGCCATTCAGACAGACAGTATCCTGGCTACAGGTTAGCCATACAGTTAAATACAGACTTCAGAATCAGTATAATCAATAAAGAGTCAGTGTAATACAGAAAGAGATCAGAATAAGAAATCAGATTTCAGATAGTCTTTTCAGTTATACATGCTTGCTATTTATATGTGCTATTATTTGTTGAGACTTGATATGGCGTGAGGGCACCTTATCGAGCATCCTCGCCGCCCCTAGGTTGGTAATCATGTCACCCACTGAGATGGTGGGTTTTACGTCACTCCAAGGAGTGGCATGCCGTCCCTAGCTTGGACGAAGATGGGATGAAGCTTTCCCCATAGCAGTCTGATCAGCATTACAGGTGCAGCTCCGGTATCAGATAGCCCTGTTGAGCAGTGTCCAGGGAATCAGACCCTATTTGTTACTGTCTGTACATTCAGTTATTACAGGTGTAGCTCCGGTTTCAGATAGCCCGATAGAGTGTGTCCGGGGATCCAGACCCTATCTATTACTGTCTACACAGGAGTCCTCTGGACCCAGACACGGTTACTTATATCGGAGGCTATGGCCCGAGCCGGAGACCCAGGGGGCCGGTAGAGGAGCTCCGAAGTGAGTAGATGAGTGGAGTGACTTATTTTTGGTTGGTTTTTACCCGGGTAGGGGTATATAGATTGTTTGCTTGCTTGGCGCCATCCGGCTTATGGGGGTTGGTATTGGCTCTTGCTTGCTACTTGTATATCTATTTATGTGCTATATACTAGCTACTAGACAGCAGGCCACCGCGTCTACAGGTACACCTCTGCCTTATCAGTACAGAAAGCTTGATTCAGTTCATATCAGCTTCTTCAGATTCAGCTATCTCTTGCTATACAGAAATGCTAGTTATGCTATCTATATTCAGTTGTTTTCAGTTGTATTATTTCAGTTGCTTTGCATACTCAGTACCAGTGGTACTGACGCCCAGTGGGGCGCTGCATTACTTGCCTGCAGGTTCTCATAGATGAGGAGGCGATCCCTCGTGATTCCATCCAGCTATTGAGTATTCAGCTCCTATCATCCGGAGTCTGATTTCCAGAGGTGTAGCTCTTTTCCTTTTTGTACAATACGGGTAGGTCGGGGCCCTGTCCCGATCATTTCTACTGTTATTCCTAGAGGCTTGCAGTCTGTATATATTTTCCTGTGGTCAGTTGAGCCGGTCGCGTGAGGCCGTGCAGTTAGATATAACTGTTTAGCATTTCAGTTTATGTTGGCCGTGTGAGGCCTTAATTTGGCAGTAGTGGTGACCTTGCCGGTCACGTAGTCTTACAACAGTTTTGTGTTGATATTACAGATGACTAGACAGCATGGTGGCCTTGTCGGCCCGCATAGGTTCCTTGTTACGAGTGTATTTCTGGTTAGCTGTTATTACAGGTATAGATGGCTATAAGGCCAGTTGGCCGGAGGCTGTGTTTACAGCCGTTATATAGCCGGTTTATTTCTTGGAGTAGAGCCAGAGCCAGCCAAAGCACCAGATGTGCTCAGGCTGGACCATTTAGCAGTCCAGAGTCTAGTAGGCACCAGATGCCCATCATACCCCCCAAGGTGGGGTGTGACATTTAGACTCATGTATTTATTCAGATGTTATGTTTATTTAGACTTTATCTATGTTATTTATGGTGATCTTCCGCTTATCTTTGATTGAGTTAGATGTATGTTCATGCCATGAGTTGACTTGGAGCCTCTCGGGGTTTCTTGTCCTGTGTCTCGATCCGGGCCTATGTTCGGATCATGACAAACTTGGTATCAGAGCATTAGATTTTGAAGTGTCCTAAGGTGTCCGAAAGCTGCGTTAAGTAGAGTCTTTTTAATTAGTGTGAAGCGCACCACACTTATGATGAAAAGGCTATGAGACATTTAGGAAATGTTCCCTTCTTTCATGATCTAAGTTGTGCTATGAGATATCTCTCTATCCTTCTAACTTGTATACGCATTTGTAGAATCATGCCTCCCCGCAGAGTTAATGGAAGGAGAAACAAAAATGGGAATGTCCATGAAAATGGCAATGGAGATGAGCACCAACAGGCCCCACCAGCCCATAAGGAGCATATACCTGAGCCGGTTGCCCACACAGAGTTCAAGGCAGCCATTCAGATGTTAACCTAGGCCTTGACCGCCTAGGTCAATCAACAGGCGGTAGCGTATATCCCTCAGAATGGGAATGCGGTGGCTGCAAGGGTAAGAGATTTTATGAGGATGAACCCTCCTAGTTCCTGGGGTCGAAGGTGGATAAGGATCTACATGAGTTCATTGAAGAGGTTTTGAAGATCACCTAGATTATGGGGTAGACTGGGGAGGAGTGCGCCGATTTAGCTTTGTACGAGTTGAAGGGGGTTGCACACATTTGGTTCAAGCAATGGAAGGATAGTAGTGCAGTTGGAGCAGGCCCTATCAGTTGGGATGAGTTTCATGCCGCTTTTCTTGATCGGTTTTTCCCTGGGGAGATGAGGGAGATCAAAGCATCCGAGTTTGTGAATCTAAAGCAAGGGAAGATGATCATTCAGGAGTATGCCTTGGAGTTCACTCATCTGTCCAAGTATGCACCTGAGATGGTGGCAGATCAGAGAGCCCGTGTGAGCAAGTTTGTACATGGGACAATAGACTACTTGGTCAGGGATTTCCAGATCGCGATGCTTCTTCAAGATATTGACTTTACTCGGATAGTCCTATACCAACAAATGGAGGCGGTATAGATGAGTGAGCTAGAGAGAGAGGCCAAGAGGGCCAGGACTGATAGCTTCGGATTCTCCCAGCAGAGACCTAGTGGTTACCGTCAACAGTCCCACTAGATATCTTTAGCTCCAGCGCCTTCAACTATAAGTGTGCCATCTAGGTCCAGGAGCGATCAGAGGGGACGAGCATCAGGCTCGAAAGGTTAGAGTAGTAGACCGGCAGAGATCAGCCCTCCAGAGTGTAGCAGATGTGGCCGGAGACACATAGAGAAGTGTTTTGGGGGTACAGGTGCTTGCCTCGGGTGTTAGAAGCCCGGACATATGCTTAGAGATTGCCTAGCAGCCAGAAAGGGTCATGATTGGGGACGAGGCCCAGCCTCCAGTTCAGCAGCTCCACCAGCACGCCCAGTCCAGCAGGGGCCATCTACTAGTACAGGTGGCAGACAATGCCAAAATAGATTTTATGCCCTAGCGTCTTATCAGGAGAAGAAGGTCTCCCCAGATGTAGTCACTGGTATGTTATGAGTATTCCATCTTGATGTATATGCATTGTTATATCTAGGGGATACTTTATCTTTTGTGACGCCCTATGTATCTAGGAGTCAGTCCCAAAATCTTATCAGAGCCCTTCTCAGTCTCTACTCCAGTTGGTGATTCAGTTATAGCTAGACGGATGTATAGAAATTGCCCTATCACAGTCCTTCAGAAAATCACCTCAGATGATTTAGTAGAGTTAGCCATGACCATGACCTATTTTGATGTTATCCTCGGCATGGATTGACTATTGGCATGCTATGCCTCAGTGAATTGTAGAACCCGTGCAGTAGAGTTTAGATTTCCGGGTGAGCTAGTCCTAGAGTGGAAGGGTAGTTCAGCTGTGCCTGTAGGTCATTTCATTTCCTACCTTAACACTAGAAAGATGATTTCCAAGGGTTGCATGTGCCATCTAGTTAGGGTTAAGGATGCTACAACCGAGACCCCAACTGTCCAATCAGTTCCAGTAGTATGTGAGTATCCAGAAGTGTTCCCAGATGATCTACCGGGAATCCCTCCCGAGAGGGAAATCGATTTTGATATTGACCTCCTTCCCGATACGCAGCCTATAGCTATTCCTTCTTATAGAATGGCATCAGCCGAGTTAAAGGAGTTGAAGGAGAAATGAATGGCCTTTTTGACAAGGGTTTCATCAGACCTAGTAAATTCTCATGGGGTGCGCTAGTTCTCCTTGTCTGCAAGAAAGATGGTTCTCTTCGTATGTGCATTGACTATCAGTAATTGAACAGGGTCACCATCAAGAACAGGTATCCTCTCCCCAAGAACGATGATTTGTTTGACCAGCTTTAGGGTGCTAAGTGCTTTTCGAAGATAGACCTCAGATCTGGATACCATCAACTCAGGGTTCGGGAGAGTGACATCTTGAAGACAGCCTTCAAGTCTCGGTATGGTCACTATGAGTTTGTAGTTATTTAATTTGGACTAACGAATGCTCCTGCAACTTTTATGTATTTGATAAACAGGGTGTTCAAGCCATACTTGGATATATTCGTAATTATGTTCATAGATGACATCCTCATATACTCTCAGAGCGAGGAAGAGCATGCCGCTTATTTGAGAGTGGTGCTATAGACTCTCAAAGATCGCCAATTATATGCTAAATTCAGTAAAGGTGAGTTTTGGTTGAACTCAGTGGAATTTTTGGGCCATATGGTGTTAAGTGAGGGTGTACAGGTGGACACTCAAAAGATAGAAGGGGTGAAGAATTGGCCTAGACTATTGAATCCTTCAGATATCAGGAGTTTCTTTGGCTTAGCTGGTTATTATCAGAGATTTGTTCTGGGGTTTTCATCTATTGCAGCATCATTGACCAAGTTGACCCAAAATAAAGTGAAGTTCCAATGGTCGGAGGCTTGTGAGAGGAGCTTCAAAGAGTTGAAGACTCGACTCACCTCAACACCGGTATTAACTTTACCCGAGGGTACTGATGGGTTTGTGGTACATTGTGATGCTTCGAGGATCAGCCTTGGTTGTGTATTGATGCATCACGGTAAGGTTATAGCATATGCTTCTAGGCAGCTGAAGGTTTCTGAAAAGAATTATTCGACTCATAATCTTAAATTGGCAGTAGTAGTATTTGCCTTGAAGATTTGGAGACACTATTTGTATGAGGTCCATGTAGATGTGTTTATGGACCACAAAATCATATAGTATGTGTTTAAGAAAGATCTAAATCTACATCAAAGAAGGTGGTTGGAGCTACTCAAGGATTATGATATGAGTGTCCTTTACCATCCGAGAAAGGATAATGTAGTAGCAGACGCCCTTAATAGGCTTTCTATGGAGAGTGTGTCCCATGTAGATGAGGGGAGGAAGGAGTTGGTGAAGGATGTGCATCGGCTTGCACGGTTGGGAGTTTGTTTGGTTGACTCGACCGATGGTGGTGTCATTATTCAGAATGGATCAGAATCATCCTTGGTGACTGATGTAAAAGCTAGACAAGATGAGGATCCTATTTTGGTAAAGTTAAAGGAAGCTGTTCAGAGTCAGAAGGTAGAGGTCTTCTCCAGGGGGAGAGGGTGTGCTCCGATATTATGGTCGTTTATGTGTACCGAATGTTGATAATTTGAGAGATCGGATGTTACACGAGGCTCATGGTTCTAGATATTTCATACATCCTAGTTCTACCAAGATGTACTGTGACCTACGGAAAGTCTATTGGTGGAATGACATGAAGAAGGACATAGCGGAGTTTGTGGCTAAGTGTCCGAATTGTCAACAGGTGAAAGTGGAGCATCCAAGACCAGGAGATGTGCTTAAAGAAACCAATATTCCTACTTGGAAGTGGGAGGAGATCAGTATGGACTTCATCACAGAGTTGCCTCACACTCGTCGACAATATGACTCAATTTAGGTGATTGTGGATAGGTTGACTAAGGCAGCTCATTTCCTACTGGTCAAAACTACTGATTCAGTGGAGGATTATGCTAAATTATACATTCTGAGCTATTTTGGTTGGATGGAGTGCCCTTGTCCATCATGTCAGATAGAGGTACTCAGTTTACCTCTCAGTTTTGGAGATCGTTTCAAAAGGGACTTGATACTCAGGTCAAGCTTAGCACAACATTTCACTCACAAACAGATGGTCAGGTGGAGCAGACTATTAGACTCTTGAGGACATGTTGAAAGCGTGGGTGATTGACTTCAAGGGTAGTTGGGATGATCATTTGCCTCTCATTGAGTTTGCATATAACAATAGCTACCATTCCAACATTCAGATGGCTCTGTTTGAGGCTCTCTATGGATGGAGATGTAGATCTCCTATTAGTTGGTTTGAAGTAGGTGAAGCTGCGGTGATAGGTCCAGATTCAGTCCATGAGGCTATGGAAAAAGTTCAGCTTATAAGAGATAGGTTGAAAACAGCTCAGAGTCGCCAAAAGTCCCATGCAGATGTGAGAAGAAGGGAGCTTGAGTTTGAAGTCGATGATTGGGTGTTTCTAAAGGTATCTCCCATGAAGGGAGTGATGAGGCTCGGAAAGAAAGGGAAACTTAGTCCCCGTTATTTTGGCCCATAGCAGATTGTGAAATGGGTTGGCAAAGTGGCATATGAGTTGGAGTTTCCCTCAGAATTAGCTTCAGTTCATCCAGTTTTCCATGTATCTCTCTTAAAGAAGTGTTTGAGGGATCCAGCTCTGATTGTTCCGGTGGATAATGTCAGTGTGAAAGACAACTTTAGTTAAGAAGAGGTTTCGGTGGAGATACTGGATCGTCATGTTTGAAAGCTAAGAAACAAAGAAGTACCCTCAGTCAAAGTTTTATTGAGGAATCAGCATATTGAGGGAGCTACGAGGGAAGCCAAGGTAGATATGATGGCTAAATGCCCGCATTTATTCCCTTCCGACTCTGCTTCGATTTGAGGTATCAGTTTTCTCCTTAGTACTCTATTCCGTTTCATGTTTGGATCATGTATCCCAATTTCTTTCAAGTAAATGGATGTAAGTGTGATTCAAGAATTTAGTTCAGTCATGTAGTTCAAATCGAAGTCAGCCACTCTATCAGTTTTCAGCATGTATGTTCAGTATTTGAGTATGATGATTGCATTTCTCTACTTTTCAGTATGATTTTCAACATTCAAGGATAAATATTCGCAAGGGGGAGATATTATAATACCTTTAAAATCCTAAGATCAGACCCGTGAGTTGAAACAAAAAAAATATAAAATTTTTGCACCAGGTCACAGGACGAGTCGTCCAGTGACCCGTCAGGAACACCACAAGTCGTTAAGTGACTCATGGGGAAAGGCTGGGACTTGGTTGAAAATCTCAAGTTTGGGGTGACCATGAATCGTGGTCAGCCCCAAGATTCGTTAGATCATCCGTGGTCAAAGGAGGTTGAAGGATGAAGGAAATTTGGATAGTGTACCTAACGACTTGTCACCACGAGTCGTGGTCAATGCCACGACTCGTCGAGTGGGTTGTGGTCAACAGTTGGTTAAAGGTTGAATGGTTTTTTGGTAGTGTCCCTAATGGGTGATCACCACAATTCTTTGGGTGCACCACGAGTCGTGGTGTCCCTCATGGTGACCCCAAGAAGAAACTTGGCAGTGAAGGTGATGACCGGTGACCACGAGTTGTGGTCACTGGTAACGATCCGTCCAGTCCCTCGTTGGGACTGGCAGTATGTTTTTTCCTGCGAATTTATTAAGGGCTTTTCCATAATTCCTAAGTTTCTAAGACCTAAACTACATCGTTTTAAGCTCAGAATGGAGTGTTTTAAGAAGGGTTAAGTCATTCTAAGCCTATCCTAATTCATGCATGCAAGTTTAGAAGTTTGAGAGGTGATCAAGCCTAGTTGTACAAAGCTCTTCCTCAATTCTCTTTGAGAAATCAAGGAAGTGTGAAAAATCAGATCCCTTCAGGTATGTAAGGCTATGAATGGGTGTAATAGTCCATACCCATTCCCAATTCCCTCTCAATTCATGATGTTATAATTGATGATTCCATGGAATTTTTACCCAATGTATAAATTCCTAAGTTTCAATCATGGGTATGAACTAAGCATGTTTTAAATGATGAATATGATTAATGAGAATATTTTACAATGTTTAAATTATAAATTATGTTTTCAAGTTTTTTATAATGCCCATCCATGAATGTTCATGAAAGTTGAGATCTATGAGATATATGTTCAAGTGCGATGAAATGTTTATGAAGAAAGTATGATTTCTAAATTCCCATGTTTATGTTTATGTTTTCAAAGTGAATCAAGTTGATTTCCCACATGTTTAAGTATTGGGCAAGCCCATATGATCAAGTATGTCTTATGATTTCATGGATTAGCTTACCACATGGTGTTGTAGTCAAGACTCCCATTATTTTCAGCTTGTGGTATGGTTTGATCAAAGGCTCCTCGTGTTATGATTTCAGATTATGCATGTATGATATTATTCAGCTTCGTCACTAGTTGATGGTCAGCTTCATTGAAAAACGCAGGAGAGCATATGCATGCTTTTGAGAGTAGTGTCTAGCATCGAGTAGGCTAAGGGTCAGTCAACCCTATGCCTCAGAACTACGTGCCAACGTAGGTATGATCAGATTATTTTGGACCTCCCTTGTGAGCTTCCCCTGTCCCTAAGGGGCCTTCAGCTTGATATCGATATCATGGTAGCTTCCTTAGCCCTGGCAAAGCTTTGGACAGCTCTGCCCACTTAAGTGTGATAGTCGGGACCATGTAAGCTCTATCGTGATAATGTCAGTTATATGAAGAGTCTCCCATTGTTCCTCATGATTTCAGTTATGCATGTACATCAGTCATGGTATTATGTTTTCAACAGGTTTGACCCAATGTTCAGTTTTACTTATGAATATCAGTATTCAGCTTGGGTCATTCGATTCAATTATGATGTTCAGTTATGTTCAGTCATGATTTCAGAAAATAGCATGCAAGACCTACTCTTAGAATCTTATCTTGATTATGTTTTATATTATGCATGATTTATGATTTTACTTACTTAGTGATTTTGCTTACCTTGCATACTCGGTACATTCTACATACTAACCGCATACTCTATGCTGTATTATTTTATGATACAGGCTCTAATATCCAGGCTTAGTCTCGCTGCTAGTCAGATTCTCAGAGTTAGCTTTCCTCAGCCCCAGTTGGTGAGTCCTCATCTTTCGAGGGCCCTTCTCATCAGTTTTATGTCATATTTTCAGTTTTCAGATTATAGTGAGTTAGTTGGGGTCTTGTTCCATGAACTCATCAGTATTAGAGGCTTCTTGGACATAGTTTATATTCAGCTTTAGACTCATGTATGTATTCAGATGTTATGTTTGTTTAGACTTCTGCTATGTTATTTATGGTGATCTTCCCCTTATCTATAATTGAGTTAGATGTATGTTCATGCCATGGGTCGACTTGGAGCCTCTCGGGGTTTCTTGTCCCGTGTCTCGATTTAGCCCATGTTTAGGTCGTGACATCAACCAGTAGGTCGTTCAATCCTTAGGATCAACCCCTCGGACGAAAACACTCTCGTGCGTCGGGTATCCACGAGACCCAAGTCCTAAATTAGAACATACAACCACAATCACAAACATTCACAATCAATGTTCACAAGTAAAGACCCTAAACAACTCCTAATCGACTCATGATGGCGTCAATCGACACTTGTGACACAAAGTAATTCTAAGGGTTGCTCGACTCGACGATGCGCCCACCGAAACACGAGTCTAACCCAACCTTATGAAAACATCAACACAAAACACCACACAAATAGTAGCTCAACCAAGGTTACACCTATCACGAATTCAAGGCTTCATGAGACATCCCACATGCACGACAACAACACTAGCCCAAATGTATGGAAATCATGCCGAAAAAGTTGAAAGAATGGCCCACACATACCTCGGACATTGATGAACCCAAGATAGATGAAACTCCACTCCTCAATTACACCAACTAATGCCTAAAAGCAGCAAACAAACTACCAACACGCTGCTAGAAGATTCGACAAGAGAAACAACACAAAAACCGACTAGTTCTTTATGAATTCAGTGGTAAGAAATCTAAAATAACAACCTACCAATATAAACAACTCCTTAAGCATCCTAAACATACTAATAAACAACAAAGAATAAGAACTTACAAACCAGAAACACTAAGCAGCCACCAAACTACTGAAAACACAACTCAACGACGCGATCTACTCGAAGAATCCAATTCTCTGACACCAAAATAACTTAGACTTATGACTTCCAGCCCCAAAATTCGAAAAAAAACCATGGAGAGACCTTGAGAGAGGTTTCCTACGAAGTGAGTTTCTGAAAAATGGATTTATATGACCAACAACCGACCAAAGGGGATTAATTAGTCTTCACCGCTTTAGTTATTTTTGACATGCCTGCTTGCGGTCTCGCGAAAACACGAATATCTCTCTATTCAAAATTCAGATTCATGAACGATTAAATGCATTCCATACTAGAATCATAGACCTTTAATTTGATAGGTTTTAACCCTCTAAATCCTTATATATTAAGAGAAAATTCATGAGACATTTGATCTAAATTTCATAGAATCTGAAGAAGGAAATTTGAGATAACTTTTGCCGAATTTTGTTCTACAACTTCATCGATGTATAATCTTAAATATTATCATAGAGTGACTCAAATAACTCATAATACTTCCTACTTAGCCTATTAAGATATCTTATTCCTACCTCAAAAGCACGAGTTTATTGCTTAAATTATATGAGGTGTTATATCTCTGTATGGGGGCGGGGGGGGGGGGGGGGGTAATATTGCATTGTCGGAGTGGATGTGGAGTGGTCGCAAAGAGTGGGATCCCAATTAGCATAAAAATTTCACACCATGTGAAAATTACATTCCTTGGGGTCATTAAAAATGAAGTCCATACCCAGGGTGTTTAATCTACGCACTATGTGGGAAAACTCCTGTACCAGACTCTCCTGGTCAATCCTCTCCTCCGGAAAGTACTGGATTCCTTGTGCTTGGCAGACCATTTTTTTCCTTCTTCTACCACCTATCGGGTGCCAAATATAGAACCCATGGGGACTTAGTGATTTTTTCAAATTTAGTGTATACGATTATTTGACACAAGTTTGTAAGTAACCCAAGAGCTTACGAGTTTTGTAAGTGTAAAAGTGATTAAGGTAAAAGGCAATGAATTAAAGGATGTAATTTAATCAATAGCAAGAATATTCTAAGGTTAAAGCATGGAATTCAATCATGTATAATATATATTTTTCTTGGGCTAATTTCTCTATATGGTTGATGATTTATAGGATTTAAGGCTTGACTATGGTCTTTTGAACCTCTAATCGTTCACCTAAAATGACTAATGACTTCTGCAACTACATTCTTTGAGCAGTGATGCAAGAGTCCTCCCTAGGTATTACAATATTTACTCCCTTTTTCAACTGAATGAGGCATTTTAGGTATATTTCTATCCAAAACGTAAATCATATCTTTAATTTATATCAAAGACAAGAATTCATTCCCCTGTTCCTTGTCCTACTCTAGTAATTCTCCTTTCAGATTCAAACTAAAATTATAAATTTATCTTTATGTTGGTCAAATATTAAAATAAAAGAAACAAGAATATAGACAACCATTGATGATAGAAAAACTTAAGCTGAAATTAAAACCATATTTATACATTCATGCATGTAGCCTCTACCCCAAAATGAGGGAATTTATCCACTCATTGTTTGAATAAACATCTCCAAACAATTGTTAAACATAGATGAAAATGAAAATAGAAGAAAAGGGAAGAGAAATAACCCTAGAATATTCTTCAGCTTAACTGCCACTTTCACCGCGTCCTTCTTACAAAATATAAGATGTTTGATAAAAATAACCAAGTGTTCTATTTATACAAATATAAAATAACACCACGGATGACCATCAACGTGTCATGGATGCTAACGTGCTAATTCACCTCCATGACACGGAGCCGACGCGGACCCTCACTGGTTAAGCCTTTGGAGTTGGCCACCATGCAACATGCCACGACGCCTATCGCACCAAGTTCCCTCCGTGACATAGAGCTGTCGAGACCTTCACTGGTTAATACATCATTATTTTAATTCCAGCAATGTGGCATGTTGGCCATAGCCTTTATCCAGCAGCGTGGCACGCTGCCATCACGTCCCTTTACTGTTATAGAACTTTCTTGTTTTTGATTTTGCTGCTTTTCCATATGTATTTCACTTTTTAGCATCTAACATACCAATTAAGTTCATTCTATCGCTTTTCACCCTGCAAATATCCTAATCACATTTATTAGTCCACATGCATAAATCATTCAAAACGTGTATGAATATATATATATATATATATATATGTATGTATGTATGCATGTATATATATATGTATGTATGTATTATCCTCACAATAAGTTATAACATGGATGAAAACATGACGTTTGATCGTATAAATACTCCCAAAATCAGAAACCAAGATGAATACTGAGACATTTTTAAAGATGTCAATGTTAATAATGTTCCATTGATAGAGGTGCCTACATTTCACAATGATTATTTTGATGTTTCACCGCCATTTCATCCATAAATATGAAGAAACAACCTCATTCGAGATGCAATATTTCTGTGAGTCTTATTGATTTAAAGGAGGAAATTAATCAATTGAGGTTTGACCTTGAAAAGGTAGTATATTAATTTATCCCTTTTTCAGTTTGTTACTTTTGTATGTTATATACCCATGCTTTGTTGGGTTTAACTATTATTTTTTTCTATAGCTTATTGATAGTGTTACGATACTTGATAATTACTTGGTCTCGTTTTTTTTAAAAAATTCTTCGAATTGCTTGATTCCAAGGCAACAAAGGAAAAATAAAATGAGGTTATGTTCTGAGGTGCTTTTTTGACAATTTCTTTTTGTATTTTAAAAATTAAATGTAACCTCAGCACTTTGTTTAGATTCATCAAAGTGTTGATAGGGATGATTCATATGACCAAAATGGGTATCAACATTTCAATGATCATGCACTCTGTTGCGGATGCTCATGAAGGAATTATGTAAGTTGATCAAACTAAGTCAGGTCAAGTCAAATGAGGAAGTTATAATGAGGTTAGTGAAACAATAATCTAAGGTTTGATTTCACAAGGCACTAATTAAAACTCTACCAAAGAGGAGAAAGTGGCAAAGAATAGAAACTTAAAAAATTAAATCAATAATACAAAGAAGAAGGGAAATAAGGCTACACAGAACACTAGAACAACAACAATAGCATAACTGGTAGTTCTTGAAAAATTCATTGTCAAAGTTGGAGAATAACATACTTTTATTAAGCTTAAACATATCTAAAACAAAGAGTTTATGCATGCCTTTGGACTATAGAGAGTACACTATTAAGTTAATATTCAACTATGATTATTTCATGTAAAGAAAGAAAAAGAAGTCCAAATTATAAGGGGAAGAACCATCAGATGTTCAATAAAACAAGATTATCCCAATGCAATAAAGATAAGGTAGAAAAATTTACCTTCATTGAAGATATCAAGTGAGCATAATTAACTCTACCTTCTAAAAAGAAAATAAGTTTACTTAAAGAATCAATGTCAATATAGAGAAAGGATGATGAGAAAGAAGGGAACCTTTTCTCAGTAATGTATAGGGATTGAAATAGAAAGACATTGTGCGAAGCTAATAATTGCAAAATATTGAACGATGATAAATTAGACGACAAAGAAAAACTATAAAAAGGAATTTATGATATGTGTTTGGTCAATTGACCTACATATGATAATATTAATATATAAAAAATATTCTAAAGCTATTGAGAGAATAAATCTCCCCATAAATAAAAACTCTAAATGACTACAATATGGATGTCATTGTGTTATATATGAGAGAAAAGTCATCTATTTATGGAAGTCCAGACTTCTCCTCCTAGAAAAAGGATAGTTATGGTAGAGTCCTTTTCCACAAAGAAAAGTCTTTCTATCAAAAACCTATGACGTAAAATAAAATTATGATGTAGAATCTAACTAGGATAGAAAATTCAGGGAAAACCTTAACAAATCTCCTCTTGGCCTGAATTTTCTAGTAAAATAATTTGGATCTTAATTTCACATAATCTTCATCACTGTTGCTTGCCATGGTTAAAATTAATTATAAAAAGTTTTATTTTTTATTTTTAAAGATGAAGCAACAAGAATGTTGAAAATATGATTGAAAAATTATCTCCACATATAGCACTCTGGATAAAATCTTTATTATCGTGAAATCAGTTGCAACTTAATTTGAGTTCGCCTTAAACCTGCCTTCAACTATGAATCATTGACTGAATCATTGAGTTTGATACCACTTATTGGGATCAAAATAGCAGGGCGTATTGTGGAAGCTAATAATTACATAACCTTGAACGATGATAAATCAGACGATAAAGAAAAACTATAAAAAGAAGTTTATAGTATGTGTTTGTTCAATTGACCTATATATGATAGTACTAATATAAAAAAATATTCTAAAGCTATTGAGAGAATAAATCTCCCTATAAACAAAACTCTCTAAACGATTATATTATGGATGATATTGTGTTGTGTAAGAGAGAAAAGTCTTCTATTTATAGAAGTCTAAGACTTCTCCTCCAAAAAAAAGATAGCTGTGGTAGAATCCTTTTCCACGAAGAAAACTCGTTTTACCAAGAAAACTTATTTGAACTAAACTACAATTATAATATAAAATCCAACTAGGATAGAAAATGCAGGACAAACCCAAACATAATGAACTCCAATGCATGCAATACCAGCAAATACAGATATTCAACTTTCTTGTTGTAAAACGTGAATGAATCCCTAAAGCAGTAATGCACCTATGTGTTCCAAAATATTCAAACAGGAATATTAATATGACAACCTTGGAAAAAATCAATTAAAAAATAGAACTCCCTTAGACCCCAAAACGGGATAAAGTTTGGAGATAGAGGCCAACAAAATCATAAAATCATTTGAACATGAAATTCTTCATTTTTTTAAAACAAAAATCATATTAGAAAACACATAAAAAGTCTCACAGCATGCTATAGTTAAAAGTATATTTTAAAATGTAAAAATTTGTAGTCAAAGAAGAAATTATTTCTCATGGTATAGTATGAGGGAGTACACTTTAGCAACTATTATGCTAAAAATGCCTCAACTTTAAGCAAAAATCACAGTAAGGCAATGACCTCCATTGACATCGACAATCTCAAAAGATTAGATTTTAAGCAAATAGTATTCTAAACTTTTGTAATACACTTGCTGAGTTAACATTCTTTTTGTGCTCAGTTACTCTTGGCTAGTTTACCAGGTATAAGCACTTCTAATCTACCAGCTTTATGTTCGAGAATGAAAATAGACAAGAGAGAGGACACTTATGATAAAAATAAGGTATTATGCATGGTTCATATTCACCCAAATAACATCAGGATCAAAGAATCATGAAGTTGAAATATACAAAAGTAACAACACTTAGTCAGTCACTCTACGCTTCTCAATCACTAGTCAATTCTATACTATAAAAAGTCCAACCTTAACACTAAGTGAATTTAGTCCAATATAACTCTAGCTAAACTGAAAACTTCCTAAATTTTAGTAAGAAAGAAGAAGAATACAATGCAACAATGTAATTCAAGAACTTAAGTTGAAGTCTTAAAAAAATCTTTTATGAAATGGACAAATATGAAATCTAAATTACCTTAAAGCCAGTACCTAAGTTATTAAATAGTTAGCAGTCACTTTTTCGCAAGTAATGAAATCCAATAGGCTTCAGATTTCCCTAGTTTATACTTTTGAGAATTTTCTCGACCTCAAAAATGAAGTTTTGAAGGTCGTTTTTGTCGCTTTAATTTAATTTCAAACAACAGTGAACTTAATATTTAGTACAAAATTAACTATGAATTGGAAAGAATTGAAACCCAGCTTCAACCTGTAGTTTTCGCAATATTTTTGTATTTTTCATTCAAGAATTTCACTGAGAGTTCTCACATATTTACTAAATTTGAGATACAAACTCTAAACCAAAATAAGATTAAATTATACACAGAACAAACATCATCAATTTCATAAAAAATCATTTATATATATTTTTAAAGCTTTTTCAGGAACCCTTCAATAGAATTTCTAATTTTAAAGAACAGTAGAATCATAATACCACCAGAAATCAATGGCAAATATAGAGAAAAATGATAACTTATAATGCATGGAATAGATAAAATGGCACACACCTGTAGTGAAAGGGTTAGGGCTGAACATGCAAGCAATTTACTTAGGCAACTAATGGGTATCTTTCAATGGCACCATAGGTGTCAATCTACTCCAATTTTATCAAATTGAAGAGAACTCCCTCCTACCCAATTGTTTGTTGCCAATTGAAATTCAACCTATGTCTAGGAGAATCCATTAAACAATGGTTATGCCTGGAGTTATTATTGATTGATGCTAACCCAATCTATTTGCTCTTTCAAGCTTCGTAAGGGTAATTGGGCAGGATTGGGTGACTCTCATTATCAATACACTAGAAAGTAAAAGTTAATTAAATATTCATAAGTCCAAACTCAATTTTACCAAATTGAGACCGTTAGGGTTCACGACCCTAGATATGGGTTTAGTTACCCATAGTAAGAATAAGAAAATTAAAGTAATTAGACATGCTTGCCAAAGAAATTGAAATCTTAAAGTTACAAGCTAAGATCTAGAATCTACTATGAAAACTAGGCTAACTAGCTGATTCTACTCACTACTCTAAGTATGAATTAAAAACTGAAGAAGATCACTAAAATTACAAGAAAATCTATTTATACTGTATCCCAAAAAGCCCAATTAATTCAAATTTCGGAGTGCCGGGTGTACAGGGATAGACGCTCTTTGAAAGGACAAACCGTCCTTTGATCCGTACTTTGCATTTTGGCTTCTATCCACCAGCTTGTTGTCCATTGATTGACGCACCGTCCTTGGAAAAGACGGTTTGTCCTTTGCACCTTACTTTAGGATTTCAGTTCTACCTAGCTCAAGTCCGTTCTTCAATTGACAGTCTGTCCTTTTAGAAGACGGTCCATCCTTCAAACCATATTGTAAGGAATCTGATAGCTTGGTTTCTAAAATTTGTTATTAAATCTAGATGGTAGATGATGCGGACCATAGTTCAAACAGACAGTACGTATGTTGCCTCGTCCAAAGGATATTTTTCTAGTCTTAACTCCTTTCATCTTTTTTTATTACTTGAGTTTCTAAAACATAGCATAATAAGGTTCTACTTAATTTAAATATTAAGGAAATGCAAAATGTCATAAAATGAAGAAAAGATGTGTTGCTAATTCTCGACACAACATAGATGCAAGGAGTGAGAAGAATAATTCACTGGAGAAGAAGATCGACTTTGCCAGAGAAGAAGCTTTGCCACAGAATAAGCCCTAGCTGGAGAAGAAATTGAAGACCCTCCACTTTCATCATTGATTGTATCCTCTAAAGTGATATATTCACAGAGAACTTTAGTAAAGAATCTGAATCCCTTGATGTCAGTGTAATGTGATATAATTCACTGAAGACAGATCAAATTCTTTTTTTTTTTTATTATTATTATTATTATTATTATTATTATTATTATTATTATTATTATTATTATTATTATTATTCATGATTTAATTTTTTTATTAAAAATAAAAAACTTTAGTAGGTTTAGAAAATTATTGGAGGAAAAAAATGTCGCAATAGCTAATTTTTCCAAGAGAAATGTTGCCATAGAGATATTTATTGAAACAATATTTAAAACTACTATTATATGTTCCTCTATCACAACTGTTATAGAACAGATGGAACAGTTTGATTTTAATAGTATTCCGTTAGATCCAACAGGATACTGTAACGGTCTAAGCGTTGCAATAGATAATCTATTGCAACGGTTCCATAACCGTTACAAGAAATCCCTGCTATAGGCTTGTTTTCTAGTAGTGTTACTGAAGAACAAGAGAATTGGAAGAAGTAAGGATGATTGGAGAGGGATTAAAAAAATGGTTCGGTCTATGAATGGCTTTAGTGGTTCTTATAATGGAGGGAAGCGATATGGGTCTTCTGCACCCACTTAGTCTAATACTAATGTTCAACATTGTAGGCAGGGTTTAGAATTTTAATAAAAATGACTGGTCTACTTCAAATGGTAATCGACCCATATCTAGGTGGCAGGATTGTGTTTGTCATCATTATTTCATCACGGGGCACATTAAGAAAGATTGCAAAAAGTTATAGAGAGAATTGGATGTCTCTGGTAAGAGAAATAATGCTCCATCCTCTACTACGTAAGAAACTAGCCTGCTAGAAATACTAATGCTACCCAGAATGCCCATGTTAATAAGGGAGGCAATGTTGTTTCTAATACTGGGAATGAGGGTTAAGCTCGACTCTATGGGTTGGATTATAGAGAGACAACTGATGCTTCTGATGCTATAGTTATAGGTATCCTTAGCGTTTGCACTTGTAATAAGTATTCGTTGATTGATCTTGGATCAAATTTAATATATATGATTCTGTATTTTTTTCTCTTGATTAGGGGTGGAGCTCAAACTTTTGGTAGAACCTTTTTCTTTTAATACCATCATTAGTGTTCCTATTATTTCTTTTAGAGTTTATATAAGTTGTGTAATTATGGTCAAAAGGCATGACCACCTCCAATTTATTTAAATTGAGACTGTAGACTTTGATGTGATTACGGGAATGTACTGACTCTGTACTTGTTATGCAACTGTGAATTGTAGATCCAAAATAGTACAATTTGAGTTCCCGAATGAACATATTCTAGTGTAGAAGGGTGACATTACAAAGCCTCGAGGTAAGTTTATTTCTTATTTTAAGGCTAGCAAGATGATCTCCAAAGGGTGCGTATATCATTTGGTTGTTGTGAAAGACACTCAAGCTGTTGTGGCCAAATTTGATTTAGTGTTTGTGGTCAATGAGTCTCCTGATGTGTTTTTCGAGGAACTCCCTAATATTCCACCAGACAAAATTATTGATTTTGAGATCAATATTATTTTTGATACTCAACCAATCTTTGCTCCACCCTATCGTATAGGCTCCTATTGAGTTTGCAAATTGAAGGAACATTTGAAGGACTTTCTAGATAAATAATTTATTCGAATCAGTACTTCAACTTGGGATGCTTCAGTCTTATTTTCTCGAAAGAAGGATGGGTCACTCAAAATGTATATTGACTATTGTCGGCATAATAAAGTGACCATTAATAAAAAATATCATTTTTCAAAGATTGATGATTTATTTGATCAGCTTCAAGGAGCTGATTTATTTTCTAAGATTAACTACTGCTCAGAGTATCATTAGCTAAAAATAAAAGAGCAAGATACTATGAAAATAACTTTTTCGTACCCGATATGGTTATCTCAAATTTTTGATAATGTCTTTTGACTTGACTAATGCACCAACCGCATTTATGGACTGGATGAATTGCATTTTCAAGTTCTGTATTGGTCGATTCATTATTATGTTTATTGATGATATTTTGGTTTACCCAAAAAGTCGTGAAGAACATGCGAATTACTTGAGAATGACTTTTCAAACGCTTAAGGATAATGAGCTTTATGCAAAATTCTGTAAGACTGAATTATGATTAAATTTATGGCTTTCTTGTGTCACGTGGTATCTAGTGATGGTATCAAGGTTGATTCTTAGAAGAATGAAGTAGTTAAGGATTGGTTGAGACCTATGAGTGCAACAGACATTCATAGATTTGGGTTTGGTAGGATAATATCAAAAATATGTAGAAGCATTTAAATCATAGCTGCACCACTTATGAATTGACTCAAAATACTGCTTTGATCCAATAGTCTGAAGCATGAGAAAAGAGTTTCAAGAGATAAAGGCAAGATTGACTTCAGCTCCTATTTTAACCTTACTGGGTCTGGAGTCTATGTAGTGTATTGTGATGCTTCTAGAATTAGATTGGGTTATATGTGCTACACCACGGATAAATTTTGGTGATTATTTGATATTTTTATGCTACGTTAAGGGAAGTACGGGTTGTATATTGATCATAGATGATAAGGAAAATGTGTATGAATGGAAAAATAAAGAGTATGTAAAGTTTATAAGTTAGGATCAAATTTAAATGATCATATTTACCAATATATAATGAACTAGAATCCCCAAAACCTATCAAATTAAAGGTCATTGATTCTAGTTTTCATAACATCAAACCTCTCATCAATCGGAGTTTGAAGTAAAAAGTTATAGACGTTTCACCGTGACACTGTTGGGAAGTGAGGTGGCCACTGCTCTAAAAACGGCCACCGCCCAACAACCTTTATATTTTAAGTTGTGTGTTATGAAATCATTTTCAACATTTCCATAATTGAGGTGCTTGCTTATCCTCTGAAATTCTCTCAAATTTACAGCAAACAACTAAGGAGAACACCAAGCTAAACTCCATTAAAAGTAAAGCTAAGTGAAGGGGAGCTATCATAAGGTGAAGGTGGTGGTTGGTGGCTGTTTTGGATGCACTTGGGTAGTGTTACTTTGGTGAATTTTCTGTTTTTTTGAAGCTTTGATAAGCTACATATATGTTCCCTATTGGTAGGAATTAAACACAAGTATAAAAGGTAAGCATTCTACTACTAACCTTGCTTGAATTCTTGATTTAAAGACTAGAAGCTGGAGGTGTGTTTGGTGTGTTGGTGAACTATTTTTGTTGCATTTTGGACAGTAGGGTTGCTGAATTTTTGGACAAGAAGTTAAGGTTAATTACTCCTATTTTTATCCAAGAACAAACCCCCAAGAACAAACCCCCAACAAAAGATAAGGATTTCTCCCCTTTTAAACCTCTCAAATTGTAAAGCGAAAATCTGGAAATTGGCAACTGGGTGAGCTGCCGATGGACTGTTTGTGAGATGAGGTTTGCTCGTTTTCCTTAGGATTTTTGTCTATTTATTTTACTGGAATTATACTTCATATTGAGTATAAGAATTATACCAAAAATAAGGTAAAATTTCCTCTTGTTCCTCCCTCAAAAGTTAGTGAAAACTAGTTGAGAAAATGGCTAAATGTTGTTGATATTGCCGTGTGTTGTTGTTGCTATTGTGACTACCTTTGGTTAGTTATTTTGGATGTATTTTGTGCTATAAATTAAGCTTGTTGGTCACCTATAAAACCACTGGATTAAGGAGATTGAAGGATGATCATTGAAATAGGAAATCGGCTAGACAAAAGTTCGTCGGAGAAAGGTATGTAAGGCATTCTTTGTCTCTTGATTTTCAAGCACGAATTCATGCTGAGGATTAATCCGGAATTCCCTTGTACTTGAGCTTCTGTAGTATAATATTATGGTTCTTCCCAATTTTTAGAATTACTTGGTATTAAGTTGTGTATTTTCTAAAGAGTTGGAACGCATGAATGTGAAGCGGAGAGGGCAATTGCCTTCGATTATGGTCATAGTTGTAAATTGAGTTTGAAGTCCCCTTGGTGTGGGCACTGTGAGCTGATCCTTTACATTTGTTATTTATTTGTGGTGTCAAAGTTGTTTCCCATTATGGTTTCTAAGAAAATTGGTAAACATGGCAAGACGATGACGCGCGGACAAACCTAATAATTGAAATCGGTTTTAGCTCAATAAGGGCTAACGAGGGTAACGAAATGGAATTTCCTTATGATAGTTAGCTACCCTCTTATATTCATGTTTTAAGGTACCTAGGGCCATGAGATGGTTCCCTGATCCCTCTCCCTTAAGCTAAGAGACTAATTAATGTGTTTCTTAATTAACCGATACGTTAAACTTGAAAAATAGAACCCGAATGGGTAAACTATTGATATTTCTATGGAACCATATTTATTGGAAGGTTATGCACAATATCTTCATGTTAGCAGGTTATATGAAAATCATAATATATACATTTATGCTTACATTCAAATTATGCGCTATAGCAACAAGGATTGCCTTTAGAAAGTCGCAATATGTTTATTAGAGCTCTTGAGTTATCTAGACCTCCTGAGAATTGCTTAAGGATTTAAGTAGACACGTCACATGTTCTTTGAAAGTTGTAGATGTGTAAGGAAATTAACCTAAGAGTAAAAGTTGAGGCTCTAGTAGTAATGGAGAGATAAGAGTAAATGTTAGACCTTTTAAGGTAATATATGAGTTATATGCCCTCTGTCCATAGTTGATGTCAAGAACCTTTGAGTGAAGTTAAAATATGAACAAGATGATGTTTAAGAGATAAGGTTGGCAATTAGGTAAAAGGGTAAGTACGTATAAGAATTGCTGGAATAATGAACACGAGAGTAAATAATTAAGTAGGGAATCACGAATCCTGTTTGGAAAAGAATTTACTATGAATATGAAAAGTAAAGCTAAGGTTGTTAACTTAGATGATAAGTGTTCTGATTTTTAACGAGTTAGGCAAATGGCCAGCAAGATTTACCCCGTTCTAGTAACATTTAGCAAAAAAAGTTATAAATAAAGTTGGTTATGTTCAGTTGTGTTAAGATAATGAAAGACCAATAAAGTGTTAACTTCTTAAGAAATGATTAGAATCGAATATTTTGAGATAGTGACTCATGTTAAGGAGAAATTCTTCGCCGTACTTTTTAAATAATTATCTTTGATTATTTGTTCTATGAGTTGGATTAACTTTTTCAAATTTTAAAGGATTTTTTTCTTGGAATTTTATAAACTATTTATAATGTTGCTAAGCTTTTCTAAGATCCTTGTATATTGCAAAGTCTCACACGAGCTTTTCCTACGTTTTCTGAAGCATGACTATAAGTCTTTATTTATCTTAAGGCAACCCCTAGACAGTTGCCTAGCATTTTTATATTAAAGAGCTCCAAGTTTGAGATATGCAAGTTATGTCTTCTTGTTCATAAGTTACCTCGAGATGTGATATAAAAGTATGAAAGTGAAAAGAATATAAGAACGAAATGAATTTGAAGATTGTTAATAGAAAATGTTAAGTTAAGCTCTTCCTCTTTGCTACTCGTGTTAGAATTGCTAGGAGATGTTTAAAATCATGAAGGTGTGTCTACACAGTGTTTATGATATTCCAGTTCTAGGAACTTCCCCTAGAATTCATTCACAGCATATGTATGTATTAAATGCTAAATGAAAGACCTATATGTGTATGGCATAATTGTAGTATTAGGAGTCGTAGTAAGATCCTACACAGGTTATAGTTACTGAGTCGACATATTTCATCGTATTAAGTATTCAGATAGTCTGTATGAGCCTTATCAACTCCATTTATGATTGCGATTGCGATTTGTTTTTGTTTTACCCCGGTATGGTACACCTGTTGGAGATATTTTTATTTTATCCCGGTATGGTACACCGGCTGGAGATATTTTTATTTTACCCCGGTATGATACACCGACTGGAGATATTTTTATTTTACCCTGGTGTGGTACATTGGCTGGAAGAATTTTATATATGGATTTATGGTTGGCTGTTCGCTGGCATTACAGGTATAGTTTCTTTCTTGTGCATTTCTTAATTGAATTTTCATCTCATTATAGAATTATTATGAGCTTTCAATTTTTAGGATTTCGTGTTGTTACTATTCCTTATTCCTGGTTCAATTATCTTGAGTTCACTTATGTTATAGTAAGTTGTTATCAATTACAGGTTGCAGAGTTCCAGGTTATATGTATCCTTTATATGTTTATGTGTTGAGTAAGTTATTACAGTATTGTTATCTCATGTTTACAGTTTCAGCCTTACATACCAGTATATTTCAGTCGTACTGACGTCCCTTCGCTTGGGGACATGCGTTCGTGCCCCAAGTGCAGGTAGAAGTCAGGATTGCCAGTTGAGTAGCAGTTCGTGAGATCAATGGATGGTTGGTATGCTCCTTTCTTCCTGAAGCTAGGGATTAGTTATTTATGCTTGAATTTTGAGATGCGGTTATGGGTAGGTCGGAGCCCTGTTCCGACCATTAGTCAGTTTACTCTTTAGAGGCTTTGTGGACTTAGTGTGTATAGTGTTATTCAGTTTGTTGCCTCGGCGATTTATTGTTGCTTGGTTTAGCACACTCATTGCCTTGTGCATTTTGGTTGTTTACCCTGTATTGTTGAGACCTTATGGGTCTAGTTTATACTCCAATTGATTGTGACAAGTTGCCTGGATGGCCTAAGTGTTACAGTTACAGATGTCATATAGTCGGCTTCTCGATCAATCATGAATTGAGATCTTATTGCGCCCTACCCTAGTTTTGGGGCGTGACAGACTTGGTATCAGAGCAAAGTCGTATCCTAGGGAGTCCACAAGCCATGTCTAGTAGAGTCTTACTTATGGGTATGTTGTGGACCATCAGGAGGCTACATGGTATTTAGGAGTTGTTTCACTTTGTTCATTAAGTGCTATAGAGCAAAGATGTAAGGGCTTTTCAAAGTCTAAGTCGTGCTTATGTTTTAGAATTCACCTGGAGTAAGGAAAATGGCTACGAGATTTATCAACATTGATGCTTGAAAGGGTCCCAATCGCCCTCCTGTCGATCCGAGAAATAGGTTATATGCTCGAAGTGAATTTTGTTTTACTTCCCGTGTTATAGTTCTTCTAGTTCTAGTCAGAGATACCATGGGAAGGGATTCCTCCCCTCATATTGTCCCAATTTTAGTAGAGCCAGGAAGAGATAGAGTTGTTGATCCTTCAACACCTTTTGGTATATCAAAGGGATGAGATTTTGAGAAAACATTTCAGATGTTAAGCCGAATAGCGACGTTTCAAAAATTAGCTGTTGAAATTAATGGCAGGGTCTAGGGGAATACTTCTAAGAGCTTTAGTGCCCGTGGGTTTTAAGCCTAAATCCCGTAGCCTTTACAGATCATTATTTACCACGGGAACTTCAACGAGTTTGAGTTAGTATATTTTTGTACCTAAAACACGGCAACATGAGTATTCACGAATATAGTCTCGGATTTAATTCTTTGGAAAATATGCTTCAGATAGGGTGCGGAATATGAGGAATAGAGTATATCAATTGTATTAGGTTTGGGAGCCCATCTGGTTTGAGAGTGTTCGGGAATGTCAACCCAGACAGATATGACTATTGCTCGGATAAAAGCATTTTCTCAAAAGATAGAGAAATCTGATTCACCGTCTCCAAGTACCGCCAGAGAAGTAGAATAAAGTGGGGAGACTAGGTCAACAGGGTTATTTAAGGCCCCATGTAGTGTTTCAAGGCCCCGGGGGGCCAGGCATTCAGTTTCTCCTAGAGATTTAGTTCCTTCTTTGTCCCTAGATCAGGCCTTAGTTTCTGTTATCAGGACCATTAATGATGGGCCATGGTAAAAGCATAGCTTCAGATTTAACATTGATCTTGTATCTTAAGTAGTGAATGGAAAGTGGTATTGGAGTTAATCATTTGTCATGGTAGTGTATAAATTTGCTTATGGTTAGAAAAGTTCATCGATTATGTGGTGATAAGACACGTCTATCTTAGATTAGATAAATAGATTGAGTTGAATAGGTATAGTTTGATATGAAGTAATGACTGGAAAGAATATGTTTACGAATATATGGAATGTATGTTTATGACGGAAGACAAGGATGAGTTAAAGGTGTTATGACATTCGAGGATGAATGTTTCTAAGGGGGGAGGATGTTACACCCTGAAATTTTTTTGGTGATTATTTGATATTTGTATGCTATGTTAAGGGAAGTACGGGTTGTATATTGATCATAGATGACAAGGAAAATGTGTACGAATGGAAAAACAAACAGTATGTAAAGTTTATAAGTTAAGGTAAAATTTAAACGATCATATCTCCCAATATATAATGAACTAGAAGCCCCATATCCTATCAAATTAAAGGTCTTTGAGTCTAGTTTTATAACATCAAACCTCTCATCAGTCGGAGTTCAGAGTAAAAAGTTATAGATATTTCACTATGACACTATAGGGCAGTGAGGTGGCCACCGCCCTAAAAACGGCCACCACCCAACAACCTTTATATTTTAAGTTGTGTGTTATGAAATCATTTTCAACGTTTCAAGAATTGAGGTTCTTGCTTATCTTCTGAAATTCTCTCAAATTTACAGCAAACAACTAAGGAGAACACCAAGCTAAACTCCATTAAAAGTAAAGCTAAGTGAAGGGGAGCTATCATAAGGTGAAGGTGGTGTGTTGGTGGCTGTTTTGGATGCACTTGGCCAGTATTGATTTATTGAATTTTATGTGTTTTTGAAGCTTTTATAAGCTACATATATGTTACCTCTTGGTAGGGATTAAACACAAGTATAAAAGGTAAGAATTCTACTACTAACCTTGCTTGAATTCTTGATTAAAAGACTAGAAGCTGGAGGTGTGTTTGGTGTGTTGGTGAACTGTTTTTGCTGCGTTTTGGACATCAGGGTTGCTGCATTTTTGGACAAGAAGTTGAGTTCAATTACTCCTATTTTTATCCAAGAAAACCCCCAGAAATAGGTAAGGATTTCCCCCCTTTTAAACCTCTCAAATTGTAAAGAGAAAATCTGGAAATTGGAAGCTAGGTGAGCTACCGATGGACTAGTTGTGAGCTGAGTTTTGCTCGTTTTCCTTAGGATTTTTGTCTGTTTATTTTTCTGGAATTATACTTAATATTTAGGGGAAGAATTAGGGCAAAAATAAGGTAAAATTTCCTCTTGTTCCTCCCTCAAAAGTTAGTGAAAACTAGTTGAGAAAATAGCTAAATGTCGTTGATATTGCCGTGTGTTGTTGTTGCTATTGTGACTGCCTTTGGTTAGTTATTTTGGCTGTATTTTGTTCTATATATTAAGTTTGTCGTTGACCTATAAAACCACTGGATTAACGAGGTTGAAGGATGATCATTGAAATAGGAAATCAGCTAGACAAAAGTTCATCAAAGAAAGGTATGTAAGACATTCTTTGTCTCTTGATTTTCAAGCACGAATTCATGCCGAGGATTAAATCTGAAATTCCCCTGTACTTGAGCTTCTGTAGTAGCATATTATGGTTCTTCCTAGTTGTTATAATTACTTGGTATTAAGTTGTGTATTTGCTAAAGAGTTGAAATGCATGAATGTGAAGCGGAGGGTGAAATTGCCTTCGATTATGGTCATAGTTGTAAATTGAGTCTGAAGTCCCATCGGCGTGGGCACTGTGAGATGGTACTTTATATTATGTTATGTATTTGTTGTGTCAAAGTTGTTTCACATTATGGTTGCTAAGAAAATTGGTAAACATGGTAAGATGACGACGAGCGGACAAACCTAATAATTGAAATCAGTTTTAACTCAATAAGGGCTAACGAGGGTAACAAAATGGAATTTCCTTATGGCAGTTACTTAACCTCTTATATTGATGTTTTAAGGTACCTAGATCCATGAGATGGTTCCCTGATCCCTCTCCCTTAAGCTAAGCGACTAATTAATGCATTTCTTAATATTAACCGATACGTTAAACTTGG
Source organism: Datura wrightii (assembly GCA_035772735.1). Lineage (NCBI taxonomy): Eukaryota > Viridiplantae > Streptophyta > Magnoliopsida > Solanales > Solanaceae > Datura > Datura wrightii. The sequence continues at coordinate 162,732,714 of JASDFA010000018.1, read as the reverse complement.
AAAATAGAACCCGAATGGGTAAACTATTGATATTTATATGGAACCATCTTTATTGGCAGGTTATGCACAATATCTTGATGTTAACAAGTTATACTAAAATCATAATATATACATTTATGCTTACATTTAAATTACGCGCTAAAGAAGCCAGAATTGCCTTTAGAAATTCGCTATATGTTTATTAGAGCTCTTGAGTTATCTAGACCTCCTGAGAACTGCTTAAGGATTTAAGTAGACACGTCACATGTTCTTTGAAAGTTGTAGATGTGTAATGAAATTAACCTAAGAGTAAAAGTTGAGGCTCTAGTAGCAATGGAGAGATAAGAGTAAATGTTAGACCTTTTAAGGTAATATGTGAGTTATATGCTCTCTGTCTGTAGTTGATTTCAAGAACCTTTGAGTGACGTTAAATATGAACAAGACGATGTTTATGAGATAAGGTTGGAAATTAGGTAAAAAGGTAAGTACGCATAAGAATTGCTGGAACAATAATCACGAGAGTAAATAATTAAGTAGGGAATCACGAATCCTGTTTAGAAAAGAATTTATGATGAATACGAAAAGTAAAGCTAAGGTTGTTAACTTAGATGATAAGTGTTCTGATTTTTAACGAGTTAGGCAAATGGCCAGCAAGATTTACCCTGTTTTAATGACATTTAGAAAAAAGGGTTATAAATAAAGTTGGTTATTTTCAGTTGTGTTAAGCTAATGAAAGGCCAGTAAAGTGATAACTTCTGAAGAAATGATTAGAATCGAATATTTTGAGATAGTGATTCAAGTTAAGGAGAAGTTCTTCATCGTACTTTTTAAACAATTATCTTTGATTATTTGTTCTATGAGTCGGATTAACTTTTTCAATTTTTAAAGTTTTTTTTTTTTGGAAGTTTCTAAACTTGTTATAATGCTGCTAAACTTTTCTAAGCTCCTCGTATATTGCAAAGTTTCACACGACCTTTTCCTACGTTGTCTGAAGCACGACTATAAGTCTTTACTTATCTTAAGGCATCCCCTAGACAATTGCCTAGTATTTTTTTATGTTAAATAGCTCCAAGTTTGAGATACGCAAGTTATGTCTTCCTGTTCATAAGCTACCTCGAGATTTGATATGATGTGCAACGAATGAGGATACTCAGAATTCTTGATATGACAGTATGAAAGTCAAAAGAATGTGAGAACAAAATGAATGTGAAGATTGTTAATAGAAAATGTTAAGTTAAGCTCTTCCTCTCTTCTCCTCGTGTTAGAATTGCTAGGAGATGTTTAAAATCACGAAGGTGTGTCTACAAAGTGTTTATGATATTCCAGTTCTAGGAACTTCACCTAGAATTCATTCACAGCATATGTATGTATTTAAATATTAAATGAAAGACCTATATGTGTATGGCATAATTGTAATATTAGGGGTCGTAGTAAGATCCTACATAGGTTATAGTTACTGAGTCGGCATATTTCATGGTATTCAGTATTCAGATAGTCTGCATGAGCCCTATCAGCTCCATTTATGATTTCGATTGAGATTTGTTTTTGTTTTATCTTGGTATGGTATACCGACTGGAGATATTTTTATTTTACCCCGATGTGGTACACTGACTGGAGATATTTTTATTTTACCCCGGAACTGATAACCCGGCTGGAGATATTTTTATTTTACCCTGGTGTGGTACATCGGCTGGAAGAATTTTATATATGGATTTATGGTTGGTTGTTCGCTGGCATTACAGGTATAGTTTCTTTCTTGTGCATTTCTTAGTTGCACTTTCATCTCATTATATAATTATTATCAGGTTTCAATTTCCAGGATTTTGTGTTGTTAGTATTCCTTATTCCTAATTCAGTTATCTTGAGTTCACTTATGCTATAGTAAGTTGTTATCAATTACAGGTTGCAGAGTTCCAAGTTATACGTATCCTTTATACGTTTATGTTTTGAGTCAGTTATTACAGTATTATTATCTCATGTTTACAGTTTCAGCCTTACATACCAGTACATTTCAGTCGTACTGTCGTCCCTTCGCTTAGGGACCTGCGTTCGTGCCCCAGGTGCAGGTAGAGGTCAGGATTGCCAGTTGAGTAGCAGTTCGTGAGATCAATGGATGGTTGGTATGCTCCTTTCTTCCTGGAGCTAGGGATTAGTTATTTATGCTTGAATTTTGAGATGCGGTTATGGGTAGGTCGAAGCCCTGTTCCGACCATCAGTCAGTTTACTCTTTAGAGGCTTTGTGGACTTAGTGTGTACAGTGTTATTCAGTTTGTGGCCTAGACGGTTTAATGTTTCTTGGTTTAGCATGCTCATTTCCTTGGTTGCATTTCGGTTGTTTACCGTTTATTGTTGAGACCTTATGGGTCCAGTTTATACTCCAGTTGATTGTGATAGGTGGCCTAGATGGCCTAAGTTTTACAATTACAGATTTCATATAACCGGCTTCTCGATCAATCATGAATCGAGTGCCAGTTACGCCCTACCCCAGTTTTGGGGCGTGACAATTTGTTGATAAAAGAGGGTAAGATTATTGTCTATGCTTTACGTTAGTTGAAGAAGCATGAGAAGAATTATCTGACTCATAATTTAGATTTAGCTATTGAGACTTTACATCAAACATATGGCGATGTTATTTTTAGAGTGAGCATTGTGATGTCTTCTCTAATCACCAGATCTTTCAACGTATATTCAAGCAACAAGATTTGAATCTCAAACTAGAAGGTGGTTGGAATTGCTCAAAGACTACAATTTGAATATTTTGTATGATCATGGTACGATGAATATTATTGTTGATTCGTTCAGTCGTAAGTCTATGAGTACTTTGGCATAACTCTAATCTCATGAAATATCGATGGGTGGAAAGATTCGAATACTTACTAGTCTTGGAGTATGATTATATGATACTGCCAATGGTGAGATAGTTGGAATCACTCATTCTTGATCTGATATCATAGAGACGATCAAGCGCAAACAATATGAAGATGAACTCTTGGTGAAATATAGTACAAAATAGTGAATACACTTTGCTAACAATTGATTAAGTTGAAATTGTTCTTAAAATTGTAAGGTCGTTTATGTGTTTCAGATGTTGATGATGGAGGTCATAGTTTCAAATATTTTGTGCATCTGAGATCTACCAAGATGTATAAAGATTTTAAACAACACTATTTGGTGAAAGAGAATGAAAATTAATATATCTAATTTCATGTCTAAGTGTTTGAACTATCAACACGTGAAGGATGAGCATCAACGGCCTAGTGGTCTGGCTTAGAATATTAATATCTCACAATGAAAATGAAAGATGATCAATATGGAATTTGTGTGGGGTTACCCCGTACTTGGACCAAGTACGACTTGATTTTTGTGATTTTGTATGGGTTTACAAAATTCACACATTTTCATCATGTGAAGAAAACTGATACTATGAGTCACTATTCTAAGCTATATTTAAAGGTGAATATGCATGGTATTTTGACATCCATTATTTCAAGTAGAGGTACACAATTTATACTCATTTTTGTAAGTCATTCCAAGAGGGTTGGAGGATTCGTGTTAAGTTGAGCATAACCTTTCCACGCTTAGATGGATGGGTAGGAAGAAAGAACTATTCAGACTCTCAAGGATATGTTAAGAGAGTGTGTGATTGATTTTGGAGGTAATTGGGATGAGCACCTCCCTCTTATTGAATTCCATATAGTAATAGTTATCAAGCAAACATCCTGGTGGCCCCATATGAATCTCTTTATGGGCGATTTTTTAGATATCCAATTGGTTGGTCACCTAGAGGTAGAATTATTAGGTCAGAACTCAGTTCATGAAGCTATTGAGAAAGTGAATCTTAATGTGAGTCTACTTAAAATAGCTCAAAGTAAAAAAAAGTCTTATACTGACATAAGGAGTCGCAAGATAGAATTAGTAAGGGTGACCAAGTGATTTTGAAGGTTTCACTTGTGAAGGGTGTGATGCATTTTGGTAGGAAGGACAAGCTTAGTCCTCGATTCATTCATCCCCATGAAATTGTGAAGACTGCTGAGAAGATGGCTTATGAGTAGAGATTTCCATCTGAGATATCCATGGAGCATCCCATTTTGCATATGTCTATGTTTGAGGTTATATAGTTCTGATCCCTCTTATATTCTATCTCATGAGAAAATTGAGGTTAATGAGGGATTGTTTTATGAAGAGCGGTGCAAATCTTATATTGTCAAGTTAGAAGGTTGAGAATTAGTTAAAGCATTATGGAAAAATTGTAATACTGAGGAGGCGACTTAGGAAATGGAGGAGGAAATGAAGAAGTGTTACCCTCAATTACTTTCTATTTCAGGTGTGTGTGTTTAACTATTTGGTTGTTGCATTTTAGTTAATTTCGGCCAAAGCTATTGAAGTCTCATTCTTGGGTTGAAACTTAATCATTCGATTGTGTGCATGAGCCCCTATGAGGACCATATTATTGATTACTTTATTGTTTGAGTTTTAAATATTAGAATTTTTCTATTTACAAAAAATAACTCTCGAGAAAGTTTTGCAAATTTGTGGAGTTAGATAATTTTAGGCAATTCATATTCGAGGATGAATGATTCCAAGGGGGAGATAATATAATACACTATATTTTTGGGTTAGGTTTTAATTCATTAATAATTGTGGCTAGTCCTAAATTAAGTAATAAATGCATTACATTAATCATAAACGATTCTTTAAATACATTTGGGGTGTAAAGATTGCCTAAGACCAACAAGTTGAAAAATGCAAGTAAATCAAAAGTTTCAATTGAGTTTGCACAAGGTCTCCATTCCAGCACATATAATTCTTAGTTAGTAGTGAATCTAGGAAAACTCTAGTTAATGAAAGTCGTAGCTCTTTGAAATAGCTTTCCAACATATAGAAATCAGATTGATGCGAGTTGTGAGCAAAGAGTTATGTACGATTTATTAAAAGGTGTCTAGGTAAGATAGTTGTACATCTAAAACATGGGTCATTATATATATGATATTTGGGCCTTATGTCGAACTGTAGATGGAAATACCAAGATTGTAGCTACTGAAATTTGGTTGAGTTGACATACAGAGGCCACATATAGCCGTACATGGGACATATGTATCATATGTTTGTTGTACATGGCGTATGGACCGTATCAGGTATATATCAGCCATATATTATAGGTTAAGCTTCCAGAGTTGACATACGACCAATATACATATTGTATGTGGTGGATGTAGGTCAAAAATGACAAAACCTCCATAAATACGTATTTTAATTGGATTTTTTATTTCACTTTATTTTTCATTGACTTTTGAGAGAGAAAACACCCTAGAAATTTCTCTAATAATTTAAGGTGAATTTTTACTCAACACCCATGATTATTACATCAAATTGACAAGCATTAATGCTAGAATCATAATTCTAATCCTTAAATTTCAAGAATCAAATTCAACAAAGATTGAAGGAAACTTTTGAAAATGTAACGACCCATACGTAATTATGAAGGAAAACTGACTTAGAGCACTCTAAGGGGCTAGAATGTGAATAAAGAAGTGTTGTGAAGTGAGCTAGTGAAATTTGATTGTTTTGAGGGAGCTACTGGTTATGGGGAATCATTGCAGTGGTAGTCTTTCCGCTGCAGCGAGACCATAGTAATGGTCGGAGTCCCGCCGTAACGGACCGGGAAAATAATCACCGAATCCGCGGTAGTGGTATCCCGACCTCCATAGCGTGGGTCTGTTGTAGTGGAAGATGGAAACCAGAAAGGGGTTTAAGTGGGATTTCTGGGGTTATATGATATTATTTACAAAACTCGATATTCCAAGAACTAAAGGCGATTTTTCCCCAGAGCAGGCAAATTTCCCTCTAAAGGTAAGAATCTTGACTTGCTACCATTGCACTTGATTATGTAAACACCTAAGAATCAAGGGGAAACCTTTAATGGTAAATTTCTAGCCCAGAAATCCTAGATTAACAGATCTAGGGCTGGATCAGGGAACTAATTGGGGGGGGGTTGATTATGAGTTTAAAGGAGGTAATGGCCATTTCCCAATGTATAGTTGTTAAAGAACGTGGTTCATGTGGAATTGAGACCTTGGAATGGGTGTAATTGGGGCTTTACTCTTAAAATTTCCTTGAAAGGGTGAGTTTGAATTTCCCAAAATCATTGTGTGGGTGAAAAGGGTACTAAATGGTGTTATATTTTGTGTTAGACCTTGCATGTTCGGAAACATCAAGGAAGGGCAAGGCTCTAGCTGAGTCTATTCAGACCCTTTCAAATCAAGGTAGGTTATGCTTTAAAGGAGTTAGACTTTATATAATAACCTGTATGTATGCGTAATGATAATCTATTTATTTGGTCTATGGATATTAAATGTGGTGATGATTGCTTGTTAAAATTCTATTGTTGAAATAAGTTTGTTATGATGTTACCACCAAATCTATGTGGAATTGTGTTGAACTGTTAAGTGTATTCTCTGGCATTTTCATTGATGTGAATGACGAATTGTTCAACTTTTCAAGAGAGGGAGATAGATTGTGGTCTCCTGAATGTCATAATAATGAACTCAGTGATGATGAAAACACGGTGAGAATGATGACAGATAATAAAAATATGAGAGGCTCATTCCCAAGGGGAGAATCCGGGCGAACAATATTGATTTAGTGGCTCGTGTACGAGGGGATCATCTGGACAAGCATGAGAGTGGGAGCGGGTACCATGACGGTACAGTACATGAATTTATAGAGTCTCATGCAAGTTATGACTGGAAGGGCAGAAATAAGAACCTTTAGCATGTGTGTACATCAATGTTTAGTGATGGAGTGTTATGGTGATATGATGGAGGCGTGTGACCGGCATGTCAGCATTATTTTATTTTATGATGTAGTTGTAAAAAAATGTTAAAAACTCGGAATGAGTAAGTGCTATGTGGTTGAACTGAATTTGTGAGCATGTGGTTGTTACTTGAATATGGAGACGTAGAAAAGTGTTGATGTTTGATATAGTTAAATGAATACTAGTAATTGAGTTGTGTTGCTTTTGTTACGATTTTCTCTATATCACATGTGTATATGTAATAGTTTGTACATCAATGTCAATAGCATACGTTTATAACTGAATAAATATGATGATGTGTGAATTGCCAAGAGTTGATGAAATGATGAGGTGCAGCTAAGTCGAGCTACTGCCGGGGCAGTATCGTTGTAGTGGGACTTAATCCGCTATGGCGAGACGACGACAGCAGTTAGGTGACCACTGTAGTGAAGGGCCTAATCTAGTGAGCAGGCCGATTGTCACATATGTAGAGCTAAAGTTCCTAAAATGTGTATTGTACATATGTATGGGGTGTTTCTGGACTGATTTCATGTTGTCATTTGCATTCTTATATGTTATTATATAAGGTCGGTCGATGATGCCTACCATTACCGTGTTTTGTACTAACGGTACTATTACACCCCGTAAATTCTTGACATTTAGATGGCCTATTCGCATGTTGGTTAAGAGTTTTAGAAGGCCATACGTGCTAGAAAAAGGGCCCGGCGATAGACCAGACAAGCGCCAAGTCGGAGTGACGCAAGGCAAATGCGACTTATAAATCGCATTCGACAAATGCGACTTAAAGGCCCCAAGTATATAAGCCCCCACTTCGGTTTTTAAGTGATAATTATCAATATTTCCAGTGAGTAAACTAGAGAACAGTAGAGAAACAGAGAGGACGAAGGTTTCCATTAAATTTCCTTCCGTTTACATTGTTAAACGCAGTCCAAACTCAAATTAACTTCGGGTAGCGAAGTATAAAGCTACAGGGAGCATTCCTACGGAGTTAGTTTCGTGAAATTCAGCCTGCGAATCATCGTCCTACCGAGCTAAGGTAAGTGGAATTGCTCCAAATTAGTATCAATATACTCCTAGCCCTAAAGTGAGTATTTCTCCCTTCTGGACTTCCGAGAAATAGCGAGTTTTCGGCTGTTTTTCGATAAGTTAAAGTTTGGGCAGTATATATATTCAAGGTAGTGTTTTCTTCCAGAATATTGATGAATTTAGTTTAATTTGCTATGAATATGAATGCAGTTGAAAGAAATAGATGGATATTGGTCGAGTTACACCAGTTAGTCAAGATGTCGGCAACTGAGGTATGTAAAGCCAGTTTCTTCGGCAAGATAGTAATTCTAGTATAGTAAAATAGAATAAATTCCAGAAGAACATTTTAAAGCTGAGTATTATGCCCAGTGTGAATTCGGTAAGCATGCTTGAATAATTATTATGTCATATTCAGAATAAAAGTCAGTAAATTAGTATCGGACAGCGAGATATTATTCCAGACTCAATATAACTCAGTATCAGATTCTGTATAATTCAGTAAGGGATTTAGAATAGAATATCAGAACATGGACAGTGTTATCAGATTTAATATATATGTTATATGTGATTATTGTTGTTTGTAGAGACCTGATTGTTCTATGTTGGGCACCCTTAGAGCTTCCTTGCCGCCCCAGGGTTAATAGCTGTGTCGACTCGCCCATAGGGGGTGAGGATACGTCACTCCAAAGAGTGGCATGCCTTCCGCCAGAGGACGAAGATGGGATGCAACATTCCCCATAGCAGGTTGATCAGCATTATAGCATACCCCTGTCGAGCGCTTGCGCCCAGGGCACAGATTATAGATTACAGATTACAGATCACAGATCTCAGATTACAGTTTACAGGAGTCCTTCAGACTCAGATACAGCTATAGTCAGGGGCCCAGAGAGCCCAAGTTGCATACCTAGGGGGCCGGCGGGATGCTCATAGTTACTAGATGAGTGGAGTGAATTGTTATTTTTGGATGGTGACCCGGGTAGGGATATATAGATTGCATGTTGATTGGTACCTTCCGACTTATGGGGGCTAGTATAGGTTCTTGTATGCTATATGTGTTATTTATTAAATTGATAGATAGTTGGACGCCGCATTGACAGGTATGATTCTCACCTTCTCTCTAGTACAGTTAAGCTTAGTTTAGATTCTGCCATCCCAGACAGTCTTAGCCATCTTCTGTTATTTGGTAACTATCAATATTACTGTCTATTTTCAGTTATGTTTAATTATTGCTTTGTATACTTGGTACCAGTGGTACTGACACCCGTTTGGCGGTGCTGCATTACTTGCCTGTAGGTACTCATAGACGAGGAGCCGATCCCTCGTAATTCCAGCCAACACATAGAGTCATCAGCTCCTGTCATCCGGAGCTTGACAGCTAGAGGCTTATTCCTTTTCTTTTGTTGTACAGTACGGGTAGGTCGGGGCCCTGTCCCGACCATCTTATCAGTATTCTTAGAGGCTTGCAGATTGTATATTCCCTATGGTTAGTTGTATCGATCGTGTGAGGTCGTGTCTATGTTTTAGTTTGTTTATGATGGTCGTGTGGGGCCTTATTCAGTTAATAGTTGGTGACCTTGCCGGTCATAGAGTAGTTTAGCATTTGATTCAGCGTTTTAGTGAAACTAGTCAGCATGGTGGCCTTGCCATCCCGCATAGGTTCCTTTATACTACTGTTGTTCTGGTTAGCTGTTGTTTTCTTACAGGTGGCTATAGGCCTAGTCGGCTGGAGGCTGTATTTACAGTCGTTATATAGCCCGTTGGTTCAATGAACCCAGAGTTAGAGTCAGCCTGGCACCAGAGGTGCTTAGGATCAGTAGTCCAGCAGTCCAGGTCTTAGTAGGGCACTAGGTGTTGCTCATGCCTCCCAAGGCGGGCCGTGACAACTACTCTTGCACTTCTTGTCCGAGTGCAGAATTTAATCCCAAAAGTTCATAACGACCTCACCTTTAGAGCACAGGCGGAACATTGAAAGGTGAGTGGCGCAGAACGTGCAAGTTTACTCCTCTTTGAAGATGTCTCTCTTCTGGATATTTGCATTTATTTCTTTTTTTTATAAATAATTCTTAGCTTGTGTTAGACGTCTAAAGTGCAATGAAAATCAGATTTTGGGAATAATTGTAGGATTTAGTTGTTTTTTTTTATTTATCCAAGTTTAGTTAGATTTTATTGTTTTGCTTAATTTCAAGCTTATTATTTTCTTTTGAATGATTGGGTTTTGGGAAATTATTGGGAATCGTTGGTTCGCCCACTGGGATAGTGTAGGTGCCAATCACGGATATTTGGATTGTGACAAAATTGGTATCAGAGCCCTAGGTTCATCAATCTCATTGCACTAAGACGGGTCTAGTAGAGTCTCGCGAATCGGTGTGGAGATATCCGTAACTTATCTTGGAGAGGCTACTAGACTTTAGGAAAACTCTCTTCTTCTTTTCTTTCATGTGATTATATAATTTCAATTAGTATATATTTTTCCTAATTTGTATCTAACAACTTCTCTTTCTTTCTCTCAAAGATGGTGAGAATAAGAGCAGGCGAAAATAGAGAAGCAACACTCGAGCCAGCAACAGTAGTCGCAGTTTGCGGTAGAGGTTGGGGCCGAGGTTACAAGTGAAGGCCTGCCCATTGCCAGAGGAGGGGCCTGCGTTCCTGCTCCAGTACGAGAGAGGTTAACATCCCCTGTACCACCAAAAGTGTAAGAGCGGGTGGTTGTGGAGGTAGAGGTTCCAACTCAAGGAGAGGCTACAGTCGCTCCAGCATCCTCCAAGGTTCTGGCTTAGGTCCTTAACCTTCTGAGCTGCCTCGTGGGTAAAGGGGCAGTGCCGGCTACTCTTGCAGGGAAATAGTCGGGGATACAACATGCAGATGTTGTGGCACATCGCATTGATGATATGTCTGAGGCTGTTATGTTCTCGAGGCCGATAGTTAGACCGATGATGACAGGGACGGAGCATGACTTATTCTGGAGGTTCACCAAGATAAAGCCTCCCACTTTTTATGGTATTGAAGTGGAGGACGCCTATGAGTTTATTATAGATTGTGGTGAGAGGATCCATAAGATGTGGGGGTGGAGAAGTACGGTGTGGAGTTTGTCACCTTCCAATTGATGGGTGAAGCGAAGCTCTGATGGAGGGATTTTGTGGAGTGCAGACCAGCAGGGTCACCACCGTTGACCTGGATCCATTTTTACTCCACATTCCTAGAGAAGTACGTGCCTCGTACTCTGAGAGATAGAAGGTGGGATAGTTCACTACCATCAAGTAGGAAATCATTTTGTTGCAACTTACTAGGCCCGTTTTCACTCTCTGTCCCGGTATGCTCTACCCTTACTACTCACGGAGGCAGAGAGGATCAGGCGGTTTGTTAAAGGCCTGAATGTGGGTCTCTAGCTATCAGCCCTTCAGATGGTCTCTCAGGTAAGACCTTTCAGGAGATAGTGGAGTGTGTGAAGAATATAGAGGGGGTGAAAAAGGAAGGGTACTGATGTGTTATGGATTTAATGCACTTTCGATGCTTAAAACTTAGTAAATGGGCATGAGCTTAGGTGTGTTTATACGGATATGATGCACTTTTGCTTTTTTTAAGGGAAATTAGGTGTTGGAGTTGAAATATGCAAAAGAAGTAAAAGGAGTACAGAAAAGGGCCAAGTACAGACCTCAGTACAAGCCGTACAATCATGGTACACATCATATTGAAAGCCGTGGAAAAGTCCAGAAGATGAGCTTAAGGCAAAGGCCAAGTTACGACTCGTGGTACGAGCCATACCATCCTAGTACGAGCCGTACCAAGGTAGTCATGGAAAACTTTAGAAGAATCTGCACTGGGTTAGTCTCCTGGTACGGGTAGCAACCACAGATCGTGATACCTACCTATGACCCGTATCAAGAAGCCGTGGTAAAGTTTGGAAGAATTGAGGAATGGCAGATCTCAAGGTACGAGAGGCAGTAACGAGGCGTAGGAGAAAGGTACGAGTCGTACAAAAACACTCCTGAAATTATTCAGAGGATGTCAAAAATCTCAGATTTAGACCAAGACATGATTGTACAAGTCATACAATTTCTAACACTTAGCCAAAATCAGAAGTTGCCAAACATTATATGAGCAGAGGTATGACTCGTATAATCATGGTATGAGTCGTAGGTGAAGGCAACAACAATTTGTTAGTTTTCCTATTAATTTTGGGAAATGATTCTAATTATTTGTAAAAATACTTTTCTTGGTTATTTTAGTGAGGAGTTCGATTCTTTTGCTAGTATCCGACTTTTGAAAATATTGAGAACAACTTTTGGAGAGTTTCTTGCATTGATTCTTTCATTGTTCTTGAATTCTTCTTCAATATTTTTGTGCAATCATCAAGTGGGTTTACTTTTCAATCATCATTGTAAGTTCTAAATTATGTTTTTGTTTATGAATGCTCATTTTTTTCTTACAATCATGAGAGGCTAAATCCTCCACAACTAGGGTTGTGGGAACCATGGTGAATTAAAAAACTAGAATTTGCACAAAGTGATTTTAAACCAATACTAATTCTTGTATTGTCTTCTCTTCATCTTAAACGTTGCTTAAAGGAGCACAACGTTAGGACTTGATTGCATTCTGTACTTTCTTGAATCTAGAGAGATAGAGATTAGGAAAAGAGAAGAACAACAAAGCCTTAAACTTAATGGTTCATTGTATGACTTGAGTTGCGGTTACAGGATAGTTAATCTGGAACTAATTGATAACGTTTAAAGTGAAATCACTCAAGAGAGTTAATGTGGTAATTGAGTATACTCATCCAATAGGGACGAACTAGACATTTGATGAACTTATGTTATCAGTTCTGCAAGTCAAGAATTGGGATTGATCACAAGTGTGAGAACTGAAGTAGTTATGAACCCATGTGGAACACTTCCCTAGTTAATTGCATCATCTTGATAAAAATTCAATTGTCAATACTGTTACGTGTTTACTTCCTTACGAAACCCCCCTTTAGGAAATAACAGATTTAAAAGCTTAAATACTAGCGTTATTCTATATCTTGACCATATTCCTTATTGGATCAACCCCAGCCTAGTTGGGTTCTTTATTGATAATATTTGTGGCATACTTTTATAGAAGTGTGATTTGAGCGTTATAAAAAATGGCACTGTTGCTAGGTAATACAGCTTAGGATTAGAGTAATTTCTTGTGTCTGACTTTTAATAGTTATTTTCCTCGTTTATGTTTTTCTTTTGTTTTTGTTCTATTCAGGCTACAACAAGGAAACCTTAAAACTAGATCGACCCCCGTGAGCACCTTGATGGAGGATAAGAGGCTGCCTGTGCCTATGGTGGCATGAATGAGTGTTAAGACATTGGCAGCAGTGCTAATGAATTATAAAGGGAATGATCTTCAGGGATATATGGAGATGGGCAATGCCCTAGAGGGAATGCGATCATATAACTTCAGGCTAAAAAAAGTTGGACCTTGATTTAAAGAACAGGGTGACCCCTCCAGCCAAACCATCAGTCGAGGTACCACCAATCCTGAAACTCAAAGCTCTACCCCCACATTTGAAATATGCTTTTCTGGGGGAGAACAACACGCTAGTGATTATAGCAACAGATCTTGCAGAATGGCAAGTGGAGGCCTTGGTGTCAATACTAAGAAGATACAAAAAGGCAATTGGGTAGAACATTGCTGATATTATCGGTATTCCCCCAGGAATTTACTCCCACAAAATTTAGCTTGAGCCAAACTGCATACCATCATAGAGCACCAGAGATGACTGAACCCACCAATGCAAGAGGCTGTTAAGAAAGAGATTATAAAATCGCTCGATGTTGGTGGAGTTTACCCTATTGTTGATGATGTATCGTGATTTTACTATACTTTCGATGCTTAAAATGAAGAAATTATGCACATTCCGAGTATATTTATATAGGTATGATGTGTTTTGTTTTTAATGTTGCAGGAAAACAGGTTCGGAAGTGAACTCGGCAAATTTATGCTGAAAATAATTGAAAGGGTAACTGTCAGGCACTTCACGAGTCGTTGGCAAGAAGCACGGCTCGTTGCTGTAGGAGTGGGCAATTATTGAAGTTTGAAGAAGCAGAGACAATGTACCTGACGAGTTGAGGGAAGGACTCGTTACATATGGTAACGAGTCGTGAAGTCAGCCATGAAGACTAAGAGAGAAATTATTGCCAAAGTAACCAGTGGAGTTGACGACAGACTTAACGAGTCGTTAGTTGACTAAATGACTCATTGGAAGATCATTGGAACCAAGCGTAAGGTGCACTGGAATTTTGAAAGAGTTAGATCACGAGGGGCCTAACGACTTGTGCCCAGGCACAAAGAGTTGTTAAGTGACCCGTTGCCACAACTGGGTATGATGTTGAGGACGACTATTTTTAGCAAGGCATGACTCGTCAGAGGCCCAACAATTCGTCACCAAGCCCGTGGCCACTGACGGCCTGGTTTCCAATTTTAGTTAGGAAAAAGTTTTCTTAGAACTATAAATACAATTTTTAGGTTTATTTTCGTAGAGAAGTCGATTATTATTATTTTTTCAAGTAGGATTTTGGTGTTGTACAATTATTCTTGGATTAAGAAACAAGGTTTACAATTTTGTTCTTGAATTTGAGGATCAAAAGCAACATTGGAATTTATTCATCAATTTTGGAGTTTTATTCAATCTACTTGGTTTTTCTTCTACGATAATTTATAAGTTGCAATTATGATTTATTCAATATTTTGTGATTGTGATCATACAAACATGAGTAGCTAAACCCATAACTAGGGTTGTGGGAACCAAGATGAATAAATGCACATAGGTAAAATACTTAGTAATTCTTGAACGGGGTTTTATGCATGTATTGTTTTTCCCTTCGTTTTAATTGATTCTTGACGGTTGCAAATGTTAGGACTTGCCTTATTCTTACTTACCGGACCAAGGAGGTAATGAATGGGAAAAGGGATTAACAACGAAAATTTGAGGCTATCAACCCTCATCTGATAGCTTTAATTTATCTGGGGATAGCTAATCCGATATTAAGGGTAAGGGTCAATTAAAAGTACAACTATATACGGACCAAGTTGCGTGGTGATAATCATCTAAATAGGGGTCAACCATTTAGGTGAACCTAACTTACCGATATTGCATGTTAAACACCGGAATAGATCGTTTGGTCTCCCAACGATTCGTTGAGTGAGTCGTTATCACCTTTCTCAATTTAATTCCGCCTTTGATCCAGTAGACATGACGGAGGACCTCATGATTCGTTGCCACTGGCAACGACCCATTTGGTCAACTGTTGTCTACACTGTTTTATGTAGTTTTGATGACGATCTAGTTAACAAGTCATTTGGTTTGGTGACGACTCGTCCTGTGCTTTTTGGCACCAGAAACTTCAAGTTCAAATTTTTTGTTTTAACTTCAAATTTTCCATCTTAATCACCTGCACACATCAACACACGTAAACACTATATTTTTCTTACATTTACAACTTGGGTTGCCTCCCAAGAAGCACTTGATTTAACGTCGCGGCACGACGCGGGTATTTTGATTACTCAAACTTCACCAAAATACCACCATGGGTTGCCTCCCATGCAGAGCCTGATTTAACATCCCATCACGACACAATTCCCCCAAGTTACTCAGACTTCACTCAGGGTCCAAGGTCTACCAGTTTGAGTTCTTCACTTTTCCCCAAATAATCTTTCACCGGCTGACCATTCACTTTAAACCGCTTTCCTTCATGGTTTTCTAGTTCGATTATCCCATGGGAGAATACTTGGACCACTCAAAAAGGTCCCATCCATTTAGACTTCAATTTATCAGAAAACAAACGAAGTCTAGAATTGAATAGTAGCACCATATCACCCGGACTGAATTCTCTTTTCTCAATCTTCCGGTCATGCTGAATTTTCATCCTTAATTTGTAAATTTTAGAACTCTCATAGGCTTTCAACCAAAATTCATCAAGATCATTTAACTGATCAAGCCTCAAGTTTTTAGCTTTGTTCCAGTCCAAATTCAACTTCTTGAGTGTCCATGTAGCTTTTTTCTCAAGTTCAACCAAAAGATGACATGCTTTTCCATCACAAGCTGATACAGAGACATACCTATAGGAGTCTTGAATGCGGTCCGATAAGCCCATAAAGCATCATCTAGCTTTCTTTCCCAATCTGTCCAGTTTGCATTAACAGTCTTCGCCAAGATAGTCTTTATCTCCCAGTTTGTGACTTCAACCTGCCCACTAGACTGCGGATGATAGGGTGTTGCCACCCTGTGTTTCACCCCATATTTCTCCCGTAAAGAGCGAAACAACCTGTTACAAAAATGCGAACCCCCATTACTAATGATGGCTCTGGGAGTCCCGAATCTAGCACATATATTCCGCTTCAGGAATGTTGTGACACTCTCCCCTTCATTATTTGGAAGCGCAACTGCTTCCACCCATTTCGAAACATAGTCAACAGCAACAAGTATGTAATTCATCTTGTTTGAGCTCATAAATGGGCCCATGAAATTAATGCCCCACACATCAAATAGCTCAATAATCAGGATGGGAGTAAGAGGAAGCTCATGCCTTCGTGATATGCCTCCTTGCCTTTGACATGCATCACATGCCTTTGCGAAATCTACACATCCTGGTAATGGTTGGCCAATAATACACACATTGCAGAATTTTGTGGGCAGTGTGAATCCCGCTGTGGTGGCCTCCAATAAGGGATGAGTGGCAGGCCTCCAATATAACTAGCATCTCTACCTCGGGCACGCATCTCCGAATAACCCCATCAACACATATGAGAAATAAGTAAGGCTCATCCTAAAAAAACTTTTGCACATCAGACATAAACTTCTTCCTCTGATGAAAAGATAAGTGCTCCGGTACAACATCACTCACCAGATAATTTGCAAAGTCTGCAAACCATGGGATGAGATCTTGTAAGGCCACTAGAACCTGCTCGTCTGGGAATGCATCATCTATGTCATGCTCATCTCGAATTGATTCATTAGGTTCCAATATTGATAAGTGATCGCCACTTGATTTTCAGTCCCTTTTCGGTCCTTTACTTCAAACTCAAATTCTTTTAGCAGCAGAACCCATCGAATCAACCATGGCTTGGCATCCTTCTTTGCTATCAGATATCTCAGAGCTACATGGTCTGTGTGGACTATCACCTTAGTTCCAAGCAAGTATGATCGAAACTTCTCAAATGCAAAAACTATAGCCAACAACTCCTGTTCTGTCACGGTATAATTTTTCTGAGTTGCTTTTAAAGCTTTACTAGCATAATAAATCGGATGGAAACGTTTTCACGCCTTTGACCCAACACAGCTCCTAGGGCTATATCGCTAGAATCATACATAACCTCAAAAGGCAAAGACCAATCATGTGCAACTATAATGGAGGTAGTGGTCAGTCTCTCTTTAAGGCATTCAAAAGCCTTCAGACATGCCTCATTAAAAACAAACTTCACCTCTTTCTCAAGCAGTTTACACAAAGGATGTGCAATCTTCGAGAAGTCCTTGATGAATCTTCTATAAAACCCTACATGACCTAGAAAACTTCGAACACCTTTTACAGAAATTGGGGGTGGTAAAATGGAAATAACATCAATCTTAGATCTATCCACCTCAATACCCTTACCAAAAATCTTGTGGCCAAGCACTATACCTTCCTTGACCATGAAATGGCACTTTTCCCAATTAAGCACCAGGTTGTTCTCTTCACGTCTCTGCAGGACCTTGCTCAAATGAGCCAAACAATCTTCGAATGAATCACCCACCACCTAAAAATCATCCATAAAGACTTCAATGATGTCTTACACCATGTCAGAAAATATGGACATCATGCAATGCTAAAAAGTGGCGGGTGCATTGCATAACCCAAATGACATCCTCTTAAAAGAAAATGTCCCATAAGGGCAAGTGAACGTGGTCTTCTCTTGGTCTTCGAGGGCTATAGAAATCTGATTGTACCCTGAATAACCGTCAAGGAAACAGTACCACCCTCTGCCTGCAAGTTTGTCTAACATATGGTCCATGAATGGCATCGGAAAGTGATCTTTTTGTGTCCAATGGTTCAGCTCCTTGTAATCCATGAATACTCTCCAACCAGTGACTAGTCTTAGAGGAATGAGCTCATTGTTAGCATTTGGGACCACCATGATTCCTCCCTTTTTCGGTACACATTGGACTGGACTCACCCATTTGCTGTCTGCAATACGATAAACCACACCTGCATCTAACCACTTGATGATTTCCTTCTTGACCACCTTTTTCATAGGTGGGTTCAACCTACACTGATGCTCAATACTCGGAATACAATCTGGCTCTAGCTGGATCCTGTGAGTGCAAATTCCGTCTTGGATTCCAATAATATCTGCAATGGTCCACCCAATAGCGTTTTTATATTTCTTCAAAATAGAGAAAGCCTCCACTTGCCATTCCTCCAAGTCATCCACAATAATGACTGGTAAAGTGTTACCGACTCCCAAAAATACATACTGCAAATGAGATGGGAGTGCTTTGAGCTCTAATACCAGAGGCTCCTCAATAGATGGCTTGGCTGGTGGTGTCACCCAATTCTTCAAGTCTAGATCAATCTTCTTTGGAGCATAAGTGTATGACCCCATGCCAGCAAGTGCATTAACAATCTCCTCGCCCCCATGGATCTCCTCAGCACTAATATCCATCAAAACTGCTGCTAAGTCATCAAGAATCAATAACTCCTCCATAGGAAAAATTGGGAACTCAGGTTCCACAACATTAATTACGGAGACCACCCTCATATCATTTGGTTGCTTCATGGATCTGCATACATTGAATGTCACTTCCTCATTGTTCAACCGAAATTTAAGTTGTCTAGTCTCCATATCTACAAGAGCACGTCCGATGGCGAGGAATGGTCGCCGCCCCAAGATAATGGGGACCTAAAAATCAACTTCATAGTCTAGGATGACAAAATCGGCCGAAAATATAAAGGACTCTACCTTCACTAGAACATCATAGAGAACTCCCACTGGATTCTTCACCGTACAATCTTCCATCAAAAGCCACATTGTAGTCGGTTTGGGGGCTTCCAAGCCCAACTATCTAAAAACTGCTAATGGCATCAAATTAATACTAGCACTAAGATCACATAATGCCTTAGAAAAATTAAAGGCTCCAATAGTGCACGGTATGGTGAATGCCCCAGGGTCCTCCTTTTTCTGAACAAGAGAACGAGATGTTATTGCACTACAATGGTGCAAATTGTCTGTAGGTTCGAAACTCACAGTCTTCTTTCTAGTGACAAGGTCCTTCATGAATTTGGCATAGCCAGGCATCTGCTCAAGTGCCTCAACTAATGGGATGTTCATGGACAATTGCTTCTACATGAAAATGAACTTGTGATACTTCCCATCTTCGACCTTTTCCTTTAACCGCTATGGAAATGGAGGAGGAGGTCTAGGGATCGGTCTGAACGTTTGTTGAGTCTCCTTCTCCTTCTCATTGCCAGATCCATGCTCCTTTGCATTACTAGGAGCAGTCTTTACCACTGAATCTTCAACCAAAATTGGATCCTCAAAATCTGCTATCCTGCCACCATTAATCGATACGAGCTCTTTTATTTCATCCATCACAACTGGCGTCGAAGGATCAACTGACGTCTTCCCACTCCTAGTAGTGACCACCATGCAGTGATTATCATTTTTCGGATTTTGCACTGTGTTGCTGGGAAGTGTGCCTTTCTACCTCTGATTAATTGCAATAGACATCTGACTCAGCTGCTGCTCAATCTGCTTAATAGCCACGACATGTGATTCCACCTTTTGATTCATACCACAAATATCCGCGCGAAGCTCCTTAAAATGGCTATCTGTTGTCTCCATCTTCTTAAGTACCTCGGACAATATGTCTTCAACCCTTGAACCACTAGAGTCTGGCTTAAGTTCCTTGGAGAAAGATACAGACCACTTCTATCATTCTTGAACTCTTCATGCTTCTTCCAGTCTCCATTGTCTCTATATTGGACTCAGTTGTAATTATTATCCTTGTAATAGTTCCAACCTTGGTTCCCTTGACCTTGATGCCAAGGGTCTTGGTTAGACCCTTGGGTGTTGGTCCGGAAACCCGCCCTTTGATCATTCAGATAGTTAGCATCCTCCTCAAATTCAAATTCACCTCCATCATTTCTTGGGGCCTTGCCCTGAGAACCCATAGCATTAACTTTCTCAGCTCCGGCTTCCATCAGATGCTTAGCAAGCAACCCCATAGTGGTCTTTATCTCAGCAATATCTTGATCTCTTTCTTCATCCTTTCTTCTCTGTTCTACAGACATACCTACCCCATAAGAACCAGCTAGAATCTCCGACTCTCTTGTGTGCCATGCGCAGTTGGTTTTGGTGATTCTGTCAAGTAACTCAATAGCTTCCGCATAAGTGTGACTCATAAAGGTTCCTCCAGAGATGGTATCATCCACCACCTTGGTGTTAGCATTCAAAGACCTATAGAAGATCTCCAACAATGTATCATCTGGAATCCTGTGATTGGGCACCCTTTTGAGCTTCTTGTTGAACCTCAGCCATGTCTCGTGAAGTGCCTCTGAATTCAATTGCCTAAAGTTATATATCTCATCTTTCAGTTGCAAGGCTTTGGAGGATGGGAAGAATCTTTCAAGAAAAGCTCTCTTAAGCTCCCCCCAAGTAGTGATAGAATCATTTGGCAACTGAACCAACCATATCGTTGCCTCACTCCCTAATGAAAAGGGAAATAACCTCAGTCTGATTACATCCTGGCTCACTCCTAGTTGTTTGTATGCCTTGAGATACCCACGAAATTTTCAAGTGAGTATCGACATCATCAGTTGCATGATCCATAAATATTCCCTTCATGTTGAGCAGTTAGATCATAGATAATATCAAACTTTGCCCCGGCAGGCAAAAGGGGAGGGACAATAGCTCCAGTGGCACCAACATCGTCTATATCAGCATCATCATCCTCATCGAAATACTAGTTTCTCTGTTGTTCTGGACCTCTGTTCCTTCTAGCTCACTCTGCTTCGGCAGCTAGACGTTGCTCTTCAGTAACCATAACTAACTCACGATCTCTAGCCCGAGCTTGTTCCTTAGCCAACATTCTCTCAGTAGCTTGTTCCACTGTTTCTTGCTCTTGGATGTTGGCCATTGTTCTCGAGTTTCTCAGTGTCTGCTCAAGTTCGTGATTGATTTAAACCAGGGATTTTCCTTGGCTCCTAGTACTGAGCATGCACGAACCTAAGACCTATTAAAAATAAAAACAACAAAAGAAAAATAAAAGGAAATAAGAACCAACAGTAAAGAAAACACAATTAACAAAAGTCTTAGCCGTAGTCCCCAGCAATGGTGCCAAAATTTGATGTCCCCCAAATTACACCTCGCAATTGAGATATAAATCGGTCGATGTCAAATATAGAACCAAACGAAGGTTGAGGTCGATCCCACAGGGAATATGGAAAGAACTTGAGTTAATGTGAATGGCTATTACTATCGGATTACTTATTTCCTATGGGAGAAAGAAATAAAATACTAAACAAGAATAAAAACTATTAGATGCTTAGGTCAAATTAGGTTGTATTCAATCAACAAATTGACTAGGATTGTGTTCCCCAAGACTTCATAATCACAAGGCTTTTATACTAGCGATCTATTCTGGTGTTTATCATGCAATATTGGTAAATTAGGTTCACCTAAATGGTTGGTCCCCTATCTAGATGATTATCACCACGCAACTTGGTCCGTATACGGGTGTATGCTTAATTAACCCTTACCCTTAATATGGATTAGCTATCTCCGAACAAGTTCAAGCTATTAGATGAGGGTTTATAGCCTCAAATTTCTATTGTTAATCCCTTTTTCCATTCACTACCTCCTTGATTCGGTAAGTAAGAATAAGGCGATTTCTAACATTTGCAACCGTTAAGAAATAATTAAAACGAAGGGAAAAACAATACATGCATTAAACCCTATTCAAGAATCACTAAGTGTTTAACCTATGTGTGTTAATTCATCATGGTTCCCACAACCCTAGTTATGGGTTTAGCTTCTCATGCTTGAATAATCACAATCACAAAATAAAAAATAAATCATAATTGTAACTTACTAGAATTCGTAGTAGAAAACTTCTTGTATTGAATAAAATTCCAAAACCGATGAATAAATTTCAATGTTGCTTTTGATCCTCAAACTCAAGAACAAAATTGTAAACTTTGTTTCTTGAACCAAGAAAATAGTACACAACACCAAAATAAACGTGAAAAATGTATTAATAAACTGTACTTCAAAAATAAACCTAAATAAGGTATTTATAGTTCCAAGAAAACCTTTTTCTAATTAAAATCAGAACTCAGGTCGTCAGTGGTCACGAGCTAAGTAACGACTCGTTAGGACCTCAAATGAGTCGTGATCAGTCAAGCACAGTCGTCCTCAGCATTAGGCCCAGGCGTGGCAATGGGTCACCTAACGACTCGTTGTGTCTGGGCACAAGTTGTTAGGCCTCTCGTGTTCTACGTTCTTCAATTTTCCAGTGCACCCTACGATCCTCTCCAGTGATCTACCAACGAGTCGTTCAGTCAGCCAACAACTCGTGATGTCGTCCATTAACTTCATTGGTTATTTCTTCAGGCATCCTTCTCCCAGTCTTCACCACTGGCTTCATGACTCGTTACTAGATGTAACAAGTCATGCCTTCAATCCATGAAGTGCACCGTTCTTTTAGCTTCAAAAGTATAACCTATCCCATGGCCTTGGAAAATAGTCATGCACAGTTACAACGACTCATGACATGACTAGCAGCCTCCCTTTCAGTTGTTTTAAGCCTTACTTCACTCATTTCACTTCTGAACTTATTTTCCAGCAATATTCAACACAAAATGCATCATACCTACATAAACATACCCGGAATGTGCATAATTTATTGGTTTTAAGCGCCAAAAGTGCCGTAAAATCATGGCACATCATCGACCCATGGCATGAATATAACAACTAAGAGCATACTATAAGTAGATACTGATATAATAAAACATTCTTAAGTAGAAGTCTGCATGCATATCAATCTAGAACAGATTCAACAATGAAAAGCTTATTTCTATATAATGTCTGAAAAACCTCTAACATAACTGATGAGATGATGGAACAATATCCCCAACTAGCTCGAAAAAGTCTGTAGTTGAAAGCACATAACAATGGATAATTGAATATCCTTGAAGGATGTGGATTCACCAACACTGGCTAGACAGGCTTGAAGGGAAAACAAGACTAGTGATGCGGTTGAGAATGATCCCTCAGACCTGTATCATGAGATGACAAAATATAAAGCATGTGGTCAGTACTTGGAATGTACCGACTATGCAAGGTAAGTAAAACGGATAGTTAAAAAAACATAAGAGTTCATAAGAATAAGAAAGCATGGACGTGAAGTAAATATCATAATATACACAGAAGGGATCAAGGTTTTCAAACCATTCATAATCCATTCCCAAACATAATCATAAGAGAAACTTCTTAAAAACATAGCTTCAGCCAAAGTAACATAACATAACAATGCATAAATCATGACAAACAATGGGAAGACTCGTCATAACCGACACCATCATGATAGAGCTTACATGATGCCCCTACTATCTCACTTAAGTGGGCAGAGCCGTCCAAGGCTTGCCAAGCAAGGGATGTGCAGTATGGTGATATCACAGGGATCCAATTATAAATATATATAAACCTACGGTAGCACGTAGTTCTGAGACCACAGAGTTTTTTTCGAATGCCGGGTCTATTAGGTGCTAGAAACTGCTCCCAAAAATATGCACATGAGAGCTTATATAGTAACCTTGCATTCATTCATTATGTTCATGGCCACATCAAAATAATAACGCCGCCGATCCCCATTTGAAATACATGCTTAGCCATGAACAAGGGCCAATAAGTTGGCCAAAAGTCATAAATCCATCAATCATGAAAACCATGCATACTTGTAAAAAATTCATATACTTGATATTCATAAATTCAAGAAGAGTAATTGAAAAGGAATCATAACATGAATCATAAATCATAATTTAGGCTTAGTAAGACCAAAATCATAATAGAATCATAACTTGACTTTTCATGAAACCTTGCATAATTGGGCATAGTTTGATCTAGATTTGAAACCATAAAATTCATATCAATTTGTGCATAAAATCTTCCAATAAGTCTTAGAATATCATTTAAAACATAAAGGGAATTGACCCATAATTAAATCAAAGAGAATTTCGTGGATTTGGGTTAAAACCCCAAGAGATCATCAAATCACTTTAATACTTGAATTGTTAAACCTAGAGGGGCATTGGGGCATGAGAGTTAAGATTAACTCTCATTCACAACCCTACATACCTGAGTAGATCTGATTTACACTTCTCTTTGAAAGACCAAAGGGAATTGGAGAAGATTAGAGAATTTCTCTAGCTTGATCTCCAAGGAAGAACTCTAAACTTGCATACATAGAAATGGTGAGGCTCAGGATAGGTTTAACACTCTTAAAACCCTTCTAATTGAGTTTAAAATGACGTAGTTTAGAACTTAGGAGCCTAGAAATTATGAAAATGCCCTTAATGGTTTGACAGAAAATCTCATACCTCCAGAAACAACGAGTCATTTGATGAATCGTTAGGCAAATGATGAGTCATTTCCTCAAACTGTGATGTACACTAGAACTTCCCACTGCTGCTCAAACCACGGGTCACTTAACAACTCATTAGGAAAATGACGAGTCATTTCCTTAATCTGTCATGACTGTCCGAAAAAATAACATTTCCACAAACCACGGGTCATTTGATGACTCGTTAGGCAAATGACGAGTCATTTACTGACTCGTTAGGGATATTCTGATCTTTGCAAATGACGGGTGATTTGCCAACTCGTTAGCAAAATGACGAGTCACTTAACGACACATTAGGTAAACGACGGGTGATTTGATGACGTGTTCTGAGACCTAGTGCAAATTTTTTTGTGTTCTCCATTTCAACTCTTGGATTTGATCTTAGAGACTTTTAGGGTATACAATATCTCCCTCTAAGGAACATTATGTGGATAAACATACTAAAAAGTTGGGGAAAGTAATTGTCATCTAAAATACTGAACATCTAAAGCTGAAAACTGACGGATTGACTGACTCCGATCTAAATTACATGACTGAACTGAATTCATGAATCACACATACATGCATTGACATGAAAGAAACTGGGGCACATAAACTAAACATGAAACTGAATAGAGTACTAAGGAGGAATTTCACACCCCGAGTTTACACCCTGGACGGGACATGGAACTTGGAGTCACAAGTTTCCCAAGTCAACCCCTGGTCTATCATACATTGGCATTCTAAGTAACATATAAATATATACAGCGGAAGTTTAAAGCAAGAAAATATAAACATTTAAGAGAATAAATCTGGTTCATAATATTTGAAAATATTTGAACAAAGCTACAAGCCTGAAAAACCAAATTTGTATTTGAAAGCCACTACAACTGATGAGTTGCTAGGACAAGCCCCTGGCTAACTACAAATATAAATAAAAGGAAAGAAAATTTAACTGAATTATATAATCTTCGTCCTCGAAGAATGAGGACTCTCCAACTAGAACAGCTGAAGTCTTCGGAGAGCAATCAGCTAGCAAAGCTGAGACTGAGATCCAACAGCTGTATCATAAAATGATATAGAATAAAAATATGCGACAGTACTTTGAATGTATTGAGTAAGTGGGAGAAAACTGTCACGCCCCGCCTTGGGAGGCATGACTGGAACTTGGTGCCCTACTAGGACCTGGACTGCTGGACTACTGAACATAAGCACTTCTGGTGCTAGGCTGGCTCTAATTCTGGATTTATGAAAACAACGGGCTATATAACGACTGCAAATACAGCCTCTGGCCGACTAGGCACATAGCCACCTATAGGAATATAACAGCTAACCAGAACAACTAAGCATAAGGGAACCTATGCGGGCCGACAAGGCCACCATGCTGACTAGTTATCACTGAAAAGTATAATCAAGTGCCAAACTGACCTGTGACCTACAAGGTCACCAACTGCAAACTAAACAAGGCCCCACACGGACATCACATGCAAACTGAAACATACATATGGCCCCACACGAATGGTACAACTAACCACAGGGAATATACAATCCGCAAGCCTCTAAGAATGATAAGATGGTCGAGACAGGGCCCCGGCCTACCCATACTGTACAACAAAAAAGGAAGTAAACCTTTAGCTGTCAAGCTCCGAATGACAGGAGCTGAAGACTCTATACACTGGCTGGAACTACGAGGGATCTGCTCCTCGTCTATGAGTACCTAGAGGCAAGTAATGCAGCACCCCAAAACGGGTGTCAGTACCACTGGTACTGAGTATGCAAGCAATAACTGAAAATAACTGAAAGCAAACAATAATAATGATAGATACTGAAGTAATAGGAGACGGGTTGAGACTGACTGAAAAGGGCGTAACTTTACTGAAGAGAGTAAGAGTCATACCTGATAACATGGCAGTCTACTTTCTATCTATTAATTACTAACACAACATAGCATACAAGAACCTTACCAGCCCCTATAAGCCGTAAGGTACCAACCAGCACACAATCTATATACCCCTACCCATGTCATACCATCCACCTAGTAACTATGAGCATCCAGTCGGCCCCCTGGGTATGCAACTTGGGCTCGCTGGGCCCCTAACTATAGTTGTATCTAAGTCTGGAGGACTCCTGAAATTTGAAATCTAAAATCTGAAATCTGTAATCTGAAAACTGTAATCTGCACCCCGGGCGCAAGCGCTCGATAGGGGGTGTGGTATAGTGCTGATCAGCCTGCTATGGGGAATCTGCACCCCATCTTCGTCCGCTGGCGGATGGCATGCCACTCTGTAGAGCGACGTATCTCACCCTTTGGCAGGCGAATCGACAAAGCTATTAACCCTAGGGCGGTCAAGGAAGCTCTAAGGGTGCCCAACACAGAACAATCATGTCTCCACAGATAGCAATAACTGCATGTAATATATATACTGAATCTAATAATAATATTTATATTCTTGTATTCTATTCTGAATCTCATACTGAAATATGCTGAATCTGATACTAAGATATGCTGAGTCTGAAATAATATTTCTTGAATATTCTGCTGGGACTGATATTATTTTACTGATTCTCATGTTGAACACTGTATAATAATCCTAACATGCTTACTAAATTCATACTGAACATAATATACGGCTTCTGAAATGTTCTACGGCAGTTCTTACTATTTTTCTATGCTGGAACTACTAGCTTGCCGAAAGAAACCAGCTTTACATACCTCAACTGCCGACCTTCTGATTAACTGGCGTAGCTCGGCTAGTATTCAACTATTTCTCCCAACTGTATTTATATTCATGAAAGAATAGAATTAATTCTACTATTATTTTGGAGAGAAACCATACTTATGGATATACCTACTGCCTATTCTTCGGCTTATCGAAGAACGGCCAAAAACTCATAATTTCTCGGAAGTCTAGAAGGGAGAAATACTCACTTTAATGTTGGAAGTATATTAACACTAGTTTGGAGCAATTCCACTTACCTTGGCTCGGTGAGACGATGATTCGTCGGCCAAATTTCACGAAACTAACTCCGTAGGAATGCTCCCTGCAGCTTTATACTTCGCTACCCGAAGTTAATTTGATTTTGGGTTGCGTTTGACGGTGCAAATAGAAGGAAGTTTATGTTGAACCTTCATCCTCCTCTGTTCTCTGGTTGTTCACTGGAAATAAAATGAAAATATAACTTAAAAATGAAATGGGAGGCTTATATACTTGGGCCCAAACCCCTCCTCTTTAAATTGCATTTGTCGAATGCGATTTATAAGTCACATTTGTCAAATGCGATTTATAAGTCAGATTTGCCTTGCGACGCTCTTACTTGGTGCTTGTCCCGTCTCTCCCCGAGCCCTTTTCTCGCATGTATGGCATTCTAAAACTCTTAACCAACATGCGAATAGGTCAACTAAGTGTCAAGAACTTACGGGGTGTAACAAAAACATAACACAATGGAATAAAAGTGCTGAACAGAAAAGACATATAATGACCAACTAAAGCTACTAAACTGAATAACTAAAATAACTGAGACGGTCTAAAAGACCCACTGTGATGGTCAAGGACATGCCCTAATTCTATGATATTGAACTGAACTAATTTGAAATTGAACTGAGCTGACTAGTGGGAGAGTCTATAATCGACATATAAGCACGTGAGGTAGGTGTGGAGTCCGATGTATACACCCCATCGGTAGGACCCAATATACCTTGTTAGGGTATAAAGGCATGAGCGGGGTGAAAACAAGAGTCTGGAGCCATCAGGACAATAAAATTGAAACCTATGGTGGTAACGTAGTTTTGGGAACTTGGGTATGCTGGAACCTCGGTCCGCTGGATGTTAAGTCCTACTCTCGCTGGATAGTCCTTGACTGACTACTAAGCTGATAACTCGAAATTGGGGCGCAAGACTAGTCATAGATACATATCTAAAAGAACCCTGAGAGTCTTATCGGACCAAATTCTGGAACTGGATTCTAAGAATGGTCAGAGCTGCTTATCTGGAAGCGTCGTAACCGTCTAAAGAACTAACTATAATCTGAAGCTGGGGTCCTAAGGATAGTTAAAGCTGTCAGTCCAAAGTGTCATGACCGCCTAGTGGACCACTAAAAACTTAATTCTGAATCTGATTCTGATAACTGGGAGGTACTACTGACACCTCGGGAATTTCTGTAGTCAAACTGATCAGTTGACATTTCTAACTGACACTGAGAATTCTAACATTTTGGCTAAAATTGAACTGACAATAATTTGATTTAGTTTCAATGCTACTAACAACATTGGAGTCCCCAACACTGATAAATCAAGCAAAATTTTGATATTCAAATACTATTACAAAATTCTAGATTTCTAGTTCAAGAAATAGGGCAAAATTTCACTTTACAAGAATAAATATCATTTCAATCACAAACTGGAGGAAAATATCTATAACTAACATGAAGTAGCATTCCACATGGATTAGACGAAGTATGACTAAAATTTCTTAACATTCGGTAATTCCAGGGCTAGAACTGATAGAGAAAAGTAGGGAGGAATTCGGGGACACAAGGGAAGAATTATTCCATTGTTGAATTCCCACATACCCAATGAAGAAGCCTGAAGAATTCCCTTGAGAAACCGGAGAGAAATAGACTGCCCTAGTTCTTGCTTTGAAATGCTATGAGCGAACTCCTACATTGTTTTCTGAGAGTCTAAATGGGGAGAATGAGGAAAGAAACTGTTTAGCCCCTCAAATAATCTGGAAATATTCTTAAAACAACGTGTTTAGAATCTAGAAGGATGGAAATTACTGAACGACCCTTGAAAAAACTCGCAGCAGAAAACTGATCGACAGTCCCCACGGGGGACCTAATGGTTAGTGGTTGGTGACCATGACTCGTGATAACCTCTCGTGGTCTCCACTACCAAAAAGTCCCTAGATTCCCCACGGTTGACACCACGACTCGTGGTGTCCCAAACGAGTCATGGTGAGGACCCGTTGGGTACACTTCCTAACTTTCCAACTGTTAAGCAATTCCTGACCATGGATCACCTAAAGGGTCGTAGCATGGAGCACGACTCATGGTGACCATTCGTTAGGTGCATTGCCCAACTTCTCCCCCTCCTTAAATTTGCTCTTGACCATGGGTCATATAACAATTCATGGTCACCCCCGTGGTCACCTTATTTTCTAAATTTTCAAGTAAGTCCACAATTCTCACCATGAGTCACTTAACGACTGGTGGTGACCTCTCACGGGTCACAAAACGACTCGTTCTGTGACCTGGCAGATTTTTGAATTTTCTCTGATTTAAGTCCCAGGTCTAGTCTTTGAGTATCTGGGGTATTACAATATCTCCCTCTTAGGAATATTCATCCTTGAATCTTGGAAAACACGTAGAAAAGAAAAGAATGGCAATCTTTATACACAAATACCGATCATGAGAGCTGGAAACTAGTGGAATGACTACCTCTGAACTAAATCACAAGTATGAACTGAATTCACTAATTGTTCACATAATTATTTACATGAAAGAATTGAAACACATGAACTAAAAGCAGTTTTGGGGAGGAAATTGATATCTTAAACTGAAACTGAGCCAGAAGGGAACAAATGGGGGCATCTAGCCATCATATCTACTTCGGCCTCCCATGTAGCTCCTTCAAATTGCTAATTCCTCCACAAGACTTTGACCGAAGCTACCTCCTTGTTCCTCAGCTTGTGAACCTGATGGTCGAGGATCTGGACTAGGACTTCCTTGTAAGAGAGACTATCTTTTACTCCCACACTGTCCAATGGCACAATTGAAGTTGGATCCCCAATGCACTTCTTCAATAGTGACACATGGAATACTAGACGCATAGATGCTAATTCTGAAGGTAATTCCAGCTCATAAGCTACCTTGCCAATTCGCCTCAAAATTTTGTAGGGTTCCACATATCTCGGACTAAGCTTTTCCTTCTTCCCAAATCTCATCACCCCTTTCATGGGTGAAATTTTCAGATAGACCCAGTCATCCACAGCAAACTCCAATTCTCTTCTCCTCACATCAGCATAAGATTTTTGACGGCTCTGAGCTATTTTCAATCCTTCTCTAATGAGTTGTACCTTCTGCATAGCTTTGTGAACCGAGTCTAGCCTGATTATAGTAGCTTCACCAACCTCAAACCACCCAATAGGAGACTTGCACCTCCTACCATATAATGCCTCAAATAGGGCCATCTGGATACTGGAGTGGTAGCTGTTGTTGTACGCAAACTCGATAAGAGGCAAGTGGTCATCCCAACTGCCCTTGAAATTGATCGCGCAGGCTCTCAACATATCTTGTAGGGTCTGAATAGTCTGCTCAGCTTTCCCATCTATCTGCGGGTGAAAAGTTGTGCTGAGCTTGACCTGGGTACCAAGTCCCTTCTGAAAAGACTTCCAAAAATGCGAGGTGAATTGGGTACCTCTGTCTGAAATAATGGATAATGGCACCCCATGAAGTTTGAACAACTCCTTGATATAAAGCCTAGCATAGTCCTCAGCTAAATCTGTAGTTTTGACTGGGAGAAAATATGCTGACTTAGTCATCCGGTCTACTACTACCCAGATAGAATCATGTTGCCAACGAGTTCGAGGTAGACCCGTAATAAAATCCATATTCACTTTTTCCCACTTCCAGGTGAGTATGCTAATATCCTGAATCATACCTCCTAGTCTCTGGTGCTCTACCTTGACTTGCTGGCAAATTGGGCACTTAGCTACGAATTCAGTGATGTCTCTCTTCATGCCATTCCACCAGTAAATATCCCGCAAATCACGATACATTTTAGTAGCACCAGGGTGGATGAAGTATATCGAGATGTGTGCTTCAGCCAGTATCTACTATCTCAAATCACCGACATATGGTACACACAATCTGCCCTGGTAACGAAGTGATGTGCTGTGGATTTACAACACTATTGATGCTCAAAACTAAGAAAATAGGATGGACTTAGGTGTATTTATGTGGATATGTGGCACTTTTCCTTTGATTTAAGGATAAATGGGTGTTGGAATAACAAATTGCAAAAAAGGCAAAAAGTACAGTCCATAGTACGATCCTTAGGATGGACCTAGGAATCATACTGAGGGCCTTGACAAGAAGTTGAAAGTTTAACCTGGAAGACTGATCCCATGAGACTTGTCACGGATCATACCATGATGGTACGAGTCGTGGTAGGCCAGTTGTGATGAAATCCAAAAGAATTGCACAGGAGCCTGATTCTCAGTACGAGAGTACCCTACGATCCGTGAGATGAAGGTACGAGTCATACCATACCAGTCGTGGTGAAGTTCAGACAAAGTTCAAAGTATTAAGATCAAGCCACGGGTGCAATGTACGAATCATAGGATGTAGGTACGAATTGTACCTTGGCCCAATACTTAGCCAAAATTCAGCAAACACTTCAAGCCACGAGTCAGTTCCACAGTCCATGAGAAGCCCCTATGAGTCATAGGTGGATCCGTGATGAGGTCGGATACAGATATGGAAAGTAGTCTTGTTAGTTTAGGAAAAGGATTCTTGTGTCCCTATAAATACTTTTTATGTTTTATTTTTCATAGAGGATGACGAATAGACTTAATTCTAGTAGGAAAACATTGTAGTAAGCAATTTTACATCACTGAAAGAGAGAATTGAGTTGTTTCAACCTTGTGATCAACCTTTTCTTGAACTCATATTGTTATTTCTACTTGTTATTCAAGTTTTCGTGGATTAATTGAAGGAATTGTTTTTCTCAATCATCTTTGTAAGTATTTTTTTATGTTTTCAATCATGAATATAATTTACAACCTTGCAACTATGAGAGGCTAAAACCTCCATAGCTAGGGTTGTGGGACCATGGTGGATTGATAAGTTAGGGTTGCACAAAGTGATTCTAAAACCAATACTAATTACTTATATTGTAGTCTCTTCATCTTTAATGATTCTTAGCTCTGCGCAGAGTTAGGAAGTGCCTGAATTGTTTACTTGCTTTAGTCGAAGAGATAGATATTAGGAAAAGAGAATTACAATAGAGCCTTGATCTTGATGATCATTGTATTAACTTGAGTTGTTGTCGCAGGATAGTTATATTTGGAACATAGTGATAATAGTTAGTTTGCAATACTCATGAGACTTGATCGAGTAATTGAGGGTAGTCATTCAATAGGGATTGGTCGATTGTTTGAATGAACCTAAGTTATCTGTTATGTAAGTAAGTATTGGTAAAGATCACGAGTATATACCCAAAGCTGTTATGAACCTATTGGGAACACAATCCCTAGTTATTCCTTTAATTATTGATTTGCAAATATAATCATGACTGTTGTTTAATTATATTATTGATTTTTATTAGAGTTCCCCCCATTGTGAAGTAATTACCATACAAGTTCATCTACCGGCTGTAATCTAGATTTTCCATTTTACTTGTGGGTTCGACCTCAACCTCTAAGTTTTGTTTTTTATTAGCAACGTCTGCTTCATACTTCAGTTGGAAGTGTGGTTTGAGCGTTATCAAAAAGTGGCGTCGTTGCAAGGGAATACAACTAAGACTAGGTTATTAGCTTGTATTTAACCTGTTGGTAGTTACTTTACTCTTGATGTTTTCTTTTTCTTTTATTTTTTCTTTTGTGACATCCTTAGGTTTTCATCTAGGGATAAACCCTTCACTCGAACACCCAAAGATGGGAATACGATCAGCTACCAACCTTAGTGGAAGGAATTGTGACTTATGATACTTTGGCAGCTGTGATAATGAATTATGGAGATAATGGGAGCCCAGAATACACAGAGACAGTTAATGCCTTAAATGGGATAGGGTCATATAGCTTCATCCTAAAGAAGCTCAACCTGGATTTAAGAACCGTTCAACACCACCAACCAAACCATATGTGGAGGAACCACCTATCCTTGAGCTTAAAGCACTACCTCGACAACTCAAGTATGCATTCCGTAGAGAAAACAACACCTTGCTGGTTATAGTCGTAGCAACCTTATCCGATGAGCAAGTGGAAGCTGTGGTCAACATATTGAAAAGATACAAGAAGGCAATCAGATGGACCATAACTGATCATCTGAATTTCACCATGCATATGCACCCATAAAATCCAGCTGGAACCAGATTCTAACCCAAGCATAGAGCATCAGTGCCGCCTGAACCCGCCCATGCATGAAGTGGTAAAAAAGGAGATTATCAATTGGCTGGAACTGGGGTAATATATCCTATAGATGACAGTCAATGGGTAAGTCCTATTCAATATGTACCAAAGAAGGGAGGGATTATGGTGGTTCCCAATTCAAAGAATGAGTTGATACCAACACGACCGGTCAAAGGATGGCGTGTATGCATGGACTACAGGAAACTCAACTGCTGCACTTAGAAGGATCACTTTCCAATGTCATTCCTGGATCAGACGCTTGATAGACTGGTAGGTAGAGGATGGTACTGCTTCCTTTATGGGTATTCAGGATACAATCAGATCACTATTGCTCCAGAAGATCAGGAGAAGACCACCTTTACTTGCCCATATGGGACTTTTTCTTTCAAGAGAATGCCCTTCGGATTGTGTAACGCTCCAGCCACCTTTCAGCGTTGTATGATGTCCATATTTTCAGACAAGGTAGAAGACACCATCGAAGTATTTATGGATGATTTCTCAGTTGTAGGTGAGTCATTCGAATCCTGCCTTGAGCATATGGGCAAAGTGCTGAAAAGATGTAAGGAAACCAATCTGGTCCTAAATTGAGAAAAAATGTCATTTCATGGTTAAAGAGGGCATAGTGATGGGCCATAAAATCTTGGGAAAGGGTATCGAGGTGGACAAGGAGAAAATTAAAGTTATCTCAGGATTTCCACCCCCTATTTCCATCAAAGGGGTCAGAAGCTTTTTAGGGCATGCAGGATTCTACTGGCGCTTTATCGAGGAATTTTTCAAAATAGCACAGCCATTGTGCAAACTATTGGAGAAAGAGGTAAAGTTTGTATTCGATGAGACATGTCTAAAGGCTTTGAGTGCCTAAAAGAAAAGCTCACCACTGCTCCTATCATCATAGCTCCAGATTGGTTTCTCCCCTTTAAGGTAATGTGTGACGCTAGTGGTGTAACTCTGGGTGCTGTTTTAGGTCACAGGAGAGCAAAAATCTTTCATCCAATCTATTACGCTAGAAAGACACTAAATACAACCCAAAAGAATTATACATTCACGGAGCAGGAATTATTGGCGGTGGTATTTGCATTTGAAAAATTTCGAGCATACTTGCTCGGAACCAAGGTGATCGTTCACACAGACCATGTTGCATTGAGGTACCTGATGTCTAAAAAAGATGCCAAACCTAGATTAATTCGGTGGGTACTCTTGCTCCAAGAATTTGAATTGAAGTAAAAGATAGAAAAGGAACAGAGAACTAGGTAGCAGATCATCTATCCAGACTTGAGGCTAAAGTAAAGGAGCAGATGGAGGTTGAGATCAATGATGCATTCCCAGACGAGCAGGTATTAGCTGCATCACAGGACTTGATGCCTTGGTTTGCAGATGTTCGGTCTGCTGTTCGGGTTGGTATTATATATTATAAACCGACACGCAAGTGCACGTGGTCAAACAAGTAATAAAGTGGCTAAGTAAGCCAAGTATCAATCCAAGGAGACTCTGGATAAGTAAAACTGCCTAGTTTACTATATCTCTATTCTATTCCTAACTATGTTAACAACAATCCAACCAAGAGTTGAGTGAGTTTTTGTTTCTAAACTATTTATATACTACAATTAATAACAACTATTTACTTTTGAATTTAGACAATGGATATGCACATGCCAAGGTTAAGAACGAGTAATGAACTTTATAATCATGATAATTTGGTCATCCTCTTCTTCATGTTGCTAGCCAAGAACGTTTGCCTAGAAATTAAAACTTTCGTATTTAATTTCACTTTAGAATCATAAACCATCCGTCTACATTTCTGTGATCAAATGCAATTTGTCACCTAGCACTACAATTCCGGTTCCTAAATTGACTAATACGGCTTTCAAGTATATTTCTATCAAGAAAGCACATCAAAACCCAATTTTCCCAAATCAAGTTAAGAACATTACCCTATTAATTCACAACTTTCCAATTTCGTGCTCTCTCGAGTGAAATTGGACTTTTTAGATATACATTAATGGTGGCCAATCAATAATGTAGTAAGCACAAGAATTAATAGAACAACATGCAAGAAGAAGAAGAAACCATATCAATTATCACCAAAATTCATTACACAAGTTCAAAACCTCAGCAAAGAAGGGAATTAGCCACTCATTCTTGGATTAATCATCCTAAAATGAGTGTAAATCATCCATACAATTGAAGGAAAGAAGAAAGGAAGAGAAGAAAACTCTTAGCTTTTCTATTCTTCAACTGCCACAAACCCACGTTCCTGCTCTCCACTTCTGAACTCAGTCTAAAAACTCAAAAAAACTCATTAAAAATAAACCTAAGTGTGCTATTTATACTAGTGGAAAATGTTTCCCGGAATAACAAGCAACGTGTCACGGAGGCCAACGCGGAGCACTGCTTCCGTGACACGGCGTCGACGCGGACCCTCTCTGGAAATTGCAGGGTCCGGATAATTGGCCTCAACGTGGCACGGAGGCCATCGCGGAGGCCTATCTCCGTGCCACGGAACTGACGCGCAGGCACACTGGAAATTGCCTAATTAATTCCTGCCCAGGCAGTGTGCTACCGCGATGGCAGCGTGGCACGGCTCCATCGCGGAGCCAGTGTAAAATGTGCCATCCAAGGTCTTTTCCACGCTCGCATTCAAGTCCAACTCCGACATAGTTTCAACACGCATTTTAGCTCCTAAAAATCACATTATCCTGCAAAACAAATGCTAATCATGTTGGTTAGTATAAATTCGCATTTTATTACCAAATACATGATATTATATACACATTGCACAACAAACAAGGTAAAAATGATACGTTTGAGTATCACTTGGGCATATAAATCTGCCCAAGATCACTTACCCCACACTTAAATCCTTGTTCGTCCTCGAACAACCTTTTACATATCATGCAAATGGAGACTCCTACATACCTAATTTAGCAAGATAATTCAAGTTACGGCTATAATGATTACGTAAGATACAAGCTAAAAATAGAGCATGCCTGATTTGTCCATTGAAATGAAGTACAACTATGTTAAGACTTCTTAACCTCAAAAATCGACTCTCACTTTTAGCAAACTCATGCAAATCATCTGATTAAGAAATCCCACATGAAATATATCCTTCTTTCAACATGTGCCCCTCACGGAAAGAGAGTTACCCAATCACGTGCAAAAACAATTTTTTACATCACAACATATGTGGGTACATGAATAGAATTACGCTCACTCTCACAAAGAATTCACATGCATTATGTAATGACCCATAAGCTTGCCCTTAGTGTTTTATTCCACTAATATAAGGATGTGTGAATGTAAGATCAAGTAGGTCTTTTTAGGTTGTAATGTAACTCAGGTGCGGGTAGGTACTATTATGATCAGTAATAGTGACTATCTTTCCTAAGCGCTTTTAATACATCACGCCTTCATTACAAACTTCCCTTCCCTCACTTCACCTTTTTTCTCCTTTTAGTTTTCTTTTTCCTCTTTTGTTCCCCCATTTCTTTCGACACTTTTAGCTTATTAGTAAGGAGTACTTAAGCAATATGTTTCATTCATTCCTTTTCTTACTCCCTACTAATAACCAATCATTTTCACACAAATGCACCTTTTTCCTTTTCTCAACTATTTACAACTTGCTATTTTTCCTTCTTTTCCATTCTTCTCACTCCTTTACCCTTTCGGATTTTTCCTTTAAGCGCTTCGGAGATTTGGTTCAATTGCAAGGCTAATGAAAGAAAAAGGATTAAGCTTATGTTGCAGCTGTCAAAGAATAGGCTCAAGGCTCAATGGGGTTAACTAGGATTAATTTTTCAAGGTAGGTATAATGAGGGATAAAAAGTTGGTTCATTCAAAGAAATGCCTATATCATTTCCTCCAATTCACATCCTTCATATCGTTTTATAAACACACCAGGCAAGTTCTAGACAATCCACAATAGCACGGAATACTCAAAAACCTTAAACTCATGGCACATGCTCAAATCAAGACACAATCAGTAGACTCTTACTCAGCTAATCACAAAAATTCAGAATTAAGCTTCAATCATATTGAGTCAAATTCAAGAGCCTAAGTGTCTCAAAAAAAGTTATACAATTGCATGCTTCACACTAAACATACTTGCATCTTACAACCATGTATAGCACATAAAAAGAACATCAAGCCCCAATTAGTTATGGTTTCAAAAACCCAAAACCTATCGACTAATTTTCCTCAAGACGGTCGTCATCCATCCATCGTCAGAAACAGTCCCTAGCTATGACTAAGAAAACTTTATATACAGACCAAGGAAAGAAAGAAAAAAGAAAAGAAAAAAGAAAAAAAAAATTATTCTTCGGTTCAAATACCCCCCGTTGGAAAAGAACCGAAAAGAAAAACCAACGGGTGATGAAGTCATGCTTAATTCACAAAAATTTTTCAAATTTTTCAAATTTTCAAATTTCTCACCAACTTTTGTACAAGCATTACATTCACCAAAAATCATTAAGCACAGACAGAAATTTTGAAATTTCCTAGAAATTTCCCTCACCCCACACTTAAATCATGCTATGTCCGCATAGCATCAAACTAAAGGTTACAAAGGGTGAGAAATACTCCCTGAGGCCTTTAGGCCTAGCTGACAGCATGGTTTTCTTCAACTATGGACAAGTGGGTGTTCGACCCCACACTTTTTCTTTTCCATGCTTGTTAGCTTCCTCCTCCACGGGTACTCAGACTTCCCCTCCATCTGTGCTTAACTTTCCACCAAAACAACACAAGATGAAAAATAAATAAAATAAACATAAATGCAAGAAATTAAAATGGTACCCATGGTACCCTTGGGTTGCCTCCCAAGCAGCGCCTAATTTTACGTCGCGGCACGACGTACCAAGTTTCACCACTTTTTCCTCCACCTTGAGGATATGAATCTCACCCCTAATTTCTTCTCTAATTTCCTCTTATGCTCCAGGGGTGGTGGTGAAAAATTGTAAGGACCAAACAGTAGATGTTGCCTTTTGCATTTATTGGTCCTTAAGTAAGCGAAGTCATTTTGTCTTTCTGAGTTAGCAAATTTCAAAATATATGGTGCTTGGTCCTCCTCTAGACATTTCTCTACAAACTTGGAAGACTCTATTTCTATGTTGTCAACCAAATTTAATGTTGAAAAATGCGTAGAGTGTGGTCCAATACACCTCAACTCTGAAACTGCATTTTGCTTGACCTCCTTACTTGTATATACCTTCTCGACATCGACATCTATCTCACCATTAAAGTCGACTGGGGGATACGCTAACTCTTCTTCCAAGAATGGATTTTCCATAAGTGTGAGCCCATCACGGGGACACTCAAGAGATTCGAATTGTTGGGCTTCATCCAAAAATTCACCCTTGTCATCCTCTTGTAGTTCCTCTTGAATATCGGCTAAAACTGTTGTCTGTGATTTATCACACGCTTCAGCTTCAGCGATCATCTCCGTGAATTTGATGGTCATCCTTTCTAGAGCCTCTGCATTCTCTTCTTGCTGATTTCTCAACACTGCCATCGCCTCCTTCATTGCTTCTGATTGCTCCAAGAGTTGTTTCAACATGTCTTCTATTCGAGCTTGGCGTCCCAAGTCCTCATTTTCAGCATGCCTATATTCAGAAAAAACAACAGAAGGATCATAGTAGGGGCTTGGGGGAGGGGAATATGCCTTTGGACAATCACCCCAATGGCCATATTGACACCCACATATATTGCACGTATTACAGTTTTGCCACAAGTGGGGTCCTCCACAGTTCAGACAAGATTCACTAAAATATGAGTATCCACCATTGAAACCATTTATATTCCACGATGTCATGTCAATAAGGGTGTACGAACAAGCAGAAAAATAAAATAAAATAAAGAAGAATTAAAACAAACACTAGACCAAGTTGTCAACACTTAAGAAAATAAAACAAAAATACAGTAAATTTATACTTAAAACAATTTCACCAATTGCCAAGTCTCCCCGGCAACGGCGCCAAAAACTTGTTCGGTCTGCTGTTCGGGTTGGTATTATATATTATAAACCGACACGCAAGTGCACGTGGTCAAACAAGTAATAAAGTGGCTAAGTAAGCCAAGTATCGATCCAAGGAGACTCTGGATAAGTAAAACTGCCTAGTTTACTATATCTCT
Organism: Datura wrightii; assembly: GCA_035772735.1. Classification (NCBI taxonomy): domain Eukaryota; kingdom Viridiplantae; phylum Streptophyta; class Magnoliopsida; order Solanales; family Solanaceae; genus Datura; species Datura wrightii. The sequence goes on along the minus strand of JASDFA010000018.1, from coordinate 162,693,041 downwards.
ATTCTATTCCTAACTATGTTAACAACAATCCAACCAAGAGTTGAGTGAGTTTTTGTTTCTAAACTATTTATATACTACAATTAATAACAACTATTTACTTTTGAATTTAGACAATGGACATGCACATGCCAAGGTTAAGAACGAGTAATGAACTTGATAATCATGATAATTTGGTCATCCTCTTCTTCATGTTGCTAGCCAAGAACGTTTGCCTAGAAATTAAAACTTTCACTTTAGAATCATAAACCATCCGTCTACATTTCTGTGATCAAATGTAATTTGTGACCTATCACTACAATTCCGGTTCCTAAATTGACTAATACGGCTTTCAAGTATATTTCTATCAAGAAAGCACATCAAAACCCAATTTTCCCAAATCAAGTTAAGAACAATACCCTATTAATTCACAACTTTCCAATTTCGTGCTCTCTCGAGTGAAATTGGACTTTTTAGATATACATTAATGGTGGCCAATCAATAATGTAGTAAGCACAAGAATTAATAGAACAACATGCAAGAAGAAGAAGAAACCATATCAATTATCACCAAAATTCATTACACAAGTTCAAAACCTCAGCAAAGAAGGGAATTAGCCACTCATTCTTGGATTAATCATCCTAAAATGAGTGTAAATCATCCATACAATTGAAGGAAAGAAGAAAGGAAGAGAAGAAAACTCTTAGCTTTTCTATTCTTCAACTACCACAAACCCACGTTTCTGCTCTCCACTTCTGAACTCAGTCTAAAAACTCAAAAAACTCATTAAAAATAAACCTAAGTGTGCTATTTATACTAGTGGGAAATTTTTCCCGGAATAACAAGCAACGTGTCACGGAGGCCAACGCGGAGCACTGCCTCCGTGACACGTCGTGGACGCGGACCCTCTCTGGAAATTGCAGGGTCCGGATAATTGGCGTCAACGTGGCACGGAGGCCATCGCGGAGGCCTATCCCCGTGCCACGGAACTGACGCGCAGGCACACTGGAAATTGCCTAATTAATTCCTGCCCAGGCAGTGTGCTACCGCGATGGCAGTGTGGCATGGATCCATCACGGAGACAGTGTAAAATGTGCCATCCAAGGTCTTTTCCACGCTCGCATCCAAGTCCAACTCCGACATAGTTCCAACACGCATTTTAGCTCCTAAAAATCACATTATCCTGCAAAACAAATGCTAATCATGTTGGTTAGTATAAATTCGCATTTTATTACCAAATACATGATATTATATACACATTGCACAACAAACAAGGTAAAAATGATATGTTTGAGTATCACTTGGGCATATAAATCTGCCCAAGATCAGCAGAGATAGCTAAGTACTTGGTTAGGGACATAATGCCAGCAGACATGACCCCTCAACAGAAGAAGAAGTTCTTATTTGATGTCCAATGGTATTACTGGGATGAACCATATTTATTCCGCATTTACGCTGATGGGATCATTCATAGGTGTGTCCCAGAAGTGGAGATGCTAAGTATTATGGAGGCATGTCATTCATATCCGGTAGGGGGGCATAGTGGCACCAGACAGCACATAAAATTTTGTAAAGCGGGTATTACTGGCTAACTATTCATCAAGATGCATACGACCTTGCCAAGTCATGCGATCAGTGCCAAAGGCAAGGCAATATTACCCGTAAACCTGAGTTGCCATTAACCCCAATTTTAGAGGTAGAACTATTTGATGTGTGGGGCATCGACTTCATGGGACCATTCATTAGCTCATAAGGGATGAAGTACATTCTAGTGGCTATGGATTATGTATCAAAGTGGCTGGAGGTTGTTACATTGCCAAACAATTAAGGCAAGATTATTACAACATTCCTTCAAAAGCATATCTTTTCTAGGTTTGGTACTTCCAAAGCTATAATCAGCGATGGTGGATCGCATTTCCGCAATCGCCTCTTCAAAACTTTACTAGAGAAGTACGGTGTCAAGCACAAGGTAGCCACACCTTACCACCCTCATTCGAGTGGGCAGGTAGAAGTTTCTAATAGGGAAATCAAGACCATTCTAGCCAAGACAGTAAATACGAGCCAGACAGATTGGGCTAGGAAGCTTGATGATGCATTGTGGGCTCACCGGATAGCATATAAAACTCTCATTGGCTCATCACCTTACCAACTGGTTTATGGTAAAGCATGCCACTTACCAGTTGGATTAGAGCATAAGCATTGTGGGAACTGAAAAAGCTAAATATGGATTGGAATGATGCTACCAAGATAATATTGAACCAAAACAATGAATTGGATGAATTTTGACTTAAGGCTTATGAGAGTGCAGCCATTTATAAAGAACGAATGAAGATCTATCATGACAAAAAGATCGCAAGAAGGGAGTTTAGCCCAGACGACTTGGTATTGTTGTTTAACTCAAGACTCCGACTGCACCCTGGGAAGTTGAAATCTAGATGGATGGGACCTTACAGAGTAGTACAAGTGTCTCCATACGGTGCAGTGGAACTTGAGAACAAAGAAGGGAAAAGGTTCAAAGTAAATGGGCAAAGAATAAAAGTGTATCTAGGAGATGAAGATGAATTGAAAAGAGTGGAGGAAATATACCTTGATGATACTTCAAAAGTCACAAAAGTAACGTCATGCCGTGATGTTAAATTAGGCACTGCATGGGAGGCAACCCATGAGAGGTGAAGTTTGAGTAGCCACAGGTATGTCCTTCTCCTCTCATCCTTATATTTTATTCTTCGGGAATGAAGCTCATTTTTTCAAAAAAAGGGGGGGTGTACTTGTATTTTAGGGATATTTTTTGTTCGTTTGAGGGTTTTTCTTGCCGTGTTTCTTTTTTCCCTCAGGCATTCTATCTAGTAGAACCGGCATGTGTTAGGATTTTTATTTTTTTTGTCGTGATTTTTGTTTGATTAGAAAGTAACTTAGGAATACTCATCCAATGGATATGTACTACTTTTGTTGTTTTTGTAAAATTGACCCTGTTTAAAAAAAATTTGGTATGTATTTGTGACAACAATGCATGATTTATGTGGATCGTTTTATGTCATTAGTTATTAATAGTGATAGTCTTGTTAACCCATGTATGAACCAGACAGGTAAAGTGGAAATAGTTCATGTACCATGTGTGAGTGAGGCCTTACTATTTATTGCGGTATGTTGTTGAAGATCTAGAACTTGCCTGGTTGGTTTCTGCATAGGTTGAGGATTGTTGGTTAGGATATCATCATAGGCCATTTTTGTTTTAAGCTCACTTTTAGCCTATATTTCCTTACCAAAGTTTCATGAATCCCTTGATCCCAAGTTTGAGCATTAATAGACCTTATTTCTTTGATATACTTGTTAACCATACCCATTTGTTTATAATGAACCTGTTTGGCATTGGTTCTTCCTTGGATGTTGTGAACCTCAACATAAGCAAAATGCTTAAGTTGAGGGTGGCTAGAGAAGGGGTTCATAAATGGTGGGAGCGGGAGAAAAGGAAAGAAAGAAAAAAATGGTGAAAAAAGGTGTGGTGAGGTAAAAAAGTAAAAAACTGAAAATTTGAAAATATTGAGAAAAAAAGGAAAAATTCAGAATAGCTTGAAATTGTTGGAAAATCTGAAAAGTCACCATACCCATGCAAATATTCTTAAAATGGAAAAAATGAAAGAAAAGAAGACAAAAAGAATGAAGGGTGAAATAGGAAAATGGTGTATCCAATGAATGTAGTGCCAAGGAATGGATAGTCACTCATAAAATCTTTCATCTTTATCATGTCCATCCCTAAGCCTACATTACAAGCCATATCAAGTCCTATAGTGATCTTAATTTGACCATCTAACAAACCAAAGAAGAGAAAATAAGGGCAAGACTATGGTATCTGATACATAATACTTGCAATTCTTTGAGAGAGTGAGTGCTTTATTTTCCTAGTCCCATGTTTTGTTTGATACTTCATACTAGAGTGGGGACTTCATTTTTGTGAGGGTACATGGATTATATTTTCTTTTACCATTGGTCTGTGTGAAACACATAGGTGATGACTTGATTGCTTGTTGATAGCTAGATGACATGTCTTGATCCCTGAATATGATGTTTTGATGTTTTTTGCAATACATTAGCTGATGATGTTTCAAGAGGAAGGGTCAATAGAGTTTGTATATAGAGTGCGCAAATTTGTTTGAGTTTTGGTAGTAGTATCTTAAGTTTATTTTCTAGTTGAGCATTGTGTTTATTTTTTCTTTTTCTTTGCATGAGGACATGCAAAAGCCTTAAGTTGAGGGTGTTGATGTCCTGTGGATTTATAGCACTATTAACTCTCAACACTAAGAAAATAACATGGACTTAGGTGTACTTATGTGGATATGAGGCACTTTTCCTTTGATATCAGGATAAATGAGTGTTGGAACAATAAATTGCAAAAGGAAGCTAAAAGTGTGCAAAAAGGGAAAAAAGTGCAGTTCATAGTACGATTCTTAGGATGGACCTAATAGTCGTACTGAGGGCCTTGACAAGTGATCTTGGGCAGATTTATATGCCCAAGTGATACTCAAACGTATCATTTTTACCTTGTTTGTTGTGCAATGTGTATATAATATCATGTAATTGGTAATAAAATGTGAATTTATACTAACCAACATGATTAGCATTTGTTTTGCAGGTAAATGTGATTTTTAGGAGCTAAAATGCATGTTGGAACTATGTCGGAGTTGGACTTGGATGCGAGCGTGGAAAAGACCTTGGAATGCACATTTTATAAGGGCTCCGCGATGGAGCCGTGCCACGCTACCATCGCGGCAGCACACTGCCTGAACAGGAATTAAAATGGCAAATTCCAGTGTGCCTTCGCGTCAGCTCCGTGGCACGAAGAGAGGCCTCCGCGATGGCCTCCGTGCCACGTTGAGGTTAATTTACCGGACCCTGGAAATTCCAGTGAAGGTCCGCGTCCACGCTGTGTCACGGAGGCAGTGCTCCGCGTTGGCCTCCGTGACACGTTGCTTGTTATTCCGGGAAAAATTTCCCACTAGTATAAATAGCACACTTAGGTTTATTTTAATTAGTTTTTAGTTTGGAGACTGAGTTCAGAAGTGGAGAGCAAGGACGTGGGTTAGTAGCAGTTGAGGAACGAAAAAGCTAAGGGATTTCTTCTCTTCTTTTCTTCTTTCTATCAATTGTACGTATGATTTACACTCATTTTAGGATGATCAATCCACAAATGAGTGGCTAATTCTCTTCCTTGCTGAGGTTTTGAACATGTGTAATGAATTTTGATTGTAAATGATATGGTTTTCTTCTTCTTCTTTAATGTTGTTCTATTAATTCTTGTTCTTACTGCATTAGTGCTTGGCCAACATTAATGTACATCTAAAAAGTCCAATTTCACTCGAAAGAGCAAGAAATTGGAAAGTTGTGAATTAGTAGGGTATTGTTCTTAACTTGATTTGGGAAAATTGGGTTTTGATGTGCTTTCCTGATAGAAATATACTTGAAAGCCGTATTAGTCAATTTAGGAACCGGAATTGTAGTGCTAGGTCATAAATTGCATTTGATCACAGAAATGTAGAGGGATGGTTTATGATTCTAAAGTGAAATTAAATACGAGAGTTTTAATTTCTAGGCTAATGTTCTTGGCTAGCAACATGAAGAAGAGATTAACCAAATTATCATGATTATCAAGTTCATCACTTGTTCTTAACCTTGGCATGTTCATATCCATTGTCTAAATTCACAAGTAAATAGTTGTTATTAATTGTAGTATATATAGTTTAGAAACAAAAACTCAAGTAACTGTTGGTTACATTGTTGTTAGCATAATTAGAAGTGAACTAGGAATATAGTAAACTAGGCAATTTTACGTATCTTGAGCCTCCTTGGATTGATACTTGGCTACTTAGCCACTTTATTACTTGTTTGACCACGTGCACTTGTGTGTCGGTTTATAATATATAATACCAACCTGAGCAGAAAACCGCGAACAAGTTTTTAGCGCCGTTGCCGGGGAGGCTAGGCGATTTGTGAAATTGTGTTTAGTGTAAATTTACTGTATTTGTATTTTCATTTTCTTAAGTGTTAACAACTTGGTCTTAGCCTGTATTTTGCAGATTTTGTTTCTGTGAACACTGGCAAGGGACAAAGAGCTGGTGGAATCTTACTTAGAGCCTGAACGTGAATTTCATAGTCAACGTAGAGAAGCTCTACGAAAGAAGCTGCAGTTGCTTAAATAGTCTATGATGGAGCAACAAAATCCACCAGTTGTGCGGGCAGTTTTAGTGCCTGATGAAGCAGCAGCAAGGCCGGTTCGCAAGGTGGCAATCCCACACGCTAATAATGTACATTCTAGCATCCGCAAACCAGAGCCTGGAGGGAGATTTGAATTAAAGCAGAATATGGTGCAACATTTGCACAAAAGCGGGCAATTTACCGGTCTCCCTCATGAAGATCCACAACAACATCTCCAAAACTTTTTGGAGATAAGTGACACTTATATACCCGCTGGAGTGTCAACTGATTATGTTCGGCTCACCTTATTTCCATTTTCCTTACTTGGTGAAGGCAAGAGGTGGTTAAAAGCTAAACCACCCAATTCTATATCAACGTGGGATGATCTTGCACGGAAGTTTCTTATCAGATTTTTCCCTTCTGGTAAAACAGCCAGACTTAGGAGTCAAATCCTAAGTTTTAAACAAAGGGAAGGAGAAAATCTATAGCAAGCCTGGGAAAGATTTAAATCCATGTTGCGGGACTGTCCTCACCATCATCAGTCCAATGAGGTGTTGGTACACACATTTATTGAGGGTTTGGAACCCCACACTAAAATTCTATTAGATTCAGCAGCTGGAGGGCAAGCGCTGGAGAAGACCTATGAGGAGCTGTACACTTTGCTCAACCGAATTTCACAAGGCAATCCAGAATGGAATGCAGGTTCTTCAAGAGGTGGAGCAAGGAAAGCAGTGGGAGTGCTTGAAGTGGATGGATTCACAGCTATCGATGCACAGATAGCTGCTTTGCAAAATCAGTTAAACACTCACTTCAGCAATATAAATTTGAACCAGCCTTCAGCTTCAGTCAATGCAGTTCAACAGATGTGGTGTGAAGTGTGTGGTAGTAGTGAGCATTCAGCTGAATGCTGTGGTGCAAATCCTGATTCTGTTAACTTTGTGGGCAATGCACAGAGAAATCAGCAGCAGTTTGGTAGTGGCTACAACTCAAATTGGAGGAACCATCCGAATTTTTCGTGGGGTAGCAACAATCAACAAGGTCAAAGTTCAGGGCAGGGGATGCACAGAAACCAAGGAGGGCAACAAAATTATCAAGCTCAATTCAGAAATCACAATGCCCCTCCTCCACCACCATCACCTACCATTGAGGAGATGTTCAAAACCATGATCGCTAATCAGGCACAATTGCTGGCTGACTATGTCAAATTGGCAGCCGAAGTGAAGAACAATAAGTTGGAGACCAAGGCTCTTGAATATCAGTTTGGGCAATTTGCTAGTGCCCAAAATACTAGACCCAGAGGAGGACTACCTAGCGACACGGATCCTAATCCGAAGCAGGTAAATGCAGTGACCACGAGGAGTGGTTTACAGTTGAAGGAGGTGGAACCGGAAAGACCGCCTCAAAAGTCAGGAGCAGCAGATGTTGAGGGAGAGCAAATCTCGGATAAGGGGAAGACTAAAGAAGCTGAACCAGAAAGGCCTCCACCCCCGTTCCCTCAACGACTTAAGAAACACAAGGAGGAGGCGTGTTTCCAGAAATTCATGGAGGTACTTAAACAGGTACATGTTAACTTACCTCTTGTTGATGTCTTGCAGGGAGTGCCAAAATATGCGAAGTATATTAAAGACATCGTGGCTAACAAAAGTCGTTTGACTGAGTATGCCACGGTAGCTTTAACGGAGGAATGCACTTCCCGTATTCAGAATAGGTTGCCCACAAAACTGAAAGACCCTGGAAGTTTTACTATCCAGCTTACTATTGGGCAAAGTATCCGAGCTCTTGGATTATGCGACTTGGGGGAAAGCATAAATATGATGCCATCTTCGGTATTCAGAAAGTTAGGTCTAGGAAGTCCTAGACCAACAACGGTAATCTTGCAGCTAGCAGACAGGTCTTTAGCTAAGCCAGATGGCATTGTTGAGGATGTGTTAGTGCAAGTAGGCTCCCTCATTTTTCCGGTCGATTTCATTGTTCTGGATTTTGAACCAGATGCTGAAGTCCCATTTATTTTGGGACGACCCTTTTTGGCAACCGGAAAGGCATTAATTGATGTAGCTGCGGGTCAACTCACGATGCGAGCACATGACAAGGTCGAAGTGTTCGATGTGTACAAGGTACCTAAGCTCCCGACTGTTTATAAGGAACTCTCGGTGATCAACGTGATTGATCATGGGAGTGCTAATGGAATGAGTGATTCCCGAGAGTTACTAGGAAGGCCACCGGATAAGGTTGAGAACTACTGGGGGGAATGACCATGATCGGGACAAATCGTCCATCTCCCTAGTAGACAAGTGAGCTTAATGGACGTCGAGCCGCGACGGTAAACCAGGCGCTGCACGGGAGGCAACCCGTGAGAAAAATATTTTATTTTTCTTCTTTTTGCACAGTGTAGTTAGTTTTTATCTTTATTTTTGTTTTAGTTGTTTATTTCCAATTTTTATTTTTATTTTTCTTTTCTTGATTAGGTTTAGATTTTCATTTTAGTTAGTATTTTTTTATTTTAGTTAGGGAAATCTATTAATTTAACTAATTTTTATTTAGTGAGGTGATTTTCAGGTATAACGAAGGAAATATACATGGAATCGAGAAAATGAGGCAAGGTATGAAAAATCAAATTAATTGAAGAAATAGTGCACTGGCGCGTTGGCGCCGTGTCACGGAGGCAGTGCTCCGCGTTGGCCTCCGTGACACGTTGAAGGCAAAATCCCGAATTTTCAAAAATCCAGTAAGCCAACGCGTTGGCTCCGTGTCACGTAGGAGGGGCTCCGCGTTACCCTCCGTGACACGTTGCCCCTTATTCAGTGCCGGGTCACACCGGGTTGCCGGGTGCCCCGCGTGTTTTCTTTAAATAAACCCCCGATTTTGCCCAATTTTTCCCATTTCCCTCTTCCCTCTGCGACCAAACACCCATTCCCCCCTCCCCAAGCATCGTGCCACGTTCCAAGGCAAGGAAAAACATCAATTTTCTTCGGTTCTTCAACTCAAAGGTATGTTTTCATCGTCTATCTCAATTTTTTGGCAATTTTTGTCAAATTTGGGCATGTGAGGTGAGATATATCACCCTAGGTAGAAATTAAACATGAATGTTGGATTATTTGTGATTGATATATGTTTGAATTGTTGTATTTAGCGTTTGAACTTATCGATTGCGTAAATAATTCGAAATTGATCATAGAATTGTATTTTAGGGCTTGGGTTGTTGAATTTGATTTGGGCACTTGATAATTTGGTGAATTCGATGCCGGGGTGTGTTTATTATTTGAGAGAAGTCGTGGTAAATATTGTGTAAATGTTAAAAGACGACGAATTCTCGATTTTTTGTGGGAAAATGCATAAAATGTGTGAATTGGTTAGATTGTTTGGATTCGTTTGTATATAGAATGTTTTTATCGTTGTTTTTATTTTGTTGTTGTTTTTTTTGTTGCTTGTGCGATGTGTGAATTGTTAGCGATAGTAGGATTGGGATTAGCTGTATGAAGTCTGAGTAGTACGCTAACCGTTATGCTGTCGAAATTTTGTTGTGAACGCACTAAGCATGAAGTTATGATGTTGTCTGTGGTTTACTTAGAGTTATATTTGCCGTAATTTTGTAGAAGTAGCTAAGGCCTAAGTGTGGGGTAAATGTTGTGTAACCCGACCTTAGCCGAAGTTAACAAGTTTTTAGCTTAACGTTGTGCTTGTTTGTGTAAATTGATAGGTACAATGGCTAGCAGACAAGATAAAGGCAAGGGTACTTCTACCTCAGGCACAGGTAGGAAAAGGATGAGACTGGGCACCGCAGTCCCAGCTGCACCCGCTGTTCCGCGCGGCCAACACCGCCAATACGGAACAAGATGGGTCACCGATGAAGGGAAGAAGTGGTACGCGAAACATAAAGAAAACAAGTACTTCCCCGAGGAACATATTGCACGGGAACCACTCGCACAGGAGTTCCCTCGCATTGTACAGAGAATCGAGGCAGCTGGGCTCAGCTTTATCTTTCAGGAGCCCAAGGAGTGCAACCTTCACTTGGTCCGGGAATTTTATGCAAATTGGAACCCGGCCATCAGAAGCCACACTATAAAAATTAGAGGGCAGATTGTCACTCTGGAACCCCAGCAGCTGAATGCCATCGTTGGAGCGCGGGACACAGACGCCCACGTTCTCCGCCAGCTAAACATCACCCCACCGTACGCCGACATCAGACGTACGTTGTGTGGGGCTCGATCCACAGCCCGATGGAGTAGACATAAGGAGAGGGGTTACCACCAGACTCTGCCTTATTCGCAGATGAACAGGGAGGCCAGAATCTGGATGAAGATTATATGTTCGTGCTTGATCCCGGGAGTCCATATGACAGATGTGACCCGGGACCGTGTCTGCTTGGTGTATGCCCTTATGAAAGGGCTTGAGATTAATGTGGGGGCGGTCATAATATCCGCCATGAAGAGAGCCAGACTACACCAGGGCCACAGATACGGGTTTGGCGGACTCATCACCACTTTCCTCCGAGGCCTTGACATTGAGGAAGAAGCCTTGGATTATATTCCGCAGTTGGAGCGGAGGGCCCTCGATGTGACAAAGACTAAGGCCCCCGACACTACACACAGACCAGTATTGACTTTGGGCGAGCGACATGCTCGTGACGATCAGTACATGGCCCGTATGTTTGGCATGCAGATGCTACAACTACGGATTGGTGGGAGACCAGCCACCGAGGAAGAATTATGGCAGTTGGAGCTGGACTACCCCTTTGGCGAGAACGCCAGAGCCTTATGTCGGGTAGGGCTAGCCTTTGTGGAGCCTACAGATGACGATGTCCCTACTGATGAGGAGACATGTCGTGAGGACTCTGATGTGGAGTCCGATGACGACGATGGAGTTGATTCAGATATGGGTGACGAGGCCGCAGCACCGGATGAGGAAGTCGAATATTTTGACTGAGCAGGGAGTTCCACCACCCAAAATTTTATGCTTTGTATTGTTGTGAACACTAGAGACAGTGTTTGATTTAAGTGTGGGGTGGGGAGTAGTTAGGTGCTGGGACATAGGCTCTAAATTGCTGTATATTTTTCCTTGATGTTTATGAATGTTTGCGCTTTCCCTGTTGTGAACTGTTTGGTGATGTATCTGTATATATTTGTTGTGTGGTTAGTGATGTGTGTTTTTGAAAGTATGGTTGCCATTGTGTGTGTTTTTTCTTTTCTTTTCCTCTATCGACATGATCGATATTTTTCAAAATTTTTGCGAAAATATTTTGCACTTGTAAATATTTTCTTTCTATCGAAATGATCGATGTGTTGCAAAAAAATTTCAATTTTTTTTATTTTTTTTGGGTTTCTCGGAGTTTGTTTTCGGTTCTTTTACCGAGAATAGTCCCATTGAACCGATGTCATAGTTAGTGACCGTTCCCTATGATGGATGGATAACGACCGTCTTAAGGGAAATGTAGTCGGTAGGAGTAGGATTTTTATTTGTTTTTTTAGTTTTTCTTTGGTGGATTGCATCAATGAACTGTAGTTGCTTATGGTTGCTAAAATTTCGTTGCGTGTTGTAATTGATGTTCAAAATGTGAAAGTGATTCTTTTGAAAGCATGCAATTCTGTAAATATGTTGAGTTACCTAGGATATAGAATTTGGTTCAGTATGATTGAGGCTTAATCTTGAATTCATGTAATTGACTAATTAAAGAGTCTGTGAATGCATCTTGATTCGAGCATGTGCATGAAGTGTGAAGTGAGGTTTTGCTATTCCATGTCATTGTGAATTGTCTAGAACTTGCCTGGTGTGTATACAAAACGAAATGAAGGAGGTGTAGTGTTGGAAAGGATGTAGGCATTTCTTTGTTTTAACCGATAGTTTCCATTTTTTTTCTTGTCAAATTTCTACCTTTTTATATGTTGTATACCCTAGTCAGCCCGTTGAGCCTTTAGCCGATTTCTTTCTTTTGTCCAAAATTGTATGAACTAAGCTTTATTCCTTCTTTTCATTAGCCTTAAAGTCTATAAGAAGCTCTTAAGGGCTTACAAAGAAAAGAAAATGTTTCCCAAAGTGTTAAAGAGTGAAAAGAGTGAAAAGAGAAAGAAAAGCAAAGTGAAGAAAGAAAAGATGATGTTGAAGAGTCACTTGTTATAATTAATTGATAGTGAGGGTACATGAAAACCCTCTGTTTTGTGTCAAGTGTGTCTGATGAAATGGGCTGTACGAAAGTAAACCAACATGAATGGGGGAAAAAGAGAAAAGAGAGGAACAATGTCCAAGAGTCGATGGGAATGTGTTGAAAAGGCGCTTAAGGATGCTAGCGACTATTATTGGCTAATCCAATATATATATACTAGATCCATAGCCCCGTTACAACCCATTAAAGTCCTATGTCATCCTATATTGCATTTCTTTATATTAGTGGAGTAATACACTAAGGGCAAGCCTATGGGTCATGACATAATGCATGTGAATTCTTTTGGGAGAGAGAGTGAAATTTATTTGTATATGCCCCTACTTGCATGTTTGTGTGCTGCATGAACATAAAAGGGAAGTTTCTCTCGAGTTGTGAGGGCACATGCTTGATGAAAGATTGATTTTCGTGTCGGATTTCTTGATTAGTTGATTTGCATGAGTTTCCCGATATCAAGAATCAATTCTTAAAGTCTAGGAAGCCTTGATGTATTAAAGGTCATTGTATTGTACGACCAAGCATGTTTTCTTGATGATTTGCAAAAATTGAATAATCGGTATGACCGAAGCGTAAATTGTTGCACCATAGTGACGAAGGTTGGGATGTAATTTGCATGATTTGTGTATGTGTTGTTCGAGGACGAACAAAGATTTAAGTGTGGGGTAAGTGATCTTGGGCAGATTTATATGCCCAAGTGATACTCAAACGTATCATTTTTACCTTGTTTGTTGTGCAATGTGTATATAATATCATGTAATTGGTAATAAAATGTGAATTTATACTAACCAACATGATTAACATTTGTTTTGCAGGTAAATGTGATTTTTAGGAGCTAAAATGCATGTTGGAACTATGTCAGAGTTGGACTTGGATGCGAGCGTGGAAAAGACCTTGGAATGCACATTTTATAAGGGCTCCGCGATGGAGTCATGCCATGCTACCATCGCGGCAGCACACTGCCTGAACAGGAATTAAAATGGCAAATTCCAGTGTTCCTTCACGTCAGCTCCGTGGCACGGAGAGAGGCCTCCGCGATGGCCTCCGTGCCATGTTGAGGTTAATTTACCGGACCCTGGAAATTCCAGTGAAGGTCCGCGTCCACGCCGTGTCACGGAGGCAGTGCTCCGCGTTGGCCTCCGTGACACGTTGCTTGTTATTCCAGGAAAAATTTCCCACTAGTATTAATAACACACTCAGGTTTATTTTAATTAGTTTTTAGTTTGGAGACTGAGTTCAGAAGTGGAGAGCAAGGACGTGGGTTAGTAGCAGTTGAGGAACGAAAAAGCTAAGGGATTTCTTCTCTTCTTTTCTTCTTTCTATCAATTGTACGTATGATTTACACTCATTTTAGGATGATCAATCCACAAATGAGTGGCTAATTCTCTTCCTTGCTGAGGTTTTGAACATGTGTAATGAATTTTGATTGTAAATGATATGGTTTTCTTCTTCTTCTTTAATGTTGTTCTATTAATTCTTGTTCTTACTGCATTAGTGCTTGGCCAACATTAATGTACATCTAAAAAGTCCAATTTCACTCGAAAGAGCAAGAAATTGGAAAGTTGTGAATTAATAGGGTATTGTTCTTAACTTGATTTGGGAAAATTGGGTTTTGATGTGCTTTCCTGATAGAAATATACTTGAAAGCCGTATTAGTCAATTTAGGAACCGGAATTGTAGTGCTAGGTCATAAATTGCATTTGATCACAGAAATGTAGACGGATGGTTTATGATTCTAAAGTGAAATTAAATACGAGAGTTTTAATTTCTAGGCTAATGTTCTTGGCTAGCAACATGAAGAAGAGATTAACCAAATTATCATGATTATCAAGTTCATCACTTGTTCTTAACCTTGGCATGTTCATATCCATTGTCTAAATTCACAAGTAAATAGTTGTTATTAATTGTAGTATATATAGTTTAGAAACAAAAACTCAAGTAACTGTTGGTTACATTGTTGTTAGCATAATTAGAAGTGAAATAGGAATATAGTAAACTAGGCAATTTTACGTATCTTGAGCCTCCTTGGATCGATACTTGGCTACTTAGCCACTTTATTACTTGTTTGACCACGTGCACTTGCGTGTCGGTTTATAATATATAATACCAACCCCAGCAGAAAATCGCGAACAACAAGAAGCTGAAAGTTTACCTGGAAGACTGATCCCATGAGACTTGTCATGGATCGTACCATAATGGTACGAGTTGTGGTAGGCCAGTCGTGATGAAATCCAGAAGAATTGCACAGGAGGCTGATTCTTTATATGAGATTACCCTACGATCCGTGAGATGAAGGTGTGAGTCGTACCATACCTGTCACGGTGAAGTTCTGACAAAGTTCAAAGTATTAGGATCAAGCCACGGGTGCAATGTATGAGTTGTAGGATGTAAGTATGAAGCGTACCATGGCCCAATACTTATCCAAAATTCAGCCAACACTTCAAGCCACGAGTCGATGCCATGGTCCATGAGAAGCCCCTACGAGTCGTAGGTGGACCTGTGATGAGATTGGCTACAAATATGGAAAGTAGTCTTGTTAGTTTAGGAAAGGGATTCTTGTGTCCCTATAAATACGTTTTATGTTTTATTTTTCATAGAGGACGACGAATAGACTTAATTCTAGTAGGAAAACATTGTAGTAAGCAATTTTACGTTGTTGAAAGAGAGAATTGAGTTGGTTCAACCTTGTGATAAACCTTCTTAATCTCATATTGTTCTTGCTACTTGTTATTCAAGATTTCATGGATTAATTGAAGGAATTGTTTTTCTCAATCATCTTTGTAAGCATTGTTTTATGTTTTCAATCATGAATACAATTTACAACCTTGCAACTATGAGAGGCTAAAACCTCAATAGCTAGGGTTGTGGGAACCATGATGGATTGACAAGTTAGGGTTGCACAAAGTGATTCTAAAATCAATACTAATTACTTATATTGTAGTCTCTTCATCTTTAATGATTCTTAGTTGTGCACAACATTAGGAAGTGCCTGAATTCTTTACTTGTTTTGATCGAAGAGGTAGAGATTAGAAAAAGAGAATTAAAACAGAGCCTTGATCTTGATGATCATTGTATTAACTTGAGTTGTGGTCGCAAGATAGTTATATCTGGAAATTAGTGATAATGGTTTGTTTGCAAAACTCATGAGACTTGGTTGAGTAATTGAGGATAGTCATTCAATAGGGATTGGTCGATCGTTTGAATGAACCGAAGTTATTAGTTATGTAAGTAAGTATTGGTAAATATCACGAGTGTATACCCAAAGCTGTTATGAACCCATGGGGAATGCAAACCCTAGTTATTCCCTTAATTATTGATTTGCAAATATAATCTTGATTGCTGTTTATTTCTATTATTGATTTTTATTAGAATTCCCCCCATTATGAAGTAATTACCATACAAGTTCATCTACCGGCTGTAATCTAGATCTTCCATATTCCCTGTGAGTTCAACCCCAACCTCTAAGTTGGGTTCTTTATTGACAATGACCGCTTTATACTTCAGTTGGAAGTGTGGTTTGAGTGTTATCAAAGAGCACACCATCTCCCCCTTTGGAGAAAGCCTCAACCTCTTTCCTGAGAGCCTCTTCCTTAAGTTTAAGTAAAATGGGATCTTCATCCTGTTTGGACTTAACTTCAACTACCAAAGAGGAATCTGACCTGCTTTGCATCACCACTCCACTCTCAGCTGAGTCAACCAACTGCACCCCTAACCGAGCTTGTTTGTGAATAGCCTTCACGAATTCCTTTTTACCTTTCTCAACATGAGCCACGCTACCCATAGACACTCTGCTTAGGGCGTCAACCACCACATTGGATTTTCCCAGGTGGTATAGCATGCTCATGTCATAATCCTTCAGGAGCTCTGACCACCTTTTCTGACGAAGATTTAGGTTGTTCTGATTGAACACATACTGAAGACTCTTGATATCAGTGAAAACATCCACATGAGCCCCGTACAGATAGTGTCTCCATATTTTCAATGCAAACACCGCCGCTACCAACTCCAAGTCATGAGTTGGGTAATTCTTCTTATGAACTTTGAGCTGTCTGGAGGCGTAGGCTATCACCTTGCCCCACTGCATCAGAATGCAACCGAGTCCAACTCTGGAAGCATCACAATATACTACAAACCTATCTGATCCTTCCGGTAGGATCAACACTGGAGCGGTAGTGAGTCGAGTTTTTAACTCCTGGAAACTCTTCTCATATGCATCTGACCACTGGAATTTTACCTTCTTCTGAGTCAGCCTAGTCAGAAGAGATTCTATAGAAGAAAATCCTTCCATAAAGAGTTGGTAATAACCAGCCAAACCCAAGAAATTCTAATTTCGGTTGGGGAGGTAGGTCTGGGCCAGTATTTCACGGCTGCTATCTTTTGACGATCAACTCGAATACCCTCACCCAAGACCACATGACCTAGGAAAGTCACGGACTTCAACTAGAATTTGCACTTGCTGAACTTGGCGAATAGTTGGCGGTCTCTGAGGGTTTGAAGCACTATCCTCAGGTGATTAGCATGCTCTTCCTTATTTCTGGAGTATGCTAGAATGTCGTCAATAAGCACAATGACAAACATATCCAGATACTGCTTGAAGACTTTGTTCATCAGGTCCATAAAGGTTGCAGGGCATTTGTTAGTCTGAAGGACATAACTACAAACTCGTAGTGACCATATCGGGTCCTGAAAGCTATTTTTGGTATGTCACACTCTCTGACTCTTAGTTGATGATACCCCGACCTGAGATCTATTTTGGAGAAACAGCTGGCTCCTTGAAGTTGGTCAAACAGGTCATCTATTCTGGGTAGGGGATACCTGTTCTTGACTATGACCTTGTTCAACTGACGATAATCGATGCACATTCTGAGGATACCATCTTTCTTTCACATGAATAGTACTGGAGCACCCCAGGGAGAGATATTGGGTCTAATGAAACCATTATCAAGAAGATCTTTTAGCTGCTCCTTCAACTCCTTAAGTTCATCCGAGGCTATTCTATAAAGAGGGATGGAGATGGGTTGAGTATCTGGAATAAGGTCTATAGCAAAGTCGATTTCCCGTTCAGGAGGAACTCCGGGAAGATCTTCGGGGAACACATCTGGAAATTCGCTGACAACGGGGACTGACTAGATAGTTGGGTTCTTAGAGTCAAAATCCTTGACCCGAACTAGATGGTAAATACATCCCTTAGATATAAGTTTCCTGGCCTTAAGGTAGGAAATAAGCCTACCCTTAGGCGTTGCACTACTGCCCATCCATTCTAGAGCTCGCTCATTGGGGAACTGAAACCTGGCGACCCTAGTTCTGCAATTGACTGAGGCATAACTGGAATGTAACCAATCCATGCCAAGAATGAGGTCGAAGTTGACCATGTCTAACTCTACAAAGTTAGCTGGAATGACTTTATTGAAGACTGAGATTGGGCAGTTTCTATACACCCGGCTGGCTCTAATTCACCCGCCAACTGGGGTGGAGACTAAAAATGGTTCTGAGAGGACCTCTGCACTGATATTAAACTGAGAAGCTATGTATGGAGTCACGAACAATAGTGTGGCCCCTGGATCTGTAGGGCATATATATCTAGGTAGAAAAGACGTAACATACCTGTGACCACATCCGGTGACTTCTCCTGATCCTGACGAGATGATAATGCATAAAAACGGTTTTGGCATTGACCGCCCTCCGTACCTGATGTATTAGCCTACTGAGCTGGTCAGCCTGTTGGAGCTGCTGAGGCAGTGGATTGTAACCTTCCCAGTCCTGCTGACTGGCATTCTATAAGTCGATGACTAAGCTGTCTACAACCAAAACAGCCCTCTCGACCCTGAAGACACTCTCCTGGGTAATTCTTGCTACACTTAAGTCAAGCTGTATATCTGTTGCCAGCACTATTGCTCTAGGACTGAGAGCCAGATGCTCCACCCCTCCGATCCTGGAGGGATCGAAAGGTAGGGGTGCTAGCTGGGTTGGGTGTCGGAGCTTTTTGCTGTTGCTGTTGTGGGCGGATGCTACCACCAGACCTTTGGTGGCCATAGTCTGATTGGCCAGTCCTTGATCGTTTTTTCTTTCACTCCATGTCCCTCAGTTTTTCTGCCTCAATTTGCTGGGCATAGACAATCAGGCTGGAGAGGTCGATATCCTTAATCAGCATCGTTGTTTTGCACTCTTTGAGGACCAGGTTCCACACCCCATTAACCAACTTTAGCATGCGAGCCTTTGGCTCGCCCACCATCTCTGGAGCATATTTGGACAACCTGGTGAACTCTAGAGCATACTCTTCTACTATTCGGTTTCCCAGTATCAGATTCATAAACTTCGTTACTTTCGCCTCCTTGAGGTCTTGAGGGAAGAATCTGTCCAGGAAGGCTATAGTGAACTCCTCCCATTCCACTGGACCTGCCTCTGCTGGCCTCCCCTCCTTCCACTTGTCGTACCAAACCTGGGCTACCCCTTTTAGCTAGTAAGTAGCCAAGTCGACACTCTCTGAGGGACTGACACCCATAATTCAGATGATCTTTTTAATCTCATCCACAAATCCTTGTGGGTCCTCTCCCACCTTAGATCCATGAAAATTCGGGGGATTCATCCAGGTGAAGTCCTACACTTGGGCAGCTGCTGCGGATTCGTTGTTGTTCATTGGAACCACCTGCTGGTTCACCTAGTTGATAACAGTTTGAATGAGCAACTGAATGGTCGCCCTGAATTTTGTGGTAGACACTGAGTGGTCCTATGGGGCTGCTGGGGCTGATGCGGCAGGTCGATGAGCATTACCGACCCTTCTTCTATTACCACGTCACTGAGGCATGATTCACTGAAATAAAATAGAGCACGAGTTAGGAGGATGATTCTGGAACTGAATTTCAACGCACGATAAGGAGTATGAAATAAAAGAGAATTTTCCTAATAACATCTCGTAGCCTCCCCTGTCATAAGTGTGGCGCACTTCACACCCTGAAGAGGACTCTACTCGATGCGGCTTTCATACATTTGAGGATACTCTAAACCTAGTGCTCTGATACCAAGTTTGTCTCGCCCCAAGTTTACACCCTGGACGGGACACGGTACTTGGAGTCACAAGTACCTCAAGTGAACCCCTAGTCTATCATATACTGGCATTCTGAATAACATATAAATATATAGAATGGAAATTTAAAGCAAGATAATATAAACATTTGAGAGAATAAATCTGGTTCATAATATTTGAAAATATCTGAATAAATCTACAAGTCTAAAAAACTAAATCTGTGTCTAAAAGCCACTACAACTGATGAGTTGCTGGGACAAGCCCCCAGCTAACTCCAAATCTAAATAAAAGGAAAGAAAAATAACTGAATTAAATAATTTCCATCCCTGAAGAATGAGGACTCACCAACTAGAACAGCTGAAGTCTTTGGAGAGAGATCGGCTAGCGAGGCTGAGGCTGAGATCCTGCAGCTGTATCATAAAATGATACAACATAAAAGTATGTGTCAGTACTTTGAATATATTGAGTAAGTGGGAGAAAACATAACACAATGGAATAAAAGTGTTGAACTAAAAAGACATACAATGACCAACTAAATCTACTGAACTAAATAACTGATATAACTGTGATTGCCTAAAAGACCCTCTCTGGTGGTCAAGGACATGCCCTAATTCTGAGATAATGAACTGAACTAATCTGAAACTGAACTGAGATGACTAGTGGGAGAGTCTATAGCCGACATATAACCATGTGAGATAGATGTGGAGTCCGATGTATACATCTCATCTGTATGACCCAATATACCTTGTTAGGGTATAAAGGCATGAACTGGGTGATCGCAAGAGTCTGGGGCCATCAGGCCAATAAAATTGAAACCTACGGTGGCAACGTAGCTCTGGGTACATTATTGCGCTCCCGGTCCACTCGGTGCTAATACCTACTCCCATTGGATAGTCCTAGACTGATTACTAAGATGATAGCTCAAAATGGGGCCCAAAACTAGTCAGGGATACATATCTGAAAGCAACCTGAGAGTCTTATCAGACAAGATTTTGGAACCGGGTTCTAAGACTGGTCAGAGCCGCTTATCTGAAAGCGTCGTAACCGTCTAAAGAACTAACAATAATCTGAAGCTGGGGTCTTCAGGCTAGTCAGAGCTTCCGATCTAAAGTGTCATGACCACCTAGTGGACCACTAAAAACTGAATGCTGAATATGATTTTGATAACTGGAGGTAGTACTGACACCTTGGGAATTTCTGTAGTCAAACTAATCAGTTGACATTTCTGACGACACTGAGAATTCTAACATTTTGGCTAATATAGAACTGACAATAATCTAATTTAGTTTAAATGCTGCTAACAACATGGAAGTCTCCAACACTGATAAAATCAAGCAAAATTTCAGTATTCAAATACTATGCAAAATTCTAGATTTTCTAGTCCAAGCAATAAGGAAAAATTTCACTTCACAAGAATAAACATCATTTCAGTCACAAGCTGGTGGAAAATATCTATAACTAACATGAAGTGATTAGATGAAGTATGACTAAAATTTCTTAACATCTGATAATTCCAAGGCTAGAACTAATAGAGAAAAGTAGGGAGGAATTTCGGGACACAAGGGAAGAACTATTCCCTTGTTGAATTCCGACATACCTGGTGAAGAAGAGAATTCCCTTGAGAAACCGACGAGAAATACACTTCCCTAGTTCTTGCTTTGAAATTCTATGAGAGAACTCCTACGCTGTTTTCTGAGAGTCTGAATGGGGGGAATAAGGAAAGAAACCGTTTCACCTCTCAAATAATCTGGAAATATACTTAAAACGACATAGTTTAGAGTCTAGGAGGTAGGAAATTATTGAAAGACCCTTGAAAAAACTCGCAAGGAAAAACTGACCAACAGTCCCCATGGGGGACCTAACGGGTCGTGGTTGGTGACCACGACTCGTGATTATCTCTCATGGTCTCCACTACCAAAAAGTCCCTGGAGTCCCCACGAGTGACACCACGACTCGTGGTGTCCTAAATGAGTTGTGGTGAGGACCTGTTGGGTACACTGCCTAACTTTCCGACTCTTAAGCAATTCCTGACCACGCGTCACCTAATAGGTCATGGAATGGACCACGAGTCGTGGTGACCAGTCGTTAGGTGCACTGCCCAACTTTTCCCCGGCCTTAAATTTACTCTTAACTATGGGTCATATCATGACTCGTGGGGTTGACCACGATTCGTGGTCACCCCCGTGGTCACCTCATTTTCCAAATCTTCAACTAAGTCCCCAGTTCTCACCACGAGTCACTTAACAACTCGTGGTCACCTCTCACGGGTCACAGAATGACTCGTTCTGTGACCTAGTGCAGAATTTTTCGTTTTCTCTGATTTAAGTCCTGGGTCTAGTCTTTGAGTTTCTGGGGTATTACAAGAAAACTGGTACTTGAAGCTGAAACTGAGCCGGGAGGGATAGATACAGGTATTTATCCATCATATCTACCTTGGCTTTCCTTGTAGCTCCTCAACATGCTGATTCCACCACAAAATATTTACTGAAGCTACCTCTTTATTCCTTAGCTTCCGAACCTGATGATCAAATATTTCCATCGGGACCTCTTTATAGTTGAGGCTATCCTTCACACCTATGCTCTCCACCAGGACAACCAAAGCTGGATCATCCATGCACTTCTTCAAAAGCAACACATGAAACACCGGATGCACTGAAGCCAAATCTGAGAAACTCCAACTCATACACTACCTTGCCAACCCGTCTCACAATCTGGTACGGCCAACATAACGAGGACTGAGTTTTCCTTTCTTTTTGAATCTCATCACTCCCTTCATGGGAGATACCTTTAGAAACACCCAATCATCAATTTCAAACTCAAGTTCTCTCCTTCTCAAATCCGCATAGGACTTTTGATGACTCTAGGTTGTTTTCAACCTCTCCCTTATAAGCTGAACCTTCTCAATAGCCTCATGGACTGAATCTGGTCCTATCAAGCAGCTCCACCGACTTCGAACCAACTAATATGCAATCTACATCTCCGCCCATAAAGAGCCTCAAACGGAGCCATCTGAATGCTGGAATGGTAGTTGTTGTTATATGCAAATACAATGAGAGGAAAATGATCATCCCAACTATCCTTGAAATCAATCACACACGCCCTCAACATATCTTCAAGAGTCTAAATGATCCGTTCAGCCTAACCATCTGTTTGCGAGTGAAATGTTATGCTAAGCTTGTCCTTAGTACCAAGTCCCTTCTGAAATGATCTCCAAAACTGGGAGGTAGATTGAGTACCTCTATCTGGTATAATGGACAAGGGTACTCCATGCAAACAAACTCTCGAGCATACATTTAGCATAATCCTCTACTGAATCTGTAGTTATGAATGGTAAAATATGAGCTGCTTTAGTTAACCTGTCTAAAACAACCCAAATAGAGTCATACTGTCAACGAGTACGAGGCAATCCCGTAATGAATTCCATATTGATTTCCTCCAACTTCCAAGTAGGGATACTAATATCTTGTAGCACACCTCCGGATCTTTGATGCCTAACCTTCACCTGATGACAATTCGGACACCTAGCCACAAACTCTACTACGTCATTCTTCATGTCATTCCATCTATAAACTTATCATAGGTCACAGTACATTTTGGTGGCAACAGGGTGTATGAAATATTTGGAACCATGAGCCTCATACAACATCCCCTCCCTCAAGTCATCAACACCCGGTGTACACAAACGACCCTGATATCATAGTGCACCATCTCCCCTTTGGGAGAAGACCTCCAGCTTATGATTCTAAACGGCCTTCCTTTATCTTAACCAAAATAGGATCCTCATCTTGTCTAGATTTGACGTCGGTCACCAAGGAAGATTCTAACTCATTCTGAACAATGACCCCACCATCCGTCAAGTCAACAAGACGAACTCCTAGTCGTGTAAGCCGATGCACATCCTTCACTAACTCTTTTCTCTTCTCATCTACATTGGTCAAACTCTCCATAGAAAGCCTTCTAAGAGCGTCTTCCACCACATTAGCTGTGCTCGGATAATAAAGGACACTCATGTCATAATCCTTAAGAAGCTCCAACCACCTCCTTTGACGTAGATTTAGATCCTTCTGGGTAAACACGTACTGTAGGCTTTTGTGGTCCGCAAACACATCCATATGGACCCCGTATAGATAGTGTCTCCAAATCTTCAAGGCAAATACTACCGCAGCCAACTCGAAGTCGTTTTGATCGAAAGTTGACCGTGGTCAAACTTAACTTCCTCAAAGCTCATAAATTCAACCAAAGATTCAAATCACTCCTGAATGCCTCTGGATCCATGAAAACTACCCAATTGATTCAAATCACCATCCAAAACTAACAAAGCTTTTAGAATCTAAATTTGAGCTCGTTAACTTGAAATGTTGACTTTGGTCAAATCTCACAAAATTTAAACCTTCCTCATCCAATCTTCATTGGATCATCTGGGCAATTGTGGCATCCATCTTCGCAAGTCATAAATAACAAAATAAAGACACGAAAAGGTTCAACCTAGGGAACGGGTCAAAAATCACAAAATGACCCTGTGGGTTATTACACTTCCAGGCTTGACTAATAACTGCGCTTCCTAAACTTCTACATACCCAGCACCTATGGCAGGGATAGAGAGTTATCCTAAACGTACATATTTTAGCTATCATTTCCATCATGGGGGGAACATTCATAGGGATTAGAGTAAGGAAATTATGAGCACGAATCATTCAAGAAATCTAAGTTGGGCATGTACTGGATATAACACGATCTTATGAGCTAATAAAGCAAATCTTAAAGAGTGAGTCCATAGAGCTGAGCATGCTGAGAGACATGAGTTTACATATATAACAAGGGTCATGACATGAAGCTGACATTTATGGAATCACGGAAGAAGACTGGAATTACCATCTGAAATAGTTACTTCACATTCTATGAATCTGATTACAAATACACGTAAGGAGTACTTGGAACTTAGGCATGGGCGTAACATGTTCACATATGGCATGAGTAGAGTATGACATAGACTGAAGTACGGAAGGACACCTGAATAAGCGTGGATCGATCTCCCATAGTTACTAATCCTGGACCTTCACACTTGAAACTCAAGGCTTGACCTGGTCCTTCACCTTATAATCTCCCCCTTAGCTTAAAGCTCATCATTCTGAGGGTCGGATCCCCTTCTTAAGGCTAGGCATAAATCACTATCTCTGGACTTCCTATTTGCATCTAAGACTATCACGAAAGGCCTCATACTTCTCCTATCGTACTCCCCCACTCTTTTGGTTCCTTACTTCAAGTTCACGAATTCTTCTGTCTTAGCTTCTCTTAACTCCTGCAGGGAGAAATTTTTAGAGAGCCTCTTATTCCACTAACTGGCGTTATGATTTGGAGTATGTGAATACACAAGTTAAAATGATAGAAAAATAT
Organism: Datura wrightii; assembly: GCA_035772735.1. Taxonomy (NCBI): domain Eukaryota; kingdom Viridiplantae; phylum Streptophyta; class Magnoliopsida; order Solanales; family Solanaceae; genus Datura; species Datura wrightii. Next base: position 162,668,307 of record JASDFA010000018.1, on the reverse strand, counting down.
TTTATCACATGACATAGATCATGAAAGAAGAAAAATTTCCTAAAATATTTCGCAGCCCATTCGTCATAAGTGTGGCACTCTTCACATCCATGAAAAATACTCTACTTAATGTGGCTTTCAGAAACCCTAGGACACTTCAAAATCTAATTCTCTGATACCAAGTTTGTCACAACCCAAACAAAGGCCTGGATTGGGACATGAGACAAAGAACCCCGAGAGGCTCCAAGTCGACCCATGGCATGAACAGAACAACTAAGATCATACTATAAGTAGATACTGATATAATAAAACATTCTTAAGTAGAAGTCTGCATACATATCAATCTAAAACAGATTCAACAATGACAAGCTGATTTCTACATAATATCTGAAAAGCCTCTAACATAACTGATGAGTTGATGGTAAAATATCCCCAACTAGCTCGAAAAAGTCTATAACTAAAAGAACATAACAATAGATAACTGAATATCCTTGAAGGATGAGGATTCACCAACATTGGCTAGACAGGCCTGAAGGGAAAGCAAGACTAGTGATGCGGTTGAGAATGATCCCTCATACCTGTATCATGAGACGATAAAACATAAAGCATGCGGTCAGTACTTGAAATGTACCGAGTATGCAAGGTAAGTAAAATGGACAGTCAAAAATACATAATAGTTCATAAGAATAGGAAAGCATGAACATGAAGTAAATATCATAATATACACATAAGGGCTCAAGGTTTTCAAACCATTCATAATCCATTCGCAAACATAATCATAATAGAAACTTTACAAAAAAATATTTTGAGCCAAAGTAACATAACATAACAATGCATAAATCATGAGAAACAATGGGAGAACTCGTCATAATTGACACCATCATGATAGAGCTTACATGATGCCCCAACCATCTCACTCAAGTGGAAGAGTCGTCCCAGGCTTGCCAAGCAAGGGACGTGCAGTATGGTGATATCACAGGGATCCAAAAATAAATATATATAAACCTACGATGGCACGTAATTTGAAACCACAGAATTTTTCATTTAATGTCGGGTCTACTCAGTGCTAGACACTGCTCCCAAAAACATGCACATAAGAGCTCGTATAGTAACTGTGCATTCATTCATGAAGTTCATGGACAAATAAAAATAACAACATCATTGATACCCATTTGAAATACATGCTTATCCATGAACAAGGGCCCATAAGTTGGCCACAAGTCATAAATCCATCAATCATGAAAACCATGTATACTTGTAAAAAAATTCATATACTTGATATTCATAAATTCATGAAGAGTACTTGAAGAGAAATCATAACATGAATCATAAATCATAATTTAGACTTAGTAAGATCAAAATCATAATAGAATCATAACTTGACTTTTCATGAAATCTTGCATAATTGGGCATAGTTTGATCTAGATTTGAAACCATAAAATTCATAATCAATTTGTGTATAAAATCTACCTATAAGTCTTAGAATATTATTTAAAACATAAAGGAAATTGACAAATAATAAAATCAAAGAGAATTTGACCTGCCCGATTCGCGCGTCCGCAAGTGTACGGGTCGTGCAAGTAATATAGTGGCTCTTTTTAAGAACCGGATTGTCGAACCCACAGGGACTGGACCCATTCCTCTAACTATCCATTTCTATTGTGATCTTAAATACCTCAAGTGTTGGTTATAGACATTTTCGATTGAGATTAATTAAGTCTAAGTTTGGGTCAACGAAATATTCTGAAATCACTCTAGGAGCAACATAGAGTTAAAACCAATTAATCATGCGATCCTACGATTTGCAATGGGTTAAGCATGGAACTATCAATTGTTATTTCACATAATTAGAATTGCATGTTTATGGTCTTTCGAGCCTCTAAACACGGCAATCTAGCTTCACTGCATCATTGTGAGCGAGGAGTTTAATTTTCTAGTCGCGGGTAATCAATTATGTTGTGGTTTACGGGGAAACGATTAGGGACTTTCGTGTGTCTAACCATTTAACTCAACTTAGCCTCACAACTACTTCTTCGAGTGGTGATGTGACATCCCAAGTTGGTCTTTTATAACCCCCGTGTGTCAACCAAGCACGGTGTTAGGTATATTTCTATCCTGACACAAAAATCTCTCCCGAGATACAAACATGCTCCTTACATTCTCATGTCCTGATCTAGGTAATGCTTTCTCAAGCTATTACTCAATCTAACAAATATGCTTTCATGGTGATCAATCATAAAAACAACCAGCAATCCAGAATGCAAGACGAAAACAACAATCAATAACTTAATTCCAAAACAAATTCATAAAAGCACAATCATAATTCATGGCTTCAACCCTAGAGGAAGGGTTCTTGCCATTCATGTTCGTAAAACTACAATTAACTAATACTAAACTAACATACTTACATGAATTTGGTAGATGAGAAGGGAATTTGATAAACCCTAGATGAGTTCTCCCACTTCTCCCTTCACTCCTAGGTGGTTTTTCAGAATAAAATCGTGACCAAATGATTTTAGGAGCTAAGGGTTCAATTTATACTATGCTGAAAAATTGCAAAATTTGGCCTGTGGTGGAACAGCAACGTGTCATGGAGCTGAACGCCCTACTTGACCTCCGTGACACGTTGGTAACGCGTACCCTCACTGGAATGTGCCAAAAAATGCAATTTTTGGCCAAGTGTTGCCGCGTTAGCAGCGTGCCACGGCCCCTATCGTGCAGGGTGCCAGTTATTGCATGTTTTCTTGTTGACTTACACGTTTTGCTCTTGATTCCATTCCTCCACTTCACCAAATCATGAATTAGTTCCTCAAATGCATTATTAACCTTCAAAAACAAGGACTAATCATGTTGGTTAGTATATATTCACATTTTACATAAAATCACATGAAAATGTATAAAATAACTTAGATAAACAAGACTAAATTAAGGTATAAAGCATCACTCGGGCATGCTATTTTTGCCCACGATCACCTACCCCACACTTAAAGTCTTGTTCATCCTCGAACAACCTATTACATCTCATGCATATGGAGACTCATCCATAACTCATTTAACAAGAATATTCAAGCTACGGCTACAATGATTACGTAAGATAACAAGCTAAAGATAGAGCATGCACGATTTGATCATTGAAATGAAGTACAACTATGTTAAGACTTCTTAACCTCAAGAATCGACTCTCAATCTTAGCAAACTCATGCAAATCAACTGATTAAGAAACCCCACATGAATTATATCCTTCATTCAACATGTGCCCCTCACGGAAAGAGAGTTACCCAATCACACGCAAAAATAATTTTTTAAATCACAACATGTGTGGGTACATGAATAGAATTACGCTCACTCTCACAAAGAATTCACATGCATCATGTAATGACCCATAAGCTTGCCCTTAGTGTTTTATTCCACTAATTTAAGGATGTGTGAATGTAAGATCAAGTAGGACTTAATGGGTTGTAATGTAAGCTAAGGGACAGGCAGGTACTATTCTGGCCAATAATAGTGACTATCTTTCCTAAGCGCTTTTAATACATTACGCCCTCCTTACGAACTTCCCTTCCCTTACTTCACCTTTTTCTCCTTTCAGCTTTCTTTTTCCTCTTATGTTCCCCTTTTCTTTAGGCACTTTTAACTTATTAGTAAGGAGTTCTATGAATAATTTTTCATTAATTTGTTTTCTTGCTCCTTACTAATAATCAACCATTTTCACACAAGTGCACCTATGTCCTTTTCTCACTTCTACAACTTGCTACTTTTCCTTTCTTTTTATTCTTCTCATTCCCTTACTCCTTCGGGGTTTTTTTTTTCAAGCGCTTAGGAGTTTTGGATCAAACACAAGGCTAATGAAAGGAAAAGGATTAAGCTTATGTTGCAGCTGTCAAAGAATAGGCTCAAGGCTCAATGGGGCTAACTAGGATTAATCTTTCCAAGGTAGGTAAAATGAGGGATAAGAATTGGTTCATTCGAAAAAAATGCCTAAATCATCTCCTACAATTCACATCCTTCATTTCGTTTTATAAACACACCAGGCAAGTTCTAGACAATCCACAATAGTACAGAATACTCAAAAATCTTACACTCATGGCACATGCTCAATTCAAGACACATTCATCAGACTCTTACTCAGCTAATCGCAAGAATTCAGATTAAGCTTCAATCATATTGAGTCAAATTCAAGAGCTTAAGTGTCTCAAACAAAGTTATACATTTGCATGCTTCACACTGAACATACTCGCATCTTACAATCATGCATAGCACATAACAAGAACATCAAGCACCAATTAGTTATGGTTTCAACAAAACCAAACACCTACCGACTAATTTTTCCTCAAGACGGTCGTCATCCATCCATCGTCGGAAACAGTCCCTAACTATGACTAGAAACACTATATACAGACAAAGGAAAGAAAGAAAAAGAAAATTTTTATTCTTCGGTTCAAATACCCCCCGTCGGAAAAAAACCGAAAAGAAAAACCAACGGGTGATGAAGTCATGCTTACTTCACAAAAATTTTCAAAATTTTCAAATTTCTCAAATTTCTCAAGCATTAGCATTACATTCACCACAAACTTGTTAAGCAAAAAATTTTTTGAAATTTCCCGCACCCCACACTTAAATAAGGCTATGTCCTCATAGCATCAAATTAAAATTTAAAAAGGGTGAGAAATACTCCCTGAGGCCTTTAGCCTAGCAAATAGCATGCTTTTCTTCAGTTTTGCACAAGTGTGTGTTGACCCCACACTTTTTATCGTCCATGCTTTTTAGCTTCCTCCTCCACGGGTACTCAGACTTCCCCTCTATCTGTGCTTAACTTTCCACCAAAAACAACACAAGATGAGAAATAAATAAAATCAACACAAATGCAAGAAATTAAAACGGTACCTGTGGTACCCTTGGGTTGCCTCCCAAGTAGCGCCTTATTTTACGTCGTGGCCCGACGTGGACTATCCTTTTCAGGACATCCTCATACCCGGGTCCTCTTTCGAGAACCATCTCCTTTTCTTTTGCTGTTTAGAGGAAACAACCTCCACTCCGTTCCTCTCTTTCTCCAACTTCTTCTCAATTTGAAGCCCTTTATCAGACTCGGGCTGAACACTTGTAATTGCCTTTGACCCTGCACCTGTGGAATCCTCCACCCCACACTTATCCTCTGCCAACACACTAACCTGACAAAGGTTTCTATAGTGTGCAGATGGGTTCATTTCTTGGTAAACGCAGAAGATTTCTTCTTCATCCTCAACCCTCATTTTCAGGGTCCCTGCTTTCAAATCAATCACCGCTCCTCTAGTGGCCAAGAATGGTCGTCCCAAGATCAGGGGTACCTGGTCATCAACCTGAAAATCCAAGACAATAAAATCAGCAGGTATAATGAACTTACCTACTTTGATGAGAAGGTCCTCTATTATTCCATCAGGTGTCACTCGCGACTTGTCAGGCAGCTGCAGCATCAACCTTGTCGGCCTCGGTTTTCCCAACCCCAAGGTGTTGAATAAGGATAGGGGCATTAGATTGACTGCTGCCCCTAAGTCACACAAAGCTCGTAGCACCTCAGCTTTACCAATTTGTATGGGGAGGGTAAAACTCCCTGGGTCTTTGAGCTTCTTCGGCATTTTGCTCAATACCCTGTGACTGCACTCCTCAGTCAGTGCTACAGTCTGGACATCCACCAATCTCACTTTGTTCGCCATTACATCCTTCAAGTATTTAGCATACTTGGGCATTCCCTGCAAGACATCAATAAGAGGCAAATTTATGTGAAGTTCTTTGAAGCTCTCGAAGAACTTTTTGAAGCATTCCTCTTCCTTGCTCTTTCTGAATTTCTGAGGGAATGGTGGTGGTGGTCTTTGTGCTGGCTGCAATGAAAGTTCCGCATTTTGTTGGCCAGCACTCTGATTATCTCCCATGTTGATGGATGGTTCTGGTCTAACCAACTCCGGCTGCAACCCCTTTCTCATCTCTTTTGGCACTGCATCAGCTAATTTCTTACCGCTTCTCAAATTGATGGCATTGATTTGCCGGGGGTTAGGATCTGTGTCGCTAGGTAATCCCCCTTGTGATCTCATGTTTTGAGCAGCTGCTATCTGACCCACTTGTTTTTCAAGATTGCGGGTGGCTACTTGCTGATTCGTTAAGTCTGTTGCCATCCTCGCCTGATTTTCTGCTAACTGATTCTGGGTCTCCATAAGTTTCTGCTACTCAATTTCCCATCATTCTGCCTATTCTGCTGATACTGTTATTGTTGAGGTAGCATATAATTCTGCTTTTGGTTTCCACCCCAAGAAAAATTCGGGTGGCCCTGCCAATTTCTGTTGTAACTGGTTTCAAAATTCTGATTGTTGCGCTGCACATTACTAGCAAAATTGACTGACTCCGGATTGGCTCCACAAGATTCTACATGGTGCCCATTATTACCACAAATTTCACACCAACTCGGAGCTTGCTGAACTGCATTAACCTGGCCCTGGCGTTGGTTCATACTCAGTTTATTGAACTGAGTCATCATTTGATGCTGGAACGAAGCTAACTGTGCTGCCAAGGCATTCAAACCATCTACTTCTATCAACCCCGATCTCTTTCCTGCCCCTCTCGATGACTCACTGTGCCACTCTGGATTTCCTTGTGCAATTCTATTCAACAAGGTGTACAACTCATCATAAGTCTTATCCAAGGCTTGCCCACCCGATGCAGAGTCTAGTAATATTTTTGTGTGTGGGTCTAGACTTTCTACAAAGGTATGGGCCAGCACTTCATTTGATTGCTGGTGATGGGGGCAATCTCTCAACAATGACTTGAATCTTTCCCAAGCCATATATAAGTTCTCATCAGGCCTCTGCTTGAAACTGAGTATTTCACTTCTTAACCTTGCAGTTTTGCCTGAAGGGAAGAATTTGATAAGGAACTTCTTAGCCAAGTCATTCCATGAAGTTATGGAGTTCGGTGGCTCAGCCTTCAGCCACTTTTTCGCCTCTCCCAACAGTGAAAATGGGAAGAGGGTCATTCGGACATAATCTATGGACACACCGGTGGGGACAAATGTGTCACTAATCTCTAAAAAGCTCTGTAAGTGCTGCTGCGGGTCCTCATGTGCCATCCCAGTAAATTGACCACTAGAATGTAACAGCTGCACCATGTTCTGTTTAAGCTCAAAGTGCCCTCCAGGTTCTGGTTTACGGATGCTAGAGGTCACATTCATCGCTAGTGGGATTGCCACTTCGCGAACTGGTCTTGCTGCCATTGCTTCGGATGACAATTGTGCTTGTCCTGCGGGTAGTTGTTGTTGCACCTTTTCTTGAAGTCTCTTCAGCTTTTGCTCTAGAGATACTCTCCTTTGCAAATGGATTTGACGTTCAGGTTCCAGCAACGGTTCCACAAGCTCTCTATTTCTAGCCAGCTCGGCAGGACAACCTGTCACCTGCAATTAAGCACACTAAGACCAAGTTTCTCAACACTTAAGGAAATTCAAAATCACACAAAAATAGATAAATTATCAAAACTTCGCCGAGTCCCCGGCAACGGCGCCAAAAACTTGACGTGCCCGATTCGCGCGTCCGCAAGTGTACGGGTCGTGCAAGTAATATAGTGGCTCTTTTTAAGAACCGGATTGTCGAACCCACAGGGACTGGACCCATTCCTCTAACTATCCATTTCTATTGTGATCTTAAATACCTCAAGTGTTGGTTATAGACATTTTCGATTGAGATTAATTAAGTCTAAGTTTGGGTCAACGAAATATTCTGAAATCACTCTAGGAGCAACATAGAGTTAAAACCAATTAATCATGCGATCCTACGATTTGTAATGGGTTAAGAATGGAACTATCAATTGTTATTTCACATAATTAGAATTGCATGTTTATGGTCTTTCGAGCCTCTAAACACGGCAATCTAGCCTCACTGCATCATTGTGAGCGAGGAGTTTAATTTTCTAGTCGCGGGCAATCAATTATGTTGTGGTTTACGGGGAAACGATTAGGGACTTTTGTGCGTCTAACCATTTAACTCAACTTAGCCTCACAACTACTTCTTCGAGTGGTGATGTGACATCCCAAGTTGGTCTTTCATAACCCCCGTGTGTCAACCAAGCACGGTGTTAGGTATATTTCTATCCTGACACAAAAATCTCTCCCGAGATACAAACATGCTCCTTACATTCTCATGTCCTGACCTAGGTAATGCTTTCTCAAGAAATTGCCCAACCTAACGTATATGTTTTAATGGTGATCAATCATAAAAACAACCAACAATCCAGAATGCAAGACAAAAACAACAATCAATAACTTAATTCCAAAACAAATTCATAAAAGCACAATCATAATTCATGGCTTCAACCCTAGAGGAAGGGTTCTTGCGATTCATGTTCGTAAAACTATAATTAACTAATACTAAACTAACATACTTACATGAATTTGGTAGATGAGAAGGGAATTTGATAAACCCTAGATGAGTTCTCCCACTTCTCCCTTCACCCCTAGGTGGTTTTTCAGAATAAAATCGTGACCAAATGATTTTAGGAGCTAAGGGTTCAATTTATACTATGCTGAAAAATTACAAAATTTGGCCTGTGGTGGAACAGCAACGTGTCATGGAGCTGAACGCCCTACTTGACCTCCGTGACACGTTGGTAACGCGTACCCTCACTGAAATGTGCCAAAAAATGCAATTTTTGGCCAAGTGTTGCCGCGTTAGCAGCGTGCCACGGCCCCTATCGTGCAGGGTGCTAGTTATTGCATGTTTTCTTGTTGACTTTCACGTTTTGCTCTTGATTTCATTCCTCCACTTCACCAAATCATGAATTAGTTCCTCAAATGCATTATTAACCTTCAAAAACAAGGACTAATCATGTTGGTTAGTATATATTCACATTTATATAAAATCACATGAAAATATATAAAATAACTTAGATAAACAAGACTAAATTAAGGTATAAAGCATCACTCGGGCATGCTATTTTTGCCCACGATCAGAATTCCATGGATTTGGGTTAAAACCCCGTGAGATCATCAAATCACTTTAATACTTCAATTCTTAAACCTAGAGGAGAATTAAGGCATGAGAGTGAAGAGGAACTCTCATTCACAATCCTACATACCTGGGTAAATCTGATTTCACTTCTCTTTGAAAGCCCAAATGGAATTGGAGAAGATTGGAGAATTTCTCAACCTTGATCTCCAAGGAAGAACTCTAAACTTGCATGCATGAAAATAGTGAGGCTTAGGATAGGTTTAACACTCTTAAAACTCTTCTAACTGAGCTTAAAATGATATAATTTAGGACTTAGAAACGTAGAAATTACGAAAATTCCCTTAATGGTTTGACAGAAAATCTCATACTGCCAGAAACAACGAGTCGTTTGACGACTCGTTAGGCAAATAATGAGTCATTTTCTTAATTCGTGAAGTATACTATTACCCACTACTGCTCAAACCATGAGTCACTTAATGATTCAATAGGCAAATGACGAGTTGTTTCCTTAATCCATCATGACTGTCCAAAAAATAATATTTCCACTAACCACGGGTTATTTGTCGACTCCTTAGGCAAATGACGAGTCATTTGCTAACTCTTTAAGGGATATTCTGATCTTCCGACTAGTTAGCAAAATGACGAGTGACTTAACAACTCGTTAGGTAAAGGAAGGGTGATTTGATCACTCGTTCTGAGACCTGGTGCAGATTTTTCCTGTTTTCTCCTTTTCAACTCTCAGATCTGATCTTAGAGACTTTTAAGGTGTTAAACTACTTAAAGTCATTAGTTGGATTATTGAGGCACACTGCTACGTTTAACTGCTAGATAAATATTCACATCATTTATATTATTCTTTATATTATTTAGTTAATTTATATATGAATGATCGGATTAAATAATAATGATGGGGTAGCTATATGAACTATCATGTCTTCCCATGTGGTTCACCACTATCGGATGCCTATTGCACCAAGATCAGATTTGTGGCATTACATAGACATAATAAATAATATTATTTATAGTATATAATAGTATAATTTCTGTAATGTATAAGTATAATAATATAAACATATACTCGTTCAAAGAATTATATATATATATATATATATATATATATATATATATATATAAGCAGTAATGTACTTGTTTATGGATCAGAAATCTAGCTAAATATGTTGGAACTTTTTAGAAAAGTAATTAATATGTTTTGATCTATATTTATTTTTATTATCACTAATATAATAAAATCTCCTTATTATTAGCCTTTTATTTATAGTAATATTTCTTGATTTACGATATAAAATCATGATACCATGTATACATAGAATATATATATATATATATATATATATATATATATATAATAGATTATGTCATTTAACTAATAGTTGTATATCATAAAATATTTTAGTAATTTATTAGTATCAGTTTTGGACACGTGTTTTCCATGCCTGTTTCATGTTATATAGATATTTAAATGATATCAGTTTTGGACACGTGTTTTCCATGCCTGTTTCATGTTATATAGATATTTAAATGATATAAATAATTTTAAACATAGGTAAAATGAGCTATATAAAATTTAAAAGTGAAAATTACAAACTCAAATTGATGAACAATTTGCCTATTTGAATGACTTCATTATTCTTAGTATCAAGTAGAAGCAAAATTCTATGACCTGCGAAAAGAATGAATAAAACTCAAGTAAAGACACGTAAGCAAAAAAAAAACTATATTACAACATGATTATATAGATTAAAATTTTCAGGTTAAAGATGTTTTAATCACATATCATTTAGTTTTTATAAGGAGTAATTTCTTATTAGATAAAAAATACTATAATATATTTGTGCTTTTACTTATTCTATTATTGCAAAGTATATAATAGTTGTTTTACATGATCAAAGATATGTTAAAATTTGAGTGTTCCATCTCCTTTAATCGACGATTCCCATAAAAATATTGATTTTAATAAAAAATAAATTAATAAAGTAAAAAGAAACACATAAGATTATTGGAATATCATTAACTTTTGAATTACTCCTAATTCCAAACAAGTGTATCTACTTTTATGTGTTCGCTTCAAAAGGATCATTATTTTGATGTATTTTCAAATTGAAATAGTTGCAGGTACATGAATTTCTATAAAAATCAAATATATATATATATATATATATATATATATATATATATAGAGAGAGAGAGAGAGAGAGAGAGAGAGAGAGGGAGAGAGAGTAAAGCTACGCAAAAAGAGTGTGATGTGGCATCTCTGTTTGGTCAAGGATTATATTTATCTTTTTTTTCTCCTTTTTTGGCATTTTTCTCATTTTTTGTTAATTTACTTAATTTTTAAAAATTATCTCCATAATCACACCTCTTAATCTTCATAACTTATACACTTATAAATAACTGATTAACAATATCATAACTCATATTAAAATACTTTAATTATAAAAAAAATGATTACCTCCTTTTCCTCTTCTTTGAGGCTATTTAATTTGTATGAGATAAATAATGGAGCATACCAAATATAATTTTTTTAGTTAATTTTATTTTTTTTATAGTAAAAATGATATAAAGAGAGATCTATATATATATATATATATATATATATATATATATAGTAAAGTTAGGCAAAAAGATAGTGATGTGACACCTCTCTTTGGCCAAAGATTATATTTATTTTTTTTTTCTTTTTTATGACATTTTTCTCATTTTTGTTAATTATTTATTTTTAAAAATTATCTCCATAGTCACACCTCTTCATCTTAATAATTTCTACTCTTAATAAATAACTGATTAACAATAACATAACTCACATTAAAAATACTTTAATTATAAAAAAGATGTTTACCTCTTTTCCTCTTTTTTGAGGCTATTTAATTCATGTGAGATAAATATTGGAGCATACTCCAATATAATTTTGTAGTTAATTTTACTTCTTTTAGAGTAAAAATGATATATAGAGAGAAAAAAATCGTGCTTCAATCCTGATTTAGAATGATACTTCGAGCCTAGAAAAAACAGTTCAGGTATTGAAATTATTATCAAAATATAAACAGAATTATCAAGAAATAATTAATTTGGTGAATTTTTGGATATTATGATAAAATTCTTGAAAGTGGGGCCTTAGAAGCTGTGCAATATGCTCTTTTGACTATATATTTGTTGTATGATTATAGTGAAAGGATGTGTGTGTTGGATATAAGAAGAGGGTATTTGAGATTTGTATTGCTCTATTGGAGGACGATAATAAATAGAAATATTTGCATTCAAATTGAGGTAAACTTCAATTATATTATTCAAAATTAGTTTATAAATTACATCATATATGCCCAATTTAACGATTAATTTATTGTGTATTTATAGTGAAAGGATGCATATGTTGGCTATAAGAGAAGAGTGTTTGAGATTTGTAGTGCCCTATTAGATGACGATAATGACGAAGATGATTAATAATCAATAGTTGATTTTTTTATTTTTTATTTTTTATTTTTACAGTAATTTTCTTTAATAAGATGAAGCGTGATATAGAATAAATTTGCAAAGTGAACTCCTATTTTTAGATGACAACTTTAATAAATTTAAAACTATATTATTGAAGATAAGAGATTATATTTAAATAATATTCTTATATTGGTATTTGAATTTGAATTATTTTATTTTCTTTTTACAGTTAATAGAAGATCACAATAAGTATAAAAGATTATCATATCTCATCTGTGTTATTTGTTTGTTTGGCCACTGATTATATATAAACTTTTATGTTGAAGTAGTTAGATAACTTTTTTTTTTTTATAATTTTTATGTACAAATGTAAATTATCACTAAAAACATTTGCATTCATCAAGATAAACTTTTTCATTTATAAATTATATCACACATTTTTATATTTGAATAATATTTTCACATATATAATTTATTTATTTATCTAATATCAATTTTATCAAGATATATACAGTCTAATAAAAATATTCATATATTTTAAAATTTCTGATGTAAAAATAAGAAGAGGTGGTATTCCTAATAATTTTGGTGTTAATAAGAAAAATTTATACGTCCTTTGTATAATTATTTATCTTCTCAACGTATAATTGATATAATTAACTATTAATTTTATTTACAAGATGATTTTATAAATTAAATTATTTTTTTTTCACAAAAAAATAAGAAAATATATAAATTTGTTATTAGCTTGCTGATCTTAGAACGTAATAATGCTTTTTTTTAATTATTTTTTTTCTTATATCTCATTTTATTTTATTTTTAAAAAGCAAAAGGCTTTCCTTCTTCCTTTTTTTTTTCAGTTTTGGTATTTAATAAGTAGCAAATATTCTTTTCTTAATTTTCTCATTTTAATATTTCTTGTGATTTAAATAACCTCTTTTGAGTTTAATATTTTTATGTATTTGAATTTCACGAGAAATTTCAAAAAAAAATTGAAAGAACTTAAGAGCCATTACTAAAAGGTAAATTATTCGTACGTGTTTTCTTCTTTATTTGTTGTTGTTATTATTCAAAACATAATTTTTATTTTTGGTTATGTGCTATAAGATATATGTTATTTTGATTTCTTTAATTTTTTATTTTAAATTCATGATCTTAGAGAAAGACTTACGACTAACAAATAAGTAATATGTTTTTATTGCTTTTTTTTTTTCTCTTTAGGTATATAGGCTCTTCTTTAACATTCTATAAAATGCCTATGGTTATTCAAATCGCATGAAAAATTAAAGAATTTTTGACATATTTTAAATTCTTCTTTAGTCATTAGTGAGAATAGTATTATTTTTTAATGTGTCTTTTATTTATTTATTTATTTAGTCAACACGTAGTTTTCATATTTTTTCTTAGATTTTCTTATTTTGTATCTTTGTGCTTTTAACTCCGTTGAACTTTTAATATTTTTTTACTTTTTTACGAAGTTAATACTCTTTGTAAAAAATTTGAAACTAACAAATGCGTGTTATATTTTTATTTTACTTTTTAAAAAGAAAAATTTTCCTATTTCTTTTTTCTTTTCAGTAAATGTATAACTCCTATGCCTATCAGCATATTAGTTTATTTTTTTTTTCATTTATATTATAAAATTAAGTTTTATGTTTTGTTAGAAAAATATATTAAACTAAATGTACAAATTAATGTATATATCTTTTATGTTATTTATTATTAATTTTTTATATTGTTTTATTTTTTATTAAATTTATAATTTTTATATTTTTAAGAGAATTTTTGTTTTATGACTACGTGAAGCACGGTTGATTGTATTAGTTGATTATAAGAATAGTACAATATTATTTTATATCCAATAGGGAGTATATTTATATCCAATAGGGAGTATTCCTAGCATTTTTACATAATTTTTGTTAAATCGATGGGCATTTTAATTATTCATTATTTTATTTTGTAGCTTCTTACTTTTATATATTTTAAAAATAAATTTAAATATTTAAATGATGCTTATAGAATCCAACCTTTTTTCTTATGCTAAAATTTTCACTTTTATTGCAATAAAAAACAGTAATAATTATCAAACAACAACAACATCAACAACATCAACAACAACAATAACAACAGCATACGATATTACTACACACAAATATGGAAAGGAAGAGATTTGGGGTAAATAGAAATATGATATTGCCTGTTTATGGCTTTTATTTGATTGACATATTTCTTGAATTTTTTTATCCCTTATCTATTAATTAGATTAATTTATATTAATGGTTGTTCTTCACTGCAACTTTTTGAATTCTAAGTTATGTTATAGCAATGAAAAGTTTGGGTAATATAAATTCATTAAATATAGTAATTCATGAAGAACTAATATCGTTATTTATTTAAAAGTATGTTTTAGTCTTTTAATATTTTGGTTTGAAAATTTTCATTATATATATATAGTGATTATTAGGAGTATTTATTATGATATTTATTTACTATTTGTATAAAAAATATTATAAAAGTATTGTTTAAATATGGAGTAAAATAGTCATTCAATATTTGATGGACTAATATGTGGGGCTCTCCACTTTTAGTACAACATGATATAATATGATTTAAATATTTCTATTTAATTAGATATTTAATTTAGTTATGATTTAATGAATGATAAAATATTATTAGTTAATTAGATATTTAAAATGATATGATTTAAATATTACTATCTAATTAAATATTTAATGTAGTTTTGATTCAATGAATGGTAAAATATTATTATTTAATTTGATTTTGATTCAATGGGTGGCAAAATATTACTATTTAATTAGATATTTTATTATATTTTAATTTACTATAGAGGAAAAATGAAAATCCAACTTTTAAGATAGGGACTTCCTACTTTTAGTATATAATGATTTATGTAACTTCCCTTTCTAATATTCAAGTTTTTGCATGGACTGCACTTATTTTGGGTGGTCTTTAATTTTTACCTCTCAAATTTGTGGTCTTTAATTTTATCTCTACTGCTTATCTAATAAAAATTTATGGGCCAAAGTACCCTTAATTGTGACCTATTTCGCAAGAACTTTTAGAGAATGTTTGTCTTGCGACGTAAGTTCTGCAGTATTTGATTTGCAGGACAAGACTTTTAGAGAAATTTTGTATTGGCGCATAACTTCTCCTACCGAACTTATGCCTTGTGACATAACTTATGCCACTAAATTTATGTTGGACATAATTTGTGCCACTGAACTTATGCCTTGGCTAACTTATGCTACTGAATTTATGCTTTGAGAAATAACTTGTGCCTTGAGCTTAATTCCTTTTGTCTTTAGAAATAACTTGTGCCACTATACTTATTCCTTGAAAATGATTTCTTTTGCCTTGGGGCATTACTGTATCATTGAACTTATACCCCGGGACATATGTTGTGTCATTGAACTTTGCCTGGGGCATAACTTTAACTGAACTCATGCCTTACAAATTTTCTTTTATCATGTGATTTTTTTTGCTGTCAGGGGTATTTTTGACTATTTTTGTTGTTACTTAAATCTTTGGAGGGTAAATATTAAAGACCAGCAATTTTGAGAGACAAAAATTAAAGACCACCTCAAATAGAGGCATTTGTGCGAATGGCCCTCTAATATTCAAGCCTTTTTGTAGTTGGGCCATAGATTTTTGTAATGTATTTATGGGTTCTGAAATTGTAATTTTGATAATTGAGTTGTTAATTAATGAAAATTCCACAACAATTTATAGAAAATTTAGTTATGGTAACCTAAATGCAGTACATAACCTACCATACACATATAAAAATACACCCATCATGCAAAATCATTTTACACTATAAATATAATATATACTTTGTTACAGTTTGATCTTAATGATGTAATTAATGTATGCCGAAATTATTGTCAAGCAAGTCAAGTATTTAGATCAAATCAAGAGGAAAGTCTAATTGTACCCAAGATTCATCAAATCCTTTTTACTTAAGTTGCGTGATTCTAATTGAAATTGACGCCGCAGACTTCTATGAAAACATGTCAAGAGCTGCGTGATCATACTGGAAACAAGTGCCAACTAAGGTGATTATTATGGAAATGTAAATCAATGGAGTTCAAAGATGAAAACAAGAATCAAAATGATTAAAGAGCACATGGATCAACCACACTTAATTAATAGTTGTCCCTTTATTCTTGAAAAGAGATCAATTTTCCTTCTCCAAGGATCAAATTCTTTGCGGTGCCTTCTCTGTCAAAGCAATCTCCAACGGGTAGCACTTTTGAACACTATTTAATGAGCCTCCGATGGACTGGTAGTCAGACACTTGTCGACACCTTCTCTATTGTAATTTTCTACTTTTAACGAGCATTGAAATTTCCATCAAGTTACTGTGCAATCAAAACAAAGAAAAGAGAAAAAATATTATTGGTGAGGCATTGTATTTCAAGAAAGGAAAAAAGACTGTGTACAGACATATTATCTGCACCTCTCAAGTATCTATACACACTCAATTTTATGAACCTTCAGAATACATCATTTTGCAGTCTAAGGGGACTGGACTAAGATCCATTCTGGATCCCAACTAGTATAAAAATATTTGATGTTATTTATTTTCTATCTTAACTTTCTTTTTATTTATTTCTCTATCACAAGTCGCTCATATCTAACTCACAAAAAACCAGAAAAATGATGAAAGTTGGTTCTCTCAAATCCATTACTTAACAACAAGTGAGAAAAGATCATATCTAACTATGTCACTCTTACTTTATTTCAAGAAACAACATCTTAGATGACACCTCTATACTTCAACAGAAATATTTTTCACATTGGAAGGCCAGAAATCAAACTTGGAGATATTTTTATACCTATGACAAAGTCTGAAGGTAAGGAAACAAATAGGAAAGAATCCTTTGATCTATGAAAATTGGCAGACTACACTCATGAGCAACTGGAAATTATATAGCTAAATTCCAAAGCTAAGAATATGTTATATAATACTATTAATGGAGAAGAACATGAAAAAAATCTCTAGTTGTTAAACTCCTAAAAAATGTGGAATAAACTAGAAGTGACATATGAAGGAACCGATAAGGTTAAAACAAACCATAGTCAATCTTTTGATTTATGAATATGAATTACTTCATATGAATAAAGGAGAACTATTGAAAGCATATTCTCACGTCTAAGCAAACTCATTAGAGAAGTTAAGGCCTCTATAAAACTTATCCTGTTGTAACTTTAGGAAATTTCTCAGAAGTATCCTTTTGCAATGGCATGCCAAGGTTATTGCCCTAGAAAGTATGATTTTAAATAATCTCTCTTATGATGAATTAATAGGAGATTTAATTGTTTTTGAGAAGATACACTTATCTAAACGAGGCCAGGATGAAAATAAAAAGAAAAATATCGATTTTAAGGCTAAAAAAGACAAGGAATAAGAAGATCTTGATGATGATGAGATTTTCAGATAACTAGATCTATTGTGGAATCAATAAGAAGATCCAGAGACAACAGAAGAGGAAGACAATCTCAAAGGAAAGTTCATCATTCATCAAAGCAAAAAATGATGGAAAATGTCATGAATGTGGAAAGTATATCACATAGCAGTAGAATATCCATAATTCACAAAAAAAATAATATATATTCGAGAGACCATCAAAGGAACAAAGCTTTTAGTAGTTGGACTGATAAAGACGTATGATTCATGGCATGTGGAGAACCTAGAGAGGTAAGATCTGAAAACTGCAATAATTGTTCTAAACTTCAAAAATTACTAGATCACATTATTTCTGATGTAAATCATATTTTTGGAAATTAAAAAGACTTGCAAAGAGAAGATAAAGATTGAGAAATCAAATTGAAAGTTTGTAAAATTCAAAAATATTTTCTCCGAGAAGATATTTAAGAATTGCAAATGCAATTAAACAACATTCATAAATATCTTAATCATAGTTCTATCAGATCTAACCAATCTATTATAAAAATAAAAATCATCAACTGGTAAAGATTATGTTAATAACAGATCTGGTTCTGGTGTAACAAACTATATCTCTGTCACTAGTAATTAATCGAGTTATATGTTTGATTCAACTACTACTTCTATTAACAATACTTTAGGAACAGATAAGTTACTAAAGAACCCATTTCTCTAGCATGTTATTTTTATGGTAAAAGTTGTCATAAGTAGTTTAATTGCAGAATTCATTCTTCTAATTCTCATGGATGGGTATAGAAATCAAAATAAGAGACAGAAAAATCTAAAACTAACTCAAAAGGACCTAAATCTATTTGGGTATCTAAGCGAAAAGTAATTCATATGTTTTGTAGGAACACCATAGAAGTAAATAAAAAGGAAAATGGTATCTAGACAATTTGTGTTCACATCATATGATAGGCAATAAAAATTTATTTAAATATGTTTCTAATTTTGATGGTGAAGCAGTCCATTTTGGTGACAATTCTAAAGGAATTGCTATAGAAATAAGAATTATTACTTTTAATGAATCTTGGGATATCACTAATGCTTATCTCGTAGAAGATCTTAACTATAACCTCTTGAGCATCAGTCAACTATATGATTCTAAACTTGCAGTAAGATTTAGAAAAATTGGATGCATTATATAAGACAAGATAAGATAGAAAAACTCATTCTATCTGGAAGCAAGATTCATAATGTGTATGTTGTGGACTCAGTAAAATATTTTGATGTTCATATATGTATAGTATCAATTGTAAAAATCTCTAGATATAGCATAAAAAGCTAGGACATGCAAATATATGCCTCATTGAAAAACTCTTCAAGAATGAGCTTCTAACCGAGTTACCAAAATAGATTATATCAAGAATCACATCTATGATGCATATCAAATAGTAAGCAAACAAGAAACTCTTTTTAATTCTAAACTTATATTTACTACTAAACCCCTGCAACTATTACATATGGATACTTTTTGTCTAACTAGAATAATAAGCATTAGAGGAAAACGCTACGAATTTGTTATTGTAGATGACTTTTTATGTTTTATTCGAGTTATGTTTCTTGCTCACAAGGATGATATGTTGAAAAGTTTTGAGTTCTTTTGTAAAAAAGTTCAAAGAGAAAAGGGTTACTATATTACTGTTATAGGAGTGATCATGGAGTAGAATTTTAAAAACAATACACTTGAAAATTTCTGATATGAACAAAGCTACATAATTTCTCATCTCCAAGATCCCCCTAATAAAATGGAGTGGTTGAACAAAAGAATCAAACTCTTAAAGATATGGTAAGAACTATGCTTATCAAATACTCCCTACCACACCACTTTTAGGTAGAAGTTGTAAGCACAATGAGTCATGTGCTCAACAAATGTTTGATCAGGCTATTTTGAAAAAGACACCATATGAGCTATGAAAAGGTAAGAAATTAAATATCATCTATTTTCAACTTTTTGGATGTAAATGCTTTATTCATAACAGTGAAAAAGATAAAATTGGTAAGTTTGATCCACAAAATGATGAAGGTATTTTTCTTTGCTATTCCAACTCTAGTAGATCTTATAGAATCTTTAATAAACATACTTTAAATATTAAAGAATCTATTTATGTAATATTTGATGATTCTTATTGCTTGATCAAGAAAGATATAAGTGCAGATGATGAGGATCTACCTGCAATATCTATCACCACTATTACATGGGGAAGTAATACTTCTAAAGAAAGGAAGAAAATACATGAGAAGACAACTCCTGTTGAGCCTGTTCCAAACGAATGGAGAAGAGAACCTGATTATCCAGATAATTTCATCATTGGTAATATGAATGAAGGGATGAAAACTAGAGCTTCAAGTAAAGAAAATTTTACTCTTACATCAAAACTTGAATCAAAGAAAGTGGATGAAGCTCTGAAGGATGAATACTAGATCAAAGCTATGCAAGAAGAAATAGATCAATTTGAAAAGAATAAAGTATGAACACTAGTTCTCAAGCCAATTAATGCCTCTATCATTAAAACAAAGTGGATCAACATAAATAAGATGAATGAATCAGGAGAAGTTGTTAGAAAGAAAGCTTGAATAGTTACTCAAGGTTACTCACAAGAAGAATAAGTCGACTATAATAAAACTTTTGCACATGTAGCTCGGTTAAAATCTGTTCTAGTTTTACTTTCATATGCAACCTTCAAAAATTTTAAGTTTTTCCAAATGGATGTCAAGACCAATTTTTAAAATAATTTTGTTGAAGATGTTTTTGTCAAACAATCTCCAGGATTTGAAAATTCTAAATTTTCTTATCAAGTTTTTAAACTATTCAAAGTTTTATATGATCTTAAACAAGCTCCAAGAATCTAGTATGACCGATTAAGAAAATTTTTAGTATATCATGATTTTACTAGAGGAAAGATTGATACTACCATGTTTATTAAAATCTCCGTTAAAAAAATCTCACGATTCAAATGTATGTTGATGATATTATATTTGATAGTTCTAACCCTTTGATGTCCAAGGAATTCTTTGATCCTATTCAAAGTAAGCTTAAAATGAGTATGATGGGAGAATTAACATTCTTCTTGGGGCTCCAAATTCAGCACACAAATAATAGTATATTTATTTGTCAAAGTAAGTACATCAACCCATACATACATTTGGTATGATTCAAGCAAAATCTCTTGAAACACCTTTGAGCCCCAGATGCTACATCAACAATGATGAATGTAATGACTCGTCTAATGGTCGTAGCAACTTGACAATACTGACATGAAAATTTAAAATTTATATAGGTCTAGTATTGTTTTTTGGTAAGGATGGAAATAATGATTGCATTTTATTTAAAGGGGAGAAGTTAAGGACTTTTGTGGTCCAGGTGATAGGACCGCTACAACGTGCACCCCTTCACTATGGTGGGATGCTGCAGCGAAAGACACAGACCAGAACTCCATATTTTTTTCACTTTTAAAATTTAGGTCCTATTGTAATAAGGATTACTCATTAAAAATACCCTGAAAATAAATTTTGGTTATTCTAACAAGAAAAAAGAATAGGGTGGCTACTGAAGGGCACAATCCTACCATCCTCCTTGACAAATTTCTTCAAGAAATTTTAGACTCGGTGTGCAAGAAATGAAACTCCATCATTTTTTGGGTAGTAGCTCGGCACCCAGGTAGGTTATGGCTTACCTTCGTGTTAGACTTTAACTAGTAACTCGTATATGTGTTTATGATTGATATGTTATTGATGAGTAAAATAAAGAATCATAATTCTGAGAACGACTGGTGTGAACTCTAGTGACTAATGGTTAAAGACGAGGGAAATAACTTGAATAACAAGGAAAAAAAAGGAAATTTGATAATATGCCATAAATTGGTTGAGCATGGATAGAAACTTGATGCTAGAATGTTGATTACATGTTTTGGGTAGCATGTCCTAGATGGTTGTTTCTAACAATATATTCCTGTCTATATAGTTTAAACTACGTATATAGATAATTGACTGCTTAGGAGGAAGGAGAGGTAGTAATGTGGAAAGTGCGCAGTGAATCACCATGTTATTAACTATAATGGGTAAGGGAGTTTACCGCGAGCGGTCGTAATCACATATAGGGATGAGTTGATAGATGAGATCTCTAATAATGAGCATTGTCCCCAAATAGCAAAGTTTCAAGAGGATGAAACAATAAATAATAGAAATAGATGATGACGTAGAAATACATGAATATAAGTGTAAGTATTTTAATACCTTTGTGTGTCCATAGGTGTACGTTTAATTTTCTGTATTTTCACTTAGCTAAAACTCGAAAATCGTGAGGGACGGGATTATGACTAATGTCTGGGGTATCGATGATTTGATTAATATGTTTAGGTGGTGCTTGGACAATGATTGTGTATGATGTTGTTTGAATAAAATATAAATTGATTGAACTGTGAATCTTATTCCTGAACTGCAAGTGGAATTGTGATAATCGATGAGTACTGGTGATCCATCCTGTGAGGTGATTGATTGAGAGCATGATGAGATGTGTTGAGGGTGGAAGGCTAACACCTCCTGACCCTAAGGTGAGAGGCCGTGTCTGAGGTGAGCATCCGAACGGGCGGTTAAGTGTGAACGAGCATGTTAGATACTTTGATATGAGTGGTTCATGCTTGAGGTGAGCATCCGGGCGAGCAGTTATGACATGAGTGGCTCGTGTCCGAGGTGAGTATCCATACTAGCAGATGAGTGAAAAAGGGTACCACACTGTTTAATAGATGGATTTATATAGTCCCCTACATGTCATAATTGGAAGGGAAGAAATAAGATCCTCTGACATGTATGTACAGATATATAGATGCACGATAGACGTATATATATACAAATATGATACGTGATATACCGATATGATTCGAACATAATGCGAGAGATGCAGATCCGAGATAAGATATATTGATATGGTTCAGATATGACACAAAATGATATGAATATGGTGTAGATGTGTACAAGGTTAGATCAAGGAGGTGGAGGTATATGCATGTATCCGTATCCCTATGTGGATATGACTCCAGAAGTATGATTGATTATTTTGTATTTGGTGATTAAATTGTGTTACTTGATGATTATTGATAAATGTATGTTGATATGATTACATTTGTTCCATGTTGGTTGCTTGATTGACTAATGTCTAAATTAATTAAGCTAAGTCGCTTTTGTTATTAGCTCTATGATAAGTATCCATGTCACTCATGTTCGTGCTGGGTTAGGGCTGACTGTGAGAGTGGCTCCGCTAATAGGTATAGAGTCTTTATTGCAAAAGATAATATAGGGTATTGATGGATAACGATGGCTAAATAAGAAGTAACTGGTGTAAGTATATATCGTGGAGTAGTGGAATGAATTGGGAGTAACTAAAATAGGTTTAGTTAATGGAAATTGGAATAGGTAATGGGTAAGGGGGACTTAGTCTTAGAAAGGGGTGTTGAACAGAAAAGTACCAGTGAATATTGAGCTACTGTTTAAGTAGGTTGCCTATAACAGGTGTGTATTCGCGGTCACAGAATCGCCGTAGCAAGCAAGGCAACACTGTAGCAAGATTACGGTACTAGTATAGAAATTGGGAAGTTCATGAATTGGTTGTTAAGTTGAGTTAGAAAATTGTAGTGTATATATACGCATTATATATATAGATGTTTAATTATATACATAAATGATGAACTAATTGAGAATTAGAATTATTCTATGTGTATGTTGTTGTGGTTAGTAAAGGTTAGGCAATTTCATGTCAATTATATACTGTTGCATGGACTAATTCTAATTGACCGATGATGCCTACCAGTACGTATGGTGTTCTAATACTCCTTGCTGTTGCTTTTTGGATTTAGGTTGTGGCAGGTCAATTTCATGATTGATGAGATAACACTCCACATCAGCTTCTGCATTCTCTCCGTAGGCAAACTTGTGTCATTTTAGTTTGTCAATATTCCAAGTAGAGCTTTTCGACCTATCTAGACTAGATCTTTGGAGAGTCGTGGGTTTTGGTAGGACTTTATTGTATATTTAAACATTGATTGATTTATGTAAATGAAATGAGAAAATTGTGATATTCTTATATGTGGTTCAAAAAGGGGTTCTACTATCGAGTTAGAGTCGATGTAGGTGCCTACATGACCTGCCCATTTGAGTCATGTCAAGTTGGTTCAGAACATCTAGGTTACTGGTCTCAGAAGTATAAGAGCAATGTCGAGTAGAGTTCCACAGATTGGTGTGTAGACGTCCATATCTAATCTTCGGAAGGCTACAAGACATCTAGGAAATTCTCACTTTATTTCTCCCCTATCATGTAGTCTGAGTATGTTATTCGCTTGGGTTGAGTCCAATTGGTATTTGGAGAAATCTAATTGGTATCTCGATAGCCCAATTGGTATCTGTAAGATTCCAATTGATATATGATGATGCAAAATTTTTGGTGTAATACGATATGATAGTGGTATCAATAATAACTAACGAATGAGGAATGGTAGTGTCCAGGAGACCAGAGGTTTGGGAAACTGCATTCTGCTTAGCGAGTTCTTACTTCAGCGAGATAGGTCTCCCTGTCATGGACTCGCTATAACGAGTAATGGACTGCCATAGCAGGTCTGCTGTAGCGAGAAGGTGACTGCTATAGTAGACGACTGCTAGACAAAACCCAATCCCTTGTTCTAGAAATATTTTTAGACTAATCTAAGCCGCAAAATAAGTATATACATAGATGCGAGAACTGCCAGATATGCTAAAGATAGGAATAATGCCATTTTCATTTGGATGCCAAATAGGCACCTGTACATCAAGCAGGAAATAAAAAGATCCATCCAAAAACAAGACCAAAAAAGAAGAGTGAGATTGTCTTACAAGCCCCAAATGAAGGATACCAAAATAAATCGATTAAGGGGGAGTAAGGGAGGAATGTACACCCTAGCCATGCATGACTAAAGGCCTCGTCGCTTCCACTGCTAAGATCATCAGCCACTTCATCCTCGAACTCATCGAGAAAGGAGAACTTTGGGATGTCCTCCCTAACTACCCGAGGCATCCTAGAGCCAGGGGAGAGGCCTTCAGGATCATCTTAATCCCCTTCCACATTCAGATGAAGATCTTGTCTCGGGAGCGTTGCGTCATATTCTCTCTATGGGTCCTCCCAGAGCTCTACATGGCATGGGACAAGGAGGCAATCGCCCCCTACACTCTCTCTGGATCTGCAGTAGCTGTACTGGATGGCTTGTCACCTGGGGGAGGTCTGTGCAACCCTCTTAGTAACTTTTTCAATGCAACCATCTCTATATCAATCCGCTCTGATGGACCAACATTCTTGGATGGGACGGCCCCACTAGCCCTTAGGCCCTTGCTTCCCTTATCGTCAGAAGCTGCGCTCCTCTTCTTCCTGCTCTACATGGTGCACCTTTCACCCTCAAAGGGTCAAAAGGCACGTCACATGACACCATAACATCCCTGGCTTCCTTGTGCACCTTGGCACACTTGCAAAGTAGAGTTTGAGAGAGGAAAAGGGCAGGCCAGTAATGCTCTTAGCTAAGAAATATCTCCACTCCTCCGCTATTTGTGCTGCCACATTAACCGGTACCTCACTTGGGATACATGCTACCACTAATGCCTAGGGGTAGGTCACGTTGGTAACACTGGTGGATGTGCGGATCCATCGAGACACCAAGTTCAGCCACCTCCAAGCCTCAGTAGTAAAGTGAGCTCCTCTGATGCCTGTGCGAGTAATGCCCAGTGAAAGGAGGCTCTATGCTCCTCCATCACCAGAGTGTCCACAAGCCACCACCCCTTACTCTCCATATCCCTAGCCTTCAGGTTGACCTAAGGAGGATTTGGTAGACCTAGTGCCTCATTGATGGAGGTGGTGCTGAGGCTGATATGCGCACCCTGAACATAAGTTACTAGGTCCAGGAGAGACTAGTTCACAGTGGGAAGGTTGGCGTAGAACTCCCTCACCCAATTTTCATTAGCCTTGCAAGGCTCCTTGACCAGTGGACCCCACCCATCTCTTGGAGCCGGGTATAAAACTCAAGCGCTTTTTCTGCCACATCCTGCATGATAAAAATCCTCTCATGCAACAAGCCCTTAGTCGCCTGCTCATTATACCAAAACTAGAACTGGTCATTTACGAACCTAATGTAGTCGGAGATGTGACTGCTTTCAGATATGGTAAGATCCTGTGGAAAAACAAACTATTAAGAAAATACTCAGGGAAGGGGAAATAGAAGCAGGGTAGCATTCCACCTAAGGAGTGACCATTGCAGTATAGAGGAATCTGCTGTAGTGAGTCTGCTACAACGAAATGGGACTGCCATGACGGGTCCACTGTAGTGGTAAGGACCCGCCACAACGGGCATCGTCTTCCTCAGTAGACCTTCGACCCCAACAATGGAGGTCAGATTTTCAACCTCTGTCTTTCTCTAATTTAGGCATAGATCAGGAAAGAGGGGATAAACCCAAGCCTTACAACTAAGTTTCAACCCAATATCCCTCTCCTTCAAGCCTTAAGGTCTCGAACAAGTTCAAACCATCACCTTACGTACACCACCATTTCTAGCGTGAAACCCCTATGAAAACAATCTATAGTAGGCAGGAAACAATTCAAGTGACTTAAGAACATAAAAGCTAGTAGCATGCTTTGTAAATCTACCCCCATATTGCCAAAAAGAAGTTGGGTCTTTCCCACCCCAAACCAAACCCAAATCAATCAAATAGACATGGAATAGGCGACCATTATGAAGCAAATAGTGGATAGTTATTCCGCTGTGGCGAGACCATTGCGTGGAAAATGTATCACTACAGTAGACAAGCCTAAGTCAGTGGCGTTTCGTGTTTCAATAATATCAAGGGTGACCCAAGTTCTTGTAAAAGGGGAATAGTGTAAGAGATGGGGTTGACATAGGGATTGCACAGGCAATAGGTGAAAAATATGAATCACAAGTGAGAGGTTCAGGAGACTCGAGCTTAGACGGGTTGAGCCCAATACGAAAATAATGAGTAGAAGTTGAGTACATGGAAATTCCTTTCGGTTGGAAATAGGGGGAACAGGATAACAAAAGTATTCATGTGCCTTGTAATACACCTCTTGGCATCTTAGGACCTTAAAATAAGGGTCTAATGGAGATACTGACATAAAAATACAGGAATAATGTAGGTAAGACCGTAGTACTGTTAGAATCATCAAGACTTGGCCACGTGTAGAGAGGACCACGATGTGACTGATAACGGTCAAACTCACACTCCTAAAAAAATATGAAGTGTACGTTGTCAATAAAGAACCCAACAAAGAGGTTGGGGTTGAAACATAGGGAATATGGTCAGAACTAGACTAATGCCAGTATTTAAGCTTTTTGGTGGGTTATCTCCAAATTAGGGGGTTTATAGAAAAACAATTGTAAAACTAACGTAAAAAGCAGTTGTTAACCAAGATTTGCAATTAACTAGGGTAAGTGTTCCCAATGGGTTCATAACTACTTCGGGTTTACACATGATTATTTCCAATGCTTACTTGTAGAACTAATAACTAGGGTTCATCCAAACAACTGGTTCAACCCTATTGGATGACTATACTCAATCACTAGGTTAGGTCTCATTTAGCTATTATCAATTTGTTCCAAATTAATTATCTTGTGACCGCAACTCAAGTTATACAATGATCATAAAAATCAAGGCTTTATTGTAATTCTATTTTCCTAATCTCTACCTCTCTAGGTTTAATAAAGTAAAGAATTCGAGCAAGTCCTAATGTTTCGCTCAGTTATGAAACATTAAAGACAAAGAGAATACAATACAAGCGTTTAGCATTGGTTTCAAATCACTTTGTGCAACCCTATTTTGTTTATCCACCATGGTTTTCACAACCCTAGTTGTGGAGGTTTTAGCCTCTCATGATTGTTGATCTTGGGCAAATTTATATGCCCAAGTGATACTCAAAAGTACCATTTTAACCTTGTTTATCTGTCAATGTTTATACATTCTCACGTAATTGGTAATAAAATGTGAATTTATACTAACCAACATGATTAGCATTGTTTTGCAGGTAAAATGTAATTTCGGGAAGCTAAAATGCATGTTGGTTGACATCGAAGTTGGACTTGGATGCGAGCAAGGGAAAAGGCTTTGGACAACATGAAATAAAGGGGCTCCGCGATGGAGCCGTGTCACGCTGCCATCGCGGAGGCATTCTGCCTGGATAGGGAAAATTCGCCCAAATTCCAGAGAGGGTCCGCGTTTGCTCCGTGGCACGGTGGCCTGGCTCCGCGTTGCACGCCGTGCCACGTTGAGCCTTAATTCCTGGACCCCCAATTCCAGTGAGGGTCCGCGTCTGTAGCGTGTCACGGAGGCAGTGCTCCGCGATGCACTCCGTGACACGTTACTTGTTATTCCGGGAAAAATTCCCAGCAGTATAAATAGAACACTTAGGTTCATTTTTTAATATTCTGACTTGGTGGAGCAAGGACGTGGGTTACAGGCAGTTGAGGGACGAAAATATCAGGGTTTTTTCTCTCTCTCTTTCTTCTTCAATTCAATTTCTTGTATGATTAACACTCATTCTAAGATGTTTAATCCACAAATGAGTGGCTAATTCCTCTCCTTGCTGAGGTTATGAATAATTGTGATGAAATTTGATCATTGACTCTTTGGTTTTTCATCTTTTCTTCCATGTTGTTCTATTAATTCTTGTTCTTACTGCATTAGTGTGTGGCCTACGTTAATGTACATCTAAAAAGTCCGGTTTCACTCGAGAGAGCAAGAAATTGGAAAGTTGTGAATTAATAGGATATGTTCTTTACTTGGTTTGGGGAAAATTGAGTTTTGATTTGCTTTCAGGATAGAAATATACCTGAAAGTCGTATTAGTCAATTTAGGAACCGGAATTGTATGGCTAGAACATGAATTGCATTTGATCACAGAAATGTAGACGGATGGTTCATGATTCTTAAGTGAGGTTAAATACGAGAGTTTTAATCTCTTGTCAAATGTTCTTGGCTAGCAACTGGAGGAAAAGATTAACCAAAGTATGATGATAATTAATTTCATTACATGTTCGTTTAGCCTCAGCATGCTCTCATTCATAGTTCAGACTCAAATTAGATAATTGTTTTTAGCTTTAGTATAAAAATTATAAAACAAACTATCAACTATTTGGTTACACTGTTGTCTGCATATTTTAGAAGTAAAATATAGTACACTCGAGCAAATTGCACTTCACCCAAGTCTCTGTGGGATCGATACTTGGCTTACTAAAGCTACTTACTACTTGTTCGACCACGTGCACTTGCGTGTCGTTTTATACCCCACAATTCACGCGAACAAGTTTTTGGCGCCGTTGCCGGGGATTTGGCAATTGGTGAATTTGTTTTAAGTGTTAATTTACTGTATTTTTATTTTCTTAGTGTTGACAACTTGGTCTTAGCCTGTATTTTGCAGACTTAATTGCTGTTGAACACTGGCAAGAGACAAGGAGCTGGTGGAATCGTATATAGAGCCAGAAAGGATATTTCACAGTAAACAGAGAGAAGCTCTACAAAGAAAGCTGCAGTTGCTCAGACAGACGATCATGGAGCAACAACAGAATCCACCGGTAGTACGGGCAGTGTTAGTGCCCGAAGAAGCAGCAGCTCGGCCGGTTCGCGAGGTGGCAATCCCACATGCCAATAATGTTACATCTAGTATCCGCAAACCTGAGCTGGGAGGGAGATTTGAACTTAAACAGAATATGGTGCAGTTGTTGCACACTAGCGGGCAATTTACCGGTCTCCCTCATGAAGATCCACAGCAGCATCTCCAAAATTTTTTGGAGATAAGTGACACTTACATACCCGCTGGAGTGTCATCAGACTATGTCCGGCTTACATTGTTCCCATTCTCATTATTGGGAGAAGCCAAGAGGTGGTTGAAAGCTGAACCACCAAATTCTATTTCTACGTGGGATGATCTTGCACGGAAGTTATTTATACGGTTTTTTCCCTCTGGTAAAACAGCAAGACTTAGAAGTCAGATTCTAAGTTTCAAACAGAGAGAGGGAGAAAATTTATATCAGGCCTGGGAGAGATTTAAATCCATGTTGCAGGACTGTCCTCATCATCATCAGTCCAATGATGTGTTGGTGCACACATTTATAGAGGGTTTGGAACCCCACACCAAAATATTGCTAGACTCAGCAGCTGGAGGGCAAGCGCTGGAGAAAACATATGAGGAGCTGTACACCTTGTTGAACCGTATTTCGCAGGGCAATCCAGAATGGAATGCTGATTCATCAAGAGGTGGGACAAGGAAAGCAGCAGGAGTGCTTGAAGTGGATGGGTTTACAGCTATCGCTGCACAGATAGCTGCATTGCAAAATCAACTTAACACCCACTTCAGCAACATGACATTGAACCAGCCTCAAGCCCCAGTTAATGCAGTACAGCAAATGTGGTGTGAAGTGTGTGGAAGCAGTGAGCACTCAACTGAGTGTTGTGGAGCCAATCCTGGTTCGGTAAACTTTGTGGGTAATGCACAAAGGAACCACCAGCAGTATGGTAGTAGCTACAACTCCAATTGGAGGAATCACCCTAATTTCTCATGGGGTAGCAACAACCATCAGGGCCAAAGTTCGGGTCAGGGTGTGCAAAGGAACCAAGGAGGGCAGCAGAATTATCAACCTCAATTCAGAAATAACAATGCACCTCCTCCACCACCATCACCCAGTATTGAGGAAATGTTCAAGACCATGATAGCTAACCAAGCTCAATTGCAGGCTGACTATGTGAAATTGGCAGCCGAAGTGAAGAACAACCAGTTAGCTACCAAGGCACTTGAATATCAGTTTGGGCAATTTGCTAGTGCCCAAAACACAAGGCCTAGAGGAGGATTGCCGAGCGACACGGATCCCAATCCCAAGAAGGTAAATGCAGTGACCACAAGGAGTGGTTTGCAGCTGAAAGAGGTGGAACCAAAAAGACCACCTCAATAGTCGGGAGCAGCTGAAGTTGAGAGGGAGCACAGTACTGAAATGGGGAAGACTAAGGAAGCTGAATCAGAAAGACCTCCAACCCCGTTCCCTCAGCGAGTAAAGAAACACAAGGAGGAGGCGTGTTTCAAGAAATTCATGGAGGTGCTGAAACAGGTACATATTAATTTACCTCTTATTGATGTCTTGCACGGAGTGCCGAAATATGCTAAGTATATAAAGGACATCATAGCAAACAAAAGTCGGTTGACTGAGTATGCTACGGTGGCTTTAACGGAGGAGTGCACTTCCCGGATTCAAAATAGACTGCCCACAAAGATAAAAGACCCTGGGAGTTTTACTATCCAGATTAATATTGGGCAGAGCATCCGAGCTCATGGATTGTGTGACTTGGGAGCGAGGATAAATTTGATGCCTTCATCGGTATTCAGAAAGTTGGGTCTAGGGAGTCCTAGACCCACAACTGTAATCTTGCAATTGGCGGATCGATCCTTAGCCAGACCTGATGGCATTGTAGAGGACGTTCTGGTTCAAGTTGGCTCCCTAATTTTTCCGGTAGATTTTGTCGTGCTGGATTTTGAACCAGACGCAAAAGTCCCATTTATTTTGGGACGTCCTTTCTTGGCAACCGGGAAAGCACTAATTAACGTAGCTGCGGGGCAGCTGACAATGCGAGCACATGATAAGATGGAGGTGTTCGATGTCTACAAGGCACCCAAGCTCCCGGTGGTGCATGAAGAACTCTCGGTGATCAATGTGATTGATTAAGGTGATGATAAGCGGATGAAGGATTCCCGAGAGTTAATGGGAAAACCACCGGAAAGGTGTAAGCACTACTGGGGGGAGGACGGTGATCGAGAGAAATCGTCCATCACCCTAGTGGACAATTGAGCTTAACGACGTCGAGCCGCGATGGTAAACCAGGCGCTGCACGGGAGGCAACACGTGAAAAACATTTTCTTTCATTTTGTAAAGTGTAAATATATTTTTCTTTTTCTTGATTTACAACAAAAAATTTTCGTTTTAGTTTTTGTTTTGTTTGTATTTAGAGTGAAACCTATAATTCTAACCAATTTTGTATAGTGAGATGAATTTCAGGTCAAACAGAGAAGAATATGCACGGAATCGCGAAGGAAAAGTCGAGGTATGTAAAATTAATAAAAAGTGGCAGACAGTGAGCTGAGGCGACAGCTCCGTGTCACGGAGGTGGACCTCCGCGTTACCTCCGTGACACGTTGAGGTACAATCTGGAATTTTAAAAAAATTTCCAGAACAGTCTCGCGATGGCTCTGTGTCATGGAGGCAGTGCACCGCGATGCACTCCGTGACACGTTGCCTTGTATATCGCGACGGGTCACAACAGGTCGCCGGGTGACCCCCGCGATTTACTTACTTTTTAACCCCGAAAACCCTCCCTTTTCCCTCATTTTTTAATCCCTCCACGACCAAACCCCCCAAAACCCAACCCCCATCAACGTGACACGGAGTAAGGCAAGAAATTCAACGATTTTTCTTCAATTCTTCAAAGTCAAGGTTTGTTTTTCGATTTCCTCTCAAATTCTTGTCGATTTTCTTCGATATTGAGCATGGGAGGTGAGCTAAATTGCCCTACGTAGTAATTAATCATGAATTCGAGTTAATTGTTGTTGATGAATGTTCGGAATGTCGTTATGATTGCTTGAACTTGTCGATTGCATAACTTAATCGAATTCGATTGATAATATCAATTCTAGAGCTTGTATGTTGAATTTGGAGTTGAAAATGTATTGAACTTGTGAATTTCATGCCGGGATGGATGCGTTGAATGAGATGAGTCGATGTACAAATTGTTAGGATGTTAATAGAACGACTGATTCTCGGGTTAAGGGAATGTTGAAATTTGTAAGAATTTGGTTAGTTGTATAGGTTCGTGTAGATAAATTTTGGTTGTTGTTTTTGTTCTTTGTTTTTCTTTGCTAAGTGTGATGGTTAAGATGTTAGCGATGGTAGTAATTGTGATTGGCTGTACGAAGTTTGAGTAGTACGCAGAAGATATACCGTCGAATTTTTGGAACGCACTAAGCATGATTGTATAGTTGTTTATTGTGTTTAAATAAAGATAATCTTGCCGTAGTGTTGTAACTGTAGCTAAGGACTAAGTGTGGGGTAACCTAGCGTAACCTGACCTTAGCCAAAGTTAATATCCGTTAGCTTAACATTGATCTTGTTTACTTGGGTTGACAGGTAAAATGGCAAGCCGGTAAGATAAAGGAAAAGGCGCATCAACTTCGGGCGCCAGAAGGAAGTGAATCAGACTTGGGACAGCAGTCCCAGCAGCACCAGCAGTTCCACGCGGCCAACGCCGCCAGTACGGAACGAGATGGGTGACTGATGAGGGGAAAAAGTGGTACGCCAATCACAAAGAAAACAAATATTTCCCCGAGGAGCACATAGCACGGGAACCATTGGCGCAGGAGTTCCCTAGGATGGTCCACCGGATCGAGGCAGCTGGGCTCAATTTCATATTTGAGGAGCCCAAGGAATGCAATCTGCACTTGGTTCGAGAATTTTATGCCAATTGGAACCCGACGATCAGAAGTCACACCATCAAGATCAGAGGGCAAATAGTCACCTTGGAGCCCCACCTCCTTAATGCCATCATAGGAGCGCGGGACACAGACGCCCACGTACTCCGACAGCTGAACATTACCCCACCATATGCTTACATCAGACGCACATTGTGTGGGACCCGATCGACAGCTAGATGGAGCAGACACAAAGAGAGGGGCTACCACCAGACTTTACCATATTCACAAATGAACAAGGAAGCCCGAATCTGGCTGAAGATAGTCTGCTCATGCCTAATCCCAGGGGTACATATGATAGATGTAACCCGGGATCGTGTATGCCTGGTGTACGCCCTGATGAAAGGGCTGGAGATCAACGTTGGGGCGGTAATCATCTCCGCCATGAAGAGAGCCCGGTTGCACTAGGGGCACAGGTATGGCTTTGGTGGACTACTCACCACCTTCCTCAGGGGCCTAGATGTTGAGGAGGAGGCCCTTGACTATATCCCGCAGTTGGAGCGGAGGGCCTTGGATGTTACAAAAACAAAGGCTCTCGACACCACCCACGGGCCAGTGCTTACACTTGGCTAGCGACATGCTCGTGATGACCAGTATATGGCTCGGATGTATGGGATGCAGATGCTCCAGCTGAGGATAGGAGGTAAGCCAGCGACAGAGGAGGAGCTATGGCAGCTCGAGCTAGACTACCCTTTCGGCGAAAACGCCAGGGCTCTATGCCGAGTGGGGCCAGCATTTGTAGAGCCAACAGATGATGATTTCCCCACAGACGAGGAGACACGTTGGGAGGACTCCGATGTGGAGTCCGATGATGACGACGGAGGCGACTCGGACATGGGAGATCAAGCAGCAGCACCCGACGAAGAAGTGGAATACTTTAACTGATCTGGGAGTTCCACCACCCGATTTTGTGCTATTTTAATTTTTGTGAACACTGGGGGCAGTGTTCGAACTAAGTGTGGGGTGGGAGTAGTTAGGTGCTGGGCTGGGCTATTTTGTATGTATGCTCTATTCTGTTGTCGTGTATGTTGTTTGTCCCTGTGAGTGTGAATTGTTAAGTTGTTCTGTACTTGTAAATGTTTGTTAAATTCATGTGTGTTGCTGAATGTTGCTAGCTGATTCTGATTCTGTACATATTTTTGTTATCGAAATGATCGATATTTTTAAATTTTTAAAAGTTGTACATATTTTTTCTATCGAAATGATCGATATTTTCAACATTTTTTTACTTCTTGGGTTTCTCGGCGTTTGTTTTCGGTTCTTTTACCGAGAATAGTCCCATTGAACCGAAGTCATAGTTAGTGACCGTTCCCTATGATGGATGGATGACGACCGTCTTAAGGGAAATGTAGTCGTTAGGAGTAGATTTTTTTCAATTATTTTGCAATTTTTCAGTTTTTTCTTTGGTGGATTGCATCCCAAAACCTGTAGTTACTATATGGTTGCGAAATTCTGGTTGCGTGTTGTACATGATATTCAAAATGCAAAGGTGATTCGTATGAAGGCATGCAACTTTGTAAATATGTTGAGATACCTAGGTCGTAGAGTTCGATTCAGTGTGATTGAGGCTTAATGTTTGAATTCATGTAATTAGCTGATTGAAGAGTCTGTGAATACATCTTGAGTTGAGTATGTGCAACAAGTGTGAAGTGAGGTGTTGTTATTCCATGCTATTGTGAAGTGTCTAGAACTTTCTTGGTGTGTGTATAAAACAAAATGTAGGAGGTGTATTGTAGGAAAGGATGTAGGCATTTCTTTGTTTTAACCGAGAGTTTCTATATTTCCTTGTTGTACCACCCTTGATTGTATACCCTAGTCAGCCCATTGAGCCTTTAGCCTATTATTTTTTTTCTTTTGTCATAAAGTGTAACCCGAGCTTAATTCCTTATTTTCATTTAGCCGTAAAGTCTATACAAAACTCTTAAGCGCTTAAGAAGAGAAAATCATCTTCCCGAAGTGTCAAGGAGTGAGAATGATGAAAAGAAAAAGAAAAGCAGAGTGAGAGAAGAAAAGAAAAGGTTGAAGGTGCACTTGCTATAAATAAACGATAATGAAGGTGCATGAATAATCTTTGTTGTTGTGTCAAGTGTGCTTAATGCAATGGGCCATACTAAAGAAAATCATCAAGAATGGGATGATGAGAAAAAAAAAAAGAAACAATGTCCATGAGTTGATGGGATGTGTTGAAAAGGCGCTTAAGGATGCTAGTGGCTATTATTGGCTAATCCAATATTTACTAGTTCCGTAGCTTCAATTACAACTAGTTCAAGTCCTACGTGATCTTACATTGCACTTCTTTATATTAGTGGAGTAATATACTAAGGGCAAGCTTATGGGTCATGACATGATGCATGTGAATTCTTTTGGGAGAGAGAGCGAAATTGTTTTTACATGCCCCTGTTTGAATGTTTGTGAGTCATATGAGCAAAAAGGGTAAGATTCTCTTGTGTTGTGAGGCCACAGGCTTGATGAAAGATTAATTTTCGTGTCGGATATCTTGATCAGCTGATTTGCATGAGTTTGCCAATATCAAGAGTTGATTCTTAAAGTCTAGGAGGTCTTAATGTATTGAAGGTCATTGCATTGATAAGACCAAGCATGTTTTCTTGATGATTTGCTGTATTGAATAATCGGTATGACCGTAGCCTAAATTGTCGAACCAAAGTAGCGAGGTTGGGATGTAAATTGCATGAAGTGTAGGATTGTTGTTCGAGGACGAACAAGGATTTAAGTGTGGGGTAAGTGATCTTGGGCAAATTTATATGCCCAAGTGATACTCAAAAGTACCATTTTAACCTTGTTTATCTATCAATCTGTATACATTCTCATGTAATTGGTAATAAAATGTGAATTTATACTAACCAACATGATTAGCATTGTTTTGCAGGTAAAATGTAATTTCGAGAAGCTAAAATGCATGTTGGATGACATCGGAGTTGGACTTGGATGCGAGCAAGGGAAAAGGCTTTGGACAGCATGAAATAAAGAGGCTCTGCGATGGAGCCGTGTCATGCTGCCATCGCGGAGGCATTCTGCCTGGATAGGGAAAATTCGCCCAAATTCCAGAGAGGGTCCGCGTTTGCTCCGTGGCACGGTGGCCTGGCTCCACGTTGCACGTCGTGCCACGTTGAGCCTTAATTCCTGACCCCCAATTCCAGTGAGGGTCCGCGTCCGTAGCGTGTCATGGAGGTGGTGCTCCGCGATGCACTCCGTGACATGTTGCTCGTTATTCCGAGAAACATTCCCAGCAGTATAAATAGAACACTTAGGTTCATTTTTCAATATTCTGACTTGGTGGAGCAAGGACGTGGGTTACAGGCAGTTGAGGGACGAAAATATCAGGGTTTTTTCTCTCTTTCTTTCTTCTTCAATTCAATTTCTTATATGATTAACACTCATTCTAAGATGTTTAATCCACAAATGAGTGGCTAATTCCTCTCCTTGCTGAGGTTATGAACAATTGTGATGAAATTTGATCATTGACTCTTTGGTTTTTCATCTTTTCTTCCATGTTGTTCTATTAATTCTTGTTCTTACTGCATTAATGTGTGGCCTACGTTAATGTACATCTAAAAAGTCCGGTTTCACTCGAGAGAGCAAGAAATTGGAAAGTTGTGAATTAATAGGATATGTTCTTTACTTGGTTTGGGGAAAATTGAGTTTTGATTTGCTTTCAGGATAGAAATATACCTGAAAGTCGTATTAGTCAATTTAGGAACCGGAATTGTATGGCTAGAACATGAATTGCATTTGATCACAGAAATGTAGACGGATGGTTCATGATTCTTAAGTGAGGTTAAATACGAGAGTTTTAATCTCTTGGAAAATGTTCTTGGCTAGCAACTGGAGGAAAAGATTAACCAAAGTATGATGATAATTAATTTCATTACATGTTCGTTTAGCCTCAGCATGCTCTCATTCATAGTTCAGACTCAAATTAGATAATTGTTTTTAGCTTTAGTATAAAAATTATAAAACAAACTATCAACTTTTTGGTTACACTGTTGTCTGCATATTTTAGAAGTAAAATATAGTACACTTGAGCAAATTGCACTTCACCCAAGTCTCTGTGGGATCGATACTTGGCTTACTAAAGCCACTTACTACTTGTTCGACCATGTGCACTTGCGTGTCGTTTTATACCCCACAATTCACGCGAACAATTGTAAGATTGTGATTAGTATTCATAGACAAACACATAATTAAATACTTACAATGATGATTGAAAGAAAATCTGCTGTGAATATTGCAATAGAATATGATGAACAAAATCAAGAACAATTGAGAAATCCAAGTTTTGATTCTTAAGAATTGTTCTCCAATATTGTCAAAAACTAATTAAAAAATTGATAACAATTGATAACCAACTAATTTTGACCTTCTCTAACCTAAAGAAACATAAAATGTATTTATACCGATAATAAAATTCTTTTCCTAAGTTAACAGGGAAATAACCAAATCGGCACGACACATCCTACGACTCATCTTACAACCTGTAATAGGATTGTATAGGTCGTGCCTTGCTCTCGTACATTCCTTGGCTTCTGCAGAATTGGATAAGTATTGGAATCTGGTACGACTTGTAACATGAGTCCACGAGTTGTACAATCCAATTGTGGTTTGGATCTGAGAACTATGACATCTTCTGAAGTTTTCAACAAGTGTCCTGGTACACTTCGTACCTTGCTCATACGACTCATAACAGCTTGTCGCATCATGAATTTTGCCAAGTCCTTATTATCACTGAAGCTTTCCATGGCTCTTGGTAGGGGTCGTAGGTAGATGTTACGATCCTTAGGTTCTACCCGTATCAGGAGACTTCACTTGTGCAAATATCTCTGAAGTATTCCACAACTCTAGTTACAGCTCGTACCATCATGGTACGGCTCGTACTGAGAGTCGTACTTTGCCTTTGCATTGTTCCAGCCTTTTGAGCTTTTCCACGAATCTTAGTACGGCTCGTAAAATATAGGCATGACTCGTACTTAGATCAATACTTTGCTGCTTTTTTTGCACTTTTCTGCAACTTTTGCACATTTTTATGCCAACACCTATTTTTCCTACAAAACAAAGTAAAAACACCTCATATCCATGTAAACATACCTAAGTTCATACTATTTTCTCAGTTTTAAGCATCACAAGTTGTGTAGATTCACAGCACATCAACACCCTCAACTTAAGACTTTTGCATGTCCTCTTAGAAAAGAAAACAAAAACTAAAAACGACCCTTAACTAGAAAATAAACCTAGGATACTACAGTCAACACCAATCAAAATTTGCACTTTGAACACAAACAACTTTTGACCCTTCTCCAGGTATACCAAATCAGCATATGCATATCAAGTAACCATAAACCATGATAAATAGGGATCAAGATATGTCATCTAGTTATTAGCAGAGAATCAAGTCATTATCAATGCTTTTCACATGGACAACTGGCAGAATTAAACACAAATCATGTACCCTCACAGCAAATGAAGTCCCCAACTCACAGATATATAAAAATATGAAACGTCGGACTGCACAAGACTCTCACTCTCACAAGGAAGTTCCATATACTGCACATCAGATACCATAGGGTTGCCCTTATTTTCTTTTCTTTAGCTCTTCAGACAGTCAGGTAAGGATCACTATAGGACTTTGTTCGGCTTGTAATATAGAATTTCAGGATGGGTATGGTAAATATGGAATTTTTAATGACTAAGCCCTCCTTGGCACTACATACATGTGGCTCCACTTT
Source organism: Datura wrightii (assembly GCA_035772735.1). NCBI lineage: Eukaryota > Viridiplantae > Streptophyta > Magnoliopsida > Solanales > Solanaceae > Datura > Datura wrightii. The sequence continues at coordinate 162,629,179 of JASDFA010000018.1, read as the reverse complement.
TTCACTTATTTCACCCTTTTCACTTTTCAACCTTTTCCTCCCTTTTCTCTATTTTTATGCAATGTATGGGTGTGGTGTATTTTCAACTTTTCATTCATTTCTCTCTTTTGTATTTTTTTAAATTTTTTTCAGCTCTTTTTTCATCTTTTGTCACACCACACCTCATTTTTAACACTTTTTCCTTTCTTTTCCTTTTTCACCCCCCCATGATCTATGTACCCCTACTCTAGCCACCCTCAACTTAGGCATTTTTCCTGGGTTGAGGTTCACAATGTCCAAGGAGGAACCAGGGCCAAAACAGGTTCATTATAAAAAAATGGGTAAGGGTAATCGGTTAATCAAAGAAAAATAGTTCATTTAAGGCTCAAAATAGGGACCAAGGGAATCATATCATTTTGGTAGGGCAATTTAAGCTGAAATGGGCTAAACAAAAACGACCTATGATCCTTTCCTAACCAACCATCCAAAAACCTATGTAAAGATCAACCGGGCAAGTTCTAGATCCTCTACGCCGTATTGAACTATGTATAGACCTTACTCACTCATGGTATATGTTTTGCATTCATTCTACCTGTCCGGTTCATACATGGACAACTATAACTACTCATGCTAATACCCTAAATGACACAAAAAGATCCACATAAATCATGTTTTGCAATCAACAAGTACACAACTAACCATTAAAGTATTTTTAAACAGGGTCAATTATTCAAAACTTCAAAACTAGTGCATTTTATTGGCTGAGTAGTCCTAAGCTACTTTCTAATTAAACAAAAACATCCTAAACATACCGATTCTACTAGATAGCATGCCCGAGCGAAAACACGGCAAGAAAAATCCGTGAACGAATTCAAAAATCCCAAAAATATACAAGTACACCCTGTCCTTTTTTGAAAAGTATGATTCATCTTCGAAGCATAGAATGCAAAACACAAGGGAAAGAGTCATAATTGTGGCTACTCAGACTTCACCTTGCACAGGTTGCCTCCCATGCAACACCTGATTTAGTGTCGTGGCACGACGTAACTTCCATGATTCTTCAGGCGTCATCAAGGTACACCGCCTCAATTCCTCTTATTTTCTCGGTGTCTCCCAGATATAACTTTTATCCTTTGCCCGTTCACCTTTTATAATCTTTATTTTCAAGCTCCACAGCACCATATGGGCACACATTCACCACTCTATGTGGTCCTATCAACCTAGATTTCAATTTTCTGGGGTGTAAATAGAACCTTGAATTGAACAGTAAGATAAAATCACCAGCATTGAACTCTCTCTTTGCAATCTTTCTATCATGATAGATCTTCATTCTTTCTTTATAAATGGTCACACTCTCATAAGCTCGAAGTCGGAATTTATCTAACTCATTGATCTAGTCGAGTCTCAACTTGGCTGCTTCATTTCAATCTAAGTTCATCTTTTTCAAAACCCATAATGCCTTATGCTCTAATTCTACCGACAGATGACATGACTTTCCATAGACTAGCTGATATGGAGATGATCCAATGGGGGTCTTATAAGCTGTTTGATATGCCCATAGCGCATCATCGAGCTTCCTAGACCAATCTGTCTAGTTGGTATTCACCATTTTGGCTAGAATAGTCTCTATCTCCCTGTTAGGAACTTCCACCTACCCACTTGATTGTGGATAGTAAGGTGTTGCCACCTTATGCTTCACGCCATACTTTTCCAGTAGAGTTCTAAAGAGGAGATTATAAAAGTGTGATCCACCATCACTGATGATTGCTCTGGGAATACCAAACCTAGCGAATATGTGCTTCCGCAGAAATGTTGTGACACATTTTCCTTCATTGTTAGGTAGTGTAATAGCCTCTACCAATTTGGAGATATAATCCACCACCCACCAAGATGTATTTCATCCTATTTGAGCTAACAAATAGGACCATGAAGTCAATATCCCATGCATCGAATAACTCAACTTCCAGGATAGGGATCAATGATAACTCATGCTTGCAAGAAATGCCACCTTGTCTTTGGCACTAATCACAGGACTTGGCATAATCATAAGCATCTTGATGAATAGACGGCTAGTAATACTCGCACTACAGAATTTTGTGTGCAGTTTGGATATCACTATGATGGCCCCAAACTAGGGACGAGTGACAAACCTCCAGAATGCTCAACATCTCTACCTCTGGAATACACCTCCGAATTAATCCATCTGCACAAACACGAAATAAGTATGGTTCATCCCAATAGTACTTTCGAGCGTCGAACAACAACTTCTTCCTTTGGTGAGGTGTCATATCTACTGGGATCATGTCGCTGACCAAATAATTTGCATAGTTAGCTAACTAGGGAAAGTCTTGAGATGCAGCTAATACCTGTTCATCTGGGAAAGCATCATCGATATTAATCTCCTCTTTTTCTCTAGCCTCAAATTTTAGTCTAGACAGGTGATCAACTACCTGATTTTCAGTTCCTTTCCAGTCTTTCACCTCAAACTCGAATTGTTGGAGCAATAGTACCTATCTGATCAACCTGGGTTTATCATCTTTTTTAGACATTAAGTACCTCAAAGCATCATGGTCTATATGGACGATTACCTTAGTTCCAAGCAAGTATGCTTGAATCTTTTCAAATGCAAAGATCACTGTTAGCAACTCCTGTTCAGTGATAGTGTAGTTCTTTTGGGTTGTGTTGAGTGTTTTACTAGCATAATGGATCAGATGAAAGATCTTCGCTCTGCATTGACCAAAGATAGGACCGAGTGCCACCCCACTAGCATCACACATTACCTCAAATGGAAGAGACCAATCTGGAGCTTAATAATAGGACCAGTGGTGAGTTTCTCCTTTAGGAACTCAGAGGCCTCGAGAAATGCCTCATCAAATATGAACTTCACCTCCTTCTCAAGTAGTTTGCACAATGGTTGTGTGATCTTTTAAAATTCCTTGATGAACCTCCTATAGAATCCTGCATGTCTTAAAAAGCTTCTGATCCCTTTTATAGAAATAGGCGGTGGTAACCCTGCTATTACTTCAATTTTGCCTTGTCCACTTCTATCCCTTTTTAAGAGATTTTGTGACCCAACACTATTCCTACTTTGACCATGAAGTGGCCTTTTTCCCAATTTAGAACCAGATTAGTTTCTTCGCATATGTTCAACACTTTCTCGAAATGCTAAGGCAAGATTCGAATGATTCAACCACAACTGAGAAGTCATTTGTAAATACCTCGATGGTATCCTCCACCATATTTGAGAATATCGCAATCATATAGCATTGGAGTATGGCTTGTGCATTGCACAACCCAAAGGGCATTCTTCTGAAAGCAAATGTTCCATAAGGGAAAGTGAAGGTGGCCTTCTCTTGGTCTTCTGGGGCTATAGTGATCTGATTGTACCCCGAATAACCATTAAAAAAATAGTACCAGCCTCTACCTACAAACCTGTCAAGTATTTTATTCATGAATGGTATCAGAAAATGGTCCTTCTGGGTCTAGTGGTTGAGCTTCCTGTAATCTATCCATACATGCCAACCTGTGACTTCTCTTATTGGTATCAACTCATTCTTCTCATTGGGTACCACTGTGATCCCACCTTTCTTTGGCACACACTATACCAAACTTACCCTATCCATAATAGGGAAAACTACACCAGTGTCTAGCCACTTGATAATTTCCTTCTTCACTACTTCTTGCATCAGTGGGTTCAGTCGTCGCTAATACTCTATGCTGGGTACATAATTCAGCTCGAGCTGGATTTTTTGAGTGCATATGCCTGGAGGGATCCCAATGATGTCAACTATGGTCCATCTGATTGCCTTTTTGTGCCTTTTCAATACTGTGACCAAAGCTTCTACATTCCAGTCCATCAAATCGGCTGCAATAATTACTGGCAAAGTATTGTTTTCCCCCAAAATGCATATTTGAGGTGGGGAGGTAATGCCTTGAGTTCCAGAACTAGTGGTACCTCCACTTATGGCTTTGCTGGCGAAGTTACATAGCTCATCAATTCAAGGTATAACTTCTTTGTTTTAAAGTAATACGAACCCCATTACATCTAGAGCATTTACCAATTCCGTGTACCCCGATACTCCATCTTTGTCATAATTCATCAAGACGACTACTAGTGTGTCAATATTCATCATCTCTCCCATGGACACTAGAAGCCTCTTGTCTTTTATTGGGTGTTCACAGAGAGAGCTTCCTTGGTGTAGCCTGACTGAATCATAAAAGAAAAACACAGAAAACACAAACAGAAAAATAACAACCAAAAGTTAAACACAAGCAATTAATCTAATCTTAGCCGTATTCCCAGGCAAAGGCGCCACTTTTTGATAACGCTCAAACTCACACTCCTGAAAAAGTATGAAGTGGACATTGTCAACAAAGAACCTAACAAAGAGGTTGGGTGTCACGACCCGAGCGTACACCCTGGATGTAACACTGTACTTGAAGCCACAAGTGACCTAAAGTCAACCCCTGGTCTATCATACACTAGCATTATGAGTAAACATGCACAACGGAAGTTTAAATAATAGGTTTATAAGTTTAAGATAGTGTAAAGACTGAAAGTAAATAAAGACATATTATATATCTTAAATCCAATTCTGAAAGACAAGTCTGGTCTAAAAGCCAACTACCGAGGAGTTGCTGGGACAGACCCCAGCTAACTCTGAGTCTATACAAAACCATAGCTAAATGAAATAAATAAACAAGGCCCTCGAATGATGAGGACGAACACTCTGATCTGCCGAAGTGGAATGCTCTGAAACTAAGGTAACTATCTGTGCTGAACCTGAGAACCTGCAGCTGTATCATGAAACGATACAACATGAAAAGCATGCGTCAGTACTTTTAATGTACTGAGTAAGTGGAAGAAACATACCGAATATAAAGTATAAACTGAAAATGACACGCCATGACCAACAAGTAAACAAAACTATACTACTGATATAATCTGAAATGGTCAAGCGACCCTGTTTGATAGTCAAGGACATGCCCAAGTTTGGAACACTGAATTTGAGATACTGTTTTGAACTGAGCTGCTTATTCTAATATTGGACTGGACTGACTAGTGGGAGAGTCTTTCCCGACATTTAACCACGTGAGCTAGACGTGGAGTCCGATGTATACACCCCACCGGTAGGACCCAATATAACTTGCCAGGGTATAAAGGCATGAACTGGCCAACTCGATGCTAAGTTCTTCTCCCACTAGAAATTGAAATTGATCTACTATGTTGATAGCTCAAAACTGGGGCCCAAGACTAGTCAGGGATGAATCACTGCATGTACCTTGGGAGCCTTATCGGACCAGATTCTGAAATTGGGTTTTAAGACTGGTCAGAGCTGCTTATCTAGAAATGTCGTAACCATCTATAGAACAACTAATAACTGAACTGGGGTCTTGGGCCTGGTTAGAGCTATAACTAAATTTCATGACCGCCTAATGGACCAAATAACTGAAATCTGAATCTGAGTCTGAAAACTGGGAGGCACTACTAACACCTCGAAAATAAACTAGAGTCAAATTGATCAGTTGACATATTTCTGGGCAACACTGAGGTTTCTAATATCTGACTGAAGCTAGACTTGTATGATTCTAATAGAGACTAGATTGATAGAGTTCTGTGTTCTAACTAACTGAATTTCTAAGCAGCTAATAGAGAGCTCATTCATGCCGACAACATGGACAAATTCATACTATAAGGCAAATTTCAAGAATTTGGGAGTTTCATCAATAGAGCAAAAGTCATTTTCATTCATGGGATATTTACCCAACACATGTGAATAGCAAGAAAATTCTAGAAATTCAACTCAAAGCATTCTTCATTCACTAGAGGGGATTTAACAAGTAAAAACCATTACTTAAAAATTAGGGCTCAAATTCTCTTTTGTAATAATAATACTGACAATTTGATAAGGAAATGATAAAGGTTATATTAACAATAAGTATAAACATCATTTTGAGGGAAATCAACGCAAATAACCATGAATACTTCTCATACTCGAAAGCTTAGGCTTAAAATTGATAGAAGAAATTGAGAAGGGATTTGGGGACGCAAGAGAAGGACAATCCCCTTGCTAAAACCCCACATACCTTAGGAAGAACCCACAAAAATCTTGAGAAATTGAGGAGAAGAAAACTACTTTAGTTCTAGCTCTGAGAATTCTTGAGAGAACTTATGGTCTCTTTTTCTGAGTGCTTGAGTGGGGAATGAGGAAAGATACCCATTACCCCCACTAAAATGTCTAAAACCGAAGCCAAAATGATGTGGTTTAAGTCTTTGGAGAATAGGAAATTACTAAATAGCCCTTAGAAATTCGCTGCGGAAACCTGTCAGGTGTTCCTAACGGGTGACCTAATGATTCATTACCAAGTCCAATGAGTCGTTGGATCCTCTCGTCAAGTTCACTGGAAATTCTATACTAATCCTTGACGAGCACATGATGAGTCATCATGACTGGGAATGACTCATCCTGTCATCCATCAGGTACACTTGTAAGAAGGCAAGAAAATACTGGAAACAAAGGACCTGACAAGTCGTTACTGCTGATGATGACTCGTGGTGACCTTACGTCAAGTACACTGTCTACTTCTCAAATTCTATAACTCCGTCTAGGAAATGGGTGACTTAACGAATCATAGGGCTTGACAACGACTCGTGGGGTTGTCCGTTGGGAAACACTAACTCATCATCTTGGCATCCTTCTCACGATTTACCTGACGAGTCGTTGGGTCCATTAACGACCCGTCATGTTGGTTGTTCTGCAACTTTTCTGCAGTTTTCCAGATTTTTTGAATTAAGTCTCAAATATTGATTTTGAGCTTCCGGGGCATTACAATATCTCCCCCTTAGAAACATTCACCCTCAAATGTTAGAAAGCTCGTAGCATCTAGAAAAATGACAATCAAAACATTTAAGTACTGCTCATTGAACTTCAAAACGACCGAAGTGACTATCAAAATCCATTTTGGAGATATAACTGAACTGAATTTTTTCTTTTCATAAACACAACCAAAGTCAGAAAGAAAATTTAGATACATGAATTGAATTCAACAACTAGTTCAGGTTTTAAAACAAAATTCACATATCAAATTGCAACAGAGTCGGTAGAGAACAAGTGTGGGTATTTGGCCCTCATATCTGCTTTGGCCTCCCACGTAGCTCCTTCAACTTGCTGATTCCTCTATAAAACCTTGAATAAAGCTATTTCCTTATTCCTCAATCTACGAACCTATTGGTCTAGGATTTGGACTGGTACCTCCTCATAGGTGAGGCTATCCTTGACTGACGCATTATCCAATGGCACCACAGAGATTGGATCTCCGATACACTTTTTCAAAAGTGATACATAGAAAACTAGATGTACAACTGCTAGTTCCGAAGGTAACTCCAGCTCATAGGCTACCTTGCTGATAAGCCTCAAAATTTTATAAGGTCCCACATACCTTGGACTGAGTTTCCCTTTCTTTCCAAACCTCATCACCCCTTTCATGGGTGAAATTTTTAGGTATACCCATTCATCAACTGAAAACTCCAGCTCTCTTCTTTGCACATAGGCATAGGATTTCTAACGGCTCTGGGCTATTTTCAGTCTCTCTTGGATGAGCTGAACTTTCTACATCGCCTCATGAACTGAGTCTGGCCCTATCAAGGTAGTTTCACCAACTTCAAACCAACTTATAGGAGATCTACACCTCCTACCATACAATGCCTCAAACGGGACCATCTGAATACTGGAATGCTAGTTGTTGTTGTACGAAATTCGATAAAAGGTAGATGGTCATCCCAATTACTCCTAAAATCGATCACGCACACTCTTAGCATATCCTCTAGAGTCTGAATAGTCCGCTCAGCTTGCCCATATATCTGTGGGTGATAATCTTTGCTGAGCTTGACCTAGGTACCTAGTCCTTTTTGAAAAGATTTCCAGAAGTGAGAGGTGAATTGGGTACCTCTTTCTGAAATAATGGACAAGGGCACCCCTTGCAGTCTGACTAGTTCCCGAATATAAAGTTTAGCATAGTCTTCAATTGAATCTGTGGTTTTGACTGGGAGGAAATGTGCTGACTTAGTCATCCGGTCTACTACTACCCAGATAGAGTCATGTTGCCGACGAGTCCGTAGGGGACCCGTAATGAAGTCCATATTTACTTCTTCCCACTTCCAAGTGGGTATGCTGATATCCTGGGTCATACCTCCTGGTCTCTAGTGTTCTACCTTGACCTGCTGGCTATTTGGGCATTTGGCTACAAATTCAGCAATGTCTCTTTTCATGTCGTTCCACCAGTAAATGTCCCTCAAGTCGCTGTACATTTTAGTAGCACCAGGGTGAATGGAATACCTTGAGTTGTGTGCCTCAGCTAAAATCTGCTATCTCAACTCACCGATATCTACCACACACAAACTTCCCTGATAACGGAGCACTCCATCTCCCTCTTGGGAGAAAGCCTCAACTTCTTTTCTGAGAACTGCCTCCTTGAGTTTAAGTAGAACTGGATCTTCATCTTGTCTGGACTTAACTTCAACTACCAGAGATTAATCTGACCCGCTTTGTACTACTGCTCCACCTTTGGCTAAGTCTACTAGTTGCACCCCTAACCGAGCTAGTCTGTGAACATCCTTTGCTAACTCCCTTTTTCCTCCCTCAAAGTGAGCTACATTTCCCATAGATCGCCTGCTTAGGGCTTCAGCCACCATGTTGGCCTTGCCCTGGTGATACAACACACTCATGTCATAATATTTCAGGAGCTCTAACCACCTTCTCTGTCATAGGTTTAGGTCCTTCTGGCTGAACACGTACTAAAGACTCTTGGGATTTGTAAATACATCTACGTAAGCTCCGTACAAGTAGTGCCTCCAGATTTTTAATGTGAATACCACCGCTGCCAACTCCAAGTCATGAGTTGGATAATTCTTCTCATGGACTTTGAGCTGTCTGGAGGCATAGGCTATCACTTTTCCCTGCTGCATCAAAACACAACCAAGTCCCATTCTGGAGGCGTCACAATATAACCAACCCATCTGTTCTGTTTGGCAGGGTCAAAACTAGAGCGGTAGTGAGTCTAGTATTTAACTCCTGGAAACTCTTCTCACACTCATCCGACCATTGGAATTTTACCTTCTTCTGAGTTATCTCGGCCAGAGGAGATTCTATAGAGGAGAAACCTTCCACAAACTGTCGGTAATAACCTGCTAAGACCAGAAAACTCCTGATTTCAGTAGGAGAGGTAGGTCTAGGCCAATCCTTCACTGTTGCTATCTTATAAAGATCTACTTGTATTCCTTCATCTGAGACCACATGACCCAAGAAGGTCAAAGACTTCAACTAGAATTCACACTTACTGAACTTGGTGAATAACTGGCAATCTCTGAGATTCTGTAATGCTAACCTTAGGTGATTGGCATGCTCTTTCTCATTTCTGGAGTACACCAGAATGTCATCAATAAATACGATGATGTACATATCTAGGTACGGCTTGAAAACCCTATTCATTAGGTCCATGAAGGCTGCTGGGGCGTTAGTCAACCCAAAGGACATCACCACAAACTCATAGTGACCATACCGAGTTCTAAATGTTGTTTTTGGTATGTCACTTTCTCTAACCCTTAATGGATGGTATCCTGACCTGAGATCGATATTGGAGAAACAACTAGCTCCCTGAAGCTAGTCAAACAGGTCATCAATCCTAGGTAGGGGATATCTATTCTTGACTGTGACTTTGTTCAGCTGACGATAATCTATGCACATTCTAAGGTTACCATCTTTCTTACGCACGAATAACACTGGAGCACCCCAAGGAGAGATGTTGAGTCTGATGAAACCCTTATCAAGAAGATCTTTTAGCTTCTCCTTCAAATCCTTAAGCTCAGCTGGAGCCATTCTGTAAGGAGGGATGGAGATAGGCTGAGTATCTGGAAGGAGATATATCTCGAAGTCTATCCCGCTCAGGGGGGACCCCAGGAAGATTTTCAGGAAATAAATCTGGGAACTCGCTGATGACTAGAACTGACTGAATGGTTGGGGTCTCAGAGTTGGGATATTTGACCCTAACCAGATGGTATATACATCCCTTGGAAATGAGTTTCTGGGCCTTAAGAAAGGAAATAAACCTACCCTTAGGCACTGAACTGCTGCCCGACCATTCTAACATGGTCTCATCAGGAAACTGAAACTTTACAACCCTAGTCCTGCAGTCAACTGAGGCGTAGTAGGAATGTAACCATTCCATGCCTAGAATAAGGTCGAAGTTGACCATGTCTAGCTATGCAACATTAGCTGGGATGATTTTATTCAAGACTGAGATGGGGCAGTTCCTATACACCTGGCTGGCTTTAACTAACTCACCAACTAGGGTGGAAACTGAGAAGGGTTCTGATAGGACCTCTGCATTGATGTCAAACTGAACTGCTACATAAGGACTTATAAACAAAAGAGTAGCTCTTGGATCTAGGAGGGCATACACGTCTAGATAAAAGAGACACAACATACCAGTAACTACGTCAGGTGAACGTTTTTAATCCTGGCGAGAAGAGAGAGCATAAAAATGATTCTAGCATTGACCGCCATCTGTACCTGATGGATTGGCCTGCTGAGCTGGTCGGCCTGCTGGAACTGATGAAGTAGTGGATTGTGATCTTCCTCGCCCCACTGATGGGCACTCCCTAAGCCTGTGTCCAAGTTGTCCATACCCGAAGCAGCCCTCTTGTCCTTGAAGGCATTCTCTTAGGTGATTCCTACCATACTTGGGACAAGCTGGATACTTGTTTCCTGTACTGGGGGCCTGAGACTGAGTGCCAGAAGACCCACCCCTCTAATTCTGGCAGGACCGAAAGGTTGGTGCACTGGCTGAACTAGGTGCTGGGGCCCTTTACTATTGCTACTGCTGTAGTGGGTGGCTACTACTACCAGATCTCTGGTGGCCGAAATCTGACTACCCTGTTCTTGCCCGCTTGTTCTTTCGTTCCATATCCTTTAGTTTCTCGGCCTTAACCTGTTGAGCATAAATAATTAGGCTGGAAAAATCCATGTCTTTGATCAGCATTGCGATCCTACACTCTTTGAGGACTAGATTAGACACTCCATTCACGAACTTTAGCATGTGAGCCCTCAGCTCGGCCACCATCTCTGGAGCATACTTTGATAGTCTAGTAAACTCTAGAGCATACTCCTCCACTATTTGGTTTCCCTGCCGTAAGTTCATAAACTCTGCCATCTTAGCCTCCCTCAGCTCCCGGGAACCTATCTAGAAAACCTATATGAAAATCCTCCCACTCAACCTGTCCTGCTTTCGCTGACCGCCCTTCCTTCCACTACACGTATCAAACTTGGGCTACCCCTTTTAGCTGGTAGGCAGACAGGTCATCACCCTCGGAGGAGCTGACACCCATGATCATGGTAATCTTCCTGACCACATCTACAAAGCATTGTGGGTCCTCTCCCACCTTTGTTCCATGAAAGTCTGGAGGGTTCATCTTGGTAAAATCCCGCACCCGAGCAATAATTGCAGACCCACTTGTGGCTACTAGAACCACTTGCTGGTTCACTTGATTGGTGACTATTTGAGGTATCAACTGAATGGCCTCCCTGAATTCAGAAAAGTAGTGGATAAGGATTCATCTCGAGGAAATGCCAAAACTGGTGAAGCGGGTTTGTTGGCATTACTGGCTCTTCGTCCATTTCCACGTCGAGGAGGCATTATTCACTGAAAGGAAAGGGCACGATTTAGAAAGACGTCTCTGGAATTGGACTTTAACACACGATAAAGAACATGAAAAAAGGGGAATTTTCTTAATAACTGTCACGCCCCACCTTGGGAGGCATGACTGGCACCTGGGGCCCTACTAGGAACTGAACTGCTAAGCTGACTGAGTCTAAGCACCTCTGGTGCAGAGCTGACTCTAACTCTAGAATCAAGAAAACAACGCGCTATATAGCGGCTGTAAATACAATCCCCGGCCAAAAAGGCCTATTGCCACCTGTGAAAATAAATAGCTAACCAGAGACAAATAAACATAGGGAGTCCTATGCGGGCCGATAAGGCACCATGATATCTAGTTATAACTGGAAAGTAAAATCAGATGCTAAACTGAGCTATGACCGATAAGGCCACCAATCAACAGCTAAACAAGGCCCCACACGACCAACACACATAGTCTAAAACACATATAGGCCCCACACGACTTATATCATCTAACCATAGGGAAGTAATGCAATCTGCAAGCCTCTAGGAGTAATAAGATGTTCAGGATAGGGCCCCAGCCTACCCATACTGTACCAATAAAAGAAATAAACATCTATCACCCAAGCTCTAGAAGAAGGGAGATGACAGCTTTGTACAGCTGACTGGGACTACGGGGGACCCGCTCCTCGTCTATCTATACCTAAAGGCAAGTAATGCAGTGCCCCAGAAGAGGGAATCAGTACCACAGGTACTGAGTATGTAAAGCAGTAACATTAAATAATTGAAAGTAAGAAATAGAACTGACAATAACTGAAGTAAAGGAAACGAACTGAAAATGACTAGAGTAGTGAAATCAGGGCTAAGCATAACTGTAATAAGGAGGGTAGGGGTCATACCTGACAAGAGAAGTGTCTTACTATCTAACTATCAATAACTAAAGAAAGCATAAACCTTACCTGGCTCCCATAAGTCGGAAGGTACAATCAACACAGAATAACCCACCTGGGCCCCCATTAGCCCTAGTGAGTACACCTCAATCTATATACCCCTATCCAGGTCATACTGAGTCAACTACCAGCTATAAGCGTCTTGCCGATCCCCTGGGTCTGCAACTGGGCCCACTCGACCCCTGACTGTAGTTGTGTCTGAGTCCGGGGGACTCCTAATATCTACACCCTGGGCGTAAACGCTCACGGGGGTGTGTATAAGGCCAACCACGTTAATATGAGGATCTGGATCCCAATCTTCATCCCTTGCGGATGGCATGCCGCTCCATAGAGCGACGTATCCTCGCCCCTAGCGGGCGGCGACACATCTATTAACCCTGGGGTGGTCACAGAAGCTATACAGGTATAATCCATCCCAAAACAATACAATTTACAAGCCTCAACTAACAGCAACAACTAAACATGATAACATACTCCTGACATGCTTTACTGGGATTCATACTGGATTACTATGCTGAAGAAACTAACTTGCCGAAAGAAAATGCCTTAACATACCTCGTTCGCTGGTTTCTGGTTAACTGATAGGTTTCACTTAGTATTCAATAGCTCTTCCCAACTGAAATCATTTTACTGTAAAGATAGGACTAGTTTTAACACTAAATTCGGCAAAAAGGAAAACTTTATATATAAATATTAACTATATTCCAACTTTACGGAACCACGGCCGAAACCTCATTATTTCTCAAATGTCTAGAAGGTTGAAATGCTTACTTTAAGCCTGGGATCATATTGGCACTAGTTTGGAGCAATTTCAACAACTTTGGCTCGACGGGACGATGATTCGCTGGGCGAATTTTACGAAACTAACTCTGCAGAAATGCTCCTTGCAGCTATATACTTCGATACCTGAAGTTAATTCGGATTTGGACGGCGTTTAGCGGCATAATCGGATGAAAATTATAATTCCCCTTCGCTTCTAACTCTGCTGGACGAGTTTATTTGAGAAAATAACATGAAATCTAAGGGTGAGGCCTATATATTCTTGAGGCAACAGACAAGGCAACGTGGCACTCTGCCCATCGCGCTGATTCTACTCCATGCCACATTGGCTAACTAGGAGGAGCTGTTCCGTGCCACTTTGCCCCTCTGAGCAGCTTGGTTTGACATCCTCCCGCGAAATCCCGACTTGGCACTTGGGCCCTTTCCTCGTATGTATGGCACTTAAAACTCTCAACCAACATACGAATAGGCCAACTAAACACTAGAAACTTACGGGGTGTAAAATCCTCCCCCCCTTAAGAACATTCGTCCTCGAATGTTAACTTCTACTTACAAGAACCTTAAACTTGCACTTACTTATTCTGGAAAAATTTTGGCATAGTCTCCCCTGTAATATGGACTATCCAAAAGCCCTGAAGCGCAGAAAAGTCCAATACAGGTACTCCACACAATACTATGGCATTCACTTCACAATAGACTAAAATCAATTATCTCACATATACATGTATGTAATGCAACTTATGAAACAACAACAACGGTATACCTCTAGCTGCATAATCTGACTAAGTCTAAAATAACTGAGGATATCTGGTTTTCATATCGTCTTCTGCTTCCTAGGTCATCTCTTCTCAGTTCTTATTTCGTCATAACACTTTAACGGAAGCCACATATTTAGTTCTTAGTCTGCGGATCTGCCGATCTAGTATGGCTACTGGAACTTCTTCATAAGCTAACTCCTCAGTGATTTGGACGTCTTTGACTGGGACAACTGGGGAGGGATCTCCTATGCACTTCCTCAACATTGATACATGAAAAACTAGGTGAACGGATTCTAATTCTGGGGGTAAATCCAATTCATAAGCCACCTGGCCTATCCTTTAGCGAATCTGATAAGGCCCAATAAACCTCGGGCTAAGCTTGCCTTTCTTACCAAATCTCATCACACCCTTCATTAGTGAAACCTTCAGGAACACCCAGTCACCCACATTAAATACTAAGTTTCTTCACTGCACATTAGCATAAGATTTCTGGCGGCTCTGAGCTATCAATAGATGTTTCCTGACAAGCTTTACTTTGTTGTCTGACTGATGAAACATATCTGGCCCAATCAATGCTGATTCTCCTACCTCAAACCAATTAGCTAGAGATCTGCACTTTCGCCCATATAATGCTTCATAAGGCGCCATTTGAATTGCTAAATGATAACTGTTATTAAGGCAAATTCAATAAGCGGTAGATGTTCATCCCATCTGCCTCCAAAATCTAGCGCACATGCCCATAATATATCCTCGAGCGTCTGGATTGTACGTTCTGCCTACCCGTTTGTCTGAGGATGGAAGGGTGTGCTTAGGTTAACCTGCGTCCCCAGGCCCCTTTGAAAAGATTGCCAAAACTTAGCTGTAAATTGCGCCCCTCTGTCAGAGAAAATTGATAGCGGAACACCATGCAATCAAACTATTTCTCTAATATACAGCTCAGCATAATCTTCGGCTAAAAAGGTAGCCCTTACTAGCAGAAAGTGAGCTGATTTTGTCAACTTGTCGATAATTACCCAGATAGAATCATATTTACACCTTGTATAAGGTAGCCCTGCTACAAAATCCATATTAACTACCTCTGATTTAAATAAAGGCACGGATATATCCTATGTCAGTCCACCTGGTTTCTGATGTTCAACTTTCACTTGTTGGAAATTGGGACATTAAGCTACAAATTCTGCTATCCCCTTTTTCATTCCCGGCCACCAGCAAATCTTTTTTACGTCATGGTACATTTTTCTCGAACCTGGTTGGAGAGAGTAACGGGCATAGTGTACCTCGCCCATAATTTGCTGGCGAAGCCATGCCATGTCTAGAATGCAGAGGCGATCCCTATATCTCATAACTCTATCCTCGGTTACCTGGAAATCTGTCACTTCCCCTCGCTGGACCCTATTTCTGAGCTGAACTATGCTAGGATCTTCATACTACGATTCTTTCACTTCCACAACCAATGATGACACTGCGGTATTCTGGATTACCACTCCATTGTCTCCTGATTCTACTATACGAACGGCTAAACTGGCTAGCTGATGCAATTCTCGGGCCAATTCCTGTTGCTTGGGCTGTAAATATGCCAGGCTTCCCATGGATTTGTGGCTAAGGGCATCTGCTACAACATTGGCCCTTCCTAGGTGATATAAAATATTCACATTATAATCCTTTAATAGCTCCAACAAGCGACGCTGTCGAAAATTCAACTCTTTCTGGGTGAAAATATACTGCAGGCTTTTGTGATCAATGAAAATATCTACGTGGACGCCATAAAGGTAATGTCTCCATATTTTCAAGGCATAAATTACTGCGGCTAACTCTAGGTCATGGGTGGGGTAGTTCTTCTCATGCTTCCTCAGCTTCTTGGAAGCATAGGCAATCACCTTACCATGTTGCATCAAAACACATCCTAACCCAACACCCAAAGCATCACAATAGACTGCATAGCCCTCTGTTCCTTCTAACAACGCTAGCACCGGCACTGATGTCAATCTGTCTTTCAGTTCTTGAAAGCTCTACTCACATGCCTCAGTCCAATGGAATTTTTCTGCCTTCTACGTCAGTTTAGTTAAAGGTGCTGCTAAAGTGGAAAATCCTTCCACGAACCTTCTATAATACCCGGCTAACCCCAGGAAACTACATACCTCGATCAGAGTGGTAGGTCTAGGACATGTTTTCACTGCCTCTATCTTCTGCGTATCTACCTGTATACCAGCATCTGACACAATATGACCTAAAAAGGCTACTGAATTCAACAAAAGTTCACATTTAGAAAATTTTGCATATAGCTGGCGATCTCTAACAATTTGGAGCACTGTCTGTAGATGAACCTGGTGGTCTGCCTCTGAGCGGGAATACACCAGAATATCATCGATAAATACTATCATGAACAAGTCCAGGTATGGTCTGAAAATGTTGTTCATCAGGTCCATAAACACTGTTGGGGCATTTGTCAGTCCGAAGGACTTGACTATAAATTCAAAGTGGCCATATCTAGTCTTGAAGGCAGTCTTTGGAATATCTCTTTCACGAACCCGAACCTGATGATATCCTGACCTTAAGTCAATCTTTGAAAAATACCTCTCCCTATAACTGATCAAATAGGTCATTTATTTTGGGAAACGGGTACTTATTCTTAATAGTGACTTTATTCAGTTACCGATAATCTATACACATACGGAGGGAGGCATCCTTATTCCTCACGAACAGAACTAGCGCACCCCATGGTGCGGTACTCGGCCTGATAAAGCCCTTGTCTAGCAAATCCTTCAATTATTCCTTTAGTTCTCTGAGTTCAGCAGGAGCCATCCGATATGGAGGAATAGATATAGGCTGAGTGCCTGGTAATAGATCGATTACAAAATCAATTTCCCTTTATAGGGGAATACCAGGAAGCTCATCTGGAAATACGTCGGAAAATTCATTAACCACTGGAATAGACTGAAGGGTCGAAGGCTCTGCTCGAACATCCTGAACTCTGACAATATGATAAATGCACCCTTTTGCTATCAATTTTCTCACCCGAAGATAGGAAATAAACCTACCTTGTGGCGTGACTGCACTACCTTTCCACTCCCGTACTGCCTACCCTAGAAAGTGGAATCAGACAATCTTGGTCCAACATTCGACATTGGCATAGCATGGAGCTAGCCAATCCATACCCATAATAGCATCAAAATCAATCATTTCTCGTTCTATCAAATCTGCCTAGTCTGACGACTGGCAACCTCTATTGTACACCCCTGATAGACCCTTCTAGCTATAATAGAGTCACCAACGGGTGTAGACACTGTGAAAGGTCGCCGAAGAAATTCCGGCATAATACTAAAGTTCTGAACCACTAACGGTGTAACATAGGACAAGGTGGATCCTGGATCTATCAACACATAAGCAGGATGAGAGCAAATGTTTAGCATAACTGTCACAACATCTGGTGAAGACTCTAACTCCTGTCGCCTCGGTAGTGCATAAATACAGTCTGGGTCGACACCTGAACTAGAGGCCCCTAATCTGCCTCGGCCTCTGCCGGCTGAAACTGAGGGCCTATGCTCTGCTGGGGATGCTGGAGCTCGTGATCCTACCGAGGACCTATCCTGTCGATCCCAGTCACCCTGACCCCTATCTGGACAATTCCTCATTTGGTGACCCTCTTTGTCCACAAATGTAGCATGTGGTGGAACCATACCTGCATGCTCCAGAGTGGTGTCGACTGCAAATAGGGAAAAGTGGTATTGTAAACCCACTCTGCTCCATTCTCCTCTGTTGCTGTGGACCTACTGCTCACGAACCTTCGCTGGGCTCTGGCTGCCCTCGGCGACTAGACCTACTCCTCTGCCGCTATGGTGGAGGCGGGGGTCTAGGCGACGTATCTAATAACCATGGCCTAGGTCCTCCTCGGGACTCCTCCTGTAACTCACTCGGTCTATCCTTGCGGCGCTGCTCCTGACATGTCCTTCTAATCTCCCGTTGCCACTGTCTGATACCCTCAATATTCTGAGTAAAAGCTTGCACACAGGTGATATCCATATCCTCTCGTAGTGTGGCTGTGATGCAGGTCTCAACATATTCTGGGTTCAGCCCCATAATAAAGCGGTGTACCTTGGATGGCATTGTTTCCACAAAGGCTGGTGCATATCGAGCCAAGGAATCAAACTGCATGGCATATTCCCGAACACTCATTGACCCCTGCTCCAAGTGTAGGAATTGATCAACCTGGGCCTATTGAATCTCCCGCGGAAGGTAATGATCCAAGAAAGCCTCTGAGAAGCTGGGCCAGGTCGGAGGGGAAATCTCTCCCTCGGGACCTCTCCCAACTCTCATACCACATTACAATAATGTCCCGTAGCCGGAATACTGCCAACTCAACTAACTCTGTGGGTGTAGCATGCATCACCGTGAAAATCCTCTACACCTGGTCTAACAAGTCCTGAGAGTCCTCGGTCTGATCTGTCCCTGTGAATTGCAGGGGACTTAGTGCTAGGAACTCTCGGACCCTCGAGCTACCAGGCCCTCCTAAGGATTCTGCAACTGTAGGTGGCACTGGCTGGCGCTGAGTAGCCATCATCTGTGCTAGCATAACCACCGCGCTCTTGACCTCCTGGTCGGATGGTATGGGTATAGAAACTGCCGGAGGCGGTGCTGTCACACCGACCGTCCCAAGCGGCTCCTGGCATGGTAGAGACTGCTGGGTAGGTCAAGATGATACCTCCGTATCGTCCTCAGATCGGGTTGATTCTGACTGAGGCTGAGGCACCCTACTGGTGCCCTCTCCTGCTGCTACATCTAACCTCTTGTCTATCGCAGGGTGTCGCTGGTCCGACATTTCTCTGTAAACAAAAGAATATAATGAGCTTAGGGACTCAACCCTATACTGTACCGCTCTATAGCACGACTGAATAAGAAGAAAGAGTAACCATCCTATCATGCCTTGTAGCCTCCTGCCTATAGTATGTGGTGCATAACACATCCATAGACAAGCCTTTACTTAGCACGGCTTGCAGACTCCCTGAGATACGACCTGCTCTGATATCAAGTTTGTCACGCCCCACCTTGGGAGGCATGACTGGCACCTGGTGCCCTACTAGGACCTGAACTGCTGAGCTGACTGAGCCTAAGCACCTCTGGTGCAGGGCTGACTCTAACTCTAGAATCAAGAAAACAACGGACTATATAGCGGCTGTACTTACAACCCCCGACTGAAAAGGCCTATAGCCACCTGTGAAAATAAACAACTAACTAGAGACAAATAAACAAAGGGAGTCCTATGCGGGCCGACAAGGCCACCATAATATCTAGTTATAATTGAAAAGTAAAATTAGATGCTAAACTGAGCTATGACTGACAACGCCACCAATCAACAGCTAAACAAGGCCTCACATGGCCAACACACATAGTCTAAAACACATATAGGCCCCACAGGACTGATATCATCTAACCACAGGGAAGTAATGCAATCTGCAAACCTCTACAGGTAATACGATGGTCGGGATAGGGGCCCGACCTACCCATACTGTACAAACAAAAGAAATAAACCTCTATCACCCAATAACCCACCAGGGCCCCCATTAGCCCTAGTGAGTACACCTCAATCTATATACCCCTATCCAGGTCATACTGAGTAAACTTTCAGCTATAAGCGTCCTGTCGATCCCCTGGGTCTGCAACTGGGCCCCCTCGGCCCTTGACTGTAGCTGTGTCTGAGTTTGGAGGACTCCTGATATCTACACCTCGGGCGTAAACACTCGGCGGGGGTGTGTATAAGGACAACCACGACAATATGAGGATCTGGATCCCCATCTTCGTCCCTTGCGGACGGCATGCTGCTCCGTAGAGTGACGTATCCTCACCCCCGGCGGGCGGCGACACATCTATTAACCCTGGGGTGGTCACGGAAGCTATACAGGTATAATCCATCCCAAAACAATACAATTTACGAGTCTCAACTGACAGCAACAACTAAACATGATAACATACTTCTGACATGCTTTACTGGGATTCATACTGGATTACTATGCTGAGGAAACTAACTTGCCGAAAGAAAATGCCTTAACATACCTCATTCGCTGGTTTCTGGTTAACTGATAGGTTCCAATTAGTATTCAATATCTCTTCCTAACTGAAATCGTGTTACTGGAAAGATAGGACTAGTTTTAACACTAAATTTGGCAAAAAGGAAAACTTTATATATAAATATTAACTATATTCCAACTTTACGGAACACGGTCGAAACCTCGTTATTTCTTAAAAGTCTAGAAGGGATAAATGCTTACTTTAAGCCTGGGATCGTATTTACCCTAGTTTGGAGCAATTTCAACAACTTTGGCTCAACGGTACGATGATTCGCTGGGTGAATTTCATGAAACTAACTCCGTAGAAATGCTTCCCGCAGCCTTATACTTTGATACCCGAAGTTAATTCAGATTTGGACAGCGTTTAGCGGCGTTATCAGATGAAAATTATAGTTCCCCTTTTCTTCTAACTCTGCTGGCCGAGTTTATTTGAGAAAATAACATGAAATCTAAGGCTGAGGCCTATATATACTTGAGGCAGTAGAAAAGGCAACGTGGCACTCTGCCGATCGCGCTGATTCTGCTCCCTGCCACATTGGCTAACGTGGAGGAGCTGCTCCATGCCGCTTTGCCCCTCTGGGCAGCTTGGTTCGGCCTCCTCCTATGAATCCCAACTTTGCACTTGTTCAGCCTTTCCCCGGGCCCTTTCCTCGTACATATGGCACTCTAAAACTATCAACCAATATACAGATAGGCCGGCTAAATTCTAGAAACTTAAGGGGTGTAACAATAACATCTCGTAGCCTCCTCAATATAGTGTGGCGCACTTCACACCCATGAAAAGGATTCTACTCGATGCAGCTTTCAGACCTTCCAAGGATACTCTAAACCTAGGGCTCTGATACCAAGTTTGTCATGACCCGAGCCTAAACCCTTGATGTAACACGGTACTTGAAGCCATAAGTGACCTCAAGTCAACCCCTAGTCTATCATACACTAGCATTCTGAGTAAACATGCACAACGAAAGTTCAAAATAACAGGTTTATCAATTCAAGACAATGTAAAGACTGAAAGTAAAGAAAGACATATTATATATCTGAAATCCAATTCAGAAAGACAAGTCTGGTCTGAAAGCCAACTACTGAGGAGTTGTTGGGACAGACCCCTAGCTAACTCTGACTCTATACAAAACCATAGCCAAATGAAATAAACAAATAAGGCCCTCGAATGATGAGGACTCACACTCTGATCTGCCGGAGTGGAATGCTCTGAAACTGAGGTAACTATTTGTGCTGAACCTGAGAACTTGTAGCTGTATCATGAAACGATACAACATGAAAAACATGTGTCAGCACTTCTAATGTACTAAGTAAGTGGAAGAAACATACTGAATATAAAGTCTGAACTGAAAATGACATGCCATGACCAATAAGTAAATTGAACTGTACTACTGATATAATTTAAAATGGTCAAACGATCCTGTCTGATGGTCAAGGACAGAGCCCAAGTCTAGAACACTGAATCTGATATACTGTTCTGAAATGATCTGCTTATTCTGATATTGGACTGGACTGACTAGTGGGAGAGTCTTTAACCGACATTTAACCACGTGAGCTAGACGTAGAGTCCGATGTATACACCCCATCGACAAGACCTAATATACCTTGCCAGGGTATAAATGCATGAATTGAGTGATCACAAAATATACTGGGGCCAATCAGGCCAAGTAATACTGAAACCTACGCTGGCAACGTAGTTTTGGGAACCTGGGTGCTGGAGCCCTGGCCCGCTCGGTGCTAAGTTCTGCTCCCATTGGAAATCTAAACTAATCTACTAAGCTGATAGCTCGAAACTGGGGCCCAAGACTAGTCAGGGACGAATCACTACATGTACCTTGAGAGCCTTATCAGATCAGATTCTGAAACTGGGTTCTAACACTAATCAGAGCTGCTTATCTAGAAGCATCGTAACCGTCTATAGAACAACTAATAACTGAACTGGGGTCCTGGAGCTAGTCAGAGCTATAACTAAATGTCATCAACTCCCAATGGACCAAATAATTAATTCTGAATCTAAGTTTGAAAACTGGTAGGCACCACTAACACCTCAAAAATAAACTAGAGTCAAACTGATCAGTTGACATATTTCTGGGCAACACTGAGGTTGCTAAAATCTGACTGAATCTAGACAGATATGATTCTGACTGAGACTAGACTGATAGAGTTCTTTGTTCTAACTAACTGAATTTCTAAGCAGCTAATAGGGAGCTCATTCATGCCGAAAACATGGACAAATTCATACTATAAGGCAAATTTCAAGAATCTGGGAGTTTCATCAACAGAGCAAAAGTAATTCTCATTCATGGGATATTTACACAACATATGTGAATAGAAAGAAAATTCTAGAAATTCAACTCAAAGAATTCTTCATTCAATAGAGGGGATTTAGCAAGTAAAAACCATTGCTCAAAAATTAGGGCTCAAATTCTCTTTTGTAATAATAATATTGACAATTTGACAAGGAACTGATGAAGGTTACATTAACATTAAGTATAAACATCGTTCTGAGGAAAATCAACGAAAATAACCATGAATACTTCTCATACTCAAAAGCTCAGGGCTTAAAATTGATAGAAGAAATTGAGTAGGGCTTTTGGGGATGCAAGGGAAGGACAATACCCTTGATAAAACCCCACATAACTTATGAAGAACCCACGAAAATCTTGAGAAACTGAGGAGAAGAAAACTGCCCTAGTTCTTGCTCTGAGAATTCTTGAGAGAACTTATAGTCTCTTTTTCTGAGTGCTTGAGTGGGGAATGAGGAAAGAGACCCATTATCCCAACTAAAACATCTAAAACCAAAGCCAAAATGACATGGTTTAAGGCTTTGGAGAATAGGAAATTACTAAATAGCCCTTAGAAATTCGTTGTGAAAAACTGTCAGGTGTTCCCAACGGGTGACCTAATGACTCGTTACCAGGTTCAACGAGCCGTTAGATCCTCTCGTCAAGTTCACTGGAAATTCTGTACTAATCCCTGATGGGCACATGATGAGTTGTCATGACTGGGAATGACTCGTTGTGTCATCCGTCAGGTACACTGATAAGAAGGCAAGGAAGGACTGGAAACGAAGGACCTGACGAGTCGTTACTGCTGATGACGACTCGTGGTGACCCTCCGTCAGGTACACTGTTTACTTCTCAAATTCTAAAACTCCAGCTGGGAAACGGACGACTTAACGAGTCGTAGGGCTTGACAATGACTCATGGGGTCTTCCATTGGGAAACACTAACTCATCATCTTAGCATCCTTCTCACGGTTGACCCGACGAGTCATTGGGTCCCTTAACGACCCGTCAAGTTGGTCGTTCTGCAACTTTTTTGCAGCTTTCCAGATTTTTTAAATTAAGTCTCGGATATTGATTTTGAGCTTCCGAGGCATTACATTGGGGTCGAGCCCACAGGGAATACCGGTATTTAAGCTTTTGGTGGGTTATCTCCAAATCAGGGGGTTTATAGAAAAACAATTGTAAAACAAACGTAAAAAGCAGTTGTTGTTAACCAAGATTTGCAATTAACTAGGGTAAGTGTTCCCCATGGGTTCATAACTACTTTGAGTTTATGCTTGTGATCAATTCCAATGCTTATTTGTAGAACTGATATCTAGGGTTCATCTAAACGATTGGTTCGTCCCTATTGGATGACTATACTCAATCACCGGGTTAAAACTTATGAGAGATTTCAAATTAGCCATTATCAATTTATTCCAAATTAACTATCACACGTTCACAACTCAAGTTATGCAATGATCATAAAAATAAAAGGTTTGTTGTAAATTTTTTTTCTTAATCTCTACCTCTCTAGGTTCAAGAAAGTAAAGAATTCGAGAAAGTCGTAACATTACGCTCCGTTAAGAAACATTAAAGATGAAGAGAATACAATATATGCATTTAGCATTGGTTTCTAATCACATTGTGTAACCCTAGTTTGTTAATCCTCCATGGTTCTCACAACCCTAGTTGTGGAGGTTTTAGCCTCTCATGATTGTAAGATTGTGATTAGTATTCATAGACAAACACATAATTAAATACTTACAATGATGATTGAAATGAAACTTTCTGTGAATATTTCAATAGAATATGATGAACAAAATCAAGAACAATTTAGAAATCCAAGTTTTGATTCTCAAGAATTGCTCTCCAATGTTGTCAAAAACTAATTACAATCTTGATAACAATTGACAACCAACTAATTCTGACCTTCTCTAACCTAAAAGAAACATAAAACATATTTTTATAGACAATAAAATCCTTTTCCTAAGTTAACAGGGAAATAACCAAATCTACCGCTGACACATCCTATGACTCATCATACGACCTATAACAGGATTGTATGGGTCGTGCCTTGCTCTCATACATTCTTTGGCTTCTACAGAATTGTCTAAGTGTTCGCATTTGGTAAGACTCGTAACATGAGCCCACAATTCATACAATCGAGTTGTGGTTTGGCTATGAGAACTCTGGCATCTTTTGAAGTTCTCTACAAGTGTTCTGGTACACCTTGTACCTATATCCGATGACTCATAACATCTTGTTGCATCATGAATTCTGCCAAGTTCTTAATATCAGTGAGGCTTTCCATGGCTCCTGGTATGGGTCATAGGTAGATGCTACGATCGGTAGGTGCTACCCATATAAGGAGACTTCACTTGTGCAAATATCTCTTAAGTATTCCACAACTCTAGTTACGGCTCGTACCATCTTGGTACGGCTCGTGCTGAGAGTTGTACTTTAACTTTGCATTGTTCTAGCCTTCTAAGATTTTCACGAGTCTCAGTAAGGCTCATACAATCTAGGTACAACTCGTATTGAGATCAGTACTTTGCTACTTTTCTGCACTTTTCTGCAACTTTTCCACATTTTTGTGCCAACACTTATTTTCACTGAAAACAAAGTAAAGAAACCTCCTATCCATATAAACATTCCTAAGTCCATGCTATTTTTCTAGTTTTAAGTGTCAAAAGTGCTGTAGACTCACAATACATTAGTGACAAAAAGTCCCTAACTTACAAGTGGGGCCATTCGAGGATGAATGAATTTTTAATTGGTATCTAATATAATGACCCATCCGATCATTATAGCACCTTGACAACATTTACATGGAAATTTAAAATTTATATAGGCTTGGTGTTGTTTTCTGGTAAGGATGGAAGTAATAGTTGCATTTTATTTAATGAGGCTGAGTTAAACACTTTTACAGGCTAGGCAATAAGGCCGCTGATCACGGGCAAAAATAGCATGCTCGAGATACACTTTATGACTTAAATTAGTCTTGTTTATCTAAGTTATTGTATACATTTTCATGTAATTATATATGAAGTGAAGATATGTGCTAACCAACATGATTAGCCTTTGTTTTGTAGGTTTTGATGACTTTTGAGTAACTAATCCCTGAGTTGGTGAAGTAGAGGCGTGGAAACAGAATTAACCCGCGAATGTCGGCAAAGAGGAGGCACAAAACAGCCCACCTGCGCGTCGTCAACGTGCCACGGCAGGCTAGCTGCGTGACATGGAGGTGTCAACGCGCTGCCCCAGCAGCGTGACACGCTGCCAACGCGACCGGGTGCTGCCGATGCCAAATTTCGGGTGATTTCCAGAGAGCTTTCGCGTTGCCTCCATGTCACGGAGGCAGTGCTCCGCGATACACTCCGTGACATGGAGCCATTCCATGACAGTCTAAATTAAGCAAATTTTCCGTTTACTATAAATTGAACCCTTAGCTCCTAAAATCATTTGGTCACGATTTTATTCTGGAAAACTACCTAGGAGTGAAGGGAGAAGGGGGAGAACTCATCTAGGGTTTGTCAAATTCCCTTCTCATCTACCAAATTCATGTAAGTATGTTAGTTTAGTAGTAGTTAGTTGTAGTTTTATGAACATGAATGGCAAGAACCCTTCCTCTAGGGTTGAAGCCATGAATTATGATTGTGATTTTATGAAATTGTTTTGGAATTAAGTTATTGATTGTTGTTTTCGTCTTGCATTCTGGATTGTTGGTTGTTTTTATGATTGATCACCATGAAAGCATATACATTAGCTTGAGTAATAGCTTGAGAAAGCATTACCTAGGTCAGGACATGAGAATTTGAGGAGCATGTTTGTATCTCGGGAGAGATTTTTGTGTCAGGATAGAAATATACCTAACACCGTGCTTGGTTGACACACGGGGGTTATGAAAGACCAACTTGGGATGTCACATCACCACTCGAAGAAGTAGTTGTGAGGCTAAGTTGAGTTAAATGGTTAGACGCACGAAATTCCCTAATCATTTCCCCGTAAACCACAACATAATTGATTGCTCGCGACTAGAAATTAAACTCCTCACTCACAATGATGCAGTGAGGCTAGATTGCCGTGTTTAGAGGCTCGAAAGACCATAAACATGCAATTCTAATTATGTGAAATAACAATTGATAGTTCCATGCTTAACCCATTGCAAATCGTAGTATCGCATGATTAATTGGTTTTAACTCTATGTTGCTCCTAGAGTGCTTTCAGAATATTTCGTTGACCAAATTTAGACTTAATTAAAAATCTCCCTCGAAAACTTCTATAAACAACATTTTTTGGTATTTAAGATCACACTTGTAATGGATAGTTAGAGGAATGGGTCCAGTCCCTGTGGGTTCGACATTTCGATTCTTAAAAAGAGCCACTATATTACTTGCACGACCTGTACACTTGCGGGCACGTCAAGTTTTTGGCGCCGTTGCCGGGGACTCGGCGAAGTTTTGATAATTTATCTGTTTTTGTGTGATTTTTAAATTTCCTTAAGTGTTGAGAAACTTGGTCTTAGTCTACTTATTGCAGGTGACAGGTTGTTCTCCCGAGCTGGCTAGAAATAGAGAGCTTGTGGAATTGCTGCTTGAACCTGAACGTCAAATCCATTTGCGAAGGAGAGTAGCTCTAGAGCAAAAGCTGAAGAGACTTCAAGAAAAGGTACAACAACATCCACCCATTTGCGAAGGAGAGTAGCTCTAGCTCATACCTTTGTAGAAAGTCTAGACCCACACACAAAAATAGTACTAGACTCTGCATCGGGTGGGCAAGCCTTGGATAAGACATATGATGAGTTGTACACTTTGTTTAACAGAATTGCTTAAGGAAATCCAGAGTGGCACAACGAGTCATCGAGAGGGGCAGGAAAGAGATCGGGGCTGATAGAAGTAGATGGTTTGAATGCCTTGGAAGCACAGTTAGCTTCATTCCCGCATCAGATGATGACTCAGTTCAATAAACTGAGTATGAACCAACACCAGGGCCAGGTTAACACAGTTCAGCAAGCTCCGAGTTGGTGCGAAATTTGTGGTAATACTGGGCACAACGCAGAATCTTGTAGAGCCAATCCGGAATCAGTAAATTTTGTTGGTAATGTGCATAGGAATCAGAATTTTGGGAACAACTCTAACAGAAATTGGCAGGGCCACCCGAATTTTTCTTGGGGTGGGAACCAAAAGCAGAATTATATGCAACCTCAACAACAGCAGTATCAGCAGAATAGGTAGAATGATGGGCAATTGAGTAGCAGCATTAAGGAAACACTGCAGAAAATTATGGAGACCCAGAAGCAGTTAGCGGAAAATCAGGCGAGGATGGCAACATACTTAATGAATCAACAAGTAGCCACCCGAAATCTTGAAAAACAAGTGGGTCAGATAGAAGCTGCTCAAAACATGAGATCACAAGGGGGATTACCAAGCGACACAGATCCAAACCCCCGACAGATCAATGCCATCAGTCTGAGAAGTGGTAAGCAATTAGCTGATGCAGTGCCAAAAGAGTTGAGAAAGGAGGTGCAACCGGAGTTGGTTAGACCAGGACCATCCATCAACATGGGAGAGATTCAGAGTGCTGGGCAACAAAATGCGCAACTTTCATTGCAGCCAGCACAAAGACCACCACCACCATTCCCTCAGAAATTTAGAAAGAGCAAGGAGGAGGAATGCTTTAAAAAGTTCGTTGAGAGCTTTAAAGAACTTCACATAAATTTGCCTCTTATTGATGTCTTGAAGGGAATGCCCAAGTATGCTAAATACTTGAAGGACGTGATGGCGAACAAAGTTAGATTGGTGGATGTCCAGACTGTAGCACTGACTGAGGAGTGCAGTCACAGGGTATTGAGCAAAATGCCAAAGAAGCTCAAAGACCCAGGGAGTTTTACCCTCCCCATACAAATTGGTAAAACTGAGGTGCTACGAGCTTTGTGTGACTTAGGGGAAGCAGTTAATCTAATGCCCCTATCCTTATTCAACACCCTGGGGTTGGGAGAACCGAGGCCGACAAGGGTGATGCTGCAGCTGGCTGATAAGTCGCGAGTGACACCTGATGGAATAATAGAGGACCTCCTCATCAAAGTAGGTAAGTTTATTATACCTGTTGATTTTATTGTTCTAGATTTTCAGGTTGATGACTAGGTACCCTTAATCTTGGGATGGCCATTCTTAGCCACCGGTGGAGCGGTGATTGATCTGAGAGCAGGGACCCTGAAAATGAGGGTCGAAAATGAAGAAGAACTCTTCCGCGTTTACCAAGAAATGAACCCATCCGCACACTACACTAACCTTTGTCAGGTTAGTGTGTTGGTAGAGGATGAGTGTGGGGTGGAGGATTCCACAAGTGCACGGCCAAAGGCAAGGTCAAGGTTCAGCCCGAGTCTGATAAAGGGCTTCAAATTGAGAAGAAGTTGGAGAAAGAGAGGAACAGAGTGGAGGCTGTTTCCTCTAAACAGCAAAAGAAAAGGAGATGGTTCTCGAACGGGAACCCAGGAATGAGGATGTCCTGAAAAGGACAGTTTACATCGTGCCACGACATAAAATAAGGCGCTGCTTGGGAAGCAACCCAAGGGTACCTCAGGTACAATTTGTAATTTTGATTTTGTGTTGATTTTGTTATGTTTATTTTGTTGGTGTTTTTGGTGGAAAGTTAAGCACAGATGGAGGGAAGTCTGAGTACCAAGAAGGTGGAAGCTGAAGAGCATGGAAGAGAAGAAGTGTGGGGTTGAACACCCACCTCTGAAAACTTGAAAGGAAAGCATGCTCTTAGCTTGGCATAGAGGCGCAGGGAGTATTTCTCATCCTTTAAATGTAATTTGATTCTATGAGGACATAGCATGATTTAAGTGTGGGGTGAGAAAAATTTCTAAATTTTTGTGCTTAACAAGTTTTTGGTGAATGTGATGCTTGTGTGAAAGTTGGGAGAAATTTGAAAATTTTTTATGAATTAAGCATGACTTCATCACCCGTTTGTTTTTCTTTTCGGTTCTTTTCCGACGGGGGGGTCTTTGAATCGAAGAATAAAATTTTTATTTTTATTTTTATTTCCTTTGTTTGTAGAAAGTGTCTTTAGTCATAGTTAGGGACTGTTTCCGACGATGGATGGATGACGATTGTCTTGAGGAAAAATTGGTCGATAGGTTTTGGGATTTTGAAACCATAACTAATTGGTGCTTGATGTTCTTGTTATGTGCTATACGTGATTGTAAGAGGCAAGTATGTTCAGTGTGAAGCATGCAAGTGTATAACTTTGTTTGAGACACTTAGGCTCTTGAAATTGACTCAATATGATTGAAGCTTAATCTGAATTCTTGTGATTAGCTGAGTTAAGAATTTGCTGAATGTGTCTTGAATTTAGCATGTGCCATGAGTGTAAGGTTTTTGAGTATTCTGTGCTATTGTGGATTGTCTAGAACTTGCCTGGTGTGTTTATAAAACGAAATGAAGGATGTGAATTGTAGGAAATGATATAGGCATTTCTTTGAATGAACCAAATTGTTATCCCTCATTTTACCTACCTTGAAAAATTAATCATAGTTAACCCCATTGAGCCTTGAACCTATTCTTTGACAGCTGCAACATAATCTTAATCCTTTTTCTTTTATTAGCCTTGAATTTGATCCAAAACTCCTAAGCGCTTGAGTGGAAAAAATTCGAAGGAGTAAAGGAGTGAGAAGAATGAAAAGAAAAGAAAAGTAGCAAGTTGTAGAAGTGAGAAAAGGACAAAGGTGCACTTGTGTGAAAATGGTTGACTATTAGTAAGGAGTAAGAAAACAAATTAATGTAAAATTATTTATAGAGCTCCTTGCTAATAAGCTAAAAGTGCCTAAAGAAAGGGGGAACATAAGAGGAAAAAGAAAGCTGAAAAGAGGAAAAAGGTGAAGTAAGGGAAGGGAAGTTAGTGATGAGGACGTGATGTATGAAAAGTGCTGAGAAAATAGTCACTATTACTGGCCATAATAGTATCTACCCGCAACCGAGTTACATTACGACCTAAAAAGTCCTACTTGATCTTACATTCACACATCCTTAAATTAGTAGAATAAAACACTAAGGGAAAGCTTATGGGTCATTACATGATGCATTTGAATTCTTTGTGAGAGTGAGCGTAATTCTATTCATGTACCCACACATGTTCTGATTTAAAATTTGTTTTTGCGTGTGAAATTGGGTAACTCTCTTTCCGTGAGGGCACGTGTTGAATGAAGGATATAATTCATGTGGTATTTCTTAATCAGTTGATTTGCATGAGTTTTCTAAGATCAAGAGTCGATTCTTGAGGTTAAGAAGTCTTAACATAGTTGTACTTCATTTCAATGATCAAACCGTGCATGCTCTAATTGTAGCTTGTTATCTTATGTAATCATTATAGCTGTAACTTGAATTATCTTGCTAAATTAGTTATGTGGGAGTCTCAATATGCATGATATGTAAAAGGTTGTTCGAGGACGAACAAGCTTTAAGTGTGGGGTTGTGATCACGGGCAAAAATAGCATGCCCGAGATACGCTTTATGACTTAAATTAGTCTTGTTTATCTAAGTTATTGTATACATTTTCATGTAATTTTATATGAAGTGAAGATATGTGCTAACCAACATGATTAGCCTTTGTTTTGTAGGTTTTGATGACTTTAGAGTAACTAATCCCTGAGTTGGTGAAGTAGAGGCTTGAAAACGGAATTAACCCGCGAACGTCGGCAAAGAGGAGGCAAAAAACAGCCCACCTGTGTATCAGCAACGTGCCACGGCAGGCTGGCTGTGCGACATAGAGGTGTCAATGCGCTGCCCAAGCAGCGTGACACACTGCCAACGCGGCAGGGTGCTGTCGAGGCCAAATTTCGGGTGATTTCCAGAGAGCTTTCGCGTTGCCTCGGTGTCACAGAGGCAGTGATCCGCGATACACTCCGTGACACGGAGCCGTTCCACGACAGGCTAAATTAAGCACATTTTCCATTTACTATAAATTGAACCCTTAGCTCCTAAAATCATTTGGTCACGATTTTATTCTGGAAAACTACCTAGGAGTGAAGGGAGAAGGGGGAGAACTCATCTAGGGTTTGTCAAATTTCCTTCTCATCTACCAAATTCATGTAAGTATGTTAGTTTAGTAGTAGTTAGTTGTAGTTTTATGAACATGAATGGTAAGAACCCTTCCTCTAGGGTTGAAGCCATGAATTATGATTGTGATTTTATGAAATTGTTTTGGAATTAAGTTATTGATTGTTGTTTTCATCTTGCATTCTGGATTGTTGGTTGTTTTTATGATTGATCACCATGAAAGCATATACGTTAGCTTGAGTAATAGCTTGAGAAAGCATTACCTAGGTCAGGACATGAGAATGTGAGGAGCATGTTTGTATCTTGGGAGAGATTTTTGTGTCAGGATAGAAATATACCTAACACCGTGCTTGGTTGAGACATGGGGGTTATGAAAGACCAACTTGGGATGTCACATCACCACTCGAAGAAGTAGTTGTGAGGCTAAGTTGAGTTAAATGGTTAGACGCACGAAATTCCCTAATCATTTCCCCGTAAACCACAACATAATTAATTGCTCGCGACAAGAAATTAAACTCCTCACTCACAATGATGCAGTTAGGCTAGATTGCCGTGTTTAGAGGCTCGAAAGACCATAAACATGCAATTCTAATTATGTGAAATAACAATTGATAGTTCCATGCTTAACCCATTGCAAATCGTAGTATCGCATGATTAATTGGTTTTAACTCTATGTTGCTCCTAGAGTGCTTTCAGAATATTTCGTTGACCAAATTTAGACTTAATTAAAAATCTCCCTCGAAAACTTCTATAACCAACATTTTTTGGTATTTAAGATCACACTTGTAATGGATAGTTAGAGGAATGGGTCCACTCCCTGTGGGTTCGACATTCCGGTTCCTAAAAAGAGCCACTATATTACTTGCACGACCCGTACACTTGTGGGCACGTCAACCGCTACAATGGGCACCTCATCGGCATGGCAGGACCGCTGCAGTGGAGAAAGCATCACTACACGGACCTGAACTTCGTGTTTTTGCCACTTTTAAAATCTAGATCCTATTGTAACATGGATTGGTCACTAAAACAACCCTAGAAACAATTTTTTGTTATTCTAACAAGGTAAAAGAATAGGGTGTCTAGAGATGGGCAAGATTCCATCATTCTCCCCGATGAATTACTTCAAGAATTGTTAGACTCGGTGGAAGAAATGGAACTCCATTGGTTTCTTAGCAGTAGCTTGACACCCAGGTAGGTTATGACTTACCTTCATGTTAGACTTCAATGAGTAACTCATATATGTGTGGTTGATTGATATGTTATTGATGAGTAAAACAAAGAATCATAATACTGAGAACGATCGGTGTGAACTATAGTGACTAATGGTTAAAGGCGGGAAATAGCTTAAATAACAAGGAAAGAAAGAGGGAATTGAATAATATGCCATAAATTGGTTGAATGTGGATAGAAACTTGATGCTATAATGTTGATTACATGTTCTTGGTAGAATATCCTAGACGATTGTTTCTAATGATATATCCGTAGCTATATAGTTTAAACTACGTGTATATATATATATATTTGACTAGTTAGGAAAAAGGAGGGGTAGTAATGTGGAAAGTGGGCATTGAATTTCTAGGTTAATAACTACAGTAGATAAGGGAGGTTTCTTCGAGCAGCAGTAACCAGAAATAGGGGTGAATCGATAGATGAGATTTTTAATAATGAGTATTGTCCCCAAATAGCAAAATTTAAGGAGGAAGAACTAATAAATAATAGAAAGAGACTATGGTGTAGAAATACATAAATATGACTGTAAGTAATTTGATATCTTTGTGTGTCCATAGATGTACATTTATTTTTCCATACTTTCACTTAGCTGAAACTCAAAAATCATGAGGGATGGGATTATGACTAATTTCTTGGGTGTCAATGATTTGAATAATATATTTGGATGGTCTTCAGACAATGATTGTGTTAGATGTTATAGTGATTTAATCATGTTGTTTGAATGAATTCTAAATTGATTAAACTGCAAGTAGAATTGTGATAATCAATGATTGAGAGCATGATGAAATGTGTTGAGGGTGGAGGGGTAACACTTCCTGACCCTAAGATGAGAGGCCCGTGTTTGAGCTGAGGATCGAGATGGGCGGTTGATTATGAACAAACATGTGTATAGATACTTGGATATGAGTGGCTTGTGCCCAAGGTGAGCATCTGGGCGAGCAGTTGTGACATGAGTGGCTAGTGGTCGAGATGAGTATCCAAATGAATAGATGAGTGGGTGAGGGTACCACACCGGTACAGTACATGGATTTCTAGAGTCACTTGCAGGTCATGACCGGAAGGGTAGAGATAAGACCCTCTAGTATGTGTATACAAATATACAGATGTGTGACAGATGTACATATATACAGATGTGATACATGATACACTGATATGATTCAGACATGATGTGAGATATACAAACGTGAGATAAGATATATTGATTCGGTGTAGATATGATACCAGATGATATCAATATGGTGTAGATGTGTATAGGTTGAAATCAAGGAGGTGCAGATATATGCATGTATCTGTATCCCTATGTGGACATAACTCAACTACTATGATTGATTGTTTTGTAGTTGGTGATTATATTGTGTTGCTTGATGATTGTTGATAAATGTATGTTGATGTGGTTACACATGCTCTATGTTGATTTCCTGATTGACTGATGTATAAATTAATCAAGCTAAGTCTCTTTTTTATTAGTTTTGTGATAGGTATTCGTGTCAGTAACATTTGTGCTGGGTTGGTCGTAACTGTGGGAGCGGCTCCCCTAATAGATATAGAGTTGTTATTTCAAAAGTTAATATGGGTTATTGATGGATAACTATGGCTAAATAAAAAGTAATCGTGGTAAGTATAATACTATGGAGTAGTGGAATGAATAGGGAGTAACTGAAACAGGCTTAATTAATGGAAATTGAAATAGGTAATGGGTAAGGGGATCTTAGTCCTAGAAAGGGGTGTTGAATAGAAAAGTACCAGTGAATATCTAGCTATTGCTTAAGCAGGGTGCCATACAGCAGGGGGGTATCTGTGGCCACGGGATCATAGTAGCAAGCAATGCACCGCTGCAGTGAGATAACAGTACCGGTGTAGGAATTAAGAAGTTCATGAATTAATTGTTAAGCTGAGTGTAGAAAATTATAGTGCATATGTATAAATGTGTGTATATGTATAGATGTTTAAATGTGTACTTAAATGAAGAACTAATTGAGAATTAGAATTAGCCAATATGTATGTTGTTATGGATAGTAAAGTTTAGAGAATTTCATTTAATGACAAACTGTTGCTTGAACTAATCCTAGTCGGTTGATGATGTCTACCAGTACGTGTGGCGTACTAATACTCCTTGCTGCACCTTTTTGGGTGTAGATTGTGGTAGGTTATTTGCAGTTTTATGGTTGACGAGGCGACATTCAGCATCAACTTTTGTATTTTCTCCGAAGGTGAAGCTATGCTAGTTTCTTTTATCATTACTCAAAGAAGAACTCTTGTACATGTCTAGACTAGATCTTCGGAGAGTCATGGGCTTTCGTGGGTCTTTATTGTAAATTTAAACATTGATTGATTTATGTAAAAGAAATGAGAAAATTGTGATATTTTTACATGTGGTTCAAAAAGGGGATCTCCTATCGAGCTAGAACCGTTGTAGGTGCCCGCACGATCCACCCATTTAGATCGTGTCAATGAAGAAGGTAAATTAGTTGATGAAATAAAATATCATGATATGATCAAATCTCTGTTATATTTAACTACTAGTCGACCAGATATAATGTTCAGCATAAGCAAATATACTCGTTTTCAATTTCTCCTAAAGAATCTCATCTCACTGCAGTGAAAAAATTCTCAGATATCTTGTTGGTATCGTTTCATATTGATTATGGTACCCTAAAACGGACAACTTTAGTCTTGAAAGTTTTTCTAATGTTGACTATGTAGGTGACAAGGATGATAGAAAAAATACTAGTGGTTCAATTTCTTGAAATGTCTCTTATCTCCTGGAATAACATGAAACAAGCATTTATTGCTCTCTCAACTATAGAATTTAAGTATATTGCTATTGGGTAGTGTTGAGCTCAAATATTATGGATGTCTCATCAACTCAGTTACTTTGATGTTTCTCTAAACCTATAAAATATACTGTGATAACTCTAGTGCCATATATTTGAGAAAAAAACCTTGTGCATCATTCTAGAGCAAGAATGTTGGTATTAAACATCATTTATTCTAATCATGTTTTAAAAGGAGATATTAAAATTTCTTTTATATACATGAAAAATCAACTTGTTGATATATTTATTAGACCTCTTTTGGAAGAGCATTTTTGCACTCTACAAAATCCCTAGGTATTATTGGTGATCTATTTCTTGGCAATTCAGTTGTGAAATATTTTATGTGCCTATATTTTCCTTCCTTAAATATGTTTTCATATCTTTTTATTTTATTCTCTTATGCTCTTTCACTCTTGGTAATCCTTAGAATCTTTCGTGTGTCAGTTCCTCTAACTCACATCCCATTCAAGAGTTATCATCATATCCTTTCCCAATATCCCTCCTTTTAAATAGAACATCGTTTCACATTCAACTATCTCCCCTTTTTCAATGCTCACTCCTTGTAACTCGTGTAAAAATTTCACTTTGAGTGTGTAGGAGTTTTGTATCAAATTTAAGGTCAATTAAAAGAAAAGGATTAAGCTGCTTGTATGGCTATCAAAGAATAGGCTAAAGGCTCAATGGGGCTAACTAGGGTCTTACATCATGGGTAGGTAAAGCAAAGGATAAAATTATGTTTAATCAAGGAAATGCCTACATCATTTCCCATATATAACATTCCTCATTTCACTTTGCAAACATACCAGGAAAGTTCTAGAAATCACATGACAACATGGATTATACAAAGACCTCACACTCACAATACATGTTCAACTCAATATGGATCTATACATATTCTCAATTAGGCTAATCATATAAGTTCAAAATTAAGCTAAAATGATCCAAGAGTCAAGTTTGTGAGCCTAGGTGTCTCTAACAAAGTTATTCAGTTTAGACAAAATGCTTCTAATTCACTTGCCTCATTCATTTATGTGTAGCACTTAACGAAAGCACAAGCACTCAACCAGATAAGGGTTCTAAGAAATACTAAGACTAATTTTCTCTCAAGACGGTCATCATCTATACATCATCGGAAAAAGTCCCTTCTATGGCTAAAAACAAAAGTTTCTATAAAAAAATTGAAAATTTATTCTCAGTTCAAAGGACCCCACCTCGGAAAAGAACTGAAAAGAAAAATCAAAGGGTGGGTGAAGTATACTCTACTTAAACTTTTAAATAAAACAACTTCAGACACAACACATACTTCACCCTTAACAAATAACAAAATTTTCAAAATTCCCTCACCCCCACTTAAAATTGTGCTATTTCCCCAAAGAATTCATTAAAAGTAAAATCAGGGTTAGGAAAACATCCTGAGGCCTCTAGACCTAGCTAGCAGTATGTTCCAATCCACTATTTGATCAGAGGGATTAAGGATCCTACATTCATTCTTCATTATGCTCCCTAGCTTCAGTTCCATGGGTATTTAGACTTTCTCTCAATCTAAACTAAGAAATAAAAACAAAAACGAAGGGTGATATTATACAAACAGAAATAAAAGAAAAATTCATAACTTTGGTATAACCTGGATTGTCTCCCAAGCAGCGCCTGATTTAACTCGCAGCACGACGTGAGCTACATTCCCTTAGGATTTCCTCAATCTCTTATTCCCTCTTAGGCTTAGATTCCTTCTTTTATTAACTCTAGAGGGAACAACATCAACACTTTCCCTCTTTTTTCCCTTTCTATCCCAATTAGGATCATCTTTCAGTCTATCAGACTTTGGCTCAGGTTCTTTCTGCAGCTTGGGAATTTCTTTTGCATCAGCTTTGGGCCATTCCATGAGAGCCTTCGAATGAGTGTTTTTTAGCTAGCACTTCTCCACCCAAAATTTATCCTATTTTACCACAAAGGTCATACATATATCCTTATAGTGTGCTAGGGTGTTGACTATTTTGGGTACTCTGAATTTAGCCTCCTCATCATAGACTCCCATTTTCAGGTTACCCTCTTTGACATCAACCAGTTCTTTGCCAGTTTCCAAGAATGGAAGTCCCAGTATGATTGACACCCTATCATCTGCTTCATAATCAAGAATAATAAAGTCAGCAGGGATTATGAACTTTCCATCCTTTATGAGCACGTTCTCAATGATCCCCTCCAAAACACTTTTGACCTGTTAGTAGGTTTTAGCACCACTCCAGATGGCCTTGGTTTCCCCAAACCAAGTGTATTAAATAATGGTAGGGGCATCAAGCTCACACTTGCTATTAAATCATATAAAAACCTACATCAGCTCACTCCCACCATTTTGTATCAGGAGGGTGAAACTCCTTAGGTCTTTGAGCTTTTCTGGTAGCTTGCTCATGATCCTTGTGTTGCGCTCTTTAGTGAGTTCCACCATTTCCACATCCACCAGCCTCTTCGTATTTGATGCCACATCCTTCAAGTACTTAGCCTACTTGGGCATTCTTTGAAAATATTAATTAGAAGAAGGTTTATATAAAGTTCTTTGAAAATATCAAAGAACTTCTTGAAGCATGCATCCTCCTTACTTTTATGGAGCCTTTGAGGAAATGGTGATGGTGATCTCTTCACTGGATACTCTACTGGTTGTGCATTATTCTCTGCAGCTGTCTTTGATTTATCCTTATTTGCAGATAATCATGGTTTTGTCAATTCAGCTTGCTCCTCATTTTTGTTCTATTTTACTGGTGCTTCATCTAACTGTTTCCTGTTCCTCAAGTTAATTGCCATACCTGCCTTGGGTTAAGATTAATGTCACTTAGTAAACCCCTTTGAGGCCTGGTATTCTGAGCTGTAGCTAACTGCCCCATCTACTTCTCCATGGTTCTTGTGACTAACTGCTGATTTTTTAGGTCAGCTACCATCTTGGCTTTGTTAGATGCCATTTGTGCTTGATTAATCATGATTGTTTTTAGCATCTCCTCAATGTTGCTTTATTGGGTATTAGCTTGATTACCCTATTGCTGTTTCTGTTGATAATTGTGATTCTGCCCATGATTTCCACCCCATGAGAAGTTGGGATTATTCCGCCATTTCGATTGTAGATGTTTCCGTAGATCTGATTCCCTATCGGTACATTACTTACAAAAGTTATTGACTTTGAATTTTCTCCACATAAGTTTGCTAAATAATCACTGCTACCACATATTTTACACCAACTTTGAGCTGGTTGTACTGCCTATACCTGCACATGTGATTGAGCCAAGTTCAGCCTGCTGAATTGTGTCATCATCTGATTATTTAAAAGAGCCAATTGAGCTGCCAAGGCATTCACACTGTCAACCTCGATCATTCTAGCAATTTTTCTCACCATGCCTCTGATGCATCATTGCGCCACTCTGGATTACCCTGTGCAATCCGATTCAATGGAGTGTACCACTCCTCATATGGTTTCTCTAAAGCTTGACCACCTATTGCAGAATCTAGCAAGATTTTTGTTTGTGGGTCAAGACTTTCCACAAATGTATGCACCAACACCTCATTGGTCTACTGGTTATAAGGGATAGAAGTTTTTTTTTCTGGACTCTGCATGAAACTTAAAATCTCACTCCTTAACTTTGCAGCTTTTCCAGATGGAAAGAATCTGATTAGGAACTTCCTCTCAAGATTGTTCCATGTTGTAATAGAACTTGGTGGTTCATCCTTCAACCACCTCATTGCTTCTACAAATAACGAGAATGGGAAAAGGGTGAGCTGAACATAGTCTATTGACACTCCTATGGGAATGAAATTGTTACTAATCTCTGGGAAGTTTTGCAAATGCTGTTGTGGATCCTCATGGGTGAGACTTGTGAACTATCCACTGGTGTGCAACAATTATACCATATTTTGCTTCAGCTCAATCCGCCCCCAGGTTTTGGTTTGCGTATACTGGAGGTGACATTGCTCGCGAGTGGGATTTCCACTTTGCGAACTAGTCTAGCCGCTATCTCTGCTGGAACAACCTCGTCCTATTGAACTTGCTGGATGGGATAGAGAGTAGCAGCCTCTCTTCTCAGTTTTCCTAACTTTCTTTCAGGTTCAAGGTGGGGTTCAATCAATTCTCTTTCCCTTGCTAGCTTGCTGCAAGGACCAACCTATACATGTAAAAGTGATTACTAAGACAAAGTTGTCAACACTTTAAAAAATAAAACAATAACACCAAAACTAGATATTCATTAATTTTTCAAAATCCCTAACAATGGTTCCAAAAACTTATTATGCCCAAATGCACACGCAAGTGTACTTGGTCGTCCAAGTAATAAAGTGACTCTTGCAAGTTGAATGCTGAACTTACAGGGACATGATTTTAGCGAATAAATAAATTTACTCTGTGTTATCAATTTTCACAAGTGCAAATGTATTCAAGAATTTATGGTTTGTTTAGAAACCTAAGATGAAAACATATGTGCCGTAAACAATAATTGGAAGGATTCAAAGGTCAAATCCTACATTCTTGTTCAACAACAATTCATATTCGTCAATTTGCTTATCCTTATTGTTGATTAATGGGTTAATGACATGATTATGGTCTTCCGAACCTCTAATTATTTGCTCAAATTGACCTCACTACTACATCATTGAGTGGTGATATGACAATCCAATTCTAAGACATTTAGATATCATCCCATTTCATAACCACGTGAGGTATGTTAGGTATATTTCTATCCTAACCGCGAATCGAGTCTGAAGACAAGAATTCACTCCTTACACTTTTCGTTCTATTCTAGTGTTAGCCCTTTTGGGTTTGCATAAGAATTAAAGATATATTCTAATGGTAATTAACCATTAAAATAATTTAAACAACAGTGCAAGAACAATCAAAACAATAATCAATCACCCAACGTGAAAATTCGCTACACATTCATGTTCGTGGCCTCAACTCTAGAATGGGGTTTAGCCACTCATTCTTTTACAATAACTTATAATTGTATGATTCATATAAAATAAAATGAATGGAAAAAAATAAAGGAAATAACCCTAAATATGATGCCCTTGTTCGTCCTCCATCCATTCTCTCTCTCAACTGCGTTTTGTGTTATTTAAAATAAGAGGATAAGTATCCTATTTATAGATGGAGGAGTTTTTGGCCGTGATAAACCACCTATGTGTCACATTGATGCCTCCATGACATGGCGTGTAAGGATATTGGATAAAGAATTTGTGTGCATGACTCTTGGCATTGCATGTGTGCCAGCGTGGCATGATCCTAGTGTAGTAGCCCACTATTTTGGGCGTTGCCATGTCTTCAAGTTAAAATTTTCTCTATTCCATGAGCTCTCTCCATCGTCCTCACATTGAGCTTCATTATTTAGCACTTTTTACCTACAAAGAGAAGTAACACACTTGTTAGTCAATGGACACAATTTAATCAAAATACATGAGAATATAATTGAATTAAGGTACAAACCAAGATAGAACATAGGCATATAATGGTACTTGGATGTGTAAATACGCTCAAGTTCAGAGGTGGTGAATTGCTTGAAAATTGAATGCTTGTAGCTACTTGCTAAAACCACCATAGACATTGCACTTTATGATATATGAACATGTGGCTAGGTTAGATTATCTTATTTTTAGTTGCTTGAGGACAAGAAAAGAATTTAAGTTGAAGGTGTTGATGTGTTGGGGTTTCGAGACACATTTGTACTTTTTTCATAGGGTTTTGCATGCCTTTAAGTATTAATTTAAGGCAATACTAATGCTATTTTTGCTAAGCTTTAGGAATCTCATGAGTTTGAGAAAAGAGGCACCAATCACAAGAACTTCTGCCAGAAAATAGAACAAACGAACTGCAAATGCAAAACGCGGTGTGTACTTCCAGCCATGATTCAAACTAGTGAGTGGAAAGAGTCTATCAGCAAAGTACTAAGCAGGATGTGCCCCGCACAACCAATTTGCAGACCATAAATTATACTGTAGATCATAAGATTTAGGCAGTCGTCAACTTGGAGAAGAAGTCTATAGAGAAAAGTACGGACCATAAATTTAATATACAGTTTGTACATTAAAGTACGACAACCAATAGAACAAATTACAGATTCAAGATGCAGAGCAAAGAATGGATCGTTAATTCTTTTAATGGTCCATATCTGCGGACTGGGCTCCAAATTTAAATTAGAGTTAGAGTTTTGGGCTTTAGTATAAATATCCTTTTTTGATTTTTAGGGAGTACCAACTATAATCAGACTTCTGTAGTAAAGAATAACATTTCTTAAGAACACCCATTCCAGTTTGAAGATTAATTGAAGATCAATTCTATACTTTGAATTTTCTGTTTCATCTATTGAATTGTAAGTGATCATGTTCAAATTAATGCTTTCTTGTTCCTTCTTCTTATTGTCCTATGAGTAGCTAAATTGTCATATAGGGTTATGAACCCAATGAGGTTGTGAACCTTATTAATCAAAATTAGGATGAATTGATAATGAATTTTTAATATTTGATTGATTTTTGCTTTCCAATGTGAGATTGGTGGTTACACACACCTAATCGTGCCAAATTTATCCAATTATGCTTAAAGAGACAATTAGCGTTTGGGTAACATCAATCAACAATGACCTTAGAGATTTTATGAATCTAATGACAAATTATAATCTATTTTGATTTGAATTCTCATCAATTTGAAAGAATTGATAGAAATAAACATTGCTTGATTATTGAAAGACCCTAGTGATTGATTTAGATATTGTTTGTGTAACACCCCATGCGTTTAGAGCTACCCATTGGTAGGTTTCGAACGTACGAGCCTAGTTTGTGGCTAAGTGTTGTACGTCAAGTGAAGGTGGGGAGACGATTGCTTGGTCGAGCAAGAGAACGAGCATATGGACAACATGGAACAGTGCAGGTCTGCAATGGCAGCGTGTCATGCTGCCTGATTAGTATATTGGACAGCGTGCCACATTACCCCTCTAGTGGTGATGGCCTATATAAAGTGTTTTTTGTTGGTTTGTTCATTTTTTATTTAAATTTCCAAAAATCTTCATGTATAAGATCTCTCTCAAGATCCCCTCTTCATGTATCATTTATTTTTAGGTGAGAAACCAAGTTCTAGTATGATTTTTGATGATGGGAAGTGGGGATCTTTCGCCTAATTTGTGTTTTGGTGCCGTTTCCTGATTTTCTAGCGGCTGTTCATGGGTGAGTTATTTTTCCTTGCTGATTCTTAGTATGTTCAATTTTCTACCATTGAATACGTGAAAATATTTCCGAATAAGCTT
This sequence comes from Datura wrightii, assembly GCA_035772735.1. Taxonomy (NCBI): domain Eukaryota; kingdom Viridiplantae; phylum Streptophyta; class Magnoliopsida; order Solanales; family Solanaceae; genus Datura; species Datura wrightii. The sequence continues at coordinate 162,586,338 of JASDFA010000018.1, read as the reverse complement.
TGTCTTGTGTCATTTTTGTGTTGTGTTCTTAGAGTTGCATTTTTGGTGTTGAGTGGACTATTTTGGGGATGTATTTCATCACGCTTTTGGTGTGGATATGGACTAACCTTGTCTCGGTGCTATAAGGGATGTTAAGGTTTCTGCTTTTCCCTTTTTTACTTGACTTTCGTGGAAATCAAATTCTTGTTGTTATTGGGCGAGCTTGTTGCTTTGTGCTGAATATTTGTATTGAAATCTTGTTGTTTGGGGGATATTGGGTTGTGGTCCTTCCCTCATAGTTGAGGCCATGAATGCAAGTAATATATTAGTTGGTTATCGTATGCCAGTAGGACGTTGATAGGCGTGGAGGTTGAGTTATGGCTGTTGAGTGCTTTCCGATGCACTAGTGATAGTACTGCTAGTGTGAGGTCGTTGAGTGTTGCCGATGTAACTTTCTAGTACGGAGCATTCGATTTTCAAGACTGTGAGGCGTGTCCCCAATAAGGTTAGATTGTGAAATAATATATCTATTTACTGTGTATTATACTATATTATGGTTGCTACTTTGCACTGCCTATTGTTTGATAGCTGTGGATGCTAAGGGTGTTGGTGAGATGATAGCTGAGGTCATTGAGGGGCCTAGAGTTGACTCAGGTAAGACATTTGAATGGGTCCTATGTGGTACAACAAGTTATAGGTGAGCTGTATCGGTTGGATGCCGATTGATTGTCTGTTATTCGCTTACTTTGTTATGTTTGACTTGCCAGACTTATAGGGGCCAGGTAGGTTTTGTTTTCTTTACTTGATTGGTGATTTCCTTTCTGTCGATACCTTCTAGTTTTACTATGATCTAATACCTAATTCTTATTGTCAATTTCACCTTACATACTCGGTACATTTTCATACTGATGCCTACTTGGGAGAATTGCATTCATGCCTACAGGTGCTGATCAACATCTAGATCGAGTTCTTTGTTCCTGAGTAGAGTTTTAGCTAAGTTGGTAAAGCTCCAAGTTCGGAGTTTCCACATGTTTGTATTATGGGTAATCGAGGCCCTGTCCCAAACAGTTAACTATTGTTGTATTCATAGAGGCTCATAGATATCTGTGGTAGTCATAGTATTGTTGTAGGCCAAATGAGCCTTGTTGTATATATTGTTTTCCATTCTAGGGCCTGGATGGCCTATTGTATTTGTCTTAATTTTGATTGGTCAGGTGGGCAACTTCTGTTCTTATTGCTTTACTCTAACCATATAGTTCTTATGATGCCAAACCTCATTGGTACTGGCCTATCATAGTAAGAATTATGGTAGGGTGTGCTCAATCAAGTGCAGCACAGGGTGCTAGTCATGCCTCCCTGAGTCTAGGGTGTGATAGGCTTGGTATCAGAGCAGTTCGTGTCATAGGGAGTCTATGAGTCGTGTCTAGTAGAGTATTCTTTATGTGTTCGTTGCACAACTTACATATCAACAGGAGGCTACAAGGCATTTAGGATTGTTACACTTCTTCCTAAATCAAAATCGTGCGATGTCAGTTGTTGTAAGAGTTAGCTCTATACTCACATTTGCTGACTTGTGTAAGGACACTTGTGATATGATGGATTCTAGCCAGGCAGTGGCTAGGTGGTGGCAAGTATGGTCTTTAGCTTTAATTTTTGTTAGATTCATGATTTACGCCTTGGTAGGGTGTAGGGTCGCCTTGTTTGGAGTTGTTTGTGATAGACCTAAGAGTTTCGTGATGGTGTAAGGCTATGTCGTGCTGTAATAGTGTTTGGATTGAAATCATGTGCATCATCTAACATTCCAGGATGATTGTTTGTAGGGGTGGAAGGATGTAACACCCCATGCATTTAGAACAGTCCCATTGATAGGTTTCGGACGTATAATCCTAGTTTGTGGCTAAGTGTAGTATGTTGACTGAAGGCCAGGGGAGAATTACGTAGTTGAGCGAGCGAACAAGCGAGTGGCTGACATGGACCCGTGCAGGCCCATAATGACAGCGTGTCACACTACATAATTTATGCATTGGCCAGCATGCCATGTTGCCTCTCTAGCGGTGACGACCTCTATAAAGTTTTTTTGGTCGACCCATTCATTTTCTCTTTTAGTTTTCCAGAGAGCTTCACATCTAAACTCTCTCCCAGGCTCCCCTTTTTATATCTCATTGATTTTAGGTGAGGAACCAAGTTGTAATATGATTTTTGATGATGAGAGGTCAGGATCCTCCATGTAATTCGTTTTTTGGTACCGTTTTTGAATTTTCTAGGAACTATTCATGTTGAGTGATGATGTGCTATGGGTTTACAACACTTTAAATTCTTAAAACTTGAAAAATAGCATGGACTTAGGTATGTTTATACGGATATGAGGTGGTTTTACTTTGTTTTTAGGGAAAATAGGTATTGGAGTGAAAATATGCAAGAGTTGCAGAAAAGTGCAGAAAATCAGCGAAGTACTGATCTCAGTATGAGCTGTACCAAAATTGTACGATCCGTACTAAGACCCATGGAAACACTCAGAAGACTAAAACAATGCAAAAGCAAAGTACGACTCTCAGTATGAGACGCATCAAGCTGGTATTAGCCGTAACTGGAGTCGTGGAATATTTTTGAGAAATTTGCACAATTGAAGTCTCCTAATGTGGGTGGCAACTATGGATCGTAGAATCTACCTAAGACCCGTACTAGGATCCGTAAAAAGCTTCAGTGATTGTTGGGAATTAGCAGTTTTCATGATACGACAAACTGTTACTATTCATGGGAGCAAGGTACGAGGCGTGCCAAGACATTCATAGAAATCTTCAAAAGATGCCATAATTCTCAGAGCCAACCCATGATTGGATTTTACAACTCGTGGGATCATGTTACGAGTCCTACCAGATGCTAACACTTAGCCAATTCTGCAGAAGCCAAGGAATGTGTGAGACAAGGCACGACCGTACAATCCTTTTAGGGTCGTATGATAAGTTGTAGGGTGTGTTGACACCAAATTTGGTTATTTCCTTGTTAACTTAGAAAAAAGGATTTTATTGTCTGTATAAATACTTTTTGGGTTTCTTTGAGGTAAAAGGATGGTCAGAATTAGTTGGTTGCCAATTATTATCAAGTTTGTAATTAGTTTTTGACAATATTGGAGAGCAATTCTTGAGATCAAAACTTGGATTTCTCAATTTTGAGTTTGTTCATCATATTTTCTTGCAATATTCAAAGCAGGCTTTCTTTCAATCATCATAATAAGTATTTAATTATGTATTTGTCTATGAATAATAAATCATGAGAAGCTAAAACGTCCACAACTAGGGTTGTGGGAGCCATGGTGGATTAACGAACTAGAGTTACACAACGTTATTCAAAACCAATGCTAAACGCTTGTATTATATTCTCTTCGTCTTTATTATTTCTTAACGAAGCGCAACGTTAAGACTTGCCCAAATTCTTTACTTGATTGAACCTAGAGAAGTAGAGATTAGGAAAAGAGAACTACAACAAAGCCTTAACTTTTATGATCATTATATAATTTGAGCTACGGTCGTAGGATAATTAATTTGGAACAAATTGATAACGGTTAATTGAAATTGCTCATGAGACCTAACCAAGTGATTGGGTATAGTTATCCAATAGGAATGAACCAATCGTTTGGATGAACCCTAGTTATCAGTTCTACAAGTAAGTATTGGGATTGATCACGAGTGTAAACCCAAAGTAGTTATGAACCTATGGGCAACACTTACCCTAGTTAATTGCAAATCTTGATAAACAATAATTGATTTTCATGCTTGTTTTTTCTATAAACCCCCCAATTTGGAGATAACACACCAAAAATCTTAAATACCAACATTATTCTAGTTCTTACCATATTCCCCGTGGGTTCGACCCCAACCTCTTTGTTGGGTTCTTTGTTGACAATGTCCGCTTCATACTTTGTTAGGAGTGTGTGTTTGAGCATTATCAAGTGACGGGTGAGTTGTTTTTATGTGCTGATTCTTAGTATGTTTAGGTGTTCTAAGAGGTTGTTGATGTTAGTAGGTTGTTATATTCAATTTTCTACCATCGAATCCATGAGAATTCTGCCGAATAAGCTTCTTCTTGTGTCATTTTTCTGTTCGTAGAGCTGCGGTTTTGGTGTTGAGTTGACTATTTTGGGGCTATAGTTCATCATTCTTTTGGCGTGGATATCGACTAAACTTGTCTCACCGCTATAAGGTATGCTAAGGCTCCCGTTTTCCCTCTTTGGCATGACCTTCGTTGAAATCTAATTCTTGTTATCATCAGGTGAACTTGTTTCTTTGTGGCTGAATATTTGTACTGAAATGTTGTTGTTTGGGGGATGTTGGGGTGTGGTCCTTCCCTCACAGTTGAGGCCGTCAATTCAGGTAATAAATTAGTTGGTTGTTGTACGTCCATAGGAAGTTGATAAGCATCGAGGTTGAGTTGTGTGGTGGTGTCAGTTAGGATTGTTCTATTTGAATTAAACCTATTTAGTTTGACTTGTATTTGGAGTTTTAGGTATAGTATATTGTGCATCGGGGGTTGTTGGGTGGTATGTTGTTCCCTCACTTGTGGAGGTCGTGAGCTCGGGTAGTTGTTATTCGCTGTTAGGTTGCTAGTGGTGTCTATCTGACTTATATTGTGATCTTTATGGATAGGGTTGTTTGATTAGCTTGGATTTTATTTTACTAATGTTATATTAAGTGTGTTGTAATTTCTTATTGATATGGTTGCCTTTGATGGCTTAGTGGTTCCCATTGCTGTTGAGTCCATTCCAACATAGGGGTTGAGCCTTAGGCATGGCAGACAAGAGTGGTTGTGATAATCGGCTCTGTAAAGTTTGGGCTTGTGTTGGGATTGTACATGTGACTGTGTGGCTATTGAGTTATATCCATCACCCTTAGCTCTTGTATAGCTTGTTGTGAGACTAGCGTATGGCTGTTGAGTGCTTTCTGGTGCACTAGTGAGCATACTACAAGTGTGGGGCCGTTGAGTATTGCCGGTGCATCTTGTTAGTGCATGCCGTTAGACCTGTAAGACCGTGAGGCATGTCCCCGGCAAGGTTGGGTTGTGAAATACTATATCTGTTTACCTTGTATTGTACTATATTGTGGTTGCTGCTTTACATTACATGTTATTTGATAACCATGGATGCTAGAGGTGTTGATGACATGATAGCTGAGGTTATTTAGGGGCCTAGAGTTGACTCAGGTAAGACATTTGGATAGTCCTGTGTGGTACATGCCATTACAGATGAGTTGCATTGGATGGGTGTTGATTGATTGTCTATTATTCACTTACTTTATTATGTCGGACTTGCCAGGCTTATGGGGGCCAGGTAGATTTTCTTTGCTTTACTTGATTGGTGATTTCCTTTCTGTCACTACCTTCTAGTTTTCCTATGATCTGATACTTGATTCTTTTTTTCATTTCCACCTTTCATACTTAGTACATTTTCATACTAATGCCTAGTTAGGAGCGTTGCATTCATTCATGCAGGTTCTGATCGACAGGTAGATCGAGTTCTTGGTTGCTGAGTGGAGTTTTTTCTGAGTATGTAAAAATTTAAGTCTTCCAAAGTCTCCACATGTTTATATTATGGGTAGTTTAGGGCCTTGTCCCAGACAATTGACTATTATTGTATTCATAGAGGCTCGTAGACGTCTGTGGTAGTCGCAGTGTCGTTGTAGGTCAGATACGACTTATTGTATAGATTGTTTCCCATTTTGGGGCCTGGATGGCCTATTGTATTTGTCTTATTTTTGATTGGTCAAGTGGGCCAATTTCTGCTGTTATCACTTTACTATGACCTTATAGTTGTTTTGATGCCGAATCTTATTGGTTCTGGCCTATTGTAGTTAGAATTATGGGAAGGTATGCTCAATCAAGTGTGGAAAGGGTGCCAATAACGCCTCACCCAGGCTAGGGATGTGACAATTTGCATATTTACAAAGAGCCCATTATTGATGAACCTAATTGACTAATTTAGGGGGATCAATCCTATGCAAGAACTTGTCCTTACTAATTTCTTCTATTGATTTCAACCCTTTGAATTCTAGATTTAGTAATTTAGCTTAGTTTTCTCTTATCCATTAACTTAAATAGTTATTCAAGCAATCAGTCATATTTGTTTTTCTTAGTAGATTGGATTAATACAAAGTTCTCATGGATTTGATCCACTCTTTGTTAGGTAATTATATTGTCGACCGTGTGCACATTCCTAAGTGGATGTGGATTTGGGTGACACCATCATTGCTCACATGGTCTCAACCATCATTTACCTTGTGTTGGTTACTTCTCAAATGTCACTTAATGTGATACTCTTCTAACCTTCTACATTATCACTGAAAGGAAACTCAAGCTATCCTCCATTGTGATCAACTATATGATTGAATGTGCTTATGATCCTTCTAGACTTCCATAGAATATTCTTATCACTCACCTCTTTGAGGCACATCATATTTACCTTGATGATCATTATTTTCTCACTGTCAAGTAGTGTTACAACTCCAGAGCTTTTGGGTGTATGGGATATTCTCTCTTCGGTGATGCTTGGGCAAAGAAGAATGCTCCTGAAGTGCCTATCATTCCAGAACCTTCCAAAGTCAATATTTTCTCTCTACATGCATCTTCATCCAGTAGATGTCCTTCAGAAGTTCTTACTACTCTAGTCGCCATGGATGCTAAGCTCAAATCTATCAAAGATCTAATAGCTGCAATTCTCTGCAACATGGAGAAAGTTCGTGATACCACAAAGTAAACAGGAGTTGATGTCGCTTTATTGCATGTCATGTTGGATCAAATCATCAATAATGTAGTAAAATTTGATGGGAATCTTCCCATATAATTATCTGATCAATTTGATGAGTTTTCTGGGGTTGTAGGTACCAAACTTGATAGCTTAAAGGATGCTGTTGTGAACACTCTTGCTTACTTTCTTAGACCTCATTAGTTTTGTGTTTTATTTTGGGGGGCGTAATGCTGGAACAACTTGATTTATGTTTTTGGTTTGTTTTGTGAATGCACTATATGCTTTATGTCTCTACTGTGTGCTTCTTACCTTTTTGTTCATAATAAGGGGAAGAATATTGTGTGTGTGTGTGTGTGTGTGTGTAGGTACCACATAAGTGACTTGGGAAGCTTCATTTATCATGAATCAAGTATATAATTCAGCGAGAGTTTTACTTACTACATGAGCAGTCAACTCATAGTTTCAGACATCTAATTTGAACAGGAACATCAACTATATTAATTGTCATCATAAAAAATGTAACACCACATATATATTTTAAAATGAGTAATCGACTAAGTTGTGGACATACAAGTCGAATCTTTTCTGCTTTATGTAGTTTGATAACGAAATATATGGAGAATGAAATTCCAAGGGGTGGTCATATCATGAAATGAATATGTGAAGGTGATTAAAGAATTAAATTAAAGTTTTAGGCCAAAGGGAACTAGTAACAAAAAATACAGTTCATAATTTTATTACGATAAAGTATTTTAAATAAGTCTAGTATGTGGTCTAACCTGGAATGAGCTTATATCTCTATATATAATGAGTTAGAAGTGTTAGTACCTATCAAATTAAAGTTCTTTGAGTCTATTTTCTGAACATTTAACCTCTCGTCAATCTGACATTAGAGTAAAAAGTTTTGATCATCTTACTGCAGATTATCCGGGCAAAAGCGGATTACGGTTTGGATTCCTTTATAAGGCAAAACCCATCCCCAATTTTCATTTCTAATCCACTATAATTTCTAGAACTCAGCAGCTCATTTCCCCTCCCTTTTCCTTAGTTTCTTGAGCAAATTCCATGGAAATCAAGTGTAAAACCCAGTCAAACTCAAATTAATCTAAGGTACAAATTGCTACAGTTGTGAAGAACATCGTAATGGAGTTAATTTTGTTGAAATTGGCTTGGTTTTTAGGCATGTCAAAGAAGGAGGAATTCTGGAAAAATTTCTCTCCATAGCTAAAGCTTCTTAAATGATTGAATTAAGTATTTCTATCTTCTTTTTCATAAGAAATCTCTAAGTTTTGCGCCCTATTGAATTTCTAGTAATTGCCATTGTTGTATCTTGTTGTATTATATTGGCTGGATGGTTTAGGGAAGGTAATACAGCCATAGCTATATGTGTGTTGAGCTAGAACTTGAAGGACCCACAAGCTTAAGTTAAATAATTGTTGTTGGCTAAATCAGAACCGAAAAGAGGTATATAAAGGCATCCTTCCTTCATTCAGTAGCACAATACTAAGTTTATAGTTATAATTGAAGTAAGTATAATCCTAGTGTATGATGAAATGACTCATAGAGATTTTCTTAAGTTACAAGTGTCTGTGAAATCATTGTATGTTATTGAAGTTCAGATGAGTATTGATTGTGACATAAAAGACATAAAACATATTATTATCGATGAAATAGCAAATTGAATGTAGAAAACCCGAGAGTGGACATTGATGGTTGGCTATTTACAATATATATGAGAATATTGCTCTTGTATAAGCTTTTATATTTATGAAGTAGCTAAATCACCTAGTTTCATGATTCCATATAAATCAAATAGAACTTTTAAGAACGATTCTACTAGTAGAAACATTAGTTTGAATTGGTTTAGAAAAAGAAAGATGTTGTTATGATGAATAGTATATCTTGAGAAATGTGTTCATATGTGATGATAGAACTGTTAGAAGTGAATCTAAGCTAAACATGATGAAGTATAAAGTTGATAATGTATATAACAAGTTTTCATGTTAATGGATTTGATGATTGGTAGGAAGAGCTTGTGAGCAGAGTATTAGTTATTAGCTGCTAATTGACTAGATTAGATCGACATGTACATCCATATTTTATCCTTAGGAAGCTATATCTTTATCACTCAATGTTTTAATGATTAGAGCTATCCAGTCCTATAAAAACTTATTCTCTAAGCTATTGGGGGTTGTCTTCTGAGTGGTGGTTATGAATCCTATATGATCCTTATATATCCAAGTACCCAGGAATCTCGTAGAGGTCGCTCATCTAATTGAGTATCCATTCCTTATGTTATTTAGAAGTTTCATAGATGGTATGTCTATGGTTATAGTTCCTTAGTGACATGATTGAGACCTAGATAGGTCATGGTGCAAGAGTCTACATGATATTGCATAGTATGATACATATAGACACAACATGAGCCCTATTGGTGATAGTCATGGTTATAAATACAATTTATATGACTTTACCACCAATAGGACATGTTGGTTGGGCAGATTTTTACAAGATTTATCACTGATGTGGTTATATAAATTGGGCATACTTTCTTATTTACCATAGATTGACCCATTGTTTGGGCAGTTATAGACTTGTTATGAATATATGTGGTTGCATTGGCGTAAAGTGCTGAGTGACAAACATGTTATAGTTTCCAAAGTCAAATTGTTTCTATCCCTCTCTTTGATTCAGTTATCTTATTATTTATCACTTATGTTTATAGTTTTCAGCCTTACATACTAGTACATATCATTTCTATTAATGTCTCTTCGCCTGGGGAGCTACATTCCTGTTGCAGGTATAGGTAGAGTGTCTGATCGCCCATTGCAGTAGGATTCAGAGTTCAGCTTAGAGTTGGTATGCTCCTTTTTCTAGAGCTGAGGTTGAGTTTTTCTTATATTGGTGTTTCACTATATTGTTATGGGTAGGTCGTGGCCCTATCCTGACCATTAAATACTATATTCTCTTTAGGGGCTTCATGGACTTAGTATGTGCTGTATAATATAATTTATGGCCTTGTCGACTTTTCACAGTTTATTCAGTTGTGTTGTAGCCTTATCGACATTGTTATTTCTTGTTAGAATTGAGTTAGGACCTCGTCAGTCCCTATTATGAGCTATATAGCTGATTTCTAGGTCCATTAGGTATCAGGAACCGGTTGCGCCCTTCCCCAATTTGTGGCATGAAAAACTTGATATCGTAGTAAAGTTGAGTCCCAGGGAGTCCACAAGTTGTGTCTAGCAGAGTCTTGCTTATGAGTATGTTGTGTGCCATACTTATAATCAAAATCCTGTAAGACATTTAGGAATTGTTTCACTTGTTTTGTCATTGATAGATCGTGGAATAGAGAAAAGTTATAATAGTATGTGAAGTCTAAAATGTGCTTTTGGTTTAGAGTATGTCCGTGTCAAGCCAGATGGCTACCAGGTTGACGGCACTGCTACTGGAGATGGTACTATCCGCCCTTCTATTGATCAGGGAGATAGATTAGAGGCTCAAAGTGAGTCTCCTACTCTAAATGTTACAATTCCTTGAGCTCCAGTTGGAGCTACTACGGAAAGAAATCCAACCACTCCAGTTCTGTGAGGTCCAGTGATATCTGAGAGAGACAAGCTGTTGTTTCTCTAGCACCGATTATGCCTCCAGTAGTACCAGAGGGACTGGGTTTTGAGGGAGTAAATCAACTGCTAACCCGAATGGTAGTTGTCCATGATCAATAGGTAGAGACAGTGACAAGGTCCAAAGGTGGCACATCTAAAAGCTCCAGGGTCTGAGAGTTCTTGAGTTTGAGTCCCTTATCTATTGCTGGATCTGATCCAAATGAGGACCCTCAGGACTTCATAGATCAGTCATATAGTGTATTATGGGTTATACGCACCACTGTATAGAGGTAGTAGAGTTGGCTTTATTCAGGCTACATGGTGTAGCTATTTTATTATTTTAGGCCTTGGAATGGTCCAGAGGAGATGGTGCATCTCCAGCTGAGTGGGAGGAATTCTCATATGCCTTCTTAACCCATTATTTTCCATAGGAGACCCGTGAAGCCCAACTTGATCAGTTTCTACATCTTTAGTAGGGTAATATATGTGTTCGTAAGAGTCTTAGATTCAATTCATTGTCCAGATATGGTCCAAACTTGGTACGGACAATGTGAGCCAATGTCCACAAATTTATAGCTGGTTTGGGACCTCATCTGATCTGATATTATATAGAAGTGTCTACTCAAAAGGGTATGGATATTGCTACGAAATAGGTATATGGTCAGGCAGTAGAGGATCTGTCTCACCTTCTCCAAGATAACCATAGAGAATGGGATTAGAGAAAAAGAGCTAGAACAATAGGTTCTTATAGAGAGCCTCATGGTTTCCCCAAACCTCAACCATCTTGATAGTTAGCTCGCCTTACAGAGAGTGCCCCACCTCAATTTTAGGGTTAGAGACAAAACCAGAGTTTTCCCTTTCGATGATAGGAGCGTATAAGGCAGAGGAGACCACCTTTGCCACAATGTGCTCAGTGTGGAAGGGCACATTCTGGTAGTATCGCTAGGGGAAGAATGTGTGTTTAATTATGGACATCTAAGGCACATTATTTGATATTATCCAACTAGGGATAAAGGTGATACTACTTAGCCATCAGGATTAGCAGCCACCTTGTCATCTTCAGTTCATGCTCCTAGACCTAGTTATCCATCTACTCAAGGTCATGGTAGAGGTATAGGGGGAGAGGCATCTAGTTCAAAGAATGTGCAGAATAGGTTCTATGTCGTAAGTGATCTCTAGGACTAGGAGTCATTTCCCGACGTGGTTATAGGTACGTTGATCATTTTCTCTCGTGTTGTATATGCGTTATTAGATCCTAGATCTACTCTTTCTTATGTTACTCCATTGATTGCATGTACGTTTGAAATGATTCCAGAAACATTGTCTAAGCCTTTTGTTGTTTCTACACCATTCGATGAGTCTATCTTAGCCAGTAGGGTCTACTGAAACTATATAGTGTTAGTATGTGACATATCTACTTCAGGAGAGTTAGTTAAGTTAGATATGATTGATTTTGATGTGATAATGGTTATGGATTAGCTAGCAGCATGTCATGCTAGTGTTGATTGTTGAGCAAAGATTTTTAGATTTTATTTTCTAGAAGAGCTAGTTATAGAATGAAAAGGTAATGCTGCAATGCCTAAAGGTAAGTTTATTTTATACCTTACGGCCTAAAAATGATATTTAAAGACTGCATTTCTCATTTGGTTCAGGTTAGAGATCTAGAAAGTAAAGTTGTGTCTCTCCAGTCAGTTTCAATGGTGAATGAATTCCTAGCAGTCTTTCCAGAAAATGTTCCTGGAGTTCCTCCTGAAAGGGAAATAGATTTTTCTATTGACTTACTTCTACATACCCATCCTATATATATGCTTCCCTATAGAATGGCTGCTGCAAAACTAAGGTAGTTGAAGGAACAGTTGAAAGGGAAATAGATTTTTCTATTGACTTACTTCTACTCTTTCTTATGTTACTCATGATTTGAAGATGAACATATAGACCATCTGAGTGTAGTGCTATAGACTCTCCAGGATCATAGCTTGTGTGCTAAATTTTCTCAATGTGAATTTTTGGTAACATCTGTAGCTTTCCTTAGCCATGTGATTACAAATAAAGGTATAAGAGTTAGCAATCAAAGGATTGAAGCTGTTAAGAATTGGCCCAGACCCCTGAATCCTATGGAGGTTAATAGTTTTCTAGGATTAGCAGGATGCTACTGCATTTTTATTAAGGGCTTGTCTACCATCTCCGCACTATTGACAAAGCTAACTCATTAAGTAGTTACATTTCAATGGACAAAGGCATGCGAGCAGAGTTTTTAGGATTTATGATGTTTACTATGATGCTTCTAAGATTGGATTGGGTTGTGTTCTAATGCAATATGGTAGAGTCATTACTTATGGTTCAAGACAATTGAGGAAGCACAAGTAGAATTACCCTACCCATGACCTTGAATTGGAAGCAGTAGTATTCGCATTGAAGATCTGGTGTCACTACTTGTATGGAGTTGATATTTACATATTTATAGACCACAAGATCCTCCATAACCTGTTTCAACATAAAGAGTTAAATCTGAGGCTGAGAAGATGACTAGAATTCCTGAAAGACTACAATACAAGTATTCTATACCATCCAAGTAAGAAAAATATTGTGGTTGATGCTTTAATCCGCAAGTCTATGAGCAGCCTAAGTCATGTTGAAGCTAATAAAGTAGAAATCATAAAAACATTCGAGTAGTTAGATAATTTGCAGATTCAATTTTTAGATACGAAGATAGAGGAGTTGTTGTTCAAAATATTGCAGAGTCCTCTTTAGTCACAAAAATGAAACAAAGACTGTATGATGACCCAGAGTTGGTGGAATTAAAAGATAGTATACCACAACAAAAGCAGGTTTTGATTGAATGTGGGCCATATAAGGTTTTCAGATATCAGGGTCACTTATGTGTACTCCAATGTGGGTAAGCTACAGAACAAATTTTGATTGAATTTCATTATTCTCGTTATTCAGTAAATCCAGGTGCGACAAAGATGTATCGCAACTTGAGACAACTTTACTAGTGGAATGGTATGAAGAAGGACATTATAGGATTCGTAGCTTAGTGTCCAAACTACTAGTAGGTGAAAGTTTAGCACCAAAGGCTATGAAGATTGAAACAAAATATAGAAATCCTTGCGTGGAAATGAGAAATGATTAATGTGGATTTCATTACAGGTTTTCCTCAGACTCGCAGGATGTATGACTCTATTTGGGTGATAGTACACAAATTAATGAAGTCATCTCATTTCTTGCCAGTTAGAGCTACTTATGCAATGAAACATTATGCTAGCTTGTATATCCATGAGATAGTTCGGCTTCATGGAGTTTCCATGTCCATCACTCAGACAGAGGAGCTCAGTATATAGTGAACTTCTGGAAGTCCTTCCTAAAAAGCTAAGGCACTCAAGAGAGCATTAGTACAACATTCCATGCTCAGACTGACGGACATGCTGAATGCACCATTTAGACACTTGAAGATATGTTGTGTGTCTATGCATTAGACTTCAAAAGAAGTTGGGAGGAATATATACCTCTAATTGAATTTGATTATAATAACAATTATCATGCAAGCATACAAATGGCTCCACATGAGGCATTATATAGGGGAAGCTATAGGTCACCAATCAGCTAGTTTGAGCTTGATAAACCAGAGTTATTGGGGAGATATTTAGTATAGTAGGCTATGGATAAAGTGAAGCTTATCAGTGATAGACTATAGAAAACTTAGGGAAAATAGAAATCATACGCTGATGTGCTTCGGATGATGAGCACTAGAGTTTGATGTTGACGATTGGGTCTTTCTGAAGGTATCACCTGGGAATGGCCTTATGCCTTTTGGAAGAAAGGGAAAGTTACCCCAAGGTATAGTGGACCTTAAAAAATCATCTGCGAGATAGGCAAGGTGGCCTATAAACTTGAGATGCTAGCAAAACATGAAGCATTTCATCCTGTATTTTACGTGTTGATGTTGTCATGACTCGAGCTGAGACCCCAAGGTGAGACACAGGACCTAGAACCACGAGTGGCTCTAAGCTAACCCATGGTACATACATAACATTATAAGAGCCTTACTAAGCATAAATAAAGCATGAACATGTTATAAGCATAACTCTGCGTATCATAAGGAAAAAATCATAAACACAAATCAACAACGCTGAACTGTCTATTCATGATTGGTTGAAAAGCCTCTACTACTACGATGAGCTGAAGGGAAAACACCACCAACTAGCTTACTAAGTTTGAAACTGAAAGACATGATAGAAACATAAAGCTGAGAAAGTCCTCAGAGAATGAAGACTCACCTAAGCGGAAATAAGGCTGGACTGATCGAAAGATAACTATTTGGCAAGAATAAGATGGATCACCTAGATCTATATCATGACATGATATAACATAGAGTATACATTCAGTACTTTGAATGTACTGAGTATGTAGAGAAAGTAAAACATGTAAGTAAAAGGATAGTAGGAAATCATGCAAGAAAATCATGATAGATCATGAGAGTAAGGGATATATGCTAAAAAGCCATGTGTTTGGAACATACATAATCATAAGCTATTTATCATAAGCTGAGCATAATGACCCAAGGTGTAGAAGTAGAGATTATTGATCTTGGGCAAATTTATATGCCCAAGTGATACTCAAACGTATCATTTTTACCTTGTTTGTTGTGCAATGTGTATATAATATCATGTATTTGGTAATAAAATGCGAATTTATACTAACCAACATGATTAGCATTGGGTTTGCAGGATAATGTGATTTTTAGGAGCTAAAATGCGTGTTGGAACTATGTCGGAGTTGGACTTGGATGCGAGCGTGGAAAAGACCTTGGATGGCACATTTTACACTGGCTCCGCGATGGAGCCGTGCCACGTTGCCATCGCGGTAGCACACTGCCTGGGCAGGAATTAATTAGGCAATTTCCAGTGTGCCTGCGCGTCAGTTCCGTGGCACGGAGATAGGCCTCTGCGATGGCCTCCGTGCCACGTTGAGACCAATTATCCGGACCCTGCAATTTCCAGAGAGGGTCCGCGTCCACGCTGTGTCATGGAGGCAGTGCTCCGCGTTGGCCTCCGTGACACGTTGCTTGTTATTCCGGGAAAAATTTCCCACTAGTATAAATAGCACACTTAGGTTTATTTTTAAGAAGTCTTTTTTTAGTTCTAGTTTTTAGCAGAGTTCAGGAGTGGAGAGAGGAACGTGGTTTTGTGGCAGTTGAAGAATAGAAAAGATAAGAGTTTTCTTCTCTTCCCTTCTTCTTTTCCTTCAATTGTATGCATCATTTACACTCATTCTAGGACGATTAATCCAAGAATGAGTGGCTAATTCCTTTCTTGCTGAGGTTTTGAACTTGTGTAATGATTATTGGTAATAATTGATATGGTTTCTTCTTCTTCTTGCATATTGTTCTATTAATTCTTGTGCTTAGTACATTCTTGATTGGCCACCATTAATGTATATCTAAAAAGTCCAATTTCACTCGAGAGAGCATGAAATTGGAAAGTTGTGAATTAATAGGGTATTGTTCTTAACTTGATTTGGGAAAATTGGGTTTTGATGTGGTTTCTTGATAGAAATATACTTGAAAGCCGTATTAGTCAATTTAGGAACCGGAATTGTAGTGTTAGGTCATGAATTTCATTTGATCACATAAATGTAGACGAATGGTTTATGATTCTAAAGTGAAATTAAATACGGAAGTTTTAATTTCTAGGAAAACATTCTTGACTAGCAATATGAAGAAGAGGATGACCAAATTATCATAATTATCAACTCCATTACTCGTTCTTAACCTTGGCATGAGCATATCCATTGTCTGAATTCAACGTAAATAATAGTTGTTAAGTTTAGTATATAATTAGTTTAGAAACAAAACTCCCTAAATTCTTGATTGGATAGTTGTTAGCATAGTTAGAAATAGAATAGAAATATAGTGAACTAGGAAATTTTGCATATCCAGAGCAGCCTCCTTGGATCGATACTTGGCTACTTAGCCACTTTATTACTTGTTTGACCACGTACACTTGCGTGTCGGTTTTTAACACATACCGAACCAGCCGGACAAGTTTTTGGCGCCGTTGCCAGGGAGGCTAGGCGATTTGTAAAATTTTGTTTAGTGTAAATTTACTGTATTTGTATTTTATTTTCTTAAGTGTTAACAACTTGGTCTTAGCCTGTATTTTGCAGATTTTTATTTCTGTGAACACTGGCAAGGGACAAGGAGTTGGTGGAATCTTACTTAGAGCCAGAACGTGAATTGCATAGTCAACGTAGAGAAGCTCTTCGGAAGAAGCTGCAGTTGCTCAAACAGTCTACGATGGAGCAACCCAATCCACCAGTTGTATGGGCAGTGTTAGTGCCCGAGGAAGTAGCAGCCAGGCCGGTTTGCGAGGTGGCAATCCCACACGCTAATAATGTACATTCCAGCATCCGCAAACCAGAGCCTGGGGGGAGATTTGAGTTAAAGCAAAATATGGTGCAACTTTTGCACACGAGCGGGCAGTTTACCGGTTTCCCTCACGAAGATCCGCAACAACATCTCCAGAACTTTTTGGAGATAAGTGACACGTACATACCCGCTGGAGTGTCACCTGATTATGTTCGGCTCACCTTATTTCCATTTTCCTTATTGGGTGAAGCCAAGAGGTGGTTAAAAGCTGAACCACCCAACTCTATATCAACGTGGGATGATCTTGCAAAGAAGTTCTTGATCAGATTTTTCCCTTCAGGTAAAACAGCTAAACTTAGAAGTCAGATTCTAAGTTTTAAACAGAGGGAAGGAGAAAATCTTTATCAAGCCTGGGAAAGATTCAAGTCCATGTTGCGGGACTGTCCTCATCATCATCAGTCAAATGAGGTGTTGGTACACACTTTTATTGAGGGTTTGGAACCCCACACTAAGATTTTGTTAGACTCAGCAGCTGGAGGGCAAGCGCTGGAGAAGACTTATGAAGAGTTGTACACTTTGCTCAACCGAATCTCACAAGGCAATCCGGAATGGAATGCAGATTCTTCAAGGGGTGGAGCAAGGAAAGCAGCGGGAGTGTTCGAAGTGGATGGATTCACAGCTATCGCTGCACAGATAGCTGCTTTGCAAAATCAGTTAAACACTCACTTCAGCACTATGAATTTGAACCAGCCTTCAGCCTCAGTTAATGTAGTCCAACAGATGTGGTGTGAAGTGTGTGGTAGTAGTGAGCATTCAGCTGAGTGCTGTGGTGCAAATCCTGATTCTGTCAACTTTGTGGGCAATGCACAGAGGAATCAACAGCAGTTTGGTGGTAGCTACAACTCGAATTGGAGGAATCATCCGAATTTTTCGTGGGGTAGCAACAATCAACAAGGCAAAGGTTCAGGGCAGGGTATGCAAAGAAACTAAGGAGGGCAACAAGGCTATCAAAATCAGTTCAGAAATCACAATGCCCCTCCTCCACCACCATCACCGACTATTGAGGAAATGTTCAAGACCATGATTGCCAACCAGGCACAATTGCAGGCTGACTACGTCAAACTGGCAGCCGAAGTAAAGAACAATCAATTGGCAACCAAGGCTCTTGAATATCAGTTTGGGCAATTTGCTAGTGCCCAAAATACTAGACCCAGGGGAGGACTACCTAGCGACACGGATCCAAATCCTAAGCAGGTAAATGCAGTGACCACGAGGAGTGGTTTACAATTAAAGGAGGTGGAACCTGAAAGACCGCCTCAGAAGTCAGGAGCAGTAGATGTTGAGGGAGAACAAACCTCAGATACGGGGAAGACCAAAGAAGCTGAACCAGCAAGGCCTCCACCCCCGTTCCCTCAACGACTTAAGAAACACAAGGAGGAGGCGTGTTTCCAGAAATTCATGGAGGTACTCAAACAGGTACATGTTAACTTACCTCTTGTTGATGTCTTGCAGGGTGTGCCGAAATATGAAAAGTATATCAAAGACATCGTGGCCAACAAAAGTCGCTTGACTGAGTATGCCACGATGGCTTTAACAGAGGAATGCACATCCCGTATTCAGAACAGGTTGCCCACTAAACTAAAGGATCCTGGAAGTTTTACTATCCAGCTGACGATTGGGCAAAGTATCCGAGCTCGTGGGTTATGCGACTTGGGGGCAAGTATAAATCTGATGCCATCTTCGGTATTCAGAAAGTTAGGGCTAGGGAGTCCTAGACCCACAACAGTGATCTTGCAGCTAGCAGACAGGTCCTTAGCTAAGCCGGATGGCATTGTTGAGGATGTGCTAGTGCAGGTAGGCTCCCTCATTTTTCCGGTAGATTTCATTGTTCTGGATTTTGAACCAGATGCAGAAGTCCCATTTATTTTGGGACGACCATTTTTGGCAACCGGAAAGGCATTGATCGATGTAGCTGCGAGTCAACTCACAATGCGAGCACACGACAAGGTTGAGGTGTTCGACGTGTACAAGGCAGCTAAGCTCCTGACTGTCTATAAGGAACTCTCGGTGATCAACGTGATTGATCATGGGAATGCAAATGGAGTGAGTGATTTCCGAGAGTTACGAGGTAGGCCACCAGACGAGGGTGAGAACTACTGGGGAGATGACCATGATCGGGACAAATCGTCCATCTCCCTAGTAGACACGTGAGCATAAAGGCTGTCGAGCCGCGACGTTAAACCAGGCGCTGCACGGGAGGCAACCCGTGAAAAATATTTTTTTTTCTTTCCTTAGTGTAAAGTTTTCTTTTATTCTATTTTCTTTCCTTTTTCTTGACTAGGCTTAGATTTGCATTTTAATTAGTAATTTTTATTTTATTTATTTATTTATTTTTTTTTTGTAGGGAATCTATGAATTTAACCAATTTTTGTTCAGTGAGGTGATTTTCAGGTATACCGGAGGAAAAATACTTGGAATCGAGGAAACGAGGCGAGGTATGAAAAATAAAATTTGATGGTGAAACAGAGCACTGGCGCGTTGGCGCCGTGTCACGGAGGCAATACTCCGCTTTGACCTCCGTGACACGTTGAAGGTGAATCTGGAATTTTTTTAAAATTCCAGTAAGCCAATGCGTTGGCTCCGTGTCACGGAGGAGGGGCTCCGCGTTACCCTCCGTGACACGTTGCCCTTATTCCAGTGCCGGGTCACACCGGGTTTCCGGGTGACCCGCGTGTTTCTTTTAAATAAACCCCCGATTTTCGCCCAAATTTCCCCATTCCTTCTACCCTCCGCGACCAAACACCCATTCCCCTACCCCCAAGCTCCATGCCACGTTGATAGGCAAGGAAAACGTCAAGTTTTTTCGGTTCTTCAAATCCAAGGTATGTTTTCATCTTCTATCTCAAATTTCTGGCGAGTTTTGTCACTTTTGAGCATGTGAGGTGAGATATATCACCCTAGGTGAAAAAATTAAACATGATATGAATTATTTTGTGCTTGATTATGTTCGGATTATTGTAGTTGACGTTTGAACTTATCGATTGATTGAATAATTCAATATTGCTTGTCGAATTGAGTTCTAGGGCTTGGGTTGTTGGATTTGAACGTGGGTAACTTGATAGTTTGATGAAATTGGTGCCTGGGTGTGTTTAGTAGTTGAGATAAGTCGTGGTAACTATTGTTTAATTGTGGAAAGACGACTAATTCTCAAATTTTTGTGGGGAAGTGCATAATATGTGAATTGGTTGAATTGCTTAGATTAGTTGTATATAATAGGTTTGTATTGTTGTTCTTATTTCTGTTGTGGTTATTGTTGCTAAGTGTTGTGGGTGAATAGCTGTCGATAGAAGGATTGGGTTAGCTGTATGAAGTCTGAGTAATTCGCTAGCCGTTATGCTGTCGAAATTTTGTGAACGCACTAAGCAACATGTTTATAGTTGATTGTGTTTGGGGGTGTAAATAGAGTTATCCTTGCTAAAATGTTGTAGATATTGTTAAAGACTAAGTGTGGGGTAAATTTTGTTTAACCTGACCTTAGCCGAAGCTAACAAGTTTTTAGCTTAATATTGTGCTTGTCTGTGTAAATTGACAGGTACAATGGCTAGCCGACAAGATAAAGGCAAGGGTGCCTCAACCTCAGGCACCGGCAGAAAGAGAATGAGACTGGGCACTGCTGTCCCAGCTGCACCTGCTGTTCCACGCGGTCAACACCGCCGATAGGGAACACGATGGGTCACCGACGAAGGGAAGAAATGGTATAATAAGCACAAGGAAAGCAAATACTTCCCGGAGGAATATATTGCAAGGGAACCACTTGCACAGGAGTTCCCTCGCATGGTGCAGAGGATTGAGGAAGCTGGGCTCAGTTTTATTTTTCAGGAGCCCAAGGAGTGCAACCTTCACTTGGTCCAGGAATTCTACGCCAACTGGAACCCGGCCATCAGGAGCCATACTATTAAAATCAGAGGGCAGATTGTCACTTTGGAACCCCAGCAGCTGAATGCCATCGTTGGAGCGCGGGACACAGACGCCCACGTTCTCCGCCAGCTCAATATCACCCCACCGTACGCCGACATCAGACGTACGTTGTGTGGGGCTCGATCCACAGCCCGATGGAGGAGACACAAAGAGAGGGGTTACCACCAAACTCTGCCTTATTCGCAGATGAACAGGGAGGCCAGAATCTGGCTAAAAATAGTATGTTCGTGTTTGATCCCGGGAGTGCATATGACAGACGTGACCCAGGACCGTGTCTGCCTGGTGTATGCCCTTATGAAAGGGCTTGAGATTAATGTGTGGGCGGTTATAATATCCGCCATGAAGAGAGCCAGACTACACCAGGGCCACAGATACGGGTTTGGCGGACTCATCACCACCTTCCTCCGAGGCCTTGACATCGAGGAAGAAGCTTTGGATTACATTCCGCAGTTGGAGCGGAGGGCCCTTGATGTGACAAAAACCAAGGCCCCCGACACTACACACGGACCTGTGCTGACTCTGGGCGAGCGACATGCTCGTGACGACCAGTATATGGCCCGTATGTTCGGCATGCAGATGCTGCAGCTACGGATAGGTGGGAGACCAGCCACCGAGGATGAATTATGGCAGCTGGAGCTGGACTACCCCTTCGGCGAGAACGCCAGAGCTTTATGCAAGGTGGGGCCAGCCTTTGTGGAGCCGACTGACGACGACGTCCCTACTGATGAGGAGACACGTCGTGAGGACTCTGATGTAGAGTCCGATGATGGCGATGGAGCTGATTCAGATATGGGCGACGAGGCCGCAGCATCGGATGAGGAAGTCGAATATTTCGACTAAGCAGGGAGTTCCACCACCCAAAATTTTATGCTTTGTATTTTTGTGAACACTGGGGACAGTGTTCGATTTAAGTGTGGGGTGGGGAGTAGTTAGGTGCTGGGTCATAGGCTCTAAACTTGCTGTATAATTCTTCGTTGACGTTATGTATGCCTGTGTTTTCCCTGTTGTTGTGAACTGATTTGTGATGTATGTGTATATATTTGTGTGGTGGCTAATGATGTGTGTTTTGAAAGTTATGGTTGCACTTGTAAATATTTTGTAAATTTTATAAATATTTTTTTTTTCTCTATCGATATGATCGATATTTTTCAAAATTTTTGCGAAAAGATTTTGCATTTATCAACATAGTTTGCAAATATTTTCTATCGAAATGATCGATGTGTTGCAAAAATTTTGAAGTTTTATTTTTGGGTTTCTCGGAGTTTGTTTTCGGTTCTTTTACCGAGAATAGTCCCATTGAACCGATGTCATAGTTAGTGACCATTCCCTATGATGGATGGATGACGACCGTTTTAAGGGAAATGTAGTCGATAGGAGTAGATTTTTTTTTATAGTTTCTTTGGTGGATTGCATCAATAAACTGTAGTTGCTTATGGTTGCTAAAATTTCGTTGCGTGTTGTAATTGATGTTCAAAACGTGAAAATGATTCGTTTGAAAGCATGCAATTTTGTAAATATGTTGAGTTACCTAGGCTATAGAATTTGGTTCATTATGATTGAGGCTTAATCTTGAATTCATGTAATTGACTAATTAAAGAGTCTGTGAATGCATCTTGATTCGAGCATGTGCATAAAGTGTGAGTGAGGTTTTGCTATTCCATGTCATTGTGAATTGTCTAGAACTTGCCTGGTGTGTATACAAAACGAAATGAAGGAGGTGTAGTGTTGGAAAGGATGTAGGCATTTCTTTGTTTTAACCGTTAGTTTCCATTTTTTTTCTTGTCAAATTCTACCTTTTTATATGTTGTGTACCCTAGTCAGCCCGTTGAGCCTTTAGCCGATTTCTTTCTTTTGTCCAGAATTGTATGAACTAAGCTTTATTCCTTCTTTTCATTAGCCTTAAAGTCTATAAGAAGCTCTTAAGCGCTTACAAAGAACAGAAAATGTTTCCCAAAGTGTTAAAGAGTGAAAAGAGTGAAAAGAAAAGAAAAGCAAAGTGAGGAAAGAAAAGATGATGTTGAAGAGGCACTAGTTGTAATTAAATGATAGTGAGGGTACATGAAAACCCTCTGTTTTGTGTCAAGTGTGCTTGATGAAATGGGCTGTATGAAAGTAAACCAGCATGAATGCGAGAAAAAGAGAAAAGAGAGGAACAATGTCCATGAGTCGATGGGAATGAGTTGAAAAGGCGCTTAAGGATGCTAGCGACTATTATTGGCTAATCCAATATATATATACTAGATCCATAGCCCAGTTACAACCCATTAAAAGTCCTATTTGATCCTACATTGCATTTCTTTATATTAGTGGAGTAATACACTAAGGGCAAGCCTATGGGTCATGACATGATGCATGTGAATTCTTTTGGGAGAGAGAGTGAAATTAATTTTTATATGCCCCTACTTGCATGTTTGTGTGCTGCACGAACATAAAAGGGGAAGTTTCTCTCGAGTTGTGAGGGTACATGCTTGATGAAAGATTGATTTTCGTGTCGGATTTCTTGATTAGTTGATTTGCATGAGTTTGCCGATATCAAGAATCAATTCTTAAAAGTTTAGGAAGCCTCGATGTATTAAGGTCATTGTCTTGTACGACCAAGCATGTTTTCTTGATGATTTGCAAGAATTGAATAATCGGTATGACCGTAGCGTAAAATGTTGCACCATAGTGACGAAGGTTGGGATGTAATTTGCATGAGTTGTGTATGTGTTGTTCGAGGACAAACAAGGATTTAAGTGTGGGGTAAGTGATCTTGGGCAAATTTATATGCCCAAGTGATACTCAAACGTATCATTTTTACCTTGTTTGTTGTGCAATGTGTATATAATATCATGTATTTGGTAATAAAATGCGAATTTATACTAAGCAACATGATTAGCATTTGGTTTGCAGGATAATGTGATTTTTAGGAGCTAAAATGCGTGTTGGAACTATGTCGGAGTTGGACTTGGATGCGAGCGTGGAAAAGACTTTGGATGGCACATTTTACACTGGCTCCGCGATGGAGCCGTGCCACGCTGCCATCGCGGTAGCACACTGCCTGGGCAGGAATTAATTAGGCAATTTCCAGTGTGCCTGCGCGTCAGTTTCATGGCACGGAGATAGGCCTCCGCGATGGCCTCCGTGCCACGTTGAGACCAATTATCCGGACCCTGCAATTTCCAGAGAGGGTCCGCGTCCACGCCGTGTCACGGAGGCAGTGCTCCACGTTGGCCTCCGTGACACGTTGCTTGTTATTCCGGGAAAAATTTCCCACTAGTATAAATAGCACACTTAGGTTTATTTTTAAGAAGTCTTTTTTTAGTTCTAGTTTTTAGCAGAGTTCAGGAGTGGAGAGAGGAACGTGGTTTTGTGGCAGTTGAAGAATAGAAAAGATAAGAGTTTTCTTCTCTTCCCTTCTTCTTTTCCTTCAATTGTATGCATGATTTACACTCATTCTAGGACGATTAATCCAAGAATGAGTGGCTAATTCCTTTCTTGCTGAGGTTTTGAACTTGTGTAATGATTATTGGTAATAATTGATATGGTTTCTTCTTCTTCTTGCATATTGTTCTATTAATTCTTGTGCTTAGTACATTCTTGATTGGCCACCATTAATGTATATCTAAAAAGTCCAATTTCACTCGAGAGAGCATGAAATTGGAAAGTTGTGAATTAATAGGGTATTGTTCTTAACTTGATTTGGGAAAATTGGGTTTTGATGTGCTTTCTTGATAGAAATATACTTGAAAGCCGTATTAGTCAATTTAGGAACCGGAATTGTAGTGTTAGGTCATGAATTTCATTTGATCACATAAATGTAGACGAATGGTTTATGATTCTAAAGTGAAATTAAATACGGAAGTTTTAATTTCTAGGCAAACGTTCTTGACTAGCAATATGAAGAAGAGGATGACCAAATTATCATAATTATCAACTCCATTACTCGTTCTTAACCTTGGCATGAGCATATCCATTGTCTGAATTCAACGTAAATAATAGTTGTTAAGTTTAGTATATAATTAGTTTAGAAACAAAACTCCCTAAATTCTTGATTGGATAGTTGTTAGCATAGTTAGAAATAGAATAGAAATATAGTGAACTAGGAAATTTTGCATATCCAGAGCAGCCTCCTTGGATCGATACTTGGCTACTTAGCCACTTTATTACTTGTTTGACCACGTACACTTGCGTGTCGGTTTTTAACACATACCGAACCAGCCGGACAATTATATAGCGTACTATACTTGAAAACATAAGCGAGAACTTGTAAACATATCAATGGGTCAGATATGCTATAAGAAATAGTATCATAGGACATGAACATGAGTAAATAAAACATGAGGAACAATAGCACACTCATCATAACTGAAAACCATCACGTATAAGAGCATGATGATCCCACGTCTTTCCCACATAGAGGAGAACCATCCTAAGCCTTGCCAGGGTAAAGGATGAATAAGGTGTGATATCAGAGGTGTTCCCTCAAACAAGGGAAACACTCTCTTGAGAGGTCCCAAATAAGTATATCTCCTACGTTGGCGCATAGTTCAGAGACTCGGGTCCTCGAAATCCCTAGCCTACTCAGTGCTAGATACTACTCCTAAAACATGCATATTGCTCATAATCATATTCTTAAAACATAGATTAAATCTAAATATTGGGGAGTCTTGACTCAAAATAGCTCTTTAAAACTAATCTTGTAAGCCTTGGCTAAAATCATAATAAACATACTTAACTTTACCTGGGGTTGCCCAAATCATGAAATCATTAATACTTGAAAAGCTTTATCATTGAAATCATAGAATCATAAATTAAGAATTTATAAATATTCATACATAATAGATATATCATCATACTTGAAACTATAGACTCATAAGCTTGAAATTCATAAATCATGCATAATAGGGAATAATATTCATAAATTTGAAATCATCAATTGATAACTAAATTGAGAGAAAAATCTGCCCTAATAGCCTTAAATCATTATGAAAACATGAAAAAATTGAATCCACAGAAATAGCATGGATAATTGCATGAAATTGGGTTAAACCCTAGAATTTCCAATAAACTTGATTAGAGACTTGAATTCTATGAGTTAGAGAAGAAAGGGCATGAGGGTGGAAAAAATGTGCCATTCATGGCCCTACATACCTGGACTTGAAGAATTCTCAGCTTGATTAGAAATCCAAAGGGAAATAAGGAAGATTTGATGAAGAACTGTAGCTACTCTTCAGGGGATTTGATTTTCACTTAGGGGTGTTAGGAGTAGAATGAGGGTTTAGGAGGATTAAAATCTTTAAAAACACCCTTTAGAAGGCTTAAAACAACTTAGTTTAGGAGTTAGGAACTTAGGAATTATAAAAATGCCCTTAATGAACTGATTGGAAAAACAACCCTGCTAGATCCAATGACCTACTTGACGATCCGTCAGGCCAAGTAACAATTTGTTGTTTGACCCATTGACATTGAAGCCAAAACCCAAATTTTGATCTTTTCTCACTCAACGAATCACTAAACGAGTCGTCAGGGGACTTGATGACTTGTTTCTCAATCAGTGAAGTACACTGGAAATCAACCTTTTCTCCACCATCACACTCAACGAGTCACTCAATGATTCAGCAAGTGAATTAATGGGTCACCTGACGAGTCATTCTGTGACATGGTGTAGATTTTCTTGTTTTCTTTATTTCACTCCCTGGGTTTGATCTTAGGGACTTTTGGGGTGTTATATCATCTCCCCCTTTGGAACATTTGTCCTCGAATGTAGATTAAGAATACTAGAAGGCTAGGGAAAGAATTTCATCCCAGAACTGAACAATCATAGCGAAAAATTGATGGAGTGATAGATTTTGAACTGAGATACATGACTGAGCTGAACTCATGAGACATACATGCATGCAATGACATGAAAGAAACTTAGAGACATGAACTTGACATGGAACTGAATAGAGAACTAAGGATTACACTAGTACCTCATGCTGGAACTAAGCCGGAAGGGATAAGATATATGTATTTAGCCATCATATCTGCTTCGGCTTCCCATATAGCTCCCTTAACAAGTTGATTCTCCACAAGACCTTCACTGAAGCTACTTTCTTGTACCTTATCTTCCAAATCTAACGATCAAAGATCTCAATAGGAACCTTCTCATAAGCAAGGCTATCCATCACACCAACGCTCTCTACCAGAACAACTAAGGTTGGGTCACTGATACACTTCTTCAACAGAGATACATGGATAACTAGATGCACCAATTCTAACTCTGCTAGTAGCTGCAACTCATATTCCACTTAGCCAACTCACCTCCGAATCCTGTAAGGACTAACATATCAGGACTAAGCTTCCCTTTCTTACCAAATATCATTACTCTCTTCATGGGAGACACCTTTAGAAACACCCAGTCATCAGCCTCAAACTCAAGCTCTCTCCTCCTAACATCTGCATAAGATTTTTGACGACTCTGAGCTATTTTTAGCCTCTCCCTAAAAATCTAAACTTTCTCCATAGCCTCATGAACTTAATATGGCCGTATCAACATCGGTTCACCTACCTCAAACCATCAAATAGGTGATCTACCCCTCTGCTTGTAAAGAGCCACAAATGGAGCCATCTAAATGTTGGATTTGTTACTGTTATTGTGGGTAAATTGGACGAGAGGCAAGTGATCATCCCAACTACCCTTGAAATCAATCACTCATGTTCTTAATATGTTCTCAACAGTCTGAATGGTCTGCTAGGCCTGGCCATTTATCTGCAGGTGAAAAGCTGTGCTAAGCTTCACCTGTGTACCAAGGCTCTTCTGAAATGATTTCCAAAACTGAGAGGTGAATTGAGTACCTCTATCTGAGATGATGAACAATGGGACTCCACGCAACCGAACCAAATCCTACATGTACAATCTAGCATAATCCTCAGCGGAATTGATAGTTTTGACTGGTAGGAAACGGGCTGATTTGGTCAACTTGTCCAGAATCGCTCATATAAAGTCATACTGTCAGTATGTGTGAGGCAAACCTACAATGAAATCCATGTTGATCTCTTCGTACATCTAAGTAGGAATGTTAGTGTCCTGAAACATAGTCTAGGTCTTTGATGCTCAATCTTCACCTATTGGCAATGTCTAGAGGCATACTTAATGACATTATCATGATGTATCAACACACAACTAAGACCAACCCTTAAAGCATCATAATATGCAATAAAGCCATCTGTGCCCTGTAGTAAGGTCAATATTGGGGATAAAGTGAGTCGAGTCTTCAAAACTCTTGAAAACTCTTCTCACAAGCATCCGACCACTGAAATTTGACCTTTTTCTGGTTCAACTTAGTCAACGGTGTTGCAATGGATGAAAATCCCTCTATGAACCTCTTGTAGTAGCCAGCTAAACCCAAAAAGCTTCTAATGTCTATAGGACTAACAAGTCTAGGCCAATTCTTCACCACCTCTTTCTTTTGAGAGTCCACCTATACACCCTCAGTACACACCACATGACCTCAGAATGCTACTGAATTTAGCCAAAACTTGCACTTATTTAATTTAGCAAATAGCTGACAGTCCTTGAGAGTCTGCAACATAATCCTCAAATGAGCCACATGCTACTCCTCTCTCCGGAAGTATATGAGGATATCATTTATGAGGACAATCACGAACATATCCAAATACTTCTTGAACACCCTATTCATTAAGTACATAATAGCTGCAGGAGCATTTACTAGTCCAAAAGAGATAACTACAAACTTATAGTGATCATACCGAGTCCTGAAGGCTATATTAGGAATGTCACTCTCCCTAACTCTGAGCTGGTGATAGCCAGATCTAAGGTCTATCTTTGAAAAGAACTTAGCACCATAAAGCTGGTCAAACAAGTTATCAATCATAGGGAGGGGATATTTATTCTTAATTGTGACCTTGTGCAACTGCCGATAATCAATGCATATCCTAAGGGAACAATCCTTCTTCCGAACAAAGAGAACTAGAGCACCCTATGGGGACTTACTAGGACTTATAAAACCCTTATCTAGGAGATCCTTCAATTGTTCTTTCAACTCCTTTAGCTCGGATGGAGCCATTTTGTATGGAGGAATAGATATGGGCTGCACATTAGGGAGAAGGTCAATACCAAAGTTAATCTCCCCCTTGAGAGGGACTTCTGGTATATCACATGGGAATACCTCTGGATACTCACATATAATAGGAACTGATTAAAGAGTCGGGGTCTCGAACGTAGCATACTTAACCCGAGGTAGATGGTGCACAAAACCTTTGGAGATCATCTTCCTAGCCTTGAGGTAGGAAAGAAAGAAACCTACAAGCATAG
The DNA here is from genome assembly GCA_035772735.1 of Datura wrightii. Taxonomy (NCBI): domain Eukaryota; kingdom Viridiplantae; phylum Streptophyta; class Magnoliopsida; order Solanales; family Solanaceae; genus Datura; species Datura wrightii. The sequence continues at coordinate 162,557,377 of JASDFA010000018.1, read as the reverse complement.
TGAACTACCCTACCACTCTAGGACTGGTTAACCCCAAAACTTAAACTCTACCGAACGGGTTCTATAATCAACAGAAGCATAACAAGCATGTAAGCAATCCATACCAGAATGTAACATCGAAGTCAATCATTTCTAACTCTACTAAGTCAGTTCAGGTGACTTTCTGAAGAATCATGACAAGGTATTTTCTATACATCCATCAAGCTAAAACTAACTCACCGATAGAAGTAGAGACTAAGAAGTGTTCTGACAGGATTTCGGGACTAACTTTGAAACTAACAACAGCATAAGGAGTCACAAAAGATAATATAGAACCTAGATCTAACAATACATAAACATCAAGATGAAATACTAATAACATACCAATAACTACAATAGGCGAGCACTCCTGCTCATGATGAGATGAGAGTGCATAGAACCTATTCTAGTGCTGTCTGCACACTAACTAGAAGAGGTGCACTGCTAAGATCGATGAGCTGCTGAAGTGGTAGCTGGGGCACGACCCCTACCATCACCCTGCTTGGATGAAGGAAAATTTTTGAGCATGTGTTCAGGTTTCTCACACCTGAAACAACCATCAGTACCGACCAAGCCCTCGCAGGGTGCTTCCTGCCACACTTCCTACAAGCTAGAAAAGTGTGCTCCCCTAGAGCTTAACATTTTTCCTCTCTGATCTCCTTGAGGTCTAGATGGGACACTGGCTGATGAAGGATCTAGGGAGGATGAAGTCTAGTGGAACTGAGGGCGATGCCGACCATCAAATTTCTGCTGAAAGTGCACATGACTCCCTATCTTAGCCCTCTGGCCTCTCTCTCTTTCCCCTTCATTTTCTCTACCAAAATCTATTGGGTGTATATGATCAGTCGAGAGAAATCTATATCATTGATCCAAATTATGGTCCTACATTCCTTGACCAATGAATCTGCCACTTCTAAGCCCTCGAATCGGCCACCATCTCTGGTGCATACTTTGACAATCGAGTAATACATACTCCTGGACAGTCATGTTATCTACTTCAGATTAATGAATTCAGCCGCCTTTGCCTCCATCAACTCTCGAGGAAAGAATCTGTCCCAGAAAGCAGCAATAAACTCATCCCAAACAACGGGAACCACACCAACTCCCCTACTCTCCTTTCACTAACGAAACCATATATGAGCAACTCCCTTCAGCTATAGGAGGATAAGTCTACACTCTCCTCTCCCATCACCCTCATAATCTGGGTGATCTTCTGAACCTCCTCTATAAACTCATGTGGGTCCTCATCCATCTTCGACCCAAGAAACTTAGGTGAGTTCATCTTGAGGAAGTATCGCACTCTCCCCGTTGCTGCATTTCCATTCAGATCAAAATAGGCCACTGCCTACTGGTTGACCTGGGATGTTACAGTCTAGGGCAACATCTGAAAAGTTGCCCTGAACTTGGCATGAGTGACCTGCTTAGGCAAAGGATCCGCTGGAACTGGTGGGGCTGGCTGATGCCTATCTTTGTTGCCATTGCCATGGCCATTTCCGTTGCTATTTCTTCTACCATTGACTCGGCATAGAGACATATTTTTGCAAACTCGTAAAGCACGAGTTATAGGAATAGAGAGATACTTCATCACATGACATAGATCATGAAAGAAGGGAACCTTCCTAAAACATCTAATAGCCTCTTCCCTATAAGTGTGACGTGCATTACACCCATGGAAAAGACTCTACTTGATGTTGGGCATATTCTTATTCCCACTTGCCATATTTTTACCCATATTTAGCCTTGTTTTGAGTTCTTAATCCGTATGAAGTGTGTAAAGTCATATTTTCGTGTGTCTTGTAAGCTAATGAAATTTTCTTGATGTTTTGAGCAGGAAACAAGGGAAAAAGGACCCAAAAATGACCCGAGGTGTGAAGAGGAACAGTTCGTGAAAGTCAGCCTGAGGCTATGGCTGGCGTGGGGAGCCAACACTTTTGCTTCAGAGAAAAATGCACCAAACTTTGTCATATGTATGGTGTGGGGCGCCCAGTCTCTAGCATCATAGATGAGAATTCGACTAACAGCTTGGCGAGATGGATGGCGTGGAGCCCTAGAAGCATTTCAGACATAAGAAATTTTCCCAATATTCTGGTGCTGTGGATGAAGTGGGGGTCCAAAAGGGTTCTAAAGCTCAAAAATTTGACTAACACTCTAGTGCTACGGATGGAGTAGGGTGCCAAAGGTGTTTAGAAGTGAAGAACTTTGGTTAACACCTTGGTGTTATGGCTGGAGTGGGGCGCCCGGAGCTATACTATAAAGGAAAATTGACCCAAACTTGGGGCTATGGATGGGGTGGTGTCCCAGAAACTTCCTAGATGGATTTTTGCTGATTTTAAAGGTAAATACTTGAGGGCGAAAGCATCATTTGAAGGCTCACCTATATATATAATACCTAGGGAATTTTTAGCATATCATTCATCATTTTGTTTGATCGTAGAAGGTTGTAAGCGCAGCTTTGGAGGAGAGACAAGTTCCTACTTAGGTTTCTTCTTTTCTTTATTGTTTTACTTTGAATGATGATGTTATCTTTGTTTTTCTGCTTGTCTATGAGTGGCTATATGCCCAGTCTTAGGTTTTGGCCATAGTTGATGATTGAATTTTGAAAGACTAATTATTTTTAGTTTTGATTCTTCATTAAAGGTAGTCTATATTTACTTGTTTTAATTGCTTATTCACTAGATTGGTCACTTTGTGAGTAAATCTGTTGCTTTTGGTTGAACTTGAGAAAGGGAGCCGAAAGGGTTAAAAGTAAATGTAAAATAGGAACCCAAAGATCCTTTGGCCCATTAGTTGGAAGTTAGAAGTTGTTGTTAAGGATAGAGATATACCCTTCAACCTTATTTAATTGAAATATAAGTAGGCATAATTGTCGTTTCATGTTTCTCCTGCGACTATAGGGATATAGACGTTAGGGTTCATGAGATAGTTCTTGGATGCTCGGGAGAGTAGAAAGAAATAGGATAGTAACTTGAAACTAGAAACCTTAGGAAGAATTAATCTAGCATAATCATGTCTTGAAAACTCAACTTGAAACGAAAGGGCCAATGTCCTACATTTTCATCATTATTTAAAGTACAAACAAGTCTGCAACAATCTTAGTCTTTAGTTAATTTTACATTTCAAGTTTTAGTCATTTAATTCTACAAAATTTCCATTATATATTTTTTGTTATAATAGCGAAAAAAAAAGAAAAAACCTTAAAACGATTAATTTGACAAGTCTCTGAGGGATCGATAATCGGGACTTCACTATCCTATATTACTTGACGACCACGTGCGCTTGTGTGCGCTTGGGCGACATCAAGTTTTTGGCGCCATTTCCAGGGACATGAAGATTGATTGATTATTTGAAGGTTAGGAATTTTATTTTGCTATTCTGTATTTTAGATTTTTGTTTTTTTGTGAAGTTTACAAGGTATATGTGCTCAGGATATGACAAATACGAGAAGTCAAGAACCACTTTTGGCTTCTCTTGATCTTGAAATTGAGAGAACCTTTCGAAGGTTAACTATGGAGATTAACAAGGAAGCACAGGGAAACAACCAGGAGAGGATTCCAGTATTGAATTTTGCTAGGCCGAACTTGGAGAATGCTTCTAAAGTGATCATCAAGCTGTCCATCACTGGGAACTTCGAGTTGGAGGAAGAGACGATGCGGTTGGTCCAAAACACTTGCAAATATCAGGGCAAGCCGCACGAGGATCCTCACAGACATCTGATGGAATTCATGGAGCTGAGTGAGAACTTTCACTATCAGAACGTGTCAGATGAGTATGTTAAGCTCATGTTGATTATGTTCTCGTTGATTAGTGAGGTTAAGGAGTGGCTTCAAGATGAGCTTGTAGGTTCTATCACTACTTTGGAGGTTCTTTCCAACAAGTTCATCAACACGTTCTTCGCTTCAAGAAGGAAAAAAGAGTTGAGAGAGAAGATCAGTGGTTTTGTGTAGAGAGATGTTGAAACCTTCGCTTGGGCTTGGAAATAATACAAGAGCTACTTGAGAGATTTCCCGCACTATATGCAGCCAAAGGAGATTATTGTACACAATTTTATAGAGGGGTTGAAGCCGGAGTCCAAAAAAGTCACGACCCAAACGTACACCCGAATCGTAGACACGGGACAAGGAGAACCGAGAGACCCCAAGTTGACCCATGGCATGAGCATACATCTAATTCAATCACATGAGCGGAAAACTTAACATAAAGTACGTAATTATAACATAGCATAAGGGAAAAGCAGTACTAGACTTATACAATACGACGGAATACAACTTGTAGTCTGATAAGCCTCTACACATTAAGAACGTATTAATGGGACAACTCCCCAACTAATCCAACATCCAAAAACTGAAAGAAATAACATAGAGTGTGAGAATGTAGCCCTCAAAACATGAGGACTCATAAAGTACGCTGAGAGCAAGGCTAAAACTAGCTACGGGTGAGGATGAGCCTGAGAACTGGGACCTATGTCATGAATTGATACAACATAGAAAGTATGCGGTCAGTACATGGAATGTACGGACTATGCAAGGTAAGTAAAACGAACATTTAAATACATATATAAAGTTCATAAAAGATCATAAGAGCAGGATTATATGCTCGTATCATAAATCGTTATAACATATTATACGACTCAAGGTTTTCAAAACATTTGTAACATAAACATAGTCATAATCATAATAGAAGAGCTTTTCTTAACATAACTTGAGCCAACATACATAATCATAATATGCATAAATCATGAGGAATAATGGGAAATTCTCTTAACCAACATACCCCATATGAGCACACATGAAGCCCGACTTGTAGCCCTAGTCGGGAGGGTGTTCCTACCTTGCCAAGGATAGGAATCATGAAATGCGTGATAACACATGAAAAGGGACATTAGGTACAAGGTCCAAACATGAAAGGGATCCCAACATACCTACGCTGGCACATAGTTAATGAGATTCGGGGCTTAACCTAACCCCCGAACCTACTCGGGGTTCGATAGTACTCCAAAAACATATATAGTTCTCATAATAACACATACATGAGTTAATGGGCTAGTTACATCATGATAATCATAATCATGCTTGAATATAAGAACTAGCAATGACTTGGGGCTCTTTGGTCGGCCAAAAACATAGTTTATGATTGATAAAATTCATACATACCTGTAGATCATGCATATAGCTTGAATTTCATAAGATCATAATAGATAACATAATAAATTTATAAATAAATTCATAATCAATGTTGGGCTTATCAAAAACTTCAATGGGTCAATGGATCATAAATCGATTCATCACGAGGCATGCATAATCAAGCTTAATTATTTAGAAATTCAAAATCAATAATATTATAATCAATTTAAATTTCAAAAGATGATCAAAATCAGTAGATTGTGATAAAATTTCAAAATCACAGGACCCATAATTAAATCATTTAAATTTATAAAAATTAAATACAAAACCCCATGAGTTTTTGATAAATTTTGAATAAAATCATAAAGTAGGAGCATGGGTGTGGAAGAATTCACCCATTGGTAGGCTGACATACCTGGGATTGTCAAATTCTAACCCTGCTTAGAATCCCAAGAATGAAAGTGGAAGAATTGAAGTTAAAAGATTGAAATCTCCCTTAGAACACCTATCAAAATCCTTGCATGCATGAATGAGAGTTTAGGAAGGATTATTTCCTTAAAAACCCATCTTTCCCAAGCCAAAATGACATAGTTTAGGGCCTTATATCATGAAAAGGTCAAAAATACCCTTAATGAACCTGCCCTGAAAAGTGGCCACATGGAACCCACGGGTGGTACCATAGGGTCGTGTGAACCACTAACGACCCATCATGTCCTTCGCTATATACATTGCTGATGAGCCATTCTCAAAACCATACAACGGAAGGTCAGGACGACCCGTGCCTTCAACCCATGACTCGTTACATCACCCGTGGTTAGCCCCATGAACCTTGGCATCTCATCTCCTAACAGGTCACACCATGATCCGTCACCACAAACAACAAATCGTTGTGTCCCCTCGTCGAGTCGACTGGAAAAATTTAAACTCAATGAACGACCACCTCCAACAACTCATGGTTTCTTCTAACGGGGCATTGGGACGCCTGTTGTATGCCACCTGAAGAACTCAACTCCTTCCCACGACTGCTATCAATGACTCATTGTTTCCCATAATGAGTCATCATGTCTCTCGTGGTTTACACTGTCACCCAGCCTGAACCTAACCACGACTCATTACAATGACCCATGGTATGACACCACGAGTTGTACCTCGTCCTGTCTTGCGATATTTTCCCCCATTTCTTTCAGTTTCAATTTTTTCACTTTTGGGTCTAATCCTATGCACCTTCGGGGTATTACAATATTTCCCCCTTGGGATAATTCATCCTCGAATGTTATAAACAATTAGGAATTAGTGACATACAATTATCATACTTAAATACTGATCAGTTTAGTCGAAAGTTTTATGGAATGACTACTTCCAGAAAGAACTACATAGCTGAATTGAATTCAGACACCACATACATATACCATATCATAAAAAAAACTTGTACACATGAACTGAACTTGAAAACTAATTAGAGGTTTAGGGAAAAAACTGATACCTCAAGTTGAAACTGAGCCGGTAGAGAACAGGTGTGGGTATCAAGCCATCATATCCGCTTCGGCTTCCCCTGTAGCTCCTTCAACATGGTGATTTATCCATAATACTTTAACTGAAGCTACTTCTTTGTTCCTTAGCTTACGGATTTGATGATCTAATATTTCCACGGGTACTTCTTCATAACTGAGGCCATCTTTTACATCATCGTTGTCCACCAGGATTACTAAGGCTGGATCACCCAAACACTTTTTCAAAAGGGACACATGAAACGCAGGATGAACTGAAGATAACTACGAGGGAAAATCTAACTCATACGCCACCTTATCAACTCTCTTCATAACTCAGTAGGGACCAACATAGCAGGGACTGAGTTTCCCTTTCTTTCCAAACCGCATGAATCTCTTCGTGGGAGATACCTTTAGAAATACCCAATTGTCCACCTCAAACTCCAAATCTCTTCTCCTCACGTAAGCATATGATTTCTGGAGACTCTAAGCGGTCTTCAGCCTGTCCCTCATTAAATGAACCTTTACCATGGCCTCATGAATCGAATTTGTCCCTGTCATAGCTACCTCACGAACCTCAAACCATCCAATGGGAGATCTACACCTTCGTCCAAAGGGAGCCTTGAACGGTGCCATTCAGATACTAGAGCGATAGCTGTTATTATAAGCAAACTCGATTAAGGGTAAATCCCAACTACCTTTAAATTCCATAATACATGCCCTCAACATGTCCTCAAGAGTCTGGATCGTCTGCTCCGCCTAGCCATCCGTTTGTAGATGGAATGCGGTGCTGAGCTTAACTTGAGTCCCGAGCCCCTTTTCGAAAGACCGCCAAAACTGAGAGGTAAACTGAGTACCTCAGTTTGAAATAATAGAGAAGGGCACTCCATGAAGTCGAACCAACTCCCGAATATAAAACTTTGCATAATCATTCGCCGAATCCGTGTTCTTGACCGATAGAAAGTGTGCAACCTTGGATAACCTGTCCACAAAAACCCAACTAGAGTCATACTGTCTCTGAGTACGGGGCAAACCTGTTATAAAGTCCATGTTAATCTCTTCCCACTTCCATGTGGGAATGTTGATATCCTGAAGTACGTCTCCTGACCTTTGATGCTCGACTTTCACTTGTTGACAGTTTGGGCATTTGGCTACGAACTCTGCAATATCCTTGTTCATACCATCCCAACAATAGATTTCTCGCAAGTCCCGATACATCTACGTGGATTCCGGATGGATAGAATATCTGGTACCATGTGCCTCATGTGATATCTGAACTCTCAAATTATCGACATCCGAAACTAATGTGTTGTGATTTTACAGCACTTTCGATGCTTAAAACCAAGAAATTATGCACATTCCAAGTATGTTTATATGGGTATAAGGTATTTTGTGCGTAATGTGCAGGAAAACAAGTCTGGAAGTGATTTTGGTCGAATTAATGCTTAAAACAACTGAAAGAGGACTGTTAGGCACTTATCGAGTCGTTGGCAGGAGACACGACCCATCACTTGAGGCGTTGGCAAAAAGATGAAGTTTGAAGAAGTAAAACAGTGCACTTGACGAGTTGGAGGAATGACTCGTTAGACTTGGTAATGAGTCGTGAGGTCAACCGTCAGGTTTTGAAGAGAAAAATTCAACCAAGTGTCCGGTGAAGTTGATGAGAGACATCACGAGTCGTCACCTAAAGGAACAACTCGTTGGCAGGCCACTGTAGCTATCTGTGAGGTGCACTGGAATTTCTGAGGAAGTAGACCACGAGGGACCTAACAACTCGTGCTAAGGCATGATGAGTCGTTAGGTGACCCGTTGCTAGTCCTAGGTAAGTTGCTGAGGAAGATTGTTTTAAAGCAAGGAACGACTCGCCAGAAGGCCTAACGATCCATCACATGGCCCGTTGCCATTGCCGACCTGGTTTCCATATATATTTAGGAAAAGGATTTATTTGTATTATAAATACCCAATTTTAGGTTTATTTTAGGGGAATGTGAGGAGGACGATTTTTCTGAGAATCTTGAGCGATATTCTTGAGAAAGTTTTCATACAATTGTTCTTGATTCAAGATACGAAAGCTACATTGGAATTTTATTCAATCTACGTGATTTTTATTCTACAATACTTTGTAAGTTACAATTATGATTTCTTCTATATTTTGTGATTTCAATAACACAAACATGAGTAGCTAAACCCATAAACTAGGTTTGTGGGAACCAAGATGAATTAGCACACGTAGGTAAAAATACTTAGTGATTCTTGAATGGAGTTTTATGTATGTATTGTTTTTCCCTTCATTTAAATTGATTCTTGACAGTTGCAAACGTTAGGACTTTCCTTATTCTTACTTGTCGGATCAAGGAGGTAAAGAATGGGAAAAAGGGATTAACAATGGAGATTTGAGGCTACCACCCTCATCTAATAGCTCTAACTTGTTCGAGGGATAGCTAATCCGATATTAAGGGTAAGGGTCAACTAAAGTACACCCGTATAGAGACCAAGCTGCATCGTGAAAATCATCTAGATAGGGGACCAACCATTTAGGTGAACCTAACTTACCAATATTGCATGTTAAACACTGGAAAAGATCACTAGTGTAAATATCCTTATGGTTATGAAATCTTGGGGAACACTATCCTAGTCTAGTCGTAAATTGAATATAAACCCAATTTGATACAAGCATTCATTAATTTTACTTTGGTTATTATTCCATATTTCCCCCCCTTTGGAAATAAGTCAATCAACATTAACCTATGTTCTTATCATATTCTCTGTGGGATCGACCTCAGCCTTCGTTGGGTTCTATATTTGACAATCGATCGCTTATATCTCAATTGCGAGATGTAATTTGGGCGATATCAGGAATAAATAGTCGACCCTAGTATCGTAGCACACCATCTCCCCCTTGGGAGAAAACCTCCACCTTTTGACTCTACACTGCTTCCTTCAGCTTCTTCGAAATTGGATCCTCATCTTACTTAGATTTGAGATTGACCACCAAGGACGATTCTGACCCATTTAGCATAATAACGCCGCCATTGGTCTAGTCAATCAATCTAGCTCCTAATCTTGCAAGCCGGTGGACCTCCTTTACCAACTCCTTCTTTCCCTCATCCACGTGGGACACACTCTCCATACAGAGCATACTAAGTGCATCCGCCACCACATTATCCTTGCACGGGTGGTAAAGGACACTCATGTTATAGTCCTTTAATAACTCTAACCACCTCCTTTGCCGAAGATTGAGATCTTTCTGCGTGAACACATATTGAAAGCTCTTGTGATTCATGAATACATCTATGTGGACCCCATACAAGTAATGCCGCCATATCTTCAATGCGAACATCACTGAAGCCAACTCGAGATCATGGGTCGGGTAATTCTTTTCACGAACTTTCAGCTGTCGAGAGGCATATTCTATCACTTTCCCTCGCTGCATCAACACACATCCTAGTCCGACTCTCGAAGCATCACAATACACAACAAAGCCATCAGTACCCTTAGGTAAAGTCAACACCGGTCTTGAAGTGAGTCGGGTTTTCAATTCCTGGAAGCTTTTCTCACAAGCCTCCGACCATTGGAACTTAATCTTTTTCTGAGTCAACTTGGTCAATGGGGCTGCAATTGATGAAAAACCTTCAACAAATCTCCGGTAGTAGATTGCTAAGCCCAAGAAACTCCAAATTTCTGAAGGATTCATCGGTCTAGGCCAATTCTTCACCGCTTCAATTTTATGCAAGTCCACCTTTATGCCCTCACTTGATAGCACGTGACCCAGAAATGCCACCGAGTCGAGACAAAATTCACACTTGCTAAACTTTGCATACAAGTGACATCCTTGAGAGTTTGCAGCAATATCCTCAAATGAGCGGCATGCTCCTCCTTGCTCCGGGAGTATATAAGAATATCATCGATGAACACAATCACGAACATATCTAGATATTGCTTGAGAACCCTATTCATTAGGTCCATAAAAGCCACAGGAGCATTGGTTAGTCCAAATGATATAACTACAAACTCATAATGGCCATACCAGTAACTGAAGGCTGTCTTTGGGATATCACACTCCCAAACTCTGAGCTGATGACATCCAGACCTGAGATCTATCTTCGAGAAACACCTGGCACCTTGGAGCTGTTTAAAAAAATAATCAATCCTGGGAAAGGGGTACCTGTTCTTGACAGTGATCTTATTCAACTACCGATAATCGATACACATCCGAAGTGATCCATCCTTCTTTCAAACAAAGAGAACTGGTGCACCCCATGGAGACTTTCTCAGTCTATTGAAACCCTTATCCAACAAGTCCTTCAACTGTTCTTTTAATTCCTTTAGCTTGGCTAGGGACATCCTATAAGGAGGAATGGAGATAGGATGTGTATCAGGCAATAGATAAATACAGAAATCAATTTCCCTCTTCGGAGGACTATCTAGCAAATCATCGGGAAAAATCTCGAGATACTCACACACCACCGAAACTGATTGAACAGTCGAGGTCTCAGACTCCACATCCTTAACCCTAACTAGGTAGTACATGCAACCCTTAGAGATCATTTTCCTGGCCTTAAGATATGAAATAAACTGACCGACTGGTACAGTTGGATTTCCCTTCCACTCCAAAACTGACTCACCCGAAAATCGGAATTCCACCGTAAGGGTCCTGCAATTAATCGAAGCATAACATGAAAACAACCAATCCAGACCCAAGATGATATCAAAGCCAGTCATGGCCAGCTCTACTAAGTCTACGGAGGTAACCTTATGCAACATTGTGATAGGGAAACCTCTATATACCCGCCTAGATACCACTGATTCACCAACTAGAGTAGATATGGAGAACGCTTCTGACAAAATTTCAGGACTAACTCCAAAACTACTAGTAATATAAGGGGTCATAAAAGAGAAAGTAGCCCCTAGATCTAACAAGGCATAAGCATCAATATGGAAGACTTGCAACATACCAGTGACCATATCTGGGGACGCCTCTTGCTCTTGGCGGGGTACTAGGGCATAAAATTAGTTTTGGCACTGACCGCCTGCCGAACTAGTGGAGGCATCCTGCTGAGGGGGTCGTGCTGCTGGAGTGGTAGAACTAGCTGCAGGGCAATCTCTGATCTTGTGTCTGAGTTTGCCACACCTGAAACAAGCATTTGCACTGACCAGGCACCTCTTGGGATGATTCTTGCCCACTTCGCACAAGCTAGGAAAGTGGGCTCCACCTACATGCTACCATGATCCCTCAAGCCTGTAGCCTTGCTACTCTGGGGTCCCCTAAACTTGGATGGCATGTTGGCTGATGATGGAGCTGGAGCAATGGACCTGTGCTGAGACTGCTGACGTGGTCCACCCCACGATCTGGCCTGAGAAACCCTGTAGTTGTCGGTGCTGGCCCTCTTGGCCTCTCTCTGCCTCCTATAGATCGACTCCATCTGTTGCGCATGCAATACAATATGGGGAAAGTCAATGTCTCGGTGAAGCATGGCAATCCAGCAATCCTTGTCCAAGTAATCTGCTACTCCGTGCATAAAATGACTCACCCGAGCCCGTTGATCCGCTACTAACTCCGGGGCATATTTAGATAACTGAGTGAACTCCAAGGCATATTCCTGGGCAGACATGTTACCTTGCTGTAGATTAATAAACTCGGCCACCTTAAGCTCCCTCATCTCCCAAGGGAAGAACCGATCCATGAATGTAGTGTGAAGCTCATCCCAACCAATTGGGCATGCACCTACCGCTTTGGTATCCCTCTATTGCTTATACATATATGTGCCATCCCCTTTAGCTGGTAGGAGGTCAAATCAATGCATTCCCCATTGTTCACTCCCATAACCTGGGTGATCTTCAAAATTTCCTCAATAAAGTCATATGGGTCCTCGTCTACCTTCGACCTTGTGAACTCTGAAGGGCTCATCCTCAAGAAGTCCCTCACCCTAGAAGCTGCCACATTCCCATTTTGCAATAATGTGCCACAGTCTGGTTCTAAACCTGGGCTATCATGGCCTGTGCCATCATCTGAATCGCTGCCTAAACTATGTGTGAGCGGCTGGCTCTAGTGCATGCTCCTCATGAATGGATGGAGCTTGTTGATGCTCACCATCATGGGCACCCTTATGATCATTACCATTTCCATTCCTGCTGGCATTAACACGACATGGAGGCATGATTCTGCAAATGCGAATAACACGAATTAGGAGAGTAAAGGACATTCATCACATGACATAGATCATGAAAGAAGGGAACATTTCCTAAATGTCTAGTAGCCTCTTCGTCATAGGTATGGAACGCTTCACACCCACGAAAAAAAGACTCTACCTAACGAGGCCTTCAGACTCCCTAGGACACATAAACCTATGGCTGTAATACCAAGTTTGTCACGACCCAACGTGCAGTCGGATTGTAGACACAGGACAAGGAGCCCCGAGAGACCCCAAGTCCACCCATGGAATGAGCATACATCTAATTCAATCACATGAGCAGAAAACTTAACATAAAGAACATAATCATAACATAGCATAAGGGAAAAGCAGTACTAGACTTATACAATACAATGGAATATAACTTGAGTCTAATAAGCCTCTAAACATGAAGAACAGATGGATAGGACAACTCCCCAACTAATCCAACATCCAGAAATTGAAAGAAATAACATAGAGTGTGAAAATGTAGCCCTCGAAATATGAGGACTCACTAAGTACGCTGAGAGTAGGGTTGAAACTAGCTATGGGTGAGGATGAGCCTGAGAATCGGGACTTGTATCATGAAATGATACAACATGGAAAGTATGTGGTCAGTATGTGGAATGTACTGGGAGTATACAAGGTAAGTAAAACGAACATTTAAAAATATATATAAAGTTCGTAAAAGATCATAAGAGTAGGATAGCATGCTCGTATCATAAATCATTATAACATATTATATGACTCAAGATTTTCAAAATATTCGTAATATAAACATAGTCATAATCATAATATAAGATCTTTGCTTAACATGACTTGAGCCAACATATATAGTAATAACATGCATAAATCATGAGGAACAGTGGGAGATTCTCTTAACTGACATACCCCACATGAGCACACATGAAGCCTGACTTGTAGCCCTAGTCGGGAGGGTGTTCCTACCTTTCCTAGGGTAGGAACCATGAAGAGCATGATCACACATGAAAAAGGGCTATTAGGGACAGAGAAAAACATGAAAGGGGTCCCAACATACCTACGGTGGGACGTAGTTCATGAGATCCGGGGCTTAACCTGAGCCCCGAATCTACTCGGTGTTCGATACTACTCCCAAAACATATATAGTTCTCATAATAATACATACATGAGGTCATGGGCTAGTTAAATCATGAGAATCGTAAACATGCTTGAACATATAATAACTAGCCATGACTTGAGGCCCGTGGGTCGGCCAAAAACATAATTTATGATTGATAAAATTCATACATACTTGTAGATCATGCATATAGCTTGAATTTCATAAGATCATAATAGATAACATCATGAATTCATAAATAAATTCATAATTCATGCTGATCTTATCAAAAAAAAAAATCAATGGATCAATGGATCATAAATCGATTCATCATGGGCATGCATAATCAAGATTAATTATTTATAAATTCAAAATCAACAATACTATAATAAATTTAACTTTTAAAAGATGATCAAAATTAGTATATTATGATAAGATTTCAAAATCACAAGACCCATAATTAAATCATTTAATTTTATACGAATCAAATACAAAACCCAATGAGTTTTTTATAAATTTTGAATTAAATCATAGAGAAGGAGCATGGGTGTGGAAGAATTCGCCCATTGGTAGCCTTACATACATGGGATTGTCAAATTCTAACCCTCCTTAGAATCCCAAGAATGATAGTGGAAGAATTGAAGTGTAAAGCTTGAAATCTCCCTTAGAACACCTATCAAAATCCTTGCATGCATGAATGAGAGTTTAGGAAGGATTATTTCCTTAAAAACCCATCTTTCCCAAGCCAAAATGACGTAGTTTAGGGCCTTATATCATGAAAAGATCGAAAATACCCTTAATGAACCTACCTTAAAAACTGGCTGCATGGAACCCATCAGTGGTACCAAAGGGTCGTGGGAACCACTAACGACCCATCATTTCCTTCGTTGTATACATTGTTGATGACCCATTCTCGGAACCAAACAACGGATGGTCAGGATGACCCGTGCCTTCAACCCATGAATCGTTACATCACCCGTGGTTAGCCCCCTAAACCTTGGCATCTCATCTCCTAATGGGTCACACCACGACCATCACCATAAACAACAAATCGTTGTTTCCACCCATCGAGTCCACTGGAAAAACTTAAACTCAACGAATGACCACCTCCAATGACTCATGGTTTCTTCTAACGGGTCATTGGGACGCCTGTTGTATGCCACCTGAAGAACTCAGCTCCTTCCCATGACTGCTATCAATGACTCGTTGTTTCCCACAATGATTCATCATGTCTCTCGTGGCTTACACTTTCACCCAGCCTGAACCTAACCACGAGTCATTACAACTACCCGTGGTATGACACCACTAGTCGTACCTCGACCCGTATTGAGATATTTTCCCCTATTTCCTGCAGTTTCAATGTTTTCACTTTCGAGTCTACTCATACACACCTCCGAGGTATTATAAAAAATCTTGCTTGATGCTACTTCACAGGGAAAAATCCTATCCAAGAGCTATGATGAAATTGAAGCTCTTTTGAATCTCATGTTAGTAGGGAGTTAAGACTATCAGGACTTAGGTAGAGGATTCACTGCAGCCAAGGTGCCAGGAAAGCACAATGTAGATGGTGCGGTGGTAATCTGAGAAGATAAAATTTAACTGCTGAATGTGATTATCAAGCTTGTGACCACACCAGCAAGATTCAGTAGGTCCATTAGGTCCAAACTCCACCACCATCATGTGAGGTGTGTGGAGAAGGTCACGCTTATTCAGGTTGTCCACTAAATCTAGAATTTGTATATCTTGTGGGACAACAAGGTCATGGTGGAGGTTTTCAGGTAACAACTATAATTAGTAGTACATGAATGCAACCAATCCCTCATGGGGAGGGAATCAAAATTTCTAAATGCCCCAGAACAACTACCAAGGTCTCAGGGCCAGCAGCCTGGAAGTTCACTTGAGGAGACTATAAAGTAGTAGATGGTTCAACAGACTCAGATGATTAATGAGATGCAGAAATCCATCCATGAGCTGGAGAGACAGATGGAGTAATTGGCCCTTCAGCAGGATAACAGACCATAAGGGGCACTTCTGATTAACACCTAGAAGAATTCCAAGGAAAATGTGAGCGAAATATCTTTGACAGTGCTAAAGAGTTGGGTGAGGTAACCCCAGAGATAAGAAAGTTGATGAAGCGTAGGTTATGATGTCCAGACATGAGGTTGGTAAGTCAAGCAACTCAAAGCCGAAGTTGGTTAAAACCAGACTACCCCCTCCTTTTCCACAAAGGTTTAAGAACCAGAAGGAGGACTTAGCCTACCAAAAATTTCTTGTTGTGTTAAAGAAGGTACATATTAACTTACCATTGGTGGAGCTTTTGTAGGAAGTTTCAAAATATGATTTGAAGAATATTCTGGCAAATAAGAAGAGGCTAACGAAGTTTGAAACTATGGCTCCCATGGAAAAGTGCAATTCTTAGGTGTAGAACAAAGTTCCTAAGAAGCTGAAAGAACCCAGGAGCTTTATCATTCCAGTAGTGATTGGAAATAGAGAAGTTGGTTCAGCACTTTGTGACATAAGAAGATATTCTAAAATATAACATAGTTATACTGCTCTTGTCATTCACTCCCTTTAGTTAAATGTACATTATTTCTTCTATTTCGCGTGCAAGCATTAATTTGATGCCTACATCCTTGTTCAGAACCTTAGGTTTAGGTGAACCACATCCGACCACAGTGACCTTGAAGCTTGCCGACAGGTCTCTTGCTTATCCTAATGGAATCATAGAGGATGTCTTGATTAAGGTTGGACCCTTCATCTTACCAGTGGACTTTATAATCCTGGATTACAAAGCAGATGCAACAGTTTCCCTCAATTTAGGGAGAGGATTCTTAGACAATGCAGACATGGTCATAAAGATGAAGTATAGCAAGATGTAGATGAATGTGGATGGTCAATAGGCAATCTTCAATGTGTTTAGAGTAGATAGGTGGCCACCTCATTATGAGAATTTCACAGTGAAGCCAACGGTAGAGCCGGAAGGGTGTAAGGGAGTAGTTCAGTAGCATGTGCTGCATGAGAATTTAGCAATTTCAATAGGTGATCCTAAATTTCTCACTCGAATGAAGAAGTGAGTAACTTTCATCATGCCGCAACGTTAAATCATGCGTTGCATGGGAGGCAACTCGTGAATGTCATACCATGACTATAACCAAGATGCTCAGTGGGAGGTAACCCATCTTTCTAATATTTTTGGTTTTGTAGAGATGAACAAGGCTTTGGAGGAAAAAAGAATGGGAAAAATGAGCTGAAAAAAGTTAACTCTGGGGCAAGATACCTGGCGTGGGGCGCCAAGTGTTAACTCCAGAAAGAAATTTTTTCTTCAATGGTGCTATGGGTGGGGCGCCACGCCAGCCCTTGTCCACAAAGAATTTTTTTTTTAAATGTGTGGCAAGGTGATTGGTGCGCCACGCCAAGGTGATGTGGTTTGAAAATGTTTTGTTCTAATGGGTCTAAGTTGACCCAAGGACCTTAAAATTACCAAAAACCCATGCCCAACACTTTTATTTCAAATCCCCATTCATCCCCTCTTAGTAAAAGTTAAAATAAAAAGCAAATAAATTCTCTCTCTCTCAAAAGGGCCTTAACTTTTCGCTCTCGTTCCTCATTGTTGTCTTCTCTAATAATCTTGGTGAAGCTTGTCTCTTCAACTCAGGTAAGTGATTCTCTTCTCTCTTGATTATTTAATATGAAAAACATGCCCCATACCCTTCTTCCCCAAGTTAAAGACCCGAAATCATCATTATTTATGAAAACCTTGAATTTCATAATGTGAGTTTCATGAGCTTTATTCTCTTAAATTCATCCATGATAATGTGTTATCAATGTTGGGTTGCTTATTTCTGGTTGAATATAGTGATTTGAAGTTGTGGGGATGAAGGGGGTTGATGATTTGAATTTCATGAATATGGTGGGTAGAACATTGATTGTAGAGAAAGAAAGCGCTTAGTTCTTAAAGTCTTGAATGTGAAGAATTTTGAGTTGTTGAAAATTCATGTTAATTCATTTTGGATTTTAGTAAATTGTATGTTGGTTTTTGAATGAATCTAAATGTATCTACTTCCACATATGGGTTACTTGAATGATGAATTAATGAAGGAAGGGTGAAAGGAATGGCCAAAGTGAGGCATTCTTGAAAAAATTATAAAGGTGAGAGGTGAAAAACAAAAGAGAAAAAAATTCATGAACTTTGTTGTAATGTGAAGTTAGTTAATAATTTGGATGTTGAGATTTGGGATGATAATGGGGGAAGCCTTGAGTACCCTATTTGAAAAATTCTCACAAGTATGCTAGTGAATTAAGTGTGGGGTCACTTTGCACCCGTTACACCTAATTAGCTAGCTGTTTTTTCACAAACTAATCTTATGAATTTCTTGATTTTTTGATTGACAGGTGGCACAACATCAAAAGCTAACAAAGGAAAGGAGATATAGGCATCTAGCAAGGGTCTAAAGTGGCTTTGAAAAGGCATAAAAGGATCGAGTTCATCAGCGGCTAAGGGAGACTCTGCTAGGATGTTCGAAAAAAAGCAGTAGAGCCTCATGGACTGTCATGGTCAAACACACAAAAGGATGTCAAATATGCTCCTGAGAATTGGATTGATGAAGGTCACATCTCACTTGAGTTACCCACTATTTGGGACAGGGTCCGTGAGTTGGGGTTAGTCTATATCTTTGCCGAGCTGGAGGAGTGCAACCTCACCTTGGTGAGGGAATTTTATGCAAACTAGGACACTTCTTTTTGGGAAAGCACCAAAGTCAAAATATGGGTCAGGTGGTTCATTTTACTTATAAGAGATTCAATGCGTTCCTTGAGACACCTGAGGTGATCCCATCCGAGTACTAATTTTGCTAATGAGGCCCCTATACCGTGACATTCTCCATATGTTTTGTGGTTAGCATTCATCAGCCTATTGGGAAAGGGACCATAATGACACTCACTCCACACTTGCGTTCTCCTACTTGAATAAGGAGGAAAAATTCTAGGTGAAGTTGGTTTTTGTCATGCTTTTCCCTGGGACTCACATGTCAGACATCACTAGAGAGTGATTTATATTGGTATACATGCTGATGAAAGGGATACCAATCAACTTTGGTGTAGTACAATGGGACAACATGGTGAGATTGAGGGGGAATTACAGGTGGAAGTACTATTATGGCAGTCTCTTGACCCAGTTTTTGAGAGAGGCAGACATTAAGGAGGAAGAGGCAGACCTTCACTTATTGCGAGTAGGGCCCCTAGTAGGAAAGATGATAGATGTTATGAAGGTAAAAGAGCCCATCACTTTCATAGCTCCACCTCTCACCATAGCTAATTGCCAAGCCGAGATGATCGTTGGAGAGGTCATATGTTCGGCATGCTTGATTTGCAATTAAGGATCAGAGGCCAAGCTCCCACAGATAATAAGATGGTGGCCCTAGAGGATAGATACCCACTCATGGAGAGTGCTATGCAGATGTGCAGAGTGGGACCAAACTTTGAGGAGATGCTCGACGATGATGAGGCCACGGTGCTTACCAATGGAGTTGATGACTTGGAAAATAATGATGATGAGGATGATACTGCAATGGAAGCCATGCACATTGATGGTGAGGATGAGGATGAAGATGGCGATGATCAGGAGTACAATCTAAATGATGATGCATAGAGACCCAAGAATTTCCTTTTCTCTACCTACTTGATATAATTATGTGTGCACCATTTAAGTGTGGGGTGGAGGAAAGATTTTCTGTTTGCTCTTTGTTCGCTATATTTTTAGTAGGCCATAACATAGTTTCATTCCCTGTGGTAGTAGCTCTATGATTCATTAGTTCATGTTTTGTAATAGATAGTATTGATGGTGATTGATAACCTGGATGATGCTTATGATGTTGGATAATTAGTTCGTCTCTGGTAGTTGAGTTTGTTTAGTTCAATTTTAGAGTCAAAATCTTACATATTTTTCATTTTTTGTGTTGTTGTAGAGTAGTAACATTCCATATGATAGATGGATGAGGATCATCTTATGGGAAATTAGTCACGTTTTTTAGGTTTGAGATAGACATAAATCACTTGTGTGCTCCTTGACATTCCACATAGATGCTAAGCTAGAGACAATGAAGTGGTCATCTTAAGTGAGAATTCTTTGAGAGACACATGAAATTCTTTAACTTGACTCACTACACTTGTAGGGCTTAATAATGAAGAATGTCATTCAATGTGATTGTATGAATGTGTAGCTATAGGAAATTGACTAGAGTCTTAATACCATGTGAGGTGAGTTTAATTGCTTTGTTTATACATATTGTAGCATCTAAAACTTGACTTAGTTTATGTTGGATGGCTAGTTATGTAGAGAGTTAAGAGATGATTAAGGAGCTTCTTTGAAAAAGCCATATTTTTCCATGTTTGGTTTACCTTCCTGAACATTTTTCCTAGCTAACCCCCTCAGATTTAAGCCTTATTCTTTTCTTAGTCACAATAGTAGCTTATTCCCCATTGTTGTGTGACCTCCAAAATTGTTGATCCAAAGTAGTCTTAGGCATTTTGAGGCTTAAAGGTAAAGGTCCACCAATGCATGAACAATAGGGGAAAGGAAAGAAAGATAAATGCATAGAAAGTAAGAAGAAGGGGTGCCTATAAATATGTTGTTTACTTGCTTCTAGGACAAGGAAATAAAGAATGTTAAGAATGAAAATTCTTAGTGTTTCTATAAGAAAAGACTAGCAGTCAAGTAGAAAATACAGGGGCATGAAACGAATAGAGAAAAGGGTGAGTAAAGTGAAGGGTGAACAACAAGGAAAGAGTGGTGGACTTGAAAAATGAAAAAATGTCTTAAAAGTACTTCGGATTGGAAGTCATTATAAAAGAAAAATCAGTCTTACCTATCCCTTAGCCAACATTACAACAAAGAAAGGTCCTTATGATCTTAATCTATTGAGATGACTAAGTAGTCTAGGTGTATTTAAAGGGCTAGCTTATGGTATGTTTCATATGTATGATACATATTTTCTGAGTGTGAGTGTGCCTTACTTATTATGTTCCATGCTTTGCATTAATAATTTGAGAGAGGAAAATCACTAAAAGTGAGGGGCATAAGATGTCTAAATCGGTGTACAATTTGCATGTTTCATATTTAATCATCTTGGCCTTGTTTTGAAATAATGAGTTGGTTATAGAAGTTGTGTAGTCTTAAAAGTGAAAACTCTGCATGTGCGTGATGTGAATTGCTATAAGTTGATGAACTACTTAATCACATGCTCTATACTAGTTGTTTGAGTATGGATTGTTAGAGGTGACAAGTGGTGAGAAAATATGAGTTTGTGCATGGAGTTGAGGATTGTTCGAGGACGAACAATGGTTTATGTGTGGGGTGGTGAAGCTGGGCATATTCTTACGCCAATTTGCATTGTTTTTACCCATATTTAGCCTTGTTTTGAGTTCGTCAATCCTTACGAATTGTGTAAATTCATGTTTTCGTGTGTCTTTCGAGATAATAAACTTCTCTAAATGTTTTGAGCAAACAACCAAGGAAAAAGGACCCAAAATGACACAAGGAATGAAGAAGAAGAGTTTGCGAAAGTTGGCCTGGGGCTATGGCTAGCATGGCACGCTAATACTTAAGCTTGGAAGAAAAATTCACCAAAGTTGGTGTTATGGATAGTGTGGGGTGCCAGGTCCCTAGCTTCAGAGATGAGGATTTGACTAACACCTTGGTGAGATGGATGGCGTAGAGCCCCAGAAGCAGTCAAGACTTAGAAAATTCTCTCAACATTCTGGTGTTATGGATGAAGTGGGGCACCAGAAAGGTCCTAAAGCTCATAAATTTTAACTAACACTCTGGTACTACGTATGGAGTGGGGCGCGAAATGTGTTTAGAAGTGAAGAAATTTTTCTAACACCTTGGTGCTATGGTTGGAGTGGGGCGCCCAAAGCTATACTTCAATGGAAAATTAACCCAGACTTGGGGCCATGGATGGGGGGCGTGCTAGACACTTTCTAGATGTATTTTTGCTAATGCTAAAGCTAAATACTTAAGGAGAAAAGAGTCATATGAAGGCTCACCTATAAATATAACATCTAGGGTATTTTAGTATATCATTCATCATTTTGTTTGATCGTAGAAGGTTGTAAACACAACTTTGGAGGAGAGATAAGTTCCTACTTAGGTTTCTTCTTTTCTTTATTATTTTACTTTGAATGATGATGTTATCTTTATTTTTCCGCTTTTCTATGAGTGGCTAAACGCCCATTCTAGGATTTTGGCCATAGTTGATGGTTGATGTTTGAAGGACTGATTATTGTTAGTTTTGATTCTTCATTAAAGGTTGTTTATATTTACTTGTTTTAATTGCTTATTTACTAGACTGATCACCTTTTGAGTAAATCTGTTGGCTTTTGGTTGAACTTGGGAAAGGGGACTAAAAGGGTTAAAAGTAAATCTAAAACAGGAATTCGAAGATCCTTTGGCCCATTAGTTGGAAGTTAGAAGTTGTTGTTGAGGATAGCGATATACCCTTTAACCCTATTTAGTTGAAATACAAGTAAGAATAACCGTTGTTTCATGCTTTTCCTTGGACCATATGGATATAGGATTTAGGGTTCATGAGATAGTTCTTGGATGCTCGGGAGAGTTACATGAAATGGGATAGTAACTTGCAACTAGCAACCTTAGAAAGTCTAGCTTAATCATGTCTTGAAAACTCAACCTGAAATGGAAGTGCCAATTCCCTAGACTTTCATTATTATTTGAAGTACAAACAAATCTGCAACAATCTTAGTCTTTGGTTAGTTTTACATTTTAAGTTTTAGTAGTTTAATTCTACAAACCATTAACCATTCTATTTTTATTTTGTTAGAACTGCGAAATAAACTAGTAACCTTAATATGATTGATCTGACAAGACTCTGAGGGTATGATAATCGGGACTTCACTATCCTATACTACTTGAGGACCACATGCACTTGCGTGTGCTTGGGCGACATCACTACTTAATGTGGCTTTCAGATACCCTAGGACACACCTAAACTTGGCTCTAATACCAAGTTTTTCACGACCCAAGCTGAGGCCGCGGACCGAGACACGTGATCTAGAGCTATGAGTGGCTCCAATCTAACACATGGTACATACATAGCATGATAAGAGCCTTACGAAGCAGAAATAAAGCATGAACATGATATATGCAAAAGTTGGTGTATCATAAGGACAAAAAAGTAAACACAAATCAACAATGTTGAACTGTCTATACATGATTGTATGAGAATTCACTACTACTATGACGAGCTGATGGGACAACATCCCCAACTAGCTCACTAAGTCTAACATTGAAAGACATGATAGAAACATAAAGCTGGTAATATCCTCGGAGAATGAGAACTCACCTAAGCGGAAATAAGGCTAGACTGATCAGGAGCGAACTATTAGTGAGATTGAGATGGATCACTCGAACCTATATCATGAGACGATATAATATAAAGTATGCGGTCAGTACTTTGAATGTATTGAGCATGTAGAGAAAGTAAAATATTCTAGTAAAATTATAGTATGAAATCATGCATGAAAATCAAGATAGATCATGAGAGTAAGGGCTATATGCTAAAAGCCACGTGTCCGGAACATACATAATCATTAACTATTCATCATAAGCTGAGTATAATAACCCAAGGTGTAGAAGTAGAAGTCATATAACGTACTGTACTTGAAAACATAAATGAGAAATAGTAAACAGGTCAATGGGTTAGATAAGCTATAAGACATAGTATCATAGGACATGAACATGAGTATCTGAAAACATTAGGAACAATGGGAGACTCTTCATAATCGACAATCATCACGTATGAGAACATGATGATCCCACGTCTTGCCCACGTGGGGGAGTGCCATCCTAACCCTTGCCAGGGAAAAGAACGAACAAGGTGTGATATCATGGGTGTGCCCTCGGGTGGGGGAAACACTCTCTTGAGAGGTCCTAAATAAGTATGTATCCTACGTTGGTGGGTAGTTCAAAGATCGGGTTCGTCGGAATCCCTGGCATACTTGGTGCTTGACACTACTCCCAAAATATGCATATTTCTCATAATCATATTATCAAAATGTAGCTTAAATATAAATATTGGGGAGTCTTGACTCAAAATATTTCTTTAAAACTGATCTTGTATGCCTTGGCTAAAATCATGATAAATATATTTAACTTTACATGAGCTTTCCCGAATCATGAAATCATTAATACTTGAAATAAGATTCATCATTCAAAATCATGGAATCGTAAGTTAAGAATTCATAGATATTCATACATGCTAGATAATTAATTATACTTGAAATCATAGACTCATAAGCTTGAAATTCATAAATCATGCATAATATGGCCTAATATTCATAAACTTGAAATCATGACTTGATAAGTAAATTGAGAGAAAAATCTTCCCCAATAGCCTTAAATCATTAATGGAACATGAGAAAATTGAACCCATAGAAATAGCATGCATAATTGCAAGAAATTGGGTTAAACCTTAGAATTTCCAATAAACTTGATTGTAGACTTGAATTTCATGAGCTAGAGAAGAAATTGGAAATGATGGTGGAAGAAATCCCCCATTCATGGCCTGACATACCCGAGCTTGAAGAATTCTCAACTTGATTAGAAACCCAAAGGGAATTGAGGAAGATTTGATAAAGAATCCTAGCTTTTCTTAAGGGGATTTGATCTTCACTTAGGGGTGTTAGGAGTAGAATGAGGGTTTAGGATAATCAAAACCCTTAAAACACCCTTTAGTAGGCCTAAAATGAGTTAGTTTAGGAGTTAGGAATTTAAGAATTACAAAAACACCCTTAATGAATCGACTTGAAAAATAACCCTACTAGACCCAACGACCTACTTAACCATCCACTGAGTCAAGTAACAGGTCATTGTCGGACCCATTTCTACTGAAGCCAAAACTTAAATTTTGATCTTTTCTCACTTAATGAATCATTAACGGGTCGTTAGGGGAATTGATGACTCATTCCTCAGTCCGTGAAGTACACTGGAAAACAACATTTTCTCCACCACTACACACTTAACGGGTCACCTTGGCGAGTCATTCTGTGACTTGGTGCAGATTTTTCTATTTTCTTCATTTCATTCCTCGAGTCTAACCTTAGGGACTTTTGGGATGTTATTGATATTGCGGCAATGATTAAGAGATCCGTCGTGTGTTATGCCTATTGAGAATGTTCAAATCTCTGAGGAGATGACCAATACAAGGGTACCAATTTCTATTCTTGAATGATACATCAAGAGCTTAGAAAAAAGGAAGTTGCCTCAGTAAAAGTGTTTTGGAGAAGCAATAATGTTGAGAAGATGACTTGGGAAGCGAAAGAGGAAATAAGATAGAAGTGTCTTTAGTTATTTGTGGACGAATAATTTTAAGAAGGGAAGGATATAACACCCCATACATATATTTTAAAACTACTAACCCGCTAAGTTGTAGGAATACAAGTCAAATCTTTTTCACTTTACATTGTCTGGTGATGAGATGTCAGGAGAATATAATTTCAAGGGGTGGTGTCATGACCCAAGCGTGGACCGCCGGACTACGACATGGGACTTAGAACCACGAATGGCTCCAAGCTAACCCATGGTACATATGTTTGTTAATTCTCTAGGTTCAAGCAAATAAAGAATTCGGGAAAGTCCTAACATTGTGCTTCGTTAAAAAACATTAAAGATGAAGAGAATACAAGACAAGCATTAGCATTGGTTAGAATCACTTTGTGCAAACCCTGGTTTGTTAATTCACCATGGCCCACAATCCTAGTTGTGGGGATTTAGCCTCTCGTGATTGTAAGAGAATTTTAAGCATTCATGGACAAAAACATAATTTAGAACATACAAATATGATTGGAAGAAAACCCACTTGATTATTGCAAAAATTAATGAAGAACAATCCAATAACAATGGAAGAATCAAAGGAAGCAATTTCCCAAAAGTTGCTCTCAATAATCCCAAAAGTCAGAAACCTCTCTCAACAATTGTATTCTATTCTCCCCTAACAAAAATAACCTATAAAAGTATTTATACAAGTAATTAGAATCTTTTCCAAAATTGACAGGGAAATTGCTTAAACTGCTGCCGACTCACATACGACTTATACCATGATTGTACGTGTCTTACCTTCACTTGTGCATTGGCTGGCTCTTTTGATTCTGACCAAGTGTTGGAAACTGGTATGACTCATACCATAAACCTATGAGTCGTACTGCCTTGTCGTGCTCTGAGCCTGAAACTTCTTGCATACTCTTATTATTTTCCACGAGTGACTTGGTACGGCTCATACCTTCATCCTACGACTCGTGACTTCTGGTCGTACCTTGAGTTATGCCTTTCTTCAATTCTTCTGAAGTTCACCATGACTCCTTGTTATGGGTCGTAGGTAGATAACACAACTTGTAGTTGGTACCCGTACCAGGAGACTAAGTTAGTGCAATTTCCTCTAAAACTTTATCACGACTGCCTTGGTATGGCTCGTACTAAGAGTCATACTTTAACTCCTTGGTTCAACATATGTTTTGTACTTTTACATGATTCTCAGTATGACTCATACCAGGATGGTACAACTTGTACTTTGATTCGTACTTGGCCCTTTTCCTGCATTTTTTCACTACTTTTGCACATTTCAACCCCAACACCTAATTTTCCTGAAACAAAGTAAAACTGCGTCATATCTGTATAAACATACATAAGTCCATGTTTATTTCCTCAGTTTCAAGCGCCGAAAATGCTGTAAACCCACAGCACATCAACATCCTAATTTAATACTTTTGCATGTCCTCAGGCAAACAAAACAAAACTATAAACTGAAGCTTAACCAGAAAGTATACTAGAAGACCTATAGACAACATAACCAAATGTCACGACCCGGATGGAGGATCGAGACGCGACACGGGTCAAGGAGCCCCGAGAGACTCCAAGTCAACCAATTGCATGAAAATACACCTAACTCAATTAGTAAAACTAAAGAATCCACATAATAATCTTAGTCGAAGTATAAAATAAACATAACATCAGAATATACAATTTGAAGTTGAATACATCCTTTTTGTCTGAAAAGCCTCTAAACATGATAAGCTGATGGGACAAGACCCCAACTAACTCGAATAAGCTAAAACAGAAAATACATAGAGAAATCAGGATAAGCATGGTCCTCGGGAGGTGAGGACTCACCAACAAGTGTAAGATGCCAACTCTGAAGACTAGCTATGAACGGGGTTGCGTCTGAGAGCGGGGACCTGTATCATGAAACGATACAACATAGAGTATGCGGTTAGTATGTGGAATGTACTGAGTATGCAAGGTAAGTAAAATCACATAATTAAGTAAAATCATTTAAAGACATGCATAATGTAAAACATAAACAATAAGAATCTGAAAGTAGGGCTTGCATGCATTCTTTCTAAAGTCATGATCTCATCATAACATAACATAACATCATAACATCATAACTGAATCAATTGACTCAAAGCTGAAATCTGATAGTCATGAGTAAAACTGAACATTGGCTCAAGCCTGCTTTAGAACATATGTAGATATATAAATCTCATGAATGAAGGACATGCATAACTGAAATCATGAGGAACAATGGGAGACTCGTCCTTTAACCGACATACCATGATAGCGCTTACGTGGTCCCAACTATCACACTCAAGTGGGAAGAGCCATCCAAAGCCTTTCTAGGGCTAAGGACGATACCATGATATCGATATCAAGCTCGTGGCCCAGTAAGGTAGGAGATAGCTCTCAAGGCAGGTTCTGAACTAATATATAGAAGAATAAACCTATTTTGGAGTGTAGTTCCGAGGCTTAGGGTGATCGACTCTTAGCCTACTCGGTGCAAGACACTACTCCCAAAACATGTAAATGCTCTTTATCATTTTTCAACGAAGCTTACCATCGTCTATTAACAAAGATCAATAATCAAATACATCTCAAATATGAAATCATACATATGAGAAGCTTTAGCTCAAAACATACCACAAGCTGAAAGATAATTGGGAGTCTTCGCTCCAACACCATGTGGTATGTTTAATTTGGGAAAATCATAAATCCTACTTAAACATATTTGTATGGCCCCATACCTTAACATGCTTGAAAATAAATTCATATTGAAAACATTATTATAAACATGCGTATCTTGAAAACATGCTTTCCGTCATAATATCTCATCATAATCATACATTCATCAGAAATCTCATCTTTCATGAACTTCTCATCAATGGGCTTTTTAATTTAAAGAACTTGAAACATGATTTTAATTGAAAACAATATATAACTTGCCCATGATTCATAATTCAATAGTAGAAACATATTTAGATCATACCTATGTAGAGAATTAGGAATTTCATGCATTGGGTTAAAACCCCATAGAATTAACATAGGAAATTCATGATTTAGAGAGGGATTGGGCATGTGTGTGAAAGGATTCACCCATTCATAACCCTACATACCTGATTGTAGCTGATTCTTACACTTCCTTGATTGCCAAGAGGAATTGAAGAGAATTTTAAGAAGAACAAGCTTGATCGCCCCCTCTAACATTCTATCTTTGCATGCATGAATGAGAATGGCCTTAAATGAACTTAACCCTCTTAAAAGTCATCATTCAAAACTTAAAACGGCGTAGTTTAGGCCTTAGGGTCTTAGGAATTACAGAAAAGGCCTTACTAAATTTACAGAAAATAACTGCAGTCAGTCCCCACGAGGGACATGATGACTCGTCTCCTCTAGCCACGACTCGTGGCATCGTCCATAAAGTACACTACTTATCAAGTCATATGGGCTTATCACGGGTGACTCAATGAGTTTTTACTGGTGACCATGACTCATGGTCACCACTTGTCACATACACTGCCTGGGATTTTTATTTTTCTTCATCATGCTTCTTACAACCCTTTCCACGAATTGTGGTGACGGACCATGACTCGTGGGGTCCTTCTATTAGGTACACTACCTTCTTTCTTTTCCTTCTTAATCATCACTTCCCATGACTAACCTAACGAGTCGTGGGGCCTGACCACGACTCGTGGTCTCATCCCTGGGGATCCAAATTCCCAAATTTCAACTCATCTCCTGAGCCTCACCACGATTCACATCAAGACTCTTGGTGTTCTACCATGTGTCACCTCACGACCCGTTCTGTGTCCTGATGCCAGTTTAAAAATTTTCTCCATTTCAACTCCCAGGTCTGATCTTTAGGCTTCCGGGGTATAATACTAAAATATGCACAGAAACCATAATTAGCTTTTGACCCCATTTTTATTCAAACTGAGTCAGCTATGCACTGATGTAACTACAACTCATGATATACTGGGATCAATATATGACATCTAACTATCAACAGAGAATCAAGCTATCACTAGTGCTCCTTACACAGACAATTGACAGAATATAATATAAACCAAGTACCCTAATAATAAATGAAGTCCCCAAAACTCACAGATATATAGATACTTGGCTTCATTTTTACTTATTACCACTTTTTTTCACTTTTTCCACTTTTCCTCCCTTTTCAAATGCAATGTGT
The DNA here is from genome assembly GCA_035772735.1 of Datura wrightii. Classification (NCBI taxonomy): domain Eukaryota; kingdom Viridiplantae; phylum Streptophyta; class Magnoliopsida; order Solanales; family Solanaceae; genus Datura; species Datura wrightii. The sequence continues at coordinate 162,527,968 of JASDFA010000018.1, read as the reverse complement.
GAGTATGGTCTATTTTTCTCATTTTTTAATTTCTTTTTCTTTTCATTTTCTTTCCATTTCAGTTTTTCTTATTTTCATTTTTCCTTTCACACCACACTCTACTTTTTCTGATTTTCTTTTCTTTCTTTTCTACCTCCTCACAATTTACGCACCCCTACTATAGCCACCCTCAACTTAGGCATTTTTCTTGAGTCGAGGTTCATAATGTCCAAGGAGGGACCAGGGCCAAACAAGTTCATTATAAACAACGGGAAAGGTGAATGGGTAATCAAAGAAAAATAATTAATTTTAGGCTCAAAGTAGGGATCAAGGGATTCATTTTTATTTTGTTGGGACATTTAAGCTAAAGTGGCTAAAATAAAAAACAACCTATTATTCTTTCCAAATGAACTATCTGACAACCTATGTAAAGACCAACAGGGCAAGTTCTAGATACTCAACACAGTATTGAACTGAGTATAAATTCTCACTTACTCACGGTACAGGTTTGCATTAATTCTACCTATCCAGTTCATGCACAGCTAAGCTATAATTACACATACTCCTTCGATAGAACCCCAGCTAGCCATTTCACTTGGATCTACCTCTCCTTAAAATCCATCTACTTTACCTTTTTAGAGCTTCTACTCGGTACTAGAACTCAACTGTGATCTCCGGAGCTCTAAACTGAGGCCCATATAATATTTGTGGAATGGTTCACTTAGAGATGTCAACTACTTGTCCCTGAGCCATCACACTCTCAAGCTTGGGATGTTCTTTCAAATTTTTCCCACCTTTTGCCTTCTACTCCATTGTGACAAATAATTGGCATAGAATTCCCAGACCATCTTGGCACTGTATTTCTTCGGAGTTTTAGCTATCCATTCAAATCCATAAAAGCTGAAAATATGCTTCATTTGCTCAACCTCATTCAAAGAACTGGTGAGAATCTGTGGTTCTTCCTATATACTCATCCATGGATGATTCTTTGATGTGAGAGCGAGACCCGGCTTATAAATCTCTTGAGCATCGGGCGCTCTCCACCTAATAGTACAATTCCCTCGGGGCAGAGTTTGATCACCTTCCTCCTCAGCAACATCTTCCTCAGATCCAGCCTTATCATTACCATCTCTAGATTGGGCCTTGTCAAACCCTTCTTCCTTATTAGAGCCACTCCTAGACTCATGGGTCTGATCACCTACTCCCTCCTCAGACTAGGGAGCAGCTGCTGGAACAGCGGATATTGGTTCAACCTGAGCCCTTTCCTGTGATCTAGTGGTCTATGGCTCATCTATGTCAGTTTTATCTACTTGGTATTCCTCTCTCGAACCACTAGGGGTGTTGTCTGCTTGATCATAGTCGGAGGGCTAATCTTGCAATGCCCTCCGAGCAGCTATTTAAGCTCTAGCCCACTTGTCTTGGGGATTCTTCTTTGATATCCTTTTGAATGTCATTGCACCTGTGGAGAAAAAGGTTAATATGTATGATTTGAGGAAAAGAAAGCAAGAAAAATGTCCTTTGAAATTTGCCACGAGTCTACAATACGGATCGTACCTAGGTGGTATGATTCGTACTGAGACTCATAACATTTAGTGCTTCTGTTTAGACTCTATGGTATGACTCGTATTGGGTTGGTACAGTTTGTACTAGGACTCATATGAGGATTTCCCTAAAATTCTGATGTTTTGTATTTTTGTACAACTCAAGTTACGGATCGTGATTAGATGCTACGAGTCGTACAAATAGTTGTACTATTACTTTTGAATTTTGACCCTTGCAGATTTATGGTACGATCACCAGTTATGTCTCATAGTAGGATAGCACAGGTTATACTAGGTTCTATACCAGGATATTTCACTTTTAATGTCTTGGGACAGTCCCAACGAGCCATCACACGAGTCATAGTACTAGACTGCGAGTCGTAGGATGGCTCGTGAAGCCAGTCGTCACCTTATTTTGGTTTAGTTGTTTAGGTAAACATGTTCTTCGATGAGTACTCAAAATTCCCCATCCTAGGTATGCAATTTTGTGATTACCCAGCTAACCCCCAACATGCTACACAACGCGTAACTCACTATCATCAATCAAATTTTGTTGTTTGAGCATTTTGAATTCCAACCCATTCAATACATTAGCATGACAAGCTACTGATGATCTTCCTCTTCCCCTTTTCATGGATTTTTAAGGAATCACAGTGTTCTTTCGATTTACACATAGCAAGATTTTCAAATTTAACACATTCACTTGATTTTTTTCAAGTTCTTGCTTGACTTTAAGCTTGCTTTAGTTTTGGGGTGCGATTGAAAATTCTCATGTAGGTTCACTTGCATAGATTCGAGCTTCAACAATTTTGTCTTGAGTTACAGGTGTGAGGATTTTAGGTGATAATCGTGGGTTGAGTGTTATTTTTTCATGGGAGTGGTGGTCTAAATGAATTTGATTGAAATAGGTTAGGGCGGATTTTGCAAATCCATGCGAGTCTGGTCAACTTCAATAATTTAGCCCGTCGCGACACATACCATGAGTTGTAGGTTTGACCTACGGCTTGACCCTTGGACTCGTAGCAGAATACTTTAGGAACTGTCTCGGGAACCTACGAGTACATGGTATGATCGTACCATGAAGGTACGAATCGTACCATGTCTGGTAGGTCATTACTTTCTACACTTCCACACTTAGCATGGTTCATCATTAAGTGGGTACTACTACTTGTACAATGTAGGTATGATTCGTAATGACCAACCGTAACATAAACTCATATTTCTTCTTTTCACCACGTACGGTACTATGAGTCGTATAGTTCTCTTATGAGTCATACTGAGGCTCGTAATACAGGTTTGTTCTGCAAAATTTCGGCCACCAATTTTGTTTTAGCTACACACTGATCACACATAAGTTAAGATACTTGGGTTTCCCTCCAAGGAGCGTCTGATTTAATGTCGCGGCATGACGCAGGTGGTTTGGTTACTAAGACTTCACCAAACAACCTCATGGTTGCCTGCCAAGAAGTGCCTGATTTAATATCGTGGCATGACGTAAGTCCCCTGGATACTCAGAATTCGTCACTCTAAATCATCCGCGATTGTTGTTACAACCCTGAACTCATTAGGTTGCTTCATTGACCGGCAAGCATTAAAGGTGACCTCCTCCTTATGCAGCCTGAACTTCAACTGGCTAGCCTCAACATCTACCAGAGCTCTTCTAGTGGCGAGGAATGGCCACAACAAAATAATGGGGACTTTAAAATCAACCTCACAATCCAAGATCACGAAGTCCACTGGGAAAAGAAACTGATCCACCTTAACTAGCACATCAACAAGGATCCCCACTGGCTTTTAACTATGCAGTCCGCCATAAATAGTTGTATTGACGTCGCTGTGGGGGATCCCAAGCCTAACTTCTTGAACACAGGTAACAACATCAAGTTGATGCTAGCTGCTAAATCACATAGTGCCTTCAAAAACTTAAAGTCACTGATCTTACAAGGAATGGTGAAGGCACCTGGATCCTCCTTCTTGTGAGCAAGGACTCGTGAAGCTATTGAACTGCAATGATGCAAATTACCAACTAGCTTATAGCTGATGGAGATCTTCCTAATCACAAGGTACTTCATAGATTTTATATATCCGGGCATCTGCTCCAACGCCTCGACCAATGGTATGTTCACAGATAACTGTTTATCATAGAGAGAAATTTCTAGAACTTACCATCTTTCGCCTTCTTCTTCATCCTCTACGGGATGGTGGTGGTGGTCGAGGTATATCCTTACACATGTGCGTGGCTCCTTGTTCCTTCCCTTTATTAGCTTAAGATCCCTTTTCACCAACTGGAGCTTTAGTCAACTCAGCCTCACCTGCAAGTTCCGGATCAACAACCTTATCATCCGCATTAAGCTCCATCTCCTTCTGTCTTTCCATTTCAACAAAATAGGCTGGGGAGGGTCAACAGTAGTCTTTCTGCTCCTGATCATGACCGCCATACGATGACTGTCATTCTTTTAATTTTGGATGATGTTGCTAGGATGTGTCCCCTTTTGCCTCTGGTTTAGGGACGCGGACATCTGAACTAGCTTCTGCTCAATCTTCTTTATTGCTGTTGTGTCACCACCCGAACATACACCCTGATTGTAGACACAGGACAAGGTACCCCGAGAGACCCCAAGTCGACGCATGGAACATGCATACAACACATCTCATTTAATAAAGCAGAAAACTTAGCATAAAACATAGAGGAAATGTAATCATAGTATAACAACCAGAAATACTAGACATATACATAAACTGAGTTTTACATCCCGTCTGAAAGCCTTTACTACATAAGATGGGTTGATGGGACTATATCCCCAACTAACCCAACCAATCCCAAAATATAAATCACATGAAAGTTTGTCGAACGGCCCTCAGAACATGAGTACTCACCAATAAGCCGAGAGCGAGATCTGGGATGAACTAAGGATGAGGATGAGCCTGAGATCCAGACCCTGTCTCATAAAACGATACAACATAGAAAGTATGCGGTCAGTATGTGGAATGTTCCGAGTATTCAAGGTAAGTAAAACTGTCATTTAAAGGAAAAATAAACATAGGAGAAGGATATCATGCTTGAATCATAAACTTCATAAGAAAATATAGGGCTCAAGACTTTCAAATCATTCATAAGTCATTCATTATCATTTTCGTAAGTAAACTTTATCAAAACACAACTTGAGCCAACAACATAAATATAACAATGCATAATACATGCAGAACAATGGGAGGACTCGTTAAAATCGACACCATCAAGGTAGAGCCTTTCATGATGCCCCACTATCTCGCTCAAGTAGGCAGAGTCGACCCTGGCTTACCAGGCGGGGGTCGTGTATTACGCGTGATATCACATTTGAGGGGATCATTATCAATATATCATAACATTTAGAAACCCATGGTGGCACGTGGTTAAGAGACACTGGCGTAGTCCTTTGAATGCCGGGTTGCTCGGTGCTAGACACGACTCCCAAAAACATGCATATAGGCTCATACGTAAATCAATAACATCATGCATTAAGATTCATTGGCTAAAATATAATATTTATCATCACTGATCCCCTCTAGAACATTGTTAGCCAAGAATCATAGGCCCTTTTCATCGGCCAACATCATAAATCGATAAATCATGTAATTCGCTTCATAAATCATAAATCATTCTTCAACATGTGGGCATTACCTAATACTTCATCATATTCAATTCTTTCAAAATATGCTCATAAACATGGGTAACTTGATTCATGCTTTTCCGTCATCAATAAATTCAAAATATTGAATATTCATCATAAATCATAACTTTCATGAACTCTCATCAATGGGCATTTTAGATTTAAAAAGCTTGAACATGATTTCCAAGAAAATAATATAAAACCTACCCATTATTCATAATTCAATAATTAAAACTCAATCAAACCATACCCATAAAGAGAAATCTCATTTTCATGCATTGGGTAAACCCCATGGAATTGAATAGGAGAATCCATGATTTAAATTGAAATTTGGGCATGGGTGTGTGAGAATTTCACCCATTCTAAAACCCTACATACCTGGGGATGGACTGATTTCGAAGTTCCTTGAAAACCCACAAGAAATTGATGGAAACGTAGAGGAGAAAAACTTGAATCTCCCTAAAACCTCTCTAAAAGCTCTTGCATGGGAATGGGTGTGCATTAGGAACTTAACCCACCTTAAATACCCTATTTGGAACTTAGAACGATATAGTTTAGGCCATAAGAGTTTATGAAATTATGATAACTCCCTTACTAATTTGTAGAAAATAACTGCCAGGTGACCTTAATGGGTGACCTGACAACTTGTCAGACGGCCAACGACTCGTCACGTTGCCCGTCAAGTACACTGCCTCATCCTCCATTAAAAGTCCATAGGCTTGCTCATGACCCACCTTACAAGTCGTTGGTACAGGCCACGACTCGTGGGGACCCATCCGTAAGGTATACTGGGAGCTTCTTCTAACTTAACCCCAACCTCACCCACGAGTGACATGACGACTCATGGGGACTGACCACGAGTGGTTATCTCCCTCGTGGGGACCTCAATCCTTCCTTTATTCCAGGCCTGCCCACGAGCCACTTTACGACTTGTGGGGTATCCTCACGAGTCGTCCCACAACTCGTCTTGTGCCTGCAACATAAATTCCAGAATTTTCCAGTTTCAACTCCCCGGTCCAATCTTTGAGCTTCCGGGGTATAACAATATCTCCCCCTTGGGATCATTCTTCCTCGAATGTTAGCAACACACAGAAAATGCATAAATATGCAATACTCATATTAAAATATTGATTATTAAAATCTAAAACTGACAGAATGACTTCTTCCGAAAAGAACTACATAACTGACCCGAATTCAGACATCTCATACATTTACCTCATCATAAAACAAACTTGTACGCATGAACAAAACATGAAAACTGATTAGAGGCCTAGGGCAATTGGTACCTCAAACTGAAACTGAGTCGGTAGGGAACAGGTGTGGGTATTTAGCCATCATATCTGCTTTGGCTTCTAGCTACTTCAACATGCTGGTTTCTCCATAATACTTTAACTGAATCTACTTCTTTGTTCCTTAGCTTATGGACTTGACTATCTAAGATCTCCACCGGAATTTCTTCATAGCTGAGGCTGTCCTTTATACCAACGTTGTCTACCGGGACTACTAAAGGTGGATCATCCAAGCACTTTTTTCAAGAGAGATACATGAAACACAGGATGAACTGAAGATAAATCCAAAGGAAAGTCCAACTCATACGCCACCTTATCAACTCTCCTCACAACCCGGTAGGGTCCAACATAGCGGGGACTGAGTTTTCCTTTCTTTCCGAACCACATGACTCCCTTCATAGGAGATACCTTTAGAACTACCCAATCTTCCACATCAAACTCCAGATCCCTTCTCCTAACATCAGCATATGATTTCTGACAACTCTGAGCGGTTTTTAACCAGTCCCTTATCAACTAGACCTTTACTATGGCCTTATGAACCAAATCTGGTCCTATCATTGCTACCTCACCAACCTCAAACCAACTGATGGGCGATCTACACCTTCGCCTGTAAAGAGCCTCGAACGGTGCCATCTGGATAGTGGAGTGATAACTGTTTTTACAGGCGTACTCGATCAAGGGAAAATGATCATCCCAACTACATTTTAAATTCATAACACATGCCCTCAACATATCCTCAAGGGTCTGAATGGTTCATTTTGTCTAGCCGTCTATCTGCGGATGGAAGGTTGTATTGAGCTTAACTTGCATCCCAAGTCTTTCTTGAAAAGAACACCAGAATTGCGAGGTAAACTGAGTACCTCGGTCTGAAATAATAGACAAGGGCATTTCATGAATTCGAACCAACTCCCTAATATACAACTTAGCATAATCATCCACTGAATTCGTGGTCTTTACTGGTAGGAAGTGTGCAGCCTTAGTTAACTTGTCTATCGCCAACCAAATGGAGTCATGGTGTCGGCGAGTGCGAGGTAGGCCTACAATGAAGTCCATATTAATCTCTTCCCACTTCTAAGTGGGGATGCTAATATCCTGAAGTACGCCTTCTGGTCTTTGATGCTCGACCTTCACTTGTTGACAGTTAGGACATTTCGCTACGAACTTTGAGATATCCTTCTTCATACCACCCCACCAATAGATTTCTCACAAGTCCCGATACATCTTTGTGGATCCTGGATGGATGGAATATCTGGTACTATGTGCCTCCTGCAATATCCGAACCCTCAAATTATCAACGTCTCGAACACAAAGTCGACCCCGGTATCGTAGTAAACAATCTCCCCCTAGGGAGAAAACCTCTACCTTTTGACTCCCCACTACTTCCTTTAGCTTCCTTAAATTCGGATCCTCATCTTGCTTAGACTTGACATCAACCATGAAGGAAGATTCTTCATCATTCTGCACAACAACGCCACAATCGGTCGAGTCGATCAATCTAACTCCCAACCTTGCAAGTCGATGGAAGTCTCTCATCAACTCCTTCTTTCCCTTGTCCACGTGGGACACACTCTCCATAGAGAACCTACTAAGTGCATCCGCAACCACATTAGCCTTGCCCGGATGGTAGAGGACACTCATGTCATAGTCCTTTAGTAACTCCAACCACCTCCTTTGCCGAAGATTTAGATCCTTCTGCATGAACACATATTGCAAGCTCTTGTGATCCGTAAATACATCCATGTGGACCCCATACAAGTAATGCTGCCATATATTCAATGCAAACACCACCGTGGCCAACTCAAGATCATGGGTCGGGTAATTCTTTTCATGAATTTTCAACTGTCTCGAGGCATATACTATTACCTTCCCATGGTGCATGAACACACATCCTAGTTCGACTCTCGAAGCATCAAAATATACAACAAATCCATCAGTACCCTCGGGCAAAGTCAACACTGGTGCTGAAGTGAGTCGAGTCTTCAACTCTCGAAATATTTTCTCAGAAGTATCCGACCATTAGAACTTCACCTTTTTCTGAGTAAACCTGGTCAATTGGGATGCAATCGATGAAATCCCTCAACAAATCTTTGGTTATAGCCTGCTAATCCCAAGAAACTCTGAATTTTCGAAGGGTTCACTGGCCTGGGCCAATTCTTCACCGCTTCAATTTTCTGCGAATCCACCTTTATGCCTTTGCTTGACACAACATGACCCAAGAATGCCACCGAGTCCAACCAAAATTCACACTTACTGAACTTTGCATATAGGTGATGATCCTTGAGGGTCTGAAGTACTACTCTTAGGTGAGCGGCATGCTCCTCCTCGCTTCATGAGTATATTAAGATGTCATCGATGAACACGATAATGAACGTGTCCAAATATGGTTTGAACACCAGGTTCATCAAGTCCATAAAAGTTTTAGGAACATTTGTTAGTCCAAATGAAATAACCACAAACTGATAATAGTCATACCGTGTCCTGAAGGTTGTCTTCAGAATATCACTCTCTCGAACTTGGAGCTGATGGTACCTAGACCTGAGGTCTATCTTCGAGAAACTTTTGGCACCCTGAAGTTGGTCAAACAAATCATCAATCTTGGGTAAGGGGTACCTGTTCTTGACAATGACCTTGTTCAACTTCTGATAGTCAATACACATGCGAAGGTAACCGTCCTTGTTTTGAACAAATAGAACCGGTGCACCCCATGGAGACTGGCTCGGTCTAATGAAACCCTTATCCAACAGATCCTTTAACTAATCCTTCAATTTCTTTAGCTTAGCTGGAGCCATCCTGTAGGGAAGAATAGAGATATGTTGTGTATTGGGTAATAGATCAATACCGAAATCAATTTCCTTCTCTAGAGGAACACTTGGCAAATCATCGGGAAACACCTTCGAATATTCACGCACCATCGGGACTAACTGAATAGTCCGGGTCTCGGACTCCACATCCTTAACCAAACTAGGTGGTACATGCAACCTTTAGAGATCATTTTCCTGGCCTTAAAATATGAAATAAACCGACCTTCTGGTACCACCGAACTACCCTTCCACTCCAAAACTGATTCACTAAGAAAATGAAATTCCACCGTACGGGTCCTACAATTAATCGAAACAAAACATGCAAACAACCAATCCATGCTAAGAATAATGTCAAAGTCAGTCATGGCTAACTCTACAAGGTCTGCGGAGGTAACCTTATGCAACACAGTAACCGGGAATTCTCTGTATACTCGTCTAGCTATGACCGAATCACCATCAGGGGTCGAAAACTTAAAATGGTTCTGACAAGGTCGCGGGACTAACTCCAAGGCTACTAGCAATGTAAGGAGTCACGAAAGACAAGGTAGCTCCCGGATCTAGCAAGGCATAAACATCAATATGAAAGACACGCAACATACCATTGACCACATCTGGGAAGTCTCCTACTCATGGAGCGAAGCAAGGGCATAGAATCAGTTTTGGCACTATCTGCCACCTCCACAAGTCGATGCTCCCTACGGAGAAGAACGGGTTGGAGCTATTGCTTTCTTGGTGGCCTGTGCACGACCCCTATCATCACCCTGTCTAGCATATGGGCACGATCGACGCATGTGCCCATATCTACCACACCCATAGCAAACATCCGAACCAAGCAAGCACTCCCCGACATCACTTTAGTCGAACTTCCCACAGGTCGGAGAGATATATCATAATTGGGTGCCCCTCTGATACCTCAACCAGGAAGCCCTGCTCCTCTGATCACCCCTGGATCTGGATAGAACACTGGCTAATGATGGTGCTGGGGCTAGTGATCTCTGCTGAAACTGTGGGTGGTAGCTATCACCGTACCTCTTATGCAAAAACCCACAACTATCCATCTGATCCCTCTTTGCCTCCCTCTCCCTCGCATAAGCCGCCTCCATCTACTGGGCGTACAACACTATGCGAGGAAAGTCCATATCCTAGTGAATCATGGAGGTCCTGCAATCCTTTTCTAAGTAACTGGCCACACCATGAACGAATCGGCTCACCTGCACCCTCTAATCCATCACTAACTCTAGGGCGTACTTTGAAAAATGAGTGAACTCAAGTGAATACTCCAGCACTGTCATCTTTCCTTCCTTGAGGTTCACAAACTCCACTGCCTTCAACTCCCTCATCTCCCAATGGAAGAACCTGTCGAGAAAGGCCATGTGGAACTCATCCCAGCTGATAGGGCCCGCTCCCGCTGCCCTGCTATCCTTCCATTGTTTGTACCAAATATGAGAGACCTCTTTTAGCTGATAAGAGCCCAAGTCCACACACTCCCTGTTTGTCACCCCTATAACCTGAGTGACCTTCAAGATCCCTTCAATGAACTCGTGTGGATCCTTGTCCACCCTTGACCCCGTGAACTCAAGAGGGTTCATCCTCAAGAAGTCTCTAATCCGAGATTCCGCTGCATTGCCATTCTATGGGAATTGCAAAACAGCCTGTCGGTTGACCTAAGCGGTCAAGGCATGCGCCAAAATCTGAATAGCCGCCCAAAACTCAGCGTGGCTAGCTGGCTTTGGTACCTGGGATCCTGAACAGGTGGGGCTTGTTAATGCCCATGTTCATTTCCATTTCCGTGGCCTTCATCATTTCTATTCCTCTTTCCGTTCATTCTTCTAGGAGCCATAATTCTGCAATCGCGAATCGCACGAATTAAAAGGATGGAGAGACTTTTCATCGCATGACATAGAACATGAAAGAAGGGAACATTTCCTAAACACCTAGTAGCCTCTCTGTCATAGGTGTGGCGTGCTTCACACCCATGAAAAAGACTCTACTTAATGCGACTTTCAGACACCCTAGGACACTTCAAACCTATGGCTCTGATACCATGTTTCTCACGACTTGGATGTACACCCAGGTCATAGACATGGGACAAGGGACCCCGAGAGATCCCAAGTTGACCCATGGCACATGCATACAACTAATCTTGTTTAATAAAGCGGAAAAATTAGCATAAAATATAGCGGAAATGTAATCACAGTATAACAACTGGAAATACTAGACATATACATAAACTGAATTCTACAACCTGTCTGAAAGCCTCCACTACATAAGATGGGTTGATGGGACAACATCCCCAACTAACCTGACCAATCTCGAAACATAAATAGCACGAAAGTATGTCAAACGGCACTCGGAACATGAGAACTCACCAATAAGCTGAGAACAAGAATTGAGATCAACTAAGGATGACGATGAGCCTGAGATCCGGACCCTGTATCATAAAACGATACAGAATAGAAAGTATGCGGTCAGTACGTGGAATGTACCGAGTATGCAAGGTAAGTAAAATAAGAGTTTAAAGGTAAAATAAACTCACGAATAAACATAGAAGAAGGACATCATGCTTGTATCATAAACTTCGTAAGAAAATATAGGGCTCAAGACTTTCAAATCGTTCATAAATCATTCATTATCATAATTGTAAGTAAACTTTATCAAAATATAACTTGAGCCAATAACATAAACATAACAATGCATAAGAAATGCGGAACAATGGGAGGACACGTCATAACCGACACCATCATGGTAGAGCCTTTCATGATGCCCACTATCTGGCTCAAGTGGGCAGAGCCGACCCTAGCTTACCAGGCGGGGGTCGTGCATTAGGCGTGATATCACATTTGAGAGGATCATTATCGATACATCATAACATTTAGAAACCCACGGTGGCACGTGGTTATGAGACACCGACATAGTCCTTTAAACTTTGGGCTGCTCGATGTTAGACACGGCTCCTAAAAACATGCATATTGGATCATTCTTAAATTAATAAAATCATGCATTAAGATTCATTGGCTAAGATATAACATTTATCATCATTGATCCCCTTTAAAACATGCTTAGCCAAGAATCATAGGCCTTTTTCATCGGCCAACATCATAAATCGATAAATCATGTAATTCGCTTTATAAATCATAATCATTCTTCAACATGTGGGTATTGCCCAATACTTCATCATATTCAATTCTTTCACATATGCTCATAAACATGGGTAACTTGAGTTCATGCTTTTCCGTCATCAATAAATTCAAAATATTGAACATTCATCATAAATCATAACTTTCATGAACTCTCATCAATGGACATTTTAGATTTAAAAAGCTTGAAACATGATTTAAAAGAAAATAATATAAAACCTATCCATCATTCATAATTCAATAATTAAGACTCAATTAAATAATACCCATAATGTGAAATCTTATTTTCATGAATTTGGGTAAAACCCCATGGAATTGAATAGGAGAATCCATGATTTAAATCAAAATTTGGGCATGGCTGTGAAAGAATTTCACCCATTCTAAAATCATACATACCTGGGGATCGAGTGATTTCGAAGTTCCTTGAAAGCCCACAAGAAATTAATGGAAATTTGGAGGAGAAGACCTTGAATCTCCCCAAAACCTCTCTAAAAGCTCTTGCATGGGAATGGGTGCGCATTAGGGACTTAACCCACCTTAAAGACCCTATTTTGCCCTTAAAAAAGACATAGTTTATGCCTTAAGAGTTTAGGAAATTATGAGAAGGCCCTTACTAATTCAAAGAAAATAACTGTCAAGTAACCCTAACAGATGACCTGACGACTTGTCAGGACGGGCAACAACTCGTCATGTTGCCCGTCAAGTAGACTGACTCATCCTCCATTAAAAATCATAGGCTTGATCATGAACCACCTCATGATTCATTGGGACAGACCAGGAATCGTGGGGTTCCATCCGTAAGGTACATTGGGAGCTTCTTCTAGTTTAACCCCAACCTCACCCCACGAGTAACATGACGACTCGTGGGGACTGACCATGAGTCGTTATCTCCCTCGGGGTGACCTCGATCCTTCCTTTATTCCAGGCCTACCCACGAGTCACTTGATGACTCGTGGGGTCTCCTCACGAGTTATCCCACCACTCGTCCTGTTCCTGCAACATAAATTCCAGAATTTTCCCATTTCAACTCCTGGGTCTGATCTTTGAGCTTCCGGGATATAACGTGTTGCGTGGGATTCAACCTTCTGGCCCATGCTAGATATGTCACCCCTAATATTCTTCAGCTGATCTTCAGTTGATTTGGCCCATTGTAGCAACTTAACCATCATACTCTCTAACTTTGAGGGTCTAGAATTACTCTCACAGGCCCTAGGAGGAACATAAACACCAGCGTGATCATTGCGGTAGCCATCATTCTTTCTCCAACAACCTTCCCGCTCACGACCTTTGCTCTTATCCCTGTATCTGTCCCTATTGTAGTTTTCTCTAGATTGGGTCCGACCTTGATTTCTATAGCCTTGCCACCAAGTGTCCCATCCAAACCCTTGGGCATAGTCCTAAAAACCCGCCACCTAGTTGTCCAAAAAGTTTGCCTCCTCCTCAGAATCTTTCTACTGAAACCCCGACTCCTGACCCTAAGCTCTAACTGCATTTACCTTCTGAGTGCCAAAGCTCATAATGTGCTTGGTGACCAGGTCCAAGGATGTCCTCATGTGAGGTATCTCCTGATCATGCTCATCCTCTTTTCTGCATTGTTCCGCAGTCATACTAATAGCATACGTAGCTGCAACTGTCTCTGCTTCCCTGGTGTGCCATGCCTTGTTTGTCTTGGTCACTCAATCAAGTTAACATTTTCTTTCTCCCATGACTGACTCATCAACGCTCCTCCTAGCACTCTATCTGCTACGGCCTTAGTGCTGTTGTTCATAGACCTGTAAAAAATTTCCAACAAAATGTCATTGGGAATTTTATGGTTCAGAAACTTAGTCAGCTTTTTCTTAAATCTCAACCAAGTCTCATCTAGTGCCTCTGTCTTCAACTATCGGAAATTATATATCTCATCTTTTAGTTGCAGCAACCTAAAGGGTGGGAAGAACCTTTCTAGGAAGGCTTGTTTAAGCTCCCTCTAGTTGGTAATGGAGTCATTTGGGCAACTTTAATAACCATAATGTGGCCTCTCTATGGAGAGAGAATGGAAAAAGTCTCAACCTTAAAGCATCATGGCTTACATAGGGTAAGTTGTATTCCTTGCATATCCCGACAAAATTCATCAAGTACAGGTTAGCATCGTTGGATGCATGACCACTAAACACCCCTTCATATTAAGAAATTGGATCATGGTGCTAGTGATATCAAACTTTACCCCAGCAGGCAAAGGTGCAGGTACAATAGCTCTAGTTGACTCGGCCTCATCAACATCTGGATCATCATGATCATAGAATTGAGGAGCATATCTTTGGCCCCTATTGCCCCTTCCATTGCCGCCAGCATTCAGTACCTCATCACAAGCATCCTTGGCTTCCTGAAGTGCATCTTGCGAGCTTACTCAGCTTGCCAATCTTCTTCAGCCATACGGGCCTCTTTGTGCTCAGCGTTTTCCATGCGTAGTGTTTGCTCTAACTCAAGATGCAATGGAATCAAGGCTTCATTGAGTACTTGGCATCCACCAAGTGACAACCTATGGGTGTCAAAAACAAAAGAAAACATAAATGAGGAAACTAATGACTTAAAATCAAACACAAGAAATTACTCTAATCTTAAGCCGTATTCCCCAACAACGACGCCACTTTTTGGTAACACTCAAACTCACACTCCTTAAAAGTATGACACGGACATTGTCAATAAAGAACCCAACTAGTTTGGGGTCGATCCCACAGAGAATAAGGTTAAGATATAGAATAACACTAGTATTTAAGCTTTTAAGTCTGTTATTTCCAAAAAGGGGTTTTATAAAAGCAAACATGTAATAATGTTGAGATTTGGTTATTGTTAATCAAATTAATGCAAATAACTAGGAAAGTGTTCCCAATGGATTCATAAGTACTTTGGATTTTACACACGTGATCTTTCCCAATGCTTACTTGTAGAATTGATAACCAAGGCTTATCCAAATTTCTCGTTCATCCCTATTGGATAACTATATCGATCACCGAATTAGGTATCATGAGTGATTTAACTTCAATCTTTATCAATTTGTTCCAAATTGACTATCCTGCAACCACAGCTCAAGTCATCCAATGACCTATAAAGATCAAGGTTTTGTTGTAATTCTCTTTTCCTAATCTCTATTTCTCTAAGTTCAAGCAAGTAAAGCATTCGAGCAAGTCCTAACGTTGCACTTTGTTAAAAAACATTAATGACAAAGAAAATACAATACAAGAATTAGCATTGGTTAGAATCACTTTATGCAAACCCTAGTATGTTAATTTACTATGGTTCTCACAACCCTAGTTGTGAAGATTTTAGTCTCTCATGATTGTAAGAGAATTATAAGCATTCTTGGACAAAAACATAATTTAGAACTTACAAAGATTATTGGAAGAAAACCTACTTGATTATTGCAAAAATTAACGAAGAATAATCCAAGAACAAAGGAAGAATCAAAGCAACAAAATCTCCCAAAAGTTTCTATCAATAATCCCAAAAGTCAAAAACCTCTCTCAACAATCTTATTTTGTTCTCTCTAACAAAAATAACCTAGAAAAATATTTATTCAAATAATTAGAAACTTTTCCTAAATTGATAGAAAAATTTCTTAAACTGTCGCCGACTTCACATACGACCCCTACCATGACTGTATGGGTCGTACTTTCACTCCTACATTGGCTGGCTCTTTTGATTCTGACCCAGTGTTGGAAACTGGTATGACTCATATTATAAACCTATGAGTCATACTGTCTTGTCATGGTCTGAACCTGAAACTTCTGGCGTACTCTGATTATTTCCATGAGTGACTTGGTATGGCTCGTAACTTCATCCTACGACTCGTGAATTCTAGTTGTACCTTGAGTTTTGTTTTTTTTAATTCTTTTGAGGTTCATCACGACTCCTTGGTAGGGGTCGCAGGTAGATAACATGCCTCGTAGTTGCTACCCATACAAGGAGACTGACTTAGTGCAATTTCTTCTGAACTTTATCACGACTGCTTTGGTACGACTTGTACAAGGATGGTATGGCTCATACCAAGAATCGTACTTTAACTCCTTGGTTTAGCACATTTTTTGTACTTTTTCGCAATTCTCAGTACGGATCATACCAGGATGGTACAACTCATACTATGATCCATACTTGGCCCTTTTCCTGCATTTTGTCACTGCTTCTGCACATTTCAACTCCAACACCTACTTTCCCTGAAAACAAATAAAAGTGTGTCATATCTATATCAACATACCTAAGTCCATGCTTATTTCCTAAGTTTAAGCGTCAAAAGTGTTGAAACACACAACACATCAGATCGAGCTAACTTTGGGGCTAAGACTTGTCACCCTAACCTATATCATGCTTTGGTTGACCCGACTTCATTGATGTCTGGGTCATGTTCATCGAAGAACTGAGGGGAATATCTTTGGCCTATGTTGCCCCTCCAATGTCTACCAACATTCATGACCTCATCTTGAGCATCCCCTACATCCTGAAGTGCATCTTGCTAAGCTATCTCAGGTTTCCTAGCTTATTCAGCTATGCGGGCATCTCTTTGCTCTTGGTTTTCCATCCTTCGCAGTGTTCGTTCAAGTTCGAGATCCAATGGAAACAGGGGGTTTCCGCTTCGATGAGCACTTGCCATTCACCAAGTAACAACCTATGGATATAAAAAAACAAAAAAGAAAATGTAATTCAAGAAATAACAACCAAAAATCAAATACAAGCAATTAATCTAATCTTAGTTGTATTCTCCGGCAACGGTGCCACTTTTGATAATGTTCAGACTCTCACTTTCTGATAAAGTATGAGGAGGACATTGTTAATAAACCCAATTAAGAGGTTGGGGTCGAACCCATAGAGAATATGGAAGATCTAGACTAATGCTGGTAAGTAAATTTGTTGGTGAGTTATCTCTAATTTGGGGGTTTCAAGAAACAATGGTAAAACAAAGATTAAAATTGTGATTTAATCAAGATTTGAAAACAACTAGGGTAAGTGTTCCTATGGGTTCACAATTACTTCGGGTATAAACACGTGATCAATCCTAATTCTTTCTTGTAGAACTGATAACTAGGGTTCATCCAAACAACTGATTCCTCCCTATTGGATGACTATACTCAATCACCGAGACAGGTCTCGTGAGCTATTTCAAGCTAACCGTTATCAATATGTTCCAAATTTAACTCTCCTGTGACCACAACTCAAGTTAGTACAATAATTGTAAAGATCAAGACTTTGTTGTAATTCTCTTTTCCTAATCTCTACCTCTCTAGGTTCAAGCAAGTAAAAAATTCGGGCAAGTCCTAATGTTGTACACCGTTAAGAAATGTTTAAACATGAAAAAAATACGATACAAGCTTTTCACATTGATTTTGAATCACTTTTGTGCAACCCTAGTTTGTTAATCCGCCATGGTTTCCACAATCCCTAGTTGTGGAGGTTTTAACCTCTCATGGTTGTAAGATTACGACTTCCATTCATAAACAAACACATAATTAAAAATAAAAACACTTGATTAAAAACTTGAATTCATGACCTTGAGAAGAAGCTTGGGCATGAGAGTAGATGACAACCCTCATTCTTAGCCCTATATACTAGGGTAAACTGATTTTCCATACTAGTCTTAAAAGCCCAAGAGCATTGGGGAGGATTTGGGGAGAATTTTAGCTTGATCTTGAAAGGAAATCTCAATACATTACATGCATGGGAGCCTAATGACTTAGGATAGGATAAACCCTCTTAAACACTCCTTTCAGGACTTAAAATGATATCATTAGGAAGTTAGGAGCTTAGAAATTACAAAACTTCACTCAATGAATCGTCTAGAAAAAGATCACTACCAGTCACCGCGAGTCGTATCTCCAAACCACAACCCATGGTATTCTTTCGTTGCCAGTCATCCCATATTCCCCAACACTCTAATTCTAACCATGGATGCCTACCATGACTCGATGTTTTCTATAATTAGTCATAACTTACCTCGTAACATCATTCCTCCCCCAGCAGTTCCAAACCACTACTGCATCCCATGACTCGTTGTTTCCTATCATGAGTCATACCTTGACCCATTACAGCCTCTTATGACTCGTACCATGAGTCCTTGTTACTGGTCCAGAAGACTCTGCTGCTAACCACAACTCTTGAACACAACCCTTCACACCAACCAATGGTTCGTACCTTAGCTTTTTAGTCCAAGACCTACCAACCAGAAGTTCACCACGATTCAATCCTACAACCCACCATGATACAACGACTCATACCACGAGTCATACTGAGAGAAAAATGTAGATTTTCTACTGAATCTACTGACATGTCTAGGGCTTGATTGTAGGGACTTTTGGGGTTTTATATTATCTCCCCCTTGGGAACATTCATCCTCGAATGTAGAATAAACATTCTAGAAGACTGGGGAAAGCTCAGAAATCCCAAAACAGGACAACTGAAGTTGATAACTAACGGAATGACTGACTCTAGATTGATATACATGACTGAATAGAATTCATGAACCATACATACATGCTATGACATGAAAGGAACTTAGAGATATGAACTTGATGTGAAATTGAATAGAGTACTTAAGAAGGAAACTGATACCTCATGCTGGAACTGAGTCGGAAGAAAAAAGATGCGGGTATCTAGCCATCATATCTGCTTTGGCTTCCCACATAGCCTCCTCAGTAAGCTGGTCCTCCACAACACCGTCACGGAAGCTACTTCTTTGTTTCTCAACTTCCGGACCTGACGATCAAGTATCTAAACTGGAACCTCCTCATAGGTAAGACTATCTTTCACACCTATGCTCTCCACCGGAACAACTAAAGCTAGATCACCAATGCAGTCTTCAATAGAGATACATGGAAAATTGGATGTACCAAAGCTAACTCTACTGTTAGCTCCAACTGATATGACACTTTGCCAACTCGCCTCAAAATCCTATAAAGACCAACATATCAGGGACTAAGCTTCCCTTTATTTTCAAGCCTCATCACTCTCTTCATGGGAAACACCTTTAGAAATACTCGACCATCAACCTCAAACTCAAGCTCTCTCCTCCTAACGTCCGCAATAGATTTTCGACAACTCTAGCTGTCTTCAGCCTTTCTATAATATGCTTAACTTTATGCATGGCCTTATTAGCTGAATCTGGCCCTATCAACATAGACTCACCTACATCAAGCCATCCAATAGGTGATCTGCACCTCTGCCCATAAGGATCCTCAAAAGGAGCCATCTGAGTGCTAGAATGATAACTGTTATTGTAAGAAAACTTGATGAGAGGCAAGTGATTATCCCAACTACCCTTGAAATCAATCACACACTCTCTCAACATGTCCTCAAGAGTCTGAGTGGTCCGCTCGGCCTGACCATCTATCTGGGGGTGAAAAGTTGTACTATGCTTTACCTGAGTACCAAGACCCTTCTAAAACGATCTCTAAAACAGTGAGGTGAACTAAGTACCCCTATCTGAGATGATGGAAAAAGGAACTCCATGCAATCGAACTAACTCCCGAATGTACAATCTAGCATAATCCTCAGCTAAATTAGTAGTTTTGACTGGTAGCAAATGGGATGATTTAGTCAACTTGTCCACAATCACCCATATGGAGTAGTACTATCAGCGGTGTGAGGAAATCCTATAATAAAGTCCATAATAATATCTTCCCACTTCCAACTAGGAATGCTAATATCCTGAAGCATATCCCCAGGTCTTTGATGCTTAACCTTCACCTGTTGGCAATTTGGACACTTTGCCACAAACTCCACTATGTCCTTGTTCATGCCATTCCACCAATAAATTTCCCGTAGGTCACGGTATATCTTGGTGGCACCTAGGTGGATAGAATATTGAGATACATGAGCCTCACTCAACATCCGCTCTCTCAAGTCATCAACAACTAGCACACACAATCGGCCTTGATATTGGAGTACACTATCTACCCCTGGGAGAAGACCTCCACCTTTTTATATCGGATAACTTTCTTTAGCTTCACTGGAATAGGATCCTCATCTTTCCTAGCCTTGACCTAGGTTACCAATGATGATTTTGACCCCCTCTGAATAATGACACCGCCATCTGATGATTCAACGAGGTGAACCCCTAAACAAGCAAGTATGTGCACATCCTTTGCTAAGTCCTTCCTTCCATCCTCAACATAAGACACTCTCTATGGACAACCTACTAAGAGCATTCGCCACTACATTGTCCTTGCATGAATGATAAAGGAAATTTATGTCATAGTCCTTGAGAAGCGCTAGCCATCTCTTTTGTCACAAATTTAGGTCCTTGATGTGTTTTGGATTTACAGCATGTTCGACACTTAAAATTGATAAAATATGCATGGTTTTAGGTGTGTTTATACGGATATGATGAACTTTTTCTTTGTTTTCATGGAAATAAGATGTTTGAGTTGAAAGTTGTGAAAGAAGGAACAAGAGTGCAAAAATTAGGCTAAGTACAAACTTCAGTATGAGCTACACCTTAGTGGTACGAACCGTCCTGTAAGTCGTGATAAACTTTAGAAGATCAATACAGGGTACTATCCAGTTATGACTCTTGGTACAAGTCGTACCATCACGGTATGAGCCGTACTATGAGACATGGAAAACTTCAGAAGGATGCACTTGGATTTGTCTCTTGGTACGAGTAGTAATTTCGATCTGTGAATCTATCTATGACCCGTACCAAGGAGCCGTGGTGAAGTTCAGAAAGATTGTTGAAAGGCAAATCCTATGGTACGAAAGGCAACCACAAGTTGTAACATCAAGGTACGAGCCATACCAAGACACTCGTGGAAATATTCAAAGGATGCCAGATATATTAGGTTCAGACAACAATAGGAATGTACGACTCATAGGAGCTTTGTACCAATCGTACTAACCCCCAACACATAGCCAAATACAGAGCTGTCAGGCACTGTTCGAAGCTATGACTCGTATGATCAAGTTACGAGTCATAGGAGAATGCGGCAACAGTTAATTAGTCCTTCCTGCTAATTTAGGAAAGGTTTCTAATTATTTATACAAATACTTTTCTAGGTTTTTTTGTTAGGAGACGAATTTCTTGGAGAAGAGTTAGACTATTTGGAGTTTCTTCTTGAGTTTTCGAGTATTCTTGGAATTAATTTCCATTGTTCTTGAATTATTCTTAGTTTAATATTGCAATAACCAAGTTGGTTTTATCTAAATCTTCATTATAAGTTCTTAATTATGTTTTCTTCAGTGAACGCTAATTCTCTTCTTACAATAATGAGAGGCTAAAATCTCCATAACTAGGGTTGTAGAAATCATAGTGAATTAACAAACTAGGTTTTGCATATAGTGATTCTAAATCAATATGCATGCTTTTATTGTCTTCTCTTCAATCTTAAACGTTTCTTAACGAAGCACAATATTGGGACTTGCCCAAATTCTCTATTTTCTTGAATATAGAGAGGAAAAAATTATGAAAAGAGAAGAACAACAAAGCCTTGAATTCTATGATTAATTTTATAACTTGAGCTGCAGTCATAGGATAGTTAATTTGGAAAAAATTGATAACGGTTAAAGTGAGATCACCCAAGAGACCTAATCCGGTGATTTAGTCATCTAATAGGGAAGAACTAGTCGTTTAGATGAACTTATGTTATCAGTTCTATAAGTTAAGTATGGGATAAATCATGAGTGCAAAACTCGAATTAGTTATGAAACCATGGGGAAAAATTCCATAGTTAATTGCATCATCTTGATAACAACTTAAATCTTCAATACTGTTACGTATTTAATTCATTAAAATCCCCCCATTAGGAGATAATCGAACTAAAAGTCTAAATACAAGCATTATTCTACATCTTGAACATATTCCCTATGGGATCGACCCCAACTTTTGATGGATTTTTTTGACAACCTCCGCGTCATACTTTTCCAGGGGTGTGATTTGAGCTTTATCAAAAGTGGCGCCGTTGTTGGGGAATATGGCTTAGGATTAGAGTAATTGTTGTGTTTAACATTTTGTTGTTATTTCCTTATTTATGTTTTCTTTTATTTTTGACACCCATAGGTTGCTATTTTGTGAATGCCACGTACTCGATGAAGCGGAAACCCTATGATTCTTCTTGATCTTGAGCTAGAGCGAACACTGCAAAAAATGGAAAACCCTGAGTAGAGAGAGACATAATTGGCGGAAGAAGATCGTCAAGCTGAGTTAGCTCGACAAGCAGTGCTTTAGGAAGCCGTGGATGCTCGCGATGAGGTAGTAAATGTTGGCCGCCATGGAAGGGGTTACAGAGGCCAAAGATATGCTCTTTAGTTTTATGATGAAGATGACTCGGATATTGATGAGGCCAGGTCAACAGGAGCCATTCTACCTTCACCTTTGCCTGCTGGGGTAAAGTTTGATATCACTAGCACCATGATCAAGTTTCTTAACATGAAAGGGGTTTTTAGTGGTCACGCAACTGACAATGCTAATCTGCACCTGATGAACTTCATTGGTATATGCAAGGTATACAAGTTATCAGGTGTAAGACAGGATGTTATATGATTGAGACTCTTCTCATTCTCTCTATTTGGAGAGGCCACGTTATGGTTGTCGAAGTTGCCCAACGACTCCATTACCAACTGGAGGGAGATAAAGCAAGCCGTCTTAGAAAGGTTCTTCCCACCTTCCAAGAAGCTGTAGCTAAAGGATGAGATCTATAATTTCTGGTAGTTGAAGACTGAGGCACTATATGAGACTTGGATGAGATGTAAGAAGAAGATAACTAAGTGCCTAAATCATAAATGTCCCAATGATAGTTTTTTGGAATTTTTTTACAGGTCTTTAAACAACAGCACCAAGGTTGTAGCAGATATGGTGGTGGCGAGAGCATTAATGAGTCACTCGTAGGGGTAAGCAACTGTCATACTTAACCAAGTGACCAAGACGAATAGGGCCTGGCACACCAGGGAAGCTTAGACAATTGTAGGTACATATGCCATAGGGATGACTGCGGACTAACGCAGAAAAGAGGAGGAATGTGATCAGAATCGGCTCACATAAGGATATCTCTGGACCTGCTCAGAAATCATATTATGGGATCAGGAGCTCGAAAGATGAACGCACTGGGAGCTCAGGGTCATGAATCGAGGTTCGAACAGTTTGATTTCGAGGAGGAGGTGAACTTTTTGGACAACCAGGTGGCAGATTTTTGGGCTGACGCCCAAGGGTCTGGACAGGACACTTGGCGCCAAGGTTTTGGAAATCAAGGTTTGAACTTGTACAGAGACAACTATAATAGTAATGGGTATAGGGATAGGAGGAGATGTCATGAGCAAGAAGGAGAGTGGAGAAAGAATGATGTCTACCGCAATGACTGCGCTGGTGGGTATCTTCCCCCCAAGGCTCGTAAGGGTGATGTTGGACCCTCGAAATTAAAAAACATGATGGCTGAACTGCTATAAAGGGCTAAATGAAATGATGATCAGTTGAAGGATATTAGGGGTGATATATCAACCATGGGCCAAAAGGTTGAATCCCATACTACAACGATTAAGTAGATTGAGCAGCGGCTTGGTCAATTGTCTGCATCCCTAAATCAAAAGCAGAAGGGAACACTTCCTAGCAGCACAGTCCAAAATCTGGAAAATGACAGTCACTATATGGCTATGATGACTAGGAGTGGGAAGACCATTGTTGACTCTCCCCTACTGGTTGTAGTTGAGATGGAGAGACAGAAGGAGATCAAGCTGAATTAGAAAGATGAGATTTCTAAACAAGATATTATAGGTGATGTTGATTTGATTAAGGCTTCGGGTGATGCAAAGGGGTCTAAGGCTGATGAAGGGAAGGGAAAGGGGACAACTCAAATTTATAGACCAATCCTTCGACCACCACCACCATTCCCTCAAAGGATGAAGAACAAGGCGAAAGATGGGAAGCTCTAGAAGTTCTTGTCAAATGCTGAAACAATTGTCTATGAATATCCCATTGGTCAAGGCATTGGAGTAGATGCCCGGGTATGCTATGTTTATGAAGGACTTGGTGACTAGAAAGAGGTTTGTAAGCTATGAGCCGGTGGATAACTTGCATTATTGCAGTCACATAGCCTCACAGGTCCTTGCGTAGAAAAAGAAAGATCCAGGTGCCATCACCATCCCATGCAAATTGGTGATTTTGAGTTTGCAAAGGCATTATGTGACCTAGGTGCTAGCATCAACTTGATGCCATTAGCTGTGTCCAAACAGCTGGGCTTAGGAGCCTCCACATCGACTATGATGTGTCTATTGATGGAGGACCAAACAGTTAAGAATCTAGTGGGGATCCTTTTTGATGTGCTAGTCAAGGTGGACAAGTTTATCTTCCTAGAAGATTTCGTGATCCTAGATTGCAAAGTCGATTTTGAGGTATTCCTTGCCACTAGGAGGGTATTGGTGGATGTTGAGATAGGCCAATTGAAGTTTAGGCTGAACAAAGAGGAGGTCACCTTCAACGCCTGTAGGTCAATGGAGCAGCCTAATAAGTTTAGAGTTGTATCAGTAATTGTGGATGAGCCTGAGTTTCTTGATGAATGTTGATTAGTCAAGAGACTCGCGTCGTGCCGCGATGTTAAATCATGCGCTTCTTGGGAGGCAACCCATGAGGTGGTTTGACGAAGTCTGAGTAACTCAATTACCTGCATCATGCTATGACATTAAATCAGGTGTTTCTTAGGAGACAACCCAAGTATCTTGACTTATGTGTGTTTAGTGTGTAGGAGAAATAAAATCTAATGGGAGAAGAATTGCTGCACAGGATTGTACTACAATCCTCAGTACGAATTATGGGATGCTTGTATGGCACGTAGTACTATCCTTGGAGAGAAGCAGAGATTGGTCTAGGTGCATGATTTCATGTTACGGTTGTTCACTACAAACTGTACCTCCATTGCACGGGTCGTAGTATGCACTGTAAGAATAAACTATGCGAAGTATGGAAATGCAGAAATTTTGATTACGAGTCATAGTACGAATCGTACCTCATGCTGCCGTAAGTCTCAAGGTAAGTTTCCTCAGTCTCTTGCTATGAGTCCAAGGAGTAAGTCATAGGTATGATCTATGACTCGTGGCACGAGTTGTGATAGGAAAAAGTAAATCACTTGACCTGACTCAACCTAGATTTTTAAAATCTACCCTAACCTATTTAATTCCCACATTTTCTGACTTTCATTCCATCACAAACACAAATCACGACTCACGATTACCTCCACCCTATCTTCCAATACCCATAACTCAAAGCAAAAAGTTGTCGAGCTCAAATATATGCAAATAAATTTGCACAAGTCACTTGAATTCCTAACCCAAGAATTGAAGCAAACAAGAAATCATGAAAGAACTTCAAACCTCAAGTAAGTGAGTATTTTGTCTTTTAAAACATCTTGCTAAGAGATGGCCCGATATTAAACTGTGATTCCTCAACTCTTGTAAAAGAGGAAGATGAATGTTATCAGGGTTTGAATATGCACAATTATAAATGGGTTTAGTAATCAAAATTATAAAATGCAATATTTGATTATAGACGATGAATTAAGGGATGTGAAGTAGGGTTAGGGTTAACTGGGTTTGTGCATTTGATGAGATTTGCATAGTTTGGAATGGGAATTCTGAGCACCCATCTAAAAACATGGGTACCAGCACAACTGATTGCGCATAAGGTGAGGGTAGGCTTTGGAAGCCTTCCTATGACTCGTGGTTTCATACTACCCCTCGTAGGATGGCTCATTAGGACTGTCTTAAGTCAGTTAATCTGGAAACCCATGGTATGGGACCAGTACGACTAGTAGTATACCACTACGAGTCTTACCTGGTGGTTGTACCAAGAATTAGACAAGGGTCAAGTTCAAAAGCAACAATACGATCCTTTGTACAACTCGTAGAATTTAACTAAGATCCGTAACTCAAGTCATATTAAAATACTGAAAGATATGAATTTCTAAAATCCTTCCTACGACCAGTAGTATGAATTGTACCAACTTAGTATGAGTCGTACAATTGAGTCATGACTGTGTCAAACAGTACTACGTGTCTTAGTACGAATTGTACTACCTAGGTTCAACTCATACTAATTACTCATGGTAAAATACTGAGATTAATATTATTTCTTTCTCTTTCTCAGAGAATACATACTAACCTTTTTCACCACAGGTACCATGAAAACAAATAAGAGAGCAACCAAGAATACCCCAGTGAAAGGAGCCCTAGCTGATAATGGAGAGCCTGTAGTCTCATGATGAGCACCTGTGAGAGCTGCAGGAAAGATCCATAGGAGCAGGGAGCTCCACCACTGCCCCGAGAGAGCTTGTGGGTGGAAAGGAACCTTCAGGTAAGCCACATTCAGCAAGAGTTGACGACGAGGTCATTCTAGCCACCACCACTACTGAGGGGGTGATCACTGGCCCGTGTACCACACCGTTGAGTGCGCCGGCCACTGCCAGCGCCGCAACTAATGCGGAGGGGAGTATGCCTTCACACCCGCTTCCGCAAGATGAAAGGAATGCTTAGAGCATCCACAAGTATGTTCCTCTCCTAGTTCTTTCATTTTCATGCTTTGGGGACAAAGCATGCATTTTAAAAGGGGGGGGCTACTTCTTTTTTATTTTTGGAATTCGTCCGACGATTTTTTTTGTCGTGTTTCTTTTCCCTCGGACATGTTATCCAGTAGAACCAACATGTTTAGGATTTTATGTTTTTTTACTAGAAGTAGCTTAAGAGTACTTTACAGCCAATGAATGCACATGTTTTTATGTTTTGTGAAAAAATAACACTATTAAAAATTTTTGGGTGTTAACTGTGTATGTTAATTTCAAACCATGACTATTGTGAATCTTTTTATGGAACTTAGTAGATTAGCATGTGTAATTATGTCTTAACTGCGCATGAACCAAGGTACAATAAATGCTAACCTATATCATGTGTGAGTGAGGATTTTTAGCTAGTTCAATATTGCTTAAAGGATCTAGAACTTGCTCAGTTAATCTTTACATAGGTTTTAGATAATTGGTTAGGAAAGGATCATAAGTCATTTTTATTTTAGCCACTTTAGCTTAAATTTCCCTACCAAATAAATTGAATCCCTTGATCACATGTTTGAGCCTAAAGTTGACTATTTTTCTTTGATTTCCCTTTCAGCTTTCCTGTGTTTATAATGAACCTATTTGGCCCTGGTCCTTTCTTAGACATTATGAACCTCAACTTTGGCAAAATACCTAAGTTGAGGGTAGCTATAATGGGGGTGTATAGACCATTGGGGGTGGTAAAGAAAAAAAGAGTCAAAGAAAAGTGGGGTGTGGTGTGAAATGTCGAAAGAGAAAAAAGAAAGAAAAATAAAGAGAGCTAAACTGTCAAAAAAGAATTGAAAAAGATGAAAAATTACACCACACCCACAAATGTAGTTAAATGGTGAAAAAGATAGGAAAAGCTGAAAAAGATAAAAATGGATAAAAAGTGAGAAGTGAAGCCACTGTGTGTAGGGATGACGTTCAAACCATACCCTCTTTTTCAAAGAATATGCACGATCGAAGTATCAAAACAAGTAACCCAGACGAGTGCTGGGGTCGAATCCCATGAGGACTGGGGGATGATACTGACTAGTGTCACTTATAAAGTTGACTTTAGATTGCACCACTCAAACAACCATAAATGAGAACCAATTGGGGGAAGTATCAATATGTGAGATATTATCAAGTTTAAAGTGCTTTACTTCAAATAGCAAGGTTTACTAAAGTTGCAACAATGATGTGAAAATGCTAGAGGTGGGGTGCAGATGATGGATTAATTAGATAAGGTCTTTCTAGATCATCTCACAAGTTCTACTAATGTGAATAACCTTAGGGGAACAGAGGTATTCCATGCTTTTCAGCCAATTTCATACCTCTAGCTAGAGTTCTTTCGAATCTCTAGACTCAATCAGCTCAACCCAATGTTATTTGGATTAATAGCTTCATTATTTCTTGCTATTAGCCATTAATTTAGGAGTGAGGGCATGAATTTTACTATTTCTAGTCCAAATTCACAATCTCCCAACCATACCCACTATTAGATTCTCTCCCAATACTTAATTCTTCTTTTTTAAGAAACAATCAAGTAAGAAAACATAGACCCATATGAAAATCAATGGATCTTCACTTAATGATTGGAGAGAATCTAATAGATTCACAATTAGCTGAACATTGTAAAGATAATTCTAGCAATTCCTACTCTAATCAACAAGCATCATCATCACCTACCTCTAGCTAACTATTTAGCTACACATGATTAAGAATTTCACAAGCATATTTAATAATAGACTCATCAAATTCAATAACAAAAGTAGAAAAATCAATTTCACAATAATGGTATTCAACAATGGACCTTACTATGGAGAAGAAGAAGAAGTAAAGGAATAAATTTCAAGTCAACAATTACAATCTTCTACTCTTCTCTGCAAAAGGAAGGTTCTAAAAAGTGAAAATTACAATGAAAGCTGACTACTACTTTGTACTTCTCTTAGACTATATGTAGAAAGTAGGGTGTCTCTTTCCTCTATTTCCATGTTGACTATTTTACCCCTGAGCATCGTCTATTCATCAGCGGGACACCGACGATTCGCCAATTCATACTCGTGAACTTCCGGATGCATTTTGTTGTGTCATTACCAAATTCTAGTCAACTTCGGCGACACGTCCGGTGTTTCGCCTATTTCACTCCGCGAACCGCCGAGGTTTTTTCCCTTGTTCTAGAAACTTGGCTAATGATTCGGTGATTTGATCCTGTGACTCGTACGTTGGCGATTCATGTTTAGCTGATGGTAGTTTTTCCTTTGAAGTAGTGCTGGTCGGCCTCTATCCGACGTTTCGCTGGTTTTCATCAGTGATACGCCGCTTTGCTCTCATTTCCTTCTTTTTTCTCCAATTTTGCTCTTTATTACACATCTGGGCATCTACATACAACATGAAAAAAAGAGCATAAAATTCATATAATTTACTCAAGAATTAAGTAAAAACACAAGTTTTAGAGTCTAATGAGTTGGTAAATTACCAACTCATCAAACCCCCAAACTCATCAAACCCCCAAACTTAAATCATTGCTTGTCCTGAAGTAATGCAATTCTCGATCATTGAAAAACATGCCATTTCTGCACAACATTGAACATCACCAATCACCTAAACTATGAAACCCAAAGATGCTCACTAAACTCACCAAAAAGAGAGGTAAACACCCCAAAAGACTAAGACAATGAAGATATTTCAATCAGCTACCACTTTCCATCAACAAGGATCAAGTGAGGGAAACCCTTTAGTAAAACAAAGGCATTACTCATTCATGAAACACACATAGCATCTCCCATCATAATCAGTGCACATCAAAGCTTGCCTTAGAGTTTATACTACCAATGCCCTATTCTCAAATTAGTGTTCAAATGCACTTGTGTCATCAAAAAGGGATGATTCCACTCACCGAAATAATAATCCCTATTCTTTTTGTCATGAAATCATTAAACACTCACAACGGATTGTTTGGGGAGATCATCTCACTCACTATTCCAAAAGAAGTATTCATGCATACTCTTGACCCATAGGCTTGCCCTTCTTGTAATTTGCCACTAATGTAGAGTAGTTGCTTTTAAGATCATTTAGGACTTGTGGGTTTTGAAGTAGGCTCGGGTTAAGGGTAAGATAAGAATTTGGTTGTCGTGACTAGATCCTCCCTAATGCTTTTGATGGACATACCTTCCATCAAATCCTTTCATCTACTTCACCTTTTTTCACTTTTTTTAAAATCTTTTCTGACTTTCGTTTCTCAATAACCCTCTTTATAACCCCTTTTCTTTCACAACTAGCTTTACCACCTCAAGAGGAAGCACCAACTCACACAATTTTGATTTTATCTTTTATGCATTTTGACAACAATACGGTGCTACCTCAAACTGAAAATCTTATTTTCCCCAGCACACCCCCAAACTTAGGCTTTTGTCTCATTTTTTATTTCTTGCCTCACTCCCTTTTTTCTTAGGTTTTCAGCCTCATTTCATCACTATCTTATCACCAGCATTTAGGGAGATGGGTGCCAAAGAGAGGTATCAAAAATTTTCTTAAGGGTTGTAATGTGGTTTCCAAAGAAAGGATCTAAAGCTCAATGTTGGTTGACAAAGGGTAATGCTCAAGGAGGGTATATGTGTGAAGTGGATAAACAAAGGAAAGCCTAAGATCATATCCTTAATTCAACTACGTCTAGAATTTTCGCCTTGAATCACAGTTGGGGCAAGTTCTAGACAAGAAGCCATACATGAGACTTATCAACAATTCCTCACCGCACAAGGCATCACCCTTAAAGGGTCCACAAGAGTCATTCTCACCACAATACTTTTAATTTCAAGACATCAAAGCAGGCAAACATCATAAGTCAAGCAAAGAATTTACAACATATAACAAAGAATGTTATGCTATGGTGTCACCCTTGCTCATTATCTTCCATTTTCATGCCTTTATTTAAAGGTCCCATAAAAAAATTTCTGGTGGTATCTCTCAAAACATCTTCACACAAGACTAAAAACAACATGTCATTTTCCCTTAAGAATGTTTCCACTCAATCTATCATCGGGAAATACCAAGCTGGTTCGACAAATAAGAGAATGCTCCTTGAAAAAGAACAGTGGTAAAAAGAAAACCCTTAGAGTTTTAATTTCTACACTAATATTTACCATGGCAAAAAAGAAAGGAAACAAGGTTTTGGGGTCATTTCCTTCAAAATTTTCAAAATCTTTCTTTCAATTCAACATGAAGACCCCCGTAGGTCACTATTCATCAATCAAAACAAGAAAATTTAACCAAATCATTCATTTTATTTTAAACAAAATAGGATATGCTCGACAAAGGAAATCATCAAAACATCACAATAAAACTACAGCCCGACAAAGGCTGGACTCACTCAATTCCAACTACAGTTCACAAGAACACAAAAAAATTGAGCTCATCCCTCCCCCACTTAAGAGAATGCATTGTCCCCAATGTAGATATGAATAAAGGGAAAGGGACAAGAAACTCCCTGAGTGGGTCAGTTCTCTTCATCATCCACATCTGCCTCGCTACCGCCACCACTGGCCTTACCTAGCCTAGAATACTCATCACCCAGCCCCTCAAAAAGGTAATCAATTAGCCCCCAAATGAAGGAAGGAGCAGCCACTGTAGCATCCAATGTGCTCATGTCCGGTACTTCAATTGAATTCTGACTCTTCCACTCATGTACATCTGTTCGGAGGGAAGTGACTGCCCCTTCCAGTGCGTCCACCCTCTTGCACAGTGTGGTCACAGTATCGTATAATGACTTGAGCTCCTTTTTGACCATGTTGGCAATGAGTGCGGGGAGGCTCTTAGCCAATATTTAGAGTTGTCTTTCATATGAGTTCGTCATCTCCACAAGTCGATGGAGACCAGTTGGATGAGAGGATTATGGAGGGGGAGAAGCTCCTTGTTGAGGCAATCACCTGATGCTTGGCCTGACATATCTGATTGGGACATAGTGGTTTCTAGGGCAAGTGGTGATTGATCTAACCCATGGGGGAGGGGTCTGATCGTGGGCAAAATAGCATGCCGAAGTGATACTTTATAACTTAGTTTTGCCTTGTTTATCTATTTAATTATATGCATTCTCATGTGATTTTATGTAAATGTGAATATATACTAACCAACATGATTAGTCCTTGTTTTTGAAGGTTAATAATGCATTTGAGGAACTAATTCATGATTTGGTGAAGTGGAGGAATGAAATCAAGAGCAAAACGTGAAAGTCAACAAGAAAACATGCAATAACTAGCACCCTGCGCGATAGGGGCCGTGGCACGCTGCCAACGCTGCAACACTTCGCCAAAAATTGCATTTTTGGCACATTCCAGTGAGGGTACGCATTACCTCCGTGTCACAGAGGTCAAGTAGGGCATTCAGCTCTGTGACACATTGCTGTTCCACCACAGGCCAAATTTTGCAATTTTTCAGCATAGTATAAATTGAACCCTTAGCTCCTAAAATCATTTTGTCATGATTTTATTCTGGAAAACTACCTAGGAGTGAAGGGAGAAGTGGGAGAACTCATCTAGGGTTTGTCAAATTCCCTTCACATCTACCAAATTCATGTAAGTATGTTAGTTTAGTAGTAGTTAGTTGTAGTTTTACGAACATGAATAGCAAGAACCCTTCCTCTAGGGTTGAAGCCATGAATTATGATTGTCATTTTATGAAATTGTTTTGGAATTAAGTTATTGATTGTTGTTTTCGTCTTGCATTCTGGATTGTTGGTTGTTTTTATGATTGATCTCCATGAAAACATATACGTTAGCTTGGGCAATTGCTTGAGAAAGAATTACCTAAGTCAGGACATGAGAATGTAAGGAGCATGTTTGTATCTCACGATATAATTTCGTGTTAGGATAGAAATATACCTAACACCTTGCTTGGTTGATAAAACGGGGGTTATTAAGAGACCAACTTAGGATTATCACATCACCACTCGAAGAAGTAGTTGTGAGGGTAAGTTGAGTTAAATGGTTAGATGCACGAAAGTCCCTAATCGTTTTCCCGTAAACCACAACGTAATTAATTGCCCGCGAACTAGAAATTAGCATCCTCACTCACAATGATGCAGTGAGGCTAGTTTGCTGTGTTTAGAGGATTGAAAGACCATAAACATGCAATTCTAATTATGTGAAATAATAATCGATAGTTTCATACTTAACCCATTGCAAATCGTAGCATCGCATGATTATCTGGTTTTAACTCTATGTTGCTCCTAGAGTGCATTCAGAATATTTCGTTGACCAAATTTAGACTTAATTAAAAATCTCCCTCGAAAACTTCTATAACCAACAATTTTTGGTATTTAAGATCACACTTGTAATGGATAGTTAGAGGAATGGGTCCAGTCCCTGTGGGTTCGACATTCCGGTTCTTAAAAAGAGCCACTATATTACTTGCACGACCCGTACACTTGCGGGCACGTCATGTTTTTGGCGCCATTGCCGGGAACTCGGCTATGTTTTGATAATTTATCTGTTTTTGTGTGATTTTTAAATTTCCTTAAGTTTTGAGAAACTTGGTCTTAGTCTACTTATTGCAGGTGACAGGTTGTCCTGCCGAGCTGGCTAGAAATAGAGAGCTTGTGGAACCGTTGCTTGAACCTGAACGCCAAATCCATTTGCGAAGGAGAGTAGCTCTAGAGAAAATGCTGAAGAGACTTCAACAAAAGGTACAACAACAACCACCCACGGGACAAGCACAATTGTCATCGACAGTAATGGCAGCTAGACCAGTTCGCGAAGTGGCAATCCTACTAGTGACTAATGTGAACTCCAGTATCCGTAAACCGGAGCCTGGAGGGAACTTTGCGCTTAAAAAGAACATGGTGCAGCTGTTACATTCTAGTAGTCAATTCACTGGGATGGCAAATGAGGACCCACAGCAGCACTTACAGAGCTTTTTAGGGATTAGTGACACGTTTGTCCCCACCGGCGTATCCACAAATTATGTCCGACTGACCCTCTTCGAATTTTCACTGTTTGGAGAGGCGAAAAAGTGGCTGAAGGCTGAGCCACCGAACTCCATAACTTCATCGAATGACTTGGCTAAGAAGTTCCTTATCAGATTCTTTCCTTCAGGCAAGACTGCAAAGTTGAGAAGTGAAATACTCAGTTTCAAGCAGAGGCCTGATGAGAACTTGTATATGGCTTGGGAAAGATTCAAGTCATTGTTGAGAGACGGCCCCCATCACCAGCAATCAAATAAAGTGCTGGCTCATACCTTTGTAGAAAGTCTAGACCCACACACAAAAATATTACTAGACTCTACATCGGGTGGGCAAGCCTTGGATAAAACATATGATGAGTTGTACACTTTGTTGAACAGAATTGTACAAGGAAATCCAAAGTGGCACAGTGAGTCATCGAGGGGGGTAGGAAAGAGATCGGGGTTGATAGAAGTAGATGGTTTGAATGCCTTGGCAGCACAGTTAGCTGCATTCCAGCATCAGATGATGACTCAGTTCAATAAACTAAGTATAAACCAACATAAGGGCCAGGTTAACGCAGTTCAGCAACCTCCAAGTTGGTGCGAAATTTGTGGTAATACTGGGCACAATGCAGAATCTTGTGGAGCCAATCCAAAATCAGTCAATTTTGTTGGTAATGTGCATAGGAATCAGAATTTTGGGAACAACTCCAACAGAAATTGGTAGGTCCACCCGAATTTTTCTCGGGGTGGAAACCAAAAGCAGAATTATATGAAACCTCAACAACAGCAGTATCAGTAGAATAGGCAGAATGAGGGGAAATTGAGTAGCAGCATTGAGGAAACACTGCAGAAAATTTTGGAGACCCAGAATCAGTTAGCAGAAAATCAGGCGAGGATGGCAACAGACTTAATGAATCAGCAAGTAGCCACCCGCAATCTTGAAAAACAAGTGGGTCATATAGCAGCTGCTCAAAACATGATATCACAAGGGGGATTACCAAGTGACACAGATCCTAAGCCCCAGCAGATCAATGCCATCAGTTTGAGAAGCGGTAAGCAATTAGCTGATGCAGTGCCAAAAGAGCTGAGAAAGGGGGTGCAGCCGGAGTTGGTTAGACCAGAACCATCCATCAACATGTGAGATAATCAAAGTGGTGGACAACAAAATGTGCAACTTTCATTGCAGCCAGCACAAAGACCACCACCACCATTCCCTTAGAAATTCAGAAAGAGCAAGGAGGAGGAATGCTTCAAAAAGTTCTTTGAGAGCTTCAAAGAACTTCACATAAATTTGCCTCTTATTGATGTCTTGCAGGGAATGCCCAAGTATGCTAAATACTTGAAGGACGTGATGGCAAACAAAGTTAGATTGGTGGATGTCCAGACTATAGCACTGACTGAGGAGTGCAGTCACATGGTATTAAGCAAAATGCCAAAGAAGCTCAAAGACCAAGGGAACTTTACCCTCCCCATACAAATTGGTAAAGTTGAGGTGCTACGAGCATTGTGTGACTTAGGGACAGCAGTTAATCTAATGCCCCTATCCTTATTCAACACCCTGGGGTTGGGAGAACCGAGGCCGACAAGGTTGATGCTGCAGCGGGCTAACAAGTCGCGAGTGACACCTGATGGAATAATAGAGGACCTTCTCATCAAAGTAGGTAGGTTTATTATACCTGCTGATTTTATTGTTCTAGATTTTCAGGTTGATGACTAGGTACCCTTAATCTTGGGACGGCCATTCTTGGCCACCAGTGGAGCGGTGATTGATCTGAGAGCAGGGACCCTGAAAATGAGGGTCGAAGATGAATAAGAACTCTTTCGCGTTTACTAAGAAATGAACCCATCCGCACACTACACTAACCTTTGTCAGGTTAGTGTGTTGGCAGAGGATGAGTGTGGGGTGGATGATTCCACAGGTGCACGGCCAAAGGCAAGGTCAAGTGTTCAGCCCGAGTCTGATAGAGGAATTCAAATTGAGAAGAAGTTGGAGAAAGAGAGGAACAGAGTGGAGGATGTTTCCTCTAAACAACAAAAGAAAAGGAGATGGTTCTCGAAAGAGAACCCAGGTATGAGGATCTCCTGAAAAGGACAGTCCATGTCGGGCCACGACGTAAAATAAGGCGCTGCTTGGGAGGCAACCAAAGGTTACCTCAGGTACAATTTGTAATTTTGATTTTGTGTTGATTTTGTTATGTTGATTTTGTTTGTGTTTTTGGTGGAAAGTTAAGCACAGATGGAGGGAAGTCTGAGTACCGAGAAGGTGGAAGCTAAAGAGCATGGAATAGAAGAAGTGTGGGGTCGAACACCCACCTCTGAAAACATTGAAAGAAAAGCATGCTTTTAGCTTGGCATAGAGACTTAGGGAGTATTTCTCATTCTTTAAATGTTAATTTGATGCTATGAGGACATAGCATGATTTAAGTGTGGGGTGAGGGAAATTTCAAGAAAATTTCAATTTTTTTGTGCTTAACAATTTTTGGTGAATGTAATGCTTGTGAGAAGAATTTTGAAAATTGTTTTATGAGTCAAACATGACTTCATCACCCGTTGGTTTTTCTTTTCCGACGGGGGGTATTTGAACCGAAGAATAAAAATTTTTCTTTTTATTTCCTTTTTTTGTATATAATGTTTTAGTCATAGTTAGGGACTGTTTCCAACGATGGATGGATGACGACCGTCTAGAGGAAAAATTAGTCGATAGGTTTTGGGTTTTTGAAACCATAACTAATTGGTGCTTGATGTTCTTGTTATGTACTATATGTGATTGTAAGAGGCAAGTATGTTCAGTGTGAAGCATGCAGGTGTATAAATTTGTGTGAGACACTTAGGCTCTTGAATTTGACTCAATATGATTGAAGCTTAATTCTGAATTATTGTGATTAGCTGAGTAAGAGTCTGATGAATGTGTCTCGAATTGAGCATGTGCCATGAATGTAAGGTTTTTGAGTATTTTGTGCTATTTTGGATTGTCTATAACCTGCCTGGTGTGTTTATAAAACTAAATGAAGGATGTGAAGTGTAGGAGATGATCTAGGCATTTCTTTGAATGAACCAAATTTTTATCCCTCATTTTACCTACCTTGAGAAATTAATCCTAGTTAGCCCCATTGATCCTTGAGCCTATTCTTTGACAGCTGAAACATAAGCTTAATCCTTTTCCTTTCATTAGCCTTGAGTTTGATCCAAAACTCCTAAGAGCTTAAGGGAAAAATATGAAAGAGTAAAGGAGTGAAAAGAAAGGAAAAGTAGCAAGTTGTAGAAGTGGAGAAAAGGACAAAGGTGCACTTGTGTGAAAATGGTTGATTATTATTAAGGAGTTAGAAAACAAATTAATGAAATTTTTTTTATAGAGCTCCTTACTAATAAGCTAAAAGTGCCTAAAGAAAGAGGGAACATAAGAGGAAAAAGAAAGCTGAAAGGAGAAAAAGGTGAAGTAAGGGAAGGGAAGTTTGTAATGAGGGCGTAATGTATTAAAAGCGCTTGGGAAAGTTAGTCACTATTATTGGCCAGAATAGTACCTACCTGTCCCTTAGCTTACATTACAACCCATTAAGTCCTACTTGATCTTACATTCACACATCCTTAAATTAGTGGAATAAAACACTAAGGGCAAGCTTATGGGTCATTACATGATGCATGTGAATTCTTTGTGAGAGTGAGCGTAATTCTATTCATGTACCCACACATGTTGTGATTTAAAAATTACTTTTGTATGTGAAGTTGGGTAACTCTCTTTCCGTGAGGGAGCATGTTGAATGAAGGATATAATTCATGTGGGATTTCTTAATCAGTTGATTTGCATGAGTCGCTAAGATTGAGAGTCGATTCTCGAGGTTAAGAAGTCTTAACATAGTGGTATTTCATTTCGATGATCAAATCATGCATGCTCTATTTTTAGCTTGTTATCTTACGTAATCATTATAGTCGTAGCTTGAATATTCTTGCTAAATGAGTTATGGGTGAGTCTCCATAGGCATGAGATGTAAAAGGTTTGTTCGAGGACGAACAAGACTTTAAGTGTGGGGTAGGTGATCGTGGGCAAAATAGCATGCCCATGTGATACTTTATAACTTAGTTTTGCCTTGTTTGTCTATTTAATTATATGCATTCTCATGTGATTTTATGTAAATGTGAATATATACTACCAACATGATTAGTCCTTGTTTTTGAAGGTTAATAATGCATTTGTGGAACTAATTCATGATTTGGTGAAGTGGAGGAATGGAATAAGGAGCAAAACGTGAAAGTCAACAAGAAAACACGCAATAACTGGCACCCTGCGCGATAGGGACCGTGGCACGCTGCCAACGCTGCAACACTTCGCCAAAAATTGCATTTTTGGCACATTCCAGTGAGGGTACGTGTTACCTCCGTGTCACGGAGGTCAAGTAGGGCGTTCAGCTTCGTGACACGTTGCTGTTCCACCAAAGGCCAAATTTTGCAATTTTTCAACATAGTATAAATTCAACCCTTTGCTCCAAAAATCATTTTGTCACGATTTTATTCTGGAAAACTACCTAGTAGTGAAGGGAGAAGTGGGAGAACTCATCTAGGGATTTTCAAATTCCCTTCTCATCTACCAAATTCATGTAAGTATGTTAGTTTAGTAGTAGTTAGTTGTAGTTTTACGAACATGAATGGCAAGAACCCTTCCTCTAGGGTTGAATCCATGAATTATGATTGTGATTTTATGAAATTGTTTTGGAATTAAGTTATTGATTGTTGTTTTCATCTTGCATTCTGGATTGTTGGTTGTTTTTATAATTGATCACCATGAAAACATATACGTTAGCTTGGGCAATTGCTTGAGAAAGAATTACCTAGGTCAGGACATGAGAATGTAAGGAGCATGTTTGTATCTCACGATATAATTTCGTGTTAGGATAGAAATATACCTAACACCTTGCTTGGTTGATAAAACGGGGGTTATTAAGAGACCAACTTAGGATTATCACATCACCACTCGAAGAAGTAGTTGTGAGGGTAAGTTGAGTTAAATTGTTAGACGCACGAAAGTCCCTAATCGTTTCCCCGTAAACCACAACATAATTAATTGCCCGCGAACTAGAAATTAGCATCCTCGCTCACAATGATGCAGTGAGGCTAGTTTCCCATGTTTAGAGGCTCGAAAGACCATGAACATGCAATTCTAATTATGTAAAATAATAATTGATAGTTGCATACTTAACTCATTGAAAATCATAGCATCGCATGATTATTTGGTTTTAACTCTATGTTGCTCCTAGAGTGCATTCAGAATATTTCGTTGACCAAATTTACACTTAATTAAAAATCTCCCTCGAAAACTTCTATAACCAACATTTTTTGGTATTTAAGATCACACTTGTAATGGATAGTTAGAGGAATGGGTCCAGTCCATGTGGGTTCGGCATTCTAGTTCTTAAAAAGAGCCACTATATTACTTGCACGACCCGTACACTTGCGGGCACGTCAGGGTCCTTCCTGTACTCCAAAAGACTGCATTCTCTTCCTTTTCATTATCGGTACCTCGACATCTCTCGTCCTATCAATTTCAATTCACTCCTAGAGTAGAGGAAGGAGTCTCATCAGGAACAAGAGGCACTCGGGCTACTTCACCAACTTGGAAAATCAAAATAGCATATGGCATGGAAGTACTGGACTGTCGGGCCTTCTTCTACATATGTTGAGCTACAATTTCCCCGAAGTTGATGGGGACCCCTGACATTATGCAAGCAATTAGTATGGCTATTTCCATGGTGACCCACTGCTTTATTTTGGATGGGATGATATGAGAACAAATAAAGTCCAGCCACAGCTTGGCCTCGAACTTCAAATCGTGGAGAGAGATTTCGCCACCCATTGAGGCCTAGAGAGGAGTACCAACAGCAATAATGCGAGCCACCCATGCAAACTGGTCCTTCATATCGGCCGCTCATGCCATGTACTCCGTAGCGTAGTCGATTTCATCCTCTCAGAACAGGTAGTTTAGAGAAGCCAGGGTGATATCAACTTCCACTCCCAAAATCATCACTGATGGCAAGTAGGGGAACTCATCCACTTTTCCCCCATGTTGCATACTCTCTTGCAAGCCTGATAAGAGGCATAGAACTCTATGACCAGGCTGGGGTAGTAGGATGGGAGAGGGTTGGAAAATGCATGCCACTGTCTGTCGGTGAACTGTGCGGTGATGTTAGGAAAATCACCTCTTAACCCGGCCAAGTCAAACCTCTTCTCCAGTGTGATCGAGTGTCCCTGGCAGATGACATAGTTTTCCTTCATGTTTAGAACACAGAGAATGATGGTTTCCTTTGTGTTGGCCCGTGGTTGTGCAACCTTCGCCTAGCCTTTGCTTTTACTAGCAAAGGAAGAAGGGGCTTTTCCTTTGCCAGTGTTCCTGGAAGATGACATGATTTGTTTTGCTACAAGAATGATGTTAGTGCTAGCTAGTGAAAGAGAAAACTAAAAACAAAATAAAATGAAAAATAAATCTAATCGCAGGGAGAACTAAGGGACAAGGGGAATCAAATACTCAGTTAAAAGAACTGCTGACAGTGGCGTAAGATCGGTGGTTCGCCTAAATAATTTCGTGGACCGCCCATATCTTGTCGGTGCTTTACAGACAACTGTGTAAGGGATAGTTGTTTCGGCGGTACATCGGCATACCGTGGTCAAGATTTGTGAACCACTGATGCAATGCGAGATCCACTCAGTGGCCTGAAGCCACGTTGTAGAGTGCGCCGGAGTGTCATTGGCGATTCGCCAAATCCAACCGGCGAAATGCCGGACCAAATTGTCCCCAAAATTTATTTTGAACTATCACATATACGCACCCACTAACACACACTCACTTCCAATCATACTAAAATCAATATGAAACTCTTAAAACTCTTGTTTATGACGTTTATCCCTTAAGAATGGAGTCACCCGGTCTATTATCGAGCAAAACATCGTGCTTTAAACAAATGGGTTACTCAGACTTCATCCTTTTCAAAATTCCACAAACAAAAGCACAACCCCATTCCATTCAATCAGGCATAGCACAGTCAATATTTTACCAAGGAAGGGGAACAAAGTATTACCCTTAAAGTACCAATGAGAAAATTAAAACAAGGGCAAGAAAATTTTTACCGAATTAAAGGAGTGCCTGCACACTTGGATGTCCAAAAAGCTCGAAGTTACTAGCAATAGCACCTTAAGATATAAGTAGTAGAGGAAGAGATGTGATTGAAGTAAGGGATTAGTGGAATATGGAGGGTTTTTATAGGTGAAAAAGGGACGTGTAATAGGTTGAGAGGAAGATGTAGAGTTTAATGGGTGTGTGTTGGTGGGAAGGTGGGAAAGTGGAAAGGTTTAGAATAGATGAGTATGGGGAAATGGGGATGTTGGGTAATGGAAAGACAAAAAGGGAATGGAAAAATGGTTGAAAAATGGAAGTTAGGAGAATACTTGTAGAAATAGGGCTGCTGACTAGGTCATTGGGATTTTGTGGGCCCT
The DNA here is from genome assembly GCA_035772735.1 of Datura wrightii. Taxonomy (NCBI): domain Eukaryota; kingdom Viridiplantae; phylum Streptophyta; class Magnoliopsida; order Solanales; family Solanaceae; genus Datura; species Datura wrightii. The sequence continues at coordinate 162,486,643 of JASDFA010000018.1, read as the reverse complement.
CTCTTTTAAATTCACATTGTAATAGACTCATACCTCCACCGGCGGCAAATCGGCTGTTCATCGAAACACACTGATGATCCGTCGAGCTAATATCTTGTGCCCTAAAAGTTGCACAGTGATCTGTTTCATTACCGCAATTTATCAGCGGTTTACGGATTAAAGAATAAATCCGCAAATTACCTGCCGCTTATGTGGCTGAGCTTCAGGTGTTCTATTGTCCATCGTCCATTAATCGGCGAAACATGAATTCTATTTGGCAGTTCGCTGATGGGTCCTCTGGTATTTCAATTCGACCCTCAGCCTCATGTTTAGTGCTTAACTTCACCGGCTGCTTGTGCTTCTGAACCGGCAGCTCGCCAGTCTCTCACCATTCCTTCCTTCAGGGTCTTGTTCCCAATTTGCTCCTCATTTATTAGAACCTACAAAGACACAAACAACAAAAACATGAATTAATTCATTAAAGGCTTGGGTTGCTTCCCAAGAAGTGCCTTAGTTAATGTTGTGGCACGGCAGAGACCATCTCTCATCAACTCTAGTCCAACGGGTCATCATCTAACACTGCCTCCTTTAGCTCTAAATCCTTTTCTTCCCATCAATTTGCAAAACTCCAACCACCTTGCATTCGGGAGGCATCTTAACTGATGGACACACTGTAAAAGTGACTTCTTCACTTTCGACTTGAAATTTCAACTCGCCAAGCTCCACTCCACCACAACTCTTCCTGTAGCCAACAATGGTCTTCCCAAAATAATGGGAACCTCTTTATCCATGTCACAATCCAAGATAACAAAGGAAGTTTGTAGGATAAACTCGTTAACTCTCACTAAAATATCTTCTAACACCCCCACCGGTCATTTTATTAACCTATCTTCCATGAGCAGCCTCATTGACTTCAGTTTGGTTTTTTTGAGTCCCAATTTCTTAAAAATCAGAAGGGGCATCAAATTTATGCTAGCACCCAGATCATATAAAGCTTTCTGAAACATACATGTCCCAATTATGCATGGTTTGTAAATGCTACGGGGTCCTCCCTTTTTGGAGAAAGATTGCTCATTATTACCACACTACAACGGTCAGTTTTCTCTTCATTCCCTGCATCCACCATTTTTTTTCTTCTTTAATAAATCTTTCATAAACTTTGCATAATTGGGCATTTGGAGCAAAGCATCCACTAACGGAATGTTTATGGACAACTTACTGAACATGTCAACAAACTTTTTAAATTGGTCATCCTTTTTTTTCTTGGTCAGCCATTGTGGAAATGGAGGGGAAATTTTATAATCAACCTTGTCATTAGTTGGGGCCTGCAAGCTCGTCTCCTCATCATCATCGGGGGTTAGGACGTCATCATCCCTTCCCTCTTTTTCCTCATCAAGCTTGTCTTTATTTTCTGGAATCATCGGTGTTTTGTCACCTTCATGTTCCTCTCTTGGTTTCTGGTTATCGATCTTACTCGGCTTCACTGGGACATCCTTCAGTTATCTTGCCACTCTTAGTGACAATGGTCATGCATTGACCATCCTTCTTGGGATTTGGCATTGTGTCACTAGGTAGTGTTTCCTTCATCCAGGGATTCATTTGAGTTTATAAGTGATTCATTTTGGCCTCCAAATGCTTGATGGGGGCATAATGTGAACTCACTGCTTGGGCAAGGTTAGACACCTCCCCTCTTAACTCTGTCACCCCGCTCTCAGTTGACTTGACCTTTTTCAAAATTCATGATAGCATCTTTTCAATTTTGGAGTTTCCCATGTCACTCACACCCGGTTGATTATGGGGATTACCGTCCTTTGGAGGGGGAATGTACAGGTTCAAACTCAAATGATAGTGATCAGTGTCTTGGTTTTGCTCTCTATTTCCCCATCAGTCATTCCTTTCTGGCCATCCCTATGGCTCACAATTTCTCCACCCTTGTTTGTCATCCCTTGGCCTCCATGGGCCTTGATTTTCTCCTTGGAACCCATGTCTGGGACCTCCCATCTGATTACCCATATATTGGAATTCCTCTTCATATCTTGGTGGTGACATCTCACTTTCATATTGTAAGGGACCTTGCATTCCTACGACATTTACCACCTTTGGCCCTGCTCCAATTACATGCTTTGTCATCAATTCAAGTTGTGTCATCATTTTGTCAAGAGTCTCGTCTCGCTCTTCATCCCTTTTCCTCAAGTCAGCCGCCAATGCACTTGAGCTAACTTCATGAGTGGACACATTTGTTTCTCTCGTGTGCAAAGCCCTATTGGTCTTTGTAATTCTTTCTAGGAGGGCTTTGGCCAACCCATACTTTTGGTACATGATAGAACCACCAACTAAGTTTTTGGCAACAAATTTGTTAATTCAATCAAGGGCCCTATACAAGCTTTGTAGAAGTACTCCATCCGGCAATCCATGGTTTGGGCAAAGAGCAACTTTCTTCTTAAACCTCAACCATGCCTCATGTAAAGGCTCTCCAGGTTCTTGTCTAAAATTTGTAATATCATCCCTCAGCTAAAGCATCCTTTATGGAGGGAAAAAACTGTTATACCCCGTAGAATTTCCGGTACCTAGACGACCTATTCGCACGTTGGTTAAGCACATCTGAAGGCCATACGTGCTGTAGAAAGGCCCGGGAAAAAGATCGGACGAGAAACCCGTCGAACCATCGAGGGAGGAGCCAGGCAGAGCCCCTCCGCGATGGCAGCGTGTCACGGAGGTGAGGCCTCTGCGATGGCTCCGTGACACGTTGCCCAAGTTCAGGCTCAAGGATATAAGCCCCACTTCGGTTTAATTTCATTCAAAATCAAAAGAAATTCCAGGGAACAGAGGGCAAAAGCAGAGAGAAAGGAGGAACAAAGAAATTAAATAATTTTCGTCCGATTATGCTACCAAACGCTGCCCAAACTCAAATTAACTCCAGATACAGAGGTATTTAGCAGCAGAGAGCATTCCTACGGATTCAGTTTCGTAAAATACGGCCGACGAATCATCGAGCCACCGAGCTAAGGTAAGTCAAAATGCTCTAAATTAGTGTCTATGTGTTCCTAGCTGTGAAGTGAACATTTCTCCCTTCTGGACCTCTGAAAAATAGCGAGTTTCTGGCCGTCTTTCGATAAACCTAAGTTTAGGTTATAAACTATATCGAAAGTGACGTTGCCTTTTTAAAATAAAGTTGTATTCAGTATTGATTGATATGTTTATGAATGCAGTTGGGAGAAAACAGTTAAAGTACCGGCCGAGCTTTGTCCGACAGACGAATAGTTCAAGGATAAGGTATGTAAAGTTAGTTTCCTCGGCAAGTTAAGAAATCGTGATACAGTACAGTAATTTAAAGGCCAGTAGAATGTCCAGAAGCCATGTGTTACGTTTTTTACGACTGTTGGTAAGATATTGAAAGTATCGAGTTACAACTTGCGTGAAATTTGCTAGTATGATAGAGATTCTAATATAAGCATTAGAAACTGCACAGTATGCTCTATATGCGATGTTACACAGGATGTTAGTATATCTTTGTGCTCAATCGAAACTCAGTAGAGCAAGTAGTACCTGTAAGACAGCTCAGAAATAGAATGATAAGTTGAAACGAAGTTAGAAAGCATGTTAGGAATAGTAAATCATGTTACTATAGAAAATCAGTATACAGCGTAGTTTCAGCAGAAGGACTATATCTGTTCAGCATTAGCCTTAGTACAGTCTGGCAGAAGACCACATTCGTACATACATATATATTATTTCCAGCCTCAGCATGTATTAAGTATGTACCTATTTCTATCACTAGTCCAGCATATAGTGTATACAGAAACTGAGTAAACAACAGAGTTTTCAGCAGAAACATTATCTTATATAGCATTTGCCCCAGTACAGCTCAGCAGGAGACTATATTCATATTTATATATATTTACCTGCCTCAGTACGTATTAAATACGTACAACTTACTATCATTAGCTCAGCATGTAATATACACGATACCTTACCCCTATTAGCCTCAGTATGTGAGATATACAGACAGTATTACTAGTTGAGACCGTTGTATTGTTTGGGGTTGGACTACCTAGCATCCATGACCGTCCAGGGTTAATAGCTGTATCGACTCGTCCGCCAGAGGACGAGGATACGTCGCTCCACAGAGTGGCATGCCGTCCCACAGGGGACGAAGATGGGATGCCAGTTTTCCCCATATTTGTGCCTTGATCGGCCCTTACACACCCCAGTCGAGCGGATACGCCCGGGTGCAGATTCAGGAGTCCTCCGGACTCAGATGCAGTTATAGTCAGGGGCTCAGCGAGCCCAAGTGCATACCCAGGGGACCGGCGGGATGCTTACAGCCATTATAGGAGATGGGATGACCGGGATAGGGGTATAGATTCTGTGCTGGTTGTACCTCCCGGCTTATGGGGGCCGGGTAAGGTTTGTGTGTGCTATGTTATGTTATTTCATGTTATGCCATGCTATGTTAGATACGAGTAGATCAGCATTAGAGGGATCTGTCTCCAGGTATGACTTTTACTTCTTTCCAGTGTAAATGAGAGAAGGTATGATTTACATTATCAGATAGTTAATTCATTCCTTTCTATTTCAGTTTCATCAGTTATATCATTGTTTCTCAGACATTTCTTTCAGTTGTTGCTTTACATACTCAGTACCAGCGGTACTGACGCCTGGTGGGGCGCTGCATTACTTGCCTGCAGGTACTTATAGACGAGCCGGTGACACTACGTGATACCTGTCAGCGATCGAGTATTCAGCTCCTGTCATCCGGAGACTGAATTCCAGGGGTGTATTTTAGTTCTTTCGTTATATAGTACGGGTAGGTCGGGGCCTTGTCCCGATCACTTCTATTTCTATTCTTAGAGGCTTGCAGTCTATATATTTCCCTGTGGTCAGTTAAGCCGGTCGTGTGAGGCCGCGCAGTTGTTAGCTGTTAGTACTTTTGCTTCTTTTATGTTGGCCGTGTGGGGCCATAAGTTTGACAGTAGTGGTGACCTTGCCGGTCACGTAGCCTTCTAGTATTTTGTTGCTGAGTTGCATATAACTAGACAGCATGGTGGCCTTGTCGGCCCGCATAGGTTTCCCTATAGTTGCATGTTCTGGTCAGCTGTTATTACAAGTACAAGAGGCTATAGGCCAATGGGCCGGGGGCTGTGTTTACAGCCGTTATATAGCCCTTTGTTTCCAGAAATGTGAGTTAGAGCCAGCCAGGGACCAGACGTGCCTAGGCTTAGCAATCCAGTAGTTCAGATCCTAGTAGGGCACCAGGTGCCAGTCATACCCCCCAAGGCGGGGCGTGACAAACTTGGTATCAGAGCAGGTCGTATCCTAGGGAGTCTGCAAGCCGTGCTAAGTAGAGTCTTGTCTATGGATGTGTTGTGCACCACATACTATAGGCAGGAGGCTGCGAGGCATGATATGATTGTTATCCTTCTTCCTCAGTCAGTCGTGCTTTAGAGCGGTATAGTATAGGGTTGAGTCCCTGAGAACTTACCGTATTCTTTGATTACAGATACAAAGGCAGATCAGCATTACCCTATCACAGGCAGAAGATCAGAAATAGCAACGGAAGATAGCATCAATCAGTTACATGATAACTACAGCAGCAGGAGGAGGTATCAGAGACCTCCCAGCGTGATACCTTTATTGGCATTATTCCTAGTATACGTTGATAACGTCAGAATAGGAAGTCAGAAGTATAATGTACATATGAGTTGACTTACTTATTAGTTATATAAGATCTGATTAAGATTACAGATAAGGTCAGACCACCAAGTAAGTATAAGAAAGAGAGAAAAATGCAGGAATCCCAAATACATCTTTTTAGATATGGTACAGTTGAATGCTTTTATTTGTTGCAATAAGAAAAGGGCTATTCCCACCTCTTGGTTTCGATGCCAGTATAGTAAAGGGCCATAAGACTTGAGATGGGGTTGCCGAATTCAGCGGTAAGTAAAGATGGGATGATTGATCCTAGTAAGTATTAGAAAGTGTAAAGAGCCCCTAAGATTATGTAAGTTGTGCAGACCCTTATGACAATAAGCCAGTAGAGAAAGTAAGACCGTTAGCTTACCCAAAGCAGGGGTAAAAGACCTGTTAGTAATAAATGTCAGGTAATAGTCAAGTTCGGGTCAGAAAAAGGCCAAGTCTGTTACATATGTTAACAGATAGTAAGACAAAGACATACCTGTAAGATTATAGTTATGATCTAGCTGTGACATCGAAAGATATAGAGGCCATGTGAATCAGATGGGCTTGAATACATGCCAGAAGAAGTATAGGCCGAGGCTTGATCAGTAATCTCATTAACAACGAAAGGCAGGTACCTTGAACCCCAGAGTTCAGTTTAAGTAAGATAAGGGGAAGAAGCAGGAATGTCAGATCTTGTGGGGAAATTAGAATTACCCCCGGATTGATAAAATACCGTATTAAGGATTAAGCCTTGGGCTGACAGTAGGATTGCGGTTCAGAATACCGCAGTATGTCCGCTATGGGAAGGTAAAGAAGTTACTGATACAGCAATTCTAATCTAGTGTAGCCTAGAGATAAGGCCCAGCAGACAGTTATGGGCTCTCAATATATGCCTAGTAAGGCTACAGGATTCGAACGTCGATCCCCACATCGCAAGAGTGGCGGAATTTCAAAAGCAGACAATACCTAGAATGTTTATGTCGTTATTTTTAGAATGGGGTGACAATGCAATGAAATGATAAGTTAGGGCAGGAGATATTATTAGGCCATAGAAGCGATGTATCATGTATGGTGTGAGACTCAGCAGAACCGGTCAGAGATTATGAATTACCGCAGAAATCAGTACATATTGTACGTAGCTAGCGATATATATGTATACAGATAATAAATATGTTGTGAGTGGCTGCCTATAAGGGCTACAATCACAGATGCCGATTAGTAATAGAAAGCATATACAAATTGCATTGCAGGACACCCCCTTGCCAAAAAAAAAAAGAGAAGAAAGAGGGAGAAGAAAGAAAGAAAAGAAGAAGAGAAAGGGGCGGATTAAGTGTGAGTCACGTATGAAGTCATAGAAACTATCTCAGTTCTCAGTTATTAGATTAACAGACTTATGTGATGATGTCAGATCTAGGCTCTAGGAGCTTACCAGAGTTATTAGACTAAGACAGATGGCTAGAGGATAAGGGCGTAGTTAGACAGTCTACCGACCAGCTGGCGGCTGCATTAGCAGGGAGGCATCCCTGAAGATCGGTAACAGTAGTGCATGTGCCAGAACCAGGATTAGAGACCGAGTAGGCAGATTTCAGAGATTAGCAATATCAGAATCGTTCTAGCATGTTAAGTGGTCATACGTCGTTTTCCCAGCCTTGTGGGCGACAATCGGCCTTAGTCAACCTAGCAGTTGTTATGTAGAACAGCCCATAAGTCAGCCGGCCGTCCCAGTCAGAATACCCGTGGGAACCCCAAGGAAGGGTCCACATCAGTAGTCAGTGACAGACTAGTACTTCAGCTGGGTTTTGTAAGATATTTAGATACAGAGCCCTAGCGGAAGGCCAGTAGTTACAGAATAGCCTATAAGACCGAGAATTCCCCAGAACAGTAGTATAGATCCATGTGGATACACACAAGACGTAAGGGATTGATAGTACCCTGCTAGAACAGTGTTTATTAAGACCAGGGGATCAATAGACTCCCCGTGAAGATCCAGAGATTGATCGCCTGGAAGTAAATTTGATTAAGCCCAGCCTTAGAGTGGTTCAAGCAAATAACAAAGCAATTAGATGCCCACGAGTTTGCAGTTATGCATGAATTACAAGTACTCAAATAGAACAGTTAGAGCATTGCTAGACTACTGCCACATTCGGGTCATTCAACCCGGCTACTCAGTCATTTAAGGTTATGCAGCCAGATCATTAGAGGTCATGGTTGATATCAGGACCCCCTGATCAGATATGGGCACATGGTGTGCAGATAGTCGTTCAAGGTTACCTTAGCAACAAACCGCTTTAGCATGCGGCCAGAAGGCCATATAAGCTCTAGTTATACCGGTAGACTACTTGTCGGATTCTCCGGTATAATGAACCAGTATGACCATCAGTTATATGTCGAATTTTGTAAATGTGAATTTTGGTTGAGTTTAGTAGCCTTTTTGGTCACATTGTGTCGGAGGCTGGTGCACAGATAGATACACAAAAAAATCAAAGTAGTGGAAACATAGCCTAGACCTACCACTCCGATCGAAGTACGCAGTCCCTGCGGTTAGCCGGGTACTGCAGAGGGTCTGTGGAAGGATTTTCCACCTTAGCAGCACCTCTGGCTAAGTTGACACAGAAGGCAGCAAAAGTTCCAGTAGACTAAGGCGTGTGAGCAGAACTTCCAAGAGTTAACAGCTAGGTTAACCTCAGCCCCAGTGTTAGCATCGCCAGAAGGTACAGAGGGTTGATGCAGCATGGTAAAGTAATAGCTTATGCTTTCAGGCAGTTGAAGAAACGTGAAAAGAATTACCTTACCCCCTGACCTGGAGTTAGCTGCAGTAGTTTATGCTTGAAAAAGCAAGAATTTTGTATCACCCGGGAAGGGCTAATACGGTGGTAGATGCCCTTAGCCGTAGATCTATGGGGAGTTGGCATACTTGCCGCCTGAACAGCGAGAATAGACCCAAAAATTTCACTAGTTAGCTGGTTTAGCCGTTCACATAGCAGAAATAAAGGATAACAGAGCGATAATACAGAATATCGCAGCATTGTCGTTAGTGGTGGAAGTAAAGGAACGGCAGTATAGAAACCCTAGCCAGGTTTAACTTGAACACAAGGTTCAGTAAGGATAAGTGACATATTTTCAGATAACCGGGGATGAAGTGTGGCGATATAAAGGCCGCATTTGTGCTCCAGATATTTTGGGGCATCGCCAGCAGTTTATGAGCGAGGCGCATTACGCCCGCTATTCTCTTCATCCCGATACGACAAAGAGGTACCATGACATTAAAGAGAACTACTGGTAGCCCAGTGTCCTAACTGCCAACAAGCGAAAGCAGAACATCAGAAACCAGGTGGGTTTGACCCAGGACACAGTTGTGCCTCCCCGGAAATGAGAAGCGGTGCATATGAATTTTGTAGCAAGATCACCCCGTACTAAACACAGACATGACTCTATATGAGTGATAACTGTCAGGTTGGCAAAGATCAGCTCATTTCTTGCCAGTAAGAACTACTTTCTCGGCCGAAGATTATGCTGAATTGTATATCAGAAAGATAGTCAGATTACATGGAATACCAGTATCCATTATTTCAGACAGAGGAGCACAATTCACAGCTAGATTCTGGCAGTCATTTCAGAAGGTTTGGGAACGCAGATTAATTTAAGCACAGCGTTCTATCCTCAGACAGATGAGCAGGCTGAGCGCACAATTCAGACGCTCGAAGACATGTTGCGAGCGTGTGTGCTAGATTTCAGTAATAGCCAAAATGAGCATTTACCATTAATTGAATTTGCCTCCAGAATTAGAATCCATTCATCCGGTCTTTTATGTAGCTATGCTGAGGAAATGCATAGGAGACCCGTCCAGAGCAGTCCCAGTCCAGAATATCCAGGTTATAAAAAGCTGGCCTATGAAGAGGCTCCAATAACTATCTTAAACAAACAGATTCGCAGATTGAGGACTAAAGATATTGCGTCTATCAAGGTATTGAGACGTAACAGGAACCGAGAGGAGATGACTTGAGAAGCAGAGGAAGATATAAGGACCAGATATCCTCACCTATTTCAGGCCTAGTCAGGCGACAGGTATGTCCGTACTATTATTTATGCAGTATCTTATGGTTGTATGTCTGTAAATGATAAAGAAAGATTGATATCTAGTTATCCAGTGGATCCTAGAATATTATGCGCAGTGCCTGTGTTGGACTTTTCTGCATTTCAGGTTTTTGCGATAGTCCATATTACAAGGGAAACTCTGCCAAAATTTTTCTAGAAAGTAAAGTAAGTAGTCCTCTAGATAACAGTGTACATTCGAGGATGAATGTTCTTAAGGGGGGGGGGGGGGAATGTTATACCCCGTAGAATTCCCGGCACCTAGACGACCTATTCGCACGTTGGTTAAGCACATCTGAAGGCCATACGTGCTGTAGAAAGGCCCGGGAAAAAGATCAGACGAGAAACCCGTCGAACCATCGCGGGAGGAGCCAGGCAGAGCCCCTCCGCGATGGCAGCGTGTCACGGAGGTGAGGCCTCTGCGATGGCTCCGTGACACGTTGCCCAAGTTCAGGCTCAAGTATATAAGCCCCACTTCGGTTTAATTTCATTTAAAATCAAAAGAAATTCCAGGGAACAGAGGGCAAACGCAGAGAGAAAGGAGGAACGAAGAAATTAAATAATTTTCGTCCGATTACGCTGCCCAAAATCAAATTAACTCCAGATACAGAGGTATTTAGCAGCAGAGAGCATTCCTACGGATTCAGTTTTGTAAAATACGGCCGACGAATCGTCGAGCCACCGAGCTAAGGTAAGTGGAATTGCTCTAAATTAGTGTCTATATGTTCCTAGCTGTGAAGTGAACATTTCTCCCTTCTGGACCTCTGAAAAATAGCGAGTTTCTGACCGTCTTTCGATAAACCTAAGTTTAGGTTATAAACTATATCGAAAGTGACGTTGCCTTTTTAAAATAAAGTTGTATTCAGTATTGATTGATATGTTTATGAATGCAGTTGAGAGAAAACAGTTAAAGTACCGGCCGAGCTTCGTCCGACAGACGAATAGTTCAAGGATAAGGTATGTAAAGTTAGTTTCCTCAACAAGTTAAGAAATCGTGATACAGTACAGTAATTTAAAGGCCAGTAGAATGTCCAGAAGTCATGTGTTACGTTTTTTACGACTGTTGGTACGATATTGAAAGTATCGAGTTACAACTTGCGTGAAATTTGCTAGTATGATAGAGATTCTAATATAAGCATTAGAAACTGCACAGTATGCTCAGTATGCGATGTTACACAGGATGTTAGTATATCTTTGTGCTCAATCGAAACTCAGTAGAGCAAGTAGTACCTGTAAGACAGCTCAGAAATAGAATGATAAGTTGAAACGAAGTTAGAAAGCATGTTAGGAATAGTAAATCATGTTACTATAGAAAATCAGTATACCGCGTAGTTTCAGCAGAAGGACTATATAATGTTTAGCATTAGCCTTAGTACAGTCTGGCAGAAGACCACATTCGTACATACATATATATTATTTCCAGCCTCAGCATGTATTAAGTATGTACCTATTTCTATCACTAGTCCAGCATATAGTGTATACAGAAACTGAGTAAACAGCAGAGTTTTCAGCAGAAACATTATCTTATATAGCATTTGCCCCAGTACAGCTCGGCATGAGACTATATTCATATTTATATATATTTACCTGCCTCAGCACGTATTAAATACGTACAGCTTATTATCATTAGCTCAGCATGTAATATACACGATACCTTACCCCTATTAGCCTCAGTATGTGAGATATACAGACAGTATTACTAGTTGAGACCGTTGTATTATTTGGGGTTGGACTACCTAGCATCCATGACCGCCCAGGGTTAATAGCTATATCGACTCGTCCGCCAGAGGACGAGGATACGTCGCTCCACGGAGTGGCATGCCGTCCCACAGGGGACGAAGATGGGATGCCAGTTTTCCCCATATTTGTGCCTTGATCGGCCCTTACACACCCCAGTCGAGCGGATACGCCTGGGTACAGATTCAGGAGTCCTCTGGACTCAGATGCAGTTATAGTCAGGGGCTCAGCGAGCCCAAGTGCATACCCAGGGGACTGGCGGGATGCTTACAACCATTATAGGAGATGGGATGACCGGGGTAGGGGTATAGATTCTGTGTTGGTTGTACCTCCCAGCTTATGGGGGCCGGGTAAGGTTTGTGTGTGCTATGTTATGTTATTTCATGTTATGCCATGCTATGTTAGATACGAGTAGATCAGCAGTAGAGGGATATGTCTCCAAGTATGACTTTTACTTCTTTCCAGTGTAAATGAGAGAAGGTATGATTTACATTATCAGACAGTTAATTCATTCCTTTCTATTTCAGTTTCATCAGTTATATCATTGTTTCTCAGAAATTTCTTTCAGTTGTTGCTTTACATACTCAGTACCAGCGGTACTGATGCCCGGTGGGGCGCTGCATTACTTGCCTGCAGGTACTTATAGACGAGTAGGTGACACTACGTGATTCCTGTCAGCGATCGAGTATTCAGCTCCTGTCATCCGGAGACTGAATTCCAGGGGTGTATTTTAGTTATTTCGTTATATAGTACGGGTAGGTCGGGGCCCTGTCCCGATCACTTCTATTGTTATTCTTAGAGGCTTGCAGTCTGTATATTTTCCTGTGGTCAGTTAAGCCGGTCGTGTGAGGCTACGCAGTTGTTAGCTGTTAGTACTTTTGCTTCTTTTATGTTGGCCGTGTGGGGCCATAAGTTTGACAATAGTGGTGACCTTGCCGGTCACGTAGCCTTCTAGTATTTTGTTGCTGAGTTGCAGATAACTAGACAGCA